>JAZHRO010000077.1:0-4800000 GCA_037157565.1 Thalassia testudinum | reverse complement strand
ACACTTTGGTCCTCATTTATTTACTTTTTGGCCCTCAACTTTTGAACCCTCACATTTCTACCCCTAACTCTCCTTCGTTCTTTGCATCCAGGTCCCTCCTGCCAAAACCTGACCAGCACCATGCTCCGGCGACCTTGCGCGGAGCATGGCGCCGCGCAGGGTAAGGGGGAGGGTCTGGCAAGACAACCGGGGGTGCCCTGCGTCGTCAGCCGTCGCAGGAACACCCCCTGGTCGCTGCAACCCACCATACCGGCCGTGCGAACGCACGTACGGTATGGGTCTCCATCTTCGGCGTCCTCCCGCGAGGGAGACACGTCGTCTCCCTCCGCCCTCCTCTCTGATTCCGCCCCTATAAATACCCCCATCGCTCCGCCGTTCTCAGCAGCTCGGTCCTGACGGAGAAAGACCCCCACTTCCTCTCTTCCCACTCCGACAGGAAGCCCTCCAGCTCCGGCGGCCTCCCCTCTTCCTCCTCGTCGCTCTGCCGCACTACCAGCTGCAGGGTTGCCCTCCCTCGCTCTTCCCGCGCCACGCCGCACCCAGCTGGCGCCTCTCCGGCCCTCTCCTCGCCGCCGCCCCTTCCCCTGGGCATCTTCTTCTCCGGCGACAGTCGATACGACTGCCGCCTTGCTCCCGCCCCTTTCGTCTCCGTAGCTAGGTCAGAACTTCTCCCCATCTCCCCCTCTTTCTTTTCCTCACTGTCTTTTATTTGATTAAACCCTCGACCGCTCCTGTCCACCGTCACCCCCTTCGTCTCCGGCCAAACTCCGACGAGACGCCCCCGTCGCTCCACAGCCCCATACGCCTCGCCGACCCTCACAGAACCTCCGCCTCCTCACCCTGATCAACCTCCGCCCTTCCACTTCCCGCTACTCGCCCTCTGCAGACCCCCCGAACAAACCCACTTCTCCACCCGCAGTTTGACCTAGGGCGACCCTCACGCTTCGCCCCGCCGCCTGCCAGACCCCCCACCACCTTCGCCGTGCCACGGCGAAGGTGGTGGGGGGTCCACGGCGAAGGTTCTCCGCGTATCTGATTAGGCCGAGAGGCCGTTCCTCTGTGGACAGGTATCTCGACCGCCGTCGCCATTGCTGCGTGGAAGGAGCACCTTCAACCTGCAGCTCCAGGTGCGATTCGCCCAGGTCGACTCCCAGGCTGCGCGGGGCACCTCCGCGAAGCGTCCCAGGCTTGCAGCAGGGGCAAAGGCCTCGCGTGCAACCACGAACTTCTGCAGCGTCTTCAGCTGCGGGCGTCCAATTGGGGTGGGACATTTAGTCCCACCTCGGAAATCTTCAGAGGAGCGCGCCCGCATAAAGGCAAAAAGTGCCTTAGGTTCGTTGCCTCCTGAGCACGGGGTGAGGTCCCTCTCACTTACCCGCTCGACCCGGCCTCGTCCGCGACCACTCCCCGCGGACCTGGCCCGACCCGACTAAGCCCGACCTGCACTCCTCGCCCACCACGCACGCCGGTGGGCCTGGACCCGGGCACGACCCGTACCCGAATACCCGGCAGCTCTGGGAGAGCTTTCCTAAGAGCGGCTTCCGTGAGAGAGAAACGCGGGGGAGAGGGTAGAATTAGGTTTTGCCCCTCTGATCAAGCTGTGCAAGTGTGCAGGCAGAGAAGAAGAAGAAAGACAGCCGCTGAACAGAGAAGGAGAAGAAGACTGAAGGAAGAAGAGCAGCCAGGAGGGCTGCCCGAAGCAAAGGACTGCGGAAGAAGAGGAAGAAGAACTGAAGCAACACTGTAGCATCCGCGGGTTAAGTCGTCTGATTGGAAAATCAGACGACGTCCTGAAGACAGGTGAAGAAAGAAGAAAAGAAGAGAGACGGAGCAGCCAAGCAGAAGAAGAAGAGAAGCAAGAAGAAAAGAAGAAGAAGAGCACGGAAGGGAGATCTGAAGCAAGAAAAGAAGAACAGGAAGAACAAAAGCTAAAGAGAAGACAAAGAGAAAGAAAGAAGAAAAGAAGAAGAAGCCAAACCTTCATCTCTCTCTCTTTATTTTTGTAATAGAACATGTATATCTCTAGAATACAACTTGCTCCCTGAGCTCGACCTCGGGAACTCTTTATTTTCCGAGTAAAAAATTATATATTAGCAAATGATGGCAATAACTATCTGTACTACAACGACTTAAGAAAAGCTAGTTGCTGCCACCGTTTCGCCAATGGCGGAGGTAGCTCTGCCACTGGTACTGTGGCAAAGTGATGAGAGAGGAGTGGGAAAGTCGCTGGAAGCTCTGGGCGGATTGCCGAAGTTGGGAGGAGACGAAATTGGAGAGGAATCTCAGGCCAAAATGAGCTTGAAGGATGCGACGTGGAGTGCTGCACCTTGAATTGGCAAGGGTCGGCCGGGAGGTGCGCGAGAGCGGCAGGGAGTGCACACCGGAGGTATGGCAGACCGGAGACCCATACCTCTCGCGCGTTCGCACGAGAGGTCTTTCCCATTGGTCGGACAAATGCCTTGCGCCATCAGATTACTCACTTCACTCAGCAGATGGGAGAACCTCTTCATGAACATGGGATAAATTTTTAGATCTCATGAGAAAGTGCCCCCATCATGGAGTTCCTAAATGGGAACTGATGAGTCACCTTTCGCGGTGTTTTAAAGATATCTTCGTTGTAGTATTACCATGAAAAGCGATTACCAGTTTATTTCAATTTATTACTCAAAATTTAGAATATCCCGAGGTCGAACTCAGGGAGCAAACTTTGATTCTAGAAGCATACAAATTCACAATTAACTGTATACTATTTTACAAAAATTAAAGAGAGAGAGAGTGAGTGAACAAAAAAATCCTTTTCTTCTTTTCTTTCTTCTCCTCTTCTCCCTTCCTTCTCTTCTTTCTTTGCCTTTCTTTTTTCGAACATCTGATTCTTTGAATCAGACGCCTTATCTGGCCGTTTGTTACAGTGCCTCGCAGCTTCTTCTTCTCTTGGCTTCTTTTTCTTCTCTTCTCTGTTCGGCTTCCTTCCTCTTCTTCTTGCACCGTGCCATCTCCTTCTTCAGTTGGCTACTCTGCCTTCCTGTCTTCTTTCTTCTTCTGTTGCAGCTCTTGGCTGCTTCTTCTCTTTCTTTTCTCTGCAGCTTCCTCCTTCCTGTCTTCTTCTTCTTTCTTCAGCTGCTGCCCTGTGCGACTAAGTCTTTGGTCGTTCCTCCTTCTTTCTTGTCCTGCTTCCCTGCATGTTACACGGTTAGGCAAAACCTAACCCCTACCCACCCCACGTCTCTCTTTCTCTATTTCTCTCTCAAAGGTTCGCTCCCAGAGCATTTGCGGGTATACAGGTCGGGTAACGCGCCCGGGACCAAGCCCACCGTTGTGTGGTGGTGGGAGAGGAGTGCTTGGTCGGGTAATCAGGTTCGGCCCAGGCCTGCGGGGCGTGAGCGTGTACTAGGGCGGGTGCGAGCGCATGGCGCGTTGCGTGCGTGGGCGAGGGACCTGACCCCTGTGTATCGAAGGCAATAAGCGTAAGGCACTTTTTTAATTTATTTGAAGCGCTGCTCTCGGACGTTTAGGAGGTGGGACTAAAAGTCCCACCTAAATTTCGCGAACTCTCGCAGTAGGAGCTGCATTCAATTGCCGACGCTGCAGGGGTCCTTCCAGCCAAACACTTGGTTGAGGTTGTGCGCAGGAGGATTTCGCGCAACCTGGGGCTATGCACCTGGAACGGAGAGGCCTGCAGCAGCAGCAAGCTCTCTTCAAGCTTCTTCAGCAATGGCCGAGGGACGTCGGAACCTGAAACACGTGAACACGGCCTTGCGGCCCTGTCAGATCAGAGGAAAACCTTCGCCGTATCATGGCGAAGGTGAAGCAGAGGCTGGCTTCCGCGGGGTGGCCTAGGCGTGCGTGCTTAGGTCGCTCTGTGGCCGGAGTTATGGGTTAGGTCGGGGGGCGTTTGTGGTGGTGTAGGCGGTGTGTGAGTGGGTGGATGATGTTCAGTGGAGTGTGGCGGAGGTTGTGAGGTGGGTGGCGAGACGTGTAGGGGTGCGGAGTGACGGAGGCGTCTCGTCGGAGGGTGGCCAGAGATGGGGAAGATGCGGCCGGATAGTGGCGGTCGAGGGGTGTTGTGTGAAATAGAAAGAGGGAAATGAAAGAGTGGAAAACGGGGAGCTTATCTCGATTAGTTGGAGTGAAGGGGGGGTAGCGGAGCCGGATGGCTCGTTTGTGCCGTCATCAGAGAAGACGGCCCTAAGGGAGATAACAGCAACAAGGAGGGCAGGAAGGCGTGCGCTGGTGCGGCACGACGCGGGAGGACGAGGCGGAGTGAACCCTACTGCAGGGCGACGAGAGGGAGGAGGAAGAATTGCCGGAGCTTGCGGGCTACTTGGCCAGAGAGAGGGGAGATGAAATCTGGGGGATTCTGTTGCCAAAACAAGTCTGTCCCAAACGACAGCCCCTACTGCTCCTTAAATAGGTGCTGGCGAGGAGGAGAACTCGAGGAGGAAGCGTGGGCAGGCCACCGGAGAATGGCCGGAAAAGAGACCCATGCCTCTCGCGTGTTTGCACGAGAGGTATGGGTGTCGACAGGGCATGGGAGGGGGTCCATGCAGAAGAAGACAACGTAGGGGACCCCCCTCTCATTTCTGGGGTCGGTCCCCATACCCTACGCAGCGCCATCCTCCACGCAAAGTCGCCGGAGGCATGAGCAGCTGCTGCGGGTGGCAGAGGGACCGGCTTGCAAAGAACAAATGGAAGGTTGAGGGGCTAAGTGCAAGAGTTCAAAAAGTTAAGGGTCTAAAAGTAATTCTTGAGGACCAATTTGTAAAGTAGGTCAAGGCAAACTTTCCTTAGGTCCAAATTTTGATATAACCCTAATTTTGACCTAAGGGATCCAATAGTGAAGTTGGATTTTAGATTTGACCACGTTTGACTGGTCAATTTGCATAAAAATCTAAATTAGGTCAAAAATTTGGTATGGTTCTCAATCTAGGTCAAGATAGGTTCCAATGGTCAAATTGAAGGTTCTAATTCATAGGGATATTTTTTCATGAATTTTAGAAGGTTTAATTGATTTTTATCTTACCTGAAACTTCGTGAATTAGGGCGGATTTGTTTTAAAGTTATAGAATGTCATTTAATTCCTAGAAGGTGCTATAATCTTTTTCAGATCAAATCATCCCACTTTCTCTCTTATTAAGCCCATTTGACCTGTGTTTAGACCCTTAGACATCCCATTTGTGTACTGCATTGGTAAAATTATAGTTTTACCCCTTGTGAGTTGCCTTATACTCAAATTTATAGTTCTTTGATTTAGGCTTTCCCTTAGGTTTTGTAGGAGCTTTTGTATACTTATTTAGGTCAAAATGTGTTTGTTAGGGTTCATGATGAAGTTCTCATCAGGAACAAGTCCATTCTTTTTACCAGGGACTCCGTGAAGACATTAGATTATTCGTCAATGCAACTTGCGGAGGATATATCATGGGTCAACATGAGGACACCGTATGGGAGATTCTCGAGAATATGTGCGAGAACTCCATCAACAATGACTCCATGGGATTATTCAACCAGGCGAATACCTGCACATCGACAAATCTTCAGGGAGCGCATGAGACATAGGGCCTATCCACATCTATCGACTTGGAACTGATGGACAGTCAGTTGGACAAGGTCTCTATCATCGAGAAGAAGGTGGACGAGCTGACTCAGCTTTTGTAGCGAGCCACCTCTGCGCAGAACTCCTTCTTGCAACCACCTCTCGTAAGGGAAACTGTGCAAAATATCTTCCACCGATCTTCTCCTGGGATGGATCCATATCCACCCCCATCTGACTCCAGGATCGGAGGGACCTCCGATCCTTTCTATTATTGTCGGGGGAACTCTGATCCCCCATACTCTGACTTTCCTGAAGCTTCTCAGACGTGCGAGGACCTCAACGCCATCCAGAATGACCCATTTTCCAACACCTACAGCCCTGGATGGCGAAATCATCCCAATTTCCAGTGGGCGGGAAATTCTCAAACCCAAAGACCACTTTATCAACCCTGTCCACAAGCCCCTCATCCTTTTTAGCTGCCTCAGCCTCGGACCAACCCCATCTATCCATCTGGGCCAAACCAAGACCAAATGTCCCTCATCCTTTAAACTCTGGCTGACATTCAAAGCACGAATGCGGCTATCAAAAAATAGCACAAGGAAGAGATCATAGAGGTCCGTAACCAACTCGCCCAGATGGCGAATTCCCGCCAACCGGGCACTCTTCCTTCACAACCTCTGCCAAACCCTAACAACGTGCCAACCCAACGACGCGTTATGAACCCGAACCTAGGCCAAGCACACATGATTTATCAAACCCCTTCTGTTCCATCATTTGATGGGATGGAAGTGTTGGTGCTAGAGCACCATGATCATTTGTTTTGATGATAACAAAACACGTGCTATTTAACATTTGCAATTTGAGTCCTAGATTTCAGGTCAATTGCAAAGGTGGACATGTTTAGACGGAGTTCGAGCTCGCATCCAGGACGGATTGCAGGAGCTTGAAGGAAAACAGAGGAGGTTCGCGTGGAGCGAAAGATTGAAGATGGAAGGAAATGAAGAATAGGATAGATTTCCTTCTTTTGTACTTGTTGTATTTTTCATTTCTTTTGTTGCTCTTTATTTCCTTAGAAATTATGTTAAAGAGCCTCAAAGAACCCTAACAGTAGTCCTAGGAACACCGGCACAACCCTAGGATACTTAGGTTTTCTGTAGAATACTTAGAAAACCAATATAGGGTTCAAACAGACTTTCCAGACGTCTAATTCCCAAATCAGACGTCTGATAATGTATTTTAAGACGTCTGACTGTTGTTTCAGACGTCAGATAACTGTTAGGCTGGACATAGGTAGTTCTGTCTGATGAAATCTGACGTCCAGACCTTATACCAGACGTCTTAGAAGACGTCTGATGGATTTGCAGACGTCCAATTAGTGGACCGTTGGCTGGCTTAGCAGACACTCAAGAATATGACCGTTAGAGCCTTATCAGACGTCCTTAGGCCTTTCCAGACGTCTGATAAATGACCGTTTTGCCTCGGCTGACCCAAAATCTCTTTTCAGAGATTTTCTAGCCATTGCAGCGTTTGGAAATCAATTCCCACAGTAAAAGTAGGTTTCCAGACGTCCAGACATAGTGCCAGACGTCCTGTATGTCGTCTGATGGACTTGCGTAAAAACCCTGTTTAGATCTGATTCAAGTCAGGGAGAAACCCGCATAGAATCAGACGTCTGACCTTGAAATCAGACGTCTTAAAGTGGCCCTCCAGACGTCTGATGAAAGAGTTAGACGTCTGATAACCCTGTCAAGTGTAATCATTGCCCTGATTTCGGCCTGATTCTCTTGGGCTTTGTTCCCAACGGCTATAGAACCTTTCTTAAGCCTTCCAAAGCCTTCCTAAGGCCTCTATAAATAGAGGGGAGCCTTTACACACCTAAATACACTAAGAGACACACAAGATACACACCTAGAGAGACCAAGATACACTAAGATCAAGTATTTCCACTCTCTTGTGTCCAAGAAGCTCTTGCTCTCTAAGCTCAAGCTCCATCATCTTGAGAGCATCATTCCCTTCGCGCACCCGCTCTCCCGCCGTTGTCTACGAGAGCGACATTGCGCCGTCGCGTGGCTCACGCACCGCGTCATTGTCGACGCACTCCTTGCAAAGGGGAGTTTCCTAAATCCTATAGAAGCTTAGGTTTATTACTTTGTTGGCTCTATAGGTTTGTTGTTTATTTTACCTTTTTCTTTTGGTTGGGTATTCGCTTTGCGAATTCCCGTCTCCTTCGTGGGACAAAATCCTTCTTGTGGAGAGAAGGGGTTGAGGAACGCTACCCTCGTACTTGTAGCGTGGTTGTACTGAGGTTGAATCACCCTCGTTTTAAAGTGATTCGTTTAGTGGATTTGATCAACTAGGTTGATCGGAAAATCCTAACTCGAGAGGGTTAGGTGGTGGTTTTTACCCGATTTGGGTTTCCACCTAAAAATTCCTGTGTATATTTTGTGATTGCTTATTTTTGTGAGATTGTTTATATTTTCAATTCCGCATTTTTTTGTCACGCTGATCTCACCCCTCCAAGTAGGGAAATTACAGGAAGCATCAACTTCCTATGCGGGTTATCAACAGCAGCAACCCATCTTACCAACTCCTAACCAAAACCAGGCAGGATTAAATTTTGTAACAACTTGTAGTGGTAAGGCAACCCAGGACCCACCTTATCCAGACCATTCTAAGCCTGGTAGTGACCTAAACCCTAGGATAGTTATCCCGGATGTCCTTATCCCAGATAAAAAACCTGGACCTATTCTAAAGGAACCAGCAAAGGTTCCATTTCCTGAGGCCTTGACCAAGGGAAAGAGGACAGCTAAACCCGTGGCTCCTGAGGAAGACCTGATCAAACTCTTTGAGCAGGTCCAAATAAACATCCCCTTGATAGATGCAATCCGCCACGTATTAGCTTACGCACAATTCTTAAAAAACGTATGTACACCCTAGCGTAAGCCGTGAACCAAGAGTGGGAGTCCGATTGTACTATCAGAGCAAGCCAGCTCTGTGATCCTGAGTAAACTCCCACCCAAGGCAAAAGACCCAGGTACTCCCCTGATCTCATGTAAAATTGGTGAAACCCAATTTGATAGAGCATTGTTAAACCTAGGTGCTTCCATAAACCTGATACCTACATCCTTGCTTAACCACCTTGAAGAATCCGAGCTTAAACCGACTGAGGTGACATTGTAGTTAGCTGATCGATCCATTAAGTCACCTAAGGGAGTTCTCGAGGATGCTATTGTTAGGGTGCGGGATTTCTACCTCCCAGTAGATTTTATAGTTCTAGACATGGACGCGCCAGAGAATCCAAGGAATACACCAATTATCCTAGGGAGACCTTTTCTGGCCACTGCTAGGGCTAACATAAGTTGTGAGGAGGGCCAAATAGAGCTGAAATTTGGAAATCAAACCCTTAAGATTGATATCTTTAAGGCCCAACAAGGGATTAATTGCGGTATGGTAGAACAAATATGTGATATCAGGATCGTGGTTGATGAACCTCATTTTGAGGACAACCTAATTATTCCCAATCAACCACAAGAAGAGCAAAACCCACAATTAGAGGAGTCTGAACCTGATCTAGACAAACCCATAGCTCCTACCCTTATTCCTCACACACACTCTGAACCACCTACTGCTGCTGATAATCCCATTTTGGAACTCAAACCCCTTCCCGATCATCTGAAATATGTCTTTTTGGGTTCCAATTAGACACTTCCTGTGATTATAAACTCTAGACTCACCCCTGATCAGGAATCCCGTTTGATTACTGTTCTCCAGCAACATCGTAGAGCCATTAGCTGGACTCTCGATGATTTGACTGGAATAAGTCCCTCTTATTGCACACACCACATTTATTCCGAATAGGGCGCACGACCTTCGCGTGAAATGCAGAGACGTCTGAACCCTAATCTACAGGAGGTCGTGAAAAGGGAGATCATTAAGTGGTTAGATGTAGGGATAATCTATCCGATCTCCGACAGTCGCTGGGTGAGCCCAATCCAGGTTGTGCCTAAGAAGGCAGGGCTCACCACCATCACGACTGAAATCAGAGAAGTTATACCTACCCGTATAGCCAATTCGTGGAGAGTTTGCATTGATTACCGAAGATTCAATTCTTCCATGAAGAAGGATCATTTCCCACTACCGTTTATTGATTAGATCCTAGAAAAACTAGCGAGAAATAGATTCTTCTACTTTTTGGACGGGTACTCCAATTACAACCAAGTGGAAATTCATCCAGAGGACCAAGAGAAGACCACGTTTACCTGCCCCTTCGGGACATACGCGTTCCAAAGGATGCCTTTTGGTCTCTGTAATGCACCCGTGACTTTTCAACGGTGCATGCTTGCCATATTCTCTGATATGGTAGGTGATTATCTGGAAGTCTTCATGGATGACTTCCCAGTATTTGGGGCATCATTTGACGATTGCCTCCAGCACTTGGTTCATATACTCAGGTGATGCATTGATGTAAATCCGGTTCTTTCCTGGGAAAAGAGCCACTTTATGGTGCCTGAGGGGATCGTCTCAGGACATTTGATTTCTGAAAGGGGCATCCAAGTGGATCGAGCCAAGGTTAACTGATTTCCAAACTCCTTATGCCTAGCTCGATCAGGGACATCCGATCTTTTCTGGGGCACGTTGGTTTTTACCATCGATTCATCCCTGATTTCTTGAAAATCACGCGCCCCCGACCACTCTTGTTAAGACCCAAGACATCAAACATTTTTTAAGACGTCTAGGAGTCGGTCCAAAAGTTTGGTCAGACGCCTGGACGCCTTCCCGGATGTTTGGAAATAAATTTTTGCAGCGTACGATTGCGAGTTTGCATGCGTGCGCGCGCAGACTGAGATTGCTGACCTGCAGGCGTCTTCTTTTTTTCTCTCTCTCCCCTGATGCCTTCAAATGCCCCTCTTTACCCCCTTCCCTCTCCCTCACCCACCACTCCACCGTACCCTCCTTCTAGCTTGAGCATGAGAGAGAGAGAGAGCGTGGGCAGCAGCTGCTGCCGGGTGCGTGCGGGGAGGAGGTGCAGCGAGAGGGAGAAGAGGCAGAACGCGTGAGGAAGAGAGAGCGAGCTCGCCAGAGCAGCCCAGGGCCGGCCGACGGGTACGCAGCGAGAGCGTGGTGCTGGGGAGGTTACCCCGGTGCTGGTGCAGCTCAGGCAGCAAGCGAACGAGCGCGGCGCGGCCACGCGCAGCGGGAAGAAGGCGAGAAGGTTCTGATTCTGGGAAATTTTTCCAGAATCAGACATCTGGACCTACGTCCAGACGATGCGGGAGACGTCTGGAGGGAGATCCATACGTCTGAAGGGTACGATATTTCTCATCTTTCCTTTCACGGATACGGCCATGCAGGCCGTTCTGCCGAAAGTTCTGCCTCATTGCCGTGTTGAGATCGTTTGCATACGCGTGCATGTTTCATTTCGGGAAGGTGCAAGGACACGCCCTCCCACATAGATCAGACGTCTGGTCACAGCACCAGACGGCGGAGAGAGTCTCCAGACGTCCGGAGTGATAGTCGGACGTTTGGAACTAGGTCCAGATGGTCCAGCGGGATCCTGGACGTCTGAAGAACAACTCAGAGTGAGGTATGACCTGGACCACCTTTGAAGACATCTGGAAGGTGTTCCAGACGTCTGATTTGGGTCAGAGTTGTCGTTTTTGACCCGTTTAGGATCCGTTCGAGGTCCGATTTCCGCGTTTAAAATTTCGTTCTTCTCAGAATTAGTTCCTCTACTTGTTTAAAGTACTTGTGTTCTATTCTGAGTGGTTCCTTGTGACTTATCGTTGTGTTAGGACCTCGTTCTGTTGCAGCTTTGGGGGTTGCAGAGGCACGTGGACCTGCTGATCTCGCCCCCATTACTCCCAATTTTGCTGGTAAAGTGGCTCCCCTTAGTTATTTACCAACATTAATGCATCTTTGAGATAAATAATAGATTCTACGGTATGGCATGAATCCTAGGATCTGAAAACTAGATTGAATGATAGAACCTAGGGTATGGCATTAATCCTAGGACTTGAAAACTAGATTGAATGATAGATCCTAGGGTGTGGCATGAATCCTAGGAACAGAAACACTGAAACGAATGTCGTGAATACATGAATTGCAGTCTTGGAAAAGTAGATAGAATAATGATAATTGCCTGTAATTGGATAACAGCTGCCTGTGAAATATAGAGTACTGTTGCTAGTAATTGCCACATGTGATTCATGTTGTTGAAAACTAAATTTGAGCTGCTTGTATGTAAATTGATATTAAATGTTGGAAACATGGGCTATATGAGAATAAAACTGAAATGATGAAACCTAAAATGGCTTGGCCAGAGAAATATGAGCATGAACCCTACGGGGAATTAGGAGTAGAGCTCCTGAAAGATAAATAGAATGGAATTGAGGAAGTGAGCTGGCCTTTGAGTACAGAGTACCAAGGAGAGCGACTGTCCCCCTATTTAGTGCAGAGCGGAGCTAGCCGCCCCAGGGACCTGGGGTTAGGTTTGGCCACTTTGTACCAACTTTTGGCCCTCGCGTACACAGTACTTGGGAGAGCTACTAGTATAGGGAGAGCGTTAACCACTCCACGGGCCCCGAGGTTCTACTAGCCGTCCTACACCGACTTGTTAGGCCCACTGGGCAAACCAGGGTAGTCAGGCGAGGGTGCGTGGACTGTGGAGGAGCAAGACCCCTGTTTGGTTACTGTAGAGGGCTAGACCCCTGTTACTGAGAGGGCTCTGCCCTATACCGGTTCCGTGCTTTGCTTTAGGCGCACCCGTTAACGGAAACGACTGACTGCGTGCCAGTGCGGGGTAGCTACCCGTGCGTTTATCGCGCGTGCCGTAGTCACCGTTACGCTTGTCAACGACTTTGGAGTGGTTGACTGAGGGTAGGACCACCACGGGGGACTCTCCCGGCCAGGAGAGCACCATGTGCTACTTCTACTTTTTGGAAAATACTGCAATCAAGATCGTTCCCGCGAGGAACATTTGAGATCAAGAGAAAGACCCGAGAAATGAATCAAGAAAGGGTAAATAGAGAAATAAGGAAAGAAATTAAAAAATAACAGCTACTTGTCCACCTTTACTGTTTTCTTAGCTAGCTAGTTGCCACTCTTCTCAGCGTTTTGCTGACGTGTCACTTTTGTCACCCTTTTCAGGATCAGGTGTTGAGCAGCTAGAGCTTGCAGCTGCTGGGGGTGCTGGGCCTAGTAGAGCCTAGAAATTATACTTTTGTTGTACCGTATTTCTGTAGTAGTGAGTATTTCTGTTTCACCTTGTACTCTTTATTGTAAACATCATATTTCCGTACCTGTTTTTAATTCTCTACTATTGTGGTGGTATGTACTGTAATAGTTATTTTCTTTACTGCTGTACTTTTGTTACTGTTAGTTACTTGCATGGTGAATGTGGTTTATTTTACTGCTTTTTGGTTACTTTCTCGTTGGACGACTGGGTCTTGGGATCAGTCGAGTCGGTCCGATTCTCGTGTCCTGTAGGGATTTGGGAACCCGGTCGTAACAACTCTTCTCTCCAAGGATGTGCCTTTTGTAATTTCCAAGGAATGCACTCAAGCTTTTGAGATCCTTCGTGACCAAGTTACCCAAGCCCCGATCCTACAGTCCCCTGATTGGTCTCAACCCTTTGAGATCATGTGCGATGCATCTGACTTCGCTGTAGGAGCGGTTCTGGGGTAAAAGATTGACGGGAAACCCGTGGTCATCTACTACGCTAGTAAGACACTTGACGAGGCTTAGCGTAACTACACAGTTACGAAGAAAGAGCTGCTAGCTGTAATATTTTCCCTCGAAAAATTCAGATCTTATCTCCTAGGTTCCCACGTTATTATCTACTTGGATCACACAGCTGTGAGGCATTTCCTTGCGAAGAAGGACGCGAAACCTCGATTAATCCGATGGATCTTGCTGTTGCAAGAATTTGATCTCAAGATTCGCGACAAAGTGGGAAGACAGAACATGGTAGCTGACCACTTGTCCCACCTTCCTTCTGAGATCTTTGACCCTTTCGGATCCATCACGGAGCATTTTCCTGATGAGTACCTCTTGACTATTTATACCGAGCTTCCATGGTTTGCTGACAAAGTAAACTACTTGGCATCAAACCAGATATCGTTTGATTGGCCGAAGGCCAAGAAAGACAAATTGCGCTCCGATGCCAAGTGTTACATCTGGGAAAACCCGTACTTATTTCGCATAGGTGTTGACCAAATTATCCGGTGATGTGTCCCGGAGGTCGAAATTAATGATATACTCTCTTTCTGCCATGACCAAGCATGCGGTGGCCATTTTTCTGGGCATAAAACCGCATCAAAAATCCTTCAGTGTGGCTTTTATTGGCCTACTATCTTCAAGGACGTATACAATCACTGTAAGGCATGCAGCCGTTGCCAAACTTTGGGCAACATAAGCCATCGTGACATGATGCCTTTACAGCTGATTCTTGTATGCAAGATTTTTGATATTTGGGGGATTGATTTTATGGGCCCCTTCCCTATCTCGGACGGCTTCGAGTACATTTTACTCGCTGTTGACTACGCGTCCAAATGGATCGAAGCCATTCCGACCTGAACTAGTGATCACAAGATCATTATCAAATTCATTCACCAGAATATCTTCTCACGGTTCGGGATTCCGTGAGCGATCATTTCTAATGGAGGGACCCATTTCACCAACACTTAGTTTAGGTCACTGATGACCAAATACGGGATGTCGCACCAAATCTCTACTCCTTATCACCCCCATACTAAAGGTCTAGCTGAGCTATCAAATCAAGAGATCAAGAAAATCCTTTAGGTTACTTTTCGACCTGACAGGAAGGACTAGTTATCCCGACTTCAGAATCTTTGTGGGCTTATAGGATTGCCCACAAGACGCAATTAGGCATGTCTCCTTTTAAATTGGTGTACGGGAAGGCGTGTCACCTCCTCGTCGAACTGGAGCATAAAGCCTATTGAGCAGTACGGAACTGCAACTTAGATCTTTCTAAGGCTGGAACCCACAGAAAGATTCAGATAAGCGAGATTGATGAATTACGCCTTGATGCGTATGAAAACTCACGAATTTACAAAGAGCAGGTTAGAGCCTTTCATGACAAGCACATATCTAGGAAGATGTTTCACCCTTGTCAGAAGGTCCTACTCTTCGATGCCCGACTTAAATTGTTCCCTAGGAAGTTGCGATCCAAGTAGGTTGGACCATATCTAGTCTGGAAAATCTTTGGAAATGGAGCCATCGAGATCAGTCTGCTCAGCCACGATTCCGAACCCTTTGTTATGAACGGTTAGAGACTCAAACAGTTCATTGACGTAACCAATACAGATTTGGCTGAGTCATCCTTTACCCTCCATTCTCCCTGAGCTCATTGCATCCAGCCGATGGTGTAAAACTCAGTGCTTAACGGGAGGCAACCGGTCATTCTTGTGAAAACCTGAAACATTTTCTGACATTTATTTGCACTTTAGGTTCATCCTTTAGGATAGCCGACTCTACCTCAGGTACTCATACCTGATATTAGAAATCGTCCGTAATAGTCACCTCGACCCATTCACTCACCCAATACCTGTCCTAATACATGTGCCAAGCTAAATAACAACCCACCTAATTTCCAATGAGGACATTGCAAATCTTAGGCATGAGGGGGTATGAAAGTGCAATGAAAACTTATAACAAGAAAAGGTTTCAACAAAAAAAAATCACATATGTCAAAAACACAAAAAAAAATAATTTTTTTTGAAAAAGAACAAAAAAATGGGAGGGGGGAAGAAATTTTTTGTGAGCTTTACAAAAGGAAAAGAGCAAAAAGCTAAAAAGGAGCACAAAATAAAAAAGAAAGAGATAGTCATTAGTAAGAAATTAAGGAATTAACCAAAGTTGTAGACCACATTAAAGAAAAGTAAAGAGAAAGTGCTAAAGAAACACAAAAAGATTAGTAAGAATGCTAACCTTAGGTCTTCTTGGCTAGACTTTTAGTACCCATTAAGATCTGGATATTCCTCAAGAGGTTGAGAAAAATGCAAAGCTGAAGTAGTAGGTCTAAGGCTTAGGGAGTATTCGGCCTTGTTAATTGACCTTCGATTTGTGGGACTCGGTAACCTAAGCACCCTAATTCACACACAGTTTGGTTCAGTGAGCATAACTATCAAAATCACGCAGAAGCGTTTCTAATGTTCTGAAAATGTTACCTACATTAGGAGCGGCCAATCAACACAAGTTGATTTGGATGAGTTCCCGGCGCGGAGAGGTAGGAAATTCCCCTCGAAGATGCGTAACAACATATTATCTCCTCGGTGCTTGTCTCTTAGGATATTTACATATCCTACTGGGGGCATGTAAGTACTCTACTGGTTCAGATACCATGGATGGCATTATCACGAAATGTCAATTGCCAGGGTCTGAATTCGGCCACGGAACGCCATCGGCGGGATTATCTTGAAATCTCGAAAACTAGGGTTCTTGGGGTTACCATGGGTGGTGCTATCTCGAAGCATCGATTGCCAAGGCCTTTGAGGATTGATGATGGGATGAGGAATCCAATACAGACCGTGTTGTGAAGCCAATCCTATGCTAGAATTAAAAAGAATAGAGAGAAAAAACTCTCCAAACAAATAAACCCTCTGTCACTCTCTTACAAAATGCATTGCAAATTGAATCAAGGCTTAAAATGTCTCAAGCACAGGTGCTTTAACCATGGAGTCCAATAAACCTTAGGGTAGTTCCTGCAGGCCTTAAAAACCTTTGCTAAGGACTGAGGCTAAAGCAAGATAGGTTTGGATCTTGGTTGGTACTAGAGTACCTTTAGGCCCATGGTTGGCATTCTGACCTAATCAAAGAGACAAGAGAAGAAAAAGCACTTATCAAAATTAGTGAAAGGAACTCATGGCCTAGAATAGAGGTTAAAACCTTAAAATTTTGCTAAGGGACTAGCAAAAGTGAGGCATGAGGGTATGATGAGAACCTCATCAGGAACCCTAACTAGCACATTTTAACCTAATAAAGTGAACAAATGCTCCTTCATAACCTAAGGGAAGGCCTAATTCAAGAATTGTTAATCTGAGAAGAAAACATGACACAAAGGGATAAAACTGCAATTTCACCATTACAGTGCACCCACAGGATTTCTAAAGATCTAGACATAGGTCAAGTCGACTTAATAAGATAAAAAGTGGGATGGTTTGGTCTGAAAAGGGTAATGGCAAAATCTAGGAATTAAATGACATTCTATAACCCTAAAATAAATCCACTTTAATTCTCGAAGTTTCAGGAAAGAAAAAATCAAATAAACCCTCTAAAATTCATGGAAAAATATCCCCTAGGATTTAGAACCTTCAATTTGGTCTTTGGAACCTATTTTGACCTAGATTGATGTTCATACCCAATTTTTGACCTAATTTGGGTTTTTATGCAAAATGTCCAGTCGAACGTGGTCAAACCTAAAATCCAACTTCACCATTGGATTCTTTAGGTCCAAATTAGGTTTATACCAAAATTTAAACCTAAGGGAAGGTCGTCTTGACCCACTTTGCAATTTGGTCCTCAAAATTACTTTCAGACCCTCAACTTTTTGAAACTCTTGACAATGCCCCCTAGCTTTTTCATCATTTTCTTCACTTTAGTCCTTCCACCACCCGCTGCAGCAGGTGATACGTATGGCGACTTTGCGCGGAAGATGGCGCCTGATCTGCATGGGGAGTCGACCCCAAACTTGAAAGGGGAGCTCCCTGCAGAGCCCCCTATCGCATGGGCTACTCCCCATGCCCTGAAGCTCGCCAGACCTCTCGTGCGAACGCACGAGAGGATGGGTCTCCGGTTTGCCATACCTCCGGCGTGCACTCCCTGCCGCTCCTGCGCACCTCCCGGCCGGCCTTCGCCTATTCAAGGAGCGACACTCCATGCCGCATCCTTCAAGCTCATTTTGGCCTAAGATTCCTCTCCAATTTCATCTCCTCCCAACTCTGGCCATCCGCCCAGAGCTTCCGGTGACTTTCCCTCTCCTCTCTCGTCACTCTGCCACAGTACCAGTGGCAAAGCTACCTCCGCTGTCCTCCGCTGCGTCGCGCCGTACCAGCGGGCGCCCTCCAACCCCTCTTCCTCGTCACCGTGTCTTCCCCTGGGCGCCTTCGCCTCCCCCGTTCACTCCTAACTTGCCAGATAATCTACCTTTACTCCCTGTTAAGACCCGTGCTGTTTGAGCCTTTGAAGACGTCTGGACTATGGTTCAAACGTCTGGAAATCAAAAATTTTGAGTACGAGCTCGCGTCTGCACGCGTGCTGCGTGCAGATAGTACACTCCTCTCGTTTTCCTTCCTCTTCTCTCTCCTTCCACCCAACGAAACCATAAACCCACACACCCGTATATAAAGCCCCCTCCTCTCCCTCGTTGCACCCCACTTCCCAGCCACCTTCCCTCCAGCGAGAGTAGCAGAGCGGTGAGAGCGCGGGAGTGGAGCGAGAAGGAGAGGAGGAGCAGCATGAGAGGGAGAGGAGTTTAGCTTGCGAGCTCGCGTGGGAGCTCGCCGGTGAGCTCACGGCCGACGCGTGCGCAAGGTGAAGGAGTGCGTCGGGGAGGTCCTCCCTGACACTGTTGCAGCCGGAGCAGCAGGCAAGAGGGCGCGGCACGACCACGCTTGGCGCGAGAGGGCGGAAGCAGGATCTAGTTTTGGGTTTTTCCCATAATCAGACGTCTGGAGCAACGTCCAGACGACGTAGCTGACGTCTGGAGGGGGTTCCAGACGACTGAGAAGTAGACTTCACAAAGTTACGTCTTCTTTGTGGACACGTCCATGCAGGCCGCTCCGCCGAGGCATTGTTGCATGCCTTTTTGAGGAGATTTGGTTGATTCACGCAGGAGTTGCTTCGGGAAGGCGCGGGACATGCCCTCCCGCGCACTTCATACGTCCGGGTGAGGCACCAGACGACAAGAAGCATTTCCAGACTTCCGGAGACGTGGTTAGACGTCTGGAACTGGGTCCAGACGGTCCTACGGAGTTCCTGGACGTTTGAGGAGTGGCACAGGACTTGAGGTATGGCACTGGACACATTTAAGACGTCTAGAAGTTGTTCCAGATGTCTGATTTGAGTCAGAAACACTGTTTTTGACCTGTTTAGGGTCCGTTTTCCGCGATTAAGATACCGATGTTTCCCGTATGATTTCCCTTACTTGTTGGAATACTTTCTATACTGTTCTGAGTATTCTCTTGTGATTGATCCTTGTGATAGGACTTATTTACGTTGAGGGTTCGGGGCTTGCTGAGGCACGTGAGCCTGCTGTTTAAGCCCCCACTACTCCTAAGTTTACTGGTAGAGTGGCTTCCCCTAATTTAAATTTAAACTTGAATGCATGTGTGGAATGAATGATTAGATCCTAGGGTATGGCATGAATCCTAAGACTATAAATACTGGAATGTTTGTATTGGAATGAATGGATTGCAGTCTTGAATGAATAGATAGAATGATAACAATTGCCTGTAAATGTATAACAGTTGCCTGCGAAATATGTAGTGCTTGTGGTAAATAACAGTTGTATATAACTTTCCTGCCGCACACGTGAAATTACATAATATGAGCTGCATGTATATAATTTGAAAATGAAAAGGTGAATGTTGGAAACACGAGCTACGTGTGAATAACCTAAATATGGAAATGTGAACAATAGAATTACATGTTGCATGTGTAGAACCTGAGAATGAAAATAGAAATGATGAAACCTGGTATGGAAAGACATGAGGAATATGAGTATGAACCCTACGGGGAATTAGGAGTAGAGCTCCTGGAAATAAATGGAATGGAACTGGGAATGTGAGTGGGGAAGTGAGCTGGCCCTTGAGTATGGAGTACCAAGGAGAGCGACTGTCCCCCTGTTTAGTGCAGAGCGGAGCTAGTTGCCCTTAGGTTGGGACCCGGGGTTAAGATTGGCCACTCTGTACCGACTTCTTGACCCTCGCATACACAGTACCGGGGAGAGTTACTAGTGTAGGGAGAGAGATAGCCACCCCACGGGGCCCAGGGTTCAGCTAGCCGCCCTACACCGACTTGTTAGGTCTACTGGGCAAACTAGGGTAGTCAGGCGAGGGTGCGCGGACTGTGGAGGGACGAGACCCCTGTTTGGTTCTTAGGGGCTAGACCCTTGTTACTGAGAGGGCTAGGCCCTATACTGGTTCAGTGTTGTACTTTGGGTGCACCCGCTAACGGAAACGACTGATCGCGTGCCAGTGCGGGGTAGCTACTCGTGCGCTTATCGCGCGTGTCGTAATCACCGTTACGTCTGTCCGTGACGTTGGGGTGGTTGACTTGGTGTAGGATCACCACGGGGGACTCTCCCGGCCAGGAGAGCACCATGTGTGTCTTCTGCTCTTCGGAAAAGACTGCAATCAAGATCGTTCCCACGAGGAACATTCGAGATCAAGAAAGAGACCTGATAAATAAACTAAGTGGTGAAAAAGAATAAGTAGTTAAAGAAAGTAATTGAAAAACAACAACTACCTGTCCACCTTTACTGTTTAGTTAGTTGGTTGCCACTCTACTTAGCATTTGCTGACGTTTTGTATTCATAACCCCTATTCAAGTCCAGGTGTTGAGCAGTCAGAGCCCACGGCTGCAGAGGGTGCTAGGCCTAGTAGAGCCCAGTAGTTGTAGCTTCTTGTTGTACTCCTTTTCTGTTTTAGTGAGTAGTTTATTGCACTTCTGTACTCTTTCATTTTGAACATTATATTCCTGTACCCGTTTACTTTTCTATTATTGTGGTGGTGTGTACTGTAGCAGTTTTACTTTTTTATTGCTGTACTTTAGTTGCTGATAGTCACTTAGCATGGTAAATGTGGTTTACTTTCTTGCTTTTTGGTTACCTTCTTGTTGGATGACTGGGTCTTCGGATCAGTCGAGTCGGTCCGGTCTCGTGTTCTGTAGGGATTCGGGAACAGGGTCGTAACACTCCCCTCTTCATTTCCCCTCTTTCTATTTCAACTTTTGACCTCTCGCAGCCACTGACCACCTCCATCTCACCTCCATCTTCTCCATCTCCGGCCACCCACCAGCGAGGTGCCTCCACCGCTCCACGCCTCCACACACCTCGCCCGATTCCTCGCCACCTTTGCCATAGTCCACTGATCACCTTTCGCCCAGCCATCCACCACCATAACCTCCCTAAACTTCCCCTGAACAAACCCACTCACAAAGACTCAGACCGACCTAGGCATGCATGCCTAGGCCGTTCTGAGCCACGCCGACCCCCGCAATACACTTGTCGTGCTTTGGCGAAGCCTCCTAAGCATTCTGACGTGGCCACGAGGCTGTTTGCGTGATTTTAGGTTCGGAGGGTCGCCGCCATTGATGCCGAGCTTGGAGCAAGCTTGCAAGCAGCTTCAGACCGCCCCAGCCCCAGGACACGAGCCTAGGTCGCGCGGAATACATTCGCGCACAGCTCCAGGCAGCTAACTATCCTCGAAGGCCTTACTATCGCTGCAATCGCTAGCGCTATCTGCTGCCTGGCGTGCGACAGAGAGGTGGGAAGTTTAGTCCCACCTCGGGCATTTTCGAGCGCCCCGCATTGCATAAATTGAAAAAGTGATAGAGGCTTATCGCCTCAGTCACACGGGGTGAGGTACCCTCGCCTACTCACCACCTCATCCGCGTTCACTCCTCCACGGATCTGGTTGACCTGACCTGATACCCGTGCACACCTCGCCCACCACCGCACGTCGGTGGGCCTGGTCTCGGGCACGTTAACCCAACCCGTATACCCAAGTAGGCTCTAGGAGAGCGAACCCGAGAGTGAAATAGAGAGGGAGACACGGGGAGGGTAGGGGTAGGTCTTTTCCTAACCCTGCCTGTGCATGGAAGAAGAAGGAGGAAGAGGGAAGTAGAAGAAGAAGAGAAGAGGAAGTGACTAAGGACTTAGCCGCGCCAAGGAAGAAGGAGCAGGAGCTGAAGAAGAAGGCACAGTGCAAAGGAAGAAAAAGAAGAAGGCAGAAGCAGGAGTTGAAGAGGAAGAAAGAGTCAAAGAAGAAGAGAAGAACAGAGAAGGAGGAAGCTGCTGCAAAGAGGAGACCAAGCAGAAAGGGAAAAGAAGAGAAGAAGAAAAAGCCAAGGAGAAGAAGTAGCAGCAGCTAAAGAGAAAGGAAGAAGAAGAAGAACACGTGCACTGTAGCAAGTTGCTACTTAGGGTGTCTGATTCCCAGAATCAGACATCTGAAGACAGAGAAAAGAGAGAGAGAAAGCAAGAAGGAGAGAAAAGAAAAAAGAGAAGACACATTCTACTTTTACTCTCTACAATTCTTTTTTGTAAAATATTTCAGTATTATAAATTGTGATCTTTTTGCTTCTAAAATCAAGTTTGCTCCCTAAGTTCAACCTCGGAATATTTTTAATTTCAAGTAATAAAAATTAAATCAAACTGGTGATTGCCCAATCAGGGGGGTGGATGTAGATGGGGGGGTTTAAATAAGAAGGATTTAGGGTTTAGGGTGAGGGGTGTGGAGGAGAGAGCGAAAAGAGCGTACGATATTTTCCCACTTTCATACGTCTGGCCCTTCATCCAGATGTTCGGATAGACGTCTGATGGTTAGTCTAGACGTCTTGAACACCCCAAACAGGCACCGGGTCATTTCAACACCAATTTCACAATTCTTAATACCAATTTCCTAGCCCACGAAGTAAACTAATCTTGAGTGTTAACCCGTGTTTTAAAGGGTTAATCTATGCTTATTTAGGGTTAGTTTTGACGGAGGGATAGATTTAATGTGATAATTTTTTTGTAGATGGGTTGTCCTCCATTTTTGTTTGGAAGTCATAAAGGGTATCCCGGCGGGTTAACCTGTAATTGTTTGGAAGGTTTCTGTGTTAACCTTTGAAAATGCATGAGATAACTCATAAAAAAAAGTTTATCCTGCATCAACCCTAGAATAACTTATCCTGGGTTAAGTTATCTTAACCTCGGTCAAAATATCATTTCCATCAAATAAGATTAACCCCTTTTTTGATAGGTTATCCTCCTTAGCAAACTAGGCCTTAAGGAATTAATTCATATAATTTTAACATTTATTTTGAGGGGTTAACACCTATTTTGCTAACATTAGTTCTAAAAGGTATTAGTAAAACAAGTCTTAATTTTGTAACTATCTTGCATCCAAACTCCACTCTAAAAAAATTGATGCTAACACTTGTTAAAGTAAACATCACAAGGATTAACGCCACTGCTTAATATCAATTTAAGTAAATAAAAGTTAGTGTTAACATCAATTTCACATTTTTTAAAACTACTTTTCTAACTTCACTAGTAAACTAACCTTAAGAGTAACAAAACACTTTATTATATACCTCACAACATATCCAATCTTAGTTAGAATTCATGTATGTGGATAGTTGTAAAAGTGCTCCACCCACTCTTGGGGTCTCATTTGGCGAGCTCTAGCTCCAACGCGTGGGATAATACACGATTGGAGCACATTGTGCACCAATCGCTGCACCAAATGAGTAGCACACCCCCTGGAGCACACAACTGTGGTGTCCCCATGTCCCCCCAACATTGCAGCATGCGAGGCAACACACGACAGGTGCAATCGTAGCACCAAACGAGTAGCACATGCCGAAACACTAATGATCTTGCCAGAGCATCAAACACCACACACGAAACACCTCCTTCATTGATTGCACCTTACCCATACCTCCTCACCATTGCACACCTCCGTTACCTCGCGTAGCACACATCAATCCTCCCGTCACCACACCTTGCTTTTAATGCCCACACCTATTAAAGTACCAACCACCTTGTGGAAGTATTAACCATTGCACAAGAACAAAATGGAACTAAAAAAATGACCACAAAACAAATAATAGAAAAAAAATTAAAGGAATGTACCTAAAAAAAATCACATTACATATATGATTGATGTGTGTTAATGGAGGGATTGGTACATCTAAAAAAATTAAACTTAAAATTACAAGGAAAAAATTATATATCTCAAAAAAATGATGTTGATGTGTTATATGTATAATGTAATATTTAATGTGTAAGAGATTTAAATTTAAAAATATATCAAATTGTCTTTGGAATAAATAATTTTTATTAGATTTGATAAAACCTCTTTTAAAAAGGTAAGAGGCATAGATTTGAGTGTGAAAAAATATTTTTATTTTTTATTTCTCTTGAAAGTAAAACTTAAAACAATTGATTGTAATGGATATTTCAACAAAAAAATACATTTAAATATTTGTAATTTCAAAAATATAACCATTCTAAATTACGGAATTACCATTGAAATTAAATCTAATGGAGTGCCACCTTTGCCTGAGTTTCTCGAGCCATTCTCTTAAGTGTTATTTGATACACAAAATTAACCTTGTAATTTCTCATTTGGTGTTGTTTATCTAGAGGTCACTCTATGTTGGAATTGCTTCCGTAATGTGTTGGCAAATTCCACTCCTATAGAATTATCTAATTCTCTTGCTAATTCCACCTGACCCTCTTTTCAACTAATGATTTTTCTATTCTACTAACTTACTCTACTAAACAAGCACACCGAATAACACTCCTTAATTTATTTAAGAAGATAACAACTCCAACTAAATATTAAAATTCCTTAATTTCTCCATTCCTCTTGCTCATAAATTTCATTCTTCCTAATTGTTTTCCTTATTCAAGGTTTAATTATCTCCGGCCATTCTCTTAAGTAGCAGTTGGTGACTGAAATATAAGGGTTAATTCTTTGTCTGAGGCAGCAGATTCTGAAATTAATATATTTTGAAATTTCACCCTCGACTCTAGAGTGAATCTAATTCTCTTCTTATTTAGATTTTTCTTTCATACTTTTCTAATGCCTTGATATGCTGATAGATCTCCCGCCCAAACGTCCTTTCCAAATTTCTCTTCTAATTCAGATTTTTCTTTTATGCTTTTCTGATTCCTTGATATAATATATCTCCCATCTTGCTCTTTATAAAGAGCAATAAGATGTTGGTAAGGACCGCCTAATCCGACAGTGGGATGCAACCTTACCTGTACTTTTTTATTTTTTTCCGTAGAGGTCGATTAGATACGCAGATCTAAATTGGGAGAAACAAAGGTTGTTTGGTGAAAGTTTAAAGTTTAAAATTATAGTGAAGGAATAAGGAGAGAGTTAGCTGAGTTGGGATAATTAAGTTGATACATTATTGTTATTTTTTATTTTTATTTTTATTTTTATTGGGAGTTGATTAATGTATTAGATTTGATAAGTGAGGTATGTTGGTGGAGGTAGATGTGACGTATATGAGTGAGTTGGTGAGGTGATATGATAGGTGAAAAGTAAATGTGATATATGTTAATAAATGTGATGAGTAAGAAATAATAATTTTGTATTATTCATTTACTATAATTTGTAATCGTGATATGTAGGATAAATTTGTCTATTAAAACTCTATCAAGTGGGTTCAAAATATACAAGATCCAAGGTTTTAGATAGATCTCTTGATGCTTGACGAGGATGGTGGGTAAAGTAAAATTTTGTGGTTAAACTTGAAGAGACTACCATTGATAGGAATGAGGTAATGCAAGAGATGCAAGGGGGGATTAAGATGGATGAATTCTTCATACTCACGTTTAAATGATGCAATGGATTTAGAAGATAAAAATGTCTCATCAGTGTTGGAATTATAACACTGATTATGACTTCTTTGCTACAAGTATCATGGCATTAATCACGAGTATTGTAGAATGAGTACTACTGTTGCTACAACATATTGTGCATGAATGATGACCAAGAGATGATATTGACCTCCTAGGAAAATGGTAAATAAAGCTAATTTCTAATACTTCAAAAGGATCTCGAAGAGTATATAAAATATCTTGTTGGATAGGATTGAACTTGCAAATACATAAAAATTATCCCAACTTTTTCCAAAATTTTTAGATCCATCTGTTACATATAAAGATAAGAAGATAATTTAAAGATCACAACCAAATTAATTTTGGCATCCATCCTTCTAATATCAAATCCTCAGATCAAGGAACCATCTCCTAAAAGAAAGTATTTCCATGCATGTCTAATAAGAAAATACATTTTCTACGTAAATAACATCCCACGCTTTTGATATTACATAAATGTTGCCATGAAATCTATATTTGAATGTATGCCACCGAAAACATATCTCTTTTTGCAGCAATATTATTTACCTAATGTGAGGTTAGTCATTGATTATATTCAAGTGGGTAATAAGGTTAAAAAAAAAAAAAAAAAAAAGGAGATAAAAGAAGGGACAAAAGATCTTCTTTGATAATTTAAGATAGGTTTATTAAATTGTTTCGATCTCAAAGTTGAAGGGAGTACAAATCGAGGTGAGTGACAGAATTAGATAGTTGAACAAAAAAAAAAAAGAATAGAAATAAATAATTTAATTTTTTTTTTCAAATTTGTAAAATGATGTAAAGAAAAGATAATTACTTCTTAATATTTTTAGATAATAATGGTAGATCATTTTAATAAAATATATAAGTTGAATGACATTTTTATAATAACTTCAATTTCGTGATGACAACTATGCAACTATGACGATTGCAACGACAACTATGAAATATTAATAGTGATACTATTTACAAATCTATTAAAATAAATTTAGATGCAGTCCCAAGATATACTCCTAAAATAAGTTTTTCAATCTTGTTCCTGACAAAAGCCAATGCAAACACAACCAACACAACCGCCGCCTCTCTCTTTTCCATATAAACCCGAGGAAACCGGAATTTTTTAACCCCGTCAACAGTTTGTCCCCTTCTCTCTCACTGCTTTTATTCCACATCTCGACGGGGAGCGCTTTCCGCTCATCTCTCTGACCCGTCCGCCTTCCCATCCCCGAAGATGGTGAGCCTCTAAAACCCTAATTTCCCCTTTTCCTTCCGTCTCGATTACCTCTCGTTCACCTCCCGGAGCGCATCCCCCGTCTCCTCTACGTTGAGATGTCTCGATTCTCCGGTGATCGCTGCTGCTTGCGCTTGTTTTCTGATGTTTCGATCAGATCCGTTGTGAAGCCCTAGAAAAGTTGGGTCCTTTTTGCTGGTTTTATGCGTTATAGGTTGAATCGATGTTTCTGGAGGATTTTCTGCATGCTAATTGGGATATATTTGGCGTGTCTGTTTGCTTGGGAAAATTTTAGACCCGATGGAAAAAAAATTGTGCCTTTTTTTTTTTTTTCTGTATTTTGTTCGTTTATTGCTTTTAATTGGAGGGATACCATGAAAAAGGTGGACTTTTTGTTGTGCATGTTGGCTGGTGGTCCTTCATTTCGAAGATGGTTTTGGCAAAAATTATTGAATATGGTTTTGCCAATTTAACGTGAAAAAATTGGGTCAAGAGATCACGATTAATAATGGATTGCCCATAGAGTGAGGGTCGCCTCCACGCCAATGTTTACCTCTCTTTATGCGTGTCGTAACCCTTGAAGATGATGGGGAAATTGTATCTTTTTATGATAGTAATGGGTTGATTACGGTGTTTCTGAGAATTGCACAAGTGGAAATCATTTCGTAACATTAGTTTCCATTCCCTAGATAACATCTATTTCATGTGCTGGCATGCCTAAGTGTCAGATTGAATTTAACGTTTACAAACGTTCCATCTCGTTGTATTTGACAAATGCATGCTAGATTTTTTTTCCCTCTATGGGCCCACGTAATTACGAGTCAAGGTATGCTTACATCTATTTGTAACTAATGGCAATGTTTGGATCTGGTTTGGAATGTGGTCATGAGATAATCTGCCTTGTTCATCCCCAAAATTTTACTTTTAAGAGGCTGACACGAATATGTTAAGATACTTCTTTCAGAGAAACATCCTCTTCTCTGTATTGAGAGATTTTGGAATTTATACTATTTGACAGTCATCTTAACAACCATCATCAGGTCTTTTGAACTTATCACCTCTCACAAGAAGTTGCTATTCATGCTTATTTCTTTTGGTCAGATTCTAAATTATGATGGCATTATAGACTTGTAGAACCTTCTAACAAATTTTTGGTTATGGATGGCAGACGACCTCAAGACGCCTTGCTGACAGGAAAGTGGCAAAGTTTCAGAAGAATATTAGTAAGCGGGGTTCTGTTCCAGAGACGACTGTGAAGAAAGGGAAAGACTATCCTGTTGGACCTATTCTCCTCGGCTTCTTTGTTTTCGTGGTTGTGGGCTCATGTATGTTTTCTATATTTACTTTAACCTAAAACCTTTTTCTCTATTTGAAACCCTTGCTTGAGGGGTATATTTTATACGATCCTATGGCAGGACTTCGGTTAGGATTTTGGTAAATTGACTCTGCTGTATTCTATTGTTGAACCTCCTACTCTTCATTTGTTAACCATCAAGAGACCTTTTTTATGGTTTGTACTTTGGTTAGTCAAGAAGTAGTACCTAATACTCATAGGTCACATGCCTCTGACTCAAGAATTAGTACCTAATATGTCTCGTGTTTCTTACCCAAAAATATGAAGCATTAGATAATTGTGCTCTGCCAGAATTGGTTGTTAACCTGCCGTTTGGCTTTACCTTAGATGACTGTAGATGTTTTTTTTTTTTTTTTGATTATTTAATGCATTATGCTCAAAGCAAAATTTTTGTTGTCAATGATCTTTCCCCCGCCCAGTACTAAGCTATGGGTTCTTCATGATGCTCCTGCTTAAAGCAACCGATCACCTTTTATTGGCACATGTTTCTTAGCAAAACTCTTTAATTTGTAGTTTATCCTGCTTTTTAGAATTTCTGAATAGAGAAATGTTTGATGTAAAAGAAAAAAATCCACTAAAAAATCTACACCCTTCTCCCTATCAAAAACAGGGGCACAAATCCCCATAGCTGTACTTTTTTTAATTTTTTGTCTTATTCCCCCATCTAATGGCTCACATCTCACGAGTGAGGTGTTGGGTGAAGGATTTTGCATGGGAAATGACACCATCAAACGTTGTCTATAGAAGTAAAACAAAGGAATATGTTATTGATGTGAATCCCTGTCATTTTTACTATAACTACTTGGTATGAATATTTTTCCCGATTGAATGCATATTCAAGTAATCAGTTTCATTATAACTTGTATGTAGATTTCTTTTTGCCACCATTCATGTCAACTCCTCTGAATGAACGACCATATAAACGTAAACACAATATATCTCTTTTCAGCATTCTAGAGCGAGTCACGGCATTGAGTTCCTTTAGAAAGGTTATTCTTTTCCCTCTTGTATTGGACTGGCAAGAGGACCCAGGTAGCCAATCTTAATACGAATAAGCTTAGCTGTTTTTCCTTGTTGGACATGGGACTTGTAACAACATATGGTGGTGCTGCATTTCGTGATTTTTGCTGCATGCTTCCTTCACTATGAGCTTCTGCATGGAGTTTTTGGATTTTAACTTTTTTAATAATTTGCTAAGTGATTATTTCTTCTTTCATAAGTTATAATTTCTTTTCATGTGCAGCCCTGTTTCAGATAATTAGGACAGCCACAAGCAGCGGGATGGCCTAGAGGGACTGGGAAATTATACTGTAGATGAAAGGGGTTGCATACCTTTGAGCGCGTTAACGTGTGTTTTAAGTAAATGTATCTATTATGCTGGTATTTATGGGGGGGAAATCTTTTTTTATCGTGGACCTGCATGTGTTTGACTTGTGTTAATCTTCCTTAATTGTGAAGTAATAAATGCACCCCGATTTCTCATTTGTCCCATTTTTCTTTGGACCAGGGTTTGATATGCGTTTCTTTCGTGAAGGCTTTTGAGATCGTTTGCATCAAACTTGTCTCATTTGGCATTGTTGAATAAGCGACTTCCTTGCCTTGATGTCTTTGATTTGTGTCAATCTTCCTTAATTGTGAAGTAGTGAATGCTCCCCGATCTGATCTCTCAGTTATCCCATTTTTATATTTGCCAGGGTTTGAAATGGCTTTCTTTGGTGAAGGCTATTGCAATCTGTCACATTAAACTTGTCTCATTTGGCTTTGTTAGATAAGCGGCTCGCTTGCCTTTGGTACTTCACGGCCAGAAAATCTCCGTCACCTATGAACCATTTGGCCTCTACATAAGGTGTAAACTTGAGGGGTTAAGATTCCTAAGCTTTGCAAAATAGAACTTGGGCTAACTCACTTTTCCATGTACTTTGCGGATATGGGTTAACACCGGTTTTATTTACTTGAGATTAGTATCAAAGACATGTCGGTGGGTTAGAAGTCCGTGTTTTTTTTGAAAAGGTTAGAAGTCCGTGTTTTACTTGAACACTTTTCTTGACTGGTGTTAGCACAAGAAGAGCTTGGATGGGCAAAACCTTGTATTGGATTGGATGGTTAAGTTGTCAAATAAAGATGGGTTAATCTTTAAAGGTTAGTTTACTTGAAGGATTAGGAAATTAGTATTCAGAAATGTTAAATTTATGTTAATCCGTAACTGTGTTTACTTGTAGTGTGGTGTTAACATCAGTTTGTATTTACTTAAATTGATATTAAGTTATGGTATTAATTCTTATGGTGTTTATTTGGTAGTAGTGTTAGATATATAAAATATGAGGAATGTTAGAGACATAAGTGGTGTAAAATTTTAATACGGATTTGACTAATACCAGTTGAAATTGGTATTAGATAAATTTGTGTTAAAGTTGTTAAATCTGGATCAACAAATGAGGAGTTAAATAATTAATTAAATGGAGTAAATTAGGTTTAAAAGGAGGATTAGGTAAGCAACAAAACTAACCTTGAGTTTTAATCTTCGGAAGTGGTGTTAACCTCCTTATTTTAAAACCTTCAGGTCGGAGAAAGATGAAAAATAAATGATGTTTGTGAGGATCACCAAAATCTGAGAGTTGCAGAAAGCTAAAATATAAGAGATGGTTATGGGGGATAAACAACACCTGAGATATAACACCTTCTCCATATTGCGTTCCAGCAGAACCTAAGGTTTGCATTCGTTAAGTGGGATTTTAGGATCCAGGTTAATATCTAAGGTAAATGGCTGGTACGTGTCAACCTTTGTCGCTAAACTAGCCTATAGATCTTTAACTAGGTCCTGGCGTGTGCTTTTAGACTCGAAAATGACTTTTCTGATGTTGTAGAGGCATCCAACCGTTAATCGCATTGATCTCTTGATATCAAATGATCTCTCCCACAAAACGATCTGTTTCCTTTTGGCAGGGGAAATGTTCAGGATACTCGATTTAGTTCAAATGTGTTTCAGGACATAGTTGATGCCACGCTCCACTGGTTGGACCATGGTTAGATCAGTGCAATCACGAGGATCTGCGATGCTGCAAAAATCGAAGTTCCACTAGAACGTCATCGTAGGACACGCCACCGACCGTAGAGTGGTAAATCACCCCATGGCATCAACCACAATAAATAGCACGTCTCCTCTTCAAGCAATGCAGGATAACTTCCACTTGGGTTAGATGAGTCCATGATCCTAAATAGGGGCACCGACAAGGGAAGATTCCAGATTTCCATCATTAAATTCATCTTCAGCGTTCCACATCCTTTTCCCAGAGAACGATGCAAAAGTGGGGCGTTTAGGCAGCATTTTTTCCCTTGAAAAGTATATATTCCATTGAAGTAAATAGAATAGATATAAACATGACGCAGCTACAAGGGGGTGAGAAAGGATGAGCCAACAGCAATGACCCCTCGAAATGGGTAGAACACCAAACCAAAGACGAAGCAACGAAATAGAGATAAAAATAAAATAAACAAGAGTTGGATGAAATGATTCAATTCAACATTGAAAATCCTAAACTTTCTTATATAGAAAGAGATTAAGGAGTGAAAGTACAGTTAGATCCATACAAGGAAAAAAATATAAAACATGAAAATACTATATATTAATTAACACTTACCTTCAAGCTGAAGCATGAATATTTATCATGCTCAGCTTAGAACATGTCTCAAAGGTAGATCTCGCAAGGGGCTTTGTGAAGATATTTGCAGCTTGCTCCTTAGAAGTAACACTCCTGGTATGTAAACTTCCACGCTGAATGAGATTTCGAGTGTAATAACAGTCAATCTCTACATGCTTTGTCCTTTCGTAAAACATAGGGTTATTGGCAATGTATGTCGCTGCTTTGTTGTCACACCGCATCTTCATAGAGCTATCCAGAGAAACATGAAGAACTAACAAAACTGACTTGACCCAAACCATCTCAGTGGCTGTCTGGGCCATGGCCCTGTACTTTGACTCCACACTAGATTTAGATACAACTGCTTGCTTCTTGCTCCTTCAGGTAGCCAGGTTGCCTGCAACAAAGGTGCAAAAACTTGTGGTCGATTTTCTATCCCCAACACAGCCAACATAATCAGCGTCAGAGTATGCTACAGTCCCCATGGACGTTCCCTTACAGAATAATAATCCTTGTCCAGGTGCTTTCTTCACATACCTGAGCACCTGCATTGCAGCCTCCCAGTGCTGCCTAATTGGCTTATCCATAAACTGGTTAAGCCTACCAACTGACATAGACAAGTCTGGACGAGTGATGGTGAGGTAAAGAAGCTTACCCACCAGCTGCCTGTATGCTCTATTGTCAACCACCTCAAATTTCTCATCATATAGATGGACCTTGGGATCCATGGGAATATTTGCAACCTTAGCTGCTAACATGCCAGTCTCCTGAAGAAGATCAAGAGCATACTTCCTCTGCGAGAGCACCACTCCATCCCTGCCACATGCAACCTCAATGCTTAAGAAATACCTCAACTGGCCCAGATCCTTCATGACAAATTTCTCTGATAGGTGCCTCTTAACTTCATCTATCCCATCTCTGTCATATTCGGTGATGATAAGATCATCAACATATACCAGGAGTGCCACAGTCCCCCTGTCAGTCTTCCTGGTAAATAAGGAGTGATATGAAGTGGAGCGACTCAGACCAATTTGGTGGAGTACCTCTGATAGCTTCTGAAACCATGCCCTGGGACTTTGCTTTAAACCATAGATTGCCTTTCGTAATCTGCACACACACTCCCCCTGAACCTTGAAACTCGGGGGTTGCTGCATGTAACCCTCCTCCTGAAGATCACCATAGAGAAAGGCGTTCTTCACGTCCAGCTGGTATAACGGCCAGTCTCTATGAGCAACAACAGAGATAAGTATCTGGACAGTGGCAAGCCGTGCAACGGGGGAGAAAGTATCAAAGAAGTCCACCCCATATGTTTGAGTGAACCCCTTTGCTACTAGCTTGGCCTTATACCTTGAAATAGACCCATCAGGGTTATATTTCAAGGTAAAGACCCATCGGGAGCCAACCAGTCGTGCCCCAGTAGGAAGTGAGATGAGATCCCAAGTCTGTCTACTTCGAAATGCTGCCATCTCATCCTCTATGGCTTGACGTCACTTCGGATCAAGCATGACCTGCTGGTAGGTAAACAGAATGTGTGACACTGTAAGGGCTTGACAGAAGCTGCTAAACCGAGGAGCAAGACCATCAGTAGCCAAGCTACCTGTGACCCGGTATCTGAACTCACAGGTGCGCGGTGCCCTCCTAATGGCAATAGGGAGATCTGAATCATCTGGTACCTCTAACTGAGTTGCTGCAGAAGGAGCCTCGCCACTGTGGTGATCTGCACTGTCTGGGAAGTCAAGTATAACCAAACTGTCATTGGCATCAGGTGCCCTCTCAACTACCTGTGAACCATCAGCTGTTGGTGAGAGAGGAGGCCTCTGAAAGGTAGTATGATGCCTGTGATAGGTATGCAATGGTCCGTGCAATTTCTCAAAGTCATCCCGGGAGAAAGAACTCATTTGTTTATCAGTTAGAGGTCTGGATTGAGAAGTAGATACCTGAGTCTCTGTACACGGAACAGGTAAGGGAAGAAAGACAACATCATTATAAGAGCTCCTCTATCCAGTGACTGAGAAATATGGTGTATCCTCATGGAAAGTCACATCAGCATTAATATAATGTCTGTTTTGCAAAGGATCATAGCAACGGTACCCCTTCTGTGTCCTAGAGTACCCCAAAAATATGCACTTGATAGCGCGGGGAGCCAGCTTGTCATGACCAAGTGACGGCACATGGACGAATGCAACACATCCAAAGGTCTTGGGAGGCATATGAAATAACTCGTCGTCTGGATGCAGAAGAACTTGTATCTGCTCGTGAAGAACTGAGCTAGGCATCTTGTTGATGAGATAAGTCGCTGTCAGAACTATATCCCCCCAGTATCTCTGCGGTACATTATGATAAATTAACAGTGTACGAGCGACATCTAACAAGTGCCTGTACTTCCTCTCTGCAACCCCATTCTACTGTGAAGTGTGAGGACAAGTAGTCTGGTGGACAATCCCACGGGTCCTATAGACCTCCTTAAGTCTGGTAGTGCAGAACTCAAGAGCATTATCAGTTCGCACTATCTTCACTGTGGCTGAATACTGTGTGCTGATCTCCAAAAGAAGGGTCTCTATGCATCCTCCAACCTCTGCCTTACTTTTCAGCAAGAACACCCATGTGGCACTAGAGAAATCATCTACGGCAACCAGGCAGTACTGGTGTCCCATCTGATCTGGGACTCTGCTCGGTCCCCATACATCCATATGGAGCAACTGAAATAATATCGAAGATCCAAGAGATGTGCTAACTGGAAAAGAGGATCGATGGTGCTTACCCAATTGGCAAGCATCACACTGTATGGTAGCAGCTGGGGAAATATGTGGTATCACCCTCCTGGGGTGATCCAGAGACAAGTGGCCAAGACGAACGTACCACTGTAGAACACTCCCACTACCATATCGAGTAACCCTTGCAAATGGCTCCTGTCCCAGACGGTAAACACCATTCTCCTCCATACCTCTAACAATAATCCTCCCAGTGAGCTTGTCCTGAACAACACATCCGACATCATCAAAGATGACTCTACAGTTGAGATCTTTCGTGATTCTGCTCACTGACAATAGACTCAGTGGGAATTTTGGTACGTGCAATGCACCAGATAACTGCAAATCGGGGGTCATGGACACCTTCCCCTTACCCCTAACTTGGGTGTATCTACCGTCAGCAACCTGTACAATCCTTCCTGGGGGAACAGATTGTAGTGAACGAAAAGAGGTCTAATCACCGCACAGATGCTGTGACGCACCAGAGTCGATCAGCCACCCTGCTCCATGGTGGCTCTTGTAATGCTCCTTATGTACAAGACTCACAAATTCTGCCATAAGTGTCAAGTAGATCACATCCAAGGAAAAATGGGGAATACACACCCCAAAGATCATACAATATGGGGAATACACAACCCAAAATCAAACCGTAGATTTAGGTAAAAATCATATCATTGCTAGGAATCATCAATAGATCTGAAGTCAAATGTGTTCAGACCTACATTTTCGCGGAAAGTCCCCTCGGACAAGCGTTGACCTAGCCTGAGTGCGGGGAGAACACCCAAGAAGGTCCCAAGAAGACCTAAGTCTCTTTCTCCTTACTGTAGAGGAGGAAAGCAGCCCTAGAAAGGGGCTCCAGCCCCCTCATACATGCAGCAGCATGCCGATCTGCCGCTTTGAGCACCGCCTCAAACGCCTGTTGCACCTGATCGCCGCCGCGCCTCTTTGAAAGGTGCTCTGCCGCTCTGCTGCGTCACTTTGATCGCCGCCGCTCCTCTCTAAAACACGACCGTGCCGCCTTAGACGTGTAGCAGCACCATTGAAGCGCTGCCTCAGATGTGCAGATTGCCGCTAGGTTGCTGCCTCAGGCATGCACGACCTTCGTGCGAGCCCACTGGAGCACTGCCTCGCATGGGCGTCACTGTTGCGCCACCTCAGATGCACGGGACGACCATGCGTGACTGTTGGTGCGCCGTTGGTGAGGCATTGTTGCCGATCAGAGAGAGAGATGAAGAGGGATTTGGTGATAGGGTTGGAGGCCTACTTGGGTGGGGTACCTAGGGCACCGATTTAGGATCGCTACTCTGATACCAAGTTGGATGAAATGATTCAATTCAATATAGAAAACACTAGGCTCTCTTATATAGAGAGAGACCAAGGAGTGAAAGTACAGTTAAACTCATACAAGGAAAAAATATAAAACATAAAAACACTATATGTTAACAAGAAGAAAAGAAGAGCCATGGTAACAATATTCCGTAACGATTGCTCCACACTACTAGAGTACAATAGTACCACCGAAGATATCCTCAGTGATTTTCACAATCCACACTAACAAGCATCAATAGGTTGAGACCGAAGTATACCAACCAACAACCAAATCGTGATGAAACACAATCTCAAGCATAGTTTCGACGTAAATAGGTGACGACGTGGGGGTGGGCGGTAAATCCCATGCAAGTAATAGTCGCTTACGACACCACGAACCATCTAGCATGACCAAGGATCTCATCAAGACAAATTATCTCCATCACCTCCTAGCTAAATCTTCATACACAGGTGTCTAAGATCCCGTCGCATCGACATCGCCATATGCTGCATGATAAGCATAGGAATAGAAAGAAGTCAGTATAGCTTGAGAATGGGGTGGTGTAGCCAAGCAACAAGATGAACGGACTCAAGAAAGCTGGAGGTAAGTCCAAGAGCATCAAAAGGAGGGTTCTAATGAGCTTGACAGGGTGAAGTCAAAGAAGCAAAAATGAGCTTCGAGCCAAGGCAAGGGTGGTGGAGGTGTTGCGGCAAGAGAAGTAGGCGGTAAGCAAACCTCTCAACACAAGGTGAGAGGGTGGAGATGAAAGATGATGAATGCTGATCGGGGACCCGAGCAATAGGTGGAAAAGGGGGAGCACTAGGGATTTGGAGCGTGGAGAACGAAAGGGGACGAACTAACACCATTTGAGCTTTTAGGTAGCATTTGGTACGTGAAATAGGAGAGCTAATTCCAATTTAAGGCATCAAAATCTAGCGTTATGCCAGTTTTTCATGCTCAACTCCAGGATAAACCTAATTAAATTCCTGGATATGTTACATCTCCCACTCAAATAATAAAAAAAAAAGCATCAATTCTTCCTTTTCTTCTATTTCCTCTCCTAATTCCTCATCTCTAATTCGACTGATCAAATGACCTCCTAGGGTTCCTCTGATAAGAGCATCCAATGGAGTCATCCTGCAGGCCCCCAGCTGTCATGTAGTTGGGGTCCTTTCTACTTCGATGCTCCCTCGTAGTTGATCAATCCCCCTCCTGTGGGAGGAGAGAGAGCCTACAATTCCCTTCATAGCTACGTTCTTCACTTTAACCTTCAGTTAGCTTGATTTCTTAACACCTCCAGTCTACCAAAATGTGCACGTGGTACCCCTGCTTCTTTCGCATGGACAGAGACGTTGAATTTGCAAAACCAAAACAAAAAAGGCACTTTCACTGTGAAGCATGTCTTACTGCTAAAGAAGAGTCAGGGCTAAATACTCAGTACTCAAATTTATCAAAGAAAACCATCATTGTGCTATCTGGATGAAGCTGAATTACCAATCCTACAGTCCCACTAAGCAGCCCTTTCATTGCATAACGGCAAACAGGAAAAAAGCAGAATTATTCAAGTTACTACTGCGACGTCAATTATAACTGAAGGAGATATGATAGATAAAATGAAGAATGAAACACATCTTTGCAGTTTGCATTCATTTAACTCAAATTTAAAGTCTCAAAGTGGAGACCTAGTCCTACATTCATGTGCACAGATGTGAGAAAACTGTTAAAAGATAACATAATCGACAATCTGACAAAAATCCAAAAACTAAAGATTTCATCAATGCCCCAAAACAGCAATATATCGTCCAGCTATTAGAAATGGATATCACCACGACACTTTAGAAAAGAAAAACGTACAAAGAGCTTTGAGTTCAATGCCAATCTCAGAGCTTGACCTCTATGTCTACTCCAGCTGGGATGTCAACCATCATCAATGAGTCTATCGTCTGGGCCGTGGGGTACAAAATATCAATAAGCCGCTGGTGCGTCCGGATCTCGAAGTGGAAGCGAGCATCCTTGTGGACGTGTGGTGACTTCAGTACACAGTAGACACGCCTCTTGGTTGGCAAAGGCACTGGACCCATGGTCTTGGCATTCGTTGTCCGAGCAGCATCCATTATCTTCTTGCAGGAGTCCTCTATCAACGGCACCCAGTAGGACCTCAGCTTGATCCTTATCTTTTGCTTTGGCGGCATCTGCAGGAAGAAAAGGAAACTCCTATAGGAACTGTTTTTTTTACTACAAAATATCTATTCATTACGTATTGCCAATCACTGGAAGAAATTGCCAAAGTCCCTCGCTGACATAAAGGGGCTAAGATAATGAATTGACAAAATGCAGAATTCTTGGGATTTAAAGAACTTTATGAAATGCAAGGAATCTGGAGAAGGGAAAACTTAGCTCTGGTCCATTCATTTGATGGAAGGATACGAGTGGCAGAGGTGAGAAACAAATAAAAGTAGCTTGAAGGGAACAGCAGGGATGGATTGCTTATGAATATTACAGGAAAAATCTATAGCTCTTCAAACTTCATAGGAGCCATTCATGAGAAAAAGAGAATTTCACTGCAAATCAGTGTGCAACAATATTACAGAAAGGCATTAAACAAAACTTACAATGAAGTTAGAGGTTGATGGTCACCATTTGACAGCAGAGCACCATGAAGAGGGCAATAAACTCAATTCACATAAAATGCAAAACTGATAGCCATCCTTTTCACTTTTAAAAGAAATGCAAAACTGATTAAGAAAATCCTAAAGTCGTAGCTAAAGTAGCAACTTTTATTTAAGTATATTTATAACAGGTAAGTAAAGTTGTCAAATAACTATGCATAATGCACTTTGAGAGGGGGCATGGTTCTACTCCCAGAGTTCATGGTTCTGAAGCTTTGGTTATGCCAGCAATTAAGCATTGCATCTTTGGAGCTATATCAAGAGATTTTTTTTTTTTTTTTTTTTAAAGCATTGTCAAAGGGGGGTAGATAGCCAGAGCATTCTTACTCTCTCTTTTTATTCAATAGCTCACACTATTCAGTAAGCGATAAGGTCACATTCAGATAATTGAGAATGTGAAATGATTAGGGAGGATAGATATTGCCTTTAAGGGTAAATGGTTTGGGGGGAAACAAACAAAAAACAATTCACATCAAGTTTAGAGAAAATGTGGGGATCTTGACTAGGAAAGTGCCAAACAAGAGCCCACAGTAATCTATGATGCTTTGGTATAGAAAGTACTTTCCACCAGATATTTTGTTTCTCATTAAGTTAAAGATGGAGGGTTGCCTCTGTTGCCCATGCTTTTTCTAGAGATTTCGTATATCTTGGAGTTTACGTGAGCTGATTGCCTAATAGCAACATGTTTTTTTGAAGCATCTCCTGTGTGTAAATGTAGTCTTCTTGGTTTGCAGATGCTATACTCTTGTTTGGCTTGTCATCCTAAACTTGGGTCATTCTACTTCTCCAACTAGAAGCACGAAGCAAGAATTTGATATTGGTTGACCTGATAGGGCATTCTAGGATTAAATATCCCTGCATGAACACCACAATTTTAAATCTCCATTGTTGTTTCTGTTTGGTGCTATTTGCAAATTTGATTTGCTAAATTTACTATCATATGGTCCTTAATGTTCCTTTTCTTTCTTCATTTTGGCTTGGGATAGGATTGGGGAGAAAGGAGGTATTAAGGTCATTAGAGATTGTTATCTCATGCCCTTAGGTGATTGAGACATACATTGATTCAACAAACAAGGAAAGGAAATCAAAACTAAATAACAAAATGTAAGAATTTGTATCCTATGAATAGACAATGACCCAACCATGCCTATGAAATAGATATAGAGCAAATATAAATTTTGAAAGAGAAATATACATGGATAGTTCAACAAATGAGGGGAACAAAATATTGTAAAAAATAACCAAAACAAGTATATAGTTCTAGACACAAATCAACAAATAAGAAAGTGGCCTTGAACAAGGTGAACTAGAATGCCTTATTCCTATAAACATAACAGAATCAATTTTATTAACTAAACTATGGAACTTAAAACAAAAAGGATGAAGACTAATAACTACCAATCCAAGCTTCAATGTTTAGAAGATGTTGGCAAGCACAACCTTGTGTAACTCCAATCACCATGGACACCGTTTCCATTGAAGAAAATTGTTTGTATGTCCACAACTGTTAATAGATGGTGGGAGCCATCATCAATGAAGAGAAGCTTCAGAAGTTTAGGAGAATCTATGGATGGTATCAATGTCAGTGTGTTCTCATCTTCTCACATCTCCACTTGCCTTGGGAATAGATATAACCATCTCCCATGGGGGGAGGACATGCCAAGCAAGCAGATTTAGATGCCAAGACTATGCAAATGCATGGGTGTAAATAATGAATATTTAATGTCATCACTTGACTGTCTAAGGATGTTTAGACTTGCTGTGTACAACACTTCAGGTTACCATCATTTGGTTGCTAGGATATGGTAGGTGAACTTACAGCATGCACTTGATGTGTTTGGCTGTCAACTAAAAACACTGTATGTGCTCTGTGACATTGGTAAATGGACACCGATAATTTGTTCTTAAAGATGAGAGTACATGAAAGGCTACGTGCACACATTTCACATTGTATGTGTGCAAATGAATGGGAGATTTGGAGAGTGCTTAAGGAGGGGGGAAATGACTTCTCTATGGAGTTTGAATAAAGAATGGGAAGACCCACTAGCCATGTGTGGACTATTTGGTGGAAAAAGGATGATTTTTTTTTTTTTTCCAGGGTAGGAGACCCTATATAAAGTGGATTTACAAATAATCAAGACTGTCTGTAGATAGTTTCATTTTTTTTTGGATAATAAAAGTCTAATTTTTCTTTGGGTAATAGAAGTTTCATTTTTTTTGGATAATAACTTCATTAGCTCAGATCAAAACACATCAACATACAATTTAAATGATTCATTGTCATTCTACCATTTAAAAGCAGCAAAGATAATTTGAACAGATACATGATTGATATTGGAATACATCTACAAGTATATAAAAAAGTGAGGGTTTCATTAGAACTGATACAGTCAAAACTCATTAAAGCACAGAACTATCTTAGATGTGCAAATTAAGGGTACACCAAATGCCAAAGTCTAAATTTAGAACTTCAACTCTAAGTGCTGATGTTATTGAAGAATAATCTAGTCTGTTATATAACAGTAAGATAAACTGATCCAACTCCAAAGACTGCAACAATATATGTGCTTGTGGTTTCACAATTAGCTAGGTTGAGAAACACTGAACTTCTCAAAGTCCTGTAGGTTTGATTCAGAATGGAAAATGAGGAAAAGAAGGTAGCTAGAATAACTATTGACTTTAAACTCTAACATGGGATTGTAGGTGATTAACTTGCCATAAAGGTACAAAAGTGATGCTTGTGCTTGGGGAGATAAAATTATATTCCAAGGCCTGCTTGTACATGATTTATTTAAGCATCACTGCTCACAAGATTACTATGATAGCATGATGAGGAAAGAGCATGACCGAGTTGAACGGCAGGGTGACATCCACTTCAAAAGGAACACATAGAACTATCAACAACAACAACAACCAAGTCTTTTCCCACACTAAGTGGGGTCGGCTATATGGATTCTTTGCCTCCACACATATCGATTTTCAGCCATTTTAGGGCTTAGATTAAAGGAACACATAGAACTATAAACTAAGAAAAACAAGAAACTCAGCATGAGTTCAAGACAACTGATGAAAAGAACTGGAGTATCTGCGATCGTATCACACGGTGGCATTACAAAAGTGAATTTGTTGTCTTAAAATTTTAAACGACGATCGAATCGATGCCAAAAATCGATCATGCAGTTAAATAATAAATGCCCTAATAACCAAAACCACATGGTTGGAACTAGTTTTCAACCATCCCGAGAATCCATGAGTTAAGATTATACCTTCATGGTGGCATAATATAACACCACGTGGTAGTGCCTCCTACAATAAGTCTTGACACGACTTGAAACCCCCCTCCTTAATAGGTGGATGAGACCCTTTGTGTCGAGGATGATCAACCACAACGAATCTGTGCCTTGCTTCACGAAAAACGAGGGTGACACTTGACCTCCTTGAACAAGTTGCTCTCTTGACAATCAAGAGAGCGTAGAGAGAATCTTCAAAGTTCAGACGTTGAAAGTCCAATCTGGAAGTCCGATCTAAGATTCTAAGCCTTTCTGGATGTCTAAAAGGGGCCTTGGAAGTCCATAAGGTCTTCCAGACTTGCGATGATGAATTTGGAAGTCTGATATTGAAGGAAAATGATAGGGCAGTCGGCGCTCTCTTCTTCTTCTCTCCCTCTTAATGTCAAGGAAGAAAACCAATGGTTAACTGAATTTAAAATTTTGCCTTAGGAGATATTTGTAGGGATTCCAAAACTAACCATAAAAGGATGGTATTAAATCCTGCTTGCATTTGTAGGAATAGCTCAAGCATTATTTAATTACTATCCAAATCTTTTAAATTTAGCCCAATCAAATGCAATTTAACTCTTTAAATAACATTTGATTTATTCTACAAGTAGAAAATTGCCTAAATAATTATTGGTTTCATTATGTCAATAATAAAGCATTTAAAAATTTAGGGATTATGACACAATGCCTCCTCAGATATTCTAAATACCCGTGAATCATTTACACATGAAGGATAATATTATCCTTGAGGTCTAATTCTATTAAACAATTGTTAATCCTCCTTGAATAATATTCTTTCTGACATCTCTTTGTAGTATTGAAATTTGGGATGAGAGCGAAGACCAACTCCCTTCCCAAAGGATTATTTTCTTCTCTTTATTGCGGGGTTTAATTAGGACTTAGCAACTAAAAGTGGAATTATCTTTCCTAACATACTTAGAGTGAGTTCCTTCAATCTACCACATACACTTATGTTGTAGATTTGTGTGATCCTTCAAGAAATCATGTACCTCATATCCCTTCTCACATACACCAACTTTCTAATATTAGCATCAAGGTAGATGCAATTGCTATTGATCTATTAAATATGTGTGTTCGTGAACAGAGACACATCTATCTTAGGTTAAAGGATACGCCTTTTCCATGACAGTATTGGAGAAAGATTTTGACTATCTTATGTTTCATCAAGTTAACTCCTTAACTTGACATACATGGTAGTTTTGAATCCCCATTCAAGAACATCAATCAAGCTATGGCCTCTTGAGAAGGTTGCCTTCCCAATTCAGACTGGAAACAAATGATTGAATCACATGGTTTCATGAAGTTCTATCGGATCCTCTAAATCGTTTAGATCTCTAAGTCGACACATATTGGACTTATTTGATCTAAGTATGCTACCCTATGGCCCCATTTGGCATGGTTTTAAAAGGGGATTTTATCCTACATGGCAGTAGTTATTGCTGTAGTGCATGACCAGTGCACAAATTTTATTCCTCACCCATCACATCCACCACCATCCATCACATCTACCCCTCACCAATCATATATACCCCTACTAACTTACTCACACCCATCATATCTACCTCCTACTAACCCACTCCCAATACAAACAAAAACAAAAGCCAATAATAGCATATTAATTCAATTATCACATCTACACCCACTAACTCTCCTCTTACCCATCCACTTATCTCTCTTTAAGACTTCTTAAACTTTACCCAATCATAAACTTTAAACTTCTACCAAATGGGGCCTATTCATATTAAGGGATATAATTCATACACCAGAAAATAATTTAATTCTTTTACTAAGATGAAATGTAATTCATTACATTATTTGGATGACCTGCTTAAGGTACAAAATCCAACACAAATAACCCCCAGAGTGCACCACTTAACAACCAGCAACCAATGCACTATAAGGTACTCATGTTTAAAGGTTTATTTTGGTAGCAATCATTAGCCTTACTACCTCTCCACTCCAACGAGTTTTATGCTTTGTATAATGGAATAATTTCGGCATTGCATTAAGGAAATTCCAAGTAATTCCTCCCAAGACGAATAAGCAGTTTGCTAGAATGAAATTCGATTATAGCAACATATGCAGTTGAGAAGTACAGAAAGAATGGCACTCAAGCATTAGCATCCAAACATGGAGCCTTTCTTCCTCAAATTCAGAAAAGGGATGAACACCTCACTGACATCAAGTTATAAATTTTAATTTTCAAACCAAAAAAGATGAAGGAAAATGTATCCCAATGCAGCCTTGGCATCTATCAGCCACAGATCCCACATTAGAAGATAAGGTGGCCTCAAAATTCGAGGGTTAAAAATCAAAACCACGGGATCGGCATAACACCATCCATAGGTTCAAACAGCAGACTTGGCACAACACTTATCCCACCTCCTCTCTAAAATATCAATCTCACTCGAATGTGCCAACAAGCAAACCCAAACCCACTTCACAATACCACATTCCAAACCAAGATCAGGAATCCACAGGGCAAAAAGAGAAAACCAAGAACCAATCGAGCATATTACCTTCTCCCCGTCAGCTCCCACGGGAAGCGTCGTAGTCCCAACCCCTTCAAGAGCCTCAACCTTCACCGCCAATAAACCAACTTTATAAATCCGGAGCACAATTCCAAGCACCCACAAGGGAATGGACGTACCTCTGCCCCCTCGAGGGCCTCCGGCGGCGGTTCCAGGGTCTCCGCGGACGCAGCGGACTCGGCGGCCGCGAAGGGCCTATGGGAAGAATCGTTGGCGCGGCGGAGCGAGATGATGGGTAGGTGGGGATTGGGGAGGGGGTGGGAGGGGAAGGGCAAAGACGAGAGCTTGGACCTCGTGGAGGTGGAGAGGTGCGAGAGGTAGAAGGCGGGGGAGAGGGTAGAGGGGGAGGAGGAAGCAGCCATTTGCTGGGGGAGGTAAAGAAAGGAGGGAGCTCTCTCTCTCTCTCTCTCTCTCTCTCTCTCTCTGCTATCTTCTCCTCTGCCTCTCTTTTCAGTTGATGGAACTCTATCCACCCCACCACTGATATGGGTCGAGGGTTTTTTTGTATGGATTTATTGCTGATAAGCCCGGTTCTTTGAGGGGGCTGGGTGATGTTGGAGGGGCCTGGACCCTGGGGTGAGGATTGGGAGGATTTGTTGGGTCTTTTTGCAAAATTGCTGGACAGGAATCTTACACGGAGTGTGGATTTTGGAGCATAGCCCCGCGGTCTATACCATTGGCAAGCATAGCCCTATGATGGATGGTAGTGGATTGAATATGGTATATTGTGAGTTAAAGACGAGCAATGATAGTGATATGTATAAGTGGCTGATTAAATGTGATACATGGAAGATAATAAGGGATTTAGTGTTGGTGTTTTATTTGTTGTCACTATGCCAAATGCAACTTGAGAGATCAAATCATATGTTCTAGTAGTTGATGTGGTGGTACTTCTTAGCCTATTATAACATCTATCATTGCATTTATTCTATTTGCTCCATAACAATCTTAAATTATCAAATAAAAGTAATGATAATTAAGAAAGTTAAGGTATCAATCCAAGTATTTTCTTATGAAAAACACTTAAGAGACAGAGGTTTGTACACAGCTTATGCGTTATGTCACGTTAGCATGACGCATCATGTCACGTTTACATGACGTGTTCACCACGTCATGTGGCACGTTATATTTTATAACTTCCCCCTATAGTAACATGTCTCATTAACCGTGACATTTCATCGCTACGTATTGGCTACGTCAACATGACATGACATGCTTCATGCCATGTCATATTTCACGTCGGAGCTTGTGTAGAAAATTGTGTATCTCTGCTCTTTTTTTTTACAAGTATATAAATGAAGTCAAACATCATTAAAGAAAAAGAAGAATTAATACTTTGATGGTATTATAATTTGCAAAACCTATATTCAAACCCTAAACTTATATATGTATGTATACATACATAGTTACACACACTAATGTGTGTGTTGGTGTGGTAAGTATCAAAGGATCAACTCATGGATATTTATATGCAACGACTGAATAATAAAGTAGTAAATAAATCTATTAAATAATGCTAGAAATTCCCTTTGTAGAATGACCAAGATTGGCATTAGTTGACTAGGGTTACATCGTCTCTTAAATCTAAGATAAAGTTCCAATTAGGTAATAAAGTTGAATCCTAATTGACTAGCTCTTCATTGCTATTACCTATGAATCTTAACCAATCATGCGATCCCTTAATAGGATCTTAACACATCCATTTGCCCAAACAAGATTTTTGACTTAGATTTAGTTAAGATTAGATCGATACAAAGGTAGAAACATGGGTGTCGTGCTTAGAGTTACACTCATAGCAATAGATGAATCTAACTCCTTGGTTCAAACTTTCAAACACTCCAATCTAAGAGAAAGGTGGCCTTTCAAATGCATGAAGAGGTGAGGATCACTTGTATGAATAAGGGACAAGTGGAGAATGTGCAATACACTATGAACTTTTATTATATATGCATTGAGGATTAACAAGTATTGCATGAAAACTAAAAGTAATAGCAAGGATTCCTTCAAGACTAAGCAACTCATGCAAATGAAGTTAAGAAAGGGAAAAGAAGTTGACTCACAAAAAGCTAGCATTTATTCAATTTACTATTGTAATTTTATTTTCGTAGAATGTAAAAAAAGTCTTAAAAAAACTTTCTTAAAATAGCTAGGATTCATCCTAAACCCTCCCTATCTCAATCCTAACTAAATCACCTCAGAAACCCTTGAAAAATCAACTTCATGGACTTTTCAAATGTCTAAATTTTCCTTCCAAACATCTCCATTTTATAACTATTAATTACTTGTGCCAAATTTAAACTCAATTCACCATCTCTCTCATTTAAATTCATAATTCTCTCGAAGACTTGTCCTAAATTTTAAGACCTCTAACTCTTCTCCCAGACGTGTCGAGGTTCTTATGTCTTTTCATTGCCGATCCCAAGCTTGGGTAAAGGAGGAGGGTTACGTTAGGTAGTTGACGGCCAGCGTAAAAATTTATCGAATTTTTAAACATGAATTCTAGCAAACACTCAGATTTCATGAGGGCGTCCCTACTTACGACGCACTGCATCGGTGCCTGGGTGTGTGAAAAATGAGCAAGAGTTTTCTCATGAGGAATGCATGCGAGTAAAAAAGTTAGTTCCGCTACATCGTCGCCTGGATGTAGTGCAAAATGAGCAAGGGTTCTTGCATAAGGAACGCATGCAAGTAAAAAAGTTAGCTCCATTACACTGTCGCCCGGATGTAGTCCAAAATGAGCAAGGGTTCTCGCATGAGGAATACATGCGAGTAAAGAAGCTAGTTCCACCACTTCGCTATCAAAGTGTCACAAAAGAAGTTGAGATTCGACAGTTATAATATTGGTACTTTGACCAACAAGCTCATGGAGATTGTGGATACAATGGTAAGGAGAAGGGTTCAAATTCTTTACCTTCAAGAGATTAAATGGGTTGGAGAAAAAGCAAAGAAAATCGAGATAACAGATTTCAAATTGTAGTATTCAAGAAGGGATAAAGCTAGAAATGATGTGAGCATTATTATTCATAAGGATTTGAAGGAGAGTGTGGTTGAGGTTAAGAGATTAGGTGATCGAATTATTTGATAAAATTAGTCTTAGAAGAAGAGATCTTCAATGTCATTTCAATTTATGCACCTCAAGTTGGTCTAGAGAAAAGAATAAAGAATAAATTCTGGAGGGAGCTTGATATGATAATTTAAGGAATCCTACAGAGAGAAATGATTTTCTTAGGTGGAGATTTAAATGAGCATGTGGGAAAAGATTCTTTAGAGTATGCAGGAGTCCATGGAAATAATTGTTTTGGTGTTAGGAATGAAGAAGGGAAGACTTTCCTCGATTTTATAATGGCTTATGATTTTTTCATAGTAAATAACTTCTTCAAAAAATAAGAAGAGCGTTTGATCACTTATAAAAGTGGCTTAACAAGAACACAGATTGATTACTTTCCTTTGAGAAGAAGAGATCGCTTATCTTGTGAAGATTGTAAGATTATTCTGAGGGAGAGTTTAACTACTCAACATCGTCTTTTGGTGATGAATGTTTGTATGAAGAAGGCAAAGAAGAGAAAATTGGTGTTTAAGAATTTGAGAATTAAATGGTAGAATCTTAAGAAAGAGCAAGAGAGATTCAAAAAGAAGATGATGCAAGAAAAGACTTGGGATCTTGATGGAAGTGTTGATGAATTATGGTTAAATATGGCAAATTGTATTAGGAAGGTGGCAAAGGAGGCATTAGGCATGTCTAAATGAGGAGTTCCAGGACAAAAGAAGGTTTGGTGGTGGAGTGAGGAAATGCAGGAGAAGCTTAAAATTAAAAGAGCTTGCTTTAAAGCCTTAAATCAAAATAAGACCGATGAAAATATGGAAAATTACAAAGGGCAAAAAATGAAGCAAAGTAAGTAGTTAGTGAAGTAAAAGCAAAAGCTTGGGAGCATTTTTATAAGAAATTTGATTATAAAGAAGGTAAAAAAGATATCTTCAAGTTAGCAAAAGCAAGAGAGTGGAAAGCAAAGGACTTTACACATGTAAGGTACATCAAGGATGAAGAAGGAAGGGTACTTATTGCTAATGATGATATAAATACAAGATGGAAAAGATATTTTCATGAGCTTTTTAATGAAAACAAAAGAATGATATCATCTTAGGGGAGTTAGCCCAACTCAGAAGATTATGTGAATCGGACAAGCTATCGAAGGATACAAAAAAAAATAGTAGAGGGTTTGAAGATGATAAAAAGTTGGAGGTTTGTTGGGCCTGATGATATCCTACAAATGCTTGGAGAGTGATGGGAGAAAGGGGTATAACTTGGCTCACAAAATTATTTAATACTATTTGGAGAGGTAAGACGATGCCAGAGAAATGGAGGAAAAGTTTTGTAATACCTTTATACAAAAACAAAGGAGATATACAAAATTGTTTCAACTATAGAGGTATTAAATTGATGAGCCATACGATGAAACTTTGAGAGAGAATAATTGAAAGAAAGGTGAGACAAGTCTCTGTAATAATTGAAAATCAGTTTAGCTTTATACCAGGTTAGTCTACTATTGAGGCAATACATCTCTTGAGACATATGATGGAGACCTACAAAATAAAGAAGAAGGATTTACACATGGTTTTTATTGATTTGGAGAAGGCTTATGATTCTGCCCCAAGGGATATCTTGTGGAGAATTTTGAAGAAGAAACATGTTCCAGTTTTATATATCAACCTCATAAAGGATATGTATTATGGAACTGCAGCTTATGTAAGGGCTAAGGGTGATTTGACGAATTACTTTGATATCACCATTAGTCTGCATCAAGGATTGACTTTAAACCCTTATCTCTTTGCTTTGGTCATGGATGAGTTGATGAAGCATATCCAAGCTGAGGTGCCATGGTGTATGCTTTTTGCTAATGATACTGTGTTGGTTGATGGGATAAGAGATGAAGTGAACAGAAAACTTGAGCTTTGGAAGGAAGCCCTGGAAGCTAAAGGACTACGCTTAAGCCGGACAAAGATTGAGTATATGGATGCAAGTTTAGTAGTAGAGAAAACAATGAAAGGATGGATGTAAAAATTGGAGAAGAATGCATTCCAATGAAAGATGCTTTTAAGTACTTGAGATCCATTTTTCAACAACATGGTGGAGATGGAGATGTTACACATAGAATTAATGCAGGGTGGTTGAAATTGAGGGATGCATTTGGTGTTCTCTGTGATAAGAGGGTTTCTTTAAAAGTCAAAAGAAAGTACTATCGAATTGCGGTAAGACCGACCATGCTGTATGGTTCTGAATGTTGGGCCATCAACTATAGGCATGTGCAGATGATGTCTGTGGTAGAAATGAAAATGTGAGGATGAATGTGTTATCATATAAGAAAGTACCATATTTCAAATGAGATTATTCGAGAAAAGATTAAAGTGACACTGATAGAGGATAAAATGAGAGAGTCACGCCTAAGATGGTTTGAACATTTGCAAAAAAGGTCACTAGATGCTCCAATTAGGAGATGTGAGAAGTTGGAGCTGAACCTGCTAAGAGGGGGCGGGGAAGACTAAACACGTGTTGGAAGGAAACTATTAAGTATAACCTCAATTACTTTAATTTAAGTCTTGAAATGGCTCAAAATCGATTTGCATGAAAGCAAAGAATCCATATAGCCGATCCCACTTATGTGGGAAAGGACTTGGTTGTTGTTGTAACTCTTCTCTCAGACATCTTATATCTTCTTAATTAACTAATGTTCAAGTGATTTAAATCTCAACGTTTACTAAGATCAACCATTTAATTATCTACTTAAACGTTCCTTCAAAAATGAAGACGTCTAACCTTTACTCTAGACGTCTGAATCATCAAAATTAGACATCCTCCTTAGACATCCCTCGGTCCTCTTTTGTTGAAAGTCGGTAACTTTCCCAAATATTGGCTTTAGGCCCATTAGATGTCTTAAAACCAAAAAATCTTATTTTGGACATCTATTTCTTTTATTCAAACACCCCTAGATCTATTTCTCAAACTAAATGAACCTTAGCAACTTAGCTCTTGTATTGGTTGTCTTTTAGACATCTATTTGTTTTTCCAAACGTCTGAATGATTAATTTTAGATGTTTATCTTTTTTTCTAAATATCCCTAACCAAACCTAACATTAGAGATCGATTACTAGAAATTTTTGATCGTTCGGTCACATCTTCGAACATCTGATTCCTAACTTAGGACATGTTTTTAGACACACTTAGACATCTAACTAAGTTTCATATGTCTTATTGAGCACTTTCAAATGTGTATATATATTTCTAGATGTCTATGTTTGTCAAACTTTGTATTTATGTCTCTTAGTCGCTCTATCTCAAATAACTGCATCATAATTCAAATTCCAGCAACTCCTACCTAACGTCACGTAAGCCTATACACTTCTCTACCAAACCATCTTGTGCTAGACTCTCTCATCTCATGCTCTCTTAAAATTAACTATCTTGGTGTCCTAATGCTCTATTATTCTAACAATCATCTAAGAACACATACTCCCACCCATCTCTCTGCTTCATATAAATTTGTAAAGGGTTTAAACTTTGCTTTATACTCTTTTCTTCTTCTCTTAAGGCTCATAAGTTTATATCTGGTATTTTTATTTCTTATTTGAGTACCTGAGTTGTGAGGACTTATCCTTTCCTTTGAGAAGGGCAAAACTCTCCTTGAGGACTATCCAGGAAAAGGGTATTGTATTGAGGAATGCTACCCTCTTTTTAATTTGTATCATGGTTATTGGATTCCCATTTTAGTGGGGGCAAAATCCTAGATTGAGATGTTTAAGTAGAAGTTATCTCCTTAAAAGATTTCCTCTCTAAATATTTTGTCTTTGAGCAATTGGTTATTTGCTATTTTTGTTGCAATTCACCCTCCTTTTGCACTAATGGTATGCGTAAGGAAGGAGAAGAAACTGCTCTTCGTTTGGATAGAGGATCTTTAATTAAAGAGTGAAATTGGATTGCCAACATTAAAAGTATTTCATGGAGTACTTGCATCAATGGCTAACATGGGAAGTAGTGTTTCAATTTGGATTCTCTACTCTACTTGCTCAAACCTACTGGTTTCTTTTTTGAATTCAAGTTCTCTTAACTTTTTTCATAAAATTTTGAATGGATGGTGTTATTAGGATTCTTTAACTCTAATAGTTTAGTAGATTATATCTCCTCCGTAAGGTGTGAACCAAACTCAATATCAACCTTTGGAAATTTCTAATTAAATTACTCTACTTTTAATTGTTAGACCTTAAATTTGATGTTATCGGTGGAAGCTATTTAAAAAGAAGTTGGTGAAAATTTGACGAGAGTCATCTTCGAGAGAAATAATTAAGTTTGATAAACCTTTGAAAATATAATAAATATCCAATTAGTTGAACATTGAAATTGTTCAAAGATGTTTGCAAGTTGACTAGATAATAATGCAATTGTGACATGATGGTGGTTGAGGTTGTATTGATGGATGAAAATATCATTAGTGTCATTGTAGTGGATTGTATGGAATACCAACCATCATTACGACCATTATTATTTACTTAACTAATTTTTACTGATTTTATTCCAGGTCGTTCACTGGAAGACAGTTATTGATTTACATCACTTTCTAATTCCAAATTAGCCTTTAATTCCAAAAAGAAGTTTTATGTCTAATAAAGAATGAATGAATGAATTTTTGGATTGATTGCTTACAAAGAATTAATCAAAATGCTTGCAAAAACTAACTATAAACAAACACCAAACACTTCATTACTATACTCTAAACTATCTTTTTATAAGTTATATTACTAATACTTACATGAAAGTACACTACCAACTAAGATTACATAGTATACTAATTTAACTTACTAAGCTGACACCTACAGTAACACATGCAATAGCTATAGCGACGGATGCAAGCGTCGCTAGACCCCAGAAAAAGCTATATACAAACAAAAAGAGGGAAACCAGGGTCTGTAGCGACGGTTATAGTGATGTTTTATTCTGTTAGTAAAGGTACACAGTTATTTACATAAAAGTAAATGGCTATACTACGTATATATATATGTTATAATCCTTATCTGTATTTTCACTCTCTGATTTCACTATACGTATTTACATCGTCACACTCTCTCTTTCCACGCTACGCTTCCTCTTTTATTATTCTTCTTCTTCTTAGTCTTATTCTCCATTGTAAGTCTTTGAAAACACTGCGGCACACAGGTGATTAACTGCTGTCATTAACACTCTTAATTCATCAAAAATGTGTTTAATTTGCAGGCACGCTTTTCGAGGGATACACAGCACCCAGAGGGTGGGAACAGACCTCTTCTAAGCGCGCCCTAATTGTCATTAGGCCGCTTAATTGTGTATTATCAGCTCAGATCAGAGGGCCTCTCAGCCTGCGCACACACACACAACCCCGGGCCCCCGGCCCCCAAATGCTCAGATAAATGCTCATGTCTATGGTTAGAATGTGTAAGGTTATGTTGTTCGGGTGCCCGGCGCCCGTGACGACTATGCCTTTAGTTAACGAATTCAATTTATGTTGCAGCGCGCGCTCTTCAGCGCACAATGTGGCGCTATTCGAGCGCCGCATCTGCGTTGAAAATGCGTGCGGCTGCTCGACAAAGGGGATTTTGGCCCTCAATTTGAGGGCCATAATTTATTTTAAAATAAAAATAAATTACAGGAAAATAAAGTATTTATATAATACTATATAATTGTACACTTGATTTGAAATTTTAATTATATTTACTATATAAATAAATTAACTAAAGTATACAGTTTTTACATACTGATTTTGATGTTTAATTCTTTAATTACTTATAAATTAGCTACTATATGGTCTAATTGACCTTATACAGAGTTAGTATACATGTATAAGTATTTTATAAACATTTTTATTGAATTTTACGGATTTAATTTCTGTTCTATTTATATTTAAATAGCAGATTTGAACTGTTTTATTTATAAATTAAGTTTAAATAATATAATAAGATATAAACATACTTCAATTAGCTTAAATTACTTAAAGTACATTAATCTAAGTATACAGATTCAGTTAACTTAATTCTAACTCTAAATTACTAATTTATCTAATTTAATCTAATAACTTAGCTATTAACTTAATAAATTCATTATTTATTATGTATAAAGAATTAAATTAAGGTCCAGGGTTTTATTTATTTATAATCTACATATACATATGTATATACAGTTTTATAGCTTAATACTGTTATTTACACTGTCTATTGATTTATTTAGTCTAAGAGTACATATAAGTTAGTTTAATTAATAAATAGTTATATAATTAATATATATATATAGTATAATCTAACTTAAATACACAATTTACAGTGTACAATATATACATAAGTTGTTTGTACAGTTTATATACATACGCTACTTATTTACATATATAACTTAATATAAAGCTTATATTTACAAGAGTATACTTTATATACAAAGTACCTTTTATGTATTTTTGGAGTTTTTCACTTTTTATGGTTTTTATACATATTATCGAGATAAGAGATAAGAAGGGAAGAATTAGATGAGGAGAAAGAGATATTTTTGATGTTTTTTAGATGTAACTTCTATTATTAAGTTTCATGGTATACAAATCCATCGACTGGCAAATTCTACCAAGTCGAGGGTTTTGCATACCATGTAACTTGGTATGTGGTTAAAAAACTTTCTGATCTTTGATCAGATAGTTTTATTTTAATTTTTTAGAATTTTTTCTGATTTTTATTGGATTTCAAATCTCATCCATCCTAAGCCTTTCAAAAGGTTTCTAAGGGGTCCTAAAGGCTTAGGATGGATCTTAAAAGATCTAAAAAGGAATTGACTGCCTTATTTGCAGTTAGAGTGAAATCTGATAGGGATTCAACCCATTTTAGTACACTAATCATTTTTATTTCATTTAGTTCTTGTGTTTGAATAGTTAATTGAAATGAAGTAGCTGATAAACAGTTGGAAGAAAAACAACAAGCATTCACAGAATTGAAATTCAATTTCTTATATAGGAAAGCTTGCATACAAGAAATGCAATACAACTACATGTCAGCTATTTTCAGACTACATTCTACAGGATTTCAAATCAAAAATTTCTGCTACAATTTAAGACAACAGACACAGCAGCAGCAAGGACAATACACACCAACCCTGCAGCAAATTAGATTTCACTCCATACGGCTTACTGCAGCTGCAGTAAGTCCATCTGGAATGAAATCAGACTTATGGAAAGGAGAGGAATGTAGCTGCAAGTGCAACAACTTGCTGTGGTTCTGGGATTAGAATCAGAAATTCAGACTCAGAAATTCCCTAAACCCCATTTGACAAGGTTTCACTTATCAAAAATACTCAATATTCCAATTCCAATACACAAACCCTTGTCAAAAAAAAAAAAATTCTCATTGAATCCAATCGGCAGAAACACTGATCTAACTCTTCCTAATGCTATAGACAGCATGTAGAGAGAGTTGAATCAGACAACTAAAATCCACAATTCAAATCCTAGATTCTGGAACCATAAGGAGTATTGAGAACTCCTTAGGTTAAGAAATCATCAGTGCTCTCAACAAACCACAAACTCATGAATGCAAGATAGACTTCAAATCACCACAGTGATTTTCCTTAGTTCTATCATGCATTCAATGCATTAAAGTCCTTATGAAAACTCAGATCAGATTATGGCTCTTCTGAGATGAATTCTGATATCAGAATCATCTTAGATTCCTTGCCAAACAATGAATAAAAATCAGAATTCCTCAATTTGTCAGATCAAGACAGTCAAAACCTAATTAATTAAAAATCCTTGAAATCTGAGTTAAAGAAAAATCCGACAAACTGATCACTTTCAAGCTCAGATCAGGGTCTTTTGTGAACAAAAATGAGGTGAATGGGAAGCCCCTTATGTGCTTTTTGACGCCAATTTCAAATCTGAGGTTAAAAACCAATCAGATCTGAAATTGGGTCTGAATGAATGGGTGAATTGCGAGAAACAAGTCGTGGAAATTAGAAGCGATTATGGAAACATGGAGAGGGAGAAAATTCGTAATTATGGACTGTGTGAAACCATCCCCTCTGATCTGGAATGATCAAAGGAGGTGAGGGGGGAAATTCGGGTCTAAATCTACTGCTACAGCTACACTATCATAATAGCGAAATTAAACACTACAAATTACTTTAATTCTACTCTAAACCTACTTAACTACAGCTACAACTAATTTGCAAAATGATAAATCTACTCTAATAGGAAGAATGGGACCTATGGGTCCTTAGCCGGTGGCTAAGGAGGAAAAAGGGAGGAAGATTACTCCAGCAGAGGGAAGAGTCTGCTAGTGAGGCTTTAGGGTCGTCCTCAGGTGCTACGAGGTCCTTAGCGACGAGGAGGTCGAGAAGAAGGCGGCGATTTCACAGCCGGTGGTTGTGAAATTAGAGGATTGGCGGGGAGGAGAAACTGGAGTGGACAAACGATCTCTAAGAGATGTAGGAGGGAGCAATTCTTTGCGCGCGCGACCACTGAGGTGCTTAAGTAGCAAACTCAGTGGCTCAGATCACTGCGCGAGTGAGAATATCCGATGAGGCAATCGGCAGCAGGGATGAGAGGAGAGGAGCGCACGGCGAGCCAACTCAAAATCTGACCGTCAGATGGGATTTGGGGAGAGGGGTGAGCGTGTGCGCCGATTCGCACGAAGCTTTTATTCAAATCCAACCGCAGATCAGAATCGCGAGAAACAACAAACGACCGAGATCTGTCGTGTTCTTCGTGCGCTACAGTGCGTACGAGGAGCAGCAGGCCGATCTTGAAATGTCGAGAATTTTGCAGGGAAGACCCTTGCGCGAAGGGGTAGAAAAGTTGCATGCAGGCCCATAAGTGAGAATTGCAACAGGATGGACCCTGCAGCCTTTCAAAGGGGTCCCTGCGGTTTACAAGTAGGTCTAAAAAGGATTTTTAAAGACAAGAATGTGATGCATGAAGGGCCTAAGTGTAAACTCCATATTACAAGGGCTAAATGATGTTCAAATGCCTTCAAATTTTTATATGTGCTTAATTGAATATTTAAGAAATTAATTGTACTTTTGATTTGGCCTTTTAAACTTATTTATGTGTTCAATTAACGCATGGATCACCATTTGTCCTTTGCCTTCAGAATATCTCATTTTGTGACCTAATTATGAAATTTTAACACAGAATAAAGGTTTTAGGTCTTTTTCTTTGATTCCCACACTTAACCCTTTTTATCTGTTAATTTGATGTTGTTTAACCCAGTGACTAGCTTAACTTCAACTTTTTAGCTATGATGAGTAGCCACTCATCACTAGATAGAAGAAAATTTTAATAAACTTAATAAATGGAACAAAGAGGTCCAAATGTTGACATGTGACAAGTCGACTAGGCTTGTCAATGAGGTTGAGGACTAGTTGACTAACAAAGGAAGTGTAGCTTTAGTGAAGTTCTTGAAATCCTCATATTGGAAAAGATGGTGAAATATAGGGGTGCACATAGGTCAAGTCCAACCTGCAACCCTACCTTACTTGTTTAAGAATGCCTTCACTTCGCTCGAAGACAACCACACATCACAATATGCCATTTGCACTCTCAAACCAAATGCTATGTGATGAGATTGCCACCAACCTGACCCAACCCGCAACCTAATCCAATCCGATATATGTATTTATATCATATATATTAGTATTGATTTATTTTTAAAAGTATTGTGGTTTGAGTGAGAAATAAGAGGTTGTATTGAATATTTTCCTCTCCCTCTCTCACATCAATTTGTCCCCCACAAAAAAAAAATCAAAACAAAAATTTCAATCTCCCCCAATCCATCTCCCTTCTCACCCTACCTTCTCCCCCTTGAACTTTACTTTTTCCCCAGCCTCCCATCACCTTCCTCGCTGTCATCTTGTTTGCTCTTGCTACCAATGTCTAGTTCGCTCTTCGATGGTGTCGCTTATCAACACCTCACCACCCCCTTCCTTCCTTACACTAAACCCCCAACACCCCTTCCTCGACCATCTGCTACCTCACTCTACCTCTTTCCTAATACCCGACCACCCCTTTTCCGACCCCTCATCACTCCGTTTTTCCTATCATTACTTTTGTTTTGGTTTTTACTTATTTTATTCATTTTGTTATGAGACATAAATTGTTTATGAGTTTCAATTTTTTTATTATTAAATAAAGATATATAGGAAATCTGTGTTGGTGCAAGGGTAGCTCGATTGTTGATTTTGATGATAACAAAACACTTACTATTTAATATTTGCATTTGAGTTATAGTTTCAGGATAAATGCAAATCGAATCAAGTGTAAAGGAGTTCAAGATCGGATACTTGGCGGATTAGAGAAGATTGATGGAAAAGAGAAGATGGAGCTTCGCGCAGAGCAAGAGCTTGAAGACAAGAAGAATTAGATAGATGTCTTCTTGGTTTTACTTTGTATTTGTTATTTTTATTCTTTGCTCTTTTATTTTCTTAGATTCATGTAAAGAGCTCAAAGTTCCTTACATTAGTCCTAGGAATACTTACACTATGCCTAAGATACTTAGACAAGCTTAGCAATTACTTAGAAAACCAAAACAGTAATCAAATAGTCCAATCAGACATCTAATCTAAACCTCGGACGTCTAATCTTAACTTTTAAGATGTCTGACTTTTTGTCCAGACGTCCAAACACTTAGGCTGGACTTAGTGCTTTCTGTCCGTTAATTTCAGACGACCAGCCTATAGTATAGATGTCTTAGAAGATGTCAGATGCCAATGATAGACGTCCAACAATAGGACTGTTGGACTGTCAGAAGATGATCCTAAAAATTACTTAATAATTAATTCTATAACTCTTTCAAACATTCATAGATCATCCAAGACATTTGATAAATAGATGTTACATTAACATTTGACCCAAATCACCCTATGTTAGACCTAATGCCTGTTTAAGCCTTGGGAAATCAATTCTCGCAGAAGATTATCTTTTCAGACGTCCAAATACTTTACTAGACGACCGATCTGTTGTCTAACCTAAAAGACACCAGAACCTGTTTCGATCTTGTGAAAATAGGAAGAAAGCCATCTTAGGATTAGACGTCTGATTAGTATCCTAGATGTTTTAAAAGTTATTCTTAGGCGTCTGACTTGATCCAACCCAGTTCAGATCATCCACCCTTCTAAGATCAGATGATTAAACCTTAGATCATATGTAGGCCCAGACATTTGACCATAAAACCAGACGTCTGATAACCCTGTCAAAATCATAAATGACCCTGATTTCAGTGGGATTTTGGACTACACTCTTGAGCCTTGTTCCCAATGGCTACAAGAGGCTTCCAAGGCCTTCCAAAGCCTTCATAGGACCTCTATAAATAGAGTAGCACCCTTCCTAAGCCAAACACATCTTGAGAAACTACTTCCATACCTTTCATGTCCAAGAAGAGAAAGATCAAAGAAGAACTGCTCTTACTTTCAAAGTTTCCAATCAAGAGCACCGTTACTCTGTGCAATCACGCCTATGCACTTTCTATTAAGGGGAGATTTCTTGCCTATAGTAGCATAGCCTTATATTTACTTTGTGGCTCTATAGGTTGTTGTTTTTCTCTCTTTTTTTGTGGTTGCGAATATCCGTTTCCTTGGAGAGAAAATACTCCTTGTGAAGAGGAGGGAATTTGAGGTACGCTACCATTGTTTAAAGTAGCGTGGTTGTTGATGAGAGCCTCATCATGAACCCTAACTAGCATATTTTGACCTAAATAAGTATACCAAAGCTCCTACAAAACATGATTGAGAACCATACCTAATTTTTGACCTAATTTAGGTTTTTATGCAAATTGACTGGTCAAACATGGTCAAACCTAAAATATAACTTCGCCATTGGATTCCTTAGGTCCAAATTAGGTTTGTACCAAAATTTGAACCTAAGAGAAGGCCATTTTGACTTAATTTACAAATTGGTCCTCAAGAATTACTTTTTGACCCTTAACTTTTTGAACCCTTGCACTTAGCCCCTCAGCTTTCCCTTCGTTCTTTCCAAGCCGGTCCCTCTGCCACTCGCAGCAGCGGCCGATGCCTTCGGCGACTTTGCACGGAGGATGGTGCTGTGTAGGGTATAGGGACCGGCCCCAGAAACGAGAGGGGGGTCCCCTGCGTTGTCCTCTTCCACATGGACCCCCTCCCATGCCCTACCGATGCCCATACCTCTGGTGTGAATGCGCGAGAGGCATGGGTCTCTTCCCCTGCCACTCTCCAGCGGACTGCCCACGCTTCCTCCTCGAGATCTCCTTGCCAATATCTATTTAAGGAGCGGCTGAGGCTGCTAGTTTTGACAAGCTAGTTTTGGCCAAAGAAAACCCTCAAATTTCGTCCCCTCCTCCTATGGCCATTCGCTCGCAGGCTCCGGCGACCGTCCTCCTCCTCTCTCGTCTCCCTGCCACCATACCAGTGGTAGGGTTACCTCCACCGTCATCCGTTGCGCCTTGCCGTACGAGGAGGCGCCATCCAGTCTGTCTTCCTCGTCGTCGTCCCTTCACCTGGGCACCTTCATCTCCGGCGATGGCAACATAGCCGTTCTCTACCACCGCTTCCCTCCCCTTCGTCCAGAGACTCATAGATAAGTTCTCTCTCTCCCCCTCTTCATTTCCTCTCTTTTAAATCACATTTTCGACCCCTCTACGCCATTGTCCACCGCCACCTTCTCCACCTCCGGCAGACCACCGGCGAGGTGTTCCCGCCACTCCGTGCCTCCATCCACCTCGCCAGACCCCTCAAAACCTCTGCCATCATTCACTAAATAGTTTCCCCATCTCCGTTGACCGCCAACACCTCTATATTCGCCCACCAAACACACCCAACTCCACGGCCACAGTAAACCCTAAGCATGCCCCCATAGGCGTTCCCACACCTCGCCGACCACCTCTGCACATTCGCCGCACCTTGGCAAAGCTCCCTGAGCTTTTTAACGTGGCCACGAGGCCGTTTTGGTGCTTTCAGGTTCCAGGGGCTCGCCGCCATTGACGAGCAGGTCGAAGCTGCTTTGCAAGCTTCTCCAGGCCGCAGTGCTCCAGGTCTCCAAGTCCAGAAGGCGTGTCTTGGTCTCACGCACACACCCAGGCCTTTGATTGGCTTCGAGGATCCTCGTAGTAGCTGCAATTGAGAAGCTCAACCTCTGCGGGTGCGCGCGTTAGCCAGGTGGGACGTTTAGTCCCATCTCGGAAGTAGGTGAGTGAGCGCTGCAGCATAAATTGAATTCCTGCATAAGGCTTATCACCTTCGATACACAGGGGTCAGGTCCCTCGCCCACGCATGCAGTGCGCCACGCGCTCGCACCCACCCTCGCCCGCGCTCACACCCTGCGGGCCTGTGTCCAAACTCGACTACCCTACGGTGCACTCCTCGCCCACCACCGCACGTGGTGGGCCTGGTCCCGGGCGCTTTGCTCGACCCATATACCTGTGAATGCTCTGGGAGCTAACCTTTGAGAGAGAACCAGAGAGAGAGAGAGAGACGTGGGGAGGGTAGGGGTTAGGTTTTGCCTAACCGTGTGACGCACAGGGAAGAAGAGCAGAAGAAGAAAGGAGGTGGAGCGGAGCTGAAGAGAAGAAGGAAGGAGCTGCAGAGAGGAAGAAACCAAAAGAAGAAGGAAAGGCAGAGGAGTGGTTGAGGACACTTAGCCGCACAGAGCAGTTGAAAGAGGAAGAAGAAGACAGGAAGGAGGAAGCTGCAGAGAAAAGAAAGAGTAGACGATGTGCCGCACCAGCTGAAGAAGAAAGAAGACAGGAAGGCTGAGAAGACAACTGAAGAAAGAAGGAGCTGCGAGGCACTGTAGAAAAGGGGCTGATAATGCATCTGATTCAAAGAATCAGACGTCTGAAAAAGGAAAGGCAGAGAAAGAAGAGAAGGAAGAGAGAAGAAGAAGAGAAGAAAGAAAAGAAGAAAATGATTTTTTGTTCATTCTCTCTCTTAAATTTTTGTAAAATGGTATATCATAGTAAATTGTGAATTGTATGCTTCTACAATCAAAGTGTGCTCCCTGAGTTCGACCTCAGGATATTTTAAATTCCGAGTAATAAATTGAAATAAACTGGTAATTGCTTTTCGCAACATACTGCAACGAACATATCTTTAAAACATGACGAAAGAGCGATCAGTAGTTTTTGGAGCCGTTGCCGGGGAGCAACAGGCATTCTAGAAGCTATTAATTCACAATTTCTGATTTACTGCTGACTTAATCTCTTCTCTTTTGTTGTGCAGGCACAGGAAAACAAGAAGGAACAAGCAGCCGCATAACAACCACACCAAGGGATAGGTATTTTTCTATCCTCTCTTTTAAGCCCCTAAAATTCTAAAGAGAAGAAAAAGAAAAGCAATCTAGGAATTACCTATCTTTCATACATAGTAAATCACAAGAGTTGTCTATTTCTCAATTTCAACACATTCTATTTGTATATCTACTAGAGGTAATTAGGGCTAAAACCTTCTTGCTTGAGCCCTAGTTACTTAATCTTGAGGCAACTAAACTGGACCAATTAGAGCCAACCTAAGACTCAAAGCTAGGGTTTCAGAGACACACCTTCTAATCAAGATTTGAGAATTTCCAAAAGAAGTGTGTCTAAGCCATTTCCTGAAAACATCTATTAAGAGAAACCCTAAGCAATCCGACTCTTAAGTTACTTGAACCTTAAAAGACAGGACTTAATAAGCTCTCACAGGAACTAATAGGTGAAGTTGATCCCTTGGATCAACCAACCTTTAAATTAGGTCACTCTTTGCACCCAAAAGGATAAAGTTCAAGTGAAACACTAAGCACCTTGATCCTAATTAAAAGTGGTAGACTTAAGAGGTCAAGGTCCCCATTCTGGTCTACCTGGAATCTCAGTGACAAGAGAGGTCGGGTGGGGGAAATCCTATAACCCGTGGGGGTGCTCTACCGTGTAGGGATCTTCGCGGGACTCACCCTCTCTGGTTGCCCAGGTAATTCTCTGGTGGACGACCTTCTGATTAAGGGGTATCATCTTCCCCGAACCTCTATAGTCACCCAACATTTTGGGTGTCTTGATTGGGTCCAGCACCTGCTAACCTCATCCAGTTTGTCAATGCATGTTTGGTAGGAGGTCCTTGAACCCTCCTCTAGCAATCTACTCTCCCTGAGGCCAAGCCTTGGCTCCCTTGTTTGTGCAACAACCCCTCCACATAGAACTTTCTTCCGATTCAGAACCTAGTTCTTTCTCTTCTTCTATCATGGCACAACTTCATTCTACATCAAAATTCCGATTCTACATCTTGATTCCACCATCTAATATGCAGCCTAGTTACTTAGGATTACCCTTCAAGAAACCTGAATCACAAAGATCCATGAGAGATAGGATGGTTGAGGATGCCCTTGAGTTCTATGAAATTAAATATAAACCCTCAACATCAATAGAAAACATTCAGGTTGATGTCCCAACAACCACAGCCGTGATCATAAACCGTGCCCAAATTCTGTTGACAGAAGCCACAAAAGGATCAACCCGAGACATACTCATAACAGGATATATTGAGACAGAAAAATTACACAAATCTGAATACCTTCAATGCATGACAAATCCTGTACTTTGGAAACAACACCAAGATGCTCTTGAAAAATGGGTAGAGAAGATGAGATTACTGAAACAAACTTTCGACCAGAAATACCTGTATATACCACAAACAAAGGATGAACCATCTTGGAACAGTATTGAGGATCAATTTGGTTTCCCAGATCTAGGGATTGAGGCACAGAGTGGTTGTGGATTCCTAACCCAGATAGAAGATAACATTGAATTAGGTTGGGAAATTGCAGGAGAACATAATGTTGAGCCAACCCTAGACCATGAATCACTAAGCTTAGAATTCCAAGACTCCTGCAATAATAAGTTTAGAATTGAACCTCTTGAGGGTGTAAATCTTGCCCCTTATTCTGATAAGGTGACCTTCGAAGGCTATTTGGACTTAAATTCTAGTAATTCCACCCACATCCTAAGCCTAGAACCTGGATCTGAAACTTATTGGAAAGATTACGAGGCCCTGCATGATGAAGATCAAATTTTCAATAAAGAATACGATTTTGGGCCCCTATTTGATGAATATCCCTCTCAAATTTCCTCAGGAAATCAGATCGACTTTCCGGAAGTCATGCCAATATACGATACAGAAACCGAGGAATTGGACGAATGTGGTTTCAACTGGGTCTCTCTTACCAGCTTGGAGCTTGAGCCTAGAAGGAACACCTTTAGGCTAGACCCCAGTCAGGCTGCTGAATCCACATCATGTGATTTATTCTGTGGTGGAAATCGTGATCTTGAATCTCATTTAGAACTTGATTTTCGCAAACTCTTCGACAATTTCGAATTTGTCTATGATTTCGGAGAGACTTTGCCAAACTACGACCTCAGTTCACATGACTCATTCTCCGACTCCGACTCTGAGGTCCCAGTTCCCGAGATCACTGATTTAAGTTCAGGCTCCAGTAACATGGAACCATTTCTTTTCGATCCTCAGGAATCAAAATCAGAAAATGCCAAGAGTGACTGCAAACCAGAATTCAAATCTTTTCTCGATTCAAATTTCCTTCATCCTTTAGACACTCTTCAGGCATTTGATAGTTACCCAGAGGACTCTCTACAGGAGACCACCAGTCAGTCATTTCTAGAAGAGACCTCATACCCAATTCTCATTGAAGCTACCTCTTCCACACATACAGAACCGATCAAAACCTGTTTGCAACCCCGAACCGCAACCGGATTCAATTTCTATTCAGATTCACCTCCCACTGAGCCGTTTGCAGATGATTTAACTCCACATCTATACCGGGTATCAGATATTGATCAGACTAAAAACTATGCTCCATCATTCTCTGATCACCCCTGTAGGGTTTCCGCGTCATTCACGAATTATTTTACGGATCCCTACTCTGACCAGGCTGATTCGACTCAACCAAACCCTGCATTCACACTTCCACATCTGTTTGAGCTTCATAGTATATGGTGGGTTCCACACCTCTTGATCTATATTTTTCAACCCACCAGATTGATTGGGTTTGGGCTGCATCATCAGCCTACTGATCTGAATAAGCACCTAGTGGGACCAACCAGGCTGTTAATCAAGGTACTTGTCTTACAAAACTCCGTTGGTTTGACCATCCCCTTTCCATCCCATTTTTCGCTCAGCTGAAGGAATCGAATTTAGCGCTTAACGGGAGGCAACCCGTCATTCTTTTGAAAAACCCGAAACCTTTTCTGACATTTCTTTGCACTTTAGGTTCATCCTTTAGGACAGCCAACTTCACCTCAGGTACTCGTACCTGAGATTAGAAATCATCTGCAACAGTCACCTCGACCCATCCATTCACCAAATACCTGTCCTAATGCATGAACCAAGCTAAATAAAAATCCACCTAATGTACAATGAGGACATTGCAAATCTTAGGGATGGGGGGGGTATGAAAGTGCAATAACAAGGAAAAGGTTTCAACAAAAAAATCCGCATATACGAAAAAAAAAACACTTTGAAGGAGGAAGAAAGTGCCGGGAAATTTTATAGAAGGAGGAGAAAAAGAACAAAAAGGAGCACAAAATGAATGAAATGGGATAGTCATTAGTAAGAAATTAAGGAATTAAGCTAAGTTCTAGACCACATTAAGGAAAAAAAAAGAAAAGTGCACAACAAGATTAGTAAGAACGCAAACCTTAGGCATTATTGGATAGACTCTTAGTACCCGTTAATATCTAAATATTCCTCAAAAGGTTGAGGAAAATGAAAAGCTTAAGTATTAGTGGTCACGGGCTTTTATCACTATAGTTATTACAGTCGTTGGAGTATATGACAAAAACGGTACTAGTCTAATATGAATTATTACTCGGAATGAAAAATTTCCCGAGGTCGAACTCAGGGAGCAAACTATAATTCTAGAAGCATATAAATTCACAATATATAAGGTTTTACAAAAAATTAAGAGAGAGAGAGAAAAAGAAGGGGTGATTGGCTTCTTCTCTTTCTTCAGTCGGCTCTCTTCTTTCATCTTCTTTCTTCTTTTCTTCTTCTCTGCTTCTGTGGGGTTCCACTTTCTCTTTTCTTCTCTCTGATTTTCTTCTTTTTTCTTCTGGGTCTTCTTCTTCCTTACTGCTGCAGAGGCTTCTGCCTTCTCTTTTTTTCTTCAGCTGCTAAGTCTTTCTCCTTTCTTCATCTCTGATTTTCTTCTGCTCTGGCCCTTCCTCTTCTTCTTTCTTCTCTTTTTCTGCAGCGGTTCCTCTTTCTTCTTCTTCTTCTTCCTGTCTTCTTCTTCTTCTTCTTCTTCTTTCTTTGCTTCTTCTTTTCTTCTTCTTCAACCTATCTTCTTCTTTCTTCTTTCTTTCTTCTTCTGCAGCGGTTCCTCTTTCTTCTTCTTTCCTCTCTGACTCTCCTTTCTCGCCGACGTCTGATTCAGCGCTCAGATGACTTAACTACTCGGTTGCTACAGTACAGCTCCTCTTCTTTTCCTTCAGCTTCTTTCCTTCCTTTCTTCTTCTTTCTTCTTTCCTGCGCACACACACAAACATCAGCGCAAAACCTACCCTACCCCTTCCTCGCGTCTCTCTCTCTTTGGATCTCTTTTCAGGAAGCTCTCCCAGAGCCAGGTAATCGGGTCGGGTCGCGTGCCCGGGTCCAGGTGCACCGGCGTGGGTGGTGCGCGAGGAGTGCACAGGCAGGATAGTCGGGTCGGGTCACCAGGTCCGCGTGGGCAGTGCCGCGTACGAGGCGTGTGAATAGGTGAGGGACCTCACCCCTGTGTGACTTGAGGGGAATAGCCTCAGTCACTTTTTCCTTTTATACTGGTGCCGGCGCGCGTCGGCTTCCGAGGTGGGATTAAAGTCCTACCTTCGTCTTTGTGCATCTGCAGGAGGAAGGCTCGACCAATTGGGGCAGCGGCAGAGGCCTTTGACCCCAATTGCGAGCCTGAGTGTGTGCGTGAGAGTGTTCCGCAGCTACTGGACCTGGGGCGCTGCAACTTGGAGCAGCTCGCGAAGCTGCTTCAACCTGCTGTCAATGGCAGCGAGGAGGCTGAGACTTGAAGTCACGAAGACGGCCTCATGGCCACATCATACAACGCAGGGAGCTTCTCCAGAGGACGGCGAAGGTGGTGCAGGGGTCTGCGAGGCGCGAGAGTGCCTGTGGCCGTGCGCTTAGGGCACTCTACTTGCGTAAGAGTGGGTGTGTTCGGGGGGAGGTCTGGAGGTGCTAGGTGGTGAATGGAGGGCGGATTCGGTGTTAGTGAGGTGGTGCGGAGCTTAAGGGGTAGCTGGCGAGGCAGATGGAGGCGCGGAGTGCAAGAATGCCTCGCCGGAGGGCAGCCGAAGATGGAGAAGGTGATGATGGACAGTGGTGGTCGGTGGGTTGAAACAGTAAATTAGGAAGGGGGAAATAAAAGGGAGAGAGAAAGGAAGGTTTCTACCTGCCTAATTGACGAAGAGGGAGGGAGGTGGCGCTCAACGCATACCTGCCGGCGCCGTAGACGAAGGAGCCCAGGGGAGGAGTGACAGCGACGAGAAAGAGATCTGAGGATGCCAGCTGGTGCGGCCTGGCGTGGGACGATGAGGCAAAGTGGGCTCTACTGCAGGTATGGCAGCAGAGCAACGAGGAGGAGGAGCGCTCGTCGGAAGCTAGGGTACTCTGACCGGAGAAAGGGTAGACGAAATAGAGGGTTTTTCTTCGCCAGAAGTAGCTTGCCTTGGACGGTAGCCCCTGCTGCTCCTTATAAAGGTGTTGGCGAGGAAAGCGGCCCAAGGGAACGACGTGTAGAGCACGCTGGAGATGGCCGAAGAAGGAGACCCATGCCTTTCGTGCATTCGCATGAGAGGCATGGGCGGTTGCAGGACACAGGGGAGGGTCCCTGCAAAATAGGACGACGCAGGGAACCTCCTGTTCATTCTGAGAACGGGCGCCATGCCCTGCGTGGCGCCATCCTTCGCGCAAGGTCGCCAGAGGTATGGAGCTGCTCAGAATGGTAGGGAGGACCGTTCTGCAAAGAATGACGAGAAAGATAGGGGGCAATGTGTAAGAATTTTAAAAGATAAGGGTCAAAAAGTAATTCAAGAGGACCAATCTGTAAAGTCATTCAAGATGGTCTTTTGTTAGACCCAAATTTTTATATTAGCCTAATTTAAACCTAAGGATTTTAATGGTGAAATTTGATTTTAGGTTTGACCATGTTTGACCGGTCAATTTGCGCAAAAACCTAAATTAGGTCATAAATTGAGCATGGTTCTCATTTTAGGTCAAAACTGGTTACAAAGGCCAAATTAAAGGTTCTAAACCCTAGGGAATATTTTTTAATGAATTTTAGAGGATTTAGTTGATTTTTATCCTGCCTATAACCCCATGAATTAAAGTGAGTTTATTTTAGGGTTGCAAAATGTCATTTAATTCCTAGAAGTTGCTATAACCCTTTTTAAATCATATTATCCCACTTCCTTCCTTATTAAACTTATTTGACCTGTGTTTAGACCCTTAATTATCCTATTTGCGTACTGCACTGATAAAATTGCAGTTTTACCCCTTATGATTTATCTTATTCTTTCATTCAGAATTCTCTGAGTTAAGCTTCTCTTTAGGTTTTGTAGGAGCTTCTTCACGCTTATTTAGATTAAATTATGCTAGTTAGGGTTCATGATGAGGCTCTCATCATACCCTCATGCCTAACTTTTGCTAGTCCCTTAGCAAAATTTTAAGGTTTCAACCCTTGTTCTAGACCATGAAGTTCTTAATGAGTTTAGATAAGTACGTTTTCTTTTGTAACCTTGATTAGGTCAGAATGCCAACCATAGGCCTAAAAGGTACTCTAGTACCAACCAAGATCCAGATGTGTCTCGCCTCTACCTCAGCCCTTAGCGAAGGTTTTTAAGGCCTACAGGAGCTAACCTAAGGCTTATTGGACTTTGTGGTTAAAGCACCCGTGCTTGGGATAATTTTAGCCCTGGTTCAGTTCGCAGTGTGTTTTGTAAGAAAGCGAGGTAGGAGATTTATATGTTTGGAGAGTTTTCACTCTCTTTTCCTTTTTAATTCTAGCTTAGGATTGGCTTCTCAACACGGTCTGTATCAGATTCCTTGTCCCTATCATCAATCCTCAAGGGTTCCTGACAGTCGATGCTTTGAGATACACTGCCCATGGTAACTCCCAGAACCCTGGCTTTTGAGATTTCGAGATAATCCCGTCCATGGTGTTTCGTGGTCGAATTCAGACCCTGGCAATTGACACTTCGTGATAATGCCATCCATGGAATCTGAACCAATAGAGTACTTACATGCCCCCAGTAGGATATGTAAATATCCTAAGAGACAAGCACTGAGGAGATGATATTTTGTTACACATCTTTGAAGGGAATTTCCCACCTCTTCGCGCTGGGAACTCGTTCAAATCAACTTGTGTTGATCGGCCGCTCCTACTCTAGGTGTCATTTTCAGAATTTTTGCGACGCTTCTGCGTGATTTTGATTTTTATGCTTACTGAACCAGACTGTTTGTGAAATTTGGGTGCTTAGGTTATTGAGTCCTGTAAACCAAAAGTTAGTTAACGAGGCCAAATACTCCCTAAGCCTTGGACCTAATACCTAAGCTTTTCATTTTCTTCAACTTCTTGAGGAATATCTAGATGTTAATGGGTACTAAGAGTCTATCCAAGAATGCCTAAGGTTTGCATTCTTACTAATCTCACTGTGTACTTTCCATTTCCTTTCCTGAATGAGGTCTAGAACTTAGGTTAACTCCTTAATTTCTTACCAATGATTATCTCTTTTCTTTCATTTTGTGCTCCTTTTTATCATTTTGTTCTTTTTCTCCTCCTCCTTTGTAGAGTCTACAAAATTTCTTTCCTCTTCTCATTTTATTATTTTTTTTGAGGAATTTTTTTTTTAAATTTTATGGTGTTTTTGGCATATTTGAATTTTTTGTTTAAACCTTTTCTTGTGAGTTTTGCATTTTCATGCACCCCCTTATGCCTAAGATTTGCAATGTCCTCATTGTAACTCAGGAGGATTTTTATTTAACTTAATTCATACATTAGGACTGATGTTTTGATGAGTGAATGAGTCGGGGTTACTGTTGCGGACGATTTCTAAACTCAGATGTAAGCACCTAAGGTGGAGTCGACTGTCCTAAAGGGTGAACCTTAAGTGTGAAGAGGTGTTAGAAAAGGTTTTGTTTTTTTTCCAAAAGAATGACGGGCTGCCTCCTGTTGAGCGCTGAGTTTTACACCATCGGCTGGGCGCAATATGCTCAAGGAAAATGGAGGATAAATGATGACTCAGCCAAATCTGTAGAGGTTACATCGATGAATGGTTTGAGTCTCCGACTGTTCACGATGAAAGGTTCGGAATCATGGCTGAGCAGACTGATTTCGACGGCTCCATTTCCAAAAACTTGTCGGACAAGGTATGGTCCGACCCACTTGGATCGCAGTTTCCTAAGGAAGAGTTTGAGTCGGGCATCAAAGAGTAGGACCTTCTGACCAGGATGAAAGATCTTTCTAGATATGTTCTTGTCTTGGAAGGCTTTAACCCACTCTTTGTAGATTCGCAGGTTCTCTTATGCATTAAGGCGTAATTCATCGATCTCGCTTATCTGAAGCTTTCTGTGAGTTCTAGCCTTAGAAAGATCTAAATTACAGCTCCGTACTGCCCAATAGGCTCTATGCTCCAGTTCGATGGGAAGGTGACACGCCTTCCCGTACACCAGTCTAAAAGGAGACATGCCTAGTTGGGTTTTGTGGGCGGTCCTATAAGTCCACAAAGCTTTCGAAAGTCGAGACGACCGGTGCTTCCTGTCAGGCCGAACAGTGACCTGCAGGATTTTCTTGATCTCCCGATTTGATAGCTCAGCTAGACTATTAGTTTGGGGGTGGTAAGGAGTAGAAATTCGGTGAGACACCCCGTATTTGGTCATCAGTGACCTGAACTGAGCATTCGTAAAATGGGTCCCCCCGTCAGAGATGATTGCACGAGAAATCTCGAATCGTGAGAAGATATTGTGATGAATGAATTTGATAACGGTTTAATGATCACAAGTTTGGGTCGGTATGGCTTCGATCCATTTGGGCACGTAGTCCACAGCCAATAGAATGTACTTGAAGTCGTCCGAAACAGGAAAGGGGCCCATAAAATCAATCCCCCAAATATCGAAGATTTCGCATACGATAATCGGCTGCAAAGGCATCATGTCGCAATGGCTCATGTTGCCCAAAGTTTGGCAATGACTGCATGCCTTGTAGTTTTTATATGCGTCTTAGAATAAAGTGGGCCAATAAAAGCCGCACTAGAGGATTTTTGATGCGGTTTTGTGGCCAGAGAAGTAGCCACCGCATGCCTGGTCATAGCAGAAGGAGAGAATATCATTGATTTCACCCTCCGGGACACATCGCCGGATGATTTGGTCAGCACCTATGCGAAAGAGGTACAGGTCTTCCTAGATGTAGTACTTGGCATCAGAGCATAATTTGTCTTTCTTGGCCTTCGGCCAAGCAAACAAGATCTGATGAGATGCTAAGTAGTTTACTATATTAAGAAACCATGGAAGTCTAGTACCAATAGTCAGTAGGTGCTCATCAGGAAAATGCTCCGTGATGGGTCTAGAAGGGTTGATGATCTCAGAAGGAAGGCAAGACAGATGGTTCGCTACTACGTTTTGTCTTCCCGCCTTGTCGTGAATCTCGAGGTCGAATTCTTGTAACAGTAAGATCCATCAGATTAGTCGAGGCTTCGCGTCCTTCTTGGCAAGGAGATGCCTCACAGTTGTGTGATCGGAGTAGATGATGACGTGGGAACCCAGGAGATAGGATCAAAATTTTTCGAGGGCAAATACTACGACTAGAAGCTCTTTCTTCGTAATTGTATAGTTACGCTGAGCCTCGTCAAGTGTCTTGCTAGCGCAGTAGATGACCACGGGTTTCCCGTCAACTTTCTGCCCCAGAACCGCTCCTACAGCGAAATCAGATGCATCGCACATGATCTCAAAGGGTTGAGACCAATCAGGGGATTGTAGGATCGGGGCCTGGGTGACTTGGTCACGAAGGTTCTCAAAGGCTTGAGTGCATTCCTTAGAGATCTCAAAGGGTACATCCTTAGAGAGAGGAGTAGTCAGGGGGCGTGCGATTTTCGTAAAATCAGGAATGAAATGATGGTAAAAACTAACGTGCCCTAGAAAAGAATGGATGTCCCTGATCGAGCTAGGCATAAGAAGCTGAGAAATTAGATCAACCTTGGCTCGATCCACTTGGATGCCTTTCTCAAAAATTAGATGTCCTAGGACGATCCCCTCAGGCACCATAAAGTGGCTCTTTTCCCAGGAAAGAACCAAATATACATTGATGCAACACCTGAGTATATGAACCAAGTGCTGGAGGCAATCATCAAATGATTCCCCGAAAACTGAGAAGTCGTCCATGAAGACTTCCAGATAATCACCTACCATATCAGAGAATATGGCAAGCATGCACCGCTAAAAAGTCGCGGGTGCATTGCAGAGATCCAGAGGCATCCTTCAGAATGCGTATGTCCCAAAGGGGCAGGTGAACGTGGTCTTTTCTTGGTCCTCAGGATGAATAGCCATCAAGAATCGTGTGTAAGTCGGTACGTAGCGAATCGCATCCATCAAGGGGATGTTTATTTAGACCTACTCAAAGAACTTGACCAGGTGATGAGTGGCTACTCATCATGGCTAAAAGGTCGAAATTAAGCTAGACACTAAGCAAAACAATATCAAATTAACATATAAAAAGGGTTAAGTGTGGGAATTAAAGAAAAGACCTAAAACTTTTAATGTGTGTTAAAACCTCCTAATTAGGTCACAAAAATGAGATATTCTGAAAACTAAAGAACAAATGATGATCCATGCATCAATTGAACACATAAACAAGTTTGAAAAGGCAAATCAGAAGTAAAATCAATTTCTTAAATGTTCAATTAAGCACATGTAAAAATTTGAAGGCAATTGGACATCATTTAGGCTTAGAAATAAATAGATTACAATTAGGTCCTTCATGCATTACATTTCTACCCTTCAAAACTCCTTCTTGGACCTTTCTGCAAGCCGCAGGGACCCTTCTGTATGACTGCAAGGCCCTTCCAGTTATAGTTCTTTTCACTTTTGGACCTGTACGCTATTCTTCTACCCCTTCATTCAAGGGTCTTCCTGCAAGTTTTCCCTCATTTTAGAGAGAAGCCTGCGTTCTTCACGCGCACTGTAGCACGTGAAGAACACAGCCATTCTCGACCGTCCATCGCACTTTTGATCTCGATCTGCAGCTGGAATCAAATGGAACCTTCGTGCGATTCGGTGCGTGCGTTCACCTCTCTTCCCAGATCTCATCTGACGGTCAGATCTCTCTCTTGACTCACCGCGCGCTCTACCCATCTCATCCTCACCACCGGCTTAATTTTGATTAACCTCACCCTTGCGGTGATTCCAATCACTGAGCTGCTACTTAAGCACCTCAGTGGTGTCGTGCGCAAGGGATCGCTCCCTCCTACATTTCTTAGTGATCAGTTCATCCACTCCAGTCTCTCCTCCTCATTTAGCCCCTAATTGCACAGCCACCGGCTGTGGAATCATCGCCTGCTCTCGACCCTCCTCGTCGCTAAGGACCTCGTAGCACCTGAGGACGACCCTGGAGTCTCACTAGCAGACTCTTCCCTCCGCTGGAGTCACCCTCCTCCTTTCTTCCTCGTTAGCCGCCGGCTAAGGACCCATAGGTCCCATTCTTCCTTTTAGTTTAGGTTTTTAATTCTGCACAAGTAGTGTTAGATTTAGTTTGCAGTAGTTTAGAATAGATTTAGTTGTAATTGTTAGTGTTTAATGTTAGTTGTAGTTAGATTAGTCTTAGGAGTAGAATTAGTATTAGATCCCCTCCCTCACCTCCTCTGATCAGTCCAGATCAGAGGGGAAGAATCATCTGTTCATTGTTCAATTTATCTCCCTCTTCATGTTTTGTTTTTCCATCATCCAAATTCTGATTCTTGTTTTCCTTTTAATGACGAATTTTTCATCAATCACCCACACATCCTGACCCAATTTCAGATCTGATGGTGCACTGCCTTAGATCTGAAAGTGGCGTCACAAGCACCATTTGGGGCTTCTCACTCATTCCATTTGTTTCACAAAAGCCCCTCTGTTTTAAATGGATTGCCTCAGTTTGTCAGAGCACTTTTGATTTGGATTTTAAAGGATTTTTACTCTCAGAAATGTTTTGACAGATCTGACAAATTGAAGGGATTTTTGGTTTTCCTTGTGGGCAAGGACTCTGAGAAGTTCTCTGGTGACAGAGAACAACTCAGAAGAGCCTTTCATGAATCTGTTTCTACCTTGATCTGAATGCATTCGCAAGCTTTTATAAATTCCTTTAATGCATTCTTAGTCTGTTTTGCAATTTCAGAACTGCCATACACCACCTGTTTTGCTGATTATTTTTGTATGGTGATTTCCTAACCTAAGGAGTTCTCCATACTCCTTAAGGTTGCAAGAAACTGGGATTGTATGTTTTTTGGTTTTAATTGATTGAGTTAAGTTCTCCTTCATGCTGTCTATAGCATTAGGAAGAGCTAACTCAATGCCATTTGTTGTTTTGATAAGAAATGATGCTTTTGATAAGGGCTTTTTCTTGTTGGGTACTTGAACTGAATTCTTATGTGATTTTTGTGAGATTTAAACCCTTATCAGATTTGGATTTCAACTCTCAAAATTTTTAGTTTATTTTGAATTTTCTCTTATTCCCAGTTATACAGTAACATGCTGCATCTAGCAGCTACATTCCCCTCTTCTCTAAAATCCCTTCTTCTCTAAATTTTCCTCTCATCTGTTGAATACATCCCTCTCTTCAAGTGGACTAACTGCAACAGCAGTTAGCCCATTTGACAGTGGCTTAAGCCACTGCTGATGCTAAACAAAACACCCTGAACAGCACACCTTCTCTTCTCTTCCCATCTTCTCTGACAGTAGCTTAGCTGCTGTTTAAAATGAAATAAAAACTTAATTAACCCTTCTTCCTAACTTCCTACTAAAGCCTACTTATATATACTTAATTCTCACACTGTAAATATACATATCCATACTATTATAACTATAATATACAACTTGATTATGTAAGTATACATACATAGATATATTGTAAATACTGCATGAACTTGTATATAAATCGATATACATCTGTAATCTATGTAAATATATGTATATATACTAAACTATTATGTATGTATCTACTTAATAATGTATATATATATAAACATATCCCTATTTACATATTTAATAGCTAAATTATAGAGTAACTTAGCTAAATTAATAATTTAGAGCTATAATTAAATTAAATAAATCTATAAAATTAGGATAATATATATAGTAAGTAATTTAAGCTAATTAAAGTGTATTTATACCTAGTACAGCTTACCGTAACTTAGTTTTAATTATAAACTACACAGAATTGCTATTTTAGCCTAAATAAAACATAAATAAATTCGTAAAAATACAATAAAAATATGTATTAAATACTTAAGTATGTAAATTGAAACTGTTTACGGTCAATTAGACCATTTACTAATTATTTTATAAGTAATTAACTATTTAATCACCTAAATCCACCTGTATAATGAGCATAGTTTAATGAATTTATTTGTATAGTAAATATATTTAAAATTCAAAATTAATAAATCAACTATGTAGTATTATGTAAATATTTTATTTTATTTTTTTAATAATTTATGGCCCCCAAATCGAGGACCAAAAACGTGCCCAGAAGCAGCTGCGGCAGACTTCCAGCGCACAATGTGGCGCTGGAATAGTGCCACATCGTGCGCTGCAAGTCAGATGCAGCGCCATATAAGTTAATTATGCTATAGGATTAGGCAGTCGTCACGGCGCTGAGCGCTCGAAACGCGATCCTCTTATTCGACCCGATTACCCATTGAACTCTGGTCTGACTACTCTGTCTGATTTGCGATAAATGTGTGTTTGGGGCCGGGGGCCCGAGCGTGCGAGCATGTGGCGTTGGGCTAAGGCCTTGCGCTGAGATGAAAACGTAATTAAGCCACCTAATCTGAGATTAGGGCGTGCTTAGTAGAGGTCTGGTCCCACCGTAAGGGTGCTGTGTATCCCTCGGAAAGCGCGCCCGCAAACTAAGCACGTTTTAAACTAATGACATTAGCCTAACCCCCTCCCCACCGCAGCCTCTGAAGTATCTTAAGACAGAAGAGTTAACACAGAAGAAAAGAACAGACGAGTTAAGTTAACACAAAGAGAAGAAAAAGAGAGAACACAAGAGATAACAAGAACAGAAAGACTTACTGTACATATAGTAGTAGAATAAGTAATATACATACGTATAAGTAAATCTCTATAATTACTAACAAAATAAAGTGACACTATAAACGTCGCTAAAGACCTCAGTTTTGCCTTTTAGGTTGTATATAGTGTTTTCTGAGATTTTGCGACGCTTATATCTGTCACTGAAACTGCTGTATATGTTACTATACATAATAGACTAATAAGTTAAGTTTCTACACCATTGCATTCTAATGTATTATGTACTATTATGTTAGTACTAATAGGATAACTTGTAAATACATAGTTTAGAGTATAATAATAGATTGTTTGATGCTTGTTCATAGTTAGTATTTTTGCAAGTATTTCTTAGTAATTAGGTAAATAAAACACACATTCATTCATTCTTTAATAAGATGTAAAGTTTCTTTTTGGAATTAGAGGATAATTTTGAAGATCAAAGAGTGACCGAATTAAATTCAATAAATTGCCTCCCAGTGAACGACCTGGAACAAAACCAGTAAAAATTAGATAAATAAGCAAATGATAATAATGGTTGTAATGACTGGTATTCACCCATACTCACCACTATACGACATTCTTAATGTTATATTATACACCTTATACTACAACGACATGATCATAACAATAATCATTCATTGTCATACAACCATTGTGTTATATACACATTACATCATCACCAGGTCCTCCTCAGGAGCCACGGATTTGGTTGTCTTCTTTCCCTTGGTCAAGGCCTCGGGAAATGGAACCTTGGTTGGTTCTTTTAGGATAGGTCTAGGTCTTTGATCGGGGACAGGGATAGGAACGTCCTAGATTACAGTCCTAGGTTTTGGGTCACTACCAGGCTTGGAGTGGTCTGGATAAGGTGGATCTTGGGTCTCCTTACCATTGCGGATGGTCACAGAATTCAGTCCTGCCTGGTTCTGGTTAGGGTTTGATAGGATGGTCACAGAAGTTGAGGCCTCCATCTCGTTAGGTGAAGGAACAAAGGGGGGCTGATAAACCATGTGTGCTTGCCCGGGTTTGGGTTCATAGCGCGCCGCTGGGTCGGCACGTTATTAGGGTTAGGAAGAGGTTGAGAAGGAAGTGTGCCTGGTTGGCGAGAATTTACCAACTAGGCCAGTTGATTTCGAACCTCTGTGATTATGTCCTTGTGTTGCTTCTGAATAGCCGCATTCGTTCTCTGAATGTCAGCCAGAGTCTGAGGGATGAGGGACATTTGGTCTTGGTTTGGCCCTGATGGATAAGTAGGGTTGGGTCGAGGCTGAGGCAGCTGGTAAGGACGAGGTGGTTGTGGACGGGGCTGAAAGGGTGGTCTTTGAGTTTGGGAATTTCCCGCCCACTGGAAGTTGGGATGGTTTCGCCATCTAGGACTGTAGGTATTGGAAAATGGGTCATTCTGGATGGAGTTGAAGTCCTCGCAGATCTGAGGAGCCTCCGAAGAGTCAGAGAATGGGGGAGTGAGATTCCCCTGACTTGTATAGAAAGGGTCGGAGGATCCTCTGATCTGAGAGTCAGATGGGGGTGGATATGGGTCCATCCCAGGAGAAGGTTGGTGGAAAATGTTTTTCACAATCTCCCATGTGGAAGGAGGTTGTGCAAAGGAATTGTGCGCAGAGGTGGCTCGCTGCATGTGCTGAGTCAGCTCATCCACCTTCTTCTCAATAATAGAGAACTTGTCCAATCAACTGGCCATCAATTCCGGATCGACTGATGCGGACAGGCCCTGCGTCTCGTGTGCTCCCCTAAGGTTCGTCAATGCGCAGGTATTCGTCCTGTCGAGCAATCCCAAGGAGTCATTATTGATGGAGTTTTTGCACATATTTTCGAGAATCTCCCACATGGTGTCCTCATGCTGACCCTTGATATTCCCTCCGCAAGTTGCATTGACGAAAAGCTTAATATCCTCACGGAGTCCCTGGTAAAAAGACTGGACTTGTTCCCATTTAAGAACTCCGTGATGGGGGCACTTCCTCATGAGATCCTGAAAGCGATCCCATGCCTCATGGATTGGTTCTCCCGTTTGTTGCGTGAAGTGGGTAATCTGATGGCGCAAGGCATTGGCCCGACCAACGGGGAAGAACTTCTTCAAGAACTCGGACTGAGTTCCTCCCAATTGTTGATCGGCCGGGTCTGTGTTTGGTACTGATGAGGGCCTCGTCATAAACCCCAAACTAGCACCATCTAACCTAGATTTGCGAGAAAAAGCTCCTACATAACATATACAAAGGCTTGACTCAAAGAATTCTGAGTTTGTGAAGAAAATAGGAGCTAATGGGTAAAAATGCAATTTCACCAACACAATCAGTAAACAGGGTAAATCAGGGTCCAAACATAGGTCAAACTAACCTAATAAGAAGGAAAGTGAGATGATTTGATCTAACAAGGGCTACAGCAACTCCAAGGAATTAAATGACATCCTGTAACCCTAAAATAAACTCACTTCAATTCACGAGGTTCGAGGCAAAGTAAATATCGACTAAACCCTCTAAAATTCACAAAAAAATAATCTCTAGGGTTTAGAACATTCAATTTGACCTTGGGAACCCATTTTGACCTACATTGAGAACCATGCCCAATTAATGATTTAATTTAGATTTTTATGTAAATTGACCGGTCAAACAAGGTCTGATCTAGAAATAAAATTCACCATTAGAATCCTTAGGTCCTATTTTGTCATGTATAAAAACTTGAGCCTAAGTAGAGACCTTCTTGACCGACTTTGCAGTTTGGTCCTCATCTATTACTTTTTGACCACCTTTTGAAACCCTTGCATTTTGGCCCCTAAGTCTTCATCGTTCTTTGCATTTAGGTCCTCCATGCAAAACCCTGAGCAGTGCCATGCTCCGGCGACTTTGCGCGGAGCATGGCGCCGCGCAGGGTGAGGGAGGACCTCTACCCTTTCAGCGGGGTGTTCCCTGCGACGTCTGCTGTCGCAGGGACACCTCCATGGTCTCCGCAGCAGCCCATACATTCCGTGCGAACGCGCGGAAGGTATGGGTCCCTACTTCGGCCGTCCTCCGACGAGGGAGGCACGTCGCCTCCCTCCGCCCACCTCTCCGCTTTCACCACTATAAAAGCCGCCTCCGCCTGCAGAAGAGGCCAGCTCGGTCCTGACGGAGAAACACCCTCTTTTTCCCTCTCTTCCCACTCCGGCATAAGCCCACCAGCTCCGGCGGTTCTTCCTCCTCCTCCTCGTCGCTCTGCCGCAATACCAGCAGCAGAGCCACCTTCGCCCGCTCTTCCCGCGTCGCGCCGTACCCAGCGTGCGCCCTCCCGCTCTCTCCTCGCCGCCGCCCTCTCCCTCTGGGCATCTTCTTCTCCGGCGACAGTCGACACGACTGCCACCCTGCTCCAGCCCCTTTCGTCCCCAAAACTTAGGTAAAAGCTTCTTTCTCCTCCTCCTCTCAACTTTCCCCCTGTCAATTTATATTTTCGCGCCCCCACACGCAACTTCCACCTCCACCTGCTCCGTCTCCGACCACCCTCTCCGGCGAGCCCATTCCACCGCCACAGACCCCCTCACTCCTCGCCGATCACCTCAGAATCTTCCCCTCACTACACTCAACAGCTTCCCCCTTTCCATTCCCTGCCACACGCCACCTAACGACCCCCCGAACAAACCCATTCCTCCGACCACAGTCCGACCTAAGGCTGCCACCATACGACGCCTCACGCCTCGCCACCACCCGCACGAGCTTCGCTGCACTCTGACGAAGCTCCCTGCACCTTTTGACTAGGCCAAGAGGCCGTATGCTTGATTTCAGGTCACGCCCTCTTCGCCGCCATTGCTGAGCTGGTGAAGAATTCTCACCTGCAGCTGCAGGTTCGCCCTCGCCCAGGCTTGCACTCCCGGATGCGCGGCTTGTCCCCGCGATGCTTCCCAGGCTTGCAGCTGGGGGAAAAGCCTCGCACACGGCCGCAATTGCCTGCAGCTTCCTTAGCTGCAGGCGCCAATTTGGGTGGGACATTTAGTCCCACCTCGGTAGTTCTGGAAGCCCTGCAGCCAAATAAATGAAAAAAGTAACATGCCTCTTCGCCTCCGAACACGGGGTGAGGTCCCTCTCACCTTCTTCACCCGGCCTCGTCCGCGACCACCCCCCGCAGACCCGTATACCCGACCTGCACTCCTCTCCCACCATCGCACGCCGGTGGGCCTGGTCCCAGGCGCGAATCCGTACCCGAATACTTGGCTCTGGGAGAGCGATCCTTTAAGCGAAATCTGAGAAAGAGAGAGACGCGGGGGAGGGTAGGGTTAGGTTTTGCTCTGACCAAGCTATGTGAGTGTGCAGGCAGAGAAGAAGAAGAGGAGAAAGAAGACCGCAGAAGAGGAAGGAGAAGAAAAAGAAGGAAGAAGCAGCCAGGGCTGCTCAAAGCAAAGTAGAAGAAGAGGAAGGAGAAGAAAAAGAAGGAAGCAGAAGAAGGAGCACCGAGGAAGCACTGTAGCAGGTGCTACTTAAGTCGTCTGATTGGGAAATCAGACGACGCTTTGAAGAAAAAGAAAAGAAGAAGGGAAGAAGAATAGGCGCCGCAGCTGAAAGCAAAAAGAAAGAAGAGAAGAGAAAGAAGAAGACGATCAAGCAAGGAAAGAAGAGAAGAGAAAGAAGAAGAAGACAAGGCAAGAGAGAAAGAAGAGAAGAAGAAAAAGCCAAGAGACCAATCTACCTCTCTCTCTCTCTCTTATTTTTGTAATAGAAACATTGTACTTCTAGAATCATAATTTGCTCCCTGAGTTCGACCTCGGGAAACTTTTTATTTCCGAGTAACAAATTATATTAAACTGGTAACTGTTTTGTCATATACTACAACGAATATAAATAAACACAGAAGACACGCTACCATGTACCAATGGGTGGCCTTGTCCATAAGGGAGAAGGAGAACATCTTCATGAGGAGAATATCCCGATTTTGTGCATCTGACCCGAAAGTCTGGGCCAGATGCTTTAGCTGTTTAATGTGCTGGAAGGGGTCTTCAGAATTAAGCCCATGGAATTTAGGTATGGCATGAATCATGTTGGGCTTTAGTTCAGAATCAGGTCCTCCAGTCGGGATTCTGACTTGAGGCTCAATAGCCACCGCAGCAGGATTATTGTGATCCCGCATCGTGGGACGCTGCGGTGGGTGCATGAAGTTCTGGAAGAGGTCATTGAGTCACTGGAGCTAGTACTCCAGATTGTTCTCTTCCTCAGCTGGTTGAGCCATTGTGGAAGAAGAAGGTGAGTTGGGTTCAGAGTCGGAGGAGAGGTCTATGTGAAGTGTTGGTTGCACAAACAAGGGCACCGATGCTCGGCCTCGGGGAGTGTGAATTTCTAAAGGAGGTTTCAAGGACCTCCTACCAAACATACACTGATGGAGAGGATGAGTTTAGCAGGTGCTGGACCTAATCAAGACACCCAGAATGTTGGGTGATTATAGAGGTTCGGGGCAGATGGACCCCTCGATCAAAAGATCGTCCACCTGAGAATTACTTAGGCAACCAGAGAGGGTGAGTCCCACGAAGACTTCTACACAGTAGAGCGCCCCCACGGGTTACAGGCTTTCCCCCACCCAACCTCTCTTGTCACTGAGATTCCAGGCAGACCAAAATGGGGACCTTGACCTCTTAAGTCTACGACTTTTAGTTAAGATCAAGGTACTTAGGTTTTCACTTGAACTTTACCCTTTTGAGTGCAAAGAGTGACCTAAGTTCAAGGTTGGTTGACCCAAGGGGTCAACTTCACCTACTAGTTCCTTTGAGAGCTTATTAGGTCTTTGTCTTTTAGGGTTCAAGTGTTTTTAAGAGCCAAATTTCTTAGGGTTTCTCTAAATAGGTGCTTTCAAACAATGGCTTGGGCACACTTCTTTTGGGAATTCTCAATTCTTGCTTAGAAAGTATGTCTCTAAAACCCTAATTTTGAATCTTATACTGACTCTAATTGGTCCAGTTAGTTTCCTTTAGATTGGGTAATTAGGGCTCAAGCAAGAAGGTGTTAGCCCTAAATACCCTTAATGGATGTACAGATATACTGTGTTGAAATTGAAAATAGGTAGCTTTGGTAATTTACTAAGTATGGAAGACAGGTTATGCTTAAATTGCTTTTTCTTTCTTTTTCTTCCTCTTTAGAATTTAGGGGTTAAAATGAGAGGATAGAAAATTACATGTCCTAGGTGTGGTTGTTGTGCAGCTGCTTGTTACCCTCTTGATTTCCTGTGCCTGCACAACAAAAGAGAAGAGATCAATAAAAACTCAAAAATTGTGAATTAATAGCTTCTAGAATAGCCGTTGCTCCTCGGCAACGGCACCAAAAACTGGTCACGGGCTTTTATCGCTATAGTTATTACAGTTGTTGGAGTATATGACAAAAACGGTCACCAGTCTAATATGATTTATTACTCGGAATGAAAAATTTCCCGAGGTCGAACTCAAGGAGCAAACTATAATTCTAGAAGCATATAAATTCACAATATATAAGGTTTTACAAAAAATTAAGAGAGAGAGAGAAAAGAAGGGGTGATTGGCTTCTTCTCTTTCTTCAGCTGGCTCTCTTCTTTCATCTTCTTTCTTCTTTTCTTCTTCTCTGCTTCTGTGGGGTTCCTCTTTCTCTTTTCTTCTCTCTGATTTTCTTCTTTATTCTTCTGGGTCTTCTTCTTCCTTGCGGCTGCAGAGGCTTCTGCCTCCTCTTTTTTTTTCAGCTGCTAAGTCTTTCTCCTTTCTTCATCTCTGATTTTCTTCTGCTCTGGCCCTTCCTCTTCTTCTTTCTTCTCTTTTTCTGCAGCGGTTCCTCTTTCGTCTTCTTCTTCTTCCTGTCTTCTTCTTCTTCTTCTTCAACCTGCCTTCTTCTTTCTTCTCTTTCTTCTTGCTTTCTTCTTATGCAGCGGTTCCTCTTTCTTCTTCTTTCCTCTCTGACTCTCCTTCTTTCTCGCCAACGTCTGATTCAGCGCTCAGACGACTTAGCTACTCGATTGCTACAGTACAACGCCTCTTCTTTTCCTTCAGCTTCTTTCCTTCCTTTCTTCTTCTTTCTTCTTTCCTGCGCACACACGCAAACATCAGCGCAAAACCTACCCTACCCCTTCCCCGCATCTCTCTCTCTTTGGATCTCTCTTTAGGAAGCTCTCCCAGAGCCGGGTAATCGGGTCGGATCGCGTGCCCGGGTCCAGGCTCACCGGCGTGGGTGGTGCGCGAGGAGTGCACAGGCAGGATAGTCGGGTCGGGTTACTAGGTCCCCGTGGGCAGTGCCGCGGATGAGGCGTGTGAATAGGTGAGGGACCTCACCTCTGTGTGACTTGAGGCGAATAGCCTCAGTCACTTTTTCCTTTTATACTGGTGCGGGCACGCGTCGGCTTCCGAGGTGGGACTAAAGTCCCACCTGCGTCTTCCTGCGTCTACAGGAGGAAGGCTCGACCAATTGGGGCAACGGCAGAGGCCTTTGACCCCAATTGCGAGCCTGAGTGTGTGTGTGAGAGTATTCCGCAGCTGCTGGACCTGGGGCGCTGCAGCTTGGAGTAGCTCGTGAAGCAGCTTCAACTTGCTGTCAATGGCGGCGAGGAGGCTGAGACCTGAAGTCACGAAGACGGCCTCACGGCCACATCAGACAACGCAGGGAGCTTCGCCAGAGGACAGCGAAGGTGGAGCGGGGGTCTGCGAGGCGCGAGAGTGCCTATGGCCGTGCGCCTAGGGCACTCTACGTGCGTGAGAGTGGGTGTGTTCGGGGGGAGGTCTGGAGCTGCTAGGTGGTGAATGGAGGGCGGATTCGGTGTTAGTGAGGTGGTGCGGAGCTTAAGGGGTAGATGGCGAGGCAGATGGAGGTGCGGAGTGGCAAGAACGCCTCGTCGGAGGGCAGCCGGAGATGGAGAAGGTGATGATGGACAGTGGTGGTCGGTGGGTTGAAACAGTAAATTAGGAAGGGGGAAATAACAGGAAGAGAGAAGGGAAGGTTTCTGCCTGCCTAATTGACGAAGAGGGAGGGAGGTGGCGCTTGATGCGTACCTGCCGGCGTCGAAGATGAAGGAGCCCATGGGAGGAGTGGCGGCGATGAGGAAGAGATCTGAGGACGCTAGCTGGTGCGGCCTAGCGTGGGACGATGAGGCAGAGTGGGCTCTGCTGCAGGTATGGCAGCAGAGTGATGAGGAGGAGAGTTCGCCGGAAGCTAGGGCACTCTGACCAGAGAGAGGGGAGATGAAATAGAGGGTTTTTCTCCGTCAGAAGTAGCTTGCCTTGGATGGTAGCCCCTGCCGCTCCTTATAAAGGTGCTGGCAAGGAGAGCGGCCCGAGGTAACAACGTGCAGAGCACGCCGGAGATGGTAGGAGAAGGAGACTCATACCTTTCGTGCGTTCACACGAGAGGCATGGGCGGTTGCAGGACACAGGGGAGGGTCCCTGCGATAGAGGACGACGCAGGGAACCTTCCGTTCGTTCCTAAGAATGGGCGCCATGCCCTGCGCGGTGCCATCCTTCGTGCAAGGTCGCTAGAGGTATGGCGCGGCTTAGAATGGCAGGGAGGACCATTCTGCAAAGAATGACGAGAAAGATAGGGGGCAATGTGTAAGGGTTTCAAAAGATAAGGGTCAAAAAGTAATTCAAGAGGACCAATCTGTAAAGTCGGTCAAGATGGTCTTTTCTTAAGCCCACATACTTATATCAACCTAATTTTAACCTAAGGATTTTAATGGTGAAATTTGATTTTAGGTTTTACCATGTTTGACCGATGAATTTGCGCAAAAACCCAAATTAGGTCATAAATTAGGCATGGTTCTCATTTTAGGTCAAAATAGGTTGCAAAGGAAAAATTGAAGGTTCTAAACCTTAGGGAATATTTTTCCATGAATTTTAGAGGGTTTAGTTGATTTTTATCCTATCTCGAACCCCGTGAATTAAAATGGGTTTGTTTTAGGGTTACAAAATGTTGTTTAATTCTTGGAAGTTGCTATAACCCTTTTTAGATCAGATCATCCAGCTTCCTTATTAAACTTATTTGACCTGTGTTTAGACCCTTAATTATCCTGTTTGTGTACTGCACTGATAAGATTACAGTTTTACCCCTTACGATTTGTCTTATTCTTTCATTCAGAATTCTCTGAGTTAAGCTTCTCTTTAGGTTTTGTAGGAGCTTCTTCACACTTATTTAGATTAAATTATGCTAGTTAGGGTTCATGATGAGGCTCTCATCAATTAGGTCGAAGGTTCAGGGAGTATTCGGCCTCGTTAACTGACTTTCGATTTACGGGACTCAGTAACCTAAGCACCCAAATTCACACACAGTCTGGTTCTGGGAGCATAAATATCAAAATCACGTAGAAGCTTTTCAAATTTTCTGAAAATGTCACCTAGATTAGGAGCAGTCCATCAACACAAGTTAATTTGGACGAGTTCCCCGCATGGAGAGGTGGAAAATTCCCCTCAAAGATGCGTAACAACATATCATCTCCTCGGTGCTTGTCTCTTAGGATATTTACATATCCTACTAGGGGCATGTAAGCACTCTGCTGGTTCAGATTCCATTAATGGAATTATCACGAAGTATCAATTGCCAGGGTCTGAATTCGGCTACGGAACTCCATGGATGGGATTATCTTGAAATTTCGAAAGCTAGGGTTCTGGGGGTTACCTTGGGTGGTGCTATCTTGAAGCATCGATTGCCAGGGACCCTTGAGGATTGATGATGGGGATAAATAATTCGATATAGATCGTGTTGTGAAGTCAATCCTAAGCTAGAATTAAAAAGAAAAGAGAGAGATAACTTTGCAAACGAATAAATCTTCTGTCTCTCTCTCACAAAACACACTGCAAACTGAACCAAGTTTAAAAATATCTCAAGCACGGGTGCTTTAACCACAGAGTCCAGTAAACTTTAGGTTAGTTCTTGTAGGCCTTAAAAACCTTTGCTAAAGACTGAGGCTAAAGCTAGACAGATCTAGATCTTGGTTGGTAATAGAGTACCTTTTAGGCCTATGATTGGTATTCTGACGTAATCAAGGATACAAGAAGAAAAGCACTTATCAAAATTTGATGGAAGAAGTTCATTGTCTAGAACAAAGGTTAAAACCTTAAATTTTTGCTAAGGGACTAGTAAAAGCTAGGCATGGGGGTATGATGAGAGCCTTATCATGAACCCTAACTAGCACATTTTGACCTAAATAAGTATACAAAATCTCCTACAAAACCTAAGGGAAAGCCTAAATCAAAGAACTATAAATTTAAGTATAAAGCAACTCATAAGGGGTAAAACTGTAATTTTACCAATGCAGTACACAAATGGGATATCTAAGGGTCTAAACAAAAGTCAAATGGGCTTAATGAGAAAGAAAGTGGGATGACTTGATCTGAAAAGGGTTATAGCAATTTTTCGGAATTAAACGACATTTTGTAGCCTTAAAACAATCCTGCTATAATTCACGAAGTTCCAGGAAAGATAAAAATTAATTAAACCCTCTAAAGTTCATGAAAGAAACATCCCCTTGGGTTTAGAACCTTCAATTTCGCCATTAGAACCTATCTTGACCTAGATTGAGAACCATACCCAATTTTTGACCTAATTTAGGTTTTTATGCAAATTGACTGATCAAACGTGGTCAAACCTAAAATCAAACTTCACCATTGGATTCCTTAGGTCCAAATTAGGTTTGTACCAAAATTTGGACTTAAGGGAAGGCCATTTTGATGTACTTTACAAATTGGTCTTCAAGAATTACTTTTGACCCTTAACTTTTTGAACCCTTGCACTTAGCCCCTCATATTTCTCTTCGTTCTTTGCAAGCTGGTCCCTTTGCCACCCGTAGCATCTGCCCATGCCTCCGGTGACTTTGCGCGGAGGATGGCGCCGCGCAGGGTATGGGGACCGACCTAGAAATGAGAGGGGGGTCCCCTGCGTTGTCTTCTTCCGCATGGACCCCCTCCCATGCCCTGCCGATGCCTATACCTCTCGTACGAATGCGTGAGAGGCATGGATCTCTTCTTCGGGCACTCTCCGGCGGACTGCCCACGCTTCCTCCTTGAGATCTCCTCGCCAACATCTATTTAAGAAGCGGCTGGGGCTGCTAGTTTCGGCAAGCTTGTTTTGGCCGAAGAAAAGCCTTGAATGCCCTACTGTGCACTCCTCGCCCACCATCGCACGCCGGTGGACCTGGTCCCAGACGCGCTGCCCGACCCATATACCCGCGAATGCTCTGGAAGTGAACCTTTGAGAGAGAACCAGCGAGAGAGAGAGACGTGGGGAGGTGATGAGAACCTCATCATAAACCCTAACTAGCACAATCTAACCCTGATATGTGAGAAAAAGCTCCTGCATGACCCAAAGAAAGGCTTAACTCAGAGAATTCTGAGTTTAAGAATAAAAGAAATAATAAAGGGTAAAACTGCAATTTCACCAATACAGTTGGAAAATAGGGTAATGAAGGGTCCAAACACAGGTCAAACAATCCTAATAAGAAGGAAAGTAGGATGATCTGATTTAAAAAGGGTTATGGCAACTTAAAGAAATTAAATGACATTCTGTAAACCTAAAACAAACCCACTTTAATTTACGAGGTTCGAGGTAGGATAAAAATCAACTAAACCCTCTAAAATTCATATAAAAATAATCTCTAGGGTTTATAACCTTCAATTTGGCCTTAGAAACCTATTTTGACCTAAAAAGAGAACCATTCTCAATTAATGACTTAATTTGGGTTTTTACGCAAATTGACCAGTCAAATTTGGTCCAACCTAGAATTAAAATTCACCATTAAAATCCTTATGTTCATATTAGTCTTGTATAAAAACTTGAGCTTGAAAAGAGACCTCCTTGGTTGACTTTACATTTTGGTCCTCTTCATTTACTTTTTGACTCTCATCTTTTGAAATCCTTGCATTTTGGGCCCCATCTTTTCATCGTTCTTTGCAGAATGGTCCCTCCTGCAAACTCTGCGCAGTACCATGCTCCGGTGACCTTGCGCGGAGCATGACGCCGCGCAAGGGGGTTACCGCCCTGCAAAGCTGACGCGGGGTTCCCTGCGACATCCTCTATCGCAGGGACCCGGCCATCCTCTCTGCCGACCCCCATACCTTCCGTGCGAACGCACGGAAGGTATGGGTGCCCCTTCCGGCCACGCTCCGGCGAGGCTGGCACGTCGCCAGCCCCACTCCTCCGTCTGCGCCAGCCCCTTTATAAGGACCGGCACCCCCTGCCAGTTCCTTCAAGCTCTTCTTTGACGGAGAACACCCCCCCCAACTTCATCCCTTCCTCCTCCGTCAGAAGGCCCGTAGCTTCCGGCGACTTCCTCCTCTTCCTTCTTGTCGCTCTGCCACCTTACCTGGAGCAGGGTTCTCCTTGCCCTCTCGTCTGCGCTGGGCTGTACCCGCTGACGCCCTCCGCCTGCTTCCTCGTCGCCGCACTCCTCCTCCAGGGCCCTTTCTTCTCCAACTCTGACAGATACGAGTCGGTGGCTCCGCCCTCCCCCTTCGTCCAAAACCTAGGTAAATAGCTTCCTCTCCTCCTCCCTTACATTTTCCCTCTCTCAATTTACCCTTTTGCCCCACCGCACGTGACTTCCACCTCCACCTGCTCCGTCTCCGACCACCCTCTCCGGCGAGCCCATCCCACCTCCACAGACCTCCTCACCCCTCGTCGACTTCCTCAGAAGCTTCCCCTCACTCCACTCAACAGATTCTCCCTTCTCATTCACTGCCAAATGCCACCCGACCACCCCCCGAACAAACCCATCTCTCCGGCCACAGTCTGACCTAGGGCTACCTCCACACGCGGCCTCACGCCTTGCCACCACCTGCACTGCCTTCGCCGCACTCCGGCGAAGCTTCCTGCGTCTTCTGATTGGGCCGAGAGGCCGTATTCTTGTTTTCAGGTCGAAGCCCCTTCGCCGCCATTACCGAGCTGCTGCAGCTCCTTCACCTGCAGCTGCAGGTGCTCTCCCACCTAGGGGCACACCCCAGGGCGCGCAGGTTGCCTCTGCGAAGCATCCAAGGTCTATAGCTGAGGCGAAGGCCCCGTGTGCTGCTGCAATTGCCTGCAGCTTCCTCAGCTACAGGAGCCAAATTGGGAGGTGGGACTTTAGTCCCACCCCGGATGTGCGTGGCTAGGCGCTCGCACATAAATTAGAAAAGTGTTTAAGGCTGTTCGTCTTCGAACACTAGGGTCAGGTCCCTCCCGCACGCTGCGCGCCACGTGCTTGCTCGCCCTCGCCCGCGCTCACGCCTTGCGAGTCTGGGCAGGATCCGATTACCCAAACCGTGCACTCCTCGCCCACCACCGCACGCCGGTGGGCCTGGTCCCGGGCGCGATACCCGCAACCGATTACCCGGCTTTGGGAGAGCGATCCTAAGAGAGAAATCTGAGAAAGAGAGAGATGCGGGGATGGGTAGGGGTAGGTTTTGCTTTCTAATCCTTGTGTGAGCGTGCAGGAGCAGAAGGAGAAGGAAGGAAGGAAAGAAGAAGAAGGAAGGTGGCCGAAGCCTTTCCCTCTCAGGAAGAAGAAGGCTGAAACAGAAGAAGAAACGAAGGAGAGAAACAGAAGAGGAGAAGGAAGGCACTGTAGCAAACCTACAGTTAAGTCGTCTGACCACTACACCAGACGACGGATGAGCAGCGGCCAGAACAGGAAGAAGAGGAAAGAAGAGGAGCTGTAAAGCAAGAAAAGAAAGAAGGAAGCGAAGAAGAAAAAGTAGAAGAAAAGAGAAAGAAGAAAGAAGACTGAAGCCGCAAGCAAAAGAAGAAAGAAGAAGAAGGCTGAAGAAGAAGAAGTCAGAAGAAGAAGAAGATTATCACAGCCGCAGAAGAAGAAAGAAAAGAAAAAGAGAAGAAGACTCTGCAAGAAGAGGAGATCAGCTGAAAGAAGAAAAGGAGGAGAGAAGAAGAAGAAGCCAAGACAGACTCTCTCTCTCTCCCCCCCTCTCTCTCTCTCTCATTTTTGTAATCTAATAGAGAACTTTTATATTTCTAGAATTCCAGTAGCTCCCTGAGTTCGACCTCGGGAAAAACTATTTTCAAGTAAAATTTTTTTGTAATGGTAATCTGGTAGCTGTCTTATTACACACTATAACGACTGTAATTTAAAGCGTAATAAACAAGCTGACCGCACCAGGACACCAGGAGGGTAGGGGTTAGGTTTTACCTAATCGTGCAACGTGCAAGGAAGCAGAGGAGAAGAAAGGAGGAGGAGCGGAGCTAAAGAGAAGGTAGGAGCTGCAGAGAGGAAGAAACCAAAAGAAGAAGGAAGAAGTTGCTGAAGAAAGAAGAAGGAAAGGCAGAGGAGCAGCTGAGGACACTTAACCGCACAGAGCAGTCGAAAGAGGAAGAAGAAGACAGGAAGGAGGAAGCTGCAAAGAAAAGAAAGAGAAGACGAAGAGCCGTAGCAGCTGAAGAAGAAAGAAGAAGACATGAAGGTCGAGAAGACAACTGAAGAAAGAAGGAGTTACGAGGCACTGTAGAAAAGGGGCTGATAAGGTGTCTGATTCAAAGAATCAGACGTCCGAAAAAGGAAAGGCAGAGAAAGAAGAGAAGGAAGAGAGAAGAAGAGAAGAAAGAAAGAAAGAAAAGAAGAAAATGATTTTTTGTTCATTCTCTCTTTTAAATTTTTGTAAAATAGTACATCATAGTAAATTGTGAATTTGTATGCTTATAGAATCAAAGTGTCCTCCCTGAGTTCGACTTCGGGATATTTTAAATTCCGAGTAATAAATTGGAATAAACTGGTAATCGCTTTCGCAACATACTGCAATGAACATATCTTTAAAACACGTTGAAAGAGCGATCAACAGTTGTATTGAGATTGACTCACCATCGTTTAAGTGACTCGGATAGTAGATTTGATTGGTTAAGTCGATCGGGAAATCCTAGGTCAAAATGCTTATGTGGTGGTTTTTACTTGGATTTGGATTTTCACCTAAAAATACTTGTGTACTTGTAAGATTATTTATTTCGTGTGATTGCTATTCTATTTCCGCATTACTATTTATCACGCTCGATCTCACCCCCTCTTTAGGGAATCTACAATATGTAGTAAACAAACATAAACTCTGACTAGTTAATAAGTTGCTCAACTCGACTAACCCGATCCAATTCTATGAGTTGAGTTGAGTTGGATTGAAAAAACTTCAACCTGCAAACCGAGGATTAGGTTTGGATTAGGTCAACTTGACTTGTGCGCACCCACATGAGTAATTGCCATCTTTGGCAATATAACCTAGAATTCCAAGTAGAGAAAGCCTCAAGCCTAATTTATGACATGATTTAAATCACCTAATCAAATCATTTAAAGTTAAATGACCTTTAATACTAATACCTATAGGCCCAGGAATAACTTGAATCTTTAGTACTAATACTTGGTAGGCATTCCTATAATTTAACTCAACTTTCTCTTTATGAAAGCTGAGGGCAACAATCACTTAAATTTCAAAGGAAGATAACGACTCTCTAAAAGTACTACATAATCAGGGTTGACAAATCATCAATATCTCAATGAAGAATGATGGTTGCATTGACCTAGCAACACCACTAATGCTTCTAGAACTACGAATTGTGTTGACCTTAGTCTTCATGAGTAGACGACTTATTTTTTTGAAACAAGATCGTGTTAAGTTGCTCGTTCCATGCATACCTTTTGTGAAAATCAATAATCAATTACACTTTAAATCACTTGTCTATCTCTGAACAACACCAAGCATTTTGTTTACTTCTTTGTTATATTTCACCATGTTCCTATGTAGGAAATCAATCTCCACAATGAGGTGGGGAAGACATCACATAAGAAATAAATGAGGCAAAATCACAGTTAGGAAGCATGGCTAACTAATACTTTTCGAGGATCTTAATTAGCTAGCTACACTACGTACTGGGGAGGAAGCGTAGGATATCGATGACTTCTTTTTTCTATACTTCCCTGAAGTTGCATCTATTTCCCACCCTACCATGGTTATATTTTGATGGTGGCCCCTGGTATTCTTTTCGTTCTTTTTCTCTAAGATTATGGTATGGTAACAAAATAAGATGTTTATTTCTTTATAAATTGTGAATGCTCTTGTGAAATTTGTGAATCGCAATGGTAACCCTTAACAAGATCTGACTTCGTTTAATTAGAAGGTCGAGGTGTTACATACGTGCATGCATGAATATATATATATATATATATATATATATGGTGACTCCAAAGATGCAACTCTCATTTAACATGTAATTATACCATGCAACTTTGTATTTCCTTTTAAATACTTATGTCTTTATCATTTCTTTGCAACAACATGACCCTACGCTCGTAAATGAGCTTCATGCATGCTAACATGGTTGGAATTGGTTGTGAGCATAAACGCAAAGACGAAATCTAACTTTATTTGCACGAGCACTCGACATAAGTTAACCTTATTGTTAACAGTCTTTACACAGGCTTAATTAAAAAAAGTTTCGCTTTTCATCACGATGTCAAAGTGCTTCTTTCGTCACTTGATTAATTTGTGTCTGTTTGCCTTCAATAAACTCTTGTTAATGGTACTGGAAAAATATTTTGCACCTTTGTTGTCGATTCACAACAAGTTTGCTAATAACAAGCACGGTCTTTATCTCTCTTGTAAAATCTTTCATACCACTCTTACCTTTATTCTCGTTCATAGCATCCCCACCATTCTAATTACACCCTCTAGAGGGATTAGAAAGGGCTGCCTGTTCTTCCCTTTTCTCTTCCCCTTGAATTCTGAATTTCTTCATGGATTCTGGGGGTGCTTATCAGGCTCAATGGTAAGGTGGTTGCTCTTGGCTACTTATTTCATTTCATTTCATATCCCTAGATGACGCTATTATCTTTTGGTAACGTGCAATTTGGAAGCAAAGAAGGTCATCTGCCAAAATGACCTCGATGTATGCCACTTGATGTAGGGGAATACATGTCTCCCCCATTTCTATTTCCTATTAAAGGGCCACATCTTGTACCATGTCAATTCCCCCGCTTTTCCGAGGAATGAAGGAATTTGAAAAGAAAGAGCGGATATGATAGGCTTTTTCCCTGTGGAGTACTGTTTTGCACCCTTACCTATCATATCTCCCCATCTCGACAGAGGGAAAGATTCATGTCTATCATTTCTACCCTGAGCTCTATACCCTACTTTGTTCTCTTAGGTCATGTTGGTTGACGGAATAAATATTAATTTCGTATGTAATTTTATACTTGTCATCTCTAATTTTAAAATTACAGGGATGTAATTATAAAATTAGGTAATTTCATCCCCTTCGATGAAATTATCTAATTTTACCTGTTTTTTTTTTTTAATTAATTTTCTCCTTATTCCACCGACAAACATTTCGAATGAAATAAAATTCTTTAATTTCTCAAGTCCTTTTACTTCTAATTTTTATTCTCCTTATAATTTCCCTTCTCAAACAACACTTAGGGAGAGGAAGCAAGTAGGGAGGGTGCAGAAGTCAAAGGGTCCCTTATCCTACCGGATAGACTACGTGTCGTTTCTACTAGACAGCAACAGAGGAATTCATTCCTTTTGCTTTCCTGTTTAAATACTTTGCTAATAAGCAAGCTGCAAGCGTTCAAAGACTTTAAAGATTGAATTAAGATGTACCTGCTATGCACTTTGCCTGACTTGAGGGTCAAAGTCTAAAACCGAATTTTATGGAAAGAGAAGCTCAGGCATTACTCTATAACCTCCTCCGATCTTTGTATCAGTCTTATCATTGCACCTCATCTTCCTAAGTAACCTTTCAATGGGGACTGATAAGTGACTGCTCCAATGCTGTCAAAATGATTTTGCGGGAGCAACATCCCTCTTGGAGAGCTAGAAGACAACCGGCGAACCCTCTCTTCTAGTCTCTTTTTTTTTTCTAATTCAAAATAATTAGTCAGGCTCGTTTAGTAGATAGCGAGCGAGCAGCAAGCGCGGGCAAGACCGACGGGGTGGGGAGCGTTGGGTAATTCCCTCGGGTTGGTTGCTTTTGGGAGCGAATCCTCGAAACTACCTTTTTAAGCGCTTCGACAAAGGGGAGCCAAAGCCACACGCCCTACGCGTCAGCTCTTCTTTCTACAAAGCGAGGGAGGGGGGCTTTGTAGTCGAGGGGAGCGCGTACTCTTCTCCTGTTCTACGAATCTGAAACTATCTTTACCACACCACACCACACCACGCGAGACTCGAGAACGAGCCACTTGGGGTGAAGTGGTTATACCATAGACAGATAACCCTAACCCTACTATTAGAGCATAGCCATCTCCCAGGGTGCCATACCCTGGATAGGAGATGGCGGGCAAAGGAGGCCTCAAATCGATCTCAAATCAAGTTGAGATATCCTATATCACCTGAACCCACAATCGAGGCTTCTAGGTCAATTGTGGGGAAGACATAAGCCTCGTTTCGAGAAGCCCACCTTTCTTTTGGATAAGAATGCCAACCATTAGAAGGGGTTCATTACATACAAAGCACTGGGACCATGACAGATTGAGGTTCCACGATCGCTTAGATGACTCAGAAGAAGAAAGAGTCAAAGCTGGAGATGCATGCAAAATAGAGTTCGTAGGATTGCTCATTTCAATTAAGAAAGTGAACAAAAACACCAAAATTGACGAAGCACGCGGCTCGAGTCAGCTCAACAAGGATGTTATTTAATTATATTTGCACAGTACGCTGCTCGTTGTTAGATCCATTTACGGTTATTTTTTTGTAGTAAACGAAATAATATATTACTTAAAAGAAGGCCGACCGGCCAAACATACAATGGTTACGGTTATTGGCAGAGCCTATTCTATGGCAAAATTATATGGGAATGCTGAAATAGATACCATCACAAAAGCTGCTGATAATAACTTGCTGTCAGCCGACAAAAAGGTTGATTATTACACAACAAGAACTAATCTTAGTAGAAAAAACATAACATTGATTAACACTGCACTTCTGGGTAATTTTTCTTTTGCTGCTGCTATACGATTCGATGCCATGGGATCGCCAATTTCTGGTATGACAGCAAGATGCAATTACAACTGCTGTCAATTTGTGGAAACCTGAACGATTCTACAAGGTCTAAAATTGACGATACATGCTGATCTATTGGAGGCGGCCATCTTATTTGACACAAGCCACCCGATAGGTCAAATTTTAACCCATCGGCAACCTTCGTGGACAATTAAAAGTGTTGTTCAGAATTGTATGCATATCCTTCACAACAATGATGATTTTAATCCTCTAAAAGACCGTAGGGCAGATGTCAAGCCGGCGCGTGAATGTTGAAGGGAATTGGGACTTTCCTAATTCCCTTGTGATGTCTTAAGCTGCTAATGAAATCTCTTACTTGCCAATAAATAAATAAAAAAAAAAACCACATTGTAAGATTGTGGCCTATTGTACCACCTCCTACAACTTTGCTGCGCTGAACCATAGAAACTGTGATGTTCCAACAAACAAAAAAACATAAATAAAGTGGCCTTAAGGTTCTCCAGCGATAAATGAAAATACAAATACAGCCAACCTCAATAGAACAATTATTGTAGTTCCTTAAAACAGACCGACAATGACATCTCACACGTCATCTCAATGAAATTGTGTTCAAACAAAGAGCAACTGAAATAAAACCGAGCAAAAGTTTGTTGGATCTCTCATTAAGGCTACATTTCATCATAAACATTAGTGCTTAAGAGATATTGGACGTACATCACAGTCCATCAGCTCCATTTTCATAAAATTAAATAAAAACTTTTGTGCCAATCATTTTCTTGTACAATAAAGTAATGGAAAAGAATTTGGCTACATGGTCTGCTACGAAGTAATGAAAAAGATACAAGAAATACAGAGCAATTTTCTCATTGCGGTTTCTAAATTCAAGGCAGATTGCATGCCCAAGTGTTTCTGTCAAAATTGAACGTTGGAAGGGAAATACCCATTCAAGAGAACAGATAGTTACCATGGAAATCATGGTAGATAGTGGAAACTATTTTAGAGGACATGCCAGTTGTAACTTTCGGAAAGGTAAAACCCTACAACTAACTAAATTCAATTGTGTCAAAAATGAATTAGGCTCTCATCGCCACCAAAAACGTCCTTGTTGCTTCTGCTCTCGCATTCGCCTGAAAAACAAGAAAGAAAGAAAATGAGTTACGAGGATTATCAATCATAAAATGGTTGAAGTTAAACTATTTTAGATTATTCTAACAAATTAGGGTTTGCCTAGTAATCATGAGACAAAGCCTACATAGGATTTGGATAGGCAACATAAATATAAAAAGGTACCAGTTTGTTCCTTGTTGGGCATGCAGCCACAAGGCTCATGAATTGGCCAAAATAACATGGTGATGGAACTAGAAAAGGTTCGTTTTTGCTATGTTTACAGAAGGAGAACCTGAGCTGCCATTACTTTTTTGATACCATTTCTTAATAATATTTTGGTTCTTAAGTTTTTAATTAGTCTTCGGCCTAAAATTGGAAGCATATCCAATTTACCCATCGGACCTACATATTTGAAACCAAGATCGATACATAGGTTCAAGTTTTTTCTCAGCTTTTACTGCCAGATTGCCACCCCTAATTAACTGGGTTAGACCTGAAAGCCTTTACTATCTAGCCTAGCACAGGCTCACGAGGTAAGCACCAATGTAATGTGTATTGCCTCGATCTTTCATGTACAGGCTGCCAATAGGAAATACTCTCCAATACTGACAGCAGGAAAAAGATACTTTAGGAACATATCCAATGGGCATACTATAAAGAACTTTTTTCCACATCTTCCATAAGCTTGCTACAGTAGAAAGACGAATTGATGCTTTGATGAGAAAATTCTCATGGAGCTTCAAGGCATGGAAGCCCACTCCATTAGTAACTTGGGTGGAGGAAGGATGCTTCCCTCATTTTCATTTTTTTGTGGTTTTTTGGTGCATGGTGGTGGTTTCATGAAATACATAATGGTTGTCCAAGGAATGGATACAAGTGCTATGGCTAAATACGTGGCAGGATCTTGGGATATTGGTAGACCCTTACCCTTTTCTATGCATTGGCCCAAGACTAAAGACATTTTGGTTGTAGAGATTGCTGGGATCGACTGTTGAACACAAGGGGATCTGTATAATCTAAAGAGGCTTTGGTTGTCTTTGACCAGATGGGATTTCTAGAAACTGTTTGGATTAACAAGGCTCGGGAAAGAACACCTTTAAAATACAAAAACAGGACTGGTGATTTCTCAAACGCAAGGCATAGAGGGAGCTTGAAAGATCCACGATGGAAATTAACCTGGGGCTGGATTTTGTAAGATTCATTGGTCCGTAAAAGTATAACGACTGTCGAGATGATGTGGATTAGGTCCTTGCTTACTGACTTGCAGATACAATTTTCTAACCTAATGAAGATGAGATGTGATAACAGAGTAGCTACCTTCATTGCCAACAACCTAGTATTTCATGAGAGGATGAAACATGTTAAGGTTAATTGCCACTATACTAGGGCAATTATTCAGAAGGAGTTGTATATACCACACCAGTCACATCTGAGGGGCAGATTGTCAATATTTTCACCAAACCCTTAGTCATATCTTTATTTGATTCATGTGTATCCAAGCTGATGATGGATATCTATACTCCACCTTGAGGGAAAGTATTAGCATATGTTTTTACTTGTTTGTACGACTATGGATTTCTAACTCCTTGAGGGATATCTCTGTGCTTTCACCCCGTCGGTCTCTCTATATAAAAGAATCCTTGGATTTCAATAAAAAAATTAAGTTATTACACTCAATTAAGACATTTGCAGCTTTTATAAATTTTTATTTCTGCCTGCTTAATGAATGAGATGTTATCCTCTTCCTTTTGAAAAGAAAATGCTTTGGATAGTTGCACATAGAGAGATGGTGGGTTGAGTCAAGAGATTCACAGAAAATTACTAGAAGGGGCCACAATAATAGTTGAAAAATTGTAAATTCCTTATTATTAAAGTTCAAACAGAATCCACACTACGCAGATCAAAAAAATTCACAGCTCAATAATGCTATGTTATTTCAATTTTTTTTTTTGAAAGGATAGGTTATTTCATTTTGTCATCAAGGCTTTTGACTTTTAAGTAAAAAGCATTTATGGCAATAAGAAAAATTACCTTTGATACTCTTTTGACCTCTCAATAAATTCACTGGCTACATCACAACCTTCGTATGATGCCAGCACAGGCCTTATGTCAGCTGGCCGATTCCGGGCCACATCTGTAGTTGGAAAAGCAGATTGGGCACAATGAAACAAATTTGAACATGTTTTTGAAAAGTTGCACATGCAGATCCTTCTTACACTCAAGGAATGGAATAAGATCAATAAGTGCTGTGTCATTAGCTTCAAGTTTCCAAGGCTTAACAGGTACACAATTTTCACGTTGAAGGCTGCTCTCAAGGGCATGCCCACTGACATAAAGAACTTGTGCTGGATCTCTGTTTAGCTTTGACAGATCCTGTCAATAAAAACTCAGTATGATGTTTCCCAACAACTTTACAAGCCTGAACAAGTGGAGAAAAAATTAATCGAAACATTAATTGGCATAGCCCATGCAACATTTTTCAAATATGTAGCTCTGGTTTTACTTTTACAGTTTTTGCATCCAGTCCAAAAATCTAAAATAGATAGCATATTGACGAATTTTTAATAAAAGAAATGAGTTGAGCAAAACTATCCACATCAATCATTTAGATTCCATCAGCTTCTTCACTGGTCTTTATGGATTAAGCTTGCGCAACCTACCCCCAACCTAACACCACCACCAAAAAAAGGGTAAGATAATTATAATCCAAGTAAACCAGGCTATTTAAGAACTCATAAATAATGGAATATTTCCTTCCATTATTCAAATCAGTTAAAACATAGGTGGAAATGTTTCTTTAGTTTTTTTTTTTTTTTCCTTCAATCTGCAACATCAGATTATATTTCTAAACAATTAGGGCATAGTGATCCTCTAACCCCAGGAGCAGAGATATTTTTGACCTATTAAACTGGACTCATCACAGTAACCCCGATGCTGCTAGGAGGTAACATTCGTCATCATTATATGCAGCATACTCACCAGCTTGGCCCCTAAATGCCAAAAAACATTGTTGTTAAATAATTGAGAGTGGCATGCTTCCTGGGAGAACTTATGTGAAACTAGGTTGCAAGAAAAGTAACTTTATATGAGAACTGTTAAACCATAAGTAACAGTATCATTGCTTCCAAGAACTGAAGCCAAATACAATATCTTATGCATGCTCCTATGTGTTGAACAATATCTAACAGTGGTATTTACCAAACAATTTGCACAATTACAATCGTGCACCCAATATATATGATGGATTGATGGGTGTCAACTATGTTTCAAATTTACAAGAAACTTTGACAAAATATTCATGTCCTCCATGACAAACTATCAAACCTGAGACATGATCTCTGTTTCTTTGATAATTACCATAATTGTACGGTGAAACATACCACAAACTTAATGTCGTATTGCATGGTTAAGTAATATGTGTGCTAGTTATACTTTTCAATAAAAAAAATGTGTGCTAGTTGCTGTACTGCAAATTGAATGATCTACAGACACAAGAAGTACCTGTGAGGAGAGGAACTAGTTGAGGAAATTAGACTTACCCTATAATGCTTCCCATCGACATATTTGGTTGCTGCTCTAGACAATCTATACCTTATGCAACCCTTTTGATCCAGCCTCTCAACAACAGGGTCAACATACTTGCAAGAAACAAAAGAAATACACTATTTCAGATGTACTACAAAACGAGAAGAAATATACTTCTTTCTAAAGAAAAGTTCCATATGGTTTTAGATTATGTGCAAACAGAAAAAGAAGAAGAAAAAAAAGAAATACACTATTTCTTAAAGAAAAGTTTCATATGGTGCAAACAATTATGTGGATAAGCTATATGCTGCTGGAGATTGCAAGGAAGTCTGGAACTTCAAGGATGAACAATTACCATATTCAGCTCATCAGAATACACGACAATTTCATAGAACTGGGCAAGGTGTTCCAAAAATGCTTCAACGCCGGGCCTCTTGAATGTCCTCCAGCCCCTTTCACGCTGTAAAGATCAAATATCCTTTACTTTAAACATTTAAAAACAATTGTACATATGATGATAGACAACAGATGCTATTAGATCATTTAGAAAATATACACTGGACAATACTTAAGAAGTTTGTGACTTCCATACGGGAACAAAAATAAAGCCACCAAAGTGGAGTGCGCTAGAAATAACGTTACCCAACTTCAGATAGCCTCACCAACTTCATATCCCAACAATCAGTGGAAGGCCTCAAATGATAGTCACCTTATATTTCTAGGCTTTATTTCAAATAGCAACAGGATGACTAGTCCTAACAGGAGCCATCTTAAATATTATTTCAAAAAGAACATGTATCCCATCACCTACCGATGAAAGCAAAGCATCTAGAGGCCTACACATGACCAGATCAACCTGATTGATTATCCCTCCATCCATGTGATGATAAACCTTCTATACACCAAATATATTATTTTCTAATTCAAACTCAACTCCTTGTATCTCTACAAATTCACATAATCACCTTCAACTTTACAAATGCATCTGTCTAAGACACAGCCTAACACCATCAAAAAGGAATATTGACCTTATGCATGTTTATCCTTGACTCTAACTGACCTATCATCACATAATAAAATAACGTGCTTCACTTCGACAGTGAACTCCTTCTAGAACACCCAGCCAAAATGTTGCAGGAGACTTATTCCTCAATTACTTCATTTTAAGCAGAAACCGTCCAAGCTAGGAAAAGCAATCACTTTGAGATATTTCTATTCCATCAATTTTGCAATCTCCTCTACCAGATGCATAGCTACAGCCGACAGGTTCACTTCGTAAACTTGAATTTTATCCTGCTTGCTTATTTGAGAACTTCAAAGTTCAGACTCTACCGCCCACCAGGGCCTCCACCCCAAAATTACAAGAAAATTTTAATCCTGCCTATCAGAAAAGCTCATATTCAAGTGCCTCTCAATGTAACTCTCTAGTGACAGTTACTTTTCCTCTAAATGTAATGCATACTGCATGGTAAAAGTTTCAACTGCACAAACTTACAGTATTAAAATTTTTTTGGGTCAAAATAAGTCTTGAATAAGAATGCTGTTTTCCAATTAATCAAAAGTTAGTGTTAGCTTCAAACAACATGCTTTTTTCACAAATATTCTCTTTTATAAAAACTCCCAACGTTATTTTTCAAATTGACAGAATAATTGGCTCTTCTTCGAGAAGCAAGAGAAAAACTCAAGGCAACAAATGACAACTGAAACTGTAAAGTATGATGAGGAGCTTTCTACAGGGGAATATAGAAAGAACTGGAAGAAAATAACATTAGATAAACTTACTGTCCAATCAGAGTAAACTAGAGTTTCATTCAGATCAAGCACAAGGGTAAGGACATGTTGCTCTTGAGGATGCAGGTCAGGAAGAAGCTTATCAGAAGAGGGTTCGGTAAATCCCTAGAAAAAGCACAAATTACAATGAGCACATTAAAAAAAAAAGCATGCAAAAGAATATAACATGGTTGAGATGGAAATTATTAAAAGGTGTCTATTACTGATGTAATACGAACATACCCGGACTTGCTCTTCAATTGACTTCCTGATGTCCAAATACGCCTCTAGAGCCTTAATTGGTACTGAAATGTTGACGAGAACTTCAGCTAAACAAGGTGGAAAATTCCCCAAGAAAATAATGCAAAGCTGCTACAATCTTTAAAACAGAAAGCAAATCATGAACATTCTAGGTGCTACTTATTCATTCACAATTGATGGTAGAAGAACTATCTATCGTGAGTTCAATGATAAGTAATAAAAAGGAGCAGCTATTGAAGCAGACAAGAGTCACTTTGGCTTTTACATAGCTGGATCGGTAATCCAACTGACGATGACATCAACATGATGGAAGGCATCATCAATTTCCATGGGCTGTGTGAAATTTGGGGGCTTACATGGTATTGAATCACTATTTTATTTTATTCAAGGGCTTGAAACCAAATCATGCTTTTTTTTTGTTTGATCAGTGAAGCCAATTTCCATCGATTAGGAAAGATTGATTTCTTGTGATAGAAGTAGGAGTATGATTTGATTCACTCCTTTAATGTATCCCAACCCTCCATATTAGGTGAAAAGTTATTCTAGTGAACAGCTTTAGGGTCCAGGATCAGCTTTTCCCAGTAGGAAGTCCATTGCTATGCTCTCTTGAAATGACCCTTCCAAGGACTGTTGGGAGTTTTCCGGAAAGTTAGGGATGTAAACGTGAAATTTTGACTCTTTGAGTTGAGTGTGTGGGCTTTGTGGGAAAGAAAGGGGAATGTGAGGGGGTGTTGTGCTATTTTTCCCTCTCTCCTCACCCACACACACTCACGCACACACACACACACGCACACTCCCCTCCAAACCCTAACACCCACTCTTTAAAACCCCCTCCACCCTCTCCATTTTTCTCCCCACCACCACTTCCTCCACCTTCATCTCCTTACCCCTACCGGCAGCCATCCTCTTCCCCGCCCCTCTGCCAAAGTGAGTGGAGAGGAAGGAGAGGGACACAACGAGGAGGAGAGAGGGTGAGAGTGTGGGCGAGGGAGAAAGGGAGTGTGGATGCGGGAAGGGAGCCGCGGTCGAGAACGCGAGCTCGGAGGAGCTTAAGAGCGAGGGCATGAGAAAGGAGGGAGCTCGTGCGAGAGGGAGGAGCCACGGTCGGAGTGCCGCCATGGGAACTCGAGAAGGAGCTCGTGGGAGAGAGGATGCTGGAGGAGGGTCCTCGACCTCCTGTAGCTGCTGAGGTTGCTGTTGCGGCACTGTAGGCGAAGGCCCGCGAGGAAGACGAGCTACGCGAGAAGTCTCTGGACACTGGATTTTTCCAGTATCAGACGTCTAGAGCGGCAGCAGACGTCCAGAGCCGAAGCTAGACGTCTGAAAACTCGCAGAGTGCTGAGGCAAGCATCCTGAACACGCATGCACATGCGTACATTACGTATGTAACGTTGTGTTGTCTAAGGTTTTAACCTGTGAGCATGTGCGCAGGTACAAGCCTTAGAGGTACTTTAGGACGTCTGGAGACGGTACCAGACGTCTGATGACACCCCCAGACGACCGGAGGGAGTATCCGATGTCTGGAATCACCCTCAGACGGTTGCAGAGGGGTTCGAACATCTGAGGAAATCACAAGGACACAAGGTGAGGTTCTGAACTCGTTTAAGACGACTAGGTCTAGTCCCAGACGTCTGATTTTAGACAGTATGCACATTTTTGACCCATTTAGGACCCAAACGGAATCGGATTTTTGCAAACAAAGTACCGTTGTTTTCCGCTCGAGTTTCTCTATGTATTAGTGTCAAGTATATACTGTTTTGAACTTGTCTGATGTGACTTAGTCACTGGTACAAGTCACCAGCCTGTAGCGTGTTTGGGACCTATGAAGACTGATCCTGTGGTTCTAGTTCTCATTCCTCCTGTGTTTTCCGGTAGAGTGGTTTGCTTTAATATAAAGATTTAATTAAACAAAGTGCATGTTTAGAATAATTTAATTGAACCCTAGGACGTGAAATGAACCCTAGGGCAGAAACAAATGAATATTGCTTGAGCTATACTGTTTCCTAGATATGCATGTTAAACCAACTTGCTAGCAAGTGTACTAGTTTATTGATGTGATGCTTAGTAAAACATAAGCTGCCTATTATAAGAATGAAAACCGTGATGTGAATAGTGAGATCTGAATGCTGGAAAATGGAATGAAAGAAACACAAACATGAACCCTATGGGCAATTAAGAAAAGAACTCCTGTATATGGAAAGAACTTAGTAAGTAGACAAGAAGCGAGTTAGCCCTTATGTACGCAGTACTAAGGAGAGCAACTGTCCCTTTAGAGTAGAAGGGAGCTTGCCAGCCCTTGGGTTAAGACCCGAGGTGGGTTTGGCCACTCTATGTCGACTTTGTTCGGCCCTCGCGTATGTGATATCGAGGTGAGCTACTTAGTAGAGGGAGGGAACTAGTCGCCCCATGGAGCCCGGGGTTAGGACTAACCACCCTACATCGACTCTTGTTAGGCCCACTGAGAAAACCAAGATAATCGGATGAGGGTACGCAGACTGTGGAGGGGCGGGACCCCTGTTTTGAGAGGACAAGGCCCTGTCTTGTTCCGTACTGTACCTTTAGGCGTACCCGCTAACGGAAATGACTGATTGCGTGCTAGTGCGGGGTAGTTACCCGTGCTCTTATCGCGTTGTCTAGTCACCGCTACGTCGTGACCGTGACCTCGGAGTGGTTGATTGGATGTAGGATTACCACGGAGGACTCTCCCGACCAGGAGAGCACCATATGTACATCCTACATCACGGGAAAAACTGCAATCAAGATCGTTTCCTTGAGGAACAGGCAAGATCAAGAGATGACCAGATAAATAAAAGAACAAACAAATTAGAATGACTTGCTAACTACGGAATTATAACATTGTTCAGATCAGGGAGTTGAGCAGCCAGCACCACCAGCTGCAGAGGGAGTTGGGCCCAGTCGAGCCCAACCTCACCTGTTGTCCTTTCTGTTCCAACACGTTCTTTTGTTATAGTAGTGAGTATTTATTATATGTAATGCTATTTCTGTTACATTACTATTTTATTTTTCGTTGTTGTAGTTGTGATGACCTGTACTGCTATGAGACATTTCATTCGGTTTCTTTTACTGTCTCTGTATTATTTTCTACTTAATTACATTGTACTTGTAGTTGTAGAATATTTTCTGCTTTTGGTTATTTCTCGTTGGACGATTAGGTCTTGGGATTAGTCGAGGCGAGCCGATCTTGGGTCCTATAGGGATCTGTGATCAGGTCATAACAAGATGGCACCAGAGTTAGGTCGTCCCGAGAAATGAACCAAATGATCTGGAAATAACCACTCACGTGCATGTAATTAGGATAGCAATCACAACGTATCGTTTTGATCTTTGCTTCCAAGTCTTATTTCTTTATGTAATCCTGTATCATTGATAGTTACTGCTCTTTTTCTTGCATTTCCTTGCAGGAGATGCCTCGTCGAGTTCTCGAGGCAGGTCGTGGACGTGGCCGTGGGCGGGATCAGAGGGGCGGATGTGCCAGACCTAAGGCACTAGTCGACCCACCTCTCCTTCCGGGCATCCAGGCCCATGATCTCGCCCAGCTGATCTGAGATATCGTATGAGAGGTGCTCCAGCGGCCTCCTCGGCCACCCCACCCTGAGGACATGAAGAGAGAGTCATCTGTGGGACAGGGGAATCACCACAACGCCATACGAGCTGGAAGGGGAGGGGGTGATCCTCCACTACCCCCACTACCCTTAGACACTTTTGAGCACGAGCCCTCCTTGCTAGGAGGCGTACCTGTTTCCCCGTTGCAACTCCACCACGAGCTTTTCGACCAGTTCCAGAAGTTGAAGCCCCCCTCCTTCAAGGGGGATGAGAGCTCGTTTGAGGCAGAGGACTGGCTGGAGCACATAGAGAAGGTGTTCAACACACTCCACCCTCTGTAGAGTGCCGCGTGGCCTTTGCCACGTCCCAACTGGAAAGCAGAGCCCACAGGTGGTGGAGGGCAATCAGAGGCTAGGAGGGGAGAACCGATGTGGGACCAGTTTGTAGCTCTCTTCTGCGAGCAGTACTTTCCGCAGACCTGACAGGACCAAAGGAAGCGGGAGTTCCACACCCTCCGCCAGGGAGCGATGACAACGCGTACCGCACACGTTTCTTGGAGTTGTCAGGCTTTGTCCCGACAGATGTCTACTGAGGAGGGGCTCAGACCTACAATTCAGAGGTATGTGAAACCCCTGAAGCTGCCTACTTTCTCTCGTGTGGTCAAGGCAGCCATGACCTATGAAGAGACCAACCTGATCGCACGAGACACTGACAGCGGACAGAAGAGGCCCTACCAACCAGAGTACCCACAGGGCCGTCGGGAGAGGAGGCACACGGTGGCCGCAGGAGAGCCGTCTCATTCTGCAAGGCCACCAGTGGCTTTTAGGGGCCCCAAACAGGGGCCAGCTGCCAGCACTGGATCCCCGCCCAACCACCAGCAGGGATCGACTTAGGGAGGAGGTCGTGCCTCTCTGCTACTAGTGTGGCTAGCCGCGCCACATCAGGAGGGACTGCCCATCTAGGGCCGGAGCACAGTAGATGCTCCCCACACCGAGCGCTGGAGGCTGCGGCCACCAGGCGCGTGGAGTTCAATAGTCATGAGGAAAGTACCGACGAGCTGCTACTCGCCCGACCCAGAGCGTGGCCACTTCGTCTACATCCAAGGCTGAGGGGCGTATCAACATCCTAACACACAGAAACGTCAGGGCTTCAGGTTCTGTGGTGGCAAGTATGGTCACCGTTTCTGCCAGATTAGTTTACATCCTTTTCGATTCTGATGTCACACACTCTTTTGTCTCCTCGAGTTTTGTCGTCAGTTTGGGGCCGAGCAGTGTACAGTTAGAGGTTCCATGCCTGATTAGAGGGCCAGGTGGACAGTTGTTCGTAGTAGAGGTCTTTACAAACTGCAAGGTCGCTATAGGGGGACACAAGACTTCCCGCCGACCTAATAATAATCCCGATGGAAGACTTTGGCGTGATCCTAGGGATGGATTGACTGTCTGCCTATCACGCCCTAGTGGACTGTTTTGGGAGGAAGATCCTCATCTCCATACTGGAGTTGCCTCCCTTTAAGTTTCACGGCCAGCCGGTGGACGGAGGCTTCAGGTGCATCTCCGCGCTTTGGGTAACGAAGCTTTTGAGTCAGGGGTGTGAGAGCTTCTTGGCTTGTGTGGTAGCAGAGCCAAGTCCTGTGGCTGACTTTCAAAGTATCTCGACGGTCTGTGAGTATCCCGACGTCTTCCCAGAGAGGCTACCAAGACTACCGCCTGAGTGTGAGATCGAGTTTGAGATTTCACTAATACCAGAGACTAGCCCCATTTTTACTACATCGTACAGGATGGCACCATTTGAACTGCGAGAGCTCAAGTTATAGTTACATGACCTGTTGGAGAAGGGCTTTGTGAGGCCCAATGCATCCCCATGGGGAGCCCCTGTGTTGTTCGTAAAGGACGGTACCCTACGACTTTGTGTCGACTACCGACAGCTGAATGAGGTCACCGTTAAGAACAAGTATCCGCTGCCTCATATCGATGACTTCTTTGACCAGTTGAGAGACGTTATAGTGTTCTCTAAGGTAGATCTGAGGTCAGGTTACCACCAGTTGAGGATCAAGGAGATCGACGTCTCTAAGACAGCTTTCTGTATTCGGTACGGGCACTACGAGTTCTTGGTCATGTCGTTTGGACTAACCAATGCCCCCGCTGCTTTTATGGACATGATTAACCTGATTTTCAGGTTGTATTTAGACCAGTTTGTGGTGGTGTTCATCGACGATGTCCTAGTCTACTCACGGGATCAGGTACAGCATGGACAGCATTTACGTATGGTCCTCGATACCTTGAGACGACGAAAGCTGTATGCCAAGTACAGTAAGTGCGAGTTTTGGCTAAGACAGGTGACTTTCTTGAGCCACATAATTTCATGAGACGGATTGGCTGTGGATCCAGCCAAGGTTGAGGCCGTACTCAGGTGGGAGAGGCCACGCACAGTGACAGAGATACGCAGCTTCCTGGGACTGACAGGCTACCATCAACGGTTTATTAGAGGGTTCTCTCAGATCGTGCATCCTATGACTCAGCTGACCCAGAAGGACGTGCCCTTTTCCTGGACAGATGAGTGTGAGGCGTGCTTCCAGGAGCTGAAGGAGAGACTGACTTCAGCTCCTGTGCTTACCATTCCAAATAGCAGTGGCGGGTTCGTGGTTTACACCGATGCTTCGTTGCAGAGGTTGGGTGGTGTGCTCATGCAGCGGGATCACGTTGTCGCTTACACTTCGCGGCAATTGAAGCCCCATAAGCATAACTACCCCACTCATGACTTAGAGCTGGCAGCAGTTGTTTTTACGTTGAAGACATGAAGGCACTACCTGTATGGTAAGACATTCGAGATTTTCACAAATCACAAGAACCTCAGGTACCTATTTGACCAGAAGAAGCTCAACATGGGACAGAAACGTTGGTTAGAACTCCTGAATGACTATGATTGCAACATCTCTTACCACCCAGGGAAGGCCAATGTGGTGGCCGACGCCTTGAGCCGAAAGGCGCCCGCCCACTTGGCCAGCTTATAAGCATAGAGTTTGAGACTCATGGAAGAGGTGGGCAGTTGGCGACCTCGAGAGTCACGGGGATACTGCGGGTAGTGACAGTGCCGCGATATGCACAACCAAAGCTGATAGACCGCATCATTGCAGGGCAGATGCCCGATCCATACTTACAGACATTGCGAGACAGGGTGTTAACAAGGGACCCAGGAGACTTTTCCTTCTTAGATGAGATATTGCGCATGAGGGGACGCCTATGCATTCATAGAGAAAAGGAGCTGAGAGAGCTTTTGAATAAGGCGCACGGGTCCAGATTCACCATACATCCCATGAACACAAAGATATACCATGACCTGCGACAGGGCTTCTAGTGGAAAGGAATGAAACGGGATGGTGAGTTTTTTTAGCAGTGTTTGGTATACCAGCAGGTGAAGGCCGAGCACCAGAGGCCTGCAGGGTCGCTACAGCCACTTCCTGTGCCAGAGTGGAAGTGGAAGAGTATCACCATGGATTTGGTGGTTGGTCTACCAGTTACCCAGCGAGGACACGACGTAGTTTGGGTGATAGTAGACCGGTTGACGAAGATGACACGGTTCTTGCCGATCCGAGTCACCTTTGGGCCAGCATAGCTAGCCGAGCGATACATAAGAGATGTGTGCCTATACGGAGTCCCTCCCGAGATCGTATCCGACAGGGATACTCATTTCACTTCCCAGTTCTGGGCAGAATTTCAATAGGCATTGGGGACCCGTCTGAAGTTTAGTATCGCCTACCACCCCCAGATCGATGAGCAGTTATAACGCACTATACAGACACTCGAGGACCTACGTGCTTGTGTACTAGACTGGAGAGGTTCCTGGGAGGAGCATTTGCCCCTACCAGAGTTTACATATAATAACAGCTACCATTCGAGCATCGGCATAACACCTTACGAGGCTCTGTACGGAAGGAAGTGTATTGCATTCTTGAGTTGGATCGAGGTAGGGACCAAGTGGGAGGTTGGTCCCAGGCTGATCCGTCAGCGTCAGGTGATAGAGTAGATTCACGGACGGCTCCGTATTGTCAGGAGTAGGCAGAAGAGTTTGTTGACAAGAAGCGCAGGGAGGTGCAGTTCGAGGTTGGGGATCACGTCTTCCTCCGTGTTTCACTCATGAAGGGCTTGTAGCGTTTTGGGGTGAAGAGGAAGCTTGCGCCAAGGTTTGTGGGGCCCTTTGAGGTCTTAGAGCGGGTAGGACCCGTTGCTTATCAGCTTGCCCTTCCTCCCCAACTTTCTGGAGTGCACGACGTGTTCCATGTGTCCAACCTTCGGAAGTACGTCGCCGATCCAGCTACATTCTGAGCCACGAGAGCGTCGAGGTGGGAGATGACCTGACCTATCCCGAGAGGTCAGTACAGATACTAGACAGAGCCATCCGGAGTCTGAGACGGAAGTAGGTACCACTGGTGAAGGTCCTATGGAGAAGCCAGTGGTACGAGAAGGCGACTTAGGAGCCTGAGGCGGCAATGCGAGGGCAGTACCTGGAGTTTTTTGAGGGTATGTCTCTTCAGACCTACGTTGGTCCTCTTTAAGTTTGTTATATGCTTTTACGTACTTTCCACACCCTAGTTAGCTCAAGTTTTGAGAATGAAATTTCCTTTAAGTTTGTTATGTTGAAATGACCCTTCCAAGGACCGTTGAGAGTTTTCCGAAAAGTTAGGGACGAAAATGCGAAATTGACTCTTTGAGTTTAGTGTGTGGGCTTTATGGGAAAGGAAGGGGAATGCGAGGGGGTGGTGCTATTTTTCCCTCTCTCCTCACCTACACACACACTCACACACACACACGCACACTCCCCTCCAAACCCTAACACCCACTCTTTAAAACCCCCTCCACGCTCTCCATTTTTCTCTCCACCACCACTTCCTCCACCTTCATCTCCTTCCCCCTACCGGCAGCCATCCTCTTCCTCGCCCCCCTACCACAGTGAGTGGAGAGGAAGGAGAGGGATGGGACAAGGAGAGAGGGTAAGAGTGTGGGCGAGGGAGAGAGGGAGTGTGGACGTAGGAGGGGAGCCGCGGTCGAGAACGCGAGCTTAGAGGAGCTTAAGAGCGAGGGCATAAGAAAGGAGAGAGCTCGCTCGCTCGAGGGAGCTTGTGCGAGAGGAGCCACAGTCGAAGTGCAGCCACGGGAACTCGAGAAGGAGCTTGTGGGAGAGAGGAAGCCGGAGGAGGTCCTCGACCTCCTGCAGCTGCTGAGGTTACTGCTGCGGCGCTGTGGGCAGAGGCTTGCGAGGAAGACGAGCCACGCGAGAAGTCTCTACATACGAGATTTTTCTAGTATCAGATGTTTGGAGCGACAGCGGATGTCCAGAGCTGAAGCTGGACGTCTGAAAACTCGCGGAGTGTCGAGGTAAGCGTCCTGAACGCGCATGCACGCACGTACATTACGTACATACGTTGCGTTGTCGAAGGTTTTAACCTGCGAGTGTGTGTGCAGGTACAAGCCTTGGAAAGGCGCGCAAGCACGCCCTTCGAGGTACTTTAGGATGTCTGGAGACGGTACCAGACGTCTGACGGCACACCCAAACAAATGGAGGTAGTATCTGACATCTGGGATCACCCTCAGACGGTTGCAAAGGGGTTCGGATGTCTAAGGAAACCGCATGGAAGTAAGGTGAGGTTCTGAACTCGTTTAAGATGTCTGGATCTAGTCCCAGACGTCTGATTTTAGATAGTATGCACATTTTTAGCCCATTTAGGGCTTAAACAGAATCGAATTTTCGCAAATGAAGTATTGTTATTTTTCGCTCAAGTTTCTCTACATGTTAGTGTCGAGTATATACTGTTTTGAACTCGTCTGATGTAACTTAGTCACTAGTACAGGTCACCAGCCTGTAGCATGTTCGGGGCCCGTGGAGACGACAGGACCTGCGGTTCTAGCTCCCATTCCTCCTGTGTTTCCCGATATAGTGGTTTGATTTAATATAAAGATTTAATCAAAGTGTATGTTTAGAATAATTTAATTGAACCCTAGGACGTGAAATGAACACTAGGGTAGAAACGAACGAATATTACTTAAGCTACACTGTTTCCTAGATATGCATGTTAAACCAACTTGCTAACAAGTGTACTAGTTTATTGATGTGATGCTTTCTCAGTTAGTAAAACACGAACTGCCTGTTATAAGAATGAAAATCGTGATGTGAATAGTGAGATTTGAATGTTGGAAAATGAAATGAAAGGAATACAAGCATGAACCCTATGGGGAATTAGAAGAACTCCTATATATGGAAAGAACTTCGTAAGTAGACAGGAAGTGAGTTGGTCCTTGTGTACGCAATACTAAAGAGAACAACCGTCCCTTTAGAGTAGAGGGAAGCTTGCTGCCCTTGAGTTGAGACCCAGGATGGGTTTGGCCACTCTACGTCGACTCCGTTCGACCCTCGCGTACGTGGTACCGAGGTGAACTACTTAGTGTATGGAGGGAGCTAGGCACCCCACGGGACCTGGGATTAGGACTAGCCACCCTACATCGACTCTTGTTAGGCCCACTGGGCAAACCGGGATAGTCGGATGAAGGTATGCGGACTATGAAGAGGCGCAACCCCTATTCTATTATGGGGGTGAGACCTTTGTTCTAAGAGGGCAAGGCCCTGTGCTGTTCCGTACTGTACCTTTAGGCGTACCTACTAACGGAAATAACTGACCACGTACCAGTGCAGGGTAGCTACCCGTGCGTTTATCACGCTGCCGTAGTCACCGCTACGTCACGACCGTGACCTCGGGGTGGTTGACTGGGTGTAAGATTACCACGGGAGACTCTCCCAGCCAGGAGAGTACCATGTGTACATTATACATCATTGGAAAGACTCCAATCAAGATCGTTCCCTTGAGGAACAGACAAAATTAAGAGATGACCAGATAAATAAAATAACAAACAAATTAGAATGACTTAGCTAACTACGGAATTTTATAACCTTGTTCAGGTCAGGGAGTTGAGTAGCCAGCACCATCAGCTGTAAAGGGAGCTAAGCCCAGTCGAGCCCAACCTTAGCTGTTGTCCTTTCTATCCCAGCATGTTCTTTTGTTATAGTAGTGAGTATTTATTATATGTAATGCTATTTCTGTTACATTTCCGTTTTATTTTTCGCTGTTGTAATTGTGATGATCTGTACTACTATGAGACATTTTGTTCTGTTTATTTTACTGTCTCTATATTATTTTCTACTTAGTTATATTGTACTTGTGGTTGTGGAATATTTTCTGCTTTTGGTTATTTCTCGTTGGACGACTAGGTCTTGGGATTAGTCGAGGCGAGCCAGTCTTGGGTCCTGTAGGGATCTGGGATTGGGTTGTAACATCTCCCATCTCCATTCTAGAACAAGGAGGGCTTTTTTTTCCCTTTTCTGAAAAGGGGAATGAGAAGGGCTTGTAGTAATCCCCTCAAACGTCAGTGCTGTTCTTGAATCCATTGCCAAGTTATTTTAAAGAAAGTATAGCCATCTGATAAGGGAGAGCAACGAGAAGGGGAGAGAGCAAGGGTCCAAAGAGGTGTATCTCAGAGGACACTTGTGATTTCAGTGATGGTGGGTGCGGGTCTCAAGCAAGAGGATGACCCCACGGAGGGTTGATCACACTCCTGTCTACTTCAAATGTTGTGGCAAGGGCCACTTTGTGAGGGGTTGCCATGATCTTGTGCTATGTCTCCGATGCCGAGGTGTGTGCCATCGTTAGTCCTTTTGTCCAAGGAGGGTTTCGAAGTTGAGTCCTTTGCCACCACCCCCTCCATGTGCTCCTAGGGTGGAGGTGGTGGCTCCATGGTCTCCGATGCTGGACCTACTCGACACCATCTTGAGATCTGTACTAGTAGGGGAGGTTTTGCAAGGAGACACGATGCTATCAGAGGTGAAAGTTGTTTTGCAAGAGGAACTCGACGGTAAGGAACTTCAAGATTGCGACTTTTGCTCTTGACATTTCCTCCTCTTTGATCTCATGTTCTCATATCGCAACACCTTATGCTTCAAGGAGATGTCCGTTGGCAATGTATGGATCCAATGAAGGCTATCAACATTGCATGATGGGGCCTGAGGTGAGACCTTTGGAAAAGGAGGTTGTTTCGATTTCCTTCAGTGGCATCCCCCTCCACATGAGAACTATGGAGATTTTAGAGTCCATCTAGTCGCCCCTTGTGAGGTTGAAGTTGTGTGTTGGCCATGGCATCCAAGAAGGGGATTTGTCCTTGCTCAATGTTGAGGTGGAGGTAATTGTAGGGCGTCTTGTTCTAGAGAAGGTGATCCTTCGGCATGGGGGATCTTTATGGCTTCTTGCTTTGAGGGTAGCAAGATTTGCTATTGGGAGGCACACCTTCACTCAAGTGGTCACTGGAGGAGCTCGAGCTCTGGTGCCGACAACATCGCGACCATCGGTGACACGCTAGATCTCGAAGGTCAAAGATTGTGTTGGTAGATTCAAGAAGAATTTAGCCCCCATCAGATGACGCAGTGCGAGATACATGATCCAACGAATCGCCAGTGCACCTTCCCTCCTTGATGCTAATGAATAAGGAAGATGGGGGTGGTGATATTGCCACCCATTTGGGCTTTATACAAGCAGATCTACAGCCGATAAGTTTAGTTCTAATCCATTTGGGCCTTTCTCTTCTCGTGGGCCTCGCCCTACTTTTCCTACAAATGAGCCTTCTTTTCTCTTCGAATGCAATGCAGGAGCTTTAGGAGGACCCCTTTGCAGTGGCTTTAGGGATGCAAATGCAAAGCAATGATGGCATGCGACGATCTGATGCGATGCCCGAGTCTTTTATACTGGTGAAATCGATGTTGGTAGGCAATGACAACATAGCTCAGGGATTCTAGTTTGTGACGGATGTCTCTATGACCACTAATGGACCTATCTTTAAGAAAGGGAACGACGTTGACCTCCATGTGACATCTTCCCTAACTTTGGCAACAAAGGTGGATGCTTTCGAGGTAGATATGCAAGGTTTTGGCAAGATCGATGTGGCTAGAGATGATTTGATTGCAAGGGGAATTGCGATGAGATCAAAAAATGGAGGTCATCCCATCGTTAAGGGAGATGACTCCTCTACCGCCCTCGTTTGAGCTTTCAAAATCACAACTCAGGTGAGATTGTGATTCGATCAAGGGTAGATGTTGGGTCTGATGATCAAGTGACTGTCAATGTGCCTAAGTTGGAATTCCAGCAGCCTAAACTTTCCCATTCTCATCCTGGCATGACCAATGACGGTGCTAAGGAGAAATTAAGGAAAAATTGGAGGTGGCAAGAGTCATGGCTTCTATTGGAGATAGGGAGGGGCACATTCGGTTGTTCTTCTATCATGGAATGTCAAGGGTCTAAATAACCTCTCGATGATAGTGCTAGGGAAGTACACCTGCTCTTGAGGTGTTGACATTATTCTTTAGGAAACAAAATTGGAAAACTGCCCTCAATGCATCTGGAAGGAGGTTGGAGGAGCTTCTATGGAGGGTGTCACCATGATTAATGCTCAAGGAAGATCGAGTGGAATCCTTATTGGCTGGAAAGAGGACCTTTTCACGATTGAGTAAACACCAAAAGGCCACTTTGGTTTTAGAGTGTTAAGGCGCAGAGATAATTTGCAAATGATCATCTCCACGATTGATGGCCCAACAAATGACGGTGATCGAAACCAGTTATGAGAAGTCCTCACAAAAGTGGCTTAACAGCTTCATAATATTCCATGGCTAATTGTAGGAGATTTCAATATTACTCTCTTGGCTAAAGACAAACTGGGGGGAGGAGGGACCCAGTGTTGAAGGCTTTTGCTGATTTTATTGCTCTTCATTGTGGGTCCAAACTTGAAATCCAACACTTATAGATATCTATGCAATAATGAATTTGCAAAAGCTTTCCCTTCAATTGATATAAATCCTATGGATAGACTTTTTTTTCTGATCATACACCATTAATGTGACAATCCAACAAGAAGCACTCCAAGACTTGCTTTAAGTTCAAGAAATCTTGGCTCCTTGAAGGGTTCAGGCCTCTAGTTGAAGAGAAATGGAAGTCACTCACTTTGGCAAGGTCTACTACGGCAAGATTGGAGTTGAAGCTTTCTAAGCTTCTTTCCTTCTTGAAAAGCTACAGGAAGCAACTACATGACCAACAAAATAGAAAGAAAAATGAAGCCTTGGTTGAAATTGAAAGATTGGATTGAGTTGAAGACAACAAAAACCTCACAATAGAAGAGCAAGAGACCAAGTCTAAACTTCGATCCATTGTTCATGAAGATAGAAAATAGGAGGTTGAATGGAGACACAGATAGAGACAAAAATGGCTTAAAGAAGGGGGCTCTAACACGAGGTTCTTTCATTTAGCCACTTTTTGTAGGTGAAGGAAGAATCACATTAATAGGGTGGTTGCGAACAACTTCGAATTTGAGGGCAAGAATAGCATTGGTCATGCCTTCTCAAATTATTTCAGGGAATTCACATTTAGGAGATGAATACGGAGATGGAGATGGACTGGTATAGATATTCAGTCCATCATGAATGAGAAGAATTTAGCCCTTATTGTTGATTTTTTGAAGGACAAGATCGGCAAAACAATGTATGACTTAAATGTTGTGGGCTCCCCTAGATCGGATGGATTTCTACTATTTTCTACAAGTATTGGTTGCTCTTAAAAGAAGATGTTTTGGCTATAATAAATGATTTTGCTGTAGAAAATTTGGGTTTCTACATGCTCAATAGATTTTCCATGTTCCTCCTCCTTAAAAAGAGGGCAAGATGGGTGTTGAGTATTTTAGGTTGATTGCCCTCTTGAATGTTATTTATCTTACTATGGCTAAAGTCTTGGTGAAAAGGCTACAAGTGTAGCTTTAGGGAATCATCTCACCCATTCCGACTACCCTCATTCTAGGGAGAAATATCCTTGATGGATTTATGGTAGCTTCAAAAATCCTTGCTCTTTAGCGCAAAAAGGAGACAAAGGCTTTTCTTTGAAAGGTTGATTTTAGCAATCTTATGACTTTGTTGAGATATCCCCACTTAGTTTTATCTTTTATTATGTTACATATTATTTTACTTTTCTTCTGGGGCATGCATTGTTATTTTCCAAAATCTCTTTTTTATATAAAAAGGTGTAAGGTTTATTAGAATAACAGATTAGTTCATTCTCTCCTACTTGGAATAATCTTACTTGCCAATGACGTATGTGCAACACCTCCCCCCCTTTTAGTTCCACCTTCCTCCCTGGGTCAGGTATGTGTTGAGCCATTTGACCAAATTCGAGCTAGTGGTGATTGTGCATGCACAAGTGATACCAGTCCCAAGGATGATCTTTCGATAGCAGTTCAGAAGGCACCGCATTCTTGTGCAAACTATAGAGTTGCAAGTGAAATGTCTACTGACAAGATGGGGACAACTTCACGATTGCTTTGTCAGCCACAAAGTTACCAGCTACCTACCAGCAGGCTATACTCCATCCAAAATGGTAGAAGGCCTTGAAGGATGAGATGGTTGACTTGCAGGATCATCAGACATGGGAGCTTACTCCACTTCCACCTAGTGCCAAACTTGTTAGTTGTCGATGGGTCTTTGCCTTGAAATACAACCCGGATAGATCTATTTCAAGGTATAACCTCGTAGCGAAGGGATTAACCCATACATATGAGGTGGATTCTTCGACACTTTCTCCCTCGTTGCTCGTATGTCTACAATCCAGATTCTTATTTCTGTTGCTACCCACCAAAGTTGGAGGCTATATCAACTTGATGTCAAAAATGCCTTCCTCTATGATGACTTTCAGGTGAAAGTATACATGCAGCAGTCCCCTTGGTTTGAGGTTCAAGGAGAGTGTATATGCAAATTGAAGTAAACTATTTATAGACTCAAGCAAAGTCCAAGAGCATGGTTTCACAAGCTTTCAAAGGTAGTTGAAAAGATGAGCTTGCAGAGATCTTCCCCAAATCATTCACTGTTTGTCAAGAAGATAAAGCGAGATGTGGTGGTGCTCTTAGTATATGTTGATGATTTGATTATTATAGGAGATGATAAAGTTGACATTACAAAAGTTAAAAGATTCCTAGCAGAATAGTTTGTTATAAAGGATCTCGAGCAGCTACGCTACTTTCTAGAAATCGAGGTTGCAACCAACAAGGATGGGATAGATCTATCTCAATGCAAGTATGCTCTTAATGTGCTCCAGGAGACAGGCATGTTGGGATCCAAACCAGCTAATATTCATATGGTCCCAAGGCACATTTATATGATAAAAAGTCAAAAATGGTTGACAGTCACTCCTATAGGTAACTTGTTGGGAAATTGCTATACCTGACTATCACTAGGCCAGATATTGCTTTGGATGTTGGGAAGCTAAGTCAATTTATGGATAACCCCAGCAAACTACAATGGCAAATAGCTATGTAGGTGCTTAGATACTTGAAGAAAGTACCTGGACGTGGGTTACTTTTCCAGAGAAGGGCACCCATGACTATTGTTGGATATTTAGAAGTTGATTATGCTAAGAAATCCACCACAGGCTTATGCACTTTTGTTATTGGAAATTTAGTTACCTGGAAAAGCAAGAAACAAAGGGTAGTTTTCAGGTCCAGTGTAGAGTCCGAGTATCGAGCTATGGCCCAAACTACCACTAAGATGCTTTGGGTGAAATTCCTACTACGGGATCTACATGCCCAAGTTGACGGTCCTATGAAGATGCGATGCGATAACAGGGTTGCCATCTACATTGCCAACAATCCAATGTTTCTTGAGATTACGAAACATGTAGAGGTGGATTGTCACTACATTAAAGATCTGATACAGTGGAGGAATATTACGCACCACGTTTGTTGCTTCAGAGGACCAGAAAATTGACATCTTCATAAAGTCTTTGCCAGGTGGAGCTTTTGATACATGTCTCAAGTTGAGCATGACTGACATCTATGCTCCAACTTAAGGAGTGTTGACATATCTCCACTTAGTTTTATCCTTTATTATGTTGCATGTTATTTTACTTTTCTTCCCAGGCATATAGTGTTATTTTCCCACACCTCTTCTATATAAAGAGGTGTAGGGTTTATTGGAATAACATATTGGTTCATTCTCTCCTACTGACTTAGTTTAGTGGTCTTTTATTTAGGCTTCATTGGCAAAAGGAGATTTTCCCCATACATGAATTGATTAGATGGAGAGATGTGTAATGACAACATCTTTTCTCTATCTTAGTTAATGGAAATTTGACAGGTGGATAGGTGCAACCGTAAAGGGGGATCAGACAAGAGTGCCCCTTAGTACCAAAGATCTTTGTTTTGGCAACTAACGCTTTAGTGAGGGTCACTTCTAAAGCTTGCTTGATAAATCTTTTCCTTGGTTTCTCCCCACATAACAATCGTTTTGCTGTTCCGATTCTCCAATATGCAAATGGTACGATCTCTTTCATTGAAGGCTCTACCATAAAAGCAAAAAAGCACCTCCTTGAGCTTTTTGAGGAAGCTTCAAGCCTGGAAATTAAATTTTCCAAATCAAAGTTTGTACCTTTTCAAATGACCAATGATGAAGCTCGAACTTGTAGCATCTCTCAGGGCTTTGGAAGGTTCACTGCCTTTGACATATCTTAGTCTTCCACTTTATGGCAGAGCAATTACTCTCCAGGAATGGACACTGTTGATTGAGAGAATGGAAAAGCTCTTGGGATGTGCATCTCAAATTCTTTTCAAAGGAGGGCATTTGGCATTATTTAAGTTGATCTTGCAATCCATACTAGCTTACTTTCGTCTTTCAATTGCTGTAGAAAATAAGAAAGCGCCTAACCAACCTCACAAGGATTTCTTCTAGACCAACTATGGGTCCAATGGCAAGGAACCACAATTGGTAGTTTAGGAGGAGGTTTGCAGGCCGCTCAAGGAAGGGAGCTTAGGTGTGAGGGATATTTGGATGATAAATGATAGCCTCCTTGCCATATCGGTGGCAAAGATTATGGGACTTGATGTCGACTTGTTTAGTATTGTTTTATCTAGTTGTTATAGGCGATCTCTGAATTGGAAATGGCCTCACCGCCAAGAGGGGCATCTTCCTTCCTTAAAGGAGTAGCCGGTATCTTCCTTAAATTACAACAACATTTCACCTTGTACCTTGGCATAGGGGATCATTTTGATTTTTGGACGATGATTGGACAAGCTAGTGATCTTTGAAATCTCTCTTTCCAAGGCTTGATGCACTGGCAGGAAACAAAGAGACATGACTCATTAATTGTTGGGATAATGGTTGGGGACTAACCTTTGTTGGGAACCTCTTAGATCAAAAAATGCAAGAGCTTGTAGAGTTTAAGGATTTACTCTCAGCACACGGGGAGAAGTGATGCATTCTTATGTGATAGTTATGTAAGATTGCAAGGAGTGACGCAACAACCTAATATTGATTTCCTTCAAGGTTACAAAATGATATTGTTAGTGGCCTGCTCACTTAAAATCAAGATTTTTACTTGTCTTATGTGGAGGATAAGACTAATGACACGAAGGTAGAGATCAAGATAGGGTCCCACAATCAGTTACTTCTTGTACCCTTTGCCAATTTGGACATGAAGACATCAATCATCTATTTTTTTTATTGTAGCTTCTCTCGACAAGTTTGGTACAGGGTACAATTTCAACTTTGATTGGATTGATCACACAAATGAACATGAGTTGTGGAGCTCCTTCAGGTGTGGACAGCATCAACAAGGCTATGGGCATTTGACTTGGAAGAAATGTGGCAATCATCAGGAGAGAACCCATATTTAGAGAATTTTATTTCTTGCATTTTTTCTTTGTCCTCTTTTTGAGATAAATTCCTATAACTTGCTTGTCCTTCATTAATTAATTTTTAATGAAAGAGGTGGGCGGTTATCAAGTAAATAATCCTCTTATTTTTCAAAAAAAAACAAATAGAAACCCTTAGCCCCTCATCACTGTCTCACAATCCTCTCTTTTCTTTGTCACCCCACCCTTTTGTGGATTTATTATATACATATAAAAACAATCACTCTCATTTTAAAGCTTTTGGATTAATTAAAAAGGACCCTTGACCCCTTATTTCTCATCCTCTCCCTTTTTTTTTTTTTTGCTTCTGCCACTCTCTTTTGGGAGCAGCATTTGCTTGGCAGGATTGGGACACCTATCCCTTGTTTGGGAGAGTTTATCCCGGGATAGGATAATACCGAGTTAAAGGTCACAATCCCGGTATTATCTAATTCCACGGGGATGGGATAGTCTAATCCCATGCACAATCCCTCCCCCACCTCGTTGCTGCTATTGCTTCTGTTGATTGTGCTACTCGTTAATGTTGCGAAGAACGACGTACAAGGTCATCGTGCTCTTTGTTTGGCATTGTTGGATCTAAAGTTCCCATGCAAGGAGAACATGTTCCCCCACGCTAGATAATCAACTAGAAGGGTAGAAATCAACTCACATGCAGTGCACATATGTTCCGATGAAGGCTAAGAATCCACCGATGGAGTCTGATAATCCACAAGTGGAGTCTTCAAAATCCACAGGTAGAGTCTGAGAATCCACGGGTGGATTATGAGAATCCACCGACAGATTCTCAACACCCAACTATACCAAACATGAGATTACTCGTTTTAATCCTGGGATTGCCAACTATCAAAAACAAACACCAAAACCATCCAATCCCGGGATTGAGGCACAATCCCGTGTCCTTATTTTTCAATTCCCCCTAAACAATTCCTCTGAACAAACAAAGCCTTTTGGATTACATTAAAAAACATCACGACTGATAGATCAATCAAGCTCTCATGCACCTCCTCTTTCCCCTCCTTGCTACCCCAACACAGCATCGCCATCACCCCATGACTCCACAGTAGCACCCATCGCCACTCCAACACCAGAAGCCAGCTTTTCCTCAACCACTGCTGCTTCACTGCAACTCCATTACTATCATTTCTAAAAGGTTGAAGACAACCAATTCGCCCCTCCCCGTGACATCACGGAAGCGTGCACAATAGGCGTTTAAAATTCTCGCTTCGACAAATTGATCTATGCCCAAAAAATGAGCCTAATACCAGAACCACACGGAAGAATTATTTTCTTCTCGTTCCGGAATCCCCACAAGTATTGAGATTACCTTTGACACGGAAAGACATGTCGCCGACATGTTGGTATCAAGGCCCCAAGAGATATCAGCACCCCCTACCATATCTTTTTCCCTAATGTCAATCGATGTCACTGATATCGAGAGGTATCAGTGACATCATTAAAAAAGGAGCCCCTTAGCACAAAATTTCTAACATTTCAGTGATATGTCGTCTTTCCTTACTTCAAAAAAAAAAGCATCTCCTTGCATGTATAAGTGATTTCTAATTTACAAAGTTTCTGAGTTGTGATTATGAGGCAATGTTGTAGGCAGTCAACCTATGAGCAACAACATGCCATATATCTGAGATCGCATGCCTTAAATCTAATTTAGCTGATGGTAGTGATACAAAGTAGAAGTAGAAGCCTATGCATTAAGTCTCAAGGTCCTCGACACGATTTATAAAAATCATGACAAAGACTATGGATATCCATGGTCATGCAACCTGTCCAAATCCTCTCTCATCCTCCAAAAAAAGGACGAAGGAAACATCCTAAGGCTACAACTATATTGATGGCATCTTGGAACCTTAAAGGCTATAACCTCATGTCTTAGTTATCTATTTCTGCATTGAGATCTTCAATATTGGGGATTCTTCTTTGATATGGAAAGATATGAAGAAAGTAAAAGTACAAATACCACATGAACTTTGAAATTGTGTGTGGTTGCTTTGTGTCTTTTCTTTTGAATGCTATGACTTTATCGATATGCCCATAACACGTTTTTATTAATGTTTTCATTCAAAATATATAATTTTGTTCTTCTAGGCAATTCTTCATGCATATAGTAGTTATTAAAATGATCATTTTCATCAAATTTGTGATATTTTGGGCCATTTTAAACATTTTCAAGTGATTTCCCCAAAATGTCCCTGATGTCAACAACATGTCGGCGACATGCCTCCTTTTTGACCAGTCGATATTGACATTTAAAAGCTTGACATTACACAACACCCTACGTATTGTGCCTCCTATAATAAGTCCCAATGCGGCCTCACAACCTTCTCAGCAGATGAGTGAGATCATCGATATCGAAAACACCCAATTCCATCCTTAATCCACAAACCCTTCACGCTTCCAAAGCGACGATCACCTCAAACCTTCCTGCACGTGAATAAAGGATCACCAACGGAGCCACAAAGTCACAACCCTTCACAGATCGTCGACCTGTGCTAAGAAGGGAACTCCTTCCCAGGAGTGCAGCCTCGTGTCATTGGATGACCAAGGTAGTTATCCATCAACCAACGACACAAGTGTTGGTCAACCAAGAAGAGGCCACCTCGGTTGCCTGCCTCTTCTTCCTCTCTCTCCCTAGCAATAGTAGATCTCTCTTACAAGACTTGGAGAGTCGATTAAGTCTTGATGCCTTACCTTTAGGATTAATTTGTAGGGAATTCCACTTATCCTAATATAGTGAGAGCCATTAGATCAAATCCAATGGTTTGAATTGATTCCTAATTGACATTTATACTATTATCCCTTCAACTATTTTAGCCAATTAGGCTTAGTACTAAAATGCATTTAATTTATATCCAAACCCTTTTCAATCAAGATCAAACATATTTAACCAAATTAAATGCCTAAATCAAATACTATTATTTAACTCCTTAAATAATATTTGATTTCTATACAATTAGGAACCGACCAAAATCACTATTTGTTCCATCACGTCAATAATGAAGCGAAGTGTTTAAGATTCGAGATTTACTACACTAGCCCTTTCTTAGGTTTTCCAAATACCTATTAATCCCTCGTACTAGAAGACATGTAATACGAAGGATTAATTTCCAACTTCATTGTTCTTCCTACCATGGATTACATAATTCATGTTTTCCTTGTATCATTAGGATAAGAACGCAAAACAACTCCTTTCCAAAGGGACTATTTTCTGCTCTTTCATATATGAGCAATCAGGATCCATGTGACCATGCATTGAATTTCATACATCCTAATACACGCTGAGTGAATCCGTATCTTCCTATCCAGTATATACACATATAATTGCGGATCTATGTGATTCCTTCGAGAAATCATATGTTTCCTTTGCTTTCATATGCACACCAGCTTTCCAGTCTCAACATCAAGGTTTGCCGACCATTGATCCACCAAATGTGCATATTCAAGCACAGAGATACATATTTGTCTCGAGTCAAAGGATGTACCTTCTTCGTGACAATGATAAGAAGACTTTCATATCCCTGTCTCGCAAGTCAACTCCTTGACTCAACCTACATGACAGCCCTAAATCTCTATTCCTACACAGAGGATGTACATTAAAGGCATCCATCAGGTAATAGTCTCTCGAGAACACTGATATATCTCCTCAAACTGGAGACAATTGTTGGATATCACGATGATTCTTTATGACTTATCAAAATCCTTAATCTAAACTATTTGAATCTTCGATACATGTCATCAGTTATATCCAGCACGACTACACGTAAACTAACATCCAAATCTAAATCACTGATCAAGTGATTCTACTCATGTTAACTCGTCAAGGACACATAACTACAATGCTTCTTGGTGCTCTACAATCAATTCTTGGAAATCCCTTTGGAAACAACAGCCACATCTTTGGCTATTTATTTGAAATTGTCGCAAAAAATCATTTTAAATATGATTCAATGCTTAAGGTTCCTGTTAAGTATTACATTTGAGTCTTTTTTTTTTTGAAGAATACATTTGAGTCTTTTCATTGTGAAAATGCAGTTGCTGTTTATTTTTATCCATTTGGAACATGGTGATATTATCACATTTGACTGGGATTATTTTGCCAAAGGTTGCCAATTTATATCAGATTCCATGGATCAAGTTTGGCTGGTATAAAGTTATTTCATATATGAAGTTTGGGCTGCGGCACATGGCAGCCAAACAGGAAAATCACAAAAAGAAATGGGAAGGCTTTCTCAGAGTCTGTATTGTGAGCTCTCAATGGCCACAGTTTCAACTTGATGGCCGCTACCTGGTCCTTCCCCAAGGTAAGATGTCACTTGAACAAAGGATACAAGGGATAATTGTAGAGGTTTTCCCTTGCATAGAGTACAAAATTGGCTCCACGTATCCCAAAAACTCCAAGAAACGTGAAGGCCGAACGCATGAAGCTCATATCACACAAAATCCCAGGTAAAGTGATGATGGGCATTAGGTGATAATATAACGGTCATAATTGTCCCCTTCAAGAAGTATGGTCGACATGAAAATGATGGGTTGGATCCCAAAACTCATAGGATGCCAAGCATGAAGGCATATTACTCTCAGAAAAAATTTATTGCCTAGTCATGGGAAAAAGGAAAACGGTGGTCCTCTTTTTCTTTATTGTTACAAATGACCCAAATTCTTCTATTTCCTTTGAAATAAAATATACTCAACTCAGTAGTCATTTAGTTTAAAAGTGGATAGTCACAAACTCCAATCGTCAACTCATACACGTTAAATCACGTCCAGCCACACTGCAACTATCAATTCAGAGTTTACTTTCAAATAAATAGAATGCATCTTATTGCTCCTTCAGCAAGCTTGGAGGTTGTTTCAATCTGTATTCAAAAAGAAGCTCAAGAAGAGTCCCAAATGCAGACTGAGAAAAATTACTTGGGATCTACTACAATTCATCCATGAGAAAAGAAAAGCTAAAAGCCTAATTAATCAATTCCCATCATTTTTGTACGCTTTCCAAATGCTCCCAATGAACAACCAAATATGCCCTTAGACAAAAGGAAAAACAAAATTTTGGCAGATGTCTAACAGTGAAAAAAAAATATTAAGTGAAGAACCAAACCTTTTATGGCGGTTGAATACAGCAATGTCTTGAATTTCTGAATAACAAAACACAAGAGGAAGCAATTAACACATCAACTAAAGCTCTCCAAAGAATGAACAGCACAAAGGTCTAAAAATATCATTAAGTGAATTAGCAAGAAATGTTTCATATCCAATGATCGAGTCATAATTTCATAAAAATTGTGCCTAATTTTCACTATTTTTTGGATATTTATTTTGTAAATATAGTATTTATTTACATTTTATGTAGAATAAAATGTCTTGTATTTTTATAATAAAGGAAAGAAGAAGAGAGGGCTAGGAGGCAAGAACATAATGAAGGGTCCCTAGATGAAACAACAAATTCTTGGAAGATATTCCATGCAAAAACACTGAAAAATGGAGAAAAGTCAAAAAAAAGCAAGAAGAGAAAGAAGAGTAAAAAAAGGAAATTTTCGCACAGTCAACGAGTTGAGGACTTGACCATCCAAGGTCAACCACCCAAATCACGACTCGGCACAAGGAGAGCCAAGAGCGAGCAGGACATCAGCAGCAAGGGCAACGAGTTGAGGACTCGACCATCCAAGGTCAACCACCCAACTCATGACTCAGCAAGCGGAGAGCCAAGGGCGAGCAGCAGCAAGGGCACCTGCGCCAGTACACATGAGAAGGGGAGTGCCCCTACTGGGCCTTTGGCATGGAGACAGACCCAAAATGGGCTTTTGTGTAGCTAGAGAGTCCATGGTGCCTCTCTTGGGTTGGGCAGCTTATAAAAGATGAAAAAAATATGTATTTAAACCCCAGCAAGGGACGAGAATGGCCTTGACTTGATTTAGGTGCAAAATTTGGTCAGAAATCCCTATTCCTAAAGGACCTGTTTGGAAGGGGGACAAGAATGGCCTTGACTTGATTTAGGTGCAAAATTTGGTCGAAAATCCCTATTCCTAAAGAACTTGTTTGGAAGGGGGAGCTCTGCCAAAGATGCATTTGTCACCACTTATCCACAGGATAAGTTGTCTCAGGTTTGAGGGGAAAAACCTAACCTTTTGAAGTTCCACACCCCCAACCCTTGGAACTTTCTTATCCCCTACACAGAAATTACCCCCCACCAATCTAAAGTAGAAATCCTCCATCAATCCCTTTTTCCAAACACCAAACTCAAGATAAATCAAGGAAAACCCCCTTCCCCTGTCTTTAGTGCAACAAAACACCAAACAAGGGATTCCTCGCCTTTATACCTAGTGCACATAACTTATCCCCTCTACCTTATCCCTATTTCCAAATAAGCACAAAAGGATTTTAAGAGTTTTGAAGCCAACAAAAGTCACATTTTTGTAACTTGGCCACGTGCCTATCAATCTGGATAACTACGCTTTCTCTTTTCAAAAAAATAAGGCACATTTTTCATGGTAACGAAAATTCACTTATCCTTGACAACTTTTGACTTCTCAAGCACCTATAAATAGACCTCTAAGACCCAAGGAAAATGGTTCCTCCATCCACAATTCTACTTTAAGTCACCTTCTTCACTTGCTCCTCCTCCTATCTTCCTCCAAGCGGGGGATCTCCAACAGTCGTCGACCTTCTCCTTCACCTCTGTCTTCCATCTCCATTGCCTTCACTTTGTTGCTCCATTTATCATTCTTTCTTTCCCTTTTGCCATTTAGTTTTAGTTTACTTAGTTTTCTAGTTGTAGTTCTTCAATCTTATGACTCTTGGCTATAGATTATCAATTAAAAACACTTCAATTCAATTATTCTCTTCATTACTTAGATGTTTGCACGTGTATTTGTTATTAGTTATTAGTTTGTTGTCTGCATTTACGGTAGCACTTAGATAATCACATTTCTCTTTCCTAATTTTTGCGTTAACTTCCATACATCCAAAAAAATATGAAAAAACTATCCTAGATTGCTACATGTTAGGTTTACATCCCTATAGAATTTTGTGTGAAAGTTCCTTATAGAAAAAAAAAGTAAAAAATCATTTAATTCATATCCTTAGATTGTCACAATGTAGTCCAAAAATTTCTTTACAAATTTATTGCATGAGTTTTGAAAGTCCTTTTAGCTTGAAATTTGGTAGGATTCTTGATTAGGTAATTAGTTAAGTCCAAGAATTTTCTTAGGATTTTAACAATTTCGCAAAAAATATTTCCAAACAAATTTCATTTAGATCCCTATGTTGCATTTTAGTCCGTCTTTACATTCCACTGTCCTATCCTCTTTTAAAAATACTAGAAAAAATACGTTAGTTTTTTTTGTTTTTAAAGGAGAGGTTAACCAGAAATGTTAATCCCCTAAATTTTCATTAAAAGGGGAGGCTAAGGCTACATTTGGTTGAGTATTAGTGTTTGCCCCATGGTAAAAGTTAGAAAGGGTTAAGTTGTAGAAATAGTAGTGTAAGAGTGGGCTAGTGGGAGATAGATGTGATAGGTGAGTTGATGTGTTGTAGGTTGTATGTTGATGTGATTTAAATGTAGAAAGATGATTGTAGTTTATTTATTTAATATTAATATTGGATTGTTTTTTATTATTATTTTGTTAAAAGGTGGAGTAAGTAGGGTTAGGTGTGATAAGTGAGTCATTATGTTGTAAGTAGGAAATTGAGTTGATATTTCTCATAAATCGTGCTTGCACCAAGGACTATTCATCTACCCATACCATGTCACCTATTGCATGTTTGAAACCCTCAACCCAAGGGAGTCTAAAAACTCCAGGTGTTACAATAATAAGAATACACGTAGCAACACCCTCAATAGAAAACTGCTCCCCTCTACAAAGGATGCCATTGCGCTCCATTCCAAATGCACCACATGAAAGAAAACACCCTCCACAAGAGGGGAATGTAGGCATCTCCGCAAAAGCCACGTGAAGATCTTCACCTTCATAGGCAAGCACGTTTTCCAAATCTTTTTGGAGTTGGAAGTAAGATCCTAGTCATCACCAAGAGTCTCCTCCAAGAAACAGAAGTATGCCTTCCTCACTAAGAAATGACCATACTTCCAAAACCATCCGTCGCACCCCACGCCTGATCGTAGATCATGAAGAGTCTAAAGGAGCATGGTAAGGTCCTCAAGGGGTGCTCAGAGATCAAGACTAGCAACGAAGGTGACCAAGCGCTGTATGAGAAACAATCTTTTCCATAGAGAACAAGGGGGATGTAGAAAGCGCTGCAAGTGTGGGACAAGCCTCTAAAACGATCCTCGCATGGGACCAGGCATGGCCCAAAATTTGAAGCATGAGCCATTGCCACGGACCACTTTATAGTGAAGATAAACCCTCAACATCTTCTGCAAGCCCTACCAGAAGAAGGCTCCCTTCATCTCAATTGATGGTGTCACCATAAGATTCACATAGGATCTGCCTCCAGAATAGTTATTAAAGCCCCATAATTTGAAGAATCCACTTTGTAAGCAGAGTGTTGTCCATGAACTGCAGGTCTAAGACCCCTAGGCTACCCATCTCCCTATGCGTGCAAACCTCCTCCCAAGTCACGAGAGGGATATATCTGTTGCTGAAGAGGATGACCAGAGAAGTCTTTTGTATCACATCAATCCTCCTTAAAACCATTGCTGGTATCCTTAAAACTAAGAGATAGTAAAGGGGACGAGGTAAGAGGATCAAGGAGTGTAAAACCAATCTACCTCCTCTAGAGAGAAGCTTAGTTGCTCAGCCTTGCAGTCGCCTCTTCATCCTCTCCACAATCGAAGTCCAATCTCTAGCAATGGTTTAACCTAGCGTGAGTGCAAAATCGAGGTACTTGATTGAAGTTTGCAGCTACTCAGCCCCCAAGATATCCCCCCACGGCATCACTGTCGTAGTAGACATCCCAAAAGGTAGAAAACAAGACTTCTGCAGATTGACTCTCAAGCTAGACACCTCCCCGAAGGCCTTAAGTAGGAGTCTCGCTGCTCTAGCCTCCAACATAGAGCCCTCAATGAAGAGGATGGTATCATTTGCATATTGGAAAAGAGGTACAACTGTCCCTCCTACTGGAACCAAAGCCCCTCAAAAGTCCAGCGTCATAAAGGACATAACAAGCATCTACAAAGAAGTTCACAGCAAGGACAAAGAGCATAGGAGCCAATGGGTAGCCCTAAATGGTAGGAAAATTCGCATTACAACAAAGTATTTATCATTCACAAACCCCTGCAATCATCCAACATGCAGAAAACAAACTCATAATGAATTCACCTTTGTGCCTATTACCACATTTGAGAGAACAAAAATCCTCAATTTAACATAAGAAGAAGAATCTATGACACAAAGAGTTGTCCTGCGGAGAAGTCCATAAACTTACTGATTCCTCTCTTCGAATTATCTTTTTGCCTAGGGGCCATGCTGATCTTCTTGCTAATTAATGTGCTCCCAAGTCCAAGTATCTTTTTTCCAAATAAAAAAGAGAAGTGATATAACCTTAAGTAACCTTCAAAACTCTCTAGCAGCTGATTCTTACAAGAACCAGACCTAAGATTTTCTTTTTTCTAGGTTATTCTTGGTTGCCAATCTGTTAAACCTTGGGTCATACCGGCATTGAAATGATTGATACTAGGTTTTTAATTAGAAATGTTCTGATCCCTGGAAGTGCAACCCTTGCCTTGAAACTGAACAGACTTAAGCAAAGTAGAAATTAGATCCACATCCCTCTGACCTTTGACAACATGGAGCTTAACTCTATATTCAAGACTAGCCTTTTTGTAGTTCAGATTCTAGAAGATAGGCCTTGATATCGTGCTGCAGTCAACATAAGCCATGACTGTGGTGGAAACATCTGTCTGTGTTTACTCAGATGTTAAAAAAGTGTAAGTTGAGGTCTCAAAAGATGTGTGAGTGCATCCACTGATATCCACAAGGAACTTCCGTCAGTTGAGGATGCTCTTATGGATGTCCGCCATAAATTGAAGCCAAATCACCAGATCACCAACGTTGTTGTTGCAATTTCTTTTTTATTAAAACAAAAAAGCTTGGTGTGCAAGAAATGCCCTGGAAAGAAAAGGTGAAGAAAATTCAGGAGGACAAGGAGTCTTCTTCAAGGCAAAGGAGTAGGGAGTACTGTTGCACCTGGGAGATAGATCCATGCCCTTTTTCCATTAGGCAAAAAGGGCAAAATGAAAAACTACATTGAAGCCCTCAATGGTTCACAATGACATATATGTAGAGGTGGAGTATATAGCAAAGGTGCCTTTGGTGACCCTTTGGTTCCTAGGGATCTTTCACCAAGTCTAAGGATGGGTTGGAGAGGCCAATTTCCATACACAAGCTAATTTCAATCAGTACCTTGACAAAGCTCCAGGTCTCTGCATTCTTCCAGCTTAGCAGGCAAATGATTAAGGAAGACATTTTTACAGCAGCCAACTGTGTTTTTTTTTTAGGGGAAAGGGAAAAGGGGGTTAGCATCCCTTGTTAACTCCCCAGCTTGCATTAAGAAGAAGAACTGATTAAACTAGTAATCACATAAGAAAAGCGGTACAAAACCCCATCAACAGTGGCTCTCTCCTCTAAATATGACCCCATTGCGATGTAACCAAAAGCACCACAAGAGAATGTACGGTCTCCTAATCATGTCAATGTCCAGATCATCAACGCAGCCCTGCATGAGCCTCATGCGAGGAGAATGCAAAAAACTACCTCCACCCCCTCTGCCAACACTGCCGAGAAAACAGGCAGGCGCAAAACAGGCAGTTCCCATCCTCCATAGTTGAAGAGTAAAACACACAAGATGTGGCCACCTCTAGAATCCACCTGCTCCTAGAATGCCTGATGAAAAGCCAACTGCAATATCCTAACTTTGTTTGATGTGAAGGCTCCCTTTGTGGACTTGGAGACTACACCTGATATCTTGCCATAATTTTGATTACAAATCATGATCTAAGAAGCTCACCTCAATGTTGATGGAGGTCCTGCCCATGCTCATCTCTTCGAGCCAAACTGCTCACTTAACTGGCTAAAGAATCCCAATATGCAATGCTAGCTCAACAGCTTCTGGCAGGTTTTATTTGGAAACATGGAGGGTTGGAGCAAGTGCGAAAGTGGATCTTTCAAAAGCTGTTGACTTTGGCACATCTTTTCCTACTCAATGCCATGGAGAAGCTGGGGTTTGGTTAAAGGTGGCACTCGGGACCAGTTCATTCTCTGCTTTGGTGAACAATTGCCCAATTGGCTTGCTTAGAGGCGTAACAGGACCTAGGCAAGGAGGTTCTCTTGAGTTCATGCCTGTCTGCCATTGCCATGGAGGTGCCATCTGTGATAATGGAGCTGGAAGTGGTAAAAGGAAGGATTTGAGCTTTGAGATGGAGAGTTTGCTTTACATCTGATTTGTGCATATAACCTTCCTTTTCTCATAAAGGGTATAAAGAGATTGCTCAAAGCTTTCCACCATCTTCTGTTGCAGTATGGTAGCATCTCAAGAGATGTGAATTGAGGGAAATGGAAGCTTTATCACTCTAAAGATTGCAGGAACAGGGGTGGTCTGTGGTTAATGGCATTCCCTTTGCCCCCTTGCTGGTCAAGTATCTAGGTCTTCCCTCTCTGCGAATCAAGCAAGTCCAAGAGACCTTAACTCTGCAGCAGTCCGAATGGATAGGCTAAGGGGTTGCTCTTTGGATGGAAAGTGTGGCTTCGGTGATTTATGGGATTCCTTTTGTGTGTGTGTGTGCATGTGGATGGGAGGGGTATTAGTCGAGATTAATGATTTATGGGATTCTCTAGTACTAATTGGTGGGAACTTTGCTTCAATGGGGTGTTATTAAGAGAATAGAGTTCACCTTGACTAATTTTCTGTGGGACTAAAAGAAATATGCACAGAATAGGACTCCCTGTGTCTACCTAAATCAGGTGGGTTGGGATTTACAAGGCTCCAAGACCTCTAGCAAGCAGTGGTGGACCTAGTGGTAAAGTTGAGGTGCCATTTACTCCCTGATCTCTGTTCTGTTTGGATTTGTTGGATGATGGTGAGATACATGGACGGCTAAGATTTGTGGTCTATCTCAGCAAAGAGGGGGGGGGTGACTCCAAAATCTGGAAAGCAGCATTTAAGGCAATAGAGGCCTTGGCAACTTTCTTCTAAATCAAAGAAGGCACTTGATATGGAAAATAGCAAGAGGGAAAGCCTAAATCACTCAGGGGTAACAAGCTTGCCCTGTGCTCCAAGAGAGGTGATTACCTCATGGAAGGGGGTCCAGTTATCTGTGCAAGTTTCCAAGTTTTCGTGTTGCCAATACATACAGGGTGATTTGGGGACGACTCCTTCTCTGGTCCATTTAGCTCGGTGGATGTCAGGGAGAGATCTACTTGCTTGCTTTGTAGATGCACTGATAAAACAAACCCTCATCTCTTCTCCAAATGCACATATGCCAATTATTCTGGGAGAGAGGTCATTTGAGGTTGGGATATATGGGCCTATGACAGCTAAATCCAAAGTCCTCTCAGCAACAATAGATACAATGAAAGCCTTCAGCTACAAGCTGTTGATTGGGAATGATTGCTTGAAAAACATTACATGCATTTGGTGGTCATAGAAAGAGGAGAACCATTTATGGACAGAGGGTTCAGCGTGTGTCAATCCACTAATTTCTTCAAGCTTATTGAGCAGGGCACTGTTACCTTGCTAAGAAGCACAGCCCTGAGGGTGGTGATGCGGAGCATATTAGAGTATTCTTTTTTTGAAAGAAAGCATATTAGAGTATTGAAAAAGTACGAGTGTGTCTAGTTGTTATAGCTCATCCCTCTGAGGGTGAATGCCTAAAGGAGATTGTAAATGATTTTTTTTTGTTAGTGTGTTAGTGGGGGTTGTGTGTAGTCTCTCACACTTGTACCCCTTTCTTTTGATAGCAATACAAAAACTTTGCCTTCTCAAAAAAAAAAAAGGAGAAAGGAAAAAGAAAATGATGACAAAAAATCTACTGACTCTGTCCACAACATTATTGTTAAGTGGTTGAGCTCAATTCAAACCCAGTCACCTCTTCAAATAAAATTCTAACTCAGTCAAGCCTAGTTCAAGCTCAAGTATTTAAACTTTTCTTCTTCTTTTTTTGAAAGAAAAAAGGATGATCACAAGGATAGTGATTAACCACTTCATTAATCATAAGGAAATATTACAGAAAAGGTCAGCTCAAGTGTCTAAACTTGAGTTAGCTTTAGCTCAACACCATTGGAACTTAAAAGAGTTCATGTTGAGTTGATTATAATATTTTTCTATATCAGAACATTAAAAAGTTGTGAGCAATATTGCATTAGAAACTTCTTTCTCAAAAAAACTATTCCAGTGGAAACCATAAACCTGATTTATCTCCCCACACAACCCATCGACATATGGAGAGGATAACTCCCTCCAATAGAAAGTAAATGGGGCCTTAGAGTGCTAATGAGGGCATTAGAAAGCATTTCTTACTACAAAGTAAAATTCCATAGTACTTTCAAGCAAGATATGGACTAGATCTTTAAACAACACTCTGGGCTTTGGTTGAATAATGAATTGGTCAAATGTAGCATGTAAAAAATAGTTGCCAGGTAATATCAACACGTAAATTCCTTTGATCTTGTAATGCGAATTGTCCTTTTGTAACGAGAAGGCAACATTTTCAACTCTCTGAAAGGACATGCCAAAATCTTTGGAAACTTTATAGGGTATGGGATTTTTTTTCTTTTTGTAGACTAGACCTAAAACATCTAGCTAAGAGTCTTTCTAGCAGCCCTACTCCTATTGCAAGACCAACAGTCAAAAAATTTAAATCACCAACAGTTTCTACCAATAGCCACTTGGCCCTCTCAAATTCATCTGTGGAAACGTATTATAATTCACCTTCACCACCATCCCCATGTCCCACACCACTCCAACAACATAGCCATCACCAATTACACACCCCCCCCCACCCCCAACTGATGCTTCCCTTGAATCTCCTTAAAATAATACATCGAGAAGCTGCCATCTTTTACACTGGCCTACTGCTTAGCCCAACATTGGATAATCATTGTGCCATGCACCACATCCATCATTTCAACTTCACACTTTGTGCACCTTATTTCCATTGAGAACCTCCCCATACCTCTAGGAACAACAAACACAACTCCTAAATCCTCAAGCACAGCTATGATAATCATATAACTAACCACATATATAGAAGGGGCGTGACAAATCTCTCATTTAGAAGTAAATCAGTAGTGGGTTTCAACATTTGAAGAAAACCCTCAAGCCCAAATCATGGTGTATCTCGAAAGAGTTGTACGGTAGAATGACTGGCCACAGTACACTTTTTTACGACTAATCAAACCATCTAGTCGCATCATGCTTAGCTATTCATGTCCAAATTCAGAAGTTACAACACCACTTTAGACATCTTTCAGAATGTACCATTTCACACCATAAATAATGAAATAGCAAGAAAACTTCCAGAAAGAAGCCGAATCCATCGAACCGCAGACGAACTCACCTCCGCAGCCGAGGCATCAACCGGAACAGTCCGATTCGTTAACGACTTCAAAGCCCTCCCTTTCCCGTCCAACTCCTCCAAACTATAAGCTGGAGCACACAAATAACCACGTCACCCACCAAAAGGCTATCAAAACAACATCACCTAATGGAACAGCATCCAAACTTCAAACTACACTCATCCCAAACGCGCCAACTCCACCAATCTCCATTTGTTCTCGAGCATTCAACGGAAACCTCAAACAGAGATATCATCGGAGATCAAGGGTACCGTAGGAGGCGTAGGCGGTGGCTCCGACGGCGCCGGTGAGGGCGGAGAAGATGCCGAACTTGAGAAGCCCCCAGGACCTCTTCGATCCGGCGGCCTCGGAGGAGGAGGCGAGCGGCGGGGGAGGGAGGGGGTCCTTGGCGGCGGGGGAGCAGAAGGGGCGGGAGGACGCGGCGATGCGGCGGAGGAGACGGCAGGATCGGAGGACCCGAGCCATGCAGGGGTTGATCGCTAGGGTTTCGGTGCTCCGCTTTAGGGGTTGTTTAGCGTTTTGGCGGCGAATCTTTGACGGCGAGCGACGTGAAGAGTGGAAGGTGCCGAGACAACAGAGGGAAGAGAGCAGCAGTAGGAACGAGTGAGCATCTCAGGGGCGAAACGAGGTATCAAAGGTCCTTCTTCTCATTTGGCGCAAAAAGAAAATAAAGCACCGAAAAACCAAAAAAAATAGCCCCAGATGCAAACCGTGACGCATTGTCGACGTGATTTCCTCTATGCAACTGTTATTTGATCTAAAGGAATCTAACAGGTAACGTTTTGTTTCGTGGTAGTTTACATCTCACTTCAGAAAAAATGATAATTCTGTGATTTAATGTAGGGATACTTATAATTTTATATCAAGACATTCAAATGAAAAATAAATCTAAAGTTAACTTTGGTGATTTTATATCGATAAAAATTGATTTTTAAATTGATCTTGGTGATTTTTATATTAGTGTAAAATGATTTTAGTTGTTTGTATTGGTATATTTTTATTTTACGTTGATGTATTTTTTATTTAAAGTGGTGGAGGTTTTTTGAATGGTGGTAGATTCTATCACATATCTATCCTTATATTAGTTTTCTGTGTAAAGAGAAGATATGTGATGTGATACTCACTTTTGAATTTACTTTTTTTATTGCTTGCACATGTGTTGCATTGCAAAATGCATCACATTGTGCAATTTTGCACATGCATCCAAAAAAATAACATGCTCAACGTTATTTGTAATGGAAATGTCAAGTATGGATAATTGATGAAAGTCAGGCACCTATGTAATGTAAGTCTTCCTAAATTAGTATACTCCCTAATTCCTTCTTTTCAATAACTATTCTTATAAATTTGGCAAGATGCTCAAGACTATTCGTGCACAAGCAAAAAAACACTTATTTCTTTAGAAATACAAACTAACAATTAGAGTGGAGCTTTGGATCTACTCTATCCAAAGTATATCATTAATTACTCTGTGTTAGGTTTGGGAATAAATGAAGATTCATTTAATTTGCCATGGAAGACTAGATCCTAGATGGGGCCAATGTTTGAAAGCATTATTGATAACTAGGAGACCTCACATGTATTATTACATAGACAAGGTTATGTGCTAAGATGTAGTGTGATGATGTAAATGATAGTTTAATTCATCTTCGCGTGCACTTGCATGTTTCCTTTCCTTTTAAGCCATAATGTATAATTATGCATTGTTAAGTATGACGATTTCATTAGACTACTTAGGCAACCTATTTAGCTTGCACCTGTTAACCTAGTTCTCAAGCATTGGAGATTGTAGGACATGATAATAACATGGGCTATACGATCATCGATTATTAGCATGCCTTTTATGAAGGGAATATATTGATCGATGGTTTTCCAAATAAAGGTGCCAAGAAGTATTTATGTATCAAATTTGATATCTCCATCACATATTAGTTGGGAGTTTCTTCAACTAGTATGGAGGATAAAGTGTGCATATCCTTGGATCACTTAGGTTTGACATGTACCTCCATGCACGCCTTATATCTTATTAACTTTGATCTTAAGGGTTTATTCAGGTTTCACAAGAATCCCCATGAAGCAAACTTCTATTTAACTAATCTTTACTTTAATTTAAGAGAGGCTCACTCTAATCATAGATGCTCATGTAAAGGGTTGATCAAAATTGTCTTCACGAATCACAAGCCTTGCTAGTTAAATGTGGTTTTATTTGGAGATATAACTCACTTATCAAAATATTCTTGTATTCTTTTGAGATGCTCTCTGAAATGATCTGTCTAGGGGTCATTTGGGTTTTTCCTAAACTTTAGGGGTATTGGCATAAATTTTTGTGCACTAGGAAATCCACGTAGGGACCTCATCTAGGTTATTTTGGCTCATTGGGGACTTAACGTAAATTTTACACCCCTACCTCTCACCTTTTTGATCCCATGTAAACAACTCTAAAAACCTAGGACTATTTTCACAATTTTCCCAAAAATCCACTAGTCCTAAAACCCTACCTGCTAGCCTTTAAAAACCCCTCTCCTTGATTCCCACACCCCCATTCTCCCCATTCGCAGTGGCGCACCATCTCCACCTCCAGTGAGAGAGAGGTGAGCGAGAGAGGGAGGGAGTGAGGGGTCGAGAGGAGAGGGTGGGAGGGTGAAGCAGTTGCAGGCACAATCCGCAAGCTGCTGTGAAGCGGGCGCTCTATGCAAGGCACTCGGGTGGGGACTTTCACGAGGGGTGCACGCGCAGAGTGGGCAAACCTGCAGCCATCAAACATCCCCAACACCCTGGGGACGGCTAGAACGAGCTCCAAACGTCCGAAGGCGCGTGGGGCACAAGGCGCAACCTACCCGAGGTGCTTGCGGCATATTCGGGCTCGAAGCGCGAGCCTATGTGGGGAAGCAGCACTCGTGCAGGAGAGACTGCAAGGGGGAGAGCATGCACACGGCATCCAAGTCATCTTTTTGGACGTCTGAGGGGGGTACCAAACTTCCGAGCAAGGTCTCGGATGGCTGGGATTGGCAGCAGACAATGGAGGGGGAAGCAGGAACCTTAGGTGGGGTTCTGCATGCGTTTAAGATGTCTGATATCGGCAAGGGGTGCGTGCCTGCAGCAAACGAGCGGCCAAGCCAGCCAAATCAACTCGCCTGGTTCGGTTCAAGCAAACCAAGAAGGGTTTTTATGCCGATTCAGGGCTTAAACAAGGTCGAAATAGTTAAACCAAGGTATCGTTGGAAAGCTCTTGATTTATCTTACATTTTATAGTCGTTTCTACACTATTTTGAATTAATTTTGTATGCTGAAATGTCGATCAATGTGAATTGTGATTGATGCTCGTTTGACCCTTAATTTCGTATAGTCCCAATTCCGCGACGCATATGGGACCCGTGGAGGCGTCGGGATCCACCGCTTATGCCCCCATATCTCCCGTACCCCTAGGTAGAGTGGTCTTCCTCTACCTTTCATCATTTGTTTGGTTAAGTGAATGTTAAAAAAGAGATTTCAATTTGAAATCTAAATTATGAAACACAAGTTTGAAGTCATTTATATCCCGTTTAGTTATGGAAAATGACAACTGCCACCCTAGGCATTTGGGTTAGGTATTAAGTTAATAACTTAATCTAGGGTTGTTTGTTAAATGTGTATGATGTCATAGAGAATGCACGATATGAAATAAACCCTAAGAATGAGAATGATGCATGTTTATGTTCAATGCATGGACCTTGTGGGATATAACCTAAACGTAAAGGATGTTTGCTTTCTCTTAATGGTTGTAACTACCATCAAATGAACTGGTAACAACAATAGTCAAGACGTACTTGAACCCTAAGGTATATGTTACGACCCGGTTCCCGAATCCCTACGAGATACGATAATCGGACCGACTCGACTAATCCCAAGACCCAGTCGTCCAACGAGAAAGTAACCAAAAGAGCAATAAAATAAACCACATTCACCATGTATATAACTAGCAGTAACAAAATACAATAGTAAAAAAAAGAAATACTACAGTATACGCCACCACAACAGTAGAGAAATAAACATGTACATAAACATGAAGCTTACAATGAAAAGAGTACAAGGGTAACAGAAACTGCTCACAACAACAGAAAGAAAAGTACAGTGGGTATTACACAAGTAACACTACTGGGCTCTACTAAGCCCAGCGTCCTCTGCAGCCGCCGACTCTAGCTGCTCAACACCTGGTCCTGAAAAGGTAACAAAGGTGACACGTCAGCGAAACGCTGAGTAGAGTGGCAACTAAAAGCTAAGGAACAGTAAGGTGGACAGTAGCTATTCTATTTTTAATTTCTTTCTTTATATTTTCCGTTTACTCGTTATCGAATTGTCCCTCAGATTCTTCTTTTGATCTTGAATGTTCCTCGTGGGAACAATCTTGATTGCAATCTTTTCCGAAAAGTAGAAGTAACACGTGGTGCTCTCCTGGCCGGAAGAGTCCCCCGTTGTGGTCCTACCCTCAGTCAACCACCCCAAGGTTGCTGATAGACGTAACGGTGACTATGGCACGCGCGATAAATGCACGGGTAGCTACCCCGCACTGGCACGCGGTCAGTCGTTTCCGTTAACGGGTGCGCTAAAAGCACAACATGGAACCAGTATAGGGCAGAGCCCTCTCAGTAACAGGGGTCCAGCCCCTCCACAGTAACCACACAGGGGTCTTGCCCCTTCACAGTCCGCGCACCCTCGCCTGACTACCCTGGTTTGCCCAGTGGGCCTAACAAGTCGGTGTAGGAGGGCTAGCAGAACCCCGGGGCCCGTGGGGTAGCTAGTGCTTTCCCTACACTAGTAGCTCTCCTCGGTACTGTGTACACGAGGGCCAAAAGTCGGTACAAAGTGGTCAGACCTAACCCCAGGTCCCTGGGGTGGCTAGCTCCGCTCTGCACTAAACAGGGGGACAGTTGCTCTCCTTGGTACTCCATACTCAAGGGCCAGCTCACTTCCCCAATTCTATTCCATTCACTTTCCAGGAGTTCTACTCCTAATTCCCCGTAGGGTTCATGCTCTTTTAACTCAGCCAATTTAGGTTTCATCGTTCTAGCTTTATATCCATATAACCCATGTTCTCAACAGTAATTATTCATTCATAAACAGGCAGCTGTTAACCAATTTACAGGCAGTTATCGTTTCCTTTCTACTTTTCCAAGACTCCAATGTATATGCATTCAAGCCAGTTTTCCAATCCTAGAATTCATGCCATAGCCTAGGATCTATCATTCAATCTAGTTTTCCAGCCCTATGATTCATGCAATACCCTAGGATCTATCATTCAATCTAGTTTTTCAATCCTAGGGTTCCTGTAATACCCTAAACTCTATTAATTATTTCACACTTGCATAATTTTTGATAAATAATTGAAAGGGCCACTCTACCCACAAAATCGAGAGTACTGGGGGCGTAATCGGCAAGCCCACGTGCCTCCGCAACCCCTAGAGCTGTAACGGAATGGGGTCCTAACACAAGGGTCAAAGACAAGGAGCTACTCAGAACAGCATATGATTACTGTAAACAGGTAGAGGAACTAAATCTGAGAAGAACGAAACTTGAAACGCGGAAAACGGACTCCGAACGGATCCTAAACGGGTAAAAAACGACGAGTCTGCCCAAAATCAAACTCCTGGAACTTCTTCCAGACGTCTTAAATGATCACTCAGGTCATACCTCGATCTACGCGGTCCTTCTAACGTCCAGAAGCCCGCTGAACCGTCTGGACTTAGTTTCCAAACGTTCGACTGTTACTCCGGACGTCTGGAGACCCTCTTTGTTGTCTGGTGCCGTGCCTAGATGTCTGATCTGTGTGGGATGGCATGCCCTTGCGCCTTCCCGAACAAGTCCTGCACACACACACACCCGCTCTCGTCACGAAAGGGTGCAGGAGACTTCGGCGGAACGGCTGCATGGCCGTACACGCGAAAGAAGAAGAGGATAAAAATAACGTACCTGTCAGACATCTGGACCTTCCTCCAGACGTCTCCTGCGTCGTCTGGACGTAAGTCCAGACGTCTGATTCTGGGAAATTTTCCCAGAATCAGAACCTTCTCGCTCTCCGCCACAGCGCACGGCCGTACCGCTGCGTCCGCTTACTGCCTGAGCTGCAGCAGCTCCTCCACGGCACCACACACTTGCTGCGCACCTGCCGGTCGGCTCTGGCTGCTCCGGCGATCTCGCAACCTTACTGTCAAGCTCCCTCTTCCTCTCACAACAGCTCCTCCTCCCCACGCACTCGCAGCAGTCGCTGTTGCCGCTCTCTCCCGCTCGCTCTCTCGCTGACAGGGAGAAGAAGAAGAAGAAGGCGGTGGAGTGAGGGTGAGGGAGAGAGAGGTGTATTTGTAAGGAAGCCGCAGGGAGAGAGAAAGAGGATAGGTTGCGTCTGCAGGGAGGGTGAAAAAGAAGGAGGGCGGCGGGTTCAGTCTGCGCGTGCATGCGCGCAGACGTGAACCCGTACACCGAAAGAATTTAATTCCAGACATCTGGGAAGTCTTCCAAACATCTGACCAGACATCTGGACCACTTCCCAAACGTCTTAAACGACGCTTGATGCCTGGTTATAATAGTATACTAGAAGAATAAAATTACCTGTTATGGTACAAACTTCGATAATGATGGAATAACTTGTCTACAGTGTGGTATGACTGTTGCTTGGATTCTAGTTTGCGGGCAAGTTGGCCCTTGTGTACATACATATTGAAGAGAGCTATTCACCCCTTATGTAGGGAGAGAGCTAGTCTTTCCTTGGGTTAGGACCTAGGGTAGGAATGGCCTCTCTACACCAACTCATGTTAGGCCCACGGGGCCAACTAGGATAGTTGAGCGAGGGTACGCAGACCAGTGAGGGGTGCAACCCATATTCTATTATGTGTTGTACTACTTAGTGCGCACCCATTAACGAAAAGGACTAACTGCGTGCCAATGCAAGATAGCTTCCCGTGCATTTATCGCGCATGCCGTAGTCACTGCTACATCGCAACCATGACCCTGGGGTGTTGGAACCTTGTTCCACATATTGTTTTGGAGTTAACAAAATTATTATGGATTAATGTTTGCAATTGAGTGCTTTTCAGATTTAGGTGAAGATCAAGGCAAACAGGAAGTGATGGAGGCATGATGATGAGAAAGAGAAGATGATGACAAGGAGGAGGCAAGATGACAAGAATGGATCGAGAAGAAGAAGATCATCTTCGACCTTTAGTTTCTCTAGTTTAGATTTTATATTTATAGATTGTATGCCTCTTAACAAGGGAATATAACTTAGATTGTAAAAATAATTAGAGATAAATTAGGATTAATATTGCGATCATTTTCAGAGAATATAATTGATTAAATCACTTAAAAAAGGTACTTGTTAACCCACAAGTACCGGTATTAAAGTTTAATACCGGTACATGTGAGTTACATGTTTGGGTTTTGTTAAGAAACAAACCTGTATCCAGCGAGTACTGGTACTCATGATCAGTACCAATACTGGAGGTAATGAGTACCGGTACTAATCACGAGTACCGGTACTAATCACGAGTACCGGTACAAGTGGGTTACAGATTTGTGTTAAGAGTTTGAAACCCAAATCTGGAAGCAACAAGTACCGGTACTCATACTTTAATACTGGTACTAGCTAGCCGTTGGCTCAATTTTGAATGACAAAAATATTAATTCCAACAATGTGAACGTTGGGATTTAAATCCCAACGTCTAGTAGACGTCCCAACTAGGTCTTAACTCTATAAATAAACCCTTGGACCCTTAGTTTGCACATAAGAAATAGTGAAGAAAAATTCTAGAGCTATATTTTAAATTTCCACCATACTTTCAAGAGAGAAAGAAGAAGCTTGCCATTCACTTTCTTTACATTCTTGCAAGCTCAATGACGTGTTTTTCTCACGCATCTACGAAGCGATTCACGTCCATCCTAGGCTCTCAAATTGGTATTCATTTTAATTATTGTTGGGAGGTATAAGAATTCTTGTTGTAAGAGTTCTCTTTCTTACACCAGTTCTTATTTGTATTTTGAGCTTGTTGCTCGTTGGGTTGTAACAAACCCGTTATTGTACTTGGGTTGAGGTAACCTGTTAATTACCTCGGTTTAGTAAATTGATTCTCTCAGGGTTGAGAGAATCGGGTTAAAAACCCTAAGCTGGGAGGCTTAGGTAGTAGAGTACCCAAGGAGGGGAACCACTATATATATTGTGCCAATTTCTGTGATTGTATTTTGTGCAAATCTTTTTGTTATTTCTAACATTATGCTTAAGTATTTGTGTGCGTAGATAGTCATATTCCTCTATTTTTAGATCCTACAATTGGTATCAGAGCTTCATCAATTGGTATCAGAGCTTCATCACGGGGTGGTAGATCAGGTGTGGGACAAATGTGGGGTGCTCTTAGCCATGAGAGTACCACGTGCATGCCCTGCATCGCGGGAAAAACTGCAACAAGATCGTTCCGTTAGAGAACATGAGAACCAAGAGATAACGAGACCCTTTGATAGAATTTTCGAAACACAAAATAGCTAGTACCTAGAAATGAAAACAAAATATGAATTTGTGTGAAATGTTTACAACCACTTGAAATGCTTATTATTTTTAAATTCAAATGCATTAGTTATTTTGTACTTGCCACTCTACTTAGCTTTTACCAACAATTGCCACATATGTTTAGGTCAGGAAGGCAAGCAGCAAGTACCACTAGTTGCAAAGGGTGTTGGGCCTAGTCGAGCCTAACCTTAGTTTGGTTCAATTTTTTGCTGTGGTTGGAATTTTTACTTTTGCTATTATGAGTACTCTTGTTTTGAACTATTCGTTACATTTCTGTTCTCTACTTTAGTTGTGATGGCTATGTGGAAAGTTTTACTATCCTCTTGAGATACTACTTACCGTCTTTTCTTCAGTTTCTGTTTTCAATTAAGTTCTAGCTATGTTATATGTATGGATTGCTTTCCCTTGGTAATATTATTTATCATTGGATGACTGGATCTTGAGTTAGTCGAGGCACCCCGACCCTATTGCAACACTCTACCTATCTACAATGTTGAATTGTTAAGATCCTCTCTAATTTCCCAGGATCTTTTTCCTTTTTCATATTCCCAATTATGGGATTGATTGTTTATGTGATCCCATTCCTATTTTGTGTAATATCCTATATAGAAAGGGTACATCTAGTCTTCAATAACAAGCAAGTTTATTATTCTAATTGTTTTCGCTAGTGTTGTATTAATCTTTGCATTTCCAAACAACAAATTGACCATGTGAATTGTGTTTCATTCTTTGTTTTCTCAATGATTCCTAGGTTCTTCCTAAGGCTCAAACGACTAGAATATATTTCTTAGCCAGCTATAATAATAGAAGATCTACTTAAGCTATCCATGATGCCTCCTCCCCCCACCATATCAATAGAAAAAGTATTATGGGATACTTCCAATGGGTAATGGATAAGGTGGCTACCTTCATAAATGGTGCATTGCATGAACTTCTTGGAGATGGAGATTGTCAACTTTGTTATTAGCTGCTTGTTGAGTTTCTATATGTGGTCCTTGCTTGTGCAATTGAGGCATTTTCACGGCAAACAAGAATTACAATTAATTTTCTTGAAGATATCAAGGCGTTGCTTATTACAAGAGAAACAACATACATATATTCCCATGATCGAGAAGTCTTTTAGGCAATTAACTTATTTCAATGGGATAAGTTGTACCACTTTATTAGGCTATAACCAACTTTAAGATGCAGTATCCTCTTCGTTAGATTCACAGTTGACAACACGATATGGTGCAATTGGTCTTGTGGAAGCCCATTGCTTCTCGTTGGTTTTTTTGGCATTCCCGTGTGGAACATAACTGTTGTAATTTTTTTAGTGTTGAACCATGAAAGATAATTTTGAAAATGGCCCTTTCACTTGTTGCCCTTTTTAAGTGTAATTTGATTACATCAAGTCAAGCTTTGTCCAATAGATAGCCTTGTTACACTTTATTGGACTTGAGAGATCATCTTCTTACGAGGGATTACAATGCACAATACCGATACGCAGTAAGCATTATAAGTGCACGTTGTTTGATGATAACGTCTCCTCTTCACACCTTTTCTTCTGGTGTCAATTGCTCGTAGGTGCACGGTGTGTGACAACCTAAAATCCTAGGGCATTCGTACTTTCATAATATAACTATTGCCAAATTGCTAACTATTAGATCATCATTTCATTTCAACTACAAGTAACCAAAATCTTGGGTGAACAAACAAACCCAATAAAGAAAATAGATAAAAGGTAATAATTGAATTAAACAAACATTATGCAGAGTCAAGAGTGATCATCATGTTCATGTAATCGCCCTTTTAATCTACAAGGAGATGCCAATGTAGTGTTCGGCTTGTATCCTACCAAGTCAGACTAAACAGGGCCCATGTCCACCCACTTGGGCAGCAAAACTTGCCTCCCAATACCCCTACCCTTTCCTTAGCATAAAAAAAAATGCTAGGATTTGTAGTCCTACTTGCAAGTAACACAAGTAAAGCTCGGAGCATCCCCGATTGTTGTCGACAAGCATCACAAGTAATGCTAGCAGAGTCATGATTGCAAGCAACACGACTCCAGTCTTAAAGGTATGTTCAAATACTTCTTGGATCAAGACTTGACCAACTAAGAGGGCCCTCCCCTCATTCACATATTCATAGCTTTTTGCATATTCGGATCCTTAAGGCACATGTAACGTAAAGGAAGAATTTACCAACATAGGGATGGACATGATATATTGCATCTATTATACACATAGGTTTGTCATAACATTCTAATTAAATCTTCACATCAATTCGACTTGATTTTAGTTCTAGTTTCAAAATTTTAGAAAAATTTTGACAAAATTTCCCTTTATATAAATCATATTTCGACCAAAAATTTCATTAGGATCTCAACTTATACAAAATATAAATAAAATAAAAGAAAGCAATGCAAATAACTTAGAATTCAGTAAATTATGCTTACGACTCTCCTAAGGAGTGTAAAGGGATAGAAGATAGAGTTATACGTGCCCTAACTACTCATCAATCCACCGATGCCTTAGCCGCCACACCCACATAAAGCTCAACAAAGTTTGTTTCTTAGTAGATACAAAATGTGTAGCGTTGCCATATGCAAAAAAAAATGCAAAGATCCTACATAATACTAAGACTATAGATAATTTCAAGCCCCATTTAAAACATGTGAAAGGTAGCCACTAAGAATCTATAATATAAGTGATGACATGTTGGAAGACCCGACATTCCTGCACATGCCCCCCCCCCCCAACGCATTGTCTTTTTCCCTCCAGTGAGTCTTCAGCCGTACAGAACCTTGGGGCTCCGATCGGCCATTCTCGGTCAATCAGAGCCCCCCTCCTCATCGGATTGTACTTCTCCCACCCCAGACCTCTTCTCTGCGTAGATTGAGCCTTATATCTGACATGCACAGCTTCTCCTTGTAGATAGCGTCGTTCGAGGCCAAGACGGAGGTGCATTCACGGAGGCCGTCATGTGCTCGTGGGGGTCGCTGTAGGGGCCTTCTGGTCGGAGTTCGGAGCAACGTGGCAACCTTTCATGCCACGAGGGGCTTCTGATCGTAGTCGCGCTCGTGGGTAAGGCTCGAGGGTGCAGGCTGATCCACGGATGTGGGCGCGGTGCTGCTGGTCGTGGCACGAGGGGTTGCGGCCATTGCAATGTCGCGTTGTGGTGGTCGTGGTTCCAGTCGCGGCAATTTGAGGTCGTACGGTCGTCAAGGTACGGGCAGCGTTTGGTTCATGGGAGTGAGCGGCGTTAGGGTGTGGGTGTTGATGTGTGGGAGTTTTGGTTCCTTTTTCTTGTTTTTAGTGTAGTTCAATTTTGCTAGGGACCACGTGTGACCCCTTGCGTTTCACGGCCGAGCTCGATTTTGACCTTTTGGTTAATTTATTCGATCTCGTTGGTGTGCTTCTTCAAAATTCGTCTCATTGATGCCTTGCTGTACCTACGAGCATGGGGTTGCCTTCCTTCGGGAGGTCGTCTGGTTCTTGATCTTGGGACGCATTCTTTTTCTCTCCTTTGTTTCTTGTCTTATTTTTTGTTTTTGAGTTCCCCTGTTCTACGAGACGTATTTCCCCCTTCGTGGGTGAGGTTTCTGATACGGAAAATATGCGTTTTGTTAATACTACGAAATAGTGTCGTACGTGTAAATCCGATCAACTCTTAAATTTATAAAACCTAGATAGGATGAGTATCTAAGATTGTCTAAGGAGGCTAATTTGTTAATTACATGAAATGGTTCTCTCTCTTACCTCTCAAATCAACACATATTTTTGTGATTTTAGTTTTATTGTTTTTATGGTTTTCAAAACAATTGGGTATTTGAAAAGCGAAGATGAACTATGCTAAAACCTACGCCTAAGTGACAAGAATGAAGCCCTCTCTTCTAAGCTCACCCTAGGAAAGTGCACCTAGGGTAATTAGAAGAAGAGGGTGTAGTGCACTAACCTACTAACAGCATGAAAAACAAACTAAGATAATAACAGAAATTGGAAGGCAAATTGCAACTAAGGGAAATGTAGCGGAATGCTTGTTACATGAAAATAACAAAAAATAAACTAGCTAATACAAGATATAGAGATAAGGAAGAAGAAGGGGGGATCCTTAGTTTGAAGTCTGAATGGCCCTTGCTCCAAGTACAGTTGCCCCACACTTGAAAAGGGTTCCCCTTAACTTCTTGATGTAGTCCTCCTCCAAGCTCTCTCCCTAAGGTAGGCGTCAACCACCTTCAATGCTCCTCCTCTACTTGGTCGTTGTTTAGCGTGTGAAATCGATGTTATAAAAGATGTATTGCAGTATAGTCGAAATTGCTTGCCAACAAATAAAATTTATAAACTTAGATATTTAGAAATGAAGTTCGAGATCGAACATAGGGAGCAAATAGGAATTCACACGCTAATCTTTAAAGTATAAATGAGCATAATAAATGAGGCATTATAAAGATATTTCAATGAATATTAATATGTTACATTAGATATTCAATGAAGTTTAATGTATCGTAAGAAGATGAGGACAAAAAGATAAGAGGATAAAAAATAATGGTAATTTGAATCACCACTTATATCATTCTTGCATGCATCCAACTATCAATTATATCAAATAAAGCAACAGTAGCTTGAATGCTATAGTAATCAGACGTCTCTTTGGCAAAGCAGACGACTTAAATGTCGTTGCTACAGTGCTCTTGTAAAGAGCTTTCTTCTTCATCTCCCTCTCTTCTTTCCTTTAGCCCTTCCCTTCTTCCTTTGCTTCTCAAGTCTTCTCCTTCTCCTCCTTTCAGAGAGCACAAGGGTCTTCTCTCACAGCTAAGTGTCAGCCAACGCACAGAGGAGAAAAACCCCCCCTACCTCGCTCTCTCTTTCTTTACTTTCCTTCTCTTCTTTCTCAGACATCCAGGTAATTGGGTATTCGGGTATGCACACCTAGGTCCAAGGCTGCAAGCATGGGTCGCAGCCGAGGAGTGAACAGGGCTTAGGTGGGTCGGATTAAGTGTGGGTGAGCAGGGACCTCACCCCCATATGTCTTAAGGTGAATAGCCTTAGACACAAAAACAATATATGCACTGTCACTGCCTTCTGCATTTCCGAGGTGGGACTAATCCCATGGCTCTCTTTCGCGTGTGCCTGCAGGTGAAGATGCCTTCAATTGAGGCAGCTGCAGATGGCTTGGTCCTTGATTCACCACCTGGGCAAGTTCCTAAGACGAAGGTACGGGTCCTACAGGTAGCACCTCGGGGTTGCTTGGCCTTGAGCACGAAGAACACGTCGACGATAATGGTGCGGTAGCAGAGTGACGGCGTGGGACCTGAAATCAAGAACACGGGCGCTAAGCCCCAATTAGAGCATTCAAAAGATTCGTCGTGGCGAGGCGAACTCAGTGGTGGTGGTTAGCGGATGTATCGTGGTCGGAGGATGTGCGTTGGTGACGAAGGTGGAGGTGTAAAGGTGCGGTGTTCGGTGGGAGGTTAGGGTGAGTGAAAAGTGAAATTAGGAGAGGGGTTTTATGCGAGTGGATGAGGCGGAGCTCGTAGGGTCGTTGGCGAGGTGTTTGGAGTGGTGGAGTGACGGAAAAGCCTCGCCGAAGATGTGGCCGAAGATGGAGACGAAGGTGGATTGCGTGTAGGTCAAGGATTGTTTTTTGGTTTTTGAATAGGGGAAACTAATCTAGGAGACTAACTAAAGCTAACTAACCTACTCTAACAGTTGAAAGGGGTAGGATTGGCACCAGTTGTGGCTCGTCGGCTCCGTGGAAGAGAATTCTCTTGGGAGGGGGACGGTGACGAAGAACGGGGAAGACTTCCCTCGTTTTGACTAACGAGGCGCGAAGGAAGATGAGAAAGATAATGGGCAGGCCAATTTGGCCATTGGCTGCCTTTAGGAAGACTGGGAAGGAGCACCATCGGAGCTTGGTTGAAGAGGGGCCGGAGGTAGTGTTAGGAAGATGTTTTTGGCCCCAAACCTTGCTAAGGAGGTAAGGTTTGCCCTGGGCGTGCTTTTATAGGCCTTAAAGAGGAGTTTCAAGCTTAGAAACAAGCTTGTAACTCCATGATTTTCGCAAGTAGGACATGCGGATTCAAGGAGTTCGCATGAGCTTTTGAACGGATTTGGAAGGTTCTGAACAAGATCAAATGGAAGAGGAAGGTCTCAAGATCCTCCCTTCCAATTTCGGAAGGGATTGGCTGTGAAATCAGGGAGTTTTTTCTAATTGAAGGTCGCCGGTTGATGGGTTTAGGAGTTGAAGGCAGTGGGGACCTATTGGTGAATAAGATGATGAAGTTAGGGGGTATTTGCAAGGGATTTGAAAGTTAGGGGGCATATGTGTGAGAGAAAATAGTTAGATTGGATCAAAATGCAAACTTGGTCAAGATGATATATGATTGGGTTCAAATTTTGGTACAAACCTAATTTGGATACAAGGAATCTGATGGTGAAGTTGGATTTAGGTTTTGACTAAGTTTGACTGGGTAAATATTGTAAAAACCTAAATTAGGGTAATTATCTATCTAAGATTGTTTTAGGTCAAATTAGGTTCCAATGGTTAAATCAAAGGTACCAAACCTTAGGGAATATTTTTCTATAATTTTAGAAGGTTTAGGTGAATTTTATCCTAACTAGAATCTCAGTTAATTAAGCGGGTCTATTTTTAGCATTTCAGATGTCATTTAATTCTCAAAACACGTGAAAACCTGTTTCGTTCTGCATGAACCCACTTATTAGGCATTTATGACCATTTGACCTTCATTTAACCCCTCAGAAATCCCATGATTGCTTTGCATTTAGGTTATTCTGTTAAAACTACAGTTTTACCCCTTATTTTCATGTTTATTTCCCAGAATGGATTTGCAATGAATTACGGTCTTCTGGCGGTTATGTAGGAGTATTTATCAATGGAGTATGACTAATTAAATCTAGATATGGCTGATGATGACGTTATCATCAGTCGTCCCTTCAAGTGTGGACCTCCTCCTTGGCGTGGCATAAGGGAGAAGAAGATAGAGAAAGAAGGCACCAAGGGGGTCTCTTCTTCTTCCTTGGCGTGAATGGAAGTGGATGTAGGGTGGTTAAAGGTAGAACCTAACTAATGGAGAAGATGGGAATATGGTGGTGGTTAGATGGGGTATTAATAGGAATGGAGAGGGGGTTGGTTAGCGTGGATTGATGGAGGGTTGGCATTAGGTTTTTTCATGAAAGGCAGTGCAGTAGCACGCAAACAAGTACTATATTGGCAAGAGCATGCAACACATCCGTTATCGCTTTAAGTTTACTTTAATTAGTCATGGGCTCTTTCCAATGCGAAGAGAGTGGACAATCTGATGGGGAGGCTTTCTTACAGTAAGCTTCATTTGTCTTCGTTTGGGCTTCCATGCTTTAACGACGTTTGAAATTGTCTACCTAATGTAAGACAAACACTCCATTACCGAGGTGACAAGGTCCACTTTCATCTTTGTCCATTAGGTTTGCGATTATTAAGAGTTAGTTCACGTCGTGGGATTTATCTCACGGAATAAAAACTTGTAAACCGGAGATATCTCTTTTTAGTGTTTAGGTGAAACCTAGGATAATTCTGTAGGGGCATTTAAGTGAATAGGGACAAGTAGAGGATGAGAAAGCGTGGTCTTTACCTGAAAATTGAGGATGATAAAGGGGATAAGTTGTCAACAGACAAATTTGCCTTTTGTTTTCTTTACTTGGCCTATTATTTTCCAATGAAGCTATTAACCAAATAGGGATCAAATAGCAAGAATGAAACCAGCAAACACAAGATTCAAACCAAATAGGTATCAAATCAGAAGGACAAACCCAACCAAAACAAGCATGCAAAACCACCCTGCCGTGCATTTGGGATCAATCCAAGGATCAAATGACAGGATGAAACAACAACAACAGATAAGCCACAACCACAGGATCAATGGAAGAGAATTTGGGAAAGGGCAAGTTGCAGCAGCATTGGCGTCTCCATTTTTCAATGAAGCGTTCTACCATATCAGCATTGGGGATGTTCGGCTGCAGTTGGACATCTTGACTTGAAGATGTCACGGCTGGTGGTTTTGGACCAACAAGAATGCTATCTATGATTTGTTTGATGTTGGAGGATGCTTACTCTATGTTCAAATTCACATCTTGCATGTCAAATTTGTTGCAGCATGCACGTTGCAGATGCCTATGAAGGCCTGCTCATTCTCCCTTACTTACAAATCACACCTATATATATATATATATATATATATATATATATATATATATATATATATAGAAAAGCATGTGGTGAAGATCCACACACAGCACGAGATTGTTACACTCCGATGAGCTAGAGAGAGGCGCGCCAAACACCAGAAGGAGGAAGTTGTGGAGGAGGTATCTGCATCACCGTGCGAAGGGTGGGAGGATCAGTGGTAGAGGGGGGAAAGGAAGGAGGGCAACGAGGGCGGCGGTGGGGATGGTAGGGGAGTGGGAGTCGGCGGAGGTGGAGGAGAGGAGTGCCATCAGGAGGAGGAGGAAGAGACATAGAGCAGAGGGAGCCACTGTGAGGATCTTGTTACGTTTGGATGCAGGATGAAAAACTGTAGGGATAAGATAAGTAGAGAGAGAGAGAGAGAGAGGTATTCCTTTGGGTAATTGAATAAGTGGGGGAGACAAAATGATTCGTGTATTATATGATATCAGTTGTTATTTGTTTAATATTAAGAATGAGTTGGTTAATAAATTATTTTAATAGGTATATTATGTTAAAGTGAATATATTTTAACATATAGTGATCTTAATCCTATGTATTGAAATGATTTGGTTCGAATGTTACTGGAAGTGATGAATAGTATCCTAATCCCTCCGAAGAGGGATATCTATTGTACCCTTATCCCATGTCCAAATGGGACCGAAGGGGGGTGTGTGTGTGTGCGGGTGTTTGAGGGAGGTGTAAGATGAAAGAAGGAATAAACACGGGAGAGGAGATGATAGGAGGAAGATGGCAAGTGAGTTAGGGAGGCATTTGCTCTGAATGGCAGGGATTGAGGAAAATCAGGTGGGTAGAGTGGGTGACATGGGGGCGGGGGGGTTGGAGGACGAGAATTGGGGTAGAAGGATAGGGGTAAGATGGGTAAAGTGTGGAGGTCTCAAGACATGCATGGCACAAGACTTCCCCATCCTGTCCGCAAACTCGAGTTTGACAAAGCCCAAGATTGGGGCCAAACCCTACATGAGAAATCTTGGAACGTATATTGGAAGGATATCCTCTAATATAAACGGGTCCTGAGGTTAGCGTTGATCCTACTAGATAATCTTGCTACTACGTGCTTCTTCGAGTCTTCATCCTTGACCATGATTGTCACTTTTTCGACTCTTTCCTTATCCATCTCCATGGACATTGACCTCAAGTAGCGACTTTATTGTTTCTCAAAATAAAAATACAATGTAAAATAAGGTGCCTTAGCGAAACTCAATGGAGATGCATATCCAACTAAGAAGAAGTATGCCACCTTCATAATGACATAGATAAATGAGAATTTTAGACTACTAGTTTCACACAATATGGACGACGAGCTAGAGGAACGTGTAAATAGTCTTACAAGGGAGTTTGGAATTTAGGAGAAAGGTTTAAAAGGGTGAATAGAAACTATGTGGTATAGCTAGGAAGTGTAAGAGGAAACCTTAGGGTTCGTTAACTTACAATCTCACCTCAAAATCATGTATAAATCGATGTTAAGCACCATTGTTGACAATTGAGGACAACATACACTCAAGAAATGTGCAAATCCAAATTAATACTTAGTTTTAAGGATTTTGAGCATGGGCTGTCCTAATACAAGTGCCTTTAGTGCCATCCTTCACAATGTATTGGAAACTCAATTTCCACCTAGATGCATAAACCCTTGATAAGATCCAAATCATGCTACTTAACATGTTCATCACGGCTAATATACTTCTCCAGAAAGCTTGTAGCACCTAATCATGTTCGAATGACGAGGGCTACTTGTGATATGAGATGTGTATTTAATTCATTCTCTTTGAAACACATCCTTTCGAATTTTTAATGGATTGTATTCAAATAATGCACTTTAATTAGCAATCTTGAGAACACACATAAAACCTGCACTAAAATTAAAGAGGATGAGGTTCACCAAATTTAGAGTATGAAGAGTAAAATGAAAGTAAAGCTTTCTTCGCCTTCATATCAAATCTTAAATCAAGTGAACCTTCTTTGGAATCAATCTCATGAATATCCTTCGAAGGAGTGGTCGGGTGGTCAGCTTTGTTCAAGGTTCTTTTATGTAAATTCTCCAACTATGTGGTGTCGACAGAGTGAGAGAGGAGACTAATTCTTAAACACTAACTTAATTATTGTATCAATGACAAAGTATTTTTGCACAATGACAAAAACACCTAGGAGCTTAGGATGAATCTTCCCTTTTTTTTTTTTTCTCTTGATGGATCAGATTTTTTACTTAAATATCATCACAATCTTGTGAACTTTCATAATTCTCGTCATAATTTTTGTATCTACACTGTTGTCACTATGTAAAGTTGGCAACCTTTATAAAAATGTCAGTCATATTAAGTCCTATTAAGATGTGATTTGCTATTTTAAATTAAAAACATTAGCAAATTGTAATTTTTGTCTCGTAGTGTTCCTCCCTTCGACACAAACACTCTAATCAAATTGTCTAGCATTGTCTTAGATTAACCTTCAACTTTTTGCACCTCATTCTTGAATGCGAGTAATGTCCAACCTGACATGAACTTAGTAGGGATGCACATGGATTGGAATGGATTTTAGTAAATTCATAATCTAATTTGCTCCTTCCACCTGGCCATTACCATAATGATAAAAGTTAAAAAGTAAACAAACACATGTTGTAACATGTTTTGAAACACACAAAGTGAGAGTAGTGGTTTCGACTAGTGTATTCTATGTTTCCATCGGTGGAAATCACTTTCCATAGATGAAAAATCACTTTCCAAGTGAAAAGTCATTTCCCATAACTGAAAAATCACGTTCTAAATGAAAAATCATTTAACATCAATAGAAAGGTAAAATATACAAATATATTTTTATTTTTAATCAATATATTTTGATTTTCAGTTGGTATATTTTGATAATATCTTCCAATCTCGCTATCTAATAATCCAGACGTTGGATAACCCTTCAAAAATTTTGCACATAAAATGATAGCTTTTGCACATAAAATGATAGCTTTCAAACTCCTTGAAGTATCAGGATCATGGCAATTTTTCAAGAAAATAGAGCAATAAAATATAGATAATTAAGCTTTCATTTCCTAATGTTAGATATGTGACCCGTCTAAAATCCAACCATACACTAACACATCTATTAAATTTTAATGTTCAAGGTATACAAAATAGATACTAATTAAAAACATATTTATAATTTGTTTTAACATGTAATTATCATTCCAAGACCATTCTGATTACCACGTGTCGATCCCTCATTTTGTCTCCCTCGCCCCTTCTGATCTCTCCTCCATCCTCACTCCGTTCCTCTCTCTTACAACATTATTTGTTACTAATTTTTCTCATTTTTTTACCTGGTAATATTTTTTTGAAAATTTTTATGCACATATTGTACAGATTATTTTATTCAAATTATTGAAATAAATATTACCATGTACATGTTGGATGATTTAATAAATTATATTATATATATTTTGTATGTTTCCATTAATAATAATACTATTCTCATTGTGAAACATAAGTTAAGAGTATTTTTTAAAATTTTTCTCATACTTATTATATATATCATATACTATTATCCTATTATTTAAAATATACTTTTATTCTAATTATTTAAATAAAAATAACTATGTGTATATTAGATGATTTAATAAATTATATTATATATATATTTTGTATTTTTTATTGATAATAATATTATTTTTGTCACAAAGTGCGAATACCAATTTCCTAGCTTAAAACTAAAGTAGGGTTCCTCCCTACATGTGTTAATTCCCCCTCCCACCCCTCCCTCTCCACGTTTACTTCCAAAATATCTCTATCTTTTCAATGCTTTTTCATCCAACATCACTCACTCTTTATTTCTCTCTTTTTCAAACCCCTTTAACTTGATGTTGTATGCACAAATACATCAAATCTCACGGACAACATGTACCAATATAAAGCATCCCTTCAATTATTAAAGATATGTATTACAGGACGAACATAAACTTCTCAACAAGATGTTCAAAGGGTTGTCTCTTAACTTTTTCTTTTAAGAAAAAGATGGCTATCTTGAAGGCACGAGAGGTTGTCCTCGGGTATTAAAAGAAGAGGTAAAAGAAAAAAAAGAAATAATATTTCAATAGCTACTAAACAAACATATTCGTGGAACTTGCGTAACACAAAGGACCTAAAAGGTGCATTTAGATTTAGGTTGAAATGATAAAAAACAATGCTATGGTCTGCCCTATTAGATAGATTTATATGAGGACATCAATGACAATTTTCGTACATGAGTTTTAAGATATTTTGAAAATGATTCTCAAGTCAAGATTTATATGATTGTTATATATTTCTTACTTCCTCTCCAATTAACCATGCATTGCTTCCTTCTCCATCTAAAGAAACCACTCTTATCAATTGCTTGATGCATAGTTGCAATTATATGTCTCATATGATCAAAAATCATATCATGAAGATTTACAAAATCAAATCTTTCTTTTACTTCAAAAAAATCTAGTAAACATATTCTCGCGGCAAAGTGCGTGTCGAGCTGACTGATATAAACTAAAATAGAGTGTTGGGAATCCCATCATCCCTCGATCTCTCCCCATAATTCCGTCGCCTCGACCATTCCCCTCTCCCTAATATTAAGTTTATAATGAGATTCCTTCTCTATATATCTCCTTTAAGTAACTTGATAAAGCCTTCAACCTCTATTACATCCCATTCCTCGAGAGAGAGTGAAAAACTTCGAATAGCAACTGGGCTCCAATTGACCGTATGTGGCATGGAGTGCTATGGTGGACTGGTGAGCTGTGGTGAGGCGCACTGTCGCGTTCCTGCGAGTTGTGGCAAGGCGTACGGTTCGACGAGGCATGATGCGGCATGGAGAGCTGCGGCACGGCCAGCTGTGTGTTCGGCGAGCTATGGCTAGACGTGCTGCGGTGAGGCATACTACATACAGCGGGATCCATGGCGCAGTCGACGAACGGTACCGTGGGAGTGGACAATGGTTGTTTTGTCGCAATGTGCAGCAGTGTTTGTTGGAGTGGTTTCGTCTTCTTTTTCTTTTTTTTAGTGTAGTAATGTTTTGTTTGGGACCGCATGTGACCTCGTGCTTGTTAAGATCGAGATTCTTGACACGAGTCAGTGGCCGATTTATTCGATTTCTCATTAGCGTGGTCTTCGAGATTTTATCTCGTTAGAGATTTGCCGTATCAACGAGAGTGGGATCACTCTCCTTCCTGGAGTTTGGCTAGTTCCTGATCTTGAAGTGTTTTTTTTCTTCCTTTGTTTCTTGTCTGGTTGATTCTTGTGTTTTGGCATTCCCTCATTTCTACGAGGTGTCAACTGCTTACCTTTTGAGGGTGTTAGGCTTTTCTTTCTCTCCCTTCCACTATGAGATGTATCCGTATATATCGGGTTCTTTCCTTTTTAATGGAATATTCATTCTTACAAAAAAAAAAAGGTTTATAATGGCCTTTATTTAATATAAAGAAAAATTTAGTAACTTTTAGAGGTAAAAACATCAAAGAAGGAAGGATTGAATCTCGCGTACTCTCCCTCCCTCCCCCACTTTATTATTATTGATGTACATGACTTCTCCTTTCTAATAAAAAGCCACACAAAAAGCATAGGCACTTTTCTCAAGCATAAGGATCCAATTACCTAAACTTGGAGTAAACAGGTAGATCTAGCCTTACTCAACCCACCTTCACACAAGCAGATTTGGATCTAGATAAGCCAGACCTCGCCAGAGGGCCCGGTGCCACCAAAGTCAAAAAAACACGGTAACAGCACCCATGATGTCCATGTCGGCAGTAACCATGGGATTACCAATGCAATTAATGCACTCACAATGGACGAGCCCTAACGACAGGCTTATCGAGGAGTAAGACAAGACCACGGAGAAGATCTCATAATATTTTCCGGTTGTAACAACACTCTCTGTAACTATAAATAGAGAAGAGGGCCCTTACGATGGCCTCTTTATGAAATTCAAGAGAGAAAAAACCTGAGAGATTGTTATACTACTACTTCTAGTAGATTTATGGGAGCCTTGCCCTCCCCCCAGATGTACACCCCTTGCGGTAGAACTGAGTCACCAACTTGCCTCTCTTTCTTGTGATTGCTTGTTTGTGTGATTGTTGATTCGGATCCTCTCTCCATTTGAGGAGCCCGATCAACTAGCGCCATTTGTGGGAAGTGATAATCACTTGATATCGTTCCCTGATCAAGAATATGGGTAATGGCCCCAATCACTCGCAACTCCGCTTGCGGTCACCCTAAGAAGACCCAGGCGAAGTCCGACGTCTTGGTGTCCAAACAACACCCTCGGCATGCCGATCTCGATAAAGGGAAGTTAGTACAACCTGGCCAGCTGCTCGAGACCCCTGAATAAGACCCCCTCCTTGAGATGTAAATGAGGGATGAGTACGAGTCCAGGTTGGCGGCTTTGAAGGTGGAGCAACAGTTTATCACTGGTAAACCCCTCGAGATCAAACAGATCAAGGAGTTCGGCAAGACGCAGCTGGAAGAGCCCTAGAGTTCGAGCCTAGACGACGAGCAACTGAAGTGGCATGGTGCGGTGGAGGAGGAAAATGCCCTCATGCATGAACAAATCGAAAAGCTAAAGTGCGAGCTTTGTAGCTAGCAAGGCAAAGCTCCTCACAATCCGCAAAAAGCTCCATGCCTGCCTTTGTCGGGGGAGCGATCGGGGGCTCAACCCTTGTTCACCAATGGCGGGGGATCCATCCCAGAGATCGTCCTCCAAGTCACTAGGGCAATGAGGGGTATACACCCACGCACGTACGTCACTACCTACCCGTTCACAGAGGAGGTGATGACGGCCCCCTTGCCAAAGAAGTTCAAGCAGCACGTCAAGGCTCGGTACGATGGGATGACGAACCCCAACAACTTTGTTGGGAGCTATCGCCAAATGATGTTGGTGCATGGCTTCCCCGATGGAGTACTCTATCAAGTATTCCCGTCGTATCTGTCCGACATGGCCCATGAATAGTTTAATGACCTATCAGCTGGACAGATCGCCTACTTTCAGGAACTAGCGAACAAGTTCTGCCAGTACTTTGCCAGCCAACAAAAGGTTAAAGACAACCCTGAGAGGCTGTTGGAAATCAAACAATGGAAGACTGAGTCTTTTGGGTCCCACCTGGATCGGTTCAAGACACAGTACTTCAAGTGCAAGAGGCCTCACGATGCCATAGCAATCCAGTACTTCAAGTTAGGCCTTCTAACTCAGAGGTTTTGGTATGACATCGACGATTTCCCGCCTAAAGACATGGCATAGCTATAAGACAAGGCTACGAGGTTCGTGGAGCAGGACGACTCATTCCACTCCCGCAGGCGATTGGTCGAAGAGTATGGTGATGATGCCAGCCCCATAGTAGAAAGGAGGGCCTCAGGAGAACCCGCTCCGATCTCCATCTGCGAAAGTGGTCGCTTCTGCAAGTGAAAGGCCACCTTTCCCAATCAAAGGAGAGATCGGCCCGCTAAGGGTCGTGATCATGGACCCCGTCAGCCGAGGCAGGAGGTCTTTGAAGAGGAAGGCTGACTCCGAGCCTTACTGCAAGTATCACAAGGCTCAAGGTCACCCTACTGAGGCTTGTCGAGATCTGCACGACCATCTCGAGTCCCAGATTCGGCTTGGAAACTTGGCCCATTTCGTCAAGCGAAATGAGGGTCTTTCAAAAAGGCCCATGGAGGTGTTTAAGCAAATTCGTCATTTTTTAAGAAATTGCGTCGTAGTACAGGGCAAATTCACTTAAATCATTTAATTTTATATGCTCAGAATCACAAGAGTCCGAGGTCAAACATAGAGAGCAAGTAATGACAATTTAATTTTACAAATCACAAGAAATATAAGCAATTATGATCAAAACTTTATTCAAAATAAGTTAAAATGATATATAGATGAAATTAAGTATCACAGTGCAAAAAGAATAGGTTAAAATAGTGATTTGAATCACCAATTAACCCTTTGAAAGTAGGCTCAAATATCTCAAATATTTCAATAGTAAATGTCAATAGAGTATTCCACGTTAACTAGATAAATATCCCAACAAAACTAAGGCATTAGTAGATATCAAATGAAAGCACAAGACATCATACGCCTTAAGTGCTCAGGGGGATCAACTTCAACAGAAGAGAGGCAAAAGCCTCTTCTTCCTCTTTCTTCCTTCGTGCCTCATAGAGGGGCAAGCACAGCAACACAGAGGCAAAGGCCTCTGTTTAGCAAGGTGAAATCAATGTTTTGAAATCAATGCATCGTAGTATAGTTGAAATCGTTAAAAAACAAATAAATTTTATTACTTAAAGTTTTAAATCTGAGGTCGAACACAGGGAGCAAATTGGGGTTTAAAAATTAAGAGCACAACTTTAAAATTGAATATAACAAGTAATGGAAATCAGAGTTATAATGCAAAAAATGTAAATGTGAACACTAGATAGCAATGTATATGAAAAGCACAAAAAATGGACGTCTGATTTTGTGAATCAAACGTCTTAAACTAGTGATTGCTACAGTGCTATTTCTCTTCTTTTTCTCTTCTCTGTCTCTGATCTCTGTCTGGCTTCCTTCTTTTCTTCTCTGATTTCTTCGTGCCTTAGCCTTCTTTCCCTTTGTTTCCTTCTGCCTTTAGCTTTGTCTTCTTCTTCTTCTTCTTCTTCCTTTCCTTTTGTCTCTGCGGCTCCTCCTTTAGTTCCTTCTTCTCTTTCTTTAGCCCTTCAGCCTTCAGCCTCTTCCTCTTCAGTTCTTGCTTTCTCCTTCGTTAGCTCTTCTCTGGCCTCCGCCCTCTTTCTTTGGCTTCTTCTTCTTCTCCTGCCTACAAGAGTAAAACCTACCCCTACCTGCCCCCGCGATCTCTCTTCCTCTTTCTCTCTTAGGCTCGCTCTCCCAGAGCCTTCTCGGGTAATCGGGTCGGGTACATGCACTAGGGACCAGGCCCACCGGCATGCGGTGGTGGGCGAGGAGTGCAGGTCGGGTATATGGGTCAAGCCAGGTCTGCGGGCAGTGGGTGACGGACGAGGCAATGGTAGGTGAGAGGAACCTCACCCCATGGTCAGGAGGTGATAAGGCATATTCACTTTTTCCTCTTATTTCGCTGCGCCTGCTCACTCACTTCCGAGGCGGGACTAAACGTCCCACCTTCCTGTTGCACGCGTCCGCAGCAGATGGTGGATCCAATTGCGGCTTCTACTGGGGGCTTCAATGCCAATTGCTTGGCTGGGGCTGTGCACGAAGAGATTCCGCACGACCTGTGGCTCTTTACCTGGAGCGGAGAGACCTGGAGGAGGCTTGCAAGCAAGCTCCTCATGGTCGTTAATGGCAATAGACCTTCAACACTTGCCAATAGGAAAACGGCCTTGTGGCCTCGTCAAAAGGCTCAGGAAGCTTCGCCGAGACACGGCGAACGTGTTTCGGGGGTCGACGCGACGTGTGGGTGGTTGTGGTGGCAGATGTAGGGCACCCTGTGGTTGTGTGTATGGGTGTGTTCGGGGGGTGTTTTGTGGGCTTAGCATGGTGAGTGGAGTGAGGGTTTGTGGTCAGTGGAGTGTGGCGATGCTTATGGGGTAGTTGACGAGGCAGATGGAGGTGTAGAGTGGCGGGGACACCTCGCTGGAGGTCTGGCTGGAGGTGGAGAAGGTGGTGGTGACTTGTGGCATCGAGGGATAGTTTCAAGAAATAAAGAGGGGGAACAGGAAGAGAAGGGAGAGAGAAGTTGAACTAATCTAACCTAAGGACGAGGGAGGCAGGGATGGCGGCCGGCTCGTGTTGCCGTCGCCGGAGATGAAGCTCTCCGTAGGTGAGGTAGCGACGACGACAGGAGCAGAGGCGGCGTCAAGCTGGTATGGTTGACGTGGATGAATGAGAGGAAGGTAACCCAACCACTGGTATTGTGGTTGGGCAATGAGAGAGAGAGGATGGAGCCACCGGAGCTTGCGGAGAAGATGTGGCTGGTGAGGAGAGAAGAAAGTGGGGTGGACCAGCCCAAATCCAAGCTGAGGAGGTGCGGAATGATTTAGGGTTTCTTAAATAAGTCATGGAGGTTGAGTTTATGCTTGGAAGCCAAGCTTCCAAGAATGGCAATCTTGCTGGCGATGGAAACTCAGAGAGACTCAAATCTCTCATGCGTTCGCATGAGAGATTGGGTAGGAGTTATGGCTCAGTAGTGGGTTCACATGGGAGGAGATTTCTCAGAGAATCTCCCTTTTAATTTTGAAAGAGATTCTCTGAGAGATCAGAGAGTTCTTGCCTTTGAAACCTCGCCGGAGTAGGATTCCCTCCACTATAATGGTGGAGGGACCTAATTACAAAGAATGACGAGGAAGTTAGGGGGGTTTCTGCAGAGGTATTCAAAATATAGGGGTAGAAATGTAATTGGGCTGGACCTGTTTGCAACATAGGTCAAGATGAATTCCCCTTAGATCCAAATTTTGATACAAACATAACTTGGACATAAGGAATCCAATGGTGAAGTTGGATTGTAGGTTTGACCACGTTTGACTAGTCAATTTACACAAAAACCTAATTTAGGGCTAATATTTGTCTAAGACCCAATTTAGGTCAAAATAGGTTCTAAGGGCCAAATTGAAGGTTCTAAGCCCTAGAGGAAATTTTTCCATGATTTTTAGAGGGTTTAAGTGAATTTTATCCTAACAAAAACCTTGTCAAATCAAGTATGTCTATTTTAGGGTTACAAGAAGTCATTTAATTTCCAGCATTCACATAAACCGTTTTCTGTTTGAACCAACCCACTTTTTATCTTGTTAAGACCACTTGACCTATGTTTAGCCCATGAGAAAACCCGTTGTTGTACTGCAATGGTAAAATTGCAGATTTATCCCTTGTTTCTTGCTTTTCTCTCAGAAGGGTTATTCATTGAGTTAGGACCTCCAGTTGGTTATGTAAGAGCTTTTGTTCTCTTTCCTGGGTCAAAATGAGCTAGTTAGGGCTCATGATGGTGTTCCCATCATACCCCCATACCTAGCTTTTGCTAGTCCCTTAGCAAAATTTTAAGGTTTTAACTTCTGTTTTAGACCATGAATTCCTTGATGTTCATAAATTATGATGAGTGCTTTTTTTTTTCCTTTTGATTAGATTAGAATGTCGACCGTAGGCCTAGAGGTACTCAAGTACCAACTAAGATCCGGACCTGACCAGCTCTAGCCTCAGTCCTCTGCGAAGGTTTTTAAGGCCCACAGGAACTATCCTAAGGTTCGTTAGACTCCGTGGTTAAAGCACCCGTGCCTGTAACATATTTTAGCCTCGGTTCAATTTGCAATGCGTTTTTTTGTAAGAGAGAGACAGAGGATTTTCTTTGTTTGGAGAGTTTTCTCTCTCTTTTCTTTTTATTTCTAGCTTCGGATTGGCTTCTCAACATGGTCTGTATCGGATTCCTCGTCCCTATCATCAATCCTCGAAGGGTCCCTGGCATTTGATGTTTCATGATAGCACCGCCCATAGCAACCCCCAGAACCCTGGTTTTCGAGATAATCCCACCCATGGAGTTCTGTAGCTAAATCCAGACTCTGGCAATCGACATTTCGTGATAATGCTGCTCATGGCATCTGAACCAGCACAGGGTGCTTACGTGCCCCTGATAGGATATGTGGATATCCTAGGAGATAAGCATCGAGGAGACGATATGTTATTGCGCATTTTCGTGGGGAATTTACCGCCTCTCTACGTCGGGAACTCGTCTAAATTAACTTGTGTTGATCGGCCACTCCTAATCTGGATGACTTTTTCAGAACATTTAAACGCTTTTGCGTGATTTTGATAATTATCCGCACTGAAACAGATTGTGTGTGAATTGGGGTGCTTAGATTACCGAATCCCGCAAACCAAAGGTTAGTTGACGAGGCCGAATACTCCCTAAGCCTTAGACCTAATACTTAAGCTTCGCATTTTCCTCAACCTCTTGAGGACTACCCAGATCTTAGCGGATACTTGAATTTTTAAGCCTAAGAGTCTAGCCCAAGAGGCCTAAGATCAGCATTCCTACTAATCTCTTTTGTGCCTTATTAGCACTTTTTTCTTTCATGTTCTTTTTCTTGATATGGTCTAGAACTTAGTTAATCCCTTAATTTCTTACCAATGACTCTCTGTTCTTTTTCTTTTCATTTTGTGCTCCTTTTTTGTTGACATTTTTCACTTTTCCCTTTTTCTCCTCAAGTTTTGTATGGCCTCAAAATTTTCTCTTCTCCAATTTTATGTTCTTTTTCACCATTTTCTATTTTTTGGTATTTTTGGCATATGAGATTTTTTTTTTGTGAGAATCCTTCTGAATTTTGATTTCGGTATGTTTTCACTTTACCACCCCCCATGCCTAAGTTTTGCAATGTCCTCATTGCAAACGGAGGTGTAAAACAATGTTGGGTTCTGGGACTCAGAACAGGATTTATCGGGTGGGCGAATGGGTCGGGAATGAATGTTGCAGACGATTTCAAGCTTTGGCATGTGTGCTAGATGTGGGATCGACAGTTCTAAGACCAAACTCAGGGTGCAATAGACGTGAAATACAGATGGATAATCAGAAGGATCTCAGGTTTTTAGAATGATGGGTTGCCTTCCGTTAAGCGCTGATGGCTGTTGTGTGACCGACCGTGGCTAGGTCTTTTGTTTGTTATAGTAACGTCGTTGTGGTACAGGTAAAATAGCTACGGTTTGTCATTGCCATTATTACAATTTTACTCAGAAATGTTTTTCCTCCGAGGTCGAACTCAGGGAGCTACTAGAATTCTAGAAGTACAATGTTTTTACTACAAAAATAAGAGAGAGAGAGAGAGATAGGTTTTGTTTCTTGTCTTTTTCTTCTTCTCTTCTTTCTCTTTTTGCTTGTCTTCTTTTTCTCTTCTTTTATCTTCTTGATCTTCTTCAATTCCTCTTCTTCTTTCTTTATCTTCTTTTCTTTTCTTCTTCTCTTTTCTTCCTTCTTCTTTCTGCTCTCAGCTGCGGCACCTTTTCTTTTCTTTTTCTTCTTCTTTGCTTTGTCTGCAGAGCTTCATCCGTCGTCTGATTTCTCAATCAGATGGCTTAAGTGGCGTCTGCTACAGTGCTTCCTCTGTGCTTCTTCCTCCTTCTTCTTCCTTGCAGTCTTCTTCTTCTTCTCACAGTCCTTCTTCCTCTCTGCCCTGAGTGGCCAAGGCTTCGGCCACCTTCTTCCTTCTTCTTCTTCTCTGCCTGCACACTCACGCAACTAGTCAGAGAAAAACCTACCCCTACCCTTTCCCGCGTCTCTCTCTTTCTCAAATTTCTCTCATAGGATCGCTCTCCCAGAGCCGGGTATTTGGGTACGGGTGTCGCGCCCGGGACCAGGCCCACCGACATGCGGTGGTAGGCGAGGTGTGCGCAGTGTCGGGTATCCGGATCCGGCCCAGACCCGCGGGGCATGAGCGTGGGCGAGGGCAAGCACGTGGGGCGCTCTTGCGTAAGGGACCTGACCCCTGTGTTCGAAGGCGAATAGCCTCGAACACTTTTTCAATTTATGCGTGGGCGCTGAGCCGCACACTTCCGAGGTGGGACTAAAGTCCCACCTCCCAGACCGGCGCCTGTAGGAGAGGAGCTTGCGGCTAATTGGGGTAGCCTGGAAGATTCTCGTCCCAGCTACAGACCTGGGAGTCTTCGCGGAGACACTCCGTGCAACCTGGGATCAGTGCTTGGGCGAGATCGAAGCTGCAGCTGCAGGTGAAGAAACTTCACCTGCGTAGCAATGGCGACGAAGGGGGCGTGACCTGAACACAGGAATACGGCCTCTCGGCCTAGTCAGAAGTTGCAGGGAGCTTCGCCGGAGTGAGGCGAAGCCAGTGCGGGTGGTGGCGAGGCGTGAGGCGGTGTATGGTGGCAACCCTAGGTTGGACTGTGGTCGAAAAGATGGGTCTGTTCGGGGGGTCTTTAGGTGGTGTGTGGCAGGGAATGAAAAGGGGGAAGCTGTGGAGTGGAGTGAGGGGAAGCTTCTGAGGTGATCGGCAAGGAGTGAAGAGGTATGTGGAGGTGGAATGGTCTCGCCGGAGAGGGTGGTCGGAGACGGAGCAGGCGGAGGTGGAAGTTGTGTGTGGGGGCGCAAAAATACAAATTGACAGAGGGGAAACTTAAAGGAGGAGGAGAGGAAGCTTTTACCTAAGTTTTGGATGAAGGGGGGAGGGCGGAGCCACCGGCTCATGCCTGCCGGAGCTGAGGAAGAAGAGGCCCTGGAAGGGGAGATCGACGACGAGGAGGCAGGCGGAGGGTGTCGGCGGGTGCAGCACGACACAGATGAAAGGGTTAGGGGAACCCTGCTGCAGATAAGGCAGCAGAGCGACGAGGAGGAGGAAGAGTTGGTCGCCGGAAACTGCAGGCCATCTGTCGGAGCTGGAGAGGATGAAGTGGGGGGTTATTCTCCATCAGAGACAGCTTGCCTCCTTCTGCAGGTGATGGCGGTCCTTATAAAGGCGAAGGCGGAGCGGTGGGCGCAGGGAGGCGACGTGCCTCCCTCGCCGGAGAATGGCCGGAGAAGCAACCCATACCTTCCGCGCGTTCGCACGGAAGGTGTGGGCGATGGTAGGGGTCATGGTGGTGTCCCTGCGACAGCAGATGTCGCAGGGAACACCCGGTTCAACTGGTAGAGCGCCTCCCTCACCCAGCGCGGCGCCATGCTCCGAGCAAAGTCGCCGGAGCATGGCGCTGCTCAGAGTGTTGCAGGGAGGACCTAAGTGCAAAGAACGATGAGGAACTTAGGGGACAAAATGCGAGGGTTTCGAAAGTTGAGGGTCAAAAAGTAATAAATGAGGACCAAAATGCAAAGTCGGTCAAGAAGGTCTCTTCTTAGGCTCAAGTTTTTATGCATGACTAAATGGGACCTAAGGATTTTAATGGTGAATTTTATTTCTAGATCATACCTTGTTTGATCATCCAATTTACGTAAAAACCTAAATTAAATCATTAATTGGGTATGGTTCTCAATGTAGGTCAAAATGGGTTCTCAAGGCCAAATTGAAGGTTCTAAACCCTAGAGATTATTTTTCTATGAATTTTAGAGGGTTAAGTCGATTTTTACTTTGCCTTGAACGTCATGAATTGGAGTGAGTTTGTTTTAGGGTTATAGAATGTCATTTAATTCCTTGGAGTTGCTGTAGCCCTTGTTGGATCAGATCATCCCACTTTCCTTCTTATTAGGTTAGTTTGACCTATGTTTGGACCCTGAGTTACCCTGTTTACTAATTGTGTTGGTGAAATTACATTTTTACCCCTTATGACCTGTTTTCTTTACAAACTCAGAATTCTCTGAGTCAAGCCTTTCTATGAGTTATGTAGGAGCTTTTTCTTACATATCTAGGTTAGATTGTGCCAGTTAGGGTTCATGATGAGGTTCTCATCAAGCGCTAAATTCAACGCCTTTAGATGAGCGGGAAATGGTATGGAGAGGAAGTGGTCAAATCAGCTGAGTTTTGTCAAACAACCACCTTGATCAAGAGCCTGGTTGGTCCAACCGGGTGCTTTTTCTGATCAATAGGCTGATGATATAGTCCAAACCCAATCAATCTAGTGGTTTGATAAGTGTAGATCAAGAGATGTGGAGACCACCATATACTATGGACCTTGGAATGATGTGGAAGTGTGAATTCAAGGTTTGGCTGAGTCGAATCATCTTGGTCAGAGTAGGGACCCGTAAAATACTCAGTGGATGATGTAGAAACTCTACCGGAGCATGATTTGCAATCTGATTAATGTTCGAAATCCGATAAAGGTGTGGAGGCGAATCATCTGTAATCGGCTCGGTAAGAGGGGAATCAGCATAGAAATTGAGTCCGATTGCGGGTTAGGGTTGAAAATGGGTTTGGGTGGGTTCTGTATATGTGAAGGAGGTGGCTTCAATAAGAATTGTGTATGAGGGCTCTTCTAGAAAGGAGTTACAGGTGGTTTCATTTAGAGAGTCCTCATAGTAGCTATCAAATTCAAAAGTGAATGCCTGAAAAGTGTTTATAGGATGAGGAAAATCTAAGTCAAGAAAAGATTCGAACTCTGGGTTGCAGTCACTCTCGGCATTTTCTGGTTTTGATTCCTGAGGATCGAAAAGAAATGATTCCATCTCACAAGAACCTAAATTTAAATCAGTGATCTCGGGATCAGGGACCTCAGAGTCGAAGTCGGAGAATGAATCATGCGAGCTTAGGTCGTAAATTGGTTCGTTGTAGTCAGGAAACAGAGGTTCTCCAAAATCATGGTAAGATTCGAAATCGTCGGAGATATTGCGAAAATCAAGTTTTGAATGAGATTCAAGATTAGTGTTTCCACCACAGAATAAATCATACGATGTAAACTTAGCAGCCTGACTTGGGTTTAGTCTATATATAGATTCTGAGCTTAAAAAGGTGTCCTTATAGGGTCTGCGCTCAGGTTTTTGGCTTGTGGGGATGACCTAATCAAAACCCCACTCTTCCAACTCAGTTTCTGTATTGTAGATTGGCGTAACTTCCAAGAAATCGATCTATCTCTCTTAGGATGTTGGAGAGGGATATTCATCAAATAAAGGTCCAAAATCATACTCTGTATTTAAACTTTGATCTTCGTCATACGGTTCCTTGTAATCTTTCCAATAAGCTTCAGATCCAGATTCTAGGCTGAGGATGTGGGTTGAATCACTAGAATCTATGTCAGAATTACCTTCGAGGGTCACCTTATCAGAATAAGGGGCGGGATTTACACCCTCGAGAGGTTCGATGTTAGTCTCATTTTTGCAGGAGTCTCGGAATTCTATGCTTGATGACCTAAGATTTTGGTTTTCTAGGGCTTGCTCAAAATCGTGTTCTCTTGCAATTGGGACTTCCCAACCTAATTCAAGATCAGGCATGTTATTTTCCATCTGGGTTGGGAATCCACAACAACCTTGTGCCTCAAACCCGGGATTTGGAAAATCAGATTGGTCCTCGATACTATTCCAAGATGTTTCATGAGCTGTTTAGGGTATGTACGGGTATTTTTGATTGATAACTTGTTTCAATAATCTCATTATCTCTTCCCATTTTTCAAGATCATCTTGGTGTTGTTCCCAAAGTACAGGATTGGTCATGCATTGGAGGTATTCAAAGTTATGTAATTTTTCTATCTCAATGTATCCTGTTATGAGAATGTCTCGGGTTGATCCTTTTGTCGATTCTGTTAATAACAATTGGGCACAGTTTATGATGAAGGTTGTTGTTGTTGGTACACTAACCTGAATGTCTTCTACTGGTTTTGAGGTTTTGTATTCAATTTCATAAAATTCAAGGGCATCCTCAATCATTCTATCTTTCATGGATCTTTGTGACTCAGGTTTCTTGAATGGTAATCCGAAGTAACCAGGCTGCATATTTGGATCCAATGGTGTGTAACGACCCGATTTCCGAATCCCTACGAGACACAAGAATCGGATCGACTCGACTGATCCCAAGACCCAGTCGTCCAACGAGAAAGTAACCAAAAGAGTAGTAAAATAAACCACATTCACCACGTATATAACTAGCAGTAACAAAATACAGTAGTAAAGAAAAGAAATACTACAGTATACACCACCACAATAGTAGAGAATTAAACAGGTACATAAACATGAAGCTTATAACGAAAAGAGTACAGGGGTAACAGAAACTACTCACTACAACGGAAAGAAAAGTACAGTGGGTACTACAAGTAACACTATTGGGCTCTACTAGGCCCAGCGCCCTCTGCAGCCACCGACTCTGGCTGCTCAACACCTGGTCCTGAAAAGTAACAAGGGTGACACGTCAGCGAAACGCTGAGTAGAGTGGCAACTAAAAGCTAAAAGAAACAGTACGGTGGACAGTAGCTGTTATATTTATTATTTCTTGCTTTCATTTTTCCATTTATTCACTATTAATTTATTTCTTAGATCCTTCTCTTGATCTTGAATGTTCCTCGTGGGAACGATCTTGATTGCAGTCTTTCCCGAAAAGTAGAAGTAACACGTGGTGTTCTCCTGGCCGGGAGAGTCCCCCGTGGTGGTTCTACCCTCAGTCAACCACCCCAAGGTTGCTGACAGACGTAACGGTAACTACGGCACACGCGATAAACGCAAAGGTAGCTACCCCGCACTAGCACGCGGTCAGTCGTTTCCGTTAACGGGTGCGCCCAAAGCACAGCACAGAACCAGTATAGGGCAGAGCCCTGTCAGTGACAGGGGCCCAACCCCGCCATAGTAACCAAACAGGGGTCTTGCCCCTCCACAGTCCGCGCACCCTCGCCTGACTACCCTGGTTTGCCCAGTGGGCCTAACAAGTCGGTGTAGGAGAGCTAGCAAAACCCCAGGGCCCGTGGGGTAGCTAGTGCTCTCCCTACACTAGTAGCTCTCCTCGGTACTGTGTACACGATGGCCAAAAGTTGGTACAAAGTGGCCAGACCTAACCCAGGGTCCCTGGGGCGGCTAGCTCTGCCCTGCATTAAACAAGGGGGACAGTTGCTCTCCTTGGTACTCCGTACTCAAGGGCCAGCTCACTTCCCCAATTCTATTCCATTCACTTTCCAGGAGTTCTACTCCTAATTTCCCGTAGGGTTCATGCTCTTTTAACTCAGCCAATTTAGGTTTCACTATTCCAACTTTATATCTATGTAACCCATGTTCTCAACCGTAATTATTCATTCATAACAGGCAGTTGTTAACCAATTTACAGGCAATTATCATTTCCTTTCTACTTTTTCAAGACTGCAATGTTTATATATTCCACTAGTTTTCCAATCCTAGGATTCATGTCGTACCCTAGGATCTATCATTCAATCTTGTTTTCCAGTCCTAGGATTCATGCAATACCCTAGGATTTATCATTCAATCTAATTTTTCAGCCCTAAGGTTCATGCAATGCCCTAGATTCTATTAATTATTTCACAATTGCATAACTTTTGATAAATAATTGAAAATGCCACTCTACCCGCAAGATCGAGAGTATTGGGGCGTGATCGGCAATCCCGCGCACCTCCACAACCCCCAGAGCCGCAACGGAACGGGGTCCTAACACAAGGATAAACACAAGGGGTTACTCAGAATAGCATACAATTACTGTAAACTGGTAGAGGAAATAAATCTGGGAAGAACGAAACTTGAAACGCAGAAAACGGACTCCGAACGGACCCTAAACGGGTCAAAACGACGAGTCTGCCCAAAATCAGATGTCTGGAACTTCTTCCAGACGTCTTAAAAGGTCGATCATGTCATACCTTGGTCTGCGCAGTCCTTCAGACATCCAGAAGCCTGCTGGATCGTCTGGACATAGTTTCCAGACGTCCGATTGTCACCTCGGACGTCTGGAGGCCCTCTCCGTCGTCTGGTACTGCACCCAGATGTCTGATCTGTGTGGGATGGCGAGCCCTCGCGCCCTCCCGAACGATTCCTGCACACACACGCCCGCTCTCATCACGAAAAGGTGCAGAAGAACGCGGCGGACAGCTGCATGGCCGTACGCGCGTAAAAAGGAGAAGGTAAGAAAATATTGTACCTATCAGACGTCTGGACCTTCCTCCAGACGTCTTCTATGTCGTCTGGACGTAAGTCCAGATGTTTGCTTCTGGGAAATTTTCCCAGAATCAGGACCCTCCTCGCTCTCCGCCCGCAGCGCACGGCCGTGCCGCGCCGCGTCCACCTACTGCCCGAGCTGCAGCAGCTCCTCCGCGACACCCCACGCTCGCTGCTATCCCGCCGGCCAGCTCTAGCTACCCTGGCAAGCTCATACCCTCTCGGTCGAGCTTCTACTTCCTCTCGCAACAACCCTTCCTTCCTGCACGCTCGCAGCAGTCGCTGCTGCCACTCTTTCTCGCCCACGCTCTCGCTGGCAGGGAGAAGGAGAAGAAGAAGGCGGTGGAGTGAGGGTGAGGGAGGGGAAGGCGCTATTTGAAGGCAACGTGGGGAGAGAGAGAGAGAGGAAGGTTGCGTTGTCTGCAGGGAGGGAGAGAAAAGAGAAGAACGAAGGCAACGGGTTCAGTCTGCGTGTGCACGCGCGCAGACGCGAACCTGTACACCGAAAAAATTTAATACCAGACGTCTGGGAAGGGTTCCAGACGTTTGGCCAGACGTCTAGGCCACTTCCCAGACGTCTTAAACTACGTCTGATTCCCTGTTCGTAATAATATAACAAACTCAAAGGAAGTTTCGTCCCTGAAACTTGCGCTAACTAGGGTGCCGGAAAGAACAACATATGCATAACAAACTCAAAGAGGACCGAAGCCAGTCCGAAAAGACGTACCCGCGAAAAGCTCCGGGTACCGCTCCCGCATCGCCACCTCAGGCTCCCAGGTAGCCTCCTCGTACCGCTGGCTCCTCCACAAAACCTTCACCAGGGGTACTTGCTTTCGTCTCAGACTGCAGACGGCTCTATCAAGAATTTGCACTGGCCGCTCGGGGTATGTCAGGTCGTCGCCCACCTTGACGCTCTCGTGGCTCAGGACGTGACTGGGATCGGCGACATACTTCCTGAGGTTGGACACGTGGAACACGTCGTGCACACTAGAAAGCTGAGGGGGGAGGGCAAGCCTGTAAGCAACGGGTCCAACCCGCTCCAGGACCTCAAAGGGCCCCACGAACCTCTACGCGAGTTTCCCTCTCACCCCAAACCGCTGTAGGCCCTTCATGGGTGCAACACGAAGGAAGACGTGGTCCCCAACCTCAAACTGCACTTCTCTACGTTTCCGATCTGCGTAGCTCTTCTGCCTGCTCCTGACAGTATGGAGTCGCCTGTGAATCTACTCGAATACCTCCTGACTTTGCCAGATCAACCTGGGGCCAACCTCCCACTTGGTCCCCACCTCAACCCAACTCAAGGGTGCCGTACACCTCCGTCCGTACAGAGCCTCGTAGGGTGCCATGCCGATGCTCGAGTGATAATTGTTGTTGTAAGAAAACTCCGCCAGGGGCAAGTGCTCCTCCCAAGAGCCCCTCCAGTCCAGTACACAGGAGCGCAAAAGGTCCTCAAGTGTTTGTATCTTGTGCTCAGACTGTCCGTCCTTTTGGGGGTTGTAAGCTGTACTAAACCTCAACCGCGTCCCCAAGGCCTGCTGAAACTCAACTCAAAACTGGGACGTAAAGCGGGTATCCCGGTAGGATACGATCTCCCGCGGAACTTCGTGTAGGCGTACCACGTCGCGGATATACCTCTCTGCCAACTGTGCCGGTCCCAAAGTGACTCGGATCTGCAAGAAACGCGTCGTCTTCGTCAATCTATCAAAGATTACCCAAACTGCATCGTGTCCTCGTTGGGTAACAGGTAATCCCACCACCAAGTCCATGGTGATGCTCTCCTACTTCCACTCTGACACTAGAAGTGGCTGTAGCGGCCCTGCAGGCCTTTGATGCTTGGCTTTCACCTGCTGGCACACTAAACACTGCTGCACGAATTCACCCACATCTCGCTTCATCCCCCTCCACCAAAACTAGCGTCCCAATTCATGGTAAATCTTCGTGTTTCCGGGATGTATGGTGAATCTGGAACCGTGTGCCTCAGTCAGGAGCTCTCTTAACAGCTCCTCGTCTCTGGGAACGCACAAACGTCCCCTCAGGCGTAGCACCTGGTCTGTGAAAGAGAAGTCCCCCGGGTCTCCTGACAGTACTCTGTTGCGCAAGGACTGCAAGTACGGGTCAGCCATCTGTCCTGTGATGATGCAATCTATCAGCTCTGGCCCCGTCTGTCGTGTCACAGGCACTGCCCCACAGTGCCCCCGTAACTCTAGGGGTCACCAACTGCCCATCTCCTCGAAAAGGCTCCAACTCTACACCTGTAAACTGGTCAAGTGTGCGGGTGCCTTCCGGCTCAAGGCGTCAGCCACCACGTTGGCCTTTTCCAGGTGGTAGGAAATGCTGCAGTCATAGTCCTTCAGGAGCTCCAACCAACGTCTCTGTCTAATGTTGAGCTCCTTCTGATCAAATAGGTATCTGAGGCTCTTGTGATCTGTGAAAATCTCGAAGGTCTCACCGTACAAGTAGTGCCTCCAGGTCTTCAGCGCGAAGACAACAGCTGCCAGCTCCAGGTCGTGGGTAGGGTAGCTATGCTCATGGGGCTTCAGTTGCCGTGAAGCGTAAGCGACAACGTGACCCCTCTACATGAGCACACCCCCTAACCCCTGCAAGGAGGCGTCCGTGTACAGAACGAACCCGCCTCTACTATCAGGGATGGTGAGCACAGGAGCCGAAGTCAGCCTCTCCTTCAGCTCCTGAAAACACGCCTCACAGGCATCTGTCCAAGTGAAGGGCACGTCCTTCCGGGTCAACTGTGTCATAGGACGTGCAATCTGTGAAAAACCCCTGATAAACCGTCTGTAGTAGCCTGCCAGTCCCAGGAAACTATGAATCTCGGTAACCGTACGTGGTCTCTCCCACCTGAGCACTGCCTCGACCTTGGTTGGGTCCACATGACCTAAGAAGGTCACCTCCCTCAACCAGAACTCGCACTTGCTGTATTTGGCGTATAGCCTACGTCGTCTCAGTGTGTCCAGAACCATCCGCAAGTGCTGTCCGTGCTGTGTCTGATCTCGAGAATAAATGAGCACATCATCAATGAATACCACCACGAACTGGTCCAAGTACGGTCTAAACGCCCGGTTCATCAAGTCCATGAAGGCAGCGGGGGCATTGGTCAGCCCAAACGGCATGACCAGAAACTCGTAGTGTCCGTACCGGGTGCGGAAAGCTGTCTTGGAGAAGTTTGCCTCCTTGATTCTCAACCGGTGGTATTCAGACCTCAAGTCAATCTTGGAGAATATCGTGGCACCTCGCAGCTGGTCAAACAAGTCATCGATCCTCGGCAGCGGATATCTATTCTTGATGGTGACCCTATTCAGCTGTCGGTAGTCCACACAAAGGCATAGGGTACCATCCTTCTTCTTTACAAACAGTACCGGGGCTCCCCAAGGAGACGCACTGGGCCTCACAAAGCCCTTCTCCAAAAGATCCTACAACTCAGACTTGAGCCCTCGCAGCTCAAGTGGTACCATCCTGTTTGGTGCGGTGGAGATGGGGCTGGTCCCTGGTACTAGTGAGATCTCAAACTCGATCTCACGCTCGGGCGGTAGTCCTGGCAACTCGTCTGGGAACACGTCGGGGTACTCTCTAACCACCGAGATACTCTAGAAGTCTGCCACAGGGCTGGGCTCTGCCACCACACAAGCTAGGAAGCCCTCACACCCCTGGCTCAAAAGTCTCGCCGCCCGAAGTGCAGAAATGCACCTGAAGCCTCCGTCCACTGGCTGACCATGGAACTCGAAAGAAGGAAACTCCGGTATGGAGAAGATAATCTTCCTCTCAAAACAGTCCACCAAAGCATGGTAAGCGGACAGCCAGTCCATCCCCAGAATTACGCCAAAGTCCTCCATCTGTATCATAATCAGGTCAGCGGGAAGGCTATGTCCCCCAATACTGACCTCGCAACCCGTGTACACCTCCTCAGCTACAAACAGCTGACCACTCGGACCTCTGATCACGAACGGATCCTCTAACAGCATATAATCCTGGCCCAAACTAACTGCGAAACTAGCTGCGACAAACGAGTGCGTAGCGCTGGAATCGAAAAGCGTGTAAACGAGTCTGCCGGAAACTGAAACCATACCTGCCACCAATGATCCCGAAGCTCTGACATCCCTGTGTGTCAGGGCGTTGATACTCCCCTTAGCCCTATGTGCGGATGAAGCAGCCACACTCTGCGTTGGACGGGTAGCTGCTGGCCGGTACCCTCCTCGTGACTACTGTCCTCCTCGCGCCTGGAAACCACGGCCTCCTGATCGCCCTCCAGTGCTCGGCGCGGGAAGCATCTGCTGACCTCCTGCCTTAGACGGGCAGTCCCTCTTGATGTGGCCTGGTTGGCCACACTGGTAGCAGAGGGGAACCCGACTCCCGCCCTCAGTGGGTCCCTGCTGTCGGCTGGGCAGGGGTCCGGTGCTAGCAACTGGCCCTTGTCGAGGGCCCCCAAAGGCCGCTGATGGCCCTGTGAAACGTGACGACTCTCCTGCGGACGCCACGTGTCTCCTCTCTTGCCGGCCCTGTGAAAAGTCTGCCTGGTAGGGCCTCTTCCGCCCGCTGTTAGTATCTCACACGGACGGGTTGGTCTCCTCATAGGCCATAGCTGCCTCCACCACCCTCGAGAACGTTGGCAGCTTCAGGTGATTGACATACCCCCGAATCACAGGCCGGAGCCCCTCGGTGAACCTCCAAAGGCGCTCCTCCTCAGTGGCTACTGCTGTCACTGCAAAGCGGGACAGCTCCAAAAAATGCGTGCGGTTCGCGCTCACGGTCATCGTCCCCTGGTGGAGAGTGTGGAACTCCCACCTCCTCTGGTCCTGCCACATCTCGGAAAAGTACTGCTTGTAGAAGAGGGTGACGAACTGGTCCCAGGTCGGCTCGTCCCTCTCCTGTCTCCTGACCGCCCTCCACCACTGGTGTGCCGCGCTCTCCAGCTGGTACGTGGAAAAGGCCACGCAGCACTCTACTGGGGGGCGAAGGGTGTCAAAAACCTTCTCGATATGCTCGAGCCAGTCCTCTGCCTCGGTCGAGTCCTCATCCCCCTTGAAGGAGGGGGGCTTCAGCTTTCGGAACTGCCCGAAGAGCTCGAAGTAACGCTGCAGTGGGGATGCTGGTGCACCTCCAGGTAAGAAAGCCTCGTGCACAGAAGTGTCGGAGGAAGGTAGGGGCGGTGGCGGCTCATCCCCTCCCCTGCATCCAGAGGACTCCCCCTCCGCAGCCCCAGGGAGAGGCGCTTGGGGCGGTGGGTGGAGCTCCTCTCGCACTATATCTCGTATCAGCTGGGCGAGGTCCTGGGCCTGAATGCCCGGAAGCAGTGGCTGGTCCACTGAGACATCGACCGCAACATGCCCACCTACCCAACCTCATCCTCGGCCGCGCCCGCGGCCCGCCTCGCTAGTCCCGCGACGAGGCATCTCCTGTAAGGAGACGCGAAATCAAAATGGAAACACGTCAATATGGAACGATATCTAACGAAGAAGTCTAAGAGCTCATGTCAAAAGAATCGTTGTGGTGTCTACTCTAGTTACAAACACGTGAATTGGTTATTTTCCAGTCAGTTGGTTCACTTCTCGGAATGACCTTGCTCTGATACCATCTTGTAACGAACTGATTCCCGAATCCCTACGGGACACGAGAATCGGATCGATTCGACTGATCCCAAGACCCAGTTGTCCAACAAGAAAGTAACCAAAAGAGTAGTAAAATAAACCACATTCACCACGTATATAACTAGCAGTAACAAAATACAGCAGTAAAGAAAAGAAATACTACAGTATACACCACTACAATAGTAGAGAATTAAACAGGTACATAAACATGAAGCTTATAACGAAAAGAGTACAGAGGTAACGGAAACTACTCACTACAACGGAAAGAAAAGTACAGTGGGTACTACAAGTAACACTACTAAGCTCTACTAGGCCCAGCGCCCTCTGCAGCCGCCGAGTCTGGATGCTCAACACCTGGTCCTGAAAAGTAACAAGGGTGACACGTCAGCGAAACGCTGAGTAGAGTGGTAACTACAAGCTAAAAGAAACAGTACGGTGGACAGTAACTGTTATATTTATTATTTCTTGCTTTCATTTTTCCATTTATTCACTATTGATTTATTTCTCAGATCCTTCTCTTGATCTTGAATGTTCCTCGTGGGAATGATCTTGATTGCAGTCTTTCCCGAAAAGTAGAAGTAACACGTGGTGCTCTCCTGGCCGGGAGAGTCCCCCGTGGTGGTCCTACCCTCCATCAACCACCCCAAGGTCGCTGACAGACGTAACGGTGACTACCGCACGCGCGATAAACGCACGGGTAGCTACCCCGCACTGGAACGCGGTCAGTCGTTGCCGTTAACGGGTGCGCCCAAAGCACAGCACGGAACCAGTATAGGGTAGATCCCTCTCAGTAATAGGGGTCCAGCCCCTCCATAGTAACCAAACAGGGGTCTTGCCCCTCCACAGTCTGTGCACTCTCGCCTGACTACCCTGGTTTGCCCAGTGGGCCTAACAAGTCAGTGTAGGAGGGCTAGTAGAACCCCGGGGCCCGTGGGGTAGCTAGTGCTCTCCCTACACTAGTAGCTCTACTCGGTACTGTGTACACGAGGGCCAAAAGTCGGTACAAAGTGGCCAAAACTAACCCCGGGACCCTGAGGCGGCTAGCTCCGCTCTACACTAAACAGGGGGGACAGTTGCTCTCCTTGGTACTCCGTACTCAAGGGCTAGCTCACTTCCCCAATTCTATTCCATTCACTTTCCAGGAGTTCTACTCCTAATTCCCCGTAGGGTTCATGCTCTTTTAACTCAGCCAATTTAGGTTTCACCGTTCCAGCTTTATATCCATATAACCCATGTTCTCAACCATAATTATTCATTCATAACAGGCAGCTGTTAACCAATTTACAGGCAGTTATCGTTTCCTTTCTACTTTTCCACGACTGCAATGTTTATATATTCCACTAGTTTTCTAGTCCTAGGATTCATGCTGTACCCTAGGATCTATCATTCAATCTAGTTTTCCAGTCCTAGGATTCATGCAATACCCTAGGATCTATCTTTCAATCTAATTTTTCAGCCCTAGGGTTCATGCAATGCTCTAGACTCTATTAATTATTTCACAATTGCAAAACTTTTGATAAATAATTGACAAGGCCACTCTACCCACAAGATCGGGAGTATTAGGGGCGTGATCAGCAATCCCGCGTGCCTCCACAACCCCCAGAGCCGCAACGAAACGGGTCCTAACATAAGGATCAACATAAGGGGTTACTCAGAATAGCATAAAATTACTATAAACAGGTAGAGGAAATAAATCTGGGAAGAACTAAACTTGAAACGCGGAAAACGGACTCCGAACGGACCCTAAACGGGTTAAAATGACGAGTATGCCCAAAATCAGACGTCTGGAACTTCTTCCAAATGTATTAAAAGGTCGATCATGTCATACCTTGGTCTGCGCAGTCCTTCAGACGTCTAGAAACTCGCTGGATCGTCTGGACTTAGTTTCCAGACGTCCGATTGTCACCCGGACGTCTGGAGGCCCTCTCCGTCGTCTGGTACTGTGCCCAGACGTCTGATCTATGTTGGATGGCGAGCCCTGGCACCCTCCCGAACGATTCCTACACACACACACCCGCTCTCATCACGAAAAGGTGCAGAAGAATGCGGCGGACGGCTGCATGGCCGTACACGCGTAAAAAGGAGAAGATAAGAAAATATTGTACCTGTCAGACGTCTGGACCTTCCTCCAGATGTCTTCTGTGTCGTTTGGACGTAAGTCCGAACGTCTGATTCTGGGAAATTTTCCCAGAATCAGGTCCCTCCTCGCTCTTCGCCTGCAGCGCACGGCCGTGTCGCGCCGCGTCCGCCTGCTGCCCGAGCTGCAGCAGCTCCTCCGCGACACCCCACGCTCGCTACTCTCCCGCTGGCCGGCTCTAGCTGCCCCAGCAAGCTCGTACCCTCTCGGTCGAGCTTCTACTTCCTCTCGCGACAACCCCTCCTTCCCGCACGCTCGCAGCAGCCGCCGCTGCCACTCTCGCTAGCAGGGAGAAGGAGAAGAAGGAGGCAGTGGAGTGAGGGTGAGGGAGGGGAAGGAGCTATTTAAAGGCAGCGCGGGGAGAGAAAGAGAGGAAGGCTGCGTCGTTTGCAGGGAGGGAGAGAAAAGAGAAGAACGAAGGCGGCGGGTTCAGTCTGCACGCACACTCGCGCAGACGCGAACCAGTACGTCGAAAAAATTTAATACCAGACGTCTGGGAAGGTTTCCAGACATCTGGGCCACTTCCCAAACGTCTTAAACTACGTCTGTTGCCCTGTTCGTAACATGGTGGAATCAAGCTGTAGAATCAGAATTCAAGTGTGGATCAAAGTGATTTGATCTAAATAGAGATTCCCAAAGAAAATCTATGTGTGTGCTCTAAGGAGAAGGGATGAGGGACTGGATGTGATGTTGACCGAATCAAGGAACCCAAAAATGTTTGGATGACTATGGAGGTTCGGGGTGGATGATACCCCTAGATTAGAAAGTCATCCACCTGAGAATTACCTGGGCAGCCAGAGAGGGTGAGTTCCGCAAAGACCCCTACCCGGTAGAGCGCCCCCACGGGTTACAGGGTTTCCCCCACCCGACCTCTCTTGTCATTGAGATTCCAGGTAGACCAGAATGGGGACTTTGAGCTCTTAAGTCTACCACTTTTATTTCAGAGCAAAGATGCTTAGGATTCCACTTGAACTTTAGATGTTTTGAGTGCAAAAGTGACCTAATTTCAAGGTTGGTTGACCCAACAAGGGGTCAACTTCACCTATTTGTCCTTTGAGAAGCTTTAGGTCCTTTCTTTTAGGATTCAAGTGAAATTAAGAGCTTGAATTTTAGGGTTTCTCTTGAATAAGTCTTTTCAAGCAAGGCTTAGGCACACCTCTTTTTGGAATAGTTAATTCTTGCTTAGAAAGATGTGTCTCTAAAATCCTAAATTAGAATCCTTAATTTGGCTCTAATTTTGGTCCAATTTAGTTGCCAAAAATTATGGCATCTAAGGCTTAATCAAGAAGGTGGTAGCCCTAGTAACCTTAAATGGATGCACAAATCAATATTTGTTGAAATCAAAATCAGGCAACTTTGGTGACTTAGCTAAAGATGGAAAGCAAGTAGTCCCAATTGATTTTATTTTATCTTTCCTTTTCAGAATGAGGGGATTAGGAGAAAGGGCTAATCAGAGATTACCTGCCCCGGGTGTGTTTGTTGTGCGACTGTCTTCTTTTGAATTTTCTCCCCTAAAACAATCACAACAAAAGAGATGTATCAAGTTAGTATCAAATTAGAAATTGTGATCAAGATTTCTAAATCGCTCGTTGCTCCCCGGTGATTGCACAGCAATCACAGGTCTTAATTGACCTAAATTAAGCTAGAGCTTAGCATAAGTTAGGGTAATTCATCATGCATAAGCATTATTTGCATCTTTACTGCTTCTTTTAGCTATGCATAAAATAATGCTATAATGTACTGATTAGGTGCATTATGTCAATTGCAGGTAATAAATTGATCAGAAGCTAGATCTGAAGCTGGATCTAAAGCTGGATCTAAAGAATAGAGAATAACTGGTGTTGCGGCAGAGATGGAGCGAAAGACCTAGTTTAGATGCAGTAGATAATAATGTAAGGGAGTTAAGGTATGATATTCTATTAAGTAGGAATAAAGCAGTAAATTGTGAAGAACTTAGGTCTATCCTAGCCCTAGGACAGCCTAGAAGCTTCCCCAAGTTTTAGCCACCCTTATATTAGGTCACCGCACCCTAGGAAACCTTAAAACCCTAATTCTAGCCTCTATCTGGACGTCCAGATGAGTTATAGGATGTCTAGAACCCTTAGCCAACTCCCGCACACCTTAAACCCACTTCTGTAGTGTTATTGAACGTCCAGACACTTGGTTAAACGGCCAATTTCTGCAGAATACCCTAGATAGAACCTAGAATCCCTCCTGACTCTGATTGGATGTCCAGACAATAAGTCTAGACTTCTGATTTTTCATTATAAGACGTCTGACACTATTATTAGACGTTTGATACCGTCCTCCAGTTCCTGTTTTGGAATTCAAGCCTTGATCTTGGATCTCTAGCCCCCTAAACCCAATTCTAACCCCATACGAACCTAAATTAAGGTGCCCTAACCCTAGTACATCACCTCTAGACCTCCCTAAGGTCCTAATTAGGTCCTCACTAAACCTAATTGACTTGAATCTTAGTCAATTCCATCAGCCTATTCAATTGGACTCATTGAGTCCAATTGAGCCCTGATCTCAGCACACACTATCCAATTGGACTCAATGAGAGTTCAATTGACCTAGACCTAACTTAATTGAGTTATTTTACTCTCAATTAAGTTTTCACACACCCAATTAAACTTGTATTAAGTTTAATTGCACTTTACCTTAGTGAATTAGGGTTTACAACCCTAATTTGAGACCTACCTTGACCTAAACCTACTAGAACCTAACCTAATCAACCTAGCCACCTAAGTTTTGACCCACACACGCCCACACACACCATCCACACGAAAATACCTATCCTAGAGTTCTCTAGAACTCTCTACCATGTGTTGTTGCCTTGGTTGCCAAAATTAGCAACCAAGAGCCATTCAATTTTTAGATCCACATTCGGTGGATCTAAAAACCACCTTCCATCCTCTCTCTCTCACTCTCTCATGAGCTCCCACCATAGGCCTCTCTAGAGAATTCCATAATTCTCTAGAGAGCTTCCCTTTGGTCTATAAAATGACCTAAGAGGTGGCCATTTGCACCCATTCACTCTTGGCTTCCATTTAGTTTAGCTACATCCCCCTCCACTCCATCTCCACAAGTAGCATCACCATGGCCACCGCCATCTCCACGCCAAGATGTTGGATCACCTCCTCAACCTCTATCCAAGGGCTGGCCTAAGCACCATTGGCCACTCCTCCTCCTCTCAACCAACTCAAGGGCAATCGGAGCCACCTCCGAATGCCCTTATTTCTGCTAGATTAGATTATAGTTCTTCTTAGATTTACATGCTTTATTTACTGCTTAATAGTGTAGTTCCTTACTTCTCCCCCAATGATGCATGCATAATCCCCCCTTAGATTCATGTATGCGATCGTTTTCTACTAGCTAGATTTGTATTTCCAAACATTCCTCTATAAGCTTCCCACGAGCTTAATGCTGTAGCCACCATCACGAATTGAATGAATGAAAATCTTTTTCTATATATATATATCTATGTGTTGAGAATCACCATGAACTTATTGTAATATATTTTATGTGATTAAAGTTGCCTGCTTTTAATTATTATCTGTTGCAACTAGCATGTCGTACATCAATACGTAAATCACCATAAATCGACATGAGATTTTAAGCAAGTAGAGCGAAAGAGATCGATTTCAAATCTGCATTTTCATAAACGGCTCCCAGAGACGAATGACCGGGACTCCAAGGCTTGTTATCTTTATAAATATTTTTGTTAATCGTATTGCGCACTATACTACGATGCTTTTTCTTATCAAAAATACGCTATATGAGTCACAACACCCGGCAACGGTGCCCAAATGTTTAGCGAGGAGAAATCAATGAGTTATAGTATAGTTGAAATCACTCGAAAACAAATAAATTTTATTACTCGAAGTTTTAAATCCGAGGTCGAATATAGGGAACAACTTGGGGTTTAAAAATCAAGAGCACAATTTTAAAATTGAATATAACCAGCAATGGAAATCATAGTTATAGCAAACCTAATTTGGACCTAAAGAATCCAATGGTGAAGTTAGATTTTAGGTTTGACTACGTTTGACTGGTCAATTTACATAAAAATCCAATTTAGGGTTAATATTTATCTATGACCCCAATTTAGGTCAAAATAGGTTCTAAGAGAAAAATTGAATGTTCTAAATCTTAGATGATATTTTTTCATGATTTTTAGCGGGTTTAGGTGAATTTTATCCTAACCATAACCTTGTCAAATCAAGTGGGTCTGTTTCAGGGTTACAAGAAGTCATTTAATTCCTAGCATTCACATTAACCGTTTTCTGTTTAAACCAACCCACTTTTTATCTTGTTAAAACCATTTGACCTGTGTTTAGCCCATGAGAAAACCCGTTGTTGCACTGCAATGGTAAAATTGCAGTTTTATCCCTTGTTTCTTTCTTTTCTCTCAGAAGGGTTATTCGTTGAGTTAGGACTCTAGTTGGTTATGTAGGAGCTTTTGTTCTCTTTCCTGGGTTAAAATGAGCTAGTTAGGGCTAATGATGGTGTTCCCATCAGCCTCTCAGATTTGCTAAGTGTAGAGAGAGCACAGTAGAGGGCAAAAACCCCCCTCCTCTTTCTTTCCTCCTCTTTCTTTTCTCAGAGACCCGGGTTTAGTAGGGTAATCGGGCAAGTAACTGGGCGTGAACAGGGTCCAGACCTACGGGCATGGTCGCAAGCGAGGAGTGCTCGGTCGGGTAAGCGGGTTCTGAGGGTAAAGGGGACCCAACCCCCGTGTTCTTGGGTGAACAATGGGGTTCACAAATCCCCTTTATCCCGCTCAAACAACTCCTATATCCCTGATGTAGGATTATCTGATCTCTCCTTCGTCGCATGCAACAGCAGCTAAAGGTGCTTCCAATTGAGGTCGAAGATGAGTATGTGGAGTGCAGAGCAATGGCAAGCGGCTGAGGCTGAAGTCTGGAGGCTCCTTGAAGTTGGATTCATCGAAGATTCCTTGTACCCAGCATGGCTCTCGAATGTGGTAATGGTGAAAAAAGCCAACGACAAATGGCGCATGTGCGTGGACTTCACCAGCATCAACGAAGTCTGCACAAAAGATGAATTACCCCTACAAATGGTCAACGCTCTGGTGGACTCCTATAGCGAACAAACTCATATGTCCTTCCTAGACGCTTATAGCAGGTATCACCAGATCAACCTGTAATTCCCTGGTTGGAGGGGGTGAGATGTGCGTGACGTAATAAAAAGAAATTACGGGAATTAAAATAGACAACTTCAAAAAAGAACAATCACACAATTAGGCACAAGTATTTCTAGGTGGAAACCTAACTCGGGTGAAAACCACCACCTAACCCTCTCAAGTTAGGATTTTCCGATCGATCTAGTCGATCAAATCAACTATACGAACTACTTCAACGAGGGTAGTTCAACCTCAAGAACAACCACGCTACAAGTGCGAGGGTAGCGTTCCTCAACCCCTCGTCTTCATAAGGAGGATTTTGTCCCTCGATGGAGACGAGAATTCGTAAAGCGAATACTCAGACCAAAGAAAAATAAAAGTACAAGAATCCTACAAAGCCACTGATGAGAACCTCATCATGAACCCTAATTAGCACATTTTGACATAAGAGATCGAACAAAAAGCTTCTACATAACCTAAGGGAAGGCCTAAATCAGGAAATTATTGAGTAGAGAATAAAACATTACACAAGGGGTAAAACTGTAATTTTACCCTTGCAATATAAGAATGAGATTTTTAAGGGTCTAGACACAAGTCAAGTGGACTTAATAAAAGAAAAAATAGGATGGTTTGGTCAGAAAAGGGTTATGACAAAATCTGGGAATTAAATGACATTCTGTAACCCTAAAACAAGCCTACTTTAATTCATGAAGTTTCAGGCAAGATAAAAATAAATTAAATCCTCTAAAATTCATGAAAAAATATCCCCTAGGGTTTAGAACCTTCAATTTGGCCATTGGAACCTATCTTGACCTAGATTTAGAACCATACCCAATTTTTGACCTAATTTAGGCTTTTGTGCAAAATATCTAGTCAAACATGGTCAAACCAAAAATCCAACCTCACCATTGGATTCCTTAGGTCCAAATTAGGTTTATACCAAAATTTGGACCTAAGGGAAGGTCGCCTTGACCTAATTTACAAAATGGTCCTCAATAATTATTTTTTGACCCTTAGCTTTTTGAAATCTTGCAAAGACCCCCCTACCTTTCCCGTCATCTTCTTCAATTAGGTCCCTCTGCCACTCGCCTGCGCAAGCCATACCTCCGACGACTTTGCACGGAGGATGGCGCCGCGCATGCATAGGAAGCCGGCCCCAGATTTGAAAGGGAGACTCCTTACATCGTCCCCTGCCGCATGGGCCGACTCCCATGCTGTTGAAACGTACGAATGGCTACGCTAGCGTGTTTGGTTTTAGAAAACCTGTCGTTGTAGCTTGAAAGCGAAGAATTCGTATTCAACAAATAAAATTTATACCGAAATTAAAATTTCAGGTCGAACACAGGGAGGCGGACGTTTGATTTAAAAACTACACGTTTCTTTTTATTTGTCACGGAATAATTCAATTTAAAACTATCTAATTATTTACAATAAATAGAAGAGAAAGAGAGAGTAAGAGAGAAAGAGAATATTACACAGAAAAATCAAAATGAGATGTAGAATAAATAAGGAATTTATCATTAAGGAGATTGTTCATTTCACTCTTACAACTACAAAGCATAAAACAATTACTCTAGAAAGCGATAAATTTACTCTAGAAAGCATTAAAAGAATGGAGGGAGAAATGTCCTCCTCGATGAGCAAAACTGTTGGTGCTAGAGCACCACGATCATTTGTTTTGATGATAACAAAACACGTGTTATTTAACATTTGCAATTTGAGTCCTAGATTTCAGGTCAATTGCAAATGAGGACGTGTTTAGACGGAGTTCGAGCTCGCATCCAGGACGGATTGGAAGAGCTTGACGGAAAACAGAGGAGGTTCGCGTGGAGCGAAAGATTGAAGATGGAAGGAAATGAAGAATAGGATAGATTTCCTTCTTTTGTACTTGTTGTATTTTTTTGTTTCTTTTGTTGCTCTTTATTTCCTTAGATATTTCATGTTAAAGAGCCTCAAAGAACCCTAACAGTAGTCCTAGGAACACCGGCACAACCCTAGGATACTTAGGTTTTCTGTAGAATGCTTAGAAAACCAATATAGGGTTCAAACAGCACTTACAGACGTCTAATTCCAAAATCAGACGTCTGATAAAGTATTTTAAGACGTCTGACTGTTGTTTCAGATGTCTGATATCTGTTAGGCTGGACATACCTAGTTCTGTCTGATGAAATCAGACGTCCAGACTAATACCAGACGTCTTAGGAGACGTCTGATGACTTTGCCAGACGTCCAATTAGTGGACCGTTGCCTGGCTTAACAAACACTCAAGAATATGACCGTTAGAGCCTTATCAGACGTCCATAGGACTTTCCAGACGTCTGATAAATGACCGTTTTGCCTCGGCTGACCCAAAATCTCTTCTCAGAGATTTTCTAGCCGTTGCAACGTTTGGAAATCAATTCCCACAGTAAAAGTAGGTTTCCAGACGTCCAGACATAGTGCCAGACGTCCTGTATGTCGTCTGATGGACTTGCGCAAAAACCCTGTTTAGATCTGATTCAAGTCAGGGAGAAACCCGCATAGAATCAGACGTCTGACCTTGGAATCAGACGTCTTAAAGTGGCCTTCCAGACGTCTGATGCTAGAGTTAGACGTCTGATAACCCTGTCAAATGTAATCATTGTCCTGATTTCGGCCTGATTCTCTTGGGCTTTGCACTCAACGGCTATAGAACCTTTCTTAAGCCTTCCAAAGCCTTCCTAAGGCCTCTATAAATAGAGGGGAGCCTTTGCAACAAAAAAACACACAAGATATACACTTAGAAACACAAAAGACACACTTAAGCAACATACTTCCACTCTCTTGTGTCCAAGAAGCTCTTGCTCTCTAAGCTCAAGTTCTACATCTTGAGAGCATCATTCCCTTCGCGCACCAGCTCTCCCGCCGTTGTCTACGAGAGCGACATTGCGCCGTTGCGTGGCTCACACACCCGCGTCATCGTCGACGCACTCCTTGCAAAGGGGAGTTTCCTAAATCCTATAGAAGCTTAGGTTAATTACTTTGTTGGCTCTATAGGTTTGTTGTTTTATTTTATCTTTGTTATTTTGGTTGGGTATTCGCTTTGCGAATTCCCGTCTCCTTCGTGGGACAAAATCCTTCTCGTGGAGAGAAGGGGTTGAGGAACGCTACCCTCGTACTTGTAGCGTGGTTGTACTGAGGTTGAATCACCCTCGTTTTAAAGTGATTCGGTTAGTGGATTTGATCAACTAGGTTGATCGGAAAATCCTAACTCGAGAGGGTTAGGTGGTGGTTTTCACCTGGTTTGGGTTTCCACCTAAAAATTTCTGTGTACATTTTGTGATTGCTTATTTTTGTGAGATTGTTTATATTTTCAATTCCGCATTTTTTTTGTTACGCTGATCTCACCCCTCTTCGAAGGGAATTACAATTGGTATCAGAGCAGGTCTCGCGTTATTGGCGTTACAAACCGGCGAGGATCTAGACATGGAGGGAAAAGCATTCGTGTGCACTGAAGGACACGATACCTCGCAACCACCATACTTTGCAGGTATAGATTTCATTTATTGGAAAAATCGTATGACTATGTGGTTGCAGGCCTACGACTTCCAGGTGTGGGAAAAATGCGAATCTGCATTTTTGATTCCCAAGGAACCCGCAAAAGGTTACTCAGAAGATCAGGTTCAGAATCTCAACCTCAACGCAAAGGCAATGAATGCCTTGTATTGCGCGTTGAGTCTGAAGGAGTTCGAGAAAATCCAAGAGTGCACCACCGCCCACGAGATATGGAGGAGGTTGGAAGGCACTCATGAGGATTCCAGCTCGGAGGAAGAAGAAGAAGAAAAAGAAGAAGAAACCACTTGCCTTGGTTTCATGGCAATCGGAGAAAGTGACAACGGAAGCGACGACAGCGACAACGAGGTAAATCTCGATCTTCAAGAAGCATTTAATGAACTTTTTGAGATTAGTAAATCACTTAATATAGAAAATAAAAGCATAAAAAAGAACCTTAGTTTTCTTAAAAATGAAAATGATAGGTTAGAAATAAAACTTATGGATCTAGAAGCTTGTCCTAAAAATGATAACCTATTATTAGAAAATCATAACCTCATCAATGAAAATAATAAGTTGATTGAGGAAAATGATAGTCTAAAGTTAGAAATCTATGATTTAAAGACTAAGATGCAAACTATAGAAAAAGAAATTGCATGTCTTAGGGAAAATTCTAACAAATTAATCAACAAAGTTGATAATTTTTATAGCCCTAAGGTTGAGAAAGGATCTCCATCAAGGAGACCTTCTAACAAATCCGGATCCAAGCCCACTTGGATACCGAAAAAAGAATTAGAATCTTGTTTTGTAGGGTTCAGGGATAATTACAACATAAGGGACTGGACCTACAAGCTCAAGGCTGGTCAACTCAAGTTAGGGGAACCAAGGAGTAGACCAAGGAGGAGAACAAGAAGACCGACGAGACGGCGAACAAACGACGGACCCGCCGCACGTCGACCACCAGATTGGAGACCGGCGCCGATGCCCGGGCCTCCAAGCTACGGATGGGAGCCCCATCCGATGTGGCATCCACCACCACCATTCGGGCCATTTTATTGGCCATGGTAGGTGAGGTAAAACCCTTTACCCTATCTTTTTATCATAAGCATTTAGATAGGGGGAGTTAAGAAAGGATGAGCTAATTGTCAATTTTTAAGGGGGAGATATAAGGTAGCTAAATTTCCTTTAGAAAGGGGGAGAAAAATAATGGCTATCGCATTGTTACAAAAAGGGGGAGGACATTACCTTTGTCAAAAGAAACTCATAGAAGAGCATGTTTTAAGGGGGAGTTATAGGAAATATAAAATCAATTAAACCTTTTTGATAATGTCAAAAAGGGGGAGGATTTTTATGCATTATTATTTACGGTTTTGTCATCATCAAAAAGGGGGAGATTGTTGGTGCTAGAGCACCACGATCATTTGTTTTGATGATAACAAAACACGTGTTATTTAACATTTGCAATTTGAGTCCTAGATTTCAGGTCAATTGCAAATGAGGACGTGTTTAGACGGAGTTCGAGCTCGCATCCAGGACGGATTGGAAGAGCTTGACGGAAAATAGAGGAGGTTCACGTGGAGCGAAAGATTGAAGATGGAAGGAAATGAAGAATAGGATAGATTTCCTTCTTTTGTACTTGTTGTATTTTTTTGTTTCTTTTGTTGCTCTTTATTTCCTTAGATATTTCATGTTAAAGAGCCTCAAAGAACTCTAACAGTAGTCCTAGGAACACCGGCACAACCCTAGGATACTTAGGTTTTCTGTAGAATACTTAAAAAACCAATATAGGGTTCAAACAGCACTTACAGACGTCTAATTCCAAAATCAGACGTCTGATAAAGTATTTTAAGACGTCTGACTATTGTTTCAGACGTCTGATATCTGTTAGGCTGGACATACCTAGTTCTGTCTGATGAAATCAGACGTCCAGACTAATACCAGACGTCTTAGGAGACGTCTGATGACTTTGCCAGACGTCCAATTAGTGGACCGTTGCCTAGCTTAGCAGACACTCAAGAATATGACCGTTAGAGCCTTATCGGACGTCCATAGGACTTTCCAGACGTCTGATAAATGACCGTTTTGCCTCGGCTGACCCAAAATCTCTTCTCAGAGATTTTCTAGCCGTTGCAACGTTTGGAAATCAATTCCCACAGTAAAAGTAGGTTTCCAGACGTCCAGACATAGTGCCAGACGTCCTGTATGTCGTCTGATGGACTTGCGCAAAAACCCTGTTTAGATCTGATTCAAGTCAGGGAGAAACCCGCATAGAATCAGACGTCTGACCTTGGAATCAGACGTCTTAAAGTGGCCTTCCAGACGTCTGATGCTAGAGTTAGACGTCTGATAACCCTGTCAAATGTAATCATTGTCCTGATTTCGGCCTGATTCTTTTGGGCTTTGCACCCAACGGCTATAGAACCTTTCTTAAGTCTTCCAAAGCCTTCCTAAGGCCTCTATAAATAGAGGGGAGCCTTTGCAACAAAAAAACACACAAGATATACACTTAGAAACACAAAAGACACACTTAAGCAACATACTTCCACTCTCTTGCGTCCAAGAAGCTCTTTCTCTCTAAGCTCAAGTTCTACATCTTGAGAGCATCATTCCCTTCGCGCACCCGCTCTCCCGCTGTTGTCTACGAGAGCGACATTGCGCCGTTGCGTGGCTCACACACCCGCGTCATCGTCGACGCACTCCTTGCAAAGGGGAGTTTCCTAAATCCTATAGAAGCTTAGGTTAATTACTTTGTTGGCTCTATAGGTTTGTTGTTTTATTTTATCTTTGTTATTTTGGTTGGGTATTCGCTTTGTGAATTCCCGTCTCCTTCGTGGGACAAAATCCTTCTCATGGAGAGAAGGGGTTGAGGAACGCTACCCTCGTACTTGTAGCGTGGTTGTACTGAGGTTGAATCACCCTCGTTTTAAAGTGATTCGGTTAGTGGATTTGATCAACTAGGTTGATCGGAAAATCCTAACTCGAGAGGGTTAGGTGGTGGTTTTCACCCGGTTTGGGTTTCCACCTAAAAATTCCTGTGTACATTTTGTGATTGCTTATTTTTGTGAGATTGTTTATATTTTCAATTCCGCATTTTTTTTGTCACGCTGATCTCACCCCTCTTCGAAGGGAATTACAAAAACTACACTAGAAAGCAGTAAATCTATACGAGAAAGCAGTAAAAAGAATAGGGAGAGAGAAATCCACCTCGACAGTTGCTTGGAGGATGAGCCGGACGGGACGACGCCTGGACGATGGGGAACGAAGCAGGACGAAGCAGAAGAACGGGAACAGAGCAGCACGCTGTCGTCGTCGCGGGATCCACTTCCGAAGGGGAACGAAAATTTGGACTTTATCTCGCGAGAAGCATCACGGGTGTGGGACAAGCTTCTCTTGAGCTTTGGAGGGGTAGAGAAGCGAAGGAAGGGATGAGAATTTCGTATGGAGGGGGTCTCCTTTTATGGTTGCAAAGAGTGGGGGCAAAATAGTCATTACAACTTCAAAATAATAAATGAGGGGTCTTCAGTGACGGATAAATCCATCACTAAAGCCTCAACGTGGGCGTAGCTTCCGCTCCCCCTGTCGACCGCCATACCTCTCGTACGAACACGCGAGAGGTATGGGTGTCCGTCTGCCCACGTCTCCGGTGGGGTTTTTCCCGCCTCTTTTGCACACTTCGCGGCCGGCCGACGCCTATTTAAGGAATGACATCCTCTGCCGCATCCTTCAAGCTTGTTCTGGCCTGAGAATCCCCCTTATTTTCGTCTTCCTCATCTCCGGCCGTCTGCTCGCAAGCTCTGGCGGCTTCCTCTTCCTCCTCTCATTGCTCTGCCAACATACCAATGGCAGAGTCATCTTCGCCGTCTTCCGCCGCTCCTCGCCGCACCAGCAGGCGCCCTCCAACCCCTCTTCCTCGTCGCCATCTCTTCCCCTGGGCACCTTCGTCTCCGGTGACGGCAGCACAGCCGCTTGCCACCTCCGCCTCCCCCGTTCGCCCAGAGACTCATAGATAAGTTCCTTCTCTTCCCCCTCTTCATTTCCCCTCTTTAAATTCACACTTTCAACCCCTCTACACCACTGTCCACCCTCACCATCTCCACCTCCGACCATTAACTTCGGTGAGGCCACCTCACCTCCGCAGACAGATCCACCCCTCTCCAACCAATCCCTAAGCATCACCTCTACCCACTAATCACCCTACGACCTTCCACTGACCGCGCCAACCCCTGTTGCCTCCCCCCGAACAAACCCACTCACATGGACTCAGACCAACTTAGGCATGCACGCCTAGGTTGCTCTGAGCCACGCCTACCCCCGCAGTATCTTCACCGTGCTCTGGCGAAGATCACCGAATGTTCTGACAGGGCCGCAAGGCCGTATTCTTGCTTTTAGGTCCCGTGCCCTCGCCGCCATTAACGAGCAATCTTCGAGCTTGCTCGCAGGCTTGCTCCAGGCATCTGTGTCCCAGGCTAGAGTCCCAGGCCGCGCAGAAGAGACTCGTACACAGTCCCAGGTCCCCAATTGAAGATGCAAGCCTCACGTATTGCTGCAATTGGAAGGGCAACCTCTGCTGCGGGCACGCGGGAAAGAAGGGACGCGGATAATCCCACATCGGTAGCTGCTGATGCCGCGCACCTACATAAATTGTAAAAGTGATTGAGGCTTATTGCCTCAGTCACACGGGGTGAGGTCCCTCGCACCCACTCACCCGGTCTCGTCCGCGACCACCCCTTGCGGACTTGACCCGACCCGATTACCCAACCTGTGCACACCTCGCGCACCACCCACACCGGTGTTCCTGGTCCCACGCGCGTCACCCGACTTGCATACCCGAATAGGCTCTGGGAGAGCGAACCTTGGAGTGAAACAGAGAGAGAGAGAAATGCGGGAAGGGTAGGGGTTAGGTTTTGCCTAATTGTATGCCTGTGTGCAGGGAACAGGATAAGAAGCAAGGAAGGCGCGGCTAAGGACTTAGCCGCGAAAGCCAGCTGCGGCCAGAGAGAAAAGAAGAAGGACTTGGAGGAGCAGAGAAGAAAAGGGAGGAGGAAGATGGCACTGTAGCTGCAGAGGAGCTAAGGCAAAAAGAGAAGGAAGAAAAAAAAGAAAGCAAAAGGCGCAGCAAAGAAGAAAGAAGAAGAAGAAGTCAGAAGAGAAGGCAGAGGCAGTAGAGAAGAAAGAAGAAGTCAGAAGAGAAGGCAGAGGCAGCAGAGAAGAAGACAAGAAGAAGAAGAAGCAGTAGCAGCAGCTAAAAAGAAAGAGAGCACTAGCACTGTAGCAAGTGGCACTTAAGGCGTCTGACCCTTGGAGTCAGACGTCTGAAAACAGAGAGAAAGGAGGACAAAAGAAGAAAGAGAGAAGAAAAGAGAAGAGACATTTTCATTTTCCTCTCTCTAATCTTTTTGTAAAACAGTATATTGTAAATTGTGATTTTCTACGCTTCCAGAATCAAGCTTGCTCCTTGAGTTTGACCTCAAAGAAATTTTTGTATTCTAGTAATAAAAACAAATCAAATCGGTCGTTACCAGTTTTTGGCACCGTTGCCTAGGTGCAACGGGCATTTTAGAAGTTACAAAATCACAATTTCTAATTGTATACTGACTTAATCTCTCTTATGTTGTGAAGAGAAAGGAAGGCAAGAAGGAACAAGCAGCCGCACAATAACCACACCAAGGGACAGGTAACCTTCTACCCTCTCTCTTAAGCCCCTTAAATTCTAAAGAGGAAAAAGAAAAGAAAAATCAATCTATGGTTACCTGTCTTCCATACTTAGTAATTCACAAGAGTTTCCTGTTTCAACACATTTTATCTGCATATCCACTTAAGGTAACTTAGGCTAAAATCTTCTTGCTTGAGCCTTAGTTACCCATTTCTAAGGCAACTAATTGGACCAACTAGAGCCAACTTAGGACTCTAAGCTAGGGTTTTAGAAACACATCTTCTAATCAAGAACTAAAAATTCCAAAAGGAGGTGTGCCTAAACCATTACTTGAAAAGATCTATTAAGAGAAACCCTAAGCAAATCCGGCTTTTAATTCACTTGAACACTAAAAGAAAGGACCTAATAAGCTCTCACAGGAACGAACAGGTGAAGTTGGTCCTTTGGATCAACCAACCTTCAAATTAGGTCACTTTTGCACAACAAAAGGCTTAAAGTTCAAGTGAAACCCTAAGCACCTTGATCTTAATTAAAAGTGATAGACTTAAGAGGTCAAGGTCCCTATTCTGGTCTACTTGGAATCTCAGTGACAAGAGAGGTCGGGTGGGGGAAACCCTGTAACCCGTGGGGGCGCTCTACCGTGTAGAGGTCTTCACGGGACTCACCCTCTCTGGCTACCCAGGTAATTCTCAGGTGGACGACCTTCTAATCAAGGGGTATCATCCGCCCCGAACCTTTATAGTCCCCCAACATATTTTGGGTGTCTTGATTGGGTCCAACATGTTCTAACCTCATCCAATCCATTAGTGCATGTTCGATAGGAGGTCCTTGAAACCTCCTCTAGAAATCCACTCTCCCCGAGGCCAAGCCTCGGTACCCCTGTTTGTGCGACAACCACTCCACATAGACCTCTCTTCTGACTCTGAAGCTAGTTCCCCTTCTTCTTCTATCATAGCTCAGCCTGTTGAAGAAGAGAATAATCTTGAGCACCAGCTCCAGCGTCTTAATGATCGCTTCCAAAACTTCATGAACCCACCACAGTGCCCCATGATGCGAGATCACTATAATCTTGCTGCGGTGGCAATTGAGCCTCGAGTCAAAATCCCGACTGGAGGATCTGATTCCGAATTAAAGCCCAATATGATTCATGCCATATCTAAGTTCTATGGGATTAACTCTGAAGATCCCTTCCAGCATATCAAACAGCTTAAGCATTTGGCCCAAACCTTCAGGTTAGATGCACAAAATCGGGATATCTTACTCATGAAGATGTTCTCTTTCTCCCTTATGGACAAGGCGGCTTATTGGTATTAAACACAGACCCGCCCGATCAACACTTGGGAAGAACTTTAGTCTGAGTTATTGAAGAAGTTCTTTCCTGTTGATCGAACAAACGCCTTGCGCCATTAGGTTACTCACTTCACACAGCAGACGGGAGAACCTCTTCATGAGGCATGGGATCGATTCCAGTATCTCATGAGAAAGTGCCCCCATCATGGAGTTCCTAAATGGGAACAAGTCCAGCCTTTTTACCAGGGACTCCGTGAAGATATTAGATTGTTCGTCAATGCAACTTGCGGAGGGAATATCATGGTCAACATGAAGACACTGTGTGGAAGATTCTCGAGAATATGTGCGAGAACTCCATCAATAATGACTCCATGGGATTATTCGATCGGACGAATACCCGCGCAGCGATGAACCTTAGGGGAGCACATGAGCCGCAGGGCTTGTCCGCATTAGTCGACCTGGAATTAATGGTCAGTCGGTTGGACAAGGTCTCAATTATTGAGAAGAAGGTGGACGAGATGACTCAGCACTTGCAGCGAGCCACCTCTGTGCAGAATTCCTTCGCACAGCCACCTCCCACAAGGGAAACTATGCAGAACATTTTCCACCGACCTTCTCCTGGGATGGACCTGTATCCACCCCCATCTGACTCTAGGACCGGAGGGACCTCTGATCCTTCCTACCCTTGCCGGGGGAACTCTACTCCCCCATTCTCTGACTTTCCTGAGGCTCCTCAGACCTGCGAGGACCTCAACGCCATCCAGAATGACCCATTTTCCAACACCTACAACCCTGGATGGCGAAACCATCCCAATTTCCAGTGGGCGGGAAATTCTCAGAACCTAAGACCATCCTTTCAGCCCCGTCCACAAGCCCTCGCCCTTATCAGCCGCCTCAGCCTCGGCCCAACCCCAGTTATCCATCTGGGCCCAACCAAGACCAAATGTCCCTCATCCTATAAACTCTGGCTGACATTCAAAGAATGAATGCGGCTATCTAGAAGCAACACAAGGTCGAAATCATAGAAGTCCGCAACCAACTTGCCCAGTTGGCAAATTCTCGCCAACCGGGCACACTTCCTTCTCAACCTCTGCCTAACCCGAATAACGTGCCAACCCAGCGACGCGTTATGAACCCGAACCCAGACCAAGCACACTTGATCTATTAGGCCCCTTCTGTTCCATCACTTAACGGGATGGAAGCATCAACCTCTCATGCAGGTTACCAACAGCAACAACCCATCTTACCAACCTCCAACCAGAACCAGGTAGGACTAAATTCTGTAACAACCCGTAACGGTAAAGCAACCCAAGATCCACCTTATCCAGACCACTCCAAGCCTGGTAGTGACCCAAACCCTAGGATAGTTATCCAGGATGTTCCTATCCCTGTCCCAGATCAAAAACCTGGACCTATCCTAGAGGAACCAACCAAGGTTCCATTTCCCGAGGCCTTGACCAAGGGAAAGAGGACAGCTAAACCCGTGGCTCCTGAGGAAGACCTGATCAAGCTCTTTGAGCAGGTCCAAATAAACATCCCCTTGATGGATGCAATCCGCCACGTACCGGCTTACGCCGATTCTTGAAAAACGTGTGTACACCTCAGCGTAAGCCACGAACCAAGAGTGGGAGTCCGATTGTACTATCAGAGCAAGCTAGCTCTATGATCTTGAGTAAACTCCCACCCAAGGAAAAAGACCCAGGCACTCCCCTGATTTCATGTAAGATTGGTGAAACCCAATTCGATAGAGCATTATTAGACCTAGGTGCTTCCATAAACCTGATACCCACATCCCTGCTTAACCACCTAGAAGAATCTGAACTGAAACCGACTGAGGTGACATAGCAGTTAGCTGATCGATCCATCAAGTCACCTAAGGGAATTCTTGAGGATGTTATTGTTAGGGTGCGGGATTTCTACTTCCCTGTAGATTTCATAGTTCTAGACATGGACGCACCTGAGAATTCAATAGATACACCAATCATACTAGGGAGACCTTTTCTGGCCACTGCAAGGGCCAACATAAGTTGTGAAGAGGGCCAAATAGAGCTAAAATTTGGGAATCAGACTCTCAAGATTGATATCTTTAAGGCCCAACAGGGGATTAATTGCAGTGTGATGAACCATAAATTGAGGACAACATGATTATCCCTCATCAACCACAAGAAGATCTAAAATCGCAATTAGAGGAGTTAGAACTTGATCTAGACAAACCCATAACTCCTACCCTTGTAACCCACACCCACTCTGACCTACCCGCTGCTGCTGATAACCCCGTTCTAGAACTCAAGCCCCTTCCCGATCATCTAAAATATGTCTTTTTGGGTTCCAATTAGACACTTCTTGTGATTATAAATTCCAAACTCACCCCTGATCAGGAATCCCGTCTGATTGCTGTTCTCCAGCAACATCGCAGAGCCATTGGATGGACTCTTGATGATTTGACTGGAATAAGTCCCTCTTATTGCACACACCGCATCTATTCTGAAGAGGGCGCACGACCTTCATGTGAGATGCAGAGACGTCTGAACCCCAATCTGCATGAGGTCGTGAAAAAGGAGATCATTAAGTGGTTAGATGCAGGGATCATCTACCCGATCTCCGACAGTCGCTAGGTGAGCCCAATCCAGGTTTTGCCTAAGAAGGCAGGGCTCACCACCATCAAGATTGAAACCAGAGAGGTCATACCTACCCATATAGCCAACTCATGGAAAGTCTGCATAGATTACCGAAGACTCAATTCCTCCACGAAGAAGGATCATTTCCCACTACCATTTATTGATCAGATTCTCAAAAAACTAGCTGGAAGTAGATTCTTCTGCTTTCTTGACGGGTACTCCGGTTACAACCAAGTGGTGATTCATCCAGAGGACCAAGAGAAGACCATGTTCACCTGCCCCTTTGGGACTTACGTGTTTCGGAGGATGCCTTTCGGTCTCTGCGATGTACCCGCGACTTTTCAACGGTGCATGCTTGCCATATTCTTTGATATGGTAGGTGATTATTTGGAAGTCTTCATGGATGACTTCTTAGTTTTTGGGGCATCATTTGACGATTGCCTCCAGCACTTGGTTCACATACTCAGGCATTGCGTTGACGTAAATCTGATTCTTTCTTGGGAAAAGAGCCACTTTATGATGCCTGAGGGGATCGTCCTAGGACACTTAATTTCTGAGAGAGGCATCCAGGTGGATCGAGCCAAGGTTAACCTGGTTTCTAAACTTCCTATGCCTAGCTCGATCAGGGACATCCGATCTTTTCTAGGGCATGTCAGTTTTTACCGTCGTTTCATCCCTGAGTTCTCAAAAATCGTGCCCCCCTGACCACTCTTCTCTCCAAGGATGTACCCTTTGAGATTTCCAAGGAATGCATTCAAGCTTTTGAGATCGATCTGACTTCGCTGTAGGAGCGGTTCTGGGACAGAAGATTGACGGGAAACCCGTGGTCATCTACTACGCTAGCAAGACACTTGACGAGGCTCAGCGTAACTACACGATTACAGAGAAAGAGTTGATAGCTGTAGTATTTACCCTCGAAAAATTCAGATCTTATCTCCTGGGTTCCCATGTTATAATCTACTCGGATCACACAGCTGTGAGGCATCTCCTTGAGAAGAAGGACGCTAAGCCTTAATTAATCCGATGGATCTTACTGCTGCAAGAATTCGACCAAGAGATTCGCGACAAGGTGGGAAGACAGAACGTGGTAGCTGACCACTTGTCTTGCCTTCCTTCTAAGATCATCGACCCTTCTGGACCCATCACAGAGCATTTTCCTGATGAGCACCTCTTGACTATTGGTACCGGGCTTCCATGGTTTGCTGATATAGTAAACTACTTAGCAACACACCATATCCCATCTGATTGGCCAAAGGCCAAGAAAGACAAGTTGCGCTCTGATGCCAAGTACTACATCTGGGAAGACTCGTACTTATTCCGCATAGGTGCTGACCAAATTATCCGGCGATGTGTCCCGAAGGTCGAAATCAATGATATACTCTCTTTCTGCCATGACCAGGCATGCGGTGGCCATTTTTCTGGGCATAAAACCCCATTGAAAATCCTCTAGTGTGGCTTCTACTAACCCACTATCTTCAAGGATGCATACAGTCACTGTAAGGCATGCAGTCGTTGCCAAACTTTGGGCAACATGAGCCATCGTGACATGATGCTTTTACAGCCGATTATTGTATGCGAGATTTTTGATATTTGGGGGATTGATTTTATGGGCCCCTTCCCTATCTTGGACGGCTTCGAGTACATTTTACTCGTTGTTTACTATGTGTCCAAATGGATTGAAGCTATTCTGACCAGAACCTGTGATCACAAAATCGTCATCAAATTCATTCATCAGAACATCTTCTCACGGTTCGGGATTCCTCGAGCTATCATCTCTGATTGAGGGACCCATTTTACCAATGCTCAGTTCAGGTCACTGATGACCAAATACGGGGTGTCGCACCGAATCTCTACTCCTTACCACCCCCAGACTAATGGTCTAGCTGAGCTATCAAATCAGGAAATCAAGAAAATCCTTCAGGTTACTGTTCAACCTGACAGGAAGGACTGGTCATCCCAACTTCCGGAAGCTTTGTGGGCTTATAGGACCACCCACAAGACCCAATTAGGCATGTCTCCTTTTAGACTGGTGTACGGGAAGGCATGTCACCTTCCTGTCGAACTAGAGCACAAATCCTATTAGGCAGTATGGAACTGCAACCTAGATCTTTCTAAGGCTGGAACCCACAGAAAGCTTCAAATAAGCGAGATTTATGAATTATGCCTCGATGCGTATGAAAACTCGCGAATCTACAAAGAGCAGGTTAAAGCCTTTCATGACAAGCACATATATAGAAAGATCTTTCACCCTGGTCAGAAGGTTTTACTCTTCGATGCCCGACTTAAATTGTTCCCTGGAAAACTGCGATCTAAGTGGGTCGGACCATACCTTGTCCGACAGATTTTTTGAAATGGAGCCGTCGAGATCAGTCTGCTCAGCCATGATTTTGAACTTTTCGTCATGAATAGCCAAAGACTCAAACCGTTCATTGACGTAACCAATACAGATTTGGCTGAGTCATCATTTATCCTCCATTCTCCCTGAGCTCATTGCACCCAGCCGATGGCGTAAAACTCAACGCTTAACGGGAGGCAGCCCGTTATTCTTTTTGAAAACCCGAAACCTTTTTATGACATTTCTTTGCACTTTAGGTTCATTCCTTAGGACAGCCGACTTCACCTCAGGTACTCGTACCTGATATTAGAAATCGTCCACAACAGTCACCTCAACCCATCCACTCACCTAATATCTGTCCTAATGCATGAACCAAGCCAAATAAAAACCCACCTAATGCACAATGAGGACATTGCAAACCTTAGGCATGGAAGGGTATGAAAGTGCAATGAAAATTCATAACAAGAAAAGGTTTCAACAAAAAAAAATTTACATCAAAAAAAAAAAATTGGGAGGGAAGAAAGTGCTGGTAAGCTTCACAGAAGGAGGAGGAAAAAAGAAAAATATTAAAAAGGGGCACAAAATGAAAAAGAAAAGGGATAGTCATTAGTAAGAAATTAAGGAATTAACCAAAGTTCTAGACCACATTAAAGAAAAGTAAAGTGAAAGTGCACAACAAGATTAGTAAGAACGCTAACCTTAGGCATTCTTGGCTAGACTCTTAGTACACGTTAAGATCTAGATACTCCTCAAGAGGTTGAGGAAAATGAAAAGCTTAAGTATTAGGTCTAAGGCTTAGGGAGTATTCGGCCTCGTTAACTAACCTTCGATTTACGGGACTCAGTAACCTAAGCACCCAAATTCACACACAGTCTAGTTCAGTGAGCATAAATATCAAAATCACGCAGAAGCATTTTAAATGTTTTGAAAATGTCATCTAGATTAGGAGTGGCCGATCAACACAAGTTGATTTGGACAAGTTCCCGGCACGAAAAGGTGGGAAAATTCCCCTCGAAGATGCGCAACAACATATCATCTCCTCGATTCTTGTCTCTTAGGATATTTACATATCCTACTGGGGGCATGTAAGCACCCTGCTGGTTCAGATTCCATGGATGGCATTATCCCAAAATGTCAATTGCCAGGGTCTGAATTCGGCCACGGAACACCATGGGCGGAATTATCTCGAAATCTCGAAAGCCAGGGTTCTGGGGGTTACCATGGGCGGTGCTATCTCGAAGCATCGATTGTCAGGAACCTTTGAGGATTGATGATGGGGACGAAGAATCCGATATAGACCGTGTTGTGAAGGCAATCCTAAGCTAGAATTAAAAGAAAAGAGAGAGAAAACTCTCCAAACAAATAAACCCCTTGTCTCTCTCTTACAAAACACACTGCAAACTAAACCAAGGCTAAAAATGTCTCAAGCACGGGTTCTTTAACCACGGAGTCCAATAGACTTTAGGGTAGTTCCTGTGGACCTTAAAAACTTTTGCTAAAGACTGAGGCTAAAGCTAAACAGATCTGGATCTTGGTTGGTACTAGAGTACCTTCTAGACCTATGGTTGGCATTCTGACCTAATCAAAGAGACAAAGAAAAGCACTTATCAAAATCAGTGAATGAAATTCATGGTCTAGAATGGAAGTTAAAACCTTAAAATTTTGCTAAAGGACTAGCAAAAGCTAAGCATGAGGGTATGATGAGAACCTCATCATGCACCCTAACTAGCACATTTTGACATAAGAGATCGAACAAAAAGCTTCTACATAACCTAAGGGAAGGCCTAAATCAGGAAATTATTGAATAGAGAATAAAACATTACACAAAGGGTAAAACTGTAATTTTACCATTGCAGTACAGGAACGGGATTTTTAAGGGTCTAAACACAAGTCAAGTGGACTTAATAAAAGAAAAAGTGAGATGGTTTGGTCAGAAAAGTGTTATGACAAAATCTAGGAATTAAATGACATTCTGTAATCCTAAAACAAACTCACTTTAATTCACGAATTTTTAGGTAAGATAAAAATCAATTAAACCCTCTAAAATTCATTAAAAAATATCCCCTAGGGTTTAGAACCTTCAATTTGGCCATTGGAACCTATCTTGACCTAAATTGAGAATCATACCCAATTTTTGACCTAATTTGGGTTTTTATGCAAAATATCCAGTCAAACGTGGTCAAACAAAAAATCCAACCTCACCATTGGATTCCTTAGGTCAAAATTAGGTTTATACCAAAATTTGGACCAAAGGAAAGGTTGCCTTGACCCACTTTACAAAATGATCCTCAATAATTACCTTTTGACCCTTAGCTTTTGAAACCTTGCAAAGACCCCCCTATCTTTCCCTTCGTCTTCTTCAATCAGGTTCCTCTGCCACCCGCCTGCGCAGGCCATACCTTCGGCAACTTTGAGCGGAGGATGGCGCCGTGCATGCATAGGAAGCTGGCCTCAGATTTGAAAGTGAGACTCCTTGCTTTGTCCCCTGCCGCATGGACCGACTCCCATGCCCTGTCGACCTCCATACCTCTCATGCGAATGCGCGAGAGGTATGGGTCTCCATCTGCCCACGTCTCCGGTGGGGTTTTTCTTGCCTCTTTTGCGCACTTCGTGGCCGGTCAATGCCTATTTAAGGAACGACATCCTCTGCCGCATCCTTCAAGCTTGTTCTGGCCTGAGAATCCCCCTTATTTTTGTCTCCAGCTGTCTGCCTGCAAGCTCCAGCGACTTCCTCTTCCTCCTCTCGTCGCTCTGCCACCATACCAGTGGAAGAGTCATCTCCGCCTTCTTACGCCGTGCCTCGCCGCACCAGCAGGCACCCTCCAGCCCCTTTTCCTCGTCACCATCTCTTCCCCTGGGTGCCTTCGTCTCCGGCAATGGCAGCACAGCCGCTTGCCACCTCCGCCTCCCCCCTTCATCTAGAGACTCATAGATAAGTTCCTTCTCTTCCCCCTCTTCATTTCCCCTCTTTTAATTCACACTTTCAACCCCTCTACACCACTGTCCACCCTCACCATCTCCACCTCCGACCATTAACTCCGATGAGGCCACCTCACCTCCACAGACAGATCCACCCCTCGCCAACCAATCCCTGAGCATCACATCCACCCACTAATCACCCTACGACCTTCCACTGACCGCGCCAACCCCTGTCACCTCCCCCGGAACAAACCCACTCACATGGACTCAGACCGACCTGGGCACGCACGCCTAGGTCGCTCTGAGCCACGCCTACCCCCGCAGTATCTTCGTCGTGCTCTGGCGAAGATCACGAAACGTTCTGACAGGGCCGCAAGGCTGTATTCTTGCTTTTAGGTCCCATGCCCTCATTGCCATTAACGGATGGGTGGCCGATAACTAGGTTTTGTTATAGCGTTGTAGTACAGCTAGTTATTGCCATCATTACAGATATTTTTTTACTCGGAAAATAAAAGAGTTCCCAAGGTCGAACTCAGGGAGCAAGTTGTATTCTAGAAGTACAGTATTTCTTATTACAAAAATAAAGAGAGAGAGAGAGATGAAAATTTGGCTTCTTCTTCTTCTCTTCTTTCTTCCTCTTTGTCTTCTCTTCTCTTTGGCGCTCTTGAATCTTCTTTCTTTTGTTCTTCCTGTGTTCTTCTTGTCCTCTCTCTTCTTTGCTGCGGTCCTGTTTCTTCTTTTCTTCTTCTTCTTCTTTGCCTTTAGGACGTCGTCTGATTTTCCAATCAGACGACTTAAACTGCTGCTGCTACAGTGTGTCTTTTCTTCTTTCCTCTGTGGCTTTCTTCTTCTTCTTTTTCTTCTTCTTCTTCTTCTTCCGCAGTCCTTCTTCACCTGTTCCTGCACACTTCAAGGTTTACGTCAGAGGGCAAAACCTACTCTAACCCCCCCTCCCCCGCGTCTCTCTCTCTCAGAGAATTCGCTCTTAGGAAAGCTCTCCTAGAGCAACCGGGTAATCGGGTACGCGGGTCGCGCCCAGGTCCAGACCCACCGGCATGCGGTGGTGGGCGAGGAGTGCAGGTCGCGATTAGTCGGGTCGAGTCAGGTCCGCGGGGTGTTAGCGCGGACGAGGCTGTGTAACCGGGCGGGTGAAGGGGACCTCACCCCGTGATCTGAGGCGAACAACTTAAGGCACTTTTTGCCTTTAAGTGCCCGCGTGCCTCTGCGAGTTTCCGAGGTGGGACTAAATGTCCCACCCCAATTTGGGCGCCCGCGCGGAGGAAGCAGCGGGCAGTCGAGGCTTCACGCGAGGGCTTCGCCCCAGCTGCGAGCCTGGGACTCTTCGCGAAGATACCCTGCGCAGCCTGGGGGTCGGATCTGGGCGTGGCGCGCCTGGAGCAGCAAGTCGAAGAATCTTCACTGCTCAGCAATGGCGACGGCGAGCGAAGTACCTGCTCACAGAGAAACAGCCTCTCGGCCTAATCAGATACGCGGAGGACCTTCGTTGTGGCACGGCGAAGGTGGTCGGGGGGTCTGCAGGTGGCGGGGCGGAGCCTAAGGGACTACCCGAGTTCGGACTGTGGTCGGGGGAATGGGTTTGTTCGGGGGAGTGTTGTGGAGGTGAGGAGTGGTAGTGGAGGGGCGGAAGTTGGTCGGTGTGATGAGGCGGAGGTTTTGTGAGGGTCGGCGAGTCATGTGGAGTGGCGGAATGATGGGAGCGACTCACCGGAGGTTGGCCGGAGGCGTGGAAGATGACGGTGGTCGGGTCGGTCGAGGGTGTAATTGACTGTAAAATAGGGAGGAAAAGAAAGAGGGGATAGAGAAGACTAATTCTAACCTAGCTAAAGTGACAAAGGGGACGAAGAGGCTGCCGGCTCGTACCTACCGGAGCTAGAGAAGAAATGCCCAGTGGGGGAGGACGGCGGCGACGACGGGGCTGAAGCAGCGCGCGCCGGTATTGCGCGACGCGGAGGAGAATCAGGAAGAAGTCTCTACTGCTGGTATTGCGGCAGAGCGAAGAGGAGGAGGAGGAACCGCCGGAGCTGGAGGGCTTCTGCCGGAGTGGGAAGAGAGGAAAGTTGTGGGGGTTTTCTCCGTCAGATCCAAGCTGGGAAGAACGGCGAAGCGACGGGGGTATTTATAGGGGCAGAACCAGAGAGGAGGGCGGAGGGAGACGACGTGTCTCCCTCATCGGAGGACGTCGGAGCAAGGAGACCCATACCGTCCGTGCGTTCGCACGGCCGATATGGGTGGTTGCAGCCATCAGGGGGGTGTTCCTGCGACGGCTGACGACGCAGGGCACCCCCATTTGACTTGGCAGGCCCCCCCTTACCCTGCGCGGCGCCATGCTCCGCGCAAGGTCGTCGGAGCATGGTGCTACTCAGGTTTTGCAGGAGGGACCTAAACGCAAATACGAAGGAGAGTTAGGGGCCAAAATGTGAGGGTTCAAAAGTTGAGGGCCAGAAAGTAAATATATGAGGACCAAAGTGTAAAGTTGGTCAAGAAGGTTGCTTCTTAGGCTCAAGTTTTCATACATGACTAATTAGGACCTAAGGATTCGGATGGTGAATTTTATTTCTAGATTAAACCTTGTTTGACCGGTCAAATTACGTAAAAACCCAAATTAAGTTGTTAATTGCGCATGGTTCTCAATGTAGGTCAAAATGGGTTTCTAAGGCCAAATTGAAGGTTCTAAACCCTAGAGATTATTTTTCTATGAATTTTAGAGGGTTTAGTTGATTTTTTTCTCTGCCTCGAACCTCGTGTATTTAAGTGGGTTTGTTTTTAGGGTTACAGGATGTCTTTTACTTCTTCGGAGTTGCTGTAGCCCTTGTTGAGTCATTTCATCCCACTTTTCTTCTTATTAGGTTGTTTTGACCTATGTTTGGACCCTGAGTTACCCTATTTTCATATTGGATTGGTGAAATTGCATTTTTACCCCTCAGTTTCTATTTTCTTTGCAAACTCAGAATCTCTCTGAGCCAAGCCTTTCTAAGGTTATGTAGGAGCTTTTTCTTGCAAATCAGGGTTAAATGGTGCTAGTTTAGGGTTTGTGACGAGGTTCTCATCACACCCCCATGCCTAGCTTTTGCTAGTCCCTTAGCAAAAACCTAAGGTTTTAACCTTTGGTCTAGACCATGATATTCATAACCACTTCAGATAAGTGCCTTTTCATTTGAACCTAGATTAGGTTAGAATGCTGACCATAGGCTTAAAAGGTACTTCTAGTACCAACCAAGATCCAGATCTATCTAGCCTTAGCCTCAGTCTTTGGCAGAGGTTTTTAAGACCCACAAGAACTAACCTAAGGTTTATTGGACTTTGTGGTTGAAGCACCCCGTGCTTGAAATGATTTTTGCCTTGGTTCAGTTCGCAGTGCGTTTTGCAAGAGAGAGAGAAGTAGAAAGTATTTTTGTTTGGAGAGTTTTTCTCTCTCTTTTTCTTTTTAGTTCTAGCCTAGGATTGGCTTTTCAACACGGTCTGTATCAGATTCATTGCTCCCATCATCAATCCTCAAGGGTTCCTGGCGATCGATGCTTCGAGATAGCACCGCCCATGGCAACCCCCAGAACCCTAGCTATTGAGATTTCGAGATAATCCCATCCATGGTGTTCCGTGGCCGAATTCAGACCCTGGCAGTTGACACTTCGTGATAATGCCATCCATGGAATCTGAACCAGTAGGGTGCTTACATGCCCTCAGTAGGATATGTGAATATCCTAAGAGACAAGCACCGAGGAGATGATATTTTGTTACGCATCTTTGAGGGGATTTCCCGCCTCTCCGTGCTGGGAATTCGTCCAAATCAACTTGTGTTGCTCGGCCGCTCTTATTCTAGGTGTATTTTCAGAATTTTTGCGACGCTTCTGCGTGATTTTGAATTTTTATGCTTACTGAACCAGGCTGTGTGTGGGGTTGGGGTGCTTAGGTTACTAAGTCCCGTAAACCAAAAGTTAGTTAATGAGACCAAATACTCCCTAGGCCTTGGACCTAATACTTAGGCTTTTCATTTTCCTCAACCTCTTGAGGAGTGTCCAGATCTTAATGGGTACTAAGAGTCTATCCAAGAATGCCTAAGGTTTGCGTTCTTACTAATCCCTTTGTGCACTTTTTAGTTCTTTTCTTGAATGAGGTCTAGAACTTAGGTCAATTCCTTAGTTCCTTACTAATGACTATCACTTTTTTCTTTCATATTTGTGCTCCTTTTTTCATTTTGTTTCTTTTTCTCCTCCCACATCCCAAAATTCCTCCTCTCATTTTATTATCTTTTTTCAAAAAAATTTTTTAATTTTTATGGTATGTTTGGCATATGTGAAATTTTTGTTTAAAACCTTTTCTTACAAGTTTTGCACTTTCATACCCCCCCATGCCTAAGATTCGCAATGTCCTCATTGTGACCTAGGGGGTTTTTATTTACTTAGTTCATTCCTTATGACAGATGTTTGGATGAGTGAATGGGTTGGGATGAATTTGCGGACGATTTCTAATCCCAGATGCAAGCATCTGAGGTGGGGTTGGCTGTCTACAAGGGTGAACGTTAAGTGCACAAAAGTGTTAGAAAAGGTTTCAGGTTTTCAAAGAGAATGACGGGCTGCCTCCCGTTAAGCGCTAAATTTGATGCCTTCAGCCAAGCGGGAAAATGGAGTAGAGAGGGGATGGTCAAATCAGCAGAGTTTAATATAACAAGCACCTTGATTAAAAGCCTGGTTGGTCCAACCAGGTGCTTGTTCAGATCAACATGCTGATGATGTAGCCCAAACCCAATCAATCTGGTGGGTTGATAGATGAAGATCAAAAGGTGTGGAACCCACCATATGCAATGTGACTCAGATGGATATGGAAGTGTGAATACAGGGTTTGGCTGAGTCGAATCAGCCTGGTCAGAATAGGGACCCGTAGAATAATCAATGAGTGACGCGGGAACCCTATAGAGGTGATCAGAGAATGATGGAGCATGGTATGTAGTCTGATCAGTGTTCCAAACCCGATGTGGAAATGCAATCGGCTCGGCGAGAGGTGAATCTGAATAGAAATTGAGTCCGATTGCAGGTCGGGGTTGGGAAGAGGTTTTGATCCGTTCTGTGTGTGCAGACGAGGTGGCCATTGTGTACGAGGGCTCTTCTAGAAACGGATGATAGGTGGTTTCCTGTAGAGAGTCCTCTGGGTAACTATCAAATGCCGGAAGAGTGTCTGTAGGATGAAAGAAATCTGATTCGAGAAAAAATTTGGATTCTGGGTTGCAAGCACTCTTGGCATTTTCTGTTTTTGGTTCCTGAGGATCGAAAATGAATGATTCTGTGTTATCAGTGATCTCGGGAACCAGGACCTCAGAGTCGGAGTCAGAGAATGAGTCATGTGGACTGAGGTCGTAAATAGGCTTGGTGTGTTCAGGAAGGAGAGTCTCTCCGCAATTATAGTCAGATCTGAAATTGTCGGAGAGTTGGCGAAAATGAGATTCATGATCATGAATTCCACCACAGCAAAAATCATCAGTTGTGGAATCAGCAGCCTGACTGGGGTCTAGCCTATATGTCAATTCTGGGCTCGAAAAGGTATTCTGTCTAGGCTCAAGCTTCATGCTGGTAGGGTAGACCCAATTAAAACCCTGCTCATCCAACTCCTCAATTTCTGTATCATAAATTGGCATGTTTTCTGAAAAATCGATCAGATTTCCTGAGGATGTTGGAGAGGGACATTCATCAAATAGAGGCCCGGAATCATATTCTGCAAAAATTTGATCTTTCTCATAAGGGGCCTCATAATCTTCCCAATAAGTTTCAGATCTAGGTTCTAGGCTTAGGATATGGGTAGAGTTACTAGAACCTAAGTCTGAATAACCTTCGAGGGCCACCTTATCAGAATAAGGGGCGAAATTTATACCCTCAAAAGGTTCAGTTCTGATCTCATTGTTGCAGGAGTTTTGGAACTCTGAGCTTGGCAATTCATCTTCTAAGTTCAGCTCATCATTGTGTTCTCCTGCAATATCCCAACCTAATTCAATGTTGTCTTCTATCTGGGTTGGGATTCTACAACCACTTTGTGCCTCAATCCCGAGATCTGGGAAACTGGATTGTTCCTTAATACTGTTCCAAGATGGTTCCTCCTCTGTTTCTGGTATATACGGGTATTTCTGGTTGATAATTTGTTCTACTGATCTCATCATTTCTACCCGTTTTATAAGGTCATCTTGGTGTTGTTCCCAAAGTACAGGATTTGTCAAGCATTGAAGGTATTCAGATTGGTGTAATTTTTCTATCTCAATGTATCCTGTCATGAGCATATCTCGGGTTGATCCTTTTGTAATTTCTGTCAATAGAATTTGGGCACAGTTTATGATGAAAGCTGTGGTTGTTGGGACATCAACCTGAATGTTTTCTATTGGTGTTGAGGGTTTACATTTGATCTCATAGAATTCAAGGGCATCCTCAATCATCTTATCTTTCATGGATCTTAGATATTCAGGTTTCTTGAAAGGTAGTCTTAAATGGTATGGCTGCATCTTTGAATCAAGTGGTGGAATCAAGATATAGAATCGAAATTTGAATCAAGATGGAAGAAGGGGACGTTGTTCAGAATCAGAGGAAAAGGGCTGTGTGGAGTGTTTGTTGCACAAGTAAGGGCAGCGAGGCTCAGCCTCGAGGGGGGGGGGGAATTTCTAAAGGAGGTTTCAAGGACCTCCTGCAAAATACTGAAGGACTGGATGAGATAAGCAGGTGCTGGACCCAATCAAGACACCCAAAATGTTGGGTGACTATAGAGGTTCGGGGCAGATGGACCCCTTGATCAGAAAGATCGTCCATCTGAGAATTACCTGGGCAGCCAGAGAGGGTGAGTCCCGCAAAGACCCCTACACGGTAGAGCGTCCCCACGGGTTACAGTGTTTCCCCCACCCGACCTCTCTTGTCACTGAGATTCCAGGTAGACCAGAATGGGGACCTTGACCTCTTAAGTCTACCAATTTTTTACTTTAAGATCAAGGTGCTTAAGGTTCCACTTGAACTTTAGTCTTTTAAGTGCAAAGAGTGACCTAATTTTAAGGTTGGTTGACCCAAGGGGTCAACTTCACCTCTTGTTCCTTTGAGAGCTTTTGGGTCCTTTCTTTTTGGGTTCAAGTGTTTAGAGAGCCAATTGTTTAGGAGTTCTCTGAATAAGTATGTTCAATCAATGGTTTAGGCACACTTCTTTTGGATTTTCTCCATTCTTGATTTAAGTAGTGTCTCTAAAACCCTAATGTTGAATCTTATGTTGGCTCTACTTGGTCCATTTAACTCCTTGTTTAGGTAATTAGGGCTCAAGCAAGGATGTGTTAGCCCTTAATTACCCTTTTAAAATTGTGTGCAGGAATAGTGGTTCTGAGAACATGCAGCTATTACTATGAAAGACAGGTTACTCCTAATTTTTCTTTGTTTTTCTCCTTGTTTTTCCTCTTTGAATTTTTAGGGTTTTAATAGGAGGATACCTGTCCTTGGAGCGGCTGCGTCTATCTTTCTTCCTTTACCTGCACATAAGAGAGAGAGAAAAAGATTAGCAATTGTTAAAAAGAAATTCAAAGCTTCTAGAATAGCCGTTGCTCCCCGGCAATGGCGCCAAGTGATGACGTGGCCGAGTAATCGGGCGGGTGAAGGGGACCTCACCCCATGATCTGAGGCGAACAGCTTAAGACACTTTTTGCCTTTAAGCGCCCGCGCGCCTCTGCGAGGTTCCGAGGTGGGACTAAATGTCCCACCCCAATTTAGGCTCCCGCGCGGAGGAAGCAGCGGGCAGTCGAGGCTTCACGCGAGGGCTTCGCCCCAGCTGCGAGCCTGGGACTCTTCGCGAAGATACCCTACGCAGCCTGGGGGTCGGATCTGGGCATGGCGCGCCTGGAGCAGCAGGTCGAAGAATCTTCGCTGCTCAGCAATGGCGACGGCGAGCGAAGTACCTGCTCACAGAGAAACGGCCTCTCGGCCTAATCAGATACGCGGAGGACCTTCGCCGTGGCACGATGAAGGTGGTCGGGGGGTCTGCAGGTGGCGGGGCGGAGCCTAAGGGACTGCCCGAGTTCGGACTGTGGTCGGGGGAATGGGTTTGTTCGGGGGAGTGTTGTGGAGGTAAGGAGTGGTAGTGGAGGGGCGGAAGTTGGTCGGTGTGATGAGGCAGAGGTTTTGTGAGGGTCGGGGAGTCATGTGGAGTGGCAGAATTATGGGAGTGACTCGCCGGAGGTTGGCCGGAGGCGTGGAAGATGACGGTGGTCGGGTCGGTCGAGGGTGTAATTGACTGTAAAATAGGGAGGAAAAGAAAGAGGGGATAGAGAAGACTAATTCTAACCTAGCTAAAGTGACAAAGGGGACGAAGAGGCTGCCGGCTCGTACCTACCGGAGCTAGAGAAGAAATGCCCAGTGGGGGAGGACGGCGGCGACGACGGGGCTGAAGCAGCGCGCGCCGGTATTGCGCGACGCGGAGGAGAATCAGGAAGAAGTCTCTACTGCTGGTATTGCGGCAGAGCGAAGAGGAGGAGGAGGAACCGCCGGAGCTGGAGGGCTTCTGCCGGAGTGGGAAGAGAGGAAAGTTGTGAGGGTTTTCTCCGTCAGATCCAAGCTGGGAAGAACGGCGAAGCGACGGGGGTATTTATAGGGGCAGAACCAGAGAGGAGGGCGGAGGGAGACGACGTGTCTCCCTCATCGGAGGACGTCGGAGCAAGGAGACCCATACCGTCCGTGCGTTCGCACGGCCGATATGGGTGGTTGCAGCCATCAGGGGGGTGTTCCTGCGACGGCTGACGACGCAGGGCACCCCCATTTGACTTGGCAGGCCCCCCCTTACCCTGCGCGACGCCATGCTCCGCGCAAGGTCGCCGGAGCATGGTGCTACTCAGGTTTTGCAGGAGGGACCTAAACGCAAAGATGAAGGAGAGTTAGGGGCCAAAATGTGAGGGTTCAAAAGTTGAGGGCCAGAAAGTAAATATATGAGGACCAAAGTGTAAAGTTGGTCAAGAAGGTTTCTTCTTAGGCTCAAGTTTTTATACATGACTAATTAGGACCTAAGGATTCGGATGGTGAATTTTATTTCTAGATTAAACCTTGTTTGACCGGTAAAATTACGCAAAAACCTAAATTAAGTTGTTAATTGGGCATGGTTCTCAATGTAGGTCAAAATGGGTTTCTAAGGCCAAATTGAAGGTTCTAAACCCTAGAGATTATTTTTATATGAATTTTAGAGGGTTTAGTTGATTTTTTTTCTCTGCCTCGAACCTCGTGTATTTAAGTGAGTTTGTTTTTAGGGTTACAGGATGTCTTTTAATTCTTCGGAGTTGCTGTAGCCCTTGTTGAGTCATTTCATCCCACTTTTCTTCTTATTAGGTTATTTTGACCTATGTTTGGACCCTGAGTTACCCTGTTTTCAGATTGGATTGGTGAAATTGCATTTTTACCCCTCAGTTTCTATTTTCTTTGCAAACTCAGAATCTCTCTGAACCAAGCCTTTCTAAGGTTATGTAGGAGCTTTTTCTTGCAAATCAGGGTTAAATGGTGCTAGTTTAGGGTTTGTGACGAGGTTCTCATCAAGCAAGATTCAAGCTTGCTCGCAGGCTTGCTCCAGGCATTCGTATCCCAGGCTGGAGTCCAAGGCTGCATGGAAGAGACTCACGCACGGTCCCAAGTCCCCAATTGAAGACGCGAGCCTCGTGTCTTGCTGCAATTGGAAGCGCAACCTCTGCTGCGGGCACGCGGGAAAGAAGGGACGCGGATAATCCCACATCAGTAACTGTTGACGCCGCGCACCTGCATAAATTGTAAAAGTGATTGAGGCTTATTGCCTCAGTCACACGAGGTGAGGTCCCTCTCACCCACTCACCTGGTCTCGTCCGCGACCACCCCTCGCGGACCTGGCCCGACCCGATTACCCAAACTATGCACACCTCGTGCACCACCCGCGCCGGTGCGCCTGGTCCCGGGCGCGTCACCCGACCTGCATACCCGAATAGGCTCTGGGAGAGCAAACCTTGGAGTGAAATAGAGAGAGAGAAACGTGGGAAGGGTAGGTTTAGGTTTTGCCTAACCGTATGCTTGTGTGCAGGGAATAGGAGAAGAAGCAAGGAAGGCGCGATTGAGGACTGAGCCGCGAAAGCCAGCTGCGGCCAGAGAGAAAAGAAGAAGAAGGACTTGGAGGCGTAGAGAAGAAAAGGGAGGAGGAAGATGGCACTGTAGCTGCAGAGGAGCTAAGGCAGAAAGAGAAGGAAGAAAAAAAAGAAAGAAAAAGGCGCAGCAGAGAGGAAAGAAGAAGAAGAAATCAGAAGAGAAGGCAGAGGCAGCAGAGAAGAAAGAAGAAGAAGAAGTAAGAAGAGAAGGCAGAGGTAGTAGAGAAGAAGAGAAAAAGAAGCCAAGAAGAAGAAGAAGCAGCAGCAGCAGCAGTTGAAAAGAAGGAGAGCACCAGCATTGTAGCAAGTGGCACTTAAGGAGTCTGACCCTTGGAGTCAGACGTCTGAAAACAGAGAGAAAGGACAAAAGAAGAAAGAGAGAAGAAAAGAGAAGAAACATTTTTATTTTCCTCTCTCTAATCTTTTTGTAAAATGGTATATTGAAAATTGTGATTTTCTACGCTTCTAGAATCAAGCTTGCTCCCTGAGTTCGACCTCGGAGAAATTTTTGTATTCGAGTAATAAAAATAAATCAAACCGGTCGTTATTAGCCACAAATATTAACACTTAGCTTCTATAGGAGATAGGAAACTTCCCTTTGGTGGAAGTGCGTTGACAACACGGATGCGTGAACTACGTAATGGCACAACGGCGCTCTCGTGAACTATGGCGGGAGAGCGGGTGCGTAAATGGATTGAAGCTCTCTGGAAGGTGAACTAAGACTTGAGGGCTAGAGCTTCTTCTAGAGATCAATTAGACACAAAGATGTGGAAATGCTTGTACTTGGTGTGTCTAGGTGTTGTTTGAGTGGCAAGGGTTCTCCTCTATTTATAGAGGGCCTAGGAAGGCTTTGGAAGGCCTTGGAAGGCTTCCATAATTGTTGGGTACAACATCCAAGAGAATCAAGCCGTAATCAGAAATAATCATGATTCTGACAAGATCATCAGACGAATGATCCTGGTATCAGGCTTCAGGAAAACCCATTTAAGACATTTGGGAACTAAGTTAGACGTCTGATTTTAGGCAGGTTTCCTTCCTGACTTGAATTAGATCGAAACAGGGTTCTAGTGAAAGTCCATCAGACGACACACAGGACGTCTGGCATAAGGTCTAGACGTCTGGAAACCTATTTGTTCTGCAGGAATGGATTCCTAAGAAGGGTAATGGCTACAAGATCTGCCAAAGGCGATTTTGGGTCAATCGAGGCAAAACGGTCACATATCAGATGTCTGGAATCACTTACGGACGTCTGATAACGTCTCATGTAAGCTAATGATCAGATTCCTCAACGTCTGTGTGGGCAGCCAACGTTCCACTAATTAGACGTCTGGCAAAGGCATCAGACGTCTGGGCTAAGGTCTGGACGACTGATTCAAACGGACAAAACATATTAAGTCCATCTTAGGTGTTATCGGACGTTTGAGTCAACAGTCAGACATCTTAAAAGTCATTATCAGACGTCTAATTTTCATATTAGACGTCTGATAAGGCTGTCTGAACCCTATTTTGGTTTTTTAAGTTCTCTACAGAAAACCTAAGTATCCTAGGGTTGTGCAAGTGTTCCTAAGACAACTTTAAGGATCCTTTGAGGCTCTTTAATATAAGATCTAAGACAAAAATAAAGAGTAAAATAAAGAAACAAAATTACATAGTACAAAGGAAAGGAAATCTATCTTATTCTTCATCTCCTTCCTTCTTCAAGCTATCGCTCCTCACGAAGCTCCTTTATACTCCATCAAGCTCCTCCAATCCACCATGGATGCGAGCTCGAACTCCGTCTAAACACTTGTCTCTATTTGCAATTTAACCTAAAAACTAGAACTCAGATGCAAATGTTAAAAGACACGTGTTTTGTTATCATCAAAATAAATGATCGTGGTGCTCTAGCACCAACACAACCTTGCTCCAGCGGATAGACCTCACACGTCATTCATCACTAATAGGGGTCTATTCCAATATAGATTCATGCCCTTTGGCTTGAAAAATGTTGGAGTAACTTACTAGCGCCTTGTAAATATGATTTTCTCCAAAATAATAGGAAAATCATTTGAAATGTACATAAATGATATGTTTGTAAGGGGATCCAACTTCCCTCAACACTTAAAATATTTGGTAGAAGTGTTCCAAGTACTAAGGGACACCCACCTTCGCGAAAACCCCAAGAAATGCACCTTTGGGGTCTCAGTCGACAAGTTCCTAGGGTTCTTAGTCTCCTGTAGAGGAATTGAAGCCAACCCCGACAAGATATAGGCGATCGGGGACTTGCAGCCGCCAAGTACACTGAAAGGGATGCAGCCGCTGGTCGACAAAATTACCTCTTTAGGTCGATTCTTATCCTGATCTTCCAACAAATGCCTCCCCTCCCCTTCCTTGAGTGCATCAAAAAGGGCAAAGGCTATACCACTACCCATTGGACTCCTCGTTGCCAGAAAACTTTAGAGGAAGCCAAGGAAGCACTTAGAAGTCACCCCATCCTGACGGCTCCTAAGCCTGGGGAGGTTCTGTCCCTATACCTAGTGGTGCCCATCTCCACTGTCAGCACCGTCTTAGTTGACGAGCGGGAAGGAGCACAGCGACCCATGTACTTCATTAGCAAGACCTATCAAGGTGTAGAGGCTAAGCACACGGTCATTAAGAAGCTCAGGCAAGCTATGCTCACTGAAACCAGGAAGCTACACCCCTACTTTCAAGCCTACACCATAGTGCTCCTGTCAGACTGCCCCCTAAGGCGGATGCTACACAAGCCCATGGGATCAGTTTGGCAGATCAAATGGGCTATAGAATTGGCTGAGTTCGACGTCCAGTACCAACCAAGAAGAGCCATCGAGGCACAAGACTTGGCGGATTTTGTGGTGGAATTCACAGACCTGGATGCCTCCCTCACACTCCCTTGGAAGCTCTACATTGACGGCTCGTCCATGACAACCGGGTTTGGGGCCAGTATAGCTTTAACCGCCCTAGACGACGCTACTGATAAGTACGCCATTAAGTTGACTTTTCCAGTGTCCAACAACCAGGAGGAGTACGAGGTCATGTTAGAAGGCATCCAAGTGGCCAAGTCTAAAGGCATCTCTTCGTTGGAAATCCATACAGACTCCCAGCTGGTCACCAATCAAATAAACGGTGAATACCAAGCTCGGAATCCGAACATGATCTTGTATGTTGACAAGGTCAAGGAGGACCTGGTAGATTTCAAGACTGTCTCAATCAGGCAAGTGCCCAGAGTCGGCAACCCCTTGGCAGATGTGTTGGCTAGACTCACTGTTGCTATCCCTCTGTAGTAAGAGGAAGACATTTGTCTCCAGACTCTGAAGGAGCCAACTGTACTCCCTCCCAAGATGTTTGCAATAGAGCAGTCCATTTCCTGAATAACACCCATCGTCACCTACTTGAACTCTGGGGAGCTCCCCCCAAGAGAACGACAACCCAAGGCATTCTGCCTAAAGGCCTCAAGGTACACTTTAATAGAGGGATAATTGTACAAGAGAGGGTATTCCACCCCCTGTTGCGCTGCCTAATAGAAGAGGAAGCAGGCCAGGCCCTTCGAGAAGCCCACAGAGGCATATGCGGGAATCACAAAGGGCATAAGGCACTCCTGGACTAGCTATTCTAAGCAGGGTACTTCTGGCCTTAGATGAAGCAGCACTGTAAAGACTTCGTGCGCAAATGCGACAAGTGCCAGTGGTTTGCCACCCTTCACCACTTGCCGCCTGGAAAGTTAGTGCCTGTAATGTCGCCCATCCCCTTTGCAAAATGGGGCATGGGCTTCATTAGTAGTCAAAGCGGTTCATACTGGTGGCAGTCGATTACTTCTCCAAGTGGGTCGAAGCTGAGGCTATGGCTAGCCCAACAACTGACAGAGTTGTCTCTTTTGTCCGCAAAAGCATTATAGCTCGTTACGGGATACCTCAATACATTATCACAGACAATGGTATCCAGTTTGCCTGCAAAAAGTTCAAAGAATTTTGTACTAGCTGGGGCGTCGACCTATGCTTTACATCCATAGGACATCCCCAAGCAAATGGATAGGCGGAGGTAATCAACCGCACCATCATCTCAACACTAAAGTGTCGACTAGATTCAGCCAAAGGAAGATGGGTGGACAAGCTACCGAACGTGCTATGGGGCTACATGATTTGCCAGAGGACTTCCAGAAGCCACACACCATTCAGTCTTATGTACGGCATGGAAGCCTGGCTACCAATTGAGACAGTCCTTCCTACCTACCGGACACAACTCTATGACCCTGCCACCAATGACGACCAAGTCTGCCTAACCCTAGATCTTGTAGATGAGATAAGGGACAAATCTTCGGAAGCATCGCTCAAGCATAAAGAAGTGACTACTACCGCTTACAACATGAGGGTCCATAAACAGACATTCTTTCAAGGAGACTTAGTCCTACGGAAGTATGAAGTCTCCATACCAAGTAAGTCAGGTGGGAAGCTAGATGTCCCTTGGGAAGGGCCTTATAAAATTTGCAAAGACGGTCCAGGCGACTTCTACGAATTACAGACCCTAGGCGGAAAAAACATCCCTCGCACTTGGCATGCCAGCAATCTACGTTTGTATCATGTATGAATACAGACAAAGTGAATAAAGACAGAAGTGTTCTTTCATTAATAGATTGTGTTGCTTTGTTGCATTTCCAAAAAAAAAGAAGCAGGAACATGATAGCAACACCAAAAGACTCAGGGACTCCCCTCCCAGCCCGTAAAACTATCCACCCGAGGTGTACCAGGCACTGGCAAGGTATGAGGTGGGCTTCTCCCCTCAGCAGGCGGTTCCACAACCCCCAATGAACCTGGCTTGTCTGCCTCCTCTTCAGGAGCCGACTAGTCCTCGAGCGACTCCACAGGAGCTTTGTTAAAGATTATGCTGCCCACCCTCTGACGATAGAACTCAGACATGAACTAATCCATAGACTAGTTGCATAACTCCTCCACTGGAGTATGCTTCCCCGCAAGAAGGGATTGCACAGCAGCTAGGGTGTACCTCCCAATCTCCTTCGAGAGTGCCTCCCGGCTCTCTGCCATGGACGGATCACCGGCGAAGAATGCCATCACCGCCTCAGGATCCAGCTCTGGTTGTGCAGCACGCTCCAACTCTAGCACCTGCTTGCCCCTCTCCTCCTCGAGCTGTTGGGCCTTAGCGAGGTCGGCTCTCAAAGTTTCCGCAACCCCCTCCGCCTTCTCTTGACTTGCTCTCAGAGCGGCAAGCCTATCAATGGTGGTGCTCAAGCGGAGGTACTCTTCTTCTAGAGCCGCCTTGTACCCCTCCACAGTCGAGGAATGTTCATCCTTAAGCACTTGCACCTCTTCCTTTAAGGACGGGAATTGGCGCAAGTGGTTGACAAATGCTCAAACAAGCCCTGCAGAGCCACAACTTCAGTCTTGTGCGTTCTAATGAGGCTTTCTCAAACCCCCTGCCAAGGTGCAGGGCCTTCCTCAGGTCGAGCAGGGCCTTTTCCAACTCCTCCAAGGGGGCCACCTCATTGGCCACCTATTGCTGTGAGCGAAACTTGTGAACGGTCTCCTCCGTGATCTTTTCCACCTTCTCACGGGCGGCAATGGCATCAACCCGAATAGCAAAACTCCTTTGCTCCGCCTTGGCCGTCACGGCCCACTTGGTGGCCATGTCCGCCACATCAACATTGCCGCTAGATCTAGGCAGGTTTGAAGGAACGTTGCAGTGGGAACAAACGAAGTCCCAAGCACCTTAGCCTGTCAAAGGTAACCAACAGGCACGTCATATTAAAAAATCCTGGCTAAAGAAACAGTATAAGATAGACCAAAAGAACTTATTGCATGCATGCAGTAGTAGTACACATGATTGAAATTCATACCCCCCGTCTGGGAGGTAACCCAGAATAGGGCGTCATTTTGGTGCCGTAGCACTTGCCGCTCCAGGATGGGGGCACTACTTGACGTCCCCACCTGAGCCGGCATCCCCTGACTAGGTATGAGGCCATCGCCAGCCCCCTCCAATACGGATCCCAACACAGATCTGATTGTGTGACTGATCATCCCTGAGCCCCCCGTCTAGTAGAGTCCACCAAGACTCTCGCCCTTGTAGTGCTCTACCTATAGTAAGGCTGGTCGAAGACGGCCACCTCTTGCCAGTTGGGCAAAGGTGCTAATAGAACTCATCCGTACGAGTCACCTCTAAAGGTGCCTTGGGAGGAGAATCGCTTATGATGATCGCCTCTGGAGGCCCAGGTGCCCCATGCAGTCTGACAGGAGTAGACAGGACACCCACCCCCTCGGCCTCGCTAGGGTCCTGCGAAGCCGATGACGCTGGCTCTCCCACGGGAAGCCTCTTGGGGAGACCCCTACTCAGGTGCTTCAACGAGACTTCCATCTCCTCAGTGGCCTTCTCAATGTCCTCCTGCTCCTCCTTTGTCTTCAGCCCCTTGTGGTAAATGAGATGACTCTCCACCCCCTACTCCATTGGCCTTGCCTCGCCTTGGTCCATTGACCTCTCCTCCCCATGTCAAGACCCACGGCGAGAAGAGCCACTACCTCAACGCTTGGAAGTATCCGGTCGAGCAAACCACCCAAACGCTACAACTAAGAAAGCTGAAAAATTAAGTAGTAGGAGGGAGTAATACTTGATCTAAAAGCAATTGCCCCCTACTTACATGGCATAGGCAATGAGTCTGCCACCCATGACAAAGCCTCCTGAACATCCTCCCGCCTGAATTTCGAGTTGGCAATAGGATCGAACTTAATGATTTTGTCTACGTACTCCTGCGCAGATGAGCTAAGCTCCTCGGATGAGGGCGGCTGATCCCTCTCAGGCAGGCCTTGCCAAGTAGATGGGACTCCGAGGTCTTCAATATTCGAAAGAACAAAGAAATGGCGATCTTGCCCCTTCAAACTATCGAAAAGATCCACTATCCAATGTTTGGTCTGCTAGTTGTACAGGGTATAAGTGCCTGACGAAGGCTTACCTCTCTTCACTTTGAGGGGCATCAGCCCAAAAAGCAGGTGGAACAAAACGAGGCAGGGAACAATCTTCAAGTGGAAGCAGATGGCGGTGGAAGCATTCATAACTAGCCAACAATTAAGGTTGAGCTGCGAAGGGGCAAGGTGGTAAAAGGCAAGAAAGGAAGACAAAAAGGGGTTCAAAGCTAGCTGTAGACCGTGCTCTATGACGTATTTACAAGTTATGAGTATGTCCTTCGTTCTGTTTGAACACAAACAGGTTGCGACCCATAAGGATGGAACGGAAGTCCATCGAGTTTGTATTCATCTAGGAATGCCTATATGGTGGAGCGACTGATGAGCCCATATTTGTGGGCTATTTATGTATTTTAATGCCTAGACATTAAGCTAACATGAACATTTATATAGCATACATTAATATGTAAATAGGATAATATAAATCTCACGCATTTCATGCATTACATGCATTGATAATATCATTTAGAATTTATTTAAACTATCATGCATTGAAATAAGTTGCATTACAATTAGTGTTTTGAATTTAACATAGAAGTTAAGGTCTTACATATAAATAACCCAATAATCATTTTTCTTTATTTTTGTTCTCTTCGTACCAACGGCTTCTCACGCTGAATGCACGCCTTAATTACTGAGGAGAGTGCACGTCGTCGACGATCCCTCTTCTCCAACTCTTCTTCCTCTCCATGATCCTGCAACCATAAAAGAAGACCTTAACCGCACCAGCAGGAGCAGGCCACCATCCCGACCCACCACTATGCAAAAGCCCTTGAGCTTCTCCATTTTACCACCGCCAACCTCGACTGCGGCAGTTTGCTCCACCGTAGGCGTGCGTCGTGACAGGATGCTCCGCCAAATTGGAGCAACTACGTTACTGTGAGACCTCAGTGTGCACCCCTCCATGTTGCAACAACAGCGTGCAGCACCACCCTCACCACCATCACCAGCAACCACATCCAGTTCTTCGCTCCCTCGCTAATTAAGATGTCTGGGAATGATCCCAGACGTCTGACCTCCACCTTCCTCTTCGTTTTTCCTTTCTCTATTTTTCCTCCACCAAAAATAACCCAAACACCAACAGCACATCGCCTCCACACCTCGCCACCCTTGCTGCGCTTCCACGGGCACCACCCTTCCCGCACGACCTGCACACACACCCGCACGCTTCCAGCAGTGCGTGCAACCTCATCACCCGCACTAGCAGCCTCCACGTTGCACCACCTCCTCCAGCGCACAGCAGCAGCAGCTGCCCTTCTCCAGCACACCACCAGCACCCACACGCCGCGCTAGTACCTCTAGCGCACCCAGCTCGCGCACCCCTCTGGGTGCACAGCAGCAGGCATGCCTTCTCCACGCGCGCGTCACCTGCACGGGCCCCGCCAGCACCTCCGCACGCCCACCCCTTCAGCGCCCTCGCCGACCCCCGTAGCTTTAGCACCTGCAGCAGCACGCCCCACCAGGCCTCCGCGCCTCCTTCAGCAGCGCACAACACTTCTCCGCGGGCGGCTTGCAGCGCCCGGGCTCGCCTCCGCACTCCCTCCAGCAAGTGCAACCAGCAGCAAGAGCCGCTAGAAACCACCCTTCGCTGGAGCTCCATCCGGCCAACTCCGGCCATCTCGCAACCTGCCACCGCCACGAAGCCCTCGCTCTGATCAACCTAAATCCCAGAAGGGCTCCTCTAATGAACCTCTCTCTCGTAGGCGAGGAGGAGAGAGGTAGAAACCTCTGTTTTTGGTTGAATTAGTATTTTCATTTCATGACATTGCCACAAAAATGATTTTTGATTTATCATTATTTTATTGTGGTGATTTTATGCAAAGAACCTCCATATTTCTCGTAAATGCAAAATCAGCTCATCTAATCATTATTACATTGATCAGAAGGCGATTTTGATTCGATTTCTTAGGGAAATTAATCGTGGACATTTGCTTTTAACCCTTGCAAGCTTAAATAGGTCATTGCCTCCCTGTGGATACTACCCACTCCTAATTGAGTGGTTATTTTAATTGTTGATTAGTCGATTTTTCCACCACTTACATACTACAACAACGCGTTATTTCATTTGCGAAACTTAATCGAAAGCGGGAAGTCGACTCGTCAAATGGCGCCGTTGCTGGGGATGCAACAGGCTTGTTAAACTCACATTTATCTATTTATTTGTTCACATTTTAATTGAGGCATATTTAACCTGTTTTATCTGATTTGGTGAGAGGTACGCATATTACACACGAGTTGTCGCATCGGCCTCAGCAACGTCGTGGTGGACCTTGTTTCCACTACTTGGAGGAGGAACTAAGCTTCGCATCTTGGTGGATCTTGCAGCCACCTCCGAGATCATCACAGGAGCTTGTGGGCTTTGACCCACACATATAGAAACGCACGGAGGACCATTTAGGAGGATCTTCCTCTTAACTTTTGATTTAGCATTTAGAGTAGACTCTTTAGGTTTAGTTTAGTTGTTTGTTTTCTCACCCTTGTTCTGGGGTACAGTTTTAGGGGTTTGTTCCTTGATTTTGTTAGGCCCGTGTTGGGTAATTTTTGGGAGTCTGTTCCCTTTTTCTTTAGATTTAAGTTTTTATTTTCTTTTGTGGATTGATTTTATTTTGATTGTGCATAAGTAGTTAAAAAAAAAAAATGAGCTGCCTTCCCTTAGGACGAATCATTCAGGTCTGTATGAGCAGCCTCTAGATTTATTTCTCTACAATGCATGCATTCTCGCATCGTTGATTGCTGGAAGCAAGGTACGCATTCTCTTACTTTGCATCCATATTCTGATCACGCATTGCATTTTGGACTTAATTACAAGACCACATAAGTTGTCTTAAAACGATTTAACTAGTGGTCACATTCTCTGGAAAAGGATTAATCAAAGGAGGAACGTATAAAACCCAAGGAGTTGATTTGAGATATTGTGTTGCAGTTCAAAAAATTCAAATTTTTACGGTGAATGCACACGTGCATGACTGTGCACTAAGCATGCATTTAGACACTCCTAGGTTTTTGAGCTGTTAGGAAAGAACTCTTTTATCATTAGATACCAAAGTGCTTGAAACTTAAGCTCAAAGGTTTTGTAACTCCAAGGAGGGGGATACCCTGTCACAGATTTTTGAGGGTAGTTAAGAAGCACTGCGAAAGCACAGCTTCAAAGGAAGGTTAGGCCTACTTGCATCCCTTGATCTCCCGTCCTTGGGGTACTTTACCATTTGAACTTTATGGCAGAGCACCTAAGTTCCAATTAGGTCTTCAATAAGGCATTTCGTAGGTCGACAATAGACACGAAATTGTTTGGGCAATTTATATTGTCATCTACAACTGTACTTAAATCTCAAAGGCCTTAATTGATTAATGACATAAAAGTCCTTTGGAATTGTATTTGTTTGTGTATGCTTGGTAGGCGATCTTTGAGGAGATAACTTGTGTTTAATTCAAAACCTGAAAGGATCCTTAGGAGAGCCAACCAAGAGAGAAAAGAGATGGCTGAGGAGGGAGAGAATAGAATTGTGGAAAACCAACGATCTTTGAGAGATTATTTTATCCCTATCAATCAACTTGGCCATACACTGAGAAGACCTGGGGGGGATAATCCATATGAAATCAAGAGTAGTACCATATCTTTGTTGCCCTCATTCTATGGTACTTCTAGGGAGGACCCCTACAAGCATCTGGAGGAATTCACTGAGGTCTGTTCCACAATGAGATTGCAGGGTGTTACCGATGACTCCCAAATGCGAACCCTCTTTCCTTTCTCCCTTAAAGATAAGGCAAAGCATTGGTATCACACTCTAGATGGTAGAGTAGATACTTGGGATGCCTTGAAGGGAGAATTTTTGAAAAAATACTTCCCCATGAGCAAGACTAATCACTACAGGAGGGAAATCATAGGTTTTTCTCAACAAAATGGAGAACAATTTCATGATGCAGGGGAGCGCTTCAAAGATTTGTTACGCTTATGTCCCCATCATCAAGTGCCAAGATGGCAGCTTGTAGAAAGGTTCTACACTGGATTAAATGACAAGCACAGGCAAATGGTGGATGGAGCCTATGCAGGAACCTTTCTTACAAAAACTGAAGATGAGGCTTGGGATCTTTTTGAGACCTTGAGTGAGAATTCTATCCATTTAAATTCTGCTTATTTGGATAGGAAACACACTCTTATGCAGCGAAAGATGGAAGCAAATGAGGCTAGGGATACCCAGAATTTGGCCTTTCAGATTCAATTGTTGAACCAAAACATGGAAAGGCTTATGACAAACCCTAGCCAACTCACGCCAAATGCCTCTGCTTCCCAAGCTTCTGAATGCTCCATTTGCAATGGCAATACGCACGCTACTGTGGATTGTCATTTGGCCTCCCAATTCCCTGACCTTGTACGGGCGAACCTGAATGCCGCCCAAGGGTTCCAACCCAGACCTCGTAATGACCCATTTTCAAACACTTATAATGAGATATGGAGGAACCACCCTAATTTTTCATGGAGACAGGGGAATGTCTCTAATTCAGGGAATTACAAACCCCAACCCATTCAGACTCAACAATATAATCAACCTCCTATGACCTCCCAACCATCCAAGACTTTTGAGATGGATGAGCTTAAAGCCATGCTTAAAGCCATGCAGGAGAATCAAAGTATGATCATCTAATCTCATGACAAGGCAATCAATGAGATGAAATCACAAATTGGACACCTTGTCAAGGCCATGAGTAAAAGAGAGACTGGGAAGCTTCCCAATTCATCTGAGGAGAACCCTAAAGGGAAAGGGATTGTCTTTAGGGAGCAAGCTCAAGCGGTGACTATTTTGAGGAGTGGGAAAGAAATTTCCAAACCTGATACTCCTATAGTCCCACCTTCTGAAAAACCATCCACCTCGACTTTCAACCTCACTGGAGAAGAGTAGCCCAACTCTTCTCTGCTTGAAATCACCTCACCGGAAAAGGTTGTCCCCGTTCCCCCTCTTACCCGACATGACAACCCTTCCACCCAGAGACCGAGAGTGCTCTTTCCAGAGCGCTTATCTGACTTTGGGCAGACTTCTGCTAGCTCATCTGGAGCCAAAGATAGAATGGATGAAATAATGGAGACTTTCAAACAAGTGCAAATTAATCTACCCTTGCTTGAAGCTATCAGGCAGATTCCGTCCTATGCCCGCTTTCTTAAGGACCTGTGCACGAAAAAGCGACAATCAAGGAAACAGGTCCAATCAAAGGTTGTCCTACCTGATTCTGTTAGCTCAATTATACAACATAGAACACCCCCGAAACTTAAGGACCCAGGAGCCCCATACATCTCAGTGGCCATTGGCGATCTACAAATAGACAAGGCTCTGCTTGATTTGGGTGCGGGGGTGAACATCCTTTCGAGCTATGTATATGAACAACTTGGAGGAGGCAATCTAAAGCCTTCCCCTGTAATCCTCCAAGTTGCAGACCGTTCTTTGAAGACACCATGAGGTATGCTGGAAGATGTCCTCGTGAGAGTGGAGGATTTCTTTTTCCCCGTTGACTTTTTAGTACTGAACACTGACTCTACCAACAAACCAACCAAGCCCTCCATCATCTTGGGCCACCCTTTTCTTGTGACTTCTAATGCTTCAATTAATTGTCACACTGGAGCATTAAAAATGAGCTTTGGGAATAGGAAAATTCGGCTGAATGTGTTCGATGCTTATAAACAAGCTGAATTTGAGGATTGTTCCCAAGTTGAGGTGGTAGATGATCTAATTGAAGAGACAACTCCTGCAATTTTATGTGATGACCCCCTTTAGCATGTCATGTTAAATGAGCATTCCCATCTCTTGGAGGAACGTGAAGGGGATGTGCTAGAACTTGAGGAAGTGCTTGGAGTTTCTACTAAGTCTCTTTCCCCATCATGTCTGCCTAAGGTAGATCTACTACCTGAGATGGGGACTTCTATTATGAAACCCTCAACCATACAAGCCCTCGACCTTGAACTGAAACCCCTCCCTGACTCTCTCTAGTATGTATTCCTTGGGCCAAATGATACGCTCCTTGTAATCATCTCATCTGCACTATCTGAAGTGTAAGAGGGAGCCTTGTTAGACTGCTTATCAAGGCACAAGGAAGCCATAGCTTGGACGATTGCTGATATTAAGGGTATAGACTCTACTCTCTACATGGATCACATTTATACTGATGATTCCATTAAACCCTTTCGAGACATGTAGAGATGTCGTAACCCCAACATGAGGGAAGTGGTTAAAAAGGAGATTCTGAAGTGGTTGGATGCTGGGATCATTTATCCCATCGCAGATAGCAAATGAGTTAGTCCAATACATGTGGTGCCAAAGAAGGCAGGCTTCACTATAGAAACAAATGACCAGGGTGAACAAGTGGTGACTAGACCCTCAACTGGTTGGAGGGTCTGCATTGACTACCGCAAACTGAACACTGCTACCCAGAAGGATCACTTTCCCTTGGCCTTTATTGATCAGATCCTTGAGAGATTGGCAGGGAACAAGTATTTCTTCTTTTTATATGGCTATTCTGGGTACAATCAGGTTGCAGTCTTCCCTGATGATCAGGATAAGACAACTTTCATTAGTCCTTACGGCACTTTTGCGTTCAGGCATATGCCATTTGGATTATATAATGCACCTGCAATTTTCCAGCGGTGTATGATGTCCATTTTCTCGGACATGATTGACGAGTGCGTCAAGGTTTTTATGGATGACTTCTCCATTTACGGCTCGTCTTTCGACTAATGTCTCCTGCACTTAGCGAATGTGCTGAAGAGATGTAAGGAGACTGGTTTAGTCCTTAGCTGGGAGAAAAGTCACTTCATGGTACAGAAAGGCATTGTACTTGGGCATGTTGTGTCTAAAAGGGGCTTGGAAGTAGATAAGGGTAAAGTTGATTCTATTTCCAAACTTTCATTGCCCACAAATGTTAAACATATTAGATCCTTTCTGGGCCATGCAGGTTTTTATAGGCGATTCATTAAGAATTTCAGCAAAATTTCTAGGCCACTTTGCGACTTATTGGCGAAAGAATCTTCCTTCGATTTCGATTCAAAGTGTGCTGAGGCTTTTCATACGCTAAAGGAGGCCTTGACCTCTGCACCTATTCTTCGAGCTCCTAACTGGATACTCCCATTTAAGTTGATGTGTGATGCTTCGGATTATGCAGTGGGAGCTGTTCTTGGACAAAGGGTTGGGGGAAAACCACATGTGCTGCATTATGCTAGCAAGACTTTAACTGAACCACAACAAAACTACATAGTCACTGAAAAGGAATTACTTGCTGTAGTTTTTGCTTTAGAGAAGTTTAGGTCTTATCTTCTTAGATCCAAGGTGGTCATTTTTACTGATCATGCGGCAGTGAAACATCTCATCGCCAAGAAAGACCCTAAGCCACGTTTAATTAGATGGATTCTACTCCTTCAAGAGTTTGACTTGGAGATTCGTGAAAAGAAAGGAGTGGAAAATGTAGTGGCTGATCACCTGTCTCGCCTTCCCATTGATGACTCTCAATCTGGAGACATCCGCGAGACATTTCCCGATGAAACCCTTATGGCAGTAACAATGACTTCACCTTGGTATGCAGATACAGTTAACTACTTGGTCATTGGAGAAACCCCTGGCTCTTGGGATGCGCAAAAATGGAAGCAATTCATTTCCCATGCTAGATTCTTTCATTGGGAAGAGCCAGGATTATTTCATATTGGACAAGACCAAGTTTGGAGACGATGTGTGCCTGAAGAAGAGCAACAGAGTGTGTTGAGATTTTACCATGAGCTTCATTGTGGAGGACACTTTGGTGCTAAGAAAACAGCTTTTAAGGTTCTCCAGTCCGATTTTTGGTGGCCTTCTTTATTTAAGGATTTCCATTACTTTGTTAAGGCCTGTCTCAGATGTCAATGGACTGGAACGATTGGGAAGCGGAATGGGATGCCCCAACACCCTATCCAACCTGTGGAAATTTTTGATGTTTGGGGGATAGACTTCATAGGTCCCTTCCCTTCGTCCCATGGATTTGAATATATCTTGGTGGCAGTGGATTACGTCTCCAAGTGGATAGAGGCCATTCCTACGCGCACAAATGACCACTCTGTGGTCTTGAAATTTGTGAAGGCCAATATCATATCTCCCTTTGGCTACCCTAAGATGATTATAAGTGATGGGGGACCTCATATCTGGAACCATCATTTCAATCGACTACTCAGGAGTCTGGGAGTAACTCACAAGATTGCTACCCCTTATCACCCTCAGACAAGTGGCCAGGTTGAAGTCTCAAATAGGGAGCTCAAGAACATTTTAGAAAAGACTGTTAGGCCAGATAGGAAGGACTGGTCCCAAAAGTTCTATGACGCTTTATGGGCTTATCGAACAGCCTATAAAACCCCTTTGGGTATGTCTCCCTTCCAGATTGTGTACGGGAAAGCATGTCACTTACCCGTTGAACTTCAACATAGGACACTTTGGGCTATCTGAAGTGTTAACATGGATTTAGAGCAAGCTGGTAAAGCACGTTTACTGGAGTTGATTGAGCTTGAGGAGCTGAGGAATGATGCTTATGACACCCCCAAGCTTATAAAGAGAGAACTAAGGTCTTGCATGACAAGTACATCCTTAGAAAGACCTTTGAGCCCAACCAACAAGTCTAGCTTTTCAATTCCAAACTTAAGTTGTTTCCTGGAAAATTGAAATCACATTGGGATGGGCCTTACATTGTCACCAAAGTATTTCCGCATGGGGCTGTGGAGATCAAGAATCCTTCCTCTTCAGCACCACCCTTCACCTTCAACGGCCAATGATTAAAACCTTATGTAACTTTGGATGGCCAACTGGTTGACGAGGTCACTCTCGAGGAGCCTTAGCTCCTTTCTCTTCCGCCTCAGGTAATATCTTCCCTTGGTCATTCTACTTTCAATGAGGACATTGTTTGAACAAGGCATGGGGAGATAGGACTTGAGGCATCTGTACATAGCATTTATACATAGTACATTCATGCATTATGTTTAAATATTCTGCATTGCATACATTTGATCGTAAGAAAAAAAAAAAAACATTTTACATCAATGAGCTTAACTGGCTGAGCCCTGCATTCTTAGGCAGACCAGAACTTTAGGTTAGACTATGTTGACTCTAGATGTCTGACTTTAGAAGCTAAGTTGAAGTACTAGCTTTAGACGTTTAGGGTCCTTTGTGGACTTAAAAACTCAAGTAGGGGTTAAGTTGTAGACCATTCTTCGAGAGGTTGAGGAAAGAAAGCTAGGGATTGAGTTAAAGGCTGGGTAGTATCTGGTGTCTTTTTCTACTTTTTGGTTTATGGGTCCTCGTAACCAAAGCATTCACAATTCATACACACTTGGTCTTGTGTAAATAGTGATCACCCTAATTCCTTTTTTGGAGAAAAATTTTGGTTCTCTTAGTTCTAACTTAGGAGAAGCTTGAAAGCACAAGTTGATTGGAGGAGTTCCTGCCGCAGGAGAGGTGGAGTACATACTCACCTTGAGTATGCGATGATAACATGTCACCTCCTTAACGCTTGTCTCTTAGGATATCCATCCTACTGGGGGCATGTAAGCGCATTGTACAGTTCAGGTACTATAGGCGGCCCTATCTCGAAGAGCCGAATGCCACGGGCCTGAATTCGCTTTAGAAATCCATGGGCGATACTATATTGAAGTGTCAATTGCCAGGAGTTCTTGGGGTTGCTATAGGCAGTGCTATCTCGAAGCATCAAAATCCAGGCACCCTTCGAGGTTCGGTGATGGGGACAATGAATCCGACACAAACCGTGCTGATAGCTTATCCATGGTTAGATTTAGAGGAATCAAACAAAAAAAATTATATATTAAAAAAAAAAAGTCTCTTTCTTACTCTCTTTCCTGGTTGGCAATCAAACCAATCTTAAATAGCTCAGACCAATGCACATGCACGGATGCTTTAATCTCTAGGACCAATAAACCCTAGGGTAGAGTTAGAAATCAGAGAAACCTGTGCCTGCAACTCATCTTTAGCCGACCTAGTCTGTAACTTAGCAATTACTTGGGAACCTTAGGTCTAGAGTTTGAACTTAACATGTTCTAAAGGAAGACCGTTTAGGTTGGCTAGTCCACTTGAAGAGTTGGGTTGTTGCTTGAATTTGCTAGGGATTAGCAAAAATTAGGCATGAGGGCATTTGATGAGCCTATATTTGTGAACTATTTATGTATTTTAATGCCTAGACATTAAGCTAACATGAACATTTATATAGCATACATTAATATGTAAGTAGGATAATATAAATCTCATGCATTTCATGCATTACATGCATTGATAATATCATTTAGAATTTATTTAAACTATCATGCATTGAAATAAGTTGCATTACAATTAGTGTTTTGAATTTAACATAGAAGTTAAGGTCTTACATATAAATAACCCAATAATAATTTTTATTTATTTTTATTCTCTTCGTACCAACGGCTTCTCACGCTGAATGCATGCCTTAATTGCTGAGGAGAGTGCACGTCGTCGATGATCCCTCTTCTCCAACTCTTCTTCCTCTCCATGATCCTGCAGCCATAAAAGAAGACCTTAACCGCACCAGCAGGAGCAGGCCACCATCCCGACCCACCACTATGCAAAAGCCCTTGAGCTTCTCCATTTTACCACCACCGGCCTCGATTGCGGCAGTTTGCTCCACCACCGTAGGCGTGCGTCGTGACAGGACGCTCCGCCAAATTGGAGCAACTGCGTTACTGTAAGCACCATAGTGTGCACCCCTCCATGCTGCAACAACAGCATGCAACACCACCCTCATCGCCATCACCAGCAACCACATCCAGTTCTTCACTCCCGCGCCAGTTAAGACGTCTAGGAATGATCCCAGATGTCTGACCTCCACCTTCCACTTCATTTTTCCTCCACCAAAAATAACCCACACACCAACAGCACATCGCCTCCACACCACGCCACCCTTGCTGCACTTCCACGCGCACCACCCTTCCCGCACGACCTGCGCACACACCCGCACGCTTCCAGCAGTGCATGCAGCCTCATCACCCGCAGCAGCAGCCTCCACACTGCACCACCTCCTCCAGCGCACAGCAGCAGCAGCAGCTACCCTCCTCCAACGCACCACTAGCGTCCGCACCTCCGACGCACCCAGCTCGCACACCCCTCCGTGTGCACAGCAGCAGGCACTCCTCCTCCGTGCGCACGTCACCTACACGCGCCCCGCCAGCACCTCCGCGTCCCGCCCTTTAGCGCTCTCGCCGACCCCCGCAGCTATGCCCCACGACAAGCGTGCACAATGCTCTCCACGACAACGAAGGGTAGGTTGGACATTAACTATGCCCCACCACCACTATTTATAACCCCCCTCGAGGGTGATTCCCCTTTACGGGGCGCAGAATTTCAAAAATTGAAATCTCGTCGTAACTGACGCGAATTCCAAATATCCTGCCAAAAGCCGTCGATACCTCCACCATCATTGTGAGCATTAAAAGCCCCCTGTGCGCGTATCCATCGCCGCAGTCAGGGCAATCTCATCAATGGCAGGCGCGACATTTGAGCCCTTTGCCTCATCATAATGGCAATTAATGCTGGCCTTGTCACACAGATAGACAAGACTTATTCCTCCAGTGATTGGCCATCACTCGTAGAAGGTGGAGCTCACGTTACACTTTAACTTGGGTTGCCGCCTCTTAAGGGCGGTAGGGACTAGGTGGCAATATACCTACACTCCCTTTAGATGCTGCCTCTCAAGGCCAACAGGGACTCAGGCGGTGATATGCCTAAGCTCCCTACAGATGCTGCCTCTCTAGGCCAGCAGGAACTCAGGCAGACGTGCCTCACATTCCCTCAATATTGCCGCCTCTTAAGGCCAGCAAGTCATCTCTTAAGGCGGCGAGAAATCAGACTTCTACACTCACATTCCCTTGATATCACCGCCTTTTAAGGCCAGCAAGCTGCCTCTTAAGGCTGACGGGAAATCAGGCTCCTACTCTCACATTCCCTCAATATTGCCGCCTCTTAAGGCCGACGGGAAATCAGGCTCCTACTTTCACATTCCCTCAATATTGCCGCCTCTTAAGGCTGGCAAGTCGCCTTTTAAGACCTGCGGAATGCCTTAAAATTTTCCACTTCATGACGAATGTTCACCTCGCTTGCGATACAGTCGAGAAATCATTTGGGGGCATAATATATTGTGAAGTTTTAAGTGCTCTTACTACTCTCTCAGCAACATTCGCTCGCTAGAGAGTAGGGGCATATGATGAGCGGCAAAAAATGCCCTCAGAATTAAAACTTCGCACGTAGCCTGCATAAGGGTTCGATTACCCAAACTTGGAGTAAACAGGTGGATCCGACCCTTCTCGACCTGTCTTCACACAAGCTGATCCGAATCTGGGTAAGCCCAACCTCGCCAGAGGGTCCAGTGCCACCAAAGTCAAAAAAGATGGTAACAACACCGATGATCATTCGATGCAGTTTTCAAAAGATTTGCGTTGTAGTATTTCGCGAAAAATGATTATCAATGTATTTTATTTATTTATTACTCGAAATTCAAAAACATTCCGAGGTCGAACTCAGGGAGCAATTTGGTATTTAGAAGCAAAATATCACAATTCTCAACAATAATGTAGTGTTTATAAAAATCTAGAGAGAAAAAGGAAATAGAATTTTCTCTTCTTTCTTTCTTCACCTCCTCTCTTTCTTTTTCTTTTCTCTCTTCCTTATCTTTTCTCTATCTTTTCTCTCTCAGACGTCAGATTCTTTGAGTCAGATGCTTTAACTAACTCCTGCTACAGTGTTGAACCTGCTTCGCTCTGCCGCACCTCTTCTTCTTTCTTTCTTTCTCTGCGGCTGCTCCTTCCTTCAGCTACTCTTCCTCTTCCTTTTTTTTTCTTGGCCAAGTCCTCTTTCTCTAAGGCTGAGTCTCCTTGGCTTCTTCTTCTTCTTCTCTTCTTGCACTGTGCTGCACCTCCTCCTTCTTCTTTGGCTCCTTCCTCTACTTTCTTCTTCTTCTTTGGCGCGGCTAAGTCTTCAGCTGCTTCCTCTTCTTCCTTTAGCTGCTTCTTCTTCTCTTCCTCTTCCATCCCTGCACAGGCATGGAGAAGCAAAACCTACCCCTACCCATCGCGTCTCTCTCTCTATTTCCCTCTTCACTTTCTCAGAGCTAGCTGGGTAATCGGGTCGGGTTACGCGCGCCTGGGTCCAGGCACACCGGCGTGGGTGGTGCACTAGGAGTGCAGCGTAAACGGGTCAGGCCAGCTCCGCGGGCGTGGGTCGCGGACGAGATCGGGTCGAGTGGGCAAGGGGACCTCACCCCGTATTCGGAGGCAACCAAGCTAAAACACAAATTCAATTTAAGCCGCTCACCTGTGTTGCGAACTTTCAAGGTGGGACTAAAGTCCTACCCACTTCTGCTTGCGCGCCCGCAGGAGGACTCCACCCAATCGCCGCTGTTGCAATCGCTCACTAAGCCTGCTCTCTGGCTGGATGCGTACGTGAGACCCCTGCGCGTCACCTGGGACCCTTACGCCTGGAGCGCGCGACCTGGAGCGAAGCTTGCAAGCTCCATGCTTCTGCGTCAATGGAGGAAGGGGCGGCGAACCTGAAAACACAAGAACGGCCTTGCGGCCACATCAAATCGCTCAGGGAGGTTCGCCAGAGCACGGTGAAGGTGGTGGGGGTGTTGGCGTAGAGCGGCAGTGTCTGTGAATGTGTGACTATGGCACACTGTGTGAGTACAAGTGGGTGTGTTCGAGGGGTGGTTCGAGTGAGTGGCGAGGTGAGTGGAATGAGGGGAAATGGTCAGTGAGGTGAGGCGGTGCTTAGGGATCGGTCGGCGAGGAGGGAGGTGGTCTGTGGTGGTGGAGCGAACTCGCCGGAGGTGAAGGGGATGATGGTGGTCGGTGTGTGGCAGTAGTCGATTTAAGAAATAGATAAGAGGGAAATGAAGAGGGGATAAAGGGGAACTTATCTAAGGTGTTCAAAGCGAAGGGGAGAGGCAGAGGGTGAGCGGCGGGTGCCTGCCATCGCCGGAGACGAAGAGGCCCAGGGAAAGAAGCGGCGACAAGGAAGGGGGTCGGAGGACGTACGCTGGTATGGCGTGGCGCGGAGGAGAACGGCGGAGCTGGCTCTGCCACTGGTATGGTGGCATAGCGATGAGAAGAGGGAGGAGGAGTCACCGGAAGCTTCGAGCAGTCGGCCGGAGTGAGGAGGAGAGGAATTTGAGGGAGATCTCTGGCCAATTTGAGCTTTAAGGAAGTGGCGTGGTCTGCTCTTCCTTAAATAGGTGCAGGCAAAGCGGGAAGTGCACGGCGACGGCGGGAAAACCATGCCGGAGGTAAGGTCGGAGGGAGACCCATACCTCTCGAGCATTCGCACGAGAGGTATGATGGGTTTCAGGGCATGGGGAGCTACCCATGCGGTAGGGGGCTCCACAGGGACCTCCCCTTTCAAATCTAGGGGCGGCTCCCCATGCAGATGAGGTGAAAATCCTGCGCGAAGTCGCCGGAGGTATGGTCGCTGCTGCAAATGGCAGAGGGACCGAAATGAAGAAAGAGACGAAGAAGTTAGGGGGGGATTTGCAAGGGTTTCAAAAAGTTGAGGGTCTAAATGTAATTTGGAGGATAAATTTGCAAAGTGGGTCAAGACGACCTTCCCTTAGGTCCAAATTTTGGTATCAACCTAATTTGGACCTAAGGAATCCAATGGTGAAGTTGGATTTTAGGTTTGACCACGTTTGAATAGATATTTTGCATAAAAATCCAAATTAGGTCAAATATTGGGCATGGATCCCAATCTAGGTCAAAATAGGTTCCAAAGGTCAAATTGAAGGTTCTAAACCCTAGGGAATATTTTTTCATGAATTTTAGAGAATTTAGTTAATTTTTATCTTACCTGGAACCTTGTGAATTAAAGTAGGTTTATTTTAGGGTTACAGAATGTCATTTAATTCTCAAATTTCACAATAACCCTTATTTGACTGAACTATCCCACTTTTTCTCTTATTAAGTCCAATTGACCTATGTCTAGAACCTTAGAAATCCCGTTGATGCACTGCAATGGTAAAATTACAGTTTTACCCCTTGTGTCATGTTCTCTTCTCAGATTAGTAATTTCCTGAATTAGGCCTTCCTTTAGGTTATGTAGGAGCTTTTGTTCATTCTATCAGATCAAAATATGCTAGTTAGGACTCATGATGAGATTCTCATCAAACACCCATGATGCCCATGCCGGTAGTAACCATGGGATTACCAATGCAATTAATACTCTGATAACGGATGAGCCTTGACAACAGGCATATCCAAGAGTACAACAAGACCGCGGAGAAGATCTCATAAGATTTGTCGATTGTAATAACACTCTTTGTAACTATAAATAGAGAAGAGGGCCCTTACGAGGGCCTCTTCATGCGATTCAAGAGAGAAAAATCCTGAGAGATTGTAATATCGTGTTACGACCCGGTTCCCGGATCCTTACAAGACCCAAGACCAGCTCGCCTTGACTAATCCCAAGACCCAGTCGTCCAACAAGAAATAACCAAAAAGCAAGAAAGTAAACCACATTCACACATGCAATATAACTAAGCAGTAAAAACGTGCAAAGTAGTAAAGGAAAGTAAAGCTGCTATTCCATCACATACCACCACAACAACAGAACAACGGAAACGAAAGTAACAGTAGAGACAACAGTAGCTAAGAAAAAGTCTGAATACTCACTACAACAGTAAGGGAGTACAACAAGGAAGTGCAGAAGACTACGGCTGGGCTTGACTGGGCCCAGCACCCTCCGCAGCTGGAAGCTCGAGCTACTCAACCCCTGGTCCTGAATAGTGTTATGAAAAAGGCGGAGTCAGCGAACGCTGAGTAGAGTGGTATCTATACTATCTAAAGCAGTAAAAGCAACATGTTTCATTCTCTTTTCTAGTTATTTTATTTTATATGTATTTCCTTTTCACCCATTCTTCTCAATATCCAGATATTCTCAATCTCACATGTTCTTCGTGGAAACGATCTTGATTGCAGTCTTTTCCGAAGAGTAGAAGGTACACGTGATGCTCTCCTGGCCGGGAGAGTCCCCCGTGATAGTCCTACACCCAGTCAACCACCCCGAGGTCACTGACAAAACGTAGCGGTGACTACAGCACGCGTGATAAGCGCATGGGTAGCTACCCCACACTGACATGTGGTCAATCGTTTCCACCAGCGAGTACGCTCAAAGTACAGCATGGAATAGTATAGGGCCTTACCCTCTCAGAACAGGGGTCTCGCCCCTCAGAACCAAATAGAGGTCTCGCCCCTCCATAGTCTGTGCACCCTCGTCTGACTACCCCGGTTTGCCCAGAGGGCCTAACAAGTCGATGTAGGGTGGTTAGCTGAACCCCGGGTCCCGTGGCGTGGCTAGCTCTCTCCCTACACTAGTAGCTCGCCTCGATGCCATGTACACGAGGGCCAACAGGAGTCGGTGTAGAGTGGCCAATCCTAACCCCAGGTCTCAACCCAAGGGCAGCTAGCTCCGCTCTGCACAAAAAGGGGACAGTCGCTCTCCTCGGTACCACGTACTCAAGGGCCAGCACACTTCCCATCTACATTTCAGGTTTCCAACTAACCACAGGAGTTCTACTCCTAATTTCCCGTAGGGTTCATGCTCATATTCACCACATTTATTCCGATCCAGATTCCACCATTCATAATTCTGTTCTCATTTGTATGCAGGCAGCTCGTGTTTCCATAATTCAAAACATGCCACTGGTGATTTCATAGGAAATCGATTATAAAATACATGCAGCTCATATTCTAACAGGCAACCCACAATTATTTCACATGCAATTGCTAGTAGTTTATCTTAATTTTGCATATAAGTACCAAACAGTGCATACATTTCTCTACCCTAGGGTTCATACCACATCCTAGGGTTCCAGTCAGTTAATTCTACAATACATGCATATTTGAAACATTATTAAAAGTATTAAACTACCCTACCAGACAATTCGGGAGTACTGGGGGCTCGAACCACAGACCCAGGTGTCTCTGCGAGGCCCGAATACGCAGTAGGTTGAAACCCTATACCAGGGAATACATCACAAATGGAAGGTTAAGAATAGTGTATAAAGGTTTCTAGTACGTAGGGAAACTCTCAAGGAAACTACAGATATTTCGTTTGCGTAAATCGGATCTCGATCAGACCCCGAATGGGTCAAAAATGTGTCTACTGACCAAAATCAGGCGTCTGGAAATAAGTCTAGACATCTTAAAAAGTATAAGAACCTCACCTTAAGTCCCTGCGGTGTCCTTAGATGTCTAGGCCTCCTATGCGATCGTCTGAAGGCAGTTCCAGATGTCAAACCACTCCTCAAATCGTCTGGAAGCACCTCTGGTCGTCTGGTGAGCTGATCAAACGTTCGAAAGTGCGTGGAAGAGCATTCTGTGCTCCTTCCCAAGGCTGCTCATGCGTACGACAGTTGCAGCCACCCAAATCATGCCCATCAACACTCTACGGTGCAGCCTGCATGGCCGTAACCGCGAAAAGAATGTACCCTCACAATAAATGTGCTTTCAGACGTCTGTCTTAACTCTAGACGTCCAGGTGCTTCGCCAGCCGTCTGGACTCTGCTCCAGACGTTTGATACTGGAAAATTTCCAGTACCAAAACCTGCCCCCAGCTCCTTCCGCCGCACACCTCCTCGCGCCGCCGCAGCTTCAGCCGTTGTCGATGGTCGAGGACACCTCTCCGGACTCTCTCCTCCTCCCGCACGCACCCGCAGTGGCCGTGCGAGCTTCGCCGAGCTCCCACCAGAGCTCTCTGACCTCAAACTCCTCCTCCTCCTCCCACACTCTCCTCCTTCTTGCCCTCTCGCTCTCCCTTGCTCGCTTCCTCTCGCCACTCCTGTAGCTCTGAAGGTGGAGGTGGTGGTGTGTGGAGTGGAGAGGAGAGGAGGGGAGGGGGGCTTTTTATAGGTGGCTGGGGTTTAGGGTTCGGTAGGGAGAGGAGGAGAAAGGGGAGAGAGAGAGAAAAGGTCCTGCGCACCGCACGCGCGCAGGGCGCAGTACGCATACAGAAATTTCATTTTCAAATGTCCAGGAAAGGGTCAAGATGTTTAGACAAACATCTGACTGAAACTCCAGATGTCTTAAAAGGCTAAAATTGGGATGGGTCTTTACATACCATCACTTTTAGTGGATTTATGGGATCCTTTCCCTCCTCCCAGACGTACACCTCTTACAGTGAAACTGGGTCACCAATTTACCTCTCTTTCTTGTGATTACTTGTTTGTGTGATTACTGATTCAGGTCCTCTCTCCAATTGAGGAGCCCGATCAGCATCCTATCTCTCAGACCTCTTCAACTTCGTCGAGGCCACTCTCCTCTCCCTTACCCCGAAAGTCGGGGGTTTCTTCCAACATCTCCTCCTTCTGGATGAGATGAGGGAGTGGGTCATGATGGTGGGGCCCATCCTCTTCCCGGTGCTCTGCCCCCTCCTCAACTACCTCTACTTCATGCTATGCAGGTTCTTATGCTGCTGCTACACCCGCCATGGTGGGGAAGATGATGAAGGCGCCTGGCAAGGTGTGGTCTTGGATTGCCAGGGCGACCTTTGAGGCAAACCCGAGGGATTATTTTCGAGGTCACAAGGCCGGTAAGCCCCTGTTAGGGTGAGAAATCCAATGAGTACATCTCCTTTGATGGGTTGCTTCTTTTGGTTTAGACTGCTGGTTGTGGTTGGGTTTGCGGGGGTGTGGCTCACTGTTGGTGCTGATGACAACTGCTGCTGCAGCTTCTGGTCGTGATGGTTGCGTTGTTGTGCCTCTGTGTTGGGTGGGTGTTGAGTGGGTTGTATGTAGTTTGGTTGCATGGGTTTCTAGACGGTGGTGCTTTTACTGACGTCTGCGATGGTCTTGTTTATTACGACGTCTGATCTTTTCGGAATGATATCTTTGCGTTGCACGTCTCCATATATAGCAATGTCGCCATGCTCATGATAGTTCAATAGATCGAGCAAATGTTAAATATCCGACCGTAGCACAGTATGGAAGTAAGGGAAAAAAAAACTCTAGCTAATATATCCAGTGCATCTTTCTCAACCTCACTTATGGAAATAAATAAGAAAGCTGTCCTATTAGAGATGTCTTATTTGTTCAAATTTGGCGTTCACACGTCAAACTTTGGCACATATCAGTGGGCAATGGCATTGGAAACTCTAGAATCGATGTTAAGATGAAAGAGGGAAGTGCAAAGTTTAGTCTCGCACGATTAGCCTTTTTAAACCAAATTATGTGTATAAAGCAGTGGGTCAGTACGTACAAGGGAGGTTGGTAACCAGACACGTCCATTTCCTGTCTTCTCGGAGCCTCTTTTTTTAAGATAAGTTCTCCTTGAAGGAAACAAGAAGTTCACAGACGAAACACAGCCCCAGTGGGAGAAAAACAACGAAAACACTTCTCGAATAGGAAAGGAAGATAACACATAAAGGTGCCTTTTAGCATAACTTAATGTGAGATGCATATCCAACTAAGAAGTATATATACCACCTTGGATATGCACAGGCAGTAAGCTGGTTGATAATGACATAGATAAGTGAGAATTTTAGACTACTGGTTTCGCACAATATGGATGACGAACTAGAGGAAATAATGTTGCAGTAACCATAAAAGCAACATGTAAAAAGTCGACATTGTTACAAGGGAGTTTGGAATGCAGGAGAAATGTTTAAAGGGTGAATAGAAACTATGTGGTATAGGAAGTGTCAGAGGAAACCTTAGGGTTCTCACCTCAAAATATTTTATAAATCGATGTTAAGCACCATTAATTAATTGTTGACAATTGAGACTAACATAGAGTCAAGAAATGCGCAAATCCAAATTAATACTTAGTTTTAAAGATTTTGAGCATGGGTATTCTAATACAAGTGCCTTTGGTGCCATCTTTCACAAGCATATTGGATAATCAATTTCTTCCTAGATGCATAAATCCTCTACAAGATCCAAATCTTGCCGATTAACATCTTCATCGCGATCAATATGCTTCTCTAGAAAGTTTGTAGCACCCAATCATGTTCAAAGGACAAAGGATGCTTATGAAATGAGATTTATATTTAATTCATTCTCTATGAAATACATCCTTTCAAATTTTTAATGGATTGAATTCAAATAATGCACTTTGATTACTGGTTCTAGGGTACACATGTAAACCCTACTCTAAGATTAAAGAGGATGTGGCTAGCCAAATTTAGAGCATGAAGAGTAAAACGAAAGTAGAGTTTTCCCCGCCTTTATATCAAAACTTAAAACAAGTAAACCTTCTTTGGAATCAATCTCATGAATATCTTTTGGAAGAGTGGTCGGGTGGTAAGTGATAAGAGACTCATCATGACTCCTAATTCTCATTAGTTAGCTAGTTTCCCTAGATAATTATAAAAGAATGACATAAATACATGGTTAATTATAATATAAGGGCAAAATAGTAAGGACTAATAAAATATGCTAAAATAATATAATTAAGGCTTAATTAAGATTAATATAAGTTTAATTAATAATGAGGACTAAAATCATAATCATTTAGCTATGTATTAAGTATTTATTATAACTTCAATGAATTAATCACCTAAGTTGTTAATTAACCTAATTAACTTAATCACTTAAATAAATATAGCTAAAATGGGAAAAAAAATAATTTCAAGGCAAAAATATGTTATTTACATTATTTATAATCATATACAAAAATTTGAAAAATAAATAAATTAAAATAAGCCTCAAAACTCAATGTTTACATTTATGCCCTTAATTTACATTTCAATTGAGTCCTTTTTATTATGATCAAGTCCTTCACTATTTACATTTACATCCATATGTACACAGCCCTTCTCCTCCTCCTTCGTTTTGGACAGTCGACGATGTCTAGTGTCCTCACCTCACAATCATTGCTCATCCGATGTTTCACCTTCGGAGCTTGTGTGCAAGCTTCGCTCACCTCCACCTTTTCATTCACTATTTCAAATGATCGTTAAAACCTATTTTTCCAGTGAACCTGGCCATGAATCCATTCAGATTCATCCCCTTACGCCTCCACCATCACCCATAAATAGTTCTCCACTCCTCCGATCTCGGTTAGCAACTCCCTTCATACTTCTAAAATCGTGGTTGTTCAGTAGGTTTCCTCTTAGCTCCAACATCTTCTTCCTTCATATCTCGAGCGCTACTGCCAAGGAGTGTTGACTCCCTACCCCACATCCCCACACTAAGTCGACAATAGGCTATTCGTTCCAGCCTCCGATGACCTCTCACCCCCTCTCGGAGTGATTCCCGTGGAGCCACTCGTCACCCTCACCTTTTCTTCCTCTCCAGCAGCTGTGATAGGGCTTGGAGGGCTCCATCAACCTCTCTCTTTGCTTCAACTTCTCGCCAGAGAGTTTTCTTCCCTAACCCTCTGATTTCTACCTCCGTTTGAGCCTCGACGGAGCTCTTCTTGCCCTAATTCCTCCAAGTAACTCGTAGATAGCTTAAAACTTAGTGTAGATTAGATTTAGCTAGCTAGCTAGTTAGTTAGTTTACGGTAATCCTTAGAATTCATGTCGTCGTCCTCGTCTCCAGCAGGCCAATTCTGGTTTGCTAGACCTTTATTCACCTATTCAATCACTTGTTCATCTTCCTTACCTCATCACAAATCCATTCCACCTCCTCACTCACTAATTGATCACCTATATGCCTAATCCACAACACACTCAGTCTAACACCTCCGTTGTCTATGGCGGAGGTGTCAGAACCTATACTACAGCCATTTGGGGCTCTACATCATCCATTCACATCACAAGGGCCCCGTTCCACTCCTCAATTAGATCTATAACCATCTATACATGAAATGCCCAAATTGCAATCAACTTCTAAGCTCGTTGTCCATGGCGAGTTCAAAAGAGTTTATTCACTTAATTCAACACACATAGATCTTCGCCTCACCTTCTTATTCAATTCCCCTCACTCAATTGAGTGGGAAATCACTTCTTGAGTTTGTTCAAACTGAAGATGTTTATTTTACAAATTCTTTGATGAATCATTATGTAAAATCATAATTTGAATCAATTGAAAGGTTCCTGAGGTTTGTTACAACCTCAGGAACATTTTAAGGCTGTTCTTATAGAGTTTCATGGAGAATAGTTCTCCAATGATAAGAATCAGCCTTCATCGGAGCTCCAGTGAGCTCCAGCAAGTCCAAATGTGAGCCACAGCCTTCCACATCTTCTGAGAAGCTCTAGATTGTCTTATCTTGATTAGAGGATCAGAATCTACTAATTAGACTTGAGTTTTAGTGTTGATTTATCTCTGACAAACTTCATCTTCTCCAACCCCTGCAGAGTTGGAGAAACAAGTTTATTGAGGTTTAGACTTTGATTTTAGGTCGAAAAGCAAGAGCTCAACATGTAGAACCTGATTTGAACCTCTTTTAGGTCTAACAACCTCTGGAGTCTTCCGTCGAACAACCTTTGATTGCACCTTCGGTGATGAGCTTGGAGACACCTATACAGTGATCAAAACATTATTTTGATGCGTTCAACAACTCCCTCATGTTGAATTTAGTCCATCTAAGCCCTTAATTTGTCCTAAGAAGCCGTGGAATTAAAAGTCAAACTTTGAGCTCTATAGGTCAAACTTGAGTCCAATTCAAGGTTTAAATGCTTTAATATTAGATTTATGAGATTATTTGAGTTCCTCTGAAGATTATGAGTGGATTGGAATCAATTTTATTGATATTAATTGATGTTTATTGAAGATCACATTCCCTGAGATGTTTGGGTTCAAACTGAAACCCAACACTATTCAGAAGGTTGTTGATGAGTTTCAAAGCAAAAATTCGCTCAGATTAATCATTTTTCATCTCTTAAACTCATCCAGATAGACTCTGGATGTAAATATCTACATGTAGGGTTGTTTGATTCATAAGTTCAGAGTTCTGAGCTTTTCATTGAAAGCTCTAAAGCATCAAAGTCTTCCAAGACTTATTTGACCTCAAAATCCTCTTCAACCAATGCAGATTGATCTCCTGAACTTTCCAAAACCCTCAATTGAGGGTATTATCTCATTTGCAGGTCAATTGACCTGAAAATATCATCTGCAAGACGTTCAAATGCAAGGCGACAAAGCCATGTTCATCTTTCAATTGCATGGATCAAATGTGATCCAATCATCAAATTACGATGCAATTGGATAGAGGAGACCAAGAGCTTTCCAATGAGCTCTTACACACTTGATTTGGAGCACTGAGTTGCTTAGAATGATTGTTCGAAGTTTTGACCTGAGCAGCGTTGCACGGAAGGAAAAGGAGCTGATTTAGCACAGCATCAATGAACCACACGCCCCAGCTTTCGAATAAAACGGTTCGTGTAGTATACCGGCTATGCTGAAATGAGAATAAACTGAGCATATATGTACCATTTGAGCACGCGTGCACGTGCGCATGTGCGGGGGCGTGGGCACGGGTTTGAGCATGGTGGGCCTAATTGGGGCTAAATAGACAAAAGTGCATAATAATTAAACTATGGCTTGCCTAGTAAGGGTACCGATTCAGTCTAGTGGACCGTTGATCCTCTGAAAAGTGAGCCTGCCCATTTAAAACGTAATTTTTATCTAAGTAAAGGAACAATGGGCTTCTGACTTTAAAATTCAACTAAGCGTTGAGAGATACATGAAGGGTTGGAGAGACATATGAGGAGAAGGCTAAGAGAGGATCAAGAAATGGCTAAGTGTTTAATGAAGGGATTAAGAGAAGGCATGTTATAATTAATTACTAAACATTCTTTTTAATGCCTTTTAATTGTATCATTTGTTGCATAGTTCTTTCATGCTTTAATTGTAACAACATTTTCTCGTACATTTGCTTTCATAATGGAATAATTGCCATGTTTTAAAGTCTAATTTTATAGGCAATTGTTCATATACTTAACATATTATAGTATTAAGTAAGTAATTAAACTTCTAATTAAGTGTATTACTTAAGTTAAACATAATAACCTATAGTATATAGTTAGTAATTAACATAAGTATAGTAATAAATAACATAAGTCATTAGTTATTAGATAACTTAGAATAAAAATGGTGAATAGATTAAGCTTATATGTCTTCCAGTGAATGACCTGAATTCAACCAGTTAAAAAATTAAATCTAAAATGTTAGGTTAGCTTGCCCCTTTAATATATTTAAAAACAACAAATTAACTAAGCGAGTTAACCTAAGCCTCTACTTTACACGATTAATTAAGACTTATAACCTTAATTAACAGTGTTGAGAAATGTACCATTAGTCAGCTTCGTTTAAGGTTCCTTTATGTAAATTCTCCCACTGTGTGGTGCCTACAAAGACACAAAGAGAGAGAGAGAGGACTCATTCTTTGACACCAACTTAATTATTGCACACCGGGAAACAAACAATGGAAACCAAACCTAGGATTTTTGCACAATGACAAAAGCACCTAGGAACTTAAGATGAATCTTTCCTTTTTTCGTCTCGATAGACCAAATTTTTTACTTAAATATCATCGTAATCTTGTGAACTTTCATGATTACCGCATAAATTTTGTATCTACACTGATCACTCTATAAAGTTGGCAACTTTTACAAAAATGTTACTCAAATTAAGTCCTATCAAGATGACATGCTATTTTGAACTAAAAATATTAACAAATTGTCATTTTTGTCCATAGTTTGTATCGAAAAGCTTGAAAAAATGCAATCACAACACTCTTCCCATCGGCACCACTTTAACCTAATCACTTTATCTCTAGTGTTACTCCCTTCAACTCAATAACATGGGATAGACACACCCTAATCAAATTGTCCAACATTGTCTACGACTAACCTATACCCATCTTTTTGCTCCTATGTCCAAACTTAACATGAACTTAGTAGGGGTGTCAGATTGGAATGAATTTTAGTAAATTTATAATCCAATCGACTTCTTCCACTAGGTCATTAACACAAGGACAAAAAAAGGATCGTAAGGGGATCATATGGGGGGAGAGAAATTGGTGAAAGAGAAACTTGCGGTTGGTGAAATATTTTGGACTTTCATATCACACGCACTTAAGTACCAAGGATTTATTTCATTTTATTATTATATGTAATATATGTGTGTTTATAGATGATATTCTTTTACAAATTGTGGATCGTATCAAATTGGAGTACATTTATTATAAATTTTATGGGTTATTGATTGGATTAGATTGGATTGATAAAAGTCTTAACCCCAAATCCAATCAAATTAAATAAAATGTATTGAAAAATTTTCAATCTAAAATCAACTTATAATGGTAAAAAATTCAACATAATCCTTCTCAACCAAATTGAAATAGATTAAATTACATATTAATGCAATCCAAATACACCCATAAAATTTAGTGACATTATTGTAAAGAGAGAATGTCTATAGCAAAAATCTATGTATATATTAAAGGGTATTAGCATTTTCAAATCTTAAATTTTAGCATTTGAATCAATAATAATATATGTATCATATGTATTATTTAGGATATCTACCTTCTTTTTCTTTCTTCATTGTTTTTTTTTTTTTAATTTTATGATGAAAGAGGGTGCCGGAATTCCACCATCCCTCGGGCCTCTACCCCCCGCCTCTCTCTCTCTCTAACCCCAACTGAAAGCGTCCTGTGCGTATAAATATGAAGTTTATAATGACCTTTATCTAATATAAAAAAAATTTTAGTGCCTTTTGTGGTAAAAAGATGGAAGGATCGAATCTCCCGTACTCTCCCTTTATTATTATTGATGTCGTGACTTCTCCTTTCCACGCAAAAGCCGCACAAAAAGCAAAGGCACTCTTCTCAATCTTCCCCCATCCTCTGCGTGCAGCTCCACTGCTCATGGCGTCCACAACCACCACCACAACGAGCACACTCAAAACAAACCTTCTGATGGATGTCCTCAACTCCATCCTCCACTTCCTCGAGAGCCCTTTCGTCTTCCTCGCCCAGAAGGTCGGGGGTTCCTTCCAACACCTCTGGGCCCTCTGGGTGGCAACCCTCGAGCCGCTTCTCGGCCTCCTCGCGGCGGGGCTCGCCAACGTCCTCCACCTCCCGCCGGACGAGACGAGGGAGTGGGTCATGCTGGTGGGGCCCATTGTCGTCCTGGTGCTCTCCCCCATCATCCTCTACCTCTGCTTCAAGCTATGCGTGCTCCTCCTCTGCCGCTGCCGCTGCTGCTGCTGCTCCCGCCATCGTGGGAGGATGATGAGGGCGCCCGGCAGGGCGGGGGATCGGATGCCCAGGGAAACCTTTGAGGAGAACCCGAGGGGTTATTTTCGGGATCTCAGGGCGCGTAAGCGCCGGTTAGGATGAGAAGTCCGATGAGTATATCTCCTTTGATGGGTTGCTTGTTTTGCTTTAGACTGCTGGTCGTGGTTAGGTTTGTGGGGGCGTGGTTTGTGATGGCTGCTTTCTTGTGTGTGTGTCTGTGTTGTGTGGGTGTTGAGTGGGAAGTGTGAAGTTCGGTTGCATGGGTATCCAGACGGTGGTGCTTTTACTCACGTTTGCGATGGTCTTGTTTACTATGACGTTTGATATTTTAAGAATGCCATCTTTGTGTTACTCCGAAGAAGAGGCTGTACGTTCACAAATGCAATATATTTCCTATAAATATTCGAAAATATCAATATTCCAATCTGCAGTTCACTTTTTAGTCAATTTGCAGCATAACTCACCGCCTGGAGGAGTGACCGAATTAAAGTCAATATTAATTCTAATTTCACATTTCAGAATTACACCTTTATATTACATTTAGTTGGATACTGCATGTTCTTATTATTTCATTGATATCTCCATGTTATATGTTGATATATCCTGTTTGAGTGCTGTTGTAACCGAGTAAGGTTGGATCTTCTAGGTGTGCGTCCATATAATCCTTCTCATATAGACTGTAAACACCCCATATTATTTGTCTCAAGTAAAGAAAAACCCAGCCTATATATGTGGAGAGGAGGTCTACGAGTGTTGTTCTTGCGGTTTTCACCCTCCTGGGTGGAGACTGGGGATCTCCCCAACCATTTCCACATATATATCATGTTTGCATATTCCAGATGTAAACATTGCAAATACAGCTTCTGGATGTTGAGAGGACCTCTCTTGTTCGCTCCATCTGGAAGCGGTCCCATAATCCATCGTCTTGGGTAGCGGGTTGCTGCAGTTATCTCTTAGGGATCCAGGATATATACGATGATTTATCTCATATTTTGCGAACTTCATCCAGAAAATTTTAAAATTTAAGATAAATTTATTCTAACAAAGGAGATAAGATAAATTTACCTCTCCACGAATTAAATATCATTTGCACTCATCTTTCCAAATATTCCTATTTATTTTATAATTTAATTCATATATTTTTTAAATATCAAAATCTATTTATCCGAAACTCATCCTCCAACTTTTAAACTTATAAAATTTATCGCTTAACCGAAATCAAAATCTAAATTTTTTTCAGCTAAATCTAGATGTAACCGAAACAAATCAAGAAATCTCTAACAACTAGGTTGAAAGATAATGGTGCATGTGAATATGAGCGGGGGTAGATGAAAGGTCTTTATCAACCTTAGGTGGATATCCACAAACCCGAGTTGAATAGCAGCTATTTGATGACACTTGCTCTAGTCAAGGGTATTAAAAATGGGATGCTTTACACGATTGGATTTAATATTTGAATAAAGCACCGTGCAATTGCCGATCAAGTTGCTTTGATTTGGGTTATTCTTTCTTCGTGACCCAACCTACCAATGCTTCCATCCCTCACTCTCACATTGATTGCAAGTAAATCAATTGCTTGTCCTGTGAACCTACATTTGGTAAGAGGTAAATAACTCAGTGGTTGCATAAGATCGAGCTCATGCACAAACTCTGTACCGGGAAAGTTGAACCCAAGAGTGGTTATAGCTCTATATGCATATTTGAGGTCCCAAAGACACAGAGAATAAATTTGTTGACATTGCTCACCGGGGGTACAATTGAACGATGGCGATTCTTAACATTTATAGGAGAGATTTAAGTTCGAGTTTTCATTCCTGCATTAGCTTGATAATTTGTATGTGAGAAATGATCAATTCCTTCTCAATTTGCCTGATCATCAAAAAGTTTATTGACATTTAATGATGAGGGAGAGAGAATCCTCGTCTAAACCTAACTCTTAAAAGGATTCTTTAAGGCTCAAATCCCATGAATAAGCCCAAAAAAGGCCAGTTAAGGCTCGATAAACAAAGTCTTGAAAAAACCCTCTCTTAGCCAGGTAACTGGGTAATGCTTGGAAATCTACCTAGAAAGTCCAAACGAGTTACACACAGATCTTTCATCAATGCTAAAGAGTTACATGCAGGCCTTTCATCAATGATTAGATTTGGCAAGGCTCTTCGTCCGTCTAAGTAAGGCGTGTGGTACACTTTTGCCTGACGAACATGTCGGGTGGGGTAAGACCTCGCCTGCTTGGCAAGCCAAGTAGACAAGCGATTCCACCCGTCTCAAAACTAGGTGGGTGAGTTCTTCTATTCTGCCGCCAAGAGAATGATGGTTACCGCCCATTAAGTCCACTACTCCACTCTCATTGCATACGTGGCATCTTGGCAATTAATTCGAGAAGATCACTGCAATTACCACTACCCGAGAAATTAATCCTAGAGCATAGTGTTACATGTGTTACAACATATTGAGAAGATAAATAGTAGGTGTCTCATGATGAGAAACTCATCATGGCTTCTAATTCACATAAATTAGCTAGTTTCCTTAACTAATTAATATTGAATAACATTAATATAGGGTTAATTATTTCCTCAAAAAAAAATATAGGGTTAATTATACAATGAAGGAAAAATAACAAGGACCTTACAAATATGCTAAAATTACTAAATTAATGTCTCCATAATGTTTACTTAATAATTAGGACTCAAAAATATCCATTTAGCTATATATAAAATATTTAATATAATTAATAAACTAAGTTGTTAATTAATCTAATTAAGTTAATCATTTAAATAAATATAGCTAAAAGGGGCAAAATTGCAATTTATGGTCATAAATATATTATTCATTGAATTTATAATAATATATAAAAAGTTGAAAAATAAATAATTTAAAATAATATTCAAAAGTCACTTTTTGCATTTTAGTCCCTAGGATTCATGACATTTGAAACCTTTTTATGCAACCAGGTCCTTCATAACTGCGATCAAGTCCCTAGATATTTTTTCTTTATTTCTTCTCACCAGAACCAAGGCCAGCAATCACTATTGAGTTTCTTCTCCGATGTCGACAACATCGGAGGGTTATCCTTCTTTTCCGTGCACGCCAAGCTTCTTCACAACAAACTCCACAGATCCAACGGTTTGGATCGTGTGCATGTGCTCTGGACAACACCTAGAAAGCTCGTTGTCATCAAAGACGACGATGAACTTTTCGGTGCATCTAGACATCATTCCGGCTAAATACATCCCTCTAGACCTCCAGACCAACAATGATAGGTTAGCAACTCCCTACCCTCTTCCCCAACTGAGATTGCTTCTAAGCTATTCAATCTACTTCGGCGACTTCTATCTTTTTCCTCTGGTCTTCTTTGAGCGAGATGATCTCATCTCCATCTTCCTTTTCTTCTGCCGCGTCTTCCGACGAGGCCTCAACATCCGCTAATCCTTCTACTCCAACTTCTTCGCCGGAATCTCTTTCTTCTTCCTTCTGATTTCTTCCCTCCAATGAAGCATCGACAGAGCTCTTCTTCCTCTTTCATCCAGGTAATAGTAGGTAGGAGTTTAATTCTTAGTTTAGCATAGATTAGAGTAGTTGTTAGCTTAGATAGTTAGTTAAAATCACATAATCTTCTTTCTTCTTCTCCGACTCCGGCGAGCCATTTCAGGCTTCACTAAAGCTCAATTCACTCCTTTTCAACTTTGATCACCTTTTGTATCTTTCACATGATCATAATCCACTTCTAATTTACGTTATTACACATCTAATCGCCCAAATCCATAACACCTTCACCTGAGAGCTTTGATGTCCATGGAGAAGCCTCAGGTCTAATTCCACATCCAATTGGGGCTCTCCATCATCTAATCACATCACTAGGGCCCCACTCGAGCTGTTAATTTCATCAATAATAACCTATTCACTAAACGCCCAATTTCATCTTCAACCTCTGAGCTTGCTGTCAATGGTGAACTCAGAGGAGTTTCTTCACTTAATTGAACACCTATACACCATCGCACAAGTATAGGAAGTAATTCGCCTCACTCAATTGAGTGAGATGAGATCTCTTGAGTTTAGTCAAACTCAGAAGACATATTCTGAGAAATTCCAAGCATATTCTTTAATCAGAGTTTAATTGTGAATTTAATTATGTTCTTGAAGTTCTACAGAACCTCACCAATCTTTAGAACTTATTCTTGACGATTTTTATGGAGATTTGATCTCCAAACTATATTCACAACCCTCACCAAAGCTCCAGTGAGTCAAAATTTGAATCACAGCCTTCCAAACTTCTTGCAGAGCTCCAGATTGCTTGACAATAACCTTAGGATTAAATTTTAGATATTAGACTTGTGTTTTATTGCCTTAATTATACTATTCATCATCGTCTTCCTCAGCTCCGGTAGGGCTGAGGAGATGTGTTCCTTAATCCTTAGACCTTGGTAACAGGTCCAAAAGCTTTTGCAGGTCACAAAGATCCTAGATAAGCTTTCACATAAGCTGGAGAACTTCTAAGTTGTCCTAACAAACACATCACATCTTGATCTTAGGCAGAAGTGCCTAAGACCATATTTTGAGAGGATAAAACTCAATTTTGATGAGTGCATTAGATTCCTTAAGTCGATTTCAATCTATCTAGATAGTTTATTTGATCTGAACTACTTAGATCCACAAAGTCAACTTTAGAGTTATATAGGTCAACATAGGGTCATTCTTGGTGTTTTAGACCTCAAAACTTAGATCTTTGGATTGTTTTGAGTTCCTGCGGTGATTGCAAATCTTTTAGAGTTGATTTGAGTGAGTTTAATTGAGGATTTAGCTAGATTTAAATTTCTATTTAGTTTGGGTTCAAACTGAACCTCAATGGAGTTCATAGCTATTCTAGAGAGATTTCAACTCAAATCTAGCCCAAGTTAGTCTATTCTGATCCTTTGAACTGATCAAGATCATTTGTAGAGGTTAAATTCTATCTGTTAGGCCTTGTAGACCTGGATTCAATAGTTCTTAGCCTGAGAACAAGAGCTGAGAAGCTCTAGTGCTTCTCCAAGTTTCCCTGATCCACAACAACCTCAACATTCCCTGCGGATGGTTTGTTTAACATTTTTGAGCTATCAATTAAGAGAAATACCTGAGATTGTTAGGTGTATTGAAGATTTATCTCTCTGCTCAATTAAGGCAGTTCAGACTTAGTTTCAGGCCAAGTTTAGGCCTCGATTTAGTGGATCATTTGTGATCCTTTGACCAAATCAACACTTGCAACCGAAAGATCTATCTAAAGTCTTTCGATTGAACCCTTAATCAAGTCAATTGGATTTGTGAGCTGTTGGGAATCAGCCGCTGAAGCAAGTGCTAGAAATGGAGTTGCGCTGAAATAAGAGGGACACACAATGTCCCACATTGTGAATGAATGAGCCACCGCAAGCATATAAAAGGAAACGTGCATGCAGGAAAATCTATCGTCAGGAGTGCTGGATGCATGAGCATGTGTGAGTGTGTGCGTGTGCGTGTGCGTAGCACGTGCGTTGTGTGTGCCTGTGAGAGGGCTAAATCACGACCCTACGGGGTGGCCTCCAGGCGCCAAGTGGAAAGGGGGGATTGTTCCACGTGGCAAGTAGTGGTTGATCCAGTTCATACGAACCGTTGATTCTGCGAACTCTATGGGTGCAATCTCCTCCTTTTGTTGTAAAGGAAAATTAAGTAGGCTTTGTTAAGCCTATTCTAAAAATGGCCAAGTGTTGAGTGTTGTACCTTGTGAGCCTAATTGTTGTGCTTGTAAAGGTTGTGAGGGAAATGAGGCATGTGTGCTAAGTGTTAAATCAAATGTGCCTAAATTGTTAATGATCATTGAGTTTAATAGAAGTTATTCTAAAACAACATTCTTTTTAATGTATTTCCTTTTATAATTCAATGAAAATCATTTCTTTTCTCTCATGGGATAATTCCTTGCCTTTTATTGTTTATTTCTATACAATTATCCATGTGGTTAACATATTGTAGGTAATTAATAGTTAATTAATTTGACAACCTAGGTCCTGCCAATCAATGAAACCAGAGTTGTCGTGTGCTAATAACTAGTACAAATCACCCACAAAATTGCATTCACCTAACATATAATCATAAAATATAAACATAGCCAAACAAACAAATCATATTACATTAACTAAATAAATAGAAATTTAGTACTAACAAGAGGATTTATTGCAAAACATAAGTATATAAATCCAAGGAGATGCACAACAGAAATCACCTTACGAACTGTCAAATATACCTGAGTACGGAACCCAAAAACAAGTCAATAAAAATTGAGAGTGAAACAACAATAATAGAGTGCAACATTAATCGAAAGCAAGAGAAAATGGGTACTATAGATTTAATTAATTTATTTATTACACATCTCATTATCCGGTTCCATTTTGTATATTGGAAGCCCAAATTATTATAGTCCACAATCTGTCCATCGACGTCTTAGGGCACGAGAGGATTTTGTGTAACTTCTTGCGGTGCAAGACCGGTATAGATCACTCTCTTAGTCGAGAAGATGGCTTATACCCATCAAGTCACCACTCTCCGTCACCCTAGGGTCATTGTGGAAAGGGGTGCCAACTATGTTGTGCAGCGTGAACACGTACAAGCGCTATGTACGCTGAACTACATACAACTAATGACCCACCCACTGACCGAGAAAGAAACCACTCCAAACCTCGAGCCATGCATCCCGCCATCTCAGTTGACCGCTAAGCCTAACCAAAGAGTCATAAAAATGGCCAGTAACTCCCTAAACTGGATCCTGAAACCGGTCTGAAATACTATAGTTACAACCAAAATCTAGCAAGTAGCGTGGCTAAAACTAGTTATCTAATTCTTTTAATTTCAGACAAATTCGTCATACTGATTATCTAATCATTTCAGATAACTATATTATTTATTGGCATCCAATTAAACCATATCAACGATTACACTTTTTAATTCTAGGATTTTCAGATATTCACATTATCCTCCAACTTATCCGTTTATGTAACGACCCGATTCCCAAGTCCCTACGAGACACGAGAACCAGACCGACTCGACTAATCCCAAGACCTAGTCGTCCAACGAGGAAGTAACCAAAAGAGCAGTGAAATAAACCACATTCAGCATGAATATAACTAACAGTAAGGAAATACAGCAGTAAGGAAAGAAACCACTGCAGTATATACCACCACAACAGTAGAACAGCATTCATAACATAATATGAACTGCAGGTAAAGAAAAGTACAGCGGAAACAAGAACTACTCACTATAACGGAACAAAAAGAGGTGCAAGAGAACAGTGGTAACCCTACTAGACCCTACTCGGCCCAGCGTCCTCTGCAGCCGCTGACCCTGGCTGCTCAACACCTGGTCCTAAAAGGTAACGAGTGTAACACATCAGCAAAACGCTGAGTAGAGTGGCAGCTAAACTAAAGAAACAGTAAAGTGTACAGTAGCTGTTTAATTCTCTTTCTTCCTTTATTTACGTCTTTCTATTGTTTCATAATTTATCTACTTCTCAGATCCTTCACTTGATCTCGAATGTTCCTCGTGGGAACGATCTTGATTGCAGTCTTTTCCGAACAGTAGAAGTAGCACGTGGTGCTCTCCTGGCCGGGAGAGTCCCCCGTGGTGATCCTACTCTCAGTCAACCACCCCAAGGTCACTGACAGACGTAACGGTGACTACGGCACGCGCGGTAAACGCACGGGTAGCTAACCCACACTGGCATGCGGTCAGTCGTTTCCGTTAACGGGTGCGCCCAAAGCACAACACGGAACCAGTACAGGGCAGAGCCCTCTCAGTAACAGGAGTCCAACCCCTCCACAGTAACCAAACAGGGGCCTTGCCCCTCCACAGTCCGCGCACCCTCGCTTGACTACCCTGGTTTGCCCCAGTGGGCCTAACAAGTCGGTGTGGGAGGCTAGCAGAACCCCGGGGCTCGTGGGGCAGCTAGTACCTCCCTACACTAGTAGCTCTCCTCGGTACTACGTACACGAGGGCCAGCAAGTCGGTACAGAGTGGCCAGTCCAATCCCCGAGTCCCTAGGGCGGCTGGCTCCGCTCTGCACTAAACAGGGGGGACAGTCTCTCTCCTTGGCACTCCGTACTCAAGGGCCAGCTCACTTCCCCAATTCTATTCCATTCACTCTCCAGGAGTTCTACTCCTAATTCCCCGTAGGGTTCCAGCTCATTAACTCAGAACATTCCAGTTTCACGTTCATACATCCCATATTCTTAATCATGTTCATTTATTCATAACAGGCAGCTGTTAATTCAATTCACAAGCAGCTATTATTTCCTTTCCACATTTTCCAAGACTGCAGTATTCATACATTCCACTAGTTTTCCCGTCCTAGGATTCATGCCATATCCTAGGATCTATCATACAATCTAGTTTTCTAGCCCTAGGATTCATGCAACACCCTAGGAATCTACCATTCAATCTATTTCTCATTCCTAGGATTCATGCAATGTCCTAGGTTCTATTTATGGTTTCATAATTTAACGGATTATACTTAAAGCCACTCTACCGGTTACAACAGGCGAACTGGGGGCGTGGTCGGGAATCCCGCGTGCCTCCACAACCCCCCGAGACTGCAACGGAACGGGGTCCTATCACAAGGATCAAACACAAGGAACTTCTCAAAATAGTATACACCTACTGTAGACAGGTAGAGGATGTAATTCCGAAAAGAACGTAACTTGAAACGCAGAAAACGGAGCCCGAACGGGCCCGAAACGGGTCAAAAACGACGAGACAGTGCAAAATCAGACGTCTAGAACTTCTTCCAGACGTCTTAAAAAGTGGATCAGGGAATTACCTCGCCATCACCAGCAACCACATCCAGTTCTTCACTCCCGCGCCAGTTAAGACGTCTAGGAATGATCCCAGATGTCTGACCTCCACCTTCCACTTCATTTTTCCTCCACCAAAAATAACCCAAACACCAACAGCACATCGCCTCCACACCACGCCACCCTTGCTACACTTCCACGCGCACCACCCTTCCCGCACGACCTGCGCACACACCCGCACGCTTCCAGCAGTGCATGCGGCCTCATCACCCGCAGCAGCAGCCTCCACACAGCACCACCTCCTCCAGCGCACAGCAGCAGTAGCAGCTACCCTCCTCCAACGCACCACTAGCGTCCGCACCTCCGACGCACCCAGCTCGCGCACCCCTCCGTGTGCACAGCAGCAGGCACTCCTCCTCCGTGCGAGCGTCACCTACACGCACCCCGCCAGCACCTCCGCGTCCCGCCCCTTTAGCGCTCTCGCCGACCCCCGCAGCTATGCCCCACGACAAGCGTGCACAATGCTCAACACGACAACGAAGGGTAGGTTGGACATTAACTATGCCCCACCACCACTATTTATAACCCCCCTCGAGGGTGATTCCCCTTTACGGGGCGCAGAATTTCAAAAATTGAAATCTCGTCGTAACTGACGCGAATTCCAAATATCCTGCCAAAAGCCGTCGATACCTCCACCATCATTGTGAGCATTAAAATCCCCCTGTGCGCATATCCATCGCCGCAGTCAGGGCAATCTCATCAATGGCAGGCGCGACATTTGAGCCCTTTGCCTCATCATAATGGCAATTAATGCTGATCTTGTCACACAGATAGACAAGACTTATTCCTCCAGTGATTGGCCATCACTCGTAGAAGGTGGAGCTCACGTTACACTTTAACTCGGGTTGCCGCCTCTTAAGGGCGGTAGGGACTAGGTGGCAATATACCTACACTCCCTTTAGATGCTGCCTCTCAAGGCCAACAGGGACTCAGGCGGTGATATGCCTAAGCTCCCTACAGATGCTGCCTCTCCAGGCCAGCAGGAACTCAGGCAGACGTGCCTCACATTCCCTCAATATTGCCACCTCTTAAGGCCAGCAAGTCATCTCTTAAGGCGGCGAGAAATCAGACTTCTACACTCACATTCCCTTGATATCACCGCCTTTTAAGGCCAGCAAGCCGCCTCTTAAGGCCGACGGGAAATCAGGCTCCTACTCTCACATTCCCTCAATATTGCCGCCTCTTAAGGCCGATGAGAAATCAGGCTCCTACTCTCACATTCCCTCAATATTGCCGCCTCTTAAGGCTGGCAAGTCGCCTTTTAAGACCTGCAGAATGCCTTAAAATTTTCCACTTCACGACGAATGTTCACCTCGCTTGCGATACAGTCGAGAAATCATTTGGGGGCATAATATATTGTGAAGTTTTAAGTGCTCTTACTACTCTCTCAGCAACATTCGCTCGCTAGAGAGTAGGGGCATATGATGAGCGGCAAAAAATGCCCTCGGACTTAAAACTTCGCACGTAGCCTGCATAAGGGTTCGATTACCCAAACTTGGAGTAAACAGGTGGATCCGACCCTTCTCGACCTGTCTTCACACAAGCTAATCCGAATCCGGGTAAGCCCAACCTCGCCAGAGGGTCCAGTGCCACCAAAGTCAAAAAAGATGGTAACAACACTGATGATCATTCGACGCAGTTTTCAAAAGATTTGCGTTGTAGTATATCGCGAAAAACGATTATCAATGTATTTTATTTATTTATTACTCGAAATTCAAAAACATTCCGAGGTCGAACTCAGGGAGCAATTTGGTATTTAGAAGCAAAATATCACAATTCTCAACAATAATGTAGTGTTTATAAAAATCTAGAGAGAAAAAGGAAATAAAATTTTCTCTTCTTTCTTTCTTCACCTCCTCTCTTTCTTTTTATTTTTTCTCTTCCTTATCTTTTCTCTATCTTTTCTCTCTCAGACGTCTGATTCTTTGAGTCAGATGCTTTAACTAACTCCTGCTACAGTGTTGAACCTGCTTCGCTCTGCCGCACCTCTTCTTCTTTCTTTCTTTCTCTGCGGCTGCTCCTTCCTTCAGCTACTCTTCCTCTTCCTTTTTGTTTCTTGGCCAAGTCCTCTTTCTCTAAGGCTGAGTCTCCTTGGCTTCTTCTTCTTCTTCTCTTCTTGCACTGTGCTGCACCTCCTCCTTCTTCTTTGGCTCCTTCCTCTACTTTCTTCTTCTTCTTTGGCGCGGCTAAGTCTTCAGCTGCTTCCTCTTCTTCCTTCAGCTGCTTCTTCTTCTCTTCCTTTTCCATCCCTGCACAGGCATGGAGAAGCAAAACCTACCCCTACCCATCGCGTCTCTCTCTCTCTATTTCTCTCTTCACTTTCTCAGAGCCAGCTGGGTAATCGGGTCGGGTTACGCGCGCCTGGGTCCAGGCACACCGGCGTGGGTGGTGCACTAGGAGTGCAGCGTAAACGGGTCAGGCCAGCTCCGCAGGCGTGGGTCGCGGACGAGATCGGGTCGAGTGGGCAAGGGGACCTCACCCCGTATTCGGAGGCAACCAGGCTAAAACACAAATTCAATTTAAGCCGCTCACCTGTGTTGCGAACTTTCGAGGTGGGACTAAAGTCCTACCCACTTCTGCTTGCGCGCCCGCAGGAGGACTCCACCCAATCGCCGCTGCTGCAATCGCTCACTAAGCCTGCTCTCTGGCTGGATGCGTACGTGAGACCCCTGCGCGTCACCTGGGACCCTTATGCTTGGAGCGCGCGACCTGGAGCGAAGCTTGCAAGCTCCATGCTTTTGCGTCAATGGAGGAAGGGGCGGCAAACCTGAAAACACAAGAACGGCCTTGCGGCCACATCAAATCGCTCAGGGAGGTTCGCCAGAGCACGGTGAAGGTGGTGGGGGTGTTGGCGTAGAGCGGCAGTATCTGTGAATGTGTGCCTATGGCACACTGTGTGAGTACAAGTGGGTGTGTTCGAGGGGTGGTTCGAGTGAGTGGCGAGGTGAGTGGAATGAGGGGAAATGGTCAGTGAGGTAAGGCGGTGCTTAGGGATCGGTCGGCGAGGAGGGAGGTGGTCTGTGGTGGTGGAGCGAACTCGCCGGAGGTGAAGGGGATGATGGTGGTCGGTGTGTGGCAGTAGTCGATTTAAGAAATAGATAAGAGGGAAATGAAGAGGGGATAAAGGGGAACTTATCTAAGGTGTTCAGAGCGAAGGGGAGAGGCAGAGGGCGAGCGGCGGGTGCCTGCCATCGCCGGAGACGAAGAGGCCCAACGAAAGAAGCGGCGACAAGGAAGGGGGTCGGAGGACGTACGCTGGTATGGCGTGGCGCGGAGGAGAACGGCAGAGCTGGCTCTGCCACTGGTATGGTGGCAGAGCGATGAGAAGAGGGAGGAGGAGTCACCGGAAGCTTCGGGCAGTCGGCCGGAGTGAGGAGGAGAGGAATTTGAGGGAGATCTCTGGCCAATTTGAGCTTTAAGGAAACGTGCATGCAGGAAAATCTGTCGTCAGGAGTGCTGGATGCATGAGCATGTGTGAGTGTGTGCGTGTGCGTAGCACGTGCGTTGTGTGTGCCTGTGAAAGGGCTAAATCACGACCCTACGGGGTGGCCTCCAGGCGCCAAGTGGAAAGGGGGGATTGTTCCACGTGGCAAGTAGTGGTTGATCCAGTTCATACGAACCGTTGATTCTGCGAACTCTATGGGTGCAATCTCCTCCTTTTGTTGTAAAGGAAAATTAAGTAGGCTTTGTTAAGCCTATTCTAAAAATGGCCAAGTGTTGAGTGTTGTACCTTGTGAGCCTAATTGTTGTGCTTGTAAAGGTTGTGAGGGAAATGAGGCATGTGTGCTAAGTGTTAAATCAAATGTGCCTAAATTGTTAATGATCATTGAGTTTAATAGAGGTTGTTCTAAAACAACATTCTTTTTAATGTATTTCCTTTTATAATTCAATGAAAATCATTTCTTTTTGCTCATGGGATAATTCCTTGCCTTTTATTGTTTATTTCTATACAATTATCCATGTGGTTAACATATTGTAGGTAATTAATAGTTAATTAATTTGACAACCTAGGTCCTGCCAATCAATGAAACCAGAGTTGTCGTATGCTAATAACTAGTACAAATCGCCCACAAAATTGCAGTCACCTAACATATAATCATAAAATATAAACATAGCCAAACAAACAAATCATATTACATTAACTAAATAAACAAAAATTTGGTACTAACGAGAGGATTTATTGCAAAACATAAGTATATAAATCCAAGGAGATGCACAACAGAAATCACCTTGCGAACTGTCAAATATACCTGAGTACGGAACCCAAAAACAAGTCAATAAAAATTGAGGAGAGTGAAACAACAATAATAGAGTGCAACATTAATCGAAAGCAAGAGAAAATGGGTACTATGGATTTAATTAATTCATTTATTACACATCTCATTATCCGGTTCCATTTTGTATATTGGAAGCCTAAATTATTATAGTCCACAATCTGTCCATCGACGTCTTAGGGCACGAGAGGATTTTGTGTAACTTCCTACGGTGCAAGACCGGTATAGATCACTCTCTTAGTCGAGAAGATGGCTTATACCCATCAAGTCACCACTCTCCGTCACCCTAAGGTCATTGTGGAAAGGGGTGCCAACTATGTTGTGCAGTGTGAACGCGTACAAGCGCTATGTACGCTGAACTACATACAACTAATGACCCACACACTGATTGAGAAAGAAACCACTCCAAACCTCGAGCCATGCATCCCGCCATCTCAGTTGACCGCTAAGCCTAAACAAAGAGTCATAAAAATGGCCAGCAACTCCCTAAACTGGATCCTGAAACCGGTCTGAAATACTATAGCTACAACCAAAATCTAGCAAGTAGCGTGGCTAAAACTAGTTATCTAATTCTTTTAATTTCAGACAAATTCGTCATACTGATTATCTAAACATTTCAGATAACTATATTATTTATTGGCATCCAATTAAATCATATCAACAATTACACTTTTTAATTCCAGGATTTTCAGATATTCACATTATCCTTCAACTTATCCGTTTACAAGTAGTTTTCACTTCAGTTAATGGTTCCGATTAAAGTATTAATTAATAGTAAAAATGATGTCGATTTTATGAATAATGGAGTTTGTTTTACACATGTTATGATAAGGCCATATCCAATAAGCTTAAATGCTTTATAATTTGTTAAAACATGAGAATCGTTTAAAGAATTGTAATTAACTCGACAGTTAATTATATTTATCTAATTATTCACACTCTAAGTCAACAATTTGATTTGCATTACCCACAGTTAATATTCAAGTACCTAAGATGGCAAGAAATACGAAAATGGGTATGATCTCAGCAAGAGACAAGAATGCACACTAATCGATGCAACACACGAAGAAAATCACAATTTAGACAACCACATGGAAAAGAGGAGAGACTACTCTACCTAATATCATCAGAGGGTCACAACAACTCTGTGAAAACAGATCGGAGACTCTCAACACTACATGTGTCCCAAATCTGTGCCTCGAAAATCGATGCGAAAACTATCCAATCCAACCGTACGGATGCATCCAACACCCTCGAGAGCCCCAAGATCGAGTCTTGGATCGTCGAAATCTGACCTTGGATGCCCTCAATCTAAGTGCAATAAATTGGATCGTTAGATCTTAAATAGTGATGAGAACCTCGTCATAAACCCTAAACTAGCACCATCTAACCCAGATTTGCAAGAAAAAGCTCCTACATAACTATAGAAAGGCTTGACTTAGAGAAATTCTGAGTTTGTGAAGAAAACAAGAACTAAGGGGTAAAAATGCAATTTCACCAACTCAATCTGAAAATAGGGTAACTCAAGATCCAAACATAGGTCAAACTAACATAATAAGAAGAAAAGTGGGATGAGTTGATCCAATAAGGGCTACAGCAACTCCAAGGAATTAAATGACATCCTGTAACCTTAAAAACAAATCCACTTCAATTCACGAGGTTCGAGGCAAATAAAAAATTGAATAAACCCTCTAAAATTCATAGAAAAATAATCTCTAGGGTTTAGAACCTTCAATTTGGCCTTAGGAACCCATTTTGACCTACGTTAAGAACCATGCCCAATTAATGACTTAATTTGGGTTTTTACGTAAATTGACCAGTCAAAAAAGGTCTATTCTAGAAATAAAATTACCATTAGAATCCTTAGGTCCTAGTTAGTCATGTATAAAAACTTGAGCCTAAGAAGAGACCTTCTTGACCAACTTTACATTTTGGTTCTCATCTATTACTCTTTGACCCTCAACTTTTGAAACCCTCGCATTTTGTCCCCTAAGTCTTCTTCGTTCTTTGCAGTTGGGTCCTCCCTGCAAAACCCTGAGCAGCGCCATGCTCCGACGACTTTGCGCAGAGCATGACACCGCGTAGGGTGAGGGAGACCCTCTACCAAGACAACCGGGGGTTCCCTGCGACGTCTGCTGTCGCAGGGACACCTCCATGGTCTCTGCGGCTGCCCATACCTCCCGTGCGAACGCACGGAAGGTATGGGTCTCCATCTCCGGCCGTCCTCCGGCGAGGGAGGCACGTCGCCTCCCTCCGCCCTCCTCTCTGATTTCACCTCTATAAAAGCTGCCCCCGTCTGCCGAACTCAGCAGCTCGATTCTGACGGAGAATCACCCACAGCTTTCCTCTCTTCCCACTCCGGCAGAAGCTCTCCAGCTCCGGCGGTTCCTCCTCCTCCTCGTCGCTCTGCCGCAATACCAGCAGCAGAGCTGCCTTCGCCCGTTGTTCCCGCGTCGCGCCGTACCCAGCGCGCTCTCTCTCGCTCTCTCCTCGTCGTCCCCTCTCTCTGGGCACCTTCTTCTCCGGCGACAGTCGATACGACTGCCGCCCTGCTCCGTCCCCCTTCCGTCCCTCCAAGTAGGTACAGTTGTCTCCCTTCCTCCCCTCTTTCTTTTCCCTACTTCAATTTGTTCAACGACCCTTCGACCGCACCTGATCACCCTCACCTTCTCCATCTCCGGCCAACCTCCGGCGAATCGCCCCCATCATTCCACCACTCCACACGACTCGCCGACCGACCCAAAACCTCCGCCTCTTCACGCTGAACCACTTCCGCCCCTTCATTTCCTGCCATTCGCTACCTAAAGACCTCCCGAACAAACCCATTCCCCCGGCCACAGTCCGACCTAGGGCAGCCCCTACACTCCGCCCCACGCCTCGCCACCACCCGCACGAGCTTCTTCGCACTCTGGCGAAGCTCCCTGCACCTTCTGACTAGGCCAAAAGGCCGTATTTTTGTGAACAGGTCACCCATCCTCCGCCGCCATTGCTAAGTAGGTGGAGCTTCTTCCTCCTGCAGCTGCAGCTTCGCTCTCGCCCAAGCTTGCGCTACAGGACGCGCGGTTCACCCCCACGCAGCTGCCCAGGCCTGCAGCTGGGGTGAAAGCCTCGCAACAGCCGCGATTGCCTGCAGCTTTCTGAGCTGCAGGCGCCAAATTGGGGTGGGACATTTAGTCCCACCTCGGTAGATTCTGAAGCCGCGCACCTACATAAATTGTAAAAGTGTTGTAGGCTTATCGCCTCAGTTACACGGGGTGAGGTCCCTCTCACCCGCTTACCCGGCCTCATCCGCGACCACCCCCCGTGGACCTAGCCCGACCCGTATACCCGACCTGCACTCCTTGCCCACCACCGCACGCCGGTGGGCCTGGACCCGGGCGCGACCCATATCCGAATACCCGGTGGCTCTGGGAGAGCTATCCTACGAGCGAAATCTAAGAGAGAGAGACGCGAGGGAGGGTAGGATTAGGTTTTGCCCTCTGACCAAGCTGTGAGTGTGCAGGTCGAGGCAGAGAAGAAAAAGAAGAAGAGAACAGAAGGAAGAAGTAGCCAGAGCCGTGGCTGCTTGAAGCAAAGCAGAAGAAGAAGGACTGCGAGAAGAAGAAGAAAGAAAGAAGAAAGGAGGACGCACTGTAGCAGAGGCAACTTAAGTCGTCTGATTGAAAAATCAGACGACGCTCTGCAGAGAAGAAGAAGGAAAGGCACCGCAAAGAAGAAAGAAAGAAAAAGAACAGAAGGAAGAAGACAGAGCTGAAGGAGAAAGAAGAGAGAAGAAGAACAAGAAGAGAAAGAAGAAAAAGAAAAGGAACAAGAGAACAAAAGAGAAACAAGAAGAAGAAAGAAGACCAAAGAACTGAAGAGAAGAGAAGAGAAGAGAAGAAGAAAAAGCCAACAAGACAAATCTCTCTCTCTCTCTCTCTCATTTTTGTAATAGAAACATTGTACTTCTAGAATACAGTTTGCTCCCTGAGTTCGACCTCGGGAAAACTTTTATTTCCGAGTAACAAATTGTATTAAACTGGTAACCGCTTCTCTATACTATACTACGGCGAAATATTAGAACTACAGACGAGAGGCGAGCCAATTTTTTGGCGCCGTTGCCGAGGAGCAACGGCTATTCTAGAAGTTATAAAAGTTCTATTCATAAGTTTCTAATAAACTCTATCTCTCTTTGGTGCAGGTACAGGAAGAAAGAAAGACGCAGCCGCACCACAGCCACTCCAAGGACAGGTAACTTCCTATTAAACCCTAAAATTTAAAGAGGAAAAACAAAAAAATAATAGGTATAACCTGTCTTTCATACATAGTAAAAGTTGCATGTTCTCAAAACCACTATTCCTGCACACAATTTTAAAGGTAATTAAGGGCTAACACCTCCCTGCCTGAGCCCTAATTACCCAAACAAGGAGTTAAATGGACCAAGTAGAGCCAACATAAGGTCAAACATTAGGATTTCAGAAGCACACCCCTTAATCAAGAATTCAGGAAATCCAAAAGAGGTGTGCCCAAGCCATTGATTGAAAATAATTAATAAGGAAAATCCTAAACAATTGGCTCTCTCTAAACACTTGAATCCTAAAAAACAAGGCCTAAATTCTCAAGGGAACCACTAGGTGAAGTTGACCCCTAGGGTCAACCAACCTTCAAATTAGGCCACCTTGTTCACAAAAACACCTAAGAGTTCAAGTGAAACCTTAAGCACCTTGATCTTAAAGTAAAAGAGGTAGACTTAAGAGGTCAAGATCCCCATTCTGGTCTACCTGGAACCGCAGTGACAAGAGAGGTCGGGTGGGGGAAACCCTGTAACCCGTGGGGACGCTCTACAATGTAGGGGTCTTCGCGGGACTCACCCTCTCTGGCTGACCAGGTAATTCTCAGGTAGACGATCTTTCTGATTAAGGGGTCCATCTGCCCCGCACCTCTATAGTCACCCAACACATTTTTGGGTGTCTTGATTGGGTCCAGCACCTTCTAAACTCCTCTATTCCAATAGTGCATGAACGGTAGGAGATCCTTAAGACCACCCTTAAGATCTCCTTTAGGAATTCACTCTCGTCAAGGCCAAGCCTCGACGCCTGTGTTTGAACAACAACCCTACCCCATCATTCTCTCATCTGATTCTGAACCAAACTCTTCTTCTTCCCCCATCATGGCTCATCCTGTTGAGGAAGAAAACAATCTGGAGCACCAGCTCCAGCGATTCAACGACCTCTTCCAAAACTTTGTGCACCCACCGCAGCGTCCTTTGATGCGAGACCATTATAATCCTACTGCGGTGGCCATCGAACCTCGAGTCAGAATCCCGACTGGAGGACCTAATTCCGAATTGAAGCCCAACATGATTCATGCTATACCTAAATTCCATGGGCTTAATTCCGAAGATCCCTTCCAACACATCAAACAGCTAAAGCATCTGGCCCAAACTTTTGGGTTAGACGCACAAAATCGGGATATTCTTCTCATGAAGATGTTCTCCTTCTCTCTTATAGACAAGGCCGCTCATTGGTATCAAACTGAGACCCGGCCGATCAACACTTGGGAAGAACTTCGGTCCGAGTTTTTGAAAAAGTTCTTCCCCGTTGGTCGGACCAACGCCTTGCGCCATCAGATTACGCACTTCACTCAACAAACAGGGGAACCTCTCCATGAGGCATGGGATCGTTTTCAGGATCTCATGAGAAAGTGCCCCCATCACGGAGTTCCTAAATGGGAACAGGTCCAATCTTTTTACCAGGGACTCCGTGAGGATATCCGTCTTTTCGTCAATGCAACCCGCGGAGGAAATATCATGGGTCAACATGAGGACACCGTGTGGGAGATTCTCGAAAACATGTGCGAGAACTCCATCAACAATGACTCCATGGGATAATTCGACAGGACGAATATCCGTGCATCGACGAATCTTAGGGGAGCACATGAGACGCAGGGCCTGTCCGCATCAGTCGACCTGGAATTAATGGCCATTCGATTGGACAAGGTCTCAATTATTGAAAAGAAGGTGGATGAGCTGACTCAGCACCTGCAACGAGCCACCTCTGCGCATAAGCCCTTTGCACAGCCTCCTTCCACAAGGGAAACTGTGCAAAACATTCCCCATCGATCTTCTCCTAGGATGGATCCATCATCCGAATCCTTGATAGGAGGTCCTTCCGATTCTTTCTACACCAGCCTAGGGAATACCATCCCCTCTTTCTCTGACTCTCTAGAGGTTCCTCAGACCTGCGAGGACCTCAACGCCATCCAGAACGACCCGTTCTCCAATACCTATAACCCTGGATGGCAAAACCATCCCAACTTTCAGTGGGCAGGAAATCCCCAAACCCAAAGACCACCCTTTCAGCCCCGCCCACAACCCCTCGTCCTTACCAGCCGCCTCAGCCTCGGCCCAACCCTACTTATCCTTCAGGGCCAAATCAGGATCAAATGTCCCTTATCCTTCAGACTCTGGCTGACATTCAAAGAACGAATGCAGCTATTCAAAAGCAACACAAGGACGAACTTACAGAGCTCCGAAACCAATTGGCCCAGTTGGCAAACTCTCGCCAGCCAGGCACTCTTCCTTCCCAACCTCTTCCTAATCCAAATAACGTGCCGACCCAGCGACGCGTTATGAACCCAAACCCGGGCCATGCCCATATGATTTATCAGGCCCCCTCTGTTCCTTCACCCGACGGAATGGAGGCCTCCACTTCTTTTGCAGGTTACCAGCAGCAACCTATCTTACCCAATCCCAACCAAAACCAGGCGGGACTTAATTCCGTAACAACCCGTAGTGGTAAGGAAACCCAAGACCCACCTCATCCAAACCACTCCAAGCCTGGTAGTGATCCCAAGCCTAGGACAGTAATCCAGGACGTTCCTACCCCTATCCCAGATCCAAGACCTGGACCTATCCTAGAAGAACCAACCAAGATCCCGTTTCCCGAGGCCTTGACCAAGGGAAAGAAGACCATCAAGCCCGTGGCACCTGAGGATGACCTGGTCAAGCTCTTTGAGCAGGTCCACATAAACATCCCCTTGATGGATGCAATCCGCCACGTACCGGCTTACGCACGATTTTTAAAGAATGTGTGTACACCCCAGCGTAAGCCGCAAACCAAGGGTGGGAGTCCAATTATTCTGTCAGAGCAAGCCAGCTCTGTAATCCTCAGTAGACTCCCACCCAAGGCTAAAGATCCTGGTACTCCCCTGATTTCCTGCAAGATAGGTGATACCCAATTTGATAGAGCTTTGCTAGACTTGGGTGCATCCATAAATCTGATACCCATATCCTTACTTGACCATCTAGAAGAATCTGAGCTAAAACCAACCGAGGTGACATTAAAATTAGCAGATCGATCCATAAAGTCACCAAAAGGGATTCTCGAGGATGTTATCGTAAGAGTGCGGGATTTCTATTTCCCCGTGGACTTCATAGTCTTAGATATGGACGCACCTGAGAACCCTAGGGATACACCAATCATTTTAGGGAGACCTTTCTTGGCTACTGCTCGACCCAACATTAGCTGTGAGAAGGGCCAAATAGAGCTCAAATTTGGGGATCAAACCTTGAAAATTGATATATTTAAGACCCAACAAGGAATTAATTGCGGTGTCATCGAACAGATTTGTGACATTAGGGCTTTGGTTGATGAAACACACTTCCAGAATGACCTGATTATGCCTCATCAACCACAGAAAGATCTTGACCCGCAAACAGAGGAGTCGAATCCAGATATAAACAACCCAGTAACTCCTACCCTTGAACCTCATGTCTATACTGAACCACCCGCTACTGCTGATAACCCTATCCTCGAGTTGAGGCCTCTTCCTACTCACTTAAAATACGTCTTTCTGGGTTCTAATCAGACCCTCCCTGTGATTATCAATTCCAACCTCAATCCCGAACAGGAATCCCGTCTGATTACTGTCCTCCAGCAACATCGCAAAGCCATCGGGTGGAATCTCGATGATTTGACTGGAATAAGTCCCTCTTATTGTACTCATCATATCTATTCAGAAGAGGGCGCACGACTTTCTCGTGAAATGCAGAGACGTTTGAACCCTAATCTGTAGGAGGTCGTGAAGAAGGAGATCATCAAGTGGTTAGATGCCGGAATCATCTACCCGATCTCCGATAGTCGTTGGGTGAGCCCGATTCAGGTTGTGCCTAAAAAGGCAGGACTCACCACTATAACGACTGAGACCGGAGAAATCATTCCTACCTGATTAGCCAATGCATGGAGAGTCTGTATAGATTACCGCCGACTCAATTCCTCCACGAAGAAGGATCATTTCCCACTACCTTTCATTGACCAAATTCTCGAGAAACTAGCGGGAAATAGGTTCTTCTGCTTTCTTGATGGGTACTCCGGTTACAACCAGGTGGCAATCCATCCTGAGGACCAAGAAAAGACCACGTTCACCTGCCCCTTCGGAACATACGCTTTCCGAAGGATGCCTTTCAGTCTTTGCAATGCACCCGCTACCGTTCAGCGGTGCATGCTTGCCATATTCTCAGATATGGTGGGTGATTTTCTGGAAGTCTTCATGGATGACTTTTCAATTTTTGGAGAATCTTTTGACGATTTCCTCCAACACTTGGTCCAAATACCCAGGCGGTGCATCGAGGTAAATTTGGTTCTTTCCTGGGAAAAGAGCCATTTCATGGTGCCTGAGGGAATTGTCCTGGGACACTCAATTTTAGAAAAAGGCATTCAAGTGGATCGAGCTAAGGTTGATCTGATCTCTCGCCTTCCTATGCCTAGCTCGATCAAGGACATCCGTTCTTTTTTGGGGCATGTCGTTTTTACCATCATTTCATTCTGGATTTCTCGAAAATCGCACGCCCCTTGGCTTCTCTCCTCTCTAAGGATGTACCCTTTGAAATCTCCAAGGAATGCACACTAGCCTTTGAAAACCTGCGTGACCGAGTCACCCAGGCACCTATCCTAGAATCCCCTGATTGGTCTCAACCCTTTGAGATCATGTGCGATGCGTCTGATTTCGCTGTAGGAGCGGTCCTGGGGTAGAAAGCTGACGGGAAACCCGTGGTCATCTACTACGCTAGTAAGACACTTGACGAGGCTCAGCGTAACTATACGGTTACGAAGAAAGAGCTGCTAGCCGTAGTATTTGCCCTTGAAAAGTTCCGATCATATCTTCTGGGTTCCCATGTCATCATTTACTCGGATCACACGGCTGTAAGGCATCTCCTTGCCAAGAAGGACACGAAGCCACGACTAATCCGTTGGATCTTGATGTTGCAAGAATTCGATCTTGAGATTCGCGACAAGGCGGGAAGGCAGAATGTGGTAGCCGACCATCTGTCCCGTCTTCCTTCTGAGATTATCAACCCTTCCGGACCCATCACGGAATACTTTCCTGATGAGCACCTGCTTGCTGTTGGTACTAGGCTTCCATAGTTTGCTGATATAGTAAACTACTTGGCATCTCATCAGACCCCGTCTAATTGGCCGAAGGCCAAGAAAGACAAATTGCGTTCTGATACCAAGTATTACATCTGGGAAGATCTATACCTTTTCCGCATAGGTACTGATCAAATCATCCGGAGATGTGTCCCAGAGGAGGAATTCAATAATATCCTCTCTTTCTGCCATGACCAGGCATGCGGTGGCCATTTCTCTGGGCATAAAACCGCATCAAAAGTCCTCCAGTGTGGCTTCTACTGGCCTACACTATTCAAAGACGCATACAGTCACTGCAAGGCATGCAGTCGTTGCCAGACCTTGGGCAACATGAGCCGTCGCGACATGATGCCTTTCTAGCCGATTCTCGTATGCGAAATCTTTGATGTTTGGGGGATTGATTTTATGGGCCCCTTTCCTGTTTCGGATGGTTTCGAGTACATTTTGCTTGCTGTGGACTACGTGTCCAAATGGATTGAAGCCATACCGACCGGAACCTGTGATCACAAAATTGTTCTCAAATTCATTCATCAAAACATTTTCTCAAGGTTCGGAATTCCCCGTGCTATAATCTCTGATGGGGGGACCCATTTTACAAATGCTCAGTTTAGGTCACTGATGACCAAATACGGGGTGTCTCACCGAATCTCTACTCCTTACCACCCCCAAACTAATGGTCTAGCTGAGTTGTCAAATCGGGAGATCAAGAAGATCCTGCAGGTCACTGTTCGGCCTGACAGGAAGGACTGGTCGTCCCGACTTCTGGAAGCATTGTGGGCCTATAGGACCGCCCACAAAACCTAATTAGGCATGTCTCCCTTTAGACTGGTGTATGGAAAGGCGTGTCACCTTCCCGTAGAACTGGAACATAAAGCCTATTGGGCAGTACGGAACTGTAATCTAGATCTTTCGAAGGCTGGCACCCACAAAAAACTCCAAATCAGCGAGATCGATGAATTACGCCTAGACGCGTATGAGAACTCGCAAATCTACAAGGAGCGGGTTAAAGCCTTCCATGACAAGCATATCTCGAGAAAGATCCTTCATCCTGGTCAGAAGGTCCTACTCTTGATGCCCGACTCAAACTTTTCCCGGGAAAGCTGCGATCCAAGTGGGTCGAACCATATTTAGTCCGACAGGTTTTTAGTAATGGAGCTATCGAAATCAGTCCACTCAGCCACGATTCCGAACCTTTTATCGTGAACGGTCAGAGACTCAAGCCGTTCATTGATGTGACTTCTACTGATTTGGCTGAATCATCTCTTATCCTCCATTCCCCTTGAGCTTATTGCGCCCAGTCGATGGCGTAAAACTCAGCGCTTAACGGGAGGCAGCCCGTCATTTTCTGAAAATCTAAAACCCTTTTCACACTTTTGTGCACTTAAAGTTCACCCTTATAGACAGCCGACTCCACCTCAGATGCTTGCATCTAAGATTAGAAATCGTCCGCAGAATTCATCCCGACCCATTCACTCATTAAAACATCTGTCTTAAGGAGTGAACTAAGTAAATAAAAATCCCCTAAGTCACAATGAGGACATTGCAAACCTTAGGCATGACGGGGTATAAAAGTGCAAAACTTGTAAAAAAAAAAAGGTTTTAAAACAAAAAATTCACATATGCCAAAAACATCATAAAAATTAAAAAATTTTTTCAAAAAAAAAAAAAAGAGTAAGAGGAGAAAGGAAATTTTGTGGGAGAAGGGAAAAGAAACAAAATGAAAAGGAGCACAAAAAATGAAAGAAAAGAGTGATAGTCCTTGGTAAGAAACTAAGGAATTGACCTAAGTTCTAGACCTTATTCAAGAAAAGAAATGAAAAGTGCATGGTGAGATTAGTAAGAACGCAAACTTTAGGCATTCTTGGATAGAGTCTTAGTACCCATTAATTTCTAGACAATCCTCAAGAGGTTGAGGAAAATGAAAAGCTTAAGTATTAGGTCAAAGGCTTAGGGAGTATTTGACCTCATTAACTAACTTATGGTTTACGGGACTCAGTAACCTAAGCACCCCAACCTCACACACAGCCTGGTTCAGTAAGCGTAAAAATCAAAATCACACAGAAGCGTCACAAAATTCTGAAAAATACACCTAGAATAGGAGCGGCCGATCAACACAAGTTGATTTGGACAAGTTCCCAGTGCGGAGAGGTGGGAAATCCCCTCGAAGATGCGTAACAAAATATCATCTCCTCGGTGCTTGTCTCTTAGGATATTTACATATCCTACTGGGGGCATGTAAGCACTCTGCTGGTTCAGATTCCATAGATGGCATTATCACGAAGTTTCAATTGTCAGGGTCTGGATTCGGCCACGGAACACCATGGATGGGATTATCTCGAAATCTCAATAGCCAGGGTTCCGGGGGTTGCCATGGGCGGTGCTATCTCGAAGCATCGATTGCCAGGAACCTTTGAGGATTGATGATAGGAGCAAGGAATCTGATACAGACCGTGTTGAAAAGCCAATCCTAGGCTAGAAATAAAAAGAAAAAGAGAGAGAAAAACTTTCCAAACAGAAAAACTTTCTATCCCTCTCTCTTACAAAACGCACTGCGAACTGAACCAGGGCTACAATCATTTCAAGCACGGGTGCTTTGAACACAAAGTCCAATAGACCTTAGGTTAGTTCTTGTGGGCCTTAAAAACCTTTGCCAAAGACTGAGGCTGAGGCTAGACAGATCTGGATCTTGATTGGTACTAGAGTACCTTTTAGGCCTATGGTCAGCATTCTAACCTAATCTAAGTTCAAATGAAAAAGTACTTATCTAAAGTTGTTAAAAACATCGTGGTCTAGACCAAAGGTTAAAACCTTAGGTTTTTGCTAAGGGACTAGCAAAAGCTAAGCATGGGGGTATGATGAGAACCTCGTCATAAACCCTAAACTAGCACCATCTAACCCTGATTTACAAGAAAAAGCTCCTACATAACTATAGAAAGGCTTGACTTAGAGAAATTCTGAGTTTGTGAAGAAAATAGGAACTAAGGGGTAAAAATGTAATTTCACCAACTCAATCTGAAAATAAGGTAACTCAGGATCCAAACATAGGTCAAACTAACATAATAAGGAGAAAAGTGGGATGAGTTGATCCAATAAAGGCTACAGCAACTCCAAGGAATTAAATGACATCCTGTAACCCTAAAAACAAACCCACTTCAATTCACAAGGCTCGAGGCAAAGAAAAAATCGAATAAACCCTTTAAAATTCATATAAAAATAATCTCTAGGGTTTAGAACCTTCAATTTGGCCTTAGGAACCCATTTTGACCTACATTGAGAACCATGCCCAATTAATGACTTAATTTGGGTTTTTACGTAAATTGACCGATCAAACAAGGTCTATTCTAGAAATAAAATTACCATTAGAATCCTTAGGTCCTAGTTCTTCATGTATAAAAACTTGAGCCTAAGAAGAAACCTTCTTGACCAACTTTACATTTTGGTCCTCATCTATTACTTTTTGACCCTCAACTTTTGAAACCCTCACATTTTGGCCCCTAAGTCTTCTTCGTTCTTTGCATTTGGCTCCTCTCTGCAAAACCCTGAGCAGCGCCAGGCTCCGGCGACTTTGCGCGGAGCATGGCGCCGTGCAGGGTGAGGGAGACCCTCTACCAAGACAACCGGGGATTCCCTGCGACGTCTGCTGTCGTAGGGACACCTCCATGGTCTCTGCGGCTGCCCATACCTCCCGTGCGAACGCACGGAAGGTATGGGTCTCCATCTCCGGCCGTCCTCCGGCGAGGGAGGCACGTCGCCTCCCTCCGCCCTCCTCTCTGATTTCACCTCTATAAAAGCCACCCCCGTTTGCCGAACTCAGTAGCTCGGTTCTGACGAAGAATCACCCACAGCTTTCCTCTCTTCCCACTCCGGCAAAAGCCCTCCAGCTGCGGCGGTTCCTCCTCCTCCTCCTCGTCGCTCTACCGCAATACCAGCAGCAGAGCTGCCTTCGCCCACTGTTCCCGCGTCGCGCCGTACCCAGCGTGCGCTCTCCCGCTCTCTCCTCGTCACCCCCTCTCTCTGGGCACCTTCTTCTCCGGAGACAGTCGATACGACTGCCGCCCTGCTCCGTCCCCCTTCCGTCCCTCCAAGTAGGTACAGTTGTCTCCCTTCCTCCCCTCTTTCTTTTCCCTACTTCAATTTGTTCAACGACCCTTCGACCGCACCTGATCACCCTCACCTTCTCCATCTCCGGCCAACCTCCGGCGAATCGCCCCCATCATTCCACCACTCCACACGACTCGCCGACCGACCCAAAACCTCCGCCTCTTCACGCTGAACCACTTCCGCCCCTTCATTTCCTGCCATTCGCTACCTAAAGACCCCCCGAACAAACCCATTCCCCCGGCCACAGTCCGACCTAGGGCAGCCCCTACACTCCGCCCCACGCCTCGCCACCACCCGCACGAGCTTCTTCGCACTCTGGCGAAGCTCCCTGCACCTTCTGACTAGGCCGAGAGGCCGTATTTCTGTGAACAGGTCACCCGTCCTCCGCCGCCATTGCTGAGCAGGTGGAGCTTCTTCCGCCTGCAGCTGCAGCTTCGCTCTCGCCCTGGCTTGCGCTCCAGGACGCGCGGTTCGCCCCCACGCAGCTGCCCAGGCGTGCAGCTGGGGTGAAAGCCTCGCAACAGCCGCGATTGCCTGCAGCTTTCTTAGCTGCAGGCGCCAAATTGGGGTGGGACATTTAGTCCCACCTCGGTAGATTCTGAAGCCGCGCACCTACATAAATTGTAAAAGTGTTGTAGGCTTATTGCCTCAATTACACGGGGTGAGGTCCCTCTCACCCGCTTACCCGGTCTCGTCCGCGACCACCCCCTGCGGACCTAGCCCGACCCGTATACCCGACCTGCACTCCTCGCCCACCACCGCACGCCGGTGGGCCTGGACCCGGGCGCGACCCGTATCCGAATACCCGGTGGCTCTGGGAGAGCTATCCTACGAGCGAAATCTGAGAGAGAGAGACGCGAGGGAGGGTAGGCTTAGGTTTTGCCCTCTGACCAAGCTGTGAGTGTGCAGGTCGAGGCAGAGAAGAAAAAGAAGAAGAGAACAGAAGGAAGAAGCAGCCAGAGCCGTGGCTGCTTGAAGCAAAGCAGAAGAAGGATTGCAAGAAGAAGAAGAAGAAAGAAAGAAGAAAGGAGGACGCACTGTAGCAGAGGCTACTTAAGTCGTCTGATTGAAAAATCAGACGACGCTCTGCAAAGAAGAAGGAAAGGCACCGCAAAGAAGAAAGAAAGAAAAAGAATAGAAGGAAGAAGACAAAGAGCTGAAGGAGAAAGAAGAGAGAAGCAGAACAAGAAGAGAAAGAAGAAAAAGAAAAGGAACAAGAGAACAGAAGAGAAACAAGAAGAAGAAAGAAGACCAAAGAACTGAAGAGAAGAGAAGAGAAGAGAAGAAGAAAAAGCCAACAAGACAAATCTCTCTCTCTCTCTCATTTTTGTAATAGAAACATTGTATTTCTAGAATACAGTTTGCTCCCTGAGTTCGACCTCGGGAAAACTTTTATTTCCTAGTAACAAATTATATTAAACTGGTAACCGCTTCTCTATACTATACTACGACGAAATATTAGAACTACAGACGAGAGGCGAGCCAAATAGCACACTAATTCCCTATATAGTAGGATCAAACAACCTCCAATTTTCATGAAGCACATACCATCGGAAACCTTGTGATACCTGAAAACTAACAATACTCTTGGATCGTTGATCGAAGGTTCGGATTGCAAAAATGAAAGGCACACATGTTTTAAATCTGTTTACGTGTTTTTAATTCTTGCAGGCTCCGATTTGCATACGAAAAGCACCAACGGGTTCATCTTAACACGTTTAAATATGAAAAGACTCTAGAATCTGGGTTCGGGGCTTTATAATTAAGCCATTAACTAAGTAGTTAGTCTATTAAGTATATATTAGTGTAGTAGTCTATATATTATAAAGTAATATATGCTATATTAGTTAAGTAATAGTAGCATTAGCATAATATAAATAATATAACTTAAGTAGTAAGATAAGTAAGTAGTAATTAACTGTTACGACCTGGTTTCTAGATCCCTACAGGATCCGAGACCGGCTCACCTCGACTAATCCCAAGACCTAGTCGTCCAATGAGAAATAACCAAAAGTAGGAAAATAAACCACATCTACGTATGCATTATAACTAAGCAGAAGTAAAAGTGAGACTGTAAAGGAAAGTAGAACAAACTGTCTCAAAATAGTACATGCCACCACAACAACAACAGCGGAAAGGAAACAGGAAGTAACAGTCACATTAATTTAAATGTCCAGTACTCACAACTACAGTAGAAAAGGAAAAGGTGGAAAAGACAACAACTACGGCTGGGCCCAGCATCCCCTGTAGCCGGAAACTCAGGCTGCTCAACTCCTAGTCCTGAACAAGGTTACGAAAAGACAGAGTCAGCGAACACTGAATAGAGTGGTGTTTACATTGTTTATGTGCAAGTAAAGTAAAACAAGCAATAGGGATTTTATTCTCATTTCCATTTATCTCATCTATGTATTTCTGGTTCATTTATTTCACAAAGGATTCATGTATTTCTTGATCTTGCTTGTTCCTCATGGGAACGACCTTGATTGCAATCTTTCCCATGGTGTAGAAGGTACACGTGGTGCTCTTCTGGCCGGGAGAGTCCCCTGCGGTAGTCCTACACCCAATCAACCACCCCGAGGTCACTGTCGTGACATAGTGGTGACTACGACACACGTGATAAACGCACGAGTAGCTACCCCGCACTAACACGCGGTCAGTCGTTTCCGCTAGCGGGTATGCCTAAAGCACAGCACGGAACAGTACAAGGCCTTGCCCTCTCAGAACAGGGGCCTCGCCCCTCAAAACCAAATAGGGATCTCGCCCCTCCACAGTCCGCGTACCCTCGTCCAACTATTCCGGTTTGTCCAGATGGCCAAAAAAGTCAGTGTAGGTTGGCTAATCCTAACCCCGGGCCCCGTGGGGTGGCTAGCTCCCTCCCTACACTAGTAGCTCACCTCAGTACCACGTACGTGAGGGCCAATAGGAGTCGGTGCAGAGTGACCAATCCTACCTTAAGTCTCAACCCAAGGGGCGGCTGGCTCTCCCTCTACACTAAAAGGGATAGTTGCTCTCCTTAGTACCATGTATACAAGGGCCAGCTCACTTCCCGTCTATGTACCAAATTCCTTTCTTATACAAGAGTTCTACTCCTAATTCCCCGTAGGGTTCATGCTCATATTCATCTCATTTATCAATATCCAGATCACATTATTCAATTTCCAATTTTCCATTATATAGCAGGCAGCTCGTGTTTTCATGTCTGTCACAGCATCTCATAAATACATTAATACCGTTGCTAGCAATTTAATTTAAACATGCATCTCAAGTAAACAGTATAGCACAAAACAGGCTCATACATTTCTACCCTAGGGTTCATTCCATATCCTAGAGTTCAATCCAATTATTCTAAGCAAGCATAGTTTTTATTTAAAACTTAACAATTTAATTAAACCACTCTACCAGGTACCACGGGAGGTATAGGGGCCTGCACCGCAGATTTCGTCGTCTCTACGGGCCCCAAACATGCCACCGGCTGGTAACCTGTACTAGCGACTAAGTCACATCAGATGAGTCAAAACAGTGGGTACTCTACACTAACACGTAGAGAAACTCAAGCGAAAAACAACAGTACTTCGTTTGCGAAAATCCGATTCTGTTTGGGCCCCAAATGAGCCAAAAACACACATACTGTCTAAAAGCAGACTTTTGAAATTAGTCTCAGACGTCTTAAAAGACGTCAGATCTTACTTCTCACTTCCTACGGCTACCTCAAATGTCCAGACTCCTCTGCAACCGTTTGAGGAGAGTTCCAGACGTCGGACCTTCCTTCTAGTCGTCTGGAAGTGCCGTCAGACGTCTGGTGATGTGGTCAGACATCCAAAAGCTCCTAGAAAGGCGCACTACGTGCCTTTCCAACGCCTTGCACTTGCGTACGAAAATCACAGACCTATTTTCAGCCAAACATTCCAGCGCTACGGTTTGCTTGGCGGAAAGTCACGTAGGAACCACATACCTCCGCATGAAAAATAGGCTTTCAGACGTCTGGCTTCAGCTCCAGATGTCCTGATGTCTCTCTAGTCATCAGGTCGATGTTCCAGATGTCTGATACTGAAAAACCAGTATCCAGAACCTGCTCGCATAGCTTGTCTTCCTCTCACCTTCGCCTGCAGGAGCTGCAGCAACGTCTCCCGCAAATGCAGGAGGCCGAGGACTTCAGCCCGCGAGCCCCTCCTCCTCGCACGCGTCCTCGGCTCCTTCCACGAGCTCTCAACCGTGCACTCGCGTGCTTCCTCCAGCACGCGCTCTTCCTCCTCGAGCTCCACCGAGCTCACGTGACTCCCTCTCAAGCTCCTGCGTTCGCGACCGCACCCGCTGGAGGTGCTCCTCCGGCCTCACACTCAAGCTCCCCGAGCTTTCTCCTCTCTCCCACGGTCTCCCTCACTCTCTCACCGGCACTCCCCTCACTACTGCCCTTCTCCTTTCCTCGCCGTGGCTGCAACCGGGACAGGAAGGGCTAGAGGTGGCGGTGGCTGAAAGTGGTGGGGATGGAGAGGGTGGCGTGGGGGGTTTAAATAATGTGTCGGTTAGGGTTTAGGTGAGGGGCTAAAGGGGAGAGGGAAAGAGAGAGAGAAAAGCTCTGCACGTCACCCGCGCGCAGAGCGAAAAGAAGGTACGATATTTTCCTACTTTCAGATGTCTGACTCGTTATCTAGACGTCTGACCCGTTATCCAGACGTCTGACGGTTAGTCCAAAAGTCTTAAACAACCCAAAAAGGCACCGGGTAATTTCATTAACTTAGTAATTAAGTATCTAATAGCTTTAGTTAATTAAGTAATGTAGTATCTATTAAACTAAATAGTTAATATTTATATAAATTAAGTATATACTTAGTAAGTAAATAATCTATGTAGTAATAGTTAACTTAAGCAATAAAGATTAATTCAAAATAAATGATGATTGATTAAGCTAATTAAACCTCCATGTGAACGATCTGAACTCAACAAATTAAAAGTATTTGTGTAAAATGTTAGGTTATCTTGTGTCCTATATTATAATTAACAAACGACAAATAATTAATTAAGAAAGGTAGCTTAAGCATTATTTTTAGTGCCATTAATTAAGAATTATTTTTAGGTCCCTAACTTTTTCATCGTCTTCACATTTAGGTCCCTGCCGCCATTGGTGTAAACACTCCAAGCTCCGACGAGAATCGAGCGAGGATTTCTCGCTCGATTCTCAATCAAACTCTTCCAAAATTGAAAGGGAGATTCCTTAAGGAATTCCCTTCCAATTAAACTCGGCCATGAATCCTGATCCATTCCCAATCTTCCATGCGAATGCATGGAAGATGTGGGTATCAAATCTGCTCAAACTTTTCGAGCATCGCAAGTTTGTTTCCAAGCTTGGAGCTTCTCTTTTTTGGCCTATAAAAGGATCAAGGGCAAGAACCCTTGCTCCTTAGTAAATTTTGGCTAAAGAAAACCTTCTTTCTTCCCTCTTCGACCACCTCCGGAATTTGCTCCGACGACCTCTCTTAGACCTGCTCCTCCAACCATCAAATTGGAGGTGCCACCGTCTTCCTCTCTTCCTCGCGCACCTCTCTGGTCAAAGGGAGGGCATTCCTCTACCTCAATCACCGTCGCTGCCTCACCATCTCCTTCTCCAGCTCCAGTCAAGCCACGATCAGAGCTCTCCAGCGTTCTTCCTCATTCCTAAGTCCCCCTACCTTCTCCTCTACTCCCCAACATCATTTCTCCCTTACCTACACTAAAAATCAACCACGCTATCACCAACCACACCATCATCTTCATCCGCTCCAGCAAAGCCTTCCCGCCACACCACTGCTCGAAACGCCACCGCTCTACCCCTATTAGCACCGCCGTGTTCCAGAGAGCATAAGCCCTCTGGTTATTGAGGCTATTGGCCTCTCCTCAGTGCCACCGAGCACTACCATCCACGCACCACCTTCCCGAGGTCATTCGACCACCACAGGCACTTTCACTCCACAAAAACATCACCACTGCACTCGTCGATGACCGGCGAAGCTTTTGAGCCAATTTAATTGGGCTACAATGCCATGTTCATGCTTTTTAGGTTCAGCCGGAGCTCCACCACCACTTCCGTCTTCCCCAACCCTGTTTGCTCATCTCCAGCCCTCAACTCGCCTAGCTACAAACCGCAATAGACTCGAAACCATCAGCTGCAGTTGTCCAGGCCCTCAATCGAAGCCACCAGCTGCAGCTACTGCCCCAATTCCTTAAGCCAACCAGAGCAGCTTCGCATGAAGGAAGCAGGAGAGGATAGTCCCACATCATGTGGGATAAAATTCTGCCCGCGCATAAATTGAATTCTTGTCATCAGTTGCTTGCCTCAGCATGCACAGGGGGTGGGGTCCCCGCCCACGTACGTGCATACGCACGCCCTCGAAAGCGATTCACGCAACGTGGGTCTGGTTTGCCTAATCCGAAAGAGAAGAGATGAAGAGAAGGAAAATGAGAGAGGGGAGGGGGTTTTTGTCTCGCTGCCTATCTCTCGACACTTAGCAAAATTCTGAAGAGGCCTTCGCCTCTGTTGGTGTTGGTGCTGTGCCTCTCCCTGAGGCTTGAGAAAGAGAGGCCTTTGCCTCTGTGTGCTGGTTCTGAATCCCTATTGCACTTGCGTAGACGTGGTATTTTGTTGATTGATACTATTGCATTATTTAAGTAGAATTGTAATATGGTAATTTGGGGATTCAAATCACCATTTTTACCCTAATCTTTTTGCCACATTGACTCTTGAATCTATATTTATATCATTTATGTTTTAAATTGCAATTATATTGCTATATTCTTGCTTATAATTGTGATCTTGAGATAAATTGCCATATTGCTCTACGTTCGACCTCGAACTTTTCTAAGTTATAAATTTAAGTGTTTAATGCGATCTTGTCCTATACTATAACGTAGTTCGTAAACATCGACGATTTCGCGTTAACATTTTGGTGTCGTTGCCGAGGAGCAACACGTAATTTGATCTCTTGATTATGATTCCTGACTTTATACTAACTTGATTTATCTCTTTTGATTGTGATTGTGTAAGGGGAAATTTAGCTAAGGAGCAAGATCAACCACACAACAGCCACTCCAAGGGCAGGTAAACCATGAATCCATCTTCGTTAAGCCCCTGATTCTGAAAAGCTAAAAAAGAAAAAAATCCATTAAGACCAACTTGCATTCTATTCTTAGATTCAATCATAACAAGTTGCATGATTTAGTTCATTTCCAAAAACATCCCAAACCTAATTTCTGCACCTATTTAGGGATTTAAGACACCTAGGGCTACCACCTTCTTGATTGAGCCCTAGGTACCAAATTTGGAATTAATTGATTGACCAATTAGTGCTAATTAGGGTTTCCATTCTAGGGTTTTGGAGACATACTTGCTTAAAATAAGAATTAATCTTCCCAAACTGTGTGTGTCCTAAGCTTTGATTCAACTTACCTAAGAAGCAATCCCTAAGAATCAAGCTCTAAATCTCACTTGAATCCTAAAAGCAAGGACTTAATAATCAAGGATAAATCAGGCGAAGTTGACCCACCTTGCAGGGTCAACCAATCTTTAAATTAGGTCACCACTCACAAAAACATCTTAACGTTTAAGTGAATCCAAAGCACCCACACTCTAAACTTAAAATTGGTAGACTTAAGAGGTCAAGTTATCCATTCTGGTCTACCTGGACCCTCAGTGACAAGGAAGGTCGAGTAAGGGAAACCCTGTAACCCGTGGGGACGCTCTACTGTGTAGGGGTCTTTGCGGGACTCTCCCTTCTTGGCTGCCCAGGTAATTCTCAGGTGGATGACTTTTTGATCTAGGAGTATCATCCACCCCGAACCTCTATAGTCATCCAAAGATATTTGGGTGTCTTGATTGGGTCCATCACACCTTCTATCCCTTGTCTTCTCCATCGGTGCATGTTTGGGAGGAGGTCCCTAAGACTACCCTTGAGGCCACCATTAGCCATTCACTCTCATCGAGGCCAAGCCTCGACTTCCCTGTTTGTGCAACATCCCGACCATATTGACATATCTTCTAATTCATCTGAGCCTAGATCTCCTTCACCCATACTCATGGAACAACCAGAAGAAGAAGACAACAATCTCCAACATCAGCTTCAACGCCTCAACGATCTATTCCATGCCTTTACCGCAGTGTCCTATGATGTGACATCATTACAATCCCGTTGCGGTGGCGATCAAACCACGAGTCCAAATCCCGGCTGGAGGTCTTGATAATGAACTCAAGCCCAACATGATTCATGCTATTCCTAAATTTCATGGGCTTAATTCCAAAGATCCCTTCCAGCATATTAAGCAACTCAAGCATCTGGCTAAGACCATCAGGTCAGAAGCTTAAAATCGGGATATCTTGCACATGAAAATGTTCTCCTTCTCTCTCATGGACAAGGCTGCTCACTAGTACCAAACCCTATGAAATGACCCTTCCCAAGGGTCATTGGACCATTTCAGAGATTTAGGAGGGGTTTGTTGCAGTTTGCAACCCCTTGGAACTTGTCTGGGGGTTCTGCGGGTAAAATAGGACTGATAGGGAGTATTTTTTTACAATTTACCCCAGCCCCACACCTTTCCAATGCACACCCTAACCCTAACCCTAATCCACACCTATAAAACTACCCCATTTCTCGGTTCCCGTGCCCTACACTAACACCCTTTCTCTCCCTACGGCACCATCTCAACCCCCTTCCTCCCCCCTTTCTTCCCCTGTCTCCTCTGCCGTGCAAGGAGATGAGCTGCTAGAGCTCGAGCTCGCATGGAAGAGCTGTTGAAGCTTGGCCGCGAGGAGGAGTTTGTGAGGAGCAGGGAGCATGTTGGGAGCTAGCTGCTGTTGAAGCTCCTGCGTGGGGTAGGAGTAGCTAAGCATAGAGGGAGTTTGCTGCGAGGGGAAAAACCTCACAGGCGATTCTGCGGAATTATTTTTCTGCAGAATCGGACGTCTGAGAGGAACCTTAGACGTCTCATAGGACGTCCGGAGTTGCATCCAGACGTCTGATCCTACACAAAAATCAAAGGTAACACCCTACTCGAGGTCTGTACCTTTCGTACCGTCTCCCCTTACCCCGTTGAAGACCTGAGTGCGTTGAGGGTTGTGCATGTGCGGCGTAGGGCAAGGAGAAGAGCCCTGTGAGGGAAGGAGGGTTCGCGAAGGGCTCTGGGAGGAGTTTTCTCCGCATATCAGACGTCTGTATCGCTCAACAAACGTCTGACCGGACGTCCGGAGGTAGCAACAGACGTTCAATAAAGCAGATTCAAATGGTAAGATCCTGTGCACCTATTTCCTTTTCGTACGTGTTGTCTGCGAGTGACTGTACGTCACTGTGCACATGCAGAGTCGTTGGGAAGGTGTGTAGGTGCGACATCCCAGAAACTTTAGGATGTCTGGACGTCTCTCCAGACGACTGACACCCATCCCAGACGTTCGAGTACACTGCCAAACGTTTGGAAAGACCCCAGGACAACCATGAGGGGTTCCAGACATTCGGTCTTCAGCACAGAACGCAAGATGAGCTTTCTGTTGCCTCTTAAGACGTCTGATGTTAGTCTGATTTAATGGATTCAGGCACCAGGCGACTGGTGCAGCTGGACCAGCCTGCCTGGTCCGGTTTAAGTGAATCAGGAAGGGTGTTTTGGTCGGTTCAGGGCCCAAACGAAGTCGATTTTTCGTAATTAAGGTGCCGTTGAGTTCCTATTAGAAATTCCCATGTGATGGAGCCCTGTTCTAGCTTCTTTGAACTCTTTTTCCTCTCTCGACAAATATTGAAATGGTTGACCTAACCGTTCGTGTTAATAAGACACCCGTCCGTGGTGTGCATAGGACCCGCAGAGGCTACGCAATTCATCGTTCGTGCCCCCACACCTTCTGGTTACTCTGGTAGAGTGATCTTTACCATCCCTTGTGAATTAGATGATGAAAGTGCATGTTATTTAGAACTCATTGGTTGAACCTAGGATGTACAATAAACCCTAGGGCTGAGATAGAAAAATGAATAATTATACATGCCGTGAATGTTAAACTGATGTTTCTGAATGTGCTAAATTGCGAGCCGTCTGTCTACATTCGTTGAATCACGGCTTGAACTAAAATACATGTTGTATCCTATTTAGCTTGATTGATGAGATAAGTGTTGAATTGTGAAACTATGAGCTGCCTGTTCTACCCTAAACTTATCATGATATGAATAGAGGCATGTGTACTGTATAGATGTAAGAAATTCCTATGCACGGACCCTACGGGGAACTAGAAGAGGAACTCACGTGTACGGAATAAATATCGGATGTCAATGGAAAGTAGCTGGCCCTTACGTACATGGTACCGAGGGGAGCTACTGTATTTAGTGTAGGGGGGAGCTAGCCGCCCTATGGGGACCACGGTTAGGACTGTCTCCCTTACACCAACTCTTGTTAGGCCCACTAGGCAAACCGGGATAGTCAGATGAGGGTACGCAGACTGTGGAGGGGCGAGACCCCTATTCTGAGAGGGTAAGGCCCTATACTGTTCCATGTTGTACTTTTGGGTGTACCCGCTCGTGGAAATGACTGACCACATGCCAGTGCGGGGTAGCTACCCATGCGCTTATCGCACATGCTGTAATCATCGCTACGTCTCAACCGTGACCTCGAGGTGGTAGACTGGGCGTAGGACTACCACGAGGTGCTCTCCCGGCTAGGAGAGTGCCACGTGTACATCCTACATCGCGGGAAAACTACAATCAAGATCATTCCCTTAGGGAACAGGAAGATTGAGAGACATTTTGGACCTTTTACTAGGAAAACACTAATTGTTAAATTAACTGTTGTTCAGATAATTAGATAATTACATGTAAATTTGTGATTTTCTTTATTGCGTAAATGATATAACTGTTGTATATGCCACTCTACTCAGCGTAAGCTGACTCCCCGTTATATATAACCATGCACAGGTCAGGGAGTCGAGCAGCCAGCACCACCAACTGCAGTACTAGTTCTCTTTCAGCCTTTTCTACTATAGTGAGTGTTTCTATTTCATGTTGGACTCGATGGTGTGAACTTTTATTGTTGTGATGGTTAGTTTTGGATTATGTTTACTGTCCTTTTGAGCTTCAGTTACTTTCGCTACTTCTTTTAATTATTCTAGCTACTTGAATGTGTGGTTTGTGTTGGTTACATGCATATGGGTTAGTTTCTTGTTGGGCGACTGGGTCTTAAGGTTAGTTGAGGTGAGCCGTTTCCGGGTTCCCAGAGGGACTAGATTCGGGTCATAACACCCTAACTTGTCCAATCAACACGTGGGCTAAACTGCAATCCGAGTTTCTGAAAAATTTCTTCCCTATTGGTCGAACAAATGTTTTGCAACACCAGATTACACATTTCACACAGCAAGCAGAAGAACCGCTTCATGAGGCATGGGATCACTTTCTGGATCTCATGCGAAAGTGCCCCCACCATGGAGTTCCTAAATGGGAACAAGTCCAATCATTTTACCAGGGACTCCGTGAGGATGTTCGATTGTTCGTTAATGCGACATGTGAAGGAAACATCATGGGTCAACACGAAGACATCGTGTGAGAGATTCTCGAGAACATGTGCGAGAACTCCATCAATACTGAATCCATGGGTGTGCTCGATCGAACGAATACCCGTGCATTGACAAATCCGCAGGGAGCACATGAGACGCAAGGCCTGTCCTCTTTCATCGACTTGGAGTTAATGGCCAGTCGCTTGGACAAGGTCTCTATCATTGAGAAGAACGTAGATGAGCTGACTCGACATCTACAGTGAGCCACCTCTGCGCAAAATCCGTTCTCACAACCACCCTCTGGGAGGGAGATTGTGCACAACATCTACCACCGATCTTCTCAGGGGATGGATCCATACCCACCCTCGTCTGACGGGTCTCATTTCAACATACGCACCCGAGTCTGGTCTGGTTTGCCTGATCCGAAAGAGAAGAAAAGAAAAGAAGGAAAAAGAGAGAGAGAGAGAGGAAGGGGGTTTTTGCCTCGCTGCCTATCTCTCGACACTTAGCGAAATCCTGAAGAGGCCTTCGCCTCTGTTGGTGTTGGTGCTGTGCTCTACTGTGCCTCTCCCTGAGGCTTGAGAAAGAGAGTCCTTTGCCTCTGTGTGCTGGTTCTGAATCATTGTTGCACTTAAGTAGACGTGACATTTGGTTGATTGATACTATTGCATTATTTAAATAGAATTGTAATACGGTAATTTGGTGATTCAAATCACCATTTTTACCCTAATCTTTTTGCCACATTGACTCTTGAATCTATATTTATATCATTTGTGTTTGAAATTGCTATTATATTGTTATATTCTTACTTATAATTGTGATCTTGAGATAAATTGCCATATTGTTCCATACGTTCAACCTCGGACTTTTCTGAGTTATAAATTTAAGTGTTTAATGCAATCCCATCCTATACTATAACGCATTTCTTAAACATCGAAGATTTCACGATAACACCATTATACATCGAATATCCATATTACTGTACTATCATTCCTTTCTTAATTTCCTGTAGGGTTCATGCATAGTACTCGACTTATTTCATTACATGGCATGTATCTGCCTCGCATTCTAGTTTCTTATTCATATAGCAGGCCGCTGGTGAATTAATAGGATAAGCAATCATCATTTTTAACATTCCATTTCTCACAGTAAGAAAATTAACAACATGCATTCTCAGTTTATAGCAAGCAAGGTTCATACATCGAACATAAACAATCACATTCTCAGTCCTAGGGTTCATCTCATATCTTAGGTTTCGAGCAAATATTTCTAATCTATCATGCACTTTAATAATTTAAACTACAGGAGTAGAGGGGACCACTCTACCAAAGTGTGTGGGAGATATGGGGGCACGAACGGTGAATCCCGATGTATCCGCGGGTCCTGTGTGCACTATGTACTGGAGAACTATTCCAAATAGTTGATCACACCAATCATTAACATTGTTGACCATTATGTCAAACAAGTTCAAAATAGTATGGATACTACCCTAACACGTAGAAAATTCTGAAAGAAAATTAACGGTACTTTGTTTGTGCAAAACCGACTTCATTTGGGCCCTGAATCGACCCAAACACGCGCACCCTAACCAAAATCAGACGTCTAGAGAGAGTCCCAGACGTCTTAAACAAGTGCAGGATCTCACATTGCATTCCTGCGTCTGTCCCCGTCATCTGCTTCCCTTCACAGTCGTCTGAGGGTGTCTCTAGACATCTGGCACTACTCCCAATCATCTTGAAGAGCAGTCGGACGTCTGACAATGCTTCCAGATGTCCTAAAGTACCTCGAATGCCATGCCAACGTGCCTTCCCAACGTCTCTGGCATCTCGACACTTTACGTGCCTACTGGACGTCCTAAGTTCATCCGAGACGTCTGGCGACCCCTCCAAACATCTGACAAATGTTGCAAATGTCTAAATCTACGAAAATAATGCCCACAGAACCTCCTCACGAGCCCTCCTCTTGCGCCTGGAGTTGCAGCAGCTCCCTGCGATGGCTACTCAAGACCTCCTGCCGCCCTCCCTTTGCCTCCCGCACACCCTCCTCTCCTCCGATCTCTTCCTGCTCCCTGCTCTGCCTCTCCTTCTCCCTCACTCTGCTGCTCTGGTGAAGAACAAAATGGAGGAGGGGGCGAGGTTTCCTAAGGGTGCGTGGGGATGGGGGAAAATATGGTGGGCATGGAGGGGGTATGGGTGAGGTGTATGTTGCATGGGGGGGTATGGTGGTATGGGGGAATGGGGGAGGTGTAGGGAGGGTAAGGTGTGGGTATGGTAGGGGGGTTTATTACGTTAAAATCCCTCAAAAACTAAAATACTTTGCACGGTATCCATTTTGGTGCGCAGAAATTTCGATAAGGCCCCTAAATTCGAAAAAATCCAAACGACCCTTGGAAAGGGTCGTTTCACATTGATTAAGTTAATAACCTTAATTACTAGTGTTGAGAATTTGCATATCTTCTCACTAGTGGAGGGGGCACATGCTCATGGAGAGAGGAGAGATTACTTTTTGAGCTCAAACCAAAAGCTAGTGAAAATTGAGAGTGCCCTTACGTACACCATTCTAGGTGGAATTGGGTAAACTAAAACCCTCATCTTTATTATGTGTTTACTTGTTTGAACAAACCTACTTCCCTTACTACGAACCAAGATAGGGCCCATTTACATAAGCTCTGATCATTTGGCACTGTCTGGGAGAAAATACATCTCAATACAAAAAGTTTCCTACTTGTTCCTTTCATTCTTCCTCTACTAGCTAAATGGCACCTTTCACTCGCCACTCCTCTCAAGAAAATGTTGACAAGCCCAAGCCTGCTGAGTCGAGCATGGTTATCTCGAAATGCTGCTGACAGGTTGGAGAGATCGATAAGGCCAAGAGCGATCATGATGTCAAGTAGCCTTGCCCTGAGAAGTCTAATGATGACCCCCTATAGGAGGCTTAGTCAAGGGAATAGGAGTTCCTCGCCTGTCTAACCGCCCTTTAGGTGGAATAAGAGTTGGTTATGGTCTAGCTCAAAGAAGTTCAGCAACAAAAGAAGAAGGCGAAGTCTTAGCTTCAATAAGACTCACCACAAGAGTCGAGCCAGGTAGACGAACAGGCGCAGTAGTGCCACATGGTCGAAGAGGAGAATTCCCACCTACGTAAGTAGCTTAAGCAACTCAATCGTGAGCTCAGTAGCCGTCGAGGTGAAGTTCCCCAGGGACCTCCTCTTCCACCTCCTCCTTCGCCTCTGTGAGATTCTAACGAGCAGTCAAACATGGGGGTGCTGGCGCCCAGCGGTGGTGGCTCTATCCTAGAGATCATCTGTTAAGTCACGCGGTCAATGAGGGGCATCTGTCCCCAGGTGTACATCACAACAAACCCCTTCACCGATGAGGTGATGAAACTCCTACCCCTGAAAAGTTCAAGCACTCGATTCTGCACCAATACAACGGCACATTTGACTCAAATAGCTTCATGGGGGAACTATAGGCAAATGATGCTAGTCCAAGGGTGCCCCGACAAGATCCTTTGCTAAGTCTTTCCATCCTACCTCATCGGTATGGCTTATAAATAGTTCAATAAAAATAATAATCTATAACAGAAAGCTTTTGTCAAAAACAAACATTTTCACATCACGTAGGAAATGCAAGCCTTGTATAGTTTGTATTAGAAAGAGCATGCAATACATCCCTCGTCACTTTCAATTTACTTTAACTAGTCATGGGCTCTAGCAAAGTAAAAAGAGTGGGCAGTCTGGTTTTCTTACACTAGTTTCATTTGTCTTCCTTTGGGTTTCCATGCTTTAACGACGTTTGAAATTCTCTACCTAACGTCAAACAAACACTCCATTATTGAGGTGATAAGGTCCACTTCCATCTTTGTCCATTGAGTTTGCCACTACTAAGGGTTAGTTTTGGATGCATATCCCATAGAGTAAAGACTTACAAATGAGAGATATCTCTTGTTAATGTTTATGTGTAACCTACGATGATTATGTGGAGGCATTTAAGTGGCTAAGGGATAAGCTGAGGATGAGAACGTGTGGTATTTATTTGGAAATAAGGGATGGTAGAGGGATTAAGTTGTCAAAGACAAGTTTGCCTTTTTTTTATCTTTACTTGATATATTATTTTCCAATGAAGCTATTAACCAAATAGGGATCAAGTAAACCAGCAAACGCAACCTTCGAACCTAGAAGGCATCAAATCAAAAGGACGAACCCATGCAAAACCACCCTGCCATGCATTTAGGACCAATACAAGGAACAAATCACAGATGAAACAACAACAAATAAGCCACAACCACAGCATCAATGGAAGAGCATTTGGGAGAGGACAAATTGCAGCAGCAGTGGCGTCTCCATTTTTTAATGAAGCATCATCCATCGTATCAGCATTTGGGATGTTCAGCTCCAGTTGGACATCTTGACCTGAAGATGCCATGCCCGGTGGTTTTGTAGTAACAAAAATGTTATTCATGATTTTGTATGACGTTGGAGGATGCTCACTCTATGCTCAAATTCACATCTAACATTAAAGAAGATGAGGCTGGCCAGATTTAGAGCATGCAGAGTAAAAAGAAGGTCCGAGTTTTCCCCTCCTTTATATCAAAACTTAAAACGAGTGAACCTTCTTTTGAATTAATCCCTTCAATATCTTTCCGCGGTCGGGTGGTTAGCTTCGTTAAAAGTTCTTTTATGTAAATTCTCCCGCGCTGCAGTGCTTACTCTGTGTGCGTGTGTGTGTGTGTGTGTGTGTGTGTGTGAGAGAGAGAGAGAGAGAGAGAGGGAAGACTCATTCTGACACCTACTTAATTATTGCCCAATGGGAAATAAACACGGGAACATAAACGCCTAAATTTCATGGGACGACAAAAGCACGTAGGAACTTAGCAATAATCTTTCCGCTTTTTACTCCAACTAAGAGAAAGAAAGATGGACAAGATTCTTACGTAAATGTCATCATAATCTAATGAACTTACGTGATTGCCATCATAAATTTTGTATCTACTAAGAAGTCACCGTATAAAGTTGACAACCTTCACATAAATGCCACTCAAATTAAATCCTATCAACCTAAACTGTTATTTTATACTAAAAACATTAACAAATTATCATTTTTGTCTATAATTTATGTCACTAACCTTGAAATAATGCAATCTCAATACTCTTTAACTTCATCTATTTTTCTCTAGTGTTACTCCCTTTGACTTAGTAATGTGGGATTGAAACACCTTAATAAAATTATCCCAACACTCTCTAAGAAGAACGCTCACCACCTTTTTGTACCTTGTTCTTGAATGTGGCTAATGTCTAACTTAGCAAGATCTTAGCGGGGGTGCACAAGGATCGTATTAGAATAGATTTTAGTAAATTCATAATTCAATATACTTTTTTTGGATTATAATTTTTGCACTCTAATTCAATCAATTTCAATGTCTAATTCAATCTGAAAATTTTCTTCTTGGGTCGGATTGAAAAGACTTTTGGGTTTTCTATTTTTTAATTATACATGATTTTATTGTTTGTACATCGTTTGCTATTAACTAATTCAAACTTTTAATTGTTTTTTTTCCCATTAGGCCATTCACATAATGACAAAAAAAAGGGATCGTAGGGTGATTATTTGGGGAGAGGGAAACTTGGAGTCGTGGAAACTTTGTAGACTTTTGACTTATATGTCCTTCAGTGTTAAAGATTTATTTCTTCTTATTATATGTAATATATGTGTATATGTACAAATACTACTCATGTGCAAATTGCAAACATATATTATAAATTGTATGGATAATGGATCAGATTGAACTGGTAAAGGTCTCAATGATCATATCCAATCTAATTAAAATAAATTAAAAATTTTCCAATCTAATCCAACTCATAAGGACAAAAAAATCCAATCTAATCAAATATGAATGAATTAAAATGGATTACATTGCATATTAATTCAATCCAGGTACACTAATAGAACTTAGTGGCATTATTGTAAAGAAATGACGTCTATAGTGAAAATATGTGTAAATAAAAAATTTATAATAACCTGTATCTAATATCAAAAATTTTTTAGCATCTTTTATTGGTAAAAACAAAAAGAAGGATGAATAGAATCACCTCTACTCTCACCCCCTCCACCACTTTATTATTATTATTGTTATTACTACTATCAGTAGATATGCCCGCATTTCTCGGTGGTTAATTATTAGTAAAATTAATATTTAAAAATATATTAATAATATATATACTATTTATCTTCTTTAAATATACATATCAAATGTCTCAAGGATAGAGACAAGTAGTTGTTATAGATAGATATCCAAAGATGTACTAATAATATATATCCAAAGATGCATTTATACCTAATTTATTAAATTATTTATATGAAGAGGTCCTTTGACTTTGAATACAAATAAAGAGAGCAGGTGAGAGAGGTATCTTCATCGTACTTTTTTATTTTTGTTTGATTTTATTATTTTGTCTCCTCCATTTGAAAAAATTATATGTTAACTTTAATTTGTTTCGCCTATCAAACGTCAATTCATTTGAGATCCTTCTATTCACATTCTTAAAAAATTTTGTCACTAAAAATCCAAATCAAATTTAAAACACTTCACTATTACTATACTGGTTGTGAAGTAACTGCTTAGGAAATCTATAAATATTATAGAAGTAGAGTAAAGGGTTTCTATATTTAATTTGAACTGCTACCCGTAGTTGGATGTAATTAAGGAGCCAAGATTATCCACAGTCAATAACTTGTATAAAATCATTAATCTTCTAAACAGAGCATGAACTCTGTTTAAATCCACCTCTTAAACCATTTTTTTTTTTATCTCATGAGGGCATCACGTGATGCCACAATTCACACTTCAAACATAATCTACTTGGATTTCCATCTCTGCATTGATACACACTAAATTTTCGAGAAAAAATTAGAGATACACAAACTGTGGGTTAATCATAGGGGAACACACATCAAAACCTAGTCAATCTCTTCACTGAAATAATAGTTCGCATATGAGAAGAATTATTAAGAAGAACAACAATAACAGCACCAGATTCTTCCTGTTATATATAATATGAGTGTTACATTTTCCTCCGAAGTTCCAATAACAGCACCACAAGATGAACTGTTAAGAAACTGATTCTTCCTGTTAAAGACATTGAAATGCATCTAAATCCTCTTTTCTAAGTGCTACTAACAAAAGGGCGAATCGTGACTGAGGTGCCAATTTCACTTCCTTCAATATAGTGAAGAGGCTAGATAGGGCAAGGGAAATCTCATTGTCTTTCATGCTTTTGCAGGTGACCGCGAAGAGGCTTTGGAGTTCCTCTCATGTTATAATTAAAGACTCCAAACCCCCGGTCGTCAACAGGGAGCATCCTTTTATACATAGGAACTTAACTCTCCTGCATAAAATTACAAAACAAAATACGAATGAATTAAAAAAATGTAGAGAGAGTATTTATAATTGATAAGACATACTATGCGATCAATCTCACGTGCTTTGAGAGAGATAACAAAGGTTCTTGCATGAATTCTACATACAGACAAATTTGACTTCTTCTACAGTAAAAGATGAATACAAAGAAATTACAAATTCTCATGGGGATCACCATTTATCAACTCAAACTATGGCTGGGACATTTGTTGCAAAACATCTTCAAGTTGGAGGGCATTACATTGTAGGAGAGAAAACAAAAGTTAATGGCGATATTAAAACTGAGAATGGAGGGACCATAGGTAGATGGGGAACATGCTCTGAGGTGATGCATGTTATCGATCTAAAGTGGTCATGATCAAACAAGGAATCCATAATTGATGAAAAATTAAAAAAAATAAAGCTAGCACAGGCTATCATAGAGCATAAATGTTCAAGGCCGATGGGCAAATCGAAGATATGAAATGTTAATTCAAAATTATACTTTCATTGATTGAAATGCACTATTTTCAAATGTGGAAGCAAAAAAGCACAACAATCAGAGAAGATAGTCTCCTCATCTTTCAATCATAGTAATCGACCACAAAACTAAGTTCAGCTAAACCCAACCCTTGTTAATCAACATCTATGAAGTTATGAAGTTAGTGATGTGCCTGAAAGCAATCCCAAAGAAAGTAACTGTTTTACATCCACAACGCCTGCTCTATCCAGTGAAAGATCTAGTTCATAGGTTTCACAGCTTCTCCCTACTTCATACTATGAAGGGGATTGTAAAACAAAACCTTTTGCCCACGTCGGTCCAATTTAGCTCCATGGAGGAAAGTGTTAATGAGTGTTTAAGCCATTGCGATGTGCCAACAGGATTCACTACAACATACATGGCTTTCGTCGTCAGTTGAAAATAGATGACAAATCTCAAATAACTGACGGAAATCAGAGACACCATTAATACCATCACTATTTTGCTTTGCCGTCGATTACAGGGCTAACTGACATCAAAATAATGTTTGACCATCGGATGGATTGGAGTTTTCGACGTCATTTCACAACTGACGGCATTTGTTTTTGCCGTCGATATATTAAATAACCGACGATATATGTAAGTCACTTTTTCCTATCTTTACGCGCCCTTTTTTATTTTCGCTGCCGTTTAAGTAACTTTACCATCGCTTCTATAACCAACGATAAAAATATTTATACCGTCACCTATATGCCATCACTTATTTGAATAAGCGATGGCAAATGTATGGGTTATTTTTTGTTACCAAATGATGGAAACTACCTACTAACCTACTTTAAAAGTCTCGCTTTTATGGTAAAATAAGTAATGAAAGTGAACATAAATTTATATATCATAAATATAAAATTTAATACATTAAAAGTTTAGAAATGAAATATTTACATAAAAAAGATTACATGAAAAACATAAGAAAACAAAATGGATATAAATCAAGATACAGTTGCCCCAAAACCTTTCCTCTCATCCTCTCATCCTCTTTCTTCAACTTATTCTTCATCTCTACCTCTTTCTTCTCCCTCTCATCCTCTCGTCTCTGTAGTGTGTCAATCTTTTGATGCAATTGATCGACAACACTATATGAGATGACACCTTTCATCCCATACCAGGTGGATAACGAGTGTGCCCTCCCCTCACTACGAACAAAACCACCGTGGTCCGGTGGGATCACTCTCCTAAATGCCTCCTCTACATCCAAAGGCTGCTAGACGCTGTCGGAGGTCTCATTAGCGGGGGATGTACTAATTGTATCATTTGATCCTAAATGTAATAAAAAATATTATTATAATATGTATATACAAAATTATAAATTCTTTGAGTTTATGAAACTTACTTGTTTCTTCTGGTATAACTCATGAATTCACTTACGAGATCCCTTAGCTGTCGGCTTATTGTGGATGACCTCATAAATTTCCATCCTAGTCATTTCCATCCCATCATGTGCAGCGGACTGAAAATATAAAAACGATACAATTAGATTAAAATAACTTAAAAATTAAGTAATATTTAATTGAAAAGTAATTTCAATACTTACATAATGGCTCATGACTGTCTTGATGCTCCTTTGACCCAAACAATAGGTCTGTGGTGGAGCTTTAGCCCTATTAGCCTTTTTTTTTCTTGCTCCTGTAGACATACATAACAATATTTTTTATTAATTTAAGATATATGAAATTAATAGAATAATTTGTAATCATTTACTAACCTCCGCCTTTGGATTCATCCAATGCTCGCATGCCTTCTTCAAATCGTCAGGCATGACATCAGAAAAAGCATCACCTATTGCCTCATCGAGTTAACTCTTGTTCGAGAACCACTAAATACCAAATTTAAATTTTTATAAATAATATAAGAAATTATGTATATAATAAAAATGTAAATGTTTAAAAATTCTTACATTTCTCTTGGTCTCCGTCCTCCATTCCCTCCGGAATTAGGCAGCATGCTTAAAGATATATCGGGAGGCATTGGGATCGTCACTCCAATTGTAATTTTGCTACATTAATTTTAAAAAACATATGTCAATGTTACTTTAAAATAATTTTAAGATAAAGTTATAAAAGAAATAACTTTTGTAAATAAAATTACCTCCAACTGACAGATGAACTAACTCTTTAGCTCTGCAGGCACCATCCTCCAGTCGAAGTAGGAAATCGGCACAATGGTCTTAACAATTATGCCCACTCAACTAATAAAGTCCGGGTAATTCTTCGCCTTCCCTTTGGATCTGAGCCTAATTATTAATCTGACGCCCTCGTGGATACGTTGGAGGTGTAGATTTTTTATCTTTACCTGTCTTCTGCTTAGTCTACCTATGTAAACATTAATCATATTCATTATATATTTTTGAAGGTATATAATTCACTTCTTAAAGGTATATGATTTCTTACACAAACTTAAGCTCGCTGGTGAGTTGTCAACATGAACTGGGGATGTAATCCTAACCATCTCATCCTCCACCTCCTTGCCCTCCTCTCCCTCCTCTCCTGCCTCCTCCCCTTCAACCTCCTCTGATCCTCCATAATCTGGATCATCCTCTACTCGATCTGGGAAGGTCTGAGCAATCTCCTTCCCCTTTCCCTTTCCCCCCACATGTAGTAAACGTGTCATCTTCCCAAATCGTACGAAACGTGACTGGGGGGTGGCTGAACCTGCTGTCGAAGAGGTAGCTAAGCCTGAGGAGACCAATATTGGGCTACATAGAGGGTTGTATCTCAGGAGAACCCTTTTTTCTGGGTTTTCTCTTAAACAACTTCATCTGTAACAAGTATAAAATGCAATAATTAATACAGCTATAAATCAGTAATATATAAATCATCAATGACAAAAGTTTGCAAAACAAAAAAGAAATATTTAAAAATTTCGGAAGAGTTTACTTTTACATTTGGAGGTTTCTCTATAAACAATCATATTAAAATTAAAGTGGGCACACCCCACATAAAAAAAGTGCAAAGATAAACTACAAGTGGATACACCCCACAAACATTCAAATAAAACATATGACACAAGTGGGTACACCCCACATCTATTTAATGAAATAAAAAATAATATGTGGGTATACCCCACATCTAGCTCAAACATATAATTTCATCCAATTAAATTTAAGACATTCAAATTATACCTCTAAGTACAACACCCTCCGAGTATGCCCGTCACCGATAACCTGTAATTTGAAAAACAAAAGTAATTAAAATGCTAGTAGAGCAAGAGTAAAATAATATAAACATGTGTGTGTGATTGGTTTAAGTTTAGTTATTTATAATGTATAGAAAATGGCAGTTGTAGTTTAGGTTTCTTAAATTTGAATATGAATTTGATATAAACAGAAATGAAATAAAGTAAAGAAATTGTTACTAACTTTAAATGTCCACGTCTACTGCATTTGAATCTATATGATCTTCTGTTAATTCTTGGTATGCTTTAAACTGTGCGCCAAAATAGTTGCACGATATTGTTCTCATGGGTATAACCCATCCCCTTTGGCAATTATCAGGGACATAAAAAACTTGTGTCGCTTGACATGCCAATATGAATGGTTTATCAGACTAAAGAATTTGACGATTAAGATTTAAACTAAAGAAATTTTATTTTTTTTATCAATTTTGAAACCGGTGTCCTCTTTAAAAATTCAAACCAATGACATTTAAATAGGACAACTCTACGATCATATCTGAAGCTAATCTCCACAGTTTCATTGATTTTACCATAGTATCCATCTGGATCGGTGGAAAGATCTAAATCAACAACTTTGGCCTGTTGTGTAACCTTCCCATCATCAACTTCTTTTATTCTGAATCTGAACCCATTTATTATATACCAAGAGTGGTAATATGCATAATGTAATGGTGAATTGGCAATAACATCAAAATCCGGTACCCATCGTGGGTCCTTATCCTCTTTCAATTGATAAACTCAGTCTTTAAACCAATCTAAGAAGCCAAATTCATTTGTCCTAGAAAGAGGTAATCATTCGAATTCTTCATAAAATGAATCAATTTCAAGAATTTGTTTTAAAATATATAGATGCGCGCAACGTTTGTCATTTTCTGAAATAGCCTTATACTATGTATGAAGGATCGACCTTCCTCTGATATCAAAAATTGACAAATATTCTTCATCACTGTCATTGTATTCCCCCTCATAATTCCTTTGAAGTTTATTGAAGCGGTTGTCTGTTTCATTCATGTACATGGGTGTAAAATTAATACACTCCACGAGATAGCATTCTACAATTGATCCTTCCGGCTTTGCCTTGTTCAAAACATAATCTTTAAGCTTTTTCAAAAATCGTTCCACAGGATACATCCATCTGAATTGTATAGGTCCACCGATTCTCGCTTCATTTGCAAGATGCAGCGTGAGATGAACCATTACATCGAAGAATGCTGAGGAAGAATCTATTCCATCTTACAGAAAGTAATGACTATTTGTTTATCTCACTTCTCCAACGTATCATTTTGTAGTGTCTCTGAACAAACAACTTTCAAAAACCTACTCATGTAAAGACCCATTCGATTCTGAGCCCTTTAAGACGTCTGGATGGTCGGTTAGACGTCTGGTCAGACGTCTGGACACATTCCCAGACGTCTGGAAATTGAAAATTTGGCACGTGACTTCGCGTCTGCGCACGGGCTGCGTGCAGACAGTACCGCCCTTCTCTTTCTTCCCTCTTCTCTTCCCCCCATTCGAACCCTAACGCACCCTTATAAAACCCCTCTCCCCCTCTTCCTTTCTTCCCCACTTCACCACAGCCACCCTCCTTTCTCCCCCTCCACTACAGCGAGAGGGGCGAGCGCGAGAGAGAGCGTGAGAGCGGGCGACGAGGAGGAGAGGCAGCGTGAGGAGAGGAGGAAGAGCTTGAGCTCGCGAGCTCATGAGAGCTCGCCGGAGGACGCACAGCCGGAGCGGCACGTGCAAGAGGAGGAGCGCGTCGGGGGAGACATCCCCGACACTTGCTGCAGCCAGAGCTACAGGCGAGGAGGCAAGAACGCGGCTACACGAGGCGAGGGAGAGCAGTAGGTGGTTCTATTTCTGGGTTTTTCCCAGAATCAGACGTCTGGCGTGACGTCCAGACGACGAAGTGGACGTCAAGTGACGACGTCGAACGTCTGAAAGTAGTATTCCGCGAAGGTACATTCTTTTTGCGGATACCACTATGCAGGCCGCACCGCAGCCTCGATTTGCATGGCTAAAAGCGGTTGATTTTCCTGTCACATGCAGAGACAGCTTTGGGAAGGCGCAGGGCATGCCCTCCCACGCGATTCGGACATCTGGACAGATTACTAGACGATCGGAAGCACTCCCAGACGTCCGGAGGTGAGGTCGGACGTTTGGATCTGGGTCCAGACAGTCGAGAAGAGGTTCTGGACGTCTGAGATCGACGCAGAACCTGGGGTGAGTTTCTTGTTACTTTTAAGACGTCTGGACCTTGTGCTAGACGTCTGATTTAGGTCTGCAGTCATGTTTTTGACCCGTTTAGGGTCCGTTTAAGGTTCGTTTTACGCAAATAAGATATCGGTGTTTTCCTTGTGAGTTCCTCTACTTGTTAGAAGGCCATTTATACTGTTCTGAATGTTCCATTATGGTATGTTCCTTGATATATGACTTCAATCAGTTGCGGGTTCGGACCTTGCTGAGGCACGTGAGCCTGTCATTTGAGCCTCCAATACTCCCAGGTTGTCTGGTAGAGTGGTGTCCCCTTTATTTAATTATTAAACATGAATGCTTATGTGAAATTGGATAACTATAAACCTAGAATGTGGCATGAATCCTAAGACGAGAAGCACTTGCACTGTTGTATGCGTGTTTGAGATTGCAATCTTAAATGAATGAATAGAATTATGAATATCTGCCTGTTAATAAACAAGAACTGCCTGTGAAATATGAAATACCTGTGCTAGTTAGACAGATATCTGTGACGTTACTTGTTGTATATGTTAAATTGTGGAAATACGAGCTGCCTGTGGAATATAAAATGCCTGTGCTAGTTAACCTGTTACCTGTGACATTACTTGTTGTATTTGTTAAATTGTGGAAATACAAGATGCATGTGTATAATACAAGAATGAATTTGTGAATGATGAAACTTGGTATGGAACAGTATGTGAATATGAGCATGAACCCTACGGGGAGTTAGGAGTAGAGCTCCTGTGAATGAATGGAAAGGTCTAGAAATGTGAATGGGAAGTGTGCTGGCCCTTGAGTACATGGTACCAAGGGGGAGTGAATGTCCCCTTTTTTAGCGTAGAGCGGAGCTAGCCGCCCTTGGGTTAGGACCCGAGGTTAGGAATGGCCACTCTACACCGACTCCTGTTGGCCCTCGCGTACACAGTACCAGAGAGAGCTATTAGTGTAGGAAGGGAGCTAGCCACCCCACGGGACCCGGGGTTAAGTTAGCCAACCTACACCGACTTTTTCTTTGGCCCTCTGGGTAAATCGGAGTAGTAAGATGAGGGTGCGCGGACTGTGGATAGGCGAGACCCCTGTTTGGTTCTGAGGGGCTAGACCCTTGTTACCGAGAGGGCTAGGCCCTGTACTGTTCCGTGCTGTACTTTGGGCATACCTGCTAGCAGAAATGATTGACCGCGTGCCAGTGCGGGGTAGCTACCCGTGCGTTTATCGCGAGTGCCGTAGTCACCGCTACGTCTACACAGTGACCCCGGGGTGGTTGACTAGGTGTAGGATTATCACAAGGGACTCTCCTGACCAAGAGAGCACCATGTGTGCCTTCTACTCTTCAGAAAAGATTGCAATCAAGATCGTTCTCACGAGGAACATTTGAGATCAAGAAAGAGATCTGAAAAATAAACCAATGGGCGAAAAGGAATAACTTGTGAAATAAAGTAAATAGAATAGATAGTTTACCTGTTAGCTTTTATTGCTCTTGTTAGTTGATTACCACTCTACTCAACGTTCGTTGACTTCGTTACTCATAATCCTTTTCAGGTCCAGGTGTTGAGCAACCCGAGTCACCAGCTATAGAGGGTGCTGGGCCCAGTCGAGCCCAGCAGTAGTCTTCCTGTTGTAGTACTTTCTTTTGTTAGTGAGTTCAGACTCTTGTTACCGTTTACGTTCTGTACTTTGTTTCTGTTTTACTGTTGTGGTGGTGATATGTACTGTTAGCAACTTTTACTTCTTTTACTGCTTGTACTCTTTTACTGTTAGTTACTTAGCATAGTGAATGTGGTTTACTTTCCTACTTTTTGGTTATTTCTTGTTGAACGACTGGGTCTTGGGATTAGTCGAGTCGAGCTGATCTCGGGTCCTGTAGGGATTCGGGAACCAGGTCGTAATAGCTCGTCTTTGTGATTGAATCAACAACTGGCTCTAGCAGTATCCCCTGTATCACCAGTGGGAACAATCCTTGTATATAAACAAATGAGTCATGACTTTTCAAGCCAGATATCTTTTTCTGTGCTTCATTCACACAATAGGAAAGCTTTTGGCACCCGAATTCCCTTTAAGAATGAGAGCAGTCTACTCTTCTGGTCCTGATTCAAGCTGTAAATAGTAGGTGGGAAGTAGGCATCATCCTCATGAATATGCAACTCCGAATGTATCCCCAAACTATTCATGTCTTTTCTTGTTTTCACCGTATCCTTTAGATTATCGATCAGATTTAATACATCTAAGATGTTATCCATCACATTCTTATCGATGTGCATAATATCTAAATTATGACGTATTGTAAGATCTTTCTAATATGGCAGCTTCATAAAGAAAATGATTTTCTTTCGAAATCCAGAACTTCTCGAGGCCGTCTAGTCAAGTTTGAATGGTCAACCCAACCGTATCTCACTCATTTTTTGTAATCTCTCCATTATAACCTGACCCGGCAACCTGATAGAGTCTGTACTAAGGTTATTTTTTGGATTTTTCTTTGAATACAGACATGTCCTACCATCAAATTTACTCCTGAACTGTGACGTTCACCATCTATGTTCAATAGGTAGAAATCTGCGATGAGTAACAGAATTTCTTACTTTCCAGTAATTGTAGGTGATGAGTGCCTTCCATACAGACTGGGCAAGCAAGCTTTCCTTTAGTGCTCCAACCAAACAAATTTACGTACGTCGAGAAGTTGTTTATGATCCACAACAATGCTACATGCATATTGTAAAATTCTTTCTTTTCTGCATCATACGTCTTCACACCGGTGAACCACAACTGCTTTAGTTCATCGATTAATGGCTGAAGATAAACATCTATTGCATTTCCTGGTTGTTTTGGATCAGAGATTAATAGGGTCAGCATCATGAATGACGATCTCATACACAACCAGGGAGGTAAGTTATAAGTGACCATTACCACTGGCCATATAGAGTACGACGGGTACATACTCTTAAATGGATTGAATCCATTGCTTGCAAAACCCAACCGCACGTTCCTTGCTTCTAAAGAGAATGAATTGTTTCTTTCGTCAAATCTCTTCCACTCTTCTGAATTAGTAGGATGACGTATTCTTCCATTTTGAGATTTACAATCTTGGTGCCATGCTATCAACCGTGCAATTTTACTTGATAGAAAAAGACATTGAAGCCTAGGTGTCAGTGAGAAGTAACGAAAAACCTTCTGAGGTTGTTTTCTCTTACTTTCATTTTGACCTTCCTTATATCTCTCAAGTCCACATTCAGGTTAGTTACTCATGTTTGCAAATTCATTTTTGAAAAGAATGCAGTCGTTTGGACATGCATCGATCTTCTGATAGTCCAAACCAACCTTACAAATCTGTTTCCTTGCCTCATACTATGAAGCCGGAAAACCATTAGGATTATTCAACAGCTCAGCAATAAACTGAAATATTTCTGACATGAATTTAGCACTAGCTCTATTCATAACCTTCAATTGAAACATCTTCAACAAAAACGACAACTTTGACATTTTCGTAACACCAGGAGCAATAGGATCCTCAACTGCTTTAACAGCATCATAGAACGGATCACAACTGAATAGATCTTCCTCATCTGTATTTATATCCTCTCCTACTCTCATCTCGTTCAACATGTCTTGTATTTCTTCACCTCCGCTATCACCGATTTCCTTGTCGATCTCTTCGTCAATAGTGTTCTCATTGTTTATGACTTTCTCAGTCAACTCTTCTCCATGAGCTATCCAAGTAGTGTAATGCTGACACCACCCATTATAAATCAAGTGCTCGAGCATAATATTACAATCATATAAGGAACCATTCAAACATCTTCTGCATGGGCAGAAAATATTCTCAAATTGACCTCTCTCCTAAATATCTTCCTATCGTCATCAAAGGCCTAATCCAGGAATGAAATTACTCCATCCTTATATCTAGTGTAATCTAAATCCCGCAATCCAATCCAAGATTTATCTATTGTAACCTAAAATTTAATGTAAACAAATCACTTATTAGGAAGGGAAAGGACCGAATGATGTGTATCTTGATTAAGATTTTCACTTTATAGCCCATTCTCAAAGATTTGATCACAACTCAGGTTTGCTCGTTACATGCAACTTTAGTGTGATGAAATTTCGACAGCATCTCCCTGCACTTCTCCAGTATACCCCCCAATACTAACCTTAGCTAGATTTCCTTTAACACCCAATTAAGGGCACCGCAGAAAACTAGATAAGATTAATTGGTATACCAGAGAAGAGTATGAAGAAGCAACCGAAATTTCACTGCACAAGGTTACATGTAACGAGCAAAACTAAGTTGTGATCAAATCTTTAAGAACCTTCTTTAGTTTGGTACTACACCGAACTAAAGTCGATCAAGTCTTATGGCATGCTACAAAGACAACACATCATGCATATAAGTGAGGTATACATATACTTTCTGCATTGTCCGTATAACATGATCATAAGTCTCGATAGGCGAGTACTTTGGACACAATTTGACTCGGAGGACTTTTACCCTAGAGGTTAGAATACCTAATGTTTGGCTTCACGTGCATATATCTTCTTTAGCAAATGTGTGCATCTAAATAATAAGTAATTTGAATATTAAAGAAATTCAACAAAAAACTAAAATATCATTCAATTAAATTAAAAAAATTGAATGTATATATACCTCTAACTACTCAAGCCTCCGAGTGTACCCGACACTAATAACCTGCAATTTAAAATCAAAATTAATTTAATAACATATTATAATCTTAAATGTTATAAGAGATAAGGAGGGGAGGGGGACGAAGGGCGATGTCATGGTTAGGGCTTTAGAGGAAAAGGGTGGGTCTTCTCAAACCACGACTCGATTCAAGACAAAACATGGAAAAGGGGTGGAGCACAAGGGGTTATACCGGGGAGGAGTGCTCCCCCTAACACAAAGGAGAAGGGGTTGTCAGTCGTTGATCATCGGAGGTGGGTGGCAATCAATTGGCAAAGCTAAGGTAGTTGAGGAGAGGGGGCCACGGCTTGGAGTTTGGGTGATTTGGGGCTTTTTGTGCTCGTGAGGGTTTTGGGGGAAGAAGGAAGGGGTTAAAGGAGGAGGAGGTGGAGGAGAGGGGGAGGGGGAAGGTAGGAGGGGTCGGGGAGGAGGAGGAGCAGGCTATCGACAGGAGGAGGAGGAAGAGGAGGAGTAGGCTGACAAACAAACTAGGTTCATATCCTATAGAAAGCCCAATCCCTAAAACCTAAAACAAACCCTATTCTATCCTCCTACTTTAGCTGCCACATATATCTAGCCTAGCCACCAATTAAGCACCTAAGTATCTGGCCCTAGGTAACCTTAATATCCTTCATATGCTTGGCCACCTTACTTACCAAAAACTTAGGTTTAATCCTTGCCCTTTATCATAGATCTTATGGCCTATGCCTTTAGATAAACCTTAGCGCATATCCTCTCCCAACAACCATGTTAGTTGCCCCCTCCTACCACTTATTCTCTCCTTAAGGTCGACCACCTAGCATAAAATCCCAATAATTAAACCTATAACCTATGGTCCTAAATCCACCTAGGAAACCCTAACCTTATCCCTTAAAACCCAACCTAAGTGACCGGCCATATCACCATAAGAAACACCTTAGTTGGTCGGCCACATCTCAACCATCCATGTCCTATCCAAAGGTTCTCCTTCAATCTTATAAAATTCAACGATTAAAATTTCACATCTTATAAAATTCATCCAACAAGATATCAACCAACAGGAGGAGGAGGTTATCGGCATGACAAGGAGGAGGACGAGGAGGAGAACTGACGGTAGGAGGAAAAGGAGAGGAGGAGGGGGGAGGTAGGAGGGGAAGGAGGAGGGTGTCGGCAGGAGGGGAAGGAGCAGGCTGTTGGTAGGAGGAGGAGGAGGAGAGGAGGAGGGGGTGACAGGAGGGGTCAAGGAGGAGGAAGGTGACAGAAGGGGGAGGAGGAGTAGGAGGGGTTGGAGAGGAAGAGGTTGTAGTCAACAGGAGGGGGAGGAGGAGGAGAGGAGGAGGGGGACGTCAAGAGGGGTCAGGGCGGAGAGGATGACATCGGCAGGAGGAACAGCAGGAGGAGGAGGAGGGTGCGGCGGCGACGAGCTACCTGAGGAGGAGGAGGAGGAGCACCGGCAACTGACGGAGGGTGGGGAGGCGACGAGCTACCTGAGGAGGAGGAGGAGCGCCGATAACTGACGGAGGGTGAGAGCGACGTGCAAACGATGGAGGGCGATCATCGAGGAGGATAAGGAGAGGAAGAGCGACAAGGGTTTTGTGAGTTGTGCAAGGAGGAGAGGACTTTGCGCATTAGTATGATGAACATATCTTTACCGTTGGTTTAATAAAAAATCGACGGTAAAGGATAAATTAAATCCCTCCTCTCGCGCCCAAATTTTGACTGAAAATTTAACCAACCTTTCGCCATCTCTTCTTCCTATAAACGATGGTAAATGTTTAATTATAAGACGTTTGGGATAAATGTCAGACGTCTAAACCTAAGATGCTTTCCTTCTTGTTTTCACAAGATCGAAACAGGGTTCTAGGATAAGTTGCCTAGACGATAGTCCAGACATCTGACAATATATCCGGACGTCTGGGAAGACCAAAAATACATTCGTCGTCGCTTCTCTAAACAAACGATGACAAAAACACAATTAAAACTCCGTCGCTCTTCTTTGTTAGTGAGGAGGGGAGGGGTACGTAATTGTACACTACTTTGCCGTCACTTATTACTCTAATCAATGGTAAAAATATATTTGTTGTCGCTTAGTCTACCAACTGACAGTAAAAATATATTTCCCATTGCTTACTACAATTATGGCGAATATTAATGACAACAGCGCACCCAATCGCTTTTCTTCAACCGATAGTTGATCGAGTACAGGCCTTCGCCGTGGCATATTTTAATAAGAGAGTAAAAATATTATTGCCGTCGGTTTTATTAACCGACGAAAATTAACTGACGGCATATCACATTTTTCTAGTAGTGATTACACCAAAGGAAAGGTGATGATACTAATTTTTTGAGTCGTATTACCAAAAACTTCATACCTTCAAGTTTGGATGAAATAGATGCAATTACATCAATATTGGCATCATATAACCCATCTGTTTAGATAAATATGCCCCCTCTGTCCAGCTCAACCTATTCAAGAAAGCTTTGCTTCCCAATTATTTATGGAGGATGAATTGATTCGCAAGAAACTAAGCGTTCCTTCTAACTCTACTATTAAGGAAGCTCAAAGAAAGAGGGCAGCCAAGGAAAAGCACTGCTATTCTGTGGATACCAATAGCCAGAACCAAAATTCTCACCCATTAGAGCAGAAGCAAGAACAATTTCCTCGTTATCCTACAATGTAAGAACCCAAGTCCTTTATGCCGCTTCTAGGCAAGAATTGTGGTGTTCATTTCCAGATGGAAAATATGGTTTATGGAAGTGAGGACACTGAGGAATTCTCATTGTCCATGCCTTCTGCTCACGTGGCAGTTTCAGAATCTTCTGGTCAAATTACTAGACAGGCAGTGCACAATTGTAACCAAAGGCATCAGCATTCTACAAAAGTAGCCAAGGTGCCCTTCTCACATTTTACCACCTCATTGATTTTACTTGTATATGTTATGTGAGTCCTTCAAGATGGTGATAATGACTTACTTAACATGGTGTATATAATTGTATAAATAGAGGTCTATTTCTTAAACGAGAATGAACTTCCACTTCAAAAAGGTTCTCAAGCCAAGTGATGTCACTGATCTTGGAAGGCTTGTTCTTCCTGGGATATGTTTATGTCTTCGATGATTATAAAGTGTCAAATTTACTTATGTATCTATCAAACTATTTGTCTCATTATGCCCTCTTTCATTTAAAAAAGACTTCTTGTTATTTCAAATTTACCTCTACAAAGAAGGAAGGATTCACATGCCAAAACTACATGAAACTAGTCAAGTCCCAATTATACCACAAGATATTGGGATGTCATGCACTTGGAACATAAAGTACAGGTAGCACACTACTGTCATACAATTTTCAACATTTTTCTACAGATATTTCTTTTTGTTCCTCATAAAATGACAAAAAATCAACTACTTGTATTTCTCTCATGCAAATACCATCCAAATAGAACAAGTGGAATATATGTCCTTCAAAATGTAGGTAAGTTTAGAAATTTTTGTGCATTACTTTTAGCTACATCAATAATGCTTGAACATGTGACCATCATAATTATGCTTGATTGCATTGGTTTATTCCTACAAGATATTTTTTGCGTGCCAATGACCTTAGACTAGGAGACATGGTAGCAATCCATGGATGAGGCCAAGCAACTAATGATGCTGAAAAATATGTAAGTATGCTCATACAAACTTATTAACATTTCCATCCTTGTTATTTTGAACTATCATATTCCCTCTAGTTGCAAATTGTAATTGCACAAGCATTCATCTCAAAACTAATTGGATGCAGTTGAAAGGTTCAACCACACACTAACACTTTACAAATTTCCATCTTTAATATAAAAATATTATCCCAACAATAATCATAAATATACTTTATCAAGACTCCACCACCACCAATACCACCAACAACAAAGCCCCTCCTCACACCAAATGAGGTTTACTATACGTAAAAATGAAAGATAAAATCATTTTCACAATAATCAAGATTTCGTCTCTTAAGAAAAACCTAGACTTGTTGTAACGTACAACTATGAGATTGATATGATGTGAGGCATAGGATATACTATTCTCAAGTACTTCTACTAACAAAAAATACAACTTTAAAATCCTCAAGCACAACTATGAGATTGAAAATAAAAAAAATATAATATTTACCCTTTTCAAAGAAGAGGAAGATTAAGAAGAGCCAATAACTACAGCCGCTGCTGCGTGCGAGGGTGAGACGGCTACGGTCATTGCCGGTGAGGTGGCAATGACGACTTTGGGAAGGTGTCGAGAGGTAGGAGAGAAAAGCGTAGGCTGCGGGGGAGAGGCCTAAGAGGGGGAAGAGAGAGTTACACCCGATACCAACGAGGAGTTGATGGCGACTTTGTGAACATGACGAGAGATTCTGACAAAAAGGATAGGTTACAAGAGTTGGAAAGGAAAAGAAAAGGTGTACTATCGTAGGAGGAAATTGGGAAAAAAATTTATTTATGGTCCCTCTCACTCAGTATCCAACGATGCAGAATAGTACCTGCACCCAAGTCACATCTTTGCCTACGGGGACCAACACTTTCCCTTTTACCTATATATATATATATATATATATATATGATAACCTTTCTTTTTGTTGCTTACTTTCGAATATGTCTTTACATCATGTTGTGCAGCAAGGGAGATGCACCTTCATAAGGGAGTATACGACAAGCAATTGGAAATGCTAAGGCTGGGTAGACTATCAGAAGAACAATGAGAACTTTAGAATATATAGATAACTTTTTCATTAGGATGGTGGTTGGGATCGAGTGAAAGAATAAGTTAAACTTGTACGTAGATAAAGGAAAAGGAAACAGTTATTGCATAAGATGAGGGAGTAGTGTTTTTTAAGTCCCATCCAAAGACGCAATAGTGTAAACAAAGCTCGACACCGAATTTTTTTCTTCCTCGAATAATCTCAGCCAAATGAGGGACTCCAGGCCTTACTTCACATCAAAATGATGGGGTACGTGATAACTCAAATAGTAGACAACAATGTCAAGAGAATAGGAGAGAAGAAAGTATTGTTACAAATGGACCATGTTCCATAGGAAATCAGAGCCGGCCCAAAATGTTTCATGGGCGAATATATGGTCAAAAAGAATAGAAAGTTGAACCAAGCCGGTAAATCAAATCTAAAAATTCAACCAAATCGATTATTTGGTTCAATCACTAATTCTATAGTTCAAGGCAATGTTTTAAACCAAACCAAACCAGTTTACATACGTGCAAACATACACAAACATGGTTGTTTCACTACTAGAAAAATAAATATTTGCGACACTAAACTTGCGACGATTATTATAAAAATCATCGTCTATTGTACCCTCCATCTCCTCCACCCTCAACCTTAGATCTCTCACTTATACGATGGTTCCCAAACCATCTTATTATTAATATAGGGGTCATTTGATAAAAACCGTCATACAAACAATTTGGGAAATTTGGCCAGCTGGCAATTTTTCCCGCCTTAATCTACCATACGCAGCGATTTTTGAAAAAATCGTCGTAACTGGGAAGAAAAACACAAAACCCTCGCCTACGGGCCCAACCCCTTGCTTCCATTCTCCTCCTCCAAAACCCTCTTCCCTCTCTCTAACAATCGTAACTCCTCTCCCCAGCTACTATCGTACATCCCTCTCTCTGACCGCTGTCGACCGCCCTCCTCATTCGTAATGCCGGCTCTCACCCTCCTCCTCCATCTGCCCATCCTCGCGAGCTCCCATCTCCTCCTAGCTGGCCCCGTTCTCATCATCACCAACCCCCGACCTTCCTCCTCCTCGCGCACCCCCACCTCTTCCCCCATCTGCTCCTCCACCTCCTTCCCTCGCCGATCCTCCTCCTCCATCTGCAACCGCCCCCTTGTCCTGCTACTGTTGATGGGATCTATCGAGGAGTTTAAGTGTGCTTCGTTGTAGTAAGATCTCTTAAATAGCTCGCTCAACAAATATAATTTATAACTCGAATTTAAAAGAGTATCCAAGGTCGAACACAGGGAGCAAGTATTGCAATTCACGCACTAATCAAAATAAATATATAAATGAGCACAAGAATTCAAATCAATAATGATATTCAATGAATGATAACTACTCAAAAGTGATATTCAATGTATAACATGAGTATTTTAAGAGTTAAAGAGGATAAAAAGATATCTAAGATAAAATAATTGTAATTTAGATCACCAATTATTAATCTTAATTAAGCATATATCAATTACTCAAATGAATCAAATAAATAACAGTGATCAGACGTTTGCTTTGGTAATTAGACAACTTAAATGTCGCCTTCTACAGTGCTTTTCCTCTTCTTCAGTTTTTCTTCTATTCAACCTCTTCCTCTTCTTCTTCTTTATTCTCTCTTCTTCTTCAAGCATGGCCTTCTTCTTCTTCTTTAGCCTTGTCTTTCTTTCCTTCTACCCTTCTCCTCCTCTCTTCTCCTGCAAAGCTTCTTCTTCTCTCATGCACAAGGGAAGCCAAGGCTTCAGCGACTAAGTGTTGAGCGTCTGCATAGGAGAGCAAAACCCACCCCTTCCTCACCCTCTCTCTCTTTCCTTCCTTCCTCTCCTCTTCTCTCAAATAGCTGATCTTAATCGAGTAATCGGGCATGAACAGTAACCGGGTCCAAAGCTACCGACAGTGGGTAGTAAAGGAGTGTATAGTAGGTGGGTCGGGTCGTGTGAATGGGTGGAGCAGGGACCTCACCCCCAAGTGTTATGAGGCGATAAGTCGTATTGCCAAAAACAATATAGCGTGGCCAAACGCTCAACTCTTTACGATGTGGGACTAAATCCCACCCGTTCTGCTCGCACATTGCTGCAGTGAGGCTTCCTCGTTCAATTGATGTATCAGCTATGAAGATGCCTCCAATTAAGGCAACAGGAGTGGATGGGGTCTTCGATTGACCACCTAGGAGGATGCCTAGAAGTACTCCGCGTCACCTGGAGCAGCAGCTGGGGTTTGCATGGCCTTGAACACAAAGAACGAAAGCGGAGATGACGGTGGTGATGGTGGAGACCGGCGAATACCTGAAAAGCATGAATACAGCCTCACAGCCAAGTTAAACTAGCTCAGGACCTTCGCTGGACCACGGCGAATGTGTGGTTGGTGGTGGTGTGGCGTGTGAGGGCGTATGGTGGACAGACAGAACCGGGGACGGTGTGCGAAAGTGGGTTTGGTCTACGGAGAGTGTGGTTGGCCAATAAGGCTGGAAAGGTTAGGGCTTTTGGTCATGGGTGCACAGCGGAGGTTGTGAACTTGTTGACGAGGCGTTTGGAGGTGCATAGTGTGCGAAGGACCTAGTTGGAGGTGCGGCCAAAGATGGAGACGAAGGTGGATGGTGATTAGATCGAGGGTTGTTTTTAGGTTTTAAATAGAGGGCTAGAACCTAGGGATCTAAGGGAACCTATCTACCTACTCTAACTGGATGAAAAAGGAAGGGAAAGAGCTGGCTTTGATGGGCCAACGTCAGAGAAGGAGAACTCTCCGTTGAGGGAGACGGCAGCGAGGAAAGGTTCGAAAACGATAGGGCTTTGGTCGACCACCGTCGGAGGAAGGAGGGGAGGACAGTTGTGCCTCCAATTTGACGATTGGAGGCGTGGATGAAGGAGAACAAGGAGGACCACCAGAGCGTAGGTCGAAGGAGGCCGAAGATAGGGAAAATGAAAGATTTTTTAGGCGAAACCTAGCTAAAGAGGTAAGGAAATGCATTTTGGGTCCTTTTATAGGGCTTGGGTCGAGCTACAAGCTTGGAAACAAGCTTGAGAGCTCAGAAATCAGGGGCTTAGGTTTAGGAATTTCTAAGAGTTCGCATGAACTCTTGGATGATTTAGGTAGGTCGTGAAGAAGCTCAGATGGAAGGGGATCTCCTCAAGAGTCTTCCTTCCATTTTTGGGAGAGATTCGCCGTAGATTTTGGGAGAAAACTCAGATTGAAACCTTTCATGTATGGACAAAAGGTTCTAATGGCAGCAAGGACCTTTTCAAAAAGAAGATTAAGAATTTGGGGGGGTGCTTGCAAAGAATTCAAAAGTTAGGGGCATATGTGTAAGGAAAAGAGTTAGATCAAGACTGGAATGCAAACTAAGTCAAGATGATCTTTGATTGGGTCCAAATTTTGGTACAAACCTAATTTGGACCCAAGAAATCTGATGGTGAAGTCAGATTTAGATTTTGACCAAATTTGATTGGATAATTTGTGCAAAAACTCAAATTAGGGTAACTGTCGTTCTGAGACTCTATTTTAGGTTAAAATGGGTTCCAATGGTCAAATCAAAGATACCAAAAATTAGAGAATATTTTTTTATAATTTTTAGAAGGTTTAGGTGAATTTTATCCTGACCAGAACCTTAGTTAATTAAGCAGGTCTGTTTTCAGGATTTCAAATGTCCATTAATTCTTAAAATACGTAAAAACCCGCTTTGTTCTGCATGAACCTACTTATTAGACTTTTATAACCATTTGACTTTTAATTAACCCATGGGAAACCCCGTGCTTGTTCTACATTTAGGATATTCTGTTAAAACTCTAGATTTAACCATGTTTTAATGCATTTCTCTCATAATGAAGATGCAATGAATTATGGTTCTTTGGCGGTTATGTAGGAGCATTTATCAATTGATTATGACTAAATAAAGATAAATATGACTGATGATGACATTATCATCTGCAGCCGCCCCCTCCTCCCATTGCTGCCCCCTCCTACTATGCGTAAGCCCCTTCCTCCTCAGCCCCCTCCTCTCGCAACCACCCCCTCCTCCTACGTGTGAACCTCCTCCTCCCGCAGTCGCCCCCTCCTCCTCCACACCCCCCTCCCTCAGCTGCACCCTCAGCCCCTCAACCCCACCCCCTACTCCACTTCGCAAGCCGACCCTATCCTCCTCCTCCACCTCCATCTTCCCCTCCAATCCAACCATCCAAACCACCCCCCACCCCCCTGTATTTTTTTTCAAAATTAAGATAATTTTTTAGTTTATGTTAATTGTGACTTTTTCTGTTAAAATTTATTATGTTTTAGTTAAAAATGAATAAATTTGAAATTTCTGTTAATTGTGTCGATGTGCTTAGTTAATTGTGTGGCATTAAAACCTAAATCAATTGTATTAGTTTTAGTTTTAATTGTGTTAATTGCCTTTTGTTAGGGTTTAGGTTTTAAGTTTTTGTTTAGAGTTAGGGTTTATGCATTGCTTCAGAGTTAGGGTTAATACATATGTAGGGCTTAATTGTGTTTGTACTAGCTAGTTTAACTTTAGTATTAAATTAATTGCCGAGGATTTTAATAGCATAGCAGTTAGTAATTTAATTTATTATGTGTTTTTGAAATTTCAAGTTGTTCGCAAAAAACACTTGGAAGCTTTAGAGGTAAGTTTTAAAAACATCTATTTCTTTTTTGTGATATATACTTTAGGACAATGTTAGATGTGGGTTTTAGGTTTAGGTTTATAGTTAATTGTGTGCAATTGAAACCTAAATCAATTGTGTTAGTTTTAGTTTTAATTGTGTTAACTGACTTTTGGTAGGGTTTAGGTTTTAAGTTTGGTTTAGAGTTAGGGTTTATAAATTGCTTCAAAGTTAGGGTTAATATATATGTAGGGCTTAATTGTGTTTGTACTAGCTAGTTTAACTTTAGCATTAAATTAATTACTGAGGTTTTTAATAACATAGCAGTTACTAACTTAATTTATTATGTGTTTTTGAAATTTTAGGTTGTTCGTGATAGACACTCGGAGGCTTTGGAAGTAAGTTTTAAAAATTACATCTATTTCTTTTCTGTGGTATATATGTTAGGACCATGTTAGATGTGTGCTTTAGGTTTAGGTTTAGTTAATTGCGTGCCATTAAAACCTAAATCAATTGTGTTAGTTTTAGTTTTAATTGTGTTAATTGTCTTTTGTTAGGGTTTAGGTTTTAAGTTTTGGTTTAGAGTTAGGTTTTAAGTTTTTATTTAGTTTTAATTGTGTTAATTGTGTGCCAGTTATATATATCAACATCATAAAGGATATGTACTATAGAGCAGCAGCTTGTGTAAAAACTAAGGATGATTTGGCGGACTACTTTGATATCACCATTGGTTTGCATCAAGGTTTGACTTTAAGCCCTTATCTTTTTTCCTTGGTCATGGATGAGTTGACGAAGCATATCCAAGTTGAGGTGCCTTGGTGTATGCTTTTTACTGATGACATTGTGTTGGTTGATGAGACAAGAGATGGAGTGAACAGAAAACTTGAGCTTTAGAGAGAAGCCTTGGAAGATAAAGGATTACACATAAGTAGAACGAAGACTGAGTATATGAAATGCAAGTTTAGTAGTAGAGGGAACAATGAAGGGATTGATGTAAAAATTGGAGAAGAGTGCATTTCAATGAAAGATGTTTTTAAGTACTTGGGATCCATTTTCCAACATGATGGTGGAATTGATGGAGATGTTATACATAGAATTAATGCAAGGTAGTTGAAATGGAGAGGTGCATCTGGTGTTTTCTATGATAAAAAGTTTCCTTTAAAAGTCAAAGGAAAATACTATCGAGCTGCGGTAAGACCGACCATGTTGTACAGTTCTAAATGCTGGGCTATAAACTATAGACATGTACAGAAAATGTTTGTGGTAGAAATGATGTTAAGATGGATGTGTGGTCATACAAGAAAAGACCGTATGTCAAATGAGATTATTAGAAAAAATGTTAGGGTGGCACCGATAAAGGATAAAATGAGAGAGGCACGTCTAAGGTGATTTGAACATTTACAAAGAAGGCTACTAAATGCTCCAGTTAGGAGATGTAAGAAGTTGGAGGCTGAACCCGCTAAGAGGGGACGAGGAAGACCAAACAAGTGTTGGAAGGAAACTATTAAGTTTGACCTCAATTACTTTAATTTAAGTCCTGAAATGGCTGGAAATCGATCTGTGTGGAGGCAAAGAATCCATATAGCCAACCCTACTTAGTATGGGAAAAAGCTAGGTTGTTGTTGTTGTTTAGAGTTAGGGCATATACATTACTTTAGAATTAGGGTTAATACATATGTAGGGCGTAATTGTGTTGTACTAGCTAGTTTAACTTTAGTATCAAATTAATAGTTGAGGTTTCTAATAGCATAGCAGTTAGTAATTTAATTTATTATGTATTTTTGAAATTCCAGGTTGTTCGTGATAGATAGACACTCAAAGGCTTTGGAGGTAAGGTTTAAAAACATCTATTTCTTTTTTGTGGAATATATTTTCAGACCATTGTAAATGTAAGTTTTAGGTTTAGGTTTAGTTAATTGTGTGCCATTAAATCCTAAATCAGTATATTTTAGAATCATATTAGATGTGGAGTGTGCCCACATATTACATTTTGTATACAATAATTTTTTTGTAATATTTTAGAACCATATTAGATGTGCGGTGTGCCCATATATAGCGGGGTGTACCCACTTTTATACGTTTTAAATGCATTTTTAAGATTTTATTAAATGTGGGGTATGCCCACATACTATCCTTTAATTGAATGGGTTGTGTGTTGTGATATTTTATGGATTATTTTATTATATGTGGAGATACTATTTTATTGACAAAGTTAAATATATAAAGGAAAATTTTTTAAAATTCATTAATCTTAATTGTTTGGGAGCTTCTTTGTGATTTTAGTTATTTAATTATTTTTGTAATTAAAACATGATTGTTATAATTGTTAAAGACATACACTCTTGCTGGAAAAAAATATGCACACGAGGCAAACACTGCAAGAGGAAAATTAGCAAACACTGCAAAAGCTCGAAAATGTCACCGTAAAGTTGGATCAACAAACTCAAACCTAGCAGGATACAAGAAAATTTATGCAGGAGCAGAGAGCTCAAATGCAGGAGATGATGCAACTTATACGACGAGGGTCAAAGCACACTTCATACCATTTCCAACCTCGTAGAGATGACGATTTTGGTGGTGGCGTAGCAATGGGATATGAGCCAAAGTTTAGTTGTATTTTTTTTACTTGTACATTTTTTACTTTGTTGTATATATGTATCATCATGTTAAAGTTTTATTACTAATGAAGATTTACTTTAACCTTTGAATTGTACTGTTGCGTGTAATTTCTATTAATATTATATATATATTACTTATTACTTATCTATATATATGCATAATATTCAAAAAATAATCCCAATAATATACGATGGTTTGTTTAAAAATCATCTTCTATACAAAATGAAGTCAGTTTAGAACCCGTCTCCTTTTTGTTTGAGAAATCGCCTACGCTATAGTCAAGAACAAACGCGATGGTTTGCGATACCGTCTTGTAGTTTACAAAAGCAACGATTTTTACAAAATTGTCATATATGCTCAATAGCTACGCTCATTTTCGCGACGCTATGTGGTGATGATTTTAAGTGTTTAAACAACAGTTTCTTACCGTCATAAAACGTGCTTTGTCTTATAGTGTTTCCTCACTCACCCTCTTATCTGTTTTCATCTATTTCTATCTCACAACTACCACCTTTTCTCAATTCACAAAAAACCTCAAATGTCCCCCAAATCCACCTATGATCCTTTCATTCCGTAACACCCATTTACCATTAACATGTATTACCCTACGATCTACCCATTTACCCATGCCATTCACAAGTCTGATTGTGAGTTTTCACTTCTACCCATCCTTCGTTTGATTTTAACTAAACATTTTTCAAATTGGTTCCCTCGAATTGAATCCATTGTAACTTCAAATTGAATCAAAAAATTTGATTCTTAGGGAGAACCAATTCAGCTATGGTTCAATTTTCTAGTGAGTCAAAGTTTTGGTTTGGTTTAAAAAAATAGCCAAAATCAAATTGATTGATTTTGCACACCCTTATCTATGATCACCGGCAAAGTTGTTACTTTCAAACGAGAGTTAATCCGTGTTTATATTTGCTGAATAATGGATAGAAATAAGAGTTAACCTGTGATGTGAAAGGAAGGTATTTACTTGGATTTAAATGTTAGGATGGGGGATAAGTTAGTAAAGGCTTTTTTATCCTTAGCATGGTAGGTAAGTTAATTGAGGTTGTTTTTTTTAAGTTTATATTAATTTATATTGGGAGAGGGGTAACTTCAAAAAAAGTTGTGAGAGATGGCACGAGTCACAAGAGTTGCAAACAGATGTTAGAACGTGGGTTATCTCAACTCCTCTTCTAACATGGGTTAGGATAGCCTAGGATAAGAAAATCAACAAGGGTTGGGTTACCCTTCAAGGTAAATAGGGGATAACCCTCAAACTATCACCAAAGGCTAGTTTATAGTGTGGGTTAACTAACCCGAGTTAGTAAAGTTGCAATAGGAGTTAACCCCTGTTTCCATTTACTTACAAACAGGGGTTTGTTTATTGAATGGGAGTTAAGAATGTAAGTTATCCTGTGATGTGAAATAGGGATATTTACTTGAGAATGGGGGTTAGAATTGAGGATAAGGTATCAAAAGACATGTTTGCCTTTGTAATGGTAAGTAAGTTAGTTGAGGTAGTTTTTGATAAAAAAAATTAAAACAACTATGCATAATAGTGTGAAGTATTTGATTAAATTATGAGTTACCTATATGCTAAATTAGGTCAATGTAGGCACATATGAACCACATATCAAATACAAGCACATGCCAAGTTGACCATATAAGTTATGTTTGTTCTTCTTCATGTCACAACAACCTACTGTTTCATCTATTGTTCTTTCTTAACTATTTTCATAAGCAAGAAAGATATTCCATTTGTCTTGACCAAAACAACGTTCGCGAATTTAAATAGAGCTGCATTATTAACATTGGCCAAACTTGAGGTAGATTATGGGGAAAATTTAGTCGCTTTGTTGTTTAAATGGAACATGACATCTTTACATAAAAAATAGACAACAAAAAAAAAGGGTAGCTATGAAGTTTGATAACCAACCCCCCTTTGAGGAGAGAGAGAGTGCGAGAGCGAAGAGGACGCAGGAGGGCAACTTGGGAAATAAGTCACAGGAGCGTTGCTACTTCTAGGAGAGAGAGAACACGGGTTGAAATGGGGGTTATCCTAACCCCCCTTCGAATCCAAGTTGGGATAACCAGCGTTAATAATGCAAAGAAGAGTTAACCTCTACTGTAGGTCTAAAAGTGTACTAATTTTGCATTTTGACCTAAGTTATACCGAGAAACACAACGTTTAAATTTTAAATAATAATAGTATGACCAAACGTAATCAGAGCGTCGATATGTCCGAGTGGTTAAGGAGACAGACTCGAAATCTGTTGGGTTCTGCCTGCGCAGGTTCGAATCCTGCTGTCGACGAATGTGTTTTACGTTTTGTTCCTGGACTTGGTCTTAGTGCTCTCCATCCACACAAAATGACCGTAGCGGAGCAAGGTTTGAAATTTCCACCTGCCGGTTTTTACATCAGCATGGACGTGATTACCCGTAATTGCTACCATCAAGAACTTTAAAGATGAGATTGGTCACGGAAGTGAGTGGATGAGAATTGTTTCTAATAGAGAGGGCATCCTCTAATATAAAACTTCTATGCGGAATCAAGAGATCAAAATTGGAGTGAGTCATGGTATCCATCGATGTGATGGGTAATGTTTCTGATTAAACGGTTGTCAGAAATCCCATCCCACGCCCGTTTCACATCCTCTTGTCTCCGACGCCCATTTCTCAAAACATACAAAATCTTCGCTATCTCAACTCTTAGGACTAAGAGAACAAAAAAAAAATGTTAATCCTTATTTTTATTTGCCTATAGAATGTTATTACTAGTAATTTTTATTTAATTAAATTGATATTAAGTTATGATATTAATCTTTATAATATTTATTTAACTTAATATTAACATTAATTTTTAAAAAATAAAATTTAGGAGTAAAAAAATTATAAATTTAACATTTATTTTACTAACATTTTTTAAAATAAGTATCAACAAAATCTCTCAAAATAAATATTAAAATTTTACAAATTAATCTCTCAAGTAAATAAAAATTAACCTCCAAGAGGAAGGATAAACCCCGAAGGAAACTAATCCTTATATCCATTCCTAAATTCATGTTAAGGGGCCCATGTTCAATTTTTAATAATAATAATAATAATAATAATAATAATAATAATAATAATAGAATGTTATAAATGGATGGGGAATAACCGATGGTTATTAGCTGCAAATCTATCTTACGGATGAAAGCTAGTTATCCCATGATCTTTTACCACCATCCTATTACCATGATGATGTCTGATTCTTCGTGACTATGCTCCACAATGGAGAGAATATCCCTCTATAAAAATTCTATAAGCGAATCAAAAAAACACCTTCGAAGGAAAAGTTTTCACCTTGAGCCCCCTACCAAATTGTCATAATGAAAAATCGAACTTCATGGGTTGCATTTCGATGCACTCTAGTCCAGCAATCTCATTTTTCCAATTAATGTCCAGAAAGCAATGCTATTGCTTTTGGTTTAGGGTAATCGAGTTCAAATTATAAGAATGCAGCCCTTGAGTGCTTGCATGACTTCCCAACTCTTCCGATAAAGCGAAAATAGATTTTGCTTTCTAAGCTTAGAGTGGTCGGTAGTCGTCATGCATGTCCTTACTCTCTATGCCTACTTCTATTATATTCAAAAGGCCACACTAACAATCTATGGATTGGGAAAGGATAGGGTCAAGCCATGGTAAAAATATTGCCTCCCATGCAATGTTCCCCAGTTAATGGATAAAACTAGGGATCGTGGATGGTCGAGCTATGCCCTGTTAAGCAACAATGTTTAGGCAAAAATGCCTGAATGCAAACGGCTAAAACAATCACAAACAACTGCTTTATCATGATTAGAGCATTCAAGATGGTTGTTTCTAAGTTCGGGGATCTTGTCTATCATATTATATAAGTTGGAGTTAGGTAAGATACAACTCAGATCAAGCTCAAGCCACTTTCTACATCCAAATATTGGTCAGGCAAGAGATTCTTATGTTTACTAAAAGATTTAACATTATCGACTCAAGTAATAGGCTCTTGTTTCTGATAAAAATAGGATGACTACAAATTTCAACTACACAATGTTTCCAATGTTCTTCCCAGAAGAAAAGCCCAACTGATGAATGCCTTTCATCAAAATAGTACCTGCAGGTCAGTAGGAATGCTTTCAAAGAGTTTGAACATGTGAATAATCTTTAGTGGCAAGCATGCATCTCTAGTTAAAATCTTACCGTATCACCTCTTTCCAAAACAACTACACACGTATGCTCTAAAGAGAAGGAAGACTGCTGAGAACAAAAAAAACGGCTGATTATTCCAGCTGACCTCGTTCTTTTCCCAATACAAGCCATTAATTCTGGGCACAGGATTTATGTGACAAAACAATGGAAGTGACTTTTTCTGTAACGAAGTCCATAGACCTTCATTGACCAAAACACAAATAAATTGCACGTTGTCGTACGAGTTTGCATTAGAGCACTCCACTTTGGACAAACTGAAGATGACCCGATTCCCCCAAGCACAGAAGCAGTGCCTTGATCTGATTCAGGACATATAAGCAATGTGAATAGCATCCTCTTGAAATATGATAAAACTAGTCAAACGCTAATAATTTGCCACCTTCTGATGCAATTGCAGCAACCAGAGATTACGCTACATAAGACAGAAGGAAAAAAAAAAAAAAAAAGTCTTATGCTGTGACATCTATGAGAAAATAAGCAATAACTTGTATACTAGTTGCTTTAACAATGGGTAGCTACTATAAGTTCCCACAGTAGTCAAACTAGAAGTCTGATGCTTTGGAAGAGACGTAGTCCACTGTTCATATTATCCTGCCTTTGTTGGTCTCCTCAATAGAGAGACACGTGAATTTGCCACAGACAGGTGTTTTCATCACTGAGCATTTCGGATCAGAAGGGATAATGCTAGATGTTAAGGATTGAACATTTCAATGTAAATCACAGGCCATTATTAGTAATGACAAGAAAGCCATTTTTTTGTCTTCTATATATTTCTAGCCAAACCATTTAAGTACAAAGAGAAAAAGGGTTATTCTGAAAAGGAAGCTTGTGATATTCTCATGTTCAGGATTGTCTATGAAGAGTAAATTTGTCCTTTGATATTTCTCTACATCCAGGAAACCAATTAGTATTTGATTTTCTTTTAATCCCACATGACTTGATGCCAGAGTCTTCATGAGGTTGCAGGGCTACTGCCTATATAGGGCCTTGCAAACTACTTGTTATACTTGCAAAGAATCAAAAGAACTATCCAACTGTTGGGTTACTTTTCCCATGAGGTAGGTGGCTCCCTACTGTCACAAACCATAACAACCAAGTGTTTGTGCTGCATTTCCATATTATACTCTAATCAATCTGGTCAATGGGCATCATCAATGGAAATAGCTAAGCACGCTTGAGATACTTTCCAAGATGTTCTAGTATCACAATATCAAGGACTATTCTAGAAATAATTATCTGCAAGAGTTACTAAAGAAAATAAAGTGCTTTGAATGAAACTAGCCCCTCATTCTAAAGTTTGGAGCATTGGGAAATTTGATTACCTATTCGTGATAGAAACTGGAATTTCCGCTGTCATGAACTTCCACTGCTCAAATCTCCCCATCGGACATTGTGTTTTGCAGCAAGATAATGAGCTCCTATCGGCCCTCTGCTTCCATATGGGTAAAGTTCTGGCGATACCTTTTTTTCTTCCAATTCCTTAAGCACTGGAGTAAAAATGGCCCAAGCAGCATCTAGTTCATCACTTCTAATGAATAGTCTTCTTTCGCCTTCAATTGCATCAAGCAGTAGTCGTTCATATGCATCAGGAATCTCCTTCTCATACCTGGAACCCAAGACATTATAAAGAACTGCATGTCAAGTTCTTTAATAATGCCATGTGCCCAACAGATTATAAAAAATTTTCCAATTTCCACCCAACTGAAAAGTAGGGTTCAAGATGTCAACTGCATGTCGCTGATACGGGGGGTTTTGAGTGAAGGGCCATATTGACACGCAAAAGATGTCGATATGAGAGTGTGCTGGCAATACGTCGACTGTATCGACAATATATTACCTATGTTGACTGTACTGACTGTGTTGCTGCTGCTGCTCCTGCATGTTGTTGCTACTGCTCCTATCGATGCTAGCAGTGGCTGGAGATGGTTCGAAGTGATGGTGCAAACCTTAAAGTGAGTGGTGGGGGCGGCAGTGCATTCGGTGGTGGTGTAGCTTGCAAGGAAAAGAAAGGCGAGGTGGTGGGCCTATTGGGTCACACGGAGGAGAGGGGACCAGGTGGAGGGTCTATTGGTGGAATAAGGTGGTGGGTTACGACGGGCAAGGAGATGAGGTGAGGAGAAGGAAAAAGTTGAAGAGATGGGGGTTATTCAGTGGGAAAGGAACATGATAGGTGAGGATCTCCTTAGGAAGGAAATAGATGAGAAAGAGACACACTTGTGATATGCATGCTTATAAGGTGGTGGGTTACGTTAGATGTGCATCCTTTATTTGAATATGTATCGATTCAACACTTGTGTTTTCATATGTATACCCTTCTTGCATAATCTTTTAAGGTTTTAAGTTGTTAATTTATGATTTACTTGCAATTTAATCATTTAATTTGTGAATTTGTCAACATGCATCGAGGTGCCCTCAGTGTGCCTTCAATATGGAGAATTTTCGAAGCATCGATAACTTCGCCAACCCGATGTCGATACATTGGCGTTTCCACAGCGTGCCGTTGATGTGCCTTCGATGTGCACACTTGGAAATTTATGTGCATAGTATTGATATCGACACTTTAAACCTTCATGAAAAGTATATGAAATCAACAATTGTAGGTAGGGTACCAAAAGAAATTTCACATGCTTCTCATTGTAAAGAGCTTTTTTTTTTTTGAAGGGTGAAGAGCTATTCAAATGCCTCTCAACAAGAATCCACTTCATGAAATAGATAGCTACCCAAGAAGGATTTAGAAGATTGAAAAGAGAGCCCAATAGATCTCCATTCTTTATGTGATTATGCCTCAAACATAACATCGAACCCAAAACTAAAATGTGACCATCAGGTTTCTTTTTTTAAAGGAAAATCTAATCTTCATGCTTGTGCATGGATGCCACTCAACTGTACATCCATATCGTTCGGCAAAAAAAATCCAAAAGGGGACTCCCATTTGATATTACTAAAAATCAGTCAGGTAAAAAATATTTTATAATGTGCAGTTAAGGAAAATCATTGACAACATTTTTATGGTTTTGATTACTTTGAAAGTGTTCTCCTCACATACATATTTGGCACATAGGGAGTTGCATTTAAAAAATATGTTTTTGAAGTATTTGAAAGAGAATTCTACCCAGTAAATACGCATTATCAAAATTCATTATAAGAAATGCATTTTGTTAATTTAGAATTTAAAAGCAAAATGTTTGTTTTGTATTTCTTAAAACATGGTTTTAGCATTTAAAAGTAAAATGCAATTTGAAATGCATACCAAAGAAATGCACTTTCAAATTGTGTGTTGTCCATTTCTGGCATTTTTAAATGTGTTTTATTAATGCCTAAAATATAAATGCATCTGCCAATGCATGTTAAGGATGAATTTTTGAGGCTTTATATTTCTCAATTTCTTTTTGCCAGGCAGCTATTTAAACAGTTTCTTGGTTCCTTTTTTTTGCTCTCTCTCTCTTTTGGTTCAGCACATGTTTGTACGGAATAGATAATGGGTCAGCATGATTCGATGGGCCTTGATGGTGCACGTAGAAGTCCAGATCATGAATGAATCACCAAAAAAATTGGCAACATTCCAGTAAATCAGGAAAAGCCAAGAAGCATGGATACCCATACGAGATCAACAATCAAGAGCATTTTATGAAGATAAAATAATCTAAGTAATTGATGATGCTTTGTCAGGCACAAATATGCTCATTTTCTTACTTTGCAGAATAGCGAAGATTAAGGCGACTGCTATCCAATCTCATGTCAAGTCCAGGAATTTTATTGTTGATTTTCAGATATATAGCTTCGTCGGGCTGCACTCTGATCACCAGCTCATTGGTTGCTTTATCCAAATCTGTTCCAAAATTTCTTCTGTATAAGTTGCCTGGTACATGCCTGAACTGTACTCTAATCTCTGCTCTGCTCAATAGAAATAATTTCTAATCATATTCATGACTAAAACTCTCTTTTGATAAAAGAAAATGTAACATATGGTGTTCATACAGCCTTGCATGCAATGCTTTCCCTGCTTTCATCAAGAATGGAACCCCATCCCATCGTGCATTGTCAATAAAAAGGGCAGCAGCTGCAAATGTTGGAGTTAGGCTATTTCTGGGAACAGTGGGATCATCCAGATATGATGGATAGGATTTCCCACCCCTTATGCGACCCTTGTACTGCCCAACCACAACGTCATCAAGCTGCAAGGGTCTCATTGAGCGCAGCACTTTTACCTGAAATACGAGATGTCCTATAATAAAGAAAATGCGGAATAACATTTCTGAATTTGAGATTGTGTTTTGGAACCTTCTCATTACGAATGTCCTCAGCATCTAAGCTGACAGGAGTTTCCATGGCAAACAAAGCCAGTATTTGAAGGAGATGATTTTGCATTATATCACAGATGATGCCATAGCTATCAAAGTATCTGCAATGTACGAGGAAATAGTCAGATACTTGGACACTCCCTTGCTTAAACAGCTGCTTGCTCTGCAGTCAGAAACAAACCCTCCTCGGCCCTCTGTTCCGAAATCCTCTGAGAAAATGAGCTGCACATTTCTGATGTACTGCCTTGACCACAATGGCTCGAATACAAGATTGGAGAAACGAAGAACTGAGAGATTCTCCACAAGCTCTTTTCCCAAGTAATGGTCAATCCTGCATGGAAAACAAATTGACGAATTGCATTACAAAGAACACACACTTAATCCTAGAGAACCACTATATACATAGAACTGATATGACACCTATACAAGGTTAAACTGTAGCATTCCAGTATCAGCTTGTGCTGGTCCACTGGCTGCAATACACACTTGTGTGCCGTTTAAGCTCAGTTCCACCAAGTACACCTTGCGGAAGGCACAGCTAACCCTGATCTTAACTCCCTATGACCTGTTGGGAGTTGTAGATGGGTCTCATCTTGGTCTTGAGCAGCATCTAAAGGATGACTCGGGAAAGATAATCTTGAGCAGCATCTAAAGGATGACTCGGGAAAGATAATAAGTGTGAATAATGCTTATCTCAAATGGCATTGCAGAAACCAGTTAGGAATCAGCTGGCTCATCTCATAACTGAGGGAATTTGCTCTCAACTCTCTAGCCTCACCACTGCAAGAGATGCATCGTTCTTCTTGGAAAGGTATTTTGCTACTCAATCTCAAGATCATGTCTTTCAATACCACAGTGAACTCAATAGTTTAAAGAAAGGGAACCTTGCCATTCCTTATTTTGTAAACAAAGCCACATAAATAGCTACTAATTTATCCATCTGCGGCAAACCAACCAATGAAGAGGACCTAGTAATGGCTATACTAAATGGCTTGCCACCTGAATATGAACCCATTATAGCTGTTATAACTGGAAAATCTGACGGTATTTCATATGATGAGGTAGCCAGTCTCTTATTGGGCCTTGAACAAGGAGCTATTAAATACAGACAACTTATTGATACAAATAAGCTATCCAAACTAAGCGAAGCAGGGAGGTCTTTATCGCGGTTCAAAGGGCCACATTGTAGCTCTGTTTTGGAATCTCTACACGTTCAACAAACACTTTCACATGTTTTTATTTTATCTTGAATCATGGATGTGTTCCTTTTTCATGGGGCCACACATCAACCTAAGTCATCTAAACATCTCGTGCACAATTTACAGGTGACTTTGTAATCTTGCCTCTGCTTAACTTTCTTTTAAGAATATGCATGAAGCAGTAAAGATGAAAGCATGATGGGCTCTGAGCCTGCAAAACCTACAACTACATAGGATACACACATCTGAACATGCAGGACCTGTTAAAGGTTTTTAGGTTTATAAGCAACAATTCTTTGTTGTAGCTTGCCGAGGCAAAAAAAGGAATTGTCAAGGAATAATGATGCCCCCGCACCCCAATAGGCACTGAATATTACACCTCATCTAGCAAGGCTTCCCAAGGATACATCGTGAATGGACCTTGAAAGTGACCAACAAAAGCATTCTCAAGCTTTTGCATAAATAATTTAATAAGAATGAACTTCAAGTGTTTAAGTGTAAATAGAAACCTGAAAATCTGATCCTCAGTCAAGTACTGTCTTAAACAACGCGTAAGCTGTGCAGAAGATTCAGAATCACGACCAAATGGCTTTTCAACAATAACCCTCGTCCACCCATAAGGAGATGAAGCACAAGTGCTAGCACAACAAACCGCATCAACAAAAACATTTGGAGGTATTGATAGGTAGAATAACCTATTAGACAACCTGTCAGTCTTAACAAAATGGAAGTAAAGGATCGTGAGTATGGAGAAGAAATGCAGTTCTACTAGCAAAAAGCTTGAACAACTTATCAAGAAAAGCTTCCAAAGACATCAGCAAGGATAAGTAGCATTAAGAAGGAAATTGCCATGTGTTCTTCCTATGTGCAAAGTTCACTCATTGAAAGCAAATTGGATATCCGTAGGAGCTATGCAGTTGCAGCAGCATAAAGTCTCTTTTAATTTAAAATGAAACACCCTATAAATGCATTTCAGCATTAGAAGCTTTACCTCCTTCTCCTTAAGCTTTTTGTTTAACTCACAGAAATCTTCTGTGGAGTTGTATTGTCCGGAGTAATAATAGCATTTCTGCAGGAATTGATCGATCTTATCATCACAGTTTTCCCTGCAAAATGCTCAAAGCTGAAATTCCCCAAAGGTGCTGAAAGTTGGATAATGCCTACTTCATTTGTCTGTTGCTTTTCCACAATTGATCATTTGAAGTCCATGGGTTACAATTTACAAAAAGACTCCAAAATGCTCTCTTAAAGTGGAATGCGCAGATAAAAACAGTAAGTGGAGGAAAAGATGATATGGGAGAATAGATTGTTCCACATAGCGTATCATGTACATAAAGGAAGTGCATATCTACAGTCATGTGAACAGAAAAAACGTACCTCTGATCAATTCTGCAGGTCAGAGTTTTACTGATCATATTCCTCATCTCCTCATTGGTTAGCTTGCTACGAGCATAACCAAAAATTGTGAAGTGCTGTTTACACAAACCAAAAAAACAAGGAACAAGAGATGTAATCAATCATCAAGTAGTGTGAAATGAGTCCACTTCCATAGGGATGTGTGTGTGCACGCACACATGCGCACAGATTTTGGGAACACAAATTCAACCAAGAAAAGTAGAGAAGAAAAAATAATGAAAATGATAGCTGACCTCTGGAAGACAACCTTCATAAAAAAGAGCGAAGAGCGCTGGGAAAATTTTCTTTCTTGCAAGATCCCCTGAAGCTCCAACTACAATGACACTAACGGTACTTTCACTAGGACATTGCAATGGAGTTGGGATGAGCATCTCTACTGCTTGGCTTGTAAAAAACCCATTTGCAGGCGAATTTTCAGCTGACACATTTTAAGTTCCACTTCAGAAGCAAGGATGATGTAATGTTCATAAGCACAGAAGGGAAGGAAAATTGCCAATCTATAAACATTTGCATGTACTACTTATAAATATTCTAAGATCATCTAAAAGCTTTAAGGAGCACATATCCAGGGCAATGAAAACATTTGTGATAAACCCATTTCCCAACCAACAGGCATGAGAATCCGTTAGCCCATGCAAACGTAAAACTTAAATCCTAGTAGGCAAGAATCAAAATTACTTAAAATGCCTGTGCCCACTATTTCAAGATTAGTGAGTACCAACATTATTATAGCTAAGCTAAATCGAGGAGTCATTTATAAACTCTATCATGTAAGCTGTTAGTCAGTTGAAGTCCAACATAGTTAGGCTGTTTAGCCCAACCAAACAAAAAAAAAGCCCAAGCAATCACAGAAAAAAAAAGATCACTATAATATACTTTGTCAACCTTATCAATGGGCAAAAAGGCAAGAAAAATTCCACGGAAATGAGAAAAAGAGCATGCACTCACTGAACGAACGACACACAAAAACATGCCTTCAATGATGCTTATGGGGGGTGTTGGGATTGGAGTTGGCCACGTGCCAACCAGCAAGCCACGTGGCAGCATCTGAGGCCCACATCAGGGCCAGCGGTGATGGTCCAATTGGACCAATTTTGGTGCACCAAGTTTGATTGTTTTCTATTTTTAGTAAAGTTATTTTTAGGAAATATGTTTTGGGATTTGTTTAATTAAGAGATAAGATCTTTCCTAGTAAGATAAGATCTTTTCTTAATAAGGATAGAATCTTTTGTTTATATTTGTAGGGATATGTCCTCTCTATAAATAGAGAACCTTCCCAACAATTCTATTTTGAGCAATATCATTATTTCCAAACAACAACTCAAAGCTCCTCTCCTCTCTCTCTCTCTCTCTCAACCGGCGACCATCAAGGGCCACCGTTGGACTCCATCCAGCCAGCCATCAACCCACACAGTGGGGCCTCTCCACGCCTCTAGGCCCTCGCATGCATAGTCCCACACGTAGACTATTTTTCCCACGCACTTGGAGTCTCCATGCTCCAATATTTTGTCAATTCTTGACATGATATCAAAGCCTTCAATCTAGGCTCCTTGTGAGTGTGGGTATCCAGATCACACGTTGGGGGTTCTCGCACCCGAGAAGTCCTCGACAAATCAGGTGCCTTACGCGGAGGAGACTAGAAGAAGATGACAGAGGCTACCACGACGGTCGAAGACGCCACGCTCGGCCACGAAGAAAGCTTGATGGTTGCCTCCGGGACAACCATCAAGCTTAGTGGCGCTTCCAACTACGTCTTATGGGCTCACGCCTTCAAGATCTTCGTTGGAGGCCAATAGAAACTGAGTATTCTCCTAGAGGAGGGCTAGAGTTCAAAGATGACAAGAAGTACGAGGAGAACTATGTCATCATGAACTAGTTCATGAACTCGATGGATCCATACATAGCCTTGAATATTCTCTACAAAAAAAGTGCATTAGAGATTTGGACGACCCTCAAGAAGAGGTGTGCCCGAACCTCAAACAATGCCTGCATCACCAAACTCTACACCCATATCTAGACGGCAAGTCAAGGAGATCTTCCCTTGATAAAATACTATGAGAAGATAGAGGCATTATTCAAGAAGTTGGAGATCTACGGGCCTCTCTGTTGTGACAAACAGGGGGAGACACGGGAGGTTTGGTAATCTGCCAAGTTTTTATCAGGATTGAATTTCCGTTATCAAGCCGCTCGTGATCAAATTCTTTCTTCAGAAGGAAAGGTGGATCTTGAGACCATCTTCTGTCGTCTCCTCAAGATGGAGATCCTTGAGGAGGAAGACTCGCCAAGAGGCGAGAACTCTGCACTTGATATCCCAGAAGCAAGTGCAAGGCGAGGTCACGGACGTGGACCTGGCCGCGTCTACCTGAAGTGCCAACACTGTGGACGCAACAATCATCCACAAGATAAGTGTTGAGAGAAGTTTGGGAGGCCACCATGTGGGGTTACTAGCACCTCATGTGTGGACTCCCTGACTCAAGAAGATCTTGAGAAGCTGCATGCTCTTCTGAGAGAAGACAAGTCCATGGTAGCATCGCGATGGCTACTCAGGTTGTTACAAAAGCAACGACTCCGAAGGTCATGGGAGGATTCGCCATCAACTTGTCCAAAGAGAAGATCGAGAGCTTTGACCTCGAAGAAGATGAATGGTGGGGCATCTAGCCTCACAAGTTGAAGACCAAGTCATTGGTCTCGCGGCCTTCGACTTGAGAGGAAGTGTTGGGATTACAGATGGCCATGTGGTACTACCACGTGGCAACATCTGAGGCCCACATCAAGGCCGGCAGTGATGGTCCAATTGGACCAATTTTGGCGCACCAAGTTTGGTTGTTTTCTATTTTTAGTAAAGTTGTTTTTAAAAAATATGTTTTGGGATTTATTTAATTAGGAGATAAGATATTTCCTAATGAGATAAAATCTTTTCTCAATAGAGATAGAATCTTTTGTTTCTATTTGTAAGGATATGTTCTCCCTATAAATAGAGAACCTTCCCAACAATTCTATTTTGAGCAATATCATTTTTTCCAAACAACAACTCAAAGCTCCTCTCCTCTCTCTCTCTCTCTCTCTCTCTCTCTCTCTCAACCGGCAACCACCAAGGGCCACTGTTGGCCTCCATCCAACCAGCCATCAACCCACACGGTGGGGCCTCTCCATGCCTCCAAGCCCTCATGTGCATAGTCCCAATCGTGGACTATTTTTCCCACGCACTTGGAGTCTCCACACTCCAATATTTTGTCAATTCTTGACAAGGAGAAATGTCCATTAGGAAATAGGTGGGCATTATTCGGGTCAACCCAAATAACCCACCCAAACCATTGAAATGGGCTATTTGGTGTGGGTTATTTGGATAATAAGTTGGGTTGGACCCAAACCATAATATTTGTTTGGGTCTTTGGTTGGTTAATGGGTCCAATGTCTCTCACCCCACCCACCCAAAAAGCCCGAATTAATTATACAGGTGACACATGATTGTATTCACCTATCCCAACCCTAATTCCCGAAGTAGATGTCACGGTGGTCCATTCCACTCATCTTTTCTTTGTCTTAATCTTGTTGTTCTAACTTCAGATTATTTCAACTGGAACTGGTTTTTATTATTTTCATCATTTAGCAATAAAGTTTGTTGATAAAAGTAGAAAATAGTTTGTTTACTAGGCTTGTTTAAGACAATTGATAGGATAACCTTTGGTCACTGATGGACTTTTGTTTACAGAACTTGACAGGCCTGATGGAAAACCTTGTCTTACTAGTTTGATCAAAAAATTCACTAGGCTTATTTTGCTAGATTATACCTCACAAAGATAGAAAATGGAGAAAGAATCTGCTTTGATCTCCCCCCCTTCAGATGCAATAAACATCGCTGTCATATGTCAGGTTCCTATTCAGCCATTATCAAAACAGCCTGCTTTTATCAACTTCATACTATTTTTGGGCATAAGTCTGGACAAGTTCCTTGGCGAACAATCATTGGAGGTGCACACACCTTTGTGGTGTGTGCACAGCATTTAAGCGCAATTTCCATATTGACTTATTTTCAATTGGTGTTCTTGCTTTGGCCATGATTCTTTTCTTGGCAGGAAAGAGTAAAGGGTCTTCTGCATTTATTTTAGAGTTGTGAGAGAAAAAAAACTGATAGGCTTGTTCTACATCTAAGGTCTAGCCCTGTTTGATCACTGTCAATATCTATAATTGATATTACCTTAGACAAATATTTCTTTTACTTGTACATAATATTAAAGAACCTTAAACATCAAATAGGACATTTATAATTTGAATAAATCAAACTAACATACTATGACTTTTTATGTTGGTTTGTTTGGTTTTCACCCAACTCAATTAACCCAAACCAATCGCCCAAATAACTTCACTTGTTACACTTCAGTCAGGTCATGGTTGGCCATTTTGTCAACTCAAACCGAACAATTCGAGCTCATCCAAACCAATCAAACACCCAACCCATTGAAACCTTCATACATAAGAAGTGTAACTACCAGCACATAGGTCAAATCTGCTAAACAGGTTGACAAGTACACCATTATACCCTACCATACCACCCAAGATGTTTCTAGGCACTTGCGCTCAGTCGAGTTGGACCCAGTGCCTCTGCTTGGTAATTCCATAACAAGTTTTTTCGGACCTTCTCTAGGATCAGAAGGAATCGCAAACATGATGGTTGGATCACATGGCAGGTGACGCATCATTCCCATCTTTATCCCCATCAACTTTCATTAATAGAATAATAGTGGTGGCTTACCAGGGTGAGAGGGAACCTGAGAAAGGTCTTCTGAACACATCCAAGGAAGGAAGTGACGCAAATTACCCAATCCCTGCACAGGGAGGTAGTGATCCTAACTGACATTACGGAGAGGAAGTGACCCAATCCTGACATAAGGGAAATAATGATAAAGAACATGATTTTCTACGCCGCTTTGCAGAGGTAGTGATCCTCTTTCCTAACACACCATACGTAACACAAAATACCATGCCAGGCTGTACGACTCTGGTGATTAGAGAAAAGTGTCCAACATATTGTCGATAGAGTCATGGTCAGCACTAGAGTTCATTGCACACTGATTCAAAACAAACAAATACCTTAAGCAACACACCTCCTTCTTCAACATTACCACGAAACACATAGAACACAAAGTATTGAGACTGTCCTCAGCAGTTGGAAGGAAGCGTGATTCTACTCGTGAAGATATCCACTTTCAACTCCGGCCTCTGCCACCAAGTAAGCATTGCACTTTGGATCTTGAGTGGGAGTCAAATTCATTAGGAATGGGGAGGGAGAGCACACAAAAAAAACAAAAGTGGTTGTTCTAAAACGGAATACAAATATTATTGGGCACACCGATGGAACGCTTAATTTAGACAATGAAATAAGAGGAATTGCCAGTGGAACTGAAATTGCCAATGAGAAAAACTAACCTTTTGTTGGAAAGGTCGCATTAAGCGAGTACCCATTTGAGGATAGAGCAGAAACTGCACTCCCCTGGCTTCCATTGTTAAAACCAAAGCACCTTTTATGTACAGGGGCATGTCTCTTCCCATGGGTAGCCTCACCCTTAAAAGCTGACCCTCCACGAAGCCGAGCATGGAGACACGAGGCCATGACGGAGCAGAAGATGGGTAGTTTGTTCCCGAAACGAGGAGGTGGAGGAGATGGTGGTGGCGGTGATGGTGCTGATGGCCATTTGGAGTGAAAAAGAAAGGGAAATTTCAATGCTCGCACCAAGGAAAAAAAAAATAGTGGAGAGTCATTTGTGAGGTTAGTATTTATCGCGGTGAGGATAAGGAGATGATGATTTATGTTGAGAATGTGTTTACACTGTCGGGATTGAAAGCGATCCGCAGGAATGTGCTTTTCTGAAAAAAAAAAAAATTAATTTTTTAATATTTGTATGTTTATAAATTTAATTTTTAAAGATATATTAAGATACTATTTCATATATTAAAGTGGACATCGGATCTACTCTCCCTCTATCAATAATGGAAAATTTTATGAAATACCTCAAATTCACTCTCCTTTACACCGAAATGAATAACGAAATGGACATAACTCATGATAGCCGTTTGATGAGTAAAAGAGGGCAGCAGAAGTAGGTATAGGCTCGATGTGTCCATTTCAATTACTCAATATCAAAGTCTTTGATATTTACATTAATACTCATAAAAAATTTGTATTCAACACTTCTACTAGTATCCTTGAAATTTACTAAACTTAATGATTTTGGACTAAAGTTTACGGTCCTTTTAACAAAACTTCCTTACATCTTCAACTTTCTTTACCGATGCAACCAAAGCCTATTTCCTTCTTCAAATAGTTGATTAGCAGTGATTTGACTCGAGTTGTGAATCTGTGATGAAGTTCTAATTGCAAATAACATTTTTTCTAAACTAAATAAATAAATAAATTGAGTAAAATAACCATAACTCTAATTCTATCTCTCGCTGGTGACTATTCCCTCAGTTATGCCATCACTTTAGCCATTATTGTTGCCATATCCTTGTCACCCTCCCTACTAGTCCTAATAATATCCTAGGTCGGGCAATAGGTCAGATTAATTAGGCCAAACTTTAAAATGCAATTTATCCTCCCTACTAAACCTAATAATATCCTAGGTAGGGCAATAGGCCAGATTGATTAAGCCAAACTTTAAAATGCAATTTATCTAGGTCTAAGCCAGGCTGGCCCAATGGCTCCAATTAAGATTGGGCATTACGCAAGGTATCCAATGGGTTAGTGGGTACTCGACCCAATTGGACTAGGTTTAGGTTACAATTTAGAAGTTCAACCCAATTAGAAATGGATTAAGCTTGACTCGTTTATAAATGAACTTGGTTTGGACATTAAATTTTTAGAATTAAGGCCAATTTAACACAACTTGGCTAGATTGCAACTTTTTAAAAAATAATTACAAATGTTACCGAATAACGTTGATCTAAATTTGGAAGTACTAGCCCTTTAATTCCAAAAATAACTATCAATCTCAATTAAAATATATGTTGTCTCTTTTATTATCCTTAAGACCATGATTTAGCTTGCTATTTTTGAATTTATGTCGATTTTCTATTTTAAAGATGCAATAATATGTTCTTTTTTGAAGTATAAATTAGCTTCTCTTTAAATATATAGTTTACGGTCCCTTTTGAGATGTTACAATCTTTTGATATTCCATCGATTAATAACAAAGTTAAAAACTATAAAGATGTTTATTCTTGTTGTATAAAAAATTTTAATTTGTCAATAGTAATTTCATTTGATATTAGAGTAAATAAACATGCTAAATAACCAATAAATTAATGCGTAAGCTATAATTTATAGGCATGATATGAGCTTTGGGAATAGGACTAGACTTGGAAGTGAGCTTGGCTGATAACAACTAAGCCAAGCCCAATCTAATAATAATGGGTTGGATTAGGCTTGAACCTTGATATTAGTGGGCTAAGAGGGCTTTTATAAGTAACTAAAGGGGTTGACCTGATCTAACCTAATGCCTAGGCCTAGCTCTAATGCATAGCCTAAACCAACTAGTAACGACCGGTCGTGCGTGTTTCGTCTTTGGGGTTATTTATGGTTTACAGTTGTTGTAGTATATGACAAAACAGCTACCAGATTACTATAAAAATTTTTTACTCGGAATAATAAGTTTTCCCAAGGTCGAACTCAGGGAGCAACCATAATTCTAGAAGTATAAAAGTTCTCAATTATGTTACAAAAATAACAAGAGAGAGAGAGGGAGAGAAAGGTTCTCTTTTGTTGGCTTCTTCTTCTCTCTTCCTCTTCTCTTTTTCTTCTTCTTCTGCTTTGGTCGTTCCTCTCTGTAAGTTCCCTACTAGGAGGGGTGACGTAATAAAATGCGAAAATAAATATAAACAATATCACAGAATAGACAACCACACAAAGTACACAAAGATTTTTAGGTGGAAACCCAAACCGAGTGAAAACCACCACCTAACCCTCTCGAGTTAGGATTTTCCGATCAACCTAGTTGATCAAATCCACTAATCGAATCACTTTAAAACGAGGGTGATTCAACCTCAGTACAACCACGCTACAAGTACGAGGGTAGCGTTCCTCAACCCCTTCTCTCCACGAGAAGGATTTTGTCCCACGAAGGAGACGGGAATTCGCAAAGCGAATACCCAACCAAAAGACAAAGATAAAATAAAACAACAAACCTATAGAGCCAACAAAGTAATAAACCTAAGCTTCTATAGGAATTAGGAAACTCCCCTTTGCAAGGAGTGCGTCGACGATGACGCGGATGTGTGAGCCACGCGACGGCGCAACTTCGCTCTCGTAGACAACGGCGGGAGAGCGGGTGTACGAAGGTTTGATGCTCTCAAGATGTAGAACTTGAGCTTAGAGAGCAAGACTTCTTGGACACAAGAGTGTGAGAGTGTATAGCTAAGTGTGTCTTGTGTCTTTCTTAGTGTCTTTGTGTCTCTAAGTGTGTTTTTGTGTTGCAAAGGTTCCCCTCTATTTATAGAGGCCTTAGGAAGGCTTTGGAAGGCTTAGGAAAGGTTCTATAGCCGTTGGGTGCAAAGCCCAAGAGAATCAGGCCGAAATCAGGAACAATCATTGTTCTGACAGGCTTATCAGACGTCTAATTCTAGCATCAGACGTCTGGAAGTTCACTTTAAGACGTCTGATTCCAAGGTCAGACGTTTGATTTTGGGCGAGTCTCTCCCTGACTTGGATCAGATCTAAACAGGGTTTTTACGCAAGTCCATCAGACGACATACAGGACGTCTGGCACTATGTCTGGACGTCTGGAAACCTACTTTTACTGTGGGAATTGATTTCCAAACGTTGCAACGGCTAGAAAATCTCTGAGAAGAGATTTTCGGTCAGCCGAGGCAAAACGGTCAATTATCAGACGTCTGGAATGGCCTAAGGACGTCTGATAAGGCTTTAACGGTCATATTCTTGAGTGTATGCTAAGCCAGCCAACGGTCCACTAATTGGACGTCTGGCAAAGTCATCAGACGTCTCCTAAGACGTCTGGTCTAAGGTCTGGACGTCTGATTTCATCAGACAGAACCAACTATGTCCAGCCTAACAGTTATCAGACGTCTGAAACAACAGTCAGACGTCTTAAAGTACTTTATCAGACGTCTGATTTTGGAATTAGACGTCTGGAAGTGCTGTTTGAACCCTATATTGGTTTTCTAAGTATTCTACAGAAAACCTAAGTATCCTAGGGTAGTGCCGGTGTTCCTAGGACTACTATTAGGGTTCTTTGAGGCTCTTTAACATGAAATATCTAAGGAAATAAAGAGCAACAAAAGAAATGAAAAATACAACAAGTACAAAAGAAGGAAATCTATCCTATTCTTCATTTCCTTCCATCTTCAATCTTTCGCTCCACGCGAACCTCCTCTGTTTTCCGTCAAGCTCCTCCAATCCGTCCTGGATGCGAGCTCGAACTCCGTCTAAACACGTCCACATTTGCAATTGACCTGAAATCTAGGACTCAAATTGCAAATGTTAAATAACACGTGTTTTGTTATCATCAAAACAAATGATCGTGGTGCTCTAGCACCAACAATCTCCCCATTTTTGATGATGACAAAATCGTAAATAATAATACAAAAAATCCTCCCCCTTTTTGACATTATCAAAAAGGTTTGATTGATTTTAAATTTCCTATAACCCCCCTTAAAACATGCTCTTCTATGAATTTATTTTAACAAAGATAATATTCTCCCCTTTTTGTAACAACAAGATAGCTATTATTTTTCTCCCCCTTACTAAAGGAAATTTAGCTACCTTATTTCTCCCCCTTAAAAATTGACAATTAGCTCATAAATTTTTTAACTCCCCCTATCTAAATGCTACTGATAAAAAGATAGGGTAAAGGGTTTTACCTCACCTACCATGGCCAATAAAATGGCCCGAATGGTGGTGGTGGATGCCACATCGGATGGGGCTCCCATCCGTAGCTTAGAGGCCCGGGCATTGGCGCCGGTCTCCAATCTGGTGGTCGACGTGCGGCGGGTCCGTTGCTTGTTCGCCGTCTCGTCGGTCTTCTTGTTCTCATCCTTGGTCTACTCGGTTCTCCCAACTCGAGTTGACCAGCCTTTAGTTTGTAGGTCCAGTCCTTTGTGTTGTAGTTATCCCTGAACCCTACAAAACAAGATTCCAAATTTTTCTTCGGTATCCAAGTGAGCTTGGATCCGGATCTGTTAGCGGGTCTCCTTGATGGAGATCCTTTTTCAATCTTAGGGCTATAAAAATCATCTACTTTATTGATTAGTTTGTTAGAGTTTTCCCTAAGACATGCAATTTCCTTTTCTATAATACTCATCTTAGTCTTTAAATTAGAGATTTCTAACTTTAGACTATCATTTTCCTCAATCAATTTATTATTTGCATTGATGAGGTTATGATTTTCTAATAATAGGTTATTATCCTTAGGACTAGTTTCTATGTCCTTGAGTTATTTTTCTAACCTATCATTTTCATTTCTAAGAAAATTAAGATTCTTTTTAATGCTTTTGTTTTCTATCTTAAGTGATTTACTAATCTCAAATAGTTCATTAAAAGCTTCTTGTAAATCGAGATTTACCTCGTCGTCGGAGTCGCTTCCGCTTTCACTGTCGCTATTGGTTCCTCTGGCCATGAAACCAAAGCAAGCGGTTTCTTTTTCTTTTTCTTCTTCTTCTTCCTCTGAGCTCATCTCTTCATGAGTGTCTTCCAACCTCCTCCATATCTCGTGGGCGGTGGTGCACTCTTGGATTTGCTCGAACTCTTTCGGACTCAACGCGCAATACAGGGCATTCATTGCCTTTGCGTTGAGTGAAAGCTCTCGAATCTGCAGCTGCGAGTAGCCTGCGTCCGGTCGCTCCAGGATCTCGTATGAGGCTTCGCAACGTCCCCATAGAGCGAAGTCCGTGGCTTGAAGCCACATCCTCATCCTCAGCTTCTAGTAGCTGTAGTTGTTCCCGTCAAAGTAGGGTGGTCGAACGGTGGACTGCCCTTCGGAGATTCTGATTGCGGCTATGCTTCCCTCCATGATCTAGATCCTCGCCGGTTTGTAACGCCGATTTCGCGAGACCTGCTCTGATACCAATTGTAAGTTCCCTACTAGGAGGGGTGACGTAATAAAATGCGAAAATAAATATAAACAATATCACAGAATAGACAACCACACAAAGTACACAAAGATTTTTAGGTGGAAACCCAAATCGGGTGAAAACCACCACCTAACCCTCTCGAGTTAGGATTTTCCGATCAACCTAGTTGATCAAATCCACTAATCGAATCACTTTAAAACGAGGGTGATTCAACCTCAGTACAACCACGCTACAAGTACGAGGGTAGCGTTCCTCAACCCCTTCTCTCCACGAGAAGGATTTTGTCCCACGAAGGAGACGGGAATTCGCAAAGCGAATACCCAACCAAAAGACAAAGATAAAATAAAACAACAAACCTATAGAGCCAACAAAGTAATAAACCTAAGCTTCTATAGGAATTAGGAAACTCCCCTTTGTAAGGAGTGCGTCGACGATGACGCGGATGCGTGAGCCACGCGACGGCGCAACTTCACTCTCGTAGACAACGGCGGGAGAGCGGGTGCGCGAAGGTTTGATGCTCTCAAGATGTAGAACTTGAGCTTAGAGAGCAAGAGCTTCTTGGACACAAGAGTGTAAGAGTGTATAGCTAAGTGTGTCTTGTGTCTTTCTTAGTGTGTCTTTGTGTCTCTAAGTGTGTTTTTGTGTTGCAAAGGTTCCCCTCTATTTATAGAGGCCTTAGGAAGGCTTTGGAAGGCTTAGGAAAGGTTCTATAGCCGTTGGGAGCAAAGCCCAAGAGAATCAGGCCGAAATCAGGAACAATCATTGTTCTGACAGGCTTATCAGACGTCTAATTCTAGCATCAGACGTCTGGAAGTTCACTTTAAGACGTCTGATTCCAAGGTCAGACGTCTGATTTTGGGCGAGTCTCTCCTTGACTTGGATCAGATCTAAACAGGGTTTTTACGCAAGTCCATCAGACGACATACAGGACGTTTGGCACTATGTCTGGACGTCTGGAAACCTACTTTTACTGTGGGAATTGATTTCCAAACGTTGCAACGGCTAGAAAATCTCTGAGAAGAGATTTTGGGTCAGCCGAGGCAAAACGGTCAATTATCATACGTCGGGAATGGCCTAAGGACGTCTGATAAGGCTCTAACGGTCATATTCTTGAGTATATGCTAAGCCAGCCAACGGTCCACTAATTGGACGTCTGGCAAAGTCATCAGAGGTCTCTTAAGACGTCTGGTCTAAGGTCTGGACGTCTGATTTCATCAGACAGAACCAACTATGTCCAGCCTAACAGTTATCAGACGTCTGAAACAACAGTCAGATGTCTTAAAGTACTTTATCAGACATCTGATTTTGGAATTAGACATCTGGAAGTGTTGTTTGAACCCTATATTGGTTTTCTAAGTATTCTACAGAAAACCTAAGTATCCTAGGGTAGTGCCGGTGTTCCTAGGACTACTGTTAGGGTTCTTTGAGGCTCTTTAACATGAAATATCTAAGGAAATAAAGAGCAACAAAAGAAACGAAAAATACAACAAGTACAAAAGAAGGAAATCTATCCTATTCTTCATTTCCTTCCATCTTCAATCTTTCGCTCCACGCGAACCTCCTCTGTTTTCCGTCAAGCTCCTCCAATCCGTCCTGGATGCGAGCTCGAACTCCGTCTAAACACGTCCACATTTGCAATTGACCTGAAATCTAGGACTCAAATTGCAAATGTTAAATAACACGTGTTTTGTTATCATCAAAACAAATGATCGTGGTGCTCTAGCACCAACACTCTCTTCTTCTTCTTTTTCTTCTTTTCTTTCAGCTGATGTTTCTCTTCTTCTCTTTCTCTGCGGTTGCAGAGGCTTCTGCCTTCTTTCTTCTTCTTCTTTCTTCTTTTCTTCCTGCCTTCTTCTTTCTTCTTTTCTTTAACATGCGGTCGTGTCTTCCTTCTTCTTTCTCTTTTCTTCTTCTCTGCTTCTGCTTCTTTTCTTTTCCTCTTCTTTCTGCTCTGGCCGCTGACCTTCCTTCCTCTTTTCTTCTTCTTTTGGCTGTTGTCCTTCCGACGTCTGATGCGGTGCTCAGACGGCTTATCTGCGCATTTGCTACAGTTCTTTCCTTCCTTCTTCTTCAGCTCCTCTCCTTCCTTTATTCTTCTTCAGCTGCTTAGTGCGGCTAAGGCTTTGGTCGCTCCTCCCCTCTTCTTCTTCTTTCTTCCCTGCGCAGATACACACCCATCAGTGCAAAACCTACCCCTACCCCTTCCCCGCGTCTCTCTTTCTCTCTAAATCTCTCTTAGGAATGCTCTCCCAGAGCCGGGTAATCGGGTTCGGGTAGCACACCTGGGACCAGGCCCACCGGCGTGCAGTGGTGGGCGAGGAGTGCTTGGTCGGGTAGTCAGATCCGACCCAGACCGGCGGGGCGTGAGCGCGGGCGAGGGCGGGCGAGCGCGTGGCACACCGCGTGCGTGTGAGGGACCTAACCCCTCTGTATCGAAGGCAAACAGCCCGATACACTTTTTCAATTTAAGTGTGGGCGCGCGGCCGCACACTTACGAGGTGGGACTAAAGTCCCACCTCCAAATTACGTGCCAGCAGGTGAGGGAGTCGCTGCCAATTGGGGTAGCTGTGAGGCTTGTGACCCAAATCGCATGCCTGGGCGCCTTCGCAGAAGCAATCCGCGCTGCCTGGGACTTGCGCCTGGGCTGGAGATGGCCTGGAGCTGCAAGCGAAGGAGCTGCAGCAGCTCAACAATGGCGGCGAGGGGGCTCTGACCTGAAATCACAATGACGACCTCTCTGCCAAGTCAGATAACGTAGGAAGCTTCGCCGTAGTGCGACGAAGACGGTGCGGGGGTCGGCGAGGTGCGAGAGCGCCTGTGGCGGTGGACCTAGGTCAGAATGTGTGCGCGGAAATGGGTCTGTTCGGGGAGTGGTTGGGCAGTGAGTGGCAGTGTATGGAGTGGGGGAAATGGTCGGGTGGAGTGAGGGGGAGCCTCTGGGCTGGTCGGCGAGGGAAGAGGTGGTCTGTGGAAGTGGAATGGACTCGCCGAAGAAGGCGATCGGAGACGGAGCAGATGGAGGTGGAAGTGACGGTCGGTGGAATAAAAGGGAAAATCAGGAAGGGGAAAATGTAAGGGAGAGAGAGAGGAAGAGTTCTACCTATTTACTCGACGAAGGGGGAGAGGGAAGCGTCCAGCTCGTGCTTGCCGGAGCTGAGGACGAAGATGCCCAGGAGGAGGGTATCGGCGACGAGGAGGCGGTCTGGGGGCGCCAGCTGGTACGGTTTAGCGCGGACGACAGGGCAGAGTAAACTCTACTGCAGGTAGGGCAGTAGAGTGACGAGGAGGAGGAGAAGATCGCCGGAAGCTCGGGCGCTCTGACCGGAGGGGGAAGAGATGAAATGTGGGGTATTTCTCCGCCAGAGGAAGCTTGAAGGAGTCGGCAGACCTTGCCACTCCTTATAAAGGCCTTGGCGCGGAGAGGGAACCGAGGAGGCGACGTGCCTGCCTCACCGGAGAGTGGCCGAAAAGGATACCCATGCCTTTCGTGCGTTCGCACGAGAGGCATGGTCGATGGCAGAGGTCATGGCGAGTCCCTGCGATAGAGGACGTCGCAGGGAACCTCCCGTCTGTTCTAGAGGACGGCCGCCCTGCCCTGCGTGGCGCCATTCTCTGCACAAGGTCGCCGGAGGTATGGCGCTGCGCAGAAATGGCAGGGATGACCGTTCTGCAAAGAAGGATGAGAAGTTAGGGGGCTAAATGCAAGGGTTTCAAAAGATAAGAGTCAAAAAGTAAATTAAGAGGACCAATTTGTAAAGTCGGTCAAGATGGTCTTTTCTTAGGCCCAAATTTTTATACCAGACTAATTTGAACCTAAGGATTTTAATGGTAAATTTTGATTTTAGGTTGGACCATGTTTGACTGGTCAATTTACGTAAAAACCCAAATTAAGTCATTAATTGGGCATGGTTCTCATTTTAGGTCAAAATTGGTTGCAAAGGTCAAATTGAAGATTCTAAACCCTAGGGAATATCTTTCTATGAATTTTAGAGTATTTAGTTAATTTTTATCCTACCTCGAACCTCGTGAATTAAAGTGAGTTTGTTTTAGGGTCACAGAATGTTATTTAATTCCTAGGAGTTGCTATAACCCTTTTCAGATCAGATCATCCAACTTCCCTTCTTATTAATCTCGTTTGACCTATGTTTGGACCCTAAATTACCCTGTTTGCATACTGCATTGGTGAAATTACAATTTTACCCTTGGTGATTTGTTTTATTCTTTAACTCAGAATTCCCTGAGTTAAGCCTCTCTTTGGATTTTGTAGGAGCTTTTTCACACATATTTGGATTAGATTGTGCTAGTTAGAGTTCATGATGTGGTTCTTATCGCCAACTAATGGGGTTAGAGAATTTTGATTTAAGTCTGGCATCCATAGAATTTTTGGAAAATTGTACTAAATGTTACATGGCAATAATATATTTCTTTTTGAGAAAGACAATAATGTATTTTATAATTAAAATATACTAGGAAAGGGAAGACCAAGGGTTTAGAATCTAATTAGGAAACTTTTGAATTTTGAATTATATTAACCTTTTTCCCCTTAAACAACTGAGCTAGGCTAGATTGATATAATGTGCCTAGACTCACCCATCAAAGAAACAAACCTAACCATGGCACGATAGGGCCAATGCATGAAAAGATTATTATCTATTATATTTTTCTAAATATAAATCACATTAAATAAATTCATTTTCAAGGTACAAATTACTTATCGTTGTGCTTTATTTCTGTAAAGCACAACTCCTTTTTTTAAAATCACATTTATTAACATATCCAATGAATTTATTTTCTTTCGAAAAATATAACTCCCATTCATGAAGCATCCAATGTTTACAAGCATGCAAATGCACTTGATTTTTACCAACATAATTTGCATTTGGAAAAATACATCCTTTAGAATGCAAAAATACCTAAACCATAACTTCATATGAGTTGTGATATATAATGTTCTTTGTATGAAATGAAGTTGGGATACATCAACAGAACTTAGATTTGCTCTCAGCACTTATCCGTATTTAAAGGGGCATTACATCCACAATGAGGGACAAAATCCTTTATGTAAATAGAAAAAAAGAGATATTTAACACTCATAGAGTATGGAAGTGTAACATTCAGCCTTATTAACCCTCACTTTAAGGGCGAGTATAGTTAGCATGCAGGTATCAATATATGCCCAATACACATGACATGTTCAAGACTTATATAAAGACAACTTGTAACCTGTATAATCATACAAAGGTACACCTATACACTTACAAATATAGTGGTCACTCCCCAAGATCATTTATCACCTTACATTGAGTAAATTACAAACCCTACTAACAACGATAATTATATATATGCATGCACACACACCATCACTATATATATATATATATAATCAAGCCTAGATAAGTTTTTTAAAAAGAGATAGGGTTGCTATTTACACTTCAAAATTGAACCCTACCATCACTGACTATAGTGTTTACAACTACTTATCAAGAGGGCATTTAAATGAGATAGCAAAAAGTAAACACTATCTTCATCAAGAAGACTATTTAGAACAAACAAGTATGTAGGCTAATGTGATGCCATGCTCCTCCAACACTTCAATAAGTTCTGCTAGTATTACAATCACCTCCTTTGCAATTAACTTGTACAACTCCTACCTCTTCGCCTCCCCGAAATATGTATCCTCCTTGGGACAGGTAACAGAACATGCGCAACCTCGAGTCTATCATAAAGGCATCAGGCATTCTATTGCAATGCCCTGATCCTCAGGCAACGTGGTACTAGGACCCTTAGCATCTTGTACTGAAGGTAGGTAACAAAATAAGGTAATCCAAGTTATTCAACAAGACATATATATATAGTGGCATTGCACAAGAAAATCAAGTAGTGTCATCCATTTGGTTTCTCATTTTCCTTTTAATTAAAAAATGACTAAACACAAGTTACCCACCATATGTCTACTCTAATCATCAAAACATGACATAGTGGAATATACTCGTCAAATTGTCTTTGAATCACTTACTGAGGTCTAAGGAAATATATTCTTCCTCGTATTAGAAATCATCCCTTGATCTTCGTGTCGAGAAGATTCATATGTAGGGATGTTGGGCCTCAAGGATGCCTTACTTAGCCAAAGTAGCGACACCAACTTTGGCTTACACCCCAAGGCTACTCAGGATTGGTACTCATAGGTTACTCGACAAATGTTCACCACACTCTCTTTTCAAGTGAAATCCCCTTGAGATCACCCGATGTCCTTGTATGGACTACCACTTTATTTCCCTTATATAAGTGTGCCTTGTTCATCAAATACAACTTCTTGAATATTCAATTTTGAGTCCCTATTCAACCTATTCCCATGAGTCTCTATGCAACTCCTATTTATCCATTTTCACTTTATTGGGTCTATCTCATCACTCACCAACTTCTTTACCTTCAGTTCTCTCATCTGGAATCATTCATAAGTGATTCCCTTGTGTCTATACTTCTCTTTCTATGAGGCACCTCACTTGCAATAGAGTCTTGTAGTTTCTTATATATCGAAAATATCGTGTATTGGGTTCTCTACGTATCGGAATTCAGAATGGTTTGAACTCACTTCTAGACCAACCAAAGGTCAACCCATGAACTTTGAAAACAACCCAAAACAAGGTTGTTGATCCATGTTGGTCAATCAAAACATGTGTTGATCCATCAACACATGTTTGATTGATCAACTCCCAATTTGATCGATTAAAGGATTTTTTTGGAAAGGCCCTTCACATAGTGGACAATTCACGCAACATACCAAGTGGCATACTATCTGCACTCCAAAGAAGCGAGGTGGTTTGGGTGTTTGTTCTCTCAGGGAGTTTAGGGATTCTCTCTTGCTTAAGTAGGGAGTAATCATTTTGAGAGGAGATGATGGGTTGTGGCAATAGGTGGTGAGGGACTCATATGGTGGCATAGGTAGGGTGAGGATATTTTAGCTTCGACATTGGCTTCTCTGTTCTGGGATTCAATGTCTAAAATTGTGATGGATCATTTACAGTTGTTTAAACCGAAGCTTGGGAGTGGGGAGAAATTCAGTTTTTGGAAGAATGACTAGTGTGGCATGAGATTGATGTGCATACATTTAATTAACCTAAAATTTCTATTAATGCATGTTCTTAGTGTCACATTAGCATCATACATTGTAAATAGTGCATAACATGCATAATCATGCATTTAGATCAAGTTGTATAAATTGTACAGTAATTATCTCCTTTTTATGGTCAAGGACAGGGCGATTTTTTTATCAAGGCCTCGGATCGAAGATCCAACCGTACGGATCTGATCAGAGCGACGATTAGAGTTCAACGACTCCAAGATCGCCCTAATCGGACATCCGTAGCACCAAATGGAGACCGAGGAACCTTAAAGAGCAAGGGCCAAGATGGTGTTAATCCACACCTCAGACGACAAATCCAACCACGTGGATGTGTTCGGATCGATGATCGCAGCCCAACAACGCAAAAATCGGTCCAATCCGACACCCATGGCACCATCTACAACACTCAGAAGATGGACGGCCTAGATGGCGCCAGTGTTAGGCGGCTATGATGGCGCCACGTGGCGCCATCATAGCCGCCCAACACCGACCACAACCCTCCTTCTTCACCCGCTCATTTGATCTCAACCGTTGGATGAAGATCCAACAGCCGAGCACGCTTGCAAAATCGCGACCATCCACCAGTTTAACGCAGCGGTTGCGCACTCACAGGCGAGGCAGAGGTCGCGAGATCGATCCACGCGGAGCCTCAAATCAAGGCATGGGCGTGGAGTAGGCACGTGATCAGAGCCACACGATGAAGATCGAGTGGCAGTGAGCGAGTGATAGCGCCCACGCACGATCAGACACACGACGCTTACGCATGATTGCACGCGGGCACGCAGCGTGAGCGTAGCTACTCTCAGCCATCAGATATATTGATCGAACGACTGTGGGCGCGTGAACGTGCGTAGTTTTAGGCGGAGAAGAAGAACGGGCGCGCGCACACGTTGCCCACGACGGACCTTTAGTGACGTTTAAGTCCGTCACTAAAGGTCCTATATTAATGTTTTTGAAATTAAAATGTCCAAAATGCCCCCACTCCTTGCAACTATAAAAGGAGACCCCCTCCATACGGATTTCTCATTCCCTCCTCTTCTCTCCCTCTCCAAAGCTCAAGAGAAGCTTGTCCCACACCCGAGATGCTCTTCAAGAGCTAAAATCAATTTTTTGCCCACATTCCGAAAGCGGATCCTGCGACGACGACGACGTGCTGCCTTGTTCCCGTTCCTCTTGCTTTGACCTCCTTCCTGCTCTGCTCCCCGTCTTGCAAACGTCATCCCGTTCAGCTCGTCCTCCAAGCGATCGTCGAGGAGGATATCTCTCTCTCCATTCTTTTTACTGCTTTCTAGAGTAGATTTACTGCTTTCTAGTGTAATCATTTCCCACTTTCTAGTCGTAATGAGTAGTGTAATGAATAATTTTTTATAATGAAATCCATGTTTATTCTACATCCCTTTTGCTTTTATTTGCAATATTCTCTCTCTATCTTCTGTTTATTATTTGTTAAATAGATAGCTAGTTTTCAACCAGCTATTCTGTTTCGTGATAAATAAAACAAACACGTATTTTTAATCAAACGTCTGCCTCCCTGTGTTCGACCTGGAACTTCTTATGGATTTTTCGGTATAAATTTTATCTGTTGAATGGATTTCTTCGCTATTCGAACTATAATGACAAGTTTTCAAAACCAACTCCGATAGCGTAGTCATCTGACGTTCAACAGGGATCACTCAAAGAATCCTTTCCACGCGGGTATGATGCGACTAGCTTGAAGGAGGTGTCTGTGGCTAATATGTGGGACACGGTTATAGAAGGATGGAAGGTCTCTCCCCCCAGTAACACGCACCTCACTAGAATGAGTAGATTGCAGGTGGTCTTGGAGGCTTTCAAAGGGTTGGATAGATTTGAGTGGAAGAAGGGTGTCTATGTGCCAAGCAAGGTTTACGAGTTTCTTTGTAAGGGCAAGAGAGATGAGGAGCATCAGCAATGTGCCCACCTTTGGAAGTTGAAAATACCATTGAAGGTGCATATCTTTTTGTGGTTAGCCAAGTGAGATGGCTTGATAACTAGTGCTTACAGGAGAACTCTTGGTGCCATTGTGGTCCAATGCCCCCTTTGCGGCTTTAAGGAGGATGACATTTGACATTTGTTTAGCACATGCTTGGTGACATATGTAGTCTGGAGGAGGTTCTATTCATCTTCTCTTCCCACATGGGATGTCTTGTGGTCCAGCTTCACATCTGTTGACAAGCCACGTGTATATGGCTTTTGTGTCTTTGGGCCATGTGGAAGGCTAGAAATGATGCCACTTTTAATAGTGGTAATGTGTGGGTTGAGAATATCTGTGCTGATGTAAAGTCGAGTGTCAAATTGTGGATAGATGTTTTGTAAAAACTTTTTATTATTATAAATAAATTTGGATGATTATTGTGAATGGTGGTAGTCATTTCTCTCAGTCAAAAAAAAAAAGCAAGGTTAGGGCCTTTCGAAAAAAATCTGCAAGTTGATCGATTAAAGTCAAAATTGATCAATCAAAATTAGTTAAATTTGATCATTTCGATGAAAGTTTAGTGGATCAAAGGCTACTTTGATCGATTACACTTGGACGAAATGCAGTTTTCAGATAATAAACTTGAAGCTAAATCCTATATTTCATCTCAAACGGCTTGAAAACACATTTTTACGTGAAAATCCCTCCCTTTCGGTCCTTTTTAACCCATCTCTGCCAATTTTAGGTTAACATAACCAGATTGCAAGATTATAGTCCCTCTCATGACTCACCATGGACATGCATGCACAACATCACAAAATCAATCAAGAATTTCATATGATATTCTACTAATTTGCCATTCCCACAAAATCCAGCATCTAATTGTCATTTCTAACATGATTACACCACATTCTATCATCATCCACTATAAGAGAAGATCAAGAGGGTTGTAAGCCCTACCTTAATGGGTTCTTCTTCTCTCCTTCTCCTTTGAACACCTTATTCTTTGCCAGCTAATGCTTTGATTCCCCTTCTCCTTCTCAAATCCGAGTTCGTTGCAGAGGTTTCATTATAACCAACATACTAGCATTAAGGCTTACTTGAATTTAAAGAAAATAACTTCAATTATGATCCTACAGTTTCAAGAACCCAATGTGCAACACTATATACCAAATTATTCTCCTTATATTCCCTCACTTAGACATGTTTATAGGTTAATTACCTTGTATTTAGAGAGAGGGGTAGCTTCTTCGATTGTTCTTGCCCTTGCTTAGCTTCAACACCCTTGAGAAGCTCCTTCCCAAGCTTCTCCTCCTTAACAATAGAGATGGGGCCTAAGGAGGAAGAAGATATGGAGGAATACTTTGTAGAGGATGGAATGTGGTAGATTCGTGATCCCCTAAATGGCTTTATTATGTTGGTAAAGCATCTCTTGAGGCCCTCCAACTATTTATTCTTTGCTTTCACCTTACAACAAGTCAAGTTTCCTTCATTTCAAGCCCCTCTAGGCTACTTCTCATTGTGTTTTTAGTTCAATAGCCCATATTTCCTTCCCTTCTAGTCCCTCTACTAGTTATAAAAGGATTTCAATCATGTAATCTTGTTATTAATAAGGGTTGGGACCTTCTTTAAAATTCCTAACTTGTTTCCCTTTACATGCTTCATTAGCAAGATAAGGAGACCCTTAATTCCAATTTAATCCTTAATTAGGTATAATAAAATTAGGGTCTTGTAGGAAGATACAATACTTTCATCAAAATTTACCTTATTCAAACTCATATACTCTTGATAATATATTATGATCATAATTTACCGGATCATTTCAAAACCAATCGTCAATCTTTTATGGCTAAGTGATTAATCCAATTTTCTATGCATCATATAAGAAAGAGAAGTCCATACTTTCATGTACTAGCCTTTATCCTTATCTGAATGCCTTCCTTTCATTTACAAAGTAAAAAATTTGTGTGGATATCTATACAATTTTATGATGCATCATTGGCTCTCATAATATAAGTCCAGGGGGATATAGGAGAACGTTTATTGCTTTTTTTAGAAAAGTGAAATCAAGCTCATTTGTACATATTTCCATGGTCACATTTGTAACTATTACCTTTTTTTCCTTATATATAGCATTGTCATTAATGGATGTATCTTGTGTACAAATGACGTAACATCGTTATTATGATATTAATATTATGTTGGTCGTTGATGTCGAGAACATCTCCCATTCTCAAAGTGTACAGACACATTTGTGAGGGGGATGGAGATCGATAAATGGGTAAAACTTAGGTTTAAGGATAAGTGACAATGAAAAATAAAATTCAACAGCAAATTTAGTCTTGCCTTTGCAGTGTTTGTTTTCCCCTTCTCTTGACAAAGCAATTCAAATTATGGTAGTTTAGTTACCAATAAACATTAATTATAATTATGGATTATTTTGTGTATAATATATAAATTTGTATTTAATGAAGTGAAAAAATTAAGTATTTATTATATATGTTATAACGAGACCTTCATGCTTAATCTAAGTGACATAGATTCTTCTTGTGTTATATGCACGTATTAATTTGAATCTATCCTTAAGTTCTATCAATGAACGTGCCATATTTAGGGAAAAAGAATCCTAAATGAAATCAAGTACATCATATAGCATCTATTTTAATTTGGAAAGAAAATGATTTTCATAAATTTTTTAAATAAATAGCTCTCAATGAAATGATACTTTTTTAGTCAAAAGAAAAAATAGTTTTTTATTTGGTGTAGCATAAATTTAATTGATGAATTTGTGTACTCTTTCAATGAGTTAAGCATTTAAAAAAAAAAACCTCAAACTAATAATAGTATTCTTTTTTATAGTAAGGAATCTTAGCATCAATGTTTATAGCGTTAATGTTGCATGATATTAATAGAGAAATGGGGTTTACAACCTTTTTAGCATCCTTTCCTACGTAAAAGCATCCCTACCCTGAACTTTCTCACATCAACAGTGGCTCCAACGTGTGGATGTGTGTTCCTTTTTTTTTATAAGAGAGGGCATAGGAAATGATTTGGGAAATGACATGAATTTTTCATCTTTATATTAATGTTTGCAGTCATAAATAATACATTGTGTAAAGCTATTGTATTATGTTATAACATCATTGTACTGTAAATATTTCATCTTCTTCATCTATAACTTATAGATGAATTTAAAAAATCTATACCTTTCTCTTAATTTTTTATTTTCACTTTTTTTTTTAAAAATATTGGTTACTCTTCCTAAATCAAAATTAACACTTTTTAGACAGATACACTTACCTATCCTTTTATTTCACTCTCTTCAGTTTTTACTGCATCATTACTTGCACCTTAGTACATGCTAGCATAGGTAAATGATGTGAATGCATGTGTATGCGTAAGAGAATTTCTTAGCCATTGTTGTTCTTCCTGGGATGCGAAAGGTGTGAAATTGTCCTCGGTAAAAAAAATGAGGTGCTACTGTATCTACTACGATCTTTTTGAATTTCTCCAACGGTTCTTCCCTCTCCGTTCTACTTGCATGGCTAAGTACAAGAAGCACCGAAGGCACCAAACTCACCTCTAGGGTTTAGGGCATATATATGGAGGGCTCTCGGATCGAGCTTGAGAGGCCGATCGCGGATGCCATCTACAGGATCCGCTTCGCTCCCCGATCCAATCGCCTCCTCATCTCCTCGTGGGATTCCGTTCGTGACCCCCTAATCTCGCATACTTCCCCTTTCTTGGGCAGCATGGGACAGATCTTGAATGGTCACTTCACGCTATTCCTTTCTTCCCATTTTGCAGGTTCTCTGGTTGTACGACACGGACAGGTCCAAAATTAGATTGAAGGCCCCATCGGAAGGATTCGCGCTGCTCGATTGCTGCTTTGAGGACGAGAACGCCACATTCGCCGCGTGCTCGGATGGTTGCATTCGGAGGCATGTCATTCTCTGATTCATATATGTGCTAATGATTTAGTATTGGGCTATTTTTTTTAGGAACTTTCGCAATTTTTCCGATTATTTGAATTTCTATGCATTATGACAATTCAATCGCGATCGCGCTTATGATATGTGTGGTGATATTTCACGGAAATGGAATGCATATAAAGATGTGGATTTCATATTCAATAAGTATCCTTCAAATTTAATATTAAAATGGACATGTGACGTTAAAAAAAAATTTCTAGATATAATAATCTTAAACAATAAGTTATCAAATATGTTTCGACAGTTATTTTTTATATTATGTATTGTAATAACCTTGCCGTTAAAGAAACGAGTTTAGGTGGGGGTTTTTTTGGCATAGAACTTGCCCTATAAAAAATGAGCGATATAATGGTGACACTTTAAACTCTCTTCCTCCGCTCCCTCCCTCCCTCTCAAATGGTTGCTCCCCTCCACCTCCCTCCTGCAGGCGCCCCCCCGCCGCCCACCCGCAGCCTGCTACACCGAAGGCGCCAAACTCACCTCTAGGGCTTAGGGTATATACATGGAGGGCTCTCGGATCGAGCTTGAGAGGCCGATCGCGGACGCCATTTCCAGGATCCGCTTCGCTCCCCGATCCAATCGCCTCCTCATCTCCTCGTGGGATTCCGTTCGTGACCCCCCAATCTCGTATCTACTTCCCCTCTCTCGGGCAGCGTGGGGGCCGATCTTGAAGGGTCACTTCGCGCTGTTCCTTTCTTCCCATTTTGCAGGTTCTCAGGTTGTACGACACGGACAGGTCCGAAATCAGATTGGAGGCCCCATCGGAAGGATCCGCGCTGCTCGATTGCTGCTTCGAGGACGAGAACGCCGCATTCGCTGCGTGCTCGGATGGTTGCATTCGGAGGCATGTCATTCTCTGATTCATATTTGTGCTAATGATTTAGTATTGGGCTGTTTTTTTTAGGAACTTTCTCAATTTTCTCGATTATATGAATTTCTATGCATTATGACAATTCAATCGCGATCGCGCTTATGATTTGTGTGGTGACATTTCACGGGAATGGAATGCATCTAAAGATGTGGATTTCATATTCAAAAAGTGTCCTTTAAATTCAATATTGAAGTGGACAAGTGGTGTTGAAAAAAATCCTAGATATAATAATCTTAGAAAATAAGTTGTTAAATATGTTTCAACAGTAATTTTTTATATTATGTATTGTAATAACCTTGCCGTTAAAGAAGACGAGTTCGGGTGGGGGTTTTTTGGCATAGAACTCGCCTCTACAAAAAGTGAGAGAGATGTGACCTCGCTCTTACTAAAGGTGATATAATTGTGACACTTTAAACTCCCTTCCTCCGCTCCCTCCCTCCCTCTTAAATGGTTGCTCCCCTCCACCTCCCTCCTGTAGGCGCCCCCCCACCCCCCACCCTCAGCCTGCTAAGATCAATTAACTCAAAGAGCCTAAACCTACTAATTTCAAAATATGTTTGAATTGTGTTTGGTTGGGGTGTTGTGCTTCTCAGACATAATTTAAAATGGATTATCATTATCCTTTCAACTCTTACCCTCACCTCCAGCCACCTAATCTTGATCCCATGATTTGCAATTATCCATCCTTTGATGGATATCTTGATGATCGATGGGTTCCATTCTACTCCTATGATGGGAGTATTAGTCTGGTTAATCCCCAATCTGAGCAAAACCTAGGAGTGGGATACCCCATCCCAAGCCAACCTATGACCATACCCAACCCACCTGCCCTTGATGATTCTCACTATTAGGGTTGGATAGCAACTCCTACGTCAATTGATCACCAACCTGATTTTCCTCCTACTCATGATGACAGTCTCTCCTATCTAAAGTTGGAATTGCAAACACAATCAAATGAATTGAATAGAATCAAGAGAGAAATTCTAAAGGAAAATGGTGACTCACAGAAATACTTAGGCCGTATCTGCTACCCTCCCATGATTAATCCTGAACCCTCCATGATTAGTGATCCTTTCATGATTAGTTTGTTCAATTCAATGGAGGCTAAGGACCAATTCTTGAGAAGTAGCCTTGATCATCACATAAATCTTGAAATATGGCCTCTAAAGGAAGATGAACCACCCGTAGATTTTCCACTTGAGCTTTATTGGAGCCAAGCAAAAGGGAAGCTGGTACCCCTAGAAGAACTTCACCTGGATGATATTATCTTCTATAACTTTGGTGAACAGGGTCACACTCAAATTATCAACCCATCTTCCCCCACTGATTTAAAGGTGAACCCCGAGCCTCCACTTAGAGAACCTTTACTTGATTCACATCCTTTTAGGGAGTTGCACACCACGTGTAAGGAACTTACATTGAAAATAGAGATGATGGTGTTGGTTATGAGATAGGACCAATCAAAACTATAATGGTCCGTAATGAGTGGAATTTTGACCAATTCCATGGCCATATATGCACAATGCTTGGAATTTATCGGTCCGACCATGAAGTCAAGATCAAGCATAGGTTTCCATTGAAAGAGATTATATAGATTTGGACTAACCTACGATCACTAGTAAAATCACCATACATAATATTGAAACAGCAGATTAAAAAAAAAAACTAATGTACTCATCACCTCAAGAGTGACATTAATTAACCTAGTTAGTGGAACAAATAAAATTTTATACAAAATTAAATTTAATCAAATTTACTATAAAAAAGTAACAAACAAATATGTTTAAAATATCATTATAGTGCCATTACCAAATAAAGAAACCAAAGCCAATTAATTTATCTAGTCTCAAATATGTCATACACATCACTTTGGTGCCTAATTATGGCATGCTGATTTTTAACAGAGCTTCTGATTTTTAGAGTCAGCTTTTTCATAATTTGTATACAACTTTGGTAAAGATACTATCAAGAGTTAAGCAACTAATAGTTAGAAGGAATCACCTTAGTTATTCTACAATCTTTATCATAGCAGAAAAGTCAAAATAGTATAAAAATAGTGGAAGAGATGGCCAATTAGTCTTTACCCTTCTATTTCAAAAAAAAACTTGGTAAGCTTGACATATTAGGTTTAGTAATATACATTATTCTTAGCTTTAGTTTTCTTGACCTTTCAACAATTATACATTAACACATACTTAAAGAAATAAGGATCTTAATTGGAACATTTAACAAAATTTTCCTTTTTGATATAAACATTTATTACAATGTTGTCATGAGTGGAAAGCACAATTTTGTTATAATCGGAACTAAAATGAATTGTATGACCTTCCCAAGCCATCACATATTTTTAGTAAAGAATAAAAATGGAATTAAGGAATTTCCTTTTCTTCTTGCAGATAGAAAGGTACCAAGAAATCTCATGTGTGGAGGGGCGACGAGGGGTTAAGGGGGTGCGAGGAGGGGGTGGCGAGGGGTCTAGTGTATGGGCAAAGAGGGGGTGTGGGGAGGGTTGGCAAGGGGGGTTGAGGAGGGTTTCATGAATGGCGATGAGGGGGTGCATAGAGGGTTAGAGAGGGCATGTGGGGAGGGGCAGCGAGGGGGTATATGGAGGGCTTGCGAGGGGGCAAGGAGCTGCAGGGAGGGTCGACGAGGAGGGTGAGCAGAGGCAGCAGGGAAGGTCGTCGAGCAGGAAACTCACCTTCTTTAACGACAAGGTTATTACAATGCTTAATAAAAAAAACTATCAGAACATATTTAACAACTTATTTTCTAAAATTACTGTATTTAAGAGTTTTTTTCCTAACTTAGGAAGAAACATCTTTCTAAAAAGAAAAAAAAGAGGCATGCTAATACCTCGAATGAAGTTGTGAATGATGAGCATGAACATTGAGTTTAATATGGCTTTGGATGTAGACTTTTTGATTATGAATTGTGAAGTGATGATATTCTTTCTCCAGGTTCGAGTTCTGTTCTGGGGCGCAAGATATAATGTCAAGGCATGATGATGCATCAACTTGCGTCAAATATTCTGTGGAAGCTGGTATTAAAACAATTTTCACTTGCCATAGAATTTTGTTTTCATAAGTTGGTTGCTTCAGCATTGTCTTAAACCACCATCTATATGAGCTTTTCATGATGGTTGATTTGTCAAAACGTTGTTATTGATACTGTATTTCATGGTTCCTACCCCTGCCAAAATGCTGCTTTTTGATAGGGATTGACCTAGGGTTGATAGACATACAGAGGAAAGTTTATCAACATTAAAACCAAGTTTTTTCATATATTACCTACGGTTCATGAGACAATATAGAAGCAATTTAAGTTTATGTATAAAAAGCCCCTTGGCATTGGCTTGCACGAAAGTTTGGCTTGTTCTTAGCTTGTCACCTTGGTAATTGATGAGTTGAAGCATCACACCTGGCGTATGCTTTTTGCACATGACAGGATGCTCTTAGATAAAATGAGAATTGAAGTAAATATAAGATGTGATGTGACTATTGGAGAGCTCTCCTTAATTCAAAGGCTTTAGATTAATTAGGACAAGATTAAATATATGGAATGCCTCTTAAATGTTGAGGCATATTCCGATTTCTCTACAAGATGGAGGAAATTTGTGGAAACATCACACATTGAATCAATGCAGTCAGTTGAAACAAAGATGAGCTTTTAGGTGTTTCATTTGACAAGAAGATTCCTTGAAAATCAAGGGAAAATTCTCATTAAAAACAAACACCATATAGCAATGGTTAGACTTAATGTTGGATGCCTACAGTAGAAATGAAGATGTCGAGGTAGATTTGTGGCTACTCAGGAAAGGATCATATTCCAAGTAAGGTTATTAAAGAAAAGGTTGGTAAAGAACCAGCAAAGAATAAAATGACAGAGATTCGTTTAAGGTAGGTCAGACATCTGGAGAAAATATCTTCTGATGCACCAGTTCAAAGGAGTGAGAAGCTAGATTTTTTTCTGGGAAAGACTGAAGAAGTTCTCAAAGGGTACTTGATTCTCTTCTGCGATATCATCATTAAAGGAAGGCACTCATAAGAAATGTGAATTTTGTACGGTTAACAATGACCTTTGTCTTTAGGCAGAAAAGGTTATAGTTATAGTTGCTGCCCACACTTTATGCTTTTTATCCTTCTAAGGATATCTCCACTTCCAAGATCTGTTCAGTAACCACATGATAGTTGTAAAAAAGTAGGACATGACTACTTGATGGAAGTCATCCTCAAAGTTATTAGTATTCTCAAACTTTAGGCATTAATGTATGCTAATGGGAAGAGGGAAGTGGCATTTGATGGACATGATACAGTTTTCTTCTTCTTCTTCTTCTTTTGTTTTACTTTGAGAGGTGTCATGCGGTTCCTCTTGTGTTGGGTGATTAAGCATTGAGTGTTTGACTTGGTTACCTGCAAGCTTATCAAAGCATGAAGAATAGTAGTTTAAATAAAAAGGAAGTTCAAAAATTATTTCTAAACTCTCTGAATGTTGTTAAAATCATCTCAAGATTCTTTGAATCTTGTTTGAACCTTGCTGCTAACAATGAGCATTTAGGATTTCCTTTCAGGGCTATTGATCTCTGCTGGTCTGGACAAGAAACTTGTTTTTCAGGATGTTCGCCTGCCAGAACATGATTCTGGCTACTCAATAGTGATGTGCTCAGAGATCGAATCTTTGTCACTGTGTGGTTTTTATCTCATAGCTGCAAGTGGGAGGTCTGTGAACATCTATGATTTGAGAAACTTGAAGGGATCAGTTCAATCTAAGGAATCATCACTGGAATATCAAATTAGCTGTGTTCAATCTTTCTCTAGTTCAGAAGGTAAATGTGCTTGCTTCTTTTAAGTTTATTTTTTGACAAAGAATGCTTTCTTTAATTGGGTAATTTACCTCAAAAAAACACGTCACTGCCATCCAGTTTCTTATGAAGAATATACCTGAATGAATGACAAATCAGTTGATTTTGCCATTGGAAGTCATCGAATTATACACAATTTTCACCTAGAGGGCCCCTCTAGTTCACCTGAAGGATTTGTGGTGATTATCTATGGAGTTGTTTGTCATTTCATGTGAAAAGTAATTTACGTTATTCCATATTGGCATAACAAGTGGGAAGCTGCTCTGATCTTGGTTGTGGCTATTGGGATCCTTTACATAGAGTTGAACAAAATGAAAGTTCTTATTCAACCAAGAAGTTCTACACCTCTTTATATACAGAGGTGAGGGAAAAATATAAGAGTCCAACAATCAATGCAAATAACAAAATAGCCCTCAACATAATGTATCACACCTCCTCAAGTTGGAGCATATATATCAACCATGCTCAACTTGTTCCTACACTTCTCAAACATAGAGCGAGATAATGGCTTAGTGAATATATCCATAATCTTTTCTAATGAGGTTAGGTAAGTAGTACGAAACAGACCCTGCTGAATTAGGCTTCTCGTATAATAACAATCCACTTCCACATGTTTAGTCCTTTCATGGAACATGAGATTGTTAGTAATATAAGTTGCAGCTTTGTTGTCACAATACATCTTCATAGGTTCCTCAAGAATAACATGAAGGTCTCACAACAAAGACCGTATCTATATCATCTTGGCTGATGTGTGCGCCATTGCACGATATTCTGATTCATCGCTCGAGCGTGACACTATACTTTGCTTCTTGCTCCTCTAAGTTAGCAGATTCCTGCTACAAAGGTACAGAAACCTGTAGTAGATCTTTTGTTCCTAACATCACCTGCATAATCTACATCTAAATAACCCTTCAAAAAAATAATCTACATCTAAATAAGCAACAATAAACATAGGAGCTTTCTTCTGGAACAAAAGACCTCGTCCTAGACACTTTTTGATGTATCTCAACACGTGCATCACTACCTACCAGTGATCATCGGTAGATTTGTCCAAGAATTAATTGATCTTACCTACTGCAAGACTAATATTTGGCCTAGTAATGGTCAGATACAGTAACTTCCCCACCAGCTGTCTGCATACCTTCTTATCCATCAATTGTACTGAGTCATCAAACAGATGAACCTTTGGATCCATAGGAATATTCACATCCTTAGATCCAAGCATGCCTACCTTTTGGAGAATGTTTAAAGTATATTTCCTTTGAGACATGACAATACCCTGCTTATTCGTAGCAATCTCAATACCAAGAAAATACTTGAGCTTCCCAAGGTCCTTTATAACAAACTGCCTTGCTAAAAAGTCCTTCACTTGAGAAATACCAGTCAGGTCATCTATTGTGAGTATAAGATCATCAACTTACACAAGTAGAACCACAGCACCACCACTGATTTTCCTCACAAACAAGGAATGATCAGATGAGGACCTTTGCAACCCAGCAACCGCCAACGCCTCTGACAGACGCTGAAACTAGATTTGGGTGCTCTACTTAAGGCCATAAATGGCCTTTTGTAGCCTACAAACACACTCCCCTTGAACCTCAAAACTAAGAGGTTGCTGCATGTATATTTCTTCCTGAAGGTCACCATAAAGAAAAGCATTCTTGACATCCAGTTGATGCAACGACCATCCATAATGTGCTGCAGTAAAAATAAGAATATGGACGGTGGAAAGACATGCCATAGGGGAAAAAGTGCCAAAGAAATCAACTCCATAGGTCTAGGTGATCCCTTTGGCAACAAGATGAGCCTTATACCGAGAAATAGATCCATCAGGGTTGTATTTTAAGGCAAAGACCCATCTAGCACCAACCGGATGTGCACCAACAGGTAACAAAGTAAGTTCTCAGGTTCCCCTGTCACGTAGTGCTGGCATCTTCTCCTCCATGACCAACCGACAGTGCAAATTCAGAAGAGCCTACTAATAAGAAGTGTGCACCTCAGAGCTAGAGACAGTAACTGTGAAGGCATGAAACTTTGCACTCAGAGAATTAGTAGAGACAACACTCTTAGCACACGGTATTGGGCACACGAATGAAGAGCCTTCCAAATAGTAATAGGTATATCATCATCCATACTCATGGAAACAGATCCTGGAGAAGCAACAATAGAAGAAGCACTATCAATATCCTTAACACATACATGAGTAGGGGAGGACGGTGGTGGCTCAGTGGGAACTAAGGAGGGGAATGTAACTTCTCTTTGTAACTGACAGGTAGTTGATACGTAGTGCCCTTGAAAGTATTTTCATATGGTAGTACCACTCTAAATGTGCTCGTAGGTGGCTCTGAAGGACTACTACCATGAGAAAAATCCTCCATGGCTACGGGGGCACAGACATAGGCACAACCATCTCTACATCCCGTAACTGATGACTTGATGTGGAAAAATACGGAATGGACTCATGGAATGTCACATCCCTACTGACATAATGCCTCTGATGTATAGGATCAAAGTATCTATATCCCTTCTGAGTGCGTGAGTAGTCGAGAAATACACACTTAACTGCTCTAAAGGCAAGCTTATTATGGCCAGGCTTAAGCAGATGCACAAAGGCAACATAACCAAATATTTTCAGGGGTACTAAAAACAAATCTGCATATGGATACAAAATTGTCCAAGGAACCTGCACATGAAGTATAGAGGAAGCATGCTAATAAGATAGCAGGCAGTAAGAACTGCATCTCCCCAGCAGGTATGTGGTACACTATTCTAGATAAGTAAGGCTCGAGCTATATCCAGAATATGTCTATGTTTCCGTTCTGCAACCCCATTTTGTTGTAACGTATGGGGACAGGAAGTCTGATGCACAATACCAAGTGAGCCATAAAATAATGCCAAATGCTTGGTGTAAAACTCCAGTGCATTATCTGTTTTGATAGTCATAATGCACACACCAAATTGGATTTTAACAAAAGCCACAAATTGCTAAATATACACATAAAAAAAAATCATGATAGACAAGAAAAGTCATCAACACAACAAATAGTAACGATAACTCTGTTAGTCTGTCATACGACTAGGACCCCAAATATCACAGTGAAGTAAATCAAAACATGTTGAATTACTAGACTGCATAGAAATTGGAAAACTGGCTCTGTGATGCTTTTTTAGCTAATAGGCATCACACTGAATCTTCATGGAAGGTGAGAGATGTGGGATGATCCAACGTAGTTTGTCTAAAGAAGGATGGCCTAGTCATCTGTGCCACTACAAGGCACTCCCAGCAGTAGTACTCGTCAGACACGTTGCAGCAATTAGACTCTGCACTAGTCGGTATACACCTCCTCCTCATGTTTACCGCTAATCATCCTTCCCGTCATTCGGTCCTGAAAAGTACACCCAATCACAACAAAAATAATACGTAAATTTAATTACTTTGTAATAGTATTAACAGAGAGTAACTGCATCGCCATGTCAGGTAAATAATAAACATCATAAAGGTACATGGTAGGAGTAACGGACACCCCCTTACCACAAATAGGGACATGCCTACCATTTGAGAGCTGAATTGAGCAGTCTTGTGACACATTCTGCATATCCCTAAAACACTGAAAATTCTCAGATAGATGATCTGAAGCACCAAAATTTATCAACCAAGAATTATCCGTACCTGATGCTAAAGCAAATGCAGCTATGCCTGAAGACTGGGGCTGGTAATGAGTCAACTGTGCTAGACGCTGCACTACTACATCATAGTCTGACTCTGCAAGAGTAACTGCCTCACTAGAAGTCGCTAATGGAGCAGTCACAGTAACTTATTTGGCAACAGTAGGCCGTCCAAGTTTATTCCAACACTTGGCCAATCCTCCCACAGTAAGTGCAAGTAGGTTATTGCGAGCACCATCACCATGCCCCTTGCCTCCGCCTCGGTGAGATCCACTCCGTCCCCCACGAGTACTCATAGCTACGTAGGCAGAAGCAGTGCCACTGGTGATAATCTCATGAGTGGACTGAACTTGCAACCTGCTAAGCCTCCTATATGCCTCCTCAATAGTAGGATAAGGTTTGGAATGTCGATTTTGACGTCATGCTGATGAAATTGTAAGTATGCATTTTGCCGACATGCCGAAGGCACGTCGTGAAAATGACTATTTTTATGATTACGTCCATTGGTGACGTAATCATTTCATTCGTTACATTTTATTCTTTATTGAATTGTTATAACCGTCGATGCACGAACGAATTTGTCGATTATTATTTTGTGTTTTTTATGATTACATCCATCGGTGACGATGTGACGTACAGTGTGAATGTACAAGTACAACTCGTACACTGTACAACTTAGTGATTGCTCAATGATGCATTGAATGATAGAAGGATATTTTGGAGATTAAAAATGCTGTGATTTGGTCTTACAGGGATACAAAACGACATTTTTGTCCACCTTTAAAAAGTTATTGTTCTTAGTTTAGTGTAAAAAGAGAGGGTGCACATTAGTTATAGAGGGCCAAATGGACATGTTCTGAACTTTAGGATAACATGAAAGCTTAGTGTAAATTTGAAAGGAAAGGACTGGTGCTACAGTGCAGCAGCAGCAGGCCCAGGCAATAGCGTGGAGTAGGCCCAGGCAGAGTAGCATTGGCATCGTCATCGGCATGCCGTCGATGTGGTCGGCATGCCGGTGACATTCCTACTTCTCAACAATTATTCCATGTTGGTACAACCATTCCCACAAAAGTGCCATTTCGACAGCATGCCGTCAGCATTTAAAACCCTTTAGTTGGAAGCTCAGATAGTGTCAAAATTTGAGAACGTGCAGTAGCATAATCATCATTGAGGCCTGCCAAAAACATGTGAGCAGAAAACTCCTTCCTCTGATCTCTACACGTGGTAGATATGTACATGGGCCTGCAAGTATTATATTTTTCCAAAAGTCCTTTCATCCTAGAGTAGTACTGTGAAATGCTCATGGACTCCAGCTTTAGATGGCAAAGATAATAATGTATTTGAAAGACCTGAGTGGAACTCAACTCATGAGAGTAGGCATCTTTCATACCATCCCACATTTGTTTTGCCGTTTTGTAATACATGATTTCATCCCCAATACGGGGTTTCACACTGTTCAAGATCTAGGTCCTCACCATGGCATCATCTCTATTCCATGTTGCATATTTCCCCGTTTTCTACTTTAGTGGTGCTTCTGTAAGGACATGTTGCTTCTCATGCCCTTCTACGGTAACAAGGTTTGAGACCAACAAGAGTAATTGGTCTCATCTAACTTCACAATCGATGTAAAAAATGGGTTTCTGTAGACACAACTTTCTCCACTTTGTCCCGAAGTCACCTCAATCACTGATAATGAAGCCATAGGCAATCACAACACAAACAACCTCAAGCAATCACTGAAAATCAGATCTAATTTTGAATAAAACTGGGGAATACACACCCCGAAAACCGCTCACACACGATTTCAAAACTTCGTCAACAAATCAAGGGGAATACACACCCCAAACAAACTCAGTGGTCTGATTTTTATCATACCTTACTATAGAAATACTTCAACACATCCCTCGGAGGATCCTTGGCCTTAGCAAGGCATCAAGTCAAGGCCACAGACCTTCCTGGAAGACAACACAGCAGTGCTGCACCTCCCCCCTGCCACCCAACAAGGAGAGGCAACAAGAACAAGGAGCAACGGCGGCGGCGCTACTGCTGGTGGTCGACGATGCTGCCGGCGGCATTGGTAGTGGTAGTGGAGAGAAAGAGGTTGTAGTAGGGTTAAGGTTTTGTTGGGAGGTGTCCTCAACTTGGCTTTGATACTAAGTTGAAGAAAATGAAAGTTCTTATTCAACCAAGCCCTATACCTCTTTATATAGAGAGAGGTGAAGGAAAAATATAACAAGAGTCCAACAATAAGTGTAAATAAAAAAATAGCCCTCAACATAATGTAACACATAGGACTATAAAACGCCAATGAGTAACCAATAAACAATATTCTGCTTTGAGTTATAGCGCTGTTAGTTGTATTATTATGTTTTACGTAAGGGTGCATGTGTTATTCCCTGCAAGTCTAAGGGTTACTCGTGTAATTTACCCTAAGTTTCTCTCTATATAAAGAGACCTAGGGAGTTTTGAGTCTAATAGATTTTGGTTTTCTCTTCTTCCTCAACAAGCTCTTCCACCATCTTGTGCTTTTAGAGTTTGAGAAAGGTCCAAGTTCATGTATTTAATTTTGAAAAATGGGTGGGATGAGTTAGAATATAGAAAGTCATTAAATTTGTTGTATTTTCATCTGTAACTCTTTATCAACTTTTGCATTTCCTATATTTCCATCTTTAACTCCTTAATAAGTTTTGTTCCCATCGTCAGTAACAAATATACACCAAAAAATTTATTTTTTTTCTTTGAGAGGGCAAGGGAATTTAAATTTGCTGGAGAATCAGAGGATACCTATGGAGCAACTGAAGCGCGAGTCATTTTCATTGATTTCATGAGGGGCTTGCCAAATGAAGCGGTTGTTTTTTAATTATAGCTGCTGTCTTCCATCGGGCCTTTTTTGATGTCACAAATGGTTAGGGCAGATGTTCCAAATCAAGTGGTGCCATCATCGCTCCCTACATGGACTATTTTAGAAGGGATGACTTGGGAGTTGGCCCCAATTTTGGATTGATAGGGTTCTTTTTCAGGTTAGTTGGACTCAATTTAGCCTATCGGATAGCTTGCGGTGACTTGTTAGCATGAGGGGCTCTAATAGCCATCATGGCTCCATTTTGGGCTTTGCTAATATTTATTGACCTCCAATGGTAAGGTGATGGATGACTGTGTTGGTCTTTGACTCCCTGTTTATGAGAGCAATGATTGGCAAAGTTATGCTCACAATGCTCAAGTGCTCTAGTGAATGAGTCATGTAGTAGCAACCTTGCAGCTGTTGTCTTCTTTCCCTGTGTTGGGGTTATTGATTAGCTGCAAAAGTATAGATCTCTTCAGGGAGGTGCAAGATCTAGCAGCAATGTTCGTGCTTCAATAGCATGTTGGTCATCCTAATACTGATGAGGTTGTTTTTGTGGCACTAGATCATGGGGTTGAAGGCAAAGCTAATTAATGAAGGTTGCAACCTAGAACGAGAGGGGATTGAAGGATGGTAGGGAGGTATCTTTTAATTGGGAAGTGGATTTGGTTCCTTTGTAAGATACAAAGCTTGAATTTTGTGATTCTACCATGTGAAGGAAAGTTGGAGTAAGCCCATGCTTGCCAATGTGGTTGGAAGGTTGAGAGGGTAGGCAAGCGTCGGTGGTGGGGTCGGGGGGGGGGGGGGGCGCGGCGGGGAGATGATGCAGTCAATGTGGTGAAGTGTAACAGCATAGACTTTAGTCTAATTGAGAAAAAAATGACCTTGAGAACTAACCACCTAAAATGCTTAAATACAAGTTATCAATAGGAAGCCTCAATTCTTATAAGTTATAACTCATCACTTAATTTCTTAAAGTTTATGACGCAGCATTATTTTGGGGGTGTTACGACCTCATTAATTTATATTAGCAATGCCTTGTTGTGACATGGTTCAATCACTCTACTCGTGGTAGTAATGGTGGCCCCACCTCTTGGGTAATCTTCTCCTACTAGTCTTATTTTATTAGTGATGGTTCTATTTTTTGAGTGGTCTTTTTCTCATATTAAAGGAAGTTTAACTTTGATATCATCTGCAATGACCTCGATTTCGACCTGTCCAAAGAAAATTTGATTTTGATAACTTGATGAGTGAGTCAAAATGAACTCAAAACAACCACTCAACATGCTTTGTTCAAGTCATCAAATAATGATAATTCTCAATCTCTATACTCAGTTTCTTTAATTTCTGATATGGCACCATTTTTGGACTGTCATAACAAGTTTTGAAGATATTGTGATATCATTATCACCATTGATGAACAGTAAGCTTGACAATGATACCCCCTCTCGCATTTATGGTTTGGACATTAGAGCATTGCAAGAGGAAATTTGAGTATTTTTAACCTCTTTTCGTGAAATCACGTGTCTTATTAGAGGGGGCTTTGGTGTCAATTTGAAAATTGAGGATCATCCAAGGTTTCAATCGGGAACAGATTTTGGCCAAGTGTAGTTTTCAGATCTTAGTTGCAGAGTTAGAACTATCAGATTTACCCGACTGTAATTGCTGCTTTACCTGGAGAATCACAGCTGTCACTAGTGTGGAATTCAGCTCAAGCGTTACCTTCAACAATTGTAGTGGTTGCTAGTCACACTTATTGCAAAGCATACTCCTATGATGTAGAGTTCTAATGAAATTGTTAGGATGACTACCTAGTTTAAGTTTGAAAATTTGTGGTATTCCATCTTTAGGAACATGATTGTTGAGTTATATGTAATAGATGCTTTTTTATTATGTTGTAAGGTGAATGGGTATACATGTAATTCCCTCTCTGGTGCCCCTCTCTATATAAAGAGGCCCGGGGTCTCTCTAATAGAATTAATTCTTTTCGATCATAACATGGTATCAGAGCAGTAGTCCTAGATCGGGGCTCTGGTATCCCACTAAACCCTAGCCTCCCCTCCCACCAAAAAAACCCTCACTCAGCATCGCTGCTAGCCACTTAGGCCAGCAACACCGTCGCAATAAGGCCCCCCCGGCCTCCCAACAACCAGCAGCAATGCTGCAAGCCTTTCTCGGGCCTGCAGAGCCGCCGCAGAGCCATCGCAGGGGTCCACAGTGCCTTTGCGATGCCACCACCGATGGGGTAGCTCTCCACCGCTGCCACCACAGGCCTCCGACTAGTCTAGCACCACCGCTAAGGCTTCTCCAGGTGATCTACCACCGTGAAGAGCATCGCTAAGGCCTCTTCTATGCCCTAGCATGTGCAAAATCTGTTGGAAGGCACTTTGTTGGTATGAAATCTAATTTTTTTCAGATCTCATGATCTAATTTTCAGACCTTAGGTCTGTGATTCTTCGTGGATCTTGACTCTGTACATTATGGGGGATTAGAAAGACGTTGTGAGTGACTTGATAGGAAAGAACTCTACCACAAGCACTCCCTTTCACATGCAGGAGACATCAATTAAGTTGGACAGATTCAACTTCTTGCTCTGGTCCACCTCTTTCTCCCAGTTTGTCGAATCCCATCGGAAGAAGTATATCTTGACTGATGTTGTTTTTGCTGTTAAGTCTATCGATTGGGAGGCATACAACAATTGGGTTGCTACTTGCCTTCTCAACAGTGTCACCAGACCATAGCTAAGCAGGTGATGGCTCATACTTCGGCCAAGAGAATGTGGGAAGCATTTTATGAGATATATTCTCATAGAAGTAATATTACCAAACTATACAGTGTTGTGGAGGATATTCACAATCTTCAGAAAGGTATCATGTCCTTGTTCGAATATTATGGCACCATACAGAATCCATGGGACGAGCAAGATGTGTACCAACCTATCTCTACGGATGCTGCTGTTATAGCCAAGCAGAGAGAAGCTATTCGCTCTATTCAACTTTTGTCTGGTCTTGGCTCTGAGTACAAGGCAGTCAAACATCAGTTCATGACGATGAATGAGATCCTTACACTGGAGCAGATCTACGCTTGTCTTTCTAGGCTTGCTACCTTGAATCCCGTGCCCACTACTGATGCCTCTGCTATGGCTGCTATTGGTCATGGTAGAGGCAGTGATTTAAATGCCGACGGCATGCCGTTGGTAAGGTCATTTTCGAGCAAGGGTCGTGTCGACATGGATAAAATGTCGATTTATAGGGATATCGTCGGCATGCCCTCGGCACGGTCAGCATGCCCTTAGCATGGTCGGCATGTTGGCGAAATCAATGCTTATGCCGAGGTTGTTGGTTTTTTTAATTACTTTTGCCATTTTTGTCGGTATGCATCGGCATGCCCTCGGCATGTTCATTGGCATGCCCATCGAAAAACGGGCATTTCCACTGCGTGCCCTCGGCATGCCCACGAAATGCACACTTAGAATTTCATCGGCACGACATCAAAATTGGCATTTCGAACCTTGGGTAGATGAAACTTAGGGGAAAGAGGTGGCAGAGCTCGTGGTGGTGGTACATGTGGACGCGGTCATGGTCGGAGTTCTTCTATGAGTACTATCACAGGAATGGACACACGGTGGACTGATGCTGGGTGAACACGGTTACCCACAAGGTATGGATCCACGTGCCCATCAGGATCTGCAGAGGAGCCTACCCAGGTGCAGGAGGATGATAGCCAAATCACTGTTTCCATGGCTGATTACAAGCGATTCATTGTTTCTCAGGGATCCACTTCTGCTTCTGTTCAGAGGTCTGCAAGTACTTCGGCCATGTCAGTTAAATCCCAAGCTCCTGTCTAGCTTGTGGATTCCAGTGCCTCCTCCCACATTACTGGTGATAGTACTCTTTTTTCGTCTCTTCGGGACGTTGTTACACCTTTTAAGGTCAAAGTAGCTGATGGGGGTTTGTTACCCGTCACTAGACTCAGAAATATCTCATCGCTAACTCCTTGTCTCTTTCTAATATCATGCATGCTCCTAAATTTACGCTTAATTTAATGCCTATTAGGCAAATTACTAGAGATTTGAGATGTCGAGCTATTTTTCATGATCAGTATTTCATTTTGCAGGACCTCCAGACGATGAGGCGGATTGGTGGACTTGAGCAGAACGGGCTCTACTACTTACATATCCCTCCTTCTAGTATTGATGTTGTGTGCGCCACTACTTCTCTCCAGTGGCACTTGAGACTTGGTCATCCTAGTTTACATGTTTTGCGTCGTCAATTTTCTGCATTGTCTTTTCCCGCTGTTTTGAGGTATAAAGTTTGTCAGTTTGGCAAACACCATAGGTCTTTTCCACAAAATAATAAAAGAGCTGAGTCTATTTTTGCTCTTGTGCATGCTGATGTTTAGGGCCCTTGTAGGGTCAAGAGTCTTAGAGGATTTCAATTTTTTCTTATTCTTGTGGATGATCATACTAGGATGTCCTGGATTTTTATGATGAAAGAAAAATCCAAAGTCTTTGATATTGTCAAAAATTTTATTTTGAAAATAAAGACTCAGTTTTCTACTGTTAAGATCTTTCAGGGTGACAATGGGTTTGAATTTTTTATGCGAAGACTGATGCTCTCTTTAAATCTTTGGGTATTGTTCGCCAGACTACTTGCGTTCACACCTCCCAACAAAATGGGGTTGCTGAACATAAGTTTCGACACTTGATGTAACCCGTTCTGTCATGCTTCACATGAATGTCCCCTCGTAGTTTTGGGCCGATCTTCTTACTGCTACTTATCTGGTAAATAGAGTTTGCTCCTCCATCTTAGGGGATAAAGCCCGTATTCTTTGTTGTTTCCTGGCAATGATATGTTTTCTATTACTCCTGTAGTCTTAGGTTGTGTGTTTTGTCCATTTGCATAAAGTGGATAAGATTTCTCCTTGGTTATGAAGTGTGTTTTTGGGCTATTCCAGGACCCAGAAAGGATACAAATGCTATGATCCTGATTCACGGAGATTTTATATTTCTGTTGATATCACCTTTTTTTAGGAGATACCATATTACAAAAAGCAAGAGGAGGAACCTACTGTGCCATCAAATGAGGTTCCTCTTCCTATGCCTACTGAGCCACCTACACCCAGGACTACTCAACTTGATCCAAGTTCCTTTTCGCATCGTCCTGATATTCTTGATACGGATACCTTCCCTAAACACTTCCAACGCAGGACCCATGATATTCCTCAGGTGGATGAACCATTGTCTACTATTTATGTTCAGTCCTCACCAGTTGCTGATGATTTGTCTGAGGACCAGATAACTCCTGTTACTGCGGACACTACTCTGGACCTTCCTATTGCATAAAGGAAGGCTCCACGTTCTTGTGCCAAATACTCTGTCTCAGTTTATGTCTCTTGATAGCTTGTCTACAGTTCGATGCCAGTTTTCCCTAGCCATTGACAACGTGCAAGTACCTCGAGACCATCATGAGGCCTTCCGAGATCCGTCTTAGACATTGGCAATGGAGGAGATAGCAGCTTTACAGTCCCGTGGCACTTAGGACCTTATTGATCTACCTCCTGGAGATGCTGTTGTGGGGTGTAGATGGGTGTTTACCCTCAAATGTTGTCCTGATGGCACTGTGGATTGGTACAAAGTGTGCTTGGTGGCCAAAGAATATACTTAGACATTCGGGGTTGACTACATTGGGACCTTATCCCTGATAGCTCGTCTTAATTTTGTTCGGATATTGCTATCTCTTGCGGTCGACAGACATTGGACTATCCATTAGCTGGATATAAAAAATGCATTCCTATATGGCAATTTGGAGGAGGAAGTTTACATGGAGCAACCGCTTGGCTTTCCTACTCAGGGGGAGTGTCAGAAGGTGTATAGACTGACGAAAGCTATTTATGGACTAAAATAAAGTCTTAGAGCTTGATTTGAGAGATTTAGTAGGGTGGTCCAAGATTATGGCTTCACCAACTCGTCAACTGATCATTCTGTCTTTACATTGCATAAACAGACAGGCTCTATCATGCTTGTGGTGTATGTGGATTACATACTTTTGATTGGCAGTAACAGGTAGGGTATAGAGGAAACGAAGAAGATGCTACAGTCAAAGTTTATTACCAAGGATTTAGGCCCTATCAACTACTTCCTTGGTATTGAGGTGCAATACACTGAAGGACTTGTTCTTTCCCAGCACAAGTTTGTTCTTGACATATTAAGAGATATGGGTATGCTGGGGTGCAAACTGACATGTGCCCATGGACATATCCCTGCCTATTGTAAATGATGGCAGCCCACTACTACAAGATGTCACCAGATACCGTGCAGTGATTGATAAACTCTTGTATCTGACTGCTACTCGTCTTGATATTTGTTAGTGCAAGGGCACCATGATCGTTAATTTTAATGATAACAAAACACTTATAATTTAGTATTTGCAATTGAGTTTTAAGATTTCAGGATTATTGCAAGGAGCTTAAGCCCAAGACCATGGAGGAATGGAGGAGCTTGATGGAGGACAAAAGCATCAAACAGCACGGCTTAGGGCTAAAGCTTGAAGGAGAATGAAGAATAGAATAGATGTTCTTATTTATTGTATTTGTATTCTTCTTTTTGCTCCTTTTTTCCTTAGAAATATGTTAAAGAGTCCAAAGGATATCACCTTTAGTTCTAGGAACACTTATACATCCTTAGGACACTTACACAAACCTTAGAACAGAATCAGAAAGCTAAAATAGGTTTCAGACTGATCAGACGTTCAACATGATAATTAGACGTCTGATCCTGAATTTTAAGTTGTCTGATTTTATGACCAGACATCCAATTACTTAGGTTGGAAATTAATGGTCTGTGACTATTACCTTCAGATGTCCTGTCCATAGTATAGACGTCCAATAAGATGTCTGAAAGAATTGCCAGACGTCCTAAAAGAGGACTGTTGGCTTTTTCTTAGCAAGCCAAGCTAGCGCAGCCCAGCATTTATTTTGAGACGTCCTTGGAGCCACCCAGACATCTGATAAAAAGTTGTTGGACCCAAACCCAAGGTCTGTTAGACCTTCATAGCCGTTGCGTCCCGAAATCAACTCCCGCAGCTTTCAGACGTCTAATAGTTATATCAGATGTCTAGTAAGTCATCTGACCCTATTACATAAGAATTCTATTTAGATCTGGTCCAAAACAGGAACAAACCCGCACAGAATTAGACGTCTATTTTTTGTCCTAGACGTCTAACCTAAAACATTGTTTCCGTTTGACGGAATCAGGAATTCTGACCCTTTAGATCAGACATCCAAACTTGTCATTAGACATTTGACCCTAAAATTAGTCGTCTAATTCTGTTTTCAGAATCTTTATGACCCTAATTTCGGCCTCATTTGCCTTGAATTTGTTTCCAACGGTTATGAGCCTTCTCCCAAGCCTTCTTGAAGGTTTCTAAGGCCTCTATAAATAAAGGACCTCCCCTTGGCTTAGACACATCTTGATACAATTCTTCCCACTATTATACTTACTCTTGAGAAGAAATCAAAAGAAGTTAGTGTCCAAAAGCACTGTTATGCTGCGCCACTCACACCAAATCTCTTCCATATGAGGGAAGTGCCTTGACCTATGGAAGCTTAGATTATATCTATATTTTGGATTCTATAGGTTTTATTGGATTTTTCGTTTTCTTTGGTTTGATATTCACGTGGTGAATTCTCTTCTCCTTCGTGAGACAAAATACTCTTCGTGAAGAAGAGGGGTTTGAGGTATATTACCCTCGAGTTAAAGTAGCATGGGTGTATTGATGTTGAACTACTCTTGTTTAAGTATTTGGTTAGTGGATTTGGCTGACTCAGTCGACCGAGAAATCCTAAGTCGAGAGGCTTAGGTGGTGGTTTTTACCCTTGGGGTTTCCACTTAAAAATTTGTTCTCTTGTGGTGATTATTGTGTGATTAATTTTATTCGCATCATTGTTTTGTTTCTTGCACTATTCATCCCCCCTTTAGTGCAATTTCAATATTGCCTTTGCAGTCGGAAGATTGAGCCAGTTTATGCAGTCACCAAGGGAAATCCACCGAGATGGTTTTGCTAGATTCTCAGGTACTTGAAAGTGTACCTAGGAAAGGACTCCTTTTCGAAGACAAGGGACACTCGGATGTGTGTGGATATTCTGATGTAGATTATGCTGGTGCTTATGAGGATAGGAAGTCCACTATAGGATACTGCACGTTTGTTAGAGGAAATCTGGTTACATGAGGAGCAAGAAACAAACAATGGTATCTAGATCGAGTGCTGAATTAGAATACAGGGTCATATCTCAGACTACTTGTGAGTTACTCTGGGTTCGTTCCATTCTGGAAGACATTGGAGTGAAGGTGTCTAATTCTATTCTAATGCACTGTGACAACAAAGCTGCCACATTTATTGCAAATAATCCTATTTTTCATGAGAAGACTAAGCATATTGAAGTGGACTATCACTTCATCAGAGAAGCCATCCTAGCTAAAAGGATTTCTACACCTTACATCAACACTGAAGACTAGTTGGCAAATATTTTCATTAAAGTACTTCCTAAGAAGAGATTACATTATATTTATTATAAGTTGAGCATATTTGGTATCTATGCTCCAGTTTGACTGGGAGTATTGAGTTATATGTAATGGATGCTTTTTTATTATGTTGTAAGGTGAAGGGATATACTTATAATTCTATCTTTGGTGCCTCTCTCTATATAAAGGAGCCCACGATCTCTCTAATAAAACTAATTCTTTTAGGTCCTAACAATGATCAAGCAATGGCATACAAGCATAGATTCCGTACCACAGATTTATCTGCCAAAACATTGTGCGAGCCTTAAGGAAGTTACTGATTGGCTACAAACAAGATCAAAGCTGAACATGGGTAGATGGTTTGACTCTTTCACCAAAATTGCTACCTCGAAATTAAAGATTGCAGGGACTTGAGGACAAACAGAAACAACAAAGGGTGGTCAAGGTAAAGGACATGAAGACTGAAAAGGTGATGGTATCAATGCTCCCAGCAATTGTGTTGGAGGGGGATGCCGACACCTGCATTTTTCATTTTTCTGTTAGCATGTGGAAATAGTCGAACTTGATTGGTCCTTTCTTTGCAATTCTTTTCAGACAAGGAGAGTTGACTTTTCTGAAGCATATGACATTTTTTATTGGTCTTTTCTCTGTATTTCTTTGCAAAGAGGGGTTTCCTAGATTCATGTTTCTCGTGGAGGAAGAGGTGCATTGCAATAACATCATTCTCAGTGTTGATTAATGATGGACCTAGGGGGCTTGGTACAACCCTCCAAAGGAGGCAGGATAGAGATGCACATTGGCTCCTCGTTCTTTTTCCCTAATAGTGATTCCTTAGCATGTCGAACTTTTGTAGCTTTTGATTGTGGAATTTTTTTAGGCTTCTCTTCCAGGACTGAAGGTGAGACCTAATACCGTTATTTTCATGGAGGAATCTTAGCAGGATTCAAGATATTTGTCCAATTCAATAGTCATCTATGGGAACTTACTCCGGCCTGTTAGTTAACTATAATGAGTTTTTTTGTTTGGTGGTGATCATGAGATAGGGTGTTGTGCAGTTGCATTGAGGACCCTTTTTCACTACTGTTGACTCACTGGACCTCCCTTTGCAAGTCAGGTCTGTTCTTGCTAGTTCAATTGTTGGTGAGGAGGCTGCAGGGAGGGACATCAATGCCTTTGTTGGAGGGCAGAGTAGGAAGCTGGCCCAAACCTGTTTTAGCATTGATTCCCAATTCCGCAGAGAAGGTTGGGCATTGATGTCCCTCCCTGCAGAATGGTAATGGAGTAACAGAAATTGCTTTAGGAGCAACAATCACTTTGGTGGCTAGTTTCTCCAATAAGTTATTATGGAGAGTTTTCTCTCAGGGCCACTCTGCGCCGATCTGCAGGTGTTAAGATCAAAGCTGGGGAGAACATCCCCTGTGATATTCATATGGTCAATTTGGTTGCACCAGAACTCTACTTCATTTAGGAGGAGAGGCCGAATGTGGAGAATGCCACTTGTTATCCTTTTTACGTACTGGACTATTAGGGGGACCATTTGTAAGAGCTCTTTTACATCACTGTACACTTAATAAATTCTTTTAAATGAAGCATGATAACTACTGACCTTGAGTAATTACCCTCTTACATACAAAAGAAGGAACATTGTTTATAGTTACATTCTTATTGCCTACCATAAGATATGCTTTATTTTCATGTCTTTGCTGAGATCCTTGTTATGCTATGTAAGATATTTTTTTCCCCAAACCCATATTTGACCTTTCCTTTTGCTTACAGGTTATGTGGCTGGATCTATAGATGGACACGTTGTGCTGGAGTTTTTTGATCCCATGAAGGCCAAAGAGTTGAGGTTGGTACCTGATTTTCATGCATGGGTAATTTCACCTTTTAGTTGTGGTAGAATACAAAGTTGAGTTGCTTGAGTAGTGCCGGTCATTTATTCACCATAATCTGAGCTTGTAGTGGCATATGGAATTTCAGATTGGCATGTCCAAAAAAAAATGGTGTGTTCTCTCTTAGAATTTAAAGATCTATCATGGTTCCATTTGTAATGAAAAAATTTGAATGCTTTCACACACATACGTGCACGTACAAACAAGCCCACCCACCCACCCACAACCCTACAGGCACACATGCACACACACACACACATACACAGGTATAATTTCATGAGTTACTTTTCACTGAGAAGAGTTATCTGGTAGCTACATAGATTTTCAAACTTCAAGGGGTTGATTTTTGTTGGGTTTGTTACATTCGTTATCATTGAGTAGCATGGCTGCTCGAATATTCTATATGTTCTTTTATTAAAAGCGATAACTTGGTCTCAATCAATGTTTAAAAATTCAGATCGGACCAATTGGTCCAACCGGTTGAACCAAGAACTAGCCCTGTAGACGTCGGTTCAAATGGTTCACCAGTTTAAAAGGAATGCTAGCACGGACTGGTTAGATCGGTGGTTAGACCGATTGAACCAATTTGTTTTATTGAACCGAATTTTTCGATCGGACCATTTTGGGACTTTCACTTACGTCATATGTATACTATAGGAAAAACAAACACTCATTCCTATTCTTCATCGTGTTATTATAGCATTTTTCAATGAAACTTAAACTTCAAGATGGAATGTTTTAGTTTTAGAGTTGCTTTAAATATTTTATATCATTATTTATACTTATATGTTGGTTAACGCTACTTGCATATTAATTTATTTTATTTTATATTTTTATAAATATATGCTCTGCAAAGGTTATATATATTATATTACCAATTTTGCTTTTATTTGATTCAAACATCTGGTCTAACTGGTTTGACCGCTTAAAAATAAGCAGTCCGGTTTTTTTGTAGTCTATATGAATGATGATGTCATGATGATGTCATCACCAGTCCAATCAATCCAAATCATTGGTCGGACCATATTAAACCTGAGCCAGAGCTTTCCTGATTTGACGTCCGGTCAGGTTGTTTAAACCTTGGTCCCAATGTGCATGCAGACAGGAACCTCATTTCATTTTTACTATTCACATAGTGTCTGCATTTGAGACTGAAGCTGGATTTGTTCCTTGTAACCAAAGCTTCTATTGGATGCCTGATGATGTTTCTACTTACATGGAACTTGTTACAAGAAATGAAGTTCCACCGAAGCACATTTCTTACTCATAAGTGGTGGTTGTCAATATTGTTTGCCTTGTTTCTTATGGAGATAGGCACTATAGTTTTTCTGAGGAGTCTAGAAAAATAATCAACGTCCGTGCTGTTCGAAAAATCAATCACTCAAACAATACATCAAATGAGCTTCGCTCTATTTCGTACTCAAGAACTGAACATTTCCATCCATTGGTCATGACTACCTTGCATGGTGATTTCATTACTGGACTATGATGAAGGCCATTGAGGAAGTTTGTAAAATTTCTGTAAATATTTATGAATATATGAAATGCATTTTCCTTTTTCTTTTTCAAAAATGTATTCTTCTTTATAGAAATACTATGAGGTAGCCCATTGACTAGTATTAAAGAATATATCCACAATAAAGATAAAATGTGAAATCGGCCTATAGCATGCACTTATCAGTCATAGCATTTTTTGATTATTTCTTCATTGAATAGTTGCATTTTCCGGTGTCGTCCCAAATCAAAAGGTAAGCGAGAACATCTGGTCTGGGTGAATGATATTGAATTTCATCCAAGGTATGGTTTATATTCTAACCACTTTCATTGTCTAACCTTTCCTTGTTAAAATCCATTTAAATTCTTAATCTGGTTAAATTTTTGTTTAGTCATGATACATTTGTAACTGGTGACAATGAAGGCTATACCATTATGTGGGATGCTCAGAGCAGAAAGAGACTGCTAGAGGTACTTTGCTTTTCCGTATCTTGCATGGTATTCCTCCTTTGTCCTAGGTTATCATGTTGTGATACTAGACTTAACTTCCATCACAATGTGGTTGGATGATTTGAAGTTGAAATGTAGAAGTATTGGCCACAATGGCAACTCTGCAGTCTGCAGGCAACACTAAAAGAATGCACAATATATGGTAGGATTTTATTAAATGCCAAGTCAGGAGACTCAGGATCATCATAGTAGGAAAAAAAAAAAAAAAGGAGGTGAAAAAAATCTCTTTCTTGAAGAAAAAATTCTTACTAGTTTTCTTTTTTGCAAAAAACCTGTCACATGCTGTCAAGCCACCTAATCTTATAAATTCATCCTAAATTGATTTGGTTGTCACAATGTCATTCTTTCTCTGTCATTTAATTTCGCTACCAATCTATTTAGAGCTTAGCTTTTTATCTGTATATATTTTTATTTTCTTTCATCTGCCGCTTCAATACTGCTGCTTATGCAAACCTACCTGATGTCGTGAATCATATTGACTTGGAAATCAAGTATTGCCTTCCCTTTTTTTTTGGCTTAGGTGCCTATTTTTCTGCTGCCATTGTAACTGTCATCTCCTTACAGTTTCCAAGGTATCCGAACAGTGTTTCATCACTATCTTATAACGACAGCGGTCAAAAATTGGCAGTTGCAATTAGTTGCACGTATCAAGAAGCAAATGAACTGTATATACCCCATGTCTTCTCTGGCTCTTTTAGAATGGTTTGTCTACTTGTTCTATCTACTCTAAAAAAATTCTCCTTTGCATCCAGGGAGGAGCCTCGAGAGGTAATTATTTATGAGGCTGAGAGTATAGGAAGTTTATCAAAAGAGAAGTCCTGCTGAGGTGGCTGAGGTGAGGGTCTGGTTCCTTGAGCAAATTACTTAAAATCAGGAAGGAAACGAGTTTCAGATGCATTACCATGATAATGTCAGCCAACTAAGAGCACAAACCTTGTCAGTGTTTCCTCCTATGATCTGTTATTACATGGATATTCCTGATAGTGTCAGTGCAGCTTTCTTTCTGCAAAACCTGCAAATTATTGTAACATATTTTCTCCATGCTAGAGTCCAGAAGGATGGGGAAGAACAAGCGATGCCTTGCAAGGCACTGGCGAGATTCTGGCCTTGAATATTTTGAGTTCTTGTAATGTGGCAAAGGGTTGTCTAGGGTTACTTGACAAAATGAACAATAGTTTGAGTTGAAGATGAGGTTATCCCAATTCCATTGACTTAATACCCCCTTGATGTGCTTGTTAGTTGACTAAATAACTTAATGATTTGAATTGTCTTTGCACTACTTAATCTTCCTTCAGTTATGTGGTAGGATCCTTATGCTTCAAATTTAACTCTTACCGGCTAAGCCCAGATCCAAAACAAGGAGCCTCCAGTTGGATAAAGTTTCTCGTGGGACAAAATTTTAGAAGTGGTCTTAACAAAATTTTACGGATTTTACATAAATACTTTTGTAATTTTTTGTAATTACACGTATATCATTGCCTTCATTTTTACATAAATTACCAAGAAAAGATTGGATTATTTACATGTACGTCTTAGTAAAGAATGTGTACTAAAACTAACTTAATGCTCTTTTATGAGAAGATCCTTAGACTTTTTTAATGTTACTTTTATGCCCTCACCCCCCTCTTTCCTTGTTTCAGCCTCCTATTTGCAACTCATACTTGGTGAGCTGCTCCAAGGACCCTTCCCAAAAATACTGCTTGCACTGCCATTAAGCTAGAAGCCTTGATAGCACCTTGGATGGATGTTGCGGTAATCTTGGATGAGACAATGGGCGCCAACAAATCCGAGTTTGGTGAGTGGCACTGCAGTGCCCTGTATTGTCAAACAGGAGGTAGGTGATCTCAAGGTGGAGCAACTTTTTAGGGGTAAGTTTACCATGGAGGCAGATAGATTCATCAGGGACAACTTGGGCTCAATGCCTCCTGCTGCTTCATCTCCCTCTCCTGATTAACGTTTCCTTATTCCCCATTGATGGTTCATCTGTTTGGTAGATCCACTCATACCGAAATTACAATAGGAGCGGTCTTCCAAACATCATGACAGACAGAAACAAAGAAGATGATAAAATAAAAAAAAAAAAACCTTGATAGTAAAAACAATAAAAAAATTGATTATCAACACCTACTTCTTATTACTTGAAAGGTATGTTAAACCGTGGCGTTAAAAGACGGAAAGATCGAAAAAGGAAAGGTAACAGTAGCTGGAGGCTGGAGCTTGACATTGCCTCATATCCAGGGTTCACAAAACAAGCGTTTCTCCAAGAACAAGACCAGAAAAAAACCAAGCAAGATAGTAGACACGCCGAATTTAGCAGGCTATCTGGAGATGGTCAGTGTGCATCACGGTTTTAACTGGAGTGATGGTCCAACAATTTTTGTGGACAACCCTAAAAAACAAAATTCGCAAAAAACAGAGAGAACAATTTAAGTGCCACCGGTGTCGTCATCCTCACCGATGGGATTCGATTGTAAACTACGTATGAAGGCAGCCAAAAAAAATGCATCATCGACAATTTTAGTTCTGCATCTCATTGCGAAGGGTCATTTGCAATGATCTCGCACCAGACTCGATATTTGCAATGCATTTTCCAGTAAGGGTGAAATAACGGCTCATTCATCAAAGAAATCATTTCTGTTTGGTCTCAATCTGTTAAAAGCTGTCAAATTTTCTAATGAAAGTTAAGACGCAGGAGATTAGGAGTATATGTGGAATTATGAATTAAAAAAAAGAGACTTTGGCCGGTACCAAAAACTTACAAGGATACCTAAGTAACAACCTCCAAAAAGACGATGAGATTCTCAAGTTTGGTTCCCTTTTTAGTCCTGTTTTGAGTTATAGCATCTAAACAGCAAAGGAACTCCCAGTAAGAGTGCATTTGTGGGTTCGCTACTTCGTTTGGGGAGAAATATGTAATGGTCTCCACTGCGTGCCCCGTAGGAGATATTGCGGGTTTTGGGCACCTTCGAATGCATAATTGTAGATGAGGAAAAGGTAGGAAAGGGAGGGGGAAGAATGGAGGATTTATCTTCCTTTTTTTTTTTTTGCTTTTCCCTTTTCTTTTAGAAAGGGGGAAAAAAAAAAAAACCATCAATCGGGATTAGGACCGGTCTAGTGTAGATGATATCGAGGACTCGGACGGAATTTGGTTCAATGCGTCTCTTGCACCCTTCTACTTGCAAATATGGTAAACAAAAGGCAGGCTTTTAGGCTGAGGGATAAGAATAGAAGATAGCTAAATCACTTATCATATACGTGCTGAAACTTATTCCAGTGTAGACAAACCCTCGGTAGAAGAAAACGTCTCTGAATAATCTATTCCCTAATTTCTCATGGGGCGGAGGATAATCTCCAGATATTCCATATGAAAAATATTTACCAAGTAAACTTCCCTGCACAAAAACCTGCTCCACCCACAAAAAAAACCAACTCCCTTTATCCTACAACCAAAAGAGTTAAGTAAATTCCAAAGATAAAACAAAGTAAGTTACCCTTTATTTGTCACATGGGCATTCCTATACATTCTTCGTTTCATCATACCATGGACCATGGCAAGACATCCATGAGCATCAATGCTGTAAATGCTAGTGTGTCAGATAGGCACCAATGGAAAAGGGGCAGTAGTGCCACAGAAGTTAAGGCACATTATTACTAGACAAGCAGCGCTGATATCTGCATGGGTTGGGGGTGCCTACACATGCATGTTTCAGTTTCAATTAAACAAAAAAAGTGTCCCATACTCACCTCCCTACTTCCCCATGTCTTGATCTTCGCATGTGTCGATCTATCGTTGGCACCATTCGATGCAGATCCAAGAGCGAAGATCCGCTCTACCCCACTGCATCCCATTGAAAAGGAGGAAGTTCCCTGGTTGTTGTACATCTGAAGCCACTCTACTATAGCAGGACACTGGATAACACCGATGAGGACAATCCTTCGAGGTTTTATTCTTGGTTGATTGTTTACTCTCTTTTACCATTGACAACTCCAGCATTGTTTCTTTAAAATGCAAAGTCCATAGCAACTCCTAATGCCTCCAAATCCAAACCTTTCGGGAGATCTTTAATCAAGGCCAAACCCAATTGGAGGCAAAGCTTTTAATATGCTATACATAATTGATGGGCCACAACATACATGGTGGAGGCTGTAGTTGCACCCTTACACATGTCAGTAGCTGTTGATTCTTGCAGAACCAGTCCACTTTTGAGAAAAAATATGATGATCCGGAGCCGCATTGCAAAAACCATCCCTATGATCCATCAAAACCTGCCCAAGCTGATAGAGCAGAGGAATTGGCCCAGGGATGACACCAAAAGGAAGGCAGTCGACACATCATGTCCCAAGTTAGGAGTTCGCCATCTCACAGTTACTCTACAGCAATGCTTTTTGCATTCATGAGCTCCTAACCTATGTCCTTCACCGCCGTGCCAAAATTGAGTGGTCAGCTTGTTGTATGCTGAGCCAAAGGGAATTTGACAACAATGATAAATGAAGAACTATTGGCTTCTCGTAGATATTGCAATGCACCATCCATCATCTTCACAAGTTTCTGGCAGATGTGTAGAACAAGGCCTTCCCTTGAGCTACCACTCTTATGACGGAACATTTCTTGGATCAGAGCATCTGGGATTCCTGGAGCTGGATGTGCAATCCTGTACGTAAACAAGTAGTCCCTTAAAAAGAAAATATGAGTTCTCGGTCACCTCTAGCTTCTGAAATAGGTATCGCAGATTTGATATTTCCATTAAGATGATGAGTAAGCAATTCAATGTCTGTGACAGACATATTTTCTCAATATGGAAGCACCTCAAAATTAAAAAGAGAGAACACTGGTAAATTTTACTTTTTGCATGTGGTAGAGTTAGATGATAATGTGTAACTTCATTTGTTCTTATGGAAGTGTAAACATGCATAGACATGTGACCCAGATGATTCATGAGATAGAAGTCATTGTCCTTCGACCTTCCATTAACTTAAATCATATTGGATTATTCAACCAGATGCAAATATGCACAAGAAGAATATTTCTAATTTGCAAGAGGCTGTAGTAAACATCTGTCAGAATAGTATGCTTGATTGAGATGATAATATTACCGAAACTCAAGGTGAACCATCCGTGAATGCAACCCAAATTGTTCTTGTCTTGCATTGAGTTGCAGCATTACTGATCCCATGGTAGGTTGTGTAAACTGAAGTGCAGCTAACAGGAAATCTGAGAGGATTTGTTGAAGCCTCAGATTGTCCCCATATAAGTACATGGAGGAAACTTCTTCTGGAAAATGGTAAATAAGTGGTATTTGCCGTTCCCTACTCACATTCATCACTTGAAACTTGATGGTCTCAAGAGCTTCAGCCAGATTGAACTTGGTGCTACTTAAATCAAAAGAGCTGTTCAGAAGTAAAAGTCAGGACCACCAGATAAATAATGAATGATACTGTGCAAAAAGTTAACCATAGCACTTGACTGGAAACTGATAAAAGAATATTTATTAGCATGGGTACATGAAGCCAATGGATAAGTGAACAGAACGAAATACGTTCAAAGACTCCCATTCCCCAAAGAAGATGCTCATGAAAAACAATTTGAAAAAAAAATTGAAATTGACTTGAATATGCACAAATTAAGTAGGAATAAGGAAAAGGTAATATTCGCATCCATCGACATCAAATTTTCAAAAAGCATTGCAAAGGAACTAGGATATATCAGGACATCTATTGAGCCAGAGAGTTGGCGCTCAAGGGGCAATTAGAAACCTAGTAGCCAACTTTGTAAATTTAAACAGGTTTGATGACTAGGAATTTTAGATTTTTCTTATTAAAATTCAGAATTCCCACCAAAGAACCCACATTAAAAGCTTGACCTGTATCCCCCGATGGTTAGCAACTGCAGTCTGATGATCTTGTTCCAAAATGGGTAAAAAAGACCACATGTAATATTCTTTATTCAAGCTTGTCGTTCTTATCCTCCAAAATCTTTAATAATTTACAGCTGTCTTCAATGGTCCCTGGTAACTTCTGGCCGTCAATGGTACCTGGTTTCTTGATCCCTTTCAGTAAAAACACATCTTGACTACCCTCTAGGTTGACAGCAAATACAAGGGAAAAGGATCTCCGATTTGAAAATCAGAAAGTTTCTCTTTCATCTATTTCACCATAACAACAAAAAAGCTTCATCTGGTCAAATAAGATTAGTGAGTACACTCTATTAACTAATACAAAATTAATTAAAAACTCTTAACTCTTCTAGATTAAAAAAAAAAAAAAACCGTAAAGCAATCTTTTCACATTTAGTGAGAAGTAAGAAATTTCATGCTTCATTAGGATAGATGATATTCGGATAGCTCAAACAAGTTAAGTTGGAAAGAAAGATAAAATAAATATAGTCCAAGCTCTTCCCACCTCTCCTCATCTTTTAGTAGATCCACACCATCCATGATCTTTGCTAGTTGTTCCTGGCAAAGGGTCCTCCTTCGCAGAATTTGCCTCTGCTTTAAGCTTAAGTTAGAGTGTTCTAACAACTTTGTCATGAACTCTACGCCGTGCAGAGACTTTTGGATTTCCTGACGAATGTATGCTAATTCTCGGAGACTGTTTGATGTAACTCTCTCTGTCTCTGTTTGGAATCTCACAGCATGATGCAGCTCTGGGCCAGCTACGTGCAGAAAGCAGACAACTCCAGTAATTCTACCTGCAGATGTTGTTTTCCTGCTAGCAAAAAGCAGTGTTTCTACATGTTTCCCTCTCATGTTGAAGAAACAAAAATGCAGTTTGTCAGTTTCCTCCCCAGCAATATTGCTACTGATGATAATCTTCAGTTTGGTCAGCATATCAATATCCTTAACCTGGCAACCGAAATTCTGATAACTGAAAACTTCTCCAATAAGTATTTTGTTAATAGCATATTGCCTCTCTAAACCAGTAAGGTTCTGCATTGCTGTGTTCCACTCAAGACAGACACCATACTCGTCAATCATAAAGAGTGGGGGGATGAGGTTATTGGGGTTCCTAACAATTGCAATATAATCACCTTGGATGCGAGCATATTTGTCCATCATCTTCTTTTGTCTAGTGACATCTTGGGCAACAAAGCTAACCCCAAGGATACTACTCTTTGAATCATGACTGCAGCACATGTTGGCTACCAATATAAGAGGACCATTGCAATTTTGGTCACCAAACCTTTTAAGCTTAAATTCAATATTTTTCTCTTCTTTGCCTGCAAATGAAATGCCAATAGTAAGTCACCATGATTTCCTTAAATTTTCTACAATGATGTTACAAATTAAATGTGCCTGGTGTGTTGCTCGTGCTATATTCGTCACAGGCATATTACTAAGAAGCTTACAATATTGATTTCTTGTGCCATAATGGTTAGAAACAGCTCAAATGGTGCACCGATTACTTTCTGTGATATTTTACTTTGCTGGTCAAGATCTCCGAAGAACCCCTTGTATATTTCCTATGAAAAACATTTTTCCTTGTTAAGGCTGTGGCCTCCACACAAATTAGGGACATTAGTTTTGGTGAAATCTAGAAAAATGAAGCAAGCCACTTATGATTACCCTTTAGGGGCTTTAACTGGATTATGATCTGAAACAATGTCGACCTGGTCTTACAGTTACTATGAATTTGTGAGAAAGTTATTCCAGTTTTAAAGTAAAGGGGCCTACACGAACTAATTACAAAATATGGAGGACTATAACTGCTGGAGAAACATCAAACTTATGTTTCTGATCCCCCACATATGAAACCAACGTGGATGGTTTAATCTAGCAAATATCATGACATCGACATCTGATCGATGCATAATGCAAGTGCATTTGAAATCGTCCAAATTTAAGAAGAGCATGGAAATTCCTATTCTGTTTGGTCCATTTATTTCTTGCATGTTGGAGGATTTTTCTTAAAGGCAATAATTGCGGGAAATGGATAGAAACATTTGCATATATCTAACGTAGCTTGTCCTTTAAGAATGTGGAATGAAATAGCAAAAAAAATCATCCTTGTTCTAAAACTAGAAGAATAATCCCCTTCAGACAAAAAAAAAAAACGGTGTAAGAATCATTCCAAAAGGCAACAACTTGCTTTATCAAGTCTCTACCCTATGTGCTTGGCAAACAAATGCAAAACTAAGGGGAAGTTTCTTTGACATTGGAAAAAGAAAGTCAAGTACTAAATTTACAAAATCATGTTTACAGCGCAAAGGATTTACCACCTTGAAAAGCCAAGAAAAGCAAGTTTGTTATCACTTCGACGGAACTATCATCCACAAGTTCAATGAGAGGAATACCAATAGCCTGCTGAGCGGACAGTCCAGTCAGCTCCGCAAGTTTCATGTTCCAACCATTCACATTACCGGAGGTGTCCACAGCCAAAATAGGCACCGAAGCAGTTTCAATCACACGAACCATTTCAGTCATGATTGTTTGCAGTTCATCAATGCAGTGAATGCTCCCTTGCTCATTAGAATTCGTGTCCAAGGCATCTTCCAAGGAGCCTCTCAGTATCAGCTGAAGGGAATGGACAGCATCCATCTCAACATCTTTCCAAGGCAGACTCCTTTGCTTGGCAACCTCCAAGAAGGCTTTGAACGAAGAACGGGGATGCATCTTCCCTTCAACATCATCCATATCCATCGGATCATACACAGCTCCTCCCCACTTAATTTCCTTTGCTGCATGGGATCTAAACCAGAAGAGAAAATCCTTGCTGGTGATCTTAATGGCAGCCATCCCACAAACAGAGTCCCCCAATTCCGATGCACGAGGGTAGCCCGCTTCGACAAGGCTATCGGTACTTAAACCTGTGGTACCACCATGGCTTTCTGAAATCCATATTGCAATATCTCTTATCTGAGACTCGGTAGGCGTTATGCCAAGCATCCACAGTTGGTCTCGGTAATAAAGTGCCGCACCATCGCACTTAACAATATCCATGACATTGGGAGATTGCGTAACAATCCCGACCGGGGTATCCCGAAGGAGCATATCACAAAGAACGGCTTGAGTATGGAGCAGATGGTTCTCCCTTGCCTGCGCAGCCAATTCTACCTCTTTGTCCAGTTGTATACCAAACACCTGGATCAAGAACTCACAGGCATATCTAAGTGGGAAAGGGATGACCCTTGGGCTCGTGTGGTGGCACACGACCAACCCCCAAAGTTTCCTTTCCTTTTGATGCTGCTGCTGCTGACGATGATGATGATGATGATGATTTCCCAAATAATCAGTATCGTCTTCGCCAATCATCACAGATAGAACAAGCGAAGCAATGGACCCCATATTTGCCATGTACCGAGCATGGCATCCATGAGGAGCTCTCAAAGTAGAACCACACAGGTTCACAGGCTGAGCCAACCTCTTATCTTGTATCACCTTCCCCGGCGGGGCAGAACAATCGCAGATCATCCTGACCTTGTTCTTCACGAACAAGAACCGCGACGCCTGGGGAATGTCGGTCGCGGGGTAATGCAGCCCGAGATATGGCTCCAAATCGGCCCTCTTACACTCAGCCACGACCTCCCCATGCTCATCCTCGTGGAACTTGTATACCATCACCCTATCGTAGCCGGTGAGATCGCGCACTTCGCGGACCAAGACGTCGCAAAGCAGTTTAACGTCCCCACTGGGCAAGGACTGCAATTCCGATATAGCCTTCGCGGCGAGCTTGTAAGACTTCAGGGCTCCGGCGGCCGTCGCCGGCGCGTCCGCCATGTTCACGGGCTCCAGATCCATGACCAGAGCAGAATCGGTCCGGTGCACGATCGCGTAGAACGGCTTGCCCGAGCTGCGGCAATTTACGAGGATCGGGTTGAGCAGGTTGACCTCGCCAAAGCTTGCGGCTTTCTGCAGCGCAGCCACGCTCTGCGGCGAGAAGAGCGTGCGGGCGTCCGTCCCCATGGTGATGGCTTCCTTCTGCTCCATGCTCGGCACCGCGTGCGGCGTGAGGTCGAGCATGTCAGCGGCATTCTCGCTGTAAGCAATTATACCGAACGAGCTCTCCTCGACCGCGATCAAGCACCCGAATGGCTGGATGAGCTGCCCGCGTCGCATCCTCTCGAGATAGGAGCACACGACGCTGCTGCTGCTGCTGCTGCTCCCATCATCACCCGGGAGCCTCCTGGTGGCGCCCACCAAAGCCGAGTAATCGAACGGCCTCTCGGATTTCTCGAATTCGGCGTCAAGTATGGCGTCCGCGGATGCCTGGGCGGCGGCGGCGGCGGCGGCTGCTCGGTTGCCGCGCTTGGTTCTGTTCTGGGAAGACGACATCTCCAAGGAACGCTAGAAATCGATGGATTTGAGCATCAAAACAAGCCCAAGATCCGATCTTGAAGGCTGTTCCGGGTGAATTGATTAAAAACCCACTTGTGAAAGCGCGTAGTTTCCCATCGAAGAGGGTCTGGTAGTGGACTGCCAACGAAATGGATTTGGGGGCGTCAAAGCAAGCTCAAGGTTCGATTTTGAAGGCTGTTTCGGGTGAAGTGGTTAAAACCCACTTGTGAAAACGTGTGATGATTTTCCACCGAAGAGGGTCTGGTGGTGGATCGATCTGGAGGCCCAAAAACTCAAGAACCCTAAAAAGTTGGCGGGCACGGCGGTGGGTGGAGGGTAGTGGGTTAGCCAAATTCCATGCACCGCGGGGCATCGGATACCTTGGAGTTCAACGAACTTGGGGTGTCGTCGTGGCGTCGCTTTCAACGGAGAAAGGAACAGATGCGACTTGTGATTGTGAGACAGAGAAAGAGACACGGAGAAAGAGAGAGTGGGGAGGGGAAAGAGGAAAGCTTTTTACGGTAGATTTTTTCCTTTATTTTTTCTTTCCTTTTTTGTTTTTCCTTCATTCTTCTTTTTTTCTTTGTAAAAAAAGAAATCGTAAGAAATGCGCCAAGCGACAGAGTGCACTCTCGCATCACTCACGCGCAGTACTGCACGTGTTGAGTTGAATTTGATTAAGTGTTTGGCGGGGACAGTGTTATACTAAGGTAGAATTGAAATAAAATAAATATAAGAAGTTATTTAATTATGAAATTATTAATGATTTATGTGTTGAGTTTAGGAGAGAAAATAAAAAGTTAATGGATTTTAATTTGACGTATTATAATTATTACATAGTATTTTTTAAATTATATGTGATAAAAAAATTATTAATGGATCTCATGACTCGTGTCTTAGAACCTACGTCCACCTCCCCCTTAACCCTCCTCCAATCTCTTATTCTGGCTGATAGTTTGATGCCAGACACAGCCTAAGGAATTCTCCATCCCAACTTTTCATCTTAATTCATCTTCTGCCATGATCCAACCTAACTTAAGTTCAAAAGGAAGCGTGGTATAGATTGATTCAACAATTAGAATAAAATATTAGAATTCATTGACATATTTTTTAATATTTGACCTTTAAAATTTTAGATGTGGAATCAATAATGTCAAATTAAGAGATGCTAAAGCAGCAGTTAAAATGGGTGTCAGTATGTTGGGGGGCTTTAGATTTCAAATGCCTAAGACATTCGGGTGTAAGTAGTTAAAAATGTCATTTGATTTATGATAATGTGGAAATTATGATTTTTAGTAAATATTGCTCTTCCAAAAATAGAAATTTAGAAAAATATGTATAGGGTTGCTAGGTGGATCGGATCGGATCGCTTCAACTGCAATGCTATACTTGTATTTAGGAGTTTGCCAAATTATAATCAGATCCGATCAATTGAAGTTCCCATCTTAACCCAATTCGAGCATTGAGGTTTAGTCAAGTTGGTTGTAGGTTGGGCCCAACCCGATTACAATCCCATTTTGGATAACTTAAGAAGAGATTGATCACTTTCCATACTTTAATTTTGTGACTGACGTAGTGATAAGTATTCAATCTACATCTTTCACGTCAAAATGAAAATCCCCATTATTCAGTCATATCCTACTAAACAAAAATGTAAGCATCACTTAAGGTAGTTTTTGAAATCGACAATGCACCGTAAAAGTAACTGAAAAGCTCAAAGGAACCGAGACATCCAACGACTAAAAAAAAAAAAAAAATCCCTACAATCACAAGGGTCGGAAGTAGGGGTGTGCATGCAAATTTTGCACCACTAATTGGATGGTGATGTCCGAATGGGCGTACATCTACTAACCGATTTTTAACCCAACTTGCATGCAGCAATGATACGTTAGGCCCGAAATTTTTTTCCGATGCAACCTTTAGCGAAAGAAAGCACCTTCTATCATCCGAAAGAAAAAAATAATGACGGCGGAGTAATAAATAATTACTAAATTTACCCCTTCGTATTAGTTGAAATTTAAATGAGAGATTTGTTAATTTCATTTAAATAACATGAATTCACTCACCAACTATTCAACGGATTCACCTTTCATCATCCGGCAGCAGAGGTCAAACTGCAAGTTTTCACACGTCAAGTGAGTAGCTATTTTTTTTCCTTTTGGGAAAATGGGGAGCAACAAATAATTACGGGTAGTCATGCCTTTTCAAGGTCCTTCCCCATCTGGAATCTTCAAACCTCAACTAAGTAAGGCCCTTGTGATAAAATAAGTGATAGGTTAAATCGTTGATCTATTAATTTAATATTAATAGATATTTATTTAATATTATGATATGATTAAGAATATATTGATGTAACATGGTAAAAATATTTTTGTGATATATATATATATATATATATATATATATATATATATATATATATATGTTATAGGGGATATATTTGAATAAGATATGTGTTGAAAAATATAAAAGTTGACATACATTAGTGTGAATATAGTCATCACTTGATACATTTATTTTTTATGTAAAAAAAATACTAATACGTTGTGGATCCACCATTGTTAAAATCAATAACAAATCAACTTTGTACTGGTGCAAACCACGTAAATCACCTTAAGAATCACTTTTCATATTCAAAATAATTTTGTACGGGTGAAAAGTAAGATTGAACTATTTTGTAACTGTATAAAATTAAATTTTAAATATTTCTTCATCTATGACAAGTGATTTTACACTTAAAATATGATTTTTTCACCTTAGGATTTAGGGTTTAGTTTTTAATGTTTAGGATTTGGTACCGTAGATCCTAAACCTTAAACCCTAAGGTAAAAAATACTTTTCAAGTGAAAAATTACTTCTCATATGTGAAATCACTTTCCATAAACTAAAACCATAAACCATAAATACTAAACTTGTAGGTCAAAATCAATTTGCAAGGGTGCAAAATCACTTTACATATGTGAAACCACCCTTAGAATAATATTGCACCAATGTAAAATGAGATTTCACCAGTATAAGGACATCTTAGAATAATTTATCATCGATGTAAAGTTATTTATCACCAATGTATTTTAGGTTAAAATGATGTAGTACTTTTTTTGAATGTGATGGGATTCACCATGTAACAAACCTTATGTTTTTTTTTATTTCTTTATATTAAATATCAATTATCAAATGGGATCACATTCACAATGGTGTGTGTATCACAAGAATAATATCCATAAATTTCCAATTTAGATATTAATTGAAGTATAGATAATATCCCAATCCTTCGTAAATAGTACCCTAAACTCTCTTAGAAGAAATATCCCTCCATGTATCCCTTTGCCAAACAGGTCTATTTATGCATAGGGATATCCCCTAAGGAAACAAGGACATCTCCCGTTTACAATAAAGGAGATCTAAACTAGTATTTGATCTATAACCCAGGTTTGGCTAAACAAGGGTTCGAAGAGGAAAAAACTTATCTCCTCTTTTTTCCAATCTATCAACTAGCGATAACTCTCACCTTTCCCTCTTTTGGTAAACACCACTCGGGGATAATATGAGGTTCCAAGTAAACACCTACGGAAGATAGCATCTGCTTTCGATTTGGAAATCCAAATTTCTAATCATCTCCCATAAACTAACCCTAAATAAAAAAGGTTAATTACCAGAAAAGTGATTATATGCAGTAAAATCAGAGAAAAGCAAGTACGTCTACATGTATCAATTTTAAGAATTTCTCAGGCTATCCGTTATTAACCTTCCTTTTCCCATGCAACGACAACCCATCTTTTACTAATCTTTCATCCTTCAATTCTCCTCGTTTATAAAACAGAAAAAGAAAAATCAATAGCAATCCACAAGGAGGTATCCATGATGAGAAAATGCAGTTAGCTCGTGAATGCCTGCTAGGGTCAATTCGGTAGAGTTTTTAAGTTTAAGACGGGATAAAAATTAGATAATTTTAAGGAGAAATAAAAACGTAGAGGTTATAGTTGAATTAATATATTATTATTATTATTATTTGTATTCATATGTGTTAAGAATGAGTTAATAGAATTGATGTAATAGGTGAAAATATATTGGTAGAGGTAAATGTGAGGATGAGTTATTATAAAAAGTTTAATAGATGAAAAATAATATCTTTATATATTATTTAGTGAAAAAGTAAATAAATATATATATTATAACGTATTTTGCAGGAAGTGGTAATGTTTTGATATTATTCTTCATGCCTAGTGCGTGTAATTATAAACCATATTCAGTTAATCAAATCAGATATAAGACCTAAATCTCTTAAACTAAGCAGCTTACCCGTAAGTGTACGTTATTATTCCTGGTCAGATACAAGAGAGAACTGCCACTACAGATCTAAAACATCCACTATCTTCAACTAGAAGGTACTTGGTAAAATCACCATCAGTTAATTTGGCACCACGCGCACAGGTTCAAGTTCCAGTCGTGCATTTGAGTCTAACCTGCCTTGAGTCGTATGCTGGACTTCAGTACACCAATAAGTTGTCCGCTTCACCTGTCACATAATGGAAGGAGATCCGAGGGATCTTGACTCCTCTCTTGTTTGCTGCTTTATCTTGAGTTCTAATCTTATTTGTCACCATCCACTTCCACCTGGTTGGGATGCCATGTGAAGACTGTTTGGACTCTGTTTGATTGCAAGACGAATTCTCAGTTTTTTAAGTAAATTTTTTTTTAATTTTAAACTTTAAATCTCTACCAAACAGAACCTAATGCTCATTTTAGTATATTTTTAAATAAAATTTTTATTTTACGTGACAATTATAACTAGAGATTTTTACATGTAAATTTTTGATAAGACATATATACCTCTATATATTTGATATTTACGTATATACCCCTTTAAACTTACTTCATTAAGGTCGTGTGTCCCTGCTCCATTAAATCAAACTGAAAACGTCAAAAAAATATAAAAAATAGAAAAATTTATATTTTCATCCCCCTATATTCCCTCTTAATCCTCACACCTCCTCCTCCTCCTCCTTCCCCTTCCTCTCCTCTCTTATTTTTCTCTCCTTCTCCGACCTTGGTGAACTCACTCCCATACCTACATCCGCTGCCAGCAACCTCACCACGTAGAACACCACGACGTTCACGTGGCCACCTCCCCTACTACGATCCCAAGGCCCATCGCATATGCGAGGCACAACGGCATTGTGTACTACGACATCAAGATGGGGAAGATGGCGAGCTTGGCATAGGTGGCTGCGCGGAGGTCGTAGTAGGGGAGGTGGCAGCAGATGCCCTGGAGGAGGGGGAGGAGGAGGAGGAGGTGTGAGGGTTTAGGGGGAAAATAAGGGTATGAAAATATAAATTTGGTTTAGGGAGAAAATAAGGGGATGAAAATATAAATTTTCCTTTTTTAAAATATTTTTTTGACGTTTTCCGATCGGTTTAACAGAGTAAGGGCATACGACCTTAACGGAACAAGTTTATAAAGATATATACATAAATAGCAAGAACATGAGGGTATATGTATCTTATCAAAAGTTTACAAGTGTATATATGTACAAACCCCTTATAACCATCATAATAAATGAACAGTGTAAAAACTTTATTCTCACCCATCACATGTACTATTGTTCATCACATCCACCCCTCATCAATCATATATACTTCCACTAACTCACTCACACCTATTACATCTACCTCCCACCAACCTACTCTCAACATAAATAGAAACAAAATTAATAATAATATATAAATTCAACTATAACATCCATCCTCATTAATCCTTCTCTTTTCATCCACTTATCCATCCTTAAAACTTCTTAAATTTTATTCAATATTAAAATTTAGCCAAAATGTAAAGAAACATAAAAGTTAACGTGAATGTACGTCACACTTGATAATTGATATTTAATATAAAGAAACAAAAGAACGTAAGATTTATTACATGTGGGCCCCCATCATATTCACAAAAATTACCACACCATTATGAACTAAATCGCATAGGTGATAAATAACTTTATATCAGTGATAAACTGCTTTTCACTGATGATAAATTATTTTTTGTGATTTTGCACCAGTGTAAAATGATTTTGCATCTATGATAAATTATTCTAAGATATCTTTGCACCAATTTTGCATCGATGATAAAATATTCTAAGGCATCTTTGCACCAATGCAATCTCATTCTGTATTGGTACAAAATTATTCTAAGGGTAGTTTCACCTGTGCAAAGTGATTTTGACATATGAGTTTAAGATTTAGGATTTAGGGTTTATGATTTAGGGTATGAGAAGTGATTTTTCACCTTAGGGTTTAGGGCTTACGATTTAGGGTTTATGATTTAAGGTCTAAACCATAAGATAAAAAATTACCTTTCAAGTATAAAATTACTTCTCATACATAAAGAAACACTTGGAATTTAATTTTACACCGATGTAATCTTACTTTAAACTACTTTACACTGATTTTACACTAGTTCAAAATAAGATTGCACTGATACAAAATTATTTCGAATGTGCAAAGTGATTTTGAACTGGTGAAAAGTAGTTACAAACGTGATTTGAGTGGTTTGCATATGTACAAAAATAATTTATTATTGGTTTCAATAGTGTAGATCCCACCACGCATGAATACTTTTTTTGCATAAAATGAGATATATCAAGTGAGAACCACGTTCACAATGTAGTGTGTCACTTTTTACATCAACTTTTATGTTTTCCAACCTGCATCCTAAAATTTAAACCTTTACTAAACAAGACCTAATTACTTTTAAGCAATTTAATGTAATGCATATGATTTCTTGGTTCTAACCATGCCTGTCTCGCGATAAGGCCAATGAAAGGAGGGGTGCTTTAGGGCGACACTTACCCTTAAGTTGGATCCTAACTCACATAGGGAGGCTAACTAAGTCGAGACGTTCCAACTTTTTGACCTTGGTCCATTGCGTTAGCAAAGAGACACCAAGCTTTCTAACCTTTCCGGAGAAAGGTAGACTAAAAAGATGGAAGTTGAAAGGTGTGATGCTGCAAAATGGAGAGGTTGGAGTTGGGTTGATGGAACTAAGCACATCTATGCCATGTGAGGCAGATAAGCCAGCTATAGCTAAGAGCGAGTTCATTGTAGGGGGTTATTCCACACGGCAGTAATGGGTTAATGATAAATTTAGGTTTATGGTCCAATGTATGATCTTTCAACGCAACTTTTTACAAGTTCAAATATAACAAAATATTGTAATCTCTTCCACCATGATAGATATCAAATCAGATCCGTTGTTTGCACCTACCTCCTTGGGAATCACACCTGACCCTAAGAATCAGTGAGAGATCAAAAAAAATCGATTGTGAAAGATAAACATATCTTTTGTTATTTTACCTACCGTTCCAATAACGAATTAAATATCCATCTTTTATATTGTAAGGTAATATTCATTCATATTCCTTGTTCAATAAATATAAAAGGAGATTAATCCTCCTTCTCAAGTAAATATAAATAAAAATTATCCATTATTACAACGATATTAACTCAGGTTAATTAACAGGATCGTAAAATAGCCCATGGAATCACTTAATCGCAAGCCAAAGTCTAATTCCACCCACCCACATCCGTAAATCGTGCAAAAATTAACCCGTAGACAATTTGGCTGGTGAAATCAGTGACCGTTAGGTAGAAGATTCTAGTCATGGAGTAACAATGTCACATCAAAAAAATAGATTCACATTTGTCACATCATGTTGTCAGAGAAAGAGTTGACAGGATCGTTATTGCTGGAAATTAGAATTTGAGATATCCTCAAGCAGGTGCATTGCACCTACCTGCTCTCGAAAGTGACCAAAGCTCAATTTTGTTACGATTACAAAGAAAGAGAAGATGCTCTTATTCGGTACGAAGGACGGGAGTTGAATGGACATTGAAGGATGATGTTTAGAAAGTGGTTGAAACTAGCTGGAAGGGATATAACAACAACAGCAGTCAGTCGATTTGGATAAGAACAACAAATTTGGTAAGTGAATTAAATTAATGACATTCAAGTGATGAAGTTAATTGGAAGAAGTGTAATGCTAAAATCGAATCTGAGTTGGTGGTGCTGCAAGAGAAAATTCCAATGCAAGAAGATTGGGACAGGGAAAGAGGGTTGCAACGTCAATACGATGAAGTTTTATTGTAAGAAGAAGTGCATTGGCGTCAAAGAGCTAGGTTGAATTGGGTAAAAAGTGACGACAAAAATACAAGATTCTATCATTTATCTACCCAGAACACAAAGAGAAAAAATGCAATAGAGTGGATAACTCTTCCAAGTGGAGAGCAAACACACGATCAAACAAAGATTAGATGCGTCTTCTTTGATTTCTACTCCAAGTTATATACTTCTTGGTTAAATGTCTTTACTCCAAAGGATTTCTTCACTTCACAAGATTAGCCATCGCAAGCGAAAAGAAGGTGGTGTATGCAAATCCCTAATGAAGAAGAAATATACAATGTGCTTTTTCAAATGCCACCATGCAAGAGCTCAGGTCCTGATGGGATGCCAGCTTTGTTTTATTAGAAGTGTTGGAACTTGGTTAAAAATGAGGTGATAACCTTTGTGCAGGAGTGTTTTATTAAACAGATTATTCCATCACCACTGAGCAAAACGTTTCTTACTTTGACCCCCAAACTTCATTCTCCTTCAGAGCCAAAAGATTATAGACCAATTAGTCTGACCAACACATTGTATAAATTGGTGGCCAAGTTGGTGGCTAAAAGATTAAAGCCAATTTTAAAAAGAGTGTAATTTAATAAACAATCAGGCTTTCTATCAAAAAGGTAAATTGCTGATAATATGGTGTTGGCCAAGGAGGTAGCTCATGCGACAAAAATATCCAAGAGAAAGAATAGATCTATGATGATTAAGTTAGATATGGAGAAGGCTTTTGACAAAATTGAGTGGAGCTTCATGGAATTTTGCCTATGTCAGTTACAAATTCATTGTCCTTTGATAAGCTTAATAGTGTCTTGTGTTACAACAGCTACATTTCAAGTATTGGTTAATGGAATTCCAACAAATATTATACATCCATCTCGAGGGATAAGGTAGGGATGCCCTTTCTCCGTACATTTTTATTTTATGCTCTGAGTACTTATCCAGGTCTTTAGATGCTACCTTATATAGCAATCTTATTTCTGGGTTTAGATTACATAAGAATGCAAATTCTATCACTCATTTGATGTTCGCAGATGATACTATAATATTTGCAAAGGCAACTGAACAAGAGGCAATCCAACTTCGCCATATTTTGAATGACTATGAAGTAATTTTTGATCAAAAAGTTAATTTTGCAAAATCTAGAGCTTATTTCAACAGAGGTATCAACCAAAGTTTGAAGGAAACCATTTTGGCCACTCTTCTTGTGGGAATTATGAAGAGGGATGAGCAGTGCCAACGCAAGAAGAATGGCCAAAATGTATCATAATTCATCTGACTGCTCTCCTAGACAATTGGGAGCAGTGCCAGACGTTTGGAGACACCCTTAGACAACTATGAAGGGTTTCAGACGTTTGAAAAAGACTCAAAAGTAAGGTGAGATCCCGTGCTCATTTAAGACGTCTGAGACTCTTCCCAGATGTCTAATTTTAGCCAAGATGCGTGTTTTGAGGCCGACCAAATGGAGTCGATTTTTCACAAACAAAATATCATTTGTTTTCTTTCGGAATTCTCTACGTATTAGTATAGTGTTTATACTATTTTGAGCTCGTTTGACATATTGGTCAACAATATAGGTCTCCAATGCGTGGTGCACATGGGACCCGCAGAGACGTCAGGATTCACCATTCGAGCCCCATACCACCCGTATATTTTGGTAGAGTGGTCCTCTCTACTTCTGTGGTTTGAATTAGTATAGTGCATGTTAAATATCTACTTGAAACGTAGGTTATGAGATGAACCCTAGGACCAAGAATATAAATTGTTTATATTCAGTGCATGAATCTCGTATGTTATTAAATCTGAGAATGCATATTGTTAAACTTCATATTGTGATATTGGAACATTTAAATGATGAGGTGATCGCTTATCATGTTGATGATGGTTTATCATGTTAATTTATAAGCTGTCTGTTGTATCAATTAGAAATCGGTATGTGGTAGAGATGCATGCCACGAAATGAAATAAGATGAGTACTATGCATGAACCTTATAGGGAACTAGGGAAGAAACTTAAAGTACACTGAACGGATATCTAAGGAATGAGGGAACTTGTTGCCTACGGGTGTATTTGTTGATTGTTCAGACTTGGGTATGGAAAGCGAGCTGGCCCTCATGTACGTAGTACCGAAAAGAGCTATTGTCCCTTTTGTGTAGGGAGAGTTAGCAGCCCCTTAGGTTGGGACTCGGGGTTAGATTTGACCACCCTACACCGACTCCTGTTAGGCCCACTAAGCAAACCGAGATAGCCGAATGAGGGTACGCAGACTGTTGAGGGGTGAAGCCCCTGTTCTATCTGTGTTATACGTTTGGGCATACCTGTTAGCGGAAACGGTTGACCGCGTGCCAGTGCGGGGTAACTACCCGTGTACTTATCGCGCTTACCAAAATCACCGCTATGTCGCAGCTATGACCTCGGGGTGGTAGACCGGGTGTAGGACTACCGCGAGGTGCTCTCCTGGCTAGGAGAGTGCCACGTGTACATCCTGCATTGTGGGAAAACTGTATCAAGGTCGTTTTCTTAGGGAACAAATGGATTAAGAAATGTTGTGGACCCTTACTAGAAATCGAATCAGAAACACATAGATGATTTAAACGAAAACAGATAATAATACATAATTGGAAATTATATGATTAGTTAGCTGCTTATTCATTTATATTTAATTGCATGCAAATGACATATACACCACTTTACTTAGGACTAGCTAACCACAAATATATGTAACCATATTCAAGTCAGGGAGTTGAGCGGCCAGCACCACCGGCTATAGAGGATGCTGGGCCCAGTTGAGCCTAGCAGTAGTTGTACTTGTTCCTATTTCATTTCCGAGATTTTCTATTGTTAGTGAGTATTTTGTCTTATGTTGAAACATGTTATTGTTATGCTTTTATTAGTTGTGATGGCTAGCTAGTGAATTGTACCTTTATTTCTCGCCTGTGGCATGTCGCTTTTGTTGAACTCTATTCCTATTTTTCCTTGCCAACTTTTAATCAATTTGCTTAGTTACATTACATGTGTGAGTATAGAAATGTTTATCCTTGCATTTGGTTGTTTCTCATTGAACGATCGAGTCTTGGGATTAGTTGAGGCAGGCCATTCTCGAGTTCTGTAGGGAGCTGGGATCGAGTCGTAGCAATAATAAACATATATTTTGGAAGGCTTGGCATCATATCTGTTTGCCTAAACATTTAGGCGAACTTGGATTTCGTACTATAAGGATTTCAAATCTGCGATGCACATGAAGATGGGATGGAAGTTGGTTTCAAAGAAGGATGGGCTGTGGCAAGATCAACTGAAATCAAAATATTTTCCAATGGGATCCTTTTGTGAATATTCAGATAAGAAAACATATTCAAATTTTATGAAGGCATTACATATGGTTAAAGATTGTCTGTATAAGAACTCCCTATTGCTGATTGGAAAATGTTATGAACGCGGCCTCAAGATGGGTTTTAAGACGTCTGGGAAGTGGCCCAGACGTCTGGAACCCTTTCCAGACGTCTGGTATTCAATTTTTGCGGCGTACGGGGTTGTGTCTGCGTGCATGCGCGCGCAGACCTGCACCCGCCGCTCTCTTCCCACTTTTTCCCTCTCTCCTCCTGCAGGGGCGGCGCTTCTCTCTCTCTCCCCGCGCGACCTTAAAAGGCCCCTCGCCCTCTCCCACACCCTCATCTCCTCTGTGTCCCTCTTCTTCTTCTCCCAGCCGGTGCGAGAGCGCGAGCGAGCGAGTGAGCGGCGGCAGCAGCGGCCGCGGCAAGTGTGCAGGAGGAGGTGTTGCGCGAGGGAGGAGACGCTCGACCGTGAGGGCTCGATCTTGCCGGGGCAGCTAAAGCCGGCCGGTGGGGGAGCAGCGGGCGTGGAGAGTCGCGGAGGGGCTGCTGCAGCTCGAGCAGCAGGCGGACGAGGCGCGGCGCGGCCGTGCGTCGCAGGCGGAGAACAAGTCGAGCTCTGATTCTGGAAGTTTTTCCAGAATCAGTCATCTGGGCTTCTGTTAAGAACGCGTGGCTTCTGACGTATTTTAAGACGTCTGGGAGGTGACCCAGACGTCTGGAACCCCTCCCAGACGTCTAGGATTCGGTTACGGCGGCACGCGCAGTCGCGTCTGCGTGCTTGCGCACGCAGACCTGCGGGTGCCCTTTTTCCCTCTCCTCCGCAAGCGCTGCCCCCATGTCCTGCTCTCTCTCTCCTCCCCGCGAGGCTTTAAAAAGCCTCACCCTCTCCCTCACTCTCACCACCAAGTACCAGTACCTGTTTAGTGCAGAGCGGAGCCAGCCGCCCCAGGGACCCGGGGTTAGGACTGGCCACTTTGTACCGACTTGCTGGCCCTCGTGTACGTAGTACCGAGGAGAGCTACTAGTGTAGGGAGGTACTAGCTACCCCACAGGTCCCGGGGTTCTGCTAGCCGCCTACACCGACTTGTTAGGCCCACTGGGCAAACCAAGGTAGTCAGGCGAGGGTGCGCGGACTGTGGAGGGGCAAGGCCCCTGTTTGGTTACTGTGGAGGGGTTGGACCCATGTTACTGAGAGGGCTCTGCCCTGTACTGGTTCCGTGCTGTGCTTTGGGAGCACCCGTTAACGGAAACGACTGACCGCGTGCCAGTGCGGGTTAGCTACCTGTGCGTTTATCGCGCGTGCCATAGTCACCGTTACACCTGTCTGTGACCTTGGGGTGGTTGACTGAGAGTAGGATCACCACGGGGGACTCTCCCGGCCAGGAGAGCACCACGTGCTACTTCTACTGTTCGGAAAATACTGCAATCAAGATCGTTCCCACGAGGAACATTCGAGATCAAGTGAAGGATCTGAGAAATAAATGAAATCGTGAGACAATTGAAAGACGTAAATAAAGAAAGTAACAGAACATAACAGCTACTGTACACTCTACTGTTTCTTTAGTTTTAGTTGCCACTCTACTCAGCGTTTTGCTGACGTGTTACACTCGTTACCTTTCAGGACCAGATGTTGAGCAGTCAGGGTCAGCGGCTGCAGAGGACGCTGGACCGAGTAGAGTCCAGTAGAGTTACCACTGTTCTCTTGTACCTCTTTTGTTCCACTATAGTGAGTAGTTCTTGTTTCCGCTGTACTTTTCTTTACCTGCAGTTCATATTATGATATGGATGTTGTTCTACTGTTGTGGTGGTATATACTGTAGTGGCTTTTTTCCTTACTGCTGTATTTCCTTACTGTTAGTTATATTCATGCTGAATGTGGATTATTTTACTGCTCTTTTGGTTACTTCCTCGTTGGACGACTAGGTCTTGGGATTAGTCGAGTCGGTCCGGTTCTCGTGTCTCGTAGGGACTCGGGAATCGGGTCGTTACAAGATGGTATCAGAGTAAGGTCGTCCCGAGAAGCGAATCAACTGACTGGAAAATAACCAATTCACATGTCTATAGCTAGAGTAGCCACCACAACATACCTTTTGACATGAACTCTTAGACATTTTCGTTAGGTATCGTTCCGTATTGACGTGTTTCGTTTTGTTCGTGTCTCCATTATAGGAGATGCCTCGTCGTGGAAATAGGAGGGTGGGCCGCGGGCGCGGCCGAGGTCGGGGCCCAAGGGACAGATGTGTCGGGCTTAGAGTATATACTACCCCTCCTCTTCTCCTAAGCATATCGTCTCCGGACCTCGTCCAACTAATTCGAGAGGTGGTTCGAGAAGAATTTCAGCATCCACCCACATCGCCACCCCCTCCTCCCCCTTCCGAGCGTACGACAGGGGAGTTGGTGGTGGAACGAGATTTCCGCCGTCACACTAGGCGTGTTAGGAGAACTCAAAGGAGACATGTGGCGTCCATAGGAGAGCCGTCACGTTTTGCAGGGCCATCAGTGGCCTTTGGGGGCCCTCGACAGGGGCCAGTCGCCAGCACCAGACCGCCGCCCAGCCGACAGCGGGGACCCACTGAGGGCGGGAGTCGGGTTCCACTCTATCACCAGTGTGGCCAGCCAGGCCACATCAGGAGGGACTGCCCGTCTAGGGCAGGAGGTCAGCAGATACTTCTCGCGTAGAGCACTAGAGGGCGCGCAGGAGGCCGCGGTTACCAGGCGCGAGGAGGAGGACAGCAGTCACTAGGAGGGTACCGGCCAGCACCTGCCCGTCCGACGTAGAGTGTGGCTGCTTCGTCCGCACCTAGAGCTGAGGGGCGTATCAACGCCCTGACACACAGGGACGCCAAAGCTTCGGGATCGGTGGTAGCGGGTATGGTTTCAGTTTCCGACAGACTCGTTTACACGCTTTCCGATTCTGACGCTACACACTCGTTTGTCGCAGCCAGTTTCGCAGTTAGTTTGGACCAGGATTATACACTGTTAGAGAATCCGTTCGTAATCAGAGGTCCGAGTGGTCAGCTGTTTGTAGCTGAAGAGGTGTACACGGATTACGAGGTCAGCATCGGGGGACATAGCCTGCCAGCTGACCTGATTATGATACAGATGGAGGACTTTGGAGTGATTTTGGGGGTGGATTAGTTGTCCTCTTACCACGCCTTGGTGGACTGTTTTGAGAGGAAGATCGTCTTCTCCATTCCGGAGTTGCCTTCTTTTGAGTTTCACGGACAGCCAGTGGACAGAGGTTTCAGGTGCATTTCGGCACTTCGGGCGGCGAGACTTTTGAGCCAGGGGTGTGAGGGCTTCCTAGCTTGTGTGGTGGCAGAGCCCGGCCCTGTGGCAGACTTCCAGAGTATCCCGGTGGTCAGAGAGTACCCTGACGTGTTTCCAGACGAGTTACCAGGACTACCGCCCGAGCGTGAGATCGAGTTTGAGATCTCACTAGTACCAGGGACCAGCCCCATTTCCACCGCGCCATACAGGATGGCACCGCTTGAGCTGCGAGAGCTCAAGTCCCAGTTGCAGGACCTTCTGGAGAAAGGTTTCGTGAGGCCTAGTGCATCTCCCTGGGGAGCCCCGGTACTGTTTGTGAAGAAGAAGGATGGGACCTTACGCCTTTGTGTGGACTACCGACAGCTGAATAGGGTCACCATTAAGAACAGATATCCGCTGCCGAGGATCGACGACTTGTTTGACCAGTTGCGGGGTGCCACAGTGTTCTCCAAGATCGACTTGAGGTCTGGATACCACCAGTTGAGGATCAGGGAGACCGACGTCTCCAAGACAGCTTTCCGCACCCGATACGGACACTACGAGTTTTTGGTCATGCCGTTTGGGTTGACCAATGCCCCCGCTGCTTTCATGGACCTAATGAACCGGGTGTTTAGACCGTACTTGGACCAGTTCGTGGTGGTATTCATAGATGATGTACTCATCTATTCTCGAGATCGGACGCAGCACGGACAGCACTTGCGGATGGTTCTGGACACTCTAAGACAACGTAGGCTGCACGCCAAATACAGCAAGTGCGAGTTCTGGTTGAGGGAGGTGACCTTCTTAGGTCATGTGATCTCTGGAGACGGCTTGGCGGTGGACCCAGCCAAGGTCGAGGCAGTACTCACTTGGGAGAGACCGTGTTCAGTCACTGAGATTCGCAGTTTCCTCGGACTGGCAGGCTACTATAGACGATTCATCAGAGGTTTTTCACAGATCGCGCGTCCTATGACACAGTTGACCCGGAAGGACGTGCCCTTCGCTTGGACAGACGCCTGTGAGGCGTGTTTTCTGGAGCTGAAGGAGAGGTTGACCTCGGCTCCCGTGCTCACCATCCCTGACAGTAGTGGCGGGTTCGTTGTGTACACGGACGCCCCCTTGTAGGGGTTAGGAGGTGTGCTCATGCAGAGGGGTCACGTTGTCGCTTACGCTTCGCTGCAACTGAAGCCCCATGAGCATACCTACCCTACCCACGACCTAGAGTTGGCAGCGGTTGTCTTCGCGCTGAAGACCTGGAGGCACTACTTGTTCGGTGAGACCTTCGAGATTTTCACAGATCACAAGAGCCTCGGATACCTTTTTGATCAGAAGGAGCTCAACATGAGACAGAGACGTTGGTTGGAGCTCCTGAAGGACTACGACTGCAGCATCTCCTACCACCCGGGAAAGGCCAATGTGGTGGCTGACGCCTTTAGCCGTAAGGCGCCCGCACACTTGGCCAGTTTACAGTTACAGAGTTGGAGCCTTCTGGAGGAGGAGGGCAGTTGGCGACCTCTAGAGTTACGGGGGTACTGTGGAGCAGTGACTGTGACACGGCAGACTAGGCTAGAGCGGATGTACCGCATCATAACAGGACAGATGGTCGATCCGTATTTGCAGTCCTTGCGCGACAGAGTACTGTCGGGAGACCCAGGGGACTTTTCTTTCACAGACCAGGTGTTGCGCTTGAGGGGACGGTTGTGAGTTCCCAGAGACGAGGAGCTGTTGAGAGAGCTCCTGACTGAGGCACACGGTTCCAGATTCACCATACATCCCGGAAACACGAAGATGTACCACGACCTGAGACGCAAGTTCTATGGAGGGGGATGAAGCGGGATGTGGGTGAATTCGTGCAGCAATGCTTAGTGTGCCAGCAGGTGAAAGCCGAGCATCAGAGGCCTGCAGGGCCGCTACAGCCGCTTCCAGTACCAGAGTGGAAGTGGGAGAGCATCACCATGGACTTGGTGGTGGGCTTATCTGTTACCCAGCAAGGACACGACGCAGTCTGGGTAATTATGGATAGACTGACGAAGACGGCGCGATTCTTGCCAATCCGAGTCACTTTGGGACCAGCACAGTTGACAGAGAGGTATATTCGCGATGTGGTACGACTACACGGAGTTCCGCGGGAGATCGTATCCGATCGAGATACCCGCTTTACGTCCCAGTTTTGGGCTGAGTTTCAGCAGGCTCTAGGGACGCGGTTGAGGTTTAGTACAGCTTACCACCCCCCGACGGACGGACAGTCTGAGCACACGATATAGACACTTGAGGACCTTTTGCGTGCCTGTGTACTGGACTGGAGGGGCTCTTGGGAGGAGCACCTGCCCCTAGCGGAGTTTGCAAACAACAACAATTGTCACTCGAGCATCGGCATGACACCCTACGAGGCTCTGTACGGACGGAGGTGTACGGCACCCTTGAGTTGGGTTGAGGTGGGGACCAAGTAGGAGGTTGGCCCCAGGTTGATTCGGTAGAGTCAGGAGGTAGTCGAGCAGATCCACAGGCAACTCCGCACTGTCAGGAGCAGACAGAAGAGCTACGGGGATCGAAGACGCAGAGAGGTACAGTTTAAGGTTGGGGACCACGTCTTTCTTCGTGTTTCGCCCATGAAGGGCCTGCAGCGGTTTAGGGTGAGAGGGAAGCTCGCGCCGAGGTTTGTGGGGCCCTTTGAGGTCCTGGAGCGGGTTGGACCCGTTGCTTACAGACTTGCCCTCCCCCCCCCCCCCCCCCCCCCCGCAGCTTTCTGGTGTGCACAACGTGTTCCACGTGTCCAACCTCAGGAAGTACGTTGCCGATCCCAGTCACGTACTGAGTCACGAGAGCGTCGAGGTGGGCGACGACCTGACCTACCCCGAGCGACCAGTGCAAATTGCAGACCGAGCCGTCCGCAATTTGAGACAAAAGCAAGTGCCCCTGGTAAAGGCTTTCTGGAGGAGCCAGCGGTACGAGAAGGCTACTTGGGAGCCTGAGGCGGCAATGTGGGAGCGGTACCCGGAGCTCTTCGCGGGTACGTCTTTTCGGACCGGCTTCGGTCCTCTTTGAGCTTGTTATGGTTACTATGACGTTTTTCCTGCACCCTAGTTAGCGCAAGTTTCGGGGACGAAACTTCCTTTGAGTTTGTTATATTGTTACGAACGTGCGGCTTCTGACTATTTTAAGACGTCTGGGAGGTGACCCAGACATCTGAGATTCGGTTAAGGCGGCATGCGCGGTCGCATCTGCGTGCGCAGACCTGCGGGTGCCCTTTTTCCCTCTCCTCCGCAGGCGCTGCCCCCTGTCCCGCCCTCTCTCTCTCCTCCCCGCGAGGCTTTAAAAAGCCTCGCCCTCTCCCTCACTCTCACCACCTCCGCTTCTCCTTGTTCTTCTTCCGGCGAGTGCGGGAGGAGGTTCTGCACGAGAAGAGGAGGCGCTCGGCCGTGAGGGCGAGCTTGCCGGGGCTGCTAGGACCGGCCGGCGAGGGGAGTAGCAGACGCGGGTGACGTGGGAGGCCTGCTGCAGCTCGAGCAGCAGGCGGACGAGACGCGACGCGACCGTGCGTCGCGGGCGGAGGACGAGTCGCGCTCAGATTCTAGAAGTTTTTCCAGAATCAGACGTCTGGGCTTCCAACCAGACGACTGGGAAGACGTCTGGAGGACTGTCCAGACGTTTGGTAAGTTATTTTTTTCGTACCTTCTTCCTTTCCTTCGACTGTCCGTACTGAGCAGGAGGATGGGTACGTGCAGGTTCTGAGATTCGCATCCAACGCGAATCAGACGTCTGGCTGAGGTGCCAGACGACGGGAGCGACTTCCAGATGTCCGGGGTGACCATTGGATGTTTAGGAACTAGGCCAGACGCCCCCGCAGGCTTCTGGACGTCTGAGAGACCACGCAGAGCAAAGGTAACCTATGATCCACTTTTTAAGACGTCTGGAAGAGGTTCCAGATGTCTGATTTTGCACTGTTTCGTCTTTTCGACCCGTTTAGGACCAGTTCGGAGTCCATTTTCCACGTTTCGAGTTGCGTGCTTCGCGGAATTTAATCCTCTACCCGTCTACAATAGCTATATACTGTTTTGAGAAACTCCTTGTGTTTGATCCTTGTAATAGGACCCCATTCCGTTGCAGTCTCAAGGGTTGCGGAGGCACGCGGGATTCCCGACCACGCCCCCAGTACTCCTGTTGTAACCGGTAGAGTGGCTTTTAAGTTTATTAGTATAATCTGTTAAATTATGGAACCATAAATAGAACCTAGGACATTACATGAATCCTAGGAATGAGAAATAGATTGGATGATAGATCCTAGGTGTTGCATGAATCCTAGGGCTAGAAAACTAGATTGTATGATAGATCCTAGGATATGGCATGAATCCTAGGACGGGAAAACTAGTGGAATGTATGAATACTGCAGTCTTGGAAAATGTGGAAAAGAAATAATAGCTACCTGTAAATTGGTTTAACAGCTGCATGTTATGAATAAATGAGCATGTCTGAGAATATGGGATGTATGGACGTGAAACTGGAAAGGTGAAACCTGAATGTGCTGAGTTAAAAGAACTGGAACCCTACGGGGAATTAGGAGTGGAACTCCTGGAAAGAGATGGAACTGAGAAAGAAAGACGTGGTAGTGTGTTGTCTCTTGGGTACGTAGTACCAAGGGAAGTACCTGTACCTATTTAGTGCAGAGCGGAGCCAGCCGCCCCAGGGACCCGGGGTTAGGACTGGCCACTTTGTACCGACTTGCTGGCCCTCGTGTACGTAGTACCGAGGAGAGCTACTAGTGTAGGGAGGTACTAGCTACCCCACGGGCCCCGGGGTTCTGCTAGCCTCCTACACCGACTTGTTAGGCCCACAGGGCAAACCAGGGTAGTCAGGCGAGGGTGCGCGGACTGTGGAGGGGTAAGGCCCCTGTTTGGTTACTGTGGAGGGGTTGGACCCCTGTTACTGAGAGGGCTCTGCCCTGTACTGGTTCCGTGCTGTGCTTTGGGAGCACCTGTTAACGGAAACGACTGACCGCGTGCCAGTGCGGGTTAGTTACCTGTGCGTTTATCGCGCGTGCCGTAGTCACCGTTACGCCTGTCTGTGACCTTGGGGTGGTTGACTGAGAGTAGGATCACCACGGGGGACTCTCCCGGCCAGGAGAGCACCACGTGCTACTTCTACTGTTCGGAAAATACTGCAATCAAGATCGTTCCCACGAGGAACATTCGAGATCAAGTGAAGGATCTGAAAAATAAATGAAATCGTGAGACAATTGAAAGACGTAATTCCTGAGTCCCTACGACCTTGCTCTGATACCATCTTGTAACGACCCAATTCCCGAGTCCCTACAAGACACGAGAACCGAACCGACTCGACTAATCCCAAGACCTAGTCGTCCAACGAGGAAGTAACCAAAAGAGCAGTAAAATAAACCACATTCAGCATGAATATAACTAACAATAAGGAAATACAGAAGTAAAGAAAGAAGCCACTACAGTATATACCACCACAACAGTAGAACAACATTCATAACATAATATGAACTGCAGGTAAAGAAAAGTACAGCGGAAACAAGAACTACTCACTACAGTGGAACCAAAAAGAGGTACAAGAGAATAGTGGTAACTCTACTGGACCCTACTCGGCCCAGCGTCCTCTGCAGCCGCTGACCCTGGCTGCTCAACACTTGGTCCTGAAAGGTAACGAGTGTAACACGTCAGCAAAACACTACGTAGAGTGGCAGCTAAACTAAAGAAACAGTAGAGTGTACAGTAGCTGTTATGTTCTGTTACTTTCTTTATTTACATCTTTCAATTGTCTCACGATTTCATTTATTTCTCAGATCCTTCACTTGATCTCGAATGTTCCTCGTGGGAACGATCTTGATTGCAGTATTTTCCGAACAGTAGAAGTAGCACGTGGTGCTCTCCTGGCCGGGAGAGTCCCCCGTGGTGATCCTACTCTCAGTCAACCACCCCAAGGTCACAGACAGGAGTAACGGTGACTACGGCACGCGTGATAAACGCACAGGTAGCTAACCCACACTGGCACGCGGTCAGTCGTTTCCGTTAACGAGTGTGCCCAAAGCACAGCACGGAACCAGTACAGGGCAGAGCCCTCTCAGTAACAGGGGTCCAACCCCTCCACAGTAACCAAACAGGGGCCTTGCCCCACCACAGTCCGCGCACCCTCGCCTGACTACCCTAGTTTGCCCAGTGGGCCTAACAAGTCGGTGTAGGAGGCTAGCAGAACCCCGGGGCCCGTGGGGTAGCTAGTACCTCCCTACACTAGTAGCTCTCCTCGGTACTACATACACGAGGGCCAGCAAGTCGGTACAAAGTGGCCAGTCCTAACCCCGGGTCCTTGGGGCGGCTGGCTCCGCTCTGCACTAAATAGGTACAGGTACTTCCCTTGGTACTACGTACCCAAGAGACAGCACACTACCACGTCTTTCTTTCTCAGTTCCATCTCTTTCCAGGAGTTCCACTCCTAATTCCCCGTAGGGTTCCAGTTCTTTTAACTCAGCACATTCAGGTTTCACCTTTCCAGTTTCACGTCCATACATCCCATATTCTCAGACATGCTCATTTATTCATAACATGCAGCTGTTAAACCAATTTACAGGTAGCTATTATTTCTTTTCCACATTTTCCAAGACTGCAGTATTCATACATTCCACTAGTTTTCCCGTCCTAGGATTCATGCCATATCCTAGGATCTATCATACAATCTAGTTTTCTAGCCCTAGGATTCAAGCAACACCTAGGATCTATCATCCAATCTATTTCTCATTCCTAGGATTCATGTAATGTCCTAGGTTCTATTTATGGTTCCATAATTTAACAGATTATACTAATAAACTTAAAAGCCACTCTACCGAATACGACAGGCGTACTGGGGGCGTGGTCGGGAATCCCGCGCACCTCCGCAACCCCCGAGACTGCAACGGAACGGGGTCCTATCACATGGATCAAACACAAGGAGTTTCTCAAAATAGTATATAGCAACTATAGACGGGTAGAGGATTAAATTTCGAGAAGCACGTAACTCGAAATGCGGAAAACGGACTCCGAACGGGCCCTAAACGGGTCGAAAACAACGAAACAGTACAAAATCAGACGTCTGGACCCTCTTCCAAACGTCTTAAAAAGTGGATCAGAGGTTACCTTTGCTCTGCGTGGTCTCTCAGACGTCCAGAAGCCTGCGGGGGCATCTGGCCTAGTTCCCAGACGTCCGATGGTCACCCCGGACGTCTGGAAGTCGCTCCCGTCGTCTGGCACTTCAGCCAGACGTCTGATTCACGTTGGATGAGAATCTCAAAACTTGCGCGTACCCATCCTTGTGCTCAATACGAACGGTCGAAGGAAAGGAAGAAGGTACGAAAAATAACTTACTTACCAGACGTCTGGACAGTCCTCCAGACGTCTTCCCCGTCGTCTGGTTGGAAGCCCAGACGTCTGATTCTGGAAGAATTTCCAGAACCAGGGCCCAACTCGCCCTCCGCCCGCGACTCTCGGCCGCGTCGCGTCTCGTCCGCCTGCCGCTCAAGCTGCACCAGGCCTCCCGCGTCACCCCGCGTCTGCTACTCCCCCCGCCGGCCGGCCCTAGCACCCCCGGCAAGCTCGCCCTCACGGCCGAGCGCCTCCTCTTCTCGCGCAGCACCTCCTCCCGCACTTGCCGCAGCTACCACCGCCGCCGCTCGCTCGCGCTCACACTCACTGGAAGAAGAAGAAGGAGAAGCAGGGGTGGTGAGAGTGAGGGAGAAGGCGAGGCTTTTTAAACCCTCACAGGGAGGAGAGAGAGAGCGGGACAGGGGGGCAGCGTCTGCGGCCGCAGGAGAGAGGGAAAAAGAGAGAGAGAGAGATGCGCTCGCAGGTCTGCGCTCAGGCGCGCAGATGAAACCGCGCGTGTCGAAAAAATCGAATCCCAGACGTCTGGTCCAACGTCTGGGCCACCTCCCAGACGTCTTAAAAGACGTCTGAAGCCGCGCGTTCGTAACACCACATCAGGAGGGACTGCCCGTCGATGGCAGGAGGTCAGCAGATACTTCCTGCGTAGAGCACTGGAGGGCGCGCAGGAGGCCGCGGTTCCCAGGCGCGAGGAGGACAGCAGTCACGAGGAGGGTACCGGCCAGCACCTACCCGTCCGACGCAGAGTGTGGCTGCTTCGTCCGCACCTAGAGCTGAAGGGCGTATTAACGCCCTGACACACAGGGATGCCAGAGCTTCGGGATCAATGGTGGCAGGTATGATTTCAGTTTCCGACAGGCTCGTTTACACACTTTTCGATTCTGGCGCTACGCACTCGTTTGTCGCAACCAGTTTCGCAGTTATTTTGGGCTAGGACTATACGCTGTTAGAGAATCCGTTCGTAATCAGAGGTCCGAGTGGTCAGCTGTTTGTGGCTGAGGAGGTGTACACGAGTTGCGAGGTCAAGGTCGGGGGACATAGTCTGCCAGCTGACCTAATTATGATACAGATGGAGGACTTTGGCGTAATTCTGGGGATGGAATGGCTGTCCGCTTACCACGCTTTGGTGGACTGTTTTGAGAGGAAGACCGTCTTCTCCATACCGGAGTTGCCTTCTTTCGAGTTTCACAGACAGCCAGTGGACGGAGGCTTCAGGTGCATTTCGGCACTTCGGGCGGCGAGACTTTTGAGCCAGGGGTGTGAGGGCTTCCTAGCTTGTGTGGTGACAGAGCCCAGCCCTGTGGCAGACTTCCAGAGCATCCCAGTGGTCAGAGAGTACCCTGACGTGTTCCCGGACGAGTTACTAGGACTACCGCCCGAGCGTGAGATCGAGTTTGAAATCTCACTAGTACCAGGGACCGACCCCATCTCCACCTCACCATACCAGATGGCACGGCTTGATCTACGAGAGCTCAAGTCTCAGTTGCAGGATCTTTTGGAGAAGGGCTTCGTGAGGCCCAGTGCGTCTCCTTGGGGAGCCCCGGTACTGTTTGTGAAGAAGAAGGATGGTACCCTACGCCTTCGTGTGGACTACCGACAGCTGAATAGGGTCACCGTCAAGAACAGATATCCGTCACCGAGGATCGATGACTTGTATGACCAGTTGCGAGGTGCCACAATGTTCTCCAAGATCGACTTGAGGTCTGGATACCACCAGTTGAGGATCAGGGAGGCAGACGTCTCCAAAACAGCTTTCCGCACCAGGTACGGACACTACGAGTTTTTGGTTATGTCGTTTGGGCTGACTAATGCCCCCGCTGCTTTCATGGACCTGATGAACCGAGCGTTTAGACCGTACTTGGACCAGTTCGTGGTGGTATTTATTGATGACGTACTCATCTATTCTCGAAATCAGACGCAGCACGGACAGCACATGCGGATGGTTCTGGATATACTGAGACGATGTAGGCTGTACGCCAAATACAGCAAGTGTGAGTTCTGGTTGGGGGAGGTGACCTTCTTAGGTCATGTGATCTCTGGGGACGGCTTGGCGGTGGACCCAGCCAAGGTCGAGGCAGTGCTCAGGTGGGAGAGACCGCGTTCAGTCACTGAGATTCGCAGTTTCCTGGGACTGGCAGGCTACTACAGACGGTTCATCAGGGGTTTTTCATAGATTGCGCGTCCTATGACACAGTTGACCTGGAAGGACGTGCCCTTCACTTGGACAACGCTTGTGAGGCCTATTTTCAGGAGCTGAAGGAGAGGTTGACTTCGGCTCCCGTGCTCACCATCCCTGACAGTAGTGGCGGGTTCGTTGTGTACACGGACGCCTCCTTGCAGGGGTTAGGAGGTGTGCTCATGCAAAGGGGTCACGTTGTCGCTTACGCTTCGCGGCAACTGAAGCCCCATGAGCATACCTACCCTACCCACGACCTGGAGCTGGCAGCTGTCGTCTTCGCGCTGAAGACCTGGAGGCACTACTTGTACGGTGAGACCTTCGAGATTTTCACAAATCATAAGATCCTTAGATACCTTTTTGATCAGAATGAGCTCAACATGAGACAGAGACGTTGGTTGGAGCTCCTGAAGGACTATGACTGCAACATTTCCTACCACCCGGGAAAGGCCAACGTGGTGGCTGACGCCTTGAGCCGGAAGGCGCCCACACACTTGGCCAGTTTACAGTTACAGAGTTGGAGCCTTTTGGAGGAGGTGGGCAGTTGGCGACCCCTATAGTTACGGGGGCACTGTGGGGCAGTGACTGTGACACGACAGACTAGGCCAGAGCTGATAGACCGCATCATCACAGGACAGATGGCCGATCCGTACTTGCAGTCCCTACGCGACAGAGTACTGTCAGGAGACCCAGGGGACTTCTCTTTCACAGATCAGGTACTGCGCCTGAGGGGACGGTTGTGCATTCCTAGAGACGAGGAGCTGTTAAGAGAGCTCCTGACTGAGGCACACGGTTCCAGATTAACCATACATCCCGGAAACACGAAGATGTACCATGACGTGAGACGCGAGTTTTGGTGGAGGGGGATGAAGCGGGATGTGGGTGAATTCGTGCAACAGTGTTTAGTGTGCCAGCAAGTGAAAGTCGAGCATCAGAGGCCTGCAAGGCCGCTGCAGCCGCTTCTAGTGCCAGAGTGGAAGTGGGAGAGCGTTACCATGGACTTGGTGGTGGGTTTACCTATTACCCAGTGAGGACACGACGCAGTCTGGGTAATTGTGGATAGACTCACGAAGACGGCACGATTCTTGCCGATCTGAGTTACTTTGGGACCAGCACAGTTGGCAGAGAGGTATATCCGCGATGTGGTACGACTACACGGAGTTCCGCGGGAGATCGTATCCGACAGGGATACCCACTTTACGTCCCAGTTTTGGGCTGAGTTTCAGCAGGCCATGAGGACGCGGTTGAGATTTAGTACAGCTTACCACCCCCAGACGGACGGACAGTCTGAGCGCACGATACAGACCCTTGAGGACCTTTTGTGTGCCTGTGTACTGGACTGGAGGGGCTCTTGGGAGGAGCACTTGCCCCTGGCGGAGTTTGCATACAACAACAGCTATCACTCGAGCATCGGCATGGCTCCCTACGAGGCTCTGTACGGACGGAGGTGTATGGCACCCTTGAGTTGGGTTGAGATGGGGACCAAGTGGGAGGTTAGCCCCAGGTTGATCCGGCAGAGTCAGGAGGTAGTCGAGCAGATCCACAGGCGACTCCGCACTGTCAGGAATAGGCAGAAGAGCTACGCGGATCGAAGGCGCAGAGAGGTGCAGTTTGAGGTTGGGGACCACGTCTTCCTTCGTGTTTCGCCCATGAAGGGCATGCAGCGGTTTGGGGTGAGAGGGAAGCTCGCGCCGAGATTCGTGGGGCCCTTTGAGGTCCTGGAGCGGGTTGGACCCGTTGCTTACAGACTTGCCCTCCCTCCTCAGCTTTCTGGTGTGCACGACGTGTTCCATGTGTCCAACCTCCGGAAGTACGTTGCTGATCCCAGTCACGTCCTGAGTCACGAGAGCGTCAAGGTGGGCGACGACCTGACCTACCCCGACCGGCCAGTGCAGATTCTTGACTGAGCCGTCCGCAGTTTGAGACGGAAGCAAGTACCCCTGGTGAAGGTTTTGTGGAGGAACCAGCGGTACGAGGAGGCTACCTGGGAGCCTGAGGCGGCAATGCGGGAGCGGTACCCGGAGCACTTCACGGGTACGTCTTTTTGGATCGGCTTCGGTCCTCTTTGAGTTTGTTATGTTTTTATATGTCGTTCTTTCCCACACCCTAGTTAGCGCAAGTTTCGAGGACGAAACTTCCTTTGAGTTTGTTATATTGTTACGAACGCGGCCTCAAGACGGTTTCTAAGACGTCTGAGAAGTGGCCCAGACGTCTGACCAGACGTTTAGAACCCTTTCCAGACGTCTGGTATTTAATTTTTGCGGCGTACGGGGTTGCGTCTGCGCACATGCGCGTGCAGACCTGCACCTGCCGCTCTCTTCTCTCTTTTTCCCTCTCTCCTCCTGCAGGGCGCGGCGCTTCTCTCTCTCCCTGCGCGGCCTTAAAAGGCCCCTCACCCACTCCCTCACCCTCATCTCCTCCGTGTCCCTCTTCTTCTTCTCCCAGACGGTGCGAGAGCGTGAGCGAGCGAGTGAGCGACGGCAGCAGCGGCCGCGGCAAGTGTGCGGGAGGAGGTGTTGCGCAAGGGAGGAGACGCTCGACTGTGAGGGCTCGAGCTTGCCGGGGCAGCTAAAGCTGGCCGGCGGGGGAGCAGCGGGTGTGGAGTGTCGCAGAGGGGCTGCTACAGCTCGAGCAGCAAGCGAACGGGGCGCGGCGCGGCCGTGCGTCGCGGGTGGAGAACGAGTCGAGCTCTGATTCTGGAAGTTTTTCCAAAATCATACGTCTGGGCTTCCAACCATACGATGGTGAAGACGTCTGGACGGTAAGATATTTCTATCTTCCTTTTTCGCGTGTACGGCCATGCGGCCGTCCGCTGCGCCTTCGTCTACGACTCGTCGTACTGAGAATAGGTGTGGGTACGTGCAGGTTCTGCTCGGGAGGGCGCGAGGGCTCGCCATCCCACGCGAATCAGACATCTGGCAGCAGTGCCAGACGACGGGAAGGACTTCCAGACGTCCGAGGTGACCATCGGACGTCTGGGAACTAAGCCAGACGCCCCCGCAGGCTTCTGGACGTCTGAGGGTCTACACAGAACGAAGGTACGCTCTAACCCACATTTTAAGACGTCTGGAAGAGGTTTCAGACGTCTGATTTTGGGCAGTTTCATCGTTTTCGACCCGTTTAGGGCCCATTCGTAGTCTGTTTTCCGCGTTTCGAGTTGCATTCTTTCCAGAATAAAATCTTCTACCCGTTTACAGAAATTATATACTGTTCTGAGAAACTTCTTGTGTTTGATCCTTGTGTTAGGATCCCGTTCCATTGCAGTCTTGGGGGTTGCGGAGGCGCGCGGGATTGCCAACCACGCCCCCAGTACTCCCGTTGTAGCTGGTAGAGTGGCTTTTAATTTACTTAATCAAAATTGTTACAATTGTGGAATAATTAATAGAGTCTAGGGCACTGCATGAACCCTAGGACTGAGAAATTAGATTGAATGATTGATCCTAGGGTATTGCATGAAACCTAACACTGAAAACTAGATTGAATGATAGATCCTAGGGTACGGCACGAATCCTACGACTGGAAAACTAGTGATATGTATATAAATATTACAGTCTTGGACAGGTGGAAAGGAAATAATAGCTGCCTGTAAATTGATTTAACCGCTGCCTGTTATGAAGGAATAAATATGATTGAGAACATGGGTTGTATGAACGTAAAATTAGAACGGTGAAACCTAAATGTGCTGAGTTAAAAGAGCTGGAACCCTACGGGGAATTAGGAGTAGAACTCATGGAAAGAGAATGGATGGAACTGAGAAAGAAATATGTGGAAGTGTGTTGTCTCTGGGGTACGTGGTACCAACAAGAGCACACATTGCCTCTTAGTGTAGAGGGGAGCATGCCGCCCTTAGGTTGTGACCGGGGTGGGTTTGGCCACTGTACACCGACTTGCTGGCCCTCGCGTACGCAGTACCGAGGAGAGCTACTAGTGTAGGGAGAGCACTAGCTACCCCACGGGTCCCGGGGTTCTACTAGCCTCCTACGCCGACTTGTTAGGCCCTCTGGACAAACCAGGATAGTCAGGCAAAGGTGCGCGGACTGTGGAGGGGTTGGACCCCTGTTACTGAGAGGGCTCTGCCCTATACTGGTTCCATGCTGTGCTTTGGGCGCACCCGTTAACGGAAACGACTGACAGCGTGCCAGTGCGGGGTAGCTACCCGTGCGCTTATCGCGCGTGTCGTAGTCACCGTTACGTCTGTCAACGACCCTGGGGTGGTTGACTGAGGGTAGGATCACCACAGGGACTCCCGGCCAGGAGAGCACCACGTGTTACTTCTACTTTTCGGAAAAGACTGCAATCAAGATCGTTCCCACGAGGAACATTCGAGATCAAGTGAAGGATCTGAGAAATAGATGAATTGTGAAATAATAGAAAGACGTAAATAAAGGAAGAAAGAAAATATAACAGCTACCGTACACTCTACTGCTTCTTTAGTTTTAGCTGCCACTCTACTCAACATTTCGCTGACGTGTTACACTGGTTACTTTCAGGACTAGGTGTTGAGCAGCCGGGGTCAGCGGCTGCAGAGGACGCTGGGCCGAGTAGGGTCCAGTAGAGTTACCGCAGTTCTTTTTGTACCCCTTTTGTTCCACTGTAGTGAGTAGTTCTTGTTACTCTCTGTACTTCTTTACTTGTAGCTTCATGTTATGTCATAATTGTTGTTCTACTGTTGTAGTGGTATATACTGTAGTAGTTCCTTTTCTTACTACTGTATTTTGTTACTGCTAATTATATTCATGCTGAATGTGATTTATTTTACTGCTCTTTTGGTTACTTCCTCGTTGGACGACTAGGTCTTGGGATTAGTCGAGTCGGTCCGGTTCTCGTGTCTCGTAGGGACTTGGGAATCGGGTTGTTACAGAAAATGTTTACATTTGGATTGACTAATGGGTCAAGAAGGGGGTTGAAGTCATCTTGCAGTTAGTTAGCTTTGCCCTTGGCCTTTCTTTGGTGGCTGAGATGATGGATAGTAATGCAAGAGTTTGGAAGCAAGAAATTTTGAGAGATTCCGGATACTGCCCAAGGCATTGAGGTAACGCCCATTCATAAAGGTCTAGACTCTTGTACGTGGAAACCACACCCGAAAGGGACCTTCATTGTTAAATCAGCTTATTTAACCCTCCTTAACGAAAATGGTATGAGAGGCATTATGGGGGATTGGCAAATTAGATCATGTAGGAAGTTATGGGCCATTAAGGGCCTTACACCAAGGACAAACTCTTTCTTTGGAAGGCGATAGTTTGTGCATTGCCTACTCAGAGGGCTATGGTGAAATGTATGCAAAAGCTTGACACTACTTGCCTCTTTTGTCAATCAAAGGTTGAAGCTTGGGAACATCTTATAGGAAGATGCATGTTTTCAAAGGTAGTTTCAGTGGGGAGTTAAGAGTAGAAAACACCGATGACTATTGGTGGGATTTATGAAATAGATTGAATGTGCATTTTTATCCTATGCTATTGGTATTCTATTTAATGCATGCTCTTTGGCTTCACCATTGCAAGGTAGTGATGGAGGGCATTGTGCCTAATCCTTGTGCTGTTTCTCAAGTGGTGGTGAAAATGGCAAAATTTTATGCTTTGGATGATTTGTGAGTGGACATCAATATGTGTCATTATAATTCTTCCAACTTGAGGTATATGGGTTCTACATCACTGCAGGAGTGCATTAATGGGAGCAGAATATTAGTTGATGCTGCAGTTATTGTACATCGCTCAGTTATTACTGTCGTGTTGTTAGATGCTTTTTGTAAGGTCATTTGTGACTCAGCGAAAATATCAAAAACAAATGGCCGAGTAATATTGCAAGGTCTTGAATTGACCTTACACTATGATTTACAGAAAGTGGTGGTGCTGACCGATACCATTAACCCGATAAATCATATTATTGCCCTTCAATAGCCTAATTGAAGATATAGGTGGGTTACATAAAGGTGTGCCTCTATTCTCAATTCTCGCATAAATTATCAATTGTATAAACTACAAAAATCTATGATCCAACCAACTCATAAGCACTATCTCTATTGTAACATGGAAGGGAGTTGAGACTATCCTATTTTTCCTTGTAATCATCAAAGCTGCTAATAAAATATCTTTCTCACAAAAATAAGAAAAAAAAAATGTTACGTGAACCTCAGATTGTGAAATAAATATATTAAATGTACGCAATAAACCCATGACTAAGAAGCTTAGTCCCAGATGGACGACCTAGGCAACATTTTTTATTTGCAAACTCTTTTTTTTTCTCTAGGATTCCATCCAGACAGACCTTCGGCCTAACCTGCTGTGGTCGAAAAGTATAAGTATACATTAACATAAAAGTCTACATAAAAAATTTTATATATCTTTTCTTGAATTAAATTACATTAATGAAATTTTAATTCTAAATAATATATTATCGATAATTTTTAAATATCATTAATATAATACCCTCACTTGACCAGAGTTTTTAAAAGACACGTAAATTTTTAACGTAAACTATTGTATTCTAAATTGTGATCCCGTCAAAAATGACCTATGGTGAAATTCTGGTGAAGTTGCTAACTTGGGTTCAATCTTCTTCCCCAAGAAACAACAGGCCATGAAAGCATCCCCCGGTCCTGGTGCTGACCGAGGGGACTTACCGAGGGGATCATCACGCAGATCCCAAAGGGAGAAAAAAAAAAGGGAAAAAAAAGGCGAAAGATCCGGAGATGCCCACCATCACCAATTTCTACCCCTTGAACGAGATCCAGCAGCACACCTCCAGGGGAGACTGCTGGATCATTGTTGACGGAAAGGTGACGCCTTTTCTCTCCATCTCACCTCACAGAAGCAAATTACTCTTTATGTTGACCATCACGGGTTGTCTCCAGTTCTTGCTACGATGTTGTGCGGATGACCTTTTCCTTATGATTTTGGCAATTGGGTTCTTGCGAGTTTCTTGTTTTCGGGCTTCCTTTCGTGGAAAGATGGCATTTTTGTGGAGACCCGAAGTGATTTTAGTGTCTTGTTTGGTTTTGGATGGAGTCCCTGGGAAGATAGCACCTTTTTCTCCATCTCAACCCACAGAAGCGACCTACTTCCCATGTGGGTCATCATGGGTCGTCACCAATTCTTGCGATGGTGATATGCGGATGAACTTTTCCTGATGACTTTCACAATTGGGTTCTTGCCGGTTTATTCTTTTCGGTAGAAAGATGACATTGTGGGGAGACTGGAAATGATTTTACTGCCTTTTTTTGGTTCTTTATGGAGTCCCTTTCTGTTCGTGGAGGCAACGGAAAGGTTCTTGCTTTTCAAGGGCAGTGACTGTTCCTGATGCCATATAACGGTTGGGGGTCTTTATTTCTGCCCTTTTCCCCTATCCAGTCATTTTGCTTCTACCTTATCAATTGTCAGGGTCAACATTTAGGGGGTTGTTGGCAATCATACATTTCCTGGGTATGTTTTTTGCCCCTAATACTTTCCGCTCTCACAACAATAGCACTTACCAGGAAGGTACGCTAAACTGAGGAAGTTACACCAAAAGCATTTGAGTCAACAGTTCTAGCAAATGGCTACACAGGGGTTTCCTAAAATCACTGCCCTGTTTCGCATTTGTGTATTTTTATCTGAATGCGTAGGTTTCATTTATCGGGCATTGTCTAGTTAATAACATGAGGATTCTATTTTGCAGTGCTTGTATTACGGAAATAGAAGTGGGAATATAACTATTAAACAATGTGTAGCGTTATTGATGTAGGAGGAGATTGAGCAACTAGATAGTTTACCGAGATTGATCCTATGGCAACAATTAACACCAGCCAGCTGTTGGAGACTTTAGTTATTCCTATTTCATGATGTCAAATGATTGGAGCCCTTTTTCTCAACGCCCTATTGGGTTCGTGGATAGGGAAAGGATCCATGTAAATTTAAAAGAGAACAAACAATGGCACAAAAGACGAGAATTTGATGACCCAGTTCCACTCGGTATAGGTTTATGTTTGGGGAGGGTGTTTAAACCTCCGAATTCGCACTAAGTGGAATAAGAGAATACAAGAATACTCTTTTCTCTCTCTTGCCTTATGCACGCATGTCCCTATGCGAGGGCGACAACTCACTTAAATAGCATATTTTTCCGTGACGTGGCCATTGATTGTCGTGCGTGATCCTCGAGATCTGATTGCAAAAGCCGGTCAAATTGATGACACGTTGTACACATTTTAGAGCACATTGTCCACGTTCGTCATGGGTCATGATGATGAAATAATGGATGCGGTAACCACCATCCGACAAGCATCTGCTGAATGGGTTTACCCATCTATCTGCTCGACCTTGCAGTTAGCTAGGAAGTCCGTCTATCTAGCTATATCTTTAGCCGAATATGCCGGACTTGTATAGCCACTCATTTGAGTTGTCCAGCTAACAGTGTATCCTTTTAGCTGAACTGTTGATATAGATTTGTTTAATCGAGCAGATATCCGCCTGATTCTTATTTTAGTTCAGGCAGATCCTATAATATTGAGCTTTTAGCCTCAACTTATTCTATTGCAAGAGCCTTTGTGAGCTTCTTAGGTTTTTCCAAGACCTTTGTTGTTGGACTTAGATAGGAATTTTTCTTCCCGTGTCAGGTTTCATTGTGGCTTATAGGGAGGGTAGATATGAAGGCATTTACAAAATGGCAAAATGCTCATGTACTTAGCATCGAAGGCTTAGTATGTTTGTGCAGTGAAGTCTACTTCAAGAAAGGTTCGGTGGTTATTGGTATTTTCCATAGTTGTAAATTAGATATAACCAATTAAGATTTTCTTTTTCAGCAAAGAAATGACCAAAGGCCGTAGGGATTCTGTTCACTCCAAGATAGGCCCTTGGGGTGTTACAGAACGCTGTTGTTCCATGATTTTCCAACAAAAAGGAAGTAAATTATGAGTAGCCCACCAACAACTGTAGCAAAAATGTAAGATAATAAAAAGGTTTGTAATGGCCTCACAACAGGATACCTCATGCATCTTGGCTCAAAGGACGTCCTAATATCTTCACAGTGTCTTAGATGATTCTCTTAGAAAAACAGCATCTTAGATGATTCAGTTGGATAAAGAGAACACGATCTGATTTTCCCAGAAGGAACTGTGTTAAAGGTAATGAGCAGAGACAAAATGTATGGTCTCAATGACATCAAGAGAAGCTGAAGTATCACATTCAATTGAGTTCCCAATTGAGTATCACATTCAACTTCATATCTTCCCACTTCATTATCTTCTTTGCATCCTATCCCTTCAGTTATTTCAGTTTTGATTTCATACTAAAATCCCACTCCACTTGCTCTCTCATTTCTCCTCATTTTAATCCCGATTTCAGGCTCCAAATCAATTGCACTTGCTTGTGCATTACTCCCCATTTCAGTACCCGACCCTACTCTAGTTCCTTTCTCCTCAGCCCCCATTTCACTACACAATTCAAGCTCCAAAACAACTACACTTGCTTGTGCATTACTCCTCATTCTAGTATCTGACCCCACTCCAGTTCCTTCTCAATCTCTACTTTAGTTCCCTCATCACTACCCAAACCCACTTCAGATCTCTTATTAGCTCCCAAATCTATTGACCCAATTCCCATAACACATGAAAAGTGAGTCCCTAACCCCAAATCACCCCCTTCCTTATTCACTACAATCAGTGACATTCTTTTTTCATTCCCATCTTCACCCTCAACCCCTCCATCCACAGCTCTTCTAGGTTTGGATGGCCCTTCCCCATAGCGATACCCCACATTAATAACTCCTAATTTGTCCACACCCCCATTCTCTTTCAAACTTCTAAGGTGTTCTTTCATAGGAAGATATTCAAGCACATCAATTGGAATGAACCCAACAACTAACTCTAACTCACGACCGTCACTATGCTTATCAAACATCTCCTTCATTTCCTTTTTGTTAGTGATAGGTGCGTACCTGTTGGCTCTTCACTTGAGGTCCTTATACCTTAGGTGCAACACATCCTTTGCATCCCACTCCACCAACTTTGTCATGTCCTCTATCAAATCGAACCAACACACAATATCAGGGTCCATCCCAATCACCTTCTCCTTCCCTCCAACATACTTCTTGCCTTTTGAGCCTCTGGTTTCCTTTTAGTCTCAGCCCCACCTTACACATATACTGAGAATGCCAAGCCCGCTATTAAATCATCCCATCGTGTCTGCATAGGCACAAGCTTAGCACAAGCTTAGCAGTTATAATGCTCGCCATGCATGGCCATAAAAATGAAGAACATGAACTTTCATACCTTGCTACTACTTTAAAGAAGACCCATCTCCTCCATGTCCCTTTTCTTGCTCCACAGATGGTCGCTTTCGAAGGTGGAGAGGTGATTATGAAGGTGGAGTAGGGTTAAGGTTCCATCCTCGCTCCCATTACGAACGTGGGGTTCAAATTAGGGCTTCGATTAGGGTTTCTATTAAGGCGAGGGAGTCAATTTGCCACAAGATTAGGAGATTAGGGCTTGGATTGAGGTAGAGATTGAGGTGATTATGGCATTGATGGAGGAGAAAGGGGACAATTAGGGTTTTGTTTAAGAGGGAGAGGGAGTGGAGAGCAATGAATGAGAAGATTATTAATGGTGGTGGTTACAATGGGATTGATTATGGAGGTAGGAATAGTGGAATCTCCCGCCCCTATTTCCCTCCCAACCAGCAAAACCCCCCATCCGTCCGATGGGGACACTGGGATGCATGCCTAACATTTTCTGGTCTAAGTTAACTAGGGGGAACCCACCTACCACCAAAAAACTTTTAAAAATGACACTTATGACTATCGGTAATACTTTTTAGGGGTATAGATGTAATTAGCAAGTTTATGGGTGTACAGATGTATTTGGCCATGTTTTCAATGCATGTAAAAATTCCAAAAAAATACCATATTTGTGTTACTGTCTGTAGAAATATATGTAGGCATATCTAATCATCTAAATATTTTAGTACTTCACTTGTCTAAGGCAAGCACCTAGCACCTAGAGTGATGGGATGCTAGGCACCTTTCAGCTCCTTTTGCCTTCAACGGCACCGCTTAGATGGGGACTCGAAGGCAGGGAAGTAATCAGTTTCACCGATGGTATAAGCTAAATTCATTGAGACAAACAAAAGGACCATCTAGATCAGTTCAGATTTATCCAATTTGGATTTGTTATGTTAAGCTCTCTCTCAGAGGAAACCTTAGTATGATCTATATTACTAGTAATCGAATCTGATTATGAAAATATACAAGTAGAAAAGTCTTTAAAGAGTTAAAGACAAAGAAAACAAAGACAAAGAAAAAACTTATGTTGCTAGTTGAAAAAAATAAAATGGAAAAATAATAGGTAACTTTTAACAGGTTATGCAACATGAAGGAGCCTTTTCATGCACGTTTTCATCTTAATAATAGTAAGACTTCTTCTCTAAGTTACTACCAAAATATTGTCGTGTGCCTGAGCGTGTGATATTTAGAATTTCTAAGTTTGAATATAGTAATTTCTAAAAGTGTCGCCTGCAAACTGCAAAGATTGCATATGATTTGGAATGCAAATTTAGCTGAAGCAAATTGAAGACATGAGTCTAGAAGCAAGACACTTTAGGGAACATCACAATTCAAATCCCTTGACATTGCTATCATATTTAATCCATCAAAATTGCTTTGTCAAAATCTCTAGGAGGAATTATTGTAGAATAGTAAGAGAAAATTATGTTTCACATAGTTTAGAACTAGCCTAGCTACCTTTTCTGATCCCCTCCAAATTAACCATCCTTTGCTGTCGTTTATGTTTTGCTTCTGCTCACTCCTAGTTTTAGTGCTTATTGGCAACTCTTTGGTGCCATGCAACTCTAACAGAAGTACACAAATAGGGTCCATTAGAAAGAAGCTGCTTCCCTGTCTAGTTAATAATTAAGGGCAGACCCCTATATCTGTATGGTATGATTTGCCACTGCTGAAGGTTTGCAGCTCAAAGGATCTGTTAAAGTCAGGTAGTATGTGGTAGCAGTGATTTAAATGCCGTCGGCAAGGCCTTTTTTGAAAAAAGCCCATGCCAACATGGTAAAGTTCCTTGCCAAGCTTCTTTATTCTACATTTCTACTAAGATCTGCTTCAAACCAAATGAGTTTTGTACAATATGATTGTAAATTGTCCTTAAAAAAAAGATATGATTGTACATCGCCAATAGTAATCAAGTGTGCTTTTAAGCCCCCCTCAGTTCCTGAGGAGAATGCTGAACTCAAATGTACGATTATATAGCTGAAAAGGACAGTTGCTATAACTAGTTGGGCCAATCCCAATTGACTTCACCAAGCTAAAGCCGCAATCCACGCTAAGGTGTCAAGATAAGACAGCTGGTACAATCCTCTGATCAAAGTCAATTTATGCTCTAGTTCCAGCAAATATACTTTAGCCTCATGACAACTTCAAGCAACCATCAATTTATAATCTAGGTTTGGTATCTTGTCTAAGTTATACATAGAAATGGTTGATGTGTCTCAAGATGTTAATTGTAAAGGGAGTGCTGCTGTATCTATGACCTTGATTCTGTGTTCTGACAGTTAGTTGGCTTTGCAGTCTTGCCACTTTGGAGTCAAAGAAACACGGACTTAGAGTGTCTTCTTTTTTCAAGAATTGACATGGAATGTTTTTGTTAGACAGTTGACAATGAACTCTGTTTCACAAAATAAGGTTCTTATGGTAAATGGTTCTGTTCCAAAATATTTCTTTATTATGTTTTTTTTCCCCTCAAAAGACCAGTCATGATATGGGACTCGACACACAGGATAGTTGACTTGCAAATTACATATAGACATATAGAGATGATGATCACCTTATTTCTTTGAAACATTTTTTAAGAAAATATATTTCCAAGAAAAACAAGGGGATGCTTTTGAAACTCAAGAGATGGTTGTGGCATCTTGGTGGTGCCCATACAGTTCTGCTTGGAATTTAAAGCTTTGGTCACAAGCTTTGTTTGGAAATGGTTTGAATAATCCTTTCACTTGAAATTCTGACTCCGGGTTGCAACAGGTCTATGATGTGACCAAGTATTTGGATGACCACCCAGGCGGAGATGATGTTCTTCTTGATGCTGCTGGTAATTTGTTTTATCTTCTTTATAGGCCCTTTATTCTTTGATCCTTCCAATCGAGAAAAAGGTTTTCTGAACAAGTTGAAAATTTTTTATTCATTAAATTGTCTAGTTCTTTGACTCCTGAAGCCAGTTCTAACTTTTATGAAGGGAAAGATGCAACTGAAGAATTTGAAGATGCCGGGCACAGCAAATCTGCCAGAGAGCTCATGAACGACTATCTTATTGGAGAGGCTGACCCTTCTCCGGTGATCGAGGAGCTTGAGATTGTCAAGGAGGAGTTGCCCTCTATTTTCAACTATAAATTCCTCGACAAGTCAATCCAATTCTGGGCCCTCTCGGTGGCTGTCGTAGGTGTCTCAGCAGTGGCTGGGCTTGTGTTTTTGCACAGGAAATAGATTTCCTTCTAATTGAACTACTTGCTTGGAGTTTTCTTTGCCAAGCCAATACTCAATTCACTTTGAGCCAGCTGGAATTGGGAATTGTATGCTATTAATGCAAATTTTATAGGGGCCAGTGAGCAATTCATGTTGTGAATGATTTTCCAGTTCATTGACTTGATGGGTATTTTTTAGCCAAGAGCGTTTCATTTTTCTTGTTGCACAACAGCAGTTAGAGGGGTGCCAAGAGATGAACAGGACTAAAACGAAGGCATGATTCTGTATTGTGTATCAGCAAATCAAATGACTATTAATCTTCCTACTAAAAAATAGGCATATGCCCTTTTTATGTCCATTTTTCTCCAAAAACGCTATGATGCTCCTTAGTTACGGGCATTTGACAAAGAACCTTCTCAGGGCGACTGCTCTCATTGTTGCTGACTTTACTTCCCTCCGAAAAGACAGTATGCAAATCCATGCTTATCAAAAAGGGGGAAGAAAAATGAGTTTTTACGTGCATGCCGTTGGAATCATCTGCAATAATACATATACTCAACTCATTATTATTTAGGGGTTTGTATATATATATATATTCCTATAAATTTTGGAAAAATGTATATACCTTCATTTATTTTATATATACGTGTAGAAATATTCATTTTCTTGTTGGAATATTCTTATAAACTATTGAGATTAAATAATAAAAAAACTTTTACATATAAATCTTTTTATTTTATTTTCCTTACTCAAATAGACCCTCTACCTCCTCTCTTCTTTCCCCTCCCGTGGTGCCCCTCTCCAATTTCCTCCTACTTCTCCGTTCCCTCTCCTCCAATTGCTCCTCCAACACCTCCCACCTCCTCCTCTGTCGGTCATCTCCTCTCAACTCCTCTAGCTCCTACCCCTCCTTCTAACCAACTTAGCTCCCCTCCTCCCCCAACAAACCACAAAGGTAGACCCTCCCAACTCCTCCCCTCTCGCTCCTCCTTCAACTCCTCCTCCCAGCTTTCCACGCCGCCTCCTCTGCCCAACCAACCCAACCCTTCCTCCTCAACCTCCTTTCAACTCCTCCACTTCCTTTGCCCAAACCCCCCTCTAGTGCCTACCCCTCCCCACTACTCGATCCTAGCAGCAATGCCAATCTTGTTGGCAAAGGCTCTCAAAGCGACCTTTGCCAACAATCTAGTCATGGTGGCGTTCGCAGGGTGGCATGGCATGAAGAGGTCGCCGTTGACATGAAGGGGAATCCACCATCATTTGCGGGGGCAATGGCATTTGTGAAAGTGATTGCGGAGAGGGAGCTTTCGATGACGAGGGAGAGGGAGCCATTGGATGATAGGTGAGGGGCTACTTTAGAGAAAAGAAAACAAATCCAAGGATTTTGAAAAAAAAAAATCTTTAATTTTTACTTTAATCTTTTCTTTAAGAGTATGCAATTTAATAAATTAAAGTTTACAAAGTCATATATATCATTACAAAGGTCATATACATAAATACGAAATAGGTGAGAGTATATATATCTTTTGTAAAGTTTACAGGAACATATATATATATATATATATATATATATATATATATATATATAACCTCCTATTATTTTACATGGATATCTCTAGAAAACTTACCTTGTTTATGTCAGTATCGGTTCAGTTATTTTGTCAAATATGATAGAATTACATATCAAAATAAATGAATTTTTTATTTAAACTCCCATAATTCAATTTGCACATGTTGACCCATGAATGGTACCTTTTGAATGTATGAGGTGCTAGACTCACTTATAGATGTCATTGCATTTCTCACTTGTAGATGTCTTTTGAAAATGTGTAAATAGCAATAAATTTGAGATATATGTGTTATTGCAAATGATTATAGAAAAATCTACATAAAAAAACCCCAAAAGAAAGAAAAATAAAACTCAAGCTCAATTTTTATGAAAAAAATAAGGAAAAAGGAATTATTTGGGGAAGCGGCAACTGATCTTCTCGTTTACGGAAAAAATACTCCATCCTTAAAGGATGAAGGATAATGAGCAATGGAGGAATGGTTCCCACCAAGAACAAAAAGGACGGGAAAAAGGAAGTAGGAAAAGAAGTCGTTCACCCTTCTGTAGGTAGAATATAGGGTAAATAATTTGGAACGATATTTCATATGGCAAATTATTCCCAGAGATATTGTACAACGTCAAACAAATTCAAGTCCATTCTTATAGCTAGGAACTACCGCCGATTGTTGGGGGTATTGGTAAACATGTGGCTCATAAAAGCATACGTCGAAGACACCTATGAAAAATGTATAGTGTAATTTTATTATGTTAGAGGAATACAATTTTCTTCACACAAGAGAATGATGTGCTCCGTTGCCATTCGCCCAGTTTAATCTCTCCGTCTCGAAGCGGTGGCAGGCTTGGTAATTCCAGGATAATCAGAGGAAAAGGAAAAAGGATCTACAACAATTAAATGATGTGAAATATGTACTAGAACTCGGATAATTTCATCTTAGCCTTACCTTCCTCTTGAGATCGACTCTGTCTAACGTCTAGTCTGGCTGATCAGACCAAGAGCTGGTGGAAGAAAGAATGGAAAAAGAGAGGAGAAACGAGAAGTGAAAAATGTAAGAGATTGGAGGAAGTGATTGTATTATTATGGCTCAACAGCCCAAAGAAACCATCTATTCACATACTTCACGGCATAACGTCCCTTTACTAAAGTAACACCGACATAACAAACATAACTGTCAGTGCAAAGCCCCCAATTATTCATTCTTTACATTTTTAGACCCCAAGATTTTGACTGAACAAAACAAACATAGTGGCGTTGTTTGCTCTTCGCTGGATGTTCTCCGAGAATTACGTTCGCAAGCGACAGCCACATTCGTTAGATGTTCACCATCAAACAAGGCCACCGCCCTTGGGACTTTACTTGTAAGGCATTGCTGATATCTCTCCACAGGACATAAGTCGGCATCTTGGACTAATATCCTGTGCCAGAAAATGTCACTTCAAAAAAGAAAATTTTATTCTTCTGGCTGTGCCTGTGGATTCCTTCACAAGCTGGAAGCAGGCAAGATTTGATTGGGAATAGGGTGGTTTATGGTAGATACTAAATCCAAAGTTGCATTGACAACAGAGCATCCTCATGTAGCTTCCAGTTAGATGGTGTCCGCAAGATGAATAACCAAGGAGCGAATCCCATGAAATGCCACATAACTAATAAAAATTCGAAGGTCCTGTACAATCACCAATCAACAAGAAGGAATATCTGAATAATAGATGACAATCACACAGAAATGCTTTCAATGGAATTGGAGCAGATAATTGTATTGCTCCCAAAAGTCACCATTCCTGAAACGCTTAGCCTGCAGAGCTCTCCTGATCAGACTATCCTTCCCTGAGATCAGCCTGCCATATTTGAAGGCAAGTAATAGTTGTGAGAAGAGTTGTTCTAACACCAAGTCCTCCCTCACATTTTTAGCCTGTAAAATTCTCCCGCTTAGCCTGTCCTCCTGTAAAAGCAGCCAGCAAATCTGAATGCAAGCAATATCTGTGAGAAGAGCTGTTCCCGTGTGTTTCGATGATCAATCTTACCTCAAGCTTTGGCATGCAATGTGGCATGCAGTGACCCCATGTCCTCAAACCCAGGGGCAGAACTTAAATTTTTGTCTGCAGAGGAATAGCTTGAATTCAAAAGGAACCCTTATACTCATTATATAGAAGATTAGCAGATAAAGGAATAAAAAAGGTCTAGAACAAGAAATAGAATTGCAGAAAACTTCCAAAATAAATATCTAGTGCTTATCAATTGTTGTCTAGGTATTGTTTGACAATCGAGATCGACACTTGCACATACAAGTAAGAGCCAATGAGAAGAGATGTTTTCAGTTTGAGAAGGAGCCTTATTCTTAATCCACTCAAAATACTTCTGATTTTTCCCTACCATGGTAAGGTCATGGTGATTGCTGTGGGATTCCAAAAGGCAGCGAAAATAAATGTCCTCTGGGAGCTTCTAGGAAATATGTACCTCCTTCATGACCTCATATTTGACGTGTCTGGAAGTGTTTCCCTCGAAAAGTACATTATATTTCTAAGTGTTGACGTTCTTTATTTTTCTCAGAAAAGGCAGGTTGACATTCTTGTGTAAAAAGGTTCAAGAATGGTCAATCAGCTTTGAGATTTCAGGGCTTCAACATTAGTATCTTCCCTAGAATCCGTGGTGCTATCAACAAGAATCAAAGGAGTGACGGCTACAGCAGCTCTTGAAACTTTGGGCTCCCCACATTTTTTGTTTTGAGAAGCACCACATGGTTGAAATTGATACCATTATGTGAGCTCCCCCTCAGAAACAATTTAGCATCAGTTTCAAGATAAATTACAGAAACTTGTTCTCTGGAAAAGTGGAGTGGCAAAAAAGAGGGAAAGGACCATGTGCAGTTGCATCAGGCAGTTGCACTGGGCTTCAGATGACACCACAACCCAATCTTTGATGTGGATCCTGGGAGTTTTAAAAAAAGAAAAAATTGCTTAGATCTAGATGGGTGTGATGAACCCAATATTTAGCTCTTGAGTACATGCATTTCTTTGCACAAATTCAAATTCTCAGGCAAATCATTAATTTAGGGACTAATTTAAATGAGAAAATATGTTATGAATGCTGCAAAAAGTTTACATATGGATTAATAAAGACCTAACGCTGATACAGGACTAAAAGTATTTTCAACTATTGTACTAGTAAGAGATTTGAGCTTGTAGAAATTAAACTATAAAATCAGCAACAACCTCTGGCGGAATTCCGGACTACTCAGCAGTTGGTTTTGTACAAAAACAGGGGAGCAAGGCATTTGCTTTTTGGTGAACTTGCTAAAGATGTTAAGAACAAACATAAACAACAGTCCAAAGAGGCGGAAGTGACTTGCAGTTAGCCTGATATTCTGAAATTTCTGAATGAGGAAAAAAGTGAAGCTTTGAATGAGGTAATTGTCTTATAAAATCGGCTGCCATCTTCCTTTCAAAAAAAAAACAAAAACAAAAAGACACCAGCTACCACCTTCATATGCTCTGCACAAAAACTAGGCATACCTCAGCCTGCAACATGCTGCAAAAGATCTCCACAAAATGTCAATTCTTCCCTTCCATGACCCCAATTGCTACGGTGTAACCAGAAAAGTTTGTTGTCAATGAATCTTAACAACCTGAGATGAGTGGAGAATTTTGCAGACATATTTTTCTCCTTATCAGTTTGTAGACACACTTTCTTCCAACTCCATTATCGACTTTCACTGAGTTAATTTAACTTAGATAAATCACCAATGTAAATTAGCATATACATCAGCCTGCTAATAGATGGATGTTTGATTGGCCTGAAGATGTTTGGATGAATCATCTCCAGTGGCATCATTGCTCAAAATGGGGAATCCTTGTATTGCAACTAGTGCGCTTTACCAAATTGGCATCTGGTGCAAACTGGCTTATCGAAGATCTTGAACTGTGCTTGGCCTAGATAACGAGTTATGGGATGGTGCCTCTAGTTTTCTCTCCCAAACAGTTATTAAAGATTGGGAGGTTCACACTTTTTATGAGGGAGGGGGGAGGAGGACGACGAAGTTCATGGATCTTAAACGAGCCTCGTAAACCAGGTACTCAGTTGCAATTTATCAATAAACTTTGCAATATCATATCTTCCGTGCACTTGATAGAATGTGAAAGAGATGCACTACCATGCTGCAGCTATTAGGATACCTGGAAGGCTTGAACTCATCAAGACCTGTGTATATTGTGCTACTTGAGTGATGGTGAGTTCAAGCATTGAAAAGAACAGTATGATAACAACATTTCTTGCTTGTCCCATATTTATCTTCGTGAAAAGAATGGCTGGCTTACAACATGGAGCTTTATGAAGAAACTAGCAGTATTCTATGAGATTATATTAAAATTTGTACAAAAATCATATTTTTTAGCTTCTATGCGATTTTTTATGATTAATTGGACTAGTTAGACTCTAGCCTCTTGACACCTAGAATTTCTGGAGTGAAAGTACAAAAGAAAGCCATCTTCTAGCAATACAGGGGTCCGACCCAACCCACAACCCAATATAATTTGATTATATATTTATATTATATATATTGTTAGCATGGAATAAAGACTACATCAACAGTCAATAGCAACATGACAATGCCACATGATAGAGTCTAGTTGACCCACTATTGAGCACATGAAGTTTAGGATTTGGTGTAGTATTTCCTAGTTTGTTGTGTGCCACACGTTGCAAGTTGATTTCTTAGTGTTGGGAATAAAGCCAGCCACGTGGCACTGCCACATGGCAACATCTCAAGACCCACAAGGGCCAACTGTTTTGGTGGTCCAAGGGACCAAAATTGGAGCCTTTGCTTAATTATTTTTTTGAAAAGCATTTTTGCTTAATTGTTAAATCTTGCTATTTTTAGTAAAGTTGTTTTTAGATAATATGTTTGAGATTTGTTTTGATTAAAGATAAGATCCTTCCTAATGAGATAATATCTTATTCTATTTTTAGAGATGTGGGTTGTTTCCAATTGTAGGGATATGTTCTCTCTATAAAAAGAGAGCATTCCCATCTTCTCTATTTTGAGCAGTACAATTATTTCCAAACAACCAAAGAGGCTCATCTCCTCTCTCTCTCCAACCGGCGCCCACCAAGGGCCATCGTGGTCACCATCCATCCGGTTACCAAGCCACATGGTGGTGCTCCTCCACGCCTTCAAGCCACACTTGCATAGTCCCCCTCACGTGGACTATTTTTTCCTACGCAGTATCCACGCTTCAATATTTTGTCAATTCTTGACATGGTATCAGAGCCTTCGGTTTAGGCTCCCTGTGCGTGTGGGTATCATAGCTACACATTGGTAGTTCTTGCATCCAAGAAGTCCTCGACAAATCTGACGCCTTACACGGAGAAGGAAAATTGTAAAAGATGACGGAAGCCTCCACTGTGGTTACCAACGCCACGTTGGGCTCAGGAGAAAAGAAGGTGAAGTTCGAGGCCCAGAAAAGAGAAGAGATTTATCAAAAGATATTTCAAGTCATATGGTACCGTTTTATTCGATTTTTTACTCTTCAAAAGAAGAGGTTTTATCGAAACAAAGGGTACTAAACAGATCAAATGAGCAAAGAACGAGCACCACGGCGATCGCTTCGACTTCGACTCAAGAAAAAGAAGAGGCACAATGTAGCCTCTAGAAGAGCACTACGACTGCATCGACTTCACTTTCTCTTAGTGACCTTAGCTTAAATAAAAGCCAAGGGTCTTTTCCAGCTCATGAGTAAGGCGCCATACTTTACGAGGAGGCACGTGGAACCCTCTAATGCATCGGGGAACGTCGAGATAAAGGGCTCGACTCTCGAGCGAAGAAGAGGCATGAAGATCACCCTCAACTTTCAAGAGAAGAACAATGTAGCAATATCAAGTTCGGCAAACCATCATCCTCCTGGCCTTCGACTTGAGAGGGAGTGTTGGGAATAAAGCCAACCACATGATAACCAGCAGGCCACGTAGCAAGTATCACGTGGCGGCATCTAAGGGCCCATCGGGGCCGATTGTTTTGGTGGTCCAAGGAACCAAAATTGGAGTCTTTGCTTAATTGTTAAGTCTTGTTATTTTTAGTAAAGTTACTTTTAGGAAATATGTTTATAATTTGTTTTGATTAGAGATAAGATATTTCCTAATGAGATAATATCTTATTCTATTTTTAGAGATGTGGGTTGTCTCCAATTGTAGGAATATGTTCTCTTTATAAAAAAAGAGTATTTCCATCTTTTCTATTTTGAGCAATACAATTATTTCCAAACAACCAAAGAGGCTCCTCTCCTCTCTCTCTCCAACCAGTGCCCACCAAGGGCAACTGTAGCCACCATCCAGCCGGTCACCAAGCCATACGGTGATGCTCCTCCACGCCTTCAAGCCACACGTGCATAGTCCCCCTCACTTGGACTATTTTTTTCCACGCACTTGAAGTCTCCATGCTCCAATATTTTATCAATTCTTGACACTTAGTTGTCAAGTTAGATAGTTTGATTTCTTTCTTATTTTGTAAGTTTATTATGGTGATTGCCTCCTTATAAAAGGAGGGCAATACATCAAGTTTATTCTTGAGTTTGCAATAATATTTTCTAGTTTTCCAAAACTCCCTCCTTTCTTCTTCTTCACCCCCGACTACTCTCTCTCCTCTCTCCACACATGTCACTATTGAAGAAGAAGGGCTTCATGCTCCCTGCACCTCCAACTTCAACATATATTAATATTCATTTACTTTGAAAAGTATTGTGGTTAAGGTAAGAAATAAGACATGGTTGAATTGAATATTTTCCTCTCCCTCTTTCAACAAATTTTCTCCCCAAAATAAAAATTTCACTTTCCCTGATCCCTATCCCTCTTCACAATACCCTCTCCCCCTTTGAACAAACAAAGCAAAACCCTGCCTTCACCCTAAGCCCACATCACCTCCGTTGTTGTTGCCTTCTTGTTTGCTCCTCGCCAGTGCCGCTCATCAACTTCCATTGTCTCTCCCCTTTGCAAGATACTCCCCTCCATCAACACCTCACAACCCCCTCCTCCCCTCCCCCAAACCCCTACCACCCCTTCCCCAACCCCTCACCACCTCGCTCCACCCCTCCCTCGATATAGATCTATATCTTTACTTTTTTTCTTTGAAGTTCTTTTAACTTTTACTTATGTTATTCGCTTTGTTATAAGATACAAGTTGTTTGTGAGTTTAAATTTTTTTTTTTATTAAATGAAAAAGACATATATGAAACATATAAGAAATAAACATAAACCTTGACGAATCAACAACCCACTCACCTGACCCAACCCAACCTAATTTTATGGGTTGGGATCAATAGCATAATGGATTGACTCGGGTTGGAAAAAATCCCAACCCGCAAACCATGGTTGAGTCCCAACCTGACTCAATCCGACCCATATGTACCCCTAGGCAGTACAATATTCACTCTTTACTTTTCAGCTCACTGCCTGCCTTACTCCTACACCAATCAAAAGAAACCAGCACATCCAAAACTTCTACATAGATGACTCTTTTTGTTGCTAATCATTTGTTAATATTTTGTTTTTTTAAAAGAGAATAATTTGTTAAAACTCCCCAAAGAGTAGATGAACAAAGTCTAAATCCCCCCATTCTCATGGTATTTGCAATGTTGTCATGATTGTTTCTTACACTTTCAGTGGCCTGGAAGAAAACCACTAAATATGCATCTTTGAATGGTTACATAATTGCTGACCCACCTTTCTCCAAGACCTTCTGTAAAATATCATAAAGTTATATTTAGGACATTAATAGTGAAACCAAAGTGGCGACCTTCATTTTTTAGGTGAAGTTATCCGATTGAAATATCTGAAAAAGGAAAGAGAAAAAAGATTTTCCTGAATATAATTAGATTTTGCATGCTCAAGAGAAAGAGTTGGATACAATTTAGCACCGCTTGAACCTTTCCACTATCCAATTGAAAGTCTGCTTTAAAAACTTGGATATGCCATTATATTTTATTCCTTGGCCGTGATGTCCGATCTTCTTACACATGGCCTTATGGGAACTTCAGAAAGCACTTGCTGTTATCCAATGATACTTCCATCTTCAAAAAGAGATGAAGAGGCAAGTGATACTTCCATCTTCATAGCTGCTGTCATATAGCAAATGCAAGTCCATGCTCAAAATCCTTTTTTTTTTTGGAGATATAAAAAAGGACGATTACCGACACTCAATAACCATCCAGAATATCATTTAATAAAAAATATGGAATGTACTTACAGATTATTCAGCCACAACTCAAATCGAGAACTCACCTCCCTTACAACATTTTCAACCCATGCCCTTTCCCTCCTAAAAATGGAGTTATAGCACTGCAACCAAATCGACCATAGCAATGCCACAACCTTCACCCATTCTGCAGTATCCACATGCACCAAAGAGCGAAAGGAATCCCACCAAACAACAAAAGAAGACATATCAGCCTGCCGTATATCACATCTCGCCCAAACCTCCAAAGACAAGTTGCACTGGAAGTAGAGGTGCTCAAGGTTTTTCGTTTTAGCCCCACAGAAAATCCAATATTGGTCACCATTAAATCCTTATTATGATAGTGCTTTAGAGAAAACCAAATTAACTCTCATCTACTACAGCAGCCTGTGGTTTCAAGAAAAAGGCTGAGCATTTGTCTAAACAGCTCAAGATGGCAATTGTGTACAAGCCTTCCTGTGTCTCAACAATGCCTCAGCAACCTTTACAGCATCTGTGTTATCTCGGATATTATGCACTCTCACAATATTAGCACCACCCAGGACTCCAGCTGTCACAGCAGCAATAGTGGCAGGATCTCTTTCATCTGGGTTGACACGGTTACAAATCTCGCCCAAAAATCTTTTCCTCGAAGGTCCAATCAAGAATGGCATATGTGAAGCAGCCAAACTCATTCTACCGAGCTCTGTCCTTATACTGTTCAAACCAGTGAGGATCTCCAAGTTTTGCTTAAATTTCTTTGAGAACCCAATTCCAGGGTCAATTATAATCCGCCAAGCAGGAATCCCTGATAGCTCAGCTTCATTGACTCGCTCGTAAAGCTCAAGGCCTACTTCTTTGCAGACATCTTCATACTGCACCATTTCACTGCTCTGCATTGTTGATGGGTTCCCTCTCATGTGCATTGTGATGTATGGGACCTTCAGCTCACTGACAACTCTAGGCATGTTTGGATCAAACCGCCCACCAGAAACGTCATTTACAATGTGAACACCCTTATTAACTGCTGCAAAAGCAACTTCTGAGTAGAAAGTATCAACAGATAACAGCTTTCCATCAATCTCGGGAAGTTGTAAAATTGCTTCTAGAACAGGCATCAGCCTCTCCAGTTCTTCGTTTACTGAGATTCTAGGAGCCCTAGGACGAGTCGATTGTGCACCAATATCAATAATATCAGAACCTTCAGAGATCATTTCTCTTACACGAGATACGGCATCCTCAACTGACTGGATTCTCCCTCCATCACTAAAACTGTCAGGAGTTAAATTGAGGATACCCATGACAAGTGTTCTCTTAGACCTATTCCACATAGTCCCACCAACTGGAAGGACTCTTTTTAGATCCTTCTCACCAATAATTGATTCACCACCCATCTTTTGCCATGATTCAAACAAACCGCCACCACATCTTGCAAAAGAATGCCAAAATGCAACAACATCAGTATCTTCAGATGATCCTAAGAGATCAACAAGAGGAGCCATCACAAAGGGCCTCTCAAACAAGCGCTCATGTGGAACTCTAAGGTCCTCAGTATCGATTCTGGACTTACCATAGAATAATATGTCAAGATCTATGGGCCTTGGACCATATCTGATCCCATCCTTTCGACCCATATCTTTTTCTATCTGCTTGAGTGCTCTTAATAATTCATGAGGTCTGAGCCTAGTAACACCTCTAACAGCTGAATTGAGAAACAATGGCTGATCAGTGACATATGCTGGTGCTGTTTCATAAAGACAAGCATGCCTTTTAACATCTATGCCCGACGTCTTCATCAAAGATAGGGCTTTATCAAAATTGCTGAGCCTGTCACCTACATTGCTTCCTAAAGCAATAACCACTTCCTGTTCCATGGCATGAACTTGCGAATTATGCTTAGCCGAGGAATGAAGAAAAGAAAATCCTGGAACTGGAAAACAAAGAAGAAAAGTAGTTACTATGCAAAGTTGAAAATTCCAACAAGGGAACAAACTATGGATTACATTCCGTATTTTTGGGGAGAAAAGGGCCATGAAACGTGCTTATCACACAATCTTTCTATTGATGATCCAGAGGTTAATTGTTAAATATAGTTTGAAGACAAAGACTCGCCTTTGTAACTTTGTTTAGGTGCTCCTCTGACCCCATTCTGGGAAAAGGGAATGGGGTAGAAAGGTCCAGAAGTTTTCATTCCAAGGAGCATGCCTTCTTCGACAAGGGAAGAATGCCAACTACATAAAATTTGCAACAAAGACCTCCTTGCCATGAACACAGGAAGAATGTGAGTTCCCCGAAAACTTACCTGGAACAAAAACAGATGCCAAATGTGAACAATAAAGGATCATAGTAGAATCTCTAATACCCAATTGATGACCACAAAGGAAGCCCTTATTTCAATTTTTTCTAACAAATTTCAACGAAACATTCCTTCTTTCTCGTTGCCTACCATTCTATGATGCCAAGCCAGATGCCAGGATCAAGGCGAGGCAACACCAAGGTCCCATGCATATAAGAGGGCAGTGCAAGCAAAACACGGCGACCTTGTTTCCGCTAATATGACCTAAGAAAGGTGGTTTCCATTAGATTCCTTTCCATATAACCTAATGGCAACGAGATTTTAACGTTCAAAGAGAGCTGAGGGACTGGAGATTGGAGAGAAGGGGGGTGGGAATCGGAGAACGGACCTTCGATGCCGCTTGCGAGTCGTCACCCGCCGCTGGAGCCACCACCCATCGTGACCCGAAGCGGAGCGTGAGCCGGTCGTGAGTTGGTGTTCGGGCGAGAGATACCTAAAGCCGAAGGAAAAACCTATAAAATAACCCTTGAGGTGAGATAGGAAAACAGGTGAAATAACCCTCAAAATCTAAAACCTATCCCACGAGTGCAAGCCCACATACGTGATGAGAGGCATCTCCCGGGATGTTTTTCCCAAGTTACCCTCTCCACGGGTCATCTCCTTCGTGACTTTGCATCTTCCTTATTTCTTCCTCCGTTCACATGATCATCTTCCATCCCGATCACATAACCTTTCACGAGTGACGACAGGAAATCAATAAAAAGAATGTCTACGATCGTCTTTACTGCTCCCCTTCATTGATGATGAATGGAGATGTCCTATCATTCAAGGGTTTCGAGCCAATTGTCTATCCCGCCATGGTTATGATCTCCATTTCCTCTTTAGAAAGCTACATGCACCATGGGCCATTGAACCTAATGCTTCTTCACATGTCACACATGTTCTTCATGAGACATGGTAGAGACCATGTAAGCAATAACTCTGGGTTATTCTCCTCACCTACTAACACATTTGAGGTTCTCCTCACATTACTCTTATTACGATCCGATTCCCGAATCCTTACGAGACACGAGAATCGGATCGACTTGACTGATCCCAAGACCCAGTCGTCCAACGAGAAAGTAACCAAAAGAGCAGTAAAATAAACTACATTCACCATGCATATAACTAGCAGTAACAAAATACAGCAGTAAAAAAAAAAACTACTACAGTATACACCACCACAACAATAGAGAAATAAACATGTACATAAACATTAAGCTTACAATAAAAAGAGTACAAGAGTAACAGACACTACTCACTACAACAGAAAGAAAAGTACAGTGGATACTACACAAGTAACACTACTGGGTTCTACTAGGCCTAGTACCCTCTACAGTCGCCAATTCTGGCTACTCAACACCTGGCCCTGAAAGGGTAACAAAGGTGACACGTCAGCAAAACACTGAATAGAGTGGCAACCAAAAGCTAAGAATAACAGTAAGGTGGACAGTAACTGTTATATTTTTAATTTCATTCTTTAATTTTTCCATCTATTCGCTATTGAATTATTTCTCAAATCTTTCTCTTGATCTTGAATGTTCATCGTGGGAACGATCTTGATTGCAGTCTTTTTCGAAAAGTAGAAGTAACACGTGGTGCTCTCCGGCCGAGAGAGTCCCCCATGGTGGTCCTACCCTCAGTCAACCACCCCAAGGTCGCTAATAGACGTAATGGTGACTACGGCACGTGCGATAAACGCACGGGTAGCTACCCTGCACTGGCACGCGATTAGTCGTTTCCGTTAACGGGTGCGCCCAAAGCATAGCACGGAACCAGTATAGAGCAGAGCCCTCTCAGTAACAGGGGTCCAGCCCCTCCACAGTCCACGCACCCTCGCTTGACTACCCTGGTTTGCCCAGTGGGCTTAACAAGTTGGTGTAGGAGGGCCAGTAGAACCCCGGGGCCCGTGGGGTACTAGTGCTCTCCCTACACTAGTAGCTCTCCTCGGTACTATGTATACGAGGGCCAAAAGTCGATACAAAGTGGCCAGACCTAACCCCGGGTCCTTGGGACGACTAGCTCCGCTTTGCACTAAACAGGGGGACAGTTGCTCTCCTTGGTACTCCGTACTCAAGGGCCAGGTCACTTCCCCAATTCTATTCCATTCACTTTCCAGGAGTTCTACTCCTAATTCCCCGTAGGGTTCATGCTCTTTTAACTCGGCCCATTTAGGTTTCATCATTTGGGCTTTATATTCATATAGCACATGTTCTCAACAGTAATTATTTATTCATAAACAGGCAGCTGTTAACCAATTACATGCAGTTATCGTTTCCTTTCTACTTTTCCAAGATTGCAATATATAGATATTCAATCTAGTTTTCCAGTCCTAGGATTCATGCCATACCCTAGGATTTATCATTCAATCTAGTTTTCCAGTCCTAGGATTCATGCAATACCCTAGGATCTATCATGCAATCTAGTTTTGCAGTCCTAGGGTTTATGCAATACCCTATACTTTATTAATTATTTCACAAGTGCATAACATTTCGATAATTAATTAAAAGGGCCACTCTACCCGCAAAACCAGGAGTACTGGGGGTGTAATCGGCAAGCCCGCGCGCCTCCGCAACCCCCAGAGCTGTAACGGAACGGGGTCCTAACACAAGGATCAAATACAAGGAGCTACTCAAAACAGTATACAATTACTATAAACAGGTAGAGGAACTAAATTTGAGAAGAACGAGACTTGAAACACGGAAAACGGACTCCGAACGGACCCTAAACAGGTCAAAAATGACAAGTCTGCCCAAAATCAGACGTCTGGAACTTCTTCCAGATGTCTTAAAAGATAGCTCAGGTCATACCTTGATCTGCGCGGTCCTTCAGACGTCCAGAAGCCCGTTGGACCGTCTGGACTTAATTTCCAGACATCTGACTGTCACTCCGGACGTCTGGAGACCCTCTCCGTCGTCTGGTGCTGTGCCCAGACGTTCGATCTATGTGGAATGGCGTGCCCTTGCGCCTTCCCGAACAAGTCCTGCACACACACGTGCCCGTTCTCAGCAAAAAAAAATGCAGAAGACTTCGGCGGAACGGCTGCATGGCCGTACACGCGAAAGAAGGTAAAAACAACGTACCTTTCAAACGTCTGGACCTTCCTCCAAACGCCTCCTGCATCGTCTGGACATATGTCCAGACGTCTGATTCTGGGAAATTTTCCCAGAATCAGAACCTCCTCGCCCTCCGCCCGCAGCGCACTGTCGTGCAACGCCCGCCTGCTGCTTGAGTTGCAGCAGCTCCTCCGCGGCACCACACGCTTGCTATGCACCTGATGGTCGGCTCTGGCTGCTCCGGGGAGCTCGCAACCTCGCGATCAGGCTCCCTCTCCCTCTCGTAACAGCCCCTCCCCACACACTCGCAGCAGCCGCTGCTGCCACTCTCGCCCGCTCGCTCTCTCGCTGACAGGGAGAAGAAGAAGAAGAAGGCGGTGGAGTGAGGGTGAGGTAGAGAGAGGTGTATTTGAAGGTAGCTGCGGGGAGAGAGAGAGAGAGGAAAAAGGTTGCGTCTGCAGGGAGGGAGGAAAGAGAAGGAGGAGGGCGGCGGGTGCGTGCGCAGACGCGAACCCGTACGCCGAAAAAATTTAATTCCAGACGTCTTAAACGACGCTTGATGCCCTGATTATAACAGCTCTGCTATATGATGAGGGGAAAAGGAGGTCATGGAGCAATGTCTTCCTCCTCTCCCAACATATAATGCCATCTTCTTGTTCTCTTGTTTTTCATGGATTTTTCCTCATATCTACTCATTTCAGTTGATTCTGACCACCTTTTCTTTTCAGTGTCAGTTATTGTATGTGTTTGTGCTACTCTTTCAGTTGTTGTGATACTACTGTCTTCCTCATCTTCGAGCCCTAGTTAAGGTACTCTTTTTATTCCTTAATTGACAATAATTTGTTGATCTTTATGTGAGAAAATTTATGATATTTTTATCTTCGTTCCATAGTTGCTAACATTTTTTTTTCTTGTCTTACTGCCAATTTATTAGATTACTTGTTGGATTCCAATTTGTGGTTTGTTATTTTGCGGATAGTTTGAGGTCAAGTATGTTCTTTGATCTTCATTTCACAGTCACCAGAACATTTTGTTTCTTTTTTTCGTTCTCTTGCAAACAAATTGTCGGATTGCTTGCGTAGAGATAGTTTGCTGAAGATAATTTATTTCTTCCAGATTTGCTATACTAATTTTTTGGTGAAAGTCTCCTCATTTTCTTTAGTTGACTCTTCTGTTGCTAATACAAATTTCAAGTTTCTCAGGCCAATGATCTCATTCTCTTTCCCCTATTTACTCTGCATCAAATAATTTGTTATTTATCAATTTCTCACCTTAAAAAAATCTCATTATTGCATAAATTCACCTTTGCTATCGTAGATCACAATGATGTGAGAAAAGAGAAAAGAAATTTAAACTAACACAATGGGAAGTAATCTTTTTTATTTTCCGCTACTAAATGCTTTTTTATCTTTATTTCATAAGTGTATATATATATATGTATCTCAATCCTTCGGTTGGAATTTTTTCCCGATGTTGTAGTGTTGTGAAATACATAAATTAGTTACATGAATTTGTTTTTAAGGATCTATCACGTGGAGATCTACATTTGACCTATTGGTTAATAAAAATGTCCTTTGACTTTTTTTGTCAAATACATTGATTTTAATTTTACTTTTTCATCTTTTCTCATAGTATACTCATTAATGCAATAAGTTCCACAAATCAATCATTGTTTAGTAATTGTTTCTTTTAATATTATATATTAAATTAATTTAATTGTATTTTCACATTAAAAGAATTGATGCCTTGTGTCTTTGTCTTTACAAGGTATATTTACCATCATTTCTCCTCTGAATAATTTTCCTATCTATATCCCTGATGGTAACAATTATTCTTAAATATATGGTAAGTTTTATGTAATTATCACTTGAAAAATGTGATATTATACAGTATATTTACATGAATGTTATTGAAAAGATACTTTATTTTTAAAGATAACACCACATCCATCTTTATTAATCGGCACTTAATTTTAAACTTAAAATAGATTTTTTTTTTTTTAATCTCTGCCTTTCATCTTCTGCAACCCTCTTCCACCTACCTCTACCTTACCTCTTCTTTCTTTCCACTCCTCCCCCCACCATTCATCCTCTCACGTCCTCATAACACCACCTCCACTCCTCTCTCTCCTCATCACCTCGAATTATTAAAATTTAGAGTGTTTCTTTTGATTCAATTATAATATTTATAATGTAAACATAATGGCAACAGGTTCGAAATCAAACGTAAAAATCTAATTACATCAAAAAATTTATAATATTTCTAATATAATCTAATTGTAGAAGACTACGAAATTAAACACGAAAAATCAACCTCTATGTTATAGCTTTCATGTCTTTAATATCATTCTTTTACTTTATGAGTATCTTCTTGACGTTCAACGAGATTATTCCCAAAAAGATACCTACCAACGTGTCTAGCTCTTCATAATGTTGAGTCTAAGTCTTCCCCGTGACTATTACACAATTCATTAGCTAGATCTTGTTACTACCAAAAAAAAAAGATATGAGAAATCAAGTTATATTGTGATCATTCAAATGGAGCCTGACTTAATAAGCATATATGCACGATCTCCTCACAAGTACCATAAGACTAATGCTCTAAGGTTCACGTTAATAATTAACATTGCTCATATAAATGACACTTATGAAAATGACATAAACCCAATTTAAATTTAATTCCTCTACTTCTACCTAGACATGAAATCTAATTCTAATTCAAATCTATCATCAAGGCATCTAATTCGAAATTTGTGCATATGCACTCAATCTTATCAAAGGATTTCCATTGACAGACATACCTTGCACCAACTTATTGACAATTATGCAAGGATGGAATTGGATGTCAACAATGATTCAAACCCTAAGCTCTATGAAGTAAAATGAGGTAATGGATGAGAATGCACCTTTACATTAGTATCTACCTTAAAGTTTATAGCAAATGGGATGTAACATGTGTTGTTCCATACATAAGAGTAGTTGGCAGATAAGAGGTGTGCTCTTGTGGAGTAAGGTTACTGAGTAATGTGGCTTTGAAATATAGGATTAAGGGTGATGAAAGGTGTAATAATAAAGTGCAATTTAGTCTAAGAGTACAGATAACATTTACCCAAAATCATAAATAAGAAACACAAACTTTGAAAGCTTATATTTTTATTTTCATGAATAATCACACATGTCATCTAAATGACCATGATTTTGGGAAGCATGAATCTCCATTCAACAATTTAGGAATTAAATTTATGCTCAAATTGTTAGCTTAAGGATGATCTAACTAGCCATAACTATAGCTCTATACACCAATAGTTGTCTTTTAGTGTGAAAATTTAAATTATTAAAGTTGTAATTTGCATTGCCCAAAATCCACTTATGTTCATCTATCTAATTGGCTAAGATTGGGGATAAATATGTGGATAGATTTTAAGTATTCGAGCAATCTTCTTGGCAATTGTGAAAAATGAGAGTTCGTGTTATTTATCGTACAATTTGAGGTCAAATGCATTTGAGTTGGTCACCAACTTACCCTTGATCATCCATAAAGGCCAACAAGTGCCTCCTATAAATAGCCCAAGCCATTTTGACGGTGAAAGTAATTGCAAATGATTCATCATGGCATTATAGAAGTGTGACAAATCAAACATTTAAAACTTCGATTAAATCTAATTCAATGTTCAAAAAGCGTCAAAGAACATGAAGAAAAACAACCTAATGAAACCACATAAGAAGAACTAACTTCACTTTGTTATTAGATCCCCATGAGTATAGAAATTATATCTGTAGGGATGTAGTATAGCACCCTATTTGTTGTCTCTTATAATAAGCCTTGGCTTAGAGGAACTCTCTTATTCTCAACAGACAAATAAGACCCTCAATGTCAAGTAGACTCAATCTTGTGTAACCACGAACCTTTTACTATCCTTGAAAGTAATCCTCTCCTCTTTCACCACTCATGGCCTCTTTAAAGAAAATAGTAGAGATATACTTTTACTTGTTAGAAGACTTTCCTTTATAGTAGAAGACCAACGACTCTAGTAGCCTTGTTATTGGTGGAGAAAACGACCAACAAGTAAACAAGAAGAAAAGGAACAGTTATAGAGACTCTTCTCCTCTCATCTTTTTTTTTACAAATTTTAGTATATTTTGTTGCATACAAAAAGATAAGATTTTCTTTAAAGCCTTTGGGGTATATTTATAGAGAACATTTTCTAATATGATGAGAATTGTTGGATTAAGTCTAATCATTATGAATGATTTCTACTTTGAAATTTACACAAGAACTCTCATAGTTAATGAGCCAATTGGTTTTAATACCTAACTTGCATTAATTTTCATACTCTTTTGGATTAAGACCAAATTCTTTTAGATAAATTAAATGTCAAATCAAATATTGGTGTTGAATTAAATTTTTCATAATTGCACTTTACTGGTTTATAGCTACAATGAAGAGGAGGGGAAAGTGCCTAACACCTTTAGTAGATTTGAAATCGCCTATGGAGAATTTTTACTATTGGTAGCGATTCTTATCTAGTTAAGAAACTTAGAGTAAGCCTCCATTTGGTTTGGTATGAAAAGGAATCATAGTCTAATGTGTCGAGAGCATTTTTGAAGTCTATCTTAAGACTTATGCCAGCGATGGATGATCTCGTCTATAATTCCAAAGCAATGTCAAGGAGGAAGGTGATTGACTTAGAACCCCATGATGCCTTTAGGGTCCAAATTAAAGGCAAGGCCCAATCACGTAAATGAATGAAATCGAGTCATAAAGAAAGATTAGAGAAGAACATGCTTAAGTTTGGTTACCTTATCCAACTGCATATGATGTACGTTCAATTATTTGACCCATCGCTTAAGTTTACTATGGGTAAAGTGATTTTTATACAACAATGTTCTTTTAAACTCTCAGTGCAATAATCGTTCTTTGATTACAAGGTGGAATATCAAAATCCTTATCTCCTCGTTGCCTGGCCTATCCTTCATTTTATATCCTTCTCGAATCTTCACGACTATAGGATTCTTCCTTGGTGATAGCATGAGGATTTTTCCTAAGATTTGTGATAGAGGAGATTTATTAGAGATTACTTGTGAAACATGCAACATGTTCTTCCTTTTTTGGCTACCTTTTTCACGAAGGGTTGCAAGATTTGCAATCGAATTTATTACATGGATCATAATAAAGGGAAAGAAATTTTATTTTAAAATAAAAGGGAAAACAAACTTAAATTGCGAGGTCATAGCTAGGGTGGAGCATTGGGCAGAGCTTGACCCGACTCGACCTGATTTGAATCCGAGAAAGCCTGTATTTTTTATTGAGCCGTGGGCTGGACCCAAAATTTTTATGAAATCAAGGCTTGGGCCCGACCCAAGGCCCATGTTTATGGGCCCAGGGTTGGGTTAGGTCAGACCTGATTTCGATTTTCAAGCCGAGTTTTTGGGTTGGGCCCAGAAAAGTTTGTTAAAGCCCATAAATTTTATTAGGGCTATTTTTTTTTTTTACATGAGACCTACCAACCAAATAAATTAGCTTAAAAATATAACTTGTTATTTTCCTAAAAAATGCTAGACTTTAATATATAACGAAATTATTTACTTGAAATCATCTCCTAGTTAGTAATTTACTTTGTTGTAAATATTATTCAAAGTAGGGATTGGACATGACATTATTCAATATTATTCAACATAAGTTGTATTACACAAAGTTACCATACGATACAAGTTACAAAACAATGTCGTCGTCAGAGATGACCCGCTGGTGAGAGATTAGTTAGAAAGGAGAGGAGATTTAACAAGACTTGTCAATCGATGCCTGAGATGGCGAGTGCGTGAGGTAGCTCGATGCCTTAATGGAGTAACTATGAGCACAGCTACACGGAGGGGAGGGGATTCTGATTTTGTGCGTGGGATTAAAGGGAATTGGGAATGGTGATAGTTAGAATTCCTCTTTTAATTTTTAGTTAAAAGGGAAAAAAAAGTTAGGAACTTGGGTAGGGTGGGTCGGGCCCAACAAGCCTTTTTAGGTTTGGGTCAAGTCAGATCTAAACTCAATTTTTTAAAAAAATTAAAACCCAAGCCTGACCCAAATAATATCCAGGCTCGAGTAGAATCGAATCGACTTAACCTAATACTCCACTCTAATTATAGCCGTACTCATTAATATGCTCATAAATAGCATTTGAAGCTATTTAGAAATTTCATCACGCTTCTATGTATTACATGAAGCGGTGTGGAATGACTTCTGTAGTTGCCACTGTCTAAAAATTTGCCATTGCGCGTTTGCATTTGAAGTTACTGTAGCTATTAATGAATCTTTCCTCGGTTCACGTAGGTAACTTTCCCATGGTAAAAACTGCGAATCTCCGCCCAACCTCGGTTATGGGCATGTAAAGAGAGGCGTCCCAAAATTTTGGCATTTCCCTTCTCCTCCACGCCAGGGAGAGCGGCGCTCGGACTAAAGAGTGATCGTCGCTACACCACGCTGTTCCAACGCCATGGAGTCCTCCTCATATGTATCAAAAGTGCAATCTTTCAGCGGCAAGACCGAGGTCACTTGGGACAAGTACGAGGCGCTCTCTGAAAGCGCTCCCCTTTTTTCTTCTTTTTTCATCTCGTTGCTTGCGATGGTTTTGGGGTCTTTTACAGCAGAAGAGATCAGTTTGTTATCCGTTTCCGCTTTGATATATTTTTCGGATGATTTCGGTTTGGAGTATGCTCTGTGTTGGGTGAAATGTGTAAGAAAGAACGGATTTTTTGATGTGTGTTGATGCGAAATGGAAAGGGGAATTGCGAAATAGCGGAGAGTTTAGTGTGGCACTGCAGAGAAGGAAGCTCAATGCTTTGGTTCGAAAGCACGGGGGAAGATGGAAGAAGGGTTGGAAGGAAATTGTTAGGAACAATCTTGCTTTCTTGGAACTAAGTTGTAGTTCGAGGATGGATTTGAGTGGAGGGAAAAAAAAGGAGACCTTCTAGTGGAGCTCAGTTCATGCATGAAAATGCTTGTTTTTGCAAGTGTTATAAAGAGAGTCGAGCTATTGTTTGATGGATGAAAGCTAAATGGCGAATGGAAGAATAAAACATCAGGTATCTAAAATAGCTGGAATAGAGATTTTTGTGGACCAGGGCCAAAATAATCTGGTATATAATAATTGAAATTTAGCTGTGTTGATGGGGATTTGCGATAAAGAAACATCAGTGGCGTAAATTGTATCAGGACTTTATGGGGAAAATGAGAATCAGGTGGCAATGGCTACTGTGAGTTTTGGAGTTTTTAGTTAAACGGAAATAAATCGGTTCAAGTCCAATATGATCAATATGATCAACACATGGTCATGCTAGCTAGGATTTATGACACCTATAGGCGCTTTTTTGGAGCGGGAAATCTCAATTCTGAGGTAAGTATCTCATGTTGGAAGGCTGGATTGTAGGATTACAAAGAAAATCAAGAATACAGTAATTTGTTGGTGGTGAGGAGAGAAATGAAGGTTCTTTGTCCTGGATAGGAAATATATATTTTGATTCCAAACTATCAAGATTATTTCAGATTAACAAAGACTGCTGGAGGAATGCTTGAGAGCAGGCAAGCTCAATGGTCTTCTCATCTTCCCTTCCCAAGAAGAAAGGTTGTGGATCTTAATTGGATCGTACACATGTCATGTAGAGGGAATCTTGGATCAGGTAAATATGGGTATTGTGACTACGACGAGAATCGTTATGTTCTTGCATCAATAGAAACAAAATAACCTAAATTCAACAAGTCAAGCTTTAGGCATGATAGCAAGGATTTGGGAATTGCATTGGAAAATCTGAAGACTTCATATTTATCAGAATATCGTCTAACCATGGGTAGTTATGGGAAGGTACGCAACCCATTTGCATTTGAGCCAATCTGATCTATTATAATTGGTCATCGGTCGACCCATCCTAAAGTGCACCTAGTTGACCAGGCATCTGATTTGTAACAAGTAGCTGTTGGTACCATATAATAACTTTGTCCAATAATCTTACAGTGCGGATATCAATCTGTTAGAACATATATTAATCAAATCTAAATCAACAAATATTTTCTAAAACATGAACAAAGTAATGTTGTCAGTGACATTGGTTACGGCAAGGCATGGATGATGCAATGATGGTATTGGTTGTAGCAACGATGACATCAATGATAGTGACAATGTCAGGTGTGGCAGCAGTACGTGCATTGTTGTTATGGTGGTGACACCAACTTTGAGGCAACATTGCACTTGATGTTGGCTTTGTTATCGGCTTCTGGATTGTTGGCCGCAGCAACAATGTCAGCCTCATTGGTCAGTAGTGACACTGTTGACAACATTTTAGTGGCCTCAATGTCAGGTAGCAATGTCATTAGCATTTGCGGCATCATTAATGCTAGCTTTGTCAATTGATGCAGCAGTGGTAGTTGCATCATCATTGATGGTGTTAGTGTCACTGACTGTGAAGTTGGCAGTGGCCACCTGTATTTTAGATTAACATGGATAACCATGGGAACCTATTGTTACCCACCAAGTAAGCAGTTAAGTTCCTGTCTCAGATCAGCTAATAGCATACCTTGTTCAGTGGGTTCAAAAGTGTTGGGACGGGCTTGGTACCCATTTAACCAGGTCAATTTGAACACCCCCTTTTCTTTTCAAAAAAAAAATGAACACCTCCTCTGCAATTAACAAATGCAATGGTTGATTGGCATCCTCTAAGTCAGCATTTGCATTATACACTATGGGGTTCCTAGGTCACCATAGGCTAGGGATGTGCAATGAGGTTCAGTATGCCAGAGACGCATGGGGAAGCTTAAATAACAAAATACATATTCTCTATCAAATTCTATATTTGGATTTTATTATCAACTTGTCTGCAATGCCAGTAAATCTCTGAATTTAAGAACCAGAAAATTCAGAAAGAAGTACATTATGTTTGTCTGGAAAAAATTGTAAAAGAAGTACAATAAAAAAATCAAATTTTATGAAGTCAACTTGGTTTATTTGATTATAATATGATTTGTGAAACAGTATCAAGGGAAGTGAGGGAATACTGAATAGCAGAATTTCAGATAAGTGTTCCGGACTGTGGTTGGCAGTCAGCAGCTTTAGTGCGTGTGCACGTGTGTGTGCATGTGTGTGTGCATGTGTGTATTTGAGGTTAGCTTTAATGTATTTGTTGTCCCTGATTCCATGCTTAAGCTATGATCCACAATAAAGCTTCACATGACATTTTGGTGTATTAATATCAATTCCCAGATCAAGGTTTCAAGATGGCTCTATGCTTGTTTCATTCTATTCTAACTTGCATCGTTAAAATGCAAACATCAACATAACAATCAGATCTCTTAGTTATGGATGTAATTTATCAAGAAAGACCATTCTGGTGAAAATTTAGATCTTAAACACATTGTATGTGAAATTTCGTCTAGAATAGAAAAACTTTTAGCACACATATTTAAGGAAAAGCTCAAAATATTAACATGTAAAAAATTAAAAGACTTTTACTTTCGTGAAGTACTGTCAATAAGCTTTGTAAATTCAAAGGTACATTTGTAAAAGATGTGCTCAGCTCAGATAAGCTATTTGAGCCTTGGGCTCATTGGGAGATTCTCCTATATATATATATTGTATAACTGAGTCTTTGCACCTATAAATGAAGCCATGACTAGCATGCATGCTTACATTGCATTGTGCCTTTCCACGTGTCATTCTGCCATACTAATTCTGATAATAGTTATTTTCTGAATATCTTTTTTGGGCTATCTAGATTTTCCAGGATCTCTTCTCAGATGGGCAAGCTAATAAATCCTGTCTGCTTTGCTGATTTTGTTCACTTCCTAATGACTCAACGATTTTCTGTTCGCGAAATTTCCAGGCTTGACAAGAGTCGGTTTTATGTCATAGGAGCTGGTCTATTTACTGGAGTTACTGTGGCACTATATCCTGTATCAGTGATCAAAACCAGAATGCAGGTTGCTTCGCAGGAGCTTGCAGAGAAAAATGCCTTCACAGTCATAAAGAACATTCTCAAGACAGATGGCGTTAGAGGATTCTACAGGGGTTTTGGCACAGTCATTACTGGTCATGTTCCTGTTAGAATTGCTTATCTTACCTCTCTAGAAACAATGAAGATTCTCTCTTTCCACATTCTGGCTCCTTTTAAGCTCTCTGAACCTGCACAAGCTGCTATAGCAAATGGCGTTGGTGGAATGTCAGCATCTATTATTTCTCAGGCCATATTTGTTCCTGTTGATGTCGTAAGAAGTGTCCTGAATACTGCCCCTTACATGCTTTTATTGTGCTTCCTCAGTAGGAAATTACATTCTCCTTGCCAAGTCATTTTTCTGTTGCTTTGACATTTCCATCACCTCTAAACATTGGATCTTTGTATTCGGTATATCAATTTGCTCAAGTCTAGTACTCATTCTACTTTTTAAACAAAATGTTCTGTGTTCCTGAAAAGAGAAAACACTTTTAGTCATATGAGAGAGAGTTTTATTTGCCACCACCTAGTTAATCAAAATATAATTCATACTCATTTTTTGAAAGGGAATTCATACTCATTTGGTAACATCAAAGGTTTGCATTCTTCTTTGTATGCCGTGGGAAAATGTTTCGCACCTTTGGCACTACATTATTTCTGAATTAATAGTCATTTGCCTGCATATCAAAGGAAAAAACCTTGTTAAATTAATCATCTTTGACTTATAATTTAGTATCAAGTTGGATGGAGGAAGAAGCTTCTATTGATGTCTATCGGGCAAATGGATCAGGTAAATGGGTAAGGAATCAAACCTATACCTATACCCAATCAGGGTTTTAAATTAAACCCCATGCCCACACCCATTTATAAATGGATCAGGTTCTACTCACTATAGTTGGGTCGGGTAGATTGGGTTTGGGTCAGGTTGAAAAAAACTTTATCTGCAGTTGAATTACCACATAAAGAATATACAGCAAATAGAGAGATAAAATTGGAAAAAATGCTTCATTTTGTAGTACTGCGACACTTTTTTACATGTCACATTTGATGTACAAGAAAAAATAAAGGATATTTTGATATTAGAAAGCAGTAGGCACGTATCGTGTATCCTTACATGTTAAATTGATTGATTTTGCTTGTGCAAGTAAGCTAGTAGCCATTGAGATGCTCATGCTTGCTGAATTTTAATTTGCATGTCAATGCTCTTTGGCAAGGTCGATTTCGAGCATACTTTAAGGCAGCGTTTGGTTGGGGTATAAGGGGTGGGATAAGGGTTAAGAGGTGGGGTGGGATAGGAATAGCACGGATTCCAAGAAATTCACTCTTCCCATATATATTCCCTCTTTCCATCACATCAAAACCCACTAATACTCTCTTTTTCCACATATAACTCAAAAAATAATACTTAATAATTAAAACCCATCACATCAAAACCCACTAACTCTCTCTCCTCTCTTACAAAACCAACATACCAATTATTAATAATCCCACCAATCATTACAATCCTATCAACCAAACACCTTTTATCCTTATTCCACTCCTATTCTATCCTGGTGTAGCACTATCCCCCTACCAAACGCAGCCTAAGTTGACTTTTTCTTCTATGCTAATGTTTTTTTGTTATTTGGTGAGGTATTTTCAATTTTCTATTTATAGTTGTGGTACTTGATCGTGTGGTAACTTGTCATGTGGCATGCAATGATTATCATCTAAAGATTCGAGTGGTAATGTCATTCCACATTACAATAGAATTCCATGTATTGAAGAATATAAAAAACATAGACACAATATTGAATAGCATCAGGAAGAAGACATTAATTTTCGTCGAAAGTCATTCAAGAGAAGGGAAAAACCGTGGAAGAACTGTAGCCAAGGGCCTAATTCTTCAACTATTTTCTTGAAGAAACCAATAGCACATGACCACATACATAGGTTGCACTTCCTCCCACAACTCTCTCAACTAACAATGTGGGACTAAACATATACCAAGCACTCATTGGTTAATCAAATCCTTCTCAAAATCTAATTACCCATCCATGCTAATAGACATAGCCCTCAACATTGAAAATTCTTTTAAAGTAACTGAAGGGGAGGAAATATAATAGATCGAGGAAATTTGTGAAGGAAATAAATGATGGTCGAGGATAACTAGCTTAAGAAGAGATGAAAGCCATATTGTTTTAAACTCCTATATCATTATCTATTTCAACTTTGTTGGCTTAAACTTTAAGCTGTGAACTAATTTGTACTTGACCATATGGTTTACCATAAACTTGTTGATTTAGACTTTTAGTTGTGGTTTCTTGTTGTGCTTGGAGTGCTGGTTCTGAAATGTGAAAAGTTGAGGAGCAGAAAACTTGTTTTGGTAGGAAATTGGAATCGTGATGCATGATTTTGCTTTTTTGGAGTGAAGGCCAAGTACTCATGTCAATATTGGAAAGATTTATGTTTAAAAAAAAAGGTAAGCTTTGCGTTTGGTTTTGGTCATAAGAGTTGTTGTGCTCTTAGTTCTTTTCCTCTTTGTCCTTGTAACCTTGCTTTAACCATAATTAGTCGCTAATTTTAGCACTGTTACACTGTAAGCATTTGCCACCGCTGTATTGCTATAATAAGTATACAAAATTAACAAAGACAGTGAATTAGAAGCATATGTTTTAGCCATTGTGATTCGAACATCAATAATATTTGGGTTAGCCACATGGATTCTTTGCATCTACTTAGATAAGTTAAATCCAAATAACACCACTTTGAACCTGTGCATCAGAAGGCTCTCTTCACATCCCCAAACCATTTTAAATGAGTCTCACTCATTTTATCTTGTATTGATGTGGAATCAACCTTTTCTCTAATGTCCTTCGTTTGGATGAGATTTTTTCTCATGTCTACAGCTCCACCTCTACATCTGGTTAAGCCACATGTATCCTTTGAATGTGCTGACAATTAATAGGCCACCTTTCACATCCGCAAAACATGGCAGGTAGTGAAGCCTTGTAGTGCTTGCCATTTACTTCCAAAGAATTCTTCTTTTTGTAAAGAACCTAAAGCTCCTCTTCACGTCAGCAGACATGCAATAGCATTGACTTTGTGTTTCCATCAATTCCTCCATTCTGTTAAAAATTTGACCCCAGGTATTAAGAAGACCCCTTTTCTGAAATATATTCCAATTTTTAGCTCTGTTCCAAGTAGATGTCCTACAATGGTGAATTTATATTACATATACCACACAATGTAAAGATATTAGATTCCAAATCCTCTCTGATGATTGCATTTTCTTTCACTCCATTGGCCTGGTTCATGAGCAGAATGTCATTTCGACGTAGCATGTATCATGCTACCTCATCTTGAATGTGCTTTTGATGTCTTGGTTTGGTTAAAGGAAGCCTTTCCAGTGAAAAAGGTATATTTGCCCTTGAGAGAGGAGGTGAATTTGAAAGATGATAGCTTTTTCGAAGATTAGAAGCTTATTCATTGTGTGCCATCTTAGGTGATCCTCCCATCACACACAGGAACCTTGCTGCCATCTGTACTCATCCATTCTTTTCTTGAAGGCTCTACTTAAGGTCAAGATTTTTGCTTGGCTCCTTAGAAGAACGTAGTTGATAATATGGATTTTTAGGAGCAAATGGACACCAGGAGAGGATGTTATTTATGTTGGCTATGGGGTTAAGGATAAGGGTGTTGATGTCATTGTTATTTTTAGTTCTTTACTATTTTCTATTTCTTTATGGATATGTATGCAACTTTTATTTTTGTATTCCCTCCTCTCTATATAAGAGAGGTTGGGATTTTCTTTTGGAATAAGACATTTAATTCTTTTCTACATGGTATCGATGTAGCAATCTTAGGTCGATGTTCGATATCGACTTGATTTCCATACCCCCTTCTCCTCCGTTTTCAATCCACCACTGTCGTCGCTCACTCGACATTGCTACATTGCAGGATCGCGTAGCGCCGCACCACGTGCAACAGCAGCAGTGAGCACCAACACAGCATAGCGCGACTACATGCAGTGCATGTTGTACCGTAGACCACATAGTGTGCACAACACCTTGTGTGGTTGCCTGCAGGTGCACGTAGCGTTGCAGTGTGCACGACAGTTAATGCGTCGCGTACATGTGAGTCTTCCCTTCATCAATTCTGTGTTGTTTTATGCCCTCAAAGATGACTTTGTGCTCTCCATGACATGCTCCTGCTCTATTTGATTCTTCCGGGGAGGCTGTGGATGATTTAATCTCTCTTTACTATGGCAACTCGGATCTGTTCTTATTTGCTAATTGGGATTGTTTCCCAGTTCCTACTTGGGTTTGTCTACTACTACTACTTGGGATCATTTTCCACCATTACCCTTGTTTCAACATGTTGCCTTCTTGGAGGGTTTCTATTTTGATGGGTCTACTTTAGAGACACTTTGACCTCATGTGACGGTGATCCCTATGCGCTTGCTGCTTTCACCGATGTCGATGGGGCTTAAGCAAATTTGACATCTACCATTGCTAGCAAGTGGGCGATTGACTCAAATGCATCTATTCATCTTACTAGTGATCATAGTTCTTTATGTTTGACTTAGCCAGCTAGAGTAGTTACCTTCGTAACGTTGGAAAATGGCTCCTACTCCCAAGTGACTACAGTTGGGGATGGTCAATTTTCTTTCAAGCTGTAGTTGTTAGATATTCATTGTGCACCTGGGTTCCCTATGAGTTTCCTCTCTATAAGCAAGCTGTGCAAGGATATGAGGTGTCGTGTCATATTTTAAGAGTACCATTGCTACTTCTAGGACATGAGAACTGGTTAGATTATTGGTTGCAGATATGAGAGGGATGGACTATACTACCTTGATATCCCACTTATTTTGCCAAAGCTGCCTCTATCTCTACAAATCCTCTACTATGGAATCATTTACTTGGTTATCCCTCCTTTGGGAAGCTTCGTTAGATGTTCTTGGATATGCCTCACTTGCCAAATTTGATTGTGAGGCTTGTCAATTGGAGAAGCATTACGAATTTACTTTTCTTCATGGATAGAGGAACTCAACAGATTACCCTTCCAGTTGATTCATTGCAATGTTTAGGGACCATCTCGTATGACTAGTATTTCAGGCCACAGAAACTGTCATTTTTATTGATATTACAACAGATCCACTTGGGCATTCTTTATGAAAGATTGGCCTGAGATCCTTCATATAGTAAAGCTGTTCTTTGCAAAGGTGTAGAATGTCTGCTCGACATCTATCATGACCTTTCACAAAGATAATGTCTTGGATTCATGCAAAAGGAGCTAGAGTAATTCTATATCATAAATAGCACCTTACATTAAACATCCTATGCCTATACCTCTCAACAAAATAACATTGCTGAGAGGAAGCTGGGACATATATTGGATGCCGCTAGGACCCTCCTTGTCTTCATACAAGTGCCAAAATAGTTATAGGGAGATGTTGTACTCATTGCTATTTATCTAATCAATCAGGTCCCTTTATCTGTCCTAAAAGGGGAAACCCTATTCCAATTATTGCACCTTGATGTGGATCGACCCTTTGCTCCCCCACTACGTGTTTTTGGATGTACATGCTATATGCATGCCTTTGGGTAGTAGGAGAAGCTGCCCCCACGAGCACTTAAGAGTGTTTTCCTTTGTTAGCCATACACTTAGAAGGGATACTAGTGTTATGATTCGAGTAGTTGATAGTATATAGTTATTGCAGATGTGACATTCTTTGAGACGGTTCCTTTCTTCTTTGAAGAAGGAACCAATATTGAGCTTGTTGCTCGCCAACTACAGACATACCATAGATGAGAGAGGGAGCCTCATCCTGTTCCATTGCCTACTATGTCAGCTCCTTTTGATGATAGTTATAACATGTTGTCATAAACATAGAGTTAAAGTGAGGAAGATGATAAATCGATTGTTTTGAGGAAAGCCATTTGCTTTTGTAGACTCTATCTTGTCTCTCATTTTACATTCGTGACACATTTGGATCCTTCTATATAGTGACTTTCTGGAGCATTGCTTAGCACTGTCATTCCATGTGACTACTCAAAAGTCTCCTAGGATCCTCGGTGGAAGACTACTATGGATGCTGAGATGGAGGCCCTTACTACTTGTGGCACATGGGAGCTTGTGTCATGCCTACAGGGGGCCAGGATTGTTGATTGCAAGAGGGTCGACATAGTAAAGTATCTTGCGGATGGTAGCATTGACAGATTCAAGGCTAATCTGACAGACCTATAAAGTGGACTACTCTAAGACCTTCTCTCATGTGGTTTGAGTTGCTTCCATACGTGTCATCCTGCTTGTTGCTATTAATAGGAACTAACTGTTATGTCAGCTTGACATCGAGAATGCCTTCCTCTATGGAGATTTGATTGAGGAGGTGTATATGAGGCAACCTCTTGGGTACAACATTAAGGGGGAGCCTGTATGTAGGCTGAAGAAGGCTATATATAGCCTCAAGTAGAGTGTGGTGATGAAGATTGGGTTTAAATGATTTACGTTAGGTCATTTTATCTTCATTAAGACGGCTACCTTTGGCACTGTCGTTCTCGTTGTGTATGTTGACAACATGGTTTGGAAGGGAGATGTTAGTACGAGGGTTCAAGAGGTTAAGGCATTCTTGCAAAAGGTCTTTGTTATAAAAGACCTAGGAGAGCTACGATATTTCCTGGGGATAGAGGCAATTAGAGGGAACATGGCCTGACACTTGCAGTGGAAGTATATCCTTAAGATACTCGTGGTTGTTGGACTACTTGGCACAAAGCTCTTTGATGTTCTAGTTGAGTAAAAGAAGAGATGGCGAAAATAAAGGATCCACCCTTTGAAGAAGTCCATAGATACATGAGCATTGTGGGAAAAGTCCTATACCTACTATTACTTGCTTAGATATCAGGTTCATAGTCAGTTAGGCGAGTCAGTAAACGGGCAATCCATGCTACTATCATTGGCATGATGTTTGTCTTATCTTGAAGTATTTGAAGGGGTTTCCAGGAAAAGGGTTGTACTACAGGAATAATGGGCGTCTAGATCTTTGTTCGTATTTCGATCTAGACTATGTAGGGTCTATTGAGGATAGAAGATCTACTATTAGCTATGCCATATTTCTTGGAGGTAATCTTGTCCCATGGTGTAGCAAGAAGGAGATTGTTGTGGCCCGCTCCAATGTTGAGGTAGAGTATAGGGTGATGGTACATATTGCATGTGAGGTCATATGGGTCACTTTCTTCCTGATTGACCTTCGAGTCCAAGTGAAGAGCCTAGTTCCTATATTTCGTGACAAGTCAGCTACATGCATTGCCTTTGATCCTATTTTCTAGAGAGGATGTAGCACATTGAGGTGGACTGCCACTTCATTTGGAATGTCGTGATGGAAGAGAAAATAGCCACTCCTTATGTGTTCTTTGAGCTTTACCTCGCAGATATTCTTACAAAGGCATTGACAAAGGAGAGACATATGTTCCTATGTGATAAGTTGGACTTAATAGTCATCTATGCTTTAACTTGAGGGGGAGTGTTAGCGTCATGTTAGTTTTAGTTTTTGTTATTTTCTATTTATTTATGGATGTGTATTTAATTTTTATTTTTGTATCCCCTCCTCTCGAGGCTAGGGTTTTCTTTTTGAAACAAGACATTTCATTCTTTTCTGCAAAGGGAGTTGATCACTTGCTTTTTAGGTGTGATTTTTGGGATTTGTGTTACAGAAGGTTGGGTGGCTTCAATTCTTCCGTTCTTGATGATTTCTGTAGTTTATTCAAGTAGAGGAATGAACTGGACGGCCAAAGTGAGAAAGCTCTTGCCTTGGTGTGGCTCTAGGGAAATAGATAAGGGATATTTTGACAAAAAAAAGGATAGTGGATCTGGTGGGTTGCTGATCTCGAGCAGCCTCCCTTTCACCTCCCAAAAAAAATGATAGCGATTACAAGTGAAAGACCTTGGATTGAAAATGTAATTGCAGAGGTAGCATCCTTGTCTAGAATGTAGAAAGAACCTGTCGTTTGTTTGTTTTTTTGAGTAACTAAGTTATAATCTATATATTTGGATGCTTAGCAACCTGTGTTGCCTATCCTCCCTTTGTCTTAAAAAAATTTGGCATGCTTTGTTTGTTTATCCATGACCTAAATGAAGAGATAAGGAATCAAAGCAGAACCTTAGCATAGACCAATGGTCCTGCCAAGGCAATTACTCAACATAGTCTAAGCCCTCATACAAGTTATGGTTCCTCCATACATATCCCTTGTGAGTTTATCCATCTCTTCTTTAAAATTCTGATGTCCCTTGCAGTAAAACTCGTAAGCTTTCTCTGAGTCAGAATGAACAACCATTTGATCCCAGCATTTGAGAAATCATGCAATAACTCTATGCTAGTCTGTCTTTTCAACCATGACATATTGCCACTACCGTGAGTGTTGATTAGTGGTTCAATGTTTGCAATGAATATGTGTATGTATTTCAACATCATATTCAGCTTATTTAGCTCCTTAGTACAAGACCATGAGAAATTTATTTCCAGCGAAGGTAGCTGAACTCTCCTTAGTACAACACCAAGAGAAATTTATTTTAAAAAAAAAATCTTTTCTTTTTGATGAAAGAAAGGACCCCAAATAGGCTGGGTAGTTTGAGACAGCAGGATAAAGTTGCAAGAACCCTGTAGAGCCCAATATAAATAAGAATCCTGTTGAGAATGTCTCTCACTGTTGTATGTACCTGACCCTGGCTTTATGTTGGATAAGATCAAACAATCATTGATATAACAACTTTATAATTAACTGAATAGAGAGTTGTTGACTGGTGAACAGCCACTGCTGTGAGCTGAGAAATGAAGTGGGAGATGAGTGCTCAAAGGTGATTGTAGTTAATTTTCTCTTGAATTTTAATTTTTAAGTATGTAGCAATGTAAAAGTGAAAGAGTTATAGAGGTCATGCGAGGTCTCTAGAATGGATATTAATCATCATCCAATAGATAGAAAAGAAATGAATTGAAAGACATTCATGACAATGACTAATAAGAAATAAGCTGCCAGCCAACAGGTATCAGATGTTTCCTGTTCTCATTGGATGTGTACTTTTACTTTTCTATTGTCTTGAGATCGGCATAAACATCTGAATGCAAAAATGTGGTCAACTGAAACAAATAGTCATTTAACAATAAAATCAAATAAGTTCAGAAGTTAACTTATGGAAGCTTAGACTGAAAGGAAAAAATCAGGTGTCTTACAGAAGATTGGAGCTAAGAGAGGCCAAAACCATGGAATCTTTTTTTTAATTCTACTGGAAGGACTGATAAATTCATACAAGAGTCATCTGATTAGAATGACATGTTTGGTTTTAGTCTATGAGAAGTCTTAAGGAAGGGTCTTGCATCTCAATGTTTTAACTAAGAGAAGAGATCACTGGAATAAAATGATTAAATGACTAGTGTTTGATTGACCAAGTGAAATGAATGTTGGTTAATAGGACATATTACATCTAAGGAGGAATTGGACATCTGGCTTGGGTTAGATGGACATCTGTTTGAAATGATTAGCTTGTTTGGAAAGAAGTAAATGTCCAAATGAAGTTGGGATCTTATATAAACAAAGAATTGAGAACCCCTATATGGAAAAAAAATGCTATAAATGAACTGAGATTAAATAACTGAGTCCTCTCAGAGAAAGGATTATACAATTGGGTACTTTAGCAAAATTCTAAAAATAAAATACAAAAGAAGAAAATAATACAAGCTCTGAAATTTGATCATCAATCTTTTGCACCTGTTTTATGATTTCTTGATCTCCAACTTCTCTTCATCACCAAATGCCAGATTGAACAAATCTCCTGCAAAGCTTTAGCTCAAATGCACATGAATATATTGCACTAGTAAATAAAATCATGTTTAATCAAGTTTTATTATCATTAAAATTATGATAATCAGTGTGTAGTATATCTATAAACTGACAGATTTAGTTACCCATCTAATACATAACCGTCAGTAGGGTTCTTATTACCAAGGGGCCTTACTGAGGACTAGAGAAAGTCATGAAACCTTTCCTCCATCTTAGTCTGATTTGGATAGTGGCATGCAAGTGGCTTTGTTTTTCTCCCTTTTCCTCCTCTTGGAAGGGTAAGATTTCAATGATGATCCTCTGGGTGGAAGATGAACTGCCCAATCATTACGCTATTTGAGTGCTTTCCCTTGCTGAATTTCCTTTATGTACTCTTCTGTGTTGCTTTATTTTTGAGTGATGTATACTTCCTCAATTTCTTTATTTGCCCTGAATTTTGACTGTTGAATGGTGAATATTCTTTGGTTTATCGTTTTCTGTAATGAATTACGTTGATGGATAGGTCAGCCAGAGGTTGATGGTACAAGGTTTATCTGGTTATGGAAAATATAATGGTGGATTGGATGCTGCTCATAAAATTATAAATTCTGATGGAATAAAAGGATTATATCGGGGATTTGGCTTGTCAATTGTCACCTATGCTCCATCAAGTGCAGTATGGTGGGCAACTTATGGCTCAAGTCAGCGGATCATATGGAAGTAAGAATTGGAGTTCTATGCTGCTTTGATTTTTTTAGAACATCTTTTCCAGGCTAAAATGGCTTGTTACTGCTCGCATTTTTCAGCCAAGCATTTCTCCATGCCAAATATGACAATTCCTTGAAACAAATCTGGATTCAGCTCTCCAAATATGAAGTTCCTTGAAGTTCTGATGCTTTCAATATTGGAATGATCCAAAATTTTTTGTAAAAGAAGTAAATTAACGCTTTCTCTATGTTTTGTGTTTCTATCATCTGTCTCCAGACAAGTAAAGTAATGTATTAAGCTATTGTTCCAGTCAAACTTGAACAAGCTACTGGCAACACATGGCATTTCAACGACCCTACTTGAACAGGATCCGTTCTATAGGATCCTACTACTGACATCTTTTAACATGTGGCATTTCATTTTGTTATATGCTCTAAGTAGAAATGGCATTTTTCTTATAGGAAGATAGTCGTACCACCACCTGCAATTCCCATCTTGTAAGATTTTACCATAGATGAAATGTGCTGAATTGTAATAATTGGTTGTTTCCACTATTGTTCAATACCTTTTGATTTAACATGTCAAATCTCCCTATCTAAAATGAGCCTGGAAAGTTCTAGTTGTTTTTTGTTTTTGCTTTTGTCCATTAATAAATGTTTTGTGAGAATAAAAAGATCAGAACAACATCATGATCTTTATAAATAGACACTATAAAAACAAAGATTTTTCTTCCATTGACTAGAAGATGGCCATGTACTTATAGGTCCACACCCTCACACAGTTTTTCAAGTAGATTGGCATGGGATTGTAGTTAGTAAATACAAGGATCTGGAGAATGATTCAATAACCTTTTATAACTCAAAGTATAACGTCCTCGACACTTCCCTCTAGTTAGAACATGTTATACTCACGTTGTTAAATACCACAAGTAACTAAGTGGTCGGTCTAGGATGCATGTTTTTGTAGTATTCTGTTCAGCACTTTGGTTTTGCATTGGACATGAGCTCATTTTAGTAATTGTAGGGTTGATGATCTTATAGAGTTGATAGTCAGTCCGTCTCTTTCTTAGGTTGAGTTTGGTGGTGGGTTAACAGTGGGATGACCCACTTTAGGCATGCCTGTAGCTACAGTATGCACGGAATAAATTGGGAGGGTAAGCGGTGGGTTAGGTTTCCAACTCATTAACAACTCCCCAAATAAAATCAATCCAATACCACATATAAAACAAATAAACTAAAATGCTCATTTCCCTCCTTACAATACGTTGCTCACCTATCACATCCAATCAACTATAGGTTTCGCTACCAATAAAAAGAATAATAAAATCAACTAACATAAAAAATCTAAGATTCCCATTTTTGTATTTACAACACATTATTGCTTATCACATCTAATCCACTATGTTTCACCACCAAATCAACACTTTCTTTCCACCTAACCCTTCCCTAGAATTAATTAGCCTAAAAGTTAACCTGATACAACCTTGAGTAGTTTTTTTGAAACATACAACCTTTAGTAGTTTGATGGAGATGTTTGGATAAGCTCATTTGAGGTGGATCAGTCTTCAAATTAGAACGTTTGCTTGTGCTTTTGCAGAATATTGGATCATGGTAATGACATGAAAGTGTCTCCAAGTCAATGGACGATAGCTTCTGTTCAAGCTGCAAGCGGATTAGTAGCTGGTTTGGTAGCATCTTGTGCCACGACTCCCCTTGATACTATCAAGACGCGAATTCAGGTTCTCTTTCTCTTTAATTGCTTGTTTATGAATATATTCTCCAGTCTTTGGGAAATAGCTATATAAGTTTTATACCTGGTACATTACTGCACATCATTGTTGAATATATGGAAAGCTGATACTTGGTAGTTAATTATTGTCTATGACTGTTGTAATTTTCAGCTTTGGTTTTTTTCAATTTTGCAGTATTAACATATCTTCACATCGATCTTGATGATAAATTGAGGGATATTTTATGGATAATGATTTATTTTGTTTGAAAGTAGTGTTGATGCACTAATCTGTTTCAAGTCAGCCAGGAACAGTGGAGGTACTCCGTCAAGAGGATATAGGTGAGATCTACCCTTGGAAAGCATTTCCATGGAGGTTGACAGAAGTTGTGGTGGCTGAGGATGTTGACAGTGGTGGTGGGTACATAGGTAGATATGAAGGGGGGCGACAGCTGCAAGAAGGGAGCAAAAGCATATTGGGGCAAGGAAGAGAGCAGACTTGGCAGAGGCAACAACCTGGAGGTGAGATGGAATGCAAGGTTTGTGGGGGTGGGGGTGGGGGTGGGTTGTTGATGCGGCAGCAGTAACATCAAGGAGGTGGAGGAGGGACAGGAAGGAGGAAGGATGATTCGGAATGGAAAAATGCAAAAAGCACAGGAAGAGGGTGGGTTGAGTTCCCATCAAAATAATGGGTTTTTTTTTTTTTGCCCAAATCAAAAGCACATGGGGTCTTCTCACTCCCCATCATAAGATGGGTGTCCCAGGCAAATAACTCTAGAACTAATTAGTCTTTATTTATTTCGAGTCAGAAATAGGCAAATCAAATGAAGCAATTATTCATCTTTTTTGCTTGAAGAACAATTGTGACATTGGTATCTACAATTGGGAAGTAATTCAAATCAAGACATGACAGGGGACATCTCTATCTATTATGAATCAGGAGTTTGAACCTTGCTTATGAGGTATGATTTTTGGAGTTCTGATTCTATAAAGTATTAGGACCATATAGCTCAACTTCTCCATCAATTTTTTCTTCCCCTCATTTTTGTGAATTTTCTTTTACACTTCTACGTTTTTTTTGTCTAACAGCCTACCATTTTAGAGAAATAAAAAAAGGCTCATGTTGATTTAGGTTGTCCAAGCCAATTTGGGTTCATTCAACTGTTCAGTGTCTTTTGCAGCAAAAAAAAAAAAAATTTGAATGACTTTGATTTTTTAAGAGGTTAAAGGTTGATTTAGTATATTTTGTCGATATTTCTAGCTGCCTTCTTTTGTCCTTATAATATACAATAGAAATTTCTATTATTACTTTTGAGCACTTCCTTTTAAAAATAAGTTGAAGATACTTAATACCTTTTTGGATAACAGGTAATTTTACCTTTATGCACCCATTTATGGATTAAACATCTGTTTATTGGTGAACTCATTGCTTAGATTTTTTTTTAATATTTTCTTTACTAGTTAATTTTTATGCAGGTAATAGAAAAAGGTAAGAGAGAGACAGCAAGGGATGTTATTAAAAGTTTGATTGCCAAGGAAGGATGGAAAGGGTTGTACAGAGGATTGGGTCCCAGATTCTTTAGCATGTCTGCGTGGGGTACCTCCATGATATTGGCTTATGAGTATCTCAGTATGAACATTATTCTTGACTCTTGAGCTTGTTGCCTTTTGAAATTTGTCCATAGTTACTAATAGGTTATTAGCAAATCCTATTGCTTGGACTAAAAGCTCCCACTATCTTTTGCTTTTCGAAGCTTTTTCAGAATGTTTTTTTTTGTCAAATTTGTTTGATATGTTAGGCTTGTTATCTCATCATCTCAGGCTGCGTTTGCTTGTGGGATAAGTTGTAACTGGGATAAGTTGTGGGTAAGATAAGTGGTGATAAGGTGTTTGGTTGTGTGGTGGGAGAAGTCGTGGGTTGGATGCGATGGTTATTATAATAGAAGTGATTATAATATCCTTTTATATTGGAATTTGGGAGAAGTTGTGGTTGAAATCATTTCATTGGAAACTGCAAAAAGCAACCTTATCCCTCAATATATCCTCTGCATAATCCTCTTCTATGGGATAACTCCCTGGTTTATTTCTCAACTAAATACAGCCTTGATGACATGAGAGAGGTAATACAAAGTGAATGCATCTATAAAAAGATGAGGTTTAGCACCAATGGATAAAAAATCACATCTAGTACTATTTGAGTGTGCAGCTGCATTTGCTAGAGCCTCCCAAAGAAGTGGTTTGTTTCAATTGAATGGTTGAAAAGTACACATTGCTACTGAGGGTGTGGATAGTATGATTTTCATTTTAAGATGGAGAAAGGAACTTGAAACTATTGCTATATATATATATAGTTTAAGTTCTTATTTGGTAATTTTTTCTTTCATGACATGCAATTTTCTTTCATGCCCTCTATGTATAAGGGCATACCCCTGCAATGAATATATCCCGACATGTTTCTTCACAACATATTAAGGTAGGATAAACACTATATTTATTGTGTTCTACACTTCCATCACCATTCGCTGCAGTTGCCATCTGTGATTTCATCAACTTGCACTGATGCATCTTTTGTGCTGCCACTTGGTTCTGTACACACACTATCTCTCTATTCCCCTCTCTTGGAATCAGTAATGCCTGCACTTCACTACCACATTGCTCTGCCTCTGTGCATCTTTTGCCTCTACATGATGTTCCTATACATGCTGTCCTCTCCCCCTTGTGCTTTGCTCCATCTTTGTGTGGTGGCTCTAATTTGTGATGTCCGTCCCCATGCATAATATATGTCCTCTTCTTTGCACAATGAATGTATATTTTTTCAGTCATATACATGCCTTCTTAAGTCTACCTCATCCATTCTGGGGTATTCTCTAGTAATGTTGTAGCTCAAGTACCTAGGCTGCTCGAACCCACTTGAATAATCTAATAGGTAGACTCCCATTCAAGAGACTAGGCTTCAAATCTTTCTTGACTAAAAAAAAGCATCTAGGCCACTACTGCTTGCTTCTTCTGGGATCTCTTTCTATCTGGCTGATGCTAGAGGAAGAGTATTGCTACCATTTCTGCTACTTTTTATTCTAGTTTCTATATATCTGGACCTAGGTTATCTTTCCACCATATTCGTGGCACAGATGCTAAGTTGGATGGTTCTACCTTTCTTTGATTTATGGCTTTCCTATGTTTTGGCTCCCAAAAAATGCGTACTACTTAAGCCAGAATATGTAGAGTGGACTGTTTGTATGCTGAAGGGGGTAACTGTATTCTTCTTTTTCTTCTTCTTCTTCTTCTTCTTCTTTTTAAACCACATTTGCACATGCAACACAAGTCTAATATGAATGTTGATGTAAATCATTTTGTATACTATCTGAGGTGTATATATGATAGATGAAGTATAATATAGATAACTTTAACATCTCAGAAAGATGTACATCTGTGCTTGCTCTAGAGAAAAAATCTGTACTAAGGAATGAAGGCATAAAATATTACTAGATTTGAATTACATATTTATATGTATCACCTTTGAAAAAAAAAATTGCATGTATTGTGTTGATTATAAATGCATGCATCATCCAAAATGTTAAATGGATACGGATATGGATAAAGATACAAATATCCATTTCCAGATGGATATGAAATCAATATCCTTATCCTCTTATAAACAGACATGGTGGTGGACAGATATGGATATGCCTGTATCCAGTTGCCTCCCTGTTGCCTGGTTATTTGTACTTCCATCTCCTGGCAACCTTTGCAGGTTCATTACATGAGAAGCTTAACACATTGGTGAGTTAGAACTGTCCAATGCCCTTCTAAAATAATACAGCTACTAGGCAGGGATAAAAAAGTGTCTTCCGGAACCCAATCTTTAGTTCAATGAAAGAACTAATATTTCTTGCATTTGACAAGTGTGATTGGTGTACTTCGTAACATTCCTATTGTTTCCATCTTTTACTAGACGTTTCCTTCTGTGATGGAATCTTGTGCTTTCCGTTGTCAGGTATTTTTAAAGAGGATATGCCTTTTCAAGTATCTTTTTCTTATTGTTTTTAAAACATAAAAAGGAGGTGACACATGGATAAACTGTTGATGTTTATCACTCCAAAATTGTTTAGTCCTTGCTACTTGTTGATTGCAGCTATACCCCCTCATAATGAATGTTTTCATCATAACAGAACGCATCTGTGTGAAAGATGGGGAGCTATAATTCTTCATGATAATTATGGAGACACGGATAGCATTACCAGCTCCAGCTGAGGTCCGACCATTGGTGGCTTTTGGTTATTTTTCACTGCCATCCCCTATAAGACTGCCAACGTACATCAGTTTTTCTCAGAGTTGCCTTCGTTACTTTTTACAGGAAATATTGTAGCCATCAAAGTCAACATCTAATTCTTTTTGTTATTGTGGTTAGCAGATCATAGTTTTACCTCTGAGCTCACTCAGTGTAAACAATTTTAGTCTCCACAGTTTTTTTATCCATTTGCGGGGTTGAGGGCTTAGATGCTACAATAATTATAGACTCTTCTAACATGTAAACTGCATCATTCTGTGAGGCAAGACAAGAGTCTCACTACAGGAGGGAATGTTTTGTTTATCAGTGGAGTTGTTCTGCTCTCATTATTTCATTACTTGTTTAGAAGAACAAGTACTGTTGGCTTTAAGGCCACGCTGCCATCCCTATATTTGTCAGGTCCATATCATGTGCAAGTGGAACTAGATGCACATATGAATTTTCATGTGTACCGTTTGTAGGTTTTCATATTGAAGGCAAGTACATGACGAATGGTGAGATTTGATATTTGCTAATTCATGGTACTTCTTTTTTGGGAGTAGAGCCAAAAGAAAATTCATTCATCCAAAGGGGAACCAAGATAACAACCAAGCCACACATAGCCAGGCCGAAACAACCGTGAGACCAACCCTGAAAAAACTAACCAACCACAAGCTACAGCCTCCAAACATCCAAAAAGAGCTACACAAAAACTGCCTTCCCCACCCCCGCACAAACATCCAAAGGCTAATTCATATTTTTGTTCAAGTATGTGCAAAACGAATCTCTGCATACAGGGACAGATACGAGGGGCAAGAGTGGGCACGTGGCCCCCTTAGTTCTCCATGCAATTAGTGTGGCAATTTTCAAATTGTATTTTTAGATTTCAACTTTACATGAAAAAAATAAGATTTTAAGGGTACGGATGCAGAAGGAACAAAAAAGAAAGAAATTAATTCCCTCCCTATGTGATCCCCTCATCACCCATTGCATTTTCAGAGTTCCATTTCTCTCTCCCTCGTCTCTTTTAAATGGCTCCTTACCTTTATAATACTAGAACATACTAAAAGCTTCTTATTTATCCGTTGATCAAGCTTTTCATCCCATAAATCCTATTATAGATTTTTTTTTTTGGTTTTTTTCAATGTATTAAAAGTTGAATCGGTAATTGAACTGTTTAGATACTAATTTGGTTTTTCAGCGGTTTTAGTGGTGGTTTGTATTGGTTAAATTGGTGGTGACATTAGCATGACGTTAGTACACCAAAAAATAAAAAAAATTGAATCATAAGATTTTTGATTTGATTTATATTGATTCAATCAGATCTAATTGAGTTGAATTGTTGATCGATAGAAAATTAAAGGAATCATGTTAAAAAATGTCAAACTCATCAACTAATGCTAATACATAGTTTGAACTTTGACATGATAGTATGATAATGATACTATCAAACCACAAAACATGAATAGTATATCAGGGAGAGGAGAGGGAGTGATGATCGTTGGTGAGTGTTGCAGGGACTCGGTGAGCGTCAATGGGCAAGGCTGTGAGGGTGACGTTGACAAGGTGGGGACTCGGCAAGGGTGATGTTGGCAAAGTAGGGACTTGGCAAGGCTAGGTAGGGACTCGATGATTGTTGACAAGGTTGTGATCGCGAGGGTGACGAGGAGCGCAATGGGTGAGGGGGGGGCAGCGACGAGTGTAGGGGAGGGTGACCACGACCATGGTGAGCACAAGAAAGGCGACGAGTGTGGTTGTGTGTCAGGTTAGGACTTGTGAAGAGGAATCAGGTCGATCGACAGTGTCAGATGTGGTGTGTGGGGGTGAATGAGGATGGACGTTGGAGGTTTTGGCCTTTTAATTTAGTTTAGTTTAGTTTTTTTTTTTTGTCATTGGTTCAACTAATTATGTAGTTCAACTGAATCGATTAGTTTAACTTAGTCTTGATCGATTGGTGTTGATTTTGACTTTTGGTAATTGAACCATATGTTCGGATGATATTTGGTTGAATCGATCAAATAAGTTGATTTGATCTGATTTTTAAAATATTAATTTTTGTTTGTGATTTTCAAGTACTTTTTTTTTTTTTACTAAGAAATTACATTCATTTTTTTCTTAAATATTTATATGATTATTTAATGATACTTGATTCTTTCTGATGTTAAAAGATATATTTGATTCTTTTTAACTCATGCTTTCTCTTTTCTGAGAGATATTGGGAAAGCAGGATATATTCTTAAAAATCAAGAAATAACATAGATGTGATTTTGTTTGTGTAATGATGACATAAACGACTAAGTTCATAAGCATAAGAATTAGAAAAATTATAATTTTATTTAAAATAAATTTAAAGGTTAATTATTTGTAAAAAATTTAATTATTTAATGCTAATGATCTATTTTGCCTTGACCATAATCATTATGGACCTCTCTATATCCCATACAAGAAATTAAGTTTTTTTAAGCATAAAGAACTGTCTCTATCTCAGGATCGTTAATCTTGTACAAATAATAATCTATAGTTCTGAATACAATGACCATAATACCACGACTATATTTAGGGATGCAAATGAATCTAATTTAGGTTAGATTTGATTAAATTTATATTTATATTTATTTACAAAATTCACGTTTATATCCTACCTATTTATCGTATAAATAATTAAATTGTATCTAAATTAAAATTATTGCATGATTTATCAATTATTTATTTTTAATGAGATTGAAATATTTAAGTTTAAGTTATTCTAATTTTATTGATCTACATAAAAATTATTACAAAAATAATCTTTAAAGGGAAATATATTTAAAAAAATGTAAAAAAAGATAAAATACAATTATATTTTAAATAAAAGATCCCATTCTAAAAAATAAGGAAATTTTAAAAATAATTCTAACCTTCAAAATCAAAAAGAAAATAATAAGAGAGATTAAATTCGGAGGAATGAAAAATTTAAAGAAAAACTTATATATATATATCCATAAATAAATATTTTATTTAGATAAAATATTGATCATATCCATACACACCCATATACAATCAAACTTTTGGATGAAACCTCAATCCAAATCTTTGAGTCAAGTTTTACCTTTTCTTTTTTTTTTATTTTTAGATCAAGCAAAGATTCAGGTCGAAGTTACAAAAACTTACCTCCCTAGATTATACCATGTTATTGGCCTCCGACTGTGGCGAGAGTATCTTCTGCCCTGATTCAGTTTTTTTTCTCATGCGTTTAGCTTTTCATGCGAATTGTTCGGCTCCTTCCCAATGCCGTTGTTTCCTGAAGCCCAGAGGCTTCCCCGTTCGTAAAAAAATGGGGTTTTAAGGATCCGACAGAGCATCCCCGCCACTAACAACGGGCGATTTCTAGGGTTTCCGAATGGACGCGGGACTGCAGCAGTTGCTTGTCGAAGGGAAGCTCCATCGCCACGTCAACGCCCTCATCATCGCCCACCTCCGCGACAACAACCTCCACCAGGTAGAACAGGCACTACCTTTCTAGGGTTTTTACCAGATCGTGGATAGAACGATCCGAACCCTCTTGCTGCTGCCACAGGCCGCGGCTGCGGTCGCGTCCGCGACGATGACGCCGGTGAACGTCGAGGTGCCCCCAAACAGGCTTCTCGATCTCGTCTCAAAGGTCCCGATTAGTTTTTCCCATTCGCATTGCGCTGTCGTGTTGTAGTTCGGGCGTTTGGTTTGTTTGAGATGCCGGCGATTGCCTCGGATTGCAGGGACTTGCGATTGAGAACGATGGGAAGTCACAGGACGTTGCACCGGCTGCGAAGTTGGACTCCTTGGGGACAGGAGTTAGGAGTGGGTCGGCGGTGGTGGCACCGGGCAGGCCGGTGGACTTTAGGTGAAATTGCCTCTGATCTGTAGGCTGCCTTCATTTTCTTCTGATCGAGAATTGAGCATAACTTGTGGGAAAAAGTAGGTTCTTAAATAGAGGGCTGGGAGCCTTCACTAATACCAGTATATACTTCAAATTGCATCAAACATGGACGCTCCTAGCCCCTTAATCAAGTGGATCAAATTTTGACAATGTTTAGACCTTTTGTGGATTAGCTTGCAATTTGATATATGACATGCTCATTTTAGGTGATCTAAATTCCCAAAGTTTCATTTCAAAATATTACTCGTAGATAAAGATATAATCGTGGATATAGGGAACCTTACTGGATCAGATATTTAATACATGTCATGCTCAATGTGGATGTCTGATAGCTTATATTTTGCAGTTAAGATGGATGTCTACTTATTTAGAGAAAAGAAAAATGTATGTCTGAATACATGAACTAATCGGCCTTTTCAAAAGACAAATTCCCTATTGATGGTGTTTTTGTTGTAACTTGCATCTTATAAAAGGAGAGACTTGTATACACTATTGTTCTCCTTGAACAGATCGAGCGTGATGTTTGAAATTCGGGAAACGGGCCAAGTTCACCTTTTTTGATGGCAAGTTCAATGTAAAGTTGGCAAACTTGCCTTTTCACTGGTTACAAATTCTGGGATAAAAAAAAGAATGTGACTGTGTTATTTATTGTGTGCTTGCGTGTGAATTTGATTGTTGTAGCCCACATGGGTGGTCTTGTGGTTCAGCAATTGGGCTTCCATCAACATGACCAGCATTCAGGTTCTGCCTCTCTCAATTAAGAAAAGGAAAGGAAAAGAAAGTGATATCACTCTTGATTTTCTCGAAAGCACCATAATGCAAGGTTGGACATTAATGTGGAATTGCGGCATAGTATGAAATAACATTTATAACATCATTAAGAAGAAGGAAGAAGTTTTTTTTTTCATTTTTCTTTCTTTTTTCGTGTTTGTTGGGTGAAGGGGACTGATGGATTTTCATGGTACATTTGACTCAATGAAGGTTGCACATAGCCTCACCAAATCTTATGTATTTCTTTTTTCCAAAAAGATAAGTGTAAAGTATTGATCAGAACTTATATTACTTCAGTGCATTATTTAAGTAGCAGGCTGTAGAGCTATAGACATTTTTAACATATAATCATTGCACTTCGTTGGAAAGTGAGTTTTAATTATTCTGTAACCTCAGTGCTATGCAGGACATAAAAGGCTCATCCAAAATCTTTCCCAAACACGAGTCAAGACATGTTTCAGAACACAAGGTGTGGACCAAAATGTGGTTTCTAGGACTGGATCAGATCATAATGTTACAAACAATTATAGATTTAGTAAATGTCATTGCTGAATATGGATGTCTGAATTGCTTACTCAGGTTCTTATCTTTAGGATGTTCTCACGGTTTATCCTCATTTTCTACTGTTGTCATATCAAAACTTTTGTCTTAATCATATCAAAGAGAAATCTTTAACAGTATCGGCCATTTGAATGGGGTTTTCCTTTTTCCTAGAAAGTAAAAGTAAGTGACATTTGATTGTGCATATTTGTTACGCACAGTTATTTTTTTCCTGTATGAAGAGTCCCCTTGCTGTAATCTCCTTCTTGGTCTGCCTTTAGTATTAAGATTTATTCTAGCTATGTTATCCATAAGCTTGAGATCATTGAAATTTACAATGTCATTCAAATACCTAAACCTACAGGAGAGTAAGTCTTGGAATTTTCTCTTTGTTTCACATTTCTTCTTTCTTAGCCTAAAATGGGAATATGGAGCCAGATCAGTGTTAACATGCTATCATACAAACTTAACATGTGGGACTAAACTTTTCCCCAACACCTTGAGCATGTTGATCCTGACTTGATCCCAGTTTACAGAGATGAAGATTCATCCTGTTCTTTTTTTAATATAACTGGAGGCTGCTGGCCTTGATCAGCCTTCCTTTTTTTTTTACCTCTCAAAAAAAAAAGAAACAAAGAGTCACTTCCATTTAGATAGAACCTGTAATATGCTTCCTTCACTTGATTATCCTTGTTTCCTTAATTCTTCCTGTTTTTGATGGGTAAAAGTATGATCGCCTAACTCTTCCTGTTAAGTTTGGCCTAGGTAGAGAACAATGCCCATTTCTTGATTTTATCAAAAATGCTTTTACCCCATATCAAATATGTTCATACGTACTTTTTTTTTTTCGTTTTTCTCTCCCTCCCTTCTTTTAATCTCAATACACTGAAGTAGATGGCCATATATGTGGGCTCAATTCATGAACTCCCTGTAATTCATGCAAATGCGTGCATGGGAGAAAAACGAATATTGTTGGCTCATTGCACAATGATCACCCATCGGCCTTTTCGAAGGGTTACTCCCTTGGTAATAGCCATCTGTTGCTTCATGAACAATAAGCGATGACAACTTGTGCTTGTGGCTATTAGTGATTGGTCTAGATGAAGATGAACAATGACTGACCTCTTGTGTTAGTGCTCTTCGACCAAAGCTCAAGATGAAGCTGGACTTCTGATTAGATCTTTGGATTTTCCTTTCCCCATTTTAGAGGAACCTCTGCAATTATACCTTATAAATGGAGAATCTTGGGGAAGAGGAAAGCATGGGTGTTCTTTTTCCCATTCTTGTGAGTAGTCTCTTTTCATTTCCAGTAATGCCTCTCTTGCTATGACAGTTTCATTGGCAACACACGAAAGCAATCAATTTGGAGAGGCTGGAGTGAGGAGAGTGGGTGAAATTCCCTTTAATACTCCATAAACAGGGTCACTCCTGTAGATCAATGACCAAAATGTTAGGTTGTCATCCTTGATTTTTTCTCAATGATTTTAGAAGATTAATTACACCTTGCTGTGAAACATATCAACTACCTTTTCATCCCCTTTGGTCTAGTTTTCTTACAGGTAGGCAATATTGAGGCATAGGATTAATGCTTCTAGCCTGCAGAAAAAAAAAGGGATTGATGCTTCTGGAGAGGGTTTGTCCCTTTAGGTGACCTACCATGTTAGATGGACACAATAGTAACTCTATGTGAAGATGCATATTGCATGGGTAGTTTGGCAGGGTTCAATTAGAACAGTGCATGTTTCAAGTCCTTAACAATTATCCTTTCGAAAAAAAGTTCTTAACAATTATATTAGGTCACTGACCTCAGTAAATACCCATCGACAACATTGGTGAGGGAAAAATCTGCATGAAGAGTATTGGATCAAACCAGGAAGTGTGTTGGGCTTGACAAGAAAAATCATGACGGTAGGTCTTCCAGTCATTTTGCAAAGTATTGGGCATGATATTCACAGTGGCTGGCATTAACTATGAAATAGATGGTGCAACAAAACCCTAGACGGGCCTATGAAATTCCGAATCTCGTTTGGTACAATGTTCAAATTTTAGTGAAATAAATAGAAGCAAAGGAGATAGCTTTTCAAAAAAAAAAGACAAAGGAGATAACACATCATTTGGTTTGAGTGGTATCTCCTATTGTCACAGGAGGAGAGAACCTAGGAGTTTCTCATGGTTTACCATTCCTTTTGTCCTTATCTCCTTTTTTCGTAAAATGAAGGGGGGGGGTTAACAAAGGTTGTTTACCCCCTGCTCCATTAAAGAAAAAGTTGACCTAATAGTTTCAAGCACTAGAGAGGGAGTCAAAAAGATATATAACATCATTCACGCTCGACTTCTCTCCTCTGAAATTACTCCATTATGTTCCAACTACAAAGATCAAAGCAGGATGGAAGCTCTCCTTAGTTGATCTCCAAGATCTGGAACAGAACCACTTCGAAGGCTATCCCAGAATGCCTCTTGGGATGAGTGATCTAGCAACCATGCTTAGGAATGAAGCTAGTAGCCCATGGCAAAGGAGTAGGAGAAGAGATGATCCATATCCTTGAAACCAAAGTTTGACAAAAAAAAAACACACATCCCTTATTGGTGTCTGGCTGCGAATGGCTTTTAAAGGCACATGTAAGGATTCCCCTCCTCAGCAGACACATGAAACTCTGGACTTTGGCAAGCAACCTAGACCTCCAAAGTAACCTACAATCCTCCTTCAGTAATTGATCAGATGGTGGCAGGATCTCCATGTAGAGGGCATAGGCTTTCTTAATGGAGAGAGAACCATGTTTCCTAATCCTAACCCAGTCATCCCTCACTTCCCCCAGATGAACCTCTTGTAGAGCTTGTATTGTGAGACTAAGCTCCTTTGTTACCGGCATCTGACAAGGAGGATGGTAGTTTGGGCATCCACAGATCATCTTGAAAGCAGTCATGCTGTGGGCTCTATAGCTGAGGCCGCCAACAGGGGTAGATGTTGGAAATGATCTGAACAGAGTCCAATGGTATGCCGAACGGAATCTCTGCCATTGGCAAGAGATCTGCAATGAGGCTGGACCTTCCTTAAGATCTTCACGAGGACTTTCGAAGAGGAGGAGCCAGAAACAGGAACTCTTCTTTTATCCCACTCAGTCAAATTACCATAGGAGTCATATAGGAATATCTTCCAGAAGGGTGAGGAGGGGCCTATAAATCTGGAATATGGATTACAAGGTTGCAGATATAGGCATGCGTTCTTATGCTAAGCCTGAAGTTTAATTAAAGTCTCAGACTATTCCAAGCACTGAACAGGTAGTAGGATACATGTATTGGGAGTCTTGGACACAACAGTTGGAACACAACACTGGAGTCCAACCATTAAATCCATATTTTGCAGGGAGGATAGAGGGGACTAATGTACAGTACTTTGTGTGGAAACTTTTTCAGAAAAGGGACTAAGTTTGTGCTAACTTTTTGAGAAAAGGAACCAAATTAATTTTGCTTTTAACATCAAAAGTTAACATGATTTCCTAAAAGGCTTTCCTAGGGGAAAAAAAATCCTAAAAGGCGTTCACTGATGTAACAACTTAACAAAATGAGCATGCAATGAAGAGATCACATGTGGAGTCTCATTTAAATAATTTACCCATTTTTAACTTGGAAATTTTCTGCTTGAACCCTGGAACTAACGCTCCACTACTGGACATGATAAACATGCCATTAATTTTGCTCTTGGATATTTCAGAATGCTGCTAGATGTGCAAGATTTAGTTCTGATGGACGGTTTGTTGCCACTGGGAGTGCAGACACGTCAATCAAACTGTTTGAGGTAATTGTTTTCGTTTCTTGAGAGGCCAATAAACTACTGATTTTGTTATATATATAGTCTGAATTTATCTTACTGTGTAGGTTTCAAAAATCAAACAAATGATGCTTCCTGATCCAAAAGAGACTCCAGTTCGGCCAGTTATTAGGACATTTTATGATCATTTGCTGGTAGTCCAGATTCTTCGTTTTCACTGCTTATAACCAAACTGATTGATTAGTCTCTTCTCACTTTGGCAAGCATAAAGCACCCCCACTCCCCCAACAGAACTTTATTTTGCATTTTTTTGATGGTAGACAGATCCATATATCATAACCGAACATTGGGTGCTTGATGCAAACTAAGTTGCTAGAGAATTCAAACTCAAGTTCTAGTGGTAATGTAACATGGTATCACGATCTGTCAAAGCGGTTTTTGACTATACCAAACAGCACCACAAAAATGTATGAACTAATAATTGAAGAGCACGTCATTAAAGCAAGCGACAATACAATCAAGTTCTGTGGATTACCCCCAATGATGGAGCCTAACAGAGTTACTCAAATAAAGAGGGCAACAAGTTATGAGCTTTGCCATTCAAGAATCCAAATAGGAAACTGATGAATCCATGCAAAGTTCACGAATGTCAAAATAAGAGGAATGGAAACAGTAAGGGATTCACATGCCAAAGAAATACCCAGAATTTGTTGTGCGACTGCCTTAGTAATGCTGAATGCAACGGGTGCGGGAATGCGGAAGGGTCGGCCGGATCGAGCAGATGCAGCGGGTTCCTCGGGGAGGTATAGCGTTGGTTGGGGAAAATGGTGTAGTGACATTGGCAGCAATGATTTCAGTGAGGGAGGTTGGTGCAGGTAACTGTGGTTGGGAGGAGGGAGCGGTCGTGGACTGCGGTGGTTCTATGAGGAGTGGGTGGTCGGAGTGGCGGCAGTAGTTGCTGTTGGTTGGTCTGGTGGTGCGATGAGGAAGTGCAGGTGGAGGTGAGGAGATGGGGGGGGGGGGGGGGGGGGTGCATGAGGTGGAATGGAGCAGCATAGGAATGGTAGTTGGTGAGGTGCTTCAGTGGTGGTGGAGGCTTTGTGGGATGTGGGAAGGAAGGGGGTGGGTGTCGTTTGTGGAGTGAGTTATGGTGGAGATAGTGATGAGAGGTGAAGGACGAGAAGTGAGGTGAGAGGGGAAAGAAAGGGGGTGAAAGAGGGTACGGTGATGGTGGTTTTTGGTGTTGTTGAGGGAGATGAGAGATGAGGTGAGAAGGGAATGGGGTGAGGGAGAGTACGGTGGTGAGAGGGGAAATGGGAATGAGATTGAACAGGAGGTGAGTGGAGGAAGGGGGATGATAGTGAGTGAAATGAGATGGAATGGTAACTTCCGCAAGGTCAGATTCCAACTTTCGTTCATTGACCTTCAAACCAACAATTGTTCCCTTTTTATGATGGTTATAAACTCAAGTAGTGCATCCCTTCAACCAGATTGATGAACCAAAGCATCCCTTGGTTGAAAAAGTAAAAAATCACAAAATATATTTGAATAATTAAAGAAATGGGAAAATTGCAAACATGCACTTGAATTATTTGTAGATCTACATTAGATTGCATCAGTGTTGATTTGTGTAAGTGACATGCTAGGTACATTATGTTGGTCAAAATCCACATAATATATTCAACCAAGATCACTTTCAAAAAAACCAATTTCAAGGTGCACCTTTTCAACAAGCACAACCATTACATTCCCAATTAGACACACTTGTGCAAACTCAAGCCAAATTGTTGGATGACATGCTGACATCCATGTATCACATGATGCAAACAAATGAATATTGTCTACCAAGAAAGATTTAATGAATTAGAGGGGCTTTATGTTCTCCACAGCCTTCAGCATAAAGAAGATGATATCACCTTTGATTAAGCTGTGTGATAAGAATTTTCACCAAGATGGCATGAACTCACCCTTAATGCAGATATTGCAAAAATGGACCAACTTACCTGTGTGATAGGATAAATTTTTAGAGCAGGAGATTTAGGCTACATCAAAATCACTCATATCTACTGAATCTCTCTTTAATGGCTCTTCCTAGGGTGGCTAAAGAGATTTCTTGAAAATTAAAAGCCACCTTTCCCGTCTTCCCCTTTCATGGAATATTGACTACCACCTGCTTCCCTTGGTTCCCCTTGTCCCGCAGAAAACCTGCAACAATCTCCTTCCCCTTCATTTCTCCCCCTTCCAATGAGAACTGAGTACCGCCTCCACCTTTGGTTCCCCTTCCATGAAAAACCTGTGAGGTAAAAGGATAGATATTCGAGAACCACTCACCATCTTTCCTTTTCTCTTCTATTTGCTTCTTCAACTGCATAGTGGATTGGTGAGGCGAGCCTGTGACTACCACCTTTTCCAGACCAAAGGCACATAAATAATGTGGAAGAATAATGGAATTCTTGTTGTTGATGAAAAGAAATCAACCCCGCTTTATATATAAAGAGGGGATAACAATGGTAATCCTAGTTCTAACTAATTTGGAAACAAACTAGAACCAAACCAAATTTTAATGATAACATTGTGGGAGTTTCTTTAGAACATGGAGCGATTTTATTATTGGAAAACTCAGAGAAACAAGGGGAGTTGATCTCTTTATATAGAGAGACCAATCCTTCTTCAAATCCTAAACAAATTTTCTAAAGGGATAATTTCAAAATAGAAAACATAAAAATAGTAAAGGGATAAGTTGGCAAATGGATTTCTTCTTCTCCACTCGATGTGGAGATCATGTGAGATCTCCAATGCAGAGATCTTGTAGAATCTCCAATAATAACCAAGTAAGAAATCCTAACTTTAACTCTTAAGAAACCTATTTTAATTATTCCTATTTCTAATAAATACAACACAATTGACAGCTAAGTAAATCCATTCTTGATCCCCTCTGCCTCAGCACACCACCTCCTGTTCCTCTCTCTGTCTTAGCTGATGATTCAACCTTCTTAAAGTTGTGCTTGACAGTTGCACCATGTTGGGTTGAGATGCCAGAGCAGCCTTGAGCATGTTTGGCGAGCAAGCTTGTGTAACGTGGTATTTATTTAAGGTCATTTACCAAGTAGCATATGCTATGCAGGGAAAATTTAAATTAAAAAAGCAACGAAAACTAGGCCATAATGCCTTATGTCATATGAACTAGAAACTGATTAAGATGTGATAAATTGAGGTAAGACATTTCATACTTCACACAAACTCTTATCAAACAATTAAGTAAAATATCTCAGATTCATACTGCCAGATGAATGTAATTGACAACTTGATTACCAAAGATGAATATTTTTTTATATATTTAATCTTGAATTAATAATGCCTAAATGGTGAAATGTAACACCTGATTAACATGCCACTTCTGATTAAACAGCTATATAAGACATTGAATCTTGAAATTAGATTTTGCAATTCATCCCATCAATTTCCTTCATTTTTGATTAGTCAATTACTCAACAATCAGTCAGCATTCCTGATTAGAGTGCCGAATCTCTATACTCTTTGGAGGATGGCTGACCATTCTCAAGAGATTACCGGAGTAACCCGGCTCTTGCAACCCTGGTTATGAATGTGGGCAACATTAAATGGAGGGACATGTTTGGATTGGGGATTTTCAGGAGCTTTGGTCACAAGATGACTTTGCTGCAACAACTTGAATCTTATCCTGTCTGTCATGGGAGGCAAGAGGGAAGATAAAAGTGAAGGGGACCAAATGGGAGGAGACTGTGGGTCTACCTGGTGGCCAGGCAAGAACAAGAAGGTGGAATGTGTCAATACTAGGTGGTTGACATAGAGGAGATTATAGATGTTTGATTTTTTGAATGTATGAATAGGATATTAGGATTTTTGGCAAAGAGATAGGTATTTAAGGAAAATATTGCTAGATCAATTTCATTGCTTCATAAATGCATCTTTCATCTTTCCTCTTAATCTTAATGAGTTTCTATTAGAATTAATCCGTGCTAGTATACTTGTGAATCCATGCAAAAAATATTAAATATCAGTATAATTTTATGATGTAGTTGTATATATTAACATAAGCCAATATTCATGATGATATATCTGAGGAAAGATCCTTGATTTTATGATACCATTTATCATAACTTTTTATAAATTATCCCTTTCAGCCAATCAATGACTTGGATTTTCACCCTCAAAGTGCCATTTTAATATCAGGAGGAAAAGACCATACAATCAAGTAAGTTACTTCTACAAGGAATTTTTTTGCTATGCCCTGCCAACTCATATACGTGCATACTGTGCACCTAAAACTTAGATTTTTTGAATTTTTATTCCACTGATTCAATTTCATTGCCATTATTAGTCACTGTTTTAAGTATAAGAGAAAAAAATTTCTCAGTTGGTAGGATTTTTTGCAACATCCTATTCTCATTATTGTTATTAATCCCTGGGGTTCATAGGTCCTGAAATGCATTTATTCTTTCTGGCATTTCTCCTTTTAGATTTTCTAAATGGTCTTAAGTAGTATGTGAGGATACATATTTTGGGGGGTTATTGCAAGGATAACCACCCCTTTTCCTTTAAAAAAAAAAGTAGTATGTGAGGAAAATGTCTATTTTAACAAAAGTTTCAGCTTTTGAAAAAGAAAAAAAAGGGTTAAGCCCAAGGGCCAAATGGAGGAATTAACTTGTGGCCCTTCAGAATAGGTGTATATTTGGCAGATTTTCTTCCTTTCTGCTAAGAACCCCCACACCACCCTCCCGCCCTCCTTGCAGTCTTCAGTCTTTGTGTTTCCTTTTTTAGTTAACTAGATTAACTCAAAGAACTAAGAGGCTTACATAGGATAGAAAGATACCATCCAGTGATGATACTCGTAGCAACACATCCAAGTCACTAACACCCATATCAACACACCCAAGTTTACAGGCAGTCAGTCCCTGCACCAAGACCATCTTGAATCATACAAGAAACAACACCCTGTTCCAATGAAGAGTTGTCCATTATGTTGCCATATGAACCAAAGTACGGCAATCAAAGATCAGTTATCACCAGAGGCAGACAATGCCCATTCAAGAGTTGCAAGGAAGGATCCTTCCACCATTAACAGAGACTGCCCTCTCTAAGAACTGGCCTCAGAAAAAAATGTTCTGCATCCTCATCAACGCATTAGTGCAGCATCCTCCCATATCCCTAGCTTGCAAATGAGTCTGGGTCAAGAGTCTGTTTGCTGTGCAAGCACACGACCCACTTTGTTACGCATTTCCACTGCCAAAGTACTTGAAGTACAGAATTACTAGCGACATTTTGCATTGTTGTCCAGATCTTCCTGCATAAAGGACATGTGACTAAAGAAGCTAGTTATGCTATATTGCCCTTTGCACATGAGGGACACATGCAAGTAAAAAAGCTAGTTGCAGCACTTTGCCACCAAAATTTTGTCCAAAAGAAGCTGAGGTTGGTACTTGGAATATTGACATTTTGACAGGTAAGCTCATAGAGGTTGTCAATGTGATAATTAGGAGAAAGATCTGAATCCTTTGCCCACAGGAGATTGAGTGGGTTGAAGAGAAAGGTGAGGAGATTGAAAGAACATGCTTAAACTATGGTGCATAGGAAAGGATGAAGCCTGAAATGAGTTGGCATTATATCCACAGGGATTTGAAAGAAATTGTAGTTGAGGTTAAGAGATTTGATTTAGTTGATTTGGAAGGAGAGATTCTGGTTGTCTTGGCTTATGCACCATATGTTTGTTTGGAGGAAAGTACAAAGGAGTTTCAAGATGAGCTTGATGTAGTAATTTGGCAAATCCCATGAGATGATTTGCTTGAATGATTTAAAGGAATATGTGATGGGGTATGTAGGTGTTCTTGGAATTATGGCTTTGATGGTAAACATGAAAAAGGAAAACCTCTGCTTGATCTTGCAACTAATGATCTTCTCATGGTAAATGCTTTCGTTAAAAAAAAGTAGGAGTATCGGATCACCTATAAGAATGGTCTATCAAGAATGTAGTTTAATTAATTGTTCTTTAAGAAGAAGATATTGGATGTATTGCAAGGTATGCAGGATTATTCTAGGGAAGAGTTTAATTGCTTAACATAGTTTACTATGATGGATGTGTAGAGAAAGAAGTTAACTTTCTCTCAACAAACAAAATAAAGAAGTCAAAGTGAGAAAATTAATGCTCAAGAATATAAGAATGTGGACTTTTAAAAAGGAACAGGTAACTTTTAAGCAGACAATGATGCGATAAGGACCTTGCTAACATGATAGAAGTTCTAGTTAGATGTGAGAGATTAGGTCAACTTGCATTAGAAGGGTGGTCAAAAGGGTGTTAGGTGTGTCTAAATGAGGAGCTCTATGGCAAAAGGAAGCTTGGTGGTGGATTAAAGTGCAAGAGATGCTTAGAGTTAAAAGGATTGCTTCAAAATCTTATATTGGGGTAAAACTAATGAAAGCTTCTGAGATTACAAAAGTGCAAAGAAAGTGAAGTGGAAGCAAAAGCTTGGGAGCATATATGCAGGAAACTTGATTTTTTTGTTGTTGTGAAAGTGGAAAGTTGACTTTAGAAAAGGTGAAAGAGATATACTTAATCTAGCTAAAGTAAGGGAGTAAAAAAAGGAGGATCTTATACAAGTAAGGTGTTTAAGGATAAATGAAGAATGCTCATAGGGTCATAGCTAGTGGAGATATATAGACAAGGTTGAATAATTACTTTCATAAGCTTTTTAATGGTAACAAGACAATTGACGTTATTTTTGGGCAGTTATCCATGGATTTTGCAAATTCTTAAGGGGTATAAAGGACTTAGCGGATGCTTTAAAAAAGTGATGAAACTTGAGAAAGCTGTTGGACCTAACGATATTTTGTAAGTGTTCGGAAAGTGATTGGAAAGGATGGTGTAACTTTTGCTCACAAAGTTGTTAGTGCTATTTGGTGAGGCAAAAGAGTGCTAGATGAATGGAGAATAAAGTATTGTGATACTCTTATATAGAAGGGTGGAGGAGACATTTAGGACTGCTCAAACTAGGTGTCAAATTGGGAGCATGGGAAGATTTTCAGTTTTGGCTGGATGCTTGGACAAATGATGGTGTTTTTGCGGGTTGTTTTCCAAGAGTATTTGGTTTGGTAACGAACAACAGAGCTATGATTACAGATTATTGGGGTGGTGTGACTTGGACACTGATCCTCTTAGGTAATTATTGGGGCAAAGTCTTGAAGATTTAAAATAATTATGGCAAGAATTGGATGGTTTTTGGCCCATAGCAGAAGAGAAAGATGGGTGGGTTTGGGAGGAGGATGACTTTGAAAAAGAGATGTGTGTTGATTTGTATATGAACCTCATGAAATATATTTACGATGTAGCTCATGTGAGGATTCAAGTTGGGTTAACATATTTGTAATGATTTGACATTACCATTGGCCCACATCAAGGATCAGATTAACACCCTTTCTTCTTTACTTTGCTCATGGGTGGGTTGAGAGAGCACAGTTAGGATGAAGTGTGATGATGTATGCTGCCTGCTGATGACATAATACTGATTGATGAGACAAGTGATGGGGTAAACAAAAAACTTAAGCTTTAAAGAGTGAAGTCTTGGCAGTTAAGAGCTTTCAAATAAATAAGATAGATTATATGTATGGAATGTAAGTTAAATAGCAAAGAAGATAAAGATGGGCAAAGGTGAAAATTACAGAAGATTGCATTCCAATTTTTTTTTTCTTTTTTCAAATATTTGGGGTCAATTATAAGAAGTTGGAGACTTGATGGTGATGGCACAAATAGAATTGATGCATATTGATTGATGTGAAGGGGAGTTGTTGTTTTATGTGATTGGAAGATTCCTGAAAGTTAAAGGGATGTGCTATAGAGTAGTTGCCTATGCTATACGGATTTGGGTGTTGTACTATAAATTGTAGGCATCATGTAGAGGATGCCTATGGAAGAAATGAAGTTGCTGAGGTGAGTGTATGACCATACAAGAAAGGATTGGATCCTCCATGAGATTGCTAGTGAAAAGGTTGGGGTTGCTCTAATATAGGATAAAATGAGAGAGGCATGCTTAACGTGATTTGAAAATGTGTATATAAGGAGAAGATTGTTGAGCCTCTTAGGAAGGTCGAAGAAGGCCAAAAAAATGCTTGAAGAAAACCACCGAGTATGATTTGGTTATTTGGATCTAAGCCCGAGAATGGCCCATGATAGTTCTGATTGAAAGGCAATAAATGTATCCAACCAAACTTAATGTGGGAAAAGTCTTGCTGTATAGTCAGGAGTTCCCCATATGAATGAACTTGCTTTCAAAGGCATAAGTTGACCACTCTCGTTGGCCACCTCCATGTTGCAACTTTCCAAACGGCAAAGGTCAAATCCAAGGACCTCCTTACATAATTGAGATCCCCCTATTGAGAGAACATTCATCATGTTTGCCTTTTCACAAACCAAATGAGTTTAGGCATCTTCCATTCATCTCATTTGGAATTTTCTGTACCATATTTTGATCAGTCTTCTTCAATCCAGAATTACCAGCAAATCTTTGACTCCCCAATTAAATATGGCGAACCTTTGACTCTACCTCCTATAATTAAGACTGTAGGATATTCTTGCAAATTATGACCTTTGCTTGAAATGTAAGCAAATATATCATGTTGACTGCTCATGCATTGGCTATCCTATGTAGACTACACAAACTTGATATCGTGCTAAATGTAGCATGACCCTTTTGAATAGGCTTGTGCGAGCTTGTAGTTGTCTTGTAAGTCAGCTCCACCTTCCAATAATGGCGTGGAGATGAACCCCCCAAGGAAAGGAGATAAATCTTACCTCTCAAGGAAAATTTTGAAATAGCTGCTCTCATATAATGTGGCCATCACATCTAAATAACAATGCATTGGAATCAAAAGGACAAAAGCCCAGCAATCGAGGCCTTATCAATTGGGCCTTCTGTATCTTCTTTGTGCATAGAAATCCCCCCAAAAAATTGAGTCAGTAATCTCCCTCGACCACCCATGCATGATACAGATCTCCCCTCACTAGTGGTGATCGTGGAGAAGAGGGCCCTACACTTATTTTGATTAAGGCATACTGAGAAATGCTCCCAAAGACTGATACTGCTGCACTAATGCCGTCACAGAATGTGTTTGCCACAGAAGTACATTATCTGTGAAGATATGGTGGCTAGGGAATTTTGTGCTCCCTTAGTTTGAAATAATGTCTCCTCTGAATGAAGAATTGTAACAAGGATGTACAAACCTATTTGCACTTGTGAAGAGTCAAGGCGACCAAAGGCCCCTTTCTACGAACAATGACCCATTTGAACCAGTCTTTGGAAGTACCATTTATGAGAGGGGAGATGGTAGGGTGGCCTGTCTACCATTCCATCCATGAGACCACTATTCCATAAATACCAACCATGCCATAAAACTAAGATTTACTCTCGGGACACCGTGGCATAAGCCTCCATGATACCCATTTTGGTACACATATTCATTGAAGAATGCTGGTGAACCCCTTGCTGAAACGCCTGTGACAATGAAAGGAGCTTGAGTCAGATCTTCCTTCGACAAAAGAGGATAGTATGTCCAATTTTCTCCATGTATCTCTTTCAAAAATTTTTTCTGCATTTAACGTATGCCTTGAAGGATTAAATCAGAATAGCCCATTCCTTTTTTTCCCCATTTAGTTAAATGTCAATAAGTTCTCTTTTTTGTAGATGATTTGAATAAGGTGGAGGGATGCCCCTAATGGTTTGATTGGCATAATATATGATTGACTTTATACTTATTAAGTGATATCTAGGTTTTTCGATTATTCAAAAACTGTTGCAAGGAGAGCTTTCAGGGTCATTCAGGTACTTTCAACATCCTAGTAAACTTATCCATGTTTAACATTTCCCTTTTCGAAAAAAAGAACCTTCCAAAGAAAGAAGAAATCATTTTGCCATATTTACTAGTTTTCAAAGTCCAATTCTGAATTCTCGGGTGTTGAGCCATTGATTCTGGTTTCAACGTCTCACAGGATACACATAATGTGAGATCTGTATCTTTCCATCCATCTGGCGAATTTCTTTTGGCAGGTACCATCTTTTATTCGGCCCTTCCCTCTGTGCTTTGAAGAACAAATATGAATCCACAGTTTCAATGGGGAATCTTAAAAGTTGGATTTCCTAGTGTCGTGTGTTTAAGCCAACATTTGAATAAATCTTCAATTCCGAATAAAAAAAAGATTTCACTCTTGTTTTATAGGGACTGATCATCCAATTCCACATCTCTATGATGTCAACACTTTCCAGTGTTATTTGTCCGCTTACCTGCAAGGGCTAAACATGGACTCTGCCATTAACCAGGTATCCTTGTTCTGTTCCTGCTTCTTAGTACAACTAAACATAGCTTATGGAATATGGCAGATAGCTAAGCTTGTGCTTTAGATGCTAAGTAATTTATTTCCTTTTTCCTTTTTATGTTTAGGTGAGGTACTCATCTACTGGCGGTATGTACGTGACTGCCTCCGGAGATGGAGTTGTTCGGGTGTGGGACGGTGTTAGTGCTAAATGTGTACGCTCCTTTGCTAGTGCACATGGTCCTGCAGAGGCTTCAAGTGCCAGTTTTACGAAGGATCAGAGGTAAAAAAACTTTTGCGGAGATATAACCAATATTTTCCAACTCCACAGCCCCCACTCCCACCCACCAGAAAAAAAAAAAACAGTAGTGTCCACACTATGCTTTCATGGAAGCTTTTAATATTTAATTTCCATTGCCTCCCTAAAAGCTGCAGGTTGTTGCTTGGAAGTTACTTTTCTTATTATTTCATCCTTCTGGAATGAACTATTCTTTTATAGTTATCACATTCTTTTATAATGGTTCTGCTCCCCAGTGTTGTCAGAAAGGGGAGGGTGGGACGATGTTGAGCATGGACTATCAGGCTGGTGATGCCGAGCTTCCAGGGAAGACTGAGCAATGGAGAGTGATGAAGGTGGAAAACTCGGATTCGGTGGAAGATGGTAGCAGTGCTGGCTGGGTGTGGTTTTGTGCCTAGTGGGGAAGCTAGCCAAAGTAGGAGAATCAAGCGGCCATTTAGAGGTCTTTGGAATCTTGCGTGCAATTGAACTCGCAGAAGGTTCCAAGTGGATTAGAATCTGTCACTTATTTTTTTGCATGGGACTACATTAGAGGTGTATGGATCTAGAATGCGGGGCTTAGTGGGAGGCTTGCAGGAGGGAGTATGTGGTTATGAACTTGGTGGGTTGTTGGCAAGATAGTTGACTGGTTAGAAAGTGGACATCTTGAAGACAGTTGATTGCTTAGGAAGCAGATGACTTCTTAAGGAGGATATAATAGTTGTGTTTGTAGTTATGTTGCAAAAATCCGATGGAAGCAAGTTCCTTTTCAATTTGATATATGGGCCTAATGCAGAGAATAAGAGGGGGGCTTGTGGGAGGATCTCTGACACATATGCAGTAACTATTTGGAGTTATTGTTGATGGTTGCTGGAGATTTTTAATGTAACTTTGCATGTGGATGACCGGCCTGGGTATGAGATCTCACGTGGTAGAGGTGGCTAAGTTCAGCGATCTCCTGGCAGAGCTAGAGCTAATTGATATTCTTTTTTTTTTAATTGCCATTTTACTTGATAGCGTTGGTCCTCATGGGAGATAACATTCTTGGAATGATAGGTTCATCTCTTGAGTGGTTTTCATGGGATTATTCCCTCTGTCTGATGTGGTTTCTTTGGACAAGCCTTTCTCCAATCACACTTCACCTTACAATCAAATAATGATATGAGCTACGGAATGCATTTCAACTACGGGAAATTGTCTTTTTTTTTTAAAAAAAGGGAAATTGTGGTTGTACAAGCCTGGTTTTGGGACCTTGTGCAAGATCAGTAGAATAGCGTTACTGCTTCAGACTTGACAACTTGTTTGTTGGCCTCTAGATTGTCGTCTTTAAGCTCCTTAGAAGGTATAGGAGGTGATTAAAGGCAGTGGTTTTGGAAAAGGAATGAGGGTCTTGAAGCTACATCTAGGTTGTTTAGAAGAAGATTCTAGAATTCTTTTGATTGAGGAAGTGAATGAGCATACTGGACTGCTGGTTGTCTTTCAGGATCTAAAAAATTGAGATTCATTGGATGTAGTGGTCAAAAAATTGACCCTCCTTTTTCTTGATTAAAAAAATAGATGTAGAGATAGTGTGGCTGAAACCAATTTGTTCCATGTCTGTGCTAGTGGGGGATGGACGAACTGGATTGATGAGCTAGTTGATGGGGGAAGAGCTACATAATTGGGAGCAGATAGGGCTAGTTTTAGAGCAGGTGATAGGGTGGCACATGGTGATTGAGGGGAAAGGAAGCCTTTCAGTTCTCACAGGAGCAATAATAGATGTTGGTTTTTTTTTTTTAAAGAAATAATAGATGTTGGTTTAACATCCTCTTCTTGTCCAATAATAGATGTTGGTAATGGACAAGAGGAGGACGTGAGGTCAGCTCTGACAGGCCTAAATGCTAAGGGCTCATCGGACTTGATTGCTTCCCTATATTTTTCTACAAGAAGTTTTTTCTACAGGGTGTTTTCGAACATTGTAGGAGATAGTGTGGTGGTAAGTGCTTAGGGAGTTTATGATTGGTAACTATGGCTTTGATTGGTGGAACAAGTTCTTGTTTCTGCTCCCTAAAGCCGAGATGGTTGAGACTTTGGATGATATTTGCTCTATTACCTTATTGAATGCTATCCAATTGATAGTTGCAAAGGTTTTAGCCGCCTGTGGAGGCAACATTTATAAGAGGGAATGCTTATCAGATTTGTTTTGCGATGGTTTCAGAGATCATTGCTGGTTGGAAGAGGATAGGGACAATGGGGTTCCTTTGGAAGGTTGACATTGCCAATGCATACAACTTCATCTTAGCTGGATTTCCTCTAGTATGCTCTAGGGTTGTCTTGAGATGTGGATCCAATTGCTGAATAAATGCATAGCAACTGCATTTTTGTTCTGCTCAATGGCAATTCGGCAGGGGGATGGGTGCAACCTAGAATAGGTTAGGCAAGGTTGTTCATTAGCACCATTGCTTTTTATTTGCGGTTAGGTGCATTGGTGGTTTGTACATTTGCTGTCTTTTTGACTGGTTTGTTCTCCAGTCTAGCATTGTACAGACTTTTGGTCTGGTGATCCCATTGCAGTAGGCAAACAATTTTCTTTATAGAAGGCACATTACGAGCGGCAGAGATTGTGGCAACTTCATGTCATTGAAGAATTAGGTTTTTCAATCAAAAAGTTCATTAGTGTGACTTTTTGAGATGGGGAAGGAGGCTGTTGTTATGGCTTTGATGCTGATTATGCCTAGGGGTTCCTCGTCTGTCACCTATTTGGGTTTGCCTTTCAGTCTACTGCCCCACGGTTAAGTCTTCAGTTCCCGCTTTAATAAGATTTGAGAAGCTGACTGGATGATGAACAAGGTTGTTTTTGAAGTGGGTAAGATGTGTTGTTGAAGTCAGCTTTTGCTGCTATTTTGGTGTTCTATATGTTTGCTTTCTGGCTGTTTCAAAAGTGGAAGGGATATGAAGGATATTCTTATGGAAAGGCATGGAGGAAAAGGGTGGGTGGGGGGATACTTGGTGGCATGGAAGGAGGTGTACAATCCATTCAGTGAAGGTGATGTGGGTATTTGTCGGATGCGCACCATAAATGAGTCCCTATTAGAAAAGCGGCACTCTTGGATATGAGTGAAAATGAAAGGATTTCCACTTGGTAGCTACTCGACCTTTATGATGTTATCCCAAATTGGGAGAATTGCTGTGTTGGGATGACCAGGGAATCTGCTCCTTGGAAAGGTTTAATAAAGGTCTTACCATGTTTGGAAGATTTCTTAGTTTCCGGTCCCAGATTCGAGAATGGTTGTGGGTTTTTCAGAAAGGCATGTGGAGTTGGCTGCCTGCCATTTTCGTTTCCTTCGTTTTTTGGTTGGCTTAAGATTAGGGAGCTAGGTTGGTAGATTGTTGGTTTTGCTTTTTTGAGGCAAACTTGACCAGATGGACTACTACCTTTTAGTTGAGCTTGTCCAAGGTGTACACTGACTTGTTCCGGTTGCATAAGGTCCTTGGGGCCATCCCTATTTACCCTGTGATTCTGGGGATAAATGGGGACTTCTTTGTGAAGGTGGTCTATGAGGCACTTGGGCAGCACTTGGTTCATTGTGGTGAGGGTTTTCTACAAGATTGCAGGTTGTCGAGATCATCTAGAATTTTATATCTAGCTAAATTAAATATCATCTATTTTTGTTAATTTATAGAGTTAAAAGAAATGAGGACCTTAATTCATTGAGAAACCCTAATCCTCGATATATAGAGGGCTAGCAAAAATTACCAGCAAGTCCTTGAATAAAAAAAAGTAAAAAAATACACAGAAATATAAAAATAATCTTAAAGCTCAACATTCTTCTTCAAGTTGGAACATAGATATCTATCATGCTCAACTTGAAACAATATTTGTCAAATAAGGGCATGTGAAGTGCTTTGGTAAAGATATTTACCTTTTGGTCTTGAGAAGTGACATGAGTGGTACGAATAAGTCCCTTTTGAATAAGATCTCTTCTGTAATGACAGTTCACTTTAACATGCTTTATCCTTTCATGGAATATAGAATTGTTTGCAATGTAAGATGCAACTTTATTTTCCCATATCCTTTCCATGGAAGAATCAATGGGGATATGCAAATCACATAACACAAATTGTATCCACATCATCTATGCAGCTGCTTGTGCCATGGCATGATACTCAGACTTGACACTCAACTTGGAGACAACTCTCTACTTTTTGCTCCAAGTCACTAGATTCCTAGTCACATACGTGTAAAATCCTGTCGTGGACTTCCTACTGTCCAAATCGGTGTTCTAAATGCCCACGACATTTTAGCGAAATGGCCTTTTTTTTATGTGAGGTCATATCGACATACATGTAATGTCGAAATGCGAAAGTGTCATTGATATTTGCCAAATATTGAAATAATAGTGGCGAAATGGATGGTATTAGGTATAATTTTTAGGTCATTACCATATTTTAAGGTTGACATAGGCGACTTAGTAACTTATTTTTACTCATTACTGATGCTGCATGCTTGTTGGAGTGATAACTCTTGCAAGTGTCTTCTCTCCTTATTTGTTAGATCTTAGGATATTTGTTTTGAGGCATGCTGCTGGTTGCTGGTAATTGCTTTGCTCCTGCGTGTAGGTGTAGTTGCTGCCTGCTGTTGTGGTGGCTAGAGTGGTGGGTTCGGTTACTTCGGTGGTGGTGGCACTATGACTCGTGTCTCGCAGGGAGGGAGGAGAGGTGGTGGGTCCCTGTTGGGTCACATAGAGGAGAGGGGAGAGGGAAGAAGGTTCAAGATGAAGGGTCTGTTGGTGGTGGAGTAAGGTGGTGGCTTACAATAGGAAAGGAGATGAGGTGAGAAGAGGAAAAAAGATGAAAAGATGCGATTTTTTCGGTATGTGTCGACATGCTTATGACATGCCTTTGGTGTCCCTCTGAAATGGATTATTTTTGGGGCATTGAAATCTGCCATCGAAATACGGGCATTTCTTCGGCATGCTCTTGACATACCTCTAAAATGCGCACTTAGAAATTTGTCGAAATAGCATCGCAATCGACATTTAGAACATTGGTCCAAACACTCTGCATGGTCTACATTTGAGTAAGTAATAATATCAAGTGAGGCACATTTTGTGAAGAGAAGTCCTTTTTTTGGCGATGATTTCAAGTACCTAAATATCATCATGGTTGTATCTCAATGTATTTTGGTTGGCTTAGTGCATGAACTAACTTAGCTTCCCAATTATCAGTGAGATGTTAGGACACGTTATGGTCAATAGGTGCTGCATTTTCATCATAAAGATGAACTTTTGGATCCATAGGGATATGTGTTGGTTTCGCCCCCAACATGTTGGTTTCTTGCGAAAGATTAATAGTGTACTTTGAGAAAACACTACTCCCCGTTTGATCCCAAGGAAACCTAAGCGAACCTAAGTTCTTGATGACAATATTCTTAACTAGGCATTTCTTCAACTCACGAATCTCTTGTGCATCATTCCCATTGAGTATGATGTCATCAACATAGATCAAATCACAACTATCCTTAAGATGTTTGTTGCACAAATACGGAATGATCGGCTAAAGATCTACAAAACCCAAGGGTCTCAACCAAGGTTTTAAAAAATGCGAGGCGATACGAAACATTTGCCTTCATTGAGGTGAGGCGTAAGCCTCGAGGAGGTTGAGGCATAAGCCTCAAGTTTTGAATAAAAAATAAAAAATAGCATAAATATATACTTGTTAAGTACTAATAATAAAAAAAGTAAAAAAATACATCCATTCCATTTTTTCTCTATCACAACATTTAAAGAGTAAAATTGGACAAGAGATGACATTTAAATAAAATATAAGGCTCCAAACATTATAGAAAATCAGAAATTAAATTTATCAAAACTCATAAATGAGTTAAAGTTCATATGATGAGAATTATCACAAATAAACCAAATAAATACAATGAATTGTATTGACTCTACCCATTATCTATAAAAAAAATCTAATTGTCATGACTCAAATTATAAGTAATGAGTCTAATAACTGTTCTTGTAACTCACAAGTCATCATTCACAAACATAAAAAACCTAAATGAAACCTAAACAAAATCATTGACAAACATATGGTATCCTTGACATCCTAGAAAATATGATAAATATATGGTATCTCCATCACTCCTACTTTGGAGGGATTTATTTGTGGGAAAAGATCATGTGCAAGTTAAATAACCATCTAAAATGTCCTTTCAATCGAGGCTAGGGGCCTTTCAACCGAGGCTATAGCCTCACCTTCGCCTCAGTGCCTCAGTGCCTCGACACCGCCTCGACTAACTGAGGACACGCCTCATGGTGCAACCCTAAGGCTATAGCCTCGAGGTGTTTTCCCAGCGCCTTACCTCGAGGCACGCCTTTTAAAACAATGGTCTCAACAACCTTGGATAGCTTATGAAACCATCTCCTAGGACTTTGCTTCAAGTCATAGATCACTTTACGAAGGTGCATGCCTTTTGACACTCCTCCTTGGATTCAAAGCTTAGTGGTTGTTGCATGTAGATCGCCTCTTATATATTGCCATAAAGAAATGTATTTTTTTACATCAAACTGGTGAAATGACCATTCTTGTTGGGCAATCAGGGAAGCCAAATCTTGACTATGGGTAGTTAAGCCACTGGTGAGAAAGTGTTAAAGAAATCCACCTCATAAGTATGGGCGAATCCCTTTGAAACAAACCTAGCCTTATATCGTGCAACTAATCCAACTGGGTTATACTTCACAATGAAGACCCATTTAGACCCTACCATTGTAGCATCAGACGGTGGTTTAGTAAGCTCCCAGGTACCACGGCACTTAAGGGCAAATGTGTCCTCTTACATAGCCTATTTCCATAGTGAATCCAACAAGGCCTGATGGTGAGATGTAGTGACTGACACTGCAAATAGTGCTAGGGAGAACTTCATGAAAGAGGGTCCAAGACATGCTGTAGAGACATGCTTAGAAATGGGATGCATGGTGCAAGTACATCCCTTTTGTAAAGCTATTGGCTAGTCCCAGTTTGCTTTAGTATTGTGACTATCACTGACACCTATTTGCTTATTTGCAGCTGAAGTATCTATCACCTAGGTGTCTGAGATATGTATGAATATGACATCATCGGGGCCATTTTGACTTACATTCTCCTTAGGGGTTGATGGATGCGCAGGATCAGGAGGGGGAGGAAGGTGACTAGGAATCTCCTTGCGCTCGTGATCCCTAGGGTTTGGAGCAATAATGACAGGAACCTCTTTCAGAGTAGGAGGCATTGACATAGGCACCTTGTCATGAACCATATTTACATACGATCTTGCTGTAGAGAAATATAGAACTGACTCAAAAAATGTCACATCTAGACAACATGATGGCATTGCTGGAGAGGATCGTAACATTAATATCCCTTCTGTGATTGGAATATCATAGGACATACTTTACCGCTCTAGGAGTCAACTTATCTCCACTAGGGCCATGAAGATGAATAAATGCCACTTACTTGAATGCTTGGGGTTAAACAAAGAACACTTCTCCATCTAGATATAATAGTTGTATTAGGATTTGTTCATCAAGTATTGAAGACCCATTTAGACCCTACCATTGTAGCATCAAATGGTGGGTTAAGCTCCCAGGTACCACGACACTTAAGGGCAAACGTCTCCTCTTCCATAGTCCAACAAGGCTTGATGGTGAGGTGTAGTAATTGACGTTGCAAATAGTGCTAGGGAGGACTTTATGAAAGAGGGTCCAAGACATGCTTAGAAATGGGATGCATGGGGCAAGTACATCCCTTTTGTAAAGCTATTGGTTAGTCCCAGTCTACTTTACCATTGTGACTATCATTGACACTTATTTGCTTATTTGCAGTTGAAGTATCTATCACTTAGGTATCTAACATATCTTTGAATATGACATCATCAGGGCTATCTAGAAGAGCATTCTCCTTAGGGGTTGATGGATGTGCAGGATCAAGAGGGGGAGGAAGGTGATTAGGAATCTCCTTGAACTCGTGGTACCTAGGGTTTGGAGCAACAATGACAGGAATCTCTTTTAGAGTAAGAGGCACCGACATAGGCACCTTGTCATGAACCATAGTTACATACGATCTTGCTGTAGAGAAATATAGAATTGATTCAAAAAATGTCACATCTAGACTAACATGATGGCGTCGCTGGAGAGGATCGTAACATTGATATCCCTTCTGTGATTGAAATATCATAGGAGGACATTCTTCACTGTTCTAGGAGTCAACTTATCTCTACTAGGGCCATGAAGATGAACAAATGCCGCTTACCCGAATGCTTGGGGTTAAATAGAGAATAATTCTCCATCTGGATATAATAGTTGTATTAGGATTTGTTCATCAAGTATTGAAGACAACATGCAATTAATAAGGTAGCATGCTATATGGATTGCATCTTCCCAGTATGTTTTAGTACGTGGACAACTAGTTTGATGTATTATTTCATGTTACTTGTAGAAGTCACGAAGAAACATGGTGCAAAATTTCAATGTATTATTAGAATGAACAATTTAGAGGATGGCGCCAAATTGTCTTCATTACCAAAATGCAATCCCTAATGATCATCCCTACATAAGATTTATGCTTTAATAGGAACACCCAAGTCAAGCGAGAATAGTTGTCGACAATCATCAAATGTAGCGATACCCCAATCTATCAGGAGCACGACTAGGACCCTACACATTCATGTGAAGGAGTTTAAATAGGGATCTAGATCTTTGAGTCTAACTGGATGAAAACGTACTTTTGTGGTGATTCCCTAATTGACATGCTTTACACTTGACCTTTATACCTAGAGAAATTTGAGGAATGGTACAATGAAGCTTTGAAAGACGAAGATGACCAAATCTTAAGTGCCATTGAATTGAAAATGCAAATGATGTAGGAACAACAGCATGAACAATGAATGACAACTAAAGTAGCTGGTACACCCCCTTCCTCACGACCCTCGCCAATGATCTTTCCAGTTAAGATATCTTGAAAAACACATGTAATGCCATAAAAAATAGCATGACAAGTCAATTCTTTTGTGATTGTGCTTGTTGAGAACAAGGTTTTTAAAAACGTTAGGTGGTTTGCCTTCATTGAGGGAAGGTGTAAGCCTTGGGGCATTCGAGACTTTGGTTGAAAAATAAGAAAAAATGACATAAATATATGCTGATTAGTGCTAATAATGAAAAAGCAATGTAAAAGCACTTTTATGCTATTTTTACTCTATCATAACATTTAAATGTTTATTACTAAATATTATTATTACACAGGACACACACAATATTCACATATAAACTAATATAAGAAGATTTAAATACATACAAATAACATATAATATGTAAATTCTTCAAAAAATCAAAACACTAATCACATAATAGTGTTAAAAAAATCAAAATAATAAAAAAAATATTTGTTTGAGAGTAATAGTAAAAAATATGTAACAAGATTTAAGTAAATAATCACCACGTAGCTTCTTAAAAATAATCAATTCAATGACTACATTAAATGTAAACTAATCACAGAAAACATTCAAATATACTCTAACATAATTAAACAGAAAAATAAACAGATAAATAAATGTATAAGTAAGAAAAAAAAAGTAATGTATAATTCAAGAAAGGTCAAGACTTAAAAGGAGATCGATGCAACGGTGGGCAATGGAGAGGAGACAAATTGGTAAGGGGTGGTATGCAGGGGAGGTGATTGGTGGATTGTAGTGCAGCAGCAGCCACCAGTGATGGTAATGGAGGAGTCTAAAGATAGAGAATAACTTGCAATAGCTAAGGGTGATAGGCTTTTTAGGGCCTTAGAGGTTAAGGTGATTGTTTAGGATCTGGTGATGAGCATGGGTTTTAGCAAAGGGTTTTATTTGCTTTATTAGGTTATATGCAACTCACATGACTTTTAAATGTGGACTTTCAACTAAGGCTATAGCTTCGTTTCCGCCTTGCTGCCTCATTGCCTCGACTTTGCCTCAACAAACTGAGGCACATGCTTTACACTACAATCCTAAGGCTATGGCTTCGGGACGATTTTCTTCCACATTACCTTGAGGTGTATGTCTCATGCACCTCGAGGCTCATTTTTTAAAATCATGATTGAGAATTAGCTGATGGGAAAATTAGGAACGTGGGAATGGCTAACAACCACATGGTCGGGGTAATCATGACCTTCCCTTAACTAATGATGGGTGGATATCTCCTATTTACCATCTAAACTGGTTGTTCGACATGAAGCTGCCAAAAATGATAGAAATAGTACTGGTCACCGAACAAATGACATAACACACCAAAATTTACAAGCTAATCAAAATCACGTGTCTTGTCCATTTGAATAGGTGTAGCAACATGCTTGTGTACATGATGCTCTGAGGCGATGGAACTCTCCACATGCATTGATACCACTTTTCTCTAAAGGCCCTAGATGAAGCAAGATGTATTTCTTGGCATGCCTTCCACTTGTGACCATTGAGTGTAGTTGGTCTCATCCAACTTTATCATCGGATTGGATAATGGGCTCTTGTAGGCCCTCATCTTCGTCGCTTGCCCTGACATCACCTTTGGTGAATCCTCTGGTGTCATCTTCTCGAGCAAGGCCCAAAACAGATCAGAAAGACTGGAAAAAGGAGGTTTATTGCCCCATTCCATCACATTCAGATCTGGTGGTAGAGAAATAGTGCCTCCTCGCACCCAAAATACCACTAAGAGAAACTATAGGACTTCACCAGAGGATCCCACGGTACTTAGCAACCAAGAAGAACCCCTATGAAGCATCCACAAACAGTGGTGAGACCACCGGACGGCAGCAGCAGCCACTTGCAGCAAGAAGGATGGCTGCTGGCGTCAGCTATGAGCAGACCAGCCTCCTACCGGACTCTTGGGCAGTCCAAAGGTGTTGAGCGACACCAACACAGAGTCCTAGAAGCCAGGTGGTGGCGGCAGCAGTTGAGTAGGGTCGGCAAATCACCCAATGGCGGTGCTACAGCCCACTCGAGCAATTTCTTGTGGTTGTCAGTGAGGGTTGGCTGGCGGCACTCATCAGAGGGGTCACCAGTCGGTGGTGGTCCTACGACGGCGGTGGCACTGCCCTCTGATGAAGTATCGGTGTAGTTCCGTAGAAATATATGGCTAGGGTTTCCTAATTTGTAATTTTTTCCTTTCTTTTGTGGAGAAAAGAAAAGAAAATAAGAATCAAGATGGATACCAAACATTAGCATAGGACTCTTGATTTGTTGCCAAGTTAGAAGAAATGAGGAGCTTAATTCATTGAGAAACCTCAACCCTTAATATACAGACGATCGGGAAAAGTTACAAGCGAGTCCTCAAAGAAAATAAAAAATAGCAACAAAAACATAGAAACATAGAAAATAATCTCAAAATTCAACATATAGAAAACATGGAGCTCGATAAAACATAGCCATGGCTAATTGCTCCATAGCTCATAAATTGCCTTTTATGTCAACGCTCTCTTATGTTGGTTTGTTGCATGCTCTTGCATGTGTCGGTGGTGAATTGGTTGGAATGTAATGGGGACTAGATTTTTTGATTATATGGTGACTGGCTAATGATATGTAGTTTGGGGAAGTTAATTGATTGGTAGCCCAATTTTTAGGGGAAGGTTTTGCATTTTCTTTTCAAGGATCATCCACCATTGTAGCAGGTAGTTGCAGAGGATTTCCCATTTCTGAACACAGGAAATGCATAGTGGTCAGGGAATTATTGACTACCATCAATTACAATGCCATGGATTCTCATGACCTCCTCTTTACCATTGCTAATTAGGATTTCTATGGATTCCCATGACACTCCATGTCACTTTATCTTGTGGCTGATAATGATTATGGAGGCTGTTTAATTTTGACATTATCTTTCATGTTGGTTCTTTTCTTTCATCAGGAAAGTGCCTTCTTTATCATTACTATTTCCCTTTTTGGTATCAAGATTTGAAATGCTGATTTTGACATCGTTTTGATAAATTTTTAAGTGTGCATTTTGGAGGCAGCAGAGGGCATGTCATGTAAATATCTGTATTTTGATGTCAGATTTCAATGCTTCAAAAATAGTTCATGTCGGAGGCATGTCAAGGGCATACTGGAAGCATGCTGACATATACCGATAAAAATAACAGTAGTCAAAATGATTGAAATTTCAAGGAAGTTACAAGTTAAACATGCTTTTGTAAGAATAATAATATTACATTCTAATATTCATATGAAACATATGGTCTACTATATCATGTCCAAGTTCAAGAATCAAATATTAAATAATTATTTTGCAAATTGAATTAAGTCATGCAAAGATAAAAGATTCAAATATATAATTTGCAGAAAACTAAAGTAAAAATTTAAAAGTTGAAATTTAAATATCTTACTAATCTATCTTAAATTAATTTATCAATTAATTTGAGGTTTTTTACCGTCGATAAATTAATCAATTTGAATAAATCTAAATTAATATAACTATGTGTGTTGAGTTAGGTCATTTTTAGTTATGTTACCCCTTACGAGTCATGTTTAGATCTACTTGTATCATATTTATGTATGAAAAATATAAGTTGTCACCTTCAAACATAGGGCAATGAGTTTCTAGGTTGGATGTTATCCTTAAAGTAAATGATTAATTCATGAAGTAAACATGTTTCTGGTATTTGCAATTTTCAGGTTTTATTCTCTTATGGATGGATGCAAGTTCTTTATTCTCTAATGCTAATTCAAACTTGGGATTTTATTTTAAGGAATTAAACAAATATTTCCTCAATTCTAATTATGATTAAACCTATATATTTGTAATAATAGTAGATTTAGAGTTTGGCATGTAGATCTACTCAATAATTATGGGTAGGTGTGGAATTAAACCTTAGAAGAGTTGGAGCAGAGTAATAATACGAGAGGCAGCAGTAGCAATGGAGATTCAGTTCGAATAAGAACAGAGTGGTAACAAAAACGTAAGCAACAATAGCAGTAGTAGAGAACGGAAGAACTGAGTGAGAAGCAATAGCAGCAAGTCTAGACGCCAAGTGCATTCTGTCAGTGATATTTTAGTGAAATTTCAACAACATTTCATCTAAGCCCTTGTGTTTCGACTTTATATTGATGTTGATATGGCCTAATCTCAAAAAGTCATTTCGACAACATACTAATGACATGAAGTCAAAATTTAAATCGCTTACAAAAAATAGTAATGGGTAGAAATTGGTTATTGAGACACCTATAGTGACCTTAAAATATGGTAACAATTTAAGAATTATAGTTAATGCCACCTATTTTTCTAAACTTATCGACATATTATCCATATTTGGCAAAATATTATTGACACTCTTGTATTTCGACATTACATGTGTGTTGATATCGGCCCACTTCAGAAAAAGATAATTTCGTGGGCACGTCGTAAACATTCAGAATAGTGTTTGATATAAAGGACTATTGAAACACCACTGTAGTTGCTGAGATGGGGTTGTGTTAAAGGTGTCCAAGGTTTGGGCTTGTTATTGCAAGAGAATTCGAAAGGATGATGTGAAAAAGAAGGGATTTTTGTATTCATGCCCTTGGAAACATTCCCAATCACATCTATATCCCTATAAATAGTTATTATACCCCTACACACTTGCACCATGATTGATGTACGCCGTATCATTAGATGTTAACAATAGATAAGTTTAACTATGGTTATCATGTAAAATAATCTATATAAAAGTCTCTCAACTTGCACCTAGATTTCAATGTTGTCCCTAAACTTTGAAACACATCAATGTCATCCTTATCCTTTATGCTTGCATCAATATAATCCCCCCTCTCACTATTCAATCTAAGGTAGTTATCATTTATTAACCGTTGCAACACAAATTTGGTTAATAATAACTTCAAAATATGGTATATTATTTAAACCTACTTCAAATTATAATGTTAAAGGGACTAAATTGATACAATTTAACATATCAGGGGCGACATTGACATGTTTTGAATTTTAGGGATACCATTGAAATGAGGGTATGTGCCTGCTTCGTGCATGTGCATGTAGAGGAGCTCGAATGGTAAGAAATCTAGGTTGGACCACTTCCAATCCAGCGTGGAGCTGGTGGTGGATTTCTTAGTTGCCTTCGTCAGTTTAATGGATAGGCCCTTCTTAGATCATACGTTGTTGCTTTGGAAGTCCAATAAAGGAGTGTCTTTTGGCACATACTTCAAGTTTGACATATTTTGGTTGGAGATCGGCTTCAGGGAGATGGTTGAAGAGAAATGGAGATCTTTGCAGGTGGAGGGATTGGTAACGGCCTAGCTGGTAGCCAAGATGACTGTGTTGAGAGGGCACTTGAGGAAGTATAGGAAGTGAAAGAGGGGAGTAGTAGAAGGAAGAGGGAGGCCTTAGCAGAGATAAGTAAGCTGGATAGGCGGAAGGATGTGGGGATGTTCTCTTTAGAAGTGAGAGTGTGTAGAGCAAGTCAAATGCACATTATGCAGGAGGAAGATTGGAAGGCAGAGGTGGAATGGAGGTTGAGGTCCAGGTAGAAGTGGCTAAAAGAGGGTGACTCAAACATTAGATTCTTCCACTAGATGGCGTCGGTTGGGAGGAATTGGATTGACAGGCTGGTGGTGGGTGGGGTGTGTCCCTCGGGCAAAGAAGAGGTGGGTAAGGCTGCATCAAAGTTTTTTAAAGAGTTCACTGGGAGGTGCAAGCGAGGTAGGTGGAGATGGACGAGGGAGGGTGTGCAGGGAATCTCTACTGCTCAGGCAACGACTCTCATAGAGTGCTTCTCGGAAGATGAGGTTAGGGTAGTAGTCTAAGGGGTTAATGTTGCCGAGTGCCCTGGGTCAAATGGCTTCCCCGTACTTTTTTATAGAGTTCTGGTCGCTTGTTAAGGAGGAAGTGATGCAGGTGGTTGAGGAATTTGTTGAAGGAAATAAGGGCTTTGATAGGTTGAACAAGTTTTTTCTTTTCTTGTTGCCAAAGGAGGAGGTTGAGGCGATAGAAGACTTCAGGTTGATCATGCTGTCCAATGTGATCTACTTAATTGTAACAAAGGTCCTGGCAAACAGATTGCGGGATGTACTGCAGGATGTGGTCTCTAAGGTGCAGACAACTTTTGTTCTAGAGAAAGGTATTCTTGATGTCTTTGTAGTGGCTTTGGGTGCCATAGCAGCGTGGTAATGAAGGAAAACGAAAGCATTTCTCTGGAAAGTGGACTTCAGCAAAACCTATGACTTGGTGTAGTGATCTTTTTTGTGAGATAGCCTAACCAAGGGGGTTTTCTGCAAAGATGGTTTGATTGGGTGGAGAGTTGCGTTATGACATCATTTTTAGTTTTGATTAATGGGATTCTCGCTGGGGGATGGGTGCAACCTAGAAGAGGTGTCTGACAAGGGTGCTCGCTCGCCGCTATGTTGTTTGTCTTGGCAGCTGATGCCATGGTGAGGGCCACATTCGCAGCTTGTTCAGGAGGCCTATTTAGAGGCTTTGTGAAAGGTGGTGATCTGCAGATTTCAATTCTCTAGTACACAGATGAGACCCTGCTCCTAGTGGAAGGTTCTTCCTTGGAGGCGGCACGTTTACGTGCTCTACCTAAGCTATTTGGTGAGACATATGGTCTGCTGATCAATTATGGAAAATCCAGCTTTATACCTTTTCACCTTTTAGAGGGGGAGGTGAATACTTGCAGTGGATTGCTTTGAATGGGGTTGGCTCCTTATCGTTGCCATACTTGGGTCTACCTTTGGCCGATGGCTACCTTAGGCTTCAAGATCGGATCCTGATGCTTGGGAGGATGGAGAAGAGGTCAGCAAGTTGGGCATCTGGGTTGTTGTCTAGAGGAAGAAGGTTGAGGCTAGTCAAGGCCATTCTATCTTCCATGTTGAGCTACCTCCTTTCTGTTTTTAGGATGCCGAAGAAGATAAAAAAAATGATTGGCTTGATGCGGGATTTCTTTTGGACAAATTATGGAGTAGGGAAAAGTGCCAAGCAGTGGCTTAGGAGGTGTGTCAGCCAGTGAAGGTGGGCGACCTTGGAGTCCGCAATATCGGGTGCATGAACATGAGCTTGTTGACAAAGTGGATTACTAGGTTGTTGAGGGGGGATTTGGACTTGTTTGGGGTGTTATGTTGAATTGCTATGAGCCCTTTTTGTCATGATTAACATTGGGGTCACTGCGACTGGGGTCTCCCATTTCATCAAAGGGTTAGCGTTGGTGGCCTTGCTGGTGCAAGACTTCTTTTCCCCTCTTCTGGGGATGGGCAAGGCTTTTAGGTGCTGGACTGATGTTTGGATGGGTGATGGCCCTTTATGTGACAGATTCCCTTCTCTTTTTGCCAGGGTTACTCAAAAGGGATGCAATAGCGAAGAGCTATTGGGCCAATGCTTGGTGCCTTGCTTTTTGGGGGGCGTTCTCCGACCAACAGTTGGAAGAGCTGTAGTATATTCTACAATGTTTGCAGGGATGGGAGTCGAAAGTTGGTGTGGATGCTTTCCATTGGGAAGAGGGAGAATTCTCCGTGAGAAAGGCCTACATTAAGGTGTAGGGGACCATGCAGACGGCGGACACTAACTTCCCGTGAGATGGAGGTTTCTTGTGTGAAAGAAGCGACACTTGTTGATGGGGAGGATGATGTGGGTGTGGCAGCTATGAGCCCTACTTTGGAGAGTTGGGTATAAATTTCCAAGGCATTGGATCCTCTCTCTCTGTCTGTCTCTCTCTCTTGGATTGCAGAAGTCATATAGACTTCAATTTAAAAAAGACATGGCCTAGGGAGGAGGGAGATGAGGGCTCTGCATGGGAGAAGGGGGGGCGATGGGGGTGATATCCATCCTCATCATCCCCGCAACGTGGTATGCTTTAAATGTAGAGGCAAAGGTCATTGGGTAAAAGATTGCAGAGACCCGATGGTCTGTCTTCGCTGTAAGGGAATTGGCCACTGATGGAAGGCATGTCAACAAGGAAGAGGTGGTGGTCCGAAGGTACGAAGGCTGCCACCACCGCCCTATGAGTCTCCTTTTGAAGTGGAGTCTTCATGGTCGCATGAGGTGAGGAATTTAGATTATATCCTGAGTTCCTCTTTGGTGGGAACATTTGTTCGAGGTACACCGGAGTGGAAGAAGTTAGATCGCTTTTATCTTCTATGAAGTTTGTTTCATCCGATTGGAAGGTAGCAGTTCTATCGAACTCGAAGGTGTTGGTTTTTGGTTTAAAAGACTCGGATATTTGTCATCTAAAGTTTCAAGAAATGATTTTGGATAATGTTTGTATTCGTTGGAGTCTTCCTAGCATGTATGAAGGTGCTACTGAAGAGCGTGTTCCTTTATGTCCTGATATTTTGTTTCATATTATTGGAATTTCGTCGGGATGGAGAACAATTGGAACTGTAACTTCACTGCGTTCTTCCTTTACATGGTACGAAGGTGCCGTGTTGTTGGTTTGTATGAAGGAAATGCTACCTTGGTGTTGGTTGAGGGGGAACTTTTGGTTGGGAAGAAATTGCCCAATAAAGAGGTTTTTCGATTTGGTGGTGGTGCATGCATTATCTCCTTCAAGGAGGTGGCTGTGAAGCTGTAAGCAGATATCTCGTATGCCCAAGTGGTGTTGGTTGGCTCGGCCAAGAGGTGGGGAATCCGGGAGGATGTTCCAATCAACAAGGAGGTTGTCGAAGTTGATGGTGGTGCTCTGCCCATAGAAGTTGTGGCTGATGGTGGTGCTTTGCTCAGCATGAGGGCTAGGTTGGCGGTCAACGACGGTCAGATTCAATCACGCCAAATTTGGAAACCCAAGGAGAAAAAGCTGGAAATCGTTTGTTTTTCAAAAAGTTTCCATACAACGGGAGAGAATGTTTCTAAGTCTGATGGCCTTGCATCAAAAGCGCTAGACCTTCTAAATTTAGAAAATGCTCCAAATCTAGTTGCTGAAGTGGAGAATTCCCATTTAGAGACACCTAAGGTGGTGTTGGAAAATATTCCCAAGATGCTGGCTGATGTGGCGAACGAAAATATCCCAAGCTTAGGGCCCAAGACAATTGGGGTTTTTTCAATTGTTGTACAAGTGGACCCCGAAACTGGTAATGACCTCCTTGATTTTGGGGCGGATGGGTTTCCTAATTTGGGGGATGACCCAATTATTGGAGCAGACTTGGAATGTTTTGATCGACGCCCAGAACAGGTGGTATCCGGATCCGTACACGGATTCGTGTACGAATCATAATTTGGTGAGTGTTTGGATCTAACCAGCAATCCTTTCCATCTTTTGCATTGTGAGGAGCCGATTTTGTTGGTTGCCATGTGTAATTGTTTGCAGGAGAAACACCTTGCGCAGGAGAAGTGGATGAACAGGTCGCAAGGGGACCCCATCATGTATGAGGCCTGGGCAAATGCGAATGGTAGCGAACCACAGTGCTTTCTAGATGTTGCGGACCATGGGCAGGTGAAGAAATCACAGCAAAGGTTGGTTGTGGGTGGGGCATCTGCCCTTGGAGCACGTGAAAAAGATCTTGTGGGCGCATTTCACTCTCCACAGGTGTCTACCAGACCCAAACTGGTAAGGTCCAGTCGAGGTGAGTTTACTTGCAATGCGTGTAAGGTCTCTACATCTTTTCATGGCATGCCGGTGTCTGTTGCAGCTCCTGTTTTCTTGCAGGGGGAATGCCTACCATTGGATTACACTTAGCTGATAGCTCAGAGACAGGGATTAAGGTCAATGAGCATGAGATGATAGGCATTTCATGTGATATTTTTCAAGCAAGTGTGTTGGAAGATGTAGGATCAGATGTGAATGATGGTAGCACTTTGGTTAAAAATTCAAGTGTCAAAACAAATTTTATCCACAAGTGCACCTTATCTAGCAAATCGAGCAAATCCTATATTAATGCTATTTCGCATAAGCACAAACTTATCCTAAATGCTTGTTACAAGAGAAAAAGGACAAAGTGCAACGAGCACGTAAAAGGACTTGGATGATCACGTGGCTAAGATTGTTGGAGCCAAGAGGGTTTACAAAGGGGGTTTGAAGATTGGTATCAATGGTTAATATTTTATCTTGGATTGTGTGGGGTCTCAAAGATGATAGGAGACTTAGTTTGGGAAGATATTTATTGGAGTGGAAAATTGATATTGCTTGTCTTCAGGAAATGCATTTAGAGGGCCTTACTCCCTAGTTGAAGACCAATCTGTGTGGTGATTTATATACCAATTATATGGAAGTGGAGGTTGATGGTAGATGGGGGGGCTTACTAATGTTATGGCATGGAGATCTATTTGATCTTTGTTCATCTTGTAAGACAGGTAGAACAATGACAACTACTTTCTTGAGAAAATATGATGGTTTTTCATTTGCTATATCTACGGTCTATTGTCCTTGTGATGAGAGTTCCAGGATGCTTTTCTGGGAGGATTTTAGGTAGGCTTCTTCAGTTGTTAAAGGCATGCCTTAGTTGATATTTGAAGATTTCAATGCGACCCTATGTACAAAAGACAGACCAGACGGATGAATTGATGCAGCAACAACTCAATTCTAGCATGTGGTATAAGATTTGGAACTTATTGATTTGCCCACATCAGGTGCACGATTTACATGGAGGAATGGTAGTGGAGTGGTGTCTTGTATTGATAGATTTTTGTCACATTGCTTTGGTATAAAACTTCCAGATGGCAGACGTTATTGCCTATGATAGACCTTTTTTTGACCATGCCCCCATTATGTGGCGTAATAATGAAGGTTTAAGATTTTCTACTTTAAATTTCATAAATCTTGGCTCAAGGAACCTGGGTTCAAAGATATGATTCGGGAGAGATGAATTACCACCCCTGCTTCTACGTCTGCCACATGCACTTTATCTTGTAGAAATTAAGCAATTAGATTGGCTATGATGGAGTTCAAACGTGATCTCAAAACATGTAGGGAGGAGAGAAGAAATGTTGCACTTTTGAAGATCTCAACTCTTGACAGAAAAGAGGAAACTGCACCAGTTTCTAATGATGATTGTCAAGAGAGATGAAGATTTCAAAATGTTGTGTGAGAAGAAGACCATAAAAAAGAGATGGATTTGAGACAAAAATCAAGACAACTTTGGCTTAAAGAAGGTGATGCAAATACAAGATTTTTTCATTTATCTGCTAGTGAGAGGAGGAAGAACATGATAAATAATATAAAGGTGGGGGATGAGGTGTTAAAAGGAAGAGAACAAATTTATATTGCTTTCAAAAATTATTTCCATGATTTCACAAGAAAACAACATTGTGGGGATTGGCACCTGGCAAATTTGGAGATGGAACAAATAGAAGAGGCAAAGGGGGTGCTTACTAAGGACGTTGATGAGGAGAGTTTGCGTGCCTTGTGTGGAATGAAGGTAAATCTGGAGATGGAACAAATAGAAGAGGCAAAGGGGGTGCTTACTAGGGACGTTGATGAGGAGAGTTTGCATGCCTTGCGTGGAATGAAGTAGAAGGTTCTCTAGGCCTGGATGGTTTACAAATTATCTTTTATAAGGAAATGTGGGATGTTGTTGGAAATGGTGTATTTGCTATGATTAAGGAATTTTTCAGAGGTAATGAAATTATGGAGAGGTTGAATAAATTCTATTTATTTTTGCTCACAAAGAAATCCAATCCGGAGTTGTTGGAAGATTTTAAACCCATTGCTTCATCAAATTCCATCTATTTGTTAATTGCAAAGATTTTGGCAAATCGGTTGCATAATGTTCTTCTTGATGTTATTTCCCTAGTACAATCTGCGTTTATCAAAGGGAGGTCCTTATTAGATTCATATGTGCTAGTTGAGGAGTTTTTGCTAGCCTGGAAGAGGAGATGTTTGGTTTCCTATGGAAAGTTGATCTCTCCAAGGCATATGACTCATTTTCTTGGAGTTATTTGTGGGAAATTTTGAAAAGAAGAGGTTTTCCCAATCAGTGGATACTTTGATGAAAAGATGCGTCATTACTTCCTTTTCAATCTTGATTAATGGTAAAGCATGTGGTTCTTGGGTACAACCACAAAGGGGTGTATGCTAAGGCTATCCATTAGCGTCAATATTATTTAATATAGTAGTAGACTCTTGCTGGTATGGCATTTAAAGTCTGAAATGGTGATCTTTTCTCTAGTATCACAACTATGAATGACAGTAGGATTCTAACTCTTATATTACAATATGCTGATGATACAACTTTTTTCATTGAGGTTGAAGATTAACATAAATAAGTCTACTTTGGTGCCCTTTAATATGGGGAGCGTGGAAGAGAATGATATTTCTATTATATTGGAAACATCGGTGGTGAGACTACCGAATAGATATCTTGGTCTTCCATTGAAGGGGAAAAAATTAAATTCAGCAGATTGGAAACCGTTGATTGATAAGTTCTCGGATTGGCTATCCTCTTGGAGTGGTAAACTCCTTTCTAGGGGAGGAAGATTGGTTTTACTTAAATCTGTTCTCTTTGCAATTCGAGTTTCATCTTGTCGATTTTCTCACCTATAAAAAAGATCATCAAACAAATTGATATAATTTGGAAAAGATTCTTTTGGAAGGATCTTGAATTTGTGGGTAGATTCACCCATTTGGTCACTTGGGATGAGGTTTGTAAGCTAAAGGAGGGTGGACTTGGTGTTCGCATATTAGTGCATTTTAATGAAGCATTGCTGATGAAATGGGTAGGTGGTCAGATTGTTCTCTAATGAAAGATCCATGACTACTTATGATTTTAAAGATTCATATGGTGTTTCTATGAATTTGGAACAAAGAGTTGATGCTAATAAGAGTGGGATTTCGGTCGTTTGGCATTCTATTAGGACCCTTTTGAGAGAGTTTTCAAATCACTTCTCTCCGTCTTTGGGTGATGGTTTATCTTTCAAATTTTGGCATGATGATTGGACTGATAGTGGAAGATTTTCAGATTGGTTCCAAAGACTTTTTCAGCATGTTGTTGATCAGGATGTGGTGGTTAGTGATTTATGGGATGTAGAGATTGATTGTTGGGACATCAGACTACCTGAGATTCTTTCTGACCCTACTTGTAATGAATTTTAACAACTTTTACAGGCCGTGGAAGGTCTGTCTTTGGTGGCAGCACGACTAGATTCATACTGTTGGAAACATGGCAGCTTCACGGTAAACTGTACTTATAAATTGATGATGGGAGACGATGCACAACACAATGCCATCCATTGGGATTCCAAATTACTTTGGAGTTGTAAGATTCCACTTGAGATTAAATTATTTCTTTGGTTCTTTAGATGGAAAAGGCTAGTCAAGAAGATGTTCAGATCTAAATGGTGTCCAGATGGAGATACTTCCTATCCTCTTTGTCAAAGTTCCGATGAAGATGTCTAACACCTATTCTTTGAGTGTGGTTTCTCTAGAGATGTTTGGTCTCATTTTAATCTCCCTACAGTTGACACTATGGATTTTGACAGATTTTGGTCGAGGATGAGCGGTGTTGGGTTGAGAATGTAATAAGAGAGGTGAAGTATTTTTCTGATTTTTGACTTCAAAATCTTGAAGTTTGTTCTATTTATTCTTTTAATATAATTTTAGGATGATTACCACTCTTAGGTAATCTTCCTCTTTTCTCTAAAAAAAAAAAAAAATTCCCGCGAGACTGTAGAATGATTTGGTCGACTGATTGCCTCCTGAAGGTGAAGAATTTTGTGTGGTTGTTGAAAAGAGGAAAACTCCTTACAAAGGTTTGGAGGGCAAGGTGGGCATCGACAAATGATAGGACCTGCCCGCTGTGTGCTGGGGATGAGGAGGATGTGGAGCACTTGTTTTTCAAATGCAATTTATGGAGCAGGTATGGAGGAGGCTGAGGATTGATTGGATTGAACATGGCAACATGGAAGATTTTTGGGCCTCTTTTAGGAGGGGTGAGAGGCTAGGAAGGCATAATGTTTTCAGATCGAAGGAGAAAGTCAAGGTGTTAGCGACCCTTTGGGGTATTTGGTTGGGGAGGAACGGGGGGTGGTCTTTGGGGGGCATAGTCCCTGTGTAGAAAATTTTTTCAGAACATTTTCTTTCCAGCTTTAATGGTTAATGAATGATTTTAGGTGGTTATCATTTGGATAACCACCCTTCTTTCAAAATAAAAAGAAGTTTAGGGACTTAAGTCAGATACTCTTAATTATAGTTAACACATAGAAAGAGAAAGCTATGGTCTCCAAGAACCTTTTGTCGACTCATCACACTCCTTCCATGAGCTTTACAAGTTTTGGCACTCAAATTGGTGATTCTGTAGTTCCATATCCTACCGACCACCTCGGCAAACCCCCTATCATGGAAGTGGGTGGAGGTGGGGCACTTGGCTAGGGAGATGCAAAAGCGTGCGGACGAGGGGGCTGGGGTGGGGGTGTGTGGGGAGGGAAGGTCAGGCTGTGGGGAGGCAGAGTAGGGGTTGGTGTTGGGGAAGGGGGAGGGGGTGTTGTGGCAGCAAGGAAGGGATGGGGTGATGGCTGGGGAGAAGGGGCAGCGATGGGAGGAGGGTTAGGGAGGAAGGAGAGGAGGTGCTTGCAGGTGGGTGGGGGTAAGAGGGAGGAGGAGAGTTGGTAGGGGGAGGATGGAGGACTTCCGGCGAGGATTTTGATGCTGCCGCCATGGCCTCCAACGAGGAGGTACAATCTGAGCTTGAGTAGGAAGAAGGGGAAGAAAGGAAGAAGAAACAAGGGAGAAAAAGGTGAATGAGGGTATTGATGTAATTTATAAACATTATTGTTAAAATTAATAAATCTGAGGATGGGGGTAGGAACATGTATGGTTAGCAAGAACTGAGATGTAACCTGGGGGTATGATCATGTCCAGGTAGCAAGTTCGTAGGGATACAGATGAAATTGTTGGGTTTATAGGGGTATAAATGTAATCGAAAATGTTTACAGGGACATGAATGTAAATTTTTTTTTTGGCATGCTTTGCTTTATTTGGATCACATGGGCTCTGTGACAGCTATACAACGTTGCTGGTACTCATAGTTTAGATGTTATTGAAGTTGGCAATTGCTGGCGACATAGTACATAGTCTACCATATGTTCGGGGTTGTCCTTTGTTTTCTTTGTAGCAATATGTTCCAGGCAGTCTTTGTTTTTCAGTTGAACTTTAAACTATATTTGTTCTTCCCTTTTCCAACAGGTTTGTCCTTTCTTCTGGGAGAGATTCTACCATCAAGCTGTGGGAGGTGGGCACTGGAAGACTTGTAAGACAATATCTTGGAGCAGTTCATACGCAAATAAATTGCCAGGTTGGTGAACGCTGCATTTTCCTTCAGCAGTTCGTTAAGAGTGATTTGGGGCACTATAACTATATCTCAATGCAAATGGTGAGCCGTTCAAATGGGGCTGTTCCTCGCTGTAAGTAGTGGGGAGAAAGGGATTTGGAAAGATTTACCATTTATGACAAGAAGAATGGGTTCACGTGCCTTCCATGGATTTGTTTATTTCAAAGAAAGCTGTGGTCTGTACAACCTCTTAAGTGTCTCCTTTGGACTTTCAGATTTGCCAAGGAGTGGGATGTCAAGGACGAGATTTGGCTAAGCCGACAAAACATGAATGAAAAGTAGAGAAGAGAGGAGAAATTATATCTTCAAAGGATACGTTGCTCACATTCATTCATTTTGGAATTGCCCATCTTGGGCATGGAGGCTTTTTATGCCTTTTGTTTTTTTGGACAAGGGGCTTTGGGCTGGTATGGTAGTGAGAAGGCCAAAGGGGAAAGATACCAATGGAGATCAGACTCTCTTTGTGGTTAAGGGTAAATATGGTGGGCTTGGACTTTGATCTCATGATAGCTAGATACCAATAAAAAGGTTTTACTACTCTACCAACCCTTGGTGGCAAACCATCCTAAAAATAGATGTTTTACCAGTCTACAAACCCTTAAAATAGAATATAAAGTGAAGCTTTCTTTGTTGATAGCGAACTTACATTACTAAGCTCTCTTATTTTCAGTAAGAAACAATTTAACTGTTTCATTTTCTTGCCTAAAGGGAACTGAAATTTTAAGCTGGATCTTGTGGTTAGGACATCCTAATCTACTGTGGTATTCAAGCCGAATTTTGTGGTTTAGGATGTTTTGTTTTCCTTAACTATGCTTTTTCAAAAAGTTATGATCTGCAACCTTCTGTGAGTTGTGGAACATTTCCGCAGGATTTACAACATCTTATTTTAGTGCAGTGCTGAGTCAAACCTAGGTACATGTCAAGTTCATACAAATTTCATAGCTGCTACATTTTTTCAGCTATAAAGCTCTTTTGCAGGCAATGTTTAACGAGACAGAAGAATTTGTTTTTTCTGTTAATGAGGCAAATAATGAGGTACTGATCAGTTAATCATTCCATCTAATTACATTATGTCACACATATCATCTCAAGAAACCAATTGGTGCAGATTGTTGTTTGGGATGCTCAAACTACTGAGAAGGTTGCAAGATGGTCATCTAATCACGGAGGTCCACCACTGTGGCTAGAGCACTCCCCAACTGAGGCAGCCTTCATCACCTGCGGGAACGATAGATCCGTCAGATATTGGAAGGAAATTTTGTAGATTATTCGCAAGATTAACCATCCATTATAGACAGACACTTTTGCCCATTCAGTTATCGCTGCCCATGGAATAGGGTGGTGCAGCAACAAATCTACAACAAATACCGATCGGTTGGTGGTCATGTTGTAAGCTGGTACCTGCAGTCAGCTGCATGCCTTATGTAATTTATTGGAATTTGGAAGGTTCTTGAGCTGAACACAATATGAAATTCGTTGGAAGGTCTTGGATAGCCGCTGTATCACTTTATGTAAGCAATTGGGTTAAGTATTGTTGTGTTTTAAGTTAAGACATCAACAGTGGAACGGTGCCTTAGTGAGTTCATGTGCTTGTAGACGTCAATAGGGCAATTTGACTCCCCTTTGAACTGCAGGATCTTGGATAAATGCTGTATATGTTGATGCCTCCAGAACCATGGATTAGTGCTCAGCTCTGTTTCCTCAACACATGCAAAAGCACCAATCCTAAGACATAAATTTTGAAGGATTTATCGAGGTAACCCTCTAGTGAGATTAAATTATTCATTTATGCAGTAGCCAAAAGGCAATTAGAACTTTTCGGGCACGCATTTACAAAGTTAGTCGATCATATTAAAATATAGTTTTATTCATTCATTAGTTGCTATTGTAATATTTCTTTGTTCTAACTAAGATAAAAATATGAACAATAAATTATGAGGAAATCGTATAGGCATTAGCGAGAACCGATTTACGTGTAAATACGGAAATTAGTTCCCCTTTTAACCGTTTGACATGATGAAATTGCTATACCAACCTAGAGGTGCAGTTATTAAGGATGCATTCCATGGTGTGTTGCATGAGGGACACCATAAATATTTCACATTTACAAAGATTATACCAAGGACGAAACATGGATAACCCAAATGGATGAGTAACTTCTAAGAGCAAAAAAAATCACGCACTATCAACGCTGACATGTAGATCCATTTTATCAATGTATCAATTGTCACATATAGAACTATGGCATGATCCAGAACAACGTAGTAAAAAGCCTTGCAAAAGCACATAGACAAAACAGCATAAGATGTGAGCTTTTCTCGGAAGTATCAGTTCCGTTCTATCTACCACAGAGAAGCAAAGCCTCAGATCTTCGGTCATCCTTGAAATCTACCTCGAAGGACTGAATTAGAGCTTTAATGATCAGCAGACCGTCATGTTCAAACTGAGAGAAGGGAGAAGAAAAGACAGACTCTAAAATTGAGATCTAAGCAGTCACTCCGTTCAAGATATGTGAATTCCATGTTACGTATTACATCATGATTTCTCCTTTGAAAACTGAAAAATTTTAGCACACTAGCTCAAAACAAAATTCTTCGCCGTACATTAGGGCAAAGGAGCATGTGGGTCACTAACCCACCCAAAATCCTCCAAAATATATATTTTTTTCCTTGGATGAGAAGTTATAATGCTAACATTTCTCCAACAAACTTCCTATCATTCTCTTGCATCCAACGTATCATCTCCTTCTCTCCGTCTTTGCAAGGGCTAGAAGGGAGACACCAAGGGGAGCATATACATTCTACCTATGGTATATTTTCTCCATGCACGTCAATTTTCTCTATGATATAGTAGTCATGTTCTAATTGACATACCTCATAAAAATCCTACGTCTAAATAGTTTTGCTTGCAATCTCTATACTCTTGATTCTGGTTTTGCCTTGTCCATACGTAATTGGGAGGTCAAATTCAACATTGATTCCTGATTTGATCCATGAATCCATCAGCTTTTGGAGTTCTTTCCCCTCAAACCCCTTTTGGTCTCAAGCCAAAAATTATATCAAAAAAATTGACGTTGGGAACAGTCGAGGAGAATCCATTTTGGTTGGGTTGACCTCTTTCCTAGTGCAGCAAATTTTTGGGTCATGTGTAAAGTCCTCTTATTTTTTTGTAGGATTTCGAACTTCTAAGTTCCCTAAACCAAAGAGCAAAAAGAAACATTACTCTTCCTCCCAATAACCCTACTCGTCTGCTGTCCTCCTTCCCCCACTCTCCCCAACCTCTTATTACCATGTTAGGTTCCCGTCGGGTGCAATTGGAGGACCATTTCATCCTTGTGCCACATCTTCCAAGTGAAAACCAGATTGATAGATAGAATACGCAAACTGCTGTTTTAAAAACAAAAGTGTATATTCCATTTCCTTCTTGCTTATTGCTATATAAGATACATAACTTTATTCCTGCAAGAGTCAAATTGCCCCCACATGGCATTTGTTTCTGTTGGGTATTCCATTGATAGCCATGATTTGGTTCTCAGCTGTTGCAAGTATGTTTCATAACCTGACTTAAGCTTGGAACCGATATCTGATGAGATTTTCTTTATATTCTTAAAGCAGCACTATATTGCAACTAGATATCCAGATGTATGTCAAAATATATTTGTGCGACAACATGGCTCACAATAACACTTTTATTTCTTGAGAAAAAGCTCTCTCTTCTCTTGTTGCAGCTTATTTTCAATGATGCTTTGATGAAGTTGCTTCATTGGTTAAACCATTCAAATGCCATAAACAATAGCACTGGTTCAACATCTTGTTTCTCATTTTGATTTACGTAACTCTCAACAAAGAGCAGAAAGGAATTGTAACCGATCTATTTAAAATTCATTGAGTATCAATAATTCCAGAGAAAATGTAAGCACTTAAACATAACATATACAATTGAACGGTGCACTTACATATAGACAAGCACTGTCGCATGTGAGCATTGATGATTCAAAAGGTCCACACCAATTAGATTCAAGTATATTTGAGTGAAAGCAAAAAAATCCACATATCATATCCCGTCCAATGTGGGAAAAAACTTTGCCTTTGTTATTGGCCAATTGATTTTTGCCAGCTAGGTTGCATAAATTTGGGAAAACTAACAGAACTCAGAGAGAATTGATTTCTTGATCCTTGTGTATAAAATTTAGGCTACTTCGAAGTTCTTAGAAGTGAATATGAGGTGGTAATTTGCATCCAGGAGGACAATATTTTATACTTCTAAGTTAGTTGCGTACCCCTACTAGCACAGTTTTAGGAATGGATAGTCTGGAAAGCAAAAACTATTAAGATGATTAGAATCTAGTACATAAATTTGTGGAAAATTCCTTGTTAAAAGTAAAAAATGGAATCAAAGTTGACTTTTTCTTGGGGATCCTCTATCATCTATATCAACTCTAGTGCATAAATTTGTGGAAAATTCCTTGTTAAAAGTAAAAAATGGAATCAAAGTTGACTTTTTCTTGGGGATCCTCTATCATCTATATCAACTTGTATAGTCTTCTCTCTAGGTAGCCTTCAGCAGTTCAAACTCTTTGGAAGCCTTTCCCACAATTCTGATTGCCTCGAGTAATAAAAAAAATGAGGTACTTGCAAGAAGATGCACACAAGACAAAAATTGATGATTTGAGGAGGCATGTAAACATTAGTGACAAAATTATGTTGCTCACAATCATTATGTGTGGTTTAATATGGACCTATGAAGGCTTTTTTGCCTTTAAGCTTAGAGAAGGTGAGAAATGTGAGAATGAGTAAGAAAGATCACACACATCATTCACAAGGTTTAGCCATAATTGCAACACATTTGCTGAAGTACGAGGCCTGCGCTGTCACCTGAGAAACCATCAAACTATTATTTCCAAGTTCTGAATATGATAATGGGAAACAAAAAAGAAATCAATGGAGGGTAGGTTTTGTGACATCAAGAAAACAATAAGGCCTATTTGATTACCTGTGTGGTAAAACAACCGATGGTGGAAGGACTTTGTAAGGATTCAGTATCCGATTTGGGTCCAACAGCCTTTTCAAGGATGACATCAGTTGAACCTGATAATATGAAGCACAACTGCTGAGAGAAGTTAAGGGTCAAATAAAAATGTACTATGTCTGCATATATTTGCAGTATCCCTGATAATTAATTTTTTCTGTCATGCCTTTTGTATCCTTGTTATCTTTCATCTGAATTATTGTATTTTTTTTCCATTCTAATATTTTACATGGTGAAGAGTAGGGTTGTTCATGTGCTTGTTTCCCAAAACTGTCTAAGGTTGTTAAGAGAAGAAGGTTTCAAAAAGTTGTTATTTGACAATTCAAAGATGCGAAAGAGACTGCATGCTGTTTTTATGGTCTACATGGATGAAATGATTCTAATTGGCAACCGACGGTCAAGAGATTTTGGATACGAAGTCACATCTCTAGAAAGTTGTTGCACAAAATCTCAGATAGCACCCTTTCAAAAGAAATCTCAGCTAGCTTGGATATTTTCCTAAGAATTGCAGTCAAACGAAGCAAGGGAGGGGTGGTATTATCCCAGAAAAAGGATGTTAAAGATCTATTGCAGGGGAAAAGGATGCTCGATACCAAGCCTTCTTCCATTCCTATGGACCTAAAGCTCATGTTTGTTATAAGGGCATTGAACATGTTGATCCTTGGAGCTTCAGATGCTTGGTTGAGAACGTAGTATTTCTATTGAACTAGATATGTTTCACCTTCGCTACAAGCTGAAGAAAGTATGCTTATGGTTTAGTCCATGAAATGCAAAAATAATTTGAGCTACTCAAAATTTTACCAGGAATCATCTTGGTTCTACAAAGTTCAGGAAATCCTTTGCCTTTTAAGATGCTGGCTATGGCTATGTTGGATGCGTTATGAACCTTTTTTTTTTTTTCTTTGAAACGTGGATGAGTTATGAACCTAAAATCTTCTACTCTACTGTTGCAACATATCCTGGGTCAACAATCTGGTGACTTTGAGTGAAAAGCAAAATATGGTGTCAAAATTAATGTATGGTCTTGGTATTGTGCAACGGCATTGACAACTACTAATATGAGATTTGGACCAAGTCAGGCAAAATGATTTCCGGGTATTAAGCTCTTTGCGCTTATGTTGCTACATTGTCATAATAATGTAGTTACCTTCATAAGCTAACAACCAGATCTTTCATGAGAGAACCAAGGACATCAAAATGGACTCTCATTCAGGGTATTGTCCATAAAGGTTATATTTCTATAGTTCATATATCTTTAAAATATCATGTAGATGTCTCCATTAAACCATTTCCATATGCAACCTTCTTACCATGCCGTTTGTCTCAAGCTTGGAATGATAACTATCTATATAATGATATAAATATATGTACAATGATAATAGCTTGAGGAACATATATTGAGGTTTTCTTTTGTCATGGCTTTAATATCTTTTTTTCTGAAAGGGTCCTTTATTATCTTTTTATGTTTTATCTGGATCATATTTGTTATTCTTCCCTGTCAAGCAACATTAAGCATCTCAGTTAAAAATCTGTCCAAGCTATCTTACTGCTTCTGGGGACTTGCTATAGTGAATTTTATCTGCCTTCAGCAATCCCAGGCCATGTTCTGCACTTATACTACCTCTATGCTTGGATGTCCACTCATACACAAAAGGCTCAATCTTTGAAAGGACCTGAAATAGTTATTGCAACTTTCTTCAAGAACAAGGAACTTTTGGTCAAGCAGAACAGAACATGTTGGGAACAAGATGCATACATCATTATCGTATTCAGTTGTTGAGATATTCAGATGCAGATTACCATCTCCAAGGTGCCCAAATCCCACAACTTTTGCTGCTTCCCCTGGAAACAGAGCCCAGTCATTCGAAAATGTCCATCTACAAAAGTATCTTACTGTTTTAGAAAAGTTATTTGAAACTATACTAAGAAAATCCAACAGTTAAATTACCAGTCACCACTAATGACTGCTATGGTTATCCTGAATTAGAGAAGGTCCTCCTTTTACCTGGTAATTTCCTTAAAAGTCCCAAATGAGCTTCATTTTGATCTCATAAACATTGACGCAACCCCCCACACCCAAAAAAAAAAAAAAGATCAGTAGAAAGCTATTTGCGATGCTCTGCAACACCTCAAGCTAGGTACAATCAATCACAAAGTAGGATACAAACGAGGCATTTGAGTGTTAGGGATACAACATAATTATACATACGAATTGGAAATAGCAAAATGGTGACCCTATGTCCCAAAAAGAAAATCACCCTTAACCCAGCACACTAGTCGCCCACTGCTTGCAGGAACTCCATTGCCTCTTTGTGGAGTGCCAAGAGGCACAAGTAGTACCCTATTGCCTTAGGAGCCTGCAAAAGGAATTCGTCCAAGTACTGCATTTGGGTCAACATAACTAGGATCGTATTGACCCGATCGAGAGGGTGTTGGACCTTGCTGCATAGCTCCATAGGAGGTGGAGTGAGGGATGCAGCAGATCAGACGATATGTCATGGTGATCTGAAACTGGGTCAGCAGAACAGTATGAGCCAAATGGCTGAATATTGAAAAGTGGCCCAGCTAAGGGTGAAAGTAGAGCAGGAGATGGTACAAGAGCAAGAACTAGGATGTCTGCTACACAACTCCTTTCCCTTCTTTATCCCCCTAACATTATCTATCTTTACATATTTAACTTCGGTTGTTGGAGTAACACTCCGAGGATATCAAACCTATCTACGCCCACATCCTAGTATAGATAATCATGTGGTATTCTAAATCGTCACTCAAGGTTTAAGGAGATTTGTATGACTCCTGATTTGTGACATGGAAACTGAAGGCTTTCCCTTCTATGGACTGGTCAAATGATCACCTGTGACTCATTGTGACACAAAATAAGCAGGTTGTCTACAATAACTTTGATCTACATGGACATACACTCAAACGTGCAAAAACATTGAATAGTAAGATGTTGACAACCACATGGTTGTAGAGAAGCCACACAGCAGGGAGCCACCCTATACCAAACATACCCGTGGGTCCTGCATATGGTGCCTAGTCAGGGATCATTTCCCCACAGGACCTGTATGCAATGCAAGGAAAAAAATAGTTGCAAGGTCTAGCGTAGTGACAACATATAGAACAATGTCCTTGGGAATCCTTGCTGCTTTATGACTGAATAAAGCATGTGGAGTTGGATTGCCATTTTAACCATGTGTAGATACATTTTATCTGCTTTATATCAAGTTGCAAACATCTCCAACATCTTTGCTTCATCCCAACTTGAGATAATTAGCAAGCTGGAAAAGTTATATGGATAAATGGTTCTTGGGTGTGATGTCTATTTATTTTGTGTGACAATATTTTGTGCTCATACCCTACCTTCTCAAGATATCATTGTGAAGAAACTGCCTAGAGTAATGAGGTCATGTGGCTTTCCCGTGTTGCATTGAAGGGTTTTTCATATAAATTGTATATTTGCAACTGATTTTTTGTGGTGATTTCATGCCAATAATGAAAATAGTATTTGAAGAATAAACTCTACTTGAATGTATTCCAGAAAATTATTGACATGAAACCCGATATATACCATCATCCAAGAGTTACAAGAACTTACATGGTCTGTAAATTTGCAAAGCAAGAAAAGTGTTAAATAAAGTTAATGGTATTACCAAGCTTTTGTCTCATTTCCTCAACAATTCCATAGACATTTTCAAGAGGTAATGATAAGTCATACTTGAAGACAGCCCCGGCCTTACTCAGTGCTTCAGCTATCCCCTGAGATGTACAACCTTCGTCAGCTCATCTCCAAAATTCTTGAATAAAAGAAACAAAAATGTGGCAAGATTTGTTGAAATTGAATGAAAAAGACTGACTCAATTCCCAAATGATCTGATGAGTTGAAACAGAAATCTATAACAAAATGCACTTTTTTTTTGAAAGGAGACAAGATGCACTTCTCACATACAAGATTATTGTAAACTTGCAAAATGTTCATTTAAATAGCTCTCCACAAATAGAGGGCAAATACCAAGCCTTTATCTAATTACTACAAACCCTTGCTTAAGAGAGGCAAATTATCACAAGTCCCAAATCATCTTCTTGATTACATTTGACCATGACATTCATCCGATTTCTGCAGTTTTTCTTCAAGTCAGCATAATTTAGTTTTGATGAATATGGTATCTGATTCCATATAGCACAAGAAATGAGAAACTATATTATGTGGCACATCTAGCTACAACTTTTAGAACTAAGCTTGTAACTGAATGTATATTTTTATAATATCAGCAGAGGAGATGATTCTAGCACATTAACAATAAGTAGATGATGTCTTAATTAAAATAAAGGATAAAGCTTTCTGGAGATTACCTCTTAAAATGAAAGCATAATATTGCTGGTCTAGAAAGGTTAGGTTGCGTTTGGTAGTGGGAAAATGTTATCTCCCTGGGACAAGTGGGGTGGGATAGTTATCCCTGGGATAAGGTAAAAATCTTAGGTTGTGTTGGGTTGAGTTTGGTTGATTCCTTTTACAGAGGGTCCAACTTACCACTCCTTGGGCCAAGAGTATGAACGAAGCAAACACCACAAAACACCCGAGGATTTGACACGAAGGGCTGAGATCCAGGAATCAAAATAGAGAAAGGTGTATGCCACTAAGTATGCTGGATGGTATCCTGTCTATTAAAAGACACTCATCAGAACAGTTTTGGCCCAAAAGTGCCTGGAAAACATCTCTAAATAAGTAGAACTGGTTTTATTTGAACATATGGATTTTTTTTTTTTTGGAACACAAAAAAGGGGGTTAACACCACCCCCCCCCCCCCCCCACCAAATTCAATTAATAGCAATCAGCAAGGAGAGCAAACAAATAAGTAGTTACAAAGGTAGGTGTGGAGGTGTTGAATCGCATCAACTGACATCCTCTTCCTTCTAAATATAATCCCATGTCTCTCTAACCAAATACACCACAACATGGTGGAAGTTCTTCTAATGGCATTTCCATCAGCAAGAGCACCATGAAAACTGGACCAAAGTTGTCAAGGTGATAGGCGACTACAAGGCAATGAGCTCCTTAATTGCCCGAGGCAAGAGACAATGAAAAGGCAATCGCCAAATTGAATCGAGACAAGCCTTTTTTAAAAACTATTAAATATGCCTAATCAACTCATTTAGCAGCACCAATTTTTATATGAAACATTCAACACTATTTAAGTGAAAGAAAAATGAATGGCCTATCATATTTAAGTCACAATCATTGTTTTAAAAGGCGTACCTTGAGGCGAGGTGCTAGGAAAATGCCTCGAGGCTATAGCCTCAGGGTTGCACCATGAGGCGTGTCCTGAGTTGGTCGAGACGGTGTTGAGGCACTGAGGCACTGAGGCAAAGGTGAGGCTATAGCATCGGTTGAAAGGCCCTTAACCTCGATTGAAAAGCCCTTTTAGATGGTTATGTAACTTATACATGATCTTTTCCCCCAAATAAATCCCTCCAAAGTATGAGAGTGATGGAGATACCATATATTTATCATATTTTCTAGGATGTCAAGGACCATATGCTTGTCAATGATTTTTTTAAGGTTTTATTTAGGTTTTTTATGTTTGTGAATGATGACTTATGAGTTACAAGAATAGTTATTAGACTCATTACTTATAATTTGAGTCATGACAATTGGATTTTTTTTATAGATAATGGATAGAGTCAATATAATTCATTATGTTTATTTGATTTATTTGTGATAATTCTCATCATATGAACTTTAACTCATTTTGGAGTTTTAATAAATTTAATTTCTAATATCCTATAATGTTTGGAGGTTTACATTTTATTTAAATGTCATCTCTTATCTAATTTTACTCTTTAAATGTTGTGATAGAGAAAAAATGACATGGATGTGTGTTTTTTACTTTTTTTTATTATCAGTACTTGACAAGTATATATTTATGCTATTATTTTTATTTTTTATTCAAAACTTGAGGCTTACGCCTCAACCACCTTAAGACTTACACCTCGCCTCAATGAAGGCAAATCGCCTTGTACTGCCTCGCGTTTTTTAAAACCTTGATCACAATAACATAAATATATTTATATTATCATGCAATGCGTACAAATATATATATATATATTACATGTATAGTACATATATCATCACAAGTCAAAACATATATTATATGTATCTACCTAAACAAGATAATGATATATATTGTATATACTATACTACAACAGAATATAGACTAAATATCATAACTTATAGATATATTATTGTAACATACACATTAGTGTACATACATACGTTTGTATGTGTCTGTATAACATATATCATAATTACTTATAGTAATGTCTATAACATACGTACCATAACAAACAAATAATAGACTGTTGGTAATTGTGAACGGAAAGAGTCATCTTTATTTAAAACGATAAAGCCTAATCTCTCTTATATGGGAGACTTTAGGTAAATTACAACTACATCCAACAACATAATAAAAAATAGCATGACATGACAACTCTCCACTAAAATAAATATGCACTCGCACTCCGCCCTCAAGTTGAGGCGCAAATATCTTTTAATTCCAAATTGTCACATAGAAACATGTCTCTTCTTTTTCAAGGCCTTGGTAAGAATGTCGGCAAGCTGCATCTTTGAAGTAACATGAGGGATACTGATCCTCCCTTCCATGACTACATTAGGCACAAAGTGATAGTCAACTTCAATATATTTAGTTCTCTCATGAAACACAAGATTAGAGGTTATATACGTAACAGACTTGTTATCACAGTACAATGGAACATGTGCAAGTACAGATATGCCAATGTCATTCAGGAAGCCTACTGCCCACATGATCTCACATGCTGCATGAGCCATTATGCAGTACTCTACGTCCGCATTGAATTTGGCAACCACAGCTTGCTTCTTGCTTTGCCATGGCACTAAGTTTCCACCAAGGAAGACTGCATACCCTAATGTAGATCTCCTATCATTAATGCCTTTAGCATAGTCTGCATCTGAGTAGGCAACCACATCAAGAGACTCATGATTTCTATTGTGAAGTCATTTTCCTAGACTTCCTTTTAGGTATCTCAAAATGAGAGACACATCACACCAGTGACTGTAGCTCGGTTTCTCCATATACTAAATGACTACAAAACTGATATCCAAGCGAGTCACTATCAAGTAAAGAGGTTTTCCAATTGTACTTTTGTAGCATGCAACATCCTCAAACAATAGATCATCCTCCAATAATGTGGCCTTCATCGGCATTTCCACAGGTATCCCAGATAGCTTGGCACCTAGGAGTCCAACCTCCCCAGAATTTGTAAGGTATATTTTCTCTGAGACAATGACAGACTAGATGTCTATCTCACTACCTCAATCCCAAGAAAGTATCTCAGATCTCTGAGGTCCTTTGTCACAAACATGGTATGTTGTAACTCCTTTGTCTGTCATATACCATCCTCATCGCTGCTAGTCAATACCATATCACCAACATATACTGTCAAAATGACCACCCTTTGTGCCTTTGTACCTCTATACTTCTTGATAAAGATGGAAAGATCATAGGAAGATTGATTAAACCCGATCTTTTGTACTTCTGTGCTCAACCTCTCAAACTATGCTATGAGACTTTGCTTTAGGCCATAAATAGCCTTTTTCAATCTATATACACACTCCTGCCAAACCACATAACCTGGTGCCTGTCACGTATATACCTCCTTTATAAGATCTCCATACAAGAAGGCATTCATGATATCTAACTGATAAAGAGGCTAGCTATTGTTTACTGCCACATACAAGAGAATGCGAATAGAAGAGACTCGTGCACGAGAGAGGTCTCAAGATAATCAACACCATAAGTCTGCGTGAATCCCCTGGTTACCAATTTCACCTTGAAGTGATCTACTAACCCATCCGCTAAGTATTTGACTATGTAAACCCATTTGCAATCGACAATTGTAGCACCTAGCAGGCATGACATTAACTCCCATGTGCCACGTAAAGTCAGGGCAGTCATCTCCTCGTCCATGGCATCTCTCTAGCGAGGATCTTGGGAGGCCTCAGCATAATCTCTACGCAGTATGGTATTGAGAAGTACTGAGGTAAAATGCTACACATCTTGCTGCAAGTGATCAACAATTGTGTAATTGGACATTAGATATAGTGTGCACGACCTATTGGGCCTTCGCGGTGCAATTAGCCTGTCATCCACATCATCTTGGGCAACTGGAGGTGGCCCTCATGCTAAACGATCCTCTGTAGGCTCTAGCGCAGTGGGTAGTGGGGTACATCTCCTGTGATATACCTGAATCTCCCGAGGAGCAAGATCAATGTTGACACCTTCTTCAGAGAAATATGTAACTTTCTCAAAGAAGGTAGCATCTACAATGACGATACAACTCTTGTGCACCGAATCATAACTTTTGTATCCTTTTTAGGTATGTGAGTGTCCTAGAAAAACACTTCACATCTCGAGGAGAGAACTTATCCTATGCCCTAAAGGCCTGAATAAAACACGTGCAACCAAATATACTAAGTGGTAAAGTAAATTGTCTCTTAGACTTAGGTGCAACAATCAATAGGGTATACCTCCACGAAATACTAAAGATGGCACTTGGTTGATAAGATATGCAACTATTAGGACTACATCTCCCCAAAATCACTTTGGAACCTTAATGTATACCAAAAATGTCCTTACAATATCTAGTATGTAACGAAGCTTGCGTTTTGCAATTTCATTCTGCTGTAAGGTATGTGCACATGAGGTCTACCAGCGAAGAAAGCCTGAAAATCAACCTACATAAACTCCAGTGCATTGCCGCTTTTGAACACCTATTCAGACTTGGAATATTGGATCTGTATCTTTGCAAAATATCTTTACACTAGTTGTGTATCTTTAAGCGATTCTTCATCAGGAATACCCAAGTACATCTACTGTAGTCGTCAACAAAACACCACAAAATATCGATAACCCCCAACACTAGTTACAAGAGTAGGCCCCCAGATGTCACAGTGTACAAGTAACAAGATCGAAGGGAGAGGTACTAATCCCTTCTGTACATCGAGGGAGCACGCTCTAATAATGCTTCCTTAACTGGCAAGCCTCACAATCAAAGGCAATGCTGGATGGAAGTTCAAGGAACATCTAGTGTATCTTCCCTACAGATGGATGACTGAGACATTGATCCCATAACAGAGGATCTGCCAAGATAGAAACTGCACCTGCAGACTACGACGAGATATCAAGAAAGTACAAACCATCCTTCTTGATTCCACCACCAATGATCTCATTTATCTACTTATCTTGGAAGTAGCAATGCTTACCATCAAATATAACACAACATTAAAGATCTTTGCAAATATTACTTACAATCATGAGGTTCATAGGGAACTATGGGGCACATGTACATCTAGGAACTGTAATTTGGAGGATATATGGATATCACCTACTACAGTGATGAAAGAATGAGAGTCGTTTGCCATCTTCACCGACTTCATGCATCCAGATTTTATAGGATTCTTTAAGAGAGTAGTATCTCCCATGAGATGTATAGAGGCTCCTGAGTCTGCCCAAATGCAACATTGGGCACAGTCTAATGTATCTTGTTCTCGGTAACTGCCATGGCTACACCACAACAAACTTGTTTAGCCATACATATGCAACCCAACCTCCAACTGATGATATAATAGTCAGGAGAAAGATTGGTAGGTTCTGGGAGATGATCCCAAGCACAAAGGAGGGGGCACCACTCCCATTGTTGTTTCTCCGACATCACCAACATCAGTCACAACAGCAGCACCACATTTGGACCTACACTCCAACAAAGGAAAGCCCCAACAGAAGTGATGGATGACCAAGTCTGGACACCCGCTGCAGCAGCCGGGATCACGCAACAGAAGCCATGGGCGACAGGACAGCCAACATGCTGCAGCAGCCCCAACATGCAGCATTAGCCATGGGCGATGGGACAACCAACATGATGCAGCAGCCCCAACATGCAGCAGCAACCAGTGACAAAATCACCAGGGGCAAGATCAGATTTACATTGGCCAGAGAACAACCAATACGCATGATACATGGACAATGATCCTTCAAGCCATGATAGTGCACGGGAAAAAAAAATGGTGGAATATTTAGAAGGATGCCGAATTGCCAATCCAGGATCACGGCTCTGACACCATGTAAATGAAAAGAGTTGTCTCTATTTAGAATGAGAAACTTATAGGAGAGACTTGGGTAAATTACAAATACATCCAACAAGAAAATAAAAAATAGCATGCAATGACATCTCTACAAAAATAAATATGCACTCACCATAATAATAATATATATCAAAGCAAAAGGCAAACTTCGGAACATGTCAAAGCTGTCAGACTGTCAATAACATATATCTCTATATATGTAACATCATATACATAGCATTAACATATATATGTATATAGCACATATAACTTAAAACTAAAGAAGAGTCTTATGGTCTCATCTAGAGTGAATTGGGAGTAGGGCAACAAGGTGTAAGGCAACCTAGGCGATGAAGAAGGTGACCAAGCAATTGTCACCCAGATGAAGCCCCTTGTCTGGAACAACTCTAAGGCGACCTCTGGTTATCTCGTCTGGCCCAATCTCCTGAGGCAATAGCCTTGATAGCATAAAATCGGACCAAAAATTAGATAGGAATATATAATTCGAAGAAGAGGTAGCTTATGTCTTCCACCGCTTCACCACACAGAAGGCAAGTGTCATCTACCCTTGGTGACACCACCTCCTATAATCCCGAGTGACCAATCTCCTTCTCCTCAGGAGCAACAAAAAGAACTCCATTTTCAAGGGGATTTTATACTTCCAAACCATCCTACAGTCTGCTGATAATCCCTGGTCCAGCTAACATAAACTGGCCATTATCGAAGATATGCCTTCTTGACTGACAAAATACCGAATCTCCAGATAGCCATCATCATCATCATCATCATGCCCAAGTCGAATATCATGGAGGGTTTATGACAGGAGGGTCAACCATTCAATCCTATTATCAAATAAAGAAGCCAGTAATGCAGGCCACCAACTTCCACCGAAGTAGCAGTCCACCACCAGAGCCAGAGGGTTTGTTGCTAAAGCAGCAAGTCTCAGGCAGATGTCTGCAATGATCCCTACCGAGGACCAATCATAGGTCTAGAATCTGAATTTTCTGCCATCTCCCAAATAACTTCTACAATGGGGCCTAACTTTTCTCAATAATGTCCCATCCAAAATTATGAGGAGCCTCAGATCCACATCCTTCTGTGATCACAATCTACCATATCACCATCAGACTCACAAAATATCCTTCCAAAGGGGGGGAATTGGGGCCTATAAGGCAAAGCACTAACTCAGTAACCAAAGCATCATTCATCATTCTCAGGTTAAGTACTCCCAGGCCATCATTCTCCTTCAGCCTACACACTGCTCAAGCAAACAATGACAAGAAATCTTCACCTGTGCCAGAACTCATAAAGGAAACACCTCCTGATAGAGTCAATCGATTGTAGAACCGAGGTTGGCAACTTAAAGACCGACGGAAAGTACGAAGGTAACACAAACTGCACAAAAGAGAGTAGAGTCAACTAGATGCCTCTAGATGGAAGATGAGAAGCCCAACCCTATAACCGCTTTTCCATCCTCTCAATAATAAGGTTCCAATCTCTTGCTGTAATACGAGTGGTGGAGAGCGGAAATCTGAGGTAAGTGAAAGGGGTTTGCAGTGGCTGAACCCCCGAGGTATCTCCAACTTGAGCTACCATCTCCTGAGACATACCAAACAAAAGGATCCCCGATTTCTGCAAGTTGACCCTCAAACGAAAAGCCTCTCCAAAAACCTCTAGCATCAGTTTAGCCTTGTGCATTTCAGCAACAGAGCCCTTGATAAAGTGCCGTCAACGAACTGTAATATGGGGATTTTGATGCCTGCCCAGCCAAAACAAAAGCACCTTACATCTCTGCTCTAACATAGGAAGTATTAAGCATCAGCAAAAACATCAACCACAATAATGAAAAGCACCAAAGCCAGTGGGCAGCCCTGTTGAACACCTTTTCTAGGTTGGATCCACCCACTCTCTGGTTTTCCATTAACTAAAAGCATGCCAATTGATATTTCTGCACCATTTATCTAAAGAGGCTGAATCAAAGCCCAAAATACGGTTGAAGGGATATTTTTTATATTCCCACCGCGATATGGTTCAGAATATATTAATTTATACAAAGAAAACAGTTTAAATTTATTTTGTTTTCTAAGAAAAGCTTGATTGGTATGGGGGATAGTTAAAAATCAATCCCAATGTTACAATTATTGTTCAGAATAAGATGCACATCTTCATGTATCAAAAGAATAACATGGATAATACAGGATAATAGGAGGAAAAAAAATGATCAGACCTCTCGAATGTACCAAAATGAAGATGCATGGTTCATGTCTTGAGCAATAGCACCATCTAGTATGAGGCCTTTCTCCATTGTTTGTAGCAGAAAAGCATCAAGTTTCAATCTGCAGATGTAGGATTGCAAAATCTTATCCATAAGGTTTAGCTGCCTTATCACTGAAATTAAATAAAAGACAATGTATATGCTTGAAGTTACTAATGGAAGGTCTGATAGATGTGAATTTTATAATTATCCAGGGAGAGGGTACATTTAAATCATTAGGACAGCATGACATGACCCTATTCCATAGGAAAGGAGATGCAAAGGACAAATAGTTATTTTATTCTTCTCAAAAATCAGTACAAGCCTGTGAGATGCTTTTTTTTTGAAAAATTACAATATGCTATTTTTAGGCCCCTATTCTCATATAAAGTGATGCACTACTAATCATAAAACCTATTATTCCATTCAGAAATCTAACAATTCTTCTCAAAATAATGCAACTAGCTAACCGGACCTAGAGAATGATTAATTCATTCAGTCTAAATAAAAACTCCTAAAAGAAGTTTGCGATCACTTCAACAAAACTTTACCCCGAGGGGGTGAGCAAACAAGGAAGCAGGAGAATGAAAAGGGAAAGGAACAGAAATACTGCATATAATTTTCAGTGAAGACGAGTGCATATCTGAGTAAGAATGCACACTACAAGAAATATATTTTGACTTCATGCTATAACTGTTTCTCCCAATAGCAAGGCTTACTTGTCAGATGGCTCATGACTGCCTGTTGTCTCAATAAGAACATAAAAGTTGTATACTGAGGAAGGTAATGGATTGCGTACACCCTCCAAGTGCTTTAACACCTAAAGACAAAAGGTGAAGATGACTATGAAGAGAGAGCACGCTCTAACCATAAAATGTGCAAAAAAAGGTAAAAAAACCTCTTGGGAAGAAAATGAAAAGCATGTGTTGAGATACCATCTCCATGGAATGCCTATCCAGAAATTCAAAGGCAGAAAGAATCTCACCAAGCAATATCTTTGCTTCTGAAAGTAATTTCTGAAAGCAATTGAAAGAACAAAAATGTAAAAAGGTCATGTTCCCCTTTCTGCAGTATATCCAAGATTTGGAAATTCCAAAACTATAAGATGAATAAAACTAAAAAGTTATGAATGTTCTAGACAAATATTTATGAAGCAGAGGCAAACAGATGTAGGTTCCACTATGCATGTGGATCATCACAATAGACATAGGAGTGAAGATCCTACTGAGTTGATTATTGATCAAAAAGTGATTATAGTGTTCATGAGGCATTTGGTCTTCAAGAATTGTCAACATCACCAATTAATACAACCAAACAACGTGAGCATCTATTGGTTCTAATATAGACACAGGCAAAACATATTAGATTATAGTGGCAATACACTGAATTTATATTACATATGTGCCCTTTACTTTTCTATCCTTTTTTTGGGTGTCTGTGTGGACCCTTTTTTTGTGTATAAGTGTGGGTATGGTGGTGGTGGGTGTGGGTATGCACTTGGTTTCTTCTTTTTGTGGGGTTGGGGAGGGGGCGGAGAGGGTTGTAATGGTTAGGCTTGGGAATGGATGCAAATTTTCCTATTTTTCTCCCCTTCACACTGACTACCACCTCTACTCTTAAAACTCCTGAAGTTGATAATCAAATAGAAATGAGGATGAAAGCGGATAGGATGAAGATAAGAGTGGATAAGGATGAGGATAAAAATGGATAAGGATGAGTACTGGTAAAGGAAAGAGATGGAAGCATATACATGGGGGAACAAAGGAGTTGCAAAGAGAAGAAGACATCTACCTACAACTATAGACCTACAATCATTAGTTGGGTTTCACATAGGTCTCAAGGTGAGCCATAGATTTGATTTTTTTTTTGAGAGGAAAAAGGATGATTACCGTCACTCGGCAATCATCCACAATATTAATTAATTAAAAATGGAACAGACTTACAAATTTTCTAGCCACAACTCTGAGCGACTTTATGCCTCCCAAACAACATTTTCAACCCACACTCTCTTTTCTAAAGATGGTCCCATTACGCTACAACCAAATAGAACATAACACAACCACCACTGTCACCCATCTTGTTGTATCCACATGTACTTGCAGGGGAAGGAATCCCACCAATCCTGAAAATAAGACAGGTTGGCTCGTTGTATGTCAAATCTTGACCAGTCTTCCTTGGAGAAATTGCATCGGTAAAATAAGAGCTTAAAATCTACGGTTGCAGTCCCACAAAAGATGCAATCTAAATCATCATCAATTGCCCACCTTGATCGAAAAGCCTTCATCACCAACTTTTCCCTCATAAATAACCACAAGAAAATTTTAACTTTCAGTGGAATAGGTAATTTCCAAACCAAAGAACAATCCTCCTAGACTAGAGATGCGAGGCCCATCTCTAACGTCAACTTCTTATATGCCTTTGCCATTGAGAAAAACCTTCCTTCCACCATCAAGATTGTCTTCACTAAGAGAGATGCCATGAAGAAGTTGAAGCATTTCTTGTAGCTCTCCCATGGATACATCAGAAAGACTAGGTTGCAAGATTGGAGACTAGGATCTAGAAGCATTGTCCCAAATGTCCGAAACACGTGCATCTTTAGCACGAGCCAAACCAAACAGACGTGGAAATAAGGACTGAAAGTTGCTACTACCCATCCAATCATCCTTCCAAAACCAAAATGAACGTTCTCTACCAATCCTCGGTCCAAATTAATCAGAAGAAATATCATGTGTATAAAATTATAAAAGGCTCCACTGTTGCCCAAAAAGCCAATGGTCGAACCGAACGGGAGTGTCTAAGGGCTACCTCCACAGGGGGTACGTAAAAATCTCTCAGTAGCTTATCAAGCAGACCATCTCCGCTCGCTAAGAATCTATTCACCCATTTCATAAGAAGCACAACATTGAACTCAAGTCGCCACACATCCAATCCACCAAGCTTCCTTAGTCTACACACCTTCCATGGAATAAGCTACAGAAATCATCCTTGGTGGTTAGGCCCCTTCCAAAAAATTTTTCTTGAGCCACCTCCAATTTTACCACTATCTTCTTTGGAGGTCTAAAAAAAGAAAGATAAAAAATACAAATCACGGATAACACTGCCTTTATAAAAGCAAGCTTGCCACCCCAGGAAAGAAGTCTTCCACTCCAGCCATTCATCCTTTGGTTAATCTCTCCTCCACATGCCTCCAATCCGACATCACCAATCGCTTTCCCTTCCGTAGTAATCCTAGATATGAAACTGGCAACCTAACAATAGGTGTATCTAGGATTTGAGAAATACCCTCCGCATTTCTATCCAAATGAAACTGAATGAAAGCTGACTTCCTTCCATTAACCACCAACCCAGAGATGTCTCCAAAACAACTTAACCAACTGCCAAATATGCTCAGCCTAGCTAAAACTTCCCTGTATAAAGAAAATTGTATCATTAGCATATGGCATAAGCAGAGTGAGCAAGGAGCCATCTCCAAACAAGGTGAAGTCAGAAAAAAGATCCTTCCTACACCGCTTGTAAGCTAAAAAAGCCAGTGTATCAACAACAATATTAAACAGAAGCAGTACCAATGGGCATCCTTGTCTAATGCCCCTCTGCGGTGGTTGCAACCAAAATCCTGAAGACCTCTCATTAACCAACACCGAAAAAAATGTTGTCGTGACACACCGTCTCATTAGCCTTACCTACGCCTCCAAAAAGCCCTTTTTTCTAATGATCTCCCACAAATAGGACCAAGAAATGGAGTCATAGGCCTTCGGGAGGTCCACCTTCCACATAAAAGCAAGCAACTCTAACCAGTTCCAAGAGGTGACCATCTATCTATTCAACCAGCACAAACACATCCATAATGGATCTTCCCAAAATAAAACCAGACTACACCGGAAATATTAGAATGGGTAACAGCTCACAAGGGATTCGCAAAAGTCCTTACTACAATCAAATAAATCTCATTGGACAACGCAATTGGACGAAAGTCATCAACACAATCCACTCCAAGCTTCCTAAAGGGTAAAAAGAGAAAGAAACGATTCAACCTTTCAAAACCACAATTCTCCTAAAAAGCTTCCCTCACCACTGCTAACACATCCTCCCCTACCACATCCCAAAACTCCCTAAAAAACAAAACAGGTAACCCGTCCAGGCTCGGTGAGCCTTTTGCCTTCAAGCCTCATACCACCTCCAACACCTCCCCAAAAAATAGGTCTAAGCATCGCAGCTATCGCCACCTTATCCAACCTGCTTAACTCAAATGAGCCAAACATCCACATTCCCTGTGGCTACCTCCTAGTAAAGGCATGAAAATGGTTAATGAAGGACCTACATATCTGTTATCCCTAAGAAAAAGTGACATCACCAACACGGATAGACGTGGTCAAGTTTATCCTCCTTCTGGCACTCACAAATAAATGGAAGAATTTTATCTTGGAGTCGCCTTCTCGGAGGCACAACTACTTAGACTTCCATCTCCAGTCCATCTCTTTCTTGTGATCTTATTCCTTGATCAACTTTTGAATGATAATCCTCTCGTTCTTTCCGGCTGCATCAAACTTGTTTGTGTGCGAACGAGGAGATTTATGAAATGGTTGTCTAGTACACTCCACAAATCGCACAACAAACACTTAAATTTATAAACTCGAATTCTATTTGGAGTACGAGGTCGTTCGCAGGGAGCAAATGGAATCCACATACTAATCTCAATTTAGAATTAATAAGCACAATTAATTAGTCGCAATAAAAGATATTCAATGAATTAACTACTCAGAAATAATATTCGAATATAAATCAATGTATCTCAAAGATTCATGGGATAAAAAGAAAGAGAGAATAAAAAACAATGGTGATTTAAATCACCACTTAAATCCTCTTAATTAAGCATGCATCCCAACTATTCAATTCATTCAAATAATGCCTCAATCAGATAATCCATGTCAACTTAAGCACTTAAATGTTTCTACACTGTCTGAACTTTATGCCAAAGCCAAGCACAGAGCTTATTAGACGTTGCCCCTTATTTTCAAACGGCTTAAGTGCTAAGGCACTAAGCCTCAGCAAGCACACAAGAGCAACAACCTTCTCTTAAGGCATGCAAAGGCAAACCTTCCTCAAAGGCTAAGTATCAAAGCCTTCTCCTTTAGCACGTGCCTCGAGGTGCTTAACTACGAAGCAAAACCCTCCCCCCTCTCACAATTGCTCTTCTTTCTCTCAAAACCAAGGTTAATCGGGTATACAGACGGGCTATCGGATCCAGGCAGAGGACCAAGCTGACCAGGCGTGAGAGGTGAGCAAGTGTGCAAGCATGTGAGAGGACTCGACCCCTCGTGACTTGAGTGAACAGCTTAAGGCACAATTTCAGTTTATACCACTACAACTGCTCTTACATTTATGATGTGAGACTATCCCTTGCGCTTTCTTTGCAGAGCAACGGCAAGTGATCTTTCCAAATTGACGCAACCGCTGAGGCTCTGCAGTCCAATTGAAGCCTTGGGAAGCATCTTCAGGTGCTTCCCCATTGATTGAGTGGGGATGAGACCAACGGTGGTCGGATGGCACGTGACGACACCAAGGAAGACAACGACGATGGCAAGTGACAACAAGAACTTGTAAGGAGAAATATGGGCTAAACGCCCCAGTTAAAACGTTCGTAAGCGTCGCTGGAGCATGGTGGATGTAATAATGGGTCGTATGCGATACATGGAAGCGTGTAGTTGGCGGCCAAGGTCGGAGAAGGTGACAGCGAGGTGTGGTGTTTGGTGGAGGTTTTGAGTGGGTGAAACGCAGAATAAATAGAGGGGTTTTGGTGGCGAAGGCGAGGCAAAGGTTGTGGAGGTAACCGCGTGAAGCTTGGTGGTTTGTGGAGTACGGAAGGCTTTGTCGAAGCGTTGCCAGAGCTGGAGAAGATGGAGGGGGAGAGGGTGTTATGGCGGTCGAGTTGAATGGGGAAGGAGTGGTTCTAGCCTAAAGGAGAGGGAGAGTTTGGCCTAGTATAAGGATGGGAGAGGTAGGAATTGGCACCGGCTGTGATTGGTCAGCACCGGAGGAGACGAAGGCTCCGTTGAGGGAGACAGCAAGGAAGAAAGGGAGAGGTAGCTCCTGAGTTGGCCCTCGAGGAGCAGACAAAGTCGTGGAAGATTGTGGCATCCCAATTTGGTCGTTGGGAGGCCGTAGGAGGACAGGGGAAAGGGCTCGCCGGATCAGGTTGGAGCAGGCTGGAGGAAGGAAAGGAAGAATGATTTTGGCCCAAAACCTTGCTAAGGAGCTGGGTTTCGCAAGAGGAACCTATTTAAAGGCCTCAGAGGGTGTTCGAAGCAAGGTATGGAGCTTGGCGAACTCGCAAACTTAGGGAAAAGGATCCCTGAGATTGCGAACGCTCACATGAGGATTCTAGAGCGAATCAAGGTTTAAGACCTGGTCCAATCAATAGACGATCTCTCAGATTCTCCTTTTCAATTTTGGGAGGATTTGGCTGAGTATCGAGAGAGAAAACCTCGCTCGAATCTCGGCGAGAAAGCTCCGCTCACACTATGGTGGCATGGACCTTTTTGCAAAAATGATAATAAATTTAGGGACCTGATCACAAATATTTCGAAAGTTGAAGGGCTAAATGTAAGAAACAGAGTTTGAAGAGCTAAATTGCAAACTAGGTTAAGATGGACTCTGATTGGACCCAAATTTTGGTACTAACCTAATTTGAACATAAGGAATGTAATGGCGAAGTTGGATTTCAGTTTTGAGCAAGTTTGACTGGATAATTTAAGCAGAAACCCAAATTAGGGCAGAATTCCGTCTGAGACTATTTAAGGTCAAAATAGGTTTAAATGGTCAAACCAAGGGTACTAAACCTCTCAGAATATTTTTATATGAATTTTAGGAGGTTTAAATGAATTTTATCATGATCAGAACCTCTATAATTTAAGCAGGTCTGAAATTAGAGTTTTAGGTGCTGATGCAATTCTTGAAACGATTGAAACCCCGTTTCTGTCTGTGTGGACCCACTCATTGGACTTTAATGCTTATTTGACCTTCAATTAGCCCCTTGGAAACCTCGTGGTTACTCTGCATTCATGACATAATGTTAAAACTACAGAATTAACCATGTTTTAATGTTTTCTTCTTAGAATGGATTTACATGGAATTATGGTTCTCAAGCGATTATGTAGAAGCATTTGTCAATTAATCCTGGCTACATCAAGCTAGTTATGGGTCATGATGGCGTTACCATCAAAGCTCACCCAACTCTTCCTATCCAGCTCCACCAAGGTAGCTAACGCCTCACTCACACTTTCCCACCTCTGCCTTCCTTTAAAAAATCCATCATCGCCTGCCTAAACACCTTAATTTGTTCAGCCATCATGGGTACTGCTGAGGTAGAACCTTGGACACCCTGCCACCTCTTAGCCACCAAATCACGAAATCCAAACTCTAGGAGCCTTGACTTGTGGAATTTAAAGCAATTCGCCGAAAGAGCCTCCTCTCCACTATCCCATAGCAGTGGTGTATAATCAGAAAACGGTCTTACCAGAGTAGAGAGAGGAGGACCATGGAAAGCCTCAACCAAAGGAACACTGCACAGGAATTTATCAATATGCGACATCTATTCGACCCCATTTCTCCATGTGAACAACATTTTAGAGATTAGCAGATCCATCAAAGTTAGCACATCAACCACCTCCTGAAACTCCATAGATGATGACTCCAATCTCCCATCTAGTCAATCCTCCACGGTTAACGTAACATTAAAGTCTCCACCAACCAACCAAGGTCCTCCATCAATTCCAGTCGCTGACTCCCTCAACTCTTCCATAAACCTCCACGCATTGAAAAGTCACAAGGTCCATAGACAATAGAGATAGCAAAGCTAAAGCCATCTGTCCTGCGGAAAAAAAATCCAGTGAGAAGATGTGAGCCCACCATCGAGTCCTCAAGCCTGAAAAGGTCCCCATTCCAAATAAGCCATTGACCCCTCGACCTTCCCGCTGCATCAGACACTAAGAAACCCAACAAAGGTCCACTCCCCAGACCATATGTAATTAACCGATCAGAGACCTCAATGTGTCTCTTCTAACAACGCAATGTTTGTTACAGATTCTAGTTAGTTTCATGGTATCATGCGGTGCGTTATTATTTTTTGTTTTCTTCATGGGGTTAAATGTAATTTGCACCCACCTCTCTCAATATAAAGAGAGGTAGGGTTAGAGAAAGAGAGATTTTGCTCATTCTTTCCAACTTGGTATCAGAGCAGTGGTCCTAGACCGATGCCCTAGATACCCCACCCAAACAAGCCTCCGAGACCTCCACCCTAACCCTAACCTGAGGGGCACCTTTTGCAGCCCCGCAACCACCAACACCTTGCTCAGTATCGCCGTCACCGTCTGATGAAGAGAAGAGGAGACAACCGGGCAACACTCACCGACCACCCACACTGCAGAGGAGTCTACCGGACTCCTCCACCATCGCGCCGGCTAGAGGGAGCTGCTACTGCTCTGCTTGCTGTTGCTCCACCTAGGGGGGCACTGTCGCCCAGAGGTGCAGCTGTTGTTGCTCCATCGAGGGGCACCGCCGCCCAGAGGCGCAGCTGCTGCTGCTCTGCCTCGCTCTACCTAGAGGTGTCTGCTACTGCTTTACCTCGCTTAGGGGGCTATCGCTTGCCCAAGGGCACCGCTACTGCTCCGCTTGCTGCTGCTCCACCCAGGGGTGCCGTAGCCCAGAGGGGGGCTGTTGTTGCTCTGCCCAGAGGAAGCAATCGCCGCCCTCCGTCGCTCATGATCATGATCTGAAAATTTCATATCGATTCTCTATCACCTTTTTTGGTATGATTTACCCCTGATCCTATGCTCTAGAGGTTGTTTCTTAGTGAATCTGTGATTTCACGATATCAGTATGGCTTCTTTTCATATTGGTCCAAGCACCTCTATCACACAGAGGTTGGTAGATGATATAGTGACCATTACCCGGAATGAGTATGAGAAATTGCTCCGAGGTTGTAGCCATTATGATGGGCTCCAAGGAGCCACTGAGTTGGGTTCTATTGCACACGGTAGAAATCAGGGTAGTATGGAGTGATTTGTTGATTTAGGGGTTTCACGACATCTCAGTGGAGATCGGGATCATTTTACTTATCTCAGATCTGTACCTGCAGGAAGGATAGTGCAAGTTGCAGATGGCAGACACTCCAGGATAGCAAGTCAGGGGGAGGTACCGGTGACTCCTACTTTAAGGTTACCTGATGTTTGTTATGTGCCAAACTTTCCTATGAGCTTACTCTTAATTAGTAAGATTACTAAGGAGCTTAATTATCACGTTGTCTTTGATGACGTGGGATGCATCATTCAAGACAAACTGACAGGGAGGACAATTGGTAGTGGAAATGTAGAGAGTGGAGTCTATCGTCTGATTCAGACTCCGCTTGCCTCTACATGTTGGGAAGTATCATTTACTGTTGGGAATGCCGTTCAGTGGCATCTTCGACTTGGACATCTTCCCCTTGATAGCCTCCGATGGGTCATTCCACATATCTCTCCTACAACTCGGATATGTTGTGATGCGTGCCAGATGGGCAAGCACCATCGTACCTCCTACCCGGTGAGTACCCGTTCTGGGTCTACGACCTTGTTTGAGTTACTGCACATGGATGTGTGGGGGTTGAGTCGGATACCAGATAGGCAAGGTCACCATTATTATTTAGTAGTTGTGGATGATTTTTCCCACCTATCATGGGTATTCTTGCTAAAGAACAAGTCCGATGTTGGTTTTGTCATTGAGTATTTCATGATGGAGATTAAGACTTAGTGTTCAGCTGTTATTAAAGTAGTTAGATCTGATAATGCACTTGAGTTATGTACCACCAGGCTGTTTGCGTTTTACATGTCACATGGGATAGTGCACCAGACTACTTGCTTTCATACCTCTCAGCAAAATGGGGTGGCTGAGAGGAAACACCGACATCTTTTGGATGTGGCCCGCAGTATTGATTCATCATAGTGTGCCTCCACTATATTGGTGTGATGTAGTCCTCACGGCATGTTATTTAATCAACAGAATGCCTAATTCAATGCTTCATAAGCAAATTCCTTGGCATATATTGCATCCAGAGCAAGAGTTGTTTCATGTACCACCACGTGTGTTTGGATGTGAAGCATTTGTTCATATTCTTTTACCAGGGTGAGACAAGTTGGCACCACGAGCAGTCAAGTGCGTGCTCTTAGGATATTCACGAACTCAGAAAGGATATAGATGCTTCAATCCTCTTACTAGTAGGTACTATGTGAGTGCTGATGTCACCTTTCATGAGTCTATCCCATATTTTTCCACTGCTGCCTGGAGTTTATCCCCTTAGGTTACGGAGGCTCCAATGCTTATATCTCCTGTTCCTTTAGAGGAGATATCTATCTCTACCCCTCCTACTACTACAGAGGGTCCTATGAAGTTCTCTGAGCTTGTTGTTACATATCGGCGACCCTACAGTACCTTCCACATGCCACCTCCTACAGCAACCACAGAGACTCCACCTTCTCCACCTAGGTTGCAAAGTAATGATACGGCCCCCTTGATGATAGATGTCCGAATGAGGATATTTCTGTTTCACAGCCAATACAGGAGGATCAGATGGCTGATCTTGACCTTCCTATTGCCATTAGGAGGGCACCCCGCACTTGTGAGTCCAGATACCATGTTGCCGGTAGTTTGGCTACTGATGGCCTTAGGTCAGCTTTTGGGAGCTTCTGTCATGCTCTTTCTGCCATATCTATCACTACCACCTACCAACAGGCTATGCTTGATCCAAAGTGGCGCTAAGCCATGAAGGATGAGATGACTGCTCTTACTTCTCGTGGTACTTGGGAAATTACACCTTTAGCAGAGGGTGCTACAATAGTTTGTTGCAGATAGGTGTTTGTAGTCAAGTACAATCCAGATGGGTCAGTTACACGATACAAGGCCCGACTTGTTGCCAAAGGGTTCACCCAAACATATGGGGTGGGCTTCTTTGACACTTTCTCACCGGTGGCTCGGCTATCTATAGTAAGGATTCTGATTTCAGTGGCAGTTCAGTGTGATTGGCATCTTCACCAGCTTGATGTAAAGAATGCTTCCCTGTAGGGATTTGTAGGAGGAGGTTTACATGCAGCAACCTCCTAGTTACTAGGTTCAGGGGGAGTGTGTATGTCGATTGCAGAAGGCCATTTATGGCCTTAAGCAGAGCCCAAGAGCTTGGTTTCAGAAGCTTTCTCAGGTGGTAGAGTCTGTGGGGTTCACCAGATCATCTGCAGATCATTCTTTGTTTATTAGGAAGATGGGGAAAGGTATTGTTGCTCTTTTAGTCTATGTTGATGACTTGATTGTCACTGGTGATGATACAATAGGTGTGGTTGAGATCAGACAGACTTTGGCATCAGTTTGTAATGAAGGATTTAGGGCCATTGAGATATTTCCTTGAAATAGAAGTAGCCCGTAGTAGGCGTGGTATTGTGCTATCTCAATGGAAATATGCTCTTGATGTGCTAAAAGAGACATGTATGCTGGGAGCCAAGCCAGCAAATATTCCCATGGATCCTAAGGCATGACTATATGATAGTGATGCAAAGCCAGTTGATAGTAGACAGTATCACCAGTTAGTGGGGAAGTTACTCTACTTGACAATTACTAGGCTGGATATTTCCTTTACAGTAGGAAAGCTAGGCTAATTTATAAAGAGGCCTATTAGAAAGCACTGGGATGCAGCCATGATGGTGCTTAGGTACGTGAAAAGAGCACCAGGACAAGGTTTTCTTTTCATTAGAGGGACGTCTATGATGGTTGTTGGATACTCTGACGCATATTATGTTGGTAGCCATGATGATAGGAAGTCTACCACAGGCTTTTGTACATATGTTGCAGGGAATTTGGTTACCTAGAAAAGTAAGAAACAGACTGTGGTGTCCAGATCCAGTGCTGAGTCTGAGTATCGTGCTATGGCTCAGACCTCAGCAGAATTGATGTGGGTGAGATCCTTGCTGAGTAATCTACATATACAGATTGATGGGCTCATGGAGTTGCGATGTGACAACAGAGCTGCCACTTATATTGCCAACAATCTCATGTTACATGAACGCATCAAACATGTGGAGGTAGATTACCATTACACCAGAGATTTAAGTCAGAAGGGATTTATCTTTACCTCCCAAGTTACTTCAGAGGCTAAGACGGCTGATATCTTTACCAAACCACTAGCTAGATCTGCATTTGATGCATGTGTATCCACGCTAAGCATGATTGACATCTACGCTCTAGCTTGAGGGGGAGTGTTACGGAGTCTAGTTAGTTTCATGGTGTCATGTGGTGCGTTATTATTTTTTATTTTCTTCACGTGGTTACATGTAATTTGCACCCACCTCTCTCTCTATATAAAGAGAGGTAAGGTTAGAGAAAAAGATAGATTTTGCTCATTCTTTCCAACTATGTCCACCCTCCATTCAGCTAAATACCTCTTCAGAATAGACCTTCTCATCCGATCACGAAGTCCTCTCACATTCCAAGAAAAGACCCTAACCATGAGAAACCTTCTTATCCCTGTTATCATGGCCACTTAAGACCCTCTTCAAATTTAATGCTTTGGCCACCATGGACTTCACATCACCCTCACTGTCCCTTCCGTCAGATTTCTTGTCCTTCACAAATTCTCTGGTGGCAAGATTTGTATAAAAGCCTACTCTTAACACAAGGACCTTCCTGCTCCCAATGTCCTAGAGTCAGAAACAGTGTTACCACCTTCCCTTTTACTCCCAGCCTTCTTTGAGGCGGTCTGAACATTAATTGGAATTGTTGCAGATGCAGGAATATTCACAGCACCACATCCAATTGGCTCATCTGCAGCCATTAGATCAGCTGCAGCTGCAACTCCAGGTTGGGTAGATGGCCCGGCACCATCAGCAGCAACGGTCTCAGGTTGGACAGACCACGCAGAGTCCTCCCATGCTCACTGACAGCCCAGATGCAGCCCAAAATTGATGCCATCAGCATGTGCACATGCCACAGCAATCTGAAAAGGAGGCTGAATACCTTCACAACCTTCAGTAGCACTCCCTGATGAAGAAGCATCATCTCTCCTGCATTTAGGATGAACATAAACACAACCAGCAGGACTGGGATTGGAAAATAAACCCGGGTTGTCAGGTCCAAACAAAATATGATTTGAAAAAGATCCAAAATGAAACTCACCAGCTCCAGATCCTTTCCCAGATCTCGAGGCACCCCATTTAGTGACAAGCAAAAGTGCCCATGGGATCCACAAAATCTGGCTGCACCACCTCAACACATGCAGCGCACTCGCTGTGCACAGAACGATGCCTCACAGCACTGTACGGAAGTCTGTCCACGTCAGCATCATGCGAATTTTCCATCACAGGGTTGACTTGTGAAGAGACATTTTCCCTGGCAGCACAAAAAAATCCAGCCTGTTCTCCCTTCAATTGCTCCATAAAAGTACTAACCGATTTGGAAATTCTATTGGCACCCAATTCAAAATTTGAATTGGTTGAAGAGCCCTTCAATTTTCAAATCTGTTTCATCGTCCTCACTGGAGCACTGCCCATGGCCCCCCTCTGATGACCAGCGAGGACCTCAGCAAAGCTCCGCCCTTGCGACATACACAACCACTGAAAACACAGCAGCGAAGAACATCCCTAGAACCTCATCACAGCTTCACTTGGCAAAGATCTTCCTTCCCAACGTTCTCCTTGAAAAAGAATGTGTGATAAATCTCCTTCATGAATGTCCAATCCCCAACACGAAGTCACTTTCAAAAAATTGGAACATGGCTCTTCAACCACCTCCCAACTCCGCAGCCACAATGGGAGCCCGATCATAGGTAATTCTATGACTAGCCTCACCAAAGGACAATCATCAATGGCACCTTCATAAAGAAAAGGCGATCTCCAAAGAATCGTGCCATTCTTGACCCCCATCTCTGTAAACTTTAACCACTCCAAAACATCCCCCTCCAGACCAAAAAGAAGAAATTGAAATGAAAAGAGAGAAGCCAACCTCCGAGACAAACCCAAACCACACCTTTGAAGGTGCTCCTTGACTTGAAGAATTGAGGTAGAAACCCCACTGAAGGTGCCCACTAAAGATTTCTTCAAGACTTCTTCGACCACACAATGAGAAGGCACCCCTTGAATTGAAATCTCCATTGTAGGAGGCATGGGAGGAGAAGGAAGTGGTCGAGGAGAAGGTGGAGGTACCTTCATCCTTGGACAGTTCCACCTCCGATGGCCTACAAACCACGCAAACAACAGGATCTCTACACTCAGCTGCCCAATGTCGGCGCTACCGGCACTTGTAGCAAACCACATCTCTTAACCATCGCCCAACACTGCTCCCATGTTTTCCCCCTACCTTCAAAGAATACCCTTGAAACCATTTGTTTGTCCTTTTGTATCATCCTATCTCCATACATTTGATTGCATGGCATCTTGCACCTTCTCTCTATTGGAGTTTCCAAGTGTGGTAATCAGTGTAGTTACTTTCTCCTCTTTTCCTCCTCCATGTTTAGCATCTCCTAGCTTCTTTCCCTTCCTTCTCTTTTCATTTCATTCTAAATCATAAAATGAACTATGATCTAACCCTACCAATCAAGGTAAACATTGGCATATGTAATGTCGAAACTAGTTCTATTTGATCCAGTCACAAGGGTAGTACATGATTCTGATCCCACCATGAGGGTTATAGGTGATTTCCTGCCATGGGAATGATGTGGCCATAGTTGAATGACTGATAAATTTGATTTCCATTAGATATTGGTTATTGTATGTAGTAATTGCATTGGTACCTTGTGAAATTGCACTAGATGGGGGTGAATAGTGAAATTATAGAATATTGTAATACAAAAAATTCAATCACACAATATACTCAATTATTTTTGGTGGAAACCGAAGATGGGTGAAAACCACCACTTAAGCCAATCTCTTGACTTAGGATTTTCGATCACAAGGTGATCAATCCACTAACCACACTACTTAAACGAGGGTAGTGTACCTTAATTACAAATCCCACCTCCGATCCCTAAATGGAGGTTTCTCCCTTCAAAATGAAGAGACGGGAACCCGACAGGCCGGATCCCCAAAGTACAGAAATTAAGTAAAATAACACCTATAGAGCACCCCAATAATTTAGTTGCTTTCTTATCTACTAAGCATGAAAAGAACTCCCTCATGATTTGCAGAACGGAGTGAGTCGGGAGTATGGATTTGCCCTTTGATCAGAGTATTAGCACAGCACAAGGGCAAGATGGAGCTTAGAGTAGTGAGCAAGAGATTTTTCTAATGGAATTGTATCTCAAGAGGTGTGTCTTGCCAAAGAGGAGTTGTAGTCTATTTATAGGCAAGTTTGGAACCTTCAAGAACACTTGGGAGAGCTCTTCTAGCCGTTGGAGACAAATCCCAAGAGTTTAGGATGAAATCCACACAAAATCAGGGCAATGATGAGTCTAACAGCAATATCAGACGTCTAATTATATGATCAGACGTCTTATAGGATGTCTGATTATACTTCTAGTCGTCTAATACTGTAGGACATCCTCAACTGACTCTATTGGATCAAAAGAAGGACGTCTGATATTTTCTCATAAGACGTCTGATTATGTTATTGGACGTCTAATGAAGGGTGGATTCGTTCCTGTTATCATCAGATCCAAACAGAGTACTAGGTTTAGATGATCGGACGTCGTTATGGACGTCTGAGGACATCAACAGACGTCTGGAAACCTAAAAACTCTTCCTACTCCTTCTGCCAAAAAGATTATGTGGCTGTAAACAGATACGCACAGAAAATCATGGCCAACGGTTCCAAGGAAGACGTCTGGAAGTGTGTCAAGACGTCTGGAAATTGATTTTTGCCCAAGCCAAGTCTAACGGTTAGTATGAGGACGTCTGGGTAAAGAATCAGACGTCTGTGTAAGGTTATCGACGTCTGAAAGTGAAGTCCTTCGATTGATGTTTATGAGGAGACAAACAAATGTAGAACTCTTTGAAATTAGATGTCTGAGACACTTGTCAGACGTCTTAAAGTGGCAAATCAGACGTCTGACCATTGTTATGGATGTCTGATAAAGGTATGAGTGTTGGGTTTTCATTTCTAATTTATCCTAAGTGTAGAGAGCCTAAGTTAGCTATTTATATGTTATGTTTAGGGGCTCTTTACAATATTTCTAGACTCAAATAAAATGAAAATTACAACCATTGAAAGTTTACATGAAAAAACCTAAGACCTAATACTTATGCTACTTGTCTTCACGCTTTAAATCTCCCGTCTTGGAAAGCTTTTTGAAATCCTGCAAATATGTTATTACAGAGAGAAAATAATATGCTACGCTTTATTTTTTTATTTCATTTTCTTCATTTTGTAAAATCATCAAAATGTTATATACAAGTGGTTGAACTAACAATCTCCCCCTTTTTGATGATTTTCAAAATATAGCTGTAAGTTCCTATTTCCTCCCCCTAAAGGTTGTACTTGGTAGTCTTTATCTATTTAAGAAGTTTGTTTTTATATTATTCCTTAAGTTCTTACCTACATTCTTCTCCCCCTTTTTGAATATCATCATGAAGGGTTGTTAAAGGGAGTTGAAATCCAAACTACAAGAGTGATATCTACAAAGTAGAGTGCATAAATAAAATTGCATGTTTAAAAGATGACAAGGCATTAAGGAAAATTGATTAGGAATAGAAATATTTAAGCATGGACTAGCTATTTGTTCCCAAAAATATTAATTATGGGGTCAAGGCCCCTTAATACAAACTTGGAATAAAAAAAAGAGAAAAAAAGACAGAAAAATAGAAGCACTAAACTATTCTTCTTGATCTTGGCGGCAGCGGCGACTAGCGGATCCGTGTCCCATCTGCAAATTTTGAACATCTGATCTAAGTTCGTCGATGTCGCGGCGCATGCTTCCCATGTAGGTGTACATCTCACCAGTTTGATGCAGCAGGAGGGAGATGCCGGAGGAGAGGGAATCTGTGGCTGGATCCCATGCTTCATCAAAGCTCGAGCGGGGAGCTTCTATTTGAAGGGGCCGTGGTTCATGGAAGTCTGGAAAGGGTGGAAGGGGCTCTTCTTCCATGGGCTCGTCGGCGGGCTCAAGATGCTCCCTAAGTATATGCATCTTGGCGGCTGTGGCACGGTTGTAAGGCTCAATCTTCTTGTCAACTGCTTGGTCAGTTATGGAAATCCGATGTGTTGAAAAGATTTTGGATAGAATAGACCCAAACGGAAGTGATGCCCCATGGTCTTCATTCATGACGCAAACAATGAGGCGGCAATAATTGAAAGGAATATGACGAACGACCGCAAAAAGGAGCACCTTGTGTTGGCGTGAGATGTAATCAAAACCTCCCGATTTGTTTAGGAGGTCCCACCCAAAAATGCGGGAGAGTAGACGAGGAAGGGGTTTGAGATTTTTACACAATAGGGTGCCAAGGTTTTCAACATATTTTTCAGGGAGAACTAACACTTGATTGATGACTTCTGGGTCGTATTGCCTTAGAATGTCATTGAAGTCATTTCCCTCATTGGGGATGGCTAGAAGGTCAGAAATAGTTTCGGATGTGACGTGTATTTCGCGACCAAATAGGTGGGTATGGAGTTCAAGTTCATCGTTGCTGTAGTCTTCAACGATGTTGGCATAAAAGAGACGGCAAAAATCAGGGAACACACCAAGAGTTCCAATGCCGGAGTGGAATTGACGGTCAAAATATTGAAAGAGATGGAGAGTTTGGAAGTGTTCCCGAAGGTTCAAATGGGCAAAATCATTCCAAACAATAAAACGAGGGCATTTAACTTTGGCATTCGCGAAACGACGAAATCGCTGCCTAACGATGTCGCCCCACAATTGATCTGCCAAATAAGTGGAAGAGGAAGATCCCTCAACTTGCTTCCTACGGGGAGGCATATTTGGTGGAATGGGCGGTTAGGTTTTGGAAAAAAAAAATGGGTGGTGTTTTGAGGATAGAATACCTGCAACAACATCCATACAAGAACATTCAACCAACATTCACCCAAAATATTTCAACACAGATTCAAACAATGCAATCATCATTAAAAAAATATGTGGCAGTATGCCTTGAGGCAATACAACCTGCCATGTAGTTGTGGCAATATACCTTTGGATTCAAGCCACTAAAATGTCGGCTTGAACCTCATGAGGTAATACCCTTGCCATGGAAGATGCAGCTAGAGCTAACAAGGTTGGCTTGACCGAGGGTTAGGGTTCTAAGGCTGATAATGATATGAAATGTGCAAGTAGGCCAAGAACAAGATGATACTAGATGCTGCAAGGTCGTGGGTAAAAGAGCATGGAGATGCCCTAGGAGTTGAGAGGGTATACCCACGGGAGGAGGGAAGCCTCCAAATGCGCGGTCGAGAGGCAGGGAGGACGCGCGCAGAGGAGCAGCAGTTCCGCCAGTCGTCGAGGAGGCGCAACGGTCGTCTGGCGGCGAGCAGAACTTCGCCAACTGCTGCTGTGGACCGTCGGGTGTGAGGGAGAGCGGTAGGGATTTGGGAGAGGAGAGTGGGACCTTTGCGAAGGAGATCTTATATCCTAAGGTCACGGAGCAAGTCTCCCCCTGAAGTTGGGGAGATTTGCATTTCAAACCGTCCAGACAATAGTCACGATGCGCAGATTTTTCCCCGATCAGACGTCTAGAGATGATGTCAGACGTCGGGATTTGCCTGAGGGATTTTAGCCCTTTTCCTAGCGACGTCTGTTTTATTCATCAGACGATAAATCAGATGACTAATTTTAAAATTAGACGTCTGATTTCTGCAGGCATCCTTCCCTGAAAGATGATTTATTCTCCAGGTTGTCATATGATTTCTGTCTTAGACGACACAGGCGACGTCTAAATCTAATATTAGACATCCGATTTCTGCAGACAGACCTTCCTGGATTTTCGCCTAAAGTTACAGGGTCATCCGATTTTCCAGTCAGACGACCTATGCGACGTCTAACCGCAAATTCAGACGTCCGACAAATAGTACATGTTCTGTCTCAGAGATAGACGTCTGTCAACTCATCTGGACGACGCCATAGACGTCTATGAGGGATGCCAGATGTCTGATATGACTGTTTTGTTAGATAAAATCGTCGTCTGTCGCAGATGTGTAGACGACGAATTTTTATGTATAAGACGTCTGATGATTTAATCAAACGTCTGATATTGGACAGAATGTGCATTTGGATGTTTGAACTGAGAATGAAGGCTTCTAACTTAGTAAAATCAAGGCTCCATCTATGCTCATGACAAAGGAAGTTCCATTAAATCACTAAATTCTTCAAATATCACTTAGCTTACATATGTCTAGTTTCCTACGTATATAATTAAAGCGATCATAATTCAAAGGTTTAGTGAAAATATCAGCTAATTGCAGTTCAGTACAAATAAATTCAACTTCGATTTCTCCCTTAAGTACATTATCTCTCAAGAAGTGATGTCGAACATCAATATGTTTTGTACGAGAGTGATGTACGGGATTTTTCGAGAGGTTTATAGCACTAGTATTGTCACATAATATTTTTATCTTATTAAATATCAAGTTAAAATCCTTCAAAGTATTTTTCATCCAAAGCACTTGGGAACATGCTAGTGTGGCGACTATGTATTCAGCTTCTGTAGTTGATAGAGCTATACTAGATTGTTTCTTTGAAAACCAAGAAACTAGTGATTCGCCCAAGAATTGGCACGTCCTACTAGTACTCTTCCTATCGGTGCGGCTACCTGCGTAGTCCGCATCGCTATAAGTAACTAAGTTGAATTGTGGACTCCTAGGGTAGAATAAGCCATAAGCAGATGTGTCAACCAGATATCTAAGTATTCGTTTTACAACATTTAGGTGTGATTGTTTGGGGTTTGATTGAAACCTAGCACATAAGTAGGTACTAAACAAAATATCAGGTCTACTGGAAGTTAAATACAGTAAAGATCCAATCATGCTACGATAGAGCTTTTGATCTATGGGCGTACCTGATTCGTCCAAGTCTAAGGAAGTTGTGACACTCATAGGAGTATTCTTCCCTTTACTTTTTTTCATATCAAATTTCTTCAGCATCTCCTTTGTGTATTTTGATTGACACACAAAGGTTCCAATTTCGAGCTGAGTGATTTGCAAGCCCAAGAAAAACTTGAGCTCACCCATCAAACTCATTTCAAATTCTTCCTGCATAATTTCTGAAAACTTTCTACACATAGATTCATTAGTAGCACCAAATATAATATCATCTACATATATTTGAACTAATAAAATGTCTTTTCCTTTTCTTTTAATGAATAATGTGGAATCAGCTTCCCCTTTAGAGAATTTTGCATTTAACAAGTACTCTTTAAGCCTTTCATACCAAGCTCTAGGAGCTTACTTTAGACCATATAGTGCCTTGTTTAATTTGTAGACAAAATGAGGCTTATCATGAGACTCAAAACCAGGAGATTGTATTACAAAAACTTCCTCCTTAATGAATCCGTTAAGAAACGTGCTCTTAACGTCCATTTGAAAGAGTTTAAAGCCAAGAAAGGTGGCATAAGCAAGAAGCATGCGAATTGATTCGAGTCGAGCTACAGGAGCATAGGTCTCATCAAAATCAATTCCTTCTTCTTGGTTGTACCCTTATGCTACCAACCGAGCCTTGTTTCGAATAACCATACCGGATTCATTCAACTTATTCCGGAATACCCATTTGGTACCTATTACCGTTTGCCTTCAGGTTTAGGTACTAGATCCCAGACTTCATTCCTTTGGAATTGGTTGAGTTCCTCCTACATGGCCATCATCCAAGGTTCTTCGGAGCATGCTTCCTCGACACTCTTAGGTTCAACTTGAGATACAAAGGCGGAGAGGCCAAAGGAGCAACTAAAACGAGATCGGGTTTTAACGTCATCAGAAACACTTCCAATGACTTGACTTTCGGGATGATCCCTTTGATATATCCAATCTTTTGGAAGATTATGGATATTGGAGTTTGGAATGTTAGACACATCAATAGTAGAATCATCTTCATCATCCATATTGACTCGGTCAATGGAGGAATGAGGAGATTCATCGAAGGAAACATGGAGGGTTTCCTCCACTATTAATGTGGTCTTGTTAAAAACCCGATATGCCTTACTACGTGAGGAATAACCAATAAAGATGGCTTCTTCACCTTTGGCATCAAATTTATCTAAATTAGAGCGGGTATTCAAGACAAAACATCGACATCCAAAAACTTTAAAATAACTAATTTTGGGTATTTTCCCATAGTATAGTTCAAAACAAGTTTTTCGCAATCCGGATCAAATTAAGGTGCGATTTAACACGTAACAAGCCGTGTTAACCACCTCAGCCCAAAAGTACTTCGGTAACCCCGAGTCTATGAGCAATGTTCGAGCACACTCTTGAAGAGCATGGTTCTTTCTCTCAACCACCCCATTTTGTTGAGGTGTTCGAGGAAAAGAAAACTCATGAGCAATACCATGCTCTTGACAAAAATCATCAAATAAGGAATTTTCAAACTCGCCCCCATGATCACTACGGATACGAGTGATTTGGTAGCCTTTTTCAGTCTGAACTTTCCTACAAAAAACAGAAAAGACGGAAAACACTCCTTTGGATCTCAAGAAGGAGACCCATGAAAACCTCAAAAAATCATCTACAATTACAAGGCAATATTTGCATCCACTGAGGCTCTCATATTTTGTAGGTCCAAACAGATCTAGGTGAAGTAGTTCTAAAGGCCTTGATGTAGATGTAACTTCTTTGCTTTTAAAACTAGATTTTATAATCTTACCTAATTTACATGAATCACAAATAAGCTCATTTAAAAATTTTCCTTTAGGAAGACCTCGGACTAGTTCATGTTTAGCTAGTTTTTGAACCAGCTTCATATGAATATGTCCTAGTCTTTTATGCCATATACTTAACTCATCATTTGCTATAAGACATTCATAAGTGCCATTTTTATCAAATTCTACGACATAAATGTCTTTAAATCTAGTTCCCTTAAGATGGGTTTCATTGGTTAATGCATGCATAATTTCAAACATTTTAGAAGTAAACACTATTTTAAAGCCCTTATCACATATTTGACTTACACTTAAAAGATTATGTTTTAGTCCTTTAACTAGAGAAAGATTTGAGATGGGAGAGAGAGGGTTACCTATTTTACCAAGGCCAATAATATGGCCCTTGTGGTTGTTGCCAAATGTAACTGTTCCTCCATCTGCAGGTTGGAGGTCCAAAAATAGGCGCTTATCTCCCGTCATATGTTTGGAGCATCCGAAGTCCATCACCTATCGACCTCCTTGGTGGCGGTGGTCTCCTTGTTTTCCTCCTTGTAGACCTTCTTCCTCCTACAAAAGATCTTCGATGGTGACTTGGTGTTTCTATAGGTCTTTCTAATTTGAGTCGTTCATCCTTCATTTTGTATATCTAATTTTTGACATTATGATGTCATTTCATCCCTACAAAACAAAGTGAGAGTTGTCTTTTCGGTATCCATTGTAAAGTTGATCTGTATTTGTTAGTGGTCTCCTTTAGAGGAGGGTCCTTTTTCGGCTCACTTTGACTAGGTTCATAAAAGCCTAGTCCAAATTTACTTGAGGAAGGTTTTTGATGGGTAATGAGTTTGTCCAAGTTATCTTTCCCCTTTGTAAATTTGGCTAGGTCCTCAAGAAGTTGGTTTGACTTTTCTTTGAGATGATTTATCTCTATTTTCATTATATCTAGTTTATCTTCTAATGCCCTAATTTCTACTCTAAGTAAGCCATTTTCATCCTTTTTAAAGGAGTTTGATTTTTCAAGTACATGGATTTTGTCGAGTAATTCTTCTCTATCTAAAAATTTTTGTTCACTCATTGCTGTATACAAATCATTGGTTAATGACTCTTTCTCAATCATTAGATTTCTTATTTGCATATTTAAAGCAGTGGTTTCTGTTGTAAGAATTAGATTCTTTTCTTCAAGATCATTGATTAATATTTTATTTTCTAAGTTTTCTTATTTTAAAGCCTTGCTTTGGGTTTTTGTTTTCTTAAGATCTACATATAGTGAATCAAAGGCATCTTGTAATTCATCTAAAGAGTAGGAGTTTACCTCAGGTTCCTCAGATTCAGACTCAGAACCATCATTTGTTGCCATTAATCCCAAGCATACCGTTTCTTCATTTGTTTCCTCCTCTTCTTCTTCAGAGGTGGAGTCATCACACGTTGCTTGAAACGCCTTCTTCTTGAATCCTTTTGGTTTGGAGATCTTCTTGTAGTTGGAAGGCTTCTTGGGTTTCTTCTCATCATCCCTTTTGAGTAAGGGACAATCTTTCCTTATGTGACCTCTCTTTTTGCAATTATAGCAAATTAGAGGTTCTTCCTCTCTTTTCCTTCCTTTGATCTCTCTTCTATTTCTGAGAAACTTTTTAAACTTTTTAGCTAATAAAACAAATTCTTCGTCATCGGTACTTACCTCATCATCCGAAGTAGCTTTGAAGGCTAAGGTCTTCTTCTTTGGCTCCAATGAGATTGATTTCTTCTTTTGCCCCAATTTTTATTCGTAAGCCATGAGATTCCCAAGTAGATTTTCCATGTCTAGATCCTCTACTTGGTTGGCTTCTTCTATTGCCGTTACCTTCTGTTCCCACTCAGGTCCAAGGGAGCGAAGGAGCTTCCCTTGAAGCTCCCCCTTTATAAATGTCTTTCCTAAAGACTTGAGGTTATTCACGATTAACGTGAATCGGGTGTACATGTCCCCAAGTCTTTCATTCTCCTTCACAGAGAAGGCTTCGAATTCCTGCGATAACAAGTTTATCTTTGAGGATTTAACTTTAGATGTACCTTCGTGAGTTACCTCCAAGGTTCTCCAGATCTCGTGGGCGATTTTACATTGGTTGATGCGGTTGAATTCCTCCAAGCTGAGAGCGCAGTAGAGTGAGTTCATTGCTTTGGCATTCAGTCCAAGGTGATGGATTTGCTCCACTGTGTAACCAGTTTCTGGTTTCTCAAGAATGACGTATGCGGATTCGCATTTCTCCCAAATGGAGAAATCGTTGGCTTGAAGCCACATCTTCATTCTCAGCTTCCAGTAAGTGTAGTTGGTTCCTTCGAAGAGTGGTGGTCGAGTGGTGGATTGCCCCTCCAATCTGCTTGTGGAAATGGCCTTCCCCTCCATGTGATCTTTCCGCGGATGTTACTCCTGTAAGCGGAAAACCTGCTCTGATACCAAATGAAATTGCATTAGAGGGGGGTGAATAGTGAAATTATAGAATATTGTAATACAAAAAATTCAATCACACAATATACTCAATTATTTTTAGGTGGAAACCCAAGACGGGTGAAAACCACCACCTAAGCCAATCTCTTGACTTAGGATTTTCGATCACAAGGAGATCAATCCACTAACCACACTACTTAAACGATGTTAGTGTACCTCAATTACAAATCCCACCTCCGATCCCTAAACGAAGGTTTCTCCCTTCAAAATGAAGAGACGGGAACTCGACAGGCCGGATACCCAAAGTACAGAAATTAAGACGTAAAATAACACCTATAGAGCACCCCAATAATTTAGTTGCTTTCTTATCTACTAAGCATGAAAAGAACTCCCTCATGATTTGCAGAACAGAGTGAGCCGGGAGTATGGATTTGCCCTTTGATCAGAGTATTAGCACAGCACAAGGGCAACATGGAGCTTAGAATAGTGAGCAAGAGATTTTTCTGATGGAATTGTATCTCAAGAGGTGTGTCTTGCCAAAGAGGAGTTGTAGTCTATTTATAGGCAAGTTTGGAACCTTCAAGAACACTTGGGAGAGCTCTTCTAGCCGTTGGAGACAAATCCCAAGAGTTTAGGACGAAATCCACATAAAATCAGGGCAATGATGAGTCTAACAGCAATATCAGACGTCTAATTATATGATCAGACGCCTTATAGGACGTCTGATTATACTTCTAGTCGTCTAATACTGTAGGACATCCTCAACTGACTCTACTGGATCAAAAGAAGGACGTCTAATATTTTCTCATAAGACGTCTGATTATGTTATTGGACGTCTAATGAAGGGTGGATTCGTTCCTGTTATCATCAGATCCAAACAGAGTACTAGGTTTAGATGATCGGACGTCGTTATGGACGTCTGAGGACATCAACAGACGTCTGGAAACCTAAAAACTCTTCCCACTCCTTCTGCCAAAAAGATTATGTGGCCGTAAACAGATACGCACAGAAAATCATGGCCAAAGGTTCCAAGGAAGACGTCTGGAAGTGTGTCAAGACATCTGGAAATTGATTTTTGCCCAAGCTAAGTCTAACGGTTAGTATGAGGACGTCTGTGTAAGGTTATCGACGTCTGAAAGTGAAGTCCTTCGACTGATGCTTATGAGGAGACAAACAAAGGTAGAACTCTTTGAAATTAGACGTCTGAGACACTTGTCAGATGTCTTAAAGTGGCAAATCAGACGTCTGACCATTGTTATGGACGTCTGATAAAGGTATGAGTGTTGGGTTTTCGTTTCTAATTTATCCTAAGTGTAGAGAGCCTAAGTTAGCTATTTATAGGTTATGTTTGGGGGCTCTTTACAATATTTCTAGACTTAAATAAAATGAAAATTACAACCATTGAAAGTTTACATGAAAAAGCCTAAAACCTAATACTTATGCTACTTGTCTTCACTCTTTAAATCTCCCGTCCTGGAAAGCTTTTTGAAATCCTGCAAATATATTATTACAGAGAGAAAATAATATGCTACATTTTATTTTTTTATTTCATTTTCTTCATTTTGTAAAATCATCAAAATATTATATACGAGTGGTTGAACTAACACCTTGCTTGATGCCATATACTTTTCCTGCGACTTGCTTATAATCTTTTGCTTGCACTAACATCTTTTGACAAGTTTATCATTCATTGTATCCCATTCTTGTAAATTCTGTGCATGGGAGGGCGATGGAAGCGGGGGGGGGGGGGGGGAGGGGATGGGAGAAACTCTCTTTCCCATCGTCTCCAACGAGAGGTTTGTTTCAAATGTAGGGAGAAGGGTCATTGAGTGAGAGATTGCAGGAGTAAAGGGATTGGTCACCACCAAGGATCCTGTAAGATCGATGGAAAGAAGGTTCGGGTGCAGGCACAGCCTCTTCCGCTACCACCAAGTGAACCTCCATCTGTGGAGGTCGAGACCCCTTGGTCGGATGAGGTGAAGGTGATCGACTCGATGCTGGGAACGGCGTTGGTGGGGACTTTCCTTGTTGGTTCCCCATCTATGGAGGTGGTTAAGCCAATGTTACACAGTTGTAGGTTGGTATCTCGTGATTGGAAGGTGGCGACCTACGCAGTGGAGAAGATGCTGGTTTTTGGATTGATCGATTCGAATATTGCTCACCTAAAATATGAGGTGATGTCCAATGATCATGTTAGTATTCAGTGGTCATCTCCGAGTGTTTACGAGGGTGCAACTGAGGAAAGGGGTGCCTTTGCGCCCTACCATTGTCTTTCATATTGTTGTTATTACCTTGAGATGGACGGTGGCTACGGTTTCTTCTCTTTGTGCGTCATTTGCATGATTACGAAGGTGTAGTGGTCGTGGTCTCCATCAGGGAGACATTTCAAGTGTGACTGTTGAAGGAGAGTTGATGATAAGGAAATCCCTCCTTACTAAGGAGGTCCTGAGGTTCAGAGGTTGTGCTTGTGTGGTTTCTTTCAGCAAAATCCGGGAGGTGTATATGATGGTGGGGAATTCGATGCCGGTGAACACTGATAGTAGTTTGTCGTACGCTAAGGTGGTGGCGGCGGACTACACCGCCGTGGGTGGCGAACGTGGCGGCAGTGGATGCATGGTGGTTGCGGGCAATGGTGTCGGACAGAATGGGTAGGGAGGATGAGCAAAGGGAAAGGAAGGTCAACAATGCACGCTCCAAATTTAGAGGGTGGTTAAGCCAGCGGAGTGCCACCTCATGAGGACGTCGACAACTAATATTTTGAATGCAGGGCCAGTTCATGGAGTGGACGCAGACCATTTTCCAAATTTTGACACGTGTCCATTTTTGGAAGATGTGGGGAGCAATGTTTATCCTCAACATGTGCAGGTTACTTCCGAATCCGGATACAGATTCGGGTGTGATGAGTTGGGTCGACCTCCTTGTGATGATATGAGTTTATGGGTGCTTGGGGTACCGTCTGCGTCTTGTGTTCTTGTGCAGGACAATGTCAGCGCAAAGTTACTTGTGAGGGCGTTGGATGCTCATCTCATGTGATCTTGGAGAGGAAGGTAATAGCAAAAGAGGATGTGGTCGTGGATGCTCATGCGACTGCTAACAAGTTGATTGGCGTGTTGCGCGATCCATGGGTGGAGTCCGGACCCAGTTTTGGGTCCGAACATGGTGAGTTCAATCTTAACAAGCTTTTTCCAGAGATTGCTACGTATAATATTCCCAAAGGGGTGAAGGTGGTTGTTGTTATGCCTTCTTTTGACTAGGGTCAAGATCGTGGAGTGCTGGTGGCTTTTGGGTCAATCTTTCACAACCATCGACAGGAGGAGGGCGATTTTCATGTGCCAATGAGGTAGGGAGTAGAGGAGCTGCTGGAGTAGCATGTGAGACGCGCTACTCAACCAAAGGATGCAACATCAAATGTTAAGCGAGGTAGTGTCAAAGAACATTCCATACTAGGGCAGTCAGCGTCAATCAAGTCATCTTCTCGTCCCAAAGTAATTTCACATAAGCACAGGCTGGTGTTGAGCTCTTGTTATAAGCGGAAGAGGATGATGAAGAAGCCATCCACAATGGGGAAATGTGAGGACAAGCTAGAGGAGAGCAGGGATGTTGATGCCCAAGTAGCTAGGATGATTGGTGTGAAGAGGGTACATAAAGGAGGGGATATGCATTTTGCTCATGTTTAGGGTCCTTCCATGGAACGTGCGTGGCCTCAGAGATGTGGGTCGAAGGACAACTCTGAGGAGATACATGAAGGGGTGGAAGGTGGATATTGTCGTGTTACAGGAGACTCATCTTGAGGGTCTAACTGCGTAAATCAAACGTAGTTTATGTGGTGACAGACGCGGCTTTTCTAGAGGTGCAGGCAGAAGGGAGATCATGCAGTATTCTTATCCTATGGCATGGAGGCACTTTTGCTTTAGAGTCTTCATTGATGGCAGGTAGAGTGGCTACGGCAATGCTCAGTAGAAAGTCGGATGGCTTTTCTTTTGTTGTGTTTGGTTTGTACGGTCCATGTGAAGATTTGGCGAGGCCCCACTTTTGGGAAGAAATGGAGCAGGCCACACAGTATGTTGATAGGAGGCCATGGCTGCTAGGAGGGGATTTTAATGCAACTTTGGATCTAGAAGTGATGTAGACACATCTAGTTAACATAAAATGTCTATTTATGCATGCTCCTAGGCTCAAAATTACGTTCAGCACTATAAATATTATATAGCATGCATCATTTTGCATTTAGAATAGATTGTACAAATTATAGCTTAATTCTCTCTTATAATGGTGAGGGGATAAGGCGATATATTTTGGGACGTCGAATTGAAGATCCAACCATACATCTCTAATCAGGACGACGATCGGAGTCCAATGCCTCCGAAATCATCTTGATCGGACTTCCGTAGCATCATATGCAATCAGAGAAAGGTCAAAGGCCAAAGGGCAAGGTGGTGAAATCCGGACTTTAGATGACAAATCCAACCGCACGGATAGGTTTGGATCGACGATCGCGACGCAACAACGCGAAAATCGATCCAATCCGACATCCGTGGCACCACCTACGAGCAAAAGAAGATGGCGACTCAGATGGTGCCACGTGGCACCATCCACCCGCAGGACTTCCTTTTCACCGGTGCCATCAATTCTCAACCATTGGATCAAGATCCAATGGCTGAGAGGTCATGTCCACCCGCACCCTTCACTCTCTGAAGATAAAGGCCACGCGATCTCGGCCATTGGATCTTCATCCAATGGTTGAGAACGCGCAAGCCTTAATTCAAAAACACGACAATCCACGCTCGTAGCTCAGTGGTCGTGAAGCGCGTTCTCAAGGTTGAGGTGCATGTTCGAATCGCAAGGAGCAGATTTGATTCGTTAAGGGGAGCGGGCAAAGATCCTTATCAAGCGGCAATGAAGGCCGCTATGTGGCGACACGGATGAGCAGCCTTCGTCAACACGTGCAATGACGTGCTGGTCGACGCGCACTATGCGTTATATGAAGCGTGGATGTGAGCACTTCTCATGTGTCCAATCTCCATTAGATGGCCTTGCTTGGTCCATGCATTGCGGTGCTTGGTTGATGTGCACCTAACGGCTAAAGCGGGTCAAATCTGATCACAATCGTTCGATCGTGATCCAAAAAGGCTCTTGTTCAACGTGCCTTCAGCAACGCTTGCCTACAGTAACACTTACATGCATCACTAAAAGCCGTATATTAAATCTAAAGGCCTTGGAAATGACATTTTTTCCCCATCTCTTCACCTATAAATAGCCTACCCCTCCTACACATTTCTTCATCCCTTCATTCTCTTCTCACCTCTCCTAAAAGCTAAGAACAAACGTTCTAAAGCTCGCTCTAGTGCTCCCAAGCTATAGGGAGCTTTGCTAGAGTTAAAAACAAATATTTTTCCACTTATCCCATTTGCGAAGCTTTCACCAGTTGTCTTCTCACCTTCGTTCCAGAAGCAGATCCCACGACGACGACGTTCTGCCCCATCCCCGATTCTTCCAGTTTCGTCCTCCTTCCATCTCTATTCTTCCTCCAGGCATCGTTTGATTGGCTCATCCTCTAAACATTTGTCGAGGAGGATAATCTCTCTTCCCCTATCTTTTACTACTTTCTAGTTTAGATTTCAATTTCCAGCATTAGTTTTGTAATAAACATTTGTTATCTATAAAAGTAATTTCTCTCTCTCTCATTCTTTTTCTCTTTCTTTTGTAAGTAGAATAGAATAGCGTAGAGTTGGAAATATTGCGATCTTTTCTCTTATAAAAAAATACAAAAAGAAATAACTGTGGATTTGTAATCGACGTAGCCTCCTCGTGTTCGACCCACGACTCATCCGAGTTTTGGTAAATTTATTTGATTAGCATATTTTTATGTAACTGCAATGACGGATCTTCAAACTCAATCTTTCTCGCGTTAAATCTTGCATATCAAGAAGACAGGCCAGTGGTAGAAGAGATAGAGCTTCTGCTAATTTTCAATGTGTGATCCGAGATTTGGAGTTGATCGACCTGCCAACTAATGGTGCAAGATATACATGGAGAAATGGACGTGGGGCAGTTTCTTGCATAGATAGATTTCTGTGCAATGTCTCCTTGGCGGAATCTTTTCACGAGGCGGAGGTAACTGCATGTGATAAGCCTTTCTCTAATCATACTCCAATTCTATGGTCTAGTAATGAAGCTATAAACTTTTCCACACTTTAAATTTTGTACATCTTGGTTGAATGAGCCTGGATTTAGGGAGATGATTTGTGATACTTGCTCTACAACACCTGTCTCTTCATCGACTATAAAAACGGTGGCATGCAGGATTCGAGCTGTAAGGCAAGCAATGATTGATTTCAAACGCAACCTACAGAGGCGTAGAGAAGAAAGGAGAACTGAAGCTTTACATAAGATCTCTGAGACATACAGATGTGAAGGGGTCTCTACTTTATCTAATTATGATTGCAATGAGCACAGGTAAATGCAGAAATTGTTGAGGACCACAAGGAGATGGATTACAGACAGAAGTCACACCAGTTATGGCTTAAAGAGGGAGATACTAATACAAAATTCTTTCATTTGGCAGCCAGTAATAGGAGACAAAATATCATTAGTGCCCTTGATGTGGGTAGCTCTACTTTGCAACAGAGGGAGCAAATTTGTGATGCCTTTAGGTCGCATTTCTAGGGATTCACATAGAGACAGCCTTGTGGGGATTGGAGACTGGTGTCCGTGGAGTTCGATTAGGTGAAAGAGGAGATGAAGGTGGAATTGCTAAAGGAGGTACATGAAGAGGAGGTGCTGGTTGCACTTAGAGGTTTGAAGGCAGAGGGATCTTCGGGTCCTGATGGCTTGCATGTTCTTTTCGTCAAGGAGTTTTGGGAGGTGGTGGGATCGGAGTCAGACCTGGTTGCACTTGTGAGGAAGTTCATGGTGGGTAATAGAAGCTTCGATAGATTGAACCGTTATTACTTGTTTCTATTGCCTAAAAAGCTAGGAGTCATTTCAGTTGATGATTTCAGGCCAATCGCCTTGTTCAATGCTATTTATTTATTCATGTCCAAGGTGCTTGCAAACCGGTTGCGGCTCATTATGCTGGATATTATCTCTTCCATCCAATTGGCATTTATAAAGGGATGCTCGCTTCAGGACTCTTTCGTGTTGGCTGAGGAAATGGTGGCCTCTTGGAAGAGAAGGGGGACTTGTGCTTTCCTTTGGAAAGTGGATTTCTCAAAGGCCTACGACTCCATTTCTTGGATATATTTATGGGATGTTCCTAGGAAGAAGGGCTTCCCCAAGAGGTGGGTGCAACTAATGAAGCATTGTGTCACTACTTCATCCTTTTCCATATTGGTGAATGGTAGATCGAATGGTACATGGATTCAACCGCAGCGGGGGGTGCATCAGGGGTGTCCTTTGGCACTGCTCCTTTTTGATATTGCAGTGGATACACTTGCTAGTTTGGCCTTTAAGGCTTGTGGTCACTTATTTCAGGGATTTACATGGAATAGAGATGATTCCCTACTTACACCCTTTTTGCAATATGCAGATGACATGACTTTCTTCGTTCAGGGGAGCACTTCGGCAACTGTACATATATCCTCTCTAGTGAGAATTTTTGCTTCTCTTTTAGGCCTCAAGATAAACAGGGCTAAGTCAATCCTTGTTCCTTTCTCCCTGCCGAGTTCGAAGGTTATTGATGTTGCAAATACTTTGGAGATGCCTGTGGGCCACATACCAATTAGGTATATGGGCCTCCCATTGAAGGGGAAGAGGTTGACGTCATCGAATTGGAGATGCGTTGTGGAGAGGGTGTGGAAGCGACTCTCAGCCTAGAGTGGTAGATTACTTTCAAGAGATGGGTTGCTTATTTTGTTAAAATCTGTGTTGTCATCTATCACGATTTTTTTTCTGTCGATTTTCAAGCCACCAAAGAAGATTATCACTCAATTGGATCTGATTAAGAAGAAGTTCTTCTGGAAGGGAACAGACCATGAGAGGAGGTTTGCACAATTGGTTCCTTGGAAAGAAATTTGTTCTCCAAAAAAAGAAGGGAGATTAGGGGTGAGAAGGTTAAGTGAGTTTAGTGAAGCCTTGCTCATGAAGTGGGCTATTAGAATTTTCTCGGGTGAGAAATCTTTGATATCTATTGCCATAAATGAAGCCTATGGGAAAATTATGAATTTGTTTGAAAGGGCGGGAGTGAGTCGTGCTATGTCAGCTTTTTGGTATTCTTTGCGGCACGTTATAGTGAAAAATGCTGCTGATTTTGAACTGGTGTTGGGTGATGGTAAACTATTTAAGTTCTGGACAGACATTTGGTTTGATTCGGGACCACTCTTGGAGGAATTCCCAAGAGTTTTTCAGCATGCTGCAGATAAGGATGTGGAAGTTTTCCAGATGTGGAATGAGTTGAGAAGAATGTGGGATTTCCACCTGATACCTGTAGATCTTCCAGATCAGACATATGCTGAATTTCAGCATCTAGCTGAGAAAATTTCTGAGATGCAACCAGCGGTAGCAAAGCCTGACCATTTCATTTGGAAGGAAGGACAATTTACTGTAAAAAAGGCCTATGAAAGATGTATTTCTAGTGCTGGAAGTTCAGATGTCATTTGCACTGATAGTGGTCTACTTTGGAAGTGCCATCTCCCTCTGAAGATTAAGATATTCCTCTGGCTACTACGGAGAGAGCGATTGGTTACAAAGAAGTTGAGGGAAAGATGGTTTGCTGACACTGATACAGTTTGCTCCTTTTGTGAACGGCATGAGGAAGATGTCGAACATCTTTTCTTTGGTTCTGATTTTTCCAAGGATGTTTGGAATAGACTGCAGCTCTGCACTTCAAATTGTAGTGGTTTTCAGCGATTCTGGAATTCGTTTTGTGATCATTAAACTCTAGACATTTCAGGCTGGGTTACTGCTTTTGCGGCACTCTGGTGTATATGGTTGCAACGGAATGAAGTCATCTTTAAAGCCCAAAAATGTTGGGTGGAAAATGTACTGAGGGAGATATATTTTTTGTCTGATTGTTGACTGCAAAGCCTGTAAGTCCATTCCTTTTTTTATCATGATTAATACAACTACTAGATGATTACTGACCTCAAGTAATCTTCCTCTTTCTTTCTCAAAAAAAAAAAAAAAAAATCACTCATTGGATCCAAATTTTACAATCGTAGTCAATGCTCTTTATATTTGCCTCATCATAAGAGCACTCCTTTCATTCATTGTTATGATACCCTGCATTTTCATCATGCGACCAATACCATTGACTTTCCCTTTTAACATACATTTTTTGATAATGTGGACAGCTTACTAGGCTAGTGTAGCTCAGTATAAGATTCTTAACAAAGTTTCAGGTTCCAAAGCTTAAACAAAAGGGGAGAAGCGGCCCATGGAATGTGGACAACTCTTTCTATGTTGTAAATAGGGCAATTAGTAGGCTGTAAGTGTTGAGGTTCGAAAGTTGTCACATGTAAAATTTGTAATATGGAGCCTTAGAGGCATGGTGTTAACAAGTTATATTAGAGTTTAGAACTCCAAATAAGGTTGTACTGATTGTTTCCTCTATGTCCATGCTAGATTGGGTTAAAGTATAGTTTAACCTTGCAAGCCTAGTGGCTTGCAGCAAGATGTCTCATGCTAGGTTGTGGGGGAGTGATAAGGGGAGTGGATGGGGGGTGTCCTGGCACCCACGTGCATACACATGAATACATGTTTGTTTTTTTGAAAATGATGCATACATGTACTCATGAGAAGTTTTTGCAAATATGCTGTGTTACACTTGGTCTTTTTTAGCATGCATGGTTATGTGGCACTTTTGCACATACAAGGGGTGGTTTTTCGAAAGGTGTTTCCTCCTGATATAGAGCACATATTCTATATGCAAAAGGCAGTACTTTCACAAACATGGGATGGTTTTTTGCACATACATGGAAAGTCCATTTGTCGATTGTATCTTGTAACATTCCAAAAGAGTAGCACTTTGCCAAACTCAATCAGAGACAAAAATAAGCCCTAATTAAGGCCCTGAAAAACCATAAAAAGGAACACCCAACTTGGAAGACAAAACTAAGGGTATTGGTATGTTGCAGGCTGAATAATGTAGTAAAGTGGATATAAAGAATCAAGTTGGAGAGTGAACTTGGCAAGTCACCCAACAGTTGTATTTTTTGCATAAATAGGGAGATTTAAGCTGTGTATTTGTGGTAGGGTAAGCTGGTGAGTGGCATAAGTGGGGTTGACGTATTTAGTTGTGTGGTAAGTGGTAGGTTCAATGTGATAGCTATCAGAGTGGAAGTGATTAAAATATTTTTTATTTTAGAACTGGGAAAAAGCTGTAATAAGAGAATATTGCATTGGAAATCGAAAGCACAACTTTCTTCATGCGGAAAATCCCTTGGCACTATAGAGGATAACCCACTTCAGTGGGATAATGGGGTTATCCTGCAGCCAAATGTGCCCTTAGGGCTTGCTAGCCATTATTCTCTCATTTCTCTCTTTTCCTTCTCTCAAGGTTTCCTTTTACTTGGTCTCTCTCCCCCCTTCAGATAAGGGCGGCGAGTGGTTAAAGAAGGGGAAGAACTTGGAGCATGAAGAGAAGTTGGAGGATGGAGCTTGACGGAGAGAGCAGAAGTGGAATTGAAGCATGACGATCTCAATAATCCAGGAAGCTTGAAGCTCATCTCTCCTCTTCCAAGCCTAAATCTATTGTAGGTTGAGATCTCAGATTAGAAATTGATTTTCCATCATTCCTGTCCTTGGATCGTGGGTTATCTTGATGATTGCTGTTTGATTTCCTCTACAAATGCTTTGTGGGCATTGCTTGGATAGAGAAGAAAGTGAGGAAAACAATAGGAGGATGATCTGGGTTTAACATCATTTCATCATCCAATTTGACTTATGGTAGTTCAGATAGGGTTATCCATCGTCTTGCATACCTCTTTCTTGAGTGTCTGATGAAATAGAATCAACAAGTAGGCACTCTAGTGGAATTGATTGAGTGTCACACACGTTAATTTAGAAACTTGACTTCCTGAGATAAGGATGGAATTCATAACATGACCTCCCAAAAAAAAAAAAAGAACTTGTGTGATAACTGCATTGTCTAACAAAGGATGCAAACTAAATGCTTATAAGTGAGTCCTTTGTATTCCCACAAGGTGGAGAAATGCCTTGTATAAATCCCCGTCAAGATGATTCTAAAAGTGGTCAAAAGCTTCTTTCTTTAAAAGGGGGGAAAAAGGGTTGTCAAATACTTGCTTCATGTGGCTTTTATATTTTGTTTCATTTGGGATTAAATTGAGAATGTGGAGTTGCTTCTGGGAATAGAAGTCATTGTCTTAGACAAATCTAAACTTTAGATGGATGAAACCTAATGTTATATGGCCTTCAGTAATCAAAAATTGATAATATGAGTACCGTCATCTGATACTACCTGCAGCTTGTGCATCCCACGTTATACTAAGAGAGAGCTGGCGAGCGAAGGAACTTTACAATCCCTTCTTCCTGCACTTGGAGGTTTAATCCCTCCCCAAGACATTCACCCCTTGCTAGTGGAACTTGCTAAAAACCTCTCTGTCCTAGGTGTGTGATTTCCCTTCTCTTCCCCCTCTCTTTCTCCACTTGTCAGTTAGTCAATAGCTAGTTGACTTGCCCCACGAAGAAACCAAGGTCTATCACCTGGTGTCATCTTCCATTAAGGAACATCTCACTTGCAATTTGAGTCGTTCCACCCTTGTTTGTTATCATTCAAACTACATGCCTGGAATCAAGAAGTTGGCCGCTTGATGCTCCTGCCCACCAAGCTCATGAAAATAGGAGGCCTACCACTACGGACTGGACCTTTATTGGTAGGAGGCTAGTTTTTAGAGAAGCAATCAGCAAAATGTTATCTCCAAACCTAGTGCAGAATCCTTTGTGCTGCTCTGAGCTTCGTAGATAGACTGAAGACTTTGTGGCACATGTGGAAATGCCTGTTTTTTGTAAGAACAAAGGATCCACCTTCCTTGCAAATAGTCCTCCTGCTTATGATTATCACTTCAATAGAGATGTAGTTCTTTAAGGCCAAATTTCCACTCTGCGTCTGTAGCAGAATCAATTGGTTTATATCTTTAACGAAGCCATTCTATCCCGAGAATGCTCTTAGCTTTTTGCTATTCTCTTCAACCAGGGAACTACAAAGTTACATACTCTAGCTTGAGGAGGAAAATTGAAGCATTTAGTCATTTAGTAATCTCTCCAGCCTTATTCTTATCCCGTTACGTTTTAGACCTCTGTATTTCTCCATGGTGCTCCTCTACATTTGAGAGAACATTCATAAAAATCTAGAGATATCTAGATGGTTATAGAACTTCCCATGACTAGCGTAGAGTCCACCAAGATCACCAAAGAAAGGTGTGATACCTTGAGTCAATATTTTCAAAGGACTGCATGATTTCATTTTCAGTTAGATACTGGACAGTTAATGGACAACAAAAACAAGGAATCAAGGATTCACGACTCTTAACTTAATTGCAAGGAGATCCAGTTCAAACAACCTAAAGTTTTATCGTCCATTTAGAAGAGGCTGCAGAAAGATTTGCTGTGATTCTCAAGTACAGCAGTATTAATGAGTGAATCCTCAGTATCGATGTGATTTCTTCTCAAGCATATGCTACAACTTAGAAACTTCAGAGGGAGAATTTTATGAACAAATTACTGACAGAGAATAGCCTTGACTATAAAGAAATAAAGAAAGATTGCAAAATTAGATACTTAAGAGTATAGGAAGGAAACTCTACCAGGCAGCTTAAATAGTCGTTGCAAGCCAGAAAAGCAACATTAGTTGATGGCAACCGGGGAGGTGTGACTATTGAAACCTTGGTGACAACTCCTAAGGTTCCTTCACTTCCTACAATAATGAAAACATCTGGTCTCATCTTTATCTCCTTATATTAATGAGATTGATGTCATAAGAATATGCAGTGAAGTTACCTATAAATAAGTGTTTCAAGTCGTATCCTGTATTATCTTTTCGTAAAGTACTAAGCATATCCAGTACGGTACCATCCGCAAGAACCACTTCCAGTCCTGCAACGGGGAAACAGATTTGACAAGTGTTAGTTGATTTAAAAACTGATAAAATTTAATTATCAAGCAGATCTTCTCTCATGCTGAAAAGAGGAGGTTGCCCGTGCAGCAGAGCGATGAGTGAGCAGAGAGGAGGGAGAGTGGGAGAAGGTGCATGGGAGGAGCAGATATAGCGGGGCACAGAAGGATGCAGGACCTGCTCAGCGGTTTGTGTGTAACAGTGTGGGCATAGAAGCCATGTTGTATGCAAGTGCTGCAACCCCATGGTATACTTGAGGTGCAACAAGGTGGGTCATAGGACATTCTCCTGCCCTAGAGGTGGGCAGGGTAAAGTGGCACGAATGTGACCAAAGGACAAAGGTACCTCAACAAGAATGCCAGAGGTCATTGCACCGTGGTCAGAGGCCCTCCACAGAAACGAGCAACTACTGCGGAGTTGCTTGGTGGGAGAGGTGGTCAAGGTGAAGTCTTCTAGGGTTAGTGTATGCCATTGTAGCAAGAAAGGTGGGTCATTCCTCTGTGTTTCTTGTCTATTGTATTGATGCGCACAAATTGTTGCTATGAGGGTGCTTAGTGAAGGAGAAGGAAGGATTGTGCTTCACAACAGTGGATTGTGCCGTTGGTGCAGTATGGTGGAGGCCGCCATCAAATGCCAATGGTGCACTGGTGACCCAACCTCCCAACAACCTACTCGTGAAGGTCACAATCTCCGGTATCCTCTTAAGGCTCCACGATGTAGAATAACAAACTATAAGGGGTTTATAATAATTTTTCATTATTTTTATTTCTGTGAAGGGTTCCATTGTAATTGTTTTATTTTTCTTTTCATGGAATAGGAACGGAGCTCTCTCTTTCTCTCGAGGCATCCCCCTCTCTATAAATAGAGGTGCCTCTCCCCATGTACAAGGCGTTGCTTGATTGATTTATAAAATCTGATTGCCCCTATCCTGTCCCCATCATCCTAAGTGATTCCCTCCCCATCTATCATGCCCCGGATGACAAGTACCAATCTCCATGGTAGTTACCCGAGAGTGTATCAGAAACCTACTCCAAGGATTCCTATAATATTCGAACATTCAAGATCAAACATGGGATTTTAAACAAATTCATCCACAAAAAAGAACTATTTATCTTTCATAAAAGTACTATCCCATAGTTACAAGATAGGCCTTATAAAGCAACCTCAAGAAGTGATTTACATAGTTAGCCAGGGGAGTCATATAAAGATTTAAAACATTCTCCCCCATAGGTCAAAAAGAAATTTACAAGAAAACCCCTAGTTCCATAGTCTTCCCCCATCGCACTGAACAGTATCTCTCTAGAACCAAGTCCATCACTCTCAACAAAAAGTGGACCTTCTCCTTGAGGCTCATTGGCGGCTCAGGTTCCTCGTGGTCAGGTCTAGATGGCAACCAAGGGGGCAGAACCTGATTCCTCAGGGGTCTTACCCAGATACTCACATTCGGTGGCAACATGTTGACCTAAATTTGGTTAACAAGAGAGATATTGAGCCCAGTGGGCCAGTAAGAGTCTGCATTTCAATAAAGGGGGCTGGAAATAAACGATTACCAAAGGAAACATCTTTGAACAAAATTCAAATAAATAGGAGAAAGAATTTATGAATTTAAATGAAGACAGATTTTTTTAGAAGAATGCTCAATTATAGTTTATTGTGTGAGTTCAAATTTGGTCTTGTGCTTTTTGCCATCTTAGAATAGCTAGGATCAAAAGATCTCCAAATCACACTCCGCAGTTACGATGTAGATCCACCATGACTTCCTGAAGTATTAGTTCATGTGACCCAAGGCCAGTGGGGATCTCAGCTGCCATAACCACACCCCTAGGTTGCCATCCCAAGACAAATAACAACAGTGTCCAATGTCAGACGTGCCTCCAAGGCGATATGCTTTTCTGAAGCAAATACATATATCAATGCTACTTGAAATTTCTATTTTAATTTCCTAGGCTAGCCTTGTGTGTGTGTGTGTGATTCGATTGTCGCTATTGTCTAGTTGGATTCTTCAAATCCAACTAAGTAGATATATGGAACTGAGGGAGCAACCCTCTTCTAAAAGAAACTTTTCCTCACATTGTGAGCCAAATAGAGGTTATAGCTCTCCCTTAACTAATCAGCTTATTCCTTTAAGTATTCTTTACCATGGTTTAGCCATTTGTAACGATTTATTCAGCTACATAAACAAGAGACATAAGGCCCAAAACCAGGCTTTGCAATTTCAACTCTTAAAATTAATCCCTACAAAGAACAGGATTCCTTGCTTTCCATTACATGTTTCCTTTCTTTCAATTACATGACGAAAACAAAAAGTCCAATGACCCTAAAAGGGGCAAGCAAAATTAGGCTAGACAAGCCTGAACATTGACACTGGGAAAAAACAAAAGAAAACAAAAACAACTGAACAAAAGTGAACTCCATGGGTGTAAGAAACTCGTTCTTCAGCAAAGCTTGCTCCATGCAAAGATGACAACAAGTGCAACCACATCTGAGACATGGTGATCCATTGATCCATGCTTAACAAGAAATTCAGCAGGATCTTGACATGATCTAGACCATGTTGAACTTGCACACACATGGCCCCATAAGATACCACAAGAATGCAAGGACAAGATGGCTACGCTTAATGGTAGCCAGAACTCAAACACTTACAGACTTCAATGTGATCTCTCGATCTAGCTCCTTACCTCTATGCATGACCTCCTACAAAGTTCCCCTCCTACACAGACAGCATTCCCAATCCTCACGGCCCAAAAAGGCTTCATAGATAGTAGCAATCTAAACCAAACTCCACCATCGACCAATCACGATCAGAAGTAGCTTCCTCCTTTAACACCCGGCCTCGTGGTACGCACCAGAAGAAAAGGCAAATCAGCTTGCAAAGTAGTACTGATAGTGGTGAACAACCATGACAAAGACTGTCTTCCACCAACAAATCTGGTGCAGTGTAAGTTGACCCAATTAAATAGACAAATCTGTTCAACATAGTTGAATCTGCTAAGGTGTAAAGGACTGTCGCATGAGGGAGGAGATGAACCTATGTTTGGACATGAAGCTCAATGCAACAACCACTTGGTCTAGGAGGCAGAGGACAAAGTCAAGGTTGACGACCAGAGGAAAAATGTCAAGGGGAGTTCCAATGAATCAACGGAAAATGTCAAGGGACAGCAGAACCCGTAACTGAAGATGAGAGAATGATGATTCCATGATTCCTTCCTTGCAATCGAGACAGAGGCCACTACAAGCAAATCTGGACCCATAGCCAAGCGAAGCCAGGGTGGATCTTGCAACCAAATGCAGCTATGCCTGCAGCAACATGTGGTCAACTATAGCCCACCATGAAGCGAAACACACGACCAAGCACCACTAGGTGAAGCCCACATCCGAGACAGAGATGGCTCCCTCCCTGCAAGAGGAAGATGGAAGGCGAACTCAGAGGCAAAGGAGAGGGATTGTCTAAGGCTATTTTGGCAGGGGGTTGGGAGCACTCAGGCATATGGGTGTCTCTTTTTATTTCCTTATGAATTGTTATTCCTTTTCCATGCCTCCACTATGACCTATAAAGAGAGGTGCAATCCCAATAATAAAGTTATCAGTTACTCTCACAATATGGTATCAAAGTAGGGTGAACCATAGGCTCTTTGTGCTTAGTTACCATCCAAAACAAAATGTATATATTCTTTTCTCCTTTTCCCCTTTTCCTTTTTCTTTTTTTTTCCCCTCCTCCAACAACCTTGACACCCTCATGACTGGAACCATTGCTACCATCATTGAACTAGCAACACCAACTAAACCAGTGCCTCCAATGGCCAAATTTAAGGCACCAACAATTTTGGATCTGTCCTTCCATGCCAAACTTGATCTTGGTGATTATCCGGGCAGGTAAGCTCTTATGCCTATGAATGGATTATAAATTCTAGCTCGTCCTCTCACATCAATGGTAATGCCTCTTTGTTATCTCTAGTCGCTTGCAAACACTTTTAAATTCGAGTCATTGATGGTTCACTATCTCTTGTTACAGTTTCAACACTATACCAATGACTAGTGTTCTCTCTTAATGTCTTGCATAAACCAAAATCCACCTTAAGTCTACCATCTATTAATCAAATTACCAAAAACTTGAAATGTCATCCTATTCTTTTTGAGTTAGTTTTTGTCCTACAGGATCTCCAAATGATGAAGCAAATTGATGGACGATTCCAGTGAGATGGCCTCTACTACCTAACCTTCCCACATAAAACCTATTTACCTCTGCAACAACTAGAAGTACCCTTCTATAGTGGCATCTTTACTTGAGTCACTTGAGTCATGTCATTCTTTGACATCAATTGCCTGAGTTGTCATCCCTGAAACTTAAGAGTCATTCAAGTGTAAGGTTTGTCAGCTAGGAAAACATCACAAGATGTCCTTCCCTTATTGACAAAAGAAGAGAGCCTCATCCATTTGATTTAGCCCATGCAGCTTAGGAGGGCCATGTTGAATGAAAAGTAGAAGGGGCTTATATTACTTCCTAGTCTTGGTCGATGACCATAATTGGGTTTCTTGGATCTATATGTTATAAGAAAAGTTTGAAGTCCTTACACTTATAAAGAATCTCTTCATGGAACACAATTTTCTAGTCTAATTCTTTTTTGTCAAGGTGATAACAACCTAGAGTTAACAAAAAAATAGTAAAAAGACGACTACCGGAGGTCAATAGTTATCCACTTCATTCCACTAGAAAAATTAGAATATACTTACAAGCCCTCTCTGCATTTTCAACCTACTGGAGGTCAATAGTCATCCACTTCATTCCACTGCAAAAATTAGAATATACTTACAAGCCCTCTCTACATTTTCAACACAATTTTCTAGTCTAATTCTTTTTTGTCAAGGTGATAACAGCCTAGAGTTTAAAAAAAAAATGGTAAAAGGATGACTATTGGAGGTCAATAGTCATCCACTTCATTCCACTAGAAGAATTAGAATATACTTACAAGCCCTCTCGACATTTTCAACCTATGCCCTCTTTCCCCTAAAGATAGTCGCATTACACTAAAGCCCTAGAGATGAAAGGGCTAGTAGTGTTGTAATCTAGGTGTGGGTATTTGCTTGCATGCCATTTCTAAAAGAGGCCAAGAAGTCGTCCATCGACGTAACATCGATGCTAACCAGCTGCAAAGTCATCCACATTGTCGTAGAGAAACCACATGACCAAAACAAATGGGGGATATCTTCATTAACTTGTCTACATAGAGAGCACACTACATGTATCATCCACCCAATGACTTTTATATTTTTTGTGACTAGTCTTCCTCTTCTCAAGAGCCACAAGAAAAGCTTGACCTTCACGAGGGTCTTCAACCTCCAAATAAAATGACAATCATTCACTACACCACTATTCTCATTCATACCCCTCGGCAATTTGTACACTTTGGACACCAAAAAATGTTCCTTGATCCACACAATCGATTCGGTGATGAGGAAGGTTGGAGATCTCGTTGCAGGGATAGATGGAACTATAATTCCTGAAAACACATTGAAGAGCCCCCCTCCCATCATTAGTGACCAAGACATGGCGATTTCATCCCAAACATCAATCACGAAGCTGAGCTTGTCATCCGCAAGGGCATAAACACAAGGAACAACCTCAATGAAACTTCCATTCTCTAACCAATCATCCTCCTAGAACCTAAAGGTTCTCCCATCCCCTAACAATAGGCTAAAGAAAGAAGATAATCTTTGCATAACTGGCACTAAAGCCCTCCAAAACATTGAATCACCAAGGTAGGTCACTGCCTTCTCAAGTATAGATAGGAAGGTACCATACGAGTCCTTCAGCAAACGATGCCATACGTTGTCCCCATTCTAAAAACCACCATCCTTCTTGGACATCAAGGTACCGTCTACAAAAATCACCCAGCATGATGGGCTCCCTTCTAGAAAAAATGGTTCCTTATCACCTCTCACTTGTGAATAACCTTCTTAAGTGGCTTGAAAACAGAGAAATAGAACACTGGGATGGCAAAGGGAACGGCTTTGAGAAGAACAAGTCATCCTCCTCTAGACAACAACCTTCCTATAACAACCCAGGTCTAGACCCAAGTCCAATTGAGTAAAACTAGCCTTGGTATGGACTCAATGAACAGAAGGCAACCACCCAAAATGCTTAAACCCAAGTTGTCAAGTAGTAATTCTCAATCTTGTATATCCCACTAGTCATTTTTATGAGTTCCCTATGTGAGCCTATCCTTGGGATATCACACTTCCACTCCAAGAATTCAGCCTTTTTCCCATCCTTTCCATCAAAGGTATCCATTAAGTTATATTTTGTGTATGCCTTTTATTTTTGTGTTATGTTTAGTGAAGGGTATACTTGTAACTCTACCCATTGGTTGCCTCTCTATATAAAGGCACTTAGGGTTTTCTAATAAAAGTATGGAAATTTCAACCTAACATGGTATCAGAATAGTGGTCCTAGACAGGTGTTCGGGTATCCCACCCCGAAACATAACCACCAAACCCTTCCACCCAATCCCTCTCCCTCTTCAAGGCATCACTGGCCCCTTTCCAACTCCAATCGGCCCTCCCACCAGTAGTAGAAGCATCCCCACCGGCAAGAGGGCCACACCCTCACCCGCAAGAGGCCCTAGCAGCGCTCCCAACGACAGCACCGCCGCCACTAGGGCCACCGAACCTCCCCGCGCCGCCCGCAGGAGGGCAGCAGCGCCCCCACTGTCGCCGCCTATGGCACCAGAGCCCTCCCAGTGCCGCCGCAGGAGGCCAATGGCACCCCCTAATGGCAACTGCGCCGCCGCAAGAGGCCAATGGTGCCCCCCACCGGCAGCGGTGCCGCCGCTAGGGCCACTTGAGCCCTTGGTGGTCGTGTACAAGTAGCAGATCAAGTGCTGCAGTGCCACAGGGGCCTCGAGTGGTCACCTATAATCTAATTTTGCGACTATTCACAGATCGGTGAAGCCTTCAGACCCCTATATGGTCTGATTTTTTACTAAAATCTCTTGATCTTTGGTTTCCCACAAGTCGAGTGATATGGAAGACAAGAAGGATGCTTCTAGCGACTCGGTAGGGAAGATATCTACCTCGAGCACACCTTCCTTTATGCAAGGAACCTCTATCAAGTTCGATGGCACCAATTTCCTTCTGTGGTCTACCTCTTTTTTCCGATTTGTGGGATCGCAGTAGAAGAAATATATCTTGACGCAAGATGAACTTGCTGTTAAGTTTGTTGACTAGAAGGCAGACAATGATTGGGTGGCGACTTGTATGTTGAACAACATGGAGCCTATCGCAAAGCAGGTTATGTCATATGCGTCTGCAAAGAAGATGTGGGAGGTTGTTCATGAGATTCATTCTCATAAGAGCAATATCAACCGCCTCTACAAGGTGATTGAGGAGTTACATTCCCTTCGTAAGGGAACTATGCCCCTTGCCAAACATTATGGCCCTATGAAGAACCTCTAGGATGAGCAGGATACTTATCAGCAAATCTCCACAGATGTCACTATTATTGTAAAGCAACGTGGGGCCTTTCGTTCTATTCAGTTGCTTGCAGGTCTTGGTCTTGAGTTCAAGGATGTTAAAGATCAGCTTATGACACTTGAGGAGATTCCTACACCTGCACAAATCTATGCTCGCCTGTCCAAACTTGAGATATCTAACACTACCTCAGTCGTTGATTCCTTGGCCATGACAACTACAGGCCAAGGCAAGTGAACTCTAGGAGGTAGGGAGATAGGACATGGAGCGGGAGCAGGAGGCCATGGCAGAGGATGCGGTTTGTTTTGTGACCATTGTCACAAGACAAATCACACAGTTGACAGGTGCTGGATAAAGCACGAGTTTCCTCAAGGCCATCAAGCCAATCAGGTCACTTATGGTGGGGATGAGAGTCTGCATTATCAAGAGGAAGAGCAAGTCAATCCTTAGGTCACTATCTCCAAGGAGAAATATGACAAATTTGTTTCTATTCAGACCACTTCCACTGCAGGTGCTTCTGTGACTCAGAGGACAGGTACTGCTGCTAGCACCAAAGGTGTTCGTAAGCCATCTTGGCTTGCAAACTCAGGTGCATCTTCCCACATAATAGGAGATGTTACCCTTTTTATTTCTCTTAGAACACTAACTACTCCAGTACATGTCAGAGTAGTTGATGGTGCCTTATCCCTCGTAACAGGCTTGGGTGACATTTCTTTATCCACTACTTTACCTCTTTCTGATGTCATGCATGTGCCCAAATTTTCCTTGAATTTAATGTTTATTAGTCAAATAACTAAGGCACTAAATTGCATAGCAATTTTTCATGATAATTTTTTCTTCCTACAGGACTTGATAATGAAGCAAATTGGTGGACTTGAGCAAGACGACCTCTGCTATCTTGACCTTCCACCAGAGCATTATTCCATAGTTGTTGCCTCCTCCATTTCTACTTTACAGTGGCATCTGAGATTGGGACATTTTAGTGTGTCTATCCTTCGCCGTCAGTTTCCTGATATGTAGTTTCAAGATTCTTTTGGTTGCGATACTTGTCAGTTTGGCAAACATCATGGAGTTTCCTTTCCTGGTAGTAACAAAAGAACTGAGTCCGCTTTTTCTCTTATTCATGTTGATCTGTGGGGCCCATGTTGGGTCAGGAGTCTTAAGGGTTTTCGGTATTCTCTCATTCTTGTGGATGATTGTACCTGTATCTGTTGGGTCTTTATGATGAAAGAAAAATTCGAAACTCCTGTACCAATTAAAAATTTTGTAAATGAAATGAAGTCTTAGTTTTCTACTGTTATTTGTATGTTTCAGACTAATAATGGGCTTGAGTTTGTTAATTCTACCTTAACTCAGTTTTTTCAGTCCTACGGTAATATACATCAAACTTCTTGTGTTCATGCATCCCAACAGAATGGAGTGGCTGAACGCAAGTTGAGGCATCTTCTTGACGTTGCTCGTACTATTATATTCCAGATGCATGTTCCTGCTACCTTCTAGTCGGATGTTGTACTTACAGCTGCTTTTTTTATTAATCGGGTGTCGTCTTTCGCTCTTGGTGGGAAAGTTCCATACTCTGTTTTATTTCCTGATCAGAAGCTGTTTTCTTTACCTCCTAAGGTGTTTAGATGTATGTGCTTTGTTCATTTATTTAGAGTGGACACGCTTGCTCATAGATTTGTCAAGTGCATTTTTGTGGGTTACTCTAGAACCCAAAAGGGCTATAGATATTTTGACCCTCTCTCACATCGATTTTATGTAAGGATGTGACCTTTTTTGAAGATATGACATATTATTCTGCTACAGGATAGTCTCCCAATGTCTCATAGGATGTTCCATTGCCTATAACTACTACTGCACCTCCAGGTCCCTCTGAGTCACCTCCACCTCATGATGTTCCTTATATTTCCTACCTAGACATCCTGAGGTGCCTACTACAGATACCTTCCCTCAGCATTTTCAGCGTAGACCTCCTTCTACTACTCTATAGGTGGAGGAACAACTTTCTACTATTCCTGCTCAGTCCTCTGTTGATATTGCTGATTCAGATGGAGGTCCAAATTCTACATTACCTGAGGCACCTAATGTGGATCTTCCTATTGCTCAGAGGAGGAAACCACAATGATCTTGTGTTAAATATTCTGTTTCCAATTATATGTCACTTGATCATTTACCTGCAGCAAGAAGGTTTTTATTTCTTGTAGTTGACAATAGAAATATTCCCAGAAATCATGTTGAGGCATCTCAAGACTCTTCCTGGACCTTAGCCATGGAGGAGGAGATGGTTGCCCTTCAGTCCAAGGTACCTGGGAACTTGTTGACCTACAATGATTTAAATGCCGTCGGCATGCCATCGGTAAGGCCTTTTTTAGGAAAAGCCCATGCCAACATGGTAAAGTTGTCAAAATGCTGGGATATCGTCGACATGCCGTCGGCATACCATCAGCATGGTCGGCATGCCAGTGAAATCGATGGTCATGCCAAGGCTGCTGCTGATTTTTTTGACTACTGTCATTTTTGTCAGCATGCATCGGCATGCCCTCGACATGTCCACAAAATATACACTTAGAATTTCATCGGCATGACATCGAAATCAGTATGTCGAACCTTGTTGACCTACCCCCGGGTGCTACTTTTATGGGATGTAGGTGGGTGTTCACCCTGAAATGCCACGCAGATGGTACAGTAGAAAGATACAAAGCACGCCTGGTTACCAAAGGTTACACACAAACCTTTGGAGTTGACTATTTTGAGACCTTTTCTCCAATAGCCAGACTCAATTCAGTGAGGATACTTCTCTCGGTAGCAGTCAATAGTGGATGGTCAGTTTCACAACTTCATATTAAAAATGCTTTCCTCTATGGTGATTTAGAGGAGGAGGTCTACATGCACCAACCCCCTAGTTTCGTGGTTGACGAGGAGTGTCAGAAAGTCTGTAGGTTGAAGAAGGCAATTTATGGCCTTAAGCAGAGCCCCAGGGCCTGGTTTGAAAGGTTTAGTAAAGCTATGCAAGAGTTTGGCTTTACTAGATCTACTGGAAATCACTCTGTTCTTACGATGCATAGAGCTTTTGGATATGTTATCATTATTGTGTATGTAGATGATATATTACTCATGGGAAGTGATGAAAAAGGAATAGAGGCTATCAAGAGGTTCTTGCATTCTCAGTTTGCTACTAAAGACCTGGGCATGATAAACTACTTTCCAGACATTAAAGTACATGTTGATAATGGTTTAGTGTTATCACAGCGGAAGATATTCTTGACATGCTAAAAGAGATAGGGATGTTGGGATGCAAGCCTATCAGCATTCCTATGGACCCCTCCTCACCACTTGCAAATTTTAAGAGTCCTTTGCTTGAGGACATTACCATGTATCGTGCTATGGTGGGAAAGTTGTTATATCTGACTATCACACGACCAGATATTTGCTTTGCTATGGGGAGACTAAGTTTATGCAATCCCCTCAAGAAATCCACTAGGATGGTGTATGTCAGATACTAAGATGCCTCAAACAAGCTCCTGGGAAGGGCCTATCTTTTATGAAGCATAGCCATCTTAATGTCTAAGGGTATTCAGATGCGAACTATGCAGGAGCACATGAAGACAAGAGATCTACTACTGGCTACTGTACCTATGTGGGTAGCAATCTTATCATTGACCAACACCGACGAGGTAGTAGTTATAGATCTCTTCATTCAGTAAACCCAGACTTCTGAAAAATGTCTCCTTCGAAGGATCTCTCACTAAGTAAGACTAAGAGATTGAATAGCGTTGTTCACAACCTAGAGTTTGTAAGCAAGAAGTTATCTATTTGCCTTTTTTACTTCCTTGGTTTTTGGGTTGCTCCATCAAACCTCACAGCAAAAATGTAGCTAAGAGAAAATAGCATCATCGATTGGATGTTGCCTGTTCCATTATGTTCCAAATGAATGTTCCCTCTTAATATTGGTCTCATGTCATTCCTCTCTACATCTTTTCTTATTAACAAGGTGTCTTCCTCAATTCTTGGTGTACAACTCCGCACTCTCTTCTTTATCATGGGAAGGAATCAATTTCTTTAACTCTCAAGGTTTTACTTATGTCTATTTTTAAGAGAATAATGCCAAACAAACCTACAACAGAATGATCTAAGTATCATTAGCAAACACCAATCCTCCTTAAGAAAAGAATTAGTAAAGAAACTACAAAGAAGGTCTAGCTAAGTAAGAAAGAGGACAAGAAAGAATAAACATAATATCCTTAACAAAATCAAGCAAAACAATTTCTTTAGAAAAATCAAACAAAAGCAAGGACCTAAACATCTGGGATATCCTTCTCCCATTTATCAACATTTGTACACCCAATTGTATTCTCTTCAACAAGAAAAGGTACAGGTGGTCTTGTTTGTGACTTATTACACCTAGTTGTATTCCCTTGATGTGCAAGGGGATACAGGTGATTCTATTCACTTTGTTGGAGGCCTTTTTTTTCTTTGTGTGGTTTTATTTGTGGTTGTCATTGGCAATGACGGGATGTAAGGCATCTATAATGACGACAACAGAAGAAGTCACTAATTGTCCTTGTGTTGCTTAAGAACAATTTTATGATCATGCTCCATCCCTTGACAATTGGATTGTGGATAGTAAAGCTACAGATCATATAACTGGTAATCCATAATGGTTTTCTTGGTACATACTCAATTCAGGAAAGGATAGCATCAATGTTGCTGATAGTTCCAATGTGAATCTTGTAGGAAAGGGCAGCATACATCTTTTGAATAGAGTCGTACTTGATGATACTCTCCATATTCCAGAGATCCCTTTAAACTTGCCGTTTGTGAGCTAAATTTACAAGGAACTTAAGTGTAAATTAATATTTTATGAGGATCGATATGTCCTACAGGATCTTCTAACGAGAAAGGAGACTGAAATCGCTGCAGAGTGTAATGGATTGTACAAAGTACCTGAAAGAGTTTGCTATAGCTCTTCAAGCTACCTTCCATTCAAGAAAGGAAAATACAAGGTCTAAGTTGTTTACTTGTGGTATAACCGGCTTGGGCACTTGAATTCTATAGTATTATGAAAGCTACTCCTTGATTTATTCTTAGAAATTAGATTGGAAGATCTGAATTGTGAAGTTTGTTAACTTGCAAAACAACATCGTGCCTCCTTTCTGGAATCTCAGCATAATGTCGTTCGCCTTAGTTCACCCTGATGTGTGGGGTCATGCTAGCAACAAATCCATGGGAGGATTTCAATACTTCACTACCTTTGTGGATGACTGGTCTCACTTTACTTTTGTGCACTTGCTAAAAAGTCAGACAGAAGTACCAAAAGCTGTTCAATTTTTTTCAAATATAATTGAGAATTAGTTTGGCCATCGTATCAAAGTATTTCAATCTGAGAATACTTGGAAAAACATTTGCAATATTACTTCCATACAAAACGAATCATTCACGAGACATCTTGCAGCTATACTCCTCAACAGAACAGTGTAGAAATGTTCTTGATACCACCCATGCCTTATTGTATCAAAGGAATGTTCCCGAAAGATGTTTGGGTGATGCAGTACTGACTAGCATCTTTCTCTTTAACTGAATGCCATCTCAAATTCCAGGCAACAGGATTCTGTACCCATGTTATTCCCAAACGAGAAGTCGTTCAAATTATCCCCTAAAGTATTCAGTTGCCTCTATTTTGTTCATAATCTCAATCCCAGTCATGGAAAGTTGGATCCAAAGGTTAAAGGAGTGTTCCTAGGTTTCTCTGCAACACAAAAAGGGTACAAGTGTTTTGATCCCACTAGAGGAAAGCAGTGTGTCACTAAAGATGTTACCCTTTTTGAGGATGAATCATATTTTACCAAGGCTCCTCTTCAAGGAGCGACCACTGTGAGTGAAGAGAACCTTGGTGGCCTAAGTGGAATACAACCTTTTGATAGAAGTGGTGATTATGTGGGCGGAAAGAATGAGCCAAAATATGATGATAGAAGTGGGAATAATATAGGAAGTAACAACAACAATCACGAGGAGAATGATTGTAATGAAAGCAAAGATAGGATGTATGGAAAAAGGTATCGACATCCCTATCCTCATTCCCTTTTTAAGAACAATGCTAATGTCAACACAGATGCCATTCCCTCTCCCTCTTCATCTCAAAATCCAACACTAGGTGTCATCGACATCCCTACCCCGCTGTTGAATTTGATAAGGTTGGAGTTGAAGTTGCAGGGATAGGTGATGGAAATAATGAATGTATTGCCGCCCCTAACAACATTTGCCCAGAGACATGAAAGGAGAGAAATTAAGCAACCTCAAAGATATTCAAATGCTCTAGATATAACATTGGAAAATATGTGAGTTTCTCTCAATTTAATCAACAATATAAGTGCTTCCTTTCTTCTCTTTCTGCTTCCATTGTTCCTAGAAATGTTGGAAAGGCTCAACTTGATCCTCGGTGGAGAGATGCAATGCAAAAAGAGATGAAGGCATTAATAAAAAATAGAGCTTGGGAAGTGATAGATATACCGAAGGACACCCACATAGTGAGCTCCAAGTGGTTATATACCATCAAGCACAAAGTGGGCAGGTGAAGTACAGAGCTTAGCTGGTGGTAAAAAGATTCACACAGAAATACGTGATAGATTACTCGAAGACTTTTACACCAATGGCAAAGATGAACTCTATTCGGGTAATTCTTGCATTGGCAATTCAATTTTCTTGGCCGTTATGTCAACTAGACATTAAGAATGCCTTTTGGAATGGAGATCTTAAGGAGGAGGTCAACATGCATATGCCACCTAAATACAAGCAACATCAGAGGTGTTGCAAACTTAGAAAATTTCTTTATGGCTTAAAACAATTCCCAAAAGCTTAGTTTGAAAGATTGAGGGTAGCTATGAAAAGCCAAGGCTACAAGCAAGTAAACGATGATCATATCCTCTTTGTGAAACACTCTGGAGAAAAACCTGCTCTCCTCTTGGTATATGTTGATTTTTTTGAAAAGCCTCTTGGTATATGTTGATGATATGATCATCACAGAGGATGCTTAGGAAGAGATTCAAACCCTTCAAAAAAGACTTGCCAAAGAGTTTGAAATTAAAGATCTTAGTAGTCTAAAATATTTTCTTGGCATTAAGACCATGAGATCTAGAGATGGGCTCTTCTTATATCAAAGAAAATATGTTTTAGACCTGTTGAAGAAAACTAGAAAACTTGGGAGTAGACCTGCTTTGACTCCAATTGAGGCCAATCATCATTTAAGCTTGAAAAGTGGTGAACATCTTGATGATCACCAAAAGCACAGCTACCAGAAGATCGTTGGGAAACTCATCTCTCTAACCCTGGCCTAGACAGATATTTCATATGTTGTAAATGTCATGAGTCAATTCATGCATGCCCCTACGGATGTTCATCTTAAGGCTGTGGATCGAATAATTCATTACTTAAAGAAAAATCTCGATAGAGGATTACTATTCAATAAAGGGGACAAACTTTAGATTGAAGGGTACACAGATGTAGACCAGCAAGATCTATGGATGGCAAGTGGTCTACTACAGGTTAGATTGTTTTTCTAAGTGGCAATCCTATTATTTGAAGGAGTAAAAAGCAGAGTGTCTGTGCAAAGCCAAGTGCAAAGGCAAAACACAGAGCTCTGGCGTATGGGATCACAGAAATGCTTTGGGTTGAGATCATGTTAACAAACATGGGTATTTCCTCTAATCTGCCTATTAGACTCTATTGTAACAACAAGGTCGCCATCAACCTCACCAACAATCTAGTCTTGCATGATAGAACCAAACATGTTGAACTTGGCTGACACTTTATCCATGAGAAGATCGATTCTAGAGATCCCTGTCTTCCTAATTTGAAATCAGAAAATCAGGTGGCCGATGTCTTCACAAAAGAGCTTGCCCCAACACAATATGAGAAGAACGTGGACAAGTTGAGCATTTGTAACCCTTATGCCCAACTTGAGGGGGAGTGTTGAGTAGTAGAGAATACTTGTAAATGGGTATATGGATATTGGGTGTGGGTCCATGTATCCTATCCTCATATAAATTGTGTAACACATCTCTCCACCTCCTTGAGTTGTTACGTGTGAGTGAAAAACAAAAATCCCTAGTTGCTAGTGGATACTAGGGTCTTGTGAAGCTTGTGCTCCCGTGATTTTTTCTGTAACAAGTTTCCACATAATATCATGTTTCTTGTGTGAGTTCGTGTGAGTTCAACATCCAAGATGTAGCACATAGCAAATGAGCACAGTTTTTTTCAAACAATAACCCAATTAAGAGCTTTTAGAGACCATTCGTTGGTTAAAACACAGGGATGGCAGGCATCAATTAGTTGATTACACTAACCAAGAACATTTCCATGAAGTGACCCATAGCGAATAAAATGCACACCACCAGCATTAGTGGAAATATTTCCACCAATTTGACAACTTCCTTTTGCACCCAAGTCAAGTGGCATCATGAACCTAAAGAAGAAATATGCAGGTTTCAGATACCATATTTCAAATAAAAAATCTTTTCAAGATAAAGTTTCAAAGTTCCTGCACATAAATGGAATGCCACTACTGCCATGAATAAAAGAAAGTGAATTTTACTTAAATGCCATTCTAAAAATTTTATATTACATAATTGTCGTCACAATCTTCATGAAATGATACAGTTCATTACCTTTACAAAAATGCCACTAAGATTAAGCTCTATCAAGATGATACACTATTTTTAATTAGAAGTGTTTAACAAATGCCCATTTTTGCACTTAGATAACCTAAATCCAATAAATGCATTTCCTCCCTTCCTTCAACCTTGCTCCTCCATTCCATCTCTCTTACTCAATCACTTGCTCCCATTATTGCTCCCTAAAACCCAGCTCCATGGGATCAAAACACCTCAACAAACTTGTCCAACACCCTAAAAGAAGACTTGCAATTTATTACTAAAGAACAAGGACCATGACTCTCACAAAGGATGGTAATGCATTTGCTATATATTCCCGAGCTGTTCAAAACAAACAAATTCAAAGGGCTTCACTAACTGTCAAAGCAAAAGCATGGTATTCTATTTTTAATGGTCTGACTACAATCTTATGCTCTAAGTTTTCAAGATATCAAGCTGTTCCCAAGAAAGACATAATAGCTGACAACAGAACTGTGATTGTCTTGATCAACTACCCAATCTGCAGCACAAAAAGCAAGTTAGACTTCCTCATCCATGTGTCAAGTCAGATCTTTGATATAGCACTGTCCATTCAACCCAATTCCCTTTAAGTATCAAAAAATGAATTCGACAGCTTTAGGTGGTTGATAATTGGAGAATGCATGTACTACGAGACTTGGTTAATAGCAAAGGTATTTAAGGTAATCTCAGCATAGTTAATAGTAAGATATCAAAGATTTACCACAATGCCATGAACACTCTACCAGTTATCATCGTTAAACAGCTTGTGTTGTGATGGAGCTACTGTAACATTAGGCTTGCAATATTTGAAATAAAAATGCCACAATAAATCAAGAGTAAATGAACTTCTACTGGACCAGGGCAATAGAACAGCAAAGCTCATGAAAGAAGGTGCAAGTGACAGGAGACCCTGAGCCACCTTTCCCTCTCCCTGATGATGAGAGCAGATAGCAAGTCGTTAGTCGATGTCAGCAATGGCATGCTCTCCTCCCCAGCCTCTTCCATTTTTCTACCAGTGTCTCAAGATCGATCACCTTGCTTGCCCCTACTATGGCAACATCATTTGTTGGAGTTGCTGGGAACGTGGTCATGAAGCGGCTTCTTGTGAATAGAGAAATGATGGTTCATGCAAGGGTTCTCGAGGTGAGAAGTAGATGGTCATCTTGGCTTCAAGGTCACTGCAAGCGGTCCATTGGCAAGATGTCCGCTCTCCTTAGAGCTTCACAGCTCCTTCCCACACTTGTGATGGATCGGCCACTAAGCTCTCTCGTGATGGGCTCTCCTAACTCATCACCACCAATGACAAGGCTCTACATCTTTAGCTGCTTAGTCAGGTGCATAGGCTTTCAAGTGGATGTCACATCACCTAGTCGATGACGATCCCCTGCTAATCTCTGTTGATCTTGAGACCCATGTGTGTTCCTCCACCAACGAGAAGGATGCTCCCATGAGTATCAGTGTCATTATCAGCTGTGCAATTCCACCAGAGTGTATTTTCATCATTCCACCCAAGAGGGAAGTCAAAACAAATCAGCTATCAAAACCCAATAGTCACAACGGGGGTTCAAGTGCTTTCCTTGCATCCTCGTTGTGCTTCCAACTCTCATGCAGATGATCGTCTTTCAACACAATTGTTGGACCCCTTAAGTGGAATCAGATCTAAGTTTTCGGACTTCAACCCTGAATCCAATGAGTTGGGCCTTATGTATGTAGGACCCAAATCAGCCTTCTAGGTACATGTTGGCCCCAGCTTCATTGCAACTCTGCCCTACTACTGCTAATAGATCATAGATCATACCTTCTTCCATGGTAAGGTGTCATTTGTCCCTACCACTCTTATGTTGTCCTTACAATCTCCTTTCAACTACCCTACAACCTTAGTGGAGTTGCCTCCCACTCTAGAGGGGAGCTCTTTGGTTCACGATTTTGCTTTAATGTCAACCCAAATCTCCTTCTCCCATGTTAACAGGGTATAACATGTAGCCCATTGTTGCATGTAGTGGATAAGGAATGGCATGGAGCATGCAGCAACAGTAATCTGGCTGCAGGTGGTTCCTATGCACATGCATGTTTTGCACATGTTTGTTCTATGTTCTTGTTCCATACATGTGTTATAACTTCAAAATACATGTAGGCTTCCTATTGGTGGTGAAGATGCCTTAGGTTGCATGTAACAATAGAATTGGGTAGTTACAGAGCACTATTGGAAGGGAATGCATTCTATCCTGGAAAAGAGACCCTTTCTCCTTGTTCAAATTGAAAAGATAAATTCTTGTCTTAGGCGCTATTAAGTAAATGTGGACATGTTAGAGACTCTTTACGTTTAAAATGGATTGAGTAAAAGATCTTGATGTGATGAAGAACCTTGTAAAGTAAGCCAATTATTGATTGTGATAAATTCTTGCCTTAGGAGCTATTAAGTAAATGTGGACATGTTAGAGACTCTTTATGTTTAAAATGGATTAAGTAAAGGATCTTGATGAGATGAACCTTGTAAACTAATCTGACTAGTGATTGCAGATCATATGCTCATGCTCATCATAAAAGGGCATATAATGTGAGAAGACAAAATTTGAGTTAAATCATAGTCCAACTCATGGCATGTTGCCTAGATTCAATGGTGAAGACAGAATTTTATAACTATGTAGTTGGTCTAAGGTTCAATTTTTGACTTCTAATGTAGGAGATAAGGACTAGACTTACAAGTGGTCGTGTGGCAGGTGCAGATCAGTTGATCCAAGATCCTCACGAATGAGGACTCTTTTCATAACCTGATGTGAAACCTAATAGGGGGTCATTCCATCAAGTTACTACTCCTGACAACTCTGTTAGGTTAGGAATGGACCATCAATTACAAGGTTTCGGCATAGCAAGCCAGTTAATCACACTCCCAAGAGCAATGCAAGCCTGTATTATCGTAACCAGAAAGAATCAGAAACCAATTTAGATGTCCTAGGTACATCCACGTAAGGTTCATTGATGTGGTGAATGATGGGTGACACCTCAAGTTACTTCACTGGAGAGTGGAGCCTCCCCTACGTTAGCAACCATGTTCTTCATACAAAATCATTTCAAGACTGACCTCATTTTATGGAGGATGACTCCCAAGTCCATTAACTGTATAACGTAATGCTATGATTAAATATGTGGTTTAGCAAGCCCATTATGGTACTTAGCTGTATACACACACACACACACACATATAGATATAGAAATAGATATACATATATATAGATATACATATATAGGGATATACATACATATGTATATATGTATGTATGTACGTATATCTACATATAGCTATAGATATATATAGAGAGAGTAGAGCAATCCCGTGAATTTCTTCTAGTGAGAAATTTTTTTACCCATCATATTTACGAAATCCAACCATATGGATTGAAAGAATAGCATTTTGATAGGGTATTTATGAAAAATCACACAAATGCGATACAGGAAATGTAATTTTCTAAATAATTCTTTTTAGCCATTCATAGGAATCATTTTTAAATTGCTTAAATATGTGTGTGTGTGTGTGCGGTGTGCGAGTATATATATATATATATATATATAGTGTGTGTGTGTGTGTGTGCGTGTGTGTGGGTATAGATATAGACATCTACATTTATATGTGCATGTATCTATATGTGTGTATATCTATGTATGTATATACATATACGTATATGTGTACATATCTACATCTATAGATATGTGTATGTGTGTGTAGTAGTAGTAGTAAGATGGAAATGGAGGCATGAGTAACTTAAGCTTTTAGGCATTAACCATAACTCTATAAACTGCGGGTCATAAGAAGGGAAAGCCTTTGCAGTGCTTTGGTCTCTGTGTTTTAATCAGAATGGGGTCGTCTTCAAGCAAACCCAAGTTTCGATTAATAGTGTTGTATTTGATGTCTACAACTTGTTGCATACGCAAGGTCATTATCTGAGATTGGTAATTTCTTGAATGATTAGTGAAATTGCTGGACAATCACTGTCCAGGGGTAACCATCCGTCCTCTTTCTGAAAACAGGGAAGCCTGTTGGATACTGCATACCACTCCTGTTACATTCTCAACCTTAGAATATTACACCCTACTAACCCATTTACACTTTGTGACCTAAATTTCAAATGAAGATGCTGGGTTAGCACAAGTAAGGGCATCACTTGTTGCATCATGTGAAGAACATGCGGCCCCTTCTTCCATTTACCAAAAGGAGCAGGGTTTCGCTCAAGAGGAGAGAAATGACCTATTGTTGCTTAGTGTTCTAAGATAACTATAGCGTGCCTCTCAAAAAAAAGGATAATTTCAGAGTCTTGTGAGCTTTTCTAAAGGTGTTAAGAGTTTCAAATTGTACTTAGTAGGTGCTAGTGGTATGGTTGTCTTTTTGTATCTAGGTTGCACTACTTGCAAATTTAAAACCTATTTAAGTTGTAATTGATATATATCTATGTAACTCTTAGATGGCAAGCTTTTCTTTTGCTTTGCTATATATTTATGGTCCAAAGAATCATTGTATACCTTATAGTTAATGATAAACGCAAAAGATGTGGTTTTTTAGACTGCTAAATTTTAAAGCCAATGTTAGTGTAAGTGGTTGCACTGGCAATCATGTGGTTGTGTCATGTGGTGTAGCCACCTGTATCCTTATAACTATATTGGTTGCACTTAAAGTGCCTTTGCAAGGAAACAACATGTGATGGTTATTTTGTTCAAAAGATGTTGATGGAATATTTTCTTACAAAATGTGTTATTGGAATTATGCTGTTGTGCTTGCCTTTTTGAATTGCATGGTGGTTGCATTGGTATATATAGTAGTGGTTGGCAAGGTCATAAGTTTATTCTGCAATCTTGCAATTAAATTGGTTCCAAACCCACAATCCTGGTTCTTCAAGTTCTAGAAAGGTTGTAAGGCACAATGAAATCCCGTGAACCTGGTTTTCAAATTCTAGAGAGGTCCTAAGATATGAAGAACAGTTTCCTCAAAAGGCAAGGTTATCGTGACTCCTGGCTTGCACAATCCTTTTGAGTGAAATCTGATTTAATAAGCTTAACTTTTTGAACCTGCACTTTCAGAATTCAACTTAGAAAAGAGCTTAATCCATGAAAAATCACCTCTCTTTAAGTGAAAGTTGGAGATGACATTCACAAAACCTGAATACAATAAAATGTGCCAAAAAAAAAAAAAAAAAAAAACTGAAAATTTAAAACAAATGCTCACCCCTCATTAGCCAAGTATGAATCCAAGTTCTCAAGTATGCATCCCGCTTCACAAACAAGTACACCACTAACCTGGATGTAATTTCCCAAGCAATCAAAATCAACTAGTCAAATTGCTCGTTACAATTAGACTTGAACATCAAAAAGTGACAAGCATATTTCACATGGAAACATCATGACATTAGTTAAATTTAAGAAGCGTACATGTTTAGGAAAAAAAAATTCAATTACAACTTGAGAGCACTCATTACAAAGTAATTGTGATTAATGGAGATGCCCAAACGTTTACCAACCACTTGTCACTTTAGAATATTTCTTTGCATGCCTCCTAGGAATGGCCTTCAGATCCAGTACATGGAAAAATGAACATGCAACACTGAGATTAAATATATGTCCTTTCACTTTTCAATGCTCCCAGCAAAGGTTCTGCTATGCGATAGTTCTGGAAAAGGTTGTATCACTTTGGATATATATATTGCATGCAGCCTTACCCTACTTTTCCCATGAGAGGTGTCCATGTCACCAATCCATGACCTGGTTGCACACTGGCAACTTGTACCATTGCACCAAGGCTCCTCTTCGAAATGTAAAGTTGATTCAGTTATCAGAACATGATATAAGTTTCCAATGCCATAAACTTTACCTTCATTATTGATAAGTGATGAAAATTCAATATGATTCATTACTTTTGGAGGGCTAAATAGTGCAAAAATTATACAATACCAAGAAGACAGGGAGCAGCTTGATTTACATGATATCCCGTGCTCTAGTAGTGTCACATACCCTTTAATAATTACATGATATAATAAAGGATTTTTTACATAGATGCCATTGTAAATATTAGATATTACATGCTTGCCATTGTATTCCCAGTATTTATTTAAGCACTAAAAAAGTCGCATCATTTACACGATTGTCACTCCGTTACAACAACAACAACAAAGCATTTTCCCACACTAAATGGGGTTAACTATATGGATTCTTTGCTACTATGTTAGTAAGTGCCATCAAGTTTAAAGGCAATGGATCTAAAAGTAAGGAAATCTCTATTTTTCACCGCTAAATTTTTTTTCTTCATTTTCTTCAATTCTCTCCTACCCCCTCCCCTCCAGCATCCTTGCCCTCCTCTCTACTTTATTGCCCACCTTCCCACTCCTGCCTCCACCCCCACCAACACCAGCAATACCAACAGCCACCTTGTAAACATTGGCACCACCAACTAAACCCCTCATGACTTAGAACCATCAATCACATAAACATGAGAACTATCCTACTCATGACTTAGAACTGGTTGCCAATTTCTTTGCTTTTGAAGTATGGAGACTATCTTTGTGGTGAAATTTTTGAGATATAGACTGTGAAACCCACACCAAGCACACCACTAAGCTACTACCTTGTCACACCTCGAATGACAAGTACCCATCTTCACGGTAGTTATCCAGGAGTGTACCAGTAACCTGCTACAAGGATTCCTGTAATTCTCTCTGATTTCCAAACCAAAATAGAAATTTGAAGAAAGAAGCTTCTAATCTCCAAAAAAAGAGAGTTTACTAACAAAAAGACTATTTAAGTATAATTCTTAAAATGAGACAACTTGCATTCGTACAAGTGTTGTTGCATTTTTACAAAACAGGCCTTCCAACTTGGCCTCAGAAAGTAATTTACATCGTTAGCCAGTCAGGGAGTCACATAGGGTTGAAACATTAGGTCCCTTGAGTCAAAAAGAAATTTACATCAAACTACTAACTACTTAGTCATCCTCCATCACATAGCAAAGTATATCCAGCACCAGGCCCATCACAATCATCAAAAAGCAGACTTTCTCCTCGAGGCTCATCGATGGGTCAGGTTCCTCATGGATCCCTCACACTGGCACCCAAGGGGCCAAAATCCGATTTCTCAAAGGTCTTACTTGGATGCACGCATTACGTGGTGGCATGTTGACCTTAAGCGGGTTTGCAAGAAAATAATGTTAGCCAAATGGCCCAATAGGAATCTACATACAACAACCAAGCCTTTTCCCACACTAAATGGGGTCGGCTATATGGATTCTTTGCCTCCGCACAAATCGATTTTCAGCCATTTTAGGACTTAAATTAAAGTAATTGAGGTCATAATAGTTTCCTTCCAACACTTGTTTGGTCTTCCTCGCCCCCTCTTAGCGGGTTCAGCCTCCAACTTCTCACATCTCCTAACTGGAGCATCTAGTGGCCTTCTTTGTAAATGTCCAAACCATCTTAGACAGGCCTCTCTCATTTTATCCTCTATCGGTGCCACCCTAACCCTGTTTCTAATAAATTCATTTGAAATATGGTCCTTTCTTGTATGACCACACATCCATCTTAACATCTTCATTTCTGCCACAGACATCTTCTGTACATGCCTATAGTTTAAAGCCCAGCATTCAGAACCGTACAACATGGCTGGTCTTACCACAACTCGATAGTATTTTCCTTTGACTTTTAAAGGAACCCTCTTATCACAGAGAACACCAGAAGCACCCTTCCATTTCAACCACCCTGCATTAATTCTATGTGTAACATCTCCATCAATTCCACCATCATGTTAGAAAATGGATCCTAAGTACTTAAAAATATCTTTCATTGGAATGCACTCTTCTCCAATTTTTACATCAATCCCTTCGTTGTTTCCTCTACTACTAAACTTACATTCTATATACTCAATCTTCGTCCTACTAAAATAGGAATCTACATGTTTAAATAAAAATGGAAATGAAAGATTGCCAAAGAAAACATCTGTTAACAAAATTAAAATAAATCGAAAGAAGATAATTTGTAGCTTGAAAGAAACACCACCCCGAAAGAATGCTTAATTACAATTCTCAGAGGAAGTCTGAATTCAATCTTATGTTCATTGATCATCCTAGAATAACCATGATCAAAATTTCTGAAAATCATACCCTCATTGTCACGAGGTAGATCTCACATGATTTCCCAAGGAATTTGTTCATGTGAACAAGCCTGACCAGCGATGGTGTGGATCTCACTCCCTATGATCCACACTGCTACATCATCATCTCAGGACTGGTAGCAACAGTGTCCGATGCCAAACGTGCCTCCGAGGACGCGCAATATCCTCTTCCAAAGTGGAAACACTTTGACGATCCTTAACATTTCATAGATGTTCCTAGGCTAGCCTTTTGTGTGAGTGATTCAGCCATTTCTACCATCTGGTTGGATTCTTCAAATCTGACAGAGCCAATAAGGTAAACAGAAGGAGCAACCCTCTGTAAAAGTTTCCTCCACAATGTGCGCTGTGTAGAGTCTATGACTCTCCCTCAACTGTAAGATCATAAGATCATAATTAGAAAATACCAGGGTCCCTTAAACTTTAGGGATTTCCCCTATGATCATCGATAACATCACTGTTTGGACTAATTTATTGATCAAATATGCAGAATTTCCAAACTCATGTCTTCCCTGTATAAACAACCTCATGTCATATCTAATTCTAGTTATATTTGGACATGGTTATTTCTTTTATATGAAGTAACTTCTTTGAATACCTAGATGTAACCATCTCAAGTATTGAAATAATAAATAAGCAAATAAAAGGAGCTGAGCTTAAATAGCTAGGAACCTAAAAAATGCCAGTAGAAATTTTAATTTGAATTTTATTCTAACCTTACTTCCTTTGGCAAGATACTCAGAAAAGTGGATCCTATTCTATTTAATAGCTGATTGTAAGTAAGAACCTGTGCTTATACCTTATAAGGAATTCTACTGCCACAAGGTCAAGGAGTATAGAAAAATTCCTAATTTTTATATGGCAATGGAGATAATCATCTATATTTCAAAAAAAAATGGAGATAATCATCAAAAAGAGAAGACGAAATTTAATGAGTTCACAGGATCGAATTGATACTTCGATAATTAACACTGCTACTCAAGGAAATCAAGTCTAAAATCAGAGTGAGCATTTAATAGACAACCCACATGATGTACAGATACTCTGGATCAAAGTAAATCTTATTCACAACAAGGAAAAGAACATAACAGGGGTCTAAATGAAGAATCAAGACATAGAATTAGAAGAATTTACGAGGCATAATAGGAAAGGCATATGATTCCAAAGTCTCTCATTCATCAATTCAAGCAATAAACATAAGTACTAGCTCATGAAACCCTTAGATGTACACCCACAAGAAAAGGGTATGCAACCATTTAATAATAGCAACATTAGTGCATTTATTTCCAACATAGATGTTGATGACCTTCCGAAAGCACCTTCAATGAGATAGACACATAGGTAGTCCAAAACAAACAAAACTTTAAGCAAATAAAAAAATATCCTAACTTTGAATAAAGTATAAACAACTTTACCTTGTCAAAGGAAATTATCCTGTTCATCAAACCAACGTTTACAATCACCTACAAGACAGCAAAGATCAGCAGTTATGCCTTGGGAGTTGTGTGATGACAGGAGCTGCAGTTCAAAAAGAACATGAAATGATGGGCATATAAAATTTCCACATGGTAATTATGCTCCTTAACCAAAAGTCTCCTCTAAATTTCCTTCCTTGCACTCTTGCCCCTCAAAGCAGCACTTCAACTTCATTTGGCATAAATATCATTTTGCAGTCCATTATTCCTATTTGGATTTTTTTTCTTCGAAAGTGGATCAAAAATTCATAAAAGAATCAAGTCATATTACTCTATCTCCAAAATTCCACAAACCCAATGAGAAACATTATGAACATGAGCCTGTTACCTTTAAGTTTCCATACCTAACTTCTTCGCAACCAGCTGACACAAATTGCAAACATTATGTAGAATCATAACTTTTCATCACCAGACTATTTATGGCATGGCTTGGTACGAATGACAAGAGTATTTTGAATCTTTCATTGAACTTTTTTTTTTTCCTAGGCGCATTTATTTTGTTTATGTTTATTTGCTTATGCAGAAACTTGTGTCTAAAACTATGGGAACACCAACTTTTTCCCAGTTGAATATTGATCCCCACCCAAAAAAATGTATTTTATATAGGGGATTCGCCTTATAACAATAAGGACAGTATGTCCAATATCAAAATGTACGTAGAAAGGCATCCCAATAGAAGCTAAACAACCAAGAGAGAATGCACAACAAACAAAGTGCAAGAGATTTCACCAAGAATACCTCATCAAACACAGGCACACTACCTCCTACAAGTCCAGTGTTGCCTCCTTGTGGCACGACTGCCAAATGTCTGGAATTACAGTAACGGAGAACTTCAGACACCTAACAAAGAAAATATTAGTATAATATTAATAATTCTGAAACTAAAAGAGTTGATGATTAAACATAAAAATAGTCGAATGGTATTGGAACTTTTCATGCAGAGTGAGAAGGAATATGTTCCAATGATTCCATATATGGAGTTTGGGCTGTGAAACTGCAAACTGATCAAACAAGGAGAAAAAGATAAAACAAGATGCATAGTCATAAGTACAAACTCTTCCTAATAAAACATAACTTCTTTTCTGGAAAGTAATATAACTTTTATATTCTACTGTCCACCTTAAGATTAAGCAAACAGGGTGTAATGACACTTTGAAAAGTGATAGCACATAAAGCCAAAGGAATATTTCTGCATCTGGTATGTTTAACTTGCTCACTAAATGTCTTGTTAAAAAAAACCTAAACAATAACGAAAGTATTACATTTGAGTCATGACCCACAGCTTAGACTTGAGATAAAACCTCTTCTTTCCTTGTCATATGACCATTTAAATGAGGGAAAACCAACAACAACCTTCTGATCAGGAGTGGAGATTAGAAGGATGGGAGGGCAAGCCTTTCTTGAAAGGGGGGTGCTTAGTTCTGTTGCGGTTGGTTTATCTGCTGTCACACTTTTCTTTTTAACTGTTTTCACCACGCCACAAAAGGTGGAGGAGCAAGATAAATTGCAGAGAAGATTCTTTTACAAAGGATCAAACTACAAAGGTTGGGGGGGCACTTTAGTCTCTTGGGATGAAGTTTGCAAGACAATTGACATTGGAATTTGGAGGGCTAGGGGTTAGAGATCCATGAACAATGAATAACATGTTCCTTGCAAAACGGATAGTGAACATTTCTATGGAAGAGCAGCGAGGAATTCTTATTATTGATTGAAGACAAAATTAACCCCTCTTTATATAGATAAAGGGGATTACAATGGTAATCCTAATCCTAATTAATTTATTTGGAAACAAACTCGATCACATTAAATCCTAGTTGAATGAAGTTCCAACAAAATAAAAAGAGATAACAAGAATACCAAAACAAACTAATTAGCCTAATCTAAAACTCTTTCCTAATTCTTTATTCATAATTCTCTAACACTCGCCCCCAAGTTGAAGCATACAATGTCCAACTTGCAAGAGTAGAACAAAGGACTCCCCCTTCAAATATAATCCTTGGGTTGGGGCAAGCAGGTAGTTAGACAAGCCAGCAGGCAGGCAAGCAGGCGTCCCTCATCAATGGAAAACCTAACTCACTAGGAGTTAGAAAAGAAACTAATGATGAGACCTTCAGGTAGAAATTATTAGCAAGTAGAAGTAGATGCAGTCGCCTCACACCAGTTAAAAATCCATCCTTTAGAGAGGAGAACAAAAAACTATGGAGAGGCATTCAAGCAGAAGAGCAGGAGACAAGCCCAAGCAGGCAAAGGGGAGAGAATGAGCATGACACTCAGTTCCCTCACCAGTCATCAGAGTCATCAACGTCGACCAAGACATGAGTTGAGGCTTCAGTAAAATTGTTTGAGGCAAGTGCAGGCTGTGTTATGAATCCTTTTGCGACACCTATGGCTGTCACAACTGCAGTAGTAGTAGCAAATGAACCTTTACCCTTCAAGAGGTTACGAAGACAATCCATCTGGGCAGGGGTGAAGGATTGGGCAAAAGATGATTTAGGTGATGTATCTATAATAGACAATTGGTTGGCCTAAACAGGCTTCCCAAACTTTTTAGAACACTTTTCAGATGGATGATTCATCCGTCTGCAGTGAATGCATGGGGAGAAGATGTGCTCGCATCCACGTCCAATAGAGCCACCCGAACGGCCACCTCTCCCTCCAGAAGCCACTAAGGCAGAGATGTCAAAGGTTGTACTTGAAGATAGAGAAGGTGGCTCCTTGATTTCTATCTTTTGAAGACAATTATAGATCACCTCTAAATTCGACACCATGTTAAAGCAAAGAATCTAGTCGCATGGAAAGTGGTACCAGGTATTGAGGCCACCCAAGAACTTGTACGCCTGCCACTGTGCACGATCAATGACCTACTTATCACAGCAATCAAGCTGGCAGACAACAAGTTACTCAAATAATCCCTCAAGGATCGTGAAATACTTAACCAGGACCACGTCACCCCGAATAGTATTCCAAATCCTCCTGTAGATATTGACCAGGCGAGAATTGCTCATCTTCGAGGAATACCTCTTCTCGAGAGTATCCCAGATATCCTTCGCAGATTTTTTGTAAAGCACATTGGCTACAATCGATTGGTCGATGTTCATCAACCAATTCATGACGAGAAAGTTGTCCTTTGCCCACTTCTTGTATTTGATACCATCTTTCTCCGTCAAAATGTGCAATTTGTCCTATCCTCCCACAAAGATGCGGAAGGCACAGGACCAAAGCACGTAGTTCGAGGAACCTGATAACTTAAACATAGTTCCTTGAACAAGCTTGGAGGTCGAGATCTTCGCCTTCGAAGTCACTGTTGAGGACTCTGCTTCGGCCATCAGAACGCATTATATCATGCAAGTTGAGTTGAGGGCTAGTTAGGCAATAGGACCAATCCATGATTAGACTAGATCAGATCCGGTCTAGTAGACCAGTTGGCCAAATCACGCGGAGATGCGAGAGATTGAAGCAGGGATGAGAAAGCACCCCACCAATTTACGTAGGTGTCGCGAGGATCAAACTAGACCAAAACCAATCATACCTGATTTGTTCGATTGGTGCTAGGCGATGGTGTAGCAAAGAAAGAGGAGAGACCGAAGAGAGACAAGGCGATCGAGAGAGAAAGGAAGAAGCAAAGGCGACAATTACCATAGGTAGGAGAAGGGTGGCAATGTACACCACACGTGGGGAGAGAGGGGGGCGGCGCACGCTCCCCTAGGCAAAGAAGAGGGGCCTGTGACACCTGTAGGTAGGGAGGAAAGGAGGGCAGGTCCCAGGGATAAACATGCTCTAATACCAAGGGAAGAATAATGAGGAATTCTTGTTATTAATTGAAGAGAAAATTAACCCCTCTTTATATAGAGAGAGTGGATTACAATGGTAATCCTAATCCTAATTAACCTATTTGGAAACAAACTCAATCACATCAAATCCTAGTTAAATCAAGTACCAACAAAATAGAATGAGATAACAAACCAATTAGCCTAATCTAAAACTCTTTCCTAATTCTCTATTCCCAATTCTTAACAATTATGAACCCTGAGAATGATTTAGTATCATTGACGCTTAACACCTGTTGTGCTAGAAAACTCGATTGAGCTATCAAAATGACAAGGGTTAGAGGCGCTTCTGCATTCTGGAGAGGGCAACTGCCTGCAATGTCACTGGTCATCCCTTTCTTTGAGCCAAAGTTGAGATGGTTCCATTTTCCATGTCTAGGTTGATGGTTCGTTGGGATGTGGCTTATTGGCTGACAGGTTCCCAAGTCTCTATGCTTTGTCTCCAGATGTAGAGGCTGTTGTTGCTGATTTTGGGAACCAAGGCATGGCATGTGGATACCATAGTTATCAAAACATCTCTGATCTCACTGAACCGTTTATGGCTCTGCTGGAGGAACCAGCAGATGTATGGCCTTCGGGTTCCAAGACGGATGGTTGGTTGTGGGGGAATAATGATTTCTCCATTAGATATGCCTATGCTTGCTTAGCAACACCACTCCAACATGGTGATGCTAACTTCTACAGAGATTGTAAACTTAATTGGAAGTCAAAAATGCCCCTCAAGATAAAAAAATTTTGCTTAGCTCCTAGGGTGGAGAAGGCTGCTAACAAAGTCTCATAGCAGAAGATGGGTGCCTTAGGCCAATCCCACTTGTTCTTTTTGTCAGGCAGAATGGGAAGATTGCAACCATCTTTTCTTCTCGTGCCCATTTGCTATACAACAGATGGTCACCACCCTCTTGTGACCATCCTTTTTGCCCTTAAAAAAAAAAAACTTCCAATCATTGAAAATTAATCAGGGTCATCATCATATCTATTATATCTAAGTTGCATTTTTAAAACAAATGCCTGGTGGAGAGAGCTTAAAGACTTAAAGTTCTCGAGATAATGGAACATGATATCCTATTATCCTTGGTTTATCCTTTAAGACTAGCTCATGTTACCCAAGAAAGGGTGATCCTGTGCACAGTCGACATCATGTGCATAATTTACTAAAAACATGTATCCTTGCCCATCCTTACTCATTCAACACCCTCATTCATGTTGCTAGCCCTGTGGATGTGCAGATGTTACACATCCCACCACCACAAAGCTTGTTGGCACTGCAAAATTGTGAGTCTCCTCAATCTCATCAAGGCTCCACACTCTCTCACTATCTAAGGCACGGATCCCAAGAGAGTAATGTGAGGAAATGAGCTAGATTCCAGCTTGGCAGGTTGTATGGCATCCAACTCCTTTAGCCACAGTGATCCATGTACCCTTCTCTAGGACTACTTCAAGTGGCATCTTTCACAAGCCTAGAGTCTACAAGCCAATGATAAATTCAGTTAGTAAAAAACTGGATATTGCAGACAATTTAATTTAATAAAAAAATAAAGAAAGAGACAACAAGGGGAAAAACAGAAAGTTCAACTCGCCATCTCTATGCTCATTGTTGGAATTGCAAGTTAGCTTACACCCCAAAATGAATGTTCGATTTCTCCTACAGTTGTCTGCTTCTTAGATCATCAGATGCCTTTAAGGTTGAAGGATCGACACCTTAAGAAGTAATAAGAAATTTTTCTTGGCATCATGCTCAAAGACAAAAATACGGTATTTTGGAATAGAGCATCCAGTGCCCGATATTTCTGCTTCCTTGCTGAGATAAGATCACATAATTAAGCAAACATACGAAAACCACCTTAGTATAGTCCCAAGCTGCAAAAGAAGCCTGCTCAGGAATACTTGCATCTGCAAAGTTTCATTCTCATCGCAAAACAGGATTTGACAGAATGAAAGATCACTAACACTTTCCACCCTAAATTCTTCACAACAGAATGGTGCCAAGTTAGAAGCCAAGGAATATAATGGAGTGGGACAGCAGAGATTGCTGGTAAGGCAACCAGGTAACTGAAATCAGCTTGGATAAATAAATATCTCCATAAGGAAAAAAAATCCTTCTTTTACAAATATGTGCCCTCACCTGTAACTCTCAAGAAACAAAACAAGGAGAAAAACATCAATTTGAATGCCATCTTGAATTAACAACAGATAGGAAATCAAAGAGGCATTTTAGTACACATCGCTCACACATCCTCAAGGTACATAACGTCTATATAAGGACTGGATCCAAATGTAGAAGTAGGATATCTCCAAAGGAAAATAATAAGGCATCTCCAGAGGAATGCCAAGTGTGCTCCAAAATCTACAATGTGAGTGGCCATCTGGATTGTTGAGTTACATACAGGGTGTCAGCGACTACCATGACCTAACTGGACCACATGGATGGACCAAAAAAATGAGCGGTCCTAGACTTGTGTGTGAAGAGCCCCTTGTGCTCATAATTGGATGAAATGATTGGAATTTAATTAGAAACCCTAGGGCTAAAAGAGACCGAAAGGGTGAAAGTACATAAAAGTCCCTGAGGAGCAAATCAAATCCAACAGTCATATAACAACGAAAAAATAGAAAATAAAAAATATATGCTAACACAACCCCTCAAGCTGGAGCATAGATATCTATCATACTCAGTTTGAATACAAACGAATCAAATAGAGATCTAGCTAAGAGCTTGATAAAGATGTCAGCAATCTGCTCCTCAGATATGATTGGCGTGGTATAAAGCAACCCCTTCTAAATGATGTCTTTGGTGTAGTGACAGTTAACCTCAACATGCTTCATCCTCTCATGAAATGCTGGGTTGCTGGCAATAAAAGTGACTACTCTATTATCACATCTCATCTCCATCGGGCTAGAAAACTGCATCTTCAAGTCAGTAAGCAAGGATCTGATCCACGACATCTCTACAGTGGTCTAAGTCATGGCCCTGTACTCGAACCCAACACTAGATCCGCAACTGTGCTCTGCTTCTTGCTCCATGTAATCAAACTCCCTACTAGAAAGGTGCAGAACCTAATAGTGGATTTGCGATTCACATGACATCCATCATTATCCGCATCAGAGTATCCAACCAAGGTCATGGAAAACCCCTTGGAAAAGAGAAGACCCTTCCTAGGAGCCTTCTTGATGTATCTGAGCACCATCAATGCTGCATCCCAGTGCTGGCGTGTTGGCATGGCCATGAACTGACTTAGTTTCCCTACTACAAAGGAGATGTCTGGCCTCCTAATAGTGAGATATAGCAGCTTGCCCACAAGCTGCCTGTACTGCCTGCTATCCACCAACTGTGCATTCTTATCATATAGTGGCATCTTGGGGTCCATAGGAATATTGGCCTCCTTAGCCCCAATCATGCCAATCTCCTGCAAGATGTCCAAAGCATATTTCCTCTGGGATAAGACCACACCCTTTTTGCTGCGAGCAACCTCAATAACAAGAAAGTACCATAGAGTTCCCAAGTCCATGACAAACTGCTCTACTATGATGCACTTAATCTCAGCAACACCCTACTTATCATCTCCTGTGACAATCAAGTCAACATAAACAAGTACCACCGTACCTCGTCCAGTCCTCCTGAGAAAAAGATAAAAGTCGGTTGTCGATCTCCTGAACCCAATTGCCTCTACAACCTGTGATAGTTTCTGAAACCAGGCTCTGGGACTCTGCTTAAGGCCATAGATGGCCTTCTATAGTCAGCATACACATTCCCCCTAAGCCTCAAAACCAGGCAGCTGTTGCATATAGATTTCCTCTTGGAGATCCCCATAGAGGAAGGCATTCTTCACATCCAACTGATGTAAAGGTCAATCTAACTGAACTGCCACTGCAACCAACACCCGTACAGTAGAAAGTCTGGCAACTGGTGCAAAGGTGTCAAAGAAATCTACCCCATAGATCTAGGTGAACCCCTTCGCCACTAGGCATGCCTTGTACCTGGCAATGCCTCCATCTAGATTGAATTTCACTATGAATACCCATCTACAGCCAACAACAGTAGCTCCATCTGGGAGTGTAGTAAGCTCCCAGGTCCCAAGGCCTCGAAGTGCAGCCATCTCATCCTCCATGGCAGCCTGCCATTTTGGATGAAGCATGGCTTGCTGGTAGGTAGTGGGGATCTCTACAGCTAACAAGGCAGAAGTAAACTGGATAAACAACTTCCCAAGATGGGCACTAGGAAGATCACCTGCAACACGGTAGCAAGCACAAGAGCATGGAGCCTTCCTAATAGCAATAAGAAGATCCTCAATAGCACCAGGCACCGTAGAGTGACTTATGGGACCATCGTCAACAAGTAGCTCAGTGGAGTCAACATGCACCTGTGCAAGAGATTCTGGCGGCGTAGACGGAGATGGCCTCTGCAGAGTCAAGTGAGGTCTACTGTACATGCGTATCGGATTATGTAGCTTCTCAAAATCATCCACGGACTCCCTGGAATCTGAAGCAAGAGGCGAGGGAGTAGAAATAGGAATATCCTCAAAATGGACAGGGGGAAAGGGCATCAGGGCAAGTGCATCTGAAGTAGACATCCGATGGCCCCTCATAGAAAAATAAGGCACCTCTTCATGAAACGTGACATCCATGCTAACGTAGTGTCGCCTACCAACAGGATCATAACATTTGTAGCCTTTCTAAGTGACACTGTAACCCAAAAATACACACTTAACCGCACGAGGAATAAGCTTGTCCCTGCCAGGACCAAGAATGTGAACAAATGAAACACAGCCACAAACACAAGGAGGCACAACAAATAAATCTCTATCTGGATACAGTATTTGATATGGAATCTACTCATAAAGAACCGAACTAGGCATCCTGTTGATTAGGTAGCAAGCAGTCAAAACAGCATCTCCCCAGTAGGAAGATGGAACATTGTGATCTATCAACAATGTCCGGGCCACATCTAAGAGATGTCTGTGTTTCCTTTCTGCCACGCCATTCTACTGGGACGTATGGGGGCAGGAGGTCTGATGTATGATGCCTAGGAAGCTATAAAACTGGGCCAATCTCCTGGTGCAAAACTCAAGTGCATTGTCAGTTCTAATAATCTGTACAATTGTAGAAATTTGAGTCTTGATCTGATTAATTAACATCTCAATCGTATTTCCTGCATCAGACTTACTACAAAGCAAAAAGGTTCATGATAATCTGGAAAAATCATCAACGACCACCAAGTAGAAGCGGAATCCCTGCCTGTCTGGAGTACGACTCGGGCCCTATATGTCCATGTGGAGTCAGTCAAAACATGCAGATGACGCAACTATAGTACTAGGAGAATAGCTGGAACGATGATGCTTGCCTAATTGGCAAGCGTCACAAAGAAGATCAGTAGCAAGTGATAAATAAGGAACAACCCGTCTCAGTCGATCTAAAGAGGGATGTCCCAGCCGACAGTACCACCGAAGTGTTGTCCCTGCCTTGTATGCCACATCTTCCTGTCCAACAACTGCCAATGGAGACTAAGCTAAGCAATATACACCTCCTTTCTCATGTCCATCACCAATAGTTTTCCCTGTAAATTTATCCTGGAAAACACGCCCCACATCATTAAAGATTGCTCTGCAGTTAAGCTCTTTGGTAATCTTGCTAACTGACAACAAACTGATCGGAAAATCAGGAACAAATAGAACATTGGGCAGTCTCAAGGTAGGGGATATAGTAACCTTCCCCTCGCCCTGAACGTGAGAAAGATGCCCATTAGCCACCTGAACAGTCCTGCTAGGAGGAACATCACGCACCATGCGGAAGCACTCCCGGTCTCCACTAAGATGCCTAGATGCCTCGTAATCAATTAACCATCCACCATCTGCAGAAGAGGCAAGCGCTGCAGTATCTAAAGTGGTAGACACAACAGCCGCATCCTCTTTCTTAGCAATCCCAACGGCCAGCTTTGTAGCTTCAGTCACAGTCTGAACATGGCCTATCTTGCCAAGTAACATACCAGTGGCCCACTGCCTACTACCCTGTCAACGACGGCGCCCCCTACCTCGTGTAGAAGGGCCTCCTCGTCTATTCAGATGACATTGTCTGACACAACGGCCTCTGTCAAGACTAACTTGTCGTGCTTCCATAGCTGCCTCCATCACAAACTCAACAATTCTCGGTGAGTTCAACATGTCCAAAAGGAGCTAAACAACTCCTCATCAATCAATGAAACGAACTGATCCAAAGGCATCCATCAATCACACCCAATGAAACGAACTCATTAATGAAGAAATCCACATGCAGATCTACATCGTTGACAAGAGGCCTCCTTGGACAAATGTTGGCCTTACCTGGGTTCAAAGAGAACACCCAAGGTGGCCCCAAAGAGACCTAGACTCCCTCTCCTTGTGACCACGAGGAGCACAATCCCTAGTGTAGGGCTACACGCCCCTCACAGCCACTGCCTGCAGCCCAAATCGGGACTGCTCAGCCTTGCGCAGCCCCCCCGCACAGTCAGGAGCACGGTCAGCCTGCTGCTCCCCACGAGGAGCACCGCCCCTACAGACCACCGTCGCCGGCACACAGGTCATCGCTACCGTTGCGCAGTGTTGCCGATCACCGCAGTGGCTGGATCAGTGCCGCCAGGCCTTGCTGCGCGATCTTGGCGGTGCCACGTGGCTGCTGGAGGTCAACACCACCTGCAGCACCACGTCGCAGGCCCAACCAGCAGACTAGTTGCTGTTGCACCATCGCCGGAGGCTAGATCGACCTCCAAGCTCGCCGCAGCGTCGCCACGAGTACCGTGACGGTGCAGCAACCCCCTTCGCGTCGCCACAACACCAATGCGCGTGCTACAATGCACCGCCGGAGCTCCGGCGAGTGTTGCTGCCGCTCACGAGGAAGAGAGGCGATTAGGGTTTGGTGGTTAAGGTTTCAGAGGCCGTGAGAGGTGGGATACCCAGAGCCACGGTCTAGAACCGATGCTCTAATACCAACTTGGATGAAATGATTCGAATTCAATTAGAAACCCCAGGGCTCTCTCATATAGAGAGAGACCGAAAGGGTGAAAGTACATAAAAGCCCTTGAGGAGCAAACCAAACCCAACAGTCATATAATAACGAAAAAATAGAAAAAAGAAAATATATGCTGACACTCATCTCTTGGAATAGTTATCTACAGATCCTTCCTGTTGCCCCTGGATGAAGTAACTTCCTAGACCAGGTGATTCCTGCATGTCCCAGCACTTATCAACAAAGTTATTATCTCAGTATTATATGTGTACTAAATACTGACACAACCAGCACTTCCTCTGTGCAACCGTCATAACTACCTTTTCCAGGTCAGAACCCAACAATGGAAGTAGTAGCTACTGAAACTACATCACAATTGCCTTTTCCATGTTAGAAGCCACAACTGTGTGTAGTTATAGCTTCTAAAAGTAAGAACCCAAACACATAATTGGAGAGTAAAAGCAAGCTGATTAAGTCCATGGAGTTGCTAAAGTACAAATTCTGAATGCCCTCCTAAGACAGCATCTAATTCTTGGAAAATACAAGTTTGAATCCTTCATTTAGTGTGACATGGAATTCGGCAACCTTTGCTGCCACCCTCTGCTTTTTCATGCTTCAGAGAAGACATGCAGCTACTTTGCAGATATATCCTCATGAACCTGACAAAAAACATGCAGTTCCAGTATCCTGTAGCATATATGCTTGAGAGTATCTCATCTCTTCTCAACAATATATAAAAAAAAAGGCACCACAACAAAAGCACCATGATCAATGTTGTCCACTATAAAGTATAAAATTGCATATCACAAGCATCATCAATTTTCCTATTAGTATTATTACTCATTTTATTTGTAAGCTTTACAATACAAGGACAGTCTAAAATAAGTCTAGGTTTTGTCAAGAGACATGATTATAAACAGCCTTCAAGTGACCCAAAGAAGAAAGCATCCAAGTCACGTACATCTCTGCAAAGAAGCATATGGAGTAAATGTGAAAAGAAAGAAATGGTATGTACCATTTTGGTCAGGAAAGACAAACCTATTACTCACTTAGTCCCACAGCCAAAAAAAGTGGGAAAAAATTTAAAAAGCATTACCTACGTACAGAAAAGATATGACATTTGAAGCAGTTAAAAGAAATATCTATGTACCTCCTGTGTGCCCCTAGGGAGAAGCAAAAGCTGGCTGGCTCCTTTATATTTCTTCATCCAGTCTGAATTTGCAGAGAGCAAGCGGTCTTCATCCTGAACAACATTCTTATCTCCAAGAATCTTCTTAAAATAGCAAATGTCATCGGAAGATAAAGATGAGAAGGACAAATTTCTCCCAGCCTGTAGTATTGATGAACTAAATGCCCTACTCTGGAACAGCTCGAACCAAGAAAACTGGTGATGGGCCAGCAGCTGGTGGCTTATCTTTTGACAACAAAACAAATTGATTCCTGAAGATCCACAAGTATTCCACTTTGATTTAAATGCAGAACCTGCAAAATGCTTCTGCATGAGTAACTAGTAAGAACTTGTACTTAGTCAGACAGACATTAGCTTACAAGAAACTTATATGCATATGTATCTATGTATGTCGGTGTGTAGAGAGAGAGAGAGAGAGATGGATTTGGAGGTTTTTAAGCATCAGCTTAAAATGAATTTTGTTAGATTAGAACTAACTTCTTGCCATATGATAGACAGAATCCCTGATATATACTGTGGGGAACCTCTTCATTTTTTTCTGTTGCTTTCAACTGCATAATTAGGCATGTATTCAAGAAGTGATCGCATGTTTGTAGACCAGTTTTTTAACACCATATTTGATCTTTTTTAATTGCACGAAACTAGATATTCTATTTTCTATAGATCAGAATTGAAATTTTCATTTTTACCTATTTCCTGTTTTCTGCAACCCTAAGTGCCTGCCAAGCATTGCCCTATACCCCACGCCAAAAATCAATCTCCTTATTATAATTAAGATTCAGAACTGGAGGGGAGGGCGGGGGGGTGGTTGGCACAGATCAAATTGGATCAGGTTTTGCTAGATCCACAATCCAATGCACCCTTATTGGAATTAGGCTTTTCCAAACCAATCAAATTCATAACAAGTTTCTATAAAAATTTAGGTCTGGATCAGATTTTCTTGTTTTTTTAAACTAATACATGATTTTGTGCATTTTTTCCTGATGGCTATCACAAGATTTCAACTATCAAGATATCCTAAAATTGGAAAGGTTTATTTGTTTGCTTCTTGTGTTTTTCCTACTGTATAATGACATCTCTCAAAATTTGAAAAGATCATATTAAAGATATACAAAATTACTTATTTCATGGAGTACTTAGGGTTAGGGTTAGGGTTTCGGGCCATTGTGTTGGTGAGCTGTCAATTAACAGTCAATATTTTAAGCTTATAATATATGATATATGTGCCTGTTATTTATTTTAAGGATTACAACTTGGATCAGATTGGATAATATATATTATATTTTATGAATTACAGATTGGGTCAGTTGGCATTAAGGTCCTAACCTATCCAATCTGATTGTTAGCGGATTGAAAATTTTACAATCTTTTCTTCTCAAAAAAAAAAAAAAAATCCAATCCAATCCAACCCATTGAGATGAAAAATCCAATTCAACCCAGTCCAATTGGATGGGATTCGGGATTACAGATTTGTCCAGTCCACATGCACCCCCATTCTAAACTGAGCTGCAAGTTGAGCTTTCTTTGTGTACACAGTTAACAAGTCGAAGTGCAGACATTGCAGTATCGAAGCTTGCCTAGAAAGAAATTAAACAAATCCATGCTCGCAAAAAAATTTCTTTTTAGTTACATGTGCCATTACTTTTAGGAAAGCCAGAGGGGAAACCCCACGTGTACACTCACATGTACATGCACCCACACACATATAGCATTCACCTTTGCTATAGTGCCAATATCACAACACCAACACCGTGTACTTGGTACAAACCCATGCACCAACAATATGATACTCATATTGCAGCAGCATCACCAGTCCTACAGCCCATGTACCACAACAGGTGCTACTAATTTATAAAAATCCAGCTTGTAACTTTTCATCTAAGTGAATGTGAAGAATCAATCAATCTCCATCCCTCCTCTGCCTCATCCTCTGGATATTACCCCCTCCCTAGCACAAAAACCAACACTGCCTAGGCTGGTGCTATCTTCTCGAGAAGATATACCACCCTCCTCTTCCACTCCCCCAGTTCTTTAGTGCCTCCTCCCCCACCTCTACATCTAGAGAAAAGGATATGCATGGGCATCCAAGTTTCCTTACTGATACTCTCATTTTATAGCAGTTTGAAGCAACCATATTCATATCTAACACCTACGTCCCACTCGGTCTATTCACAATGCCTTTTTTAACAAATAAGGAAGATATAAATTTGATTCTTGAAAATGACCACTAGCCTTGAGTAGTCATCCCCTCCCCTTCGTTAGAAAACAAAAAAAACAAAAATGAGCCAAAGCATGCATAAATGATGCATATCAAAAAAGAAGTGAAGGATTAAGAATTAGGGACTTCCAAGGTTCATTTTCTCCTTTTGTGTTCTTATGCAAGGCATGATTTGCCTGCTCCTCAAATTCATAGCTGCCCAATTATTTTCCCTATCGATTTCTTCAATTGAATTCTCCTATTCAATTTTTCATCTATTCTTTGTGAATCTCATCATTTATGTTTGATATTTATTCTCTAAATAGATGTTGTTTTCCTTTCAAATGACCCATTATTTATTATCTCCAATGTCTCCCACTTGACCAAGGCAATCAAATTATTTATGAAGAGTTTTCATTCTTGGAGATGCCATATAAGACCCATTCTTCATGAACACCTCCCACTGTCTCGATCATTCCTAAGTCTCATTAAACCAACATGTTTAACTTAGGATTCCCTTTATAAAAAGAATTAAGTAGCATATAACTTGTAGGCATGTAGGTTACTTCGATTATAGTGATATTCAATCTAAATGTGCTTTCCCTTGGGATTATTTACTTCACCATTAGTTATGTTTATAGTAGTTTGAGTATCACAATACACAACTCAATAGGTCCTTTGATCAATTGGAGGCTTAGATTCTTAGGAAAACACCTAATTCAAACAGCTTGAGTGGTAATAATGTTACATGCAATGTACTCAGCTTCTGGTGTTTGTCCAGATACATAATTTTTTTTCTTGGTTCTCCAGGAAATGAATGCACCACCAAATATTGAAAAGTAACCCAATGTACATTTCCTACTATTCAGATCCCCTCCAAAATCAATCTCAAAGTATCCAACTACCTCTAGTGATTCAACTTGACAAATCAATTTCAACCAAATGGAACCTTTTCTATATCTCAAAGTCCTATTCAGATAAGCCAAAATCAAGTGCCGTACGTATCATTGCATAAATCAAGCTTCCACTGCTTGTGCATATGAAACATACATGGTTTCTATCCTATTCCTAGGCATCACTAAATCTATCTCTCATCACAAATAGTATAGGAGCTAGTATGTTATTTTGTATCCCAAACCTCTACTATATGCAAAAACTTTTCTTCCCTTGGTGTCAAACTTCTTCAGCATTTATTTTTGGTTATTTAAATTCCAAGAACATATGATGCTCCGTCGATGTCCATTTCAAATTTAATGCTCAACTTTTCTTTAGTTTTATAAGTATTACCATGTCTCCGAGAAGCAAAATTTTATCCACATATAATAATGTTATAACAAACCTACTCCAACCTTTCTTGATATATACACAATTATCAAATTTGTTCACAACAAACCCAAATAGATAATTGTTTCATGGAACTTGAGATACCATACCCATGAAGATCATTTCAAGCCATATAGCAACCTTTTCAATTTATACACCTCATCTCCCACCCTTCTGGTAGAAAATCATCTTGTTGTCACATATATACATATATTTGTCGATGTCCATATGCATATAAATGTCATTCTTCGATTCTCCATCAAGAAAGGTCATCTTAATATCCATTTAAAATAATTCCACAATTGTTCAAGATCATCCTAATTGATGCGAGCTTAACTACCTAAGAATATGTTCTTATAAGTCCATTCCAGCTGTTAAGAGTTTGAAATAAGCCATGTAGCAAGTGCCACGTGACAGTCAATGGTGAGTCACATGTGGGGCCCATGTTGGGCGCATGAATGTGTGTATGTGTAGGTTTAAGATTTAATGTGGTGTTTCCAAGTTTGTTTTATGCCATATGTGGCAAATTATTCTGTGATTGATTGTTAGAGTCCAAATTTAGGATTTGCTAATCCTATTTCCTAAGCAAACTCAATAAAATCAAATCACCTATGCCTAAATTGGCTCAATCCTAAATTTGGACACTAACAACCAATCACAAAATAACTTGCCACATGTGGCACAAAACAAACTTAGAAACACCACACCAAACTCTAAACCTATGCACGCACACACATTCACATGCCCAACATGGGCCCTACACGTGACTCATCACTGACTGCCACGTGGCACTATCGTTGGCATATTTCAAACTCCAACATGCCCTCTCAAGTCGAACATTGAAGAGGATGAAGACTTGTATGAATTTTTTTTTCTCTGAACTTTTGTGAGGTTAGATTCCCCATCATTCTTCTTCATCATTTGCATCCATGTATACTCCCGGATCTTCATTAAATGCATCTTCTGGTGCAACTGCGAGTCCTTTGCAACCTGAGTAGTCATTACTTCTTTGGCAACCTCAAAAGTTGTTATGGTCATAGTCGTCTTCTTTTCTTCTTTGATTTAACTCCTAGAGCTTCTCTAAATCTGCGGATGTAAACGAGGCCATGTAATTCTCCTTCTCCCACTTCTTTACCTTAGTTTCCTCGCGATTTTTTGGTATGCTCTCCAAGATAATGTGAAGTTTGTAGATGATTTGGGCTTGTGCATCAGCCATAACTGCAACTTGTGGAGGTCTATGTGCCTCTTCTTGTACACCGAGGAGTCAAGTGCTATAGCTTGGCATTCCCTGATGCGTGAGAGGTTCACATGTCCCCTAAACTTGAACTATGAGGTCATTGTGCCTCTTCTTGTACGCCCTAGAGCCAATGTCCTCATATTGCCTTTCCTGGGTGCGTAAGAGATTCATGCACCTCAAACTTGAACTTGAACTTGGCGCTTGACCTTTGGCTCATCACATGGAGAGCGATCTCCTCTCTTCCACATGCGTAAGATCAATATGCCAGGAGGACCCACTCTGATACCATGTGAAGATTTGAGATGTGTGGAGGAGCCCTTCCTTTTTCAAGTTGGTGTGGGTGGAGCAAGAAGGAAGAGAGAAAGAGAAAGAGGTCAGCTTAGAGAGTAGGGAGAGAGGAGAGGAGTTCTTGAACATGGAAATATTATTACGTGAACTCAAAAGAAATCAAGGAGATTTGGTCTCTATTTAAAGAGAATCAATCCTAATTACAATCCTAATTGCAATCCTACCTAATTTAGAATTTGTTAATCCTATTTCCTAAACAAAATCAAATCAAATCACCTCTTCCTAAATTGACTCAATCCTAAATTTGGACTCTATCAATCAATCGCAAAATAACTTGCCACATGTGGGCCTGTGGCACAAAACAAACTTTGAAACACCACACCAAACCCTGAACCTACACAGTACACACACACACCATTCACACCAACTTCTCCCTCTCTCTTCCTCCTCCCTCCACACATGCCAACTTGAAGAAGGAAGGGCTCCTCCACGCATCTCAAATCTTCACACCAGCTTTCTAGGTACAACTCTCAAGTTTTTTTTTTCCTTTTTTTTTTAAGAAAACAACTATTGGTTATTAATCTTGTTTTGTCTTTATCAACAATACCACCAACTTAATAATTCTTGAATACCGACTTACACCCTATGGACTACCTACCTTCGAACAAGTCACATAGCTGATATACACTATTTCAATCAATTGAGTCCAGTTTATCCTTCATGGAAATCATCTATAATCCAACTCATTCAATGTCATTGCTTCATCAAAGAATCCAGGAACTATGCATTCCCATATATCTTCATCTATGGTACAACAAAATGATCTCATCCATATAGATAATAATCCACCATCCATGCAAATCATGTCACAGGGCTCTTGTTTCCAATTATAATCGTGGATTGCATGGGCCCACCCACATCCTCTAAAGGCACATCATTATTCATAGCTTCACATTCCACGTCTAAATGAACAATATTATTCATGGTCTCCAATCTCATTGAAGAGTCATCTTCATTTTATTCTAAGAGGATACGAGGTTCCACCTCCTTAATTCCATGTTCCATCTCTTCTTGGTTTTCAAGAAAAGTATCATCATGATTTCTGAAGAGGTCCTTTTCGGAAAAAAAAAAAATCAATTTCTAATGAGACCTTTGTTTCTTAAAAAATCACACATCCTTTAGATTATTCACTATCCATTGACCTTGCACACATTTTGGTATCTTGGATTATAGCTTGTCTCTAAGCTAACTTGAGACTAAAATGTGCAACACATCTTTGAAATGGCTTTGATTTTCCCACACTCCATGCATCATATGGACGAATTCTGCAAAATTCATTGGGACTCAGCATTGCATTTAGATAGCCTTTAGTATTGCTTCTTTGAGATACCTAAGTATGACAACATGCACCTTCCACATTCATCAAGGTCTAATGCTTTCTTTCTAGAACACCATTATGCTATTAGCATGCAAGGCTCTAACATGCTTACCAATGCTCATCTAAATGTAGCAACCATTGGACTCCTTTGAGTTAAATTCCCTATATCAATCTATCCTTAGTGTCTTCACTAATCTTCCTAGTGTCCTCTTCACTTCCATCCTATATATCCCTTAAACATGTCAAAGGCCTTTGCCTTTCTTCCCAAGATATAGACGTATCGGTACTTTGAATAATTATCAATGAAGGGGACGATTGCTTATACGCTTAAATAACCACATATATCTAAGGAACCAACTTCAATAATTCCCTTAACCATTGATCCTAAGGAAATGGTTTTTCAGGCAATCAAGCATCAGTTATGGAGCAACATTTCTGCACCTATTATATTAAATATCAAATTTAGTTTTGTCAAATCCACTTGATGGGTCCGGTGGTTGAGAAGGTGATCTCCTAGTAAAAGACTAAGGTTCAAATCTTACCTGCTCAGGAAAAATAATAATAATAATAATAATAATATATAGATATATAGTTTTGTCAGTTGGTTCATTTTTTTGCGGATGTCCCAATATCATATGCCAAGAGGGGAAAATGACAAGTAACATAGTTCAAGTTCCACCATAAACTTCTCAGAGCAAGGACTTTTCTATCTTATCCAAACACAATTATTACAAAACTCGATTTCAGGATTCCCCTTAAGAAAAATTGGGACAGATATGGGGTTCCACCGAGACCTGGAGCATAGAGAGTTTCTTGCAAGATCATTACCAAAGCGTCTGGAGGAGGAAGATGGAGGAGGAGAAGAAAAGACCAACGCGGGGAGGGGGAGACACGTACCTCGTGAAGCAACACGATGGAGGAGGCGTGTCGAACGCAGACGAAGAAGGGAGTGCTTCAGCGACATTGGCGGAGGAGGAGAACCCCGTAGGGGGAGGAAGATCGGTGCTGTCACGTGAAGGATTGAGAGAGAACGAGAGAATATCAAGCAGGACGAACAAAGTGTAGATCATGGCAGCACAGTCAAGACAGAGACGAAACTAGCGGGGGCATGAATAGCGACGAATGTAATTTGCCAACACTAAAGTAAACAGTTGCGTAAGGGAAACATCCAAATTGCAAGGAATCATAGATATTACGGATGGGTAGTCATCCAAATTGCAAGGGCATCGTCAACGAAACATCCAATCATATTATAGGATATTATTTAGCATTGCATTCAATTTAATGAATTCAAGTAAAAATAATTGATGAAAATTTTCTTTGTTGTCGGATCTTAAAGCGACCTCCACTGCAATTATCGGGATTCTTTATACCTCAAATAGGGAAGCAAGGCATCCCATACACTCTTTCATACACCATTGGAGTAGTTACATTTGAAGAAAATGTGTTAACTGGATTCCTCTTCCATCTCGCACAGGAGCAAGAGGACGAGATGTTCATCCCCCACTTCCGCATCCTATGTCGCAAAAGAAGGCAGTTCCGGGAGGTGAGGAAGGAACAACATGCCTACTTAGGGGCATGTCTCTTGGACCAAAGGATACTTCACATCTTATTTTCGTCACCCCTTCCCCCCATCGTCTCCCCACCTTACCGGCCGCAAGTCCTCCTCTCGCCTTAGATGGCCATGTCCATTCTCCCCCCTCCCCCTAAAAAGGTTGGTTATCCCCTGTCTCAACTCCAACATCTTCCAAATAGGAGAGCCAGAGTTGGCACTCAAGTACTCCCCATATCAGGTCTTCATCCACCTGCTCCAAATAGAGTTGGGGACGTGCTCCAATCTCCAAATCCTTTGGGCAACGACCACCTTATGAAGAAGTTGATACCCAGACCCCCCCCTCTAGTACACTTCATCCCAGGCAACCAAGTGAGTCTTTCCATCCCAGTGGAAGTCTACCACCATCCACTGGATCCGATCAAGGGTGCCTTTCTTTACCGTCGAATTGCCAAGCCAAAATTTCATATGCCTCTCCACCCCCCACTAGATCCATTTCACTCGTCCCATTCTAGAGAGCACTTTCTCAATCAGCCCCCTACCACGTCTCTAATTTGATCTTCTAAGGTTTTAAGACGAGAGGATCCCTTACCACTCCCAAGCATGATTCCCAAGTACTTACATGGGAGTTTACCCTCCAGCTTGCCCAACAATAAGCAGAGTGATGTGTACACATCTACTTAGCCTAAAATGTCTATTTATACATGTTCCTAGGTCCATATAAGCAGCATACATTATAAATATTGCATAACAAACACCTCATACATTTAGATTAATTTGCATAAATTGTATATTAATTTTCTCATTTTATTAGATAGGGAATAGGGCGACATTATTTCGGAGCCTCGGATTGAATATCCAACCGTACGAATCTGATCAAGGCAACGATTGGAGTCCAACACCTCCGAGATCGCCTCAAACGAACTTCCGTAGCATCAGATGAAGTTCAAGGAAGATTAGAGGTCAAGGAGAAAGTCAATGACAATCCAGACCTCAGATGAAAAATCTAACCTCACGAATGGATTTGCATCAACGATCGTAACCCAACGGTGTGAAAATCAATCTAATCCAACATCCATGACACCACCTACTAGCAAAAGAAGACAGACGGCTCATATGGTGCCACGTGGCACCATCCTAGCCCTCCAAACTATCTTAGCACAGTCGCCCCCATCCTCAAAGGCGCAATCGTCATCGAATCTCAGCCGTTGGATCTCACTCCAATAGCCAAGATCATCTTCAACCGCGCCTTGGCATTTAAAGGAGAAGGCTTTGTGAAATCTGAGTCGTTGGATGGAAATCCAACGGCCGCAAGCGCTCATGCCTTAAATCCAAAATGCAACACAACCCTCCCCTCAATGCAACGGTCATGAGCCTTATCGAGAGCAAAGGACGTGCGTTCGACCCATTGGGCACGAATTTAATCCGCGAGAGGAGGCACTTGAGAAATTGGATTGCCGAATCCTCATCGAACGACAGCGGTGGGGGAGACGTGGCGAATCGAGAGCCGTGCGATGTGCACACGTGTAATAATGCGTAATCGTACGTGCCCCACGCGCATTGTAAAGGGCGAGCAAGCACGCTCTTGAGCCATCGATCATTCATCGAACGACTCAAAGGGTGGCTACGTCACCCCTTAACTGATGAAGATGAAGTGGTTCGTGCGTGATCTGGACCATCCAATCTTCATTGGATGGCTTGGGCCAGCCCATGTCTCAAACTACTGAAGACAAAAGGGCGCGGACACGGCTTCACGTGAGTGCTCGGATCTCCATCACATGGCCGAGGTTGCATGCGTGCCTTCAGTGACGTGCGTCTTTAAAAGCCTTGAATTAATTTTAAGGCCTTGGAAAAGACCTTTCTACCCCTTTCCCGTTGCCTATAAAAAGGACCCTACACTCATTCTCATCATCCATTCTCTTCTTCCTCTCACCTATCCAAAGCTCTAAGGAGCTAGTTCCAAACCTGAGATGCTTCTCTAGAGTTAAAAAAAAAAGAAAAAAGAAATTTTGTCCATTTTCTCATCCCCTTCGTGGAGCACTCATAGTTGTCCTCTCACCACCATTCAAAAATCGGAACCCATGCTGGCAACGTCCCACATCTCATCCCCGTCTTTCGACTTCGTCCACCTTCTTCTAGCATCCCATCTTCGTCTTCCGGGCACCAACAGCACGGCTCATCCTCCAAGTGGCCGTCGAGGAGGATTTTTCTCATCCATATCTTTTTACTACTTTCTAGTGTAGTTTTAATTCTGCACGTAGTTGTAATAAACATAGATCTATGAAATATTTGTTTACTCGCTCTCTTTCTTTGTATTATTTTCTCTTTTCTATTATTTATTCTTTAAGTGGAATAGCTAGCATAGATTAATTTCAACTAGCTACTCTGCTTTAAAAAAAATTAAACGCAGATTTTATAAATCAAATGTTCACCTCCCTTTGTTTGACCCAGGACTTACCAAAGTCTCGGTTAAATTTATCTGATAGTAGATTTTTACGCACTGCAACAATGGATTTTCAAACTCAATCATTTTCGCATATAAAATCTAACAAATTACAGAGTTCCACATTATTTTTATGCTTTTGGCGAAGTAGATCTGGCTTTTATTGCCATTAAGTGTAAGCCCAGCCATCAATTGTAATACATCCAAAACCTTCCATGCTCCCTTGGCCGAACACGCATTAACCCACATGCAAATAAGAATGTCATCCGTAAACAACAAGTGGGTAGGGAACTCCACTCAACCTACCTTGGCCAGCTTGACTCTACCGTCCCTTGGATGTTAAGGAGCAAGGATAGGAAGTTCATTACAATGACGAAGAGTAGTGGGGAGAGGGGGCCACCTTGTCGTAGCCCCCTAGAGGTGTGTAACAATCCCGCAGGAACGCCGTTGATGAGGGGGGAGCAAGATGGCTCCCAGATGCACCATTTACTCTAGGCAATCCACTCATCTCTAAATCCCAAGGAGTGGAGGGTCATAAGGATAAAGTCTCCTCAGACGAAGTCGAAAGCTTTGGAAATATCCACTTTGATACACATCTTAGGAGCCCCAACAGCCACATTAAATCCCACTAGGAACTTGTGGACAAGAAGAAAGCAATCCAAGATTGTAACACCCTAAAAATAGTCCTACATCATAAACTCATAAAAGTGAGTAGTGGGTTATAAGGATTGAGAAATACTACTTGTCAGCTTGGGCTTAAGCATTTTGGGTGGTTGTTTGGGTTCACTGGGCACATACCCAACAAGTTGTCATGGTTAGTTTTCTCGATTAGACTCAGATCTAGGCTCAAGTCATTACAAATGGTATCAAAGTCAAACTCTCTCTAGTGCGAGGAAAGGGCTGCACATGGGATAGCCAGAGAGTGTGTCATAAGGTGATGAGGGGCAAAAGGTGCCCTCGGATCCAAAACTCCGAACCAGACCCGGCAAAGGATGCGGCTACCCAGACTTAAGGTGTACAGGCGGAATCGACACTCCATCCGGCCTGAGATTAGCTAGATCCTCGATCAACACCAACCCGGTCTGCCAAAAGATCCTACGCAGCAAGGGCAAAAGATACGTGTGACAACCTGAGCCCCGCCAACCAACGAGACCTGAGTTGCCGTGTGCAAACACTAGCACAAACACCCACAAAATCGTAGTCACCCAACACATAATCATAAAATACAAACATAGCTAATAAACAATTCATATTGTAAAATTTAAAGGAACATATGAATATTAACTGAAAGATTTATCGTAGTATTAGTCCAAGGAGATGTGCAATGGAAATCTCCTAGCGCACTACCAAGTACACTTGAGTACGAAACCCAAAAACATGTCAGTAAAAACTAAGTAGAGTAGTACAACTAAACAAGTAACTTAAGTAACAGAGTACAGTAAGAAGACACTATCTTGCTAGTTCGTCTGCTTACAATTTATTTTATATCCAGTTCTTTTTTTATGCAATTTGCCCATACTCTTATTGTTCTCGAACTATCAATCAACTCTCGGGCATGAGACGATTTGGGTAACTTCTTGTGATGCAAGACCGATATAAGCCACCCTTCTGGCTGGGAGGGCCACTTGTATCCATCGAGTTGCCACGCTCTGTCACCGTGAGGTTATCGCGGAAAGGAGTGGCAAATACATCATATAGCGTGAACACGTACAAGCGCTGTGTATGATGAACTACAGACAGCCAATAACCCACCCACCAGCCGAAAGAACTGCTCCAAACCTCGAGCCCTATGAATCCGTTGTCCCAATTGACCGCTAAGCTTAACCAAAGAGCCGTAGGGAGGCCAGCAACTTCCTAAACCAACCCCTCAACCCAGTTTGAAAAGACCTAAAGCTACGGCCGAATTCCCAACAAGTAACGAGGCTGAAACCAGTTATCCAATCCTTTATTCTCCCGACATATCCGTCATATTATCTATCCCATTTTTAGTTAACTATATTCCTTATCTTGTCAATTCCGATACCCCTTAGTAATTTTGTATTACTAATTCCAGGGTTAGCATTCTCTGATATTATTTCACAATTTATTCATTCATAAGAAATCTCATCTTTGCCAGAGGCTCCATACTATTTAGACAATTTTTTAAAGATATTAGAACTTGTTTTATAGAAAATAAGTTCCGTTTCATGCAAGCGATGACAGAGGTGTGTATATTTGCCAATTCATTATTATTCACGTAAATCCCTTTTGTCTTATTTATAGTACCAAAAATTAGGAAAACACCGGAGGGTCCCAAACTCATCAAAAAGAACACACGCTAACCAAGGCGGTAGATGGAAAAATATTGCATAGGACGAGTCTAGAGATACCCGAAAAATCGACTGAATTGAAAAAGGGGTAGACTGCTCTACCGAATGCCACCAGAGAATCAAAGTGACTCTGAACCATGTGTACAGAGCATAGGGGCAGTATCAATGCCCGCTTCGAAATCTGCGCACGCACTGGGAGAAAACCTGATTCAAACGGACCAAAAATAAGGCTGGAAACACCTAATTACATTTCTAATTTTTCAATAAGGTTAAAAAACTCAATGTGGAAATAAATCACACCAACGTGTAATACACGTCGATACGATTTCAACAGTACCTTATTTGTCGAAATTCGAGATCAGGAAAGCCTTGAACCAATCAAAACAACGTGAAGGTGTCCAAAGTCAAGCCGATCCTGCCCTCTCATGCGTCGCTGGATGCGCCCGCGCACGTGCCACACCTGCGTGTGCTCTCGCCAACCCGCTCGCATCCACGCGAGTTTTGCATTGGGGCCAGTTTTGCGGATTCTCACCTTAGCCCCCAAAAATAATTTTTTTATTTTGGAGAAGATTTTTCTTCTCCCTTCCTCTCTTGATTTGAGAGAGTTGGATGCTATGACGACCCAAGGGACCCAAGGGGTCCTTAAATAGGCCTTAGCCTCAGTTGGGATTAGGATTAGTTGGATGAAATACCCAAATTGCCTTTAGGGTTGAGTTCACCTTACATTTAGGTCCCTAGTGAATTCTTCTGGCCATAACTTGAGCTATACAACTCAGAATCGCGCGAAACAAGTGTCGTTGGAAAGCTTGCGACGAGAGGAATCCAATGGTACCACATATGGTGCCCTTTTTACAATGTTTGACAAAAGATTGCCTCGAAGTATGCATTTTTGGCAAATTAAGGGGGTTTTCACACCAACACCAAATCCTAACTAGGTTTTTGGGTTCGAACTAACACGAACCACTTTGAAATGACTAAAAGCCTAGATTTTGGGATGTTATAATACGAAATGGTGGATCTGACTTCCTACACCCTGACACCCAACAGAGGGAGCAAGACCATGTAATATGTACATCGAAAATTATAATGCATAGTTGGGAGTCCTATCCTCCCCCTAGACGTGAATCCCTTAGGGTGGAACTGGATCACTAAACCTTTGTCTCCCTGTGTATTTGCTCGATATTCGATTTCTCCCCTAAGTGACAGATGCCGATGACTAAGTATCGCCTTCTACATTAATAAATCTTTTGGTAGGACCTTCTGAGGCCCATCATAAGGCGGACCAACCACTAATACTGGGAATATCGAACCTTAACGAGAATGTCAGGATTTCAAGTGGAAGAGAATGTAACACCACCAAAAATAATCCCACAATGTAAACTCATGAAAATGAGTGTTGGAATATAAGGATTGAGAGTTACTACTTATCAACTTGGCTTAAGCATTTTTAGGTGGTTATTTGGGTCCATTGGACCTGTACCCAATAAATTGTCAATGTCAGTTTTTCTCAATTTGACTTGGGTCTAGGCTTGAGTCATTACAAAGATGGACCTCCCTTTGATGAACGCTCCTTGGTTAGAGGCCACCAACTTGGGAAGGATCTTGCTCATCCAATTCGCGTGGATCTTAGAGATGCATTTGTAGAGCACATTACAACATGCCACTACTCTGAAGTCTCTGAGGGATGAGGTGGATCCCTCCTTGGGGATGAGGGCGAGGAAGGTGTGGTTAAGCTACTTCACCATCCCCCCCCCCCCCTCTTTGGCTTCTCTCCAAAGAAGAATAGTAGTCCTTTGGTGATGTCTTCACCTATGATGTGTCAAGTCTTCTTGAAGAAGAATCCATTGAACCTGTGCGAACCGGGGGATTTGTTACGACCAATGTCCCAAATGGTAGCTTTGACTTCGCTCGAGGTGCGCATTCACTCCAAGCAATCCCTCTCCTCCTTTAAGGCAAGTTGCGAGAAGGGATAGACAACTTGGAGAAGGGGATACCCTCATCCTTGAAGACAAAAAGGTTCCCATAAAACCCCAAGACTTCTCCCATGATGTGTTGCTCCCTATCAATAAATTGCCCCTCCTTCATGATGATGCATGCAATCTCATTCAGGTTTTGACGGACTCTCGTAGGCATTGCAAAGAACTTGGTATTGCAGTCAAGAAGTTTTAGCAAGTCCACCTTGGTTCTTTGGACCCAATACTCCTCTTCATGTCAAAGCACGTTGAGTTGGTTTTAACAGCCACTTATTCTCCCTGCACCTCCTCATATGTAGGGTCAGCTTGTAGCTTTAGTGTATGTCCTAAAGGTAACTCCTCCATCCAGTGGGGTCTAGTCTTGTCCTCAATCCCCCAAGCCTTTAACGCCTCCTTAACCTTCTTTAGTTTTCGAACATAAATGAATAAAGGTGATGGTAACACCATCATGAGCCATAACTGGCTTTATTTAGTCAGGATTAATTGACAAATACTCTTACATAATCGCCTGAAAGCCATAATTCCATGCAAATCCATTCTGAGGAGAAAACACTAAATCAAGGTTAATTCTGCAATTTTAATATCACATCATAAACACAGAATGACCACGGGGTTTGTTAGGGGTAAATCGAAGGTCAAATGAGCATTAAAGTCTAATAAGTGAGTCCACATAGATAAAAATGGGCTTTCACATGTTTTGAGAACCAAATCAGAACACAAAACCCTAATTTCAGATCTGCTTAAACTAAAGAGGTTCTGGTCTGGATAAAAATCATATAAACCTCCTAAAATTCATAGAAAAATATTTCTTGAGGTTTGGTATCCTTTGTTTGACCATTTGAATCTATTTTGACTTTGAACAGAGTTTGAGACGGAATTATGCCTTAATTTGGATTTCTATGCAAATTATCTATTCAAACTTATTCAAAACACAAATTTGACTTCACCATTAGATTCTTTGAGTCTAAATTAGGTTGGTACTAAAATTTGGGCCTAATCAGAGTCCATCTTGACCTAATTTGCATTTCAATCCATTTAAACTTTGTTCCTCTTAATTAAGCCCCTAACTTTCGAAATATTTGCATTCAGGTCTCTAACTTTGTTGTTATATTTGCAAAAAGGTCCCTACTACCATGGTAGGTATGAACCCAAAGGCACCGACCTTCAAGAGAGGAGATCTCTCTCGATTTGACTCCAAATCCCTCCAAAATTGGAGGGATTGCTATTTAGACAATCAAGAATCCATCCAACCCCATTTGAGGGATTGGAATTGATCCTACAAGCAAAGTGAGCTCGAGTTTTTCCAAAACAAGAACTCCTTGAAATCCTATTCCATTGTGAGAATTCTTCCTAATAGAGCACGAATTTAAGCTCTATATAAGCTCTCCTAGCTCAGGCCATCCAAAACAAGCTCGGTTTGGCCGTACTTCTTCAACTAATCCCTCTCTTCGGCCACCTCCGTCACAGCTCCTGCGACTCCTTTTTCTCCGGCTTGCTCGCCTGCTGCCACATACAATAGGCAACGAGATTGTCTTCCTCTCCTTCCTTCACCCCTCGCAATACCAGCGAAAGCATTCCAAACCCCCTCGTCGTCGCCGCTTCTTCCACCAGAGAATTCGTCCCTTCCGGCTCCAGCCAATCAAAGCTAGTCGGATCTCCTTCCCCGTCCTCCATTAGTTAGCTCAACCTCTTCCTCTCCCTGTCTTGAGTATTTCTATCTCTTTTTCTCCCTATTTCAACAACATACCACCTTGTTCCACCTCCGTCTTCCCCACGTTTGACGACGCTCTGGCAAAGCCATCCGCACTCCACAGACCACCAAACACCCCCGTATCACCTCCACAGCTCCACAACCAAAACCCCTCAACCTATTCACCATTCCATCCACTCAAAAACTCCACCAAACCCACCGCACACCATCTCCTGCCTCAGCCACCCACTACATGTCTCCATTCACCGCATAAGACCCATCATTACATTTGCCGTTCTCCGGCGACGCTTATGAACATTTTAACTAGGCCGTTTAACTCATATTTCTCCTTGCAGGTTCTTGCCATCGCCGTCATCTTCCCTGGTGTCGTTACGCACCATTCGACCACCGTTGGTCTCGTTCCCATTCTCAATCAACGCGGAAGCATCTGAAGACACTTCCCAAGGCTTCAATTAAGACGTGAAGCCACGGTAGCTGCTATGATTTAGAAGGAGTCACTTCTTGCTGGCGCACGTAAAGGGAGGTGGGGAACATAGTCCAACATCGTAAACGGTGGAGCAGCTGCAGCGACATAAATTAAAAAAGTGTCTTAAGCCGTTTGCCCAGTACACAGGGGGGTTGGGTCCTGTAACGAATGTGCGCCCCAGACGTATTTTAAGACGTCTGGGAGGTGGCTCAGACGTCGGACAAGACGTCTGGGATCACAACCAGACGTCTGATAAGACGTCTGGGATCGTTTCCAGACGTCTGGAAATCCGTTATTTTCGACACACGCGAGTCGTCTGCGCGCCTGAGCGCGCAGACCGCATATTCCCTCTTTTCTCTGCGGCTGCAGGCGGCCTGCCGCCTTCTCTCTCTCCTCTCCGCGCGGCGTTAAAAGGGGCGCGCCTCCCCTCCCGTCTCCACCGTCTCCTCCTTCTTCTCCTTCCTGTGCGCGAGAGCGAGCGGACGCGAGGGCGGCAGCGGCAACCGTAGTGAGCGCGGAGGAGGTGCGGTGTGCGAGGGCGGAGCTCTGCCGTGAGGGCGAGCTCGCCGGAGCGGCTTGGCCGGCCGACGGAGGGCGCGGGGGGGCGCGGAGCGACGCGGAGAAGGACCTGCTGCGGGCTGAGCAGCAGACGCGCGAGGTGCGACGCGGGCGGCGTCGCGAGCGGAGGCCGAGCAGGGTTCTGATTCTTGAAAATTTTCCAGAATCAGACATCTGGGTTGATAGCCAGACGGCAAGGTCGACGTCTGTAAGATCATACAGACGTCTGAAAGGTGAGTTTCCGCTTTCTTCTTCCTTCTTCTCGACTGACCGTACTGAGGGAGGGGGGTTGGCTGTGCGCAGGTTCGCTGATTCGCCATCCTTTGCGAATCAGACGTCTGGAAATTGTACCAGACGGCGGGAGTGATCTCCAGACGTCCGGATGGACCATCGGACGTCTGGGATCTAGGCAGACGTCCCCGCAGACTTCTGGACGTCTGGGAAACCACGCTGAATAGGTAATTCTCTGATCCACTTTTTAAGACGTCTGGAAGGAGTTCCAGACGTCTGATTTTGCACAGTATCGTCTTTTTCGACCCATTTAGGGCCCGTTTGGGCTCCGTTTTCCGCGATTCGAGTTGCGTTCGTTTCAGAATTAATTCCTCTACCCGTCTACAGTAGCTATACACTGTTTTGAGACACTCCTTGTGTTTGATCCTTGTGATAGGACCTCGTTCGGTTGCAGTCTTGAGAGTCGCGGAGGCACGCAGGGTTCCCGATCACGCCCCGATTACTCCCGTTGTACCTGGTAGAGTGGCTTAAGTTATTTTTAAAATCTGTTAAAGTATGGAACCATAACTAGAATCTAGGACATTGCATGAATCCTAGGAATGAGAAAGGTATGGAATGATAGCTCCTAGGTGATGCATGAATCCTAGGGCTGGAAAACTAGTTGTATGCTAGATCCTAGGATGTGGCATGAATCTTAGGATGGAAAAACTAGTGGAATGTATAATACTGCAGTCTTGGAAAAATGGAAAGAAATATAAAGCTGCCTGTAATTTGAATTAACAGCTGCCTGTTATGAATAAAGAAACATGTTTGAGATCATGGATTTTGAGAACGTGAATCTGGAAAGTGAAACATATGATGTTCTGAGATAAAGAGCTGCAACCCTACGGGGAATTAGGAGTGGAACTCCTGGAAAGAAAAAGGAATGGAACTGAGATGTAGTTTGTACTGTCTCTTGGGTACGCAGTACCAAGGGAAGTACCTGTACCTGTTTAGTGCAGAGTGGGGCCAGCCGCGCCAGGGACCCGGGGTTAGGATTGGCCGCTCTGTACCGACTTGTTGGCCCTCGTGTACGTAGTACCGAGGAGAGCTAGTAGTGTTAGGAGAGTACTAGCTACCCCACGGGCCCCGGGGTTCTGCTAGCCTCCTTCACCGACTTATTAGGCCCACTAGGGCAAACCAGGGTAGTCAGGCGAGGGTGCGCGGACTGTGGAGGGGCAAGGCCCCGGTTTGGTTACTGTGGAGGGGTTGGACCCCTGTTACTGAGAGGGCTCTGCCCTGGTTCCGTGCTGTGCTTTGGGCGCACCCGTTAACGGAAACGACTGACCGCGTGCCAGTGCGGGCTAGCTACCTGTGCGTTTATCGCGCGTGCCGTAGTCACCGTTACGTCTGTCAGTGACCTTGGGGTGGTTGACTGAGGGTAGGATCACCACGGGGGACTCTCCCGGCCAGGAGAGCACCACGTGCTACTTCTACTTTTGGAAAAGACTGCAATCAAGATCGTTCCCACGAGGACATTCGAGATCAAGTAAAGGATCTGAGAAATAAATGAAATAGTGAGAAAAATTGAAAGATGTGAATAAAGGAAGTAATAGAACATAACATCTACTGTACACTCTACTGTTGCCTTTAGTTAGTTTGCCACTCTACTCAGCGTTTTGCTGACGTGTTACACTCGTTACCTTTTTGAGGACCAGGTGTTGAGCAGCCAGGGTCGGCGGCTGCAGAGGACGCTGGGCCGAGTAGGGTCCAGTAGAGTTACCACAGCCTTTTGTACCCCTTTTTGTTTCTGTTCTAGTGAGTAGTTTTTGTTTCCGCTGTACCTTCTTTACCTGCAGTTCTTGTTATATGATAAATGTTGTTTTACCGTTGTGGTGGTACCTACTGTAGTAGTTTCTTTCCTTACTGCTGTACTTTCTTACTGTTAGTTATATTCATGCTGAAGGTGGTTTATTTTACTGTCTTTTGGTTACTTCCTCGTTGGACGACTAGGTATTGGGATTAGTCGAGTCGGTCTGGTTCTCGTGTCTCGTAGGGACTCGGGAACCGGGTCGTTACAAGATGGTATCAGAGCAAGGTCGTCCCGAGAAGTGAATCAACTGACTGGAAAATAACCAATTCACATGTTTATAGCTAGAGTAGCCACCACAACACAGCTCTTGACATGAGCTCTTAGAAGTTTTGTTAGGTACCGTCTGTTTTGACGTTTCCGTTTCGTTTCGCGTCTCCTTGCAGGAGATGCCTCGTCGCGGGACTGGCGAGACTGGCCGCGGGCGCGGCCGAGGGCGAGGTCGGAGAGGTGGACGTGCTGTCGTTGACGTCTCGGTGGACCAGCCACCACTCCCTGGCGTCCAAGCCCAGGACCTCGCCAGACTGATACGGGATATTGTACGAGAGGAGCTCCACCCACCGCCCCGAGCACCTCCTCCTGGGGTTGCAGAGGGGGAGTCCTCTGTGGGACCACGCGACAGACGCGGCGCTGGACACGAGGGAGGGGATGGGCCCCTGCCGCCCCCACCTTCCTCCGACACTTCTGTACACGAGGCACCTTCTCCTGGAGGTGCACCAGCACCTCCCCTACAGCGCCACTTAGAGCTTTTCAGACAGTTCCGGAAGCTGAAGCCCCCCTCCTTCAAGGGGGATGAGGACCCGACCGAGGCAGAGGACTGGCTTGAGCAACTGGAGAAGATCTTCGACACCCTTCGCCCCCCGGTGGAGTGCCGCGTGGCCTTTTCCACGTACCAGCTGGAGAGTGCGGCACACCGGTGGTGGAGGGCGGTCCGGGGACAGGAGAGGGACGAGCCGACGTGGGACCAGTTCGTCACCCTCTTCTGCAAGCAGTACTTTCCCCAGACATGGCAGGACCAGAGGAGGCGGGAGTTCCACACTCTCCGCCAAGGGACGATGACCGTGAGCGCGTACCGCACGCGTTTCTTGGAGCTGTCCCGCTTTGTAGCGACAGCGGTAGCCACTGAGGAGGAGCGCCTTTGGAGGTTCACCGAGGGGCTCCGGCCTGCGATCCGGGGGTATGTCAAACCCCTGAAGCTGCTGACATTTTCGAGGGTGGTAGAGGCAGCTATGACTTACGAGGAGACCAACCCGTCCGCGCGAGAGACCGACGGTGGGCGGAAGAGGCCCTTTCAGCCAGACTTCTCACAGGGCCGGCGAGAACGGAGACACGTGGCGTCCGCAGGAGAGCCTTCACGTTGTGCAGGGCCATCAGTGGCCTTTGGGGGCCCTCGACAGGGGCCAGTCGCTAGCACCGGACCCCCGCCTAGCCGACAGCAGGGACTCACTGAGGGCGGGAGTCGGGTTCCCCTCTGCTACCAGTGTGGCCAGCCGGGCCACGTCAAGAGGGACTGCCCATCTAGGGCAGGAGGTCGGCAGATACTTCCCGTGCAGAGCACTGGACGGCGCGCAGGAGGCCGCGGTCCCCAGGCATGAGGAGGAGGACAGCAGTCGCGAGGAGGGTACCGGCCAGCACCTACCCGTCCGACGCAGAGTGTGGCTGCTTCATCCGCACCTAGAGCTGAGGGGCGTATCAACGCCCTAACACACAGGGACGCCAGAGCTTCGGGATCCGTGGTAGCAGGTATGGTTTCAGTTTCTGGCAGACTCGTTTACACGCTTTTCGATTCCGGCGCTACGCACTCGTTTGTCGCAGCCAGTTTCGCAGTTAGTTTGGACCAGGATTATACACTGTTAGAGAATCCGTTCGTAATCAGAGGTCCGAGTGGTTAGCTGTTTGTAGCTGAGGAGGTGTACACGGGTTGCAGGGTCAGCATCGGGGGACATAGCCTGCCAGCTGACCTGATTATGATACAGATGGAGGACTTTGGAGTGATTCTGGGGATGGATTGGCTGTCCGCTTACCACGCCTTGGTAGACTGTTTTGAGAGGAAGATTGTCTTCTCCATTCCGGAGTTGCCTTCTTTCGAGTTTCACGGGCAGCCAGTGGACGGAGGTTTCAGGTGCATTTCGGCACTTCGGGCGGCGAGACTTTTGAGCCAGGGGTGTGAGGGCTTCCTAGCTTGTGTGGTGGCAGAGCACAGCCCCCGTGGCAGACTTCCAGAGCATCCCGGTGGTCAGAGAGTACCCCGACGTGTTTCCAGACGAGTTACCAGGACTACCGCCCGAGCGTGAGATCGAGTTTGAGATCTCACTAGTACCAGGGACCAGCCCCATCTCCACCGCGTCATACAGAATGGCACCGCTTGAGCTGCGAGAGCTCAAGTCCCAGCTGCAGGACCTTTTGGAGAAAGGTTTCGTGAGGCCCAGTGCATCTCCCTGGGGAGCCCCGGTACTGTTTGTGAAGAAGAAGGATGGGACCCTACGCCTTTGTGTGGACTACCGACAGCTGAATAGGGTCACCATCAAGAACAGATATCCGCTGCCGAGGATCGACGATTTGTTTGACCAGTTGCGGGGTGCCACGGTGTTTTCCAAGATCGACTTGAGGTCTGGATACCACCAGTTGAGGATCAGGGAGACCGACGTCTCCAAGACAGCTTTCCGCACCCGGTATGGACACTACGAGTTTTTGGTCATGCCGTTTGGGCTGACCAATGCCCCCGCTGCTTTCATGGACCTGATGAACCGGGTGTTTAGACCGTACTTGGACCAGTTTGTGGTGGTTTTCATAGATGATGTACTCATCTATTCTAGAGATCGGACGCAGCACGGGCAGCACTTACGGATGGTTCTGGACACTCTGAGACGACGCAGGCTGTACGCCAAATACAGCAAGTGCGAGTTCTGGTTTTGGGAGGTGACCTTTTTGGGTCATGTGATCTCTGGAGACGGCCTGGCGGTGGACCCCGCCAAGGTCGAGGCAGTGCTCAGGTGGGAGAGACCGTGTTCAGTCACTGAGATTCGCAGTTTCCTGGGACTGGAAGGTTACTACAGACGGTTCATCAAAGGATTTTCACAGATTGCGCGTCCTATGACACAGTTGACCCGGAAGGATGTGCCTTTCGCTTGGACAGACACCTGTGAGGCGTGTTTTCTGGAGCTGAAGGAGAGGTTGACCTTGGCTCCCGTGCTCACCATCCCTGACAGTAGTGGCGGGTTCGTTGTGTACACGGACGCTTCCTTGCAGGGGTTAGGAGGTGTGCTCATGCAGAGGGGCCACGTGGTCGCTTACGCTTCGCGGCAACTGAAGCCCCATGAGCATACCTACCCTACCCACGATCTAGAGTTGGCAGCTGTTGTCTTCGCGCTGAAGACATGGAGGCACTACTTGTACGGTGAGACCTTCGAGATTTTTACAGATCACAAGAGCCTCAGATATCTTTTTGACCAGAAGGAGCTCAACATGAGACAGAGACGTTGGTTGGAGCTCCTGAAGGACTACGACTGCAGCATCTCCTACCACCCGGGAAAGGCCAACGTGGTGGCTGACGCCTTGAGCCGTAAGGCGCCTGCACGCTTGGCCAGTCTACAGTTACAGAGTTGGAGCCTTTTGGAGGAGGTGGGCAGTTGGCGACCTCTAGAGTTACGAGGGTACTGTGGGGCAGTGACGGTGACACGGCAGACCAGGCCAGAGTTGATAGACCGCATCATCACGGGACAGATGGCCGATCCGTACTTGCAGTCTTTGCGCGATAGAGTACTATCAGGGGACCCAGGGGACTTCTCTTTCACAGACCAGGTGTTACGCTTGAGGGGACGGTTGTGCGTCCCCAGAGACGAGGAGCTGTTGAGAGAGCTCCTGACTGAGGAACACGGTTCCAGATTCACAATACATCCCGGAAACACGAAAATGTACCATGACTTGAGACGCGAGTTCTGGTGGAGAGGGATGAAGCGGGATGTGGGTGAGTTCGTGCAGCAGTGCTTAGTGTGCCAGCAGGTGAAAGCCGAGCATCAGAGGCCTGCAGGGCCGCTTCAGCCGCTTCCAGTGCCAGAGTGGAAGTGGGAGAGCATCACCATGGACTTGGTGGTGGGCTTACCTATTACCCAGCAAGGACACGACGCAGTCTGGGTAATAGTGAATAGATTGACGAAGACGGCACGATTCTTGCCGATCCGAGTCACTTTGGGACCAGCACAGTTGACAGAGAGGTATATCCGTGATGTGGTGCGACTACACGGAGTTCCGCGGGAGATCGTATCCGACCGGGATACCCGCTTTACGTCCCAGTTTTGGGCTGAGTTTCAGCAGGCTTTGGGGACGAGGTTGAGGTTTAGCACGGCTTACCACCCCCAGACGGACGGACAGTCGGAACGCACGATACAGACACTTGAGGACCTTTTGCGTGCCTGTGTACTAGACTGGAGGGGCTCTTGGGAGGAGCACCTACCCCTGGCGGAGTTTGCATACAACAACAGTTATCACTCAAGCATCGGCATGGCTCCCTACGAGGCTCTGTACGGACGGAAATGCACGGCACCCTTGAGTTGGGTTGAGGTGGGGACCAAGTGGGAGGTTGGCCCCAGGTTGATCCGGCAGAGTCAGGAGGTAGTTGAGCAGATCCACAGACGACTCCGCACTGTCAGGAGCAGACAAAAGAGCTACGCAGATCGCAGACGCAGAGAGGTGCAGTTCGAGGTTGGGGACCACGTCTTCCTTCATGTTTCGCCCATGAAGGGCTTACAGCGGTTTGGGGTGAGAGGGAAGCTCGCGCCGAGGTTCGTGGGGCCCTTTGAGGTCCTGGAGCGGGTTGGACCCGTTGCTTACAGACTTGCCCTTCCCCCGCAGCTTTCTGGTGTGCACGACATGTTCCACGTGTCCGACCTCAGGAAGTACGTAGCCGATCCCAGCCACGTACTGAGTCACGAGAGCGTCGAGGTGAGCGACGACCTGACCTACCCCGAGCGGCCAGTGCAGATCCTAGACCGAGCCGTCCGCAGGTTGAGACGAAAGCAAGTACCCCTGCTAAAGGTTTTGTGGAGGAGCCAGCGGTACGAGGAGGCTACCTGGGAGCCTGAGGCGACAATGCGGGAGCGGTACCCGGAGCTTTTCGCGGGTACGTCTTTTCGGACCGGCTTCGGTCCTCTTTGAGTTTGTTATGGTTATTTGGACATCTTTTTCCCGCACCCTAGTTGGCGCAAGTTTCAGGGACGAAACTTCCTTTGAGTTTGTTATATTGTAACGAATGTGTGCCCCAGACGTATTTTAAGACGTCTGGGAGGTGGCTCAGACGTCGGACAAGACGTCTGGGATCACAACCAGACGTCTGATAAGACGTCTGGGATCGTTTCAAGACGTCTGGAAATCCGTTATTTTCGACACACGCGAGTCGTCTGCGTGCCTGAGCGCGCAGACCGCATATTCCCTCTTTTCTCTGCAGCTGCAGGCGGCCTGCCGCCTTCTCTCTCTCCTCTCCGCGCGGCGTTAAAAGGGGCGCGCCTCCCCTCCCGTCTCCACCGTCTCCTCCTTCTTCTCCTTCCTGTGCGCGAGAGCGAGCGGACGCGAGGGCGGCAGCGGCAACCGCAGTGAGCGTGGAGGAGGTGCGGCGTGCGAGGGCGGAGCTCTGCCGTGAGGGCGAGCTCGCCGGAGCGGCTTGGCCGGCCGACGGAGGGCGCGGGGGGGCGCGGAGCGACGCGGAGAAGGACCTGCTGCGGGCTGAGCAGCAGACGCGCGAGGTGCGACGCGGGCGGCGTCGCGAGCGGAGGCCGAGCAGGGTTCTGATTCTTGAAAATTTTCCAGAATCAGACATCTGGGTTGATAGCCAGACGGCAAGGTCGACGTCTGTAAGATCATACAGACGTCTGAAAGGTGAGTTTCCGCTTTCTTCTTCCTTCTTCTCGACCGACCGTACTGAGGGAGGGGGGTTGGCTGTGCGCAGGTTCGCTGATTCGCCATCCTTTGCGAATCAGACGTCTGGAAATTGTACCAGACGGCGGGAGTGATCTCCAGACGTCCGGATGGACCATCGGACGTCTGGGATCTAGGCAGACGTCCCCGCAGACTTCTGGACGTCTGGGAAACCACGCTGAATAGGTAATTCTCTGATCCACTTTTTAAGACGTCTGGAAGGAGTTCCAGACGTCTGATTTTGCACAGTATCGTCTTTTTCGACCCATTTAGGGCCCGTTTGGGCTCCATTTTCCGCGATTCGAGTTGCGTTCGTTTCAGAATTAATTCCTCTACCCGTCTACAGTAGCTATACACTATTTTGAGACACTCCTTGGGTTTGATCCTTGTGATAGGACCTCGTTCGGTTGCAGTCTTGAGAGTCGCGGAGGCACGCGGGATTCCCGATCACGCCCCCATTACTCCCGTTGTACCTGGTAGAGTGGCTTAAGTTATTTTTAAAATCTGTTAAAGTATGGAACCATAACTAGAATCTAGGACATTGCATGAATCCTAGGAATGAGAAAGGTATGGAATGATAGCTCCTCGGTGATGCATGAATCCTAGGGCTGGAAAACTAGTTGTATGCTAGATCCTAGGATGTGGCATGAATCTTAGGATGGAAAAACTAGTGGAATGCATAATACTGCAGTCTTGGAAAAATGGAAAGAAATATAAAGCTGCCTGTAATTTGAATTAACAGCTGCCTGTTATGAATAAAGAAACATGTTTGAGATCATGGATTTTGAGAACGTGAATCTGGAAAGTGAAACATATGATGTTCTGAGATAAAGAGCTGGAACCCTACAGGGAATTAGGAGTGGAACTCCTGGAAAGAAAAAGGAATGGAACTGAGATGTAGTTTGTACTGTCTCTTGGGTACGCAGTACCAAGGGAAGTACCTGTACCTGTTTAGTGCAGAGTGGGGCCAGCCGCCCCAGGGACCCGGGGTTAGGATTGGCCGCTCTGTACCGACTTGTTGGCCCTCGTGTACGTAGTACCGAGGAGAGCTAGTAGTGTTAGGAGAGTACTAGCTACCCCACGGGCCCCGGGGTTCTGCTAGCCTCCTTCACCGACTTGTTAGGCCCACTAGGGCAAACCAGGGTAGTCAGGCGAGGGTGCGCGGACTGTGGAGGGGCAAGGCCCCGGTTTGGTTACTGTGGAGGGGTTGGACCCCTGTTACTGAGAGGGCTCTGCCCTGGTTCCGTGCTGTGCTTTGGGCGCACCCGTTAACGGAAACGACTGACCGCGTGCCAGTGCGGGCTAGCTACCTGTGCGTTTATCGCGCGTGCCGTAGTCACCGTTACGTCTGTCAGTGACCTTGGGGTGGTTGACTGAGGGTAGGATCACCACGGGGGACTCTCCCGGCCAGGAGAGCACCACGTGCTACTTCTACTTTTGGAAAAGACTGCAATCAAGATCGTTCCCACGAGGACATTCGAGATCAAGTAAAGGATCTGAGAAATAAATGAAATAGTGAGAAAAATTGAAAGATGTGAATAAAGGAAGTAATAGAACATAACAGCTACTGTACACTCTACTGTTGCCTTTAGTTAGTTTGCCACTCTACTCAGCGTTTTGCTGACGTGTTACACTCGTTACCTTTTTGAGGACCAGGTGTTGAGCAGCCAGGGTCGGCGGCTGCAGAGGACGCTGGACCGAGTAGGGTCCAGTAGAGTTACCACAGCCTTTTGTACCCCTTTTTGTTTCTGTTCTAGTGAGTAGTTTTTGTTTCCGCTGTACCTTCTTTACCTGCAGTTCTTGTTATATGATAAATGTTGTTTTACCGTTGTGGTGGTACCTACTGTAGTAGTTTCTTTCCTTACTGCTGTACTTTCTTACTGTTAGTTATATTCATGCTGAAGGTGGTTTATTTTACTGTCTTTTGGTTACTTCCTCGTTGGACGACTAGGTATTGGGATTAGTCGAGTCGGTCTGGTTCTCGTGTCTCGTAGGGACTCGGGAACCGGGTCGTTACAGGTCCCCTGCTCACATGCCTTGTACCCTCGCTCACCACCCACTACCGGTGAGCCTGAACCTATGCTCATGACCTGATTACCCGCAAATGGATCCAACTATGTCCCGAGTCTGAGAGAGGAAGATTTGTGAGAGGAGCGGGGGAGGGTTTTGCTCTGAGATATGTGGGCGCATGCCTTGGGATGCATGCTAAGGAAGAGGCTTCAATACTTAGCCTCTGAGCAAGGAGAAAGCTGTGCTTGAGAAGGCTTTAAGAAAAGAGGAAGCACTCTTGTGTGCTTACTGAGGCTTAGTGCCTTAGCACTTAAGTCGTCTGAGAATGTGGGGCAACATCTGATTGAGTCTTTGGTTCTGATACTGTGAAAACATTTAAAGTGCTTAAGTTGACGTGGATTATCTCATTGAGGCATTGTTGATTTATTTGAATAAATTGAATATGAGATATGTGCTTAATGAGAGGGATCTAAATGATGATCTAACTCACCACTTTTTAGGTTTTTTCTATTCTTTTTGTCCCTATACTTTCTGAGATACATTGGATTATATTTGAATATCAATTTGAGCAATTTATTCATTGCATATCTCTTATTGTGCTTAATTAATTGTGCTCATCATTCTTGAATTGAGATTAGTACGTGAATTCCACATTTGCTACCTGCGAACGACCTTGGACTCCAAATAGAATTCAAGTTTATAAATTTAAGTGTTTGTTGTGCGATTTAGAAGTGTACTATGACGACCATATCATAAATCTCCTTGATCACGCTACAACAAAACGGTTCCCCTCCACCTCAATATTCCACGCCTCCTTGATTGTTTCCTCGAACTTGGGCCTAGCCACCCAATAGTTGAGGAACCGAAAGGGTTTCCTCTTTTTGTGAAGGTTCACGAGTTAGAGAAGCAAGGCCGCATGTTCATTGAGGTTCGACATCCAATAATATGGACAGAGGTCGTGGGAAAGACATTTGGCCACTAAGGGTTGGCTAGACCTCAATCCAATCAGGAAGCAATATGCCATTCCCCTTGCACCATGTTGGACCAAGAGAGGGGGTTTCCGATTGTCGCAAGCTCAATAAGGCCACAGTCTCTTATGCATTCGTTGAACTCCATCGTGGCCCCCTAGCATGTGAGGGCTCCTCCCACTCTCTCTGAATGGAATCTGGTGTCGTTGAAGTCACTAAGGATCACCCATGGTCCATTCACCATGGTCGCTTGTAGCCAAAGAGATGCCCACAAATCCTTCCTTCGCTCCCTATCATTATGAGCATACACAGAGGTTACGTAAAAAGAGAGGCCCCCAAAGTTGGAGGTATGTATTGGTTTGTTTCCTCAAGCTTGGAAAGCTTCCAAGAGCTTGACTTCCAGGCCATGAGTACTCTTGAGTAGGGAGAGAGGTTGAGGTTAGAAGTGGCATTCCAATCTCCCAATAGCTTCCTTGAGGCATGCTCCCATCCAGCTAAAGTTAGCCTTATCTCCAAGAGTCCTGCGATCTAGACATCGTGAGTGCGAAGGAGTTCCAGGTGTCGAGGGACATTAAGCAAGAAGGGTGCATCACCGAATGCCTCATCCTTTCCTACCTTGAAGGACTCCCCCTTCTTTGTCTTGCTATTATTTTCCTTGGCTTTTTTCCAACCTCCCTCAGACTTCGTTTGCAACATCTCTGTGCAGTTCTCAAAGGTCGTGCTTCCTTTAGAGAAGTCCTTGGAAGAGTAGGCGACAATTTTCTCTCGAGTGTCCATGTCCCGCTCCTCCACACTCAATGGGGGGCCATTAAGATTTATCGGGTTGCTTCCAAAAATGTCTTGTTCGACATGGTTAACGGCCTCTTTATCAGGCTCCACTAGGAAAGGTGATGCACCATTCCCCAATGTCTTCCTTGAGTGTCCCTTATGATGGTGACTTTCCATTTTTCTAGAATTGCCATTATCCCCTTCCATAGAAGCTGCGTGGCACCAGACGAGGCATTAGTGTCCCCATCGTGTGCATTAATTCCAGATGGCCTCTCGCTCCCTCCTCCCTCTGTTCGCTCCCTCCTAAGATAAAGCTTCCGATGTCCTTCTAGCCTCAATCAGCCGTACAGGTCGATCCGGGCCCCTCCCTCAATCAAAATCGTCTGCTCTTCCTCTAAGAACAATCCTCTCCATGGTGCGGGACTCATCTCCGACATGCGTGGTCGTTCGTGGCTTGTGGGGGGTTGTACATTGCCTGGTGGTCATGGTGATGGGTGGAGGCCATGATCTGTGATCGAGTCGTGGTGGTAGCGACTAGTGTTGATCCCATCGTTCTCGTTCTTGAAATCGCATCCACTATGGCTAACGGTGGCTTGTTGACCTGTCGGTGGTCCGATGTTCGACTGCGTCGACTTTGTTGTATGTTGAGGGTGTTGTCTCGTGCTTTAGTTTGTGTTGATCTTTCTTTTTGTTTTTTTGGTTGTTTCTTTTTTGTTTAAGAACCACATGTAACCTTGAACTTTTACGGTCAAGATTACTGACATGAGTCAATCAATGGTCGAATTCGATCTTCGTTTATTTATATTCGATTTCTTGTTAGTGCGATCTTCAAGTTTATCTCGTTGGCTCTTTACCGTATTTACGAGCATGAGGTCACCCTCTTTTGGTAGGTCATCCAATTCCCGATCTTGAGACGCTTTTTTTTATCTGTTTTATTTTATTTTATTTTTTTTTTTTGAGTTTTCATTTTTCCCTCGTTTTTACGGAACATTACCTCCGCCTCTTCACGAAGGCATCAGGTATTTCCCTTTCTCCCTTTCCCGTTCAAATGCATACTTTTGTATCCGATACTTCTCCTTATCAATGATGACTTCCTTCGAAGAAAAAAAAAAATCCCCGCTTCAGCGTAGCATTGATGGTCCCTAGCCGCGGCATCAACGCCAGGTGCTTCACAAGAATTATTCCCCATGCACGTGGGGATGTCATGCACGAATCTGGCGGGGTCTTTCCCTCCTCGTGTCTCCTTAGGCTTCCACGTTAGGGGGTTCACCATGTCCCCCTCGTCCTCTTTCTCGAGCTCCTCCTGCCCACCCATGCATGGCGCCACCAAAGTGGCTGCTTGCGCCAGCTGGGCATTGTGTCTTGGTTGTGCCCGGAGACGCAACAGTACGTGCATCTTGGAGGGACCCAATCGTAGAGAACTTTGGTTGAATGGAGCTCCCTGCTCGATCGGAAGGGAGTAAGATACCTCCACGGTGGGGGGTGCTCCCTAGACGCTGAAAGCTCCACGCACAGCCTGACGTGATCCAGCGTGTTCTGAGCAATCATCCTTCGATCTCTTCCCAGTTGGATCCCCCTCGAGCTCTCAAGCTTGCACGGGACCTTCTTGGATCTAAGGTGGATGGGAAGGTTAGCGAACCGGAACCACACCGGGACTGCCGACGTTTCCGCACGCTTGAGCTTGGCGTCCGGAGACCACTTCGATCTGAACCACCAGCCAAGCCCCGAAGAGAAACCAGAGGCCCCTTTGCAGCGCCACAGCATGTACGATCATCCTTGCACTATAATTCTGCAATGAATATATATATATATATCATTCTCTCCATATTGGAGATGGAAAACCTTGCTGTGATCTAACTTTACGATAAAAACTTCGATACTTATGTAAAACGTCGAAGCTAAAAATTTGAAAAAAAATAATTCGTACCTTCTTCCTCAGACAGAAACCCATCCCGCCCCTTCACAAAGAAAAAGAAAGAACGAGGACATCATATCTAATCCTTTTAACTACATGCCTCTCTCTTGTACCAATATTGAGTAGAAACTAGGGTGAAGAGGGAAGTATGTTAACCGATACTGAAGATTGAAAGCTATATATAATCTACATTAAAAAACTTCGAGCAATGCAAACTCGAGATGGGTAACAAGAAGTACTATCGATTTCTTTTCCATTGGAAACCCAACTACTACGTTAATTCTTTGCTTTTATACGGTATGCAACAATTAATGCACATTTTTTGCATTTCTCTACAAGCCTAGTTTTCTTAGGGCTTAACCCTAGTAAACAAGTTACCATTGGCTTGGAGGATTAATGATGCCTCACGAAATGGTTTTAGAGAGAAAAAAACCATGTCCTTACTAATATTAAGTTAACAATGGTGTCAACGCTCCATTTTTAGCCTTTTTCACCTTGTCATCACAAGTTAACACCTATTTCAAATAAATAGAAACAGGTGTTAGTTCATAGTCATATATTAACCCTCCTGTCAAGTAAACAAAAATGAGGTTTATTTGAAAACATGAGTTTTCTAGCACCTCAAGTAAACTAGTCATGAGGAATCCAACACTCTCCTTATCTTCTCATGTTCTTAAAAAAGATTGAAACTTTCAACAAGCTCTTGATCATCAAAGAGATCTCTCCCATCCTCATTGCAAGATATTCCTTAAAATCATTTAAGTTCCATGAGAATTGTCTTCATTCATGTTTGTGTAATCGTGGCTTTTTAACTCTAATGGTTAAAAGATTTTTTGTTTTGATTTTGATGCGTTATTATAGCCAAATATCATCAATAAATTCTCTCTTAGAATCCTTCATAAACCATTATTTTGGCCTCCACTTTCCAAAATAAATTTTAGCTCTACTCTTGACTAAATTCTCCCCTACTACGAATGGCCCCCCCGCACCAATACTAAACCCCACTCCCTGATTTTGTCCACTTCATCAATTTGAACTATCTGGGCTTTAGAAGTATGGATGAGGGTTCCCCATAAAGTATGGGGACGAATCTTCTTTCACAAAATCCCTCATAAATTTCTTTGTGAACCCCTTTCCTTCAACCTTCATGTTACAACTTTGTTGTTGATCTAATATTAATTTTGCTAAATGTAACATTACTTCAAGGTGTCTAGTATTAGCTTTTAAAAAAAATAATGTTATTTTTCTTGTTTTTGGTCTAATTTTGAATCTTCTTGTTATCTTTTGCCTTGCTTTAATACCCGCCATGTTTAAATTTGAATGTTATATATGCATAATTGAGCACTGAATCATGCGGTAGGTTTAATAAGTGCTAGAAGAGGAAGAGGTGAGAAGATTGAATCTAAATTGAGGAAGATTGTGGTATTTTGCTAAGACTAAGAGAACGTACTTGTATGTTTTAAAAGATTTCATTGAAATTTAACTTTTAAAATATTGATCTAATTATACAAAAATCTTCTCCTCAAGAAGAGAAACACATAGCAAAAATTATGGAGCTAATTGAACATTGAATGTGGACGTTATGACCACAATAATTAAAATTATGTATATAAATGTTACTTTAATTACCCAAATTATCATTTATGTGATTGCAATGGTAAACCTCAAAATTGTAACGAAAATTCATGCCTCTAGTGACTTTGGTGAAGCAAAATTTTATGGCACCTATGTTATAGTTTTTCTTGGAGGATTGCAATAATAATATCTTCATTTTTTGGTCATATTTCTCTCTGTTACCCTGCATTGGGATGAACATATTTGTTGAAAAATAGAAGGAATAGAAAGCAAAGAGGGTTTAAAAAAAAAATTTGATAGTAAGAGAAGTGGTCATGTTGACTCTCTCGAGGTAGTCGAATTCTCCCGCCCTCTCTTCTTTGTTGCTATCCATCACATCGTCTCTCTTTGATGCATGAATAACTCCATACTTACAGTTGTGTGTATCAACACCCACCTTGGCTAACCATATCTTATCTCTTTTTTGAGGTTTGCTTAAGCTTTATTGTTGGCTCTATACTCCAACCTTGTTGCAAGGACCTACTCTACATGATCAATGTTGGTCAATGGCAAAAAGTGCCTCTTTGACAAACCCACTTCCTCTCTTCTAAGGCAAGTTCCAATTGGTCTTGGTCATAAGGAATGAGATTAGATCTTGGATGGTGTTTTGCAAGCTTCTCATGGCCATAACTACCACCTTTGGTCTTTTCCTTGTCTTTTCGTGATGCAGTGTTTTGACCACCAAGCATCTGCTCATCGTGGGTAACCCATTCCAATATAAGTTATGTTCATGCAAGGAGACTAATTAATTATCAGAAGGCCAAGTCTTGACAAGTCACCATCAGTTTCATCTTCATAGAGCATCAACTTCCATCAATCTACCTAGGCAAATCACGTTGTAAAGGACTTGGTTTTGGGATGCCTTATTTGTCTTGTCATGCATAAATGGTTGTTTCAAGAAGAATAGCTCATCGCTACATCCATGGTGAAGGGGATAGTGGATTTGATTCGAGCTCTTCAAGTTGGAGAATGGTTTTGTTTGTTTGAGTTTCACTTTATATTTGTGGCCTTTATCTTTCTTCTTCTTCTGTTGGTACAACTTGCTTATGGGTCCATGCGCGAGACCATTTCGAACACGATGAAGATTTACACGAGATCCTCGTTCAATTTCCTGCCAAACGCAAATCACCGAGTCACCATGTCTTCGATGCGATGACACTTGTTGTGATCCCTCACATGGAATTGGTTCAACTAAAGATGGATGCCGCTTACTACTTAGAGTTCTATTTTGTTGGCTTTCCTTGCTACTCTGTTTTATTTTTGATGTATTCATTCTCCTCCATGAAATGAGATTTGATATTTCAAAGAGAACATTTGGTTGCAAAATGGAATGGAGGAAAAGGAATGGAAACGATGTAAAGAATTAGAACAACAGGATCAAAGAGGTTTCTCCTTCGAAATTAGAGGAATTCAGAGGAAAAAAAAAAGGAGAACTCTATTATAATCTTATTATACATATCTTATGAATCCTAACTCCACGATAACAACGACAAATATTCTGAAGAGAAATCTAAAACATACATCTACAAATCATTCATGTATCCATGCATGACCCTATCATCCATTCCTCTCCTCCTTCCTTTTTCCCTTTCTAATCCTTCCTTCGAAGACGCAAGTCTTAAAACCCTGTATACCAACTGCCTTGAGAAGTAATTCTATCCAGTGTGTTCCAAAGACCTCATCCGTAGCTTTCCCCGTCCGTCTCCCCTCACCCACCAACGGTGGGTGTGCTTCACTTGCCGCCGCCGCCGCTTCTGCTCCCTCTGGCCACAAGTCTCTCCTTCTCCCCTCCCTCAGGGAAATGGCCACCACCTCCCCTCTCACGTCTCTACTTAGCCACCGCCCCCACCTCCGCCTCCGCCTCCGCCTCCACTCCATCTACGTCCGCCTTTCCCCACGCGCTCCTCTCCACCCTCTCGCAGGGTACCCTCCCCATCATCTCCGCATCGCCCCGGCATCGGCCCCGAGCACCCGCCGCTTCGTCCGCATGGCATCCGCAACCGAGGTCTCAAGCGAGCAGCAAGGGTGAGGCCCCTCCCTCTTCTCCTCTCTCAGTTACCCACCTCCTTACTCGTGCAAACAAGGCTCTCCCATCTAGAGGAGCTCTTGACGGGAATGGCACCATTGCGACGCAAACAATACCCGTAACGTCCACAAAATAGTACCACATTGGAAACTTGGAAGAACCGAGGTGTAGTTGTGAGGGTTGAGAATTACTGCTTGATAACTCAGGTTCAAGCATTTTGCGCCGCTGTCTTGGGTCAATCGGACCGAAATCCAACAAGTTGTCGTCGTTAATTTTTTCCTCCGCATGGTACCGTAGTAATTTTGTATTTGAAAATAAAATGTGGGAGGGGATGCCTTTGTTGTTGCTGTTCCATGGCAGCTGAAAAGACTGGGGATTTTATGCAAGCAAATCCATGAGTTTCGAACCACAGTTTTTATTTCCCACAATTACATACGAATTTTTCGTCCTTTTCTTTTAAAAATACAGATGATTTTGTCTACATAGAGGATTTGGATTCTATGGAATTCCTGGTCGTGGGATCAAACCTAACGAAAATATGGTATTTGCTAGTATGGAGACTAGTTGCTTTATTGCCCTGTAATCTGATTAGAATAGGTTTTTAAGGGTAGTCTGGCTAAGTAAATCTCGGTTACCGTATCGTGCTAGAAATTGTGACAAGAAACAGGACCTGGAATCCAGTTTTGCGGAAAAGAATTCCATGATATAGAATCAGGTCAAGTCTTCCCATCAAAGCTGTTGTCTTTAGAAAACCAAATCGAGAGAATGGCACCACTTCTTAATTTATGAAAATTAAATAGCAACGAATAAATTGTTGCACCTATCTGCTTGATACCCAATGATTTTATGTTGAGTGCACCTGCGTTGCATTGGCTTCAGATCCATACTGACCTATGTGTTAAGATTCGGTCTCCATGTCACTTGCTGTTTCATCCATATATTGTACCTAGGTGATATGTTGAAAGGGTAGTCCTGCAACTAAATTGTGAAGTATAAACAATGACCATCGATGTAGAATTGTGTAATTTTTTTACGAATAGTTATTTATGCAGCTTTTCAGGCTGTACGCAATCAATGCTAATGACATGGATTTTAAGAGCTGACCATATAACTGTTTTTCACTAGATCAGGACCAGTTTTGACATCTAAAATCCCACATAAAGGTCGTATTTACCATGAGACATATGGATGCCAGATGAACATTAATGATATGGAGATTGTGCTATCCATTATGAAGAAAGCTGGGTATGCACAAACTGTGGAAGATCCTGAAAGTGCAGAGGTCATTTTTATCAATACTTGCGCAATACGAGACAATGCTGAACAGAAAGTCTGGCAGCGGCTGAATTATTTTTGGTTCCTTAAAAGGGAATGGAAATACAATGTTTCAATAGGAAGGTCTGGCTCGTTGCACCCACCTAAAATAGTCGTTCTTGGATGCATGGCAGAGAGACTGAAGGACAAAATACTTGATACTGATAAGATGGTTGACGTAGTATGTGGTCCCGATGCATACAGAGACCTGCCCAGATTACTAGAAGAGGTTGATGCCGGGCAGAAGGGAATCAACACTCTCTTGTCCTTGGAAGAGACTTATGCTGATATCAGTCCAGTCAGAATTGCAAGCAATTCTGTTACAGCATTTGTTTCTGTCATGAGGGGATGCAATAATATGTGCTCGTTTTGTATTGTTCCATTTACTAGAGGGAGAGAAAGATCCCGACCTGTTGATTCCATTGTGCAAGAGGTTGCTGAGCTTTGGAAGCAAGGTGTTAAAGAAGTCATGCTTCTTGGTCAGAATGTCAACAGCTATAATGATACATCTGGTGTGAAAGATGTCAAACTGGGAGCTAATTGGCAGCTCAGTGAGGGATTTTCTAGTATGTGTAAAGTGAAGAATATGGGTTTGCGCTTTGCAGATCTTCTAGATAGATTATCAACAGAGTTTCCTGAAATGCGTTTCAGATTTACATCTCCACATCCTAAAGATTATCCAGATGAGTTACTGTTTATAATGCGAGACCGCTATAACATCTGCAAAAGTATTCACTTACCTGCTCAATCTGGGAATTCCTCTGTGCTTGAGAGAATGCGCCGCGGTTATACAGGAGAGGCATACTTGGAGCTTGTAAAAAAAATACGGGACATCATTTCAGATGTTGGGATAAGCAGTGATTTCATATGTGGTAAGCACTTTGATATTTGTTTGATTCTATGCACCCAATATTGTTGTTATATCATCATCATCATTATTGCCATTTTACCTATTCCGATGTTTGCCTTTTTCTTCTTATTGCAAGTGTATCAGCTTATCACAGTTACAACTCTTTTCATTCTCTCTCTCTCTCTCTCTCTCTCCACACGTCAATTTTAAGCTATCTTTCCATTTGTGGGTGATTATTTATTCTATCTTTACTATTTAGTCTAGTTGTTTATGGACCTTGGATGTTTTACAGAAGAGAACCATATACCTATTGATGGCAGAATAATTTAATGTCTTCTGCATTGGCAGGAAATTTTTGTGTAAACAATAAAAAGCAACAATTGTTCTATAACAAGGAGATAGAGCCTCACCATGAAAACATAATCTTTGTCTATTTCTTAAAATAAGGTTTCCATGGGATAAGAACACACCATAAGGACGTTAAGGTATGCAGTTCATCCTTCATTTGTGAATTCTGACTAAGAAGAACTAGACTAAACTCATATTTCAATTTTGTGCTCCGGTGAGGCTATGGGATACTTTGCATTAAGACTTGTAATATACAAAGACAGAAGACAGTGCTGACGTGATTGTTCCTATCAAAGGAGGATATCTTCTGAAAGATGCCCCAAATCGTTGGAGAGATTTGATTGCTCCTTTTTTCGCACATGGATGCACTAATCACGCCTCTCCACTTAATACTTTACAGAAACTCTGACAAGAGAAAATGAGAAATGTACATTTTTTCACTTTACTCCTTGTTTCTCTGCCCATACAACGCAAAAGAGAAAAGAAACTTTTTAAATGCATCTAACTTCTCAAAGGTAAATAGGTTACTTTTACTCCCTTTTTTTAAAAAAAAGCAAGTGGATGGTATGTTAAATAGTTTTCTTAACCATTATATTTTCATGAAATTACAGTATTGCTTAGCTTGATGGTCTGACTTAATAACATTGTTTTGAATGCCCATGGTGTGTCCATAGCATTCTCACGAAATGGTATTTTTCTGACGTGGGGTGGCATTAGCACACATGTAATGTCGAAATGCATGAGTGTCAATAATATTTTTGAAACTATGGATAATATGTCGATAAGTTCGGAGAAATGATAGCATTAGGTGCAATTCTAATTCGTTATCATATTTTAAGGTCAATATAGGTGTCTCAATAGTCAGTTTTTACCTATTACTATTTTTGTAAGTGATTTAAATTTTGATGACATACTGTCAACATGTTGTTGAAATAACTTTTTTTACTTAAGCCATATCGACATCAATACAGATTCTGATGAAAGGTATGGGCAAATTATTTTCTATAGGAGGACTTCAGTAAGTAGGCTATATATGATGATTGTATAGAACATGGAAAAAAAAGTAGCATGGAGAAGGATGCTTTTTTGGCAATTCTATGGCAGCATTTAGATGGCAATGATATATATATCTTTCTTTTTGGTCCCTAAAAAAGTTAAAAGATGGCTGCCAGAAGTCATCAGCTGTGCCAATGTCGTTACCATTTAATTTGCAGGAAGCATTTGTAAATGCTTAAATAAAATGTTAACCGTGAATATTTGGAACTGTTGCGTACCCGAATTATTATTTTAGTTGTTTATTTATGTTGAGAATGAGTTGGTGGGATGACATTATTTAAATTTTCAGTGGCTGAATGTAGTTCCTCGGACTAGACAACTAACAAAGGGCCAATACATCCATCTCTGCAAGACAGTTGATTTACAATCATGTATTTGAACTTACACATTTGATGTCTAACAAAATTTTCTTGAATAATTTAATTACTGGTGAACCATAATTCAGAAATGAAGCTTTACCTGATAATTAAACAATGTTTAATCTTTCCATAAGGAAACATTCTTTATGATGCCATTTATGGACCTGCAGTTCCCGAAGCATCCATGTTGTACTATTACCGAACATCTTCTTCTAATGAGCTTATGCCTGTGACCATTCAGCTGACACCATGGTCATGGGTTGTGGCAGTTAACTTGATTTTGACCTTTGCAGGCTTCTGTGGAGAAACAGAGGAGGAACATGCTGACACAATAAGCCTCATAAGAACTGTTGGCTACGACATGGCTTACATGTTTGCTTATAGTATGAGGGAGAAAACTCATGCCCACAGAAATTACACGGACAGCGTTCCAGATGATGTCAAGCAGAGGAGATTGGCAGAGCTTATCGATGCATTTCGAGAAACAACTGGACAGAACTATGACTCTCAGATTGGAACTATCCAACTTGTACTAGTTGAAGGACCCAACAAGAGGGCTCCAGAGATACAATTGATTGGCAAGAGTGACAGAGGGCACCGTGTTTCCTTCGTTAATACTCCCATTCCACATGCAGTTGAGGACGATGGCGAGTCAAATCCCAAAGTAGGTGATTATGTAGAAGTCTGCATTACGAAATCAACGCGGGCATCTCTATTTGGTGAAGCCCTAAGGCGCACTAGCTTAAGACAGTTTTACATGGGCAAGACAGCGGCTGCTGCATGTGCTAGTACCGTGTGAATCAAATCGATATAATCTTTACCTGAAATAGCTATGTAACCATCTATCTCAACTTTTTTCTAGGGTTGTACGTGCTATTTGGGATCTAAGATCGGATGTTGCACGAATGGAGGCAAGGAATATATGTAACCAACAGTTATTGGTGTTGGAAATGGCTTGGTTTGTTTTTCATTGCTATCTTATTTAAAAGAAGTGAGAAGGCTTCCATAATGGAGTTTATGAGCTTCTTGTTTAAGCATGAAAGTGATGCCCGTAGAAATTGTACTGTGTAGCTCAGGCTTTCTTCCTTCCTAGGTACTGAGAAGAAAAGTTGTGCCTTTTGACAGCAGAAAACAGAAGATAATCAAATCAAACATGATGTATGGTATCCGTGTGCAAATACTCGGTTTCTCTGTGAAATACTTGAAATCGCTTTGTTAAAATGAGCAAACGAAGGTTTAACCACTTTGGTCAAATTGTATATAAAATGGAGTTAAAAGTATTTGCGGTATTCGATCCAATCTTGATTCTTGAGCACGGAGGTACCACGCTTCTTCATGCTACGGCCTCATCTTCAAAATCTGTCATTTTAATCGTTTGCAGAAGATCATCGATAAGGCTTCAAAATATCTTGTTCGGTTTCATGAGTAAAAAGATAACAGGACCGTAAGATTCGGCCCAAAATGGATTGGTGATTTATCTTTTTCCGAATTTTCATTTCGATCCTCGCGTTGCAGACGATTGTTTGTACCGTCAAGTACATAGGATGTCCATGCTTAGATCTTAATCAAATGAACCTTTATTTAGAGCATTGGAGTTGGAAATTGATTCCAAGTGCCTGATGCACTCAATCCCGTTTCAAAAAATAGACGCACTCGATCCTGACAGAATTTGTTTTAAATGGATTGAGTAAATTTAACCAACTTATTGTCTACTTGGCTTTTTAATATCAGATTTATCCACGCTAAAAGGAATAACAATTGACGGACTACTGATTTGCAAATGAAGATTGAGAGCTCAAGAATCGCTTTGTATCAATAGATGAAAATATCACCAAAACCGGCAAGTTTTGAATTGATCCAACCCACCTGTGACACCAATCTAATTTCATGGATTAGACAGCAGTCTGCAACAAATACAGGCAACACATCGATGTGGCTACAACCAACCAAATCAATTCTAATTGGAATTCTGTGGCTGTAATCAACCACCGAGCAGCAAAATAGTTCACCCCAAATTGTAATGCACCTAATAACTTGCATAAATCTTAGCCTGATTTAGATGTCATTACTGCCACAACCATAAGACAAGCTAACGTTGTCACCAAGGGATTGAGAGAGTGGCCACTTCATTGGCATCCAAAAGGCCCTCATCAGTACAAAGGCAAATGCTGCGCTTTACAGTTGAAGGATAAGTTTTCTGGACTCTCCAGTGTAGCAAAATGAGTACGTTTTCTCCGGAGATTAAAATAAATAGAGCAGCTCGGTGCATGAATCTCCCATTATGTTCAGAGTCCAAGAAAGGATTGAATCGCTTGGGTCTATTGCTCTGAAGATTCAGATATTATCGGAGAATCTTGTCCCATTGACCAAAATGTAATCATCAGATGTATCCCTTGCTGATGCAGTTCAGGCAGCGCTGTACACTGCAAACGAGAAATGAAAGCAAACTTAAGACATAAAGTAACCCCGCTTGGAAGCAACAAATTATCTGTCCACATTAATGCTCTATTTGGCAACATGCATCTCCTATATAGAGATAGTTAATTCTTTCGACACCATGTGATTAGTCCTGGCAATCAAACCAAATGAACTAAGCCAGATAGGGCTCATTTGGCAGGAGCCCATCTAAGATAACCCACTCTTGGGTCTAGTAACTACATCACATATATTTCCAAGGTTCGAGTGTATTGCAATCCACTAATACCACATAAATCTTTTCAAAGTCCACTTTATTGTTAATCTTATAATTCTTGCTACCTGATTAAAGAAAACTATGAAGTACTTTCCATGAATAATGAAAATATGAACCATCTGGGTTAGCATATCTTAGAGAATGCCTTTGAGACATGTAAGATTTGCATTCTAAGCTAAGAGGTAATTGGTACAATGGGTTTTTTGCATTCTGAGATTGCTTCTAAAGTTCACAATACATACTAGATAATTAATGTACAAGTGTGTGTGCGCGCGCATCTCTCTCTCTTTATATATGTGTGTGTTTGTGTGTGTGTGTGCATTTAAGACATAAGTACACATATACTGCATGCAGTCGTGTGTATATAAGGGTAAGATGGGGCTGCCCAATGCGCTTTGAATTGGACCTATAAACTTTGGAGATTCAAACAAATTAATATAAGAAAGAAGTGCTTTATATTGCATTAAACCAAACATCTATCCTCTTTTTTAAAAAAATATCTAGATCATTGAAATTTTTGACACTTTTGAAGGAGGGAGTAGGAGTGTCAAATTAAATTGAATTACATATTTCTTACTTTTGCTAGCATGTTCAAATTCCCAACATTTGGTGTGAACAATAGCCATGCATAGAAGAGCCACTTGACCATCTCATTGGACAACCCCATGATAACGTAAAAACAAAAAGAGAGAAGAAAAAAAAAAGAAAAAGGGAGACAAAGAAAAAGAAGAAAGCCGTCTATGCTCACCCATACACACATAATGAGCCAAAGGCTACGCATTTCTGCAAATACATCTTTAAATTCTAAAAGTTTCTCAATTATCAACTATTTTACAAGTGCTTCACAGAAGTCAGAAGATGTTTTACGTCTCAATTTTTTGCAAACTTAACATAATTACAAATCATTTACAAAAGTCTTTTAACTTTTTTCAGACAAATATTTCAGGTTTTTTAGGGAAAAGGGAAAGTGCAGTTGAGCTGCACCCAATTATATGCAGCTCAGCAAATCCACCATTGGATCAAGTTTGATCTAGTGGCTCACATTGTTTCACTCTTCTCCAATCCTAACTAATCTGTTTCCTCCTCTTCCCCAAGTCTGCTTCCTCCCACAAACTGCAACCCTTCAGCTCCACCACCACCCCTTCTTCCCTTAGCCACCCAATGCCATCCCTTCTTACCTCCAAGCACCCTACTCTTACCCCCTCCCTCCACTAATGCCCTCCCTCCCTCAACCACCTGACACCACCACCTCCTACCGACAGGCCTCCTCCCTCCATCGTTGTCCTTTACTCGTCCCCCATGGCCGCCCCTCCCTCCCCCAACCACCTGATGCTACCCCCTCCCATCCAAGGCATCCCAGCCTCACCCCCTCCCTTCTCGACAAGTCGACTGCCACCCCTCCCTACTCCACGTCCACCCCTAGATACCCCTCCCTCCACAAACCACCCCTCCCTTCCTACATCACCAAATCTTAGAGTGTTACACGAAGCTGATCATTTACAAAGAAGTCAGTTCATGATTACTAAAAAAATTGAACATTGAGATCGTAGTTTCAAACCTTTGAAGGACTTAAATTTGAAAATGTCAACAAAATAGTTATTCAACATCTAAATGTCCAGCATCTATAAAATGTGATTAGTGGTTTATATCTACAGCTTGGCACTGTCAATGATTACACTGTCACGTGACAGCAAAAACCAAGTGCATTGTTTATGCCAGAATGAGCATATGGAACCCATAGCACGTGGATTTTAAAACTCATATTGGGATGTAAATGTGCAATTCTGATGAGAGAACATGCTAAGCAAAAGTCTAATCATCAGGTGTTAACCAAACAAGATGAGCCAAGGTGACTCAAACTAGCTCCATGGATCACTTTCAGCCTCAATGTTAGGGAGCCTGATTTATTCAGCTTGATAAATCTGTATAATGACATTCAGGTGTTCTACTTGGCCTTTATATTATGTGGTTATTTTTCATGACATTAATTTTGAATTTCTAACCATTATCGGTCATTAATTTGAATTTGTAACCATTATTGGTGACAATTCTAGTCAGTCATATCTACAGATCTTAGTTTTGATGTTGGAAAAGTTATTTTTATCTTCCATTATTTTCATCCATCCAGTTTTCAGTTTCCTTTGTAATCCTTTGTGTTTCTCTGCCTAAAGGGACGAAGCAGCTGTGAGCAAGCATCTGGCACTAGTATGTCCTTGATTGTGAACTCAAATAGAAGAATTTTAATGAGATTTTTGGCAATGTTTTAATCTGAGATGTGTTTACACAACGATGCTATGACAAGAAGCGATTTTGATAAGTTATTGTTTCTGGCTTCTGTGGAAAAAATATGCAACAATAGAAGCAATGCTAGTAACCGAAACCCAGATTGACATCCTACTGTCACACCCATCATCTTATTTGTCTTTCAATCTCTCACATACAATTCCTCAAGCTCTCAGAAAACAACCATGAGATTGCACATTCTCAGCTTCTGAGGAAGCTGTGGTACATCATGAGTAGCTGCAGCGAGATCACAATCCTCAGATTCTCCTTCAGCTGTGCATCTAGCACGATCAATGTCTGCTTCCTGTGGACCACCTTGAATGCCATGGGAATGCCTTGAATACCTGTTGTTTGCTTACTGTCGTATCCTCGAATAATGGGGGATTCAACAAGGTGGTGAAGACTAGCCAGGGGTTGCACTGTAGGAGGGGTATAGGTGGGCAATCACACGTCAGGAGGGATAGGAGGTGGAGGGGCCCCATGAGAAGGAGGAGGATGTGGAGGGGGGGTGGGAGGTGGAAATGGTGATGAGGGATGGGGAGGAGTTGGAGGAGGTGCGGGAAGTGGAGGGTGAGGGGGACTCATACGAAGGTCGTGGGCTTGGGTGGTGGCTCTGGCAGAGGTGGGGGAGGAGGGGGAAGAGATGGCTTAAGGGAGGGGGCTCAGGTAGAAGTAGTGGGACCAGAAGGGAAAGGAGGAGAAGGACGTGGAGTGTGAGTGCAACAGGAGGGGGATGGGGCAGAGTGGGAGGTGGGCAAGCAACAGTAGAGGTAGGAGGGAAAATGGTGTGCCACGGGGGGTAGGTGGCAAGAGAAGGTGGACGAGGGAAGGTGTTCTGAGGTAGGGCCAAAGGGCTAGAGGGAAATGGTGTCATAATCAAAACTGTCCATTGAAAATGGGTTAATTCAACAGCTAAAATCAGCAGCTGCACCTAAGGTGTGTGCAACTAAGCTGCAAACACCCTGCCCTCTTTTTTTTAAGATGAGTTTTACAAGTTTTTCTGTTCTTAATGAAATTTCAGATAAAATTTGCTTTAAGTGGTAAACTTTATACCCACATGGTTGGATTGCTCAATATACATTTCAAGGTACATCAAATATCATTTTGGCTCATTTACCTTGTTTGAGATGTAGACTCACAGGAAGGGTCCTCTATGTGTGCATGTGATGGTTGCCTAACCCTAAAAGTGATAGGAACTTCCTTAGTAGATTGCAATGATAATCCATATTAATGATGTAATAATCTAAATTTTATTATTTATCCTCGTAGTAGTAGCCTAGACTTGACAAATATTGCAAAATTCAGAAAGGGACCTGTTTCCATCGCATGTAGGGCAAACACAGGGATTAATGGCAATTGGATCATGCAAAGGTGACCATTTTATTGTGGAAACCCCTTTGCATAGCTTGCAAGAATAGAACCCCTTCCCTCTGCATATCTCACAACGTGGAGCAAACTTTTTCTGCCAAAAAAACAAGCGCATAATATTAAACTGAATGGCATGAAGAGAATTTGCACCAAAACAACCTCCTTAAAATCTCAGAACAAGTTGAGTTGCAGTACCTTTTTGTCCCCTCCGGCGGCATTAAATAATCTGACCAATGCTGATACTGCAACCGTCCCTCCAAAAAGGATTGCATATGCTGACCATGCAAATTGCAGGACTGGATGAAGCCTGCCAGCCATAACCTTCTGGAACAAATCTAAGAATGACATTCAACAGTAGCTTCAAATTTGAACTACAAAGAATGTCTGCATAACTAGGAGCATTCTAATAAAAAGTGGCAAGTGATATATATATATATATAGAGCCAGCAAAAAAAAACACTAACAATAGGCAGGAGAATGCCCAAAGTACATCAGGATTCTATATATCCATTCGTAAACATCATACGGACATCCATGAAATTTTAACCAGCCAAAAAGGCAAGAATTATGGAAGGCGAGGGAATTTGGCAGTGCCAATCAAGTGCCAGTTATGGAAAACGCAGCTGCTTTGAATGCACCTGAGACCGGCATTTATACACCAAAGGCTGCGGATACCCAAAACAGTGAAGTCAAAGATGTGGATCTTAACTTGTAACGAGGAGGGTGCAACCCATTTTCACCTTCTACAAGGGGAGTCCGGATCCATCTTGCTCCAATTCTCCCCTCCCCCATTCCGAACCCCTTATGTTGGCTCAGTCTCCTCCCTTCCTTCCCCCTTTGCTGCAGGATGGACCCAAGCACGCAGAAGATAGAGGGCTAGAGGATGAACAACAGCGCACAGAGGAGTGACCCCCGCAAGTGGGGTCCAATGCAGAGGACTAGCCTAGCCTTACCATGGTGAAGTGGAAGCCAACAATCCACACACAACGGCGACCTCTATATCAGTTGTGTTGGAGATTCCGGGGCAAGAAACATAAGGTGACCACCTTGCATTCGAAGGGGACCACCTCCTCAGTGGACAGTAAGGAACAGCAGTGCCAAATAGCCAATGATGGGTAGGGGACCTGCACGACGGAGGAGGCGAAAGGGGAATGGGAACTCCTGGCTGAGGCTACGGGATTCCACCGCGTTAATGGGGGAGGCTGGAACAACCCACATTGACAGGAATTCTCTCGTGGAATGTGAGGGGTTTAAATGACCCCTCAAGGAGGTCGGTGCTGGACCATTACGTTAGATCTTGGGGCCAGCATTGATTCGATTGCAAGAAACAAAGCTAGGGAAGTGTGATGTAAGGACTTGGAATGAGGTGAGGGGCAACTTCATGGAAGGGTTCGCAACCCTTGATGCAATTGGAAGATCTAGCGGGGTAATTGTGGCCTGGAAGGAGGATGTGTTCACAGTGGAAGCAAAGATGGTGGGCTCCCATGTCCTTTCAATGCAATCCTTATGGAGAAGTGATGACAACAGGATGGTGATCTCAGCGATGTATGGCCCTTGTAAGGAGAATGCCTGTGCCCAACTGTGGGAGGATCTGTCGCAAGTGGCAAAGTGGCTATAGGGATATCCGTAGTTGATTGGGGGTGACTTCAATGTCACTCTTACAGCAGAATATAGACCGAGTGACAAAGAGCAAAGGGAACGTGGCTCGGAGGTGTTTGCAAATTTTGTGACCATGCACAGACTGATTGATCTCCTAGTTAACTCCTGTGCATACACATGGAGGAGTTCGAGCGGCCTGAAATCCAGAATTGATAGGTTCCTATGCAACGTGGAGTTTGTTAAGGCTTTTCCCTTAGCGGAGGTATGGCCGATGGACATGTCATTCTTAGAACATACCCCTATGCTATAGAGCCCCAGTAAAGAACGACACTTCAGGACGTATTTTACGTTTGACAAATCATGGCTCTTAGAAGAAGGATTCAAAGGACTAGTGGAGGACAAGTAGAGGTCCTTCTCTCTGGCTGGTTCAAAAACAGCAAAGTTTGAGTTAAAGCTGGTCATGCTAACGATTTTCCAGAAGACATATAAGAAGGAAATCCAAGAGGAAAGGAATAGGAGGATTGAGGCTTTGGCAAGGATATCTAGGTTAGACAAAACTAAGGACTCTAAGGTCCCTACTGAGGAGGACTAAGCAGAGAGAGATAGACATCTACATACAGTCCAGTTAAAGGACAAGAAACAATAAGTGGAGTGGAGGATGAAGTCAAGGAAGAAATGGCTCAAAGAGGGAGACTCCAATACGTGCTTCTTCCACTTGACAGTGTCAGGTATGAGGAGGCGGAACAAGATTGACCATGTGCTTGTTGACTGTAGGGAGTATATAGGGAAGGAGGATGTGGGCAAAACAATCTCTGACTACTTCACGGCCTTTATGGGAAGGAGGGGGTCTTGGAGGTGGATGGGAGCAGACACGATCCATTTATGGTACACAAGTGGACCTACTTCGAAGTTCTCGGAAGACGATGTGAGGCAGGCGGTGTGGAGCCTTAATGAAAAGGGCAGTGCTAGGCAAGATGGTTTCCCAATGTACTTTTACAAGGAATTTTGATCCCTTTTGAAAGAGGAGGTCATGGAGGTGATGGCAGAGTTCACCAAAGGAAACTTGGGGTTTAAGAAATTGAATAAGTTCTACATGTTCCTTCTGCTAAAGAAGGAAGGGACGAAGGCGACAGAGAATTTCAGGCCGATTACTCTCTCCAATGCCATTTACCTTATTGTGGACAAGATTTTGGCAAACAGACTTACAAGTGTTAGATGACATCATTTCTCCCGTGCAGACAGCGTTCATACCTGGCAAGAACATACTAGATGGCTTTGTCCTTGCTTCAAAGATCTTGACACATTGGAGGAGGATGAAGAGAAAAGTGTTCCTTTGAAAGGTGGATTTCAACAAGGCCTGTGACTCGGTTCAATGGTCTTTCTTGTGGACGTCCTTAGTAAGGAGAGGATTTCCACCACTCTAGGTGGACTAAATAAAGCGATGTGTAGCGACCACCACTCTCTCCATTTTAGTGAGTGGTAACTTGGTTGGAGGGTAGGTGCAGCCATGACAGGGAGTTAAATAGGGATGCCTGTCGGCGCCCATGCTCTTTGCTTCAGCTATGACACCCTTAAGAGATTGACTTAATGAGCCTACTCAGCCAACCTCCAATGTGGTTTCTTGGCTACTAATGGTGTGATGATTCGAATACTTCAATATGCAGATGACACGCATTTTTTTATTAAAGACCCTATAATGGAAATGAAGAAGTTGCAACTTCTTTTGGAGTTATTTGGAGATGCCTCCAATTTACATATCAATCTAAGTCCTCCATTGTGCCGGTCCAGATGGAGTAGGAGGCTTAGCAATGTAGCCAAGGCCTTTGCACCGCAGAGGGGGCTCTACCTCTATCCTATATTGGGCTTCCTTTCTCCAATAAATGGATTTCCTTGCTATAATGGGCTCCCCTCACAAAGAAAATGGAGAAAAGGTTGTCTAGTTAGGCTTCTAAGATTCTGTATAGAGGGGGTAGACTGACACTCCTAAAGGCAGTCTTGCTTTCTATGCCCACTTCCTGTCAGTCTTCAAGATGCCACAGAAGGTGGAGAAAAAGATATCCAGCCTCATGAGAGACTTCTTTTGGACCAGCTATGGGTCCTTTGGAAGGGGTGCAAGAATGTTGCTTGGGAGGAGGTTTGTAGATCGGCGAAGGAGGGAGGCCTTAGACTCAGAGATTTATGCACCATGAATGATAGCTATTTAGCAAAGTGGGTGTCCAGGATGATGGGTGATTGCGCAGCAATCATAGGTCTTAATTGACCTAAATTAGGTTAGGACTTAGCATAAGTTAGGGTTATTCATGCATGTATACGCATTATCTGCATCTTTACTACTTTCCTTTAGCTATGCATAAAATAATGTTATAATGTGCTAATTAAGTGCATTATGTCGATTGCAGGGAATAAACTGATCAGGAGCTGGATCTGAAGCTGGACCAGGAATAACGGGAGTTGTAGCAGAGCTGGAGCAGAAGGCCTAGTTTAAATGTAGGAATAATAATGTAAGTGGGTTAAAGGTTTTCTATTCTATTAAGTAGAAATAAAGTAGTAAAATGTGAAGAGCATAGGTCCATCCTAGCCCTAGGATAGCCTAGAAACTTCCCCAAGCCTTAGCCACCCTTAGATTAGGTCACAACACCTTAGGAAGCCCTAAAACCCTAGTTCCAACCCTTCTCAGGACGTCCAGATAAGTTTTAATACGTCCAGGACCCTTAGCCAACTCCCGCACACTTCAAACCCACTTCTGCAGTGTTATTGGACGTCCAGACACTTTGTCAGACGTCTAATTTCTGCAGAATACCGAAAACAGAACCTGAAATCCTTCCTGACTTTGATTAGACATCCAGACAACAAGTCTAATCTTCTGATTTTTGAGTATAAGACGTCTGATTCTATAATTAGATGTCTGATACTGCTCTCCAATTCCTGTTTTGATATTTAAGCCTTGATCTTGGATCTCTAGGGCCCTAAACCCAACTCCAACCCCATAGGAACCTAAATTAAGGTGCCATCACCCTAGTACATCACCTCTAGACCTCCCTAAGGATCTAATTAGGTCCTCACTAAACCTAATTGACTTGGATTTTAGTCAATTCCATCAGCCTATTCAATTGGACTCATTGAGTCCAATTGAGCCCTGATCTCAGCACACACTGTCCAATTGGACTTAGTGAGAGTCCAATTGACCTAGACCTGACTTAATTGAGTTGTTTTACTCTCAATTAAGTTTCCACACACCCAATTAAACTTGTATTAAGTTTAATTGCACTTTATCTTAGTGAATTAGGGTTTATAACCCTAATTTGAGACCTACCTTAACCTAAACCCACTAGAACCCGACCTAATCAACCTAGCCACCTAAGTTTCGACCCACACATACCCACACACACCCACACACACCATCCACACGAAAATATCTAGCCTAGAGTTCTCTAGAACTCTCTACCATGTGTGATTGCCTTGGTTGCCAAAAATAGCAACCAAGAGTCATTCAATTTTTAGATCCACATTTGGTGGATCTAAAAACCACCATCCACCCTCTCTCTCACTCTCCCACGAGCTCCCACCATAGGCCTCCCTAGAGAATTCCATAATTCTCTAGAGAGCTTCCATTGGGTCTATAAAAAGACCTCATGGGTGGCCATTGGCACCCATTCACTCCCTTGGCAATTGTTCTCCATTGGTGCCATTCACGCCACCTCCACTTAGCCACTCACTCCACCTCCACGAGCTCACTACCACCACCATGGAGGACACCATGCCGAAATGCTGGATCAACCCTACTTCTCTCCAAGAGCCGGCCTAAGTTCCATTGGCCGCCCCTCATTCTCTTCTCAACCACTCCAAGGCCATCGGGGACCACCCCTTAATGCCCTCTACTCTTTTAGCTCTAGATCATGCTTTTCATAAGTTTTACTGCTTTCATTTACTGCTTAGTAGAGTAGTTTCTCTTCTCCCCCAATGATGCATGCGAAATCCCCCCGTCGATTTTTGTATGCAATCGTTTTCTGGTAGCTAGGTTTAATTTAAAGCATTCCTGTATAAGCTTTCCTCTAGATTTCCTGTACAAACAACTCTCCCCCAATGAATGAATGAAAAATGCATATATATATATATATATATATGTGTGTGTGTGTGTGTGTGTGTGTGTGTGTGTGTGAAATCACCATGAGCTGAATGATTATTTTATTTGCGTGATTTAAGTGCATGTTCTTTAACCGCCTATATATTGCGCACCAAAATACTAAGTAGAGCGGCTTTAAGATCGATTTCAAAAACAGAAACACGCCTCCCAGAAACGAATGACCGGGACTCAAGTCTCGTTATTTTACAAAACAATATTTTTTACGAACGTTTTTGCACGACTATACTACGATTTTTGACGACTTTCAAATGCGCGAAAACTGCTTTCTGTCAATGGGAAGCAAATAGGATCTGTTTGGCAAGCTGTTCTTCACTTGCTATGATTATTCTTTAAGCTGGGACTGGATGCAAGGGTCTGTCATCGGAGGCCTTTAGGTTGCAACAAATTTTCTTGTCATACCTATGAAGGGGGGAGACCATCCACCTTTGGATCGATGACTAGATGGGTGGGGGCACGTTACAAGATCGGTTCCTTAGGCTTTTTGCGCTGGCAGACAATAAGGAGGCCACGATGCAAGAGTGCTAGGATAGTTCCTAGTGCCCAACGTTTGTTGGAAATCTTTTTGATCAAAGGGCATGGGATCTACAACTACAAGACATGCTGAGAGCTTTGGAAGGATACCAACCAGAGGGAGGTTTTAACGGTTTTAGGTGGGATGGTAGCAACTTCACAGTAAAAAGTGTATTCGAGGTTGGGAGGTGCGGGGCCTCTGAAGATAAAGATTTTTGCCTAGCTACTTAGAAAAGGAAGGCTAATGGCGAGAAGGTGGATGGCAAGGTGGGTGCCAGATGCAAATACTAAGGGTCCCTTGTGTCTATGGGAGGAGGAGGGCATTGAGCATCTATTTTTTAAGTGTGAGTGTGCGACCTATCTACGTAGGTGTGGAGACATTTCAACTTTGGGTGGATTGCACACACTACTATGCAGGAGTTCTGGAATTCTTTCAGGAGAGGCAAGTAGGGCCCTAGGCAAAGAACATTCAGGTCGAATAAGGAGAAGGCTAGAGTGTTGGCGATTCTTTGGAGCATTTGGTTAGGAAGGAATGCAGCCATATTTAAGGATCAACATGCTTATTTAGAGAATTTTGTAGCTTCCATCTCTTCCCTCTTTAATTTTAGGGAAAGTTATCTGTAATTGGTCTGCCATGCAGTTTTCTTTATTAATGAAGTTGGGTGGTTATCAACTGGGTAGCCACCCTTTTACCTTTCAAAAAAAAAAGGCAGGGATCAGCTTTAGTTAGAGACCACAATAAGCTAGCTAATATGCATACAAAAAGCCAAAAATAAGACATAGAAGTTCTGTAAGCTAATGGCTTCAACAAAAACCAACCAAAAAATCTTTTAGCATCAAGAATGTCACTGTAGATTGGCCTCAAGTACCTAGGGATGCACCCACTCTTCCAAATACGTACAGACACGTAAGCGTGCATACGTGCACTGTATTATTACATAAATGTGAAAGAACATTAGAAATACGATATCATTTAAATGCAGAAACCTCTGGCAATGACACAGAGCGTGTACAACATTACACCTCAATCCTGATGGTAGAACCACAGGTTGAGTAAATGGATAACTAACTACAGTCATACTGGAGAAATGAGAGAGTGGGAGAACCACATAGGTCCATTGCAGACTTAATAGCTTCCTTTATACAGTGCTGAAGTTCTAGACCTATGAAACAAGAAAGAACATCCTCTTTTCCCTTTTCTGGAGGTCAATAGTCCACTCTATTTACCACCAACATAAAAGGTGTGGATTACAACAAGAAATAACATCTTGATTCAATCCAATAAGCCTTAACCAGCCATGATTAGTTCTATGAAGGATCATTTGCCAGATTCCACCAGAAAGATCTGGAGATTTGTAAAGCTAACATGGATGGATACGAATTATTCAAAAGGAAAGATCCCCTTATACGAAATATAAATGGAGCCGAATGGCATAAAATTTCTCCAGTATCCATCATCGGTCACTCCTCCAACCCACGCTATTTCTTGTTCCATGTATTACATATCCACTTCTCTCGCCAAATCCCTCGCAATATCTAAAGTCACAAGGCAGGCATGCAGTATGTTATGAGAATTTCCCCTTCCCTATCTATCAGCAACTACGATGCGTGCACGCTCGTAACTTCAGGATACGTCCTTCACAACCAAAAATCAGAACCAAGTTCATTCACGCACGCTCAGTGGATCAGCTAGATGGACTCCTCTTCACTATCATGATCTATCTTTAAGCCACAAAGACTCGACTCCGGATTCCAAAAATACAACATATTCCCCGTTATTTCTTTGCAGCACTTCACCATCCTTAGCCCCTTTTATGCACGCCGAGGGCAGTCGTGGACAAGATTGGAAGATTAGAAAAATCAGATGGTTGACGATGCATACTTTCTTGCTAAACCCCAAATTTAACCTTTAGGACTACATGGCTAGGAGGGAAAAATATGGAATGCAGTAAGAATAAGATCTCTAAGTCGCGGTGGGAGCACATAGAACCAAAAATTACCCACAAACATGAGCAGGTAGTATTCGGAGGTTGGGAAATCGATTTATTCGCTTGTTAAAGAATTGCCGACTACGTGAATATTAACTTTCACGGTCCTGTTTACTTACCGCAGTCGATTATGGGCGAGGGGTCGGGTGGAAGGGGTTGGCAGAGCAGTGGTGAGGCGGAGGCGTGGGTGTAACCGGAGGGGTGGGGTGGGGTGGGGTTGGGTTGGTGGCGGCGCGCGCGGGGTGAAGGAGAGAAAGGAGGAGTCTGGCTGTTGGTGGTGGAGGAGGCGCTGGATGGAGGGAAACAGACAGGACGGGTTTGCCGGCGGTAGAAGAGGAATGGAGGGGAGAGGGTACGCGAGATAGGAATTTTTGTTTTTTTCCATATCCCTGGAGGCAAAGTCGACGAAAGGGGGGAAAGACTTCCAAGTTCTGGATAGGGCTCAAAGGACGCTAACAGACAAGCTTGAAAATTATTTTGAAAAAATAAGGGATGGTTATCCCATAGATAATCTCCTAAATTCATTTCATCTCAATATAAAATTATATTAAGAATTATAAAATAGATCTTTAAAAATTAATATTAGAGGAGATAAAAAATACAAAATTTTCAACATAAGATTTCTTCTCCCTAAACACAATCCCATTCCTCTCCAGCCATATTCCCTATAAAATAGCCAAGACATTTGCCCGATCATGTTTAGAGCGAAAGGGTGAATACTCCACCACCCACACTTTCCCTGTGAAAGGAAGATCAAAAGCTAACAGCGTCTTAGCGGGAGATCCAGCCAATCCCCATCTCCTCTCAAACCTGTGCTACAAACGAACACTGAAGCAGAAGATGTTGCACATCCTCAATAGTCCCCCCACAAGGGGGGCATGCTAGATCATCTGTCTAAGCCCATCTTGTTCTTTATTGCTTCATCATGATCTTGTCGCGACCCGCTCCCGACTCCCAACAGGACCCGATAACGGCTCGCCTCGACGAACCCCATGACCCAGTCGTTCAACGAGAAAGAACCAAATGCCATATTCATTTCACAACCATACGAATAATGTAACTACGTAGGAAATATATATGACTAAAAATAAAGGAAAGCAAACAGCAAACCACTAGTATCTCATATTATACAGCGGAAAGTATGAATACAAGCATAACCATTACCACCAAAACTGGTACAGAAATAACATAATATAACAATGAGAAACAGGTACTCACTACTACAAAACTCTCTATAAAAGAAACAAAAGGAAACTACAACTGGGCTCGACTAGGCCCAGCACCCTCAGCAGTCAGTGGCTCTGGCTACTCGAATCCCTGACCTGGATAAGGTTATAAAATCCATTGTTAGCTAACGCTAAGTAAAGTGGTGGTTATATCACTTACATATGATATAATTTAAACAGGCAGCTAGCTAAATATGCATTTACCAGATTACTTATTATCATCCGTTTCCAATTATCGTTTTTCTGATTCGAGTACTCTAATCAGGTTCCATAACATTTCTCAATCTTCTTATTCCCTAAGGGAACGATTTTGCTTACAGTTTTCCCACGATGCAAGATAAACACGTGGCACTCTTCTGGTTGGGAGAGTCCCCCGTAGTAGTCCTACACCCGATCTACTACCCTGAGGTCACGGTCGTGACGTAACAGTGACTACAGCACATGTGATAAAAACACGGGTAGCTACCCCACATTGGCACACAGTCAGTTGTTTCCGTTAATTGGTACACCCAAATGTACAGTACAAAACAGCACAGGACCTTGCCCCTCACAAACAGGGGTCGCGCTCCTCGTAGTCCGCATACCCTAGTCCGACTATCCCAATTTGCCCAATGGGCTAACAAGAGTCCATGTAGGGCGGTTAGTCCTAACCCTGAGCCCCATGAGGTGGCTAGCTCCATCCCTACACTAAGTAGCTCACCTCGTTACCCCGTACGTGATGGCCAAACAGGAGTCAACGTAGACTGGCCAAACCCACCCCGAGTCTCAACCCAAGGGGCAGCAAGCTCCCCTCTATTCTAAAGGGATAGTTGCTCTCCTCGATACTACGTACACGAGGGCCAGCTTACTTCTCTTAACCAAGTCCGAACAGGATTTTCGTACTACAGTATTCCTTGTTTCTTTCTAACTTCTCCATAGGGTTCGTACATGGACTTTCTTATTTCCATATCTGATTCGTTGTACGTAGAACATGCAACTCAAATTCCACTGTCAATTACTTAGTATAAGTAGGCATGACGTAATTCATTATAGGCAGCTCATGGTTTATTTCTTTTTAGGAAACAATTTAATCATTCACTAAATGTACATTCATTTCTTTCAGCCCTAGGGTTCATCTCCCAACCTAGTTTCAGTTAATTCTACTCATGAAATTTAATTATTAATTCTGAGATCAATGTGAGAACCACTCTACCAGGATAACCAAGAGATGTGGGGGCATAGTCGGCAGAGCTTGCAATCCCCGCAGGTTCCGTGCACCTCACGAACAAACGACCTATCACATTGACCCATATGTCAAAATGAGCTCAAAACTGTATAGACATTATGCCAATACGTAGGGAAACTCGAAAGGAAACTAACGATGTTTCGTTTGCGGAAAATTGACTCCATTTGGGTCCTTAACGGGCCCAAAAACACCAACCCTGAACAAAATCAGATGTCTAGGAAGAGTCCCAGATGTCTTAAACGATCTCAGAGACTCACCTTGCTCGGGGTGCCTTTTCCAAACGTCTGGAACTCCATGCAGACATCTGAGGGTGTCTTCAGACATCTGGAGACACTTTTGGACGTCTAATACTGTCTTGGTCCTTACACTAGTGCAGTTCCCAATCCTCTGACATATGTGCGATGGTCAGAATTTTTGCAGGAAAATAAACAAAAATAGGCGCTATCAGACATATGAGATTTACCTACGGACGTCCGACCCAACGTCTCGAGGTCACTCCAGACGTCAAATTCTGCGGAAAAATGATTCCGCAAAACCGTTTGCAAGCTTTTCTCTCGCTTCAGTGCAGGGCTCTTGCAACAACTCCGGCCCTCCTCGTAGAGATCTCATCTCTGACTGCCCCCCTGGATCCTCCTGCTACTGCTCCATGCTCTCCTTCGCCTCCCCCTCTCGGCTGTGGTGTGGGGAGAATGGAGGGCGGGGGTATATAAGGATGGAGGAGGCATGCGGGCAGCATGGTGGGAGGTGAGGATGCCGTAGGGGAAGGTGCAGCATGCGGGTGTGCGTAGGGGTGAGGGGGGAGGAGAGGGCACACGTGGGTAGGGAGATGGTGTTAGGGAAAATTGTGGGGATGCCCCTACAATTTTCCTTTTTCCCCTCAAAAACCCCAAACAAAACCTAAGAGGTTTATGTTACGACTCGATTCCTGAATCCCTACAGGATACGAGACCAGACCGACCTGACTGATCCCAAGACCCAGTCGTCCAACGAGGAAGTAACCAAAAAGCAAGAAAGTAAACCACAATCACTATGCTAAGCAACTAACAGTAACAAAACTACAGCAGTAAAGAAGTAAAACTACTACAGTACACATCACCGCAACAATATAAAGTAAACGGGTACAGGAATATAAAGTACAAAATGTCAGAGTACAGAGGTGCAAGAACTACTCACTACAACTGAAAAAGGAGTACAACAGAAAGCTACAACTACTGGGCCCACCACCCTCTGCAGCCGTAGGCTCTGGCTACTCAACGCCTGGACCTAAAAAGGGGTTATGAGTACAAAACGTCAGCGAACGCTGAGTAGAGTGGCAACCAACTAACTAAAGCAGTAAAGGTGGACAGGTAGCTATTGTTTTTCAATTGCTTTCTTTCTTTAACTAATTATTCTTTCTTTCACCACTTAGTTTATTTATCAGGTCTCTTTCTTGATCTCGAATGTTCTCGTGGGAACGATCTTGATTGTAGTCTTTTCCGAAGAGTAGAAGTCACACGTGATGCTCTCCTGGTCGGGAGAGTCCCCCGTGGTGGTCCTACACTCAGTCAACCACCCCAAGGTCATGGATAGATGTAACGGTGACTACGGCATTCGCTATAAGCGCACGGGTAGCTACCTTGCACTGGCACGCGGTCAGTCATTTCCGTTAGTGGGTGTGCCCAAAGCACAGCACAGAACCAATATAGGGCATAGCCCTCTCAGTAACAGGGGTCTAGGCTCTAAGAACCAAACAGGGGTCTCGCCCCTCCACAGTCCGCGCACCCTCGCCTGACTACCCTGGTTTGCCCAGTGGGCCTAACAAGTCGGTGTAGGGTGGCTAGCTGAACCCCGGGCCCTGTGGGGTAGCTAGCACTCTCCCTACACTAGTAGCTCTCCCCGGTACAGTGTACACGAAGGCCAAGAAGTCGGTACAGAGTGGTCAATCCTAACCCTAGGTCCCAACCCAAGGGCGGCTAGCTCAGCTCTACACTAAACAGAGGGACAGTCGCTCTCCTTGGTACTCCATACTAAAGGGCCAGCTCATTTCCCCACTCACATTTCCAGTTCCATTCCATTTATTTCCAGGAGATCTACACCTAATTCCCCGTAGGGTTCATCTCATATTCCTCAGGCCATTCCATATTAGGTTTCATCATTTCTATTTCCATTTTCAGGTTATACACATGCAGCTGGTAATTCTATCATTCACATTTCTATATTCAGGTTATTCACAGGTAGTTCGTGTTTCCAACATTCACCTTTCCATTTCCAAATTATATACATGCAACTCATATTATGTGTGCGACAGGAAAATTACATTCAACAATTAACTAGCACAAGTACTACATATTTCGCAGTCAACTGTTATTCATTTACAGGCAATTGTTATCATTTTATCTACTCATTCAAGACTGCAATCCATTCATTCGATACAGGCATTCAAGTATTTCTAGTCCTAGGATTCATGTCATATCCTAGGTTCTAATCATTCATTCCACACATGCATTCAGGTTTTAATTAAAATAAGGGGAAGCTACTCTACCAGTAAACCCAAGAGTAGTGGGGGCTTGAACGGCAGACTCACGTGCCTTAGCAAGCCCCGAACCCGTAGTGGAAATCAATTCTATCACAAGGATCAATCACAAGAGAATACTCAGAATAGTATAGAAAGTCTTCTAACAAGTAGAGGAATTTATATAGAAAACATCGGTATCTTAATTGCGAAAATCGGACCTCAAACGGACCATAAATGGGCCAAAAACAGTGTTTCTGACTCAAATCAGACGTCTGGAACAACTTCCAGACGTCTTAAAAGTGTCCAGTGCCATACCTCAAGTCCTGCGCCACTCCTCAGACGTCCAGGAACTCCGCTAGACTGTCTGGACCCAGTTCCAGACGTCCGACCACCTCTCCAGACTTTCGAAATGCGTAGGAGGGCGTTTCCCGCGCCTTTTTGAAGTGAACCTGCACGCAATCAACCAAATATCCTCAAAAAGGCATGCAACAGTGCTTCGACGAAGCGGCCTGCATGGCCGTATCCGCAAAGAAGACGTACCTTTACGAAGTCTACTTCTCAGTCGTCTGAAACCTCCTCCAGATGTCGGCCGTTGATCCAGACGTCTGATTCTGGGAAAAACCTAGAATCAGAACCTGCTTCCACCCTCTCGCACTACGCATGGCCGCGCCACACCCTTTCACCTGCTGCTCCGATTGCAGCAGTGTCGGGGAGAACCTCCCCAACACACTCCTCTACCTTGTGCACACGCCGCTTCGGCCGTGAGCTCACTGGCGAGCTCCCACGCGAGCTCACAAGCTAACTTCTCTCCCTCTCACGTTGCTCCTCTCCTTCTCGCGCCACGCTCAGGCTCTCACCGCTCTACTGCTCTCGCTGGAGGGAAGGGGGAAGGTGGCTGGGAAGTGGGGGTGGAACGAGGGAGAGGAGGGGCCTTATATAAGGGTGTGGGTTTAGGGTTTCGTCGAGGCTGGAAGGAGAGAGAAGAAGAAGAAAAACGAAGGGAGCGTACTGTCTGCGCGCAGCACGCGCGCAGCGAGCTCATACTCAAAATTTTCAATTTCTAGACATCTAGGAAGGTGTCCAGACGTCTGACCAGACATCTGACCCACAATCCAAGTGTCTTAAAAGGCTCAAACAACACGGGTCTTAATAGTTTAAAACTGCACAAAAACCCCTACGAATCCCAAAAATGCCAAACGACCCTAGGAAAGGATCATTTCATCATCCTTTCTCTTCTCACCAACCAGGCAAAGATCTTTACTTTCAATGGGCATTTCGTCGTCCATATCAGTTTATAGTCCCGCATGAAGTCAACGTCCAAATCAACCTCACTAGTCCCCAACCTGCAGTACACCTTTGCCACCGAGAAGTCTCTCTCCTCTTAATAAAAACCATCAAGACCTTCACCCAGCGTCGAACCCACCAACTCCTGCAATAACTACTAGAAGTCCTCACATCTCTGATCGGGAAGACCCTCCTGAATATGGGGCACCAGGATCCATCCCAGCATTCTCCAACCTTCATCAAAATATTCACCACACTACTCACTAAGCGAGGTAACCTCTCCCCTACAGTAGAGCCAGCCCCCTACCAGTCGTCCTGCCAGAAATGGAAGGAGTCCCTCGCACCGAGCACCGGGTCAAAGAAGCCTCACACTCTCACAGCCACTGTCACCAAGCCCCTGAGGAAGTGAGATGCTCCAAGGGGAGGGGAGCAGAGAGGTCCCCATGACAGGAAATCGCCATAGCACCGCTGCATAACATCTCCAAGAAGCCCCTGCTCATGCCCCACCAACCTTGCGATCCATTTCGTGAAAAGGCTGATGTTCGTTCTGTCCACATCTCTGACCCAAGGCCTCCCTCCTGTGTAGGCCTGCACACCTCCTCCCATGCCACCAGCCTCGCCCCCTTCCTGTCGCCCCTACAGTAGACCAGAAGAAGTCTCTCATCAATTCCGAGACCTTCTCAATTTGCCGCGGCAACCGGAAGACCGACAAGAAGTAGGACGATATGGAGGCCAGAACTGCCTTCACCAAGGTCAATCACCCACCCCTAGACAAAAATCTGGAGGATCACCCTGCTGGCCTTCCCTCCATTCTTTCCAGTAACAGGAACCAATCTACAGCTTGAGATGACGATCCAACAGAGGGAGGCCCAGATACACCAATGGCAAGGAACCTATCTCTGTCTCCAAAGTAGCACCCATCCTCTCCGCCTCCGTGGCGGACAAATTGACCGGAACGAAGTTTGATTTCTGATAGCTAATCCATAGCCCTGATGCCTCACCAAAGAACTCCGGTAGGATCCTCAACCTCCTCGGCTCCAACACAGTTCCTTCAACTAGGAAGAGTGTATCATCAGCATACTATAGGACCACCACCTCCCTACCACCCCCAAAGTCAAAGCCCCTAAACAGCTCCCTGCTGCAAGCTCTGTGTGTCACCCATGCAAGTGCATATGCCGCAAGAACAAAAAGCATGGGCGCAAGAGGGCACTTGTTAATGCAGTGAAATCGATGTTTAAATAATCGCATTGCAGTATAGTCAAAATCGTTTTGAAACACAAATATAATTTTATTACTCGAAAATGTTCCGAGGTTGAACACAGGGACCAAATGGAATTCACACACTAAACTTAGCAATTAATGCAAATTGAACACATAATATCACTCAAAAACTAATTAGAAATGTAGAGCATGAGTATAAGAAGAGTAAAAAGAATTCCAAGCAGAATAATGGTGATTTGAATCACCAATTTACTCAAATCTACTAAAGGAGGGAATAGGAATTCAGACGTCTTAAATGACTTGTGCTACAGTATCCCTATCTCTTTTCTTCTTCTGATTTCTCTTTGATTTCTCTTTTCTTCTTCTTCTTCTCTTTCTTCTTCTTTTCCTTTCCTTTAGCTCAACAGTCTTTCTTCTTATTCTTCCTTAGGCTTTCTTCTTCTTCTTTCTTCTGCCTTAAAGCCCTGCGGTCCTCCTCTTCTTCCTCTCTTCTTCCTTCTCTGGCTCTCTTCTCTTAGAATCCGGCTAAGTGTTGGTGCCAATCCTCTCAGAGCAAAAACCCCCATTCCCCGTGCAGCTCTCCTCTCTCCTTCTCTCCTTCTATTTCAGTCTCACTCTCCCAGAGCCTCAATCGGTTGAGTAATCGGACCTATCGCATACCTGGGTCCAGGCTCACCGGCGTGAGTGGTGAGCGAGGAGTGGTCAGGCAGGTAGTTGGGTCTGCCAAGTCCACGTGGGCAATGTCGCGGATGAGTCCGGTGAAGGAGGACCTCACCCTCAGTGTTGGAGGCGAACAACTAAAGGCACAAAATCATCTTATGCGGCTGCAGGCGTCTTCTTGTTTCTGAGGTGGGACTAAATGTCCCACCTGTCTTCCGCGCGTCTGCAGCAGGGAGCAGCCCTCTCAATTGCCTCAACTGTTGAGGCTCTCAACTGCAATTGAGGGCCTGGAAAGGTGAGCAGGAGACTTCTGCGCGTCCTGGGAGTGTCAACCTGGGACAGCAAGGCCTGGAGCGACCTCAAGCTTGCTTCAAGCTTGGCAGCAATGGCAGACAAGGCTTGATACCTAAAATCAAGAGAACGGCCTTTTGGCCCCGTCAAATTGTTTAGGGAGCGTCACCGGAGCACGACGGATGTGATGGGAGTGGTGGAGTGGAGCGAGGGTGGTTGTGGTGGCGTGCCTAGGGCGTACTGTGTGCGTGTGAGTGGGTGTGCTCGGGGAGGTGTTTGGGTGGTCGATGGAGTGAATGGAGTGAGGGGAAATGATCAGGGAGGTGCGGTGGAGGTTGTAGGGTGGTCGGCGAGGTGGATGGAGGTGCGTAGCGGTGGGAGCACCTCGCCGGAGGAGTCGCCGGAGATGGAGGTTAACGGTGGTCAGTAGCGTCGGTGATCAATTTTGGGAAATAGAGAGGGAAAGAAAGTGTGATAAAGAGGGGACCTAAGAGTCTACTCTAAGGGATGAAAGGGGAATGGAATCCCAGGCCGATGTGGTTGTCGGATGTGGGGAAAATGAAACCTTCATAGGAGAGGTGACGGTGAAGACGGGGCAAAAACGACGTCGGCGGGTATTGCTCGACACGGAGGATGGAGAGGGAGATAACCCTATCACTGGTATTGTGGTTGGGCGACGAGAAAGCTAGGGAGCTGCCGTCGGAGCTTGTGAAGTGTTTTGACCGGAGAGGAGAGAGGAATAGAGGGGAAACTGGCCCAATTTCAAGCTGAGGAGTTGGTTGGATCCTGGGGAGTCTTTAAATATGGATCTGAGAGGGTTTTGTGCTTGGAAGCCAAGCTTCCAAGCAAGGAAGGCTCGCCGGAGAAGGAAGCTTTCAAGAGACCCAAATCTCTCATGCGTTCACATGAGAGATTGGGAAAGAATCAAGGTATCTAACCGGGTTCATACTGAAGGGAAGAAATCTCCTTTCAAAGGTCACCGGAGTAGGATTCCTTCGCGATAATGGTAGAGGGACCTATTTGCGAGGACGATGAAGAAGTTAGGGGGTTGTTCGCAAGGGTTTTTGAAAGTTAGGGTAGAAATGTAATCAGCAGGACCTTTTTGCAAACTAGGTCAAAATAAGTTCTCCTTAGGTCCAAATTTTGATACAAACCTAATTTACACCCAAGGAATCCAATGGTAAAGTTGGATTTTGATTTTGATCACGTTTGACTGGGTAATTTATACAAAATCCCAAATTAGGGTAAATATCTATCTGAGACCCCATTTTAAGTCAAGATGGGTCCTAATGGCCAAATTGAAGGTACTAAACCCTAGAGAATATTTTTCTATGATTTTTAGAGGGTTTAAGTGAATTTTATCCTAACCAGAACCTTGGTTAATTAAGTTGGTCTGTTTTTAGGGTTTCGAAAGTCATTTAATTCTCAGAACACACACAAATCATTTTCTATTTGATCCAACCCACTTGTTATCTTGTTAAGACCATTTGACCTTTGTTTAGCCCTTGAGAAAACCCATGGCTGTACTGCATTGGTAAAATTACAGTTTTAACCCTAGTTTCTTATGTTTCTCTTAGAATGGTTGTACAATAAATTATGACCTTCAGTTGGTTATATAAGAGCATTTATTGACTCAATTGGATCAAAATGAGTTAGTTAGGGCTCATGATGGTCTTCCCATCAGCACCCCTGTCTGACCCCTCTTATAGGTTGGATCCAACCTCCTGTCAGGTTCCCGCTGATAAAGACTGAAAAGGATGATGTCGTCACACATCTCTTCATCCAATCAATCCAGATCGTAGGGAAACCCCTTCTCCGCAGAGACACACACAAGAAGGCCCACTGAACCGAGTCATACGCCTTGCTGAAATCCACCTTCTATAAAAAAAGCATGCTTCTTCTCCCTTCTCCACTCCGCCAAGGCTTTCATTGCAATCACAAAACCATCCAGAATTCCTCTCCCTGAAACAAAAGCTGTCTGAACATAGGAGACCAAATCCCCTCGAAGGCTGCTCATTTTGTTACCTAGGACCTTAGCCATAATAAGGTAAACTGCATTAGACAGGGTGATCAGTCTAAAGTTCTGGATGGCCTCTGCCCCTTCCTTCTTAAGCAGCAAAAACATGTAGTATCTATTCAACTTCTCAAAACCTCTATTGCTGGATGCGAACTCCACCATTCACATCACATCTACACCCACCAAAGTCTAGAACTCCCTGAAGAAGAAGACAGGGAAGCCATCTAGGCCAGGGATCCCTCCGCATTGAGGCCCCACACCGCCTGCCTCACCTCCTCCTCTGAGAAGCCAGCCATAAGACCCTCTGCTTGGGTCTCCATGATATGCTGCACATCCTCCCCCCCTCACCTCTAGCCTCCCCTAGATCGTTTCCCAGGAACTCTCTGAAATAATCTGCTGTCGCCTATCCTACCTCCTCCCTGTCTAAGAAAGCATCCTGCCAATCACCATCTTATCTATCTAGATCCTCCTCCTCCTCCTGGCAGAGGCCATTTGGTGGAAGAACCTTGTGTTGCAGTCCCCTTCCTTAACCATCTCTGCCTGGATCTCACCTTCCATTCCATCTCCGTCTGTCTGTCTTCCTCCCGAATCACCTTCGAGATCCTCGCCCTAATCTCCATATCCTTCGAAGAGATGGGAGCCCGGTCCTCCTATCTGTCAATTCTGCTAATATCTGCCAAAGCCTCCTCCTTCCTACCCCTGTTAGATGCCTTGGTCTCCCTCCTAGCAAGCTTCAGATGGTTGCACAGCAATGAGAGTTTCTTTGCCATACAAAAGGTCGCTGAACCTTCCACCTCCATGGAGTTCCACTTCTCCTCCACCAACACCTTGAACCCCTCCTCCAGTAGCCACAACCTGTCAAATTTAAAATATGTGCCGAACTGTACCCCCTCATTCGGTCCCCACAACAGAGGAGTATGATCCAAGAAAGGCCTCTCCAACGCACAAACATCTGCCACAGGGAACGCCTCAACCAACTCTACATTGGATAGAAACCTGTCAATCCTGGACATCTGGCCATTGTTATTCCTCCATGTGTAAGCACATGACGCAAGGGATCGGTCCACAAGACCATGAGTCTTAACAAAATCCACAAAAAGGTCCGACCTGGGGTCCTGCCTCCCCCATCCACCTGGTCTATCCTCTACCTTCAACGTCACATTGAAGTCCCTTCCCAGCAACTAGGGACTCCCAATGGACTTTGCCACCACCACCGCAAGCTCCTCCCACATCACCCTCTTCGCCTTGGCGTCCCTGGGATTGTATGCCCTTGTAACCTTCAACCCTGCGCCTTCCACCTTCCTAACTAAGCTCGCCAAAATGATATGCTCTCCACCTCAGACGTCCTCCAAAGAGAAGACATCCTCCCTCCACCCAAGGATTTTCCCTCCTGACCTACCATTCACGGCAAGAGCGCGAAATCCCTCCATCCAAGAGCCTCCGATCTCTCTCCAGACTTGTCCCTCGCAATCAGCCAGCCTAGTTTCCTGCAACAGTACAATGTCCGCCCTCCACTGCCTGATGTACCTCCCCAAAAATGGCCCTCCTCGAAGGGTCATTAAGGCCCCGCACATTCCAGGTGATCACCCCATTCATCTAGGTAATGTGGTATACTCCTTTGTGGCCTGCCCAAAGCTACCGACTTCTGCTATCCTATGCACCTCCTCCTCATCACCGTTCAGCACCTCTCTCGACATCGGGCGCTGCGAAGCTCTCCAACGACCATCCACCACCACTTGTGGTCTCTGTGTGCCACGGAACAACCACCTCCTTCGATAGCAGAGACCACCACTGTGCCCCCCACCCACCAAGCGTGGTGTCCACCCTGCCAAAGAGATCTCCACAGGGTTACCCCCCATCGAGGAGTTCCCAGTCGGCTGCTACTGCCGTGGGTGCGCCTCCAGACGTTCCAAACGTTCTCCACGTTGGAGAACCACCTCACTTGTCGCCGCCAATGGAGTATCTTCCCCCATTGCCACCATCGGTCGGGCCTCCCCTTGCAGGGGCTAGACCACCTCATCCGCCCTGCGTAGCACCATCACTCAGCCATCTCGCTCTTCCTATTCCAAACTCGACACCTTCTCCGACAATATCAAGGCTTATGTGAAGCAGCTGAAGGGGCCACTGCCCTCGAGAGAGACCTCAGGTCACTGTTGCTCTAAGGGCTGAATCATTGTTTCGGACCCGGAGCGCGAATCCGGATTCGCTCCGCCTTCAGTGCCCTTCGCTCCATCAGGTGCTGTGCACATGCTAGGGTTTAAAAACCCCTCGCCTCCACATTCGAAGCGTCGCCCCCGCAGAAGCATCTTCTGACCTTTCCACTTCCGAGGCCCCCGTAGTCTCGCAATCCTTGATTGTCCTCCGCAAGATCTTTGCGGATCTCTCAGGGGTCGAGACCACGTCAGGGCCATGATCCACGTATCTCTCGGGCTTCCCCTACGCGGTCCTCCCGAATCCCTCGAGAGCTGAGTCCAGGTTAGCACCCTCTCGTCTCCTCGCGGCAACCGCTCGCCGCCTCGCCTTCCCCAGCGCCGAGCTCGCAACTCTGGCCTCCACGGATGCGTGCCACCGCCCTCCCCAAATCAAGCACTCCACCACCCAAGAGGAGCCTCCGAGTCGCAGCAAGATCTTGCTCATCGACTTCACCCCGACCTTCAACTCGACTGGCACAACCACCGGGCCCTTCACCAGCCCAAGCGCCCCGCAGCTTCTAACCTGAGCAAAAGGCTCCACGATCGCCTCCACCACCTCGACCGAGCGCAGCCGCCATGGGACTCCGGCAATGGCAACTTCCAGCACCGTCCGTTCGAGTGGGCGCTCCAGCGAGGCCCCACCGTGCCGTGACGGATGCCTCCATCACCACCTCCCTCCCCCAACGGTGCACATTGTGAAGAGTAGCTCACTCCGCCTCTCGGTCGGGAATCCACTCGCCACAAACACCCCCTTCGCCACCTACAGCACCATGGCCCCTCCCCTCCTTGTAGCCTCGCCCAATGAGTTCTCCACCATCGACCTCGAAACCCTACCTTCCAGAGCCTCTCCCACGATGCTCTCCTCCACTACTCTCCTCAAAGCCCTAACACCCTCCGACCAGGGGGCCTCCACCTCTGTCTCTGGCAGCCCCTTCCCTCTTCCGACCGTGGCTCCCCCTCGGCAGCTACCGCTCTTATGGCCAAGACCTCCACACCTCCAACATCGCCATGGCTCCCGGCAATCCTTGATCCAATGGTCGCTATCGAGGCACTTGTAACACCTTCTACGCCCAGCCGCATCTTCTCGACCTCGCATGGATACCCGTCAAGCATTCAAGCCCTGCTCCACCTGGTTCTGACCCACCACCTCCGACTAGTGCAGGCCTCCGGTCACGCCTTCGCCACCCTCTTCCCTCCGACCCTCTCCTACCTTCTCCCTCGCCTCCCTATCCCGATGCTCGCTCGCTCTCCCTAGTGCCCCTTCGCCCTCGCATGTTCTCACTCCCTCGCTCTCTTGCTCTCTCCCTCGCTCGCTCTCTCCATCTCTCCACCCTTGATCTTGAAAATTGCAGGACTAAACTTAAAAATTACTGAACAAAATTACGAAGAAAAAATACAATAACAATAAACAAGTATACAATAATAAAAAAAAATATCTGAATTTAAAGAATTAGATGGAAAGAACGTACGTTACTCACTATTTGTAAATCAGTTGATTAATAACTTAGTTTCATTTCGGGAGTATATATATATATGAAGAGAAGATATAGCCCTTAACACTGTAATGTATAAGTTGTTCATTTTTAATACGATATGAGTTATCTTCTTTTTTTTTTTGGAGTACATAGGTCCTTTTTTATATGGGACATAATGGTACAATTAAGACAATCATTAGTTTCCCCTTGGAAAATGTAATTGTTCCCTATATCGCTTCAAATTACGAGTTGTTGCATCACTACTTGTGTCATTGCCTTGTTCCTTGCGTCATAACTTCACATTCCCACTTTGCGGCATTAGGCATCGCTAGGCGACCTGAGGGCTATCTACAATCTTCGTGGCGAGTTGCGCAACTCGAGTATTAGGCGAATCGAGCAAGAGAGATGAGGTGGGGTGCCTTCTAGGGTGATCCTATTGGATGGCTGGGGGCACCTTCTCGATTGGGTTTGGTGAATGAGGCGAGAGCACTTCCTGAGTTGATTCTCTCCTTGGCCCAATTTTTTGGGCTTATTTGGACCTTATGGGCATCTCTTAATGCACTAGATTTTTTCTCCTTCATAACAAGTGGTGCTTCTATATTGGAGCCATTCCCGGTAATCATCCATCACCAATGCCTAACACTGGACGATCATATTGTTGTGACCCTTATTTTGATAAAATAAAATTACATTTCATTGATAAGCTAACATTTCAATATTTGATTAAAAATAACAAAGAGTTTATGATCAAATTACAAATAAACGAATCACTCACTTAAAAGGATGGAAGCGAAATACTTTTGTGTTCAAATCTTATATAACTTTTATTCAATCGATTAGAGTCTAAGATTATTTGTAATGAACCTCAATGTAATATTTCGTAGAACTTAGTAAAAAGATTCATTTTAAATCACTTTGTGCCAGATAATTAAATACAATTGATCGACCAAATTAATAGATTAGTTGATCAATTATCAAATTGATTAAATAATAAATAAAATTGATCGGTCAAATATCTTAAGTGGTAACTATGCTTTTTACGCAAACTGATCGACCAAAATATACTTTTAATCGATTAACAACCAATCCTATCAACAATAATAATTGATTAATCAAAAGTTAAATTAATGGATCAATTGTTTTTGATAAATATTTTTTGAGTTTCTTATTCTAACTATGTTTCACCTATAAAGAGACTTTAGAGTTAGCCTTTTCATAATACAACATTCAAAGCAATCTCTATTAATAAGAATAGCTCTTACCATTTCTCTCTCTCTATTCTTTCAAAGCTCTCATGTTTTCGCACACTCTCCAAGGATCATGTTTCAAAGCATATCATTTTCCACACCTTGAGAAAACTCGATTTGGAAATTTTACTTTTGAGGTTTCATTGGCTTACATTTTGTATTATGTTATATCTTCTATTTTATTTGATTAGGACTCAGTGTGTTGAAATTCTCAAGTTGTTTATGCCTTCTTTTAGTAGGTACAAGAGAAATGGTTGTAAAAAATTATGTCACCTTTGTTCAAGTGGTACGATAATGGATTGACTAACCTTTGCTTAGTCAGGAAAATCCTAAGTTGAGAGACTTCTATAGTGGCTTTTATTGGAAAAGGTTTCTACTATAAATCATGTGCACTTATCTCATTTTGTGGTTTGATAAATTTTTATATCATACATTATTTATCCTCCTTTAATGTAGACTTCTGGATCCTACATATACTTTCACATATTTGCCCATACGAAAAATAGAGACGGATAAGAAGTTGCCAAAAGGGACCTTCAAAGTATGGTGCTGCTTTAAAGAATGACATTTAGGGAGACTCAAGCCATTAAAACGAACAAATAATAAGAAAAAAAGACAAAGGTAGATGGTTGCGGTTGTCGTGGGTGGTTCTTGAATGCTTTGACTCATTGGAACTCATTCTGAATTCCCAATAGATTCTAGCAATGTTCCCTCTAAACAAAGACATAGTCCCTTGATTCCCATGGTTAGTGGTCAACTTCTAAGTTGAGCATGGTCAGAGCTAACTACCCGTGATAGCCAATAGAGACCATCTTCAACACCCACCCCCATGAACATTACCACATGTTACACATCAAAAAAGTGAAGAACATGTAACTTGATTGGAGGGCTAAATGGAGAGGACCAAATCAAGCTCCCAGCAGTAAGCCTCTGCAACAATGTTTGCAAGAGAGAAGATAAGCATGAAGCTTGTATATATAGACCTTCCTTGATGTAGGAGGAGGTCACACAAGTGGGTAGGGAGCCAAGGCCATAAGGGAACCACCACGGTAGGGTGTCCAGTCATCGTGGAAGAAGATGGAACCTTGATGATGTAGAACAGGAAGATGGAGAGATTGAGGGGGGAAGGGATTCGCTACCAAAGAAGGAAAGGGAGCGAGAAGGAGGGGCACTTATGATGGTACAAAAGAAGAGGGGAAGGGGTCCTCAACCAACACAAGGTTGACGTTAGGGTTTTGGGGATGGGGGATTGTGCCTTAGAACATTACATGAGAGGGAAAGGTACCAATGGATAAGAGAGATATTTGGCATAAAAAAGGGATTTTTATATGAGTGCCCTTGTAAACATATCTAAATACATCTATAGCCATATACGCTTTATATTTACATTCAAGCCCTTAGAAACTTCTTAACTAGATATGCACATGCTCCTTAATTAGATAACTGTAAGAATATATGCCATCTTCCCTTTGCAACAAACATTCCAAACTAATTCCAAGGAAAATGCTTAAGCCTTCCAACTGCTTTTTGCTCATTTCCTTTAGTCTTCCACTTCCTCCCATATTTTGCATCTCCAAATACACCATCCAACAAAAGGGAATCCCTCCAAGATAGAGATAATCAAACTTGCGCAAAAAGGAGCTCTGTCATAAGCTCCTTCAACCTAAAAGGGACTAGCAATAGATACCTAGAGATAAGCTACATGAGTCGTGGCATATCAAGGGTTGTTTATGTAGCCAAGAAGGAAACCTAGTTGCCAATCACACTAGCATTCTGAGCACGTCAGCTCAAGGCATTTTGATCCTCTATCGAGAATCCACATGACCTTCCTCCTCTCTACAGGATCCTCTTACACCTTCAATTCTAAGCCTTCACCCTCTCAACCTCCACACACACCTCTCAACAACCCCACATCCTCCCCCTTCCTCCCCACCACCTCCTAGAGCACTACTAGATATTCTGAACCATTTTTTTATTGGAAACATTGTTCTAATCACACATGTTAACATAGTTATTGTAATCAAGAGCTTGTAGGACATGATATGTTCAAATGCTCTCTTTATTGGATGATGTCCTAGGTACGAAACTTGTACATTGGAAAGTGATGAACTCATATTTTACTAGTTAACTCATGCTTAATTTATATTGGTTAGTGGCGATAGATGCATAATCACATTAGAGTTAGGACATTTTGGACATTATTGCATCTTAGTGTTGGCTATGCATTTTAGGTTTAATTATGGCTAATCATTTTATTAATTTGCATTGATATTTTATGTAGAAATAGTTGCGGAGTTGACATATAGAACCCCTACATTGTGCCACCTCAATTGTCAACTAGGCTTACTCAACCCAATTACACACATCACCTACAATGTAGTCGTCCACATCATCTCCCCTTCCACCTCACCAATCCATTGCTCCACCTCTCATCCACTCCCCATGTGCCACCTCACCCCTTCCATATCACACTTTGCCACCTAAGCTACCACAACAAACCCCAACCCATTTAAAAGTGGCACCACCCCCACTTCTTCCTTATCCTCTTCCTAAGCCACCACCAACTCACATCCCAGCCCTCCATTTATGGTCCATCAACCTATCCACCTAATTGATCCATGGTTTCCTAATCCCTCCAATCACGACACCTAGCCTAGCCAATAACCACTCTACACATCTATAAAAAACCCATAGGTGCACTTTAATAGACCCCCTTGGTGGGGTGCCCTCCTCACTACCATCTCTTCCTCTCCATCTTCTCCTCTCTCTCTCCACCATCATCTTCATCAAGGTACCTCCTTAATTTAAATCATTTTGCAAGTTTGGTTTATAAATTTAAAACAATCACAATATTTGCACTATGAGGACATGTTTTTTATATTACAGATTTCAGCAATTAGGTTGATTGCCATTCTAGCTTGAAATTAGGTTTAAAAGAAAGTTATGGGTCATACAGCTCGGTAGAGAGTAAGTTAGAATGTCACGGGTGTTAAGATAGACATCCCATTTATTATTTTGGATTTAGAGTTACCTATGATTTAATTGTTACTAATCATGTTAATGCCCAACCAAGCACCTGTAACCACTTTAAACCAACTTCCACTATAGCATTCTAGGGTGTTGGTCCACACTCAATCAACACTTGGTTTGAATCATCTTTCACTATTCATGTTTTCTCGATGGGGCTCCCAAATTATCTTATGGTGGTGGAGTATTCCTTGAACAAAGGAAAACTCTTCGACGCTTGAGGTTCCAATGCAACACCACCTACATTTCACCATCATTTGGCTTTAGCAAATCAACAACAAAGAATTGATAGGCATTGTGAGTGACTCTCAATTTGTGTTAAATATAATGCGATTACTTAACCCTAACAATGGGATGCCAACCTCATGAAGCTTTTAGGGTCTATTTAAAGACAAGGCCCAACTAGGTAATTTATTGAAATTGAGTCATAAAAGGAGAACAAGGAATAACATCACCAAATTTGGTTACCAAGTTCCATTGCGTATGGTCAACGTACAAGAAGTAGATTTAATTCTTAACTTTTGTTATGACCTGGACTCTCACCCAAGTAAAGACCCAAGTTAATTTTAGAAATCTCTTAAGATCTTGATTGTTCAATATACAAACATAAAACATAGCACATGCATAGAGAACTTCACATGTAGAGCATAAAGAAGAAGAATGAATTATAATTGAATACATGTCTAAAGAACCGATCATCATCCATAATCATCACTATAAGTAAAAGTATAAGTTCGTAGAAAATAATATTAATAAATAATTGAAAGGAAAGAGTTAACTAAAACTAAGAAGGTCCTACAAACTAGTTATGGTGCAAAATCTGAATCAATACCATCCCCTCTCGCAACCATGGAATTCGATTGCCATTCACCAAGACATGAGTAGGGAGCCTAAACAAGGGAGTCAGTGAAAACTAAGTAAAATAACAAAATGAATAAAATAATAACCTTTAGAAGTTATAAAGAAGTAAGAGCGACCACTTATCCATATTAATTATTTAACTATACATTTATTACTCAATTTTTCAATTATTTGTGCTTTGTTATTTTGCAATCATTATCAATCCATAAATTAATTCATCAAAAAATGTAAGAAGATATTGTTGCGATCTCCCAAGCAGCAAGGAGGATCGTCATCAATCCTATAGCTTGATTAATCACCCTAGGTTCTCTACCTAGAAGAAGTGGCAACTACGAGCTCGTGTCTTAGACATGCAAGGTGCTACTCTGCATTGACACACGATTAATTATCTCCACTACAGGATATGGAAAGAATGATATTGAAAATTATATCACAACACACAACATTTACTCAATCACACTTAGCTAGTTGGTTGACTAAATATCCCACCAAAAGAGTTATAAGGAGGTCAGTTCACTCTCTAAATTTGTCTTGAACCGTTACGTATAGTATAATAAGTCGTAGTCACATATATCACGCATAAGACTATCCAATGGGTTACGTTAATTAGTCCACCATACCACCGTGAATATCGATCATATTTTTATTCAATCTGTCAACTTTAGAAATATTAATTATTCAATTAAATTCTCATAGTTTCTAGTATCCATATACACCCAGTCAATTAATTAATGATCATAATTAGCTAATTCATAATGGCATTCATATGCTTCTCTTGTTATTTATAAGAATGTTTGAGAGATTCAATGAAATTCTAACAGCTCAATAGTTACAAGTTGAGAGTCATAATTAGGTTTACAATATCACTTAACATTACATTAGTGTAAATTCCTATATATTAATGTACTAGGTTATTAGTAGTATACGACTAAATTATCTAGTTATGTTCATTATTAAGCAATTATAGTCATTTGAATTTTTTATTTAAATATCTTGATAATAAGCAGTAGCACGTTGGGATAGGACTCTTATATTCAACAAGAAAAATAAAATAATATGTACATGATGAAACGTCAAACTAAATATGATTAATTAAAAAGTAACATCAGATGTTATAAAAGAAATATATAATTATTTTAACTAAAGTCAGAACTACTGTGAGTTTAAATAATAAGATTTAAAAATTTCTCATATTATTTACATTAGGATAAATAATTAAGAATAGGAGTTGACGATGTAAAGGTAAGTAATTAACGAATGACATACGCACTTAAATTAAAAATGGAGAGGTAAGTTTATTTTTTCAGTTACTTGCATCGTCGGGGCAGCGTTTTGCGTAAGTGCCTCGACATAGTCTCTGCGATGATCGCAACGTTATCATTTCTAAATTCGCCTCCCCTCTGCCGTGCTCGACACACTGCTGTCGATAAAGGTGATACGCATACGCATACGCATCTCGGGCGAGCGAGCGAGGGCGCGATGGCGACCGGAAGCCCCCAAGCGGCTAAGTGGCAGTGGGAAGGCGCCGTTGCCGGTGCCCTTGCGGGGTTCACCACCGTCGCCTCTCTCCACCCTCTCGACGTCGTTCGCACCAGATTCCAAGGTCTCTCTCTCTCTCTCGCCACCCTCCCCCCCGCTCCAACATATTTATCTTCCCTGAGAAAGACGAGGAAAAGCACCGAAAACCCTTTCCTCCTACTCTTTGCAGTGAACGACGGAAGAACGCGTGGCTTTCCTCTGTACAAGCACACGGGGCATGCCGTTTACACGATCGCGCGATCGGAGGTTTGTTGTTTTGATCAAACGAAAATGGCCGATCACCGCTCCACCATTCCTTAAATGAGAATTTCTGCAACGAACCCGACCTTTTAACCGAGTCCAACTGAGAAAAGCTGGCCGTAAGTGCTCGTCCTGGTGAACCCGGGGCGACGATCCGAAATGGTTGAGCTCAAGTTGAGGGTAGCAAAAGTAATACCGAGGTAGCTTATGAATCAGATCTTAGAGAGGTGGGGATAAACATGGATTATGTATAGCTACATCATTCATTCCATATTGGGATGTAGGGTGATTGCCACCATGCCTAGGTCTGAATCAGCTTTAGTGTTTGGATCAGTCTGTCTACTTCTTTGTGACTCAATTTTCTAGTTGATTGTGTTTCGTGTCCCTTTACCATGCACTTCAATTATTTTAGAGTTTGTTGAATTAGTTCGAGGTTGATTATGTTCCTTGATGCATAATTTGTTCAAATTTTTGGTGGTACCATGCAAGGTTGTTTGGCAGGAGTTTTCTTTGGTTTACAAGCTGGCTTGGGTCAATAGGAGTTATTTTTGTGTTTTAGATATTTGGCATGATTTTTTTTTCTTTTCTTTCTTTTTTTTTCTCTTCCAGTAGGTGAGAGGATAATCCTGAGGAAGGTGGGTGATTATCCTTGTGTTTGGCATGAATAGTTATCCCCACCCAATTTTGAAAATGATGGAAAGGTCATCCCAAGTTTTGTGCTACGATCTTTGGTACATAAGGCTCTTTTCGACCGGATTGTTCTTGTTTCAACCTTTCAGAATGTTATGCGGGTGCTTAATCAGAGGAAAGAATTGTTCCACTCTGTTTAGATGGGGAGAAGGATGCTTCCCGTTGAGATTGGGATTGCACAAAGAGTCTCTTTTAAGGAAAGTTGGAGGAGCAAAATTAGTGCTCATAAAAAGCCCCAAAACCACATGCTTGGGGTGACATTGAAATTAAGGCTAATTTTTTTTGGGATCTTTGTAAATTACTTTAAATATTGTTTAATAGATGTCCCTTTCGATAATTGTCATCTTAGAAGTTGTATTTGCTTTTGTTTCCATTAATTATGTTGATGTAGGTTCTATATGTTGTGATTTACAGATTAATACAATTGTCTTCAATTATGAATTTTAGGGTTTACAAGGTCTGTACGCTGGTTTTCACCCTGCAGTACTTGGATCAACGCTTTCTTGGGGATTATATTTCTTTTTGTAAGTCTCCCTTGTCATTTTGCTTGTACCTTCTTGGACGAGCAATGTAATTGCTAATGTAAATTTCTGCCCATTGCCTTTCAAAATAATAAACGTGCACAATGTGGTCATTAGAGCTCCATGATCCGAACGTGTGTGTGCTTGCAAGTGTACAACTTTGAAAAATCTATGGGCTATTTTGTGTCATTTTCCTTATTTAGCTTGTGATACGAATGATAGATGAATCCTATACCTTCATCACACACATTGTACACTGTTAAAAAATTTGAACGACGTGCATTTAAAAGATTTAATGGACATATATTACTTGTTGCCTACTTCCTATAAAGGGATATTGGAATATCATACAAGCATTTCTCTTTATGTTCCAATTTTGTGCTTTTGTTTTGATAATTAGGTAAAGCAATTATATTAGTATAGCTGTGTAGATATGTTTCAAAGGCGTTGACACAACTTTATATTGAGATCTCTAATTTGTTTAATAATCATTTATTTATTTATTTTTGTCTTCATAGTAGACTATGAAAGTTCACTATATTTATCAAATCAACAAAAGTTTCAAGTAAATCCTTCCATATGTTAATCTTTCTTCTTGATCAAGATGAAGAAAGATTTACATATGATTTTATTTATCTGGAGAAGGCATATGGCTTTGTTCAATGGGATATCTTCTGGGGAATTTTAGAGATGAGACATAGGTTGTTCTTACATATCAACCTTATGGGAGAAAATGAAACATTTTATTTTGAAAAGAAACCATAGCCTCTCTTATATAGAAAGGAAGAATACAAAATTGCATACATGTGCATAAAGAAATTAAAATAATATCATATGAAGACTCTAATAACTTTAACATTTATCCTCAAGTTGGAGCATAGATGTCTATCAAGTCCAACTTGTTGCATAGGAATGAGTTTCTTCTTGGTTAGAGCCTTTGTGAGAGTATCAACAAGTTGAAGCTTGGAGGACACATGGGTAGTTGTAGTCTTCCCTTCCATCACAACATTTTGTATGAAATGGCAATTAACCTTAACATGCTTTGCCCTCTCGTGGAAGACATGATTGGAAGTGATGTATGTGGCTGATTGTTGTCGTGAAACATGGGAACTGGGTTATTTACTTGGATCCCAAGATCGGTTAAGAAAGAAGTAATCCACATTACTTCACATGTCGCATGAGCCATTGCCTTGTACTCAACCTTAGCACTAGAATGGGTTGTCGTTGCCTACTTGTTGCACCATGAAACAAGGTTGCCTCTAAGGAAGATGGCATAACCTGTTGTAGATTTTTTACCTTCAATAGATCTTGTATAGTTTGCATTAGAGTAGGAATATAAATCTAGATACCCATTGTTTCTGTAGTATAGTCCTTTGCCTAGGGACTCCTTTTGGTGTTTCAAGATGAGACAAATATTGTGCCAATGACTATAGCATGCCTTGTTCATGTATTGGCTTTCTCTGTTGACTGCAAAGCGGATATCTAATCTAGGTGAGTAATGGTGAAGTATAATAGCTTGCCCACAATGTTCTTGTAATTATGGACATGTTCAAAGAGTGGATCTTCTATCTCTCTTTGCTTTTTTTTTTTCTACTCAACAAGAATAGTAGAGGGCTTGGTACCAAGAAGTCCATCATCCTTAGGTATTTCAATGACGCACTTTTGCTAAGAGAGCACTAGGCCATGGTCTTCTCTGACTACCTTTACCCTTAGGAAATACTGTAGCTCTCATAGGTCTTCTATAAGAACGTTCTATAGACCTTCTATAAGAACGTCTTCGCTTCTTGAATGCCTGTACTGTCATCTCCTACCAGAACCATATCGTCAACATTCACATTGAGAACTATAGGGCCAATGGTAGCCTTCTTGATAAAGATAGAATGATTAAATGTGGACCACTTGAAGCCAATCTTCATCACCTCCATGGTCAACTTGCCAAACCAAGCACGAGGACTCTACTTGAGGTCATATATGGCCCTCTTCAATTTGCATGTATGCTCCTTCTCAACCTCATAACTAGGATGTTGCCTCATAAACACTTAATCGGTTAAATTACCATAAGAAAGGCATTCTTGATGTCGACCTAAAATAGTGGCCAATTCCTGTTGATATCAACAGAAAGAATGACTCATATGGAGGTAACTCGAGCCACAAGAGAAAAAATTTCAAGGTAGTCAATGCCAAATGTCTATGTGAAACCCTTGTCCATGAGTCTTGCCTTGAATATGTCAATGCTATCATTTGCAAGGTACTTCATTATGTAGATCCATTTGCAGTTAACAATCTTGGTCCCAGGTGGATACGTTATAAGTTCCATGTGTCTTGAGTAGTAAGGGCCTCCATGTTGGCATCCATGGTAGCCTTCTAGTGAGAATCCTGGGAGGCTTAAGAGTAATCATGTGGAATTATGGTATTGAACAGGGCTTTAGAAACTGTTGTAGTGATGGATCCTAATGCATTGTGGACGTGTAATGAGAGATTAGATGGAGTTTGTAGGAGCAGATTCCCTTCCTTAGAGCAATTAGTATGTTAGTCTCTGCATTCTAACATTGTCTACGAAGGAGTAGGACTATCATTCAATGGGAAGCTGGCATAGTAGGCAATGGATTAAGAGGTGTCTCCTTGTTTCATTTGTGATAAGTTTGGAGCTGGCAAGGTATGAGCTCAATAGTGGTTCCTTCTGTAGAGAATGAAGGTGGCATTTGTTGTAACAATGTATCGTTGACTGCCTGGATCATAACATCGGTAGCCCTTTTAGGTACGATAGTAGCTAAGGAAAACATACTTAAGTGCACATGAAGACAACTTGTTTTGCTGGCCAAAAGCATGTACAATGACGTACATCCAAACACATGAAATGGTAAAGTAAATGGACTATCCACATTGGGATGTAGTAGATGGAATGGGATTTTGCCTCATAGAACAGATGAAGGAACTCAATTGATCAGATATGTTGCAGTGAGTATAACATCTCCCTAGAACTGGTTCGTGACCCTCATGAAGACAAGAAGAGTCCAGGCTATGCCCAATATGTGTTTCAGCCTCTTCTCTGCAATGCCATTTTGTTAAGAAGTGTATACATAGGAAGCCTGATGCAAGGAGCCATTGGTAATGAAGTACGATTGCAGCTCCTCATACAGGAACTCCAGGGTATCATCACTGCTAAAGATCTTGATGTATGTAGAGTAGACATTTTGCATCTCGTCAAAGAATCACTTCACTACATGAAATATCTTTGACCGGTCCTTCATAGGAAATGTCTAGGTGGTTCTGCTGTTCATCAATAAACACAACAAAATATCTGTGGTCTGTAGTATTGGTCACATGAGACAACCCTTGACATCGTAATGAATTAGATGGAAGGGTGTTTTGTTGCGTTCCTCGATCCTTGGAGGGAAAGTAGATTGATGATGCTTGCTTAGTTGGCAAGCCTGGTTGGTTTGTTTATCCTGAAAGTAGTAATGATCTTCATCAAATATGACGTGGCATTTCAAGTCCTTGCACAACTTGTTAACAGAGAGAAGACTCATGGGGGTAGTTTATGGAGGGAGTTATCTTTTGTTTACCGTGGGGGGTAATCCAACCCCTCTTGGCTTTCTTATCCTGGGTTATCCCAACTCGTGTTAGAAGAAGGGTTGAGATAATTTGCGTTCTAACTCTCATTTGTAACTCTCACAACTCGTGCCCTCTCTTGAGGCCTTTTCCGAAGTTGCCTTTCTCCCAATGTAAATTAATATAAACTTAAAAAAAACCCTAACTAACTTGCCCACCATCTTAAGGGTAAAAAACTCTTTTGCCAACTTATCCCCTACCCTGATCTCCAAAATCAAGTAAACATTGCCCTTTCACATCATAGGTTAACCTTCATTCCTATCCCCTATTCAATAAACACAAACACGGGTTAACCGTCGTTTGGAAGTAAATAGAAACATGGGTTAACCCATGTTGCAACTTAGCTAACCTAGGTTAGCTCACTCGTGCCGTAAATTAGGCCATAGGGAACTCAGGTGCATAATGTGTGGCTGACAGCTGCAAGCGGGGGGAAAAGTGAATGTCTCCCATTGTAGTCATAGGAGAGTAGGTACCATTTGCCAGCTTCACATGTGATCATTTTGGTTGGTTGAGTCACACACAAAAAATTGATGTCTCAGTAAGATAAGTAGATGCACTTGAGTCAATCCCCTACTTGCTCGCAATAATGGATGTTAAATTCGTTTAAACTCCATTACCATTGGTAAGAGTGAGAAGTGCATGGGATCATTGTCACATGTGGCCAACGTGTCTCTAGTATAAATCCATTTGAATAGCGATCCTCTAAGGAGATAGAGTGCAGGTATGATGAGAATAGTTGGAAATGATCTCGAGTGGTAGAGGGAGACGGTCACAAGCAAAAATTGGGGGACAATCCAAATTAGTAAATATACGTGCCTCCAATTCATCATGGTCAAGACTAGGTCAATTACAGTCCACTAAAGAAGCAACAAGGTAGAGACGGATCAAGAGCCACACTAACTCATCTACGGGGGTAGAAAATCTTAGAGAACTGTGTGGGGAGACCTTACATGTGCACGTACATGCACATTGATTCAATCAAATCATGAACATGGGGTCATAGTGCAGATGACGCATGTGTACATTGTAGCACCACCTCCTTGGTGGTGCCGCCCGCTTGGCGTGCTAGGCACTATGCTATGGCATTGTGTGGGCTATGCGCTATTGCATGGTGTGCGCTGTCGCATTGCTAGCCTACGACCTTGGTGATGGCGGTGTGGTGAGGAGTTGGGATTCTTGTTTCGCATGGAAGGAAAGAAAGAATATGGAAATTAAGAAGGTATTGAACATCAGCTTAGGACTTTTGCTTTGATACCATGTGGGAGAAAATGAAATATCTTATTTCGAAAAGAAACCCTAGCCTTTCTTACATAGAGAGGAAGGAATACAAAATTGTATACATATCCATAAAAAAAATAAAAATAACATTGAACTGTAAAAGGACGATATACATGGAGACTCTAATAACTCTAACAAACCTCATAAAAGATACTTATTGCAAAGTTGCAACTTGTTTAAGGATTTAGTTTAGATTGACAAGCTACTTTGACATCACCATCTATTTGCATTAAGGATTGGCTTTAAGGATGTACCTCGTTACCTTTGTCATGGGTGAGTTGATGAAGCACATTTGGGCTGAGGTTCCATGGTGTATGTTTTTTGCCAATGACATTGCGTTAGTTGATGAAAAAAGAGATAGCAAATATAAAACTTAAGCTTTAGAGAGAGTTCCTAGAAACTAAAGGCTTTTGCGTAAGTAGGATAAAGGAGTGCATAGAATGTAAGTTTGGTGGCCAAGGGGACATATGTGAAAATTGGTTCAAGGTGCTTTTTGAAGAAAAATATTTTTAAGTATTTGGATCCATTTCCTAAAAAAAAAAGTATTTGGATTCATTTTTAATAAGAGAGAAATTGATGGAGATATTACAAATAGAATTAGTGTAGGTTGGTTGAAATGGAGCAGAACATTTGCTGTTCTCTATAGAAAGTAGTTGTAAGATGTGCAATGCTGTATGGTTTTGAGTGTTTGCCTATCAATTGTAAGAATGTGCAAAAGATGTTTGTAGTAGAAATGAAGATGCTAAGGTGGATGTGCTGTTAAATAGGATTGGATTCCTAATGAGATTATAAAAGAAAAGATTGGGTGACTTTGATAGATGATATTATGAGAGAGACACATTCAAGGCGATTCAAACATTTATAGAGAAGATTAATTAACAGCCTAGTCAGGAGATGTGAGGAGTTAGGTGCTTAGCCTCCTCGTAGGGTGAGAGGAAAGCCAAAGAAGTGTTGGAATGAAACTATTAGGCATGATTTGGATTACTTTAATTTAAGCCCCAAAAAAGCTCAAAATAGATTGGAATCCACGTACCTAACCTCACTAAGATTGGAAAAATGATTTTATTGATGCTTTTCTTGTAGTGGAGTGGGAAAGCCATCCACTGGGGCAAATTGAGTTGATAGGCAAGAGTTTTGGAACTAACTCCCATTTTTACGAACTCAATTTTCTTTAGAATTTCAATGCAACATCTTTAATTGTGTTGGACCTGGAAATGTCTTAAAGTAGATATGAGTGGAGGCAAATAATCCATGTAGCCGATTCTATTTAGTGTGGGAAAACATTTTGTTATTGTTGTATCTTTAATTGGGTTGGTTTTCTTAGATGGCAATTTGATTTGAAGACTCATATGGTGATTCAATTAACTTATTGGAGAGTAGCAGATATGGTGTAATAAGATTGCAACTACTCTTTTCCAAACAAAATTGCAACTACAACTAATGCATGTTAACAATGCTTCACGTCTAAGTCATTTGGGGTGTGCTTACGAGTCCAATGGTTCCCATGGTGCTCCAGTTGTTTTCTGTTCAGGGAGGTCGGTGATGAACATTGTGCGTAAGACAATAATTACAAAGAGTGCATGGTATTCTTGAGGTAATATTGGTTTGCGGTTTCACTTAAAAAAAAAAGTTTGCATCTTGTATTGGCTGGAATGACGTTCTAGTAGAAGTGCTGGATGGAGGCCTACATGTGGGGAGGGCTGCCTTTGAGGGTACTTTTACGTGTTTGAATTAGGTTGTCACTATACAGGAACTGAGGTAGACACAAGGCCAGAGTGGACTCCATCTTTTTTTTGTGAGATACAATAATAGGATCTCTTTTTTGAAAAGAACAATGGAATCTCTTTTGACTGTATCAAAGATGTATTGACTTTTGGAGCTCAAGATGCTTGTTAAGTCCTTTAAAGAGGAGCTGCTTTTTTTGTGGCTTTGAAGGTCCAATGGTTTATCATGAGTGTCCAGAAGATCATTTTAACTGGGCTGCTGGAGATGCCTCATGAATGGTCTTATTATTGCTGACATGCCGTTTCTTTGTTGCATAGTATTAGGCTATTAGCCTTGAGCTAGGAAATGGTTTGTTTGGATACATTTCATAGGTATATTCACCTTTGAAGGTGAAGATATTAATGTGACTATTTGGGGGAAGGAAATCCATGAGAAGGCATGAAAACCAGTTGGTGCAAGAAAGCCAAAAGGTGTTTGTCTTGTGAACATAAGCTCCTGAGTATTCGAAAAATTTTCTTCATAAGTGAATTTTGGCATTTAATAGGGATATTTAGTTCTCTGTATCAATAGGTGAGAGTTGACTGACAGCATGGCCTTGCGACATCTGGGAGTTTTTTTGTCAAGGAATCATGTAGTTGCATTGCTTACTCTAGGTCCAAGTGGGATTTAATTTTTTTTAAGGTGATTAGGAACAAGGTTCTATTCTGAGGTTGGTGACATCGTGTAGTGTTTGCTAGGAGGTTGTGTTAGAGGAGTTGTTATTAGTAATATTGCAGTTAATTCAGATTCCGTTCTCGATCACACACACAGATATATAGGTAAATGATATATCAACTTTTTAAGATTATCTAATACTTCCAAGGTGCCCATCTATGAATAGAGGGGCCATCTCTCATGAAGGGCATGGAGGATTATTCTGACATTTATTTTTATCCGTTAGGCTTGGCCAATTAATAGAAGAAGATGGTTGTTGTGGTGAATTACTACCCCAATCACCCACCAACACCCGTGTGCATACCCACCCCACCACCACCACCACCACCACCACCATACACACACGTTCGTGTGCAGAAAAAGGAAAAGAAAATCTCACCTTGGAATGAAAAAAACATACATCTAGTTACTAGTATAGACATACTTTGAAAATCCTCCCTTCAGGTTCTCTGCAGTTAGCTGATAATGATAGCAACATGTGACTGTAATGAGGGTTGAGCATACCGGAACTTCTTAGTATTGTAGAAGCTGATACCTGCTCGTGAACTCCATCCAGTAGTTCCCTTTTCAGCCTGTGTACATGACATTCTGATATTTTTACTGATAGTGATTTAGTCGGGATGCAGATACTGGAGAGCATTATCATGTTTAGAAAAAACCATGAAATTGGATGTGCTAGTTGACTGGGAGATAACCTATGCATTATCGGGGATTGCGGGCTGATACTTTGCTTCAGTTCTATTCTTGTCTTGTCCAAGGTTGATAAAAACTACAAGCTGAATTACTAGAAACTGAGACTCTTTAAATGTCTCCCTTACTCAGCTGACCTTTGCTTCCTACCTGCAATTCAATTCCATCAAGTGTGTAAAGACATATCTGTGATTTCTATGTGAAGAATTAACCTCGGGGCCAAATGAATTTCAGAAAATATCCCATGAACAATCTAGGTTTCAAACACGTGAACAAGGTGATTATGATTCCAAAAAGTCAGTCTCTTGCATTATAATTACTACTTGGATGCATAACTTTAATTTTTACATTATTCTGAAAGGGACGACGAGGGAAGCATGGAGGATTGTAAACTTTTGAAAATATTAAAAGCTGTTAAGATACTTGGCATGGACTTCACAAAAGAAAGATGCTATGTAACATCTTTCTCCACTGAAGAAATGCTAAACTCATGAAGATCAGGATGTTTATCGTCATTATGCAGTAGGCTTGTTTAGTTTGTTTCTCTTAATTAGAGATCAGGTGTAGACGTTATTACACTGCTATCATCTCAGTGAATCTGTTATTGCTAAATGTCCAAACTTACCTTTCTCCATCTTGAAAAAATACTTTTCTCTATCATGTTGTTTATCTTCTGGTGTCCGCAGATTCTGTAATTAAATATATCCTTTCTAGCAGCTATAATAGAGCCAAGGACAGATACCTTAGACTTAGAGGAAGCGACAGGCAGCTTGGTCCTTCTCTTCATTTGGTTTCTGCTGCTGAAGCAGGCTCACTGGTATTACTCGCTCTATTTTTTATGAGGGTATACCATCATAGAATCTCATATGGCATATGAGCAGATTAAGCTGTGTATGAGTAACTTAGTTTCATGGCCATTATCACTTCTACCAAGTACTTTTTTCTTTTTATTAATCTGTTGAATTAGGCAAGGTATCAATATGGGGCATGAAACAAGTAGAAAAATGGAGGTGAGAATTTAGTCAGATGACAAACTGGAATGTTATAACAGACAATTTTTGCTCTATTGATGAAAGGTGAGGAATTTCAATGCAATTTGTCATCACAATTTTGATATTGGTGAGATTCCAATTAGACCCTGAATTTCGATATGGAATTTCAAGACTTTGTTGCAACTTTGATAGGGAAGGGAAATTTCAAGCACAATTTCAATGAGTTTTATCCTTTTTTCTAAAAGCTCAAAGGATGACTACTTGAAGTCATCCAAATATATAAAGGAAACACGAGATGTCACATGAAGGATCCAAAAGGCCTATAGATTTTACATGAATCTGCCTAGGAATGATAAAATCACAAGCACTCTGCTCAAAATATCACATAAAAAAAGCAACTGAAAGCTGTGGTGTTACATAATGAAATAGCCACAAGGAATGCTGCCAGATGCTCACAGATGGCACCGTCAGGAGAAGACCTCAAGTAAGGCTCTGCCAAAAGGGATTTACTGAGGAAGTATCAAAGCAGGAGATGTCTACCTGCATCCAGAATGCCTTGTGAAGGGGCATTGAGACAAGAGGTGATTAATGTCAATTCACTTTGGAGTTACAGAAAAGAGTGAGTATAATATGAGCCCAAAGGCCATATTGCTCTGAGAGACTTTCATCGATATGCAGCAACCACAAAATGCTTAACCTGTAAATTAGTTTTAGCCTTCCACACTTTTTCCTGCAATCTCTAAGTACTCTCCTATATAAGTTCTATGCCCCCTCAAAGGTCTAGACCCCTCAGATGAAAGGGGTTAATCATCTAGCTGTAAAAGCTCCTCAGATGCACATCTTACAGGGCATATCCGAAGAGAGGTGCCCAACAACCTGTCTGCAGCTGCATGTGCCCAGACCTGCAATAACATAGCTGCATTAGGCCCTCAAGAGAGTGAGAATAGTCTGGAGAAGCTGGCTGCCGTCCCTCATCAAAAGTTGTTTGATGCTCTATCAGAAAAAGAAAGTATATCCATTTAAAGGGGGAAAGAACCACTGGCAAAGGCATCATAATTGCCACCCCGTTCTGGGAATAAAAAAGTGAAACTCCACTTGCAAGTGCTCTTCTAGAGACCTGATGAAGATACTTATCATAACAAGAGAAGAAAACAAAATCTGGAAATAGTTACTATTTCCCATAGTGTGAACGACTCATCTTGCATAATCTGTTGTACCCAAATAATGCAACACAAATTGTTTCTCCATGAGAAGGATCTTGACAAGATCTTACCAAGCCAACAAAGGCAGGCCTTTTATATTCATTTTCACCTCCTTTCCCAGAAAGCTACTTCGTATAGAATCAATGCACATCTCCACCTTTTTCAGTAGATGAAAAATGGATATTATAGACCTCAATAATGAGCAAAATCAGTCTCCTTCCTCTGAGCTTCGTAGTCTCAATTAAAGAAAATTCTAGTCTTGTGTTTTATTTGCACCATTAGAGAATGGCAAATCAGGGTATCTAATAGGTAATTAACCCATATGAAACTCGGAAAATCAGAAATCTTTCTGCTCCTTTCTACCTGTTGAGATTTTGGATGCAATGGGAGTCTGGAGGCTTCTTCTCACGAGGAGAAGAGACGTAGCAGTAGCAGCAACAAGCCCAACAGGGCTTGCTGTCTTGTTCACGTGTGTAGAACAGGGAGAGGAGAGAGAGGGCAACACGTGGAAGAGTGAAGAGAGGGAGGAGAGGAGTTGTAAATCTGATTTTATTATAATGCCAACTCAAATAGTTTTCTCTCTTATTTATAGAGAGATTACAATCCTACTTCCATAACAACTCTTCCTAAAATTAGGAAACAAATCAATCTAAAACAAACACAATTAACTAAATTACCAACTAATCAACACCAAATCCTAATTTATTCTTAATTAATTTAGGCTTTCTTAGCCTCCAAGTATGATCGGTGGATCTTTTTGTTGTAGCTGGTGGCTGCTGATGATGATGGCCACATGGATTGTCCATGTGGCTTGTGCTATGTGGCAGTCTATGTGGCATATCCCTTTTTTTTTTTTTTCTTGATTCCCAACACTCCCCCGCAAATCGAGACGCAGGAGACGGCGAAGACTTGGTAATGTTGCTACACCGTTCTTCTCTGAAGAGTTGAGGATGGTCTTCATACCTCTTCTTGTATGATCAAGAGTTGAGCGCTTCATCTTGGCGTTCTCCGATGTGTTAGAGGGTTCCACATGCCTCCTTGAAAAGTATGGCACCTTGCTCGTGAGCCGGAAAAGACCTTTAGTTTTTCTTTGAGCCAAGGTCACCAAGATAAAGTGGTGAAGTCGATATAGTTGTGGTGAACTTCTAGAGGCTACACTATGCCTCCTCTTATTCATGTTCTTGAGTCGAAGTTGATGCGTCAACCACTAGTCCTGACGCTCCCTTGATAGTCAGTGCTCCTTTGGCACCCTTTTGATCTTCTTGAAATGTTTGGTGCTTTTTGTTCCAATATAACCTCCTCTTCTAGAGAATAAAAAATCGAATACAAATGCACCATACAAATTGAAATGCCTTTTGATAAATCTCCTCTCCGTTCTTCTCTTGTTTTATTGTGTCTTTAGCTCCTCCAGTGGTCAACATTGCTTCGTTCTCTGCCATCTTCCTCGATTTGCCTCCTCCTTCTTAGCTCTGCGAAGGCGCTGGTAGCTTTGGGACTTGGATATATGTCGAGAAGATGTGTCGAAAGTGATGTGGCTATTGTCCACGTGGAGAAGTTCCATGCAGATGTGCTTCTCCCACGGAGAGTTCATGCACAACACTTGTGCGTGACTCCTCTCTTTTTCCTTATTTCATACGCGTTGGATGCCCTCGTGGAGAGCTTAAACTGTTGGCTCTGACACCATGTTGAGATTTTAGGTGCAATCAAAGCATGGAGGCTTCTTCCCATGGGGAGAAGAGATGTAGCAGTAGTAGCAACAAGCTCAATAGGGCTTGCTGTCTTGTTCACGTGTGTAGAACAAGGAGAGGAGAGAGGAGGCAACATGTGGAAGAGAGAAGAGAGAGAGGAGAGGAGTTGTAAGTCTGATTTTATTATAATGCCAACTCAAATAACAATGATAATGTTCTCTCTTAGTTATGAAGAGATTACAATCCTACTTCTATAACAACTCTTCCTAAAATTAGGAAACAAATCAATCTAAAATAGGAAACACAACTAACTAAATCACCAACTAATCAATATCAAATTCTAATTTATTCTTAACTAATTTTGGCTTTCTTAGCCTCCAAGCATGACAGGTGGACCTTCTTTTTGTTGCAGTTGATAGCTGTTGATGATGATGGCCACATGGCCTGCTGTGCCACGTGGCATATTCCTTTTTTTTTTTTTTTGTCTTCTTGATTCCCAACACTATCTATTCCAAGGAAGACCCCCCACAAAGACCCCCACACACCCCCAGCCCCCCCCCCCCCCCCCCCCCCCCCCCCACACACACACACACACACACACACACCGCCACCACCACCAAAAAAAAATGTTATGGGCTACTTGCACTTTAGGCAAAATTTTGTTAAGAGATTGGCACACTATTACAATTCACCTAAACATGAGGTGAAGACACTCCTTGGAATGGACTTATTATAAGTTTTATTGTCAATTTTTTGATGGTGGTGAGCTTGAGGTAATTTGAACTTTTTATCTTGAGATCTTGCCCACTTGCTCACTCATCTTTGATCTTCTTGTGGTTTTGTGCTTTGGTTTGGTAACACCTTTCTATTTTGGAAGGTTTCTTTCTTCTGTCCTGGTTATCTTATTTTATGCTTGTAGTCATATTCTTAACAGGATATTAGGATAAGTTGGTTAATATTCCTTGTAGTCTATGCTGATATTTGATTCTATTGTTGAAGACTAGAAGAGGGATTCTAAACTTTGAAATATTTTTGTTGTTGCCCCTGAAAAGCAGCTTAGGGTTTAAATTGTTCTTAAAGGAGCTTGTAGTTTGTTGATTAGTTGCAGCTCGATCCGATTGTAAATGGTCAAGTTACTCCCATAAATAACCTGCTTGTTAGTGGATGTTGTGGTGTGAGACCATGGGAAATCTTGAGGTGAGGACAACCTTAAATAGTGGAGTGGCTCACAAGAGGAACCACTTAAAAATGATTTTGCCTATTGTGTGTTGAATCGCTTGCGCTTGATTATTATATATTCTGATGATATATTGATTATTGCCATTATATTCTACAGTTATTGTAAAATACTTTTGTTTATACATGTAAACATTGCTTTTGGAAGTTGAGGCACTATTCATCCTTTCTTCTAATGCCTTCCCACATGTACTAGGCTCTTAGACTAATGGATGTAGCTTCTTTTTCAACATAGAATATATGACAGTCATTGGGGACACTACTTCCAGTTTGGAGCATGGGTCGTGGATTTTTTGAGGCCTTGAGTCTTGTTGCTGAGACTGAAATTAAAAAGGGCCCTTTTTTCCAATATAGTCCCTTGAAAACATCTAATATTGTATAGAAAATCATTGGAATCTTGATATTGGCACCCCTAAATAAAAAGTATAGCTATTAGCAAAAAAAAAAAAAAAACCTCTCCCTTAGTTTGAAGTTAGAGTTGTGGTTATTCTCAACCCATGTTGGGTTAGTTTGAGTCTTAAAATCTGAAATATGGTTTAGATTTGTTCTAATTTAAAGAGAAAAAGTTACTCCTACAATGTTTCACCTCCTCCCCTTTGTGTCATTGCTCCCCCCCACAACTTGCAATCATCCTCCAATCTTATCCTCTCCTCTTCCAAGTCTCCATTCTCCTTTAGGTTTCTCATCTTTTCTCCTACCCATCCTCACCTATAATGGTGCTCCTTCGGCCTTCCTCTACCCTCCCCTCCCCCCCTCCAAGTTCCTTTGACTCCTCATCCCCTTCTTTGTTGCATACTTCTTCAACCTTCTCTCCTTCCACTTTTTCCTACCCTTTAGCTTCCTTAGCTTTGATGACTCCTCCACACGCTCCTTCGACCACCTCCTTTGCTTGCCTCCTCCCCCTCCCTGCTTCCTTTTCACCCTCCTTTGGCATCTTCTTTCTCCCATACCTCATCATCTCCCTTAGTTGGCCCCCTCTCACTCCCCTACCTTTAGGGATGGGCATCCAGCACAAGCTTGACAAGTCGACCTCAAGCTTGACCCAACTAGGGCTCGTGAGCCTAGCTCATTGAGTTTTTGAGTGGAACCTAGGCTTGGATTCCAGCCTGTTAACCTTATCAGTCGAGATTAAGTTGACCTTTGATTAGCTCGCTAGCTCGATTACATGGCATATTTAGGAGTATGTGTATATATACATTTATACCTATTATGAAGTTAAACATAAAACCATTATAACTTGATGGTCTAAGCATAAAATTCTTCCATCACATAGGACTAGTTTTCCTGAAAAAGGGAAGGGAAATTCAAATAAGACTCATTTAAGTGATAGATGAGCTCGTTTGGATCATGGACCAACTCGAGCTCAAATGAGCCAAGCTCACGAACTCATTTAAGTGATTAGAACCAATGAGCTTGTTTGGCCCACGAGCCAATTCGAGCTGAAACAAGCTAAGATTGAGGTAGCTTATCTGAGCTCAATCGAGCTTGAGCTTGAGCTCAGCCAGGCTTGTTGAGTTCAAGCTAGGCTAGGCTTGGCTTATTTGGCTCGATATCCATGTTTGTTGCCTCCTCTCCTTGTCCACCCTCCATCAATAATATTCTGTCCCTTCTCTTCACCATTCAAGCTTTCTATGTATGCTTGCTTAAAATCATGATCACATCTTAATGACAGTGGATGGCGAGGCAGAGAGGAGGAAAAGAAGGTTGTTATGTGTAAATCAGAGTGCACAAAAGGGGTAATGGGGCTTTTTTAATGTCTTTGGCAAAAAGGAACTTTTTTTAATACCTTCTGACATAAGCAACAATTATTCTTAATGGAAGTTAACTTGAGGGGGGATAGGTGCAAAAATATCAAGATTCCAAGGGTTTTTATGTAATATCAAATCTTTCTAGGGGTTTATCTGTGATAAACACAACTGAAAAATACTCCTCAAATTTTGGTTATTTGGGAAAACAAAATTTTGGCAAGAATTTTTGTCTTTTTGACTGAGAAATTGATCCCTTATGGGGGGCTCTGCCCAACGGGAGACCTACAAAATATATGGGTCTCATGGTTCATTCTTCTCAACTAGTTTTGGAGGGGGTTGTGTATAGGCAGATGCTCTAGTGTTTACACTTTACCTAATAATGTGATCACGCTGAAACAGAGTAGGGCAGCAAATAGCCCCCTGTGAATCTGTAAATCTGAGCAGTATGCTGAAAAAAGAATAGTCCCCCATGCATTTCATTCTTTCCAATAGGATCGAATGAGACCTACCTTGTCCCTCATCATGGTGAACCCCTCTTTGTGAACAGGACGAGGTAGAAACCTCCCTGTCGGGGAACGGATTCTCACCATATGACCAAATATTTTAACGTCACTCATTCTGCCTGGCAATTTATCTTGGTAGAAACTTATCATGCCACCAAAACACAGCCTCAGTGTATAAGTGTATACGCCGAGTAAAGAATCTACCCAGATCAATTGCTTCTAGATTAGTAAATGCCAGCATATTCTCTCTCTCTCTCTCTCAAAAAAAAAAAAGAAAAAAAAAGTATACTTTTATTCAGACAAATACCAGCCCACTGTTTTTGATCTTACACTTCTTTAAAGGTAATTATTGCTTGAATGCAACAGTTATAATTCAGTTTCATGTATTTAGGTTTGCTTTTGCACAAACCCTATTTGGCTCGTGAAAACAAGGATGCAACTGCAGATGTCAGTCCATCAAGGCAGACCATATTCTGGCTTTTCAGGTATTTCCTCATATTCCCTTTCACTTTGACATTGTCAACATGTTCTTACTTTCAAGCCATTATTGGCCCTGATTGAGTAAGAAAGAACTTGTGGGTGATTTAAAACAATGCTTATTCTGTTACCTTTTGTTGCTATTAAGTTCGATGGAAGTTTGTTCTCATAAAGGTAAAATCAATCCGGATGCCTCATGGATGTTTATGCTTATCAAACAATTGCCTATGATTACAGTTTTATCTTTGTAATTAGCTTGCATTCATTTTTAATGGTCTCTTGGTCTTGTACAATTTCCTGGTAGTCATATATACAGAACTATTTGCAATAATCAAGTGAACTAGAGTCAAAGTTCAGCAGGTTGGGAGTTGGGCTAAGTTCATTGGCCTAAAATTAAGTTAATTGAGTTACTTTGATTCAGCTTATTAGGCTAGCCCTTTAAATTTTAAGACCAAGAACTTGGGATTAGTCTAGGACGGACGTCATTGATGAGGAAAATGCTTTAGCCCAAGTAACGAAAACAAAAAAAGGGGGGGAAGAGAACATCAACTCTTATGTAGTTTGCTTCCATAGCTATGTGTAAATCTTGGTTGTTACTAGTTGAAATTTAAAATGAGCGGAAACGAACAATAATATCAAAGCATAAAGCAATAAGAACGCTTGGGTCTACGTGGAAATCCCACTCACGAAGAGCGGGGAGAAAATCATGGGAGAAGGTCCCAATAGAGCTGATCTCTATATTGATTTTCAAGAAACAAGTGGGGGTACATGCTTATTTATAGGCTACCGCACACTCCAACACTCCACATCTCATGATGTGGTACTAAACCAACTACACATTCTTCAACACTCCCCCTCAAGCTGAAGCATGTAATGCTCAGCTTGTACAACAACGAATTCCCACTGTACATAATAGAACGCAACTTTTTCAACTGGTTCTTGCTTGTAGGCGGGTGTGCCAATGATGACACATCAGCGAGGTCTAGAGCTATTGTATGAACTGCTGTAGCTGACTCTAACAAGGGCCTCTCCTTCAGAGACCTCAACTGGTATTGATGGTTCCCTATTCAGTATCTCTGAGGACGACCCCTAAACTGGATCTTCCTCTTTAGAGTCCATGAAGTTGGATCTCCTACATAGAAATATGATATGGGCCCTTCCTTTGAGGACCTCGAAATTGGATCTCCCTCTTTAGATACCTCGAAATTCTGGACCTCCCAGAGTTGTGATTTCTTATGCAGTAATCTGTAACAAAAAAGACTCCCAAATGGGGGGACTATAATAGCATCCATACTCCCCCTTTCTCCCATACTCGTACGGGAGAAGGAAAAATAACATAAAGAAGACATAACAATCAAAATAGAGAACTTCTCCTCCTCTTCTCTCTAATCATAATCATCATTTTTTCTTTTTTTCAATGTTTTATTTTTAAAATTTTTTTCCTTTTTTTACTTAACCTTATTTCATTTTTTCTTTGTTTTTGATTTCTTTTGTTCCTTTCCTCTTTTTTCTCTTCTTTTTTTTTTTTTTTGTATGGGTAACATAAAAAGAGAAATGCAAGCCGAAGGATCATTTCCTACCATTTTGGACTCCAATTCAAAATAAAGGGGAAACAAAAACCAAACTCCTACCAAATCCAAGCCGTTCCACGCTTGCAAGGTCCTCTTATAGCAGCTCCTTCATCATTGACGATTTCACTCGAAGATTGCTCGGTCTCTCACCGCGATCCTTGCTACCATCTTCCTCGTGATTTCCAGCGAGATCGTCGTCAAGACTTCCTCCACACGAGATCTACTCGTGGATGACGATCGCCACCACCTTTTTCATCTTCCTTTTCTTCTGCTTTTGTTGATACTCTCCCATCGCAGGCAGGAGTTGTCGGCGTGACCAGCGCTCGCTTAAGCACCGCCAGCGCCACCAAGGGCTGCATGCTCTTCTTCTGCTGATCGTAGCTCCTCCTGATGCAAGGGCTGAAGCATCATCGCCATTAGCATCACCATCAGTGGTGACACCTCCAACTTCTTCGACGCTCGCTTGAGCACCGCCAGTGCCACCAAGGGCTGCATGCTCTTCTCCTGATCGTCGCTCCTCCTGATGCAAGGGTTGATGCATCATCGCCATTAGCATCACCATCAGTGGTGACACCTCCAACTTCTTCACCCTTGCGTGACTCCTCGAGCATCGCCAGTGCTTAGAGATTCACCGCTACATCTTGCCTCCTCGCGATCTCCCACAAGAGATTGTTGTGATTGACACCACGGCCATCATCAGGACGATGCTCTCTTCCTTGAGTTGATATCAAGAACTCAAAGAATAGATAATAGAAATCCTAAAGAGAATAATATCCCAATAATTGACTGCCCTTATACCAAGATGAAACTTAAAATGAACGGAAACGAACAATAATATCAAAGCATAAAGCAATAAGAATACTTGGGTTTATGTGGAAATTCCACTCACGAAAAGTGGGGAGAGAACCACGGGAGAAGGCCCCAATAGGGCTGATCTCTATATTGATCTTCTCTAAGAAATAAGTGAAGGGTACATATTTATTTATAGGCCACCGCACACTCCACATCTCACGATGTGGTACTAAACCAACCACACATTCTCCAACATTACTTGTTACAGTCTTCCCTCTAGGAAATCATGTAAATGATTAGATGGTTGGTTTCTGCTTTTTTTTTGGCTAGCTTTGTTAGAATATATAAAAGCAGGATAAAATGTGTATGAAATCAAAGCATAGCAATAAGAAACACTTGGATTTAATGTGGAAACTCACGAAGAGCGAGGAGAAAATAATAGAATTGCCCCTAAGGGCGTGATCTTTGAATATTCTTCTCAAAGATAAAATGAGAGGTTACATAGACCTTTTATAGGCAACCACTCACACACACAAACCTACACTACATGATGTGGGACTAAAATAGCCTACAACAAGAATTCATCTCTCAACACTCCCTCTCAAGTTGGAGCATAGAATACTTATCTTGTACAAAAGAAATGTTTACTCAAACAAGCAGAACATAACACTCAAGAGACTTCAATTGATGCCACCAGGTCTTCGGTTTCCTTGCATCCTCGTTCTTGCTTGTAGGTGGGCACCAATCAAAGTCCGGTAGATAAGTCGTTAAAGTTGGCTTTCGTGCTTGCGCCTTCCCATTTTAAGAACTTTAAGGAAGGTCTCTTCATCTCTCAACACTCTTCCTCAAGCTAAAGTATGGAATACTGAACTTGTACAAAAGAAATCCATACTTTAACAAGCAGAACACAACACTAAAGAGACTTCAATTGATGCTAGCGGGTTACCAGTTTCTTTGCATCCTCATTCTTGCTTGTAGGTGGGTGTCAATCAAAGTTCGGTAGATGAGCCGTTGAAGCTGGCTTTGGTGCCTACACCTTCACATTTTGAGAACTCTAAGGAGGGTCTCTCTGTGTAGACCAAGAAACTAGGTCCCTACCACATGGATACTCAAAGAAAGAGGTCTCTTCTTTGGAGACCTAGAAAGTGCTCCTCTCACATAGGGACCAGAACAAAAAGTGAGTTTCTCTCATGTAGGGACCTTAAAAAAAAGAGTCTTGTATGGGAAGAAGCTCTCACACTCCCCTTTTCTCCCATACTTGTAGGAGAGAAGAAACAAGATAGAGAAGAAATCAAAGAGAAGAGCTTCTTATCTCTTCTCGTCATCATTTTTTTTTGTTGTTTTTTTTTTGCTTTTCTTTTCTTCTCTCCATATTTTTCCTTTCTTTTTCTTTTTTTTTCTCTTCTCTTCTTTTTCTTAACCTCTCTCTCTCTCTCTCAGTAATCAATATATATACATCTCTCTCTCTTCATTTCATTCTTGCCCCTCCCTTTTTTTGCAATGCTAAGAAGTGACACAAAATGATATAATAGGAAATTAACGAGGCAAAGGTGCAACAAACCTCAAAATATCTCTTCTTTTAGGTTTCAAAAGAACCCAAAATCATGGTGTTGTTGATGCTTCGTTGCTTCTCTTACTGTTGTTGCTGCTAATGCCTCGCGATTCCACATTTTATTAATGACTCCACATCTCACTACTTGGGTTGAGGTTGTACCACGGTGGCATCTTCATTGCTGTCGCCATTTGGGTTGAGGTTGTACTACGGTGGCATCTTCGGCTCTAGCTTCTTTGCCTTTAGCCTTCTCGTCGTTGGAGAGTGCCATAATTAACACATTGAAATCGCAATAGTAAATAATGTGGTTGTTGTAGCGTGAAATCGAGGTTGTTTTAAAATTTGTAAAAATCGAACTTGTAAGATTTTCAAGTAAAAATACAGGAGTTAGAGTCTTTCACAGGGAGGCAGTTGGACTAGTTCTCTTTCCTAAAATCTACGGAATAGGCGAATAGATGATGAATCTAAACTAGAACAAGCATAAATAACTAAAACTAACGACAAGTAATTACTAGAAATAATATAGGTATGAGTAGGGAATAAGGAACTAGAACTTTTTATTTTAAAATCAGAGTTTGAGTACCAAATGCTTACAACTAGAATTCAACCAGAAATTAAGTGCAACTATATTAGAACATGAAGAATGAAACTAAAAACTATCTAAAGCCTCGAAGGCGAGGCGTAGACGACAGTGAGGACGTGGAGGTGGGATTGGGTGCGAAGGCGCACTCGTGGGGATGTCTTGAGATTTGAGATGGAGAGACTATCTATTGGAGAGAGATCTCCTCCCCCCATCAGCTGGATGTGTATAAATAAGGAGAGGGGTCGGATGTTACATAGGGGATAAGGTGAGATGTTTGGGTTGTTAGTGGTTTTGAGTTGTTAGGATAGGGTTGCGTTGCATGTTTGGTAGAGGGTGTGGGATTGGATTTTAAATTGATAGGAGGGGGATTGACATGGGAAATAGGTTGTTTGGTGGAGTCGGTGGTGTTGATTGGATAGGAGTTAATGTGGAGGGATAGGTGGGATGTGCATGGATTTATGGTATGTAGTTTGTTTGATGGATAGGGGAGGGGATATATGGTTGGTAAGGATAAAAATGGATGTTGGAATTTTTGCATAGGATTAGGTTGTGGGTGTTTGGTGGGTTGCGTAGGTGGCGGAATTTGGTTGCATAGGATGGCTGTGTGTGGTTTGCATCAGCATTGCATGGGATTTTCAGAATGGAGGGAATTAACATGGGGTATTTGGTGTTGCATGCATGGGGTTTGGACGTGAGTACGTGGGTTTCGGATATGGGATTTGTATGGGAAAGGTTTAATATGTGGTTAGGAGGTTGCATGGGATTGGGTTTAGGATTAGGTGGGAAAATAGGTTAGGGGTAGGGATTGATTGGGATCCTAAATGGGTCAAGGCTTAAGGCTAAATAGTTTACTAATTAGGTTCACTAACTAGATTGAGCTTAGATTCATAACTCCCTCCAGCCAAGCTCCAATCATCCTGAGACCTGGTACGTACATAAATATGAACAGATACATCAAGGCACCAGATATAACTAAGTGAAAAGTTGTTTGAAAATCCAATACTATGCATTATTTACGGAATACTCTAAAATGACTAATCTAACCTGTGGATGCAACCTAACCTAAATTACCTTTAACTAACATTAATTAGGCATTAATTAGCATAAATAAATATGGAAATATCAATCATCATTGTTGTTGCTCGTGAGGGGGCGAGAACTCGCAGCCCACGCCATTGCCTTTCACACCTGCTCCTTTTCACCGATTGCTTCTCCTTCCTTTTTTTTCCTGATTGGGCAGTGGGTGGAAGAGGTCCTCACCTTGCCAAAATCGCCACTCTCCACGAGCGCTTTCTACTTGTTCCTTAGGCTCCTCTGCTTGATGCAGAGAAGCAGTTGTAGGAAGTGCAATACTTCTTCAACTTTGCTCCTTCTTTAGTGTTTCGAAGAATCGAATAGAGGCACCATGAACTCCTCTAGATCTTACGAACGGTGAAAAAAAGGGAACTCCAGAACAAAAAAGTAACGATATTCGTGTTAAACATTGTTAATCATAAATGAGATAGGCTTCAAGATCGAATTGCTCTGATAGCATGTTAGAATATATAAAAGTGGGATAAAATGGGCATGAAATTAAGGCATAGCAATAAAGAACACTTGGGCTTTACGTGGAAATCCACTCACGAAGAGCAGGGAGAAAACCACAGGAGAAGCGCTCGTAAGAGCGTGATCTCTGAATTTTTTTTCTTAAAGATAAAATGGGGGGTTATGTAGGCCTTGTATAGGCAACCACTCATACACACAAACCCAAACTATACGATTTGGAACTGAAATAACCCACAATAACAACTCATCTCCCAATAGGCTCATTAGCTGCTACACATTTCAGCTGGCTTACTACTTTGTTATTATTTGTAAACCTGAGCTTGAGAGAGAAAAATAGGCCTGGCTCTCTTGATTTGTTGGGTTTTCACCCATATGGAACCTATGCAAAAAAGAGAGTGCTTATGCCCACCTTCCAAGAAAGAAAAGAAAATATTTAAACTCAAGTTTAAAATCATCATCACTCTTATATAGCTTACTCCCAACAACTGAAAAGTTATGGAGCTGTAAAGAACAACTTTATGAGCATATATGATTATTACAAGGGTATTTGTGCAAAGCTATGGTGGAATTGATGGAGATGTTACACATAGAATTAATGCAGGGTGGTTGAAATGGAGTGGTGCATCTAGTATTCTTCTCTGTGATAAGAGGGTTCCTTTAAAAGTCAAAGGAAAGTACTATAGAGCCACGGTAAGACCAACCATGCTGTATGGTTCTTAATGTTGGGCTATCAACTATAGACATGTGCAGAAGATGTCTGTGGCAGAAATGAAGATGTTAAGATGGATGTGTGGTCATACAAGAAAGGATCATATTTCAAATGAGATTATTTGAGAGAAAGTTAGAGTGGCATTGATAGAGGATAAAGTGAAAGTGACATGCCTAAGATGGTTTGAACATTTGCAAAGAAGGCCACTAGATGCTCCGGTTAGGAGATGCGAGAAGTTGGAGATTGAACCTGCTAAGAGGGGGCGAGGAAGACAAACAAGTGTTAGAAGGAAACTATTAAGTATGACCTCAATTACTTTAATTTAAGTCCTGAAATGGCTCAAAATTGGTCTGTGTGGAGATAAAAAATCCATATAGCCGACCTCACTTAGTGTGGGAAAATGCTTGGTTGTTGTATTTGTGTAAAAGAACAAACATTTCATGTACTTGTGTATTTTGCAGCAAATTTCGTAGGCATTCTTTCACATGAATGCGTATATCTTTACTGCTTTACATCTCTAAGTTGGTTCTTGATTCAGCTTTATGTCAGATGATTGTTTTTTTATTATTTTATGAAATATTCTACTTGAAGCATGTTGTGTACATGTTTATTATTGAAATTGTACTTAAGATATAATGGGTTTCATTGGGAATAAATGCATCAAGTGGTATCTTCACAGATGGTTGAGATTTTATGTGCTAAGGAACCCATGTTTACAAAGGTGTTAAAAATGCTAGACTCTACCGCATCAATTGTTGTAGGAGTTTTTGCACTTACGGTGTGATGTATATTGCTATGAAGATATCATTGAGCTTACCAACCCTTGAATATGTGGACATGCTTATTGGACAACCTCATATATCTCTATGCATCTGTAAACAGCATATGGGTTTTCCATTTTTCTTGTGAAACTTAATAAATGGATTTTATTTGCTTTTTCTGGTGTTAGATGCATTGAGAACTATATTGAAAGAGGAAGGACCTCTTGCACTTTATAAGGGAATTGGACCAGCTCTTTTGCTTGTAAGTGCACTCACTCGTAGTGATCTCTCTCTCTCTGTTGGGGCAATGCCATATGAAAGATGATGCTTGTTATCAGTCGCATTCATAAACATCATCTTCAAGGCAAGCTCCTTCACTTTGTTTTGAATGTATGGGTTTGTCTTTGGTAATTTGTGAATTTACTTGTCTGATATTGATGTTGTCTTTTATACGTACCTTTATTGGACTTAGTCTTTTTTTCTTCATAAAGGAAACAACAATTTCAAGGAGGGGGGCATGCTATTCTATTGATTTAGAAATTTAATTTGTTCTAAATTTATGTCAGCAGTGCAGTTTGGATCATATTTGAAATGGGGTTACAGAGAAAAGGTTATTGCAATAGCTTTGTACATCTGGAGGGAAGGCCTTTTTTGGGGGGGGATTGGAAAGACCAAATTATTGTTGGAAGAAAATTATCGGACACTAGGTTGCATTATCTTGTTTACTAAGATTTAGGTCTTGAAATGATTGGGAATAAATCTAAATGGAGGGAAGGAATCCATGTGACCAACCCATCAAGTGGAGGAAAATACTTAGTTGTTGTTGTCTAGATCTATGTGGCCATGGCTAGGCTTAGCTTATGCTCTTCCTATTGGAGGGATTTGTGGATGTATATGTGTCTTTCATGTTAATATCTCTTTGATGTATATTCAAATCTTTTTTGATTGCTAAGTTTATGCATAGGCACTTAAGGTGTGTATAGACTAATTTCGGGACATATGTTCGTGTTTCCAGCCTCAACTTTCCAAACTGTGACTTCTATTTTAGCGAATTTTGGAAGGAATCTTGCTTAGCTAGATGTGATTTCTTTCTTTATAGGGACTTGCTAGAGGGTTATGCCTTTAACTACTTGGCTTCATTATTGAGATGGAGATTTGAAAGGAAGAAGGTCATATGAGGCTCTTAATGGCCTTGAGACGAGTCTTCTAGTGTCCTAGAAGCATTTAACAATGTTGAACTTATCTTTAGTGCTCCGGTCTGCTTTCATAAAGGGTAGATCTTTATAAGAGTCTTTTGTTTTGGATGAAGAGATGATTGCAACATGGACAAGGAGAGTGGAGGCTTTTGTGTGGAAAGTGATTTCTTGAAGGCCTACGATTCGTCAGCTTGGATGTACCTTTGGGAAATTTTGAGGAGGGGGTTTCTAGAAGAGTGGGTTCATTTGATGAAAAGGTGTATAACTACTTCCTTTGTTGCCTTGGTAAATGGTCGTTCTGTGGGCTCTTGGATGTAGTCGCAGCGAGGTGCTAGGCAGCAATGTCCTTTTGCTCATGTTTTGTTCAACATAATTGTGGATACCGTTGATAGTTTGGCCTTTAAAGCTTGTACAGGTGGCTAGGGATGAAATCGGGTTGGATTCAGTTCAGATATAGGTATTTCCATATCCGTATTTATTTTCCAAAATCGAATTCGAATTCGGATATTAAGTTAGATAGTAATTTTTATTACCATTTCCTAATAAAATTAGATACAAATTTGAATCGGATATGAATTGAATTCGAATACGGATCAGATATTAATTGAATTTGAATTGGATATTGATCAAATACAAATAGGAATCTAGTATTGATTAGACTCGAATATGAACATGAATTCATTATTTATTAGACAAACTTTTTTAAAAAAATATTTATTAGAAAAATATAAATGGAAATAAAAATTGAAAGAAAATTTGTAGGAGAGCCAATATTTTGTATATAAATGGAAACCAATATTGCTATAAAAGGTCAAATGAAATTAAATGAGTTCGTTATCTAAAGATTAATAACTTTTGTAGAAATGGTTATTCCGTACAAGTATCAATAGCTGATATGTATAGATTATTAGCTTTTCTACAAATATAAGAAAATAATGAATCAATAATTAACCATATAAGAGTAATTAGATTAAAATACATTCTATAAAATAAAGAATGACAAAATAGGGATAAAAAATTAATAAGAATAAAATAGAATAAAATGCATTCTATATATCTATTTCTGAATTTCGTACGGGAATGATTGATAGTAATGCAAGATTTTAAAAATCAATGCTACTTTTGGTTTATGATGATTCAACTAATAGTTTGTAGTGCTTCTACTAGTGATGATATTAACCAAAATTCTCAAGAAAGAGAACATATTATGAAACCATAATATTTGTGGATTAAGTGGTAGGTTAGCTCCTTTCAAGTAGATTTATATCTATGATGGGTACATGTTGAAGTATAAGGTGATGCTGAATTTGAATTCGAATCCAAGATTCAAATTTGAATGTATATAATCGGATATTCGAATCCAAATCCAACTTTTCACATAAAATTTGAATTCGAATCCAAAAATTTGGGAGTTTCACTATCCAAATTCGGATATGAATTCGAATTACCGAATTTGACTAGAATCGAATACGGTATTTGGATATTTGATTCGGATCTGGATCCATTTTCTTCCCTATAGGTGGCCTCATCATCGATTTCAGGACTCATGGTGATGGGTCTCTTCTCACACCAATTTCGCAATATGCGGATGACACCAATTTTTTTTGGAGGCTGGAATTTCCCAGGCTATACATCTGTTTGCTATTGTGGGGATTTATGATGAGATTTCGGAGTTGCAGATCAATGGGAGTAAATCGGCATGTGTTCTTATTAATATGGATATGCAGACATCGATAACTGTTGTAGATGCTCTTCAGTCACTTGTCGTGTGCTTGCCAATCACTTATTTGCATCTCCCTTTGAGAGGGAAGTGGTTATTGTCTTCGGATTGGAATGGGTTGGTTGAAGGGGTGGTAAGGAGACTGTCCTCTTGGAGTGGTAGACTGCTTTCAAGTGGTGGATGACTTGTGCTTTTTAAGTTGGTTTTATCTTCTATACCTATTTTCTATTTCTCAATTTTGAAACCTCCCAAGAAGATATTATCGAAGTTGGAGGGTCTCCACAAGAGATACAAGAGATTTTTTTGGAAGGGTTCTGACCATGAGGGGAGGTTCCTGTGGCTGGGGACAGGGGTGATGTTTGCCTATCTAAGAAGAGGGAAGGTTTAGGGGTGCGGCATTTGAAAGAGTTTAACGTGGCCATGTTACTCAAGTGGGTGGTTTGGTTGTTGAAAGGTGGAGATTCTATGTGGATCAAGTTGATTCATGACTCTTATGGATCAAGCTTAAATTTACATGAGAGAGTGGTGCTGAGGCATGGTGTCTCTACTTTCTGGAGATCCATTGTGCCAGTCATGAGGGAGTATGCCCAGTTCTTCTCACCAATTTTGGGTGGAGGGGATTTCTTTGAATTTTGGAAGGATAATTGATCTGAAATTGGAGAGTTACAACGCCTTTTTCCACATCTTTTCCAGCTGGCCAGCAACAAAGGTGCTAAAGTGATGGATGTATGCGATTGGCACACGGGTTGTTAGAGTTTGATTCTGCCCCAAGGACTTTCAGAGGCTACTCTTGCTGATTTTCAAGGACTTATGGCTCAGATTTCAGATTTGCAACCTGTTGTAAATGATCCAGACTGGATGGTGTGGATGGACGGTACCATTTTGGTTGCTATAGCATATAGAAAAATTACAGCAGATGCAGAACATATGAATGATATCAATGGTGGTTGTGCTTGTATTTGGAAGTTAAGGATGCCCTTGAAGATAAAGATTTTTTTGTGGCTCCTTTGGAGAGGGAAAGTGGTCACCAACAGTGTGAGGAAGGCATGGAATCACGACATAGGTGCTGGCTGCCCTTTTTGTCGTGAAGAAGAGGATGACATTTCCCATTTATTTCTCAAATGTACTTTATCTAGGGAGATCTGGAGGTTGGTCAATTTGCAAACGGTGGACATTTTTTCTACCGAAGATCTCTGGAGTTCTTTTAGAGAGAATATGCATACGGATACAGCTGGATGGATCAAAGCTGCCACTGCTTTATGGTGTTTGTGGTTGCAAAGGAATGGTGTAATCTTCCGGAATGAGTAGGGTGGAAAACGTTTGGAGGGAAGCATCTTATTTTTATGATTTTTGGCTTGATCATTTGTAAGTCCGCTCCTTTTTAATTAATGAAATTCTTTGGTGGATGATTACCAACTTCTAGTAATCTTCCTTTTCTTGCTAAAAAAGAAAACATTGTTGAGTGCTTCTATTACACTAGTCTTTGCAAGTCACTATGTTTTCATTATAATAAGCTTTGTTATCCTCAGCATATAGATGATAAATTTAGACAGACAGTGATAGAACATGCACAAATATTCTATCTTAAGAGGGAGTGTTTGGATGACTTCCAAGTTTGCATGATCAAATTCTATGCTCTAGCTTGGAGGGAATGGTTGATGTGAGAGGAAAACAAATGTTCTAATTGATAAGAGAAACTCTAGCCCCTCTTTTATATAGGAGGGTTACTAGGAAAATTACAAAGATGCCCATAGAAAACATAAAAATAGAAATAACACCCTTAACAATATAATATGTTAACACGTCCCCTCAAGTTGGGGCATATATGTTGATAAGCCCTAACTTGCCACACAAAAACTCATGTCTTTTCCTTTTAAGTGCATTGGTGAGAATGTTAGCTAGTTGCAACTCGGAAGTCACATATGGAGTGTTTATCTTCCCTTCCATGACAACATTGCGAATGAAGTGGCAATTAACCTCAATGTGCTTTGTCCGCTCATGGAAAATCGAGTTTGAGACAATATACGTGGTAGATTTATTGTCACAGAAGAGTAGAACCAATCCCTCAATCATAATTCTCAGGTCATGTAGAAAACCCACAATCCACATGATCTCATTGAAATTTTGCACTAGAGGGGTTGAATAGTGCGGGAAATAAAATGAACAATTTAAATATAGTATCAATCCTACAAAAGTATTTACCACAATGAGACAAGTATGTTTAGGTGGAAGCTCTAAGGGTAAAAAGTACCACTTAAGTCATATTTGGGCCTATAATCAAGTGGACCGATTAATCGATTGATTAATCGTTCGATCGTACATTGAGAGTTCAAGTTTTCGTGTCTTGATTGGCACATTGAAGAGAAAAAGAACCTCACCCGACTTCTCTAACCCCCTTTCCCCACATTTGAATCTTAATGAAACTTGAAATCTATGCCCCTCTCTTCGATTCTCCTCAATCCTCCATCACCATTGCCCTCACCATTGCTTGCTAGGTCTCCTTAAGAGAATATGTATGTCAAAAAAATAATACTGATGCATATGTGCATATTTTCAATTTGTATATATAATTTGTATAATAGTATATATAATTATATTTAAATTTTTAAATACTTAAAAATACTAAAGCGATTAATCCCTAATTAATCACCCGTATACTGTATCTTCTTAGTCGGTGATCTCACCGACTGAATACTGACTGTTGATTTCTGCAACCTTGGATGCCCTTGGGTAGGTGGGTGAGGAACGATTGAGGCTGACAGGGGCTGCGTAAGGGCAATGGGGACCATGTTAGGTTATTATGAATTGTGTGAGGACTTAGAAATGCATGTAGGGGTGGTAGGGATCATGTGAGGACATGGGTCATGTGAGGGTGGCAAGGACACATGGGGATGTAGGAGGTTGCATGAGGGCTGTGGGACTCTGTGTATACAGGGGCCTTGCAAGGTTGGCAAGGCTACATGACGATGATGGGAGGCACATAAAGATAGCAAGACCATAGTGTGGATGGCATGGGCCTTGATAGGGTGTTTGTTAGCATTATCTTACACTCAAGCAATCATTTGGTCGATCCACATAAACCTTGAGAAGGAATTGATTATATATCCATGTATACTTATCAACTGAAACTCTTCCTGTACATAGCATTAGAGATGCTAAGGCAAGTTTGCATTCAATGTTCCTCTACAGGAGATGAGAGTTGTATTGTGTTTTTTTTTTAAAAGAAAGGACGACTATTGGTATATAGTCATCCGAATTTTATCATTAAATCAAATCTGAATGCCATTACAATTATGCCAAAAAATGCGTCGATAGGTCGAACAAAAATAGAGCCTCCCCACTCACATTGTCAATCCATGCCTGACCCCTCCTAAACAAGACGTTGTTTCGAGCCTGCCAGACCGTACAAAGAACCACGGATATGAGTTTTCGATTATGGAAAGCATCCCCCAAAGCAATCCATAACTCGTCCTAGGTCGGCAGAGGTAACTGTAAAGCCTTCTCCCAAACATCTCTAGTAAATGGGTACTCAGAGAACAAGTGCTGAATATGATCCTCCTTAGTTGGGCATAGGGGGCACTGCTGGAGAGGGGTACCCATCAACCTCTGCCTGAGTCCCCCCAGTGATCAGCCCATCTCTCCTAGCTAGCCATAGAAAGATTTTTACCTTCAAGGGAACCCGAACCAACCAGAGCTTCCTACACATCTTATCCTCCTCCGAAGGCGATGATGACAAATCCAGGAGCTTCTTGTACGCCTTTCTAGGCTGATAGGTGCCACCCTTCCAGGATATACTATCGGTGCCTGAGCTAACAGAAAAGTCCAGGAGGAGAGCCTCCAGTTGGCCTATCTCCTCCTCGATCTGACCCACCAAAGGCTTGTCAGGAAGAGGAATGGTCCAAGTAGAAGAAGTATCCTAACAGTTCGAAACCAAGGCATCCTTATTGTTTGAGAACCCATAGCATCGGGGAAAGCGAGATGCCAATGGCTCCAGACCCGTCCAATCATCCAACCAGAACTTGAAAGTCCTACCATCTCCTAAGGACGAGGCAAACTCATCCCAGTGAGCACCTAGGGTCGAAGTAACCGAGTGCCAGAAGGGAGACATGGCACTAGGAACCTACTGATTGTTCACTAGACCCCCGTAGGAGTTGAGAATAATATCCTGCCACAGACTTGTCTCTCCATGCATAAAGTGATCGACCTACTTAAGCAGGAGAGAGTCCCTAAACTCGGCCAACCGCCACACCCCAAGACCGCCCTTCTTTAGTCGGTATATGAGGTTCCACTTCACAGATTGCATGAATTGCCCCTCGGCCTAGGGTCCTTCCAAAGAAGGGCTTCCGTACCACCTCCAGCCACTTGAGCACTGTTTTGGAGGGCCTGAACACAAACAAGAGGAACACTGGAATAGCAGAAAGAACATAATTCAAAAGGATCAATCTACTCCATTTTGAGAGGAGTTTTCCACTCCACCCAGAAAGCCGAGCCGAAAGCTTCTCAAACAGGTCTATCCAATATGCATTCTTCATCTTCTTATCCTTAAGAGGCACCCCCAAATAACTGATCGGGAGATCAACCATAGGAGTCTCCAACTGCGTCGACAACCCCGACCTCGTCTCATCGTCTAAGCCAAAACAAATCAAAGAGTACTTCGCCTCGTTAATCTTTAAGCTCGAGAGCTCACCAAAAATGTTGACCAAATGATGAAGCACACTCGCCTGCTCAACCCTTCCTTCAACAAAAAAAACAGTGTTAGCGAACTGAAGGATAGGAGACAGAGCACATTGGGAGGACCACAAAGAATAGCCATGAATTAAATCACCCTCGCAAGCTCTAAAGGTCAGCCTCGCCAACGTATCGACTGCAAGAATAAAAGTAACGGGGCCACTGGGCACCCTTGTCGGACCCCCTTTTGCGGCTGAGCTGAATCCACTGGCCGGTTGGCTTCCCATTGACCAAGGGAGAAAATGACAAGGTAGTGATACATCTTTTCATCCCTTGGATCCATTGCTCCGGAAAACCCCTCCGCCTCAGCACGTCCTAAAGATAAGACCACAATAAGGAATCGTGAGCTTTAGAAAAATTGACTTTTCAAAGAAAAGCCTTACGCTTTGTCTGCATCCAACTAAAGACCATCTCCTTGGCTAAAACAAAGGAATCCTGGAGTGAATGTCCTTTAAGGAAAGCGGACTAGACCGGGATGATAAGCTCCCCCAGAACCTCCCTTAAACGATTTGCCATAATCTTCCCCACCAGTAGATAGGAGTTGGAAAGAGCAATGGGCCGAAAGTCACCCAAGGAATCCGCACCCTACTTCTTCGGTAACAAGAAGAGAAAGGACTGATTTAACTGTTCAATGCCAAAGTTACCTTCCCTAAATTTCGTGAGAGTTGCCATGACACCGGTCCGGAGAAGCTCTAAAAACTCCAAATAGAAGAAAACCTAGAACCCATTTGGTCAAGGCAAACCGTTTGCCTTGAGCCCTCTAAGGGCCCCCAGGACCTCCTCCTTAGAAAAAGGTTTAATTGAGATTGTAGCCTGCTCCTTAGGAAGCCGGTGCATACTTGAGGAAGCCAACCACCAACTACCTTGTTACCTGGCTCTGGTCACCTGCTGGAAATAGGAATTCACCATGCTTCAAATACCATTTGGATCTTCCACAACCTGCTCGCCTGCCCTCAAGGAGGAGATGAGGCTGGTTCTCCTCCTAGCACTCATAGGCATGGAAGAATCTTGTATTCGCGTCACCCTTCTTGAGCCACAACTACCTCAACTTCTCCCTTTAGTCGATTTCCCTCTTAAGTTCTTCAGAAGCCACCACCCCTTGTCAAGTCCTTCTCTCCTCTACCTCCATCGCAGTAAGAGGGGTGACTTCCTCCTTGGTATCAAGGTTGTGCACTCTATCCAAAGCCTCCTTCCTCGTCTTCTCCCTTTCCTCTCTCCCCCACTTCTTGTAGTCAATGAGAAGGGGGTGGAGCCTCTTAAGCTTGGTAGCCAAGGATCTGTCGATCCCTCATTCTGAAAGCCTCTCCACGATGAGGACACCAAGTCCTTAAAACCTTCTTCTCGGAGCCACGATTTCTGGAACTTGAAATAAGAGGAGACTGCCAACCTGTCCCCACTATCCTACATGATTGGAGTATGATTTGAAAAATAGTGGGTCATTGCCTTGACACTTGCTAGTTGAAAGGCCTCCATCATACTAACACTGCACAAGAATCTATCCAACTGGGACATCATGCCACTCCCATTCCTCCACATCTACGTTGCCTTGGACATGGGGAGGTCTGACAGCTCCAGCTCAGCAACCACCTCCTGGGAACCCAAGGTGGAAGAGTCGTGTCTCTCATCCGGTTTGTCATTGGTTAAAAGTGTAGCGTTGTAATCCCCACCAATCAACCAGGCCCCTCCCCCCCCTCCCCGAGCAAAGTTCGCAACCTCCCTCAACTCTCGCCAGAATTCAGGTCGGTCCCTAGCCATGGACGACCCATACACACATGAAACATACAGCGATAGATTGTTAGATAATCTAGTGAAATAGTTTGTGAGAACGTACCTCCCCATCCTACAGTCCAAGAGAGAGAGAGAGAGAGATGATACTTCTTCCACCAGATGGTGAGGTCGCTAGCCCGCCTGGTAGACGACACAACCCGGAGACCCATCTCACTACTGGCGCCAAGTGGCCACCAATCCCGCGTCTCCCCCGTCTCAATATGCAACTCTTAACACAACAAGCAGTCGACCCTCCACCCTTTTAGATAATGGAGGAGAGTAGCTCTTCTTGCCTCATCGCGCAGCCCCCGCACATTCTAAGATAGGACCCTCGTCATGCAGAATGGACTCCCTAGACGCAACGACCTTCATAATCTGTAGAATGTGGGCCAGATACTCGTCACTCTCCTTGAGGATCTTCGGGTCGCCCCTGCTATGAAGGTTGTAGTGCCTTCGCGAAACCACGAAAATTTTTCGAGAACCCTTCTTCTGACAACCTGCATTCCCTTCTGGAGACTTGGTCATCTTCGACACAACTTCTTTGCTCGCCTTAGCGTTGATCAAGCCCCCATCAATTCCAAGATCGGACATCGTCTTGTTACGAACAACCACCTGTTTACCCAAGTCACCCTTGAAATCTGAATTTATCGCCGCAAGACTTGCCTCGTGTTCCTTGAGCACTGGAGACCTTGGAAAGCCAATCTCCTTCCCAACAAACCCAACAAATGGTTTGTTGGGGCTAACCATCTCAACATCCACCAGCCTACCACCACCTCAACCGCCCGCCGTCGGACCTCCGCCAGCTGCCTAACCACCACCGATCAACTCGTCGGTCATCACTCCATGGCTAGGGCTCCTTCCAGCGACGACCTCCTTCCCTGCCAGCCCCTACGTCCACACTGACCATGGCCTTCGCCGCCACCTCCATGGCCATGATGTCCTCCCCGCGAACATCCATAAGGCCAATCACGGCTTCATCTGCCCCTGGTTGACAGTCATCTCCGCATCCACATGAGGGGGCTTTTGCTCCTTTTTGTGCTGCTACGCCCTCCTCGGACCGTCCAGTGGCCTCACTCTACCTTCAACCGCCTGGCCCTCCACCCCCTGCCTACCCAAGCTCTGAACCCAACAAACTTGGACCAACCACGAACCCCCCCCCCCCCCCCCCCCCCCCCCACACACACACACACAAATCGAACCACCAGCGAGGTCGGAAGGTCCAATCCCGTGGTATGAACCACCACCGCCCGCACAGCACGGTCGTCTCCTTCGGAGATGGCCACACTTTCTCAATCCCGAAGCCGCCCAAAGTATGCCACTATGAACGAGACCACCTTTGGTGTGCGAAGGTGCAACGGGATACCAAGAAGGTCGACAACATCCGTCCTTTCCCAAGCAAAGTGCACGGGTGGTCGCTCCTCCAAAGCATTGTCAAATGGCGACATGAGCCTCCACGTGATAGTCGCATCCCTCACGATCGACGCACGAAACGAAGCCTCTCCACATCCCTAGCAACTAACCCAAACAAAAGAACACGAGAGTGGAAAAGAAAGGCAATCTTCCAATCTCCCACCACATTCTCAGCCATGACAGCCTGTCGGATAGCCTCAAGATCAACGCCCCTTGTTGATACTTCCCCGATCAAGGCGTTCCTGAGGGAGTCTTCGAGCACACCAATAGCTGGTGACTAAGGGATGCCGACCTCAAATTCAGGTGGCCTTGGCGGCGGTGGTAGCCACTCATGCACTGGTGATCATCCCCCTTCGGCGTGCCCGCCCTTCCCCCCATTCGGCCAGCATTCCCGACCAAGCTCGGCTCGTTGGCGACCTTTGAATTGGCGGTTCTTGAGGTTGTTAGGGCGGTTGTTAGTCCCCCCTAAGGATTCAGCCTCCTCCCTGGAAGCACCACGACCTCCTGTCCTCCTTGAGCCGTGCATGCCGGTTGGGAAAGATGTTGAGAGGCCAACGACCTCTCACCAGAGGGTCAGATCGTGGCCCTACAAGAATCCCGCCGGTGACCCAGTCCACGACACCGCAAGCAAACGAGAGCGTTGCGGCATACAGCCACAAAGTGTCTCTGCTCCCGACACCGGAAGCATACCGGAGCTGCCCTTCCTTGCCCGCGCGGAACCCCCTTGCGAGACCTTCTTGAGTGCACCTCACTCCACCCCCCTCCCTTGCCCCCTCTCCATCTCTAGTCTACCCATTTGATTAGAGTTGTATTGTTCCTGACTTAAGGGCTCACTGAGGCAAAGGGAATTGTTCAGTCCTGGCTTATGATTCAGATTTGTAGCTAATCCTGTTGATAGTGAATGTCGCAGTGGAAGTGCATTGAAGAACTCTACATAAAATAAGGCAGAGATTGAACTCAAACTGAAATAATGATCCATTGGTACTTGAATCAACTAAAGGGGGGTGTCAAGAACTATATGGTAGCTAAGGCTGCTTCAATTTCAGGACTATATATACTTATGTGAACTCACAGGAGAATAAACCACTCCTTAATTTAATAATTATATTTATATCTATTTGTGCATTCATGCACGTGTAAATTATAGCCAGCTTGAGCCAAATGGGACTTTTTTGGATAACATTGGAAAAGGAAAATCTCTTGTAATTATCATTTGAAGAGGCCATGTTTGTGACCAATGCAAGAACGAATGTGAAAGACCTTTCAATGTTGAAAAGGTCAAATTGAAGGGTTTGAGCAGGCCTAACCAAGGGAGTTGAATAGTCCAAAGCCATAGGGATGGCTGCATGGAGTTGAGGATGCTGGTCCACCATGGGGGCATGTGGCCTGATGCACTGCATCAAGGATGGTTGTTGCAATGAGGTGCCGGTCATGACCATGCGAGGACAATCATGACAATGCCAGAAAGGCCACAGTATAGGGTAGTCCTTAGAGGCTCATAGACAATCACGGTGAGGGTGATCAAGGCACACATAGTGGAGTCAAAGCTTGACCAAGATGACCTTGGAATAGGTTCATAGTGGTAGGTGAAGGTGCTTAACTTGAGCCACTTGAAGAGTTTGTAGATGAACTTCACTTGAAGTTGATGCTCCTCATGATTGCTGTGGTAGCAATTAGCCAAGGTGGACCTTCTTTCTTGAAGGGTGTTTTTCTGACAACCATGCCTCAAATAATTAACACCCATGTAAGAGTTTAAGGTGGATGCCATAAAGGGCTTGTGTTTTGCTTTTAGAACCTTAGGAATGTGATTTGTAAATTGTGATGAACCAAGAAGGAAAAAGAGATAAGGAAAGAAAGCTCATCTTCTGTTGTTCTGAAGTGGAGACCCTTACATGAAGCAAAGAGCTTGCTCATCAACTTATGTTCCCAGAAAGCGCAATGAAGCTTGAGGCCATGGGCACAGTGACAGCAAGTTAGATGTGCAACCGCTGCCAAGACATATCTTTGTGGTTGTTCTGCTAAGCATTTGAGCAGCATTGACAAAAGTGGAATTTTTCATGAACATTCCCACACATGGTGCCATCTGATGAATGCCGGATTAGCTCAGTGTTGAGGGTCCAATATCATTGACACAATTTGTTTAGAGGGAGAGCGGAAGTAGGAGAGAGCATCCAGCCATGGAGATCATTGTGTTAATGAGGTATTCCTCTCACAAGGAGCAATTAGTCCTTAATCAGTGGATGTATGGTGTCAGTTTCTCCACTATAAATAAATGATATATGCAAATTCTTCATGGAGGAGGGGAGGTAGAGGATGTACATGTAGAGATGGAGGAAGAAATTGATGGAGAGAAGATCCCTTGGGCTGGTCTTTTTAACACAAGAGTTGGTACTTTAGGACCATAAATGAGTCCATGATGGTGACTATTTGTTACTTGATACATTGCAATTAATGGTGATTTTGTCATATTCAATGTGAGGCCACTGACGAGGACTCGTAGATTGAGGTGCTTTTCATCCTTTGACTTGGATGTGGACCCAGGTGCTTTTTCACTAAGGTGTAACATGTGGTGGGTGTAATTTTTGCACTTGTCATATTGTCATGGTGAGGATCCATGTGGTGGGTATAATGAGCTTGTGATAGTTTTGCAATTGATCTGCCTTCAATCGGGAGACATCTCAGGAAGATGGCTTAACAACAACACTAACTGGAAATGAGCATGGTTTAAGTGCTAGAATGGTTTCTTTCATGATTTATAGGAGAATGGTCTTTTCTTTTTGCATCGAGGTCCTTGAGGATGACAAAATAGGGATACTGACCGAGTGTTTCAGTAAAATTAACATCCAAGTATTAATTTTCACTTCTTGAATTTTAGAAACTCTACTCACTGCGTAACTATCAACATTATAGGTATACCATCAACAAGGTATGTCTGAATGCTGAAAAACAGCTGGGGAAAGAACTGGAGGTGAAGCCAGCTTCCTCGTGATGCTGAACATCGTGGATCTAGCTACATCAAATTGAATAGCAAAACCTGTCATCAGATAAGGTATTATCTTATTGATAAAATGAGCGAAATCTAAGAAAGACCTCCTAGGAGAACTAGTGTGGACTAGGTGCTCCCTACAATTTGCTCTTCGTACTCTTAGAAGGAACAAATGCATTCAGTCATTGTCTTTTACCTGTCTCGTATCTTTCATATGCAACAATTCAGATAAAACACACCGGAACCTTTTTGAATGGTCCTTCTAGGTAATCTGTTGTTTATATTATCATGGTTTGTGAATGGATTTAACTTTAATGTGGCCTTTAGTCAAAAGGATTCAATCCAGAGAGCAAGGAACTAATATCAAATAGTGCATTTCCCAAATATATATATTGAACACACTTTTGAGTGTTAATTTTAATATTTTATTTTTTATTGACATTAATGTCTTTGCTTATTATCTCAAAATTTGTCTGGCATTTTGGTTAAATTGGTGTCAGCAGGTTTCCCATGGCGCCATACAATTCACCTTCTATGAGGAGCTTCGGAAACTTGTAGTTCGGTTAAAGAGAGGTGATGGAATCTCATTTCAAGCAAATGATCAAAATATATTGGTATTGTCTTTGGTTGATGCAGCCCATATTTCTTTCTTTTATTTCTGCAATTTATTCTTTCATAATACCAAATACTTTTTCTGACATGTTGGTGGTACAATGCAAACTGTTATGGGGCATTTATTTTCTTGCTTTTTATTTCTTACTCTTGCATTTTTATTTCCAATTTCCTTATTTCTTATGTAGTCTTTCCTATTGGACTGCTCTATAGTCTATAGATAAAGTACTTATTCAATAAGATCAATTTGATTCTTCTTTCTCACCATAAACAATTACTCACCAGAAGTTTAGAGGTTAAATCTAGTGGATGTCCTTAAAATTTGTTTGAATTGCATTTGGATTTATAGTTGTCTCTTGAAATACACTCATTTTATATATACCGTTATCTTTTGAGATTGCAGGAAATGAGAACTTCGTTGATTTGTCATTGAGGGGATGGACCTCTTATCTAAATATACACTAAAGGAAAGTGCTAATCATGATAGGCTGAAAGCTGTCATCAAATTTCACCACATTCAGCTCAAATCTCTCCCTCCTAAAAGACAAGAACATGTAACTTAGAAAAAAAGGCACTCACCCACAACTCCTCTTCCTGGCTTCTCTGCTTACCTTGAAGGACTGTCTAGCTTCCATGATTTATTTGTTTCTTTTTTGTTTTCTTTCTTTTTTTCCCCAACGTGCCCCTTCCATGCTGCTGCACATCTACATGCAATGCTATTAATACTGATCACCATGTGTTGTATGCAGTTCTAGAATTATCATCCAATGTTGTGAAGGCTATCGCCTCAGGTTACTAGGTCTGACAAGAAAGGTAGAGGTTGCCATAGAGCTACTCCAGGCGATTGCCTGATGGCCATCTTTGTCGCCTGGGTCGCCTTTTGCCTCGTCAACCTACTCCCGAATCACTCTAAGTAGGACTAAAAGAATCTTCTTTGACATATATATATATAAGGTGATATATATGTTTATATATCATTGTATATACATGTATATACATATATACATATTTGTGTACGTTATTGATAGATTTGATATACTCTCAAGTTTGCCTTCTTTGATATGTCGTGCTTAGACTATTGTTTGTCTATTATGATGTATATGTATAAGTTCTTTTTTTTGAAAACGACATGTATAAGTTGCACAATACATTGTTATGAACCTGTAATGATAATTATGATATTTTATTAGTTTAATAATACATGTTATATATATTTCACATGCATTGTACTATATATATGTATGTATAGTGTATGTCACTATCTTGTTTCAATAGATGCATACAATATATGTTTTGGTTGTTTTTTTTAGGCTTGCAATTATACATATAATATCTTTGTGTACACATTGTATTATAATATAAATATGTCATTGTTGATAATCTTGTAAACTTGGTTGCTAGAATATTGGTATTGAACTGAGGGGAGAATGAGTGAGAGAGGGGAGCGAGTGGCGACGTGAGGGGATGGTGGTGGTTGGACGGATGTTGGGTTTAAGAAGGCATGGAGAAGGAGGCTAGAGGAGGTTAGATGCTTCAAGTGCCTTGGACGGGGCTATCTCACGAAGGAATGCAGAGACCCCATGTGATGTTTGAGATGCGGCGGTGTAAGTCATCGTAGGTTGACTTGTCTTTAGGGGTGGCTCAACAATGGTGGAGTAGAGGTTGAGTGTCTTTCTCCCCCTCTGGTGGGGGCGTCGATGGTCGAGGTGATGGCACCGTGGTCCATGCAGACTTGCCCACTTGACAGGGAGCTTGCGGGGATTGTGGTTGACGAGGTGTTGCAAGGGAGTTTAGAGAGGGAGAAGTTGAAGGAAGGCTTGGTGAGGATGCTTGACTTAGGGATGGGTTTGAAGGTGGTTATGCTTGATCTGAAGAGGTTCCTTGTCCTCGGATTGCGATCGGAGGTGGCATAGTCGCTCCCTTTTGAGGCCACACGCTTTTGGGGGGGCGGGGGGTTTGTATGGTGGAGGTGGCCATTAATGCATGATCGTGCCACGATGGAGCAACCGCTGTGGAAATTGGAGGTCGCGATGAGGGATCTCTCTGAGGCTTTGCATGAGGGAGGTGATCGAGGCAGTCATGGAGGCCTTTGCATTGGTCAGGTCATGCGTTGGTCTTGGCCTTGTCGAGGGGGACATGTCGGTGATTAAGGCAGTTGTTGAGCTCACCTTGGGTAGGAAGATCTTGAGGAAGGTTACCTTGTGCCTTGGTGGACCCTCGTGGGTGATTGGGATCTCGCCTATTGAGGAGTTGGGGAGGTTGTATGCCTAGGTCCTTGCTGGGGGTGGCTAAAGGGAGGTAGGTAGTGTTGCAGTGATGGGCTCAATAGGGGGTGGTTCTGCTGCAAAGCCGGTGAGGCAGATTTGGAAGAAGGGGGACGACAAAGATCTTAGTAAAGGTAAGGAGTCAGCGGAGTTGCTTGCGGTGCCTGAGGTTTGCGGTGCGATGGTTGGGAATGTTGATGCGGTGGTGATTGTGCGTGAAGAAATAAGAGATGGCCATTTATTGCGGGAGAGCGACACAGTTCAAAAGAGGTTGGGGTTTTGAACGTGTCGATGCTTGCTTTTATGGGGGAGGGTTTCAGATCCTCTCTCAGATTCGAATTTGGACATGTGAAATGCTTCACCAATTCAGACTAGTGGAGGATTTCGCATTTGGCTGCCTTATGTTTGGAGTTAGCTTGATCTTCGCGAAGGACCTTGGAATTGGATTGCTTGGTGCTTGAGTCTCTGCTAAAGGTGTTCTTGGCATCAGGGAAGGATGGTGCAGGGAGGAGCGATGATAAGGATGGTGCGGTGGAGGTTGATGATGCTATTGGGATCAAGATTGCGGTTTTGGTTGAAGTCGGTGGTTGTTGGTGCGACAACCCCAACGAGGAGCTCGGGAGAGGTAGCAGCATCGGCAAAGCTGCGTGAAGTGGCAATTGCAGAACTAGCTGAAGGTGGTGATGTGGAGGGCGAAGCTTCGGATGTGGTTTGGGAGGGTAATCTTCTTGGCCGTGGTGGCAATGAGGTAGCACTGCAGGTGATTTATGGTGCTGATGGTGCGGATGATGGCAGTGACCTCGAAGGTGTTGGTTAGGTTGAAGATTTGTTGGGGCAAGGAAAGGTGCAGGAGGTGGAGTGTGATCGACTTGCGAAGGTGGCAGGGTTGGCACACATTTTCGGAGGAGGTGACAAGATGGCTTTATGACGAAGATTCTTTCTTAGAATGTTAGGTGGTTAAATAACCCCTTGAGGTAGGCGACGCTCATAGGCTACATCCAGTCATGGGGCCCTGAGGTGGTGCTTCTCCAAGAATCTAAGTTGGAGCAGTGTGACTAGCTAATGTGTAGGGAGATTGGGGGTGTATGTTTGGAAATGCATGTTGCTTTGGATGCCGTTGGAAGATCAAGAAGGGTGATTGTAGGGTGGAAGGAGGATGTGTTTATTATGGAAGATGTCTTGATGGGCTCTTTTGTAGTGACTGTGCAATTAAAGAGACATCGTGATGGCGGTGTATGGGTCAAATGATAAGGTGACACGAACCTTGTTGTGGGAGGATCTGAATCAAGTGGCTGAGAAAGTCATTGGATGCCTGTGGCTGATCGGGGGCGATGTCAATGTCACTTTACTTCCAGAGGATAGGCCGAGTGATTGTGGCTCGGAGGTGTTTGGTGAATTTGTTTCTTTGCATGGTCTCGTAGATGTGTTGTCGAGTTCTTATGCCTTTACTTGGAGTACGGAAGGTCAGATGTCTCGGATTGATGGGTTTCTTTGGAGTGTGGAAGTTGAAGAAGCTTTCCCCTTGGAGGATGTCCGATCTTTGGAGAGACCTTTCTTGGTTCAGACACCTTTCATGTGGCAGTCAAACAAAGAGAGGCAGTTTGGGACGTACTTCGAGTTTGATAGATCCTAGCTAATGGAGGAGGGCTTTAGGTAGCAAGTGGAAGAGAAATGGCAGTCGTTATTGTGAGTAGGTTAGCAATGACGAGGTTGGAGGAAAAGTTGTGGGACTTGTGGCTGTTTTTGAAGTCTTACAAGAATCAAGTAAGAGAGGAGTGGAATAGAAGGAAGGGTGAGGCGCTAGCGGAGATTGCAAGGTTGGATAGGATGATTTGGGGACTTTGACTAAGGAGGATTGAGTGGCTAGAGCTGCACACTTACATATGGTACATATGGAGGATCGAAAGGCAGAGGTGGAGTGGAAGGCTAAATCCAGGCAAAAGTGGTTGGAGGGTTACTTTAACACTCGATATTTTCACATGGTGGCTTTAGGGAGGCAAAGGAAGAACTGGATAGATAAGTTACAGGTGAGTGGTACGGAATTTGTGGGCAGGGAAGCAACAAGTAATGCTACAGCAGAGTACGGGGCATTCACAGGAGTGAGGAGGAGGGGGGAGACGGAGGTGGGTAGGGGTGGAACAACTCAAAAGATGATAACTCTAGAAATTGATGAAGAATGGATGGACTTAGGTGATCCAAGTGAAGATGTCATTGCAAAAGAGTTGTATGAGAATCTGCAAAGGTACATAGATTTTCTGAAGGGTGTGATAGTAAAGGCTATTTTGTTTTAATCCTCCACCAATTTGCTTCATCATCTAGGGATGTGACAATACAAAGACCTATTCATAAAAGTCAAACTTGACTTTTGATGGCTTAAGGCAAATTTTGGTGCACGCAGGAGATTATTAAGAGAGTGGGACTTGGTAAACGGCATGATGGCAAGACCAGCAACATGATATAATGACCCATCAATAACTTGGAGGTCAAAAGGATTAGAAAGAGATTGGATAGACTTGAATAGAGAGGCATTACTAGTGATGTGAGAGGAAGCAATGAAAAATGCAATCCATTCAAAAGCATGAGAACTAGTAGAAAGAATATGGTTATTTATCTGTCTCACCACTTAGGCACTTGTGGAATAAGATAAAAAAATATCGAATCTACTAATTTAGTCGGTTATGGGACCAATATTGAAAATGCAAACTTGATTGAGTTATTAGGGGGTGCACTCTAAAGATTATAGAGATCCTCAAACAGGAAAGGAATACATAAAAGGAATTAATAAAAAAAGATGCATAATAAAGTCCCAATGTTTCATAGCATAATAAGCCTGCAAACAAAGGTGATAATATTTGAACCTTGGATTTTGTGATGGATAGCCAACTAATCAACTATCAGGCCATTTACAGATTCATTATTTGTTCTGGCTTTTTTTGAAATACGCACAACTTTGGATATTTTAGGTCTAACCCCAATAAAAATTGTATTTATGTGCTCATATAAGGCTAGAAAGTTGCTCCTTATGTTGTATGCCCTATGTTAAATAAGCCATTGAATTTAATGTAGTTGGACTAAGATGCAATATTTTCAGAACTGAACTGTAGTTTAACTGGAAACTGGACCAGAACGGTTAAACCGGGTTGGATCGTAAGAACAATTTGGTCAGACTGGATGATAACATATCAATCCTTCGATCTGGATTAGACTGACTCAATGAGAACAACATAGTTGAACTGTTGGGTTGAACCAATTTGAACTGTTATATGCATGTATGTATGCGTTTTATATGCATATGCAAGAACCCTGCATCGATTTTTGTAGGGAGACAGATATGTATAAGAGAGAATGTAGGAATTTATAATTGGTATTACTGTCATGTACATGCTTTTCTATGGTTCTTATTATATTTTTATGGACAATAGAGTATAAGAGCCATGTTAAATGATTGTATTGAATTTTTTGATTAATGATTTCGCAGGCTTGTGGTTTTATTCATCTATATAAACATAAAATGAGATCATCATCTTGTGGGGATTTCAAACTAAAAACTAGAAGGGGGCAACCTTCATGTGTTGCAGCCCATGCGAGGAGATATGGACTCAATCCACATTCACTGCACTTGCACAAAAGGAAAAACATTTTCTTGTTTGTTAGCACGAGGATTCAAGAGGTGTCGTTCAACCTTAGTCTAACCAATGAAATTGTATCAATAATTACGCTGGTTGAAGTGACTGTCAGAACAAAAAATGCAACAATTGGACCGAAGTGCCCTAAATTGGATGAACAAACTAGCCACTACTCGATTCACCGATTAGATTGGTTGAATTGACTGGTCCAATCCAGTTCGTAAAGCACCGCTGAAGGATAAGGAATATTTAGATAGAGCACCGTGTTATATTTCTTTCTGGTCATCTTCCTCGTCCTTTGTCCCCTTCCCGATTGCTATCCTTCTTCCACCTTCTTCCTTCCCCGTGTCCACAAACTTTACAACCTCCTCCACGCTTTCCTCTGTCCTGAACACCCTCACTACTAGTACAACTATTGAGTTGTAAATTACTTAATGGATTTTGAGTATGAATTTGTTACTCTTGATTGTCTATATGTCACACTCATGCTCCATCTTTTCTCTTTGACTTAGTGCAAAGAAACCTATTCGCTAGTGGGCACTAGAGATTGTTCTTTTGTGGTTTTTGCCTCTTGTGGTAGAGGGTTTCTCAAGAATTTGGTTCTTTTGGTTGTTTGTGATTGTTCTACCTTTGTGTGTGCGACTCCTAGAAGAACATTTCTACAGTTACTAATAACTATCTCCCTTCTACTCCCTATGGCTTACCACGGAAACATACCTGTTGGGAATCCGAAAAGAAGTCACGTGGACACTTTCACGTGACACATCAAGCCACGTGGCAGCAGCAGCAGCAGCCATTTGGATGTCCAACAGATCAGGCGGCAAGGGTCATTTGGACCAAATTTGGTGCACCAATATGGTGCTTTCCTATTTTTAGTATAGAGGTTTTAGAAATAAATGTTGTGGGATTAATTCCTTTGTTAAGAGATAAAATCTTTTCAACTAAGAAAAGATTTTATCTCTTTAGGAAATATGCTTTGGGAATTGTTTTAGGAATTAAGTCTTTATCATTTTTAGTGGGTATGTCCTCTCTATAAAAAAAGTCTCCTCAACCATTATTTCTTTGAGCAATAGAAAAACTTCTTCCAATCATGAAAGCTCCTCTCTACCCTTCTCTCCAATGTGGTGCCTCTCTTCCCAAACAGGCCACGCACCTGCAGCAGCCACATCAAGAAGATTTCTTCCTGTTTTCAATGTGGAATAAGTCCATATTCCATGACAAATTGCAGCAGCCTCATCGGGGAGATTCCTTCCTGATTTCCACGTGAAAACAGTCCCAATGTGGACTATTTTCCACGCCAATCAAGCCTCCACGCTTCCCACGTATACGCCAATTCTCAACAATACCCATTGCCATCATCAAGTTCTCCATTGAGATATTGTATCTCACCAAGTTCCACTCCAAGACCATCCTCACCACCATCCCATGCTATCTTCACCCGCCAATCCCTGTCTTGTGCTCTCTCCTACATGTGCCCCCTTGACTCTTGGTGCATGTGTCTGGACCATTTGCCCAACCATGAGTTTTAGGGGTAGAAGATGCCTGAACCACTATTTATCTTGTAGGCAGCAATGGCAAGAAGGGAGCATTGCCAATGGCTTTGCAGCTAGTAGTCATTAGAGCTGGAAAGGCGAGAAGGCCTTGGAGAATAACCCCCACCCTTGTTGTCACACACCATGGAGGATGGCACATTGATGCATGGGGCCACATCTGAGCTCTTGGTGGCTGGAGGACATATCATTGAGGCTAGCAAGCTTGACCTTCCTTTTTACACCAATAATGGGTTCAATACAATCATCACCATGGTTGTTACGACCTTGATTCTGACAGGTTATTCCCCTTCTTTAAATTGAAAGCTTGAGAACTGCAAGGGTATGCACTGGATAGAGGAAAAATACAAGCATGCAATCGATCAAGAGATGAACAGATTGATGTGAAGGGTGTTTGCTCTGTAATGAATGTATCAGAGGTTTTTAGAAGAGATGATGGAGTAGGTTGTGGAGGTGGTTGAGGGAAGGTAAGGAGGATGTGGAGGATGAGGAGTGATGAGGGAAGGGGACAAAGGAGGAGGTGGAGGACTATAAGAAGAAAGAGATAGAATAAACGGTTCAATATAGAGATTTCTTACATTTTGACCCAATTTCTTTAGATTTAAAGGCTTATTTATGTAGTGCACAAAATGTAAAATGGAACAATTTGTAGGGGCACAAAAGTAGATGTCTCTTACAGTGGCTTACATATGATATCAAAAAATTATAATGGTATGAATATAAACAATATTTTCTTTTCTTTTTAAAAGAGAAAGTATGGTTATCTGGATGATAACTACCTAGTAAATATATTAATAAAAATTAATAAGGGCCAACCAATAAGGCCTAATTACAATATCAAATTCTAGAGACTAATCAAAGAAGAAATAGAAGCAACAAAATTCTTAACATAAGGACACTGTCGCCTGAACACAATTGCATTCCTCTCCAACCAAATGCCTTAGAGAACAACCAAAGATCTTGCTCTTTCTTTCTTTGATATGAAGACACTTTGATCACCAACCAGGTTTCCACTCCTAATCAGCAAAGGTGGAATGCACCATCCACCAAGATGCAAAGTGACTCCAAATCTATGTAGCGAGCGAACAACGGAGAAACAAGTGGTCAACATCCTCATTCGCCATAAGACAGAGCGGCCATGTCTTTTCTGCCTCAAGCACCCATTTGGCCCATGAACCTACCTTTCCTTAGCAACTAGGCGAAGGCCTTCAACTTGAGAGGACGGTTTACTAATCAGATCTACCTGCAATCCTTGATGAGGTCAACATTTGTCCATAAACCTCCAATCCCTAGTCTCATATAAGCATTCATAACAGGGAAATCACTCTCTTTGCACAAGAAAGCATCCACTCCATCATCCTCTAGCTAGTAGCCATGCAACTCTTGTAGCAACGTTTGAAGCTCTTGAATCCCCTTGTTTGACAAATTCCTTATAAAGGAGGGGCACCAACATCCTTCCCATAAGTCAACGACCTTAGCCTTTTCAAAAAAAGACGATGACCTTAGCCTCTTTCACCAAGGCCAACGCAAACAATCTGTGGAAATGATCTCTCAACGTTCCATGACTTGTCCAATCATCTAGCCAAAATCTGAACGAGCCACCTAAACCAACAACGGGGACGAAGAAAGTTTGCACCATTGGTGCCACCATAGACAACCCTCTCAAAAAGTGAAAGGAACCCTGCGGGGGAGTGATGACCCGTGTTTCGTGAATTAAAATTAGGGTTTGGAGAACCCGTTGTCGTAGCTCGCAAAATGCGTCTATCAAATACAATTTATAACCGAAACTCTATGGGAGTTCCGGGTCGAACACAGGGAGGCGACATTTACTTTGTTTGAAAATCACGCTTTGTTTTGTTTCTTTTTGATATTTTGAGGTTTTGTTATTTTTTGTGTTTTTTTTTGAAATAAAAAAGACAAACAAGACAAATTACAAGAGAGTTGAAATAACTATGATATATTACGCAAATGTTTGTTACAATAATCTATCAAAGCATAAAAGAGATAGGGGTGAGAAGAAATCTCCTGAATCGGTTGTTCGGCGAGACGACTGTGCCTGGCGGAAGCTTGGATGAAGGAGGTGAGATGCAAGACGACGAAGGTGAGATGCAGGAGGACGCCGGGTAGAGGAATGCTTCATCGAGGCTCTGGAATGGAGGTGAGACGAAGGTGATCTTCTACCAGAATGGAGGTGGGAGGATGGCTCCAAGGTAACCTATGAAGGTGGTGAGATGAAGGGTGAATTTTTTGTGGGAAGTAGGATCATTACACTAATAGGAGGCCTTTGGAGCTTCAGAGTAAGCTTTAATGGAGCTTTGGTAGGCTGGAGTAGGTAGAAATGAAGAGGAATGGGGGGTGTAGGGGTGTTTATATAGTGGTGGAATGGAGGTGGTTTGCGTGTACGGGCCTTTAATGACATTTAAGACGTCACTAAAGACCTGCCAGAGACGTTGCTGTATCATTCACGTGCCTTGGCTGGCGCTTGGAAGCATTGCTGCAGTTGGCATAAGGCTCGGCGATAGTTGGCCGTTGGGTCAGGCGTGGATGGCTGTGATTGCGAGAAGAGAACGCGTGCTTGGCCGCATTTGAATCTCGCACCACTGGCGCATGTGTTGACAGTCGTCGGATGAATCATCGCATGACCGAGACTTGCCCGCAGATCGCGCCTCATTGATTTGAATCGCGCACGCCTCGCGCGATTGTGAGGATCGAACAGCGGGCGCGACTTTTGGTTGTCTTAAATGCATGCCCAAGATGGCATGCATGCGATTTGGCGTGCGTCCTTGCATCGGTGGGCGGCGTCAGATCAACCATGAACAGTCTTAGCCGCTCGATCAAGGTCGAGCAGCCTTGATCGAGCGGCCCTATTTCATCCTGGCTGTAGCGGGCGCGGTGGATTGCGGCTCGAACTAGTAACTGCCACCATTGCGCCAAAGCAGAGCTTTGTCGAGTGGAGGGCGGTGCGGTCGCACATGCCTTGACTGTTGGATGAAGATCCAATGGTCGAGGTGAATCCTTGCTTGAGGCCGGGTGCGATGGCTCAGGTGGGGGCGGCTTGGATGGCGTCACATGGCACCATCTGGGCCGTCCGTCTTCATCTTCTTGTAGAGGGTGCTACGGAGTACTGATCGGGGTGATTTTTTGCGTTGACGGACTGCGATTGTCGCTCCGGATTCATTCGTATAGTTGGATTCTTCATCCGAAGCCCATACAGATGTCGCACTACCTCCTGGCCATATAAAATGGAAGAATTAATGTACATAATACACAACTATCCTAAATGCCATGCAATGGATGTTATGCAGTATTTATAACATGATATGCAATGCTAAGCCTATAAACTATCATAAATATGCATTTTATCATGAATTCATGTGTGTTTATCAGGGAGACAACAGGATATCCCAAGACACCAAGTTACCATAACACTTCTGAAAGACCTCCCTAAAAGGTCTTCCTTATGCTCAAGGAGTCTACAAATCCATTTGGCCATACAACTATCATTCATTCTTCCCATCTCCCTAACACCCAAGCCCCCTTCGTTGGCTTATACACATCTTCCTAAGTGACCAACCACGCCCCCCTCCCAATCGCCCCATGTTTAGTCCAGAAGAAGTTCCTCATGAGGCCCAAAATCTTTTTCTTAATCTGTTTTGGCATCTTCAGAATGGGCATGAAGTAGGAGTAGAAGACATCGCCTTGAGGATCATTAGCCTTTCCGCTCTAGAGAGAGCCTTGGATGCCTAACCAATCAGTCTCCTCTCTATCCTCTCAACCATTGAGGCCTTCTCTTGCAAGGAAATCTTCCTACTCGACAACGGGAGGCCTAAATATGATAAGGGTAATGAGCCCTCTGACGTACAAAGAGCCATACTGCATCTGGTAGCCTCTTCTGTAGTCATCAATCCTGACAACTCCCCAAACAACTCCAACATAGCATGTATCCTCCTCGCCTCTGTCTCCAAGCCTTCCACAAAGAACGTGTCATCAGCATACTGAAGCAGAAGTATGATAGCCTCATCTCCCAGCGAGAAGGTCCTAACCAACCCCCTCTTATAGGCTCTAATCGCTGTTCTCGTCAATGTGTTTGCTACTAGAACAAAAAAATCGGTGCCAATAGGCAACCCTACCTAATGCCCCTTCTCGACTGTATCCATCTACCTGTTGGATTGCCATTAATAAGAATCGATAATGATGTTGTCGTGACACACCGCTTCATCTACTCAATCCAAAGAGGTATGAAACCCCCCTTAGTCAAAGATGCCCAAGCAAAAGGCCATTGCATCGAATCATAAGCCTTCCTGAAATCAACCTTCCACAAAAACGCCTTCTTCTCCTTCCTTCAGAAGGCAAGAATCTTCGAAGCTATGACATAGCCATCCAAAATATTTCGCGTTGGAACAAATGTTGTCTGTACCTGAGAAACAACCCCTACTAGGGCCCCCCTTAGCCTATTCGCCAAAACATTTGCCACAATCAGGTAGATGGCATTTAACAATGCAATGGGCTTGTACTCATCAATGGCCTCTACCCCTTCTCTTAGGTAGCATAAACATGAAGAACTTGTTGACCCTATTAAATCCATGGTTTCCATCTGCGAATTCAGTCATCACTTGTAAGACATTTTCTTCAACCAGCATCCAGAACTCCTTGTAGAAGTGCACCGGAAAACTATTGGGACCAGGGCAGTCATCGACATTCAATCTCTAGACAGCCTTCCGTATCTCATCCTCATTGAATGGCACCAAAAGCCCCCTCGCCTAGGCGTCAGTGATGCCTAAGATGTTTGCCCCCGACCACCTCCATCTCCCCTCCCGCGATCCGCCTCCCAGTAAACTCCTTGTAATACTCAGCAACAGCTCTACCAACTGCATCCCTGCCTGAAAACTCTGCTTCATTCACCCGCATCTTATCTATCCAATTCCTACATCTTCTTCCTGAGGCCACTAGATGAAAATACTAGACGTTGGAATCTCCCTCCTTTAGTCATTTTCGTCTAGACCTCGTTTTTCACTCCACCTCAACCTTCGGATCCTCCATTTGGATAGTCTGCATGTGCTCCGCCCTGACCATACGCTCCTTAGATAGGAGGCCCAAATCTTCCACCACATCCATCCTTTCAATGTCATCAAGCACTTTAACTTTCTTCCTATTCCACTCTTCTTCGATCCGCCTCTTATATGCCTTGAGGAATGACTTCAGCTCACATAGCTTAGCTTCCAATCTCCCCGCCGCCAATCCATCTCACTAAAAAATATTTTCTTCCTATTAAAAACTATAAAAACCTCTTTCTTCTGGCAATATTTATTTTGGATTGAAGCACATGTAACAAGCACTTAGACATGATGGTGTATTATCTTAAGGCCATTCCAATTTTTTTAATATAATTCTTTGGATGATTATTGACCTCTGGTAATCATCCTTTTTTACTCTAAAAAAAAATGGTGTATTATCTGCAATAAAAATCATGAACCAATTGAACTTCAGAGATGAGTGCAGGAATGAAACTTGATGTAAGAAGAAGAATTGGCTGTGGGTTCCCTTCGTGGGGTCGGTTGTGGGAATTCTTTGTTGCCATTCCAATCCCTCTTTGGTTGTAACCTGATTCAAGCAAGACTAATCTTAATGATTTCCTTCTGAGGCTTTGATGGAAAACCTATTGACCAGAGCTTCATTTAGCTGTTTCTCCATATGCCTGGACCTCCTTAAATATGTCTCAATTTATCCTTTAAGCTTTGCACTAACTAATTCACTATCTTTTATGTGACTCTGTTGAGAGATAGGATGTGTTGTAGTGGTACGTTTAGTACCACATAGTAGAATAAAGAAGTGTAGTGTGTGTGGGAGCCTATAAACAAGCTATTGTACCTCCTCATTTATCTATGAGAAAAATAGAGATATCAGCCCTATCAGGGCCTTCTCCCGTAGTTTTTTCTCCGCTCTTTGTGAGTAGGGTTTTCACGTAAACCCAAGCGTTTCTTATTGTCTATGCTTTGATATTATTATTATGTTTCTACATTATTTATTTTTTAACATGATATCAGAGCAAGTCAATTCTTGGGATATTTTTCGATTGCTTATCATTATATTCTTTGAGAGTTCTTGTGAGGCGGTAGGAAGTCGAAGAAGGTGGAGCACACGATGAACGCACAAGATTGAGAAGGAGCAACAATCAAGGAAAGAGGCGCTTGCCTAGATCTGATGGCAATGCACGGAGGAGGTGACGCCAGCGATCATGGACCCGAGATCTTAGGCAAAGATCTCACGGTGAGAGATCGTGGAGAGGCACAGAGCTCATCGTTCATGGAGGAGAAGCTTTGCAAGCGCTGGTGGTGCTTGAAGGCAATGGCAATGGCAGCAATTGCTGCAGAGGAAGAAGGCAAAGATTGTGGCTAGGAGGCAGTGGTGGCTGTCGCGAGGTGAGGGTGTGTGGTTGAAGCTGGAGAGGGTTAGATCAAATCGAGGCACGGGATCAGTGCCACGTGAGTAGCGTGAGGTGGCGATGGCCATGCGAGCGTCGCATGGTGGAGAAGGCGTGCCAGAAGAGATGAGAGCCGACGATGGCGTTGTGGTAAGGCACACGAGGACTGTCAACCAAGCTAGTCCGATGTGGTTGGTTTTCTAACCCTGTAGTAAATCGTGAGAGCCAAGCGATGGCAGGATGGGTTCTTAGAACCCTAAGGTTTGGCCATTTGCAACTTTGGCCCTCAAGTTCTTTCCATTTATGTTAGCCTTAAACACAAAAAAAGAGGGGGGAAGAACAGGAGATTTGAGAGTTTCTTTTGTTCGGTGGTTTTTGGTTTAGCCTCATTTATAAAAAAAAGAGGAAAGGAAGAGGCCATTAGAAATAAAAGAGGATATCAATAACAAAAAGGAGAAGGAAGAAAAAGAAAAAAAAAAGAGAACATGAAAAATAAAAAAGAAAAAGAAAAAGGGGAAAATATCAAAAAGAAGAAAAAAGGAAAGTTAAAAGAAAAAGATGAATTTTAAGAGGAGCGGGAGCTCTTCTATCAATAATATATTTTTTTCTCTGTCTATTTTCTTCTCCCATACTTGTATGGGAGAAAGGGGGAGTGTAAGAGCTTATTTTCCCACTAACATCAGATCAATTGTCTATGGCTCATCTTTAGACTCTTACCTACACCCGTCTACAAGTAAAGTAAACATGCAAAGAAGCTGGAGACACAGGGCAGTTGTGACCCGGTAGCACCAGTTGAGGATGCAAAGAAGCCGGCGACATAAAAGGTATCAAGAAGCCGTGATCCAGTAGCATCATTTTTATTTGTGTTGTATTTTTTGCTTTGTAAAGTGGGAATATTTTTTGTGCAAGCTGAGCATTCCATGCTCTAGCTTGAGGAGGAGTGTTGAGAGATAGGATGTGTTGTAGTGGTATGTTTAATACCACATAGTAGAATGAAGAACTGTAGTCTGTGTGGGAGCTTATAAATATGTTATTGTATCCCTTCATTTATCTTTGAGAAAAATAGAGATATCAGCTTTATTAGGGCCTTCTCCCGTGGTTTTCTCCCCGCTCTTCGTGAGTGGGGTTTCCACATAAATTCAAGCGTTTCTCACTATCTATGCTTTGATATTATTGTTATGTTTCTACATTGTTTTTTTTTTTAACGGACTCATTTTTGGTTGTGAGATCTTGGCTCTTTGGTGTGGTTTATAGAGTGAGTTACACATGCTATTGATGTGCATGGCCAACACCTGCAGTCCCACAACAATGGTTGGAACCTACACTTCTAAACACACCATGTTTTCTCATAGTGGCTTTGACCTTTCCTTCCTGGAAGTCAACATGTACCTAACTTCACTTGGTTTCTCATGAATCTCATGGACTTTCTGTTGGTTTTCATTGGGCTATAACTCCCTGTCTCTGCTTTGATGATAATTCCTACTTTAGTATTGTTGTTTGGCTCTTTCCACTGCCACTGCTTTTGGGGGTAGAATTGACCTATCCTGGTGAACTGATTTAATTGATCTAGACCTAGGTCAAATTGGTATGGGCAGTCACGGTTGGCTCAAATGGCCTGAACTTGGTACAAATGTCTTAAGACGTATTTAGTAATGCATAAATGGCACTGAATTGGACATAAGAGGCCTAAACTAACTGAAGCAATCTGGATGAGCTTGAACTTAGTTTTCATGGATTCTGGAATTATTATAGATGCAAGTGAAGGCTACTAAGATATGTCGTCCAAAGATTTTATCTATGAGGATATGGCTTGTGTTTTACATGCATACGTTTACATACATTTTTTAAGGACAAGTAAAAAGGGACATGAAAGTTAAAACAACAAATCACATTGCTGTGAAGATCATTGCAGTGGGTGAATTGCTATAAAGACAGGCAACCATGAAGATTCATGTGGTTCTACCTCTATGGATCTACATGCCTGGGTAGGGAAATGTTAGGAACTCCTTTTGGTTTCATTCCAACTTGCACTCAGAATGAGCAATGTGTAACCTTTTACAGTGGGCCATGCTGTATCATACAAGGTGAGAGACTACATGATCTAATGCAAAACAACCATACATGGCTTCTAGACGTAAATCCATTTACCATTAATCATGAAAAATAAGCAATTTCTATGATACTTCCTTTTTCATAAATAGGTAATGTACAACAACAGTAGCAAAGCCTTTTCTCGCACTAAGTGGTGTTAGTTACATGGATTGTTTGCCTCCATTCAGATCTATTTTGAGCAATTCTAGGCTTAAAGTAATGTAGTTGAGATCATGCTTGATAGTTTCTAACGCTTCTGTGGTTTTCTCACCCGACATCCAACTCTTTACATCTCTTGATTGGGGCATTTACAGGCTTTCTTTGCAAATGTTCAAACCGCCTTAGATATGTCTCTCTTATTTTATTTGTGAAGGTAATGTAGATGGAAAAAAAAAGTAATCTCAAGGACAAACTATGCACTGGTCGTCGTTATGCATGATATACATTGTTAGTAGATACTATCTTGTATGCTTGTAATTGTATTTCATGGGCTTATTGCCATAACACATTTTGTTTTCCTCAGAATTCAGTTGATTATGTTACGCTTGGGGCATGTTCCAAACTTTTTGCTATTATGTTGACCTATCCTTGTCAGGTATGCCTGCAATCCTATTGTTGCTTCTATGTAGGATATTGTTTGCTGGATGATCTATTGTTCATTTTGTTATCTAGCTTTATCATGCTTTTTTTTTATAATCTTTATTATTTTACTAACTTGATAGTCTTATTTAACCTCATCTAAGTAGTGCCCAATGAATATAAATTCAATAGCTTGTTCGGTGTGTATCCTATTTGTAATTTTTTATTTATATTTTGAATACACAAGCTTTTATGTTCTCATTTTTTGATGTCACACTTATGTATGCTTTATTTTCAGGTGATTCGAGCAAGGGTACAGGTAATTTCTTCACTTTTCTCTTGTGTTGTTTTTCTTACATTTTGAATATAAGCTGATGGCAATATTAGAGATTCTTTACATGAGCTTGGCAATGACAATAGCCTAGCCTTCTTTATATTAGGTGGGGTTAGTTACATGAATTCTTTGGCTTATGTAAGTACTATTAAATCCAAATAACCATGATCATGCTTTATAACACTTCTTTAGTCTTTCCCAAATCCCTCTTGTTAGGCTCAACATGTAGCTTCTTACACCTTCAGCATGGTGCATCAAAAGGCATTCTCTCTAGATGTTTGAATCACCTTAAATGAGTCTATCTCAATTTATCCCCTAGATGCTACACTGACTTTTCTTTGATAACCTTATCATTGATCATATCCCTGTGGTGCAAAATGTCCACCTCAACGTCTTCGTACCATAAAACATTCAAATTTGTATAGCATGTATGTCTTACTGTCACTCCTTAATGCTCTATGATGCGGCTTTATAACACTCTATAATATTGCTCTATAATACTTGCCTAACTTTTGATTCTGCGATCCTGTTAACAGATTGACCCCAGCTATTTAAAGATTTGTCAAAATGGAACATGTCCTGATTTTCACTTCCTAACCCATCTACGTGTATGCTGATATACCAAATTTACATTAAAAAAAAAAAAAGTTTACTCGAGTCTTATTCATTGGAGACCCTTATATTCAAGTAATTCTCTCTAGTGTTCAAGTTTGCTATTGGCCCGATTTCTTGTCTTACTCACAAACATAATGTCTGTAGCAAAAGGAATAGTGAAAATGTAAGGATTCAAAGTCAAACCTTGATGCAGGATGATGTTAATTTTAAAGCAGTTTCTCAGCCCATTTTGAATCCTTATATGAGATACATCTCCATCATACATATCCTTTGTGTTTGGCATGGGAAATTGGCATAATAAATTGTCAAAATTCATAAATTTTCTCTAGATTAATAGAGATAATATGGATTTTCCTTCTTGGTTCTAAAAGTTTACATTGAATGCTTGAAGCTATGTGTTGAAGTTTTTGAAAATGGTTGTTATTGATTGAAAATATAAATCAACCCCTCTTTATATGAAGAGAGGGGATAACAATAGTAATCCCACTCCTAACTAATTTGGTAACTTAGAATCAAATCAAATCCTAATGATAAAATAAAATAAGAAATCCTAACGTAACTCTCAAAAAACATATTTTAAAATCTATTTTAATTATTCATATTTCTAGATTATCCACTCCCCCCAAGTTGGATTATGTAACGCCCAACTTGTAGGAGGTAGAACAAAACTAAGACTCCCTCTTAATGTAGACATTTGGAGGAGCAAACAATGGAGAGGACTTTAGCAAATGTTGCAGTCATAGTAGATGAGTAGTAGTAACAGTAGTACTAGATGTTGTAGTAGAGTAGTAGTCGTAGATGACGGTAGTAAGGCTATAGCAGTAGTAACAGCCAAACACAATAGTAGTAGAGCCATAGTAGTAGTAGCAACCACAAATGGGGTAACATTCCCAAGTAGTCGGTAGTAGTCGTGGGTGGGTGATGCTCAATGTCCCACCATTCATCAGTAGCTGTCTGTGTCGTCGAAGGGGTTGGCAGATGTAAAGGCAGGTGCAAGAAGGGTGGTGAAGCTCAAGGCAATATCAGTAGTAGTTGAGGATAAAGGCTCGCTCTTCAGTAGTCTTTAGTTCCCAGTAAAAAAGAAATATACAATTTTCAATGAGAGTCCAAAGACCTTCCAGTTTGGGATGTGGGGGGCACAACAGGTTTGAAACATTACGTCATGCCACCTAGATCCTAAGTCAAGCACGTTGAATCCACAACCTAGGCCCTGTGGTAAGTATAACCAAACTCATTTAGAGGCATGATCGATCGTAAGTCCAATTGGAGCTCTGAATCCTAATTTCGCCGAAGAAGGGTTGGATAGAAGCCACAAGGAAGAGAAGGAAGATGATTGCCATGAGTGGAAAAAAAATGATCATTCTTATTTCTTAGAAATGTACCTAATGGCTCTTTAGAGAGAGAGATGTTTGGGTAAATAACGAGGCATGTCTAAATCAAAAATAAAAATAACAAAAGTGGTAAAATAGCTAGAATAAATAGGAGCCTCAACATTCCCCCTCAAGCTGGAGCATAGATGTCAATCATGCTCAGCTTGGAACAATGATAGTCAAACGCCGATCGAGGTAAAAGCTTCGTGAACACATCAGTAGTTTGATCCTTAGATGCAACATATAACGGGGCATGTCTAGATAAAAAATAAAAATAACTAAAGTGGTTAAACAACTAGAATAAATAAGAGTCTCAACACTCCCCCTCAAGCTGGAGCATAGATGTCAATCATGCTCAGCTTGGAACAATAGTTAAACGCTGATCAAGGTAGAGGCTTCGTGAACACATCAGCAGTCTAATCCTTAGATGCAACATAAGTAGTACACAACAAATCACGCTGTATGAGATCTCAGTGTAGTGGCACTCAACTTCAACGTGTTTGGTGTGCTCATGGAACTTTGGGTTGTTGGCTATGTATGTAGTTGTTCGATTGTCGCATCTCATCTCCATAGGTTCCTCAATCTAAACATGCAAATCATGCATTAGAGATCGTATCCAAACCATCTCTACAGCAATCTGGGCCATCACCCTATACTCTGACTCTGCAGCAAGAAATTGATCCCTGTTTCTTGCTCCTCTAGGTAACCAAATTACTAGCGATAGAGGTACAGAAATCAGTGGTGGATTTCCTGTCAAGTACACATCCTGCATAATCAGTGTCGGAATATCCTACCACTATCATAGGAGAGCTTCTCTGAAAGAGAATACTACGACCTGGTGCTTTCTTCAAGTATCTCAGTACCTGCATAGCTGCCTGCTAATGTAGCTTTTTCGGCCTCTCCATAAACTGGGTAAGTTTGTCTACTGCTAGGGCAATATTAGGTTTGGTAATAGGTATAATAGCTAACCCACAAGCTGTTTGTATGCTCTGCTATCAGCTACCTTTGCCTTCTCATCATGAAGATGTGCCTTACGGTCTATAGGAATATTGGTTTACTTGGACCCCAGCATAATTATCTTCTGAAGAACATCCAATGCGTACTTGCGTTGGAAAGGACAATCTCATCTTTGCTCCTAGCAACCTCAATCCCCAAAAAATATCTAAGTTGGCCCAGATCCTTATCCCAACCTCATAATCGCCAGTGATAATCAGATCTTCTACACAAACCAGTAATGCTACTACACCATTCTCCGTTTTCCTGATAAACAGAGAGATATGAAGAAGACCTCTGCATACCCATCCTTTGCAACACATCTGAGAGCTTCTGAAACTAGGCTCTACTTTAGGTCATAAATGGCCTTCTTGAGTCTACACACACTCCCCTTGAACCTCAAAACCTAGGGGTTACTGCATGTAAATCTCTTCCTGAAAATCGCCGTAAAGAAAGGCATTCTTCACATCAAGCTAGTGTAACCGCCAATCTCTGTCAGTAGCAACAAAGATGAGTACTCGAACAGTGATAAGCTGTGCAACGGTAGAGAAAGTATCAAAAAAGTCTACCCTATAGGTCTGGGTGAACCCCTTTGCCACCAACCTAACCTTATGCCTTGAAATAAACCCATTGGGGTTGTATTTCAAGGCAAAGACCTATCTGGAGCCAACTAGTCGCGCGTCTGTAGGAAGTGAGGTGAGATCCCAAGTCTGTCTACTCTGAAGTGTTGTCATCTCGTCCTCCATAGCTTGACGCCACTTTGGATCAAGCATGACCTGTTGGTAAGTAAATGGAATGTGTGAGGCTGTAAGTGCTTGAAAAAAGCTACTAAACTGAGAAGTAAGACCATCTGTAGCTAAATTTCCTGCAACACGACATCTGGACTAACATGTGCAGGGCGCCTTCCTAATGGTAATAGGAAGGTCAGAATCGTCTGATATCTCTGACTGAGTCACTGTAGAAGGAGCCTCACTACTATGGTGATTTGCACTATCAGGGGGATCAGGTCGAACTAGACTATCTCTGTCATCAAAACTCATCTCAACTGCTTGTGGAATATCAGTCATTGGTGTGGGCGGTGGCTTCTGTAGTGTCGCATGATGTCTACTATATGTGCGTAGCGGACCATGCAATCTCTGGTAGTCATCCAAGGGGGCAGTGGAGCTCAAAGAAGTCGACTAAGGTGTGGAGATTGGAATCACCTCAAGTGGAACATGGGGAATAGGCATCGGAGTTGCATCATCATGAACACTCGTCTGTCCAGCAACAGAAAAATATGGTATCTTGTGAAAAGTCACATCAGCGCTGACAACGCTTGTGGTGGACGGGATCATAGTATTGGTACCCTTTCTGATTCCTGGAGTATCCTAAGAAGACACTTAACAGCGTGAAGAGCAAGCTTGTCGCAGCCTGGTGATGACACATGAACAAAAGTAACACACCAAAAACTCCTAGGAGACATGTGGAAAAGCTCACCATCTGGGTGTAACAGAAGAATCGATATCTACTCGTGACGGATTGGACTAAACATCCTATTGATGTAGCATGCCCTTAAAACAACATCCCCTCAGCATCTCTGTGGAACACTGTAGTGGATAAGAAGAGTGCGAGCAACCTCTAACATGTGTTTGTGCTTCCGCTCTACAACACTATTCTGCTGTGAGGTATGGGGACAAGTGGTCTGGTGGATAATCCCACAAGTCCTGTAGAACTCTGCAAGTCTAGCAGTGCAGAACTCGAGAGCATTATTTGTCCGTACAATCTTCACTGTAGCAAAATACTGGATCCTGATCTCCAAGAGGAGTCTTTATAACACTTCCAACCTCTCCTTTCTTCTTCAGAAGAAACACCCAGGATACTCTGGTGAAATCGTCAACAACAAGATAGTAACAATGTCCTATCATGTTTGGAACTCTCCTCGATCCCTAGACATCCATACGGAGTAACCCAAAAGTAGTTGCTGATCCAGAAGAAGTACTGGCAGGAAAAGAAGATTGATGATACTTACTTAATTGGCAAGCATCACGCCTAATAGTAGTAGCAGGTGAAATATGTGGAATCACCCTCCTAAGATGATCTAAAGACAGGTGACCTATAGGAATGTGCCACTGCAAGACACTCCCACCATCATACCTGCTAGCTGCTGCAAATGGCTCCTGGACAAGGTGATAAAGACCATTCTCCTCTATACCTCTTGCGATGGTCTTCCCAGTAAACCCATCCTGCACAATACATCCAAACTCATAAAAAACAATCCTGCAGTGAAGATCCTTCGTGATCCTGCTCATGGACAACAGGCTCATGGAAAACTCCAGTACATGTAGTGCTCTCGGTAGCCGCAACGTGAGGGTCGCAGACACTTCCCCCTAGCCAACAACAAGAGTGTGCCTGCCATCAACCTGTACCGTCCTCCTTGGTGCAACAGAACTAAGTGATCAGAAATAACCTTGATCCCCACAAAGATGCTGTGAAACATCGGAATTCACTAGCCACTCGGCACCATGGTGACTTGTCATGCTCCTGTAGCATCACGCCCGCATACTCAACCATCCCTGTTGCAGTAGTGGTATCAAATGCCATCTCTTCTGAGATTGGCATTGTGCCTAGCAGGAATGAAGTGGGGTTACCAAGGGCTAGAACTCGCTATCTTAGGCCAAATGCCTAGAGAGGATATGCGACAAGAGAGATCTGAAAGATCGTTTTCAGATCCAAAAAAAGCCTGAAACTAGAGAGAGTGATCTCTAGAACATGAGATCTAAGATGTTCTCTCTGGGATATCTAGAGTCACCACTACCCCTTAGATGAAGGCTTAGTGCATGTTAGGATATGGGGAAGGTCCTAACAACGCTTCTAAGAGACGATACTCCCCCTTGATGATGAGAACCCGGGCGGAGGTGCCTACAGCAGGGCAGAGTAAGCGGTAGCGGCCCTACAACAGGCCGGCGAGATCTAGTCGGTGCTCCTCCCCTTGCCAGGCGGAGCATGGAGCCTCGCTGGGTGGGCAGAGGTTTGGCGGTTGGAGGCCAGCAGCCCTAGGTGGGGGTTAGCGATAGGGTTTAGGCGATTAGGGTTTTGGAGGCCTTTTTTTGGGTGGGATACTAAGGCCACGGTCTAGGATCGGTACTTTGACACCAAGTGGAAAATAAATGATCAATCTTATTTCTTAGAAATGAACCCAATATCTCTTTATAGAGAGAGATTTGGATAAATAATGGGGCATGTCCAGGTCAGAAATGAAAATAACAAAAGTGGTAAAACAACTAGAATAAATAGGAGACTCAACACCATGAGAATACAAATGCAAGGTGCCATGGGCCTACAGGATGTAGATCTGATTTTCAGATAGGCACATAGGCAAGGATGTGCGTAGGGACAAGGGTGCTTATGCACGAGTGTGCATGAGGCACTAGCACTTTGCACGTGAGTGCATGCAAGAGTCCACTAGATGTGCGCATGATCAGGTAGTTGGCGTTCTAACTTGTTTGTGCTATCCACATGGTTGCACATGAGAGGGGGAGCAAGTCGTGGTGAGTACATGTGAGGGTCAGTAGCATTGCACGTTGTGGGGTGATGTACATGCGTGCCAGAGGGTAGGACAACGTGCCTTGCTTGCCACATGGTGGAACACGGTGTAGTTCCACAGTGTACGCAAGAAAATCCTAACTTAACTCCCCACAAGCCTATTTTAATTATTTCTATTTCTAAATTATCTCTAACACTATGTATTTTTTCATTCGTAGACCTACACTTGTGAAGTCAAGCTTTCCCATTATATTAAAGACTTGTCTCAAGTTGCTTATACTTATATCTCCTCGCTTATATGAGAGTTTAGTAAAACTCTCCCGTATCCAATTTACTTTAAGTATGATATTATACCATTTGTCAAAGGTTCTGTTGCTGAGGTTCAAACAGCCAGGGTGCTCATGGAGGTTTTTGGCAAGGCATTGGGGCTAAAGATGAATTTGCAAAAGTCTGGGTTCCTTTACTGTGCTATGGCTCTGGAGAGGGTGGCTCAATTTGGGGAGGTGCTCTGTGCTCGGTGTTCAGACCTTCTCCACACCTTTCAGTTTCAGGTGCCTAGGCATTCCACTTACTATGGATCGCATCCCGTCTAGAGATTTGATTCCCATTCTTAAGAGGATGGAGGAGTTACAGGGTTTGGCATCCCGATTACTCTCTAGGGGTGGCAAATTAGTGCTACTCTCATTAGTCTTATTGTCTCTCCTGATTTACTCTCTCCATGATGAAAGTGCCTGCCACAGTTCTCAAAAGAACGGACTCTATCAGGTGAAGATTTCTTTGGTCCTTCTGGATGGAAGACAACTTCCTTTGGTTGCTGGGGATGGGCTTTGTACACCGAAAGAACATGGAGGCTTACAGGTCCTCAATCTGCGTATGATGGATGATGCTCTCATGACTTAGTGGATCCTCTAGATCATGGGTTCTAATGAACCATTTTGGAAGCATGTTATCCTTGATTCTTATGGCAACACCCTTGATTGGGAGGAGAGGAGCCCCCTTAGTAGTTCTTCATAATTTTGGAAGGATTTGCTGAACCTTGCAAGGAAGGTTAGTCCGCATTATAAATGGCAGCTTGGCTATGGAGCTTCTTTTCATTTTTGGTCACTGCCATAATCTCCAGCTAGTGTCCTTGCAGAGGCTTATCCTAGATTGGCAGTTTTATACTCGGATCTAAGGATCTATGTGGTCAATTGTTTCAGTAATGGGTGTTGGGCTCCCCCGTTACCGCAGTCCCTCTTCGATGCCAGAGCGGCTGCACTTTTGCTTCTACTTCAAACCATCCAAGAAATTACTCTAGTAATTGGTTGGGATGGTTGGGTGTGGCACCGTGGGAAATTTTCAGTTAAGAATGCCTATGCTTTATACATGGGCAAAGTATTCCAGGTGCAACATGAGCTTTCAATTGACTGCCAAAAGACATGGAGAACTAAGGTGCCGCTTAAAGTTAAGTTCTTCATTTGGTTGCACAGAAAGAAGAGGGTGATTACTCGCAATTACAGGAGCCGATGGGTCCTGCAAGCTGATACCACCTGTGTTTTTGCAAGGAAGGTGTTGAAGACACCAACCACCTCTTTTTTTATTTTTTGAAAGATCAACCACCTCTTTTTTATCTGCCCTTTTTCTTGTGCCTGCTGGGGAATATCTCCAATTGGTCGATCAGTTATGATTCTGAGGATGATTTCTGGAAGAGTATTCATGGCACTCTGGCGGATACTAACATGTTGGGGAAGGCTTTTACCATGTTATAGTGCATTTGGATGGAGCGCAATGGAACCATCTTCCAGCAGGAAAGATTTTCCATTGAGGGAGTTATCCAGCACTTTAATATTTTATTTAACTGTTGGAGTAATTAACATTTGTTGGTTTAAAGAAAAAGCGGGGGTTAACCTGCCTTGTCAACCCCTTTTCTTCATTTTCAGGAAAAAAGAAAACTTTGTTTTTAGATGGGGAAGAATGGCTACCAGAAGTTGGCAGCCATCTGCTGTCTTGGGGTGTAAGTTAAGAGTCTGGTAGCCAACGTTGCAGTCTCCACTACTAGCTTTGTCTGCCTCATTTACGGGGTGATTGGGTCTTGTGGAACACAACAAACCCCTGACGTTGATCATGTCAAGGAAAAAAAATAGCCTGTGGCTTGGTTGGTGGTGATGGATGTTATGAGGCATACATTAAATAATTTCATTAGTCAATGTTGAGAGAGAGGAGTGTTTTATTTCCGTGATAATCCAAATGCAAGATTTAGTTCCACCTCATGTGAGTGGGAGTTTGAAAGATGTTTGATAGCTTATATATAGAGCCTCTTGTACCCCTTTGTTCTCTCAGAAGTTATAATAGAAGATTATGCCTCATGGAGAAGTATTTTAGTTCATTGAGAATTTGCATCTGAATCAGCTTTTCCTAAAGAAGTGGCAGCAGATAGAAGCTCGTATTGAGTGTTTAATTGTGGAGAGCCCACAAATGCAAGGCAATAGACTTTCAGAGAGCATATGGGTTTCTCCTTCCTCCGCATCCTACCTATTTGTCTTACCTGTTATCATTGAAGGCTAAAGGTGACGAATTGTTACTTTATGGGCACTCCTCCCTTGCATGCCTTGTCCCCAACGATCTGAATGCTTTTGACTGTGCTTTTCATTTCATTATAGGGAGAAGCTTGCAGGGATTTTTGATGGCCTGTTATCTGGAGCCCCACTCTTCTCAGCAGGATATTATTATAGGAACTATCAAGGGTGTTTCGTACTAAGAAGAGATTACTAAGCTCTTTCGTGCACAGAGGATAAAGTATTTGGAGACACTACTGTGCTAAATGCTCACCTAATTTTCTTAGCCTTCCTACTCATTCCTTAGCGTTAAGTATGAATAGTTTCTGAAGTTTACAGTAATTTTGGTGCAGTATGCTTATTTGGAGAATTTTATTGTTTCCATTTCCTCTCTTCCATTTTTGGGAATCTTGCATGTAGCTTTGTCTGCTCGTGACTAATTAATGAATCTAGGTGGTTATCAGTTGGATGACCATCCTCTAACCTTTCAAAAAAAAAAACTTTACAGTAATTTTTGTGCAAAAATTTTTATTAGCTTATGGTGTAAATATGACCGGTGATACGTTACTTATTGAACATTTTGTTTGGATAGGGGTATAATTGACCTTGCTTAAATTCTAGGAGGAAAGACTGTATATAGTTACCCTCTTCTATCATGCTTGTTGACTTTGAGCCTCTTATTGACTTGTTCAAAACCTTTTTGCATTTTTGCAGCAAAGACCTAATCATGATGGTACTCTGAGATATCTGAATAGTTGGCATGCAATAAAGGAAACAATGAAGTAAGATATTAAGCACTAGAAATGGTCGATCTCATCAATTCTAGCTATTTGGATTATTTGCATAATGTAATTTTAACAAGAAAATGAAAATTGAGATGTTTGTATCTGACTTTATTGTGGTTGTCTGAAATAGCTGCAAAGTTGGTTTAGACATTACCCACAACAGGGGGAAAGCATTTTGTTCAACTTTTGGGGCAAAGTGCCTGTGTGATATTGAGCTTTCAATACCTTTTTCTTGGAAGATGTTAAAGTGTATTCTTTATAATAATTTTTTGAATAAGAATTCCATATATGTATTTTGTGTCTTTCCCATAGATATCCCTTGATATTATGTAAATGTTCTTGATTTCTTGGTTTTAAGCAGATGCCTCCGTAAACACACTGTATTACACCATATTCCCCATTTAAGCTCCACTAATTTTATCAATTTTGGAGTTAAAAGCAAAGCATTTATTGTTAGAGAAGTCCTTAACAAATTATGCCTTCTCATTTCTTTCTCTACACCCTCATCTCGTCGCTCTACCATTGTGCCAATTGGGTGTCCAAGTCTCCCTTGGCTTCTTCAAACACATCATTTATTTCTCTTCCCTTGTCATCATTTAACATATGCCAAGACATGAATATTTTCCATTAATATTTTGTATAACAAAATTTTGTTATTCTAAAAGATTACATGGTATTGCTTGGTTTCCTGTTGAAGGTTTGTGACTCTTGTTAAAATTGCGCTTCTAGTTGAAAAGATTCTATACTTTGGGTGCAGTGTAGCAAGAGGCCAAGAATGGAAGCATTTCCTTTTGAGTAAATGGACTTAAGTGTGGATATGTTTATGCTTGGGTGTCTATGTATCATACTCCATATCTTTTTTTCGCCTTGGTGAAAAAAATTCTAGCCATAAATAGGTGTGAGGGTCTATGTTGCGGTGGTTTTTTGTTGTGGAGGGTTTTCCATGTAAATCCATTCTTGTGGTTGTTTTATGATTGTTCTACTTTCCTATGTGGTTCTACCTACAATAATATTTCTACATATTATCCTATCCACACCAAAGATCCATTTACCCATGCATAACTCAACACTTTTGTATCGGCACAATCTTTTGACTAACTGGATGGGGCCTTTGAATTTGATAGTTGGAAAGTTTACATTCTCTATCCTTCACTTGACATCATCATGTCCATTATCTAAGGGAAATTTTATTGTTGGTAGATGGACTGTCGTATTACAACTTCGTTGGCCAGTTGAAATATTCAAAAGATGAACAGCAGATATGCCTGAAACAATGTTAGGCTTTCATTCTACGATGAGGCTAATTGGATGGATGGCCAACTGCTCAACCACTCAACTATTTAAATGGGTCAAAATTTCTGAATCTGGATTTAGCGTGAATGGTACCTGAATTTGGAAATTAGGAATAGCATGTACATTTTGCTGTCTCAGACTTCAGTGCCTTGAATATCTAGCTTACATAGATTGGCTCTCCATTGAGGTATAGGTGCACCCTCGCTGAATCTGGAATGTTTACTGATCTAACCTCTTGCATTTGTAGGATATTTCTAATGCGTAGTAGATTGATTTAAAAAGGGAAACTTATTATTAGGGTAGATTCTACTGACCAAATTTTCAGCCGGAACATGTACTGCAATGAGCCGATACAGTGTTTTATGAATATTCAATTAGATAAGAGCAAAGTGTTACCTAGCTTTTTTCCTTTTTGCAGATTCGAAGGCATCCGAGGTTTTTACAGGGGAATCACACCGAACCTGCTTAAAAATATTCCAGCTTCCTCGATAACATTTGTGGTTTATGAAAATGTGCTTGCTTTTCTTAAATCAACTCGCAGGAAGAATTAGTTCTTGTTTTTCTGATTGTTGTCCTTTTTTGGTTTCCTCATTTCAAAGTAGAGCTTTCAAATTTGTACAGAGGAGATTCTTTAACATTGAAAGGTGTTTTCCTCACTCACGTGAGCTTTGTATTCGACATTTGTATATAGATGCAGTGGCAATAGATCCGCATTATTCACTTGAAGGCTTTTCATACTTTATCTCTAGGTATAATTCAAATGCTATGGAACACGCTCTTATTGGTTTCTTTTGGCCATAACATCATGTTGTATCTTGCAGTATGCAAAAGAGCTAAAATTTAAACATTTGAGAAACATTTGATGTGAAACCTGGCTTCCACCAGCCGTAGGTACCATTTGATTATGGGATAATCCTTCAAATGGAAGGGTAACCTTTTTTTTATGGGAGCAACTATTTCTTATTCCACCTACAATTCCTTGAGGCATTGAATCCTAAAATAATCTCAAAAGCTAGTACTCCTAGTTGCAAAATTTCTGACATCTATAAATGGACAAAGGCATAAAAATATTGAATTCTAAATGTTCATTAGATATGAAAACATTGGTAAAAACCACACGCATCCTTTTGTGTCTCTTCCAAGTGTGATTATCTAAGCATAATAGGTTTTAAATAAGGAACAAGCCATTGCTTAGCACAGAACCTAAATAAAACAAATGTATCTCTAGCTCCACCACTCGTATCTTACAATTCTCTTTGATTTACTGGATGATGAGCCTCAACTACTTTAATTCATCCATGACCATATAGCCATCTCATATATTGACTATGTAGGTATCTCCATTGTACATTTATTTGCCTCTTATTTATTTAACATGATCTATAGTTGGATTGTAGCATTTATTCTATCTATGTTTGTACTATGAGATAGGCTCTACTACTAAGCCTATGATAATTCTCTTCTTTTATCACTGCCCTCCATCAACGCTCTCTTATCATCCTTTTAGGCCATCTATAGGTAATGGTGATTCTATTCCATAATCATCCATCAAGTGTATTTCATCTTTCTACCCTAATATAAATTCAAGCTCAAGTATACCCAACTTGAAGATGATATTCATGTGAGGTGTGGCTTATCAGCTAATTTGTAAATCATAGAACTCTTAACTTGATCTTTATTTGTATATGCCTAACCAACTTCCCATATAAATGATACATTGGGATCGAAAGGTCAAGCCACTCCCTTAGAAATCCAAAAGAGAGTACTTCGATCTACTAACTTTATTGAACTCTATCTAGTTGTAATGAATGTAACCATCCTCTCAAACTTAATGTGACCATTGTCACACCCTGCAAATCCTGTGATAAATAAAAAATTAGGTTAACAGGTGTGATGTGCTAAAGTCTCAATCACTAGTGTGTTTTGGATCGTAGGTAGTCCACTTTACCGGTTATTAAGTCAACTAACCTTAAGATATTGCTTTGGTACATGTTATATATTTTAATAGCAGCAAGTAAAGAAGTATCGCATGATACAAGGTGGAAAGGGAGAGAAGCAATTTTAAAGCTAGCATCACTCATACCCACAATGTTCATTTGCAACACTTACTGGAGGCAAAAGTTGTTCATGATACAAATTTACAACTGAAGTAGAGCCTTGCCAAAATCTGTACATATACAAAAGAGCCTACAATTGTAAAGCCAAAAGTGTACTATACAACAACAACAACCAACGTAACTACTCTAAGTCCTCCATGGGCCAAAAGCTTGCAAAACTGATGGCTTGATTCACCGAATAAAGCCACAGAGATGAAGTTAGAAATGAGATCTTGTAGTGACCCATGGGGTGGGTCTGCCCATATCCCTAGATGTCATGCCTCCACCATGGCCATCTTCAAGCACCATAGGACTTGGTAGAAGTCTTATTTCACCTACTCTAGAAGCTGATGTTGTTTCCAAGACATCTAGAATCTATTGCTTGAGGGCATTGGATCCTGAAAGTAGGTCATAAACATGAGATGAGCCAAGTCGCCTAAAGGGACAAAACTATGTGTACCAACAAAAGAAAATGGATGGTGTATAAGTATCTACACTACGAGCCAACCAATTATCTTGACACATCGTAGCAATCAACCTTGGGTTTATTATTATTATTTATTTTCCCACTCGCCTCAAAGGACAAATTCAGTAAAACATTTCTCTTTAGAAGATGTGATGGAAATATATCTTCCTCTTCAATCACAGCCTAATAGTCTCTCATTGATAATGGGAAATGCTATTGTTTCTAGTGATCCTCAAGTGAGGTGTACCCATCCTCGTTATATGAGAATGTTATTAACGTCAGTCAAAGAAGTTGAGTTTCTTTGGAGCTAACTAGGCCTATGTCCTAAGATCTTGAGGAGCATGCTCAACTCAAATCCATTAAGGTTCGATTAACGATCATTTAGATCATTAATCAGGAGGGTTGGATAGAAAATTTATGGCCACACCAATGCTTTCGTTATGAGCAAGTACTCCAGATGTGCCTGCTAAGTCCAGCCTCAAATAAGATCTTGACCAAACACTCCTGTGGTACCCCAGTGTCATTTGCACATGCGAGCACCTACAAACTTTTTGCTACGAGTACCAATGCATCAAGTCGGATCTAGGTACCTTGGCATCATCTGCATGCGCAGATGCTTATAGAGCTCATGCTATGAGGACCTCATTTCGATGACAACCCACAAATTGTCACTACAATAGGAAACTCTCTATACTCCAACGTCAACCACTAGTAATCACCAGTTACCAAAATTCTTTGGGTTTCCAACCTGCTACAGTGAACCCTTGGTTCATGAGGTCAAGGTGTCAAATCTTATGAATCCACCTATTATGAAATTTTCTTCTCATTTCATTCAATTGCCTGACCATCACTAGGATTACTTAATCCTATCGACTAACTGGATCTGTTTGGGTTTCACTTAAGACCCTAGAAGCTAGTAATTCTTTTATCAGACTCTTGCTAGAGTTGTTAGTCTCATTAATCCAAAATCAGTCCTTTACTTACTCAATTAGGTTAGTCTTTTAACCTTATTTTAGATGCTTTTATGCCCTTCACAACCTCCTATTACGCAAGCCATTAGGTTATACGAATCCTTCTTTAGGGCTTTAAAAATGGGGTTAAAACCCCTCCAAGCAGTTCTCCTGGTTAGGGCTCAATTTAGGCTTAGGGTAGAGTTGAGTATAAGTACTTAGCCTTAGCACCAGTAGTTGGTGCTTACAAGCCCCCAAGTAGGGTACCAACCTAGTTAGTACAAATACTAAGCTTTACTATTGGTGCAAAAACTATTATTGTATCGTTGTTCTGGTCACAATGAGCCTAATTCAAACCCCAATTGGGATTCTTTTGCTTGCCAAAATCCCAAAACCAAACCTACAAGTTCACACCTATGTAAGGAGCAACAGAAACACAATAAAATCAATTGGACTAACCAAATCTTGATGGGATTAAAAATCCCCCCTACAGACAACTGTGCATGCAGCAATCTTGACATGCAGTTGCATAACCCTCAATTTTAGAGCAATTCCCCTTCTTTTACACATGCAATAGAATCTACTTTCCAGGAATCAAGAGAAATATAAGAGAAGGGGTAAGAAACCATCCTTATCTTGGTTTGAGGTCCAACTCTTTTTCCCCTTGAGTGGCTGTTGTCGGATTGCCTTCCACAACCCTCCTCTTCCTTGCTTCTTCCCTCTAAAACCTTCATCTTCTCTTCTTAAGGTTGTGCAATGACCTTCACAATAACACCTCCTCTTTTCTTCCCTTCAAGCCCCATAACAAAGGAAGAGTTAGAGTTATCAATAGGGAGGAGGAGTCAAACAAGGAGCTCACCCCTTTGATTCACCTCAATAAAGCTTCCTTGGGTCCTTACTTTGCTGCAACCACCAGGGCAAAGCTCCAGATGGAAGAAAGGAGCCGATGGAGAGGAGAGGAGATGAGGGAGAGGTGGTTGGTGGATGAGGTGGCCACAGTTGGTAGAGGAAGAAAGGAGATGAGCTCTCTCTTTCTCTTTCACTGCCTTTATATAAGTGCTGGAAAAATTACACTTTGACCATCCCACCTAATAAGTGGGGTTAACAAGAGGCCTATCACTTCCTTCTCACATTCAATTAACCCCTCAACTCCAAAATTTGTCAATGGTTCTTATGGAAAATCAAAGTCTTCCCAAGCCAAAAATAAGAAATTAGTGTTAGTGCTAAATACTAATTAATCGAATTTCAACATTAATAAAATAATCTATAATGTTTGGATGAGCTTATGTCTTGTGATGCGGAGCATAAAATATAATGATGATATGGAGAATAATTCAAAAATGGAAGATACAAGCTTGTGCAGTGATGGCAACTTCAAATAAAGCTTTAAGAGCTACATGGACTCCATATAAAGAAGTTAAGGCTCACGTTTAGTTTATTTTTATGTGTCTAGAAGATTTGTGAAGAGCCACAAGCACACAACACACACATTTATCTCTTGAGATTAATAAGTTAAAATACTTAGAAAAATGGCCAAAATTCATTTTTAAATGAAATTTAGTTGATGAAGGTTGTTTACACTTAATCTGAAACGGGGTATAATAACTCTCTTGGCCAAAGGATGCATACTTCAAATCATCCAACATTCAAAATATAAAATTAATTGATTAAGAAAATCGATTAAATTTAGTTTACAAAGAAAATTAATCGATTCAAACTATAAATTAATCAATTACTGATCAAATGGAACTTTTCTAATACATCATTAATCGATTAACAAAATCGATTAATCAATTAATTTTGCTAGCTTATGCTTTGGGAGGAAGTGTGTTGAATACAAATTAATCAATCAATTTTTATTTCATGAATCAATTAACTACAGTGCATTAATCAACTATTTATGAGCGGTGAATAGATTAATTTCAATATTTTTTAAACTATTCGCATCTTTTCATAAATGCATCTTTCATTTCAAATCTAAAAGTTGTCATGTGATGTTTTGGTGGTTATTAAGTCTCAAGTTAAAGTTTATAAATACTCCATGAATTCTTTGGACATGGGTACCGAACTTTTTCACTTGTTATTGAATTCAAATTCTCTTAAGAGATCAATTGTTGGTGAAGCACTTAAAATTTTCAATTTTGCTTACAAAGACCTTCGTACTCTACTTCTCTTGCACTAAACTTCAATATTTCGACTTAAGGAAGTATAAGAGTATTTTATTTATTTACATGTACACTTGATATTAGCTCTATAGAAGTTATTTATATATTTTTGGATTTTGACGTAATAATGGGTAGTCATTCTTCTTGGAAAGAAATGAACAAAATCCTTCTTGGGGGTGTCCAAGAAGAGATATTGTAAACTGAGTTACACTATCATCGAATTTGTAGTGTGGTTAGTGATTCATACTTAGAATAGGAGCAAAATCCTAGATAAGGGATATTTAGGTTGAGGTTTTTCTTAGGTTTGAGTTTCCTCTTTAAATCATTATATTCATTTGTGGATTTCTTAGTGATTAATTTTTTGTTTGATGTTAATTTTTCTTAAGCACAAATCACTTCTCCTCTTGTGTTTATTTCAATTAGGTTCCAAGTACCTCATACTTTCTCAATTAAATATCTAATAAGGGTTTTGTAAATTGCAAGAGGGTTATTAAAAATTCAAACCTTTACAACCATATGAAATGTTTATTATTTCTTTAGAATCAAATATAACACTAGTCATCGAGTTATAGCTTAGCTAAGTAAATGGAGCCTTCCTCCGTCATTTTTCTCTTATTCCAATTTATAGACGTATAATTACAATTGAATAGGCTATACCTGTTTATATCTTCCTAATACCTAAAGACTTTTCTCAAGTTTAATCCTCTCTCATAGTCAACTACCATTCTCTTGGTCTACTAGACAATCATTTTTCCTTTCTCTAGGGATTCATCTTGATACATCATGTTTTCATACACTTTTTTTCTTTAAGAATGTTTTCACACTCAATTCTCACCCAAATGATTCTTAAGTCGTTTGGATTTTTTGCACTCCATTTTGCAATTTATTTCATTAAATACAAATTCTTTTTTATTGTCCAACTAGACAAATCTCTATTCAACCTAGACTTACTGGTGGTCTCTTTCACCCTTTAAACTACTTAATTAATACTCTAACTAATCAATTATACAGGAAAAGCCCAAACTTTGTTTTCCATATTCTATTCACAAATGGAAAACCTAATTTTTGCCCAAAATCATATCAAGACTCTTTTGATTAAAATAATTATTTTTATTCAATCAAACCATCATGGATTATGTGTTAAACAACTAAATCTACAAATAAAGAAAATAACATCAAAGAATAACAAGAAATGTCTATTCTATTTAGCATGGGTAGAGTGAAGTTAGATCCAAGGCTGTTGAATTCACCTTAAATTTCATGACATTGCTTAGACTTTCAAATATCTGCATGGAACACCTAGTTTGGTCAAATTTGGCTTTTTTAGCTTCAAACTCATGTCTTAAGTTAAAATCAAAAAATTTGCAATTCCTTATCTAAAAGCATCTTTGACAAACTTTGACCTTTGTCAAAAAAACTCTAGCCTTCTTCTTTGCATCAACGCATTTGAATAATCTATTAGCCACTTGCCTGCTTCATTATGTAGAGACAAAGTTGGCAAATTGACTAAATCAACCAATCTTGTCTCCAAGTTCTTGCACCCGTTGCTTCTCTTTTTGCAATTATGAAACATAGTACTTAATTAATTGTGAGAAATTTTACATAATTACTCCAATAAACACATTTGATATTACACAATTTCCCTTGCATTATTTAGTATGTAGGCATATACCCTATAAAATTAGCTCACTTGGATAAATATTTCTATGTCTTATGGCATTACTACTAGCTTTGGATTCACAACAAAATGATTTTTTTATTTATTTGCACATTTCATTTATTTTTTAAATTCCTTTCTCTTACCTTTCCTCTTGCTTAGTTTCTCTACCACATTATAACCTTCTCCTTTCTCTCCAACCAACACACCCCTTTCCTCCTCCCTCATCCTCCTACTCTCTGCCACTCTACCTCCTCTTCCTATTCAATAATAATATATTCTTGTAAATATACAATAAGTGAATTTTCACCATATGCTTGTGATTCTCTTGGAGGTACCGTCCTCCAATTTTGCTTTCCTTCTTTGTTTTGAGGGAGGATTAACTACAAATAGATCATAGGCACTATCACTAAGCTTGTTTGTTTTTGTTGTACAAATGAAAATATTTGAAAATATGGCCTACTTGTTTCATGATTTCTTCATGAGTAGTATGTCAACCTTCTTGTTCTTTTTGAGGTTGAGATGGAGGACTCATTGCTAGAGACAACTATTGATGTTAAAGATACTATGAAATCTATTATCAAATAGATCCTTGATATCTTGACATATATCACCTTCTCATAACACTTAACCATTTTTAGAGATTAAAGCATCGTTGGGAGATTGATCTCCATGATAAGCGAATTTCATATTTAATATTTTGCAAGTTATCAAGATCTACTTCTTGATGGAGATGGATGGTATTAACAAAAACATCAATGCACGCACCATTGAGCTTGAAAGGCAAGTTGAGTTGATCAGGCATCAAGATGATGTGAAGTTGGCAAGCACCAAGTTCATCCATTACTTATTGTGAACCTTTGGCCTATTACGACTTGAACATGCATTAATAGGACGTATTCCACAATAAACTATAAATTACAGGCAAATCCGTTAATCATTGAAGATAAATCAATTCATCCTCATGTCTACCACTATTATAAAAGAAGTCAGTAATACACATTGATGTCATATGTTATAGCATGTTTTTAATGACATTAAGAAGCACCTTTGATCTCCTTATCATGACAAATGATTTAGGTGACATGGAGGAGGCAAAGCGTTTAGGGATAGAGGGGTAGGATTGAGGGTGTATGGCAGAGGTGGAAGCGGAGGACGTAGATAGGGGGTGAATTTAGTAGGAAATGAATGGAATGGTTGGTATAGGAGATGAGAAGGGAGAGGTAATGGAGGTGGACAAGGAGGAGGCAACAATGGGAATAAAAAAAAAAAAGAGGAAATATCGAGACATAATGAAGAAGTTTCTTTATTTTTAGGTTCAAAACCTTTAGCTAATGTTGTCGACTAATGGAGATTGATAGAAAGGTCTTTATGTGAAGTAGGTAATTTTTTAGTAGCATTTCTTTAAATATCAAGAATATATGTATAATTATGTAGCATCAAATATTTGCAAGGGTGCATACAAAAAATATTCAAAGAAAAATCCTCGTATCTTAAAAACAAAAATATTAAGTCTATGTAGTCAAAATATTTATTAACTTATTCATCAAACTCCTATTTTCTCTTTTTTTTTAAAAAAAAATATACCAACTCTACATGTCTTATAGTTATTGGGTCATAATAAAATAATTCCAACATCTCAAAGAAAGTTTATTTCTCACACCTAAAGATTTGGTCTCATTAACGATCTTAGGGTCTTAATCATCATTACGATCGTGATTGGTGTCATGCTATGTGCATTTGATTGCACCTTTCTACCTCTTCCCAATTAAAATTAAAAGACATGTTTAGCTATGTCACTTCTCTAACAACATTACCTCATTCATCTTCCATGGGTCATTGTGAGCCCCCATCATCTTTCACCCTTTATCTTCCCTCTACCGCAGCGACTTCTTTTACTACCTCGTTCTTCTTAGCTCTACCTTCTCTCAACTGCTAAACCCAATCGAAACTCTCCTTCTACATCTCCATCTCTATCATTCTCTATATTAGTTCCTTCACTCCTTGACTTTAAAGCTCTTCTTATACTGATTTTTCTTAGCCTTTAACGTAACAAGTATATCTTTCATCTTACTACTACATCTTTCTCGAATCTTATCACATATGGATTTTAAATATATTTAGGATAACTTTTAAAATAACATCATTTATTATTTTTCTATCATCTATATTGTACTTATGATCTGAAGTAACGGCAATATTTCTAAGTTTTAATGTAGATTGATATTTCAAGGACACCATCTCATTAGGTTTATAATTTTTTGCCCTTTTTTCGCCAAATACTATTGCCACCAGCTCTGGGAAAACCCCTCCCTCATCTCCCGCAAGCAAAGGAGCAACACTCAGAAGCATTCCTTCCCTTTCCGCAGGCCATGGCCATGGCCTCCTCCACTCTAAACCCCCACACAAAACCCCTCCTAAACCCTAACTCACCTCCACTTCACCGCAACGGCGGCTGTGGCGCCACCTCGCTACCATGGCGCCCGCGGCTTCGGCGGCGGGGCACCGCTCCTGCGCGGACCGTCATCTCCTTCCCCCATGTCCTTCTCCAAAACCGCTCCTCTCCCTTCCTCTCGCGCGCTTTCGATGAGGCCGACGAATTCGCGTGCGAGGACGATGAGCGCGTGCAGAGCTCCGCCTCTTCCTCGGTATTATTCACGACCTCTCAGTTTTAACTTTGGAGATCATTACCGAGTAGAGAGGAATGGCAAATGAGTGCGTCGGAATTGCGGATTCGGAAGATTGTTTCCAATCCACTACCGACCCGCTTAACACGCGAAAATGTTTTGCTTGTTATTATTACACGAAGTATCGACACGTGCAAGCTATGATTTGGCCAAAAAAAGGTCCTTCGCTATAGGAGAACCATGAGTGGCGTGGCTGATTCAAGAATCGAAGTTGATTTGCTTATGTTACCCGACCTTCGCACGCACACGAACAGGGGGCTCTTCGCTTCCCAGGAAGGCGTGTATCCTATCGGACACCCATTAAACGCCCCCCATCTACCATCCGCGATGAACGGCGAGTCTTCTTTCCGATTGACTGTTTACTTTCCGTGACTTGTTCATTGCTTAAGCACCCGGAACGTGCCCTTGGATGTCATCCAATCGAAACCTGTCATCTCGCGAAGTCTTTCTTTTGCTTTCTTCGTCTCTTCCCGTACCTTGGATGTTCCATACATCAAAAGCGCAGCAAAGTTTCTAAGCTCTTTCGCATTCTTTCTTCTTCATTCTTCCGTTATTTGATCTAGATGAGCCCTTCATTTGTGTGGCGGTTAAGTTCTGAACCATTTCTCGTAGTAGTTGCTGGTTATGTACAGTCAGCTCGCCACTCTCAACTTAATGGTCTGCAGTATCAGCTTTGTTGGAGTTACTTATATGTAGGAGTGTTTTGTTATTTTGTCTTTCTTTGAGGGTTTCTCATGTAATCATTTCAAAGCCTCTCTAGGGTTCTATTCTGAATAAGATAATTCATTCTTTCTTCTCTCGACGTGTTATCAGAGTGAGGTGCATCTTAGACTCTTCATGCTTGGGTACCATTCTCCACCGGACAAATCCTAACCTTAGAAGGAGAGCCATCCCTCTCCATCCCTCTCATCCTCGCTGACAGCTTCTCCTCGCTGCCGCCAGGGAGAGCCCCTGCAAAATCGTCACTGCTGCTGGGCTCTTAGAGCCACCGCTGGGCCCTACCCCGGCGCTGCCGTCACATAGGAAGGAGCTTTTGTGGGACTACATGCTGCTGCAGGAGTTTCTGAGGTGCCACACGTTGCTGTACGCCTGCCTGGTGCGCTGTTGCTGCCTTTGTAGGTCGCGTTGCAGCCCTAGCGTGGTCCCTGCTCCCTTTCATTGTCACCAGCACCTACGGATGTCAATCTAATACTCCCTAATAGAGAACCAACCCGACTTGACCTGAATTGGATGGGTAAAACCTGCTCCATTTAATATTTAGGCAGGTCTGGGTTTTTGGATGCAAATCCGATTGGGTTTGGGTTCGGATATGGGGAAAGGTACCCCCGAACCCGTATGCTTGATATAGATATATGCTATTTTTGTAGAGTCCCAACTCCCAGGCATGCAACTCTTAGAATTCCAAACATATCTACGTCCCGACGTCCCAACTTCCTGCTCGTCCATTGCTCATGTCACATTTCAGTAACTGCTCATGCGGCGTTATGGAAAGTGGTCACCATAAATATCTTTGCCAAGTTAGATACTCCAACACATTATGTCTTTCAGATTTCCAAATTCCAACTTTCGAACTTCAAATCGGCAGCCCACAAGTGAGGAAAAAAAATCCAATGTCAAGCACGCTACTCTGAGTCCTCTCTGTTGTGATTGTCTCCAGACTCTCCACAAGCACACTGCACGACCATCTTTTAAAATAATAGTGTGATATATAGACTAACATGTTGATGTATACCCATTAATTTAATAGGTATGGGGTGGCTTTTCCCCGATAATATATGGGGCAGATATGGAGAATGGATTTGCAAATGGAGATGGATTTGGTAATAATAAAACCCGACCCAAACTTGACTCGTTGACATCCCTACTAGCACCCCCTGGGGGCGTTCTTCCTCACCACCAAGAGTCCTTGTCTTGGTTGATGAGGTCGCTAGTGGGTTTCTAGGTTGCTCTTCTATGCAACCTTCAATCTCCTTGGTGTCTTAGGTCTAAGAGTCTATGCAAGGCCCAAGATGTATGAGAAGTTGTTGCAGTTAAAGGAAATTCTTGGTTTATTCACTGTTTTAGATCTGAAACAGTGAGAAACTTGATATTGTGGCCTCAACATGGCAGCATCCGCGTTCTCTTCCTTTTCTGAAGTCAAGTCTATGACTTCATCTACCTTTCTAGTAGTCTGAGGCACCTTTGTGAAACTCAATGGTGTCAGGAACTATCTCCTTTGGGCCTATGCATTTAAGATCTTTGTTGGTGGCCAGAAGACGCTTTACGTATTAACGAAGGATCCTCTTAAGTCCGATGCTCCTGATTTTGATGAATATGAGCAAGACAATTATCTCGTCATGACTGGGGTGATGAATAGTGTGGAGCCTTAGATTGTGGTGAATCTACTCTACAAGAAGAATGCTAAAGAGATCTTGGAGAGTCTGGCTAAGAAATACTCCCAAAGATCTAATCATGCCCGTTTTTCTAATATTTATCATCACACATGGTCTACTTCTTAAGGAGGTTGTACTCTGCTCGACTATTTTACTAAGATGGAGAGATTGTTTGAGAAGCTCAATGTCTTTCGACCCCCTTGTTATGATTCTTGGATTGGACAGAGGTTGACCTGTCAAGTTTACATGTTCTTGGATGGTCTAAGGACTAGATATGCGTTGGCTCGTGATCAGATTCTTGCCATGGAGAACATTCCAGATCTTAAGGCTGTCTATGGGAGGCTCTAAAATATCTCCTTTGATCTTAGGCTAGAAACTTCCTCTACTGTTATACCCCAACCACTATAAAGACATCTGCCTTTGCGGTCTCTGGTGGGTGTGGTGCTCCTGGTGCAGGATGTTTATGTAGTTGGACCTATGGCACGTATATTCATTGCTAGAGGACCAACCACCCTTTTGAGAAGTGTTGGGACAAGTTTGGCTATCCTGGTCGAGTGAATGTGGTCATTGTTCAAGGGGAGACTGCTCTTGCCTCACCTGGACTTCCTACTCTGACAGTTGACGACTATGCCTGTATTATGCAAATATTGAGACAGGCAGCCCCACCAAGTACTTTTGCGTCTCTAGTAGCAACTGATAGTTCTGCAAATCGGGCCACTATTGCATCTACTTCGTCTTGGGTGGTTGATTTAGGTGCTTTCAATCACCTCATTGATAAGAAGGCTACACTTTTGTCTCTGTGCTAGGCCTCTACTGTCACTTTAGTTCGTCTGGCCAACGGAATCTATTCTCCTGTCACTTTAGTAGGAGATGTCTAGTTTTCTGACTTATTGAGATTGATAGATGTTTACTGTGCTCTTACGTTTCCCTTGAGTTTATTGTCTGTTTATAGATTATGTAAGGAGCTTTACTACCAAGTGATTTTGTATGAGCATTTTGTCTTTTTTTAGGACATCCGGATGAGAAAGATGATTGGTGAGAGGATTAAGCGTGATGGCCTCTACTACATTGATACTCACATTTTTGCTAGCGCTGTGTCAATCTTGACCAATCCTGTTCTGTGGCACTTTGTTTGGGTCATCCTTTTGTCACCATGCTTCGGAAGGTGTTTCTTGAGTTGTCTGTTCCTAATAAGCTAGATTGTGAAGCTTGTCGAGTTGGTAAACACTATCGTGTTTCCTTCGCTTCTCGTCAAAATAAGAGGAGTCTAGTGCCCTTTGATTTGATTTACTGTGATGTATGAGGTTATGTCGAATAAGTCACCAGTCAATTTACTGGTATTTTGTTGCTTTCACTGATGATTATAGTCGGTTGTGGACTTTTTTGATGATCGGTCTGAGATTGGGCCAGTTATTCTTAAGTTTTTTAATGAAGTTAAGAATTTTTATTCCACGTGCATTAAGATATGTCGTAGTGACAATCCTCTTGAATTTCAGCAAAAAGATGCTTATTTTTTGTCTTCAAATGACACTCTTCACTAGACTTATGCTTACACATCCCAACAGAATGGGGTGACTGAGTGCAAATTGTGCCACCTCCTTGATGTAGCGTGGACATTGATGCTTGCTATGAATGCACCTAAATATTTGATTAATCGGATCCCCTCGCCTGTGCTTAATGGCGGTACACCTCATCTTTTGTTATAGCCTTATGCTTCTCTTTTTGCATTGCAACTGCTAATTTTTGGATGCACGTGTTTGTACATCTATTTGGAGTTGCTGATAAGCTGACCCCGAGTTTTGACAAGTGTATTTTTCTGGGGTATTCTAGATTCCAAAAGGTGAATAGGTGTTTTGACTCAGTGGGTAAACATTATTCTGTTGACTGATGTCTCTTTCTTTGAGAGGGTCCCTTATTTCTCTGATGAGGGGTCGTCTCTAGGTTGGTTTACCCATATATATGAGTGTCGTCAGAAGAATCCTTTGTCTGTCCCCTTGCCTTCTATGTAGGTTGAGTATATTTAGGAGAGTCAGGCCACTCAATCCTACCCCCCAACATCTGATTCGGGTGTTTCACCTCAGTAGTTTGACGACTTGCCTATTGCTTTCAGGAAAGCTGTAAGAACCTATACTTTACATCCAATGTCTCACCATACTGCTATTAATCATTTTAGTCCAATATTACAACAGTTCTCTCTGCTATGGTTATTCCTAGACATCATTGTGAGGCACTGCAAGATCTTATTTGGCGACAGGATATGAAGGATGAGATGGCGGCTCTCATCTCATGTGGCACTTGGGAGATGACAAACCTCTCAGAGGGCCCCAAGGTGGTTGATTGTAGATGGGTGTACATTGTGAAGTACAACCCGAATGGGATGGTTGAGCGTCTCAAGGTCAGACTTGTGGTGAAGGGCTACACTTAGACTTACGGTGTAATCTACTTCGATACCTTCTCTCATGTGGCATGCATTAACTTTGTTAGAGTCGTGTTTTCACTTGCAGCGAATAAAGCTTAGCCATTATATCAGCTTGATGTCAAAAATACATTATTGTATGGAGATCTGCAGGAGGAGGTCTACATGTTCTAATCCCTTGCTTTATCATTGAGGGGGAGAAAGTATGTAGACTCTAGAAGGCTATTTATATAGCTTGAAACAGAGTCTATGGATTTGGTTTGAGAGACTCAGTTCAACGACCCAGAAGATTGGGTTTTGCAGGTCTATTTCTGACCATTCTGTTTTCGTGAGACAAGAATCTGGCATTATGATCCTAGTAGTATATGTAGATGATGTGGCCCGTATTGGTGATGATGCCTTGGGGATACAGGAGACGAATTTTTTGCATATAACATTTGTTTCTAAGGATTTAGGCACACTGAGATACTTCGTTGGCATTGAGGTGGCCAAAAACTCACGTGGGATGTCTTTGTCGCAGAGGAAGTATGAGTTGGAACTACTGGAGGAGATAGGACCATTAGGTGTGAAGCCTTTCTTTATTCCAGTTAAGCCACAAGAGAGAATTAGTGTGAAAGATGATCCACTATTTAAAGACAAGGAAAGGTACGGGAGCATTATTGGCAAATTGTTATATATGACTGGTACTAAACCAATTATTAGTTTTGCCGTAAATAGAGCAAGCTAGTTTGTGGAGAATCCATGATATAGTCACCGGTAGGCAGTGTGTCTCATGATTAGTTATTTAAAGGGTACTCTAGGGAAAGTACCCTACATGAAGAATAATAGGCACGTAGACTTATATGCCTATTCTGATGTTGATTATGCAAGCTCTATGGAGGAGAAGAGATCTACAACTGCATACTTTATCTTTCTTGGTGGAAATCTAGTTACTTAGAGAAGCAAGAAGTAAAGTGTGGTCTCTAGGTTTAGTGCAAAGGCTGAGTACAGAGCCGTGACCCATGCGACTTGAGATTATGTGGTTGGTTCATTTTCTTGAGGACCTAGGTGTTCCGGTCAAGCTTTCGGTGCCTATATTCTGTGATAATCGGTCGGCCACCTTTATTGCATCAAATATTGTCTTCAATGAGCGTACTAAATACATTGAGGTGGACCGTCACGTTGTATCGGACATAGTCTCTACTGGGAAAATATGTACTCTTACTACTTCATCAGAATGGCAAGTTGCAGATATTTTCACCAAGGCTCTCTCTAACAAGTATCATGAGTTCTTATGTTTCAAGTTGGACATGTTAGATATGTATGCTTCAACTCGAGGGGGAGTGTTGGAGTTACTTATATGTAGGAGTGCTTTGTTATTTTGTCTTTCTTTGAGGGTTTCTTTTGTAATCTTCCCAAGGTGTCTCTCTATATAAAGAGGCCTAGGATTCTATTTTCAATAAGATAATTCATTCTTTCTTCCCTCAACAAGTTTTATGCTTTATATCCTTGTCAAATGTGCCTGGAAGCTAAATGCACCCCTTTGGTTTGGATATCGAATATGGAGTAAGCCTGCCATGTAGATTGCTAGTGAAATCTGGGTATTTTCTCTCCTTGATTTTCCTTGGGGTTCAATATACAGATGGAATGCTGAAGTATCCGCACTTGATTTATGTATGTACTGATCCATGCATTGCTTGCCAAGTGTCTTTGTTCACCTGCCCTTCCAAATGCAAAGAGCAAATACTCTCAATTCTCTGTTTGACAAAAAAAAAGAGTCAAAATTATTTACTCCCTCAATACACCGAGGACCGATATCTAACCAATCATCAAACAAATACTCTTCAACCTGGTAGCGGGGTTGCCATAGTAAGAGATTCCATCTTCATTTCTTCCCAAATCAAATTACATCCGCATAAATTTTGACTGGTTATGGAGATTGCTATGACATACATTCAGCATCTGTTCTGAGTAGAAATAAGAATGGTTCAGTATATTTCTGTTCCTCTCTCATAGCTTCCATGAATCTATCCTAGTTCATTAAGATCAATGAAGACAATTGTCAAAGCTCCTCATTTGCCGCCTTTCCAAATTCAAATTACAGAGAAAAATTCAGCAATCACTGTTTCAATCATCTGCTCGATTCCTATGGGAACATCATGTGCTATTGAAGTATACATAGAATTCCAAAGGAGAACATGTTCTTGTTAGATGGTCAGCTTTCCACCATTCTATCTTCTTATTCCTTTTTTTTTTAATACAAGATCTTCAAAGCGAGATCTCTTTGCTTTGCGATTATAGATGGGGCATCTCAAAAATTCAAAATCAATATCATCATATCAGACAACATGTGATCAATTGTTTGAATTTGTTGTCTCACTTTATCTAGGGATGAGTATTGTTATTCACTCTTTGCCTAGAAGTTTTGTTTCACTTGAGCCATGCAAAATGGCTGCAATAAGCGTTCCTTCCATAGCCAATCTGAGAATCACATTTGGACCATACATGGTTTCACTTAACTTTTGGGCCTTGACTAAGAAATTTGGTATCTTGCTTCTTATTTCTGCTTCCCACTAGAAACCTAGCATTGCTATTTAGCTTGAAGGTAAATGAATCCTATGTAATGTGGACCCTATTATTCTAGTAATTTAAAATTCTATTTCATATTTTAAGAAGGGTAACTTATGTTTTGCTTTAACAGAACTAGGTAAATACAACTCAATTTCCTTCCTCTTGGAAGAAAGGAATTAGTTTACCTCCTTAACAGAAGTAGAGTAAGAAAACAAGGCTTTTGGAGAGGGTTTGTTGGATATGTCAATTCATTGATGAATATGGCTCCTCCTCTTTCAGGCCAGCAAAGCCTCCATTGCAGAGTGTTCTCCACAGGATGGCTATATTGGTCTGTTTATTGAGATGCTTGCACTTGATAAGGATCCTCGTGACAGAGAACAGGCAGTTGATGCACTATGGAAATATTCTCGAGGAGGAAAACAGTTTATTGACAGCATCATGCAATTTCCTGGTTGTGTCAGCCTTATCATTAGCCTTTTGAGATCAGATTCTTGTTCCACTTGTGAAGCAACTGCAGGGCTTCTACGGGAAATATCCTCTGTCAATTTGTACAGAGAGATAATAGCTGAAAGTGGAGCAATAGAGGAGATAGCTGCTCTCCTTCGCCGCTCATCTTTGACAACAGAGGTAAAACATTCTCATTTTTTTCTTCTTTTTAAACCTTGAAAACCTGCAACAAGACTGATCTTGACATTGCCTACAGGTTAAAGAGCAGGGCATCAGTACATTATGGAACTTATCTGTTGAAGAAGGCCCTAGAGAAAAAATTGTTAAAAGTGATATCTTGCTGGTGTTTTTAAAGTGCCTCAACGATGACAATATCACAATCAAAGAGGCGGCATGTGGAGTATTTTCAAACTTGTCTTTAAGTCAACACTATCACAGCGTTATGGTGGAAGCTGGTGTAATTCCCAAGTTGGTAAGACTCCTACATCTTAATAAATGCTATACATATGTAGTTTACTTGAATAGTGTATATTTCAAGTACTAACATAGTGACCCTTGAGCTAAATCGTATCATTTAATTACTGATATGCATGGACCTATATTTGCTTTGTGTGTTTATCAAAGTCCTTGCCAACCCACTTCTTGCTCAATGTTCTCCTCGTAATTCTCCTATTTCATTTTTATTTGTGAGGGGTGCAATTTGCTTGATTCTTAACACATCTTTCTGATCCAAGTAGGCCATTGGTTTTAAATGTTTTAAGATCCCATGAATACCCTTTTCCCGTTAATGAAGTAGTACATTGGATGGGTACTGACCTCCAGTAACCGTCCTTCCCCCTTTCAAAAAACAAGAGGAATCTCAATAATGGTAATGCTGTCTCTTAGGACAAATCAGACAGTATGATTTTAGATGTTCTCATCTTCTGGAAGGTATTAAAACATGCAAGATTAAAGTGTACTCTTCTCATTTCATGTGCTAACTCTAGATATCAATAATCATTATAAATACTCAAAATTCATAAGGGTTGAAAGCAGTTTTCTTTTTGGATGTAGAAGAAGAACTAGTGAGGGAGATCAATTGTTTTCAGCTTTTGATGGTGTTCTTTATCTTTTGTTAAGAGATCTCGAAAACAAACAATGTTCCATTTATGAGGAGTTCTACTACAGAGTCTTCCTGGGGCATCGTGTCTTGCTCAGGCTTGCCAATTTTTAGAAAGAAGTAGAAGGGAGGTGGAGAGGTGAAGGGGAGAGGAGAGCGGTGAGATACTTCTTATGTACCAAGATAGCCTCACCTGTTTTTCCTATAACTGAGGTCTTATTTCAAACAGGTTGTTATATTTCTGGGTGCATGTCTGAGTGTCTGATGCAAACCGGGTTGCAAAGGAACTAAGTTTCCCAATTGAATTTCCCAAAGTTCAGAATGTGGCCTAGTTTTAAAATTACTCCAGTTCCAACAGCACTACATGGGGATTTAAGTAATTAGCAATAAAATGAATTACTGCTGCTACTGGAAATACTATACCGAGGTGGAAAACTATTTGTTAACACAACAGTTTAAACTAGGGAATTTGAACAAGCCAAATTTGGGCAAAAAAAAAAAAAAAAAATCCAATCCAACATGGCGAAGTATATGAAAATTCTGTATAACCAAACTGGAAATTGAACAAACGATGTAAGCTTGGCAACAAGCGATGTTCTTGTAGTATATCAACCGTAGCAAGGATATAGAGAATTCCACAAAGAGTCGTTTAGGCATGTGGATGCAGTTGACACTAGAAGAAATGTTGGCTATTACTAAATTGAGATGCAACATATTGAAACATGGAGTTTTTTTTTTTTTTGAGAGAATGAAACATGGAGTTGATGCAACGTCCAAGAGAATGTCGATGTAATTTAAGAATCCGGTTTCATGGGCACGTCATTTAGATGAACTTGGAAAGTTGGAATAATCACTATTTAATTGTTCTGTATGTTGAAGTAATGTTCTTTGAATTTACCTAGACTTGTTGAGAGTTCATCAAGATTTTCCTTCCATCAACGGCAAATACTGTCACAACATCTTTACGTCATTGTAATGAAGGGGATGCGCTTCTTATTCTTGTAATCCTTGCTGACCCCTTCAGAGATTTGGAGGGCCACTACCTGGGTTAACCTCTTTCTTTTCCGTGAAAAAAATCTTAATGATTGTTACTGTATCTTGGTATCTTAGACAATAGCAAGGGAAGGGAAGCATATGTGGATATGCAATGACAGTGAAGTTATTCTTTTATGGAACATGCCAATCCTTTTGCTTGAGAATGATCTCTCAGTTCCCAATCTTGAATTTGTTGCCATTTGAAAACCCATACTATCACTTATGTAACTCCTACCCTAAGCCTATATTCGTCCCATCCCTAAATGCATCTCCATCCTCAAACCAAATTCATTAGCCACGGAGTTGACAACCATGTAAATAAAAACCGTCCAAAATCTGAACTATTAGCTGTAGATTTTACCTACCCCCAAATCCAAATGTTTCTATACAGAAATCCATCATCACAACCCAAATCAAATCCATTGACACAGTGATCTTTATTTTTAATGGATTTGCATGACGATTGAATGTCGTTAGTCTGCCTATTTTCTCTCAAAAAAATCCATTGACATACCTAGCTTGAGTCTCATCTTCATCTCGAATCCACTCTTCTTTGAAGTTACCATTGCTAGACATAATGTTGATATTGCTTGGTGGAGGTGGAAAGTGTGTGCTAGAAGTGAGTTGTTTGGGGAAGGGTGAGGGAGTAATTGGTGGTTATAGGGGTTATTCTTGTTCATTTTCTTTTGGGTGTGGAATAGACTCTGCCATGGTTGTTTTTACAAGGTTGAAGACTTTTCACAAATTCAAATTTGGTAAAAGATGGATTGGACAGTATTCAAAGAACAAGGAAATATAAAAAAGTAATAAAAGAAGCGTATAGACCATTCATGTGAAGAAAGAGGTGCATGCAGGAGAAGGGTGGGTATTTTGGTAAAGAAAAAGAGAGGGAAGTGTTGTGATGATAATAGTAGAATATAAAATTGCAACACCACAAAAACAAGAACATGCCCGGCACAATGGTGAATCATTGATCCTGGGTGGCGGAGGTCCTAGGTTTGAGCCTCCCTAATGCATAAAAAAAACTGTTATTTACATGGAAAAGCCCCCAAAGGGAAAACTACAGAGAAGTGATGTAAAGAGTTGTATCTTCTATTTTGAAAAGAGGAAAGAGTTGTATCATCTATTGATTCTTCTTACAAAGAATATAGCAGTATAATGGCCTTTATATAGGCCTATACTCTTAGTTTATATCCTAGTCCTAACTGCGACAAGTGTGCGACTCAACTGATAAGATGACTCTCAACTCCTCATGCTAAAGCTTGTTAGGCTGCATATTGTTACATAAGAGATTGGGATACACTTCCCCTGACTCATTAGATCTTCAAGTAGATGAAACAGGTAGATGGACAAGAAAATTGATTCTCCTGCAGTCAGGCACATAGATTAAATTTTCTCCAAGAAGATAAGTCAAAGATGACCTCCAAATGAGTATGTCATTTGAAAGGATTTGTTATCAAAGATGTTCTCAAAGTGATGTTGTTGCTTAAAGTAGAGAGTCAACAAAGACCAAGCTTCTCCCAAGTTGAATGGTAAGATTTCACAACCTCCCCCCCCAGCCCAGAAAGAAAAGGGGGAGAGGTGAAGGATGAGGAGCCTCCCACAAGGAAATTGAGACTCCGGAAGTGGATTTCTTTCATATAGAGAGTTGGTTCTCTCGTATGGGGATCTTTAGGATTGAGTCTCTGTCATATAGGGATATTAAATAATGTCCCCATACAGTATCAAAAAGCTTATGAAGCTTCCTCCTCCACCTAATGACCTCAAGAATGGAGGGTTTCTCTTATGAAGAGACTTTCTTATACGGTATCAAAAAAAATTCCCTTGGACTAATAATTGTCTCAGTCAACCACCTCAAAAGGTACATGGAAGGAAATAGAATTCTACTTAACCCCCTTTCTACTGCATTTATGGGATTTGTGGTGTCATCTAACTAAGTTGAGAGATATAGTGAAAGGGGGTGATGCCTAACAAAAGAAAATGCTCCATATCTTCTTTGTATCTTTTTTCTTTTTCTCTTCAAACAAATGGAAGAACCTCCTCGAATGGGGTTGGAGGCTCAAACCCCAGGTAAACCACAATTAAGCCAAGAAAATACCTATTGGAGAAGTCTTGGATTAAACCGAAAAAATCTCAAGATGCAGCTTTTAATTTTTTTTTGGAAAAGCTCAAGAAGCAGCTTTTAGAAATAGGAATTGATTTGAAGACAAGAGAAACCACCTCTGAACTGTTTAAAACTTCTGAAATTTTGACTAAGCAACAATTATCCAAAATCTTGAACTGTGGACTGATTTTCAGTAGGCAGACTATAGAGACAATCCTATCTCCTTCCATGCTTTGGAAGATATATGAAAAACCAAATCGGCAAATCTTTCCATAGTTCTTGTGAATGCACTTCAACAAGGGACAAGTGATTTAAATGCAAAATCGATTTGAAACAAGACATCCCTCACCTAGTGAGAAGAAAATCCATTTTTCCAAAGTTTCTTGCCAATGAATATAGATTGTGCTTCAGTGTGGCACAAACCTCATGATAAGTGGCATTTAGAAGAGAGGGAGATACTCAAGTAACATAAAATGGCTTCATGAATAAGCAACCTGCTTGATGTTGAATCTAATCTTTTCTGTATGAATATCAAGAAACACGATATCTACATCTTGAAAGAGAATAAAACAAATTTCAAAGTTGACTTGCTCTAATACCATGTTGATGGTAGATAACTATAAGATTGCAACACCATAAATTACAAAAACACTAAGGCATTCATGGAAAATGTAGAAGGGAAAAAGTATGGAGAAGTGGCATACATTTAATGAGATTCTTAAAGAAAACGATTAAACAATGGTCTAGCTTGGTGGCTGGTTTTTTATAGGACAAGGTTCAGAAAGCCTTGTGGAGCCTAAATGCGGAGGGCTATCCTAGCCCGGATGGATTTTTGGTGTTTTCTACTAGGAGTTTTGGCCGTTTGTCATAGAGGACATAATGGCAGGAGTAAATGTGTTTACAACAAGACATTTGGATTTCAATAGACTCAATAAATTTTTCATGTTTCTTATCTTGAAAAAAGGTGCAATGGATGTCGAGGACTGTAGGTTGATAGCTCTTTCAAATGCTATATATCTTATTGTGGCTAAGGTCTTGGCAAATAGGCTGCGCATGCTCCTTAATAATATCATTTCTCTAGTCCAGACAACTTTCTGGGGTGGTATATTCTTGATGGCTTTGTCATAGCTTTAGAGATTCTTGCTTCTTGGTGCAGAAACGAGATGAAGGCTTTTATGTGGAAAATATATTTCAGCAAGGCTTATGACTCGATTCAATGGTCTTTCATTTGGGATTCATTGGCTAAAAGGGGATTTCACCCTGTTGGGATCGACTAGATGAAGAAATGTGTTACGATGACTTCCTTTTCCATTATGGTAGTGGATGGGTGCAATCGTGAAGGAGAGTGAGGTAGGGGTGCCCTTTGTCATTGATGCTCTTTGTTTTGGCAGTTGACGCTTTATTTAAGGCCACTTTTAAAGCTTGCTCTACAAATCTTTTCCATGGTTTCTCTCCAAATGAGAATTCCACTTCAATAATTCCAATTCTACAATTCGCGGATGACACAATATTCTTTATTGAAGGATCTATTGTTGAGGCCAAAAAATTGTGATATCTACTTGAGCTTTTTGGAGAAGCCTCTGGCCTGAAAATTAACTACTCCAAGTCAGAGTTCGTGTCAATGGGCATGACCACTCAAGAAGCTGTAACTGTAAGTTGTACTCTAACTCTTAGGATGTTAGAGGGTTCATTACCTATATTGTATTTGGGACTCTCGCTTTCTGACAAACCAATTCCACTCCAAGAGTGAACACCTTTGATTGAGAGAATGGAGAAGATGGTTTTCAGTTGGGCATCTAGAATCTTGTCTAGAGGAGGATGCCTGGTTTTATTAAAGTCGGTTTGGGCAGCTATTCTGAGTTATTTCCCGTCAGTCTTTCATCTATCATAGAAGATTGAAAAATGATTAGTTGTCATTATGACTATGAGAGACTTCTTCTGGATAAATTATGGCTCGAATGGAAGGGGAGCTATATTGGTGGTTTGGGAGGACGTGTGCTGACCATTCATTGAAGGGGGCTTAGGTGTTAAAGATCTAAGAACAATGAATGACAGCCTCCTCGCGAAAAGGGTCTCAAGAATTGTGGGGCCCGGGCCTGACTTGCTTAACATTATTTTAGCTATTTGTTATGGGCAATCATTGAATTGGGAGTAGAGGGCTTTGCTTCCAAGAGGGGCATCCTCTTTCTTCAAAGGAGTTGCATCCATCTTCTCGAAAGTGCAACAATATTTCACTCCGAATCTTGGATCTAGAGAGTGCTTCGTTTTTTAGAAGGATAATTGAACAGGCCAATGGACTTAAATTCTCTTTTTCCAAGGCTTTATGCACTGGCGGGAAACAAAGAGGCATGAGTGATTGACTGTCGGGACAATGTTTTGGGGACCCACCTTCCTTGGCAATCTTTTATAACAAAGAACGTGGGAGCCTACTGATTTGATGGATGTACTTTCAACCTAGCAACCTGAAGAGGGAAATGATGCTCTATTTTGGGACAGTGGACATTTTTCTGTTGTGAAGCTTACGGGAGGCTAAGGGATGTAGCACATTAGTCAAATATTGAACTTCTTCATCACTGCAAAATGATTTGAGCGGCATCCCGTCTGCTTAAGATCAAGATTTTTGCATGACTCTTAAGAAGGGGAGGGATAATGACATGAATTCGAAGATCCAGATGGGTCCCTGATGCAGAAACTACCTGTGCCCTCTGTGGTTCTGCTCAGGAGGACATCGACGATTTATTATTCGATTGCAGTTTCTCGCATCAAATTTGATCAAAGTTCAATTTGGATTGGATTGATCATTCCAATGAGGTGATGTTTTGGAACTCCTTTAGGCACAAACATTAACAACTTGGCCCTAATAAATTCAGATCGAAGAAAGAGAAGGCAAAAGTCTTGGCTGTTCTATGGGGCATGTGGCTAGGAAGGAATGGGGTCATCTTCAGGGGAGAGTGCCCATACTTGAAAACTTTATTTCTTGCATTTCATCTTTGTTTTCTTTTCTGGAGAAATTTTTATAATATGCATGTACTTATTTGATTTGCTTTATGAACGATGATGGGTGGTTATCAATCGGATAACTAACCTTTCACTTTTCAAAAAAAAAGGGTTGACACCCTCATCCCAAAATTTTAATCCTAATCCTCAAACATAGTTTTGTTTTAGCCCTTAAGGACTGATGAAGCCTTCAAGTGATGGGATTAAGGATCTGCTGTTATTTGTTTCTTCAATTAATTTGGTTTGGATATTACCTATACATATTTGCTTTTCTATGAATACATTTGCTTTCATTCATCAGCTTGTTTAGATTTTGATGGGAATTCCTACATGCATGGTTTTTTTTTTGTTCAAGTACTAATGACATGGATCTTATTGTGCAGGCAGAACTATTTAAATGTGATTCCAAGGAGTACGAAATTATTTGGGAAGAAGCTAAAACTGCACTGCTGGAATTGTGTAAGGATGAATACAATAAAATTCTTGTAATTGAGGAGGGTCTAATACCCGTTCCATTAGTAGGTCCAGAAGCATATAAATCTTACAAGACCATTTCTCGTACATGGCCCTCTTTACCGGATGGAACAGAAATCCCAAAACAATCAAAACCTTCAAGGTTTGGTGCCGCTGAATTCCTTGTTGGATTACATGACCATGCGTTGGATAATCTGGATGAGTATAAAGAGAAGGCTATAGCTGCACGTTCTCGACAGCATTTTCTTGCACGCATTGGAGCTATAGAACTGGAGGGAGAAGAAGAATCACAAATGGAGTCCTCTATAAATAAGCAGCAAACACTTTTACCTTTGGAAGATGGTGTTGCTCGGCTTGTCTTGATTCTGGAGCTTGAAGACATTTCGGCCATTTCCAGGGCTGCTCGTGCAGTAGCTGATGCATCAATCAGTGAACATATACGGATTTCTTTCAAGGAGGCTGGTGCGATCAAATGTCTTGTCCACCTATTGTATCGTAGTGAGGAAGCTGTTAGGGAGTCTGCAGCTCATGCTTTGGAGAGGCTGTGCATCAGGTTCGCCTTCAAAACCTTCCCTTCACCCAACATGGAAAAAAATTTCACATTTTACTATTTGTGAGGTGTATTCTAAATGGTTATTGGAGAAGTTCTTAAATGAAGAGATGGAAGATGCAGATGAGGTCAAGTTGTTTAACCTGTATTTTTCTGATGGTCCTGTAATAAATGACCATTTTTGGATAAGCTACATAAAAGATCTCACCCTAGGGAGATCTCAAGTTGATTCCTGACTTAAAGAAGCTTCCTATCTGGTTGTAGGCTGTAGATATTTGCGACATATTACTCTCTTCTTGAATGTGTTAGGAAATGTCAAAGCAATCTTTAATTGCAGGTCTTGGGGGAATTCACCTTTCAAAAAACAATATTTAATTTTAGGACATGGTTTTTTTTTTTTTGAAAAGGAGATGGGATTAACAAAGGTTGTTAACCCCCAAAATTCATTTATAGAAAAAAATATCAGGTACATTGGGAGGTAGAAGGGGGGCGAAAGAAATGCAAAACCTCATCGGCGAAAGTTTGCTCCCTCCTAAAAACCATGCCATTGCACTCTAGCCATAAAACACTAGAGCATAATGGAGCCCCTTCTTAAAGTTTCTACATCCACATGGGATCGTGAATGCTTGGCCAAAAGTCATCCTCAGAAGGGAACTAGAATGTGAAATCGCAGTAGTGGGCCGACAATCCTGTAAGAAAGGGCAAGTAAAAAAGAAGTGATTCATGTGTTTCACTCCATCTCTGCAGAAAGGGTAGTTGGTGTCAGCATGCGGTACCCATCCTCTCCTGTACTCACATGTGACAATCCTTTTTCTCCTAAGGAGCCATAAAAAAGATTTTCACCTTCAATGGAACTTTCCCTTTCCAAATCTTTTTGCAGTTGGCAGCCAGGGGTGGATTATTAGGGTTAAGTCCCTCCATAAAGCATAGATAGGCCTTTTTGATAGGGAACTCGCCATGCCTCTAGAGCTAACCATCTCTCCCTACACCTGGCCTGATATTGTGCAATGTCTACATCCTAAGAATCAAGTTGTCCGGTATTGCCTCTAAGAATGAGGGTGGTAGAGAGGGAGACAAACAGCTTCCATTGAAGCAATTTGCAACAGAAGCCAGGGGTCAGGTGAGAGGGCTGCCAGTCTAGGGAAATAATTGGCCAAGATGTCAGCAGGGGACCACTTATGGTGCTTGAATCTGAATTTGCTAACATTAGCCAAGGACTGCTGACAATGTGGTGTGGTTTAACTTTCCTCAAAAGCTTCTGCAACCTCACTCAAAATTGTGAAGAGAGTCTTGTGGTTGATCTCTTGTCCCAGTCTATGGTATCACTATAGGAATCATTAAATATGGTCTTCTAGAAATGAATTTAGGGGCCATGAGCTGGAGGATTCATTTCAAGAGTAAAGCGTCATTCATACTTAATGGTAAAGAGGTTTAGAACACCTAGGCCATCAGACTCCTTAGGCGTGCAAACCTCCTCCCAAGCTACTAGTCCCCAGATAGGAGATGAGAAGACCACTTGTAGAGACATTTTTCCATCCTCTCCATGACCAAAGTCCAGTCTCTGGTAGTGTTGTGCCTTGGAGTGAGTGGACAGCCCAAGTATTTGAATGGTGTCTATAGAAGTTGCACCCCAAGGATTTTGCTGCGTTGGGCTGCCCTTTCTAGAGACATGCCAAAAGTAAGGAAGGTGGACTTATGCAAGTTTACTTGGAGACAAGATGCCTCACCAAAAACCTCCAACAGGATTTGGACTTGTCTAGCTTCAACAATAGAGCATTTAATGAATAGGATTGCATCGTCAACATATTGTAAAAGGGGGCAATTGTGTCACCTCTCCACAAGAAAGAAGAAAGATTCACAAGAAAGGTTAAGAGAGATCTCTCCTTCCCACATAATCTTTCCACCTCTTTCTTCCTTCTTGATCTCCTTTTGATGCCTTCTTTTATTGTTTCTTCTCATATGGAGACTCTTTCCCTTCACATGCCTTTGTATCATACTCTCTCAGTCTCTCTTCAATCAATATCTCTTCAAAATCTCTCCTGAACCTACTTTAGCCCTTTTGATGGAAGAGTGATGGTCCCTCTTGAAATTTTGAAGAGAAGAAATACATATTGAACCTTGTTGGTACTTGTAAAAAATGAAGCAGTTTCCCTTTGACCCCTTCTTTCCATTGGAATCCCTGGAGTATGTTTCCATCCCTCTTTTTCCTCTAATGACATGCTATCTTTTTGGTCTCTCTTGTGCACCTTAAAGACTAAATCATTCTTATGCGACATTTTCACAATTCTAGACAATTTGAGGCACCTTATGTAGCATGAACATGATGAGGCAAGGTGGTTCCACATGTTTAAAAATGGAGGTAGAGGAGCACGCACTTAGGGCAGATGAGGGGTTAAAGATGGAGAATATAGATGCTCTAAGGCTGAAAGCATGGGCCATTTATGGTGCATATTGGTGTCCAGACTGCTTTTCTCTATATTTTTAGTGAAAGGAATTGATATATGATCTATTCGAAGTTTTCATAGGTATGCAAATGATGCACAATTATTTTCATATTGAAGTAGCTACGGATCTACCTTTTGGTGGGATAGAGAAATGTTTGGATTTTTGCGATTATTTTCTAAGTTGTTGAATAGAAAAAACTTATCATGTGCATTCCCTTTTTTTTTTTGGAACGAGTTGAAGGAATTGGTGGGGAAGAAGCACTAAATTGGGGTGTATTATGACTAGTGTTACAAGCCTCCAAAATGCAATGGGATCTTCGTTAAGTGGATGATTATGAGGGTTACACTGAATTTAATTAGGAAGTTGAATGACAAATGGAAGAGATTCATTAGCTCGTTACTTTGTAAGGATTAATGAAATGACGGAATCCATAAAAATGATTCAACATGCTGTAGAAGGAAGTTCCATAGTTTCTATGAAAATTTAGAAGGGTTGCATTTTGATAAGACAAAGAATTCACAATGGAATGGTTTTGAGTGCATATTCATTAGGCAAAAAGCCTTCACCCAATTTGGAATTATTAAAATAATAACTTTATGTTAGAGTAAAAGCCCCAAAGGAAGGAAGAAAGGGACGAACATGAATGGATCCATGAAAAAAGGGTAGAACGTGAAGAAATCCATAAAGAAATTTCGTAATGGTCGTACAAATTTGTTGCAGAGTGAGAAATACACACAATTGCAGTGCAAGAAGATGCCACACAAACAAAAATAGTACAAAAAAGAGCAAAACTCAGAAAAGACATTGAAGAAGATGAGGTAGTGAAAAGGGAATATTATTATGACATTCTTTAAAAGAAGTCAAATAAATGGCAATGTGACCACAATAAACATCGGGTAGCCAAGTGCTGAGTGAATAATTGCTAAAAGCAGCTTAGTAAGCTCAACTCAAGATGAGTGCTCTCCTATTCTAACTTCCTCCAAGCCTTTGATAGCACAATTGAGATAGCGACAGGTTCTTTGCCCTTGTGGGGATGAAGCGACAGAAGTATTAAGAATCCAATAAGGTCATAATGAGAAGAGTTGTTTATCGTTATGATAGGTGTCAAGTGGAAGCATACTTATATATGCAGGTTAGGCGTCTTAACAAACTGAGAGATTTAAACCTTGTTCCCACATGACTTGATCCATTCAATTAGACACTTGCCATTTATTTGGATTGTTCCACAGTTTGACAACATGAAGAAACAAAAAAAAAGCTCTGGCCTTCCATCCCTTGGTAGAGAGGGAGAGAGGGGGAAGAGGCCTTTGGTGTCCCTTCCAATTAAGAATTGGGGCTTCACACTCATTGGCCAATAGAAGATGCTTTTCTCTCATGCCTTTATTTGTTCATGGTTTTTTATTTTGGTGTCTTAGGTGTACACGAACCCTACTTATCCATTCTGGATTTGGTGGTGAAATGCTATTGCAATGATGATACTATAGGGGAGATCTTGCATGAGAAAAAAAAGCTTCACACATACCTCTAATTGAACTTGGATTGAAAACATGAAAAAAGACAAAATAATGCAATGGAGATAGGGTAGTGCTTGTAGTTCAAAGGAGGAGCCTTGATGCACCCTTGTCCTCTTGCAAACCCGGCGGCCGTGCCGGTGGGTCCAGACCTACTAGCGATGCTGCTATTGGTGAGAGTTGATTGGAGGGGGTCCGATTGATCAGCCAAGGGCTGGCGACCCCTCCGCTAGTGAGCTAAAGGCAGTTGCCAGTGGTGGTGATGGCATATGGTCGATCCCGGGGGTGGAAGTGACAGGATTCGTCTCTTCTCTTGAAGGGCTTAGGATCTTAATACAAGAAAAGAGGCTATAATCCTTATTTGGTGGAGAAAAAAAGGGGATGAGAGATCAAGAAGGTATAGAGCTATGGTCTAGAACCGCCACTCTGATACTTTGTTGAGAGAACCTTTTTCATCATTTATCAAGCAATCTTAGGCCCTTTATTTATAGAGAGAAGGCCATAGGAGAAATTGCATACATAGCCCTTCTACTATAAAGTAATAAAAGAAAAAGGCACAACAACAAGAGACAATAAAAATATGGTGACAACTCTCAACATTTACAAGGCAAAATATTTTGTTGATGACTCGATTTCTTCATATGATGGTAAGATCTTTTTCTTTTTCTTTTAAGGAGGTAAATATGGTGGGCATGACCTCTTAGATGCCAATGGGAGGCTCTACCACTGTGTCAACCCTAGATGACAACACAATGTTAATATCTATTGTTGCGATGTATATTGAAGATGTAGTCTTGTTGTATCTTCATAGTATAAATTAATAGTAAATTTAGGCAAAACATGGACGATAATTTTAAAGCATAAGGTTTTACATTTTTAACTAAAATATGACGAATCATTAATTGCTGCACCGTCTACTGCTGCACATGCCCTAATGCTGGGAACTTTAAGTGGTTATGTTCCACTGAGAAATCTTCTCTTAGAGAAGTTGAAACAATCTTTTATGCTTTTTTTTTTTTCTTGAAAGGTTCATGCATTTGTTTATGATTGCAGCAATGAAGTTTGCCATGTGATTGAATCAAAAAATTTGTTCCATTCTCTGTTTGGCCTTGTCAAGAACACTGGAACATCAGAAAGCATCAAGGAAAAGGTTTTTTTCAGATACAAATCATAATTCTTGTCATTATGGAGAAAAATATCATCACTTTATAACTTTATATGGTTTAGCCCGACTAACACATCATTGAAAAGCAGATTGTAAACATACTTGCTCGGATATTTAATCCAGAAAAACTCTTGAAAGCTGAGGTATGTGGCAATCCCTGTGCATTACATTAGCTTCCTATCGCCAATTCATTTTTGGGACTGTTTTTAATTGGTTTGTTGCTTTGATCTGTCAGTTAAGTGACAAAGTGAGAGGCTCAGAAAAGCCACTTAAGCCTGAAGAAGATTCTCACTTGGATGGACTTGGCAAAGCAATCGATCCCATCTCTGCTCCCAAGACAGCATCAGGGTGAGTCTTATTCTAACATATTTATCAAGTACTTGAAAGTGATAGCATATTTATCAAGTACTTGAAAGTGAGACTCCTTGTGTGTTTCCTTTGTCCAAAAGAAAGTTGGATGTTCTTTAAAGGGAGAGTGATATTTTAGATAACAGAATTATAAAATGGAAAATAGTTGAATGTGCTTTTAAAGTTTCTTACTGAAAATTAAATATTTTTTCCAAAAAATGAATGGAGTGAATTATTTGGTTGACAGCAATAGGGATTTGTACAACCTAGAAAGTCAAACTATTTTTCAATATAGTTTCTCAGTGCATGCCAATTACGTTGTTCTTAAAATCCCATTAAAATTATATACTTGAGTGAAACACTTGTTGCAGGCTTCTTTTGAATTTTGTAACACTTACTGTAAGGATACCGGTAAAAAACGTATAATTGAATAAATGAGTTTGTTGGAACAGATAAGTGGGAAATGTGCAGCAACATGAATACTTCAAGACCACCTGGGAATAGCATGGTAAAATCTCAAGAGGGGACGGAAAGACCATACAGGCTAGATTTTCTATTACTTCTTTTCAATGAAAAAGGGGTACAAGAGCCATGTATATTTCTTTACCTCTGTGTGTGGGGGTGCCTGTGTGTCTTTGTGTGGGTGGGCATCACACAACTCTATCACTGATACTAGGTATTACACATAACTGAATCGTTTTAGGACTCATTAACTTGAAGAATAGGTGGCTATAGTTTAAATTTGAAATTTCAAGTTGTGGCTGTGGAGGCGTGGGTTTGTATCCCAGCATCCACATTTGTTTCCAATTTTCATTCCTTTCAGAAAAAGGGGGATTCATTAAATTTGACATTCAAACACTTATCTCTTGTAGCAGAATCGTAAGGGATGATCCAATTATCAAATAGACCATGTTTGTATCATGTACAATAGGCGTCAAATTTTTTATATGGTTGCTTGGAAGCAAGGGAGTGGTTACCCAGGGTAGTCAATGGGCCTTTCAGGCTGATGCCACTTACACTTTATGTGGCAAGGGGGTGGATGACACCAGCCAACTCTTCTTTACTTGCCCTTTGACCCCAGTGTGTTTGCAGGAATATTATGGACTGTTCAATTAGTCATAACTTCGAATTTGATTTTTGGAGCAGAATTTATGGAACCCTTGCAGATGGCAACAAGTTGACAAAGGTCTTCATCATTCTCTGGTGTCCTTTGTTGGAGCGCAATGGGATTGTTTTTCGAGGGAAAAGATCCACTACTTATTGGTGTAATTAATTCTTTTTTTTTAATGAAAGTGGGGGGTTAATAATCCTTGTTAATCCCCTTTTCCATTTGCTTTTTAAAAAGGCGAGGTTGTGGACTTCATTTATTTATAGGGGTCAGCTTCCAGGCTACCCATCCTCTTTCCATAAAAAGAGAGACATGATAAAATCTGAAACCTAGTTAGGATTTTCTTGCTTTCTTCATGCAGTAGAACATGAGTGAGTATTGATTTCACATGTAATTTATATGTTCATGGTAGTCTCCTCAATTCTTTGCACATTGTTCGTTGGACATGCTTTGTGTAAATGCATTTGCTCATAATCAGCCATTTTGAGGATCTCCTGCCATCATTAATGTTCCATGCCCTTGGACTTGTGTCAGAAAGCTGTGTCTTAGTATTCCAAGGCCATCGGGAAGTGTAATTTCATTTCTCCTCCTCTATTGCTTTGCTGGTTGCCCTTGTTATCCTCACTTTTATCTACCTTTTTCTCAATCTTTATTTTGAATCCACCTTAAATTTCAGAACAGTGGAATTGTTGATGGAAGGAAGGAAGCAAGCAAAGGAGAGGAGGAAGAATAAGGAAGGCTAATTGATTGATCTAATTATTGGTGGAAGAAAGGATGCAAAGGAGAGGTGAAAGAACAAGGTGAAGGCTAATTAATTGATTTAATGAGGGACACTTGTCCAAATCTAAGATGAATATCTCTGATCCTTTTTTTTTGAGAGGGAATATCTCTGATCCAAACTATTTCTCAATATCTTCGATTCAAAATAACAGCTTATGCTCTTAATCTGCTTGAGCTAAACCCTGATTGATCTTGATTATAGTCTATGCACAAAGCCAGCCAGCGATTTGTAGATAGGTAGCTCACTACATGGTCATTCTTAAATTGTCTTTTATCGAGCCATATCATTAGGGTTCAGTAGAAACTATCCAGGACAAGCTACTGCCATCACCATATGTATTAATCAACATATGTAGATATTTGAGCTGATGCTGTAGTTATCCACTAGCTGGTAACCCAGTGCCCACTTTCCCAGTGTTTCTGCAAGCCCTGCTGCTGCTCTTGCTTTAATATTGTAGTCAACCTATCCTGCTTGTGTTCCTGCATGTTTTACAAGCTAATGCCACTCCGTTGACTGGCATTCCCATTCCAATGTCTTGCCTTACACCTCAATTACTCTCTGCAAGCTTTACAACACATGGTCTCTCCATATCTCGATATCTTTTGTTGGTCACTTCCTTCAACGTCTGGCCAACATCCGGCACTAATTTGCATTGCTGGTTGCCATATGTTAGAGTGCCTCAAGAACTTCTTTTGGTAGGCAGGGTTGTTCTGTTCAGTTCTTAATCGATTTCTGTGTTTCACCATTGCTATCATGCTTATAGGTTCCTAGTGGCCATAAATAAGCTACTACCCTTAGTTCTCCTCCACTAAAAATCCTCCGATTTTTTTGATTTTACTACTGTTGCATGGACTGCAGGCTTTTCAGCATGAAGGCACCCTGATGACGTTGCAGAGAATGACTATTGCTACTCTAGTGGTGGTGTACAAGGTCTAGCCGGTTCTGTGCAACAAATTTCGCTTGCAAGAGAAGTGCAGGGGAGCTTGAAAGTAGAATTATTTCAAAGAGCATAGCATCATTATCTGATATTCAATTGCAGATGTAGAAAATGGAATACAACTAGAATAAGATGAAGAAATACATGGCTTAGAGAAACCGCTGCATTCAAAAGGGAGAAGATGGGTAACTTCCCTATGGTTTGCATTCTTCATTTTATCTAGAAAACATTGGCATCGATCATGATACTACTGGTGCAGACTGTTCCACGAAACCCCTCTCAAGAAAAAGAAACTGTTCCACCAGGGTGGGTTGAAACATGTTTCCCAAGTACAACAGATCTATTGATTCTTATCCAAATGCAAATTCATTACTATTTAATCTAAGTAAGACGAATCATTGCATATGATGGCAAATGCTATATACACCCTTGCAAACGTACACGTCGGTGAAGTTTCAAGGCATACGCATATGCTACATAAATCACAATATGATCTTTGGGTGGTAAAATTTCCAGTTCTCATGAAATTAGATTGCTGAAAAAAAGCTTTCCTTTTCAGTTTTGTACCTCCATTTTCTAATTTCCAATATGATCTATTTTCTCTCTTTTAAACCTTCATCCCCTTTTTATCCCATACCAAGGTAAATAAAGTTTTCCCATATCATATCAGCCCCATACTTTGATCACCATGTTGATCGATGTTGACTTAATTGAAGATCATTATGTAGATCTTACAGTAGAATATGTTGTTGTCTTCTCTTTTTCCGGATCATACCTATTTGGGCATCTTGGTAGCTTGTTTGTAGAGTTTCTCTAGAGGTTTATGGTTCCATATTCTTCCAATATATAGGATCTTCTTTTTCTTCTTCTTTGTGCTTTTTTTTTAAAGTAAAAGGAAGGTAATCGGAAGTTAGTAGCCATCCAGCTCAAACCTTCATCCCATTATAAAAAAAAAGGAGTGTTACAAGAAGCTAGTCCAAAGCTCAAAAAGAGAAGAAAAGAGAAGGCCTTGCCCCCTTAAAGATGGTATCATTCCTATTGACCCAAAAACTCCGATGGGTAGCTATCAGTTTGCAATGCATGCCTTGATCCACCCAAGTGGCATGCCTAAAGGCTCTCCAAAATTCCTCGTTAGAGTCATCTGCAATGGTAGGAATTTCGAGCCTTGTCAGCACATCCCTTGTAAACATGCATTCAATGAAAAGGTGCCACCAATCCTCAACCTCCAACCTGCACAGCATGCAACGAACATCTTGTTCATTGATTCACCAACTTCGTCTGACCACCACCCTACCTCTCCCAAGCAGCCACAAAAAAATCTTAATCTTCAAAGGAACCTTCATCTTCCAAAAATGGGAGCAATCCAAACCTAGAAACATGTCTTCACTTTTTGCCTCCCCTTTGAGGCACTGTTTGTTTGCAGGGATTGAACTGTTTATGCTGTGTTTGGGTCTTTTAATCCCATGTTATAATAATCCTGGGATAGAGCCCTCAATCCCAAGATTATTCAATTCTAGAGGGGAGGGTGGGATGAACTTATCCTGAGATTATGTGAGAGAACACCTACACCTATCCCCCCAAACACCTCATGATTTGACCCATATTCCCCCAATCACAAAAACATACAATCCCAGGTTTATCCCATAATCCCACCATTTACAAAATTAATCCCTCAAAACAAATGGTACGTTAGGATTTTTTAAGCTCAACTAACTGAAAAGTTTCCTACACACCACTCCAAGGAATTTTGCCTATCTTCTCTTAGGCAGAAGGACTAGATGCCTTCCAATAGTTGTAATAAGTCTTCAAGATTCCAACAATTGACGACCAAAGAAAGGGACCCAACCTCTCAAGTTCCACTCTAAAGGCCCATACCACACCTCCATAGCTGAACAAACCTTGTTAGGCGTCAAGGCATAGAGTAGACGAAAAGTGACAACTAGACAACCTGAGGCCATCCAATCATCCTCTCAAAAGTAGAAAGTCCTCCCATTACCTAGGACATGCTCTAACAAATTAGCAATGTAGTCCATGATGTCACATAAGCCTCTCCAGAAAGTCGATGATCCAAGTGGGACATGCCTCCAATCACTCTAGTTCAAAGTGGTGCCATAAGAATCCTTCAAGATATTGTGCCAAAGCATGTCTCCATTTTGCAGGAATCAGACCACCCACTTTGCAAGAAAAGCATCATTGAAATTTAGAAGGTGCAAGACCCCTTTACCACCCTGTTCAACTATCGTGCAAATCTCTTGCCACTTGACCAAATGTAAAAAGCCCCCTACATGGCTCGCCTTCTTCCAATAAAATCTCTTTGTGGTGGCATCTATCTTCTTAATTACCTTCTTTGGTGGCTCTGAAAATAGAGATGAAAAACGAGGATGACGAAGAGGACTGATTTGAGGAGGACCAATCTCCCACCTCCAGAAAAGACACAACCCCTCCACCTAGCATGTCTCTTCTCTTGTCTATCAATAAGTGGTATCGTCCTTTAATGAGGGTGCACGTTAAGGTGCTTAAGTATGACGCTTCCCTTTCCCCTCCTTCGATCAAGAACAAGGTATCGTTCTCATGTTGCAAGATGTAAGTGACTAGATGCATTTTGCACCAAAGAAAATCTTGAAATGAGTCCTCCTGAGCAAGCTTTGTATGTCATCAAAGTAAAGTGTAGCTGTAGTAATGATAAAGTGCATGGGGCTAGAGGAAACCCTTGCCCAACTCCCCTTTAGGGTTGAACCCATCCACTTGCTTGTCTTCTATTAACAAGTATGGAGAACGAGGTTGTAGTTAGATATTTCTTCATCTAGGCAATCCAAGTATCAAGGAACCCCTGCAATCTAAGTGCCTGCTAAAGATAAGACCACGAGACAACGTCGTATGCCTTGGCAAAGTCCACCTTCCATAGACAACTCTTTCTCCCACTCCTTTGCCATGCCACCACCATCACATTGGCCATAATGAAGGACTCCCGGAGTGATATGCCACCGACAAAGGTTGACTGGACTAATGAGATTAGGTAGGACCTTTTTCAATTTATTTGAGAGCACCTTGGCAATTATCAAATAAGTTACATTAGATAAAGCAATGGGTCGGTACTCATCGATCACCTTTGCTCTAGATTTCTTGGGGAGAAGGAACATCTAGAATCTATTGATCCTTTTGAGGCCCACATTCCCTATCATAAACTCCTTTACAATTGTCGTGAAATCCACCCTCAGAACCTCCTAGAATTCTTTGAAAAAGAGGACTTGCAAGCCATCTGGGCTAGGCAATCCCTTCTCCTTTAACTGTCGAATGGCTCTTAGAACCTCTTCCTCGAAGATTTCCCTAATCAACTCAGCAGCGTCATCCATTGGCACGTAAACTCCTCAAAGTGGTTTTTTGGTGCTTCAATTACTTGCTCTCTTCTTGTGATAACATCTTCCTCAACCTGCAGGGAGCCGATGAGATTTGAATGCCTCCTGGAGTTGGCAGCCATATGGAGAAAACGAGTATTAGAATCACCTCCCGCGTGCCATAGTTGCTTCGTACGTTGTCACCAATCTATCTCTTTTTTAAGATCCTCATGTTTCACCACTTTTTACATTTTCTGCTTCTCCACCTTCTCTTGAGATGTAAGCTTCTCGGGGTCTTCAATTTTGTCCAAGGAAGAGACATGCTGGAGAGCCTCCTCCCTAGCTACCTCCCTCCTCCTATGCAGATCCTTCTTGTACTTTATGAGTTTAGACCTGAAATGTTGCAATCTATCCACTAAAGTCTTCATAGGTGTCGGACCCAGTGGAGTCTGTACCCATTTGACTGTCACAAATTCCTGAAAGCCTAATTTAGAGTCAAGACTTGTCAAATTTGAAACAGGTGGTCACAACTGTATCCCCCTTGGAGTCCCAAATCAACGGTGTGTGGTTGTAAAAAGGCCTATGGCATGGAGTAACCTCAACCAATTGGAAATGCTCAGCCCATTGTAATGGAGTATCGGAAGTGATCTATCTTTGATCGTGCGTCGTTCATACTTCTCCAAGTGAAATGGCCCTGGAAATGGGAACATTATAAAGCTAAAGATTAAGGTCTGCTATGCAGACGAGGTGCTATTGAGAAAATACCCTGCTGTGGATCAAGGCCTTTGTGGTTTTATAGGAGATTTGGCTCCGGAGGAACACCTTTATTTTCTGGGGGGAAAGGGCTTGGCATGAAAATGTAGTAAGGTAAGTGCTGTCTCTTTTTTCTTTTTGGTCACAACTGCTGTAATTATCTTCTTTATGGAGGTAATGAAGCAGATGGTTACTGACCTCCAAGTCAGCAAAATGCTCCAATGCCGTGTCTCCACTTCCTTCTAGCATATCATCAACCGAAAGCATGGTGTTCACATCACCATCCATCAGACACAATCTCCGATATGTATAAAGTGCTGCTTGTTGAATTGCCTCCTAAAATTCAGATTGCAAAGCATCCTCACACGACGCATAGAAAACAAAGGTCAGCCTGTTCAACAATCTCCTAACGCAGCCATTGAGCACCCACCTTCCTCTGTAATGATCAAGGAATTCAAAATTCATCTCATTCCACCCCATCAGGACTCCTGATTTGCCCACCGAATCAATGTGCAAAAAACCTCCAAAGTATTGCCCTCCAATTTGTCTCTTGGTTGCTTCATTTAAGTCTTCAATCTTTGTCTCTTGTAAGAAGAAGAAATCCACTTTCCATTCCAAGATATACCTGTAAAGCAGATCTCTCTGAATCTGAGTTCTTTACACCAACTTGATTGAAGAGATATGAGAAACTCCTCTAGCAGGTTCCATATGTAGTTGCTTGCCTAAGGCACCCTATGCCACTCGTTTAAATCAAACCTTATGGTATTGTAGCTAAGCATAATAGGTAATTAGATGTGTTAAGCTTGATAATCATGTAAGCAACATTTTAGAGCGAAAGGGGGAGGCCCTTCACAAAAGAAAGTGACCCAAGAGAGCGTCAACGTTAAAAGTAGTGAGTTTTGACTAAAGGGGAGGGTACATCTGGATTGGAAAGGTTGACTTGTCAATCCCTTTTCCTTCCTTTCCTTACCCTACCACTACAACCCTTCCTTGCTTATTCTTATTGTTTTGCTTGCCTGGCGCAAGCTACCACTGTAAATTGAATGCGAAGGAGATGAGCTGTTTGTTGAGAGTCCTATTTATCTCTAGTTGTTTACCACTTTTGGTGTATTTTGTTATTTTTATTTTAATCTGGACGTGCACTGATATTTACCCAAATCTCTCTCTATAAAGAGGTTTTGGGTCCTTTTCTTAGAAATGAGATTGATCATTCTTTTCCACTTGGTATCAGAGCAGCGGTCTTAGATCGGTGCCCTAGATACCCCACCGAAGTAAGCCTTCAAACCACCACCTAAACCCTAACCCTAACCACAGCCAAGGAGGACCTCCTCCGGCGACTTGCCGGCGTCGCCACCTCGCCTAGCCACGTCGAGCCACCATGTGACGCAAGGAGGTCGTAGGTCTTCATCGGTTGTGGGTGTCACTAGGGGCGACACTTCTCCTTCCTTGTCACCATAGTCACCATGACTACTCAAGAGGGAGGGTCATGCGACCCTTTTGGGCTGCTACAGCACCGGTGCTCGGCCTAAGCACCATCGCAGCGGCCACCAAAGCCCATTGCAGGGGGTGATGATCCTCTTAAGACCATAGCGAGGCCGATGCCCCGCCTGAGCACCGCCACGGTGGTCGTCGAAGGAGGTCTGTAGGGGTGGCGATGTCATCTAGAAGGGCGGAGCTACCTGAGCGTCGTCGTAGCAGTTATAGGAGGAGCTTGCAGGGGCGGCTGTAGCATCTAGAAGGGGCGGAGCTTCCTCTTGCTCCCGTTTCAACTGGCAGGATCACCTTGGGTGACTCCCCTCCCTCTGTTTGACCCTCTAGTTGGGTTTAAGCAGGGAAAGGCGACCTATTTTCATCAGATCTCTACTTGAGAAGGGTTGCTTCGTCGTTATTTCTTCTATGATATTAAACTCCTTTCTCAGATCATCTTGGTGGTGTAGTATCCCACTCAGTTGGGCTAAGATGGTGAGCTTTAGCTCTTGGTGACCTACTTCATTCCTACTAGGCACATTGTCAATCTAAGGAGGAGCAAAGATGGCATTGGATACTACTACTATGACATATATGGTTGAGTATGCGGGCGTGATGCTACAGGAGCATGACAGAAGTCACTTTAGTGCAGGATGGTTAATTGATTCTGGCGCTTCACAGCATCTTTGTGGGGATTAGGGCTATTTTTTGTCATAGTGATTTAAATGCTGACGGCATGCTACCAGCAAGGCACTTTTTGGAAAAGGTCCATGCTGATATACGCTTGCTGTCGAAATGCCGGGATTTCACCGGTATGCCGCCCATTTTTGTTAGCATGCTGCCAGATGCCGACCAATCTAGTGAGGTTTGTGTTGGCTGAGCACGGTTTGAGGTGTCTGCTGAGGGGTAAGGTTTGGGTAAGGGTTTGCATGCACACATGCACGCGATATCTAAAACTTTGGGTATGATCATGATAAAACACTCTTATTATTACACAAGTGACAATCAGCATTTGATTTTCTTGAAATTGATATCATTTTGACTTAGCGTGCCCTCGGCATGTCCATCAGCATGGCTATCGAAAAACAGGCATTTCCGCGGCATGCCCTTGGCATGCTCACGAAATGCACACTTAGAATTTTATCGACACGGCGTCGAAATCAGCATTTCGAACCTTGTTCGGTCACTTAGTTCTACTGCATTAGGGAGGACGGTACAAGTTACTGTTGGCAAGCACACTCCTGTTGTTAGCCAGGGGGAAGTGTGTGACCCCCACGTTGCGGGTGTCGAGAGAACTACATGTACCGGAGTTTCCCATGAGCCTGTTGTCCGTGAGTAGGATCATGAAGGATCTTTGTTGCAGAGTTATTTTTGATGAAGTTGGATGCATTGTGCAGGATAAGTTTACTAGGAAGACTATCGTTAGAGGTACAGATGAGCATACTCTTTATCACCTTGGCCAAGAGCCATTTGCCGAGGCTAGCATGTATGATGGTGGGAGTATCTTGCGGTGGCACATTCGTCTAGGTCACCTATCTTTGAATCATCTCAAGAGGGTGATTTCACATATTTCACCTACTACTACTATTAGGTGTGATGGTTGCCAATTAGGTAAGTATCATCGATTTTCTTTTCTTGCCAGTACTTCTTTTGGGTCAGCGGTTGCTTTTGAGTTATTCCACATGGATGTCTGGGGATCGAGTAGTGTTCCAAATAGGATGAGACATCGTTATTATCTTGTTGTTGATAATTTCACCAGAGTATCATGGGTGTTTCTTCTAAAGAACGAGGGTGTTTGAGGTGTTATAGAGACTTCTCTTAGATATCAGGACTCAGTATTCTACTATAGTGAAGATTGTACAGGCAGATAATGCACTCGAGTTCTGCACTGCTAGACTTGCGGAGTCTTACATGACTCGTGGGATTATCCACCTGACCACTTGTCCCCATACCTCATAACAGAATGGGGTTGCAGAGTAAAAGCACAGGCACCTTTCAGAGGTTGCCCACACTCTTCTTATCCACCATAGTGTTCCACAAAGATACTGGGGGATGCTATTGTGACGGCGTGCTACCTCATTAACAGAATGTCAAGTTCAATATGTCATGAGCAGATACCGATTCTTCTGTTACATCCAGGTGGCGAGCTTTTTTATGTCTCTTAGAACTTTTAGGTGTGCTGCTTTTGTTCATGTGCCATCACTAGGACGTGACAAGCTTGTTCTTCGTGCTGTTAACTGCATCTTCTTAGGGTACTCCAAGACTCTGAAGGGGTACCGATCTTATGATCACATCCACCACAGGCATTATGTCAGCGCTGATGTGACTTTTCATGAGACAACACCATATTTTTCAGGTGCTGGACAGACGAGTGTTCGTGATGATGTAACTCCCACGCCTATTCCTCCTGCTCCACCTGAGGTGATTCCGATCTCCACCCCTCAGCTAACTTTTTCGGGCTCCACTATCGCCTTGAATGACTACCAGAGATTGCATAGTCCACTGTGCACGTATAGTAGACCTCATGCGACATTACAGAGACCACTGCCCACACTAGTGACTGATACTCCACAGGCCGTTGAAATGGGTTCTGATGATAGTGACAGTCTAATTCGACCTGATTCCCATGACAATGCATATTACGCTAGTAGTGAGGTTCCTTCTGCAGAGACTCAGTCAGAAGTATCAGATGATTTTGACCTTTCATTGCCATTAGGAAGGCACCTCGCACTTGTGAGTTCAGATATCGTGTTGCAGGTAGTTTGACTACTGATGGTCTTGGTTCTTAGTTTGGCAACTTCTGCCAGGCACTTACAGCCACACACATTTCGTCTACCTACCAGCAAGCTATGCTTGATCCAAAGTGGCGTCAAGTTATAGAAGATGAGATGGTAGCACTTCGAAGTAGACAGACTTGGGAGCTCACCTCACTTCCTACAGGTGTGCGACTAGTTGGCACCAGTTGGGTCTTTGCGTGAAAGTATAACCCTAATGGGTCTATTTCAAGGTATAAGGCCAGGTTAGTGGCAAGGGGGTTCACCAAGACCTATGGGGTGGACTTCTTTGATACTTTCTCTCTCGTTGAGTAGCTTGCCACTGTTTGGGTACTTATCTCTGTTGCGGCTCACAGAGATTGGCGGTTACACCAGCTTGATGTGAAGAACGTTTTCTTTATGACGATCTTCAGAAGGAGGTTTACATGCAATGGTCCCCAGGCTTTGAGGTTTCGGGGGTGTGTGTGTGCAAACTCAGGAAGGCCATCTATGGCCTGAAGCAGAGCCCGATAGCTTGGTTTTGGAAGCTCTCAGATGTGTTGCAAAGGATTGGGATGCAGAGGTTTTCTTCAGATCACTCTTTGTTTGTCAAGGAAACGAAGAATGGCATTGTAGCACTACTGGTTTATATAGATGACCTAATTATCACCGGCAATGATGAGGTTGGGATAAGATAAGTCAAGGAGTCTCTTGCACAACAGTTTATTATGAAGGATTTGGGTCAGCTTAGATACTTTCTGATGATCGAGGTCGCTAGGAGCAGAGCTGGGATTGTTCTTTTTCAACGCAAGTATGCGTTGGATGTTCTTCAAGAGATAGATATGCTAGGGTCCAAGCCAGCCAATATTCCCATGGATCCTAAGTCACATCTTCATAATGAGGCAGAGACAGCTGATAGCAGAGCATACAAATAGCTTGTGGGTAAGTTATACCTGATTATCACCAGACCTGATATTGCCTTCGCAGTAGGCAACCTTAGCCAGTTTATGGAGAGGTCGACGAGGCTGCACTGGCAGGTAGCTATGCAGGTGATGAGATATTTGAAGAAAGTATCAGGTTGTGTATTCTCTTTTAGAGAGGCTCTCCTATGACAGTGGTAGGATATTCCAACGCTGATTATGCGGGATGTGTGCTTGACAGGAAATCTATCACTAGTTTCTGTACCTTTGTGGCTGATAATCTAGTTACTTGGAGGAGCAAGAAACAAGGGGCAGTTTCTCACTCCAGTGTAGAGTCAGAGTATAGGGCGATGGCCTAGATTGCTGCAGAGATAGCCTGGATACGGTCTCTACTGCATGATCTGCATGCCCAGATTGAGGAACTTATGGAGATGCGATGTAATAATTGGGTGGCTACATACATAGCCAACGACCCGATGTTTCATGAGTGTACCAAACACATTGAGGTTGACTGCCATAGTACCACTACACCGAGGATCTCATATAGCGTGGGTTACTGCATACCACTTTTGTTGCATCTAAGGATCAGATTGCCAATGTGTTCACAAAGCCTTTATCTCGATCGGCATTTGACTATTGCTGTTCCAAGCTGAGCATGATTGATATCTATGTTCTAGCTTGAGGGGGAGTGTTGAAACTCCTATTTATCTCTAGTTGTTTACCACTTTTGGTGTATTTTGTTATTTTTATTTTGATTTGGACATATACTGTTATTTACCCAAACCTCTCTCTCTATAAAGAGGTATTTGGCCATTTTCTAAGAAATGAGATTGATCATTCTTTCCCACTCTTTTCTTTCTTTGCTCCACTCCACTTCACTCATATCTTGTTTTGCTTCATTTCACTCCGCTTCGTACCCCACTACTCAATGAGAAAAGCAACCCTAATTTGCATCCGATCCCTATCCATAGTACATTGAACTTGTCCTCAAGTCATGTAGCAACCATCTTGAAACATGAACTTCACAGATCAACTTTAAATGGTTGACCCAAACAACCTCAAACAAAAGTGATTTCGGCCTGAGTCAGGTCAAGCTAAACACTGTAGGGTGGTTAAACCATCAAACCAATGAAGTGAAGTTCGAGTATAACCTAACAGATCCATCAAAGTGCCATTGCATCTTGTCAAACCTTCGCCACTACTCTTTTCCAAAAAAAAGGCCTTCACCACTCCTACAATGGGTTTGGACATTGTCAACCCTAGTATGGTAGCTATTGGGTTGGATCTAAGCCAGGGACATGCCTTTTAGGTTGCCATAGGCCACCAATAGGACTTAGGTCATTGGAGATACTTTGAAGGAGGGCCCCTCCAAGCCACTAACCTAGATCTTATCGTTACTGCTATCGCCAGAACGTGAGAGGGCCTCAATGGAACCCCGAAATCCTTGAACACACAAAATTCAATGTAAATGTTTTACATGTACAAGATCAAATCAATCAATGTGGGAACAAAGCCAAGCAAGAAAAAACCCACAAGAACAATGATTTATGTAGAAGCCCTTTTCAATGGAAGGGAAAAATCATGGGGATGAGAGTACCCTGTGCCTTGCTGATGGCTTCTGTTTCCTACTTTCTCAAGTCAATAAAAGATGGGAGGCTTTGCGATGTATAGGTCTCAAGATAAATGGATCCACCTCCACGATCCAAGTTACTCTTGTTACTAGCATAACTCAATACGTTAGTTATGTTAATCAGTGACCAAATTCTTGTAGAGTTTCTCCCACCAACGAGCTAGACATATTGGTATTTTTTCCAAGCGATATTGCCAATCCCTTGAACAACCTCATTAGATTTCTCCTAAAAAGTGGAAAGGGTGAGACAAAAACAGGTAATGTCAGGTCAAATATAGGTCGTACCATGTGCTGCAATTTGCGCAATCCAATTAGTCGAGGCAGGTTTGCACATGAGGGCAGTGCCAACTTGTAACCTGCTGGTAATGTCATTAATGATTTGATCTTTCCTTTGGATTTTGTGGGGAAGGGATATACATCTGCCTTACCATTGTTTATTATGCAACTTGTACTCTATAAGATGTGCCAACAGTTGGGATTAGTATAGCACGGTTGATCTCATTGCATTGTGGTTCCTTCAGAACAGAAAACGTTTCTCTCCACTTCAACCACCCTGAATTACTTCTACATGATATCTTCATCAATTCCCTTGTCTTGTTTAAAAATTGAATCTTTTTTTTTTTCTTTGAAAGGGAGAAAAATGGCTGCGAACCTCTGATGAATTCAATCAAGAAAAGGAGCTAGTTATGCTAGTAGTTATGAAGCATGCTAAAGTTCTATGAATACCCTTCATTGAGGTTCTCTCTTACCTAAAGAGAGCCCCATTATGCTCTAACCAGATGCACCAAAGCAAGAAAACAGCCCTTCTAATTGTGTCTCCACCTGCCGAGGTTCATGAAGGCTAGGCCAAAAATCAGTGCAAGTTGAAACTAATAGACTGACTGGGGCTTCTCTCCCAGCAAAATTTTTCGAAGGGATCCTCCACCCTTTTGTCAAAGAAGATACAGTTGTTATCAGCATGTGGCACCCACCGTGCATTTGAATACTTGAATCCAAGTATTTAAGAAACCTTTTTCTTGTCTAGGCACATGTAATTTTTTAATGTATATTTATTTATTTTTGAGGCAGATGCAATTCTTCTTTAGTATTGTATTAATGCTATCAAATTTTTATTAGGGAGACGGTGGTGGACTTGGGTGTTGTCTTCCATCTTGTTGATTTGTTGAAGACTTCCTCATCGAATATGCGGAGGAAGGTTGCTCATATATTGGAGTACCTAGCAAACTTTAAGGTGCATTTGTCAGAAATTATAAATTCTGATATTGACACGGCACTTTTCGCTGTTCTTGATCAAAGATGCTTTAATGGTACGTGGATTTGTCCCTTTCCTTTGTTAAACTTTGTAGTAATATATGCTTCTAATTTGTTGCCTTCTCAGTGCTTGTATAAGACTAGCAACCTTCTCAAGCTTAGCTACCTTTAGGTGAAATCAGGAAATGTGGTGTTTCATATTAACAAAAAAAGATCTTTTCCCTTTCAAAAATAAAAAATGCTCTGGGGTGCCCCGTTCATGTGTGTGCAAGCACTCTTGCATGCCTTGAAATCGATGTTGGACAAAGAGAGATCTGCCTAATTTTTTGCTTCCTTTTGCTGATGATTTACAAAGGTACTAATGAGGTATTATTGCGAGTCGGAGAAAATGACTTTAAGATTCTCAAATGAAACTCTACACCTCTTTATATAGAAAAAGATGTTAGGAAAATTACATCATAAGTCTAATATGACAAGAAACGAGACAAATGACTCCAAACAAAACTAATACATGCTCTATCAACACTTCCCCTCAAGTTGGAGCATATATATCAATTGTGCTCAACCTGGAAGAATACTTATCAAAAGTAGATCTGGCAAGGGGCTTCATGAATATGTCTGCAATCTGATCTTCAGACGATACAGATGAAATGTAAATAATTCCACGTATCAAGTCTCTAATGTAGTGCCAATCAACCTCAACATGCTTTGTCCGCTCATGAAACATTGTGTTGTTTACAATATAGGTAGCAACGCGATTATCACATCTCATCTCCATTAGTCCCTCTTCCTGAATATGGAGATCATGTAGAACAAATCTGATCCAAACCATCTCTGCAACTACCTGAGCCATAGCCCTATATTCTGATTCTGCGTTGGACCTAGATATCACCTGCTGCTTCTTACTTCTCCATGTCACTAAGTTGCTTGCCACATAAGTACAAAATCTAGTTGCTGACTTCTTGTCTGTCATACACCTTGCATAGTCGGCATCAAAGTAGCCAACAACATTCATAGATGTGCACCTCTGAAATAAAACACCCCTGTTAGGTGCTTTCTTCACATACCTAAGCACCTGTATAGCTAAGGTTTGAAATGCCGATTTCGACGTCGTGCTGATGTAATTGTAAGTGTGCATTTTGTGGACATGTTGAAGGCGTGTCATGGAAATGCCCTTTTTTCGATGGCAGATTTTGATGATTTCGATGACCCGAAAAAATGCCATTTCGGAGGCACCTCGAGGGCATGTCGACAAAAATGATAGAAGTGATTAAAATGATATCAATTGCAAAAAAATCAAATGTTGGCATATTGAAGGCCATGTTAGGTAAAAAATGACATATTGAAGCCCAAACTCATGTGTGTGACATGTTCTTGAAGCCCATGTATGACTAAATTAGGACATGTTGAAGCCCAAGATGTGTGTGCGGTCACTTGTTGGAGCTCGAACTCGTGTGTGTGTACGACTAAATTAGGACATGTTGAAGCCCAAAATGTGTGTGCGGTCACTTGTTGGAGCCCAAACTCATGTGTGTGTGGTCCCTCCCTCCCATTTCGAATTTTCAGACTCCCACCCCCAACCTCCCCTCCACCAGCCAGACCAGCTTCCTCCCTCCCATTCAAATTTTTAGACCCCCTCCCCGCAAACCACCTTCCCTCTAGGGGCACCTATAGACATGCCGTTGAAATTATCGGTATTTCGTCAGCACGCCTGCAAATCGATACCTTAACCGTATCGGCATGCCCTCCTCTCGAAAACCCCCTTGTATAGTAGCATCCCAATGCTACCTTGTCGGTTTGTCTATGAACTGGCTGAGCTTTCCTAGTGCAAGGGAAAGATCCAAACATGTAATAGTAAGATACAACAATTTACTGACCAACTACCTATATGATTTGCTATTTATAGGCGAAGACTCAGTATTATAGAGGTGTCCTTTGGGATTCATAGGTATATTAGTAGGTTTGGACCCCATCATTCTTGTTTCTTGCAAGATATCAAGGACATACTTCCCCTAATTGAGAACGATGCCCTTTCTGCTACGTGCCACTTCAATCCCAAGAAAGTATCTGAGCTCACCCAGATCCTTCATCATGAAAGCATCAGCCAACTTCCTTTTTACCTTAGCTATCCTAGCAAAATCATCTCCAGTGAGGATCAGGTCATCCACATAGACAAGGAGTACAACCACTCCCCTTTTGCTCTTCCTGACAAACAAAAGGTGATCAGTAGAAGACCTTATAAGTCCCATTACATGTACCTCCTCTGAGAGTCTCTGGAACCATGCTCTTGGACTCTACTTCAAGCCATAGATGACTTTCTTCAATCTGCATATACACTCTCTCTGAGCCTCAAACCCAGAGGATTGTTGCGTATAGACCTCCTCCTGAAGATCTCTATACAAGAATACGTTCTTGACATCCAACTGATGAAGAGGTCAGTCACAATGAGCTGCTACAGACATCAAAATCCGAACAGTAGACAGTTGAGCAATCGGAGAGAAGGTATCAAAGAAATCTACCCCATACGTTTGGGTAAATCCCTTTGCCACCAGTCTCGCCTTGTAGCGAGATATCGTGCCATCTGGGTTGTATTTAATCGCAAAGACTCAACGGCACTCAACTGTTCTGGCATAAGGAGACAAGGTGATCAAATCTCACGTCCCTCTAGACTATAGAGCAGTCATCTCATTCTTCATGTCCTGACACCAGTTTGGATCCAGCATGGCCTGCTGATGGGAGGTAGGAACATGCATTGCAGATAAAGCCACTGTGAAAGTAACAAAGAAACTACCAAGGTTGGTAGTGGAGACTATCTGTACATTATGATACTGGAAACAGCTGCGTGGAGCCTTTCGAATAGTAATTAAAAGATCAAGATCCTCCTCACTATGCTCAGTAGCAACCGGAGTATGAGACTCATCAGAGAAACCAGCACAAGCACCACTAGGAAAATTCACGTCAGTATCAACACATACCTGACTAGGAGAGGAGACAGGTGGCTGAGGTGTAGTGGGGGTGTGTTTTTGTCGCCATACATGTCTGTATGTCACGGATAGCCTATATACCTGAGTAGTCTTTGATTTCTGCCTCGTAGAAATCTCTGTGGTAGGTATATCCTCATGATGTGTAATAGGGATTTGTTCCAAGGGAATTGGTGGAACAGGGATAGGAGCCAAATCTCTCTCAAATGTCACCTGATGACATCTGTAGAGAAATAAGGAATAGACTCATCAAATGTAACATCTGCAGTCACAATGTTTCTTGTCACAGGGGCCATAGCATTTGTATCCTTTCTGGGTGCTACTGTATCTCAGAAACACACACTTCACTGCTTTTGGAGCCAACTTGTCTCTGCCAAGTTCAAAAATGTGAATAAAGGCAATACAACCAAACACTCGATGTAGAGCAGTGAATAGATCCATCTCAGGATAGAAAACCAGCCACGAAACTTGCTCTTGTATGGCTGAATTAGGCAATCTATTGATCAAATAACACGCAGTCAATGCTGCATCTCCCTAATACACCTGTGGTACATTGTGTTGGATCAATAATGTTCTAGCCACATCAAGCACGTAACGGTGCTTTCTTTCCACTACACTTCTGTTGCGAAGTATGTGGATAGGATGTCTGATGAACAATTCCAAGATATCTGTAAAATGCTGTCAACTTAGATGTACAGAACTCTAAAGCATTATCAGACCGCACAATCTTCACAATAGTAGAAAATCGAGTCTTTATTTGTAAGATAAATGTTTCAATTACTGATCCAACATCAGATTTATTTTTCGAAAGGAACAACCATGACATCCTAGAAAAATCATCCACAAGTAGATAAAACCTATGACCCAGTCTGTCAGGGATTCGACTCGGTCCCCATATATCAATATGTAGTAAATTAAAGATAGCATTAGAACTGTGAGATAAATTAGGAGATAAACTAGTCCTGTGATACTTTCTTAGCTGGCATACATCACACAAAATTTCTGTAGCCGGTGAAATATAAGGAATGGCACGTCGAAGCCTATCCAATGATGGGTGCCCAAGATGACGACGCCACTGAAGAGCTATACCAACACTAAATGTAGCCTTGCCTTGATACATAACAGCAACTGGATTCTGGACCAGGTGATACACACCTCCTTCCTTATGTCCGCCACCAATCATCCTCCTCGTGAGTTTATCCTGAAAAATACAGCCTAGCTCATCAAATATTGCACGATAGTACAAGTCTTTTGTAATTCTACTAATAGACAAAAGACTAATAGGAAATTCTAGAACATAAAGAACATTAGGCAACGTCAGAGTAGGAGTCACTGCTATATCTCCTCTACCATGAATCCTACACTGCCTGTTATTTGCTACCTACACAGATCTTCCTGAGGGAACATTATGAACCTGTCCAAAACATGTCTCATCCGCACTGTGATGTTGAGATGCGCCAAAATCCACCAACCACAAGATACTGTCAGCGTTACCAATCCTGTAAGCGGAAGTCATACCTGAAGTAGCCAAGACAGCAGTATCTAGAGTGGTAGGAGTAGTCTCCTGGGTCAGCTGAGAAAGACGCTAGATCATAGCATCATAGTTTGCACGAAACACCATGTCGCTCCCTTCCTCTAGAGAGAGTGAGAGACAGCTTGGTTGGGTATGGGAGGTCGACTATGCTTCGTCCAGCAAGAAGCCTTTGTATGGGCAACCTTTCCACAATGCAAGCAAATGGTGCGAGGTTTACCACTCGTATCTCGACCACCACGCCCTCTCCCCCTGATGGATGGAGCACCACGTCCTCCACATGCGATAGCAACAAGCACAGGGGTCGATCCACTCTCTGACACGGGTGGCCTAATAACCACTCTGCTCATGTAGTTATAAGCCTCCTCCAGAGATGGAAGCTCAGCCAGAGTAAGGATCTGGGACCTAGCAGTCTCATAGTTTGGTCCAAGTATGTCAAGAAACTGAAGGACAACACACTCCTTCCTATGTGTCCTCTGAGTGACACAAGTGCAGATAGGTCGACAAGCATTATATTTCTCAAGGAGCCCCTTTAGAGTGGCATAGTACTACGACAGTGACTGACCCTCCTGTTTGAGACTACCAAGAGCATAGTGAATCTCAAACACTTTGTTGGAATTCTTTTCGTGAGAATATGTATCATGTGGAGAATCCCACATCTTCTTGGCGATCTTGTAGTACATGATTCCATCATTGATCTGAGGCTCAACAAAATTCATGATCCATGCACAAACCATGGAATTATCCTTCTTTCACGTGGCATTCTTTCATGTTTTATCTTGTGGCTTCATCTCCATAGTAGGTGTTCCTTATCATGCTCCTCAACGGTCATGAGGAATGTCCGAGACCATCTAGCATAATTGGCCTCATTCAACTTAGCGATAGGAACAAAGAAAGGAGATTTATAACCTCCGTTGTCCATAGCGGTAACCAACGACACTTCCGAAGAATCTGAGGAGGCCATTGTGCCTTAGGACTGCCACAAGATGCCACAAATGCAATATGAAATCAATATTTAGATCTTAAAACTTCGTAATAAGAGAAAAGTGATCTTTTGAACATGAGATCTAAGGTGAAGAAACCCTAGATAACATCTCAAGAATTACAGAGATCCTGTAGATCAGGTTTTAACGCATGTTAGGATGTTAGGAAGGATCTTAACTGCGCTTGGAAGGCACAATCGACCTCGAGAACCACCATTGCGACCTGCAAGTGATGAGTGGCGACAGTGGCAGTGCCTCAGCGGTCAGAGGCGGTGCTTCGACGTCGGGCGGCATTGTCCCGAGGTCAGGGGTGGCGCAAGGGCGATGCTCCGAGGTGCTGGGCTAATCTCCGGGCGGCGCTGCGACCTCCAGCCAATGAGAGCGACGCGAGAGGCGGCGTTGCAGGGCCTCTCGGAGCGGGAACCACCGCCTACAGAGGGGCGACGGCGCCCTGTGACGCTTGGAGGGGGTCCATTAGGGCCAGCAACAGCCAGTGATGAGCACCAGTAGCCGCTGCGGCCACAGCAGTGGCTTCCTAGGGCTGGTGACTCACTGGTGGAGACTTCTGCGGGTGTGAAACAGGATATTAGGATTTTGGTGGAGTACGAAGGCTCGTGAGAGGTGGGATACTAGATCGTCAATCTAGGATCACCTCTCTGATACCAAATTGGAGAAAATAACTTGTTCTATTCTTAAATGAAACCCTACACCTCTTTATATAGAGAGATGTGTTGGGAAAATTACATCATAAGTCCAATAGGACAAGAAACAAGGCAAACAACTCCAAATAAAACTAATACGTGCTCTACCAACATTGCGTATTATGACCCTACTTGTTATACCTAGGTTGCTAGTTGCTCATAAGTCATATACATAGTTCCTGTTATAGCTCTGTAAGCGACAAGAGAAGGGAACAAGCATTGATATAGACTCTGTTGAGAAAATAAACTTCGGTGTTTGCTTATTAAGCAAGCCTTGGCCATTTTTATATAGAGAGAGGGCTTAGGTATGAAAGGAAAATAAATAAAACAATATGAAAGCCTTACCAAAAGAAAGAAAAACTAACAATAGTAGAACAATTAAACTTAACTAATTTGACCCTAACATATCTAATTTAATTTATTCTCTAACACTTCCCTTTAAGTTGGAGCGTAGATATCTATAAGCCCCAACTATGACACAGAATAAATGTCTCTTCCTGGTAAGAGCTTTTGTGTGGAAATTTGCAAGTTGCATCTCAGAAGTGATGTATGGAGTACTGATCTTTCGATTCTTTCCTTCCATGATTGCATTTCGTACAAAATAACAGTCTATTTCAATGTGCTTGGTCTTCTCATGGAACATTGGATTGGAGGCGATGTAGGTTGTTGACTTGTTGTCACAATACAAGGGAACAAGTATATACGTAGAAATCCCAAGATGCTTCATAAATGATATTGCTTGCATCACTTCACACGCCACATGGGCCATAGCCCTGCATTCAGCCTCTACACTAGACCAACCCACTACAACCTGCTTCTTGCTTCGCCATGACATAAGATTCCCTCCAAGAAATATAACGTACCCAATAGTTGATCTTCTATCCTCAATTGCCCTAACATACTCTGTATTTGAGTGCAAGATAATATCTATCGACCTACTATTTTTGTAATGGAGTCCTTTATTTGGATTCCTTTTTAGGTATCTCAAAATCAAGCACACATCATGCTAGTTGCTATAAGAGGACTTTTCCATGTATTGGCTAACTCGACTTACTACAAAACTAATGTTCGGGCGAGTGTCCATCAAATGCAGTAGCTTACGCACTATACTCCTGAATCTTGTGACATCCTCAAATGGTGGGTCATCATCATGTAGCATAGTCTTCTTCTAATGATCAATAGGGACTTTGGATGGTTTTGCCCTTAACAATCTTGCTTCCTGCAGAATCTGCAACGCATACTTTCTTTGGAATAATGATAGACCAATGACCTATTCTACTGCCCTATCCCAAGAAAATATCTAAAGTACCCAAGATCCTTTGTAACAAAGGCCTTGTGTAGAAACTACTTAGTCTGATGTAAGCCTTCCTCATCATCACTAGTTAGGATCATATCATCTACATAGATTGCTAAGATGATCACCTCCTATGCATGCTTTTTAATGAAGATCAAGTGATCTATGAAATCGATTAAAATCAATTTTTTGCACCTCTATACTTAGCCTTTCAAACCATGCTTTGGGGCTTGTTTGAGGCCATAAATGACCTTGTTCAATCAGCAAACACACTTCCCCTGAATTGCATAACCCAGGGGTTGGCGTATATACACTTCCTCTATGAGGTTTCCATACAAGAATACATTTTTAATGTCTAGCTATTAAAGAGGTTACTGTCTATTTACTGCTACGAACAAAATGATACGTATAGAGGATAATGTCTCAAGATAATCAATGCCATAGGTCTAGGTGAAACGCTTAACCATTGGGTACACCATGAATCTATCCACAGTACCATCAACTAGATATTTCATAGTGTAGGCTCATTTACAATCAACTAGGGTCATGCCAAGAGGACAAGGAACCGGATCCCAAATGTTACGTGTGACTGGTGCAATCATCTCATCATCCATAGCTGCTCTCCAGCAAGGATCCTATGAAGCTTCCTCATAGTCTCTGGGTAGTATTGTACTAGTTAGCACATTAGTGAAGTGTTACAAGTCACTCCATAGGTGGAGAGTAGTCATATAATTGGAGTTAGGATGTAAAGTACACGATTTTCTCTACTTTTGAAGGGCAATTGGTTGATCATCCACGTCATCTTTGCCAACTAGGGGTGGCCCTCGCACTGTACAATCCTTAGTAGGTTCTAAAGAAGTGGAAAGTGGGGTGTGCCTCTAATGATACACCTAAGTCTCCCATGGAGCTAAGTCAATGCTTGCTCCTTCTTCAAAGAAGAATGGTACATTCTCAAAAAAGGTGGCATCTGTAGTCACCATATATCTTCGGTGCACTGGATCATAGTATCGATATTCTTTTTAGTTATGAGAATACCCCAGAAATATGCACTTCACAACTCAAGGAGAAAATTTGTCTTGTGCACTAAAGGCCTAGAAAAAACAGGTGCATTCAAATATACACAGGGGCAAGGCAAAGGGTTGTTTAAACTCTGAGTGTAGTACCAGGTAAGGAATCCTCCCTCAAAGGATTGATGATGGCACCCTATTGATCAGATATGTAGCTATCAATACTACATCTCCCCAAAATTGTTTAGGTACCTTTATGAACACAAGTAAAGTCCATATAATATCCAGTATGTGCCAAAGCTTCTACTCTGTGACTCCATTTTACTCTGAGGTATGTGCACGTGATGTCTAATGGAGAGTTCATTTACTAGTAAAGAAGGTTTGGAGGTTGGCTTGCATGAACTCTAGCACATTGTCGCTTCTAAACACCTATATGGATGAAGAATACCTCGTCTAAATTTCTACAAAAAATCATTGCACAATTTGAAGTGTCTATGAGTGATTCTTCATTAGGAAGACCTAGGTAGTTATCCATAAACACCATAAAGTATTTGTAGCCTTCGACACCGGTGAAGACGCCATCACAATGTACGAGGCAGAAGGGAGAAGTGCTAATCCGTTTAGTGCACCAAGAAAACGTGCTTCGATGATGCTACCTCAATTGACAAGCCTCACAATCGAAGGTGGTATTAGGTGCCAAGTTTGGGAAACATCTAGCGCATTTTTCTCACAGATGGGTGACCAAGTTGCTGATGACACGACAGAGGATCTATAGAGATGAAGATGACTCCAACAAACTGAGATGGGGCATCAAGAAGATACAGTCCATCTTTCTTAATCCCACCACCGATCATCTCATTGGTTTGCTTGTCTTGAAAGTAACAATGCTTATCATCAAATATAACTCAGCATCTAAGATCTTTATGCTGCTAACTGGCAACAAATTCATAGGGAACTTTGGCGCATAGTGCACAATATGGAGGAAACTGAACATTACCAATCATGGTGATAGAAGAAAGAGATTCGTTTGGCACCTTCATTGACTTCACATGCCCAGACTTCATGGGGGTTTTCAACAATATAGTATCTCCCATGAGGTGAATCGATGCCCTTGAGCCGATTATCCATTGCCCGGAAGTAATGCTAGGTGCAGTCTTCAGAATCTTGTTCTTCACCATTGTCGTGGCCACACCAACACATAATGATCTCCTGTGTGGTCATCAGTACACAATCCACATTCCCACTGGCATTACGGCAATCATAAGGATCGAAAATAGATATTGTGAGACGATCCCAAGCACAATAAGATATGAGCCTATTCTATTACAATCACCTTCTACCTTCATATTCATACAACCAATGGAGACCATCGTCCCTACACAAAACGTAGCAACAACCACTACTACTACTATAGCAGCCTTCATCATTGATAAGGCCACCACCACTACGTCTCTTTGCACGGGACTTAGGTGTGGTTGACACACCTTCATCATTGCCAGCATAGTCAACCTCATGCATCAGCAGGTTGGATCCCCATCGCCATCACCGTATGATAGATCATGGTCCTATCTAGATCGCCTTTCGCGTTTAGGGGACGATGATCAATTTGATCATCAGACACAACTCGACTTTTGGTGGGATATCAAGACATCAATATAAGATCACTGCTCTGATACCATGTTGTGAAAATAAACTTCGGTGTTCTCTTATTAAACAAGCCTTAGCCCTTTTTATATAGAGAGAGGGCTTAGGTATAAAAGGAAAAACAATGAAGCACAATGAAACACTTACCAAAAATAAGAAAAGCTAAAAATAGTAGGACAATCAAACCTAACTAATTACACCCTAAACTATCTAATCTAATTTATTTCAGTGTTCCATTTGAACATGGATTTCTCATGAATTGAACCAGCTACTTTTTTCTTCATATTTATAGTATTTTTAGACAAATTATCTGCCAAAGAAGCACAAGCACTTGCAAGATGTGGTCATGGACTTGCTTAAGACAACAATAACTTCACAAGGGAAGTCATTCCTTGCATTGCTACTCTAAAATGTCATCATTGACTCTCTTTAGACAACCATAACTTCGCAATGGAAGTCATCCCTTACATCACATCTCTCTTGTTTGGGGACTTGGTTGTGGTGCAATACCCTTCATAATTCCCTTTTGTCCTAAAAAAAAGAATTCATACCCTTGATAATTTGGATAATGTGATTTGGAATTCCCTTTAATCTGTAACACCTATGGACTATAAATCTTGGAATAGCGTATGATGCTGTAAAATGAATGGGAAGGGCTTCTTTAGTTTTCTTCAAACTGATAAACCTTTTGAAGGCCTTCTTATTACTGAGATTGACAGCATTTGGAAGTTGCAATAGAGTTGATGGTGATAGATAGCACTGAAATCATGTTGCATCATGTGATAGAGCTGGAGTCAAAGAAGGGTGGTTAAGCTGCAAGAGGAGTACTGTATTTCATCTAAATGAATCTTAGTTAGATTTCTAACTTGTTATACCATCGCAAACTAACATTTTAGAAGTCAGCCATATTTTGATAAACTGAGACTTCTATAATTGGGGTTACAATGCAAGTAGAGGATTCTCTATTTTTTCAGGACTGGCCTTTGCTTCTGTTGGCTAAATTTTCCCTGAAGGCCGTTTTTTTGTTCTCCCTCCCCATCCACCCACCTTCCCTCCCTCTCTGCGCTCATTTTCAACAGGGGGCCCATCTCATGGACCCATTTCCTCTTGCATCTATAAGGTGGAGATATTGTTACTACACCATTTCCATGCTTTTCTTTTCCTCAGTGATGGCACAATGGCCGTGCACAAGTGGCATGCTGAGATGATTTAATTTGGTGCACAGAATGGTAGAAAAGCAGATTTCATAAGAAACAAATAAAGAAAGAAGAGAATATCATGGTCTTGCTGTTGATTCTTTCATGGATGGTTTAGTCATAGTTGTTCATTCATTATCTTGCACTCTGTTGAAAAGGTGCTGATGCTGATTAGATGCCTAGAACTGGCTACAACTGTGAACTCCATGCCTCAAAAAAAGGGAGGAGAACTACAAAGATGTCTGGAAGGATTCCAGAAATCATGAAAAATTGCAATTCAGCCCTTCCTAATTGTCAATGATTAAACAAGCTTGAAACATTTTGTTTAGCCTGAAAAGTTTCGAAATATTCATTTTGGTCCAAGTTCTCCAAATGGTCCAGATCAGCTCAAAAGCCTCAAAAATTGCAGATTGGTCCACAAGATTCAAATCAGAAGTTTTTTTAAAGATATTTTATTTTTAGTGAATGTTCCAAATATTCTTTCTTGACTCTTGTGGTCTGGCCAACTTTGAGCCTCCGATCTTGATCCATTATTTTCAAGGGTGAACATTGTAGAGTGTTTGAAAGAAAGGGTCGAAAAGGAGAGAAGGAAGGAAAATCAGGAAAAAGAACAAACAGAATATTATCAAGAAAAGAAGAAAGAAGGTTGCAATTTTTTTCCTCCCAACTTGTTCAGATATCTTTATAAGAGAAGGGGAAAGAAATGGAGTAGAGCTTATTAGAGAATATCTTTACTTGATGGCTATTAACTCTATTGGAGAGAATAATGAACTATCTTATTAAGAAAAGAAATCCTAATCCTTTTATACAGAGAGAGTCTCAGTTAAGAAATTACAGAGGAAGCTCAATAGAATTAGGAAACAACAAAACGGGAATAGAAATGACAACTAGGACTCTAAATAACTTAACCTAACTCAACTAGAACTTTATATAGCTATTCCTAATACTCTTAGACTCCCCCCTAAGTTGGGGTATGTAAAATGCGTAACTTGTTACAAGAAACGAAATTGGACTCCCCACTTAATGTAGACATCCGAAGTAGGTAGCAAATTGGAGGAGCAATAGTCAGTAGAGGCAAGCAATAGTACGGTAGGAGACGATCCTAAGCAGCAGCAACGGTAGCAACAGATAGACAGGAGACGATCCCAAGTAACAACAATAGCAGCAACAACAATAGTAGCGTTAGGAGAAAAGAGGCTTGCTTAGATCCCTTACTAGTCATCAACTTTTGTAGAGAAGCCATATGTTGGATTGGAAATCCTAGCACCTTGGTCCTAAGAAGTAGTAGGAGCAAGGGTTGCAACCATGGCAGCAGTAGAGGAGGGCTCGCTCGTCAAGAGAGATCGCAAATGCTCTAACTCTGCAAGGGTGAATTGTAGTGGAGGCTGGTCTGACCCTGTCTTAGAAGTAGGAGTCTCTATGGTCGTTTGATTAGCCTAAGCAAGCTTACTAAACTCGTTTTAGCATCTCTCATTCTCTTGCAATGAATGCAAGGAGTAGGTTTGGTCACGTGCACCACCACAGCCACTAGCCTGACCACCCTAGCCTCCATAGGTAGTAAAGGCAAAGGTGTCAAGAATGATAACAGAAGTGATAGTTGACGAGATCTCCATTGATCCGCTAAAGATGGTTGTAGACTATCTTCAAGTCCAATATTGCATTAAAGGATAAAAGTTGGTCCTTAGTCAACTGGTAGCAAGGGCTCAATCCATCAAGGAACTTGTATGTCTGCCACTAAGCCCTTTGTGTAGCTTGTGCATCACAACAAAGGGCTGGAAGACCGCAACCTTCTTGTAAAGCAACTCCATGGTTGTGTAGCAATCAATTAGAGATAAGTCCCCTTGATTGGTGAACCATAGCAATTGGCATTCGCAAGCCTAGAGTCATTGGACTTTTGGGAGTACTTCTTGTTTAGGCTATCCGAGATGACCTTCGCATTCTTCTTGTATAGCATATTGGTCGCGATCTATAGCTCTATGCTATTTGCCAGGCAGTTCATCACTTTATAATTATCCTACTCCCACTTGTCAGAGTCTTTGTCCTTGGCGTCTGGTTCATCTTTGGTCAAGATACAGAGCTTCTTTTGGTCTCTAATGAATATCTTGATGGCCCTTGACCATATGATGTAGTTCTAGGTACTATTAAGTTTGATAAAGGTGCCTTGAACCACAGTAGTTGTAGTAGATGCCAACGTCTTGGTATCAAGAAGAGTGGAAGTTGATCCTAGCTTTGACATCGTAATACGTAGGGAAGATCATGCAATCCTACACGAAGATGTGCAGAGATGCACACAGGTTGTGAGCACAAGAGGGGACGGTGTGTGGAGAATCGCATTAGATGTGTGTGGTTGTGCGCAGTCACAGCAAGGCACCCGTAGATGCATGCGGAGTCAAGTAAATCCCATGCAAATTCATTGGAGCTAGTGCATCATGTGCATAGATGCATGCAGAGGGTTGGAGGGACTTACGTAATATACGCAGTAGGCAGGCAGGTGGCGTGGTAGGCAGTAGCCGCATTCACGTAAGTGTGCGCTGCAACAAGCGAGAGCCTTACATGCTAGCACGCACAGGCAAAAAGAACCCATGCATGGTGGCATGCGGTGGGCATAGGACCCACATGTGAGTGCGTTGTTGGCAGGAAGCAGCCCCAAGCGGTGGCATGCGAAGGCAATAGACTTGTGTATGAGCGCTACGGGCAGTAGAAGAGCTCGTAGCAGTTGCGCATGCGGCAAGGCACGTGCAGAGAGAGGGGGGGCCTAAGGCCAGCGGTAGGGGAGGGAGGGAGGGAGGGAGGGATTCCTTAGGATCAAGTTCCACTCTAATATCATGTTGGAGAGAACAATGAACTGACTTATTGAGAAAAGTGACCATATAAAGAGAGTTAGAGTTAACAATTTCATACCAAGCCCAATAGAACGAGGAAATAACAAAACATGAATAGAAATAAAAACAAGGACTCTAATTGACTTAACCTAACTCATCTAAGACTCTATATAACTTTTCCTAATACTCTAACAGGCTCTATGGGGTTCTACCTCGTATTTTAGTTGCTTAATTCTTATTGGTGTGACGCAACCAATCTTCCATTGCTCATTGTGGATGAAGCTGTGCAATATTCATAATGTTCCATACTGCTTGGATTTGTCTGCTTCTACTGTCTAATATTGTCTTTTATGCTGCTTTGGATCAACTCCTTTTTCTGCTTGGGGTAGTGCTCAGGATCAGCTCTTACGGGTTGTGATTGTCTTCTGTATTCTGGTTGGGATCACTGCTACCATGCTTGGAATCTTCTCCCACCTACCTTACCATCTACCTGACTGTATGATTGCCATACTTCATTCCCGTGCATGATTGCTCCTGCTAGAAGATGTTTTGAGTGAGAAGTTGGGCTCTACCTTAACAAGCTGAAGTTTGATGGATTCCAGCATAGGGAAGAATGTTGGGGTGGTGTATTAGATTATCTGGGTAAATGGATTCTCTTCTAGATCATTTAGTAATATGATATCCTATCCTAAGAGTTTGTTTAGAATAAATATGAGTATATACTGTTGTTTATTCTTGAGGAGAAATTACTAGATAAGATCATCCAGTCATCTGGGGCTTCTTCTGGGGTTCTGTTCTCTTGATAATGGCTTTCCCCACAAAGGGTCTTTGGTGGTGCAGCTGGTGCTCTTGATGTTTTGCTCATATTTTTATTTATTTTGACAAAGTTATTATCAAGATGTTTGACTGCTGAGAATCATAAAACAATTCCAACATTCTTTTTGAACTCTGGAGATGAGATAAAAGGTTCCCTTTCCCCCTTCATTTGAAATTTGAAGAGTGATCACTGGAGATTAGTAGTTGTCCTAATACATTGAATTAAAATCATGTTGGTAGAGAAAAGTAGAAGGAATGCCCTAGAGGTTCACTAGGCACAGGCTGTACAGATAGTGGGCACTCTGAACCAACATTGAGAGAATTCATCAATACCATACGCTAAAGATTTCCTTTTTAACCAGGGCAACCAAAGGCCAAGGAAAGGTGTATTCCTGCATCAATCTGTATATTGGTAGTTACATTCCTCCCTGAAACTCCATTGAAAACATCACAATTATGTCTGCTTCGAGAATTTAGACAAAAGACTGAGGTGCATTAATCCGTGTATTGGTAATCCTGAAGGGTTACATTCCTCCTTGAAACTCCGTCGAAAACTGTTGAGAGAATTGAGTTGTGGGTTTAGTGCTACATCGGAAGATGTGGACTTTGTGTGTGAGTGGTGGCCTATAAATATGTATGTATTCCTCCCATATTCCTTTGAAAAGAAAAAATACAAATCAATGCCCTATTAGGGCCTTCTTATGTGGTTTTCTCCTAGCTCTTCGTGAGTTGGGTTTCCATGCAAACACGAGCATTCTATTATTGTTTATTGCTTTGACTTATGCTTCCACTTATTATATTTTTCAACCTGGTATCAGAGCGAGTCGTTCTTGGGTTTTATTATCAGAGATTATTATTGAGTTTATTATTATCATATTCTGTTCTTGAAATATCTTTGTTGCTGGAGAATGGAACAACAGCAACGAACCACTACAAGAGGTCGACGTGGCTAGGGCACACGTGACGCTGAAGATGAGGCCATGGCGACAAAGGGCCGTCGCAATGGAGGAGATGGAGCATGCCATCGATGGTGTGACATCGGGGCTGGGCACGCTGGCGCCAGCCCTCGTGGTTGTGCTCAATGGTAATGGCGTCATGGAGGCACATTTGGTAGCCGCAAGGAGCGACACCTGCTATAGGTGACCTCAGGTAGAGTTCCTCATCATCGTCGTCATCGAAAGGAGACGAAGGGCAGCGCGAAGCAGCCAACGTTCAAGCAAGGGCACGGCGGCCTCGAGGGCAGCGGGATAGCCGTGGAGCAAGGTGGCGACGGTGTCCATGGAGGAGATCTCGGTGGAGCGTGGCTCTAGTAGGCCCGATCGCGGCAGTGATAGGCATCCTCTTCTCTATGAGGGAAAGGAGGAGAGACACGTTGGGTTCTCCGAACCCCAAGGGACAGAGCGTTGTTTTAAAAGGAAACATTAAGAGAAGGGGAAGGAAACAAAAAAAAAAAAGGACAAAGGTGGAGAAAGAGAAAAAAAAGAGGGGGAAAATAAATGAAAAATTAAAAAAGGAGTTGAAGAAAATTTCAAAAGAAGGGAAAAAAAAGGCTAGAGAGAATATATATATATATATATATATATATATATATATATATATATATATATATAATGAGGTTCATGTTTAAGAGAATAGGTGGAAAAGTATTATCTAATTTTTATTATTTTATTTCTTCTCTTATTTTATGGAAGAAGGGGGGAGTGTGGAAGTCTGTTGTAGTCATCCCCCATTGGAGAGTATCTTTTGTTCCTGGACTACACTTGAGAAACCCAACGTTGGGAAGTCCAGAGTTCTGAGATCTCTAGAAAGGGAAATTCAGTTTCGAGGTCCTCAGAGGAAGGGCCCATTTTAGGTTTCTATGTAGGAAATCTAGTTCCGTGGACTCCAAAGAGAGAGATCCACTTTCGAAGCCTTCAGAGGAAGACCCCTTTTACAGAGAAACTGAATAGGGAGTCACTAGCACCAGGTCACCAGAGGAGTCCATTGTCAGAGATAGCTACAGTTCCTTCAGCAGCTCAAGCCTATGTTCCCGCCTGTGTAGAGTAGGTTTCTTTGTGTTACAAGCTGAGCATTCCATGCTCTAGCTTGAGGGAGAGTGTTGAGAGAATTGAGTTGTGGGTTTAGTATTACATCGGAAAATGTAGACTTTGTGTGCGAGTGATGACCTATAAATAGGTGTGTATTCCTCCCATATTCCTTTGAGAAAAAGAAATACGAATCAGTCCCCTATCAGGCCTTCTCCCGTGGTTTTCTCCCTGCTCTTCGTGAGTGGGGTTTTCACGTAAGTCCAAGTGTTCTATTATTGTTTATTGCTTTGACTTATGCTTTCGCTTATTATATTTTTCAACTAAAACCTCACAATTATGTCTGCTTTGAGAATTAGACAAAAGACTGAGTCACACATATGGCCATGTATTCGAAATTACAAATGTGCAGTCGCACACATGCAGAAATTGTTTCTGCAGTCAATGCTGTAAATTATGCACGAACAAGTCAACCAGTGAAAGCTTTGTCAGGAATGTCAATGATGTTGACATCAACTATAAGCTGATAGCATTGTGTTCAAAATGATTTGAAACTGCTAATCATAAATGTCATACGAACTCCTTTAAAAAAAATGTTGTATGAACTTTGAGGTATTGTATGTGTAGATTTAGCAGGTCAACATAGCACTTCAGTTTCCGTGAATGCTTTTCTGCAAAACTATGGTGGTTGTGTTTTGGCTGGACTTGTTTCGCATGCTTTTTTTACTTCTAGGAAACTATAGTCTATTTACAGCTTCTTGTGTCTAATTACCCGAAACCTCACAGGCGAAAATGACAATGAGCAGGAGATGCATTCTATTGAAGTTGAGGAGGCAGGTCTTGTGGTTGAATCTGCTTCCAGATTGCTGACAAAATTGCTTGATTTTGACCAGTTCTACAGCAAAAAAGATCTTATCCCTCTTCTCAATCTGCTAAGGAAAATCCTCAAGTCCAACATCCCTCTCAGAGCAAAAGATTGGGTCGCTGCTTGCCTTGTGAAGATGCAGCTATTGGTTGGTCCAGGCAAAGGTGTGGAAAACCCAATCAACATAGAAGTCACTCTCTATGAGACAATTCCTAGACTAATTGAGCGGATGAGGATGTCAACTTCCCTTGAATACAGGGAGGCTGCCATACTAAACCTGAAAGATATTGTTTCTGAAGGAATGATAGAGTACAGTAGAGCAATAGCTTCGTTGGGTGGAATATTCCCAACAGTAGAGATAATCGGTCAAGTGGATGGTCCTGCATTAGATGCTGGCTTGGCGGTCTTGTACAATCTGAGCATGGATAGTGAAAATCACCATGCGATTATATCTGCTGGAGCAGTACCAGTTTTAAGAAGGATAGTTCTTTCTCAGAAGCCTCAGTGGCCTCTCGCTCTCAACCTCTTGAGGACACTGCCTACATGATTGGATATGTTTTGGTGCCTGGAACCGGATCCTGCCTCAGAATCCATAGGAACAGAAATACGATCTAAGGTAAACATGTTGTGAATTTTGTTCTTTTATTGGTCCAAGATCAGTAAAGGGATATATTAGTATTCTTCCCTGAGTACATGACTTTATGTCTTGAAGGAAGATGCTCAGTTTAGTTATCACTGGCACTTTGTGGGAGTGTGTGTCCTTGAAGCTGATTAAAATGTTGTGTATCTGTGTATCCCCATTCTTTGATTTTGCACATCACTTGTTTTATATGCAAAGTGTCATCCAAGTGGTGTGATTTTATGCAACTGCGACTGGGAATCAAATGATGAACAAGAGATGCATATGATGGCGTGGGGACATTTACTTTATCCTGGCAATGGTTATTGGTCACCATCTAAGTTTGGTTGAATAAAGAAAAATAGTCATCCCCCTCTTTCGTCTCTTCCCTAAACCAGTTACTGCATTTTTTAAGACCATATCTCTGACAAAGAGGAAATGGGATCGACTTATCCTTGGAGGTAAACCCATCCTTGAAGTTATTTTCTTCAGTCATCCTTGAGATGAGAACTCAAATCTAAACATGAAGGGCTGTCTCGTGTTCGCTTGATTCAAATGGACGAGCCTGTGTTCGTTATAAAGGCTGCATTTGTTTTGACAGGTTAAGGGTCCTAACCAGATATACTTTGGTGGTTAGTGTAAATTTTGGAAAAGACATATATCTATACCTATTTCATATATATATTTATATACCATCAAAAATATCATTCTTATAAATTATTAACATTAAATAATAAAGAGATTTTATATATAGGTCATCCTTTTACTCTTTTTTTCCACACCAACAAACCTTCACCTCATCTCCTCTTCTTACCCTTCCTCGTTCACACTCCCCATCCCCTCTCCTTCTCCAACGACCACCTCTGTCCTTTATCTCACAACCATGGCCACCATCGTGATGACCTGCTGCTCTTCTCGCCTCCCCCACTCTAGTTCCTCCTACTTCCCACCACCATGGTTATCTCTTGCTTCTCACCACCACCGCGACCACCTACCCCTCTTGCCTCCCCCACTCCTTTGGTCCCTCCTCCTTCCCACCACCACATCCACCTCCTGCTCTTTCCCATCACCATAACCACCTCCTACTGCCCTTTCCTCCCCCTCTCCTCCAATCCCTCCTTCTTCTTGCTGCGATGGCTGTCTCTTGCTCCTCCACACCTCTCACAGGTTACAATGCTCCAGGACGGGAGAGACAGCAGATACGAGTGATTCTTCCCAATGAGAAGCCTCGTCCTTGTCACCCAAAGTTGAGGCGATCCCCGCAGAGGGGCAGGTGATGGTGGAATACACCGTCTGTGTCGTCATCGATAGATCGGATCCACCGCCTCTGCCCATTCCCTGTACCTTTGCAATTTTTTCTTCCTCCCTGTCAACCACGACCGCCTCCTACTCCTACCTCCCCCTCTTTAGCCGTTTAAAAGAAAAAAAGTTTAAGTTTTTTTGAACTTTTACTCCAAATTTTTCTTAAAGTTATGTAATTTAATAAATTAAAATTTACGAGAATATATATGTTAATAAAAAATATATATACGTAAATGTAAATATTTTTTTAAAAATTTATAGAGGGATACATGTAAAGTCTCCTGTATGTTATAAATTAAGTCAAAGGAGCTACACTAATATTTAGAAAACGTTGTTCCACGACGCCCTTATTTTTGTTTGCTCGAAGAAGAGGTAACAAGATGCGAGCTGACTTACCTAAAAAAGGAAAGAAAGAAAGATGTGAGCTGACTCGACACGTAGAAGGAAAAACCGTTGTTCTTCCATTTATAGGCGGTGATGTTTGCTCCGAACCGTAGGCTTGGGCAGAATTTGGCTTGACCAAAATAATCATTTGGAATAAAATGGAGTAGCTATTTAGTCTGTGGCAAGGACGACTTTAAGTTACTGTTATTTCATGGGATAAATTTTGTAAGTATTAAGATTGAGAGATAAATTTAAAATAAATTAATTTTAATATTTAGAAGAAATATATATTAAATCATGAGATAAATAGAAGTATTTGAAAAATAAGTGAAAATTATGTCTCTTAGGAGTGGGGGTAAATTTATCTCAAGCCTTCAATACCTAAGGTGACATCTAAGAAGAACTAGAAAAATAGGATTACCAGAGCAATTACACAGAATTGGGCTACAAGCCCGACGCAGCGGTGTTTTGTGTCTAGGGCACTAGGTATCAAATTAAGGAATTAAAAATCACATCTGATAATATATGAAAAGAATAAAGTAATTTTACTTCTCAGGTGAAATTGTTTTATTATAGACTTGAGAGCCTAATTTCAGAATGAATGAATTTTGAAATTAAGGCTATCAAATAGAGCGTAATTCTGCCGTATAAACGAGAGTCTGGTTACAAGAATAGCATTCATGGAAATGTTTTGGGTTGATACAATAACTTCACTCATCTGGATGACTAGTAGCCTGTGGGTTACTTTGGCGGGTAATCGGTAATATGATGGGAGATTTTTTTTTTTTGTATAGATGGGGCAAACAATGGTGTTGGTGGAATGATAAAATGGCATCGTTATCCTTTGAAGTAAAATTGGGGTTTTTACATAGGGTGCCCTTACAAAATTTTCTGATTACACTACAGCCATATGGAAATTGAAATTGCATGTGAACGCTTGCAAAGTTTCTGAATAATGGCCTTAGACTGCTGCTAGAAAAGCGATCTTTAAATATGATGGAAAATGTTAGAGATAGGTACCTTTTTTATGTCTGTATCCCTTTTTCAGTTACATTTTTTGCCATCCTTTCCATCCTTCTTATGGCGACTTTGAAGGGCTTCTCATGCAATTGCGATCTTGGTAGGGTTTACGTAGTTAGTTTGCTGGGATACCTTTGGAACAGCCCCGATGGAATTCATATCGCTCCGACTAGAATAGCAAGAAAAATGGTAATTGGGTAGGAGGGTTAGAGAGGAGGTTAACCTGGCTTTAATCAGGGTATGCCATCCAAGGTTATTTTTTAAATCAAATGGGGATATCCTTTATCGAAACAAAGACTAGAGATATATAATAGCATGCAAGTAATCATAGTTCGTACACATTATGGCTTCCAAGGTTGGGGATTGACTCTTACTTGAGGTGTTTATTGGTCTTCTCATCGCTTCATCCTTAAATACTTCTTTCACCTATCATTATTTAAGAAATGTAAAATTAACATTAAGAAATGTAATATTAGTATTAATTAATTAATTTATTTATTTGTAGAGTGATGTTAACATTAATTTCTGCCTACTTAAATTGATGTTAAGTCATGATGTTAACTCTTATGACATCTACTTAAACTAATGTTAACAGCATTTTTTGGAGGGTGAAATTTAGGTGTGGGGGATTGTGAAGTTAACACTTATGTTATTAATATCCCTTAAAACTAGTGTTAGAAAAATGGATGCTAATCCTCTAAAATCATTGTTAAAATTGTGCAAATTAATCCTTCGAGCAAATGAAGGTTAACCCTCCAAATAAATTAACCCAAGTTTAGTCCTTCCCTCTCATTGTTCCATCTTGAAATTGATGGCTGCTAGATTATCCAAAGGTTAACTGTATCAAATCCCTCACTAAGATAAGTGAAGATGAATGAAAGGGCATGGGAAGGCATTCATACAAATACAAGAGTTGAAATGTACTATTTATATATTTTAGGGCTGTACATCACGGAGAGGAATTCGACCTCCAAATATACTATAAAAGAATGTGAGGACAAGTTTTTGAGTACCCTTGTTTTCTTTCATAAAGGTAAAAAATGCACTATCATGATTTGGCCATTTAAATTCAACTCCAATTCATTGCATAAGCAAGAGGGACCGAAAACATCCAACAAATTCATGAGATTTTCAAGGGAGGCAAATTGTACGTCTACGACCAAGGATATCTTATCTTCAAATATGGATCTATCTTTCACTTGAACGGTGATTTGTCCTCCAAGGTAGCACTGAGTAGAAGAGTTAAGGGCCTTTGCTTGGGGATTCAAGGAAAATAGAAAGGAGCTTTGCCGGATGATACGGAGAAAAATATTAGGTAGAAGTAGAGAATGCTAAGTGGATATTTGTTTAATATTAAAAATGTGAGCGGAAGATATAGTGGTTATTATTTAATAGTAAAAGTGAGAGTAGATGTTATTGACTTGATTGAATTTGATTTAAAGTAATTATATATGAATTTTTGTTAAAATGATGGAAAAAAAATTTCTTAATCTCATTGTCAAATGAACCCTAAGTGTTAGTCAAATTAAAACCCATGGGAGATGAGTCCTATCAAAACTCAAAAGATATTGGACCCTTGCTCGCCCTTTCTTCTCGTTTCTAAAGGGATTATCTACATGCATGCTTGGGTGGCAGTTGTTGAAGGAGAGCCTTGGAGGTGGGAGATGCTCATCTGGCATGAGGGCTTCTCGAGGCATATGCTTCTTCCTATTAGAAGTGGGACAACATATATTAGCATAAAAATTGTAGAGGTAGGAGTTGCCTCACCTAACTTGGGGCCTTCCTTCAAGAATTCCCTGCTTGGCTAGGTCAACTTGGAGCTTATATGCATTGTATCAGGACAATCGTTATTAAAAACAGCCTGTGCTTGATTACAACAAAAAGAACTCTTCTCCTTGATGATCTAGCTAAGCCAAGGCTAACCTAGCTTAAGAGATGTGTGTACCTTGAGCAAACTCTACACTTATAAAAAACTATTAAGTGCTCACCGAGGTATGATTGAGTGGGACTTTAACAAGAAAGATGCAAGTTCGAACCTCTAACCCTACATTTACCTAAAGGATTGATGTCTGAAAAATATCAATTTCTATTACTAATACAAGCAAGACACATTACCTGAAACGGTGAAATCTTCATTCTCATACATTTCTCCCACCCTCACTTCACCATAATTTTTTTTTAACCTCACCCAACATCTTAGTCATAGGAGGTAAATTTTTAAATGGAGAGGATAAGATAACACGAGGAAGAAGTATCAATATGAGGGTTTGTGCCCTATTTTTTTTTTTTTTTGTAGGGAAGGAGGATAGAATTATGAGTGGACTTTTTTTTTTGTACGTGAAACATTTCACGTAAAAGACACTGGAAGCTTCCTTTTGGATTCCGACAGCAGTTGACACCTATACCTTCAACATCAAGCTTGGCTCAATTCCCCACAATCATTTGTCCATTTTCAAACCCTATCATCAACTCGTCAAAGCTTACGAGCATATGATTGCTGCAATTGGAGTTTGGGTAATCTCATCTCGTACGTGTTCAGTGAAGCCTGTCTGTAACTTGGCAAACATCAAGCTAGTGCTTGTTGGTTAATATTATGTCAATTTGCTTTTGGATGCAAGCTGTTCACATTTTTATCTTCCTCAATGGTTATCTGGATGTGAGTCCAAAAGGACTTGGGAAATATTCCTGTTTATACCCAACATGTAATTTAGAATTGTAGAAGGTAAGTTTCTTTTGGCATCGATGTTGATGTAGAAATTTTAGATATTCGTTGCATGTAACACTTCTAAGAATAATTTTACCTAGTAAACTCTAAAAATGTGAGTGGTGGAATATAAAAGGATCGAGAATTAATACTTAACAATTTGAACTTAAGTATTATGAGGTGGTTGTTTAAATTTATGGGGTTCATATCTAACAAGTTAATAAAGATAGTTTTTCTTAATCAAACTTGGATTTAGGCTTGTGTCGTTACAAATGATATCGTGGTCAAACTCCCTCTAATTGGTAGAAAAGGCTGCTATTGGGATGGCTAAAGAGTGTGTCATGAGGTGGGGTCACCACTACTTCTAGGAGTATATTGATTGATTGATTGAACCATGACAATTAAGGACATCAATATTTCAAGTAAAGGAGGTTGTAACACCTTCAAGAATAGTCTCACATAATAAGTTCATGAAAGCGGCTGATGGAGTATAAGAGGATTAAGGATTTAAATTTATGTATTTTTTATGATCGTTTAAGTTTATGGGATCATACTCAATAAATTATTAAGGATAACCCAGGTTGTTACATTGCATGCAAAAAAATTGTTAAAAGAAAGAGAAATAAATCTACAATTTTCGTGCACCAAAAGGTGCACTTACGATTCTTAAAGGATAAAACTTTGTCATAATCGACAAACTTATTGGAAAATATCACTTGTCTTAGGATAACAAGTCGATAGAGAGATCTCAAATCAATCGGTTTGTTGATCTTGTGGAATATGTTAGTGGAGAGGATTGGCGTATGATGAGGGGTAAATAATGCCCTCGGACTTAAAATTTTGCACGAAGCTTACGGAAGAATCCAACTACCCGGATATTGAACAAACAGGCAGATTTGGCTCCACCTAACCCACCTATACTTAGACGGATCCGAACTTGCTTTCATCTAGGAGAATTCGAATAGGTCCGACCAACCGAAGAACCTGGGTTGACCAGAGTTGAAGAGGTGGCAACACCCACGATGGCATTTACCAGTGCTATTAATGGCCAAGAAACGAACGTGTTAGAGAATCTGCGAGGACCATTACGAGAGAGTTAATGTTGTTAGGATATTTCCTGTAGTATAAATAGGAAAGAAAAGCCCTCGAGGATTCTTTTCATGCAATTGAGAGAAGAAAACAAGAGACTTTATACTTCCCACCAATTCTAGTGAAAATTTGGGAGCATCACCCTCTCCTCAGATGTACATCTCATCAGGTAGAACTGGGTCACCAATCTCGTGTGTCTTTCTTTTTGTGATTACTCGTATCTGTTCTTAACTCATATCCCCTTTTATGTAAGGGCCCGATCAATTAGCACCATCTGTGGGAAACGATTATCAGTTGATACCATTTCCTTGCTTTAAATCCTAGCGATGGCCCCAACAACTCGTAATTCCTCTCACGGTAATCCCAAGAAGGCGACGGTGCAGGTGAAATCAAGGGTCTTAGTGTCCAAGGGACGCCCCCAACATGTCGGGTGATTAGCTAGATTTTATACGCGAGAAAGGATTGGGTTAAAAACCCGTCGTTACAGTGCGTAAAAATCCATTATCAAATAAATTTAACTAAAACTTTAGTGAGTCTCGAATCGAACATAGGGAAGCGAACGTTTGATTTAAAATCCACATTTATTTTTATAAAGCAAAGTAGCTGGTTGAAATTAATCTATACTAGCTTTTCTACTTAAATAATAACCAATAAAAAAGAGAGAGAATAATACAAAGAAAAGAGAGAGTGAGTGAGTGAACAAATACTTCATAACCATAGAACCATGTTCATTGCAACTACTTACAAAATTAAAACTTCACTAGAAAGCAATAAAAAGATAGGGATGAGAAAAATCATCCTCGACGGCCGCTTGGAGAACAAACTGCATTGAAGCACCTGGGAGAGAATGATAAGGAGATGGAAGAGGGAGGGCGAAGCCAGATGAATAAGGGATGAGACAGAGCAGCGTCACAGCGAGATCCTCTTCCCAAATGGTAGTGAAAAGACAACCACAAATGCTCCACGAAGGGGATGGGAAGTTGGACAAAAATTATTTTTTTACTTTAGAGGAGTATCTCGGGTTTGAGACTAGCCCCTGATAGCTTTGGAGAGGAGAGATTGATAAAGGAAGGGATGAAGAAAAAGTGAAAAGAATATGGTTATTTATAGGTGTAATCATGGGGGCAAAAGGGTTTTTTTAAGGCCTTTAAAATAAATGCAGGGCCTTTAGTGACGCTTGTGCATGTCACTGTAGACGTACATTGCAGAAGGCACGCATGCAACCTTGGCCATTGATAGCTGATCCAAGCGTCGTCATGTGACCACGTAGATGCCACCTCGTCTTCGTGCGTTCCATGCGTCGGTTGATCCAAGCCATCCAATCTTCATCGGATGGCTTCAATCAACCGAGAACCACTTTAGCTTCATTGATTAAAGGGTGACACGGCCACCCTCCAAGCTATAGGATCTAGATCGGAGGGCTAAGATCGAGCGAGAAAGCCTCTTCATAATGTAGGTAGGTTCTCCCTTCGAAGAGGGGTGACGTAATAAATGCGGAAATAAATATAAACAATATCACAGAAGACAACCAATCACACAATGTACACAATTGTTTTTAGGTGGAAACCCAAACCGGGTGAAAACCACCACCTAACCCTCTCGAGTTAGGATTTTCTGATCAACCTAGTTGATCAAATCCACTAACCGAATCACTTTAAAACGAGGGTGATTCAACCTCAGTACAACCACGCTACAAGTACGAGGGTAGCGTTCCTCAACCCCTTCTCTTCACGAGAAGGATTTTGTCTCACGAAGGAGATGGGAATTCGCAAAGCGAATACCCAACCAAATAACAAAGATAAAATAAAACAAGTAATCCTATAGAGCCAACAAAGGAATTTAAACCTAGCTTCTATAGGAAATAGGAAACTCCCCTTTGCAAGGAGTGCGTCGAGTTGATGACGCGGTGCGTGTGACACGCGATGGCGCAATGTCGCTCTCGTGAACAACGACGGGAGAGCGAGTGCGCAAAGGTAATTTAGCTCTCTAGGTGATGGAACTTAAGCTTGGAGAGCAAGATCTTTTCTTGGACATAAAAGGGTAGAAAGTATGTTGCTTAGGTGTATCCAAGTGTGTGTTGGTGTGTCAAAGGCTCCCCTCTATTTATAGAGGCCTTAGGAAGGCTTTGGAAGGCTTAGGAAAGGTTCTATAGCCGTTGGGAACAAAGCCCAAGAGAATCAGCCCGAAATCAGGAACAATCATTGTTCTGACAGGCTTATTAGACGTCTAATTCTGGCATCAGACGTCTGGAACTTCACTTTAAGATGTCTAATTTCAAGGTCAGACGTCTGATTTTGGGCGGGTCTCTCCCTGACTTGAATCAGATCTAAACATGGTTCTTGTGCAAGTCAATCAGACGACATATAGGACGTCTGGCAATATGTATGGACGTCTGGAAACCTACTTTTACTGTGGGAATGGATTTTCCAAACGTTGCAACGGCTAGAAAATCTCTGAGAAGAGATTTTGGGTTAGCCGAGGCAAAACGGTCAATTATCAGACGTCTGGAAAGGCCTAAGGACGTCTGATAAGACTCTAACGGTCATAATCTTGAGTGCCTGCTAAGCTAGCCAACGGTCCACTATCTGAACGTCTGGCAAGTCCATTAGACGTCTCCTAAGACGTCTGGTATAAGGTCTGGACGTCTGATTTCATCAGACAGAACTAGCTATGTCCAGCCTAACAGATATCAGACGTCTGAAACAACAGTCAGACGTCTTAAAATACTTTATCAGAAGTCTGATTTGGGAATTAGATGTCTGGAAGTGCTGTTTGAACCCTATATTGGTTTTCTAAGTATTCTACAGAAAACCTAAGTATTCTAAGGTTGTGCCGGTGTTCCTAGGACTATTGTTAGGGTACTTTGAGGCTCTTTAACATAATATTCTAAGGAAAATAAGAGCAAGAAAATAAAGACAAGAGATACAAGAAAGGATTAAAAAGAATCTATCATATTCTTCTTGTCTTCTATCTTCAATCTGTCGCTCCACGCGAACCTCCTCTGTTCTTCATTAAGCTCCTCTAATCCATCCTGGATGCGAGCTCGAGTTCCGTCTAAACACGTCCAAATTTGCAATTGACCTGAAATGTAGGACTCAAATTGCAAATGTTAAATAACACGTGTTTTGTTATCATCAAAACAAATGATCGTGGTGCTCTAGCACCAACACATAAATCGTGCCTCAAAGCATCTAAGTGTGCATCATCACGCTCGTTTGGATTGTGCGGCTCTCGTTGCGCCACATAGTTGCGTCTAATGCCGCTCAATCACCATCCAACGGGTGAATTTCATCCGCACTCGCATTCAACCAATTTAATTCCCTGAGTAGGTTTCGATCGTGCGCCAGTTGCTTAATTGTGATAGGGCGTTCGACTACTGTGCTACACCACCTTGTTTCTCGCGAAGAAGATTTTGCGCAAATGTTCTCTCAGCTGTTGGATTGTGGATCAACGGCTGAGAATAAGCGAGAGAGGCGCCTTCAGAGGTTGAGAGGAGGGGCCTTGGCAGGTTTGGATGGCTGGGATGGCTCCACGTTGCGCCATCTTCAAATGCTCATAGATGGTGCTATGGGTGTCAGATTGAACCGATTTTTACGTCGTTGGGTTGTAATAGTCAATTCAAACTCATCCGTGCGGTTGGATTCTTCATCTGAGATTCATATGTTCACCACATTGCCCCTTTGGACTTTGATCTTCCTCAAGCTGCATAAGGTGCTACGAAGGTCCGATTGGGGCAATCTCGAAGGTGTTGGACTCCGATCGTCACCTTAATTAGATCCGTACGATTAGATTTTTAATCCGATGCTCCGAAATGAATTGCCTTATCTCTTAGTCACAAAAAGAAGCGAATTAATACACAATTTGTACACATTAATCTAAATGCACGATGATGCATGTTATGGAATATTTATAATGCATGATGCTTATATAGTCCTCGGAACATGCATAAATAGGCATTTACCAATGTTATTAATAGCCAAGTAAAGGACGTGCCGGAGAATCCACGAGAATCATTACAAGGAATTTGATGTTGTTGAGATATTTCTTGTACTATAAATAAGGAAGAAAAGCCCTCGAGGGTTCTCTTCACGTAATCTAATAAAAGAAAACGAGAAATATTGTAATACCCACTAATTCTATTGGAAATTTAGAGCATCACATTTCCCCTTGACGTATAGCCCTTAAGGTGAACTGGATCACCAATCTTGTATGTCTTTTTTTCTGTGATTATCCGTATTTATTCTTAATTCGAATCCTCTTTTACTAAAGGACCCTATCAAAGTAACAATAAGGATCTTATTTGTACTCACTCAGAGGATGGGTATGTAATACTGGAAATAGCTATTTATAATATTTTGGTATTTGTTCTTTCTAAGTGATACATGTACATACAAATTGCATGGGATTAGCCAACTCGGCCTCTTAATGTTGGAAAAGACTAGGTTTTTGATTGTGCAAGTAGACATCCTTCTTTTTGACTTCATTTACGTACATATATGTATACATGTTCCCACATTGTTATGCTATTCTTAAGATGAACGGACAAAAATGTCCCCGTTCAATTCCTACATCAACCATCATGCTGGTGATGGTGTAATGGCGAGCTTGCAAAGATCATCCAGTGCCTGGAGAACAATAAAGGTTCCTTGGTGATTTTTTCCCGGAGCAACATGGATATAATAATATATCATGGTTATTTCAGATTCTCGGAACCACTTCAGCAGATGAAACTCCCACTGGTTAAAGGTCACTTCTGTCATGCAGTTTGATTTACTCAAACGTACGCATGCATGCATGAATGCAAAAGGTTAGAAACAATCGAATTGCCAAACATGAATGAACGAATGCGAAGGTCGAAGAGTGCTAATTTCCAATATATATATATATATATATATATCCACCACTCCTCACTGCTTCAAAATAAAAAATCATAGCACGCTGATTGAGGAGGTTTAGCTGGAAGCTATTGATTGGAGTGATCAGAAGGCAAAGTGAGCACTGAGGGCCACATGGTGAGGCACTCAACATAGAATTTGAGGATGTTGTGTGCAATGCATAGACATAAAGGAGACAAGAGAAAGAGGAAGCGGGGGGGAAGGATAGGCATCTAGCATCCCTCTCCTATGTATGTATATATAAGAGCTTTTCCATGACATTTTCTTTGCAAAGACATCAGAGGGCAATTGAGTGAGGGAGAGAAAGAGTTCACTGAAAGAAAGAAGAGTGAGAGAGGATAGATGAAGATGGCTAAAGGGGATGCTTCTGGGTCGAAGAGAAGAGGGTTCATTGCCACCCTCCGACAGCATAGGACAAGGCTCTACATTGTGAGGAGGTGCATTGTCATGCTCCTTTGTTGGCATGACTAAGGTTGCATTTGGATGCAAGAGCCTCTATATGCAATTTCTATGCCACTCGAAAGCTTCCTAGAGTGACTAACTATTGCATCCATGATGTATATTAATCCAAGCATCTAGTGGTCGTGAATTGATGTTAAGTTAGCATCTCCATGCAATTGAGAGCTCTTTTTTGCACGTAGAATTAGCCAAACTAACTTAGAGCCTTTGTCATCTAGGAGATTAAGATTATGTATATAGAGTCAAAATAAGCTTTTTTTTTTTTGTTCTTTTGTTTTTTTTTTTCCTTTTACTTTTTCCCCCTCATCTAGAGGGCTTAACTTCTTTTGTTTAAACAAATTCCTCCTTATTGTTCCTCAAGATGGTTATAATGCATGAAGTTTTATTGAGAATATTAAAACTAGGAGAATTTAGATCTTGACTCTAAATCATGGTTACATTGGTTAGTGAAAATGAGAGGTGACTCAATTTCTTCTATACATTATAGTCTTTCTACACAAGACAAAATAGTTTACCTATGAAAGATAGTCGTATTCATATTTGAATGTGAACCATCACAAATGGTAGAATTTTTTTGGAAGATCTAAGAATCAATCTAGCCATAGCAGTTGAAATTTGTTGAATATATATGGTTCCTATTCTGATTCATGGGCTTAATAGTTCATCATCAAATTGTTTTTGTTCCGATTTGAACCATTTCTATGAATAAGAATAACCGCCTTCAAATTGAAATTACTCTTTGTGTGTACTTTTTCATTTTTTTAGAGGTAAAAACGATGGCGTGAAACTTGATTTCATGACCTCTCTTATCGAAGCATTCTTTTAATGGACCCTATTAAGGTTTTTAATAGGAAAAGAATGTACGTTCACAATCAATAATCACATAGAGAAACAAAGGAATTTGGCTATTTAGTTTTACCTGAAAAAGTGTATGTTTGAGAAAAGTAGGATCACTCTTGGGAAATTTTACTATATTTTTTGTAAGTACAAGATTCTTTCTCTTCTTTTCCTCTAAATGTGTGTGATCCCCTTTATTTGAGATCACGACATATTTAAGTATTAGATATCTCATAATACACAAACCATTCATTAGGTGAGGTTTTTGGATTGTGATGATTAAGGCAAGATGTTTAGTCGTCGAGTGACAGCCATTATCTGGAGTGCAAATCACATTCTTAACATAGGGACATGGTCTTTAATTAGTCGTAATTGTCATCTTGACAAGTCATGTGTCGGGTTAAGTAACTAAACTTAGTTTCTCTCTGACTAATAGGACCTTCAAGCAAATGAAGACAAAAGTGGTCTGCCTGGACAATCAAGCGAACATAGAGCCTTTCCGACTGTGATTCCTTTTAGTTAGTTGTCCTTCTCCTTGCTTATCTTCATTAGGTAGATGATGAGAACCTCATCATGAGCCATAACTAGCTCATTTTGACCTAATACAAAGGATAAAAGCTCCTACATAACTTAGCAAAGGGCTTAAATTGAGGAATAAGTGTTCTGAAAAGAAAACATAAAATAAAGGTTAAAAACTGCAATTTCACCATTGCAGTACATAAACGAAATTTCTCAGAAACCGAACATAGGTCAAATGATCTAAATAAGATAAAAGTGGGTTGAATCAATTAGAAATGGGTTCATGTGCAATTTAAGAATCAAATGACAATCTGTAACCCTAAAACAAATCCACTTCAATTCACGTGGTTCGAGGTAAGGTAAAAATCAACTAAACCCTCTAAAATTCATATAAAAATAATCTCTAGGGTTTAGGACTTTCAATTTGGCCTTAGGAACCCATTTTGACCTACATTGAGAACCATGCCCAATTAATAACTTAATTTGGGTTTTTACGTAAATTGGCTGGTCAAACAAGGTCTGACCTAGAAATAAATTTCACCATTAAAATCCTTAGGTCACATTTAGTCATGCATAAAAACTTGAGCCTAAGAAGAGACCTTCTTGACCGACTTTACGTTTTGGTCCTCATCTTTTGAAACCCTCACATTTTGACCCCTAACTCTCCTTCGTTCTTTACGTTTAGGTCCCTCCTGCAAAACCTGAGCAGCACCATGCTCCGTCGACCTTTCGCGGAGCATGGCGCCGCGCAGGGTAAGGGGGGGCCTGCCAAGTCAAATGGGGGTGCCCTGCGTCGTCAGCCACCGCAGGAGCACCCCCCTGAGTGCTGCGACCACCCATTCCGCCCGTGCGAACGCACGGACGGTATGGGTCTCCTTCCTCCGGCGTCCTCCGGCGAGGGAGACACGTCGTCTCCCTCCGCCCTCCTCTCTGATTCTGCCCCTATAAATACCCCCGTCGCTCCGCCGTTCTTCCCAGCTCGGATATGACGGAGATACCCCCTCACTTTCCTCTCTTCCCACTCCGACAGACGCCCCCTTACTCCGGCGGCTTCTCCTCCTCCTCCTCTTTGCTCTGCCGCAATACCAGCAGCAGAGACTTCTTCCTGATTCTCCTCCGCGTCGCGCAATACCGGCGCGCGCTGCCTCTGCCCCGTCGTCGCTGCCGTCCTCCCCCACTGGGCATTTCTTCTCCAGCTCCGGTAGGTACGAGCCGGCAGCCCCTTCGTCCCCTTCGTCACTTTAGCTAGGTTAGAAATAGGTCTTCTCTATCCCATTTTTCTTTTCCCCCTGCTATTTTTATCTAATTACCCCTCAACCGCGCCTAATCACCCTCACCTTCTCCACCTCCGGCCACACTCCGGCGACCCGCTCCCATCACTCCAGCAACCCACACGGCTCGCCGACCACCGCAGAACCTCCGCCTCCTCACCCTGATCCTCTTCCGCCCTTCCACTTCCCACCAAACGCCCTCTGCAGATCCACCGAACACACCCACTTCTCCGCCCGTAGTTTGACCTAGGGTGACCCTTTTGCTCTACCACGCCCCCTGCAGACCCCCCGACCACCTTCGCCGTGCCACGGCGAAGGTCCTCCGCATATCTGATTAGGCCGAGAGGCCGTGTTGTTGTAAACAGGGTCTGTGCTCGCCGCCGCCATTGACGAGTGAAGAAGCTCTGTCGACCTGCTGCTCCAGGCGCGCCACGCCCAGATCAGGCTCCCAGGCTGCGTGGGGTGTCTTCGCGAAGTGCCAGGCTGCAGCTGAGGCGAAGTCCTCGCGCGAAGGCCTCGCATTGGCCCTCAACTGCTCGCTGCCTTCTCCGCACGGGCGCTCACATTGGGGTGGGACATTTAGTCCCACCTCGGAAGACTGTGAGCGAGCGCCGTGAGATAAATTGGAAAAGTGACATAACCTATTCGCCTCAGTTCACGAGGTGAGGTCCCCTTCACCCGCCCGATTACCCGGCCTTGTCCGCGCTTACGCCCCGCGGACCTGGCCCGACCCGACTAAGCCCGACCTTCACTCCTCGCCCACTACCGCACGCCGGTGGGCTTGGCCTCGGGCGCGACCCGCATACCCGATTACCCGGTTGCTCTGGGAGCTTTCCTAAGAGCGAATTCTGAGAGAGAGATGCGGGGGGGGGAGGGTAGAGTAGGTTTTTCCTTCTAACGAAAACCTTGAAGTGTGCAGGCACAGGTGAAGAAGAAGAAGAAGGACTTCGGAAGAAAAAGAAGAAGAAGGACTGCGGAAGAAAAAGAAGAAGAAGACGGAAGCTAAGGGAGACACTGTAGCAGCAACAGTTTAAGTTGTCTGATTGCAAATTCAGACGACGTCTTGAAGGCAAGGAAGAAGAAGAAAAGAAGCAGGACCGCGACAAAGAAGAGGAAAGACAAGAAAGAAGAAAAAAGAAGAAGAAGATCTGAAGAAAAAGAAAGAAAGAAAACAAGGAAGAATAGAAGACAGAAGAAGAAGAGCACGAGGGGAAGATTTGAAGAACAGAAGAAGAAGAAGAGCACGAGAGGGAGAGAAGAGAAGACAGAGGAAGAAAGAAGAGAAAAAGGAGAAGCCAAATTTTCATCTCTCTCTCTCTCTCTCTTTATTTTCGTAATAAGAATTTGTACTTCTAGAATACGACTTGCTCTCTGAGTTCGACCTCGGGAACTCTTTTATTTCCGAGTAAAAGGATTATATATTTAATGATGGCAATAACTAGCTATACTACAACGCTAATTTCTATAGTAAAACCTAGTCATAACGCCGTCGTCAGTAGATAATCTAGTGTTGCCTGTTTGATGAGTTTTTTTCCTTTGCTTGACAAGTCCCTTTGGGCTTGTTGTTGGGCCTTCACAAGTTCTTCGGTGATTGAGGTTTAATTGATGATTTTCTTTCCCTCACCACTCTTAGATATTAGTAGAGGGCTCTATTGCTAAATAAAAAATGATGGTAACTATACTTAATATGCAACTCACCATCATGGTTAAGAAAAATAAATTAAGATTTCTATATCCATGCCCTTTAAAAGTTTCTTAATTATATCTAAATCTCTTAAAAAATAAAATTTCTCTTGAAAGAAGGAAGAAAAGAAAAGAAAAGGAAAGAGGGGGCAATGGTTGGGGAGGAGGTAGGGGAGTAATGGCTAAGGAAGAGGAAGGAGGAGAAAGAGGGGTAATAATTGGGGAGGAGGAGGAATAGTGGTGGTTGGGGAGAAAGGAGGAGGGATGGGTACAACTTGGGTGAAGGAGGGAAGGTGACCTCTAGCGATGATCTTGATGTAATCTTAGCTCTTATGACCTTTGACGAGAGGTGCAATCCAAGTTTGGGAGGAGGAAAAAGGAAGAGGAAAAATAAAAAAATAAATGCAGAAAGAGGTACTGACGCAATTTCAAAATATCTATAAGGATATTGGTAAAATTTTTAAATTGTACACCATTAAATTTAACTTTCACGAGACACAAATTTGTAGAAGTATAATGTAATAATAAAGTATAGAGGATATTGATATAATTAAGTATCTTCCTAGAGGCATGAATATAAAATCCTTTTAAAATATAGACAAGGCCGGCCGAGTTTGGTAATGGAAAAATGAGATCCGGATCCGACGCTTCGGGCATACCCAAATCACCAGCGGATCCAACCCATTCTAACTCGCGTGGTTATCACATGATAGACGCGCGCAAAGCGCCACCAATCAGACGCGACCTCCACTTTCCTCCAGCACACACCTTTCCCGCTCATCCCCTCGCCCTTCGCCGCCTTCTCCGAGTCCGGGCGAAGGCGAGAGAGAGAGAGGGAGAGAGAGAGAGGGAGTTGTAGAGAGGGGAATAGGAGATGGGGATAAGTGGTCTCCTGCCGCAGCTGAAGTCGATCATGTCGCCGATCCACATAAGGGAGCTACGTGGCCAATGCGTGGCCGTCGATACGTATTCGTGGCTCCACAAGGGCGCTCTCTCCTGCAGCCGCGATCTCTTGAAAGGCCTCCCCACTTCCAGGCTCGTTTCTTTGGTCTCGGATTCTTTCCCATGGGCATTAGGTTTTCTTTGCACGGAGACTCTGGGAGTGGAGTAATGAAGTGATTCTTAGGTTTTGACTGACTTATGAGGAATGGCTGCTCCATGGCATTGTTGTGATCAAAACGGTTTCTATGCGTTTGGTTGCATCATAGGAAAAGAAGTTTCTTTCTTTCTTTCTTTTCTTTCTTTTTTTTTGGCACACTTCTAGTCGAAATGAAGCTCATGACTTATTTTCAGCAAGTGAGAAAGTAATCGAAAATTTCGAATCTGTAGTATTCGTGCTGTGAAATGCGATAATGGCACAAAGTGTACTAAAACGGGAGTAACAACTCATTCACAGTTCACAAGATAATGCTTTTATTGGATCCATTTTACATAATTACAGTCTTGGTCATTTTCCCGAAAAAAATCTACTCACATCTTGTCGTTTAAAGCCGTGTGATTTTGATCCCTATTTTGGTGGGTTGAGGTCGGATTTGGCCCTTCACCATGATGGTTGGGGGTTATTTGGTGGAAGATGGAATCCGTAAACGACTATGCAAGAACACGTAAAAACTTGTTACCAGGTTTGTGTATCTGTGGAGAGATGAGAATCTCCATTGGGACGAGCACAAGCTTGTGGATGCTTTCAATCATGTCATTCACAAAGGAAGCTCCTTAGTGTTTTATTTCCATAAATCAAGGCAGCAGTTGCATGTATTTTCCTCTATGCTCTCCGTATTTGGCTATTGCCACTGTTGGCATCCCACATTCTAGAGTTACCATGCAGCAGTTATCCTCTGAGGTCATCGGGGTGGATCGTGGATTAGTGTCTGGTTGCAGTAAAGTTGGTGATGCTTGATCAATTGGCTCCTTTAATCGTGGATTATGATTGGCTAGTTGTAACTACCAAGGGGCTCCCTTGATTAACGATGTGCTGCAACATGTTTAATCATAACTATTGGAGTTTTTGGAAATAGGTTCAATTGAATGAAAAGAGAGAGACTAACCCCTTTTATACTGAGAGAGGGGATTGCAATGGAAATTCTAATCCTATTTTCGAAAAAAATAATAACAAATCAAATCTCTACAAATAGAAAGAGAGAAATCAAATCGACTTTTGCATGAGCCACAGGCAGGCAAGGAGGAGGCGGTGTGTGCCTCTAGGTAGGGAGAGGTTTCAGCAGTGCCTCTAGGTAGGGAGGAGAGGAGAGTGAATCCCACCCGCTCTGAAACCATGTTGGAGTTTTTGGAAATAGGTTTAATTGATTGAAAAGAGAGAGACTAATACCCCTTTATATAGAGAAAGGGGATTACAATGAAAATCCTAATCCTAATCTTACTTTAGAAACAAATTCATAATAAATCAAATCCTAATTAAATCAAATCCCAAGAGATAAATCAAACTAACTTTTGCCTAATTTTCCTAATCCTAAAATATCTCTAACAATAGCTATTTTCTTATGGACGTAGATTGCTTGGGGATGTATAGTGACCCTATGCTTTGCTTGTTAATGAAGTGGCTGTAATGTCTGTTAGGCTTCAAGGCCTGATGGACTTGGGGGCTTATCTGAGTATGATTTTCATTTCGATCCTGTGTAGCAAGGTTTCAACTTTAAGCTCAGGTTCGATGTTCATTTAGAGCCAATCCAATTAGGGGATGCAGATCAAAGGACATTTTCGAAGTTGGATTCTGTCTGATCCAATGCCTAGCTCCGAGTTTTTTTTCCCTGATTTAACTTTCATTATCTAATTCTTCTAAACTCCAGGAAAATCCGGCATTCTCACCCATGGTGCTATACACATGGCTAAACTATTTCATTCATGATTTTGTAGGCATATTGACTATTGCATGCATAGAGTGAACCTGTTGCGGCATTATGGTGTCAAACCTCTTCTAGTATTTGATGGTGGGCTCCTGCCAATGAAAGCTGACCAAGAGGCTAAACGTTCAAGGTATGATGCATTACTTTTTTTTCTCTTTTTTTTGGTACACTTTGAACAATTGTAACAGCATGCTGTCCTTTTTGCATCTAATTGAACAGCAACCTAAGCTTTAATGTGATAGGTTTTCTCCATAAAATTTGTTTTCTCACACTAAATTTTTTCAACTCTATGCTAGAGTTATAAAGTATTTATTGCATTTTAAGTGCCACAGAGAAAGACAATCCTGCATTTTATTCAACACTGAATGAGGTGCATATCCAAGAAGGACACATTGCAGATTGGATTGTTAGATATTAGCTAGTTACTGTTGTTCAATTCAATCACAATCTTCTGATCATATAATCAATTGTCTCCTCATATAAAGGCCTTAAGCCAATTTAACATAGCTGATTTGGCCTTGGTACTTGATGTAATGACCCGACCTGGAATCACTACGTGAACTGGGCTAGACTGTGTTATTCATCCCAAGATCCAGCCACCCATCAAGTAACAAACATAAGACAACAACGTTCTCACATATGCATCATGGCAGAACTATAAGGACAGAAAAGAAATAAACCACAAACCACCACGAGTGCATGGAAAAGAAAGCAAGGTCTACAGCATAGCCATCACACACTAACATCAAAACAACAAGAAAAGGAAACTAGAACAGTTTTAAGGGTAAGAACATACTACAATAATCAAGAAGCACTATAACACCACAGCTGGGTGCGGCTAGGCCCAGCTCCCTCTGCAGCTGGTGGAATTGGCTGTTCACTTCCATGACCTAGGCACAGTAAAGTATGTTTCAGCAAAAAGCTGAGTAGAGTGACAATACGGAAAGCAAGTGTGTAAAAGATTAGCAGAAAGAGATTGCGTGGACAAGTATGTAGTATTTTTACCAAGATATTACATGTGTCATTTCCATTTCCCTATTAGATTTATTGTTTGCCTAATCTTTCACTCACCTCGTTTCTCATTGATATTTTCCCCACACATCATCATACTAAGATCGGATTATCATTCCTTTTAATTTCTTTATCCTCTATAAGGATGATCTTGTTGTGGTATCCTCATGGTGTAGGACGTGCACGTAGCGCTCTCCTGGCCAAGAGATCATCCTGTGCTTGTCTTACATCCGGTCTATCGCCCCGGGGTTATTGTTACAACGTAGCGGTGACTACAGCATGCGTAATAAACACACGGGAGGCTATCCCGTGCTGGTACGCGATCAATCGTTTCTACTAATGGTGCACACTAAACAGAACAAAATGGTACATGGTCAACCCCTCGACAACTTTGTGTATTATCTCCCAACTATCCTAGTTGGCCCCACATGGGTTCAACAGGAGTCGGTGCAGGAAGGTCGTTCATACCTCAGGTCCCTATTCGGAGAGGTCAGCTCTCTCTCTGTACAAGGCAATTAGCTCTTCTCAATACATGTGTATCTGAGGGCCATCTTGTCCCTACATCAGAACCAACTCGGTCGGTCGCGGCCCACATTCACAATTCCATCCACTTGATATCTTGTTTTTGAGTGACTACTCACGCGTTAGTTCTAGTTCGCCCTAAGGTTCAAGTAGATCCCTAATTAGTTGCTAATGACTCAGACGTCATCAGTACCAGCATTCTGTATGTATAATCAAACTTTAGTTTGCCTCAGAGTTCAAATGAAATTTCGTAATTGGGTTGCTAACAGGAATCAACATTATCAAATTTTGGTGTACACATTAACAAGTATTTGGTTTTCCCGCTCTTTGGGCTCAAGTTTGTTCTTAGTTTGATGCTGATGTGTCCATGCCAATTTAGTTTAGCTAACCATTCATGATGCTATACGCGAGGCAATACGCATTCCCGACCAAACCTGAACCAAGCGAGTCAGGTTCGCAATCATGGGGTGTATCTAGAATTATTGGGGTCATGTGTAAGTATATACGTGTACATTGGGCACATAAAAAAATACACTTGGGGTGTACATGTTCTGGGGCATTTAGTACAAAACAAAATAGATGCTGGGGGGAGGAGGGTCACCGCTCTACCTCTACTTCGGGGAAGAAAAGAAAATATGGCGGTCTTCCCAGACCTTCCATGGCTCTGCTCGGCACGCACGTCCTGTTTGAGTGCAACTCCTAGGTATCGGGGGGGGGGGGGGGGGGGGGGGGCAAGGCCATTTAAGCTTCAATAAATTTTTAATAGCCTAAATGCATATTAACCACCTTTCGGGCGTGATTTGGAGATCAAATGGACATCGAACCAGCCAAAAGATAGCCTCTGGTTTACGTGAATTGGCTTGAGCTAGTCTGGCCTAGTTGGTTCAAGTGAACCAGCCGCGCCCTCCCCCTTGCTGCCACATGTCGTGCCTTGATTGGCTCCCCATGTGGCACATTGATCGTAGCTTCCCGCCCCTCGTGATCCACGCCCGCGCACTTGGGTAGCATGGCCTTAGCCCTCACCTCAGGTGGTGCGCCCTCTCCCCTCCCCTCGCACAGGCGCCTTGCACGGTGTGCCTTCCTTTGCGCACGAATGCCTTGAACCTTGCCTACATTCGCGTCCCCACGCATGACCGTCTTGAGCTCCACGCACGCTCGCGCCTTCCCCTCCCTCCCTCTTTCTCTTTCTCTTTCTCTCTCTCTCAACCAAGAGGGTTGATGGGGCATCGCTTGAGGGTTTGGAGGGTTGAAACAAGGTGAGGGGTGCGGCTACTAAGGGGAGGTCCTTATAAGAGTAAAGGTTTTAGGGGATTTTGTGGGGTAGGAACATTTCGATTTAGGTCCCGCAATTCTAGTTTATTTATATGGGGTCTCTAAATCGAGACTTAGGGGCGTGAAATTTATGCCTGGCCCCTTCGCGAAGAGAAAAACTTGTAAGAGAGTCCCTATGTGGATCTTCAAGTGTGCATAAATTATTAAAAGACCCTCGAGACTTAGGGGGACTCCCCGAGATCATGAGACACTATAATTTACGTGCAACAAAAAAATCGAGAAACCCCCCGGGAGTCTAGAAAATCACAAAGTGACCCTTGGGTACTCAATTGACGCGTAAAAATTGTAGGGACCACCCCAAAGTCTCGGGAATCTTGTGACGACCCTCGGGTCGGTTTAAAAAGGTACAGGGAAAAGTCATTTGACTTGAGCTTTGATAAAAGTGAAAAAGTTTCTTATGATATTTTCATTATTGTGGGGGGTGTGGCCAGGTAGGAATGGGGTTGTGTTCAGAGGCGAGATGCCTTATGTCAAAAATCTTGCTCTCCCCATCTCTCAGCTTGTGTTTTGGGAATCTGCTATGTAATGACTATTGTTGTATTTGATTATTTTTCTTAATGAATTTGGGTGGTTATCATGCGGATAATCACCCTTTTGCTTTTCATAAAAAAAGAGATCTTTTCATTTTTGTAAAAATGATTGACAGATGAACTTTCTCCTTATATTGGATGAGAAAAACTAATGGAACTGGAGATGGGGGCATGCAAAAACTAATGGAACTGAAAATGGGGCATGCTACTATTTTAGTGGAATTTAAGTAGATATGTGGCTTTGCAGGACAAGGAAAGAGAACCTTGAGCGGGCAGTGGAGCATGAATCAGCTGGCAATTCTGCTGCAGCTTATGAATGCTACCAAAAAGCAGTTGATATTTCACCTGCAATTGCTTTCCAACTTATTCAGGTTATATTGTGTGCATGTGCTTCCTTAAATGCTTTTTTCTTTCTATTTGTCAGAATTCATCATTTCACACTTAAAGACAAATTGCTTATAATTTGGAACATTCTCTTGATGGTACATAGCAGGTCCTGAAGAAGGAAAATGTAGATTACATTGTGGCACCCTACGAGGCTGATGCTCAAATGGCATTTTTGTCAATTAACAATCACGTGCATGCAGTTGTTACGGAGGACTCAGACTTGATTCCTTTTGGATGTTCTAGGGTATGAATTTTTTCCTGTTTTTCCTTCTCATTTCTGAACCCCTAACATTCGATTACGCAAATTTGCAGTGGCTCAGTATTCGACCTCTATAACAGCCAAAGTTCCCTGCAACTACAGTTTCATTTGAAGCCCCAGATGCTTATTTTATTTTTATTTTTTATTTTTGGAGGAAACCTGATGTTAAGTTTTTGTGATCAGATAATATTTAAGATGGATAAATTTGGGCAAGGTGTTGAATTCCGCTCTGAGATGTTATCAAAGAACAAAGATCTTTCATTTTTTGGATTTACCAAGATGATGTTTTTGGAGATGTGCATATTTAGTGGTTGTGATTATCTTCAATCTCTGCCAGGCATGGGCTTGAAAAAGGCTTACACACTTATCCAGAATTTCAAAAGCTCCGAAAAGGTAAGCAGTCTCTTTGAGCTGCATGTCCTGTTTCTTGGCTATCTTTTGGCATATTCCTGTACTGGAAGCTGAATTTCTGCAACCTATTAATTAAACTACACCTCAATTTTGGGGCACTTTTTGCGTTTAGGAACTTGACTTTCTCTTGTCTAGAAAAAAGTTATGATCTTCCCTATATATTATACTTTGCCTACTTATTAAGGTTTAAATGGCCATCCCTCTCAGTTTTTGGTTGGATTTTAAAATCTTGATACTTTCTGGTCTTTGTTGGCCTCTGTGATAGATGGGTATCTCATGCTATCTCCAGCAATATGTGCAATGGTAGGAATCCTTCCATGCTTCTCCTTCAATTGTTAACCGCTTTTCTCCTCTTCAACTATGCCGTATCTTCCTGTGTCCATTGCTCTTGTTTATCTTTAGCTGCTTCAGTTGGATGTTATATTGAGTCCTCTTTCAGATATTTATTGAATATGTACCAAGCTTCTGGTTCTACACTACAATTTCAGTATAGATTCTTGTTCAAGAATTAAAATTTCTTTGTAGTATTGACCTTACCAAGTCCAAGCCGCTGTTACCGCTGCTTACAGTTTACAAAAAACTCAAAGCATTGTTTCCAGAAGAAATGCTCAGGAATACTAGTTCTTAATTGAGCTTGAATGAATGAAAAAATGGACAGCCTTGCATAGTGAACTGCAAAAATTCTTTCATGAGTAGGACAGAAGGCACACTGCACTGATTTTACTTTTATCACCCAGACTCTACATGCCTAAATTGTCAGCTAGCTTTTATATTCCAAAAAAATACTTTGTTTTGATATGCATCTAATATTGACCCACAAACATAGATCAGCTCCTATCATCATTCTATCTCCATGCTTAATCCTTGGATGGTTTTGCATCATCACATTGCAAGAAATGGATGGCAAATGGAATTACTGTTAGGAGGCAAACCACTGCCTTGATGTCTAGATGAATAGATATCATATCAGCTTTGATATAAATTGCAAAAGTATATGAATGTGGAATGCCTAGGCAGCTAGAACAGAAACACTGAACTCAATAATGGCAGGTTCCAAATTTTCAGATGTGCAATTACCACCTCTTTGTAATTTTGATTTTTTGTTCTTTGACGTTTTTGTTGTCTGCCACTACATGAAAATTTTGAAACAAGAAAGATTCAGTTACACCCCCCACTTAGGGCCAGCTTATGCCTCTCTTTTTCCTATTGCCGCAAACTGTACCCAAAGAAAAATGGATATCCTTGTCAGGTAGAACCTCAAGCTTGAATTTAACGACAAATATAGATCAAGCATGATCAGACTACAAGAACACTAGAATTTGGCATAGAAAACTTGCAAAGATCGAGGGGAAATACCTTGGGCAGAAAGAGATGTGGCTTTTTATTAAAGATGCAACCATGCCAAATTATATGGAGTACAATTGCTATTTATGGACCCAGACCAAGTAGATTTGCAGTAGGAATAGGACTTCACAAAAGGATTCCAAACATATCATAAATGGATCCTTAAATGGTACAAGATAGTGCAATATATGATGCCCGGGACCATTTTTCTATGGTTTCCTATTCAGTGATTATCTTGAACATCATAGTGAACTGCGTAGAGATTGGATGAAAAATCTATTCCCTTTGTGGCTTCATTCAAAAATATTCAATAAAAGATGGTATTCTTTACATGTTCTACATCAGAAGATGAAAGGATGAGTACAGGATGCTAGTATGTACATGATAACCTGCAAGGTAAAAACTCAACGTCCTCTGCTTTTTCCTTCAATTAGTCTTTTCCATGACCCACCTCCTGCTTCTTCTTCTCCTTTACCTCTATCTTCATCTCCTCCCCCATTTGTTGCATGCAAATTTTATTATATGCATTTTCCCAATTCTGACTCCATTCAGCAATTATTATTGTTGGTTCTTATATCAACGAGAATCTCATTTGGTTGATCGTTTGTACCTTCCAGGCAATCAAGCACTTACGATTCAGCACGCTCCCAGTTCCACCAGAGTATGAAGATGCATTCAAGAAGGCAGTATGGACTTTCCAGTATCAAAGAGTTTATGATCCCAACACTGAAGATGTTATCCATTTGTCAGATGTTCCTGATAGTCTTCGCACTGACTGTGACTTTCTGGGGCCATATCCTTGATATGATTTTGTTTTTGGTTTCTTGCATAAATACCATGTTCCAGTATCCAACTTTTGTCTACTTAACATTCTTACATGGTTGCCACAAAATATTGCTAAAGGGATCGCAAAAGGTGACATTGATCCCATCATCAAAATGCCCTTCATGGTATTATGGAACATTGTCTATGCTGATTTTTAGCCAACATTGTTAGCATATGCATCTATTTTGTATCAGGGGTCTTTCGCTATCTTATTTCTTGTACTGGTGTTGTACCGCAACTTTCCACCTTTTCATTATACAAGGAGAGGTGGGGCCCAATAATATAATTATCTTATTTCCTCTAATTTGGTATTAGAGCATCGGTCTTAGATTGAGATTTTATGTATTCCACTCCCAAGGCATCCAAATCCTAACCACCAAATCCCTCTCTCTCTCTCTCTCTCTCTCTCTCCATCGATGCACCACCTCCAGCGGGTCTCCCTGCGGCCCAACGGCGGCGACGAGGCAAGCACGTGGTCTAGCGACACAGCGGTGTGGCGAGCGCGCAGCAATGCTGTGATGCAGCACACGGCGGTGGCGAAGGCGGCTTTGAGGGGTCTGTAGCCCTGCTCTAGGGTTGCATCTTTTGTCGTCGTATGGAGAGAGCTCTAGGTACCCTTGGGGTTGTCTTGGGTGCTTTCCTTCGCACCTGGGTTAGATTAACACTCGTACAAGGGGGCTTTTTGATGAAAATGAAGATATGAAACCAGACAATTTCAGATCGCCTGTTGTTTCTTTGACGTTGGAAGATTTACTGAGGCTTACGATCGTGGATTACGAAGATGGATTCTTCATATCAGTCCGAGGTGACATCGGGCTCTCTTTTAGACACCGGTGTACTAAAAAATCCATTTTTTGGTCCTATCATCAAACTAGATGAGACCAACTACCCGCGATGGTCCCTAAACTTTTCTTATAACCATCAGAAGTCATGGGAAGAATCACATTCTTACGGATCCAGAGCCTACAACGAAGACTAGCATACATGCCAACTGGGATGGAGACAACGTCATGATTTGTGCATGGCTTATGCAGACTGTCATCCCCCAGATAGTGGATGAGATCATGTACTATTCGATAGTGAAGGAGATGTGAGTCTTTACGTAAGTTGTACTCACATGCTAAGAACTCTACACACGTTTTTAAGGTCTTTCACGACCTCGTTCACTTGCGTTAGGAGGGATGCACACTGTCGCAATATTACTCTCTCATGAAAGGAATGCTGGAGAAGCATCACTCCTACCTACTGGGGTGTGCCTGTGAGTCTGTGACTCCTAGAGGAGCTTTCAGAGATAGCTGGTAGTCTCCCATTGCCTATCAGACTTGAAGCTTCCGACTTTGGACGAAGCCTACAACAGACTTAGCAGAGTAGCATTGGACACTTTTGTTCCTGACTAGTGCTCAGATGTCTACTCGAGTCACGACCCTTGGACGTGGCAGGGGTGCTCCCCTCCCTGCACGTGGTCGTGGTCGTGGATGTAGACGTTCCTCTGGTGCAAGTGTTCGACCTTCGCGCACGTACTGTAGCAGGATGGATCACTCTGAGGCTACATGTCGGCAGAAGCATGGTAGGCCACCTGTGACCTATCAAGCAGCCGAGGTCACTGATAGAATCTCCTCAAGTCCAGACGTCAGATCCCTCAATACAGAGATTGAGACTCTACAGCAGCAGCTCGCCCAGTTAGCAGAGACATCCTCCTCTCAGCTCTGTTTGTTTGCTCTAAATCAGTGTTTTAAAATTGTCGCGTTGTAATATAGCCAAACTAACGCTCAAATAAATAAATTTACTAGAAAAAGTTCTGAGTTAAACACATGGAGTAATATGGAATTCAGTTCTCAAAATTGCAATTTAAGACAAGAAAGCTATGAAATTATAAACAAAAACTATTTCAGAATAAAGTAGCACTAGGATCAAGTGTTAGACTGCAAAAATAATGGAGTAAAATGGTGATTTAGATCACCAAGTACTCCTTACAATGATAGCTAATGAACTCAATGTATATATGTATGAAATGCAATCAAACCAATCGTCTGATTTACTAATCAAACGGCTTAAATTGCTCAAGCCTTTCTCTGTTCTTTTTCTTCTTTTTTCTCTCTTCTCTGCCTCTTCTTTCAGCTACATCCCTTCCTCTTCTTTGTGTTCTCTTACTTTCCTCCTCTGTCTCTGCTACTCTTCTTCCTTCAGCCCTTCTTTCTCTGCCTTTCTTCACACAGTAGGGGAAGCTTCTGAATTCGGCTAAGTGTTAGCCGGGTCTCACCAAGAGCAAAACCCTCCCCCTACCCGCGCAGGCTCTCCTCTCTTTCTCTGTTTAGGATCTGCTCTCCCAGAGCCATAGGGGTAATCGGGTTATCGGACTTAGCGTACTCGGGTCTAGGCTCACCGGCAGTGAGTGGTGAGCGAGGAGTGAGGCTTAGGCGGGTTAACGGGTCAGGCCAGGTCCGCGTGTAGAGGTCATGGACGAGGCGCAGGTGTGCGAGTGAGAGGGACCTTACCCCGTGTTCTGAGGCGATAAGCCACAGACAAAAACAATTTAAGCGCTGCGGAGCGCTCTTCAGCTGATGATGTGGGACTGTCTGCGTCCCTCTCCTTCGCGTGTCTGCAGCAGCACGTCTTCCTTCAATTGGCGTAGCTAGCGTGGTCAATGCGTCCAATTGTCCACCTGGACGTGTTTGCGAGTTGTTTCCGCGCAACCTGTGGATAGAGCCTAGAGCTCGCATAGCAAGAACATGGCTCCAAGCTTGCTTGGAGCTCCTTTGTTAATGGCGACGAAGGGTGGAACCTGAAATCCAAGAATAAGGGCCTCGCGGCCACGTTAGAAGGCTTAGCAGATTCGCCGTGGGGTGGCGAGTGTCGTGGTAGCTGTGTGGCGTGGCGCGAGTGAGGGTGGAGGTCGGACGGTGATGGGTTAGGTCGGAGATGATGGGTTTGTTCGGGGCAGTGTTCGGGTGGATGATAGATCGAAATGAGAGGGGAAATGAGCGAAGAGGTGTGGCGGAGGTTTTGAGGTAGTCGACGAAGGGTTTGGTGGTGTGTGGAGCGAGATGTACCTCACCGGTGGAAGACAATGGAGTCGCGGAGGTGTGGTCGAGGTCGAAACGGCATGTCGAAAGTGTTGGTGTGATGAGGAAGAGTTTAGGGAGCAGTTGAATATAGTAACGGCCGAAGTGGGAAGGAGAAGGCACCAGTTGTGGCGTTGCCGGCGCTGGAGAAGAGAACAGCTCTGGAGAGAGGGAAACAGCGAGGAAGGAGATTAAGGCGTTGGCTGGTACGGCTCCATGTGGGAAGAAATGAGGAAGAAAACTCTGCTGCTGGTATTGCAAACGGAGGACGAAGATGGACGGAGGAGCTCGTTGGATGTCGAGGAGCTTTCGGCCGAGAGAGGAATTGGGGGGAATCTTGGTCGATTTTGAGTGTAGGGAGAACGGTCTGATCAGGAGGTTCTTTTATAGACCTCAGGAAGAAGTTTTGAGCTTGGAAAGCTTGTCGGAGTTGAGAAATTCCTTGATACCCAAATCTCATGCATTCGCATGAGAGATTAGGAAGATTTTGAGGCGTGGGATTTGGCTTAAAAGGAAGGGAATTTCTTGACGAATTTCCTTTTCAAATTTGAAAGGGATTCATCAAGAAATCAAGGGGTTCTTTCCAAATCAAGGTCGCCTGAGCAAGTAGGAATATGTTTAATGGTGGCAGGGACCTTTTTGTGAGAACGATGACAAAATTAGGGATCTGTTTGAAAAGATTTTGAAAGTTAAAGGCATAGATGTAATCGGACAGGATCAACTTGCAAATTAGGTCAAGACAAACTCATCTTGGGTCTAAGTTTTGGTACAAACCTAATTTGGACCTAAGGAATCCAATTGTGAAGTTGGATTTTGATTTTAACCACATTTGACTGTGTAATTTATGCAAAAATTCAAATTAGGGCAATTGTCTGTCTGAGACTCTGTTCTGAGTCAAAACTGGTTCTGATGGTCAAATTAAAGGTTCCAAATCCTAGAGAATATTTTTCTATGAATGTTAGAAGGTTTAGGTAAATTTTATCTTGACCAGAACCTCAATTAATTAAGAGGGTCTGTTTTTAGGATTTCAAAAGTTATTTAATTCTCAAAACAAGTGCAAACCCTTTTCTGATTATTCTAACCCACTTGTTAGCCTTTTATGATCATTTAACCTTTAATTTACCCCTAGGAAAATTCGTGGTTGTACTGCATTCATGATATGATGGTAAAATTACAATTTTAACCCTAGTTTCTTGTTTTTTCCTTAAAATGATTATGTGGTGAAATATGACTTTGGCATTTATGTAGGAGCATTTATTGACTTAATTAGGTCAAAATGAGCTAGTTTATGGCTCATGATGGTGTTCCTATCAGCCTCCTGATACTGCAGCTATTGCTTCCTCTTCTGAGGCACCTACGACTAGTATGTCATCTCTTTTATCTCCTGGCAATTAATTGATTGACTCCAGTACGACCAGGCACTTGTGTAGCGACAGATCTTTTCCTCAGCACCAGTTACCCCAACCAAGACTGTACATGTGGCAGATGGGAAACACTCACCAGTTGTTGGCTAGGGAGATGTCTTTATCTCCGACCTCTCGACTGACAAGTGTTTTCTACGTTCCTGATTTCCCATGACCTTCGTGCACGTTACTGTGGCAGGGTGGATTACTCTGAGGCTACATGCCGGTAGAAGCATGGTAGGCCACCTGTGACCTATCAGGCAGCCGAGGTCATTGATGGAATCTGCTCAAGTCCAGACATCAGATCCCTTAATATAGAGATTAAGACTCTACGGCAACAACTTGCCAAGTTAACACAGACATCCTCCTCTCAGCCTCATGACACTGCAGCTATTGTTTCCTCTTTTGAGGCACCTACGACTAGTACGTCGTTTCTTTTATCTCTTGGCGATTAGTTGATTGATTTTAGTGCATCCAGGCACCTTTGTAGCGATAGGAGATCTTTTCCTCAGTTAGCACCAGTTACCCCAGCCAAGATTGTACAGGTGGCAGATGGGAAACACTTGTCAGTTGTTGACTAGGGAGATGTCTTTATCTCCGACCTTGCGACTGACAGGTGTTTTCTACGTTCCTGGTTTTCCATTGAATCTGTTGTTTGTTAGCAGTATTACCAGAGATTTGAACCGCTGAGCTATATTTGTTGCGTCTTCTTGTGTCTTGCAGGATAAGCTCACTGAAAAGATGATTGGTGGAGGGCGTGAGGAACAAGAGGTATACCGTCTGAGCCGTACTGTTGTTGCTGCTTCTGCTACCCAGAGTCTTGATTTTGCTGCGTCCCCTCACTAGTGGCATCATCGCCTTGGTCACCTGCCCATTGATCGTCTTAGACGAGTTCCGCGACACTTACCCTTCACACTACTCTCACCTGTGATGACTGTCAGCTGGGCAAGCACCACAGGGTTAGTTTTTCCACGTCCATTTCTGTTGCCTCTGTTGTTGTGTTTGATCTGGTTTATATGGATGTTTGGGATCCTAGTATTCCTGATCAACTTGGGAACATATATTACTTGGTGTTGGTGGATGATTTTTCTCATCTTTCCTGGAAAAATAAGTCTACTCTGGGACAGATTGTTGAAAATTTTGTTGAAAAAATAAAAACTTAGTATTCATGTTTTGTAAAATGTTTTTGATCTAATAATGCCTTACAATTTTGCATTACTCAGTTGCGTACTTTTTTTTCCTGCTGTGGCATTATTAATGAGACTACTTGTCTTCACACCTCTTAATAGAATGTTATTGCTGAGAGGAAGCACCGCCACTTGATGTTGCTTGTACTTGATTCACCACTCAGTCCCTTCTCTTTGCTAGGGTGACGCTGTTTTGACGGCTTGTTTTCTGATCAATTGGATACCTAACGCTGCTTTACATAAGAGAATTCCTTTGTAGGTTATGTATTTCAATAAACTTCTATTTCACGTCACCCCCTGGATATTTAGTTGTGTTTCTTTGTTCATTTGTTGGGACCAGGCTAGGATAAATTAGTACCAAGAGCAGTTAAGTGTGATTTTCTTGGGTATGGTCGGACTCAGAAGAGGTATCGGTGTTTGATCCGATTATTTCTTGGTACTTTGTTTTGGCAGATGTTACATTTCATGAGGCAATACCCTTTTCTACGTCTGCAACTGAGCTACCTTCTGAGGGTGATTTGGCACCCATGTCATTTAGACCTATTTCCTTTGGGACTTTTCCTGTGACTTCAGTTCCTACTGTCCTATCACCACCTGCTACGTTACCCTTTCCAAGTTTGAATGAGCCGCTTCAGACATATATTCGTCCTCATATTACCTTTTAGGTGCCCCCTCCCTTACCTCCATCATCAGATTCTTAGATAATCCAATGTGGACACTGACGCTTGTTTGCCACATGTTGATCACAGAGACATGATAAATGATATGACAAGTGATGATTTGGATCTTCCGATAGCTATTCGGAAGAGGTTACAGACTTGTGCTACTTACCCAACGGCTGGGACACTTGCTATTGATAGCCTAGGTCTCAGGTCTGCAAGCTTCACCCAGGCGTTGGCTGCTACTCACATCCTAGCGACTTACCACGAGACCATACTTGATCCGAGATGGCGGGCAGCCACGGAGGACGAGATGGCTGCTCTTTGGGGTCGTGGGACCTAGGAGCTCACTCCACTTCCAGATGGAGCTACGGTTGTTGGTTGTCGATGGGTTTTCATAGTGAAGTTCAACCTAGATGGAGGAATCGCCTGATACAATGCACGCCTTGTGGCAAAGGGTTTCACCCAAACCAATGAGGTGGACTTTTTTAATACTTTCTCACCAATTGCTAAACTTTCTACAGTACGGGTGTTGGTAGCAGTGACAGTCTAGCTTGATTGGCCCTTGCATCCGCTGGACATGCAGAATGCATTCCTCTACAGTGATCTCCAAGAAAAAGTCTACATGCAGCATCTACCAGGCTTTGAGGCTTAAGGGGAGCGTGTATGTAGACTCTGAAAGGTCATCTACGGCCTTAAGTAGAGTCCTAGAGCATGGTTTCAAAGGTTACCTTAGGTTGTGGAGGCAGCTGGATTTAGGAGATCGATGGCTGATTTCTCTTTTTTTGTTAGGAGGACTAGACGAGGTACTGCGGTGCTTCTTGTATGCGTTGATGACTTGATCGTTACAGGGGATGATGTTCAAGGTATCATTGAGATCAAGTACATCCTGGAGGAGCAATTTGTCATGAAAGATTTGAGGGCTCTACGATATTGTTTTGGTATTGAGGTTGCTCGAAGCAGGAAGGGCATAGTCCTGTCCCAGAGGACGTATGCATTGGATATTCTGCTGGAGGTGGGCATGCTTGGGGCGAAGGTAGCCAACATTCTTATGGATCCCAAGATGCCACTTTATGATGAGAAGGCGCAGTTGAAAGACAGTAGACAATATAGGCATCTTGTGGGCAAGCTGCTATACCTGACTATCACGAGGCCTGAAATCTCCTTTGTGGTGGGGATATTGAGTTAGCTCATGGTCAAGCCAACACGATAACATTGGGATGCAACATTGATATTGCTTAGATACATCAAGAAAGTTCCTGGAAAAAGACTTCTCTTCTCCAAGGGGTCTTTTATGACTTTGATTGGCTACTCTGATGCAAACTACGCTGGATGTCACGTGGCCGAAAATCCATTACAGGGTTCTGCACCTTTTTGGCAAGGAATTTGATCACATGGAGGAGCAAGAAACAATGCATAGTTGCTAGGTCAAGTGCCGAGCCTGAGTATAAGGCTATGGCTTAGACGACTGTAGAGATATCGATCAGGTCCCTACTCACTGATTTGGAGGTATAGTTTTCTAACCTGATAGAGATGCGGTGTGATAACAGAGTAGCTACCTTCATTGCCAACAATCTAGCATTTCACGAGAGAATGAAGTATGTAAAGATTGATTGTCATTATACCAGAGATATTCAAAATGGGTTGTTATATACAAAACCAGTCATATCTGAGGAGCATATTACAAATATTTCTTCCAAGCCATTGGGTAGGTCTTTATTTGATTTGTGTGTATCCAAGCTGAGCATGAGAGACATCTATGCTCTAGCTTAAGGGGGAGTGTTAGCATATGCATCTATTTTGTATGAGGGATCTTTCGTTATCTTATTTTTTGTATTGGTGCTGTAAGACAACTTTTTCCCCCCTATTAACATGAAACATGGCTCTTTTCATCGAAGAATAATGGCTGCTAGTTTTTTTGTGCAAAAAACTTGTGATTGCAGAATTCAGCCAAGTAACATGGGTTGGCGTTGTCAACTATTGGACTTGTAGGATTCATCCTGACGATGAAATTCAAAATTATTATTTTATTGGGCAATACATAAACTTCTAAAGCAGTTGGGGACAATTATTTAATCTTTGAGGCCATTCATCCAGTGATAACAAGAAAAGCTGCATGTTTATTCACCGAAGTGGCTATTAAGATGTTCTGCAATATGCAATCAGGGGTATAGAGGGATGGCCCACTACACTTACAGTAGTGGGTGATTTTTTGGTTCCCTTCAGTGGGTGCAGAACGTTTTAATGGTCAGTAACTCTGTGTATCGTAACACCAAAGCTGTTATATATGATAGGTCCAAAGTCATTAAAACAGTCTCCTGCCATTGTGCAGGGCAGGGTTACATAAATAGACCTCAAATTGTTCTGGATATTCCCCCGGACCCTGCACTTATCTGGAGTCTTGTGGACGAGGTTGCCCTTTATTAGAATTGAGAAGTAACATTACCCTGGCAGTCCACCTTGTGCCTGATGATGCAAGAGAACCTGTAGTTGCTGCTTTTGATGCCATCCTTGCATGTTTGTATTTCATGACATGACTGTTGCATATCTCACCATGAAGAACTGACTGAAACCAGTTTGGGTAAAAAAGTCAACATTGATTATGACATGAGAAAAGAGAAATAACAGGCTCCTTTCGTTACATTTCAAAAGATTATTGCCTTTTTTTTCATTTGCTATGGTTGTATTTCTTTTCATTTAAAAGAGAAATAACAAGTTAATGCATGCTATTGACTATGCAAGTAATTTGTTTCATATTTTTCTTTATTGTTTGGATTTCGCAATAGGTGGGGCCTGCATGCATTGATGGTATTAATAAAGCTTCTACAACAAGGGAGTTCAACCAAGCAAGGGAAAGGAAGAAACTACACCTTCCTGTGCAGAAGAACACTTTGACCAATTACTTTTGTATCCTTTAGATGCGCTCTTTTGCCAATCCGTAGTTATTTTTCTCTTCTTTATGTTATTATCAATATTTTGTCCTCCAGATTACATGCATCTTTTATGTGGCATTTTTCTTGTGGTGATTGTAAGCCAAACAGCATGTGCCCAATCCTCATGTCTTGAATCCTATGGCTAAGTTGAAGACCATTCCTTCTGTTGGCAAGATCTGAGAGAAATGTTTATTTTCTCAAGGTAACTAAATCCTTTAGCATAAACTTGAACCAACTGTGCCCACTCTTGAGTGTGGAATGTGTCCATTGAACTATCTTGTCTGACTTTATTCTTTTACATTTTTTTCCCATACCTTTCTTGCTTTTACAAACTCCCAAAGTGCTTGAACTAATGGTTTAAATTGGTGAATCAGATTATAGCCTTTAGCTGAATGTTGACCACATAAAAATTGTATACATTCTTAGCTCCAAATTGCAACTAATTACTATGCAAGGATGGCAAATTTCTGGTTGTGGTTGATGAAAGAAGTATAAGGGCTTGTATTGGAAACAAAATTAAAATTAGTAGGGTAAATGTTTATGATGATGTCAATTTTCACACTCCAACGATTTTTCTTACATTATTAAAAAAATGACAGCAGGATGCAGATAGGAGTACTTCTGGTGGATGATTTGGAAGTGTAGATTGTCATACAGTTATCATGTAGTTTCTTATCTCACTTACTGGATTGAATGGCTGAGTTATTTTATGGCTTATTAACAAGTATTCTTCCATGATAGATTAGCTATATGGATCTCCACCTCCATTTCGATCTAAGCTTGGTTTAAACGGGGAGGAAAAAGGAGATTGCTACGTGCTAACTTCTTTCTTGGTCAGCCCACTGATTTTCCTGCTTGAACGATTTTAGTGTTCATTGAACATTGTTCAAACCTTTCCTAGGAGTATGGCATAGGTTACTTCAGCATTGTAGTGCCTGATACCTGTATATTGGCTTGAGACATTTCTCTACCCTTTTTTACACTAAAAAAACAAGGCCACCTCGTGTCCTTTAACTGATGATCATCTTCTGACTAACCTAGCTTCCTCCATCCCTTAGGACCAACAAGGGGTAGCACAGGAATATTCAACCTGTTGTCCTTCGACTATGCTGAAAAAACATTGTTGATTGTTCTATGAGTAGAATTTAAATTAACTTCTCATACGAGGACATTGCTCTATTAGGTTTAACTGGAAAAAAGTAGTTTTGATTAAGCAACACAGTTGCTGATCTACAGTAGTTAATTGGATATCCGTTTTGACCAGTGTAGTTGTATGATGAAAAAAATGGTACTTGAATGCATACGTATGTATCCTTTAACACACGTAGGCTTGGCATCCATTCAAGCAAAGAGAAAATTCAAGGCTCCACAAACTAAACCTTCCAGTTTGGCACAAAGGAATGAAAGTTCACCTTGCTCGGAAGAGGGTGTTTCCCAAAAGAGTCTACCTGACGATGACGCTGGCTTTGGCACAAAGGGGTGCAGGGATTGGGTAATGGACTTTGGCAACGTTCATCTTAGTAATTATGTATATATTACCGTTTGCAGCTATCCTATTTTACATTTCTATGTTTTGATAATGCTCGGTGCTATTCTTCTGAAACAAATTTCATGTGCAGACTGTAGATGGATCTGAAGATAAAGAAAACAAGCCATTAGATAATGGTAGTATGTGAATTTTCCATTCCTTTACTGTTTACCATTATGATAAACTTTCTTTCTTTCAACTGATACTTCATGTGCAGTAAATCTGGGGAACCCTGGAACCCGTTCCTTGTTCTTTCAGCCAAAGAATGATTTATACAGGCCATTTTTGGCATCCCACAAGAAGCTTGATTCTGATTCTATGAAGGAAACAACAGATATTGGTGCCATTCCATCTGTGAACGATGTACATACTAACCAGAAAACAGCAGATATTGATGCCATTTCACAAGTCCCTAATTATGCCAAGTCACCCAATGGAAGTGGTAACAGGATTCCAAATGAAAATTCCATGCTTGAAAATGAAGATCATCCAAATTCTCCTCGTGAAAGTACACAGTTTGAAGATGTCCGGTTTGATAGAATGAGAAGCGAGATCGTTACTAAGAAACAGAAATGCAATGGTCAGTTTGAGGAGGTATGATATTTTGATGTGAAATCTTGTTGTACAGTTTTGGCTTTTGTCTCCATGTCCTAATAGCATATCCAATGGTTTTGTGGTTCCGTTAGGGAGATGGGACAAGGTCAATGGAAAATGTAAATCCACATTCTCTAACTAAAGGTATTGAATTTCTTCCTGATTAAAGTACCTTTTTTCATATTAGGTCTTATGCATTTTGCTTCACTATTATGTCTACATCTGTAAATAGCAAAAGTTTCAAGAATTCTGTCATTTTCAGATTTTGACTAAAAATTACAATACACATGCATGCTTCAGTCAGAACAGAGGAACAGCCTCCCAACAATTTGCACATTAATTCCAATTGTTCTCTCACAAAAAAATCCTAATGGCTGTCATTATATGCTATTTTCTTATATTTACAGCTTTTGAAGGTCATACCTAAAAAAGATCTTTTGTTGTATGCATAAATACACACATAGCAATGCTGCATGCATACACAATTTCATGTAATATGTCTTTGCCACTTTATTCAAAATTACTGTAGGTCCTCTTGAGCTCGAGCCCCACCCAAAATTTTTTGAGCCAAGCGTGAACTAGACCCGATTGTTCTATGGAGAATCAAGATGGTTAGGACATTCCGATCCAAGCTTGCTTGGTTCCACAGAAACTTTAGATATTTAGGGTCACTACCACATTCTTAATCATCATGGATTTTTTAACCTCTCAAAAAAGGACTTGTTTTTACCAGTGACTTCATTGGATTATCACTTATCAAATTTTGAAGGATTATTCTGAACAACGTTTACTACTTGGACATATTATATGTGAAATTTCATGTAGAAGAAAATAACTTTCAACACTCATCTCAATGGAAAAGAATCATGATGTTACTTTGTAAAAACTTGTAAGGCCTTCATAAATGATTTATAAATGCACTGAATTTCTAAAAATCAAGACCAAAAATGTTTGATAAACTATTATAAAATACTTTACAAAAAAACTTGATAAACTTTATTAGATTTAAAGATGGGTCTGCAAAAAATGCCTTGGCTCAAATAACCAATTGGAGCCTTAGGCTCATTGTGTAATTCTCTTATACATAAGTACCCTTCCAGTGAGCCTAATGATCAAATTTGTTAACTGAGATAACATGGTTTTTGATCAATTCTGTTTGAGTAATCCAACCATGTGGATCGAAAGTTACTAGTGAAACATATCATGCACAAAATTTTGTCAAGAACAAAAAACTTTTGACACTTATCTTAATGGAAAAAATAAAAATTTTAAAAGCCTTTGTAAGTGATATGTAAATGTGTTAAGTTAAAAAAAAATAAAGACAAATTTGTAAAATATTTAATAACTTTTGTAAAATAATTTAAAATACTTGACATGCTTTTTAAAATTTAAAGATGGATTTCCAAAAAATGTTTGGGCTCAATTAAGCACAAGTGCGACCTGAACGAAATGTTTGAGATTAACCTTTAGTCTCAATAAGCGATTTGAACCATTACAATTCACAAGTGCTTCTCTTTTGTTTTATAAAATTTGTTAATTACTATACAAAGGTTGTATTAGTTCATTACGGATGAAATGTGCTTGTGGAATGCGACCTGAACTTTTGCAAATTGTTTTGAAACTTTCCTTTAAGATAGTCACCATATATTCTCAATGAAATTTCATATGCAAGCTAAGTATAATCTTTCAATCCAGCTGTTATATGCATCACATATGCTAGTTGCACTATGTTTTCGATCAATTTTCTACATACATGCGCTTAATTTATGAGCATGGTTCCTCTTTTTTCTTTTACCAACAAATGCACTATAAGTTTTCTTGCCATTTTCACCATGCTTTTTTTTTTACAGTAACCTATTTGTTTTTTTTTTTTCCCTTTTTAACCCTAAAAACCTCCACCAACCACCATCCTGTATTTTCTTGAGTCTTGACAATGTACCCATTCAAAATAATTTGGCTCATTCAATGCATGACGTGAGTGCCTTTTTTTGCTAACGATATTTCTATATGTAGGGTACTTTAAAAAATGTACAAGTACTTCTGTCATTTCTAGAAAACATTTTTTGTTCTACAAATCATATATGACATCTTTACAAGTAAGAAAGCAACTTTTCCTTGTTACTGTCTCACTAATTATTCTTTTATATATATACACATACACATGTACACCTACATATTTAAGTGTTAGTTGAGGCATGGGCTAACCTCCATCAGTAATAGTTGAGGCATCTTACATATTTATAGTTCTCCAGTAAGTTATGTATCTAATCATGTTCCTATGGCTGTGATTGAAGGAATAAGTCTGGACTGCGACTTATCCCATTTAGACCGATATTCTGGTATAGCAGAGGAATCGATGAAAAGATTTGTTTCAATCATTTCTGCATTCAGATATAACCACAATAATGGGTCCCGGGTCAGTGGTTTACGTGCCCCTCTGAAAGATGTCTGCAACAATTCTTGTAACTTGTGAGTATTGCCATTGTTCAGCAGCTTGTTATTTTTGGAGATGTTAGGTGATGCATAAGACCTCCATGACAAACTTGCAGATCAACAACCTCATCGGATGAGAAAAGAAGAAAAACATCTGCCTCACTGGATCTTAGCAAGTTTGCATATAAACCAAAACTGTCGAAGCATGTCTCAACATCTACTTCATTGAAGCGTCCGTAACACCACGTTGCAAGTTCCAATTTGCTCATCCGATCCTCCTTTTTTGTGGATGGCAGGTAATTATCTTGATAAACAAATAGATGGCCCATCACTCTTATGTTCACTGATTATCCTAAATTTCTGCCATTGTTATTATGAAGATCATCATCAATGATCTGCGAACCAGGCCAAATGAAAATTGGATAGCAGCAATTATTTGGATGTCCATCTTGATGACCCTGCTGCTTGATCGTTCTCAGACAAAAAGACTTGATTTGTCTCAAGGTGGAATAAGCTTCTGCTTGATTGATTGTTCAGTTTCATCTGGATGGTAAAAGGCTACCATTTGATAGATATCAGAAGCTTTTTTGGTTTTTCTTGATGTTGTACAATGTCAATTGTGACACTAAAGTTATTTACTCCTTTCACCCACTTTCTGCAACTCCTCTGGCATTCTACAGTGGTTGGCAAGAAAAAATCCCTCGTGCAATTTTTCAGATGATTTAACGATGACTTGTACACATTTGCCCCCCGTAAGTGTCATACGATTCACAAAGATGAATAATGCTTTCGATCTACAATTACTCAACTTTGCATGGTATAATGAATTTCTCTTCCAGAATTCCTACCGGATCGGAAGAATCTTTGGCTGTGGATCTATGTGCTTGTATGGTCTTTGCATCGCATCGTTCATGCACCCAACATCTTCTTGTAGTTTCTGAAAAGGGTGATCGTTGGAAACTTTGTCAGTTGTCAACTCGTGGCATTTAAGTTTAGCTGCTTTAAATAATTTATACTATTTGTATTGAGGTGCTCGTTTTCGAGGATTGAGATCTGGTAGCTGTATTTTCGCAGGGAAGTTGAGCAGATGGAGATCGTGCTGATATCCTTGAAAGCACGCATGTTCTAACTGTAATTTTGCTGATGTTTGAGAACGAACAACAGATTGCTCAGCTGATTTATTTTTACCTAGATTTTCCAAAGGGCAAATCTGTCTAAGTGCATGCGCAATCACCTGCTATATCGACAGCGGGCCTTAATGTCTTTAAGAAATGCCTCGTGTTAAGTTTGGAGGTTGTGGAATTTGAACCGATAACAAATGGGCTGCCCAATGTGGCTGTTATTATTCTACCATAACCGTGGCCTCAACTAACTAATTGGTCAACCATACAAGGCCGATGCCTGTAAGCAAGTACATCTTTGATTGACAGGGTGTGCCTTGTTACACAAGTTTAACCAGAATAAAGATGTGTACATCGACCGCTTGAACATCTGTAAGGACTCGCGAATGTTTTCCGAATGAGGGGACTGTTAGAATCAGATGATTCCCTACCATTTCGATCCTAAAGGGATTACCTCATCCTTTGATTTGTTTAGCAAAAAATAAGGAATAAAACATTTATTTGGCTTCGATATGGTAGAGAAGAATAAACTTAAGACCTGGAATAAGAGTTGTTTGAGAAATGATTGAAGGATGCTATGGTAACCCTGCAGGAGTTCTTTAGCCATTGAAGTAGAAAATGAAATAAAGTAAAAATAACCTGTCAAAATAAATATAAATACATGAATCCAAATGGAGATTTAATGCCAATATGAAAGTAGGCAATATATTTTTAAGAAGAATGATACAAACACATCAAAACTAGGTGCTTATTGCTAGCATTAACAATAAGATACTAAAGGCGAAAAAGATGCCATGCTAGTTTAGGAAAGGATGAAACAGAGATACTTAAAATGACAAAGTAACAACTTATTTTTCAGTTGACAATGCTGCTGTCATTGAAGTTATCCACTCAGACCGCAAAGGTGATACCATGCGTATCCTGCTCTAACCACAACGCCTCCGCCTTCCGATCAAGATCCAACGGCTAGAAACCCACGAAGAAAATGGAGGCCGTTATCCAAATTATAAAAGCCTACATCCGACTGCCATTCCCTTACCTCATCTCACTCCACTCCTTCCGATGGCTGCTGCCTCCACTCTCCTACCCATCCTCCCCTCCTCTCCACTCCACCTCCTCCACCGCCCCCGCCACAACCTCCCCCTCCCACACCTAATACCCCGCAGAACCCTAACCCACTCAGCACCGTCGTTCGCGCCGTCCATCACGTCGTCAACGGCCAGCGGAGGTCCAAGGGCGAGGTCCGCCGGGAAGCCCCCACCTCTGCCCGCGAGGAAGAAGAGGGGCGCCTATGGCACCTCGAGGAGGTCGATCCTTAAGAAGTCCTTCTCGCAGGAGCCGGTGGACTTCACCTCCCCCGTCTCCGCCGACCCCGTCGTCGGGATCATCGGCGGCGGCGCCTCGGGGCTTGCGTGCGCCATGGCGCTCGAGGAGCACGGCATCCGGTGCACGGTCTTCGACACGGTTTGCGCCCGCTCCTCTTTCTGATGGATCCTCGTAAAGTGTGCGCGAACGTCGTTAATTCTGTTAGATGAGTTCGGGAGTGGTGTTGAGAGATGTGGTCAGCAAAGGGAGAGACTGGAGTGAGTGATTAGTGTGTCTAGATGCAAAACACCGGTACGTGTGGATCGGATGATGTCGGTTCGGTCGCAGGTGGAAACAGAATATATCCATTATGGATAACTGGTTCGGTTGCTTATGAATTTAATTGGATATTTTGGGCTTACGGGGATTTCCAATGAGTTCATCAATTTAAATGATGTAGACTTTTTCTCGCCAGGGAATGGCTCAGCGGTTCAAGAGAAACGGGTTTGCTCAAATGTGGTTGCTACTTGCTTGATCGAGCCTCGGCCGATCCGCATTTACTTGGGGAGCAAGGCATGTGTGCTCTGTCTTGCCCCTTTCCCGTAATGAAAAACACCAATACTAGAAATGCAAAAATTTGACAAGTTCTAATGGCTTTTTTGTTGAGCATACTGCACTTGTCTTTCTAGACCTGAAAGGTCCACAATAGCTAACGCCTTGCTCACAACGAGAACATGTAATGGCTCCCCGTTTAATGCAGATGAGGTTTTTTTTTCAAAAAAAGGGATAGTTTGATTGTTTCCTTGATGAGGGGAGAAAAATGACGTCATGAGTTGGGCCATGCGAAGGATCCGACTGCTCGACAAATAATGAAAACCCGGCACCTCAAGGTGGATTTGTATACCTGACAGAATGATGGGTCACTCTAGGTCCGAAAACCCACCAATCGACATACTTGACACTGTTACTGAGAAGGAACCATACGAAGTACAGAATCAAATTATGATCGTCTGTCGGTTACAACACGACATACTATTTTTAGTGGGAATCCCGACATTGTGGGAACAAAAAAAGAGGCCCGCAATTGAGGGAAGTCCACCCTATAAATACTAGGGGATGATTAGCTTTTATTTTTTATGCAATCAAAGATAGAGAGAAACAGAGAATTTGTACCACTCAAATACTAGTGCATATTGGAAGCATCATCCTTTCCCAAGACGTACACCTTTTCTTTGGTGGAACAGAATCACCAAACCTCATGCGTGCATTTCTCTGTGATTGTTGATTCGAGATTCCTATTCTAAGAGCCTTGATCAATTTATGGGTCATACTCTGTAGTTGTTTTTTCCCTTTTTTTGAAATTTCCCCCTTTTTTATGGGTTGTTTGATGTGAACAGCCCTTATAAATGGTAGACTTGATGTACTGCATGCAAGTTATCAATGAAATATGGAGGAAATTTTCTATATATTGAAAGTTGTTACAATACATCCTTAGGTTACTGGCTTGCCATGTGCGAAGGACTGACTTGCCACTAAATGTTTATGACTTATAATGGTCGGCGTCGTTATGTTTACATATCTTGTAAAGCTCTTCCCAGTTGGTATGCAGCTTGTCGCTTAACTCTGTCGGATGGGATATCCCGTTGCGATGCAACACTAAGTCTCTCTCTGTGAATTTTCTCTTCTTAACCCGTTTGTCATGGGAGATTGTTGTCTTCTTGTACATATCTGCTACCTTTGATGCTTTCTCCCTGACTCCGTCTACCAAGTCTAACGCCTAGCAGACTTGGTCGTCATTAAAGAACGGGTCATACAACTGGGAACGATATGTGGGGAGTGTTTCTATCGGTAGCCGAGCCTACATATCGTATGCCAAGTTGAAGGACATGTGGCCAGTTGTCTTCTGACTTGTGCGATATCCCCAAAGGACGTTCGACAATTTATCCGTTCCTTTTGGTGAATTCAGCCATCTTTTAAGTACGAAAATGATTATCCGGTTGGACACCTCTGCTTGTCCGTTTGCCTGGGGGTGGGTGACGGATGTAAAACAAAGCCGAATGCCCCCAGCTCACGCAAAAATCCTCAATTTTTTTGGAGGCAAATTGCATGCCATTGTTGGTGACAATGGCCTGTAGGCACCCATATTGAGCGATAATGTTATTACGAGCAAATGTTACGACTTTGTCCATTGTTGGGCTAACCATGGCCTCTGCCTCGATTCACTTTGACAAGTAATCTACCGCTACCAGGATGAAACGCTTATGAGCCGGTGCTGGCGGGAAGGGGCCAGCGAAGTCTATTCTCCACTTGGCGAAGGGAATTGGAGACGTAACATGTACCATATTTCCAGGCAGGAGGTGATGGATTAGGGTAAATTTTTAGAACTTATCATACTTGCGTACAAATTCTTAGCACTGCTGCTTCATTTGAGGCCAAAGGTAGCCTGTTTAAAACACGTGAGCTATTATGGCTTTGTACCATTCATGATTGCCGCAACTAGCCCCGTAAGCCTCTTGGATTGCTTGTGCTACTTTTACCAGGGTGAGGCAACATAATAGGAGGGTTGAATATCCCCTCTTGTACAATTGCTCGCCTATTAGTGTGTAGCATAAGGCCTTTAGCTGGAAAGCCCTTAGGTGAGGTACTCCCAGCGACACCTCGCCTATCTTCAAGAAGGTTATTATCGAAGCCATCCAGGAGTCGACTAGCTCGATCACCAACGCTTGCTGGGGAAACACTGAAGGTTTGCTTAGTGTTTGCAGAAGTATGTCATCCTCCTGTCCCTCAAGAATGGTCGAAGCTAGGCGGGTTAAGGCATCTGCCAGTGAGTTGTCGGATCCAGGTATCCGCTTAACTATGGCTGCCGCAAAAGTTAACAGCTCCCCCTTCACATGCTTCGCGTAGAGGCTCATGTTGGAGTCCTTAGTCTGATACTCGCCATTAATCTGGTTGGCCACTAGATGAGTCCGTATGGACCTCCAAACACGAGGCTCCCATGGATTTAGCCACTCTGAGATCGACTAATAAAGCTATATATTTCGTTATATTGTTGGAGGTGGGGAATGCTAACTTGATGGCATACTTATGAGCAAGGTTTTAAAAAATGCGAGGTGGTATCGAGGTAGTTTGCCCTCATCAAGGCGATGTATAAGCCTCAGGATTTGCATAAAAAACATAAAAAATGATATGATATATACTTGTTAAGTGCTAATAAGGCAATGATAATGTATTTTTAAAAAAAATAATAATAATGTAAATAACACATTTTCATAATATTTTCTCTATTATAACATTAAAAGATCGAAACTAAATAAAAAATGACATTTAAATAAAAAGATAAACATCCATATAATATAAAAGATTAGAAACCATAACAAAAGCACAAACTAAATCAACTTCTCAAATCATTGGGAGACTTAAGAGTTAAAACATACATTAAAATGAAGGTACATGAGACATCTACATCAAAAATTCAAAAGAATTAAACCACATTGTAGACTCTAGTCTCCTCATCCCTGAACACCGTCAAGCTCATCAATTTTGTCGCTAGGGCTAGGCGCATCATTCCAAGAGTCATCCATATACTTCATCTTAGCCTCATCCTCTACATCTTCCTAAAAGACCTAACCTAAACATAACTACAAACATGTAAATGATGTAATGTAATCTAATCTATAAGAGATTAGTTATCAAATAAACAACTTAAATGACCTAAATCTGAGAAATAAATAAAACTAACAAATTCAGATGACCTAAATAACAAAATCCACCAGCAGTCAAACTAAAAAATCATAAAATCCTTTTGAATACACTTAAAACACCAGCAAAAGCTACCTAAATAACCACAAATTAGTGAAATAAAACTGATTTGGGGCCCTACACATCGCATCGCCCTACCTATACGGGACTATTGACAACGAACGACGATGCTAGACTGTAGTGTGGCACTCCTAGACCACCAACGATGCTGTTGGATTGTAGTGCGGCGCTCCTGGACTACCGATGGTGCTGCTGCACCACCGGCGATGCTCCTTAGACTAAGGCGGTGCCTTAGACTTGCCTCACCGCCTCGCTATGCCTCGACTAAGTGAGGCACACGCTTCATGCCTGCAGATCGAGGCTATCACCTCAAGGTTATTTTAGGCCACCTCGCCTCGAGGTTCATTTTTTTAAACCATGCTTATGAGTAATGCCGTCAGGGACGTTCAAGGCAATTCCGGTGCCAACTCCTACCATCATGGAGGATCTATCAACATATAATTTCCATGGTAAAGTGGTGGGAGGATTGGGATCCGTGAATTCTGCCACAAAATTCACCAGGACTTGGCCCTTGATAGACTTCGATGGTTGATACGTTACATCAAACTTTGCCAGTCCATGGCCCACTTCATCTGTCTGGTTGACCCAGGTAGCCTATAAAGCATCTGGCGCAAGGGGTAATCCGTGAGTACAATTATTGTGTGGGCCTGGAAGTACGAGCTGAGTTTTCTGGCAGACGTCACCAAGACGAGGCCTAGTTTTTCGATCACGGTGTACTTTGCTTCTATCCCCGGTAAGTTTTGCTCACAAAATACACTGGCTGCTGTATGTTGTCACATTCACATAACAAGATGGCACTGATTACCGTCATTGAGATCGCCAGGTAGAGGAACAGGGTTTCCCCACCTCTAGGGCCTGCGAGGGCGGGAGGCTCTTGAAGGGACTTCTTGACTTCTTCGAGGGCCTGCTAGCACTAAGGGGTCTAGTGCGTAAGCCAATTTCCTTTTCCTTTTTTGATGCATTCAAAAAAGGGAAAACATTTGTCGGAAGACCAAGACAAGAATCAGCCTATAGTTGCAATCTTGCCAACTGACTGTATTCCCTTTAGGTTTGTCGGGGGGGTTAAGGCCATAATCTCCTGGATTTTGTTGGGATTTGCCTCTATTCCCCGGTTGGAGATCATAAAACCTAGGAATTCTCCTGAAGCTACGCCAAATGCACACTTCTTAAGATTCAAACAGAGTAGGGTGTTTATCAAAACTTGGAATACCTAGGTTAAATTCCCTAAGTGTTGGGAGAAGTTTAACCCCTTGACAAGCATGTCATTGATATGCACTTCAAATGACTTTTCAATTAAATGGGCAAACACCAGATTTACAAGACACTGATAGGTAGCTCCAGTGTTTTTCAGGCCAAAATGCATAACTCTATATTGGAACAAACCCCTATTAGTTATAAATGATGTATGGGGTTGGTCGGCCGAAGCTAGACTTATTTAGTGATAACCACTGTAAGTGTCGAGGAAAGACACGTGAGATTGCCCGCTGCAGGAATCCACAAGGCATCAATTTTCAGTAGGAGAAACTTGTCCTTAGGGTAGGTTTCGTTCACATTTGTGAAGTCCACACACATCTTCCACTTTTCGTTTAACTTCCTGACCATCACAATATTAGATAGCCACTCCGAGTAGATGGACTACTTGATGAATCCTGTTTTCAGTAGTTTGTCTACTTCTGCAGCGGTCACCTGCCACTGCTCGGTTGGTTTATGTCGTTAAGTTTGTTTGATCGCTCGAGAACTCGACTGTATATTGAGCCGGTGCTCGATTAGAGATGGATTCACTCCCAGCAAATCATTGGCTGACCAGGTAAAAATGTCCGCATTGGCCCTTAGCAGTAGGAGTAACTCGTGGACTTCGTCCGTAGATAGCTCGATCCCTAAGTGAACCAGCTTATCAGTTGCATCAAAGTACAACTGAATGGTCATGGTTGAAGAACCAGGCTTCATCTCCTGCGTCGGTGGCTAAGTAGGGGGTTCATTCTCCTGCAGGGTGTGGACCAAATTTCTCTTCTTGCCCCATTTGTGAGGTTTGGGGGGGATTCTCTCCATTTGAGGGGGGATTCACTCAAGCTCAATGCGCAGCAATTCCCAGACAACAAACTGGTCTCCATGGATAATCCTGACTCCACGCAGAGTGTGGAAGAGTATGAACTGGAAGTACGATGAGGGCCATCGTCAGCCCCGCCACTATGAAAGTGGTCATCCTGCTGAGGTGTTTATCTCCGTCGCATATCGACATTGGCAGACTGATTTCTCCTTTAGGCATCACTTTATGGTTCTCGAACCCTTCCACTAACAGGCTTAGCGGAGATAGGTGTTCCTCTCTCAGCCCCAATTGCGTGAGGGTCTTAAGGTAGAGGGCATCCACGGTGCTACCCTCATCTACAAGGAGGCGGGGTTGTTGGCGCTTGGCCAGGAGGATTGTTACTAGCAAGGGGTCCGTGTAGTCTATCGAATTTGGTAAGGAGAAGTCTTGAGGCGACTTGCCTGATGGAATTCCTTTCTCCCCATTGCAAAGTGGGATACACATACACCTCCCAGGTGGCCTTCGCAGGGGAAAGGGTGAACCCCAACTCTCCAAGGGGCTGAGTGCTGCATTGATGCTAAAGATCACGTCTATCTATCCTTCAACCGATTGTTGAGTAGACAGCGCCGGCTGGAGCGACAAGGCCCCTACCCCTTTGATGTTCCGGTTGTCCAACCTTGAGTGCTGCCATAACCTGGTGGTGATACTCATTAGGTGGGAGTTCCACCGGGATCTTTTGCTGTGCAGCTGGGGCCCTGGTCTTCACTACCCTTTGCTTTGGAAGGGACATTACATGGACTCCCTGGAGCTGTTGGAGCTTCTCCCGATGATAGTCTTCAGGAGCCTCCACGGGACGTTTTCCCTTGTCTTTACCTTCATTTCATTTGACGAAATGGGATAAATTGTTGTGTCAGATCTGAGACTTGATCTGATTGCGCAGATCACGGTAGTCTTCCATGGCGTACCCCCGAGCCTAATGGTATTTGCAATAAGACCCAATCTCTGACTTCTTCTTTAGGGGCTTTGGTGGGGGAAGCAAGTCTTTGTCCGTAGACCACACCTCTGCTAGCATATCCGCCTAATTCAAGGCAGGGGGAGTGTATTCTTCGTATGGGTCCCACCAGGTTGGTAAGGGTCGTTGAGCCGGTCCTTTAGATCTGGGAAGTTCCCTTTCTGCTTGTTGAGGCGGTGGCCATTCCTGGCTGATATCGGTGCTGCCTCTATTGGGATCCTCCTTGCCTCGAGGGAGGCACGGTCCTCATAGTGTCCATCAGCCAGGCGGCTACGGGAGCGGAAGGAGTTGTTTTGCTCGGCAAACTTAGTGGTGCGATCTTAGAGCTCCGCCATGTCCCTTCGAGGGAAATTGTCGATGTCATACCAAAATCGCTAAGTCAGCAAGCCTGACTTGAAGTACTGGATATTTATAGCATTGTGAGAATGCTTGCACTTAAAGTATCGAGTTTTAAACCAGTCTAGATCAGACCAGAAAGACTCCATCTTCCTCTGTCAGATTTCTAACAGCCTCTTAAGATTATTCCTGATCCGTTGCTGACCGGCAAAATATTGACAAAACTTGTTGGCCAACTCCTAGAAGCACATGCTTTTGCTTGCCGGCAGCTCGTTGAACCACTCATGGGCCATCCCAGAGAAGTAAGATGGGAACACCTGGCAAAGGACTCCATCTGGGCACCCATGGACCAGCATCATTTGCCTGTAACTCCCTACGAAGCTGTTAGGTCCAACGTCCCATCGTATTAAGCCATGACGGATTGCTTGAACTTCCCGAGGAGCGAAGCGGTCATCACTTCCTCTGAGAAGCGGTACGTGGTTACATACGCCCGAGGCCTTATGCCTCTCATGGCTCAGGTGACCTGGCGGACGATCTCGGGGATTGAGCTCTGCCACTAGTCACCAGGGGATCAGCCCTCGACTGCTCATCTGACTCTCGTGGAAGTGAGAAGGGGGCCTTTGGTGGGCTAGGAAAGACCTCACCCTTTTGGCTACTAAGCTCGCGCTTCATCTTTTCGAGCTACTCGCGCAAGCGAGCGTTTTCTTCTTCCACCACGCGATGCCACTTTAGCTAGTCGTCGGTAGGGGAGGAACTCTAGGGCTTTTTTTGTCGGAATTCCACCCGGTCCTTCATCAGTTGGATCTCCTATAGTTACTCTGCCACCAACTGTTACTCGGTCCTTAGGGCCGCCAACTTAGCCTCGTACTCATCTTCCTTTGCTATATCAAGGAGAGCATCCTTCGGAGGGCTTTCCTGAAGGGGAGGCTCTTGAGGCATACTTGGTGGTTGTACCTCCTCGTCCTTGCTTAGCCTAGGGGCCTGCCGGTGTTTCCTTGACACAGAAACACTGGACTTCGTTGGGCAAGGTTTTTCTAGGTTAGCGCGAGAAGAGTGACGCGTAAAAGGAGCCATATTAAGAGGGATGGAGTGGAGAAACATAGCATTGCACGTTTCCCACAGACAGTGTCAATTGATCGAGGCCCTTAGAATAGGAACCTCGAATCAACAATCACAGAAAAATGCACGCACGAGATTTGATAACCCAGTTCCACCAGAGAAAAGGTGTACATTTGAGGGGAGGATGATGCTCTCAATATGCACTAGTATTCGAGTGGTACAAACTCGCTGTTTCTCTCTTTGATTGTGCAAAAACTAAAAGCTAATCTTCCGCTAGTATTTATAGGGTGGACTTTCGTTGGTTTCAAGCCTCTTTTTTTATTCCCACAATCTTAGAATTCCTACTAAAAATAGTATGTTGTGTTGTAACGATGGGCGATCATAATTTGGTTCCGTACTTCACATGATTTCTTCTCAGTGGTGGTGCCAAGCTTGTCGATTGGTGGTTTTCCGAACCTAGAGTACCCGTCATTTGTCGAGGATACGGATCCAGGTAAACAGGTCCACCCTGAGGTGACGCGTTTTCACTATTTGTCGAGCAGTTGAGTCCTCCACGCGGCCCAACTCATGGGGTGATTTTTCTCCCCTCGTCACTCATTGTTGATAACCTAATCTAATCAAATTAAGGGAGGATTAGAATCCTATATGATCTTATTCAGTAGTGTCTACTTGACGTAGATTGGATTGTGTATTGTGCACTATTTACTTGGGGGTTAAGAAACTGGTGTGAAGGCCCTGTCGGTCTGTTGGACCAGCCACTTTTAGATCAAAAAAGAAGGCTAAGGTCCTGGCGGTAATGTGGGGGCATTTGGCTTGGGAGGAATGTGGCGGTCTTCAAGGGGCAGATTCCACATGCGGAGAACTTCCTATCTTGTATTTCTTGTTGGATGAAGTTCTGGACCACAACCCTGTAATTCTTAGCTGTTTTGGCCTATTTTTAATATAATTTTATGGTGGTTATCAACCAGATAGCCACATTTTCCCTTTAAAAAAAAAAGGAAATTGGTGTTAAGAAATGTAAAAAGTGTTAACATTTGTTTTTGTTTACTTGTAGAGTGATTTTAGCATCAATTTCTGTTTATTTAAATTGGTGTTAAGCTATGGTGTTTACTTGAATTGGTGTTAAACACCAGTTTCTAGAGAGTGGAGTTTGGGTATGGGTGAGTTACAAAGTTAACACTTGTTTTGCTAACATCCCTTGAAATTAGTGGTAGCAAAACAGTGTTAACCTCTCAAAATAGGTTTTAAGGCTATGCAAGCTAACCCCTCAAGTAAACGAGGGTTAATCCCTCAAAAGAGGGGTTAACACCTATTTACTTGACCAGTTAACCTTGTATCTGGTAACTCGGGTTTGTTTAACACTGATTTCTACTGGTGTTAGCCAAACTCATGTTAAAGTTGTACATCACTTGCGCCTCTGATAGCCCTCGCATTTCATATTCCTAGTACCATGACCAAGTAAATGCCACGAGGGTTAACACCGCAACCTAACATCAATTCAATTAAACACAAACTAGTGTTAGCATTACTATATAAATAAACACAATTATGGGTTGACACCAGTTTCATGTTTCTTAACACAACTTTCCTAACCTTCCAAGTAAATTAGCCCTTACCAGTATCAGTACTAGCAAGAGTGTCAGTTTGGTGGTCCAATGGCTTACAATAGTAGGAGGAAGAATAAGGAACTTTGCGGTGGAACCGTGGAAGTTTTTGTGAGAGGAAGCAAGGGTGTCTTGTCAAACACCTGGCCTTGCCTAGTGTAGTTCATATGCCAAGCAATTTAGTCAAATCCTGGAGGTATCTCTACCATTTTTGTCAAACCTTGCTTTTCCAAAAGTGGAGAAAAGGTCAAAGCATGGCGCTTCTTTTGCCCCGTGCCTTTTTTATGTGATTCTTGGAACCCATAAGTAACATTCAAGTGTTCATTATGTTAGTTTATGCCTTATGGAAATAAGCAGATTTATAACCAAATAAGAAGCTGTGTAGGTTAAATATGCAAACTGTCCAGGTTTTACTCTGACCGATCTCAGTAACAAATAATACATATCTCGTGCATGGCTATCATAGAGTTACCATTTCAATCTTCTGTCTTCATCTGTTTGTGTACCTAATGTTATTAGTACCTTACCAAAGAAATGGACAAGTCTTAGTCAAATCATTGCTTAGAATAAAAGTAGACACTATCAGAAGAACTATGATTTTCTCAAGCAAATTCACCTCACTAGATCAGCTTAACTATGAATTTCTCAAGCAAGTTCACCACAATATATATGCTTAAAGAGCTTGACATCTTAAGCAATCCCCACAAGAAGTGTCTGCCTCATGTTCATGTCAATCATCTTGCAGCTTCTTGGCATAACCTTCCCTCAAAATCTTGAGTCCCTGTAGCTGAAGTCTGTTGTGCAGAACAAGTTATGGTAAAAGATCAACAGCTTGAACTCATCAACAGCATCAACTTCAAGATTTATGTATATTTCTTGGAGACTGTGTCTAGTGGGGAGAGGGAGCCTAATTCTCTTTGATTGACATGTGAAAGCAAGTTTAAAACCTTGATGTTTGATGCAAACTGTTAGCATGCGTGGAATAAAGCCACATGGAATTAGTTGATTGGATATGATTGAGTTTGTTTTAGGAAATAGGATTAGTAAATCCTAAATTAGTTGGGTCGTAATTGGGATTGGATCTCCTTAAATAGAGACCAACATCTCTTGATTTCTTTTGAGTTCCAATAATAATTCTTCCTAGTCCAAAAACTCCTCCCCTCTCTCCCTCTTCCACGCCATTGTCCTCTCTCTCTCTCTCTTTCTTCTCTCCACACACTCAACCTTGAAGGAGAAGGGCCCTTTCCACGTGCCAAGCAATACTTCACACAAACTATTTCACTTAGAAATAAGCTGAGAACTTTCTAGTAGAAACACCCAGAGAAAATATCAAACAACTCCAACATGGACTTGTATTTGACTCTTTAGTGGATATACAAAATAGCTCAAAACCAAGCCTGGGAGCCCATTGGTGCCCGAAGCTGTCAGTAATTATTTGGTTATTGTGATCAGCCAGGTAGAAACATCAGTAGTTGACGTCTATGTACAGGACTAATGCAGTGTTTGGAACTTGTTTTAAGGGGACATGATCTGCAGAAGGGTCCATGCTTAAAATGATATTATGTTAATTTGAAGGACGATGCCCATATACACTAATGCCTTTTTTATTTTTGTTTGGATGCTGTTGTTATTTACTTTCTGCCACCAAAGCATTAATTTTTTTGAAACGCACCAGAGCATTAATTTAACTACCTGCATGGTCTATGGACAGTCTACAATTGCCTTCATCCTTTTATCTGTAAATCTAGGCCCGCACTTCTAAAGGTGGCATAAAGGATGAAGCTGTTCCGAATTCTCTAACACAAAAGTCTGTAAGAATAGATTGGATTCAGCACATATATATGCATATGTTCATAGATATTTCAATATATACACAGATGTTGTCACTCGTGTGATTAAGAATTTCTGCATTATTGGTTCATGCCTTTTAGGTCCAGCATAGATGTGTATGTGTGTTTTTCCCAATTGCTTTCTGAGGAGCTTTTCGTTGTTAATTTTTTTGATAGGGTGTACATGGTTTGGGTGGACGGATGGGAACAAGAATGATTGAAGACCAACAGCTAACTTTCGATCATGCAGCGCAATTCTTCACTGTGAGTGATTCTAGATTTCGGGTGTTGGTTGATAGATGGATGGCTGAAGGCCTAGTTCGTGAATGGACAGGAATGATTGGGGAGCTTGAAGCTGGTGGTAACTTTGTTCCACTTCCTCTATCCCCAAGATATATAGGTGTCAAGGGAATGCGCCCCCTTGCTGATTCCATTCTGTCCAAGGTATCCATTTGTTTTTCTTTTTTACTTTTCCCCCATCAATGTCGCTGCTTGATTTAGGTATAGTTACCACCACAACAGCACCTCCCCGCTTCCCTACGTTGTTCCCCAAAACCTAACACACACACACACCTGCATGAACTTTTAGCTGAAACTAAGAATCAATACCAATATATTCAAGCCTTTTGAGTCCACGGGAAAGAATTTATAGAAACAAAATGTCACCGTTAACTTCTTATCTACATCACTTTTCAAAAACAAAAAAGTTTGTATTTACATCTTTCAAAAAAAATATTTTTTCATTTATGCCACCGCAAACATGCCTCCATTAACAAAATCCAATGCTGTCAATGCGAAAGGTGATAGCAAGGTGGCACTACTTGAAATCGCCTGAAGTGAGAGGCGACAAAAAGGCAATAGCCCAAGTGAATTGAGGCGATCATCTTTTATTGGCATATATATGTCTTATTAACTCAATTTAATAGCACTAAGTTTATAAAAACATGTCTAATACCAATGTTGGAGACTTTAAATAGAAGAAAATGATGACAATTGTATTGTCAAAAACTGTTTCACATAATTTCAAATGATAAAGAAAAAAAAATTTCTACACAATTAAGGTAGAAAAACATGAAAACTAAATTTGTCATTAAAGTGAACAATTGTCAGTCCTCAAATAATAAAACACATTAGTCATCAGAATCATCTTCAAGATTCAATTCGTCGTCATCGTCACCAGCAACTTCTTCAATCTCCTCTTCCTCTTCCTCTTTCTCATCACTGTCCACATACTCTTCCTCTGCAATAACTATTGGAGCTTTCCCTTTTCCCTTAGCTTTCTTAGGACCATTTTTTTTTGTAGTAGTACAAGTCCGAGTACGTCGAATAGCCTCTTGGTCATTAATTCCTGATGCAAGCTCAATCATGTCCCAAGTGAGATCATTATCACCAAACACAAGATCATCACCTGCATTTTCCTCTTCCTCCATTCTCCCTACTAACCATTCATTTGAATCATCAGTTTCCTGGAGGGAAATGGGATCAAGATAATCCCTATCTTCATATCGATCCCTCAAAGCTTCGTTGTACTTAACAAACACAAGATCATTCAACTTTTGTTGCGCCAACGGATTCCTTTTCTTTGAGTGAACCTATATAGATTTTCAAAATTAAAGGATTAATATAAAATTAATTAATAAAATTAATGCTATGCATATTATGAATTGGTTTGTAACTTACATTTTCAAATACACTCCAATTCCTTTCGCATCCCGAGGCACTACAAGTAAGACCTAGCACCTTCAGTGTCAATTTTGCCAAATTAGGTGCAGACCCACCAAAGAGATTCCACCACTCCACTGTAAAAAGATAATAAGTTATATAATATTAATAAACAATTGGAAATGGAAAGTTACTATAAAAAATTTATACCACTTGACTACCTGGGGCAATGGTCTTCTTTTGTCTAATAGCCATAGGTGTTCCAAAAAGTCCTTGTGCATTTCTATAAATGGAAATTTCTCGTATTATTTTGTCTTGCACACTCTCATCAGGTTCCAATTTTGCCAAGATATTGTAAAATCCATTCATAACCTCTGAATCAAAACCAAGATTTTGATTTTCATAAGAGAAATCAGGATTGAGGAAAAACCCTGCTGCATGTAGAGGCCTATGAAGCTGACAATCCCATCTCTTATCAATGATATCGCAAATAGGTCCAAACTTTTCAGCATTATTGTTGAAAGTCTTCATGACAGCTTCCTTAGCTCTATCCATTGTTTCATATATGTATCCCATTGCGGGTCTCTTTTGTGAGTTAATAAGACGAAGCACTCTCACAAGAGGAGACGTAGCCTTCAGAATGTATACAACCTTATTCCAAAATGAAGGCATCATAATGGTTGTTGCCACTTTCTTTCCCTTCTCTTCTGTTGCATTTTTAGGTCCACTTATCGGAAGTGAACATCTTCCTTAAATTTGCCTTTTGTCTGTGAATGCTTTGTAAGGTGAGGAAAGATGTAGCAAATCTTATAACTGCAGGCCTCAACAACTCCCTACTTGTGAATTGCCTCATCAAATTTAAGACTGAAGGATGCATGTATATATAATTACTCAGTTGCATTGCATGCTTGAGTGTGTTTTTTACATCCTCTAACTTTTCAAAATCTTCCAACATTAGATCAATGCAGTGTGCAGCACAAGGAGTCCAATAAACTTGAGGATGCTTAGTCTCCAATAATTTACCTATGGAAAAAATAAATGATATTTTTTATATTTTACAATACTTACAATATTAAAGAAAAGATGTATGCTAAAATAAATAAAGTCTAAAGATTTATTATCAGCAAGAACATAATTCGATGCGTTGTCACTGACGACTTGAATCACATATTCCTCCTCGACACGACCGATCATGCCACTTATCAGCTCACAAAGCTTCTCCCCTGTCTTTACGTAGCTTGAGGCATCAATGGACTCTAAGAAAACAGTTCTCATAAAAGAATTGACGAGAAAATTTATAAGCGTTCTATTTTTCCTATCTGTCCAATCATCTGTCATCAATGTGCATCCATATTTCTTCCAAGCATCATGATGTTTGTTGATGAAATCCTGAATCTTGTTCACATGATATTTAAATAAAGGAACTTTCACTTCATGGTAAGGAGGCTTCAAACCAAGGCCAAAACGACCAATTGCCTCAATCATTATCTCAAACCAAATATCTTTAACAGCATTAAATGCAATATTGTTACGATACATCCATTTTGCAATGATCCGTACAACTGCATCTCTTCCCTCCTTTTTGAAAACCTCAGAAATTGTAGTTTGTTTTGTTAACAATCTCCTTTTTCGTTCTCGAACCACCTTCTCAGGATCAACCTTTGTAAACTTATCTAACCACTTCCACTTCCACCAGCCCCCATCATGATTCGAGCCTTCTTTGTATGTGACTGTGTAGGATTTTTTACTATTCTTTTAGTTGTGAATCTATCCATGGGTCCTCATAAGACATTCACTTCTATTTCATCTTCATGATCCTCATCATCATTAAGCAGCTCATCGTAAACAAAATCTTTCGTGAACTTTTATTTTTCTTCCTTTTTAGATTATCGATATTCTCTTAACTCCTCTCTCAAATGTTGTGGAGCTTTTGGACATATTGTTGTGTTCTTATCACCACCGGTAATATGTCCAGTAGCTCTATGAATCCCGCCTTTCAATATCCTACTACAAAAAATACACTTTGTATCATTAGTCTTTTTTGGGTCCTCTAATGTGACATACTTCCAACATGGGTGCTTCCTCCTTGTTTCAGCCATTTACATAATTCAAAACACATGTTAGTTTTATACATAGTTACAAACTTACAATGCACATGCAAAGTTGCTAGTTAATATAACAATATACACACAGCCAAAACACATACAAAGTTGCTAATTATATATATAGTTACATACAAATATAATAGAATAGTATATACTATATATATGATTTATACATATAAATAGTTATATACATATATAATATAACAACATACTTATGTTATATACATACTTATTACTTATATATATTATACACTAATAGTCTAATAGTTATGTTATACATATATATATATATAATACTTATGTTATAGTTATAACATATATATAATAATACATACTTTACTATTTATACAACAATATATACTTATATATACTTATAAGTATATATATCATACTTATATTAATTATATACTTAACAGTATATAACATATACTTATTTAGTTATATATATAGTATATACAACAGTATATAACGGTATATATTGTATATAATAATAATATATATACAACATATATATATATGTATACTATATATAATATATAATATACTATATCTATACAAGTATGTATAATACAACATATATGTATATGTATTATATATATTATATATAATGTATAATAGTATGTATATATAATATATATGCAGTATATGTATAACAGTATATATATATATAATACACTGCATATATGACACACACACACAGTGACACACAGAGTTTGTTTACAGTGCATGCACCAATAAGGTCACAGATATTATCGGACTCAGACAGCTGCAACAGTGCCACCGTCGAGTTGGTGCGCAACAGTGCCGCCGTCGTCGAAGGGGCGGAGGTGCACCACCGTCGAGACTCAAAGAAGGTTGAGCGAGATACCTGGCCGATCTATGAAGCTCGGGCGACGATGGAGGTCGACGAAGCTCCAGCGGAGGCGATAATGGAAGGTGAGAAGCTCCAGCGGAGGCGTGAGGCGGCGATGGTGTCGCAGATGACACGCACGTAAATAGCCTCTCATATGGAAGGTGAGAGGTCGTCGTTCGTTTTTCAAAAAAAAAAAACTGTTGCTAGGGTTCAGGCGATGAGGCGGCGAGGCGACGAGGCGCCGCCTGGTCGAAGCAGCTCACCTGGGCCTTCCTTGAGGCGATACGCACCTCAGTCGCCTCGCCTCGTCACCTCCTCGCCTGAGGCGACCGCCTCAACAACACTGACAAAACCACCATTAGCTTGGTTTGAGGTTAGAAATTGACCTCATTTAAGTGAATGGGAGGGTGAAAAGGGCTCCGTGGTTAAGGATGCTCTGAGGGTGGTTAAGAACGGGTGGTTAAGGTGGAAATATTTTAATCCAATGCAAATTTCTGTTGATATGACTGGAACATAAATCTCCGATTCCTCAACATCTAGGAATAAATCCCTCTCTCTCTCTAAAAATGGAAGAAAAAATCAGCCTGCATTCTTGGAGAAAAGGGGTATACTTCTCTACCAATGATCCATTTAAATGATGATGAATCAGGTTGATGGAGAAAGAGCTGTCCTCCCAAATCCAATTTTCTTACCACCACTAACATGAATCTTCTTGAAATTGCATGAAGCGTAAAACTCACCAACTGGATGGATTCCTGGAAAAATTGGCATCCACAAGCCACTTCCTACACCATTACTAGGATGTTAATAGCTAGATAGTAAGCCTTCAAAGTCTGACAACAAAAAGACCTTGGGAAGCATTCAGAGAGCACCTCCTGATGACTTGCCATCGTGCTGGAATCTAAATTGTTACCCATCCCCTAGTTCCACAAAAGAAAGGCACCACAAGAGGTGTAACACGCATCAAGTCCCTCCAAAATAAGGGGGCACCTTTCATAGGCATCATTTGGTCCTCCCAAGTGATCTTTCTTCCATAGAAACTCACCAAGACACAATAAAAGAAAAGTTAGATCTAGATCAAACACCACTACTTGAGTTACCTAGTTGTCAATGTTGTCTATTTTATTGTTCTTAAGCAATGATTTAAATGCTGACAGCATGCCGCCGGCAAGGCACTTTTTGAAAAAGGCCCATGCCAATATGCATCTACTGTCGAAATGCCAGGATTTCACAGGCATGCTGACTATATGGTCGGCATGCCGCCAAATGCTGACCAATCTGATAAGTTTTGTGTTAGCTGAGCAAGGTCTAAGGTGTCTGATGACAGGTAAGGTTTGGGTAAGGGTCTATAGGTCTAAATGGGCAAGATCTGGGTAAGGGTTCGCACGCACGCACGCACGCACGTGATATCTAAACCTTGGATACGGTCATGATGAAACTCTTATTGTTACACAAGTCATAATCAGCATTTGATTTTCTTGAAATTGATATCATTTTGACTCAGCGTGCCCTCGGCATGGCCATTGAAAAACGAGCATTTCTATGGCATGCCCTCGATGTGCTCATGAAATGCACACTTAGAATTTCATTAATACGGCGTCGAAATCGACATTTCTGATCTTGTTCTTAGGTGTAGGATTCCTGACCCTCCAGTATATGCTTGCACACATCATTCCAAGGCCCCCCTAACTCTCAATCAAGCCCTTCCAAAATAAATATCCATTCAATGGACTCCAACTTATTTTCTACCTTCCTTGGAAACAAAAAGACTGGCATATGATGTTAACGTATGGGCTTATTGAGGACCACATATGAGATTGGAACAATCTTTGAGGTCCTCCCATGTGAGAAGTTTGATCTTGGTCCCTATATGAGTGGCGAATGTTCCCTATATAAGAGTATCCTACTATGAAGGTTTCTGTATAGGAGAGGTTCATTTCTCAGTTTTCATACAGAAGAGGCTTGCTGTAGGTTTTCTACGTTGGAGAGGCCCATTATTGAGATCTCCAAGTGAGAGGTTTGCCCTTGAGGTATCCACATAAGAAAGAGACCATCTTTGCGGTGCCCTTGAGGTCTCCACATAACTATCTTTGTAGTCTCTATGAGAGAGTCCTGCTATAGCTTTGTGTCAATATACTTGCTTGCAAGCAAGAATAAGGATGCAACTTCATCGCCATTTGCCAAAACCTGTAACTTAGTTTCACTATTTACTAATATCATGTTCTCCTTGTGAGAATGAAGATTTGAGTTATAACAAGTTGATTATTCCACGTTGTAGCTTGAGTGGAAGTGTTAAGAGAGGTGGTTGTTTAGTTAGATAGGTAAATGCATCATGTTAGGATCCATATAAAGTTTAGTTCCCACTTCATGAGTGAGAATTTAATGTGTAGTGGCCTGCATATAGAGGCTCCTGCACCCATTTGTTTTACGTGAGGAAAAATAGAGATCCAGCTTGCATGTGTGTTTCCTTCCGTGGCTCTTCTCTTATCTCACGTGAATGATTTTCCGTTTAAATCGAGTTTTTTGCATGGTGCTCTTAGTGTTGTGCTTTATTGTTTATTATTCAACATAAAAAAGTGCGATATTCAATAGAAGTCGACAAAGTTGAATCAACTTCCCTTGGAAAGAAGCCTTGCTTTCTAACCCTCCAAGCTCCGCCTTGATTGGGACTTTTTGGCTTAAATCGGATAGTATCAAGAAAATATGTCGTCGTAATTCACGTGGTGGAAAAATCCCAAACAAAATTATTTATCAATGAAAACTAACCACGGAGACTTAGGTTGTATCCATAGGGAGGAACAAATGCAATAAACTCATGAATAATTTCTTATTAGATTTGCCCAATCATGGCCGGAAGTTCAAGAAGAGACTCGTGGGAATGAATGAGAAAGAGAATGGCTTGAGCGATAACTGATGTGAAATAGAGAGAAAGAGATGGGCACATATGCAACTTTCACTCAATATATCAAATATTAAAAGTAAAAATGAGAGTTCGGCAATGACATGGGAAGGTAATTTTTAATACCCTCATGCACTGTCGCGAAATAGGGGAACCACTTTCCCATGCTCGCACGAGGAAGAGGGGCTTCAGCTGGCCGCGATGAACCTGAAGAGGATGCGTCGGGACAAGGGCTTCGCGATGGCAGTGGTCACACGGCGAGAGATGGCCAGAGATGGCCAATCGGCAAGGATGAGGTCATCGGCGGTGATTGTTGGCACACTCACGTCTGGGCTATGGGCATGTGTCCTGAGGTTGTCGACGGGTTGGTGGTGTCGAGGTGAGGATGATGCTGTCGACGGAGCGAAGAATGGTGGTTGGATGTGGTTGTTGTGCTGTGGAGGGAGCCGCCGGTGATGGGTTCTTCTTCGGTGCAATCGGTGGAGATGAAGAAGGTGACGAGGATGGGCGCAGGAAGCTGTTGTGGTCGGTGCACGGAGTTCGCGTGAGTAGGGGAGGAAGGGTGTCGTGCGTCGTCGCGGTCGAGGAGGATGGTCGCGGTACTGTAGGTGGCAGTAGCTCGCGGTGGTGGTTGCTACTCCTTGTTGGGTGCGTTCGGCAGAGAAGATGATGAGGGGAGCAGGTGCTCTTGTCCTCCCCTCTATTCGTGGCCGATTTGTGGTGGCGGGAAGGAGCTCACTGATGAGTTGGTGAGCACGGTGGTTTGTTTGTGTGTGGTGGCTACACTGTGGCGGTGAAGACGAGCGGAGCACGGTGGTGGCGTCAGCACTGTCACCACCAACCACGATGGTGGTTCACAGTGGCGATCGGAGGTCGGTGAAGGCTTGCGGTGATGGAGTATGCTGTGGAGGCGGGGGAAGTCTTTCCGGAAGTTTGGAAGACGTCCTGGACGAGTTATCTCCCACCGCCCTTAGTGGCTACGTGATGTCGTGGAGCTCGCGGTCATTGAACAAAGGGGCAGTCGTGGATGTTGGAGCACGGTCGTGGGGGAGAGAGAGAGATGAACGTGGAGGAGATCAAGCTCTCCCTCTGTGGAGGAAGATGATGAGCTTCGTTTGGGTGGTATTGTCCGTCCTTTTATTTCCAAGAGGAGAGAGGGAAGGAGATGTGGTCCTCGATCATGCTCCCCCCAAAAAGGAAGGGGGCGCCTAACAGCGGCAGACTGATTGAGAGGAGAATAAGGAAGGCTGGCAATCAAGATGGCCCTCCAAATCGAGATTTGTTGGCTTCCCAAAAATTGTCCCTGCATCCAAAATTTGTAATTAATCAAATTACATAACAAGGTATATAAAATTGAAATTTTATGAATACAATGCATGCTTTAGATTAAATCTGCATTGCTATAATAATGTTCTTAAACTTTAATTTAGTCCACTAAAATGGACCTATCATACTTCACCTTCTCCACCATAGGGACCCAATCCGTGTCACGCAAAGTTCCAAGAAGAGGCAAGTCTAGGTAAAGCAAAGCCAAAGCACACTTCAATTTTCAAATACTCTCGACATGATGTTGATCTTTATAGCATCATCCATCATGTATCACACACAGGAAGACTTTTGCCTGTTGATATTGAGTTAAGAAAAATCACCATAGAAATCTACAAGGATCAATAGATTTCAAACGCGAGTCATTGATCTCTCCATGAAGAAAACAATATCATTCACATATTGCAAAGTAGGTATAGAATACTTGTCACTTCTTGGGCTGAAACCCGAAATAATGTTAAGATCACATGTCAGCACGAACAACAGTGGAGCAAGTGGGCAGCTTTGTCACAATACTTTCGTGGCTGTATCTAGCTTCCCTCAAGCTTCCTACTCACAAGAACTGAAAAAGAATTAGTGGTAACACATCGCTTTAGGCAAGCAATTTGCAGATCTACAAAACTTCTTTTATGCGAGGAGCTGTATAGAAAGAACAATGAAGACAATCATATGCTTTCATGGAATTGACCTTCCAAAGGAAAATATTCTTCCCTGACCTTTTACAAAAATTAATTATCTATGCGGCCATGACCATATTGTCAGCCAAATGCCTTTCCATTACAAAAGCATAGCGGCCATGGCTAATCAATCTTCCATGACTTCCCTCAATTTGCTAGTAAGGACCTTAGCAACAATAAGACATACTTTTTTCATAAAAAAGGAAAAACGATAAGATACACTTTGTAGATTGGAGACAGGTGTAGAATGCTCAGTTATTTCCACTAACTTCTTTGATAGAAAAAAAAACAGAAGCAAGATATGCTTAAGCACTTAAGACTTTGATTCCCAGCTCAAGATGCCTGCCCCATCATTATAATATCTGGACCAACAATTGACCAGAGATCCTTGGAAAAGAAAGGAACAGGGAATCTATCCAAAGCTAGAGCCTCTTTGCATTAGGGTTGGCTATTGTCGTCCTTATCTTGGACTCTATAATTGCACACATCAATTGATCTGCTTCATCAGCAGTGCGTATCCTAACTCCTTTTTCATCCATCTCCAAATCCTCCCCATATAGCCTCCTCGTAAAATTCTGGAAATGCTTTGTTATGATTGTGAAGATTTGTGCAACGTGGTGGAGACTCCTTGGCATGGAGGATCACACGTGGAAGGTCCACACATTGGCTTGGTGGTGCATGAACAGAGAGAGAGAGAGAGAGAGAGAGAGAGAGAGAGAGAGAGGTTGTGTTGAGAGAGAGATTGTGTGAAATAATTGTATTAAACTCAAATTAAATGACACAAGATACTCTCTATATATAGAGAGATTATTCCTAACTCTAAATATAGAAAACAGTAACTAACAACTCAATGATTGGCTTAATATCCCACTAACAACTCTAATTATTTTGACACCTAACATACTAAAATAGGCTAACTTGGACTCAAAGCAACCCTAAATCAAAACCACTAGGGCCGGCACCCTTTATGACTAAACTGGCTGCCATGTGGACAGTCCACGTGGTCATCTTCTTCACAAAGATGTTGTAACGCTTCCCTATCCTTGCACCCCAATTTTCTAGATAAAAGTTACATCATTCCTATTTGTTGTGCATCCCCTTGCTTGGATTTCTGTCTCCATCCAACTTGAATCTCCATATTCTCCTCCAAGACCATCAACTATCGTCTTCTTTGCTCAGCTCCCTCTTTTTACTGTAAAATGCAAGAATCCTCCAACCTTTCAGGGTTTTGAATTACCTTTGGGGCCTCCATGCAGCCATTGAACCACAAGTTGGAGAAGCTGTCTATCGTTCCTCTACCATCTATTTAAAGTCCGACTTCAACATCCAAGATCTTTCAAATTTAAAATAGCAAGACTGCTTGAAACCTTGTACAAACAAGTGGTGCATGATTAGTGAAAGGCCTTGACCCTGCCTCCTCCATGGAAAGAGGAAAAAGCTTCAAGATGTATTAAGCATAGGACTAATCATTTTATGATTTTGAAGTAGAAGTTGTCATACTCCACATACAATGGCAATCAGACCCATCTCTTGTATGCCAATATTTAAAATTGTTGGGGTTTGTGGAAATGTGTTTGATTTTAATTGAAAAGAGAGACTAATCCCTCTTTATGTAGAGAGAGGAGATTACAATGAAAATCCTAATCTTGATCTTACTTTGGAAACAAATTCATAACAAGTCAAATCCTTACAAAATAGAATGAGATAAATCAAACCAACTTTACCTAATTTACTTAATCCTAAAATATCTCTAACCACCCCCCAAGTTAGATCGTACAACAACCAACTTGTAGGGTAGACCAAAACTATGACTCCCTCTTTTAGATATAATTCATGGGTTGGAATAGGTAGACAGTCAGGTCATTAGGTAGGCTGGCAGTCATCTTTCATTAGTGAAAAACCTAACTCACTAGGAGCTAGAAAAAAAATTGGTGAAGTGACCTTCAGGCAATAATTATCAGTAGGAAGAAGTAAAAGCAGTGGCTTCAAGCTAGTTGACCCTTCTCTTAAAGAGGAGGAAAAAAAAATTGTGGAGAGGCATTCAAGTAAAAGAGTGGGAGATGATCCTAAGCAAGTAGGTGGGAGGGAATTAGTATGACTTTCAGTTCCCCCACCAGTCATTGGAGACGTCAGCCATCAAGACACATGGAGTATTGCTTGGGTAAGAGAGAGCAATAATTGGCACGGGTAAGGTTGGTCGTGTGAACCAACAGGAGTAGCAATGTGTCAAGCGGCGCAACCAGTCGAAGTTGAGGCGATGAGAGGCCTTCCCAGTGACATTGGTGGTCGAAGTCAATGTTGTGGCAACCAAACAAGATCGAAATCGGTCAACTTTGGTTGTTGTGATTAAACTTGATGAGAGAGAGAGAGAGAGGGCAACCACAAGAGAGAAGAGTAGGCAGGGGTGGCATAAGCTATAGGTAGGTAGGGAAGAGGTGGTGTGTGCCTCCTAGCAAGGAAAGGTGTCAAAAATGCCTTTAGGTAGGGAGGATAGGAGAGTGGATCCCACCCACTTTGATACCGTGTTGGAGCTTTTGGAAATATGTTTGATTTTAATTGAGAAGAGAGAGGTTAACCCCTCTTTATATAGAGGTAGGGGATTACAACGGAAATTCTAATCCTAATCCTATTTTGGAAATAAATTCATAAAAAATCAAATCCTAATCAAATCAAATCAATATGAAATAAAGAGGTAAATCAAACCAACTTAATTTACCTAATCCTAAAATATCTATTACTATAACTAAAATGAGGTGCTAGTCATTTTAGCATGACATGTACCCCATCTCCACCCGCAACATCTTCTCCCTCCATACCTACACACATCCTCCACCACTTTCAACTGTTCTCTCTCCCTCTTTTCCATATGTCCCCTCAAACCCACCCCCCAATTCACCCCACCCTCTCTCTCTCTCTCTCTCTCTCTCTCTCTCTCTCTCTCTCTCTCTCAACGCTTGAATTCTTTCCTTGATACATTATGGTTGATTTAGGTTGGTTTAAGAACAGGGATATACTCCCTTTGGTATGTCCCTTTTTCTTGCTATTTCTAACTTTATCCTTTTTTATCATTTTTAGGGCCCGTTTGGATAAATTAATTTCTTATTCGGAAAATTAAGGAATCGAGAGGTCGAATTGGGCAAGGAATAAAATGTGATGTGATGTAGAGAGAGGTAAAATTAGGTTAGTTCCACATGGGTGGTGGAATTGGGAGGAGGAATTGAAAGGGGAAAACTGTAATTGGGGTGTTTGGGTAATGTGTAATTAAGGAGATTAAAATTTCTGGAACTAGTGGTACATCACAGAGTATGTTTCTCCCATTGGCAAAACTATAACTCTTTATTTGTGAGGAGGGAGGAAAAATTCCTCTTATGGGCCTGTCTCAGAGAGACCCATGGTAACCCTTCAACCTAATAATTGATCCTCAAAGTCTAAGGAAAATCCTCACCCAAACATACAGGCTGCCTGCCTCATGAAGATAGGCAGAATAACCACCTCATCTAGCATACGGGCGAACTGCCAGAACTAGTCTCTAACAAAAATGAACTCCTAAAAGTCCTCTTGTTTGATGTATTGTTGATCCTATTATTAGACATGTCTTCTATGCTTAGTGCAAATTCTTGAAACTCTGTAACCACCACCATCAACTTGCTCTAGGGCTCCAATTGCATCTCTATGCTAGAAGGGCCATAAACACATACCTTAGTAAAACAAAATCTATCTAGCCTTCAACAAAGTGATGGCTGCATGCCTCCCCAACTATAGACTCTCTTCATCAAAACCATGCCCCTTTCCATGCAACTAGTAGCCAGTTTGGCCTCCCCACTATGTCAATAGAGAGAGCCTTACATACCTTCTACAAACATAGAGGGACCCCTCCAAAAGAAGCCAAACTTCGCAAGTTTTCCTCCCATGGTCCAGATCTCAGCATTGAAGGCACTTGATCGAACCCAAATCTCTTGTAGATGGCTGTGACCTTGTCAAAGGTAGCATAGCTTTCCTCTCTTCGACCAGTGAGAACCTGTACCACCTTCCACAATCTTTCTAGCATTTCTTACCCTGCATCAGTTTGACTCCTGGGTATGTCCAAGCCAAATGTTGCCTTCTATGAAACTTAGTTACAGTATTTATTTTATGTTTTCCTCGTCCTCTCTTTCTTCTTCAACCCTTGTTTTGCTTTGTATACATTGATGCTAGTTTAGTTGGAAGCCATGTTAATCATTTTTCTACTGTTTTCTTTGGTATCTGAAAGCATGCTTATGTTTTGCCCTGATGCGCTAGTGATGTGCTTTGGCATTACCATTAGGGGCCAAAACAAGCAGGGGAAACTGGGAAATGGGAACAGCCAACATACATATCTCATGTCTAAGACGTGTTTAGGTTTACGTTGTTAATAAAAGGAGCCTAGGAGACTAAATGATAAAAATTTGTAGAGAATAAATGACAAAATGTCTTCTCAAAAAAATAAATGATAAAGGGTTGTAAATAATGACAGTTGGTTTGGTGTTTGCCCGTGGAATTAGCTACTGAAAGTGCTCTCAGTGGGTGATGAAGTTAGTGAAGGAAACATTCAAACTTATTTAGAGAAAGGAAAAATTCTACACGTGTATGTGTATACTAATGCCAATCATACACATAAAAAGAAAATGCCAATAATTTCTGAGATTACTGATGTTGAGACTTGAGTCCCAATCAGTGTTGGGGTCTCAGAGTCATTCCTCTCAAACCAGGAACGTTGCACTTTGCTGCAACTGGAGTGTAACTTTCCCACCTATGAACTTTCACTAGGTTATGGAAAAATGTCAAACATTTCCCATACCTTTGACCAGTCTCATGAAATAATTCATCGCCAATCATACAGATGACGGATATAAATAATGCGGAAGTAAAAATATCAAAATATAAAATAATAGAAATACTTGGTTTACATGGAAACCCCACTCACAAAGAGTGAGGAGAAAATCACGGGAGAGGTGCCCCTATGGACGTGTTTTTGTTTATCTATACACCTATTTATAAGCCACCACAAACAACACAAAGTCTCACTCGACTATGTGGAATTAAATAACCACTACAATTCTCTCAACACTTCCCTTCAAATTAGAGTATGAAATGCTCAGCTTATAACACAAAGAAACTCACTCAACAGAACACAACCTTTGGACTAGTTCTTGCTTATAGGCGGGAACACTGGCTGGAGCTGTTGGATGAACTATAGTTAGCTCTGACAATGGCCTCTCCTATAGAGACCTGTTGCCGGTGGCTCCCCATTCAGTGTCCCTGAAAAGGGGCCTTCTTCTGAAGACCTCGAAACTGGGTCTCCCTCTTCGAAGTCCACAAAACTGAATCTCCCACATAGAAACTTGAAATTGACCCTTCCTCCAAGGACTCAAAACTTTGGACCTCCCAGAGTTATATGATTTCTCATGTGTAGTTCAGGAACAGAAGCGACTCCCAAACAGGGAATGATTATAACAGGCCCAACACTCTCCCTTTCTCTCATACTCATATAGGAGAAAAAAATAATAACGAGAAGAAATTCAATAAATAATGTTCATACAAAAAAACTAGAGAAGGCTTTTCCACCTCTTCTCTTCAATTCAAACTCCTCTTTTTTTTTCTTCCCTTTATTTTCTTTTCCTCCTTTTTTTTGGAAAAAAAATTCTTTTTTTTTCTTCTTTTCTCTTTTTCTTTCCTTCTGCTCTTTTTTCTTTCTTTTTCTTTCATCATTTTTTCCTCCTTTATTTCTTAGGGTCTAAAAACCCCAAATCCACCACCAAAGAGCATCGGCCGTCATTTCTTACGCAAGAATCTCGGCGAGATCCCCGCTTCCGTGCGTCGCCGCCAAAGATTGTGCCCTTCCAGCACTGTTTCACATCATTGCTGCAAATCAGGGGAGATCCTTGCAAAGATTATAGCCGCAATCTCTGTCGTCATCAACACCAAGCCTCCCAGCCTTGCCTGCTGATGTGCTCTTCCTTGGGACCCTTGGCATCCACGCGCAGTACTCCCCGACCTCCTCCAATGGTGACACCACCTTTGGCTCATCCTCGCCCCCTTGGAAGAGGTCCCGGTTGAACACGGGATAGGTCATGTTGGTCGTGGCAATGAGACGGCAGAACTCGAATTCGTCGCCCTCGATGTCAGACTTGGGCAGTGGCTTGGATGGAGGCGGTGAAAGGTCGTCAGAGACGAGGGTGCGGAAGGTGGGGCAGAGAGCGAGGGCTGAATGTTCCCCCTCCTCCCTTGCCACCAGCATCGCAACACCCCTCCTGAGATCACTGCTAAGGGCAGAGACAGGATTCGTGGGGGTCGCCAAGTTGCACGGCGACTGCTTTGTTAAGGGGGTCGGCGAGATGAGGGCCAGTGGTCCCCCGATATAAGGGCCGCCCTCTTTGGCCACCTCCTTAGCGTCTCCGCTCCGCCAATGTCCTTGACGTCTCCTTCGACGGCCATGGCCTCTCCGACCCCAATCTCGTTGCTTCCGCCAACAGGGCTGCACTCCCTTCTCCTGCGTAGGATCAAGGTGTAAGGCCCTCCAAATCGACTTCTCCGAATGAATCAAGGAGTGGATGCCATGAAGATGGTAAATCCACCACAAGAACAAAAGGATAAACGTGATAATTAAATAAACAAGATAACCCAAGGAACAAACCGCTCTGATACCAAGTTAACAGATATAAATAATGCGGAAGCAAAATATCAAAGCATAAAACAATAGAAATGGTTGGGTTTACGTGAAAACCCCACTCACAAAAAGTTGGGAGAAAACTACGGGAGAAGTGCCCCTATGGGCGTGTTTCTATTTATTTCTTCTCAAAGGAATAAGTGGGAGATACATGCCTATTTATAGGCCATCACACACAACACAAAGTCCCACTCTACTATGTGGGACTAAATAACCACTACAATTCTATCAACACATACACATTGACCTCTCACAAATGATATGTGGCGCTTATATATCGTCATTAGTTGCCATCTCTTGTGTGCTTACATGGCATTTGAATCAACACCAGACATTTCTGAGAGCACAGCCATCAAAATATGTCATTTCTTTTTTCAGTTATTTCTGTTTGTGCTTTTTGCACCTTCTGTTTTTCCCACTTGTCTGCTCACGGTCTTCTATCAACCAAGTGCTGTTATGTCAAATTGCAGAGGACTATTGTTAATGTGGTTAGACCTTGCTGGATAAGTAAAGTTGAGCCTTTAAATGGGGTGTGGCATTTGAGTGAGAATGGAAAACCTCGCGGTTGCTTTGATGCAATTGTTTTTGCACACAATGGTATGTGCTATTTTGACTCAGTTCTTGTTTTGCATACCTGGACTTTTAAGGCACCTTTCTTGCTATTTCTTGAGCTTGCTACAACTGTTCGGATGAACTTTAAGTTCATCAGGAATGTAAAAATTCAGACATGCCTACTTTTTCGTGATTTACATATCAGTTATTGTCACACATCCTCAAGAAGTTATTATCACACTTCTTGAAGCTTCCTTGTTGCATCACAAATTTGCTTGTGTTTTGGTATTTGTACCATACGCTTTCATATTGGTTGTTGAGGGAGACAGAATATGGAGCAAAATTATTTTTCTGTGACATCCATCCTTTCTGGGTGGAACATCCTCCTTAGCAAGCCTTACCAAGTACATATATAACCACTAGATTTATGAATCCGATGTTAAGTACGCTCACTATATGTGCGTTATTACATTCTATGTACAGTGGCAATTTTTTGCCCAGTATATCATGCATATGAGATGAGCAGTATCTCCTCCATTGTCAAGATAGGAGATTGTAACTATGACAAAGAGTAAATTTTGTAGTGCATCTAACTTGGCAAGATTCTTACATCTTCTGCATTAAGCACAGTAAAGAAACTCCATGACCTATTAAAGGTTCGCTATCATATTGTGGCACATTTGACATTCTTGGTCCTCAAGCTTCAGTGACTCTGTGGTGTGACCATCTTTTGAGGTTTTGCTTTTAGTTTTCATGCATGCATAGCGATAACTAGCTTATCATGCAGGGAAGCCAAGTTACCCGTGTGTGCTGAACCTATCCTTTACCCTTTCAAGCAATGAAATTCAATAATGTCAAAGCTATTGCCGTGGGCGACTGGGCTACCGGGATGGGCAAGAAAGCCAAGGATTGCTTTAGAGCTATTCCAAGCTAGGGGCTTCTTCTAAGCGATTGCTTGGTCACCCTCCTTGTCACTTAGGTTGCCTTACGCCTCATCGCCCTACTTCCAATTCTCTCTAGGTAAGATCGTGGGATTCTTTTTTAGTATGAAGTTATATATTATATATGTTAGTGTTATATATTGTTGTGCATACATACATACATATCTATATGTTATTGTTAACTTTCATATACTCAAGTTTACCTTATGCTTTAACATGTTGTGGTAACTTAGGACTATTATTTGCTTGTTATGACATATATGTATATGTTAGGAAATAAAGTTGGAGATTCTATCTGTTTATTTAGTCATGTCTATTTTTAGTAAAGGGTTTAATTGGTGTTTCCATGTATATCCTTGTCCTCTATATAAAAAGGGCTAGGGTCTCTTTTTTATCAATAACAAGTATTCTCCCACCTAAAATCTCTATATAGTATCAGAGCCATCGATCTTGGTGGTTTAGGGTTGGGAAAGGAAAACCTAGAGGGGAGAGGCCCTCCGGCGGCCTTCGTTGAGCCACCGGAGAGGTTGTCTCCTCTCCCTCTTCTACTGCTGCTACACATCGACGACCAGAAAAAGCCTCGTCAAAGCCACCTCCGACCACCAATCTCCATCTACCTTGGAGGGGTACATCGCTGACCCATCAACTGCAACCCCTCCGGCCACCATCGGTCACAAAAGTCACCACCGATGAGCCAAAAAGTCACCAGCGTCGTGGATCAAATCGGGGTTTTGGACCCTCAAACCTTGTTCGATCGAGGGTTTGAGGGTACCATCGTGTTCCTCGGAAGATGCCCTACTAGACTGAGGTGGCTCGATCCTCCTCCGACCTGCCGAAGTGTCGCCACGCTCCTCCCTGCCACTGTAGCGCCACTGCCCACAAAGAAAAGAAAGACGGAAAAAAAAGGAGCAGGAAGAAGGAGAAGAAAAGGGAACCAATGATGGCCCCACTCCTCTCTTCTCCAATCACACCAGCAACAGTAACGGCAACTGTTGCTCTCTTTCTGATTTCAATTAAAGAGAATAAAAAAGGAGGGGGAATTCTAGGGCATTTTGTGTACAAGACATGTGAAGTTTTGTCTTCTATTTTTGAGCATTTGCATGTTGCCCTTAAAGTCTAGTTTTTGTCTTTTGGGTCCTTATATATTGAGTGAAAGATACAAGATTTGAAGATGGGTGCCGTCTCAAGATCTCAAAGTTCAGACAGCACTCTTACGCACCTCAAGAGAAACCGAGCGTTGACTGGTCTGTGAGGGCATACAAGAAGGGGCGCCTAGGGTTGAAGACACAAAGAAGTGGGCTACCACGTCGACAAGAGTGGATCTTCACTACCTTATGGATCCAAGTCTTTACCGTCTCCCACGTCTCAACTTGCGAGGGAGTGTTAGGAAATAAAGTTGGAGATTATATCTCCTTATTTAGTTGTGTGTATTTTTAGTAAAGGGTTTAATTGGTGTTTCCATGTATATCATTTCCCCTCTTTATATAAAGAGGGCTAGGGTCTCTTTTTTATCAATAACAATTATTTTCCCACCTAAAATCTCTACGGTATAAGTTGTACATATACGTTATTGCAAGTTTATAGTGATAATTATGATATATTGTTAGTTTATGTTGTATATTGTATGTATTTGCTATTTATTTGTAAGTCCCTAATGATATATAACAATGTGTACAAGTCATGGTATGAAGCTTGTATTTTACTATACATATAGTATATATAATATATGTCACTATCTTACTTTGGTAGATACATATAACATATGCTTTAGTTGTTTGTTTTAGCATGTAATTTACATATAAAATAGCATACATATTGTGCGATAATATAAATATATATGCTATTGTTATTTAAATACGATAGGCTCATTATTTTTTCTTCTAGTTAAAGTGTTATCAAGTTAAATAGTGTTATCAAATGTTTTTTTATGCCAGTCAATACTATCGCATGAGTTAGGCATATTCAATATTTCTAAAAAATAACTTAGATCTTGCACCTCAATTTAATTGGATGATTGCCTTTTGTTACCTCTCGCCTTGGGAAATTAAGGAGCTTGTCACCTTGCATTCACCTAACTCCTTGATAGCTTTGATGAAATTTCATTATTCCTCTGATATCCATTATCTATCTTTTGTCCCCTTAAGAATATTGTGAAAGGAAATGGATTCTCATAACTTGAATAGAAGCCCTAGCTTCTCTTACATAGAGGAGGGATGGAAAAATTACATGACAAGTGTTTTAGATGCTACAGGCATATTGGTGATATGGCCATTTTTGGGTAATAGGCATATCGACATGGGAAAGTTATCAATATGCAGGTGTTTCACCAGCATGTCGGCATGCCACTGGTAAAATCTATTGTGTTGTTGTTGCAACTACTGGTGCACACTCCTGCTATTGTTGCTGTTGGCACACTTTACTACTATTGCTACTGCTGCTACCGACCAACCTAGTGGAATAGATCTCTAACTTGGAAAATATTGATACAGATAATTTTAGGTTATCGATAACCTCGATAACCTAAAATCGATGCACGAGCATTTCCACAGCATGCCCTTTACATGCCCACGATACGTGCATGTGGAAATTTATCGACACAGCATCGATATCGACACTTCGAACCTTCATATGTCAACTAAGAAAATAAAATAGCTAAAAGAATAACATAAGAAATGATAGAACTCAAGCACTCCCCTTTCGTAGATGTTCATGAAGCCTAACTTGTTGCACAAAAACAAATGCCTCTTCTTTGTCAATGCCTTTGTGAGGATGTTAGTAATCTAGAGCGTAGATGATACATGCAGAGTGGCAATCTTTCATTCCATTACGACATTCCGTATAAAGTGACATTCGACTTTAATGTGCTTTATCCTCTCATGAAAGATAGGATTTAAAGCAATATGTGGCAGATTTGTTGTCATAAAACATAGGTACTGGCATTTGCATTAGGTTCTTGAGATCTGCCAGGAACGAGGTGATCCATAGCACCTCATAGGCAGTATAAGCCATCGCTTTGTACTCTGCCTTTGCATTGGATCAAGTAACCATTGTCTGCTTCTTGTTGTGCCACGAAATGAGGTTGCTTCCCAAGAATATAGCATAGCTAATAGTGGACTTCTTATCCTCAACAGACCCATCATAATTTGCATCAAAATATGAATAGACATTGAGATATCTATTGGCTTTATGGTAGAGTTCCTTGCCTAGGGTTTCCTTTAAAAACTTCAGAATGAGGCAAATGTCATGCCAATGGTTGTAATGTGGTTTGTCCATAAACTGACTGACCTTGCTTACTACAAAGTTAATATTCAAGCGTGTGATAATAAGGTATAGTAGTTTTTTGGTAGTGCTCCTATAGTTGTGATTGTCCTCAAACAGTGGATCATCAATCTTTGCATGTCTGCCTCTTTGTTGAATAGGGACATCGGAGGGCTTGGTACCTAGAAGCCCTGCATCCTTAAGTATCTCCAGAATGTATTCTGTTGAGAAAGTGCCAGGCCATGCTCCTATCTAACAACCTCTATTCTAGAAAGTGTCATAGTCCTCCCAGATCTTTGGTGACAGACCTTCTGCAAGAAGACCTTTGCCTCTTGAACACTAGTATTGTCTTCTTCTGTTAGGATCACGCCATCAGTGTATATAGCTAAGATGACAATCCCAGCAGCAGTTTGCTTGATGAAAATAGAGCAATCTCCTAAAATCAATCCTTATGACTTCTGCACTTAATCTATCGAACTAGGCTTGGGGGCTTTGCTCGAGCCCATGTATAGCTTTCTACAATCTACATATGTTCTCCCTCTCAACCTCGTAGCGAGGAGGTTGTTGCATATAGGCTTCCTCAATCAAGTCTCCAGAGAGGAAGGCGCTCTTGATGTCTAATTGGAACTAGGGCCAAGTTAATTTGCATGATGAAACATGTGCTATATGAGGGAATGCCTTAAAATAATCCATACCATATGTTTGAGCGAATTTCTTTGCCATTAGCCTAGTTTTGAACCTATATATGGTACTATCTGCAAGATCTTCACGGCGTACACCCATTTGTAGTCAACAAGCTTTGCCCTAGGGAGACATTGCACGAGCTCCCATGTGCCACGAGTTATAAGTGTCTCCATCTCTGTGTCCATGGCAGTTGTCCACTGTGGATCTCAAGAAGCATTTGACTAATCACATGACACTATGGTACTCTACAAGGCTTGGGAGAACTTGTGTAAAGAAGGATGTACATTGGATGTATAATGAGAAACAGGATGTAACATATGAAAGCGGACAGACTTCATGCAATTAGTCTATCATCAATATGACTGTGACTGTGCTTGTAGCTCCCTTGTGGAAGTATCCTCAAATTGAAAAGATGAGCATAGTAGGTAGCAAAAGGGAAGATTGCTCTTAATCTTGTTCGTGGTATATCTATGGTTGATGTGGTACAAGGTTGATGCTAGTCCCCCTCCTCAGTGAAGAACAAAACCTTCTCAAAGAAGGTAGTGTCTGTCATGACAATGTATTGACGACTACTCGGATCATAGCATCAAGACCCTTTTGAGTATGTGAATAACCAAGAAAGATGCATTTCACTGCATGTGGAGAGAACTTATCCTATTGTTCGAAGGCGTGCACGAAACAAGTATAGCCAAATATTCGTAGTGGCAAGGCAAACAAGCGATCTACATCGAGATGTAGTAGATGAAAAGAAGGGACCTAGTTGATCAAATAGGTTGCAGCAAGCACAACATCATCCCAGAATTGCTTTGGCACCTTCATGAAGACAAGGAGTATGCGTAATATCCAAAATGTGCTTCAGTTTTCTCTCAACAATACCATTTGCTAAGAGGTATATGCATAGGACGTCTGATGTAGGGTGCCATTGGTGATGGAAAATGCTTGCAACTCTTTCTGCATAAACTCCATAGTATTGTCATTGTGAAAGATCTGAAGAGATGAGGACTACACATTTTGCACATTTGCAAGGAAGCATCTAACTATATCAAGGATCTTTGACTGATCCTTCATAAAAAAAGACCTATGCAAATCTGTCGTAGTCATCCACGAATATACGAAGTATCAATGGCTGCCCATACTGCCCATGCAAGAGGGTCCCCAGACATCATAGTATATTAAATGAAATGGTGATGCATTCCTACACTCAGCTCGTTGGGAGTGTTGAATGATGGTACTTGCCCAGCTGGCAAGCCTCACAGTCAAATCTGGCGGAGACGAGAAACTCAGGAAACATCTAGTGCATCTTCCTAAAAGAGGGATGACTAAGATGATGATGCTAGAACAGTGGGTCAACAAAGAGAGATGGTTGGTTAAGATAGTAAAGATTATTCTTCTCATATCCACCAACAATAATATAATTGGTCTTCTTATCCTGAAAGTAGCGGTGACATTTGTAGAATATTATCCGACACTTCAAGTCCTTGCATAACCTATTGATTGAGAAGAGACTCAAGGGGAACTTTGGCGCACAATGAAAAGTCAATAGGTGCAGTCGTGAAGAAAACTGAATGCCCTCAACTATAGTCACAGGAGAATTGGTGCCATTAGCCACCGTCACAAAAGTGACTAATCTAGGAGGTCGAGTCTCATGAAGGGAAGCAACATCCCTAGTAAGATGTAGTCACTCGAATTTATCACCCATTATTCAAGAATAGTAGAAGTCAGATGCGTGTGGACATCAGAAGCATTAGTAATGCAGATAGCGCAGGACCGGATGTAACCTAATTTAATTGACAAGCGGAGATCCATCCAAGATGGTAATAGATAGAAAGAACCACAATTGCAAAAATAAAGACGATGTAGTAGGTAAATAGGCAATGTGAGACAATCCTAAACAATAATAATAATAGTATGGGTGTGGTCATCTTCAATCACATATTTGTGTATAGCAGTCATAATTGGCACAAGACGTGCACATGTGGGCAGGCGTGCATGTGTGACTACCCACACACTAGGGTTAGTTGCACGACACTAAGGTACATGGTGGTGTGGGACCTTGCAGTGGAAGTAGGGAGAAACTACAAGAATGAGCAACGGTAATGGGATTGGCAATAGGGTTGTCGTCGATTAGACCACGTTGTTGTAGCCGCCGACGATGGATCTGGTCTGACCATCGGTTAGACCATTGGCAGTGAGGCAATGGGGCAATGGTGCCAGTCTAATGGTGAAGTTGCTAGTTGGGCAGCAACTCGGAGGTGAGGTCTCGCGGTCAAGCATGTGTTGAGATCTTGAATTTGAGATCTGATGTACGCTTGAAGAGATTTTTTTTGTGGTATTTGGTAAGACATCGAAGCGTCGATTTAAGATCGCCCCTTTGATACCATGTGAAAGGAAATTGATTCTCATTTCTCAAAAAGAAGCCTTACCCTCTCCTATATAAAGAGGGATGGAAAAAATTACATGATGTGCCCACTAAGAAAATAAAAATAACCAAAAGAATAATATAAGAAATGATGGAACTCTAGCAAACATGGTACTGGAGACCCAGGGGGTCAATATGCAATGATTATTGAAGTCTCCGCTGGGGAGGATATAAGTGGACAGGTTTCCAAGGATATGGTCTTTATGATCTCTATTGATCATAAGTTACTTATGTAATGAAAACACAGAAACCAATGACCAGATGTCTATAAGTATGTCTTCTCATCTTGGAGTTTGTTGTACAGTCATCACTCTCTCCTGATATAACTACCTGTTCAGTTTCATGCTTGACAAGATTGTTGCTCTTTAAGGCAAACACCTAACTATTGTTCTCTTCAAGCAAATGCCTAACTAACTAATACATACATGTGCTTAGCCCACCGCAATTTAAGGGTGTGCTTTCCCGTGCACAATGCATGCTTCTTGCCTCTGCCTTTTCAGGCTTGCATTAATTTGCCTTGGCCAGATTCTCCTGCGACAGTGTAGCTGAAGCCTCCTTGCAAATTATATTATGACTGGTGATAGGACCATGGAGACATTCCTACCCGAACAAGATCAGCAGGGATTTCACGTGTTGCTTTCTCAAGTAAATATCTATGAAGAGTTGGTACATGCTCATCTCATTGCATGCATCTTCACCAACTTTGTTGCACATGGCTCCAAATATTCGTGAAAGATGTGTAGACATCCTTGACTCATGCGAATAATCAGCCCCATGCACACTTTAGTTGTAGAGAGAAACACTGCATTTGCATGAACCACTTCATGCCATTGACTGTCCATAAGGGATCATAATATAGTTGTTAGAGACGGTGTGGATATGTTGTGATCTTTTTGACAAGTGTAGGAACAGAAGGAAGCCTAGATCCAAGAAAGCCTACCAGGTATGCACTGATGAGAAGAGGTTGCTGACATAAACTTCAAAACGAGCAATGTGCACGAAGGATAATGTTTCATTGAAGATGAATTGAAGGGTGGAGGAGTATTCCATTAATTCCTTAAGGAAAACAAAAATATTATAAAGCTATGAGAATAAAAAACAAGAAAAATGGAAAAAAAATTGCGCACATGATCTTTTGTCACAGAAATATATAAATATGAAATTACTGACTCATATTTCTGAATTACCGTTACAAAGAAATTTTGGATTCCTATAATTTCTATACACAAGAACCTCAATCATTCCATGTACTACTGGACATATATCTTAGTGATTATCTTAGAGAAGGATATAATCATAATCAGGAGAAAAAGTATTTCAGTGCAAAATATTTCATTTGGATAGAGATATGGATACACGGACCAATCTAGATAATGATACCAAGATTAGGGAAAATTTAGAAAAAGGTGCTAAAGAAAGCAACAGTGGTGATCCAGCTTGGGATAATTAGAATATTTTATTTCCATCGCCTGAAATTCATAAAATTCATCAAGTAATCAGCAGATTTTATCAAGCAAAAGAAAAAGAAATCCAACTATCCAAATCAAATCAAAAAAGAAACTTGTTTGATTGGATGGGAATGATTCAAGAGAATACACAGAAAGTAAATACTCTCTAGCAAGTAGCATATTCAATTGCACGGACATGTTTTGTTCACGGGTTCCTTTTCTTTGTGATCACAAAATCAAAACCCTAGGGACCTCTGTACTTGGTTCTGGGTCCTCCTAACACACTTACTGCTCTTGATGTGACTCTGTTTAGTTTGTTTAGAGGGTTGACCACCTATGTAGCTGCATTTATCTTGCAGGCATGACTATGGACATGGGTGTCACATAAGAGTTTTCTATATAGAACCAATGGGTACTCTTTTATCTGTTGATTCTCTTCTAAATCCATGTCTATGATATCTTACCTGATGTTTTCTGGTGGTAACTCCATAAAAAGAAATTTTGCTTTGTGTCCTCAGTTGTAGTGTTCTTTTTCATTATCTTCACTTCTCATTGCAATCTTTGGCTATGAAAACTATATGCTTTGGGTGATCCAAATCCATTTACGAGTGCATTTACTAACACAGACTCTAAAGCTTTGTGGGCAGCAATCACTAATCAGATAGCACCTTTTATCTTGTTCTCAACTTATCAGGGGTCTCCGTTGCATTCTCTAAATTTTTGAAAAATTCACATTATATGTGTTTTGACTAAAGAAATTATACAACTGAATATCTTGCAAAACAAATCCTCCAAATATTTCACTAATTATCCATGTAATAGTCATGCTAGTTGCCATTTTACATACTTAAAAATTGACTATTTATTGTTCATGCAAACCCCTAACAATTCAATAAAATTTTCTAGTTAATCCACATTTTACTCAAAACTAATCATGCATCACTGAACAACACTCATTTTTGACAAGATTGAGAATGTATCGATTAAAGTTATGGTAGAAGTTGTCATATATAATCCAACTGCATTTTTGCTAGCTGTTGGCTACCAAATTTAGGTCTTTTTGGGCTTGGAAGTGGCTACTTATAGACAAAGCCCCATTTTATGAGGTCTTGGATAAATCTTGGAGAAGCAAGTCCATGAGGGAAAATTCATAGAATATCGTAGTGATAGTGGTGGGATTGAATCTAGGTTTCACATTTTGCCCTTATCTTTCTGTTATTCCAAAACTAAGAGGTGGTAATGGAAGTCAATACCCCTTTCCTATTCTTTCTTTTACTCAATCTTCTGTACACTTTTTGGTGAAGTTTCGGTTAATCCTGTTATGCAGGAAAATGCGCAAATCGCTTGCTATCTACATCTGGTTTGCCACAGCTTGCTAAGCAGATGAAGGTTTTCATATGGCATTCTTCTTTCTACTCTTTACTTCAGTTTGTCTGGTTGGGAAAAAGCTTGTGCAGGTGGATTATATGAAGTTTGGAATTTTGAGCCTTCTTGTCTTTTCCGTATAGAGGCTGGAACTAAGTTCAATCTGGGCTCTTCTGGTGGCATTTGATGAGCCCCTCCTGGCATGCAAAAGTGGACCTATAAAGGAACTTGAAGGAGCCTTTGTGAAAGGCCTCCATGCTCTCTCATGGATGGGAAATAATACACGAAAATTATTCCCCCATCTCAGTAACAACGGGCCTGAGTGTTGGACATTTTTCAGCACAGCTTCTTACGGAAAGGAGAACAAAGTTCCACAGGTTGAATATTTATTGCAATTTATTTGCATTGCTTCCACACTTTTTTGCAAATTCGGGATTTCCATTTTTATTTTTGGAAAAGGGATTTCAAATTTTTTTTAATTTAAGTGTAATGGGGCCAACAGTGACTGATTTAATATTTTGTCAAACTTTCTCAAAGTGGTTGACACCTTTGTTTATTTGTCCAGGAAAATATCCCTAAAGCTACTGCTGAAAAGGTGAAAAGAGAAATGCTTGAGGCCGTAGAAGTGGCACTTGGTTTGGCCAGAGAGTCCCTTAAACAACCATTTTATGCTCGTATTCAATTATGGTATCCAAACATCGATTTAATTTGTCTTTACTGCAGCGGGCCATCTAAAGTAGGACATTTGCCTGATTCGTTTTCCTTTCACTGTAGGGGTGCAGCTCTTCCAACAAACATTCCTCGTGTCCCTTGCATCTTTGATCCTCGTGGACGAGCTGGAATATGTGGGGATTGGCTTCTTGGATCAAGTGTAGAGGCAGCAGTTCTTAGTGGACTTTCTTTGGGCGATCATGTAAGTTCTATATGGTGCTCATTAGACAGTATTAATGAAACCAAACACCTAGGCATATTCACAAATCAAGTTTGGACAGTTACATTGGTTCTTGCTGGGTTCAGATCTATGGTAGTCTATTCCAGTCTTGGATATAACAAAATCCTACTGTTTTACTTCCAACACTTTTCTGTTTTCACTGAGCCCTCCCGTAGGATCTATCATATAACTTCTTACACTTTAGAGGGGGAATCAATCAGACAGCCTCCTTATACAGGTCTCTCTCATTTCATTATTGGTGCCACACTTTGCCTTTCATCCGACTGGGATAGATCCAATCCTCTACATCGTCACATGTCCATCTTTTCTGTTTCATTTGTGACACAATCTTCCTTGCGCGCTTTGATTGATACGGCCTGCAAAACACAGGAGCAACACTCCTCTGTTTCCTATAGAAGTAAGAATGTACATATTCAATTATATGGCACAACATGGATATACTCTACTTCACATTAAATTTGTATATAACCTGACCTCAAAGTCTACGTTTCAACGTTTACTTAGTCATCTTGAATACAATGCCATGAAATCATTATGCTAATGGAATACGACCTTATTTTGAATCTCATCCACATCTTCATACTTTGTTCCTTAGATGTCAACATGTTTAAAGCAAGAAGGAAAGACAGGCAGATGTGGACCTAAAATTTCATCATAATTCAACTGTCAACCCTAGTCTGGAGTACAGTTCTATGTGTTAAAAAAAAAACCTTTCAAAAAACTATTCTATATGTTCACTGTTTATGTCAGATAAGACTCTACTGATGAATATCTCATATTTTCTTATTTATGAGCTTATTTGATTCAAAGTCACAAGCATATTTATTCCTTAGAGGTCAATGCATTTGAAGAAAGAAGGAAAGTTGAGTGCATTGGTGGGTGAGCAAGATTCTCCCATCTAGAAGGTTAAGGTTCAAATCTTACCTTATTCAAAATTTAAAAACCCACTTTAATTGCCTGATGGTAGAGCATGTTTGCTCCTATCTAAAAGATCAGGATTTAAATCTTACCTTACTTTAAAAAAATAGAAAAATAAAAGCGGGCATGGCTAGGGATCTAAATTAACTTGAGATGATAAATTGACTTTCGACCTCTTGTGCCTGAACTGCTATAATTAGGACTTGCTTTATAAATTGCATTGATCTGCACAGTTGAATACTTCCTGTTTTTCATTTGTGTTATTTTTGAATTGAAAGTTACATGCTTGCTTGTATTTTTCATCTCTTTTGCTTGAAGATCGCGGAGTATTTCAGAAGTGACAACGTCGAGCGAGATTGCTTTGCCGTTGGTTTAGAAGAAAATTTTCACGTTCTCGATGGACATGACATTGGGCAGTTTCCCGGAATGAAAAGTGAGGAACTTCTAGTTACTTGAATATAATTCTTTTTCACGTAGGTTATAACTAGTGATTGTACTTGGTTATTGCTTTATCCTTATAAGGTTGTATCGCTTGTAACTTTGTAAATACAGTACATTTTGTTTTTTATATCGTTTGGCAATGTTTGTTGGGGAAAATTGATTGTTTTTGAGAATAAATATTTCATTGCAAGGGAAGCTCTTGATACACAGAGATATCCCATAGGGAAGGGAAATGACAGATAATCTTCCCCCATGAAAGGGTGAATACATCCTTTGGAAATGGGGGAAAATAAGATCGAGAAATAAAGGAGAAAGAAAATGAAAGTGTCCTTAGATCTAGAATTAAACAAGATGAAAAGCATGATCGAGAAATAAAGGAGAAGGAAAATGGAAGTGTCCTTAGATCTAGAATTGAACAAACTCCCAAAGAAGATTGATCTCACGTTTGTAAAACGGTTAAGTGTCAGCGAGATAGAATCTTGAAGATCGTGAGTGATCGAATAAGTCAATTCCTAACATATGTTAGGAAACCCAATCGTGATAATATGGGGTTGCATGTTGTCCTCAACAAAAACAACCTAAATTACAAAAAAGAAAGAAAAAAATAATGGATCAAGTAACGGCAATGCACATAACAAGAAGACCCTGCAACATACAACTACATGATGGAAAAAAAATAGCAACCGACAAGACCCTAAACCACATTTGACGCCATCCAATGTAATTGCCCTTGTCACCAGAGGAGCCACCACCGGTCGAAGCCACTTCTGCCACCGTTGCTCTATCCGATCAACCACGAGGAATAATTGTAGCCCATGTCATACAAAGGTTAGAGGGAGGAGCAAGGCCATCGATCGTCAATCCACCTGCCCATCCACGGTCAAAGGAGACTCGTCGATCGTAGCACGTGTCGAGTAAGGATTGACCATGGTTGAAGCTCTTGCCGACATGTCGCATGAGATCAGTTATTGTCAGCCACCAAAGGGTCTACATGTCGAGCACAAACGTGTTGGGATGATCCGAAGGGAGGGGGAGGAGCTCTGACGAGAGGAGAGGGCCTCGATCAACCTCGATGGTCGATCAGGGCCTGTACGGACACTATGGTTGTTTTCCTTTCCACAACAAAAGGGGAGGGGAGAGTCGTGCATCACCTATGATGCTAGAAGTTGGTAGATGTTACGACCTAGTTCCCGGATTGGCTCGCCTTAACTAATCCTAAGACCTAGTCGTCCAACAAGAAATAATCACAAGCAGGAAAGTAAATCATATTCACACATGCAATATAACTAAGCAGAAGAAATGTACAAGTAGTAAAGGAAATAAAATAGCTGTCTCAGTGCATACCACCACAACAACAATAACGAAAAGCGGAAAGTAAACAGTAGTAGTAGAACAGTAACTAAGAGTCCCTTACTACAACAGTAGAGAAAAAAAAAGGAAGTGCTAAAGAAAACTACGGCTAGATTCGATTGGGTCCAGCACCTGCCGCAGTCGAAAATTCGGGCTTCTCAACTCCTGATCCTCAACAGTGTTATGAAAAGACAGAGTCAACAAACGTTGAGTAAAGTGATATACTATCTAAGTACAAAACAGTAAAAACGACAGATTTAATTCTCATTTCCATTTCTCTGTTTTATATGTTTCAGTTTCACTCATTTCTCAAAGTATCCAAATATTTCTTGATCTTGCATGTTCCTCATGGGAACAATCTTGATTGCAGTCTTTTCCGTAGAGTAGAAGGTACACGTGGTGCTCTCCTGGTCGGGAGAGTTCCCCATGGTAGTCCACCCAGTCAACCACCTCGAAGTCACTGTCAAGACGTAGTAGTGACTATGGCACGCGTGATAAACGCATTGGTAGCTACCCCGCACTGACACGCAGTCAGTCGTTTCCGCTAGCGGGTACGTTCAAAGTACAGCACGGAATAGTATAGGGCCTAGCCCTCTTAGAAACAGGGGTCTCACCCCTCCACAGTTTGCGCACCCTCGTCTGACTACCTCGGTTTGCCCAGAGGGCCTAACAAGTCGGTGTAGGGTGGCTAGCTGAACCCCGGGCCCTGTGGGGTGGCTAGCTCCCTCCCCACACTAGTAGCTTGCCTCAGTACCGTGTACACGAGAGCCAACAAAAGTCAATGTAGAGTGGCCAATCCTAACCCCGGGTCTCAACCCGGGCAGCTAGCTTCGCTCTACACAAAAAGGAGACAGTTGCTCTCCTTGGTACCACGTACTCAAGGGCCAGCACACTTCCCGTCTACATTCCAGGTTTTCCATCTAACCATAGGAGCTCTATTCCTAATTCCCGTAGGGTTTATGCTCATGTTCACCACATTACTCCGATCCAGATTCCACCATTCGCAATTCAGTTCTCGTTTATATACAGGCAGCTCGTGTTTCCACAATTCAATACATGCAACTGATGATTTCACAGGTAATTGTTCATTTATCTCAGGCAGCCTATATTCTAACAGGTAGCTCACAACTATATTACAGGTAATTGCTAGCTGTTTAACTTAATCGTGTATACAAATACAATCATGCAATAAAATTAAGTTATTTATTTCTCTATCCTAAGGTTCATGCCACATCCTAAGTTTTCAGTTGGCTAATTCCATAGACATATTCTTATTTAATATGATTAACAGAAGTAGACCACTCTACCAAACAATCCGAGAGTAATGTATGCTCGAACCACAGACCTAGGCGTCTCTGCAAGCCCCAAACATGCAGCAGGCCGAAACCCTATACCAGGGAATACATCACAAAGGAGGATTCAGAATAGTGTATAAAGGTTTTTAGTACGTAGAGAAACTCATAAGAGAACTACAGATACTTCATTTACGTAAAACAGATCCCGATCGGACCCTAAACAGGTCAAAAATTTGTCTACTGACCAAAATCAGACATCTGAAAACAAGTCCAGATGTCTTAAAAGATACAAAACCTCATCTCAAGTTCCTGCGGCGTCCTCAGACGTCCAGGACTCCTCTATGATCATCTGAAGGCGGTTCCAGACGTCGGACCACTCCTCCGGTCGTCTAAAAGCACCTCTAGTCGTCTGGTGAGCTGATTAGACGTCCGAAAGTGCTTGAGAGGGCGTTCCGCGCTCCTTCCCAAGGCTGCTCTGCGTACAACAGTTGTAGCCACCCAAATCAGGCGCAACACATCTTCTGCAGTGCAGCCTACATGGCCGTAACCGCGAAAAGAATGTACCTTCGCGATAAAGGAGCTTTCAAATGTCTGGTCTTGACTCCAGACATCCAGATGCTCCGCCAGTCGTCCGGACTTCGCTCTAGACGTCTGATACTAGAAAATTTCTAGTATCAGAACTCACTCCCAATGCTCTCCACCGCGCTTCTCCTTACTCCGCTACAGCTCCACCTGCTGCAAGTGGTCGAGGACGTCGCTCCGGACTCCCTCCTCCCGTACGCACTCGTAGTGGCCGTGCGAGCTCCGACGAGCTTCCATCGAAGCTCCCGACCTCGGCCTCCTCCTCCTCCCGCACCCTCCTCTTTCTCGCCCTCTCTCTCTCACCCTCGCTCACCTCCTCTCACAGTAGTGAAGGTGGGGTGTGGTGGTGGTGTGTGGAGTGGAGAGGAGAGGAGGGGAGGGGTCTTTATAGGTGCTGTGGGTTTAGGGTTCGGCAGGGAGAGGAGAAAGGAGAGAGAATAAAGGAGTTCTGCGTGCTACCCGCGCGCAGAGCGCATACAAAAATTTCATTTTCAGACATCTGGGAAAGGGTCCAGATGTCTAACTGAGACTCCAGACGTCTTAAAAGGCTAAAAGTGGAACGGATCTTTATATCATAATAAACTTAAAGGAAGTTTCGTCCCCGAAACTTGAATTAGCTAGGGTGAGGAAAAAGGAACATAAAACGCATAACAAACTTAAAAAGGACCGAAGTAGGTTCGAGAAGACGTACCCTCAAAAAGCTCTGGGTACCGCTCTCGCATCGCCGCCTCAAGCTCCCAGGTAGCCTCCTCGTACTGCTGGCTTCTCCATAAGACCTTCACCAATGGTACCTACTTTCGTCTCAAACTCCGGACAGCTCTGTCTAGTATCTGCACTGGTCTCTTGGGATAGGTCAAGTCGTTACCCACCTCGACGCTCTCGTGGCTCAGAACGTGACTGGGATCGGCGACGTACTTCTTGAGGTTAAACACATGGAACACGTCGTGCACTCGAGAAAGTTGGGGAGGAAGGACAAGTCGGTACGCAACGGGTCCTACCTGCTCTAGGACCTTAAAGGGCCCCACAAACCTCGGCACAAGCTTCCCCTTCACCCAAAAATGCTACAGGCCCTTCATTGGTGAAACACGGAGAAAAACGTGATCCCCAACCTCAAACTGCACCTCTCTGCGTTTCTGGTCAGCATAACTCTTCTGCCTGCTCCTGACAGTGCGGAGTCGTCTATGGATCTGCTCTATCACCTCCTGACTCTGCCGGATCAGCCTGGGGCCAACCTCCCACTTGATCCCTACCTCGACCCAACTCAAGGGTGCAGTACACCTCTGTTCGTACAGAGCCTCGTAAGGTGCAATGGCGATACTCGAGTGGTAACTGTTATTATATGCAAACTCTGCCAGGGGTAAATGCTCCTCCCAAGAGCCTCTCCAGTCCAGTACACAGGCGCGTAAAAAGTCCTCAAGTGTCTGTATGGTGCACTCTGACTGTCCGTCCGGCTGGGGGTGGTACGCGATACTGAACCTCAATCGTGTCCCCAAAGCCTGCTGAAACTCAGCCCAAAACTGGGAAGTAAAACGAGTATCCCTGCCAAATACAATCTCACGCGGAACTCTGTGCAGACGTACCACATCGCGAATGTACCTCTTTGCCAACTATGCTGGTCCCAAGGTGACTTGGATCGGCAGGAAACGCGCTGTCTTTGTCAACCTATTCGATATCACCCAGACTGCGTCGTGTCCTCGCTGGGTAACAGGTAAACCCACCACCAAGTTCATGGTGATGCTCTCCTACTTCCACTCTAGCACAGGAAGTAGCTGCAATGACCCAGTAGGCCTCTGGTGCTCGGCCTTCACTTACTGGCACACTAAACACTGCTGCACGAACTCACCCACATCCCACTTCATCCCTCTCCACCAAAAGTCATGTCTCAGATCATGATACATCTTTGTGTTCCCGGGATGTATGGTGAACCTGTACCTGTGCGCCTCTGTCAAAAGTTCTCTCAACAACTCCTCGTCCCTGGGAACGCACAAGTGTCCCCTCATGCACAGCACCTCGTCTGTAAGAGAAAAGTCTCCTGGGTCCCCTGATAGCACTCTGTCCCACGGTGCCTGTAAGGATCTGTCATCTGCCTTGCGATGATGCGGTCTATCAGCTCTAATCACGTCTGCCGTGTCACTGTCACTGCCCCACAATACCCCTATGACTCTCGGGATCGCCAACTGCCCAACTCCTCCATAAGTCTCCAACTTTGTGCCTGTAGACTGGCTAAGTGGGCGGGCACCTTCCGGCTCAAGGCATCAGCCACCACATTGGCCTTCCCAGGATGGTAGGAGATGTTACAGTCGTAGTCCTTCAAGAGCTCTAACCAACGTCTCTATCTCATGTTAAGCTCCTTCTGGTCAAACAAGTACCTGAGGCTCTTATGATATGTGAAAATCTCAAAGGTCTCACCGTAAAGGTAGTGCCTCCATGTCTTCAGCGCGAAAATAACAGTTGCCAGCTCTAAGTCATGGGTAGGGTAGCTATGCTCATAGGGCTTCAGTTGCTGCGAAGCGTAAGCGACAACGTGACCCTGTTGTATAAGCACACCCCCTAACCCCTACAACGAATCATCTGTGTAGATCACAAAAGCACCACTGCTGTCCGGGATGGTGAGCACAGGAGCTGAAGTTAGTCTCTCCTTCAACTCCTGAAAACATGCTTCACATGCATCTGTCCAAGCAAAGGGCACGTCCTTCCGAGTCAACTGGGTCATAAGACGCGCAATCTGCGAGAATCCTCTAATAAAACGCCGATAGTAACCCGCCAGTCCCAAAAAGTTGCGTATCTCTGTCACTGTCGTGGCCTTTCCCACCTGAGTACGGCCTCAACCTTGGCTGGGTCCACAGCCAAACCATCCCTTGAGATCACGTGGCCCAAGAAAGTCACCTGCCTCAACCAAAACTCACACTTATTATACTTGGCATACAGCTTGCGTCACCTTAAAGTGTCCAGAATCATCCATAGATGCTACCCGTGCTGTGCCTGATCCTGCAAGTAAACGAGTACGTCGTCGATGAATACCACTACAAACTGATCCAAGTATGGTCTGAAAACCCGGTTCAACAAATCCATAAAAGCAGCGGGGGCATTAGTCAGCCTAAACGGCATGACCAAGAACTCGTAGTACTCGTACCGAGTACGGAAAGCTGTCTTAGAGACATCGGTCTCCCTGATCCTCAACTGGTGGTAGCCTGACCTTAGATCTATCTTGGAGAACATTGTGGCATCTCGCAACTGGTCAAAAAGGTCATCAATCCTTGGTAGCGGATACCTGTTTTTGATGGTGACCCTATTCAGCTGTCTGTAGTCGACACAAAGTCACAGAGTATCATACTTCTTCACAAACAACACAGGAGCTCCCCATGGAGACGCACTGGGCCTCACAAAGCCCTTCTCCAACAGGTCCTGTAGGTGTGACTTGAGCTTTCGCAGCTCAAGTGGTGCCATCTGGTACAGTGCAGTAGAAATGGGGCTGGTCCCCAGTACCAATGAGATCTCAAACTCGATCTCACGCTCGGGCGATAGTCCTGGCAGTTCCTCTGGAAACACATCGGGGTACTCACTATTACGACCCAATTCCTGAATCCCTACAGGACCCAAGACCCAATCGTCCAACAAAAAATAACTAAAAGGCAGGAAAACAAACCACATTCACTATGCAATGTGACTAACAATAAAAGCGTACAAGCAGTAAATGAAGTAAAAGCTTCTAGTCAGTACATATCATCACAACAACAGAAAAGTAGAACAAAAGTACAATAATACGGACAGTAAACAAAGTCTGAAACTCACTAGCAGAAAGAGAGTACAACAACAGTAAGAAAACTACTGCTGGGCTCGACTGGACCCATCACCCTCTGCAGCCGGTAACTCGGGCTACTCAACTCCTGGACCTATAAAGAGTTATGAGAAAATGGAGTCAGCGAACACTAAGTAGAGTGGTAACCAGACTATCTAAAGTAGTAAAAGCTAATAGGTAAATTTATCATTTCCAATTATTTTATTCTACAAGTGATTCTTTTTTACCCCATTGGTTTACTTTCAGATTTCTTTCTTGATCTCGCATGTTCCTCGTGGGAACGATCTTGATTGTAGTCTTTTCCGAAGAGTAAATGGTACACGTGGCGCTCTCCTGGTCGGGAGAGTCCCCTGTGGTAGTCCTACACCCAGTCAACCACCCCAAAGTCACAGACAGACGTAGCGGTGACTACGACACGCGCGATAAGTGCATGGGTAGCTACCCCGCACTGATACGCGGTCAGTCGTTTCCGTTAGCGGGTACGCCCAAAGTACAGTACGGAACAGTATATGGCCTATCCCTCTCAGAAACAGGGGTCTAGCCCCTCAGAACCAAACAGGAGTTTCGCCCCTCCACAGTCCGCCCACCCTCGTCTGACTACCCCGGTTTGCCCAGTGGGCCTAACAAGTTGGTGTAGGGTGGCTAGCTGAACCTCGAGCCCTATGGGGTAGCTAGCTCCTTCCCTACACTAGTAGCTCTCCCCGGTACCGTATACGTGAGGGCCAACAGAAGTCGGTGTAGAGTGGTCAATCCTAACCCCGGGTCCCAACCCAAGGGCAGCTAACTCCGCTCTACACTAAAAAGGGGACAGTCGCTCTCCTTGGTACCACATACTAAGGGCCAGCACACTTCCCATCCACATTTCCAAGCCTTTCCATTCCTCCACAAGAGCTCTACTCCTAGCTCCCCGTAGGGTTCATACTCATATTCACCATTTTCTTTCATACCAGGTTTCATCATTCACAATTCCATTCATATTATACAAATGCAGCTCGTATTTCCACAATTTAACACATGCGCAAGCAATATCACAGGTAACTGTTTAGTTATCTCAGGCACTTCATATTTTAACAGGCAGCTAATATTTATTAACAGGCAGTTGCTAACAATTCAACTCATTCATTTATGACTACAATCTCAATCACGCACACAGACAGTGCAACTATTTCTCGTCCTAGGATTCATGCCACATCCTAGGTTTCTAGTTATCTAATTTTCATGGCTGCATTCATGTTTTATACATAGAACAGGGGGAACCACTCTACTAGACAATCTGGGAGTACTGGGGACTCGAACTGCAGGCCTACGTGCCTCTGTAAGCCTCAGACACGCAACAGGTCGAAGTCCTATACCAAGGAACACATCACAGCGGAACGTTCAGAATAGTATATAAAAGTTTCTAATATGTAGAGGAACTCACAAGGAAACCACAGATATTTCGTTTGCGTAAAACGGATCCCGATCGGACCCTAAACAGGTCAGAAACAAGTCTGCAGACCCAAATCAGACGTTTTGAAACAAGTCCAAACGTCTTAAAAGTCATCAGAAGCTCACCTCAAGTCTTGCGGTAATCTCAAACGTCCAGGACTCCTCCTCGACCGTCTGGACTCAGCTCAAGACGTCTGACCAGTCCTTCGGTCGTTTGGGAATGCCTCCAGTTGTCTGGTAAACTGTCCAGATGTTCGAAAAGCGTGGGAGGGCGTGCCCCGCGCCTTCCCAAAGGTGCTCCTGCTTACGACAGAGCAGCACACCTCTTTTTAGCCAAGCAAATCACCTCTGCGGTGCAGCCTGCATGGCCGTAACCGCGAGGAAGACGTACCTTCGTGATACACCCGCTTTCAGATGTTCGGTGTCGTCGCCAGACGTTCAGCCCGTCGTCCAGAAGGCACTCTGGACGTCTGATACTAGAAAAACTCTAGTTTCAGACCACGCTCCCGCTTCTCTCACCGCGCTCCACCGTGGCTCCTCCCGCTTTCCTGCAGCTCCGACCGCTGCAAGAAGTCGAGGACGACGCCCCGAAGCTCTCCTCCCGCACGCGCCACGGTGGCCGTGCAACACTCCAGCGAGCCCCCACGAAGCTCGCGAGCTCAACCTTCTCCTTATCTTCACTCCCCCTACTCCTCGCTCTCGCTCCCTCTCTCCCGTGCGCCTCACTCATGGCAGTGGAGTGGGAAGGAAGGTAGTGGTGGTGGAGTGAAGAGGAGGGGAAGGGGGCTTCTTATATAGGCGGGAGGGTTAGGGTTCGACGGGGGGAAAAGTGAAGAAGAGAGAGAAGGAAAAGGTATGTGCGCTGGCTGCGCGTAGAACCAACATCACGTACAGATTTTTCAATTTCCAAACGTCTGGGAAAGGGCCCAGACGTCTGCCCAGACGACTGATTGACAATCCAGACATCTTAAAAGGCTCAAATCACAACGGGTCAGCCATGGGACTAGGCTCTGCCACTACACAGGCTAGAAAGCCCTCACACCCCTGGCTCAAAAGCCTCGTTGCCCAAAGCGCGGAGATGCATCTGAAACCTCCGTCCACCAGTTATCCGTGAAACTCAAAGGGAGGCAACTCCAGTATGGAGAAGACGATCTTCCTCCCGAAATAGTCCACCAAGGCGTGGTAGGCGGACAGCCAGTCCATCCCCAGAATCACGCCAAAATCCTCCATCGGTATCATGATCAGGTCAGCGGGGAGGCTATATCCCCCAATATTGACCTCAAAGTCCGTGTAGACCTCCTTAGCTACAAACAGCTGACCACCTAGACCTCTGATCACAAAAGGATCCTCTAACAACACGCAGTCCTGTCTCAAACTGACAGCAAAACTCGCAGTGACAAAAGTGTGTGTGGGACCAGAATCAAAAGGCACGTAAACTAATCTGCCAAAAATGGTAACCATACCTACCACCACTGAACCGGATACCCTAGCATCTCTATGTGTCAGGGCGTTGATACGCCCCTCCGCTCTCGATGCAGAAGAAGCAGCCACACTCTGAGTCGGGCGAGTAGCTGCTGTTCGGTATCCTCCCCGTGATTGCTGCCCTCTCCCACGCACCTGGGGACCACGATCACCTGCTCGGCCTCCAGCGCTCGGTGCAGGGAGCATCTGCTGTGCTCCAGCCCTAGACGGACAGTCCCTCCTGATGTGGCCCGACTGGCCACACTGGTAGCAGAGGGGGACTCGACTCCCTCCCTCGATAAGTCCCTGCTGACAGCTGGCCCCTGTGGGGGGCCCCCAAAGGCCACTGACGACCCTGCAAAATGAGACGGCTCTCCTGCGGGTGCCACGAGTCTCCTCTCTCGTCGGCCCTAAGGGTACTCTGGCTGGTAGGGTCTCTTCCGTCCGCTGTCGGTGTCTCGTGCGACTGGGCTGGTCTCCTCGTATGTCATGGCTGCCTCCACCACTCTCGAGAAAGTGGGCAACTTCAGGGGCTTGACATACCCCCGAATGGCAGGTCGGAGCCCCTTAGTGAATTTCCATAGGCGCTCCTCCTCTGTAGCTACGGCTGTCGCAGCAAAATGTAACAGCTCCAGGAAGCGCGTACGATACGTGCTAACAGTCATCATCCCCTAGCAGAGAATGTGGAACTCCCACCTCCTCTGGTCCCTCCAATTCTGCGGGAAGTACTGCTCGTAGAAGAGTGTCACGAACTAGTCCCACGTCAACTTCCCCCTTTCTTGGCCTCTGACTGCCCTCCACCACCTATGTGCCGCACTCTCCAGCTGGTACGTGGCAAAGGCCATGCGGTACTCTACAGGGGGAGAAGGGTGTCAAACACCTTCTCTATCTGCTCCAGCCAGTCCTCTATCTCAGATGAGTCCTCATCTCCCTTGAATGAGGGGGGCTTCAGCTTCCAGAACTATTCAAAAAGCTCGTGGTGTAGCTGTAGTGGGAGAACAGGCACACCTCCAGGCAAGGAGGGCTCATGCTCAGAAGTGCTAGAGTGCGGTGGGGGCGGTGGAGGACCACCCCCTCCCCCTCTTGCTCGTCCAACGCTGCGGCGGTCTCTCTGTCCCACCGAGGACTCCCCCTCCACGTCCTTAGGGAGAGGTGCCCGTGAAGGCTGGTGGAGCTCCTCTCGCACAATGTCTCTGATCAGCTGGCGAGATTCTGGGTCCGAATGCCCAGGAGAAGAGGTGGGTCAACTTGCACCTTAAGCCCGGCACGTCTGCCCCTCCGACCTCGTCCACGGTTGCGATCGCGGCCCGCCTCAAGAACTTCCCGACGAGGCATCTCCTGCAAGGAGACGCGAAAGACAGAATAAAAGGGCCAACGATATCGAATTTCTTCGAAAAAAAAGGACTCAGAATGGATATCAAGGCGATACGTGGTGGTGGCTACCCTAGTTACATGCACATGAACAGTTATTCTCAAGCTAGTTGGTTCATTTCTCGGGACGACCTTGCTCTAGTACCATCTTGTTACGACCCGGTTCCCGGATCCTTATAGGACCCGAAACCAGCTCGCCTCGACTAATCCCAAGACCCAGTCGTCTAACAAGAAATAACCAAAAAGCAGGAAAGTAAACCACATTCACATATGCAATATAACTAGGCAGTAAAAACATACACAACAGTAAAGGAAAGTAAAACTGTTGTTCCATTACATACCACAACAACAACAGAGACAACAGAAACAAAAGTAACAGTAACAACAGTAGCTAAAAGTCTGAAACTCACTGCAACAGTAAGGGGGTACAAAAAAGAAGTGCAGAAAAACTATGGCTGGGCTTGACTGGGCCTAGCACCCTCCGCAGCCGGAAGCTTGGGCTGCTCAACTCCTCGACCTGGACAGTGTTGTGAAAATGACAGAGTCAGCGAACGCTGAGTAGAGTGGTATCTATACTATCTAAAGTAGTAAAAGCAACAGGTTAATTCTCTTCTCTAGTTATTTATTTTATATGCATTTCCTTTTCACCCCTTTTCCTCAAACTTTCAAATTTTCTTGATCTTGCATGTTCCTCGTGGGAACGATCTTGATTGCAGTCTTTTCCGAAGAATAGAAGGCACACATGGTGATCTCCTGGTCGGGAGAATTCCTCGTGGTAGTCCTACACCCAGTCAACCACCCCGAGGTCACTGTCAAGACGTAGTAGTGATTACGACACGCACGATAAATGCACGGGTAGCTATCCCGTACTGACACGCAGTCAGTCATTTCTGCTAGCGGGTACGCCCAAAGTACAGCATGGAACAGTATACAGCATGGAACAGTATAGGGCCTAGCCCTCTCAGAAATAAGGGTTTAGCCCCTCAGAACCAGACAGGGGTCTCGCCCCTCCACAGTCCGCGCACCCTTGTCTAACTACCTCGATTTGCCCAGAGGGCCTAACAAGTCAGTGTAGGGTGGCTAGTTGAACCCCGGGCCCCGTGGGGTGACTAGCTCCCTCCCTACACTAGTAGCTCGCCTCGATACCGTGTACACGAGGGTCAACAGAAGTCGGTGTAGAGTGACTAATCCTAACCCTGGGTCTCAACCCAGGCGGTTAGCTCCGCTCTACACAAAAAGGGGACAATCACTCTCCTTGGTACCACGTATCAAGGGCCAGCACACTTCCCGTTTACATTCTAGATTTTCCATCTAACCACAGGAGCTCTACTCCTAATTCCCCGTAGGGTTCATGCTCATGTTCACCACATTATTCCGATCCAAATTCCACCATTCACAATTCAGTTCTCGTTTATATACAGGCAGCTCGTGTTTCCACAATTCAATACATGCAACTAATGATTTCACAGGTAATTATTCATTTATCTCAGGCAGCTCATATTCTAACAAGTAGCTCACAACTATATTACAGGCAATTGCTAGCAGTTTAACTTAATCATGTATACAAATACAATCATGCAGTACAATTAGTTTATTTATTTCTCTGTCCTAGGGTTCATGCCACATCCTAGGTTTCCAGTTTGCTAATTCCACAGGCATATTCTTATTTAATATGATTAACAGAAGTAAACCACTCTACTAGACAATCCGGAAGTAGTGGGAGCTCGAACCGTAGGCCCAAGCGTCTCTGCGAGCCCCAAACACGCAACAGGTTGAAACCCTATACTAGAGAATACATCACAAAGGAGGATTCAGAATAGCGTATAAAAGTTTCTCATACGTAGAGAAACTCGTAAGAGAACTATAGATACTTTGTTTGCGTAAAACGGATCCCGATCGGACCCCAAACGGGTCAAAACGTGTCTACTGACCAAAATCAAACGTCTGGGAACAAGTCCAAACGTCTTAAAAGATACAGAACATCACCTCAAGTTCCTGCGGTATCCTCAGATGTCCAAGACTCCCCTGCGATCGTCTGAAGGCGATTCCAAACGTTTGACCGCTCCTCTAGTCATCTGGAAGCACCTCCGGTCATCTAGTGAGCTGATCAGACGTCCGAAAGTGCGTGGGAGGGCGTTCTGCGCTCCTTCCCAAGGTTGCTCCTGCATACGATAGTTGCAGCCACCCAAATCAGGCAAACACATCTTCTGCGGTGCAACCTGCATGGTCATAACCGCAAAAAGAATGTACCTTCGCGATAAAGGATCTTTCAGAGGTCTGGTCTTGACTCCAGACGTCCAGATGCTCCGCCAGTCGTCCGGACTTCGCTCTAGATGTCTGATACTGGAAAATTTCCAGTATCAGAACTCGCTCCCAGCGCTCTCCACCGCTCTCCGCCGTGCTTCTCCTCGCTCCACCACAGCTCCAACTGCTGCAAGTGGTCGAGGATGCCGCTCCAGACTCCTTCCTCCTCCCGCACGCGCCCACGATGGCCGTGCGAGCTCCGACGAGCTTCCACCGAAGCTCCCGACCTCGGCCTCCTCCTCCTGCACTTTCCTCTTTCTTACCCTCTCTCGCTCGCCCTCGCTCACCTCCTCTCGCGGCAGTGAAGGTGGGGTGTGGTGGTGGTGTGTGGAGTGGAGAGGAGAGGAGGGGAGGGGTCTTTATAGGTGTTATGGGTTTAGGGTTTGGCATGGAGAGGAGGAGAAAGGAGAGAGAAAAAAGGAGTTCTGCGCGTACAAAAATTTCATTTTCAGAAATTCGGGAAAGGGTCCAGACGTCTAACTGAGACTCCAGACGTCTTAAAAGGCTAAAAGTGGGACAGATCTTTACAATTTAGTCATTTCAGCCAAGCACATTCTTATTTAAATGTTAATAACTGAACTAAACCACTATACCAGGAAACACGGGAGTAATGGGGGCTTGCATTGCAGACCCAGTCGTCTTTGCGAGCCCCAAATGCACAGCGGGCTGAAACCCTATACCAGAGAATACATCACAAAAGGGGAGTTCAGAACAGTGTAAAACATACTCTGGTACGTAGAGGAACTCGAGTGGAAAGTACAGGTTTTTCATTTGCGTAAAACGAACCCCGATCGGACCCTAAACAAGTCAAAAACGTGCATACTGTTCAAAATCAGACGTCTGTGAATAATCCTAGACGTTTTAAAAGGCGTCAAATCTTACCTTATGTTCCTGCGATATCCTCAGACGTCCAGACCTTTTCTATGATCGTCTAAAGGCAGTTCCAAACGTCAGACAATGCCTCCGGTCGTCTGGATGCACCTCCGGATGTCTGGTGATGTGATCAAACGTCTAAAAATGCATGGAAAAGAGTTCCGCACGCTTCCCAAGGGCCTTTACCTGCGTACGAAATCGCAGGTCCAAATCAGGCCAGTCCAACTTTTGTAGTGAGGCCTGCATGGCCGTAACCGCGAAAAAGAACGTACCTTGTGATATAAGTGCTTTCAGACGTCTGGTCTCAGACCCGGACATCCAGTTGCCGCCATGGTCGTCTGATCGACTCTAGACGTCTGATACTGGAAAAATCCCAGTATCAGAAACTCCTTGCAGCTCGCTCCGCTTGCTCGCCACATGTCGCAGCAGCTCCCGCCGCTATAGAAGCTTGAGCAGCTCCTCACCGGCTCCTCCTCATGCTCCACCGAAGTCCGCCGACCTTGGTCCTCCTCCTCCCACGCTCTCCTCCTTCCTCCCGCTCACTCTCCCTTGCTCGCCCCCCACTCGCCTCTCTCGTCCGCCCTCACCACTGCCGCACTATAGATCTGGAGGTGGTGGTGTGAGGAGAGGAGAAGGGGGAGGAGGGGTATAAATAGGAGGTGTGGGGTTTAGGGTTTGGGGGAGAATGAGGAAGGGAGAGAGAAGGGGACAGTCTCTGCGCGTCGCCCGCGCGTAGAGTGCAAAGCGCAGTTCGAAAATTCCACTTTCAAACGTCCGGAAATGGATCCAAACGTCTAGACAGACGTTTGACTGAAACTCAAGACGTCTTCAATGACCAAAAATACAACGAGCCATTAAGCAGAGAAGGATGTATGACTTGGGGGAAATTGATTGTTGAACTTAAAAATGACGATCCCAATGCAAAATTAAAATGAACGTGCATACTAACTAAATGAAGAACTTGAAACATTGAACATTACAAAAATAAGTCCAACAAGAGGGAGAATTTTTTATAAAATATGAATATTTAATCAAATTTCTAAATCTAAACGTGAGAAGGAATAGTGAATCTATGGAACTACATGCTTAAAATTTAAAAATAAAATGTAAAATTGGTTGCCACTTGACTATGCTTACTAAGATACTAATAAAAATTGATAAAGAATACCTAATTAGAATCCAAAAAGTCAGAAAAAAATTGCTAGAAACAAACGATCCGAAAATTATACATTAATTGACCTAACTATGAGGAAAATCAACTAAGTAACTAAATCAACGCTGAAATACCCTATCTACGAGTCAAGCTATGTTAAAAGAAAGATGATGAAATAAATATGAGGAATACAATTAGAAAATGAGGCAGAACATAAGATGAAATTAAAAATTCTTATTTTGTGAATATGATGTTTATGTTAATGAAATAAAAATAAAAAAATGGGAAAAAGCGAATTCGAATGTTGAATTCCTCGACACCCAAGTTGGAGGTGTGGTTGGAGTCACACGGGAGAAAACTTTGAATAAGGAGCATCAACCTTAACAAAAGTTAAAAAAGAGGCATAGGTCGGGGAAGGAAGAGTGGGAGACGGAATTAGCAACCTTATTTCACCGTCACGGTGGGGTCTTAAAAAGTGAATGGTCACGGTTACCAATCGTGGATAGCCTGAGGATTTGCTGGTTGGCTCATGAAAAAGAAAAGGAGCTCAAGATTTTTCAATATTTTTACAAAAGAAAAATGTTACAGCCCGCTGACCAGGATATACAGTCCACTGACGAATACTTTTTTATATGGGCCTAAGAATATTAGGTGGTTGATTTGTAAAATTTGTCACTTGTGAACCTAACTAGCTTTCAGGGCTACTTTTCGGATATTAGACTTGGACTCAATTGCCACAACCTTGTCACAGTAGACTCCTTGGAAGAGGAAAGGGCTATGAGGAGCATAGAATCACCCCTATTACGGAGTTAGGAGGCAGCAAAATGATCACCACAAGCATAAAGTTACTGCTGCTATTGGAATACGTTTGGAAGAGGAAAGGGCTGTGAGGAGCATAGAATCGCCCTTATATCATGGAGTTAGGGGGCAACAGAATGACTGCCACGAGCATAAAGTTACCGCTGCTAATTAAAGTTACCACGAGCACACGTTTGGAATACATTTGGCGTGAATATAAAAGCTGAGAATTACCGGTTCTGAACTTAGAACTTAAACAATTTAATTAGGCGGTTGATGCAACTATACAGTGGAAGGTTTTTCGTGCAATCAAGAAACCATATTACACAACCGTAGATGATGTTGTTTATTTGGAGGGTTCTCAGTACTTGACTTTGACCTGTATGCATGACCAGTCCCATGAATATAATATAATATAATGTAATATTAATATATACAAAAGAATTAAACACAAGTCCCTTGGGACAAGGGTGTCTAGGTTTCATCCGAGCAACTTAATTGCAGTTTGACCCTTCCAAATCACATTAAACGACCATGCAAAATAAAAATCCTGGGCTCCTTTTCTTTTTCATGATCCAACGAAGTATTTTAGTATATCCTAGGAAAATTAGTTAGTAATCGTCAGACCCACAGGGCAATCCGCGGTTGGTAACCACAACCCATTTACTTCTCAGGATTTGTTGTGGCTTTGCCAGGCGGGAGATCCTTTGGTAGTGAGACGGGACTGCCAACCCTGTCCCATGCCCTCTATTTTTTTGCCCTCCCTGACCCATGTCTCTTTTTCTACTTCTGTTGGAGCAAATGCCCCTTGTTCAAAATTTTTCCTCTGAGAATATGTTAAAGAAGTTGATGGATGTGAATACAGTGCATGGCAATCAAACAAAGTGGAATCTAGCCATTGGAATTGGAATTACCGCAGTGGAGGAGGATAAAAGGGAATGTGTAGTAGACCGTTAGGTCTCATTTGATAGGAAGAATAAATTTATGAAATAACTATAGAAATAGGAAATGAGTAAATTAAATAGAGAGAATAAGTGAATTTATCTGTTCGGATATTTTAACAGATCAAAGTTATTTTATAAATAAAGTGAAATGATTTTATGTGAAATAATTTTACCTCAAATTAAATCTACCTAACCTGATATAAATAAAAAGTAAATTAAGTGATAAATTAAATAATTAATACAATGTAAATCTAATTAACCTGTCAACTAAATATAAAGATACAGTTAAATGACAGCAGCAATCATCAGTGAAGCATGTAATGCAGGGGAGACATATCTTCTCTGCAATAGATTATCAAATTTTTTTCAAAAAAATTGACTTTCTTGACTTCCCGTCGGTTACAGGCATTCAGGGGCGCCTTCCCCGGCATAAATGTGACGATAACTAATAATTAAAAATAATTTTGGAATGAAATTTTGTTAACGGGTCGAGATATTAGGAGATATTTTGCTCTTCATTATATCGCTATTAATAAGGAAGGGGATAGAAATTAAAGCCGTGAAAAGAGAAGGGGATTACATTATTTGGGTATTAGGATGGATGACGTGGCAAGTTGAAGGTGCGGGATTGGTCGTGAGTGATGATTTGCTACGAGATTGGTGGGATTGCCATCGGGGATCGATGGTTGGTGTGGTCTGTGGTTTTGTTTTTATTTTATTTTATTTCTTTTGAGAGGTTGTTTGCTTTGGCGGCGTGAAGAAAAAGAGAGGAAAGGGAGAGCGAGAGAGAAACGAGGGAGAGGGAGAGGGAGAGGGAGAGGGAGAGAGAGAGAGAGAGAGAGGACGGGGAGAGAGTTCGTGGATGGAAGGGAGGATGAAAGAGATTTTTTTTAATTTGTTTTTTTTTTATGAGGGGGAAAATGAAACGGTTACTGCTTAAAAACAAAAAAAACAAAAAAAACAAAAAGAAAAAGGGAGAAACGACTGTGAAGAGCGGCGTACTGGTGGCCTCGCTCTCCTGCAAAAAATAAATATTTTTTATTATACTCAATACTCATGCAGTGTTTTTTTTGCTACTCTTTGGACGTATCATCATATTCCTTTTATTTTCTTTCTCTCATATGTCACTTAAATTAAGATTACAATGAAAAAAAATCTAACATTTGGACCGAAATTGCATGTAAAAATGATAAATATATAGAAGTTAGAATAGAGAAAAAAATATGTACTTATAATATATTGTAAGCATATATCTCTTAATAATACTATAAGAATATCTTAGAAATAAATAAAAGAATATCTAGAATAGAAAAAAATAAATAATTCAAAAGAAGAGTAATTTGCAACCTCACAAATAACTTTATTAAATTTAAATATTAATATTTTTAAAAATGATGAGTAAGTTTTAACTATTAAATCACCGAATCATTTATTTAGATATTAATGATATTATTATTATAATTCTAAAAAGTCCCGTAATTGCATTGATAATACTCAATGATATATTAATAATGTGAATATTAGGAGAGGGTGATGGTAGAGGGAAGAGATATGGGTGAGGGAAGAGTTAATGTGTGTGTGGTGGATCAATGGCTTATGAGAATACATGATGTAGGTGAGGTGATAGGGGGATTAAATGGAAAGAGGGGGGGGGGGAGGGGGTGGGGGGGTGGGGAGAGTGGCACCCTTCCAACTACTAAATAATCAAATCATTTATTTTAGATATCAATAATATTATTATTTTAATTATAAAGTGTCATATAATTACATGAGTAATAGGCAAAGATATATTAATAATGTGTATATTAGAAGACGAGGGGAGGTAAGGGGAGAGCATAAATTATATATATAACTCTTTTTTGTGTGATATTCCAATGCATTAGAAGTTGGATATAAGTGCCGTAATACAAATTTGTTATAACAAATGTTTGTTTGATATATTGTAATACACAACTAGTTTAAAATTGTAATATAAATATATGTGATTGAATTGAAACTATAATACAAAACGTAACAAAAAAGTTGTAATGTTATAATATCTTCTGAATGTCATAAATTGTAATATAAAATCAACCTATATAATAAAGTGAAAAGTGACACAACATAATTTTGTAATACAAAAAAGTAATGACAGCTCGTGCATATTTCAAAACATGTGTATGCCAACCACATTAAATATGTTTGTGTTACTTTGTAATACAATTCGAATGTGAAACAACAAATAAAGAGAAGGCTAAGTAGTAGGTGGTGTAAAAAGAAAAATAAGAAAATTTCAAACTAAATACCAAGAAGCCATATCTCCACTCCATTTTGCCGTACGGTACATCATTGGAAGGGAAATGAGGAACTTTAATTAGTCCAAGAATATTTCATTTTCATATTGTATGAAAATATACGATTAATTAGTTACAAAAATTATGGGGGGATTTAAAATAGATCACGTAACCACCATCGACAAAATGCAATGATTTCATCGCTGGAAAGTTAGATCACACGATCAAGGTTTCGTGCTCATTTCACTAATTTTGAATACTATGCTAGATGTATTTCCTATATTTATTTATCCATTTTTTTACCAAAGGAGTGTGCCACTCCTGTCCTCCTTCCACGTAACCCCTTGCCACCTCACCCACATCACGCCTTCCCCCAATCCACTTACTCACCCACACAATTTGTCAAAATTAAAACAATGCTCCACCACTCATATATATATATATATATATGAATGTATATATATTAAATACTATACTTATAAATCTACAAAAATACTTATATACATATATATATTTTTGTTGATAAAAATCACTATAATGTTAAAAAATAATTTAGAAAAACACCATTTTTATATGGAATACATTTAATCAATCCTTATGTTATTTTTTAAAAATATCTTTACACATTAATATTGAGTTGTATTATGATTTTATTTATAAACTACATTTGAAATATAATTAATTAAATATTACATTATTATTAAAAAGTAATCATATCACCTTAATACTTAACCGTATTATAACTCTTTTCTTGACCAAAATAAATTTGTATTATAAAATTTCACATATATTACAATGTAATTTTCCACTTATAATACAAATTCTTATAAATTCATTAAAATAAATAATTATAATATAAGTTCATTGTATTTATATAGATTTTTTTTTAATTGTAACACAAGTTTTTACACTTTTCCACCGATAAATATTGTAATATAAGATTTATTGGTAATATAATTAGTATTAAAATGCCATTATTATCAAGCATTAATTGTAAGTGCTACAAGTATAATACATTTGTATTACAAATTTAGTCATATCTTTTATTTTCCATTATGATATTATGTGTAAGGCAAATCCAATGCTTATTTTTACAACATGATTACTATTTTGTTACAAAGCATCTAACATTTATTATAATCTACATGCTTATGCACTACAAATATATTTATGTCACGTTACAATGATTATTTTATGTTGTTACAATATTTTTCATTAATTTAAGATGTATTCTTTCCTCATTTTAGACATTCAAATGTAGAAATTCATTGAATGGTTTTTTTGTTTTTAGAATGTATAATATTTAAGTTTAGTAATTAAAAATTTCTATGTATCAATTTTGTATTATCAAATTTGTCGTAATGTTACCAATTAATTCATTATCTATTTTTAGAATATATGTTTCGATTGGTTGTAACTGTATTGTACTTTTTAAAAATATTTTATTATACAAATGATCTTCATGGATTATTTTTAATATCAATACATTATAAAATCACCTTCGTTACTTTAGTGGTATTAATTTTGATCATACAATTTTCACCTAACGGTTCTTATATGATGCTTATTTAATAATTTTTAGACATTGTTCTCAAATGATAAAGCCTCAATAAATATACACTCTTCGTATAAAAAATAATATAGGATTTATCTTTCGCTGAATTACATTAAAGAATGAAAATAATCTCAATTGCTATAACAATTAATAAATTAGCATCTCAAAAAAGTTTTCATTATCAAGAATAATATTACAAAATTAAAAAGTTGACCAAAAACAATAAATTTACTTTGTGCAATAAATAAATACAGTAAATTATAAAAATAAGTTTTAACTATAAAGTGTTGCTCAATCATTTTTCAAAAGGCATAATTTGAACTTATTAATGTATCACATTCATTAAGTTCTTCCACCATAGAAATGCTTTATTATTGGTTATCACCTTCAATCCCTTGCATAGATATTAAATATCATCAAATTATTGAGAATTAAGCATTAATAAAGCTAATATCCAAAGATATATTAATAATGTATATACTATTTCAAATATATAAGCACCTCTTCTAAATAAAAAACATAATTATTAGCAAAATTAATACCTAAAGATTTATATGTCGCTCCTCTAGGGGGACTCGACGCATATGTGGTCGTCGGCCAGCACACAGATCTTCCCGTATGCTTCCAACCTTCATCTGCTTCACAATCTAGTAGAGATCGACAATGGCATCGGGAGACAGCAGGTCAGTCTCTGCTGCAAGGCTCACTACTTGGATATGATCCTCAACATGGACAAGGCTTGAGATAGGGATCCTGAGGAGAAGTGTCTCGTCTTCAAGATTGGTTTTGTTACGACTCGACCCTAGATCCCTACAGAACCCGAGATCGGCCTGCCTCGACTAATCCCAAGACCTAGTCGTCCAACGAGAAATAACCAAAAACAGAAAATATTCCACAACCATAAGTACAATGTAACTAAGCAGAGACAGTAAAAGAACCAGAACGGAAAGTCTCATAATAGTACAGGCCATCACAACTACCACAGCAGAAAGTAAAGCGGAAATATAATAGAACTAGTATTATATATAGCAAAATACTCACTACCACAAAAGGAGGCTAGGAAACGGAAAGGACACACCGCTAAGGTTGGGTTCGATTGGGCCCAGCTCCTTCTGCAACCGGTGGTGCTAGCTGCTCAACTCCCTAACCTAAACAAGGTTATAAAATTACGTAGTCAGCTAACGTTGAATAGAGTAGAAATTAAGTCATTTACATGTATTTAAAACAAGCAACCAATTAATTTCATTCTCATGTAGTTCTACCAAGTACTTCTAATTTGTTTGTTCTTTCATTTATCCGATCATCTCTTGATCTTGTTTGTTACTCGAGGGAACGATCTTGATTGCAGTCTTTCTCATGATGTAGAATATACATGTGGTGCTCTCCTAGTCGGGAGAATCCCCCGTGGTAACTTACATCCAGTCAACCACCACGAGGTCACGGTCGCGACATAGTTGTGACTACGGCACGCGTGATAAGGGTACAGGTAGCTACCCCGCACTGGCATGCGGTCAGTCGTTTCTACTAGTGAGTACGTGTTACGACCCGGTTCCCGAATCCCTACAGGACTCGAGACCAGCTCGACTCGACTAATCCCAAGACCCAGTTGTCCAACAAGAAACAACCCAAAAGCAGGAAAGTAAACAACATTCACTGTGTTAAGTAACTAACAGTAAAAGAGTACAGCAGTAAAGGAAGTAAAAACAACGATAGTACATATCACCACCACAACAGTAAAACGAAAACAAGGTACAGAAACGTAAAGGTAACATGAGTCTGAACATACTAACAACAGAAAGTACTACAACAAGAAGACTACTGCTACTGAGCTCTACTGGGCCCAGCACCCTCTGCAGTCGGTGACTCGGGCTGCTCAACACCTGGACCTGAAAAGGGTTATGTGTAAACAGAGTCAACGAACGCTGAGTAGAGTGGTAACCAACTAACTAAAGCAGTAAAAGCTAACATTTAATTTATCTTTTCCAATTACTTTATTTTACAAGTTATTTCATTTCATCCATTGGTTTATTTTTCAGATCTCTTTCTTGACCTCGAATGTTCCTTGTGGGAATGATCTTGATTGCAGTCTCTTCCGAGTAGTTGAAGGCACACGTGGTGCTCTCCTAGCCAGGAGAGTCCCCGTGGTGATCCTACACCCAGTCAACCACCGCAAGGTCACGAACAAACGTAATGGTGACTATGACACGCGCAATAATCTCACGGGTAGCTATCCCGTACTGGCACACGGTTAGTCGTTTCCCCTAGCGGGTACGCCTAAAGTACAGCATGGAACAGTATAGGGCCTAGCCCTCTCAGTAACAGGGGTCTAGCCCCTCAGAACTGTTGAACGTTTTCGAATCGCTACGCTAACGTATTTGATTTTGAAAAACCTGTCGTTGTAGTTCGAAAGCGAAGAATTCGTGTTCAACAAATAAAATTTATACCAAAAAGAATTCCGGGTCGAACACAGGGAGGCTACGTTGATCTATATTCGCAGTTATATTTTTTTTAGGATTTTTGATAAGGCGATATAATTACAATGGAGCTATCAGACTAAAAGAGAGAGAGAGAGAGAGAGAGAGAGAGAACATGCATTCAATATTTCAATTGTTTATATAATCAAACTAAATAAAAGTTACACTAGAAAGCGGAAAATCAATTACACTATAAAGCAGGAAAATTCTACATTAGAAAAGCTGTAAATAAGAATGGGAGAGAGAAGTTATCATCCTCGACGATTGCTTAAAGGACGAGCCGGACGGGACGACACCTGGACGAACGAGAACGAAGTAGGACAAAGGAGGACGAAGCAAAAGAACGGGAACGAAGCAGCACGCCGTCGTCGTCGCGGGATCCACTTCCGAAGGGGATCGAAAATTGGACTTTATTTCGCGAGAAGCATCCCGGGTGTGGGACATGCTTCTCTTGAGCTTTGGAGGGGTTGAGAGGAGAAGGAAGGGATGAGAATTTCGTATGGAGGGGTTCTCCTTTTATAGTTGCAAGGAGTGGGGGCAAAATGGACATTACAAGTTCAAAATAATAAATGAGGGGTCTTTAGTGACGGATAAATCCATCACTAAAGCCTCCTTCGTGGGCGTCGTGGGCACCTCGCCTGCTCGCGCACTCAACGGCTTGAGCACGTTCGTCGATTCTCAGCCGTCCGATCGCGAGATCAGACAGCTTAGGATGCGTCTCTGCCCGCTCGTTGTGCGCCCGCCTGGCCCGTGCGATCGCGCGTCCACACCGTGCGTTCAATCGCGCGTGGACGCAATCGGGCGCGCACGGTCGTCTAATCTCCATCTGATGCTCCACGCGCCTCAATTGCCCGCGCCTTCCAGCCCCTCGCCGCAGCTCGAACCCACACCCGGCGCTCGCGAAAGCGCGCTCGACCGCTGCGTTATGGGGCGCAGATGGTCGAGCAGACGCTTTTAAGCGCAAGCGACCACAGCCGTTGGATTAAGATCCAACGACGAAGAGCGATCGGGCGCGGGGCCTTCACAAAATGCAAGCGGCCGTTTGGGCGGCTGAGATGGCACCATGTGGCACCATCTTGGCCGTCCATCTTCTGGAAGTTGTAGATGGTGCCACAGATGTCGGATTGACTCGATTTTTGTGTCATTGGGCTGCGATCGTCGATCCGAATTCATCCGTGCGGTCGGACTTGTCATCTGAAGTGCGGATTTACACCATCCTGGCCCTTGATCTTCTAGGGTTCCCGGGTCACTATCTGATGCTACGGATGCCTGATTAGGGCGATCTTGGAGTCGTTGAACTCCAATAGTCGTCCTGATCACATCCATATGGTTGGATCTTTGATCCGAGACCCCGATAAAATGTTTGCCCTGTCCAAGCACATAAAAGGAGACAATTAACCTCCATTTTATTCAAACTACTCTAAATGCAAGATGATGCATGTTATGTAATATTTATATCATGAAATGCAATCCTATGCTTAAGAACATGCATAAATAGACATTTTAAGTAGTGTAAATGTGTTTACGTCAAGAACCAAACAGGGGTCTCACCCCTCCATAGTCCGCGCACCATCGTCTAACTACCCTGGTTTGCTCAGTGGGCTGATGAGAACCTCATCATGAACCTGTGCTCCTCCTCTTAACTCCTCTCTTCCGCGGTACAAGGGATTTTCAAAATCCTTTTTCCAATTTTAGCCGGCGGCGGTTTGCATTTGTTGAGGGAAGAGTTGCAGCTGGTCGGAGGATGAGGGAGGGGTTGAACCTGTTTGTTGGGGAAATTTATTCCCTCCTCCTTGTTCTTTCTAAATATCATTCCTGCACATAAAAATATAAAATCACTACATATTTAGTTATAAAATGCTATAAAATAGATGTAAATTTAAATCATGATGCATACAAATATTCTATAACTTAATGTAGTTATTAACAAACCTAAAAGGTAAGATTAAAGCTACTTAGGCGTAATATTAGTCCATTAAAATGGATTCATCAGAGAGCTTCGCGTCTTGCTGCAATTAGAGAGACATTCCCTACTGCGGACGCACGAGAAAGGGTGGGACGTTTAGTCCCACCTCGTAAGTTTGTGTGCGCCCCACGGCGCATAAATTGAAAAAGTGACTGAGGCTTATCGCCTCAGTCACACGGGGTGAGGTCCTTCTCCCCCGCTCACTCGGCCTCGTCCGCGATCACCCCCCGTGGACCTGGCCTGACCCGTTTACCTGCCTAAGCCTTGCACACCTCGCCCACCACTACACGTTGGTGAGCCTGGTCCCGGGCATGTACACCCGACCCGTATACCCGAGAAGGCTCTGGGAGAGCGAACCTAAGAGAGAAACGGAGAGAGAGAGAAACATGGGAAGGGTAGGGGTAGGTTTTGCTTAACCGGGTACCTATGCAGGGAAGCTGTAGAGAAAGAAGCCAGAAGGAAGAAGAGGCAGAAGATGAGGAAGCGGCTAAGGACTTAGCCGCATCAAAGAGCGGGAGCTGAGGAAGAAGGAGAAGGAAAGGAAGAAAGAGAAGGAGAAGGAGGTGCAGCTCAACAGTAAAGAAGAAGAAGCCAAGAAGGCCAAGTAGGGAAGAGAATAAGAGAAAGAGAAGCAGAAAAAGAAGAAGAGGACTTGGCGCAGCGGAGAAGAAGAAAAGAAGAAGAAGCCAAGAGGAAGAAGAACCAGCAGAAGAAGAAGCCAAGAGAAAGAAGAACCAGCAGAAGAAGCAGAACACTGTAGCAAGTGGTTACTTAAGGCGTCTGATTCCCAGAATCAGACATCTGAAGATAGAAAGATGAAGAGAAAGAAGAAGAGAGAAGAAAAGAAAAGAGAAGAAGATTTTTATTTCCTATCTATAGTTTTTTTTGTAAAACAATGTATTATTGTAAATTGTGATTTTCTATGCTTCTAGAATTAAGTGTTGCTCCTTGAGTTCGACCTTGGAGATTTTCTATTTTTGAGTAATAAAAACAAAAATACATACTGGTCTCAACCAATCGAGACCAACCATGGGCCTAACAAGTCGGTGTAGGGTGGCTCGCTGAATCCCAGGCCCCGTGGGGTGGCTAGCTCTCTCCCTACACTAGTTGCTCTCCTCGGTATAGTGTACGCGAGGGCCAAGAAGTCGATGTAGAGTGGCCAATCCTAAACCCAGGTCCCAACCCAAGGGCAGCTAGCTTCGCTCTACACTAAACAGGGGACAGTCACTCTCCTTGGTACCACGTACTCAAGGGCCAGCACGCTTCCCACTGATATTTCCAGATCCATTCCATTTATTTCCAGGAGCTCTACTCCTAATTCTCCGTGGGGTTCATGCTCCTATTTTTCATGCCATTCCATACCAGGTTTCATCATTCACATTTCCATTCTCAGGTTATACACATATAGCTTGTATTTCCATCATCTATCATATACAACAAGTAATGTCATAAGTAACTGTTGAACTAGCACAGACATTTCACATTTCACAGGCAGCTCTTGTTTATTAACAGGCAGTTGTTCACATTTCTATTCATTCATTTAAGACTGCAATTTCAAATACGCATACAAACAGTGCAAGTAGTTCTCGTCCTAGGATTCATGCCACATCCTAGGTTTCTAGTTATCCAATTTACACGTATGCTTTCAGGTTTTATAATTAAATTAGGGAAAGACCACTCTACCAGACGACCCGTAAGTATTGGGGGCTTGAACGGCAGGCTTACGTGCCTTAGCAAGCCCCGAACCCGCAACTGATCGAAGTCCTATAACAAGGAACATACCACAATGGAACATTCAGAACCATATAAAAAGCCTTCTAACAAGTAGAGGAACTCACAAGAAAAACATCGATATCTTGTTTGCGTAAAACGGACCTCAAACGGATCCTAAACGGGTCAAAAACAAGACTGCAAACCTAAATCAGACGTCTAGCACAAGGTCCAGACGTCTTAAAAGTAACCAGAAACTCACCTCAGGTTCTGCATCGACCTCAGACATCCAGAACCTCTTCTAGACCGTTTGGACCTAGCTCCAGATGTCCAACCTCTCCTCCAGATGTCTGGGAGTGCCTTCGATCGTTTGGTAAGCGGTCAAAACATCCGAATTGCATGGGAGGGCGTGCCCTGCGCCTTCCCGAAGCTATCTCTGCACGTGACAAACAAAAACCACAGCTTTTAGCGATGCAGATCGAGGCTGCGATGCAGCCCGCATGGCCATATCCGCAAAAGGAACGTACCTTCGCGACAAGCTACTTTCAGACGTCTGGTGTAGTCACCAGACGTCCGCCCCGTTGTCTAGACATTACGCCAGACGTTTGATTCTGGAAAAATCCTAGAATCAGAGCGACCTGCTGCTCTCCCTCTTCGCTCGTAGCCACGGCCTCGCCTCCTCGCCTGCAGCTCCGGCTGCAGCAAGTGTCGGGGACATCTCCCCCAATGTGCTCCTCCTCCCGAACGCGACGCTTCAGCCGTGCGCCCTCCATCGAGCCCCCACGAGCTCGCGAGCTCAAGCTCTCTCTCCTCTCCTCACATCGCCTCTCCTCCTCGTCACCGCTCTCGCGCTCTCTCTCTCGCGCTTGCTCCTCTCGTTGTGGTGGAGAGGAAGGGAAGAAGGTGGCTAGGGTGAAGTGGGGAAGAGAGGAAGGGAAGAGGGCCTTTTATAAGGTGCGTTAGGGTTTGGATGGAGGAGAGAAGAGAGGTACTGTCTACGTGCAGCCCACGCGCACACGCCAAGGCTCGTACCAAAATTTCGATTTCCAGACGTCTGACTGACAGTCCAGACGTCTTAAAGGGCTTAGAACAGAACGGGTCTTTACATCATAACAAACTTAAAGGAAGTTTCATCCCCGAAACTTGAGCTAGCTAGGGTGCGGAAAAAGAACTATATACGCATAACAAACTTAAAGAGTATCGAAGCCGATCCGAAAAGACGTACCCTCAAAAATCTCTGGGTACCGCTCTCGCATCGCTGCCTTAGGCTCCCAGGTAGCCTCCTCGTACCTCTGGCACCTCCATATGACCTTCACCAGGGGTACCTGCTTCCGTCTCAAACTTTGGACGGCTCTGTCTAGTATGTATTCTGGTCGCTCGAGGTAGGTGATGAGAACCTCATCATGAACCCTAATTAGCACATTTTTGACCTAAATATGTGTACAAAAGCTCATACAAAATCTAAGGGAAAGCCTAAATCAGAGAATTATAAATTTGAGTATAAAATAATTCACAAAGGGTAAAATTGTAATTTTACCAATGCAGTACATAAATGGAATTTCTAAGGGTCTAGACACAGGTCAAATGGGCTTAATAAGAGAGAAAGTGGGATGATTTGGTTTGAAAATGGTTATAGCGGCATCTAGGAATTAAATGACATTCTACAACCCTAAAACAAATCCACTTTAATTCACGAAGTTTCAGGAAAGATAAAAATCAATCAAACCCTCTAAAATCAATGAAAAAACATCCCCTAGGGTTTATAACCTCCAATTTGGCCATTGGAACCTATCTTGACCTAGATTGAGAACCATACCCAATTTTTAACCTAATTTGGGTTTTTGTGCAAAATGTATTGTCAAACGTAGTCAAACCTAAAATCCAACTTCACCATTGGATTTCTTAGGTCCAAATTAGGGTTATACCAAAATTTGGACCTAAGGAAAGTTTGCCTTGGCCAACTTTACGAATTGGTCCTCAATAATTACTTTTTGAACTTTTACGTTTACCCCGTCAGCTTTCCCAGCATTTTCTTCAAATTGGTCCCTCTGCCACCCGCAGTAGCAGGCCATACCTCCGGCGACTTCGCGCGGAGGATGGCGCCGCGCTGGGCATGGGAGCTGGCCCCAGAAACGAGAGGAGGGTCTCCTGCGTTGTCCTTTTCCGCATGGACCACCTCCCAGTTCATGCCGTCACCCATAACTCTCGTGCGAATGCTCGAGAGGTATGGGTCTCTTTTCCGGCCACGTCTACGGCGACCAGCCCACGCTTCCTCCTCGTGTTTCCCTCCCTGCCAGCACCTATTTAAGGAACAACAGGGGCTGCCGCTTCCTTCAAGCTTGTCTTGGCCAAAGTTCCACCCCAAGTTCATCTTCTCCTCTGGCCAAGTGGTCCAGCAAGCTCCAGCGAGCTGCCTTCCTCCTTCTCGTCGCTCTGCCACAATACCAGTGGCAGCGCTGTCCTCCCCATCTTCCTCCGCTTCACGCAGCACCCGCGCGAGCACCTCTCTCCCCGTCGTCGTCGCCTTCTCCCTCCACTGGACATCCAAGGAGGAGTTGCAGCAGAAGAGGAAGCTGGAGCAGAGAGAGACCAAGGAAGAAGAAGCTGTAGACGCAAGGCAAAGAAGAAGACAGGAGCAAAGTTGAAGAAAGAGAAGCCGCAGAGAAGAAGAGAAGAAGAAGCCAAGAGGAAGAAGAACCAGCAGAAGAAGCACTGTAGTAAGTGGAAGTTTAAGTCATCTAACCTTGGAGTCAGACGTTTGGAGAGAGAAAGAAAGAGAGAAGAAAAGAAGAACAAGTTTTCCTTTCCTTTATTGTTCTTTTTGTAAAACATTATATATCTATATTATAAATTGTGATTTTGTACGCTTCTAAAATCTAGTGTTGCTCCTTGAGTTTGACCTCGGAAATTTCCTATTTTTCAAGTAATAAAAACAAACACATCTGCTAGTTGTCCCAACGATGGACGTTCAGCAATAGGTCAGGTCGTCACCCACGTTGACACTCTCGTGGCTCAGAATGTGACTGGGATCGGCGACGTACTTCTCGAGGTTGGAGATGTGGAACACGTCGTGCACATCGGAAAGCTGGGGAGGAAGGGCAAGCCTATAAGCAATGGGTCCTACCCGCTCTAGGACCTCAAAGGGTCCCACAAACCTCGGCGCAAGCTTCCCTTTCACCCCAAAATGCTACAGGCCCTTCATGGGCGAAATGCGAAGAAAGACGTGATCCCCAACCTCAAACTGCACCTCTCTGCACTTCTGATCGGCATAACTCTTCTGTCTGCTCCTAATAGTGCGAAGTCATCTGTGAATCTGCTCTATTACCTCCTGACTCTACCGGATCGGCCTGGGGCCAACCTCCCACTTGGTCCCCACCTCTACCCAACTCAAGGGCGCAGTACACCTCTGTCCGTACAGAACCTTGTAGGGTATTATGCTGATACTCGAGTGATAACTGTTATTATATGCAAACTCTTCTAGGGGTAAGTGCTCCTTCCAAGAGCCCTTCCAGTCTAGTATATAGGCACGCAAAAGGCCCTCAAGTGTCTGTATTGTACGCTCTGACTGTCCGTCCATCAGGGGGTGGTACGCCGTACTGAACCTCAACCGTGTCCCCAAGGCCTGCTGAAACTCTGCCCAAAACTGAGAAGTAAAACGGGTATTCCAGTCGGATATGATCTCACGTGAAACTTCGTGCAGACGTACCACGTCATGAATATACCTCTCAGCCAACTGCGCTGGTCCCAAGGTGACTCGGATCGACAAGAAACGTGTCATCTTTTTCAATCTGTCTATAATCACCCAGACTACGTCGTGTCCTCGCTAGGTAACGGGTAATCCCACCACGAAGTCCGTGGGATGCTCTCCCACTTCCACTCTGGCACAGGAAGTGGCTGCAACGGTCCTACAGGCCTCTGATGCTCGGCCTTCAACTGCTGGCACACCAAACACTGCTACACGAACTCACCTACATCCCGCTTCATCCCCTTTCACCAAAAGTCACGTCTCAGATCATGATACATCTTCGTGTTCCCGGGATGTATGGTGAACCTAGACCCGTGTGCCTCAGTCAGGAGCTCTCTCAACAACTCCTCCTCCCTGGGAACACACAAACGTCCCCTCATGTGCAGCACCTCGTCTATAAAAGAGAAGTCTCCTGGGTCCCTTGACAATACTCTGTCTCATAACGACTGCAGATACGAATCTGTCATCTGTCCTATGACGATGCGGTCTATCAGCTCGGGTCTCGTCTGTCGTGTCACTGTCACTGCCCCCACAATGCCCCTATAACTCTAGGAGTCGCCAACTGCCCAACTCCTCCATAAGTCTCCAACTCTGTACCTGTAAGCTGACTAAGTGGGCGGGTGCCTTCCGGCTCAAGGCGTTAGCCACCACATTGGCCTTCCCCGGATGGTAGGGGATGCTGCAGTCATTGTCCTTCAGGAGCTCTAACCAACGTCTCTGTCTCATGTTAAGCTCCTTCTGATCAAACAAATACCTGAGGCTCTTATGATCCGTGAATATCTTAAAGGTCTCACCGTAAAGGTAGTGCCTCTATGTATTCAGCGCGAAGAAAACAACTGCCAGCTTTAAGTCATGGGTAGGGTAGCTATGCTCATGGGGCTTCAGTTGCCACGAAGCATAAGCGACAACGTGACCCCGCTGCATGAGCACACCCCCTAGCCCCTACAACGAAGCATTCGTGTAAACAACAAAACCGCCGCTGCTATCTGCGATGGTAAGCACATGAGCTGAAGTCAGCCTCTCCTTCAACTCTTGAAAACACGCCTCACAAGCGTCTATCCAAGCAAAGGGCACGTCCTTCCGGGTCAACTGAGTCATAGGATGTGCAATCTGCAAGAAACATCTGGTAAACCGCCGGTAGTAACCTGCCAATCCCAAGAAACTGCGTATCTCTATCACTGTACGTAGCCTCTCCCACCTGAGTACTGCCTCTCCCTTGGCTGGGTCCACAGCCAAGCCATCCCCTAAAATGACATGACCCAAGAAGGTCACCTGCCTCAACTAAAACTCTCACTTGCTGTATTTGGCATACAGCCTGCGTCGTCTCAACGTATCCAGAACCATCCGCAAGTGTTGTCCGTGCAGTGCTTGATCCCGCGAGTAAATAATCACACCATTAATAAATACCATCACAAACTAATCCAGATACGGTCTGAACACCCGGTTCATCAAATCCATGAAGGCAGCGGGGGCGATGGTCAGCCTAAACGGCATGACAAAAAACTCATAGTGTACGTACCAGGTGCGGAAAGCTGTCTTGGAGACGTCGATCTCCCTGATCCTCAACTGGTGGTAGCATGATCTCAGATCTATCTTGGAGAATACCGTGGCACCTCGCAACTGGTCAAACAAATCATTAATCCTTGGCAGCGGATACTTGTTCTTGATGGTGACCCTATTCAACTGTCTGTAGTCAACACAAAGGCGTAAGGTACTATCCTTCTTCACAAATAGCACCAGGGCTCCCCACGGGGATGCACTGGGCCTCACAAATCCCTTCTCCAATAGGTTCTACAGCTGTGACTTGAGCTCTCGCAGCTCAAGTGGTGCCATCCTGTACGGTGCCGTAGAAATGGGGCTGGTCCCCTGTACTAGTGAGATCTCAAACTCGATCTCACGCTTAGGCAGTAGTTCTGGCAGCTCCTCTGGAAACTTGTCGGGGTACTCTTTAACCACCAGGATGCTCTGAAAGTCTGCCACGGGGCTAGGCTCTGCTATTACACAAGCCAGAAAGCCCTCACACCCCTGGCCCAAAAGTATTGCCGCTCGAAGTGCAGAAATGCACCTGAAACCTCCGTCCGCCGGCCGTCCGTGAAACTCAAAAGAAGGCATCTCCGGTATGGAGAAGACGATTTTCCTCTCAAAATAGTCCACCAAGGTGTGGTAAGCGGACAGCCAATCCATCCCCAGGATCACGCCAAAATCCTCCATCGGTATCACAATCAGGTCAGCGGGGAGGCTGTGTCCCCCAACACTGACCTCATGACGTGTGCTCGTGCGTGTGTGTTAAGAAGTGTCGTTATAGTCGCACTTGCAACGCTGATTTTAAAGTAAAGAAACGGAGGTGAGTCTGAGTGTCGGTCTCAGGGAGGCGTGAAAACCGGATTTTGCTTATCACTTGTTGTCAAGGAAATCACGGAGTTTTACTTGCGAAAGGTGCGATTGAAAAGCGAGAGAGAGATTAGGGTTAGAGTCGTTCTTTGCTTGATCAAGCAACTTGAATAGGAAACAAAGTAAACAACTGAACGGAAAATAACTCCATTAATCATGCAGCTTTAGTTCACAGATTACAACATTAGATACATGCTTAAACATAAGTAAAGGAAAGCTTAAAAGAGAGGAAGAGAGAGAGAGAGGGGGAGAGCGGCGAGGCAGCCACGGCGGTGGAGAAGGTTCCGTTGGTGGCTCGTTGTCTCCGGCGATTACAAGAGGGCCTAAAGCTAGCTAAGAGAGGGGTAGAGTAGTTGCAAGGGAAGTGAATGCGTTGAATGAGTGGTTGGAGGGGGTTTAAATAGGGAGGTCTTTCTAAAAGAAGAAGGGGTTTTAGCGATGTCCCGAAACGTCCGGGATGTCGCTAAAACCCTTCCAAAAGCGTCGGTGAAGCCCTCCAGCCCGCCGGTCACACGCCCGCGCCGTTCTTCTTCGCGCCCGATCCATGGCTGCTGCGTGAGTGCCATCCGATCGAAGATCGGACGGCTTAGGTCCTTGGGCGCGCTTGGATCGCGCCTCAAGTGCGCGTGTGCGTGGGCGTCATCGCCCGGCATGCACGGGCGCGTGGGTGCTCGCTGTCTGAGGGCACACCGCGTGGCGCGATCTCGGCCACCCACTGCTGATAGGGCAACCCAATTTTGCCGCGTGCCTCTTCGTCTTTGATTTTTCACACCGCACGACTCAAACCCGCTGTTACGAACGCGTGCCCCAGACGTCTTTTAAGACGTCTGGGAAGTGGCCCAGATGTCGGACCAGACGTCTGGGATCACATCCAGACGTCTGACAAGACGTCTGGGATCGTTTCTAGACGTCTGGAAAAAAGTTATTTTTCGCACGAGAGATTCGTCTGCGCGCCTGTGCGCGCAGACCCGCGATTCCTCTCTCTCTCTCTTTTTCCCTCTCTCTCTGCTGCTGCAGACCTGCCGTGCACTCTCTCCCTCCTCCTCGCACGGCCTTAAAAGGCCACGCCTCCCCTCCAGTCGTCTCCACCGTCCCCTTCCTCTTCTCCTTCCTGTGCGCGAGAGCGAGCGAGCGCGAGGGCGGCAGCGGCGGCCGCAGTGAGCGCGGAGGAGGTGCGGCGTGCGAGGGCGGAGCTCTGCCGTGAAGGCGAGCTCGCCGGAGCTGCTTGGCCGGCCGGCGGAGGGCGCAGGGGGCGCGAAACGACGCGGAGAGCGACCTGCTGCAGTCTGAGCAGCAGACGCGCGAGGTGCGACGCGGGTGGCGTCGCGAGCGGAGGCCGAGTGGCGCCCTGATTCTGGAAAAAATTTCCAGAATCAGACGTCTGGGTTGATAGCCAGACGGCGAGGGAGACGTCTGGAAGCTCATACAGACGTCTGAAAGGTGAGTATTCCGCTTTCTTCTTCCTTCCTGTCGACTGACCGTACTGAGGAAGGGAGTTGGCTGTGCGCAGGCTCGCTGAGTCGCCATCCTTTGCGAATCAGATGTCTGAAAGTTGTACCAGACGGCGGGAGTGACCTCCAGACATCCGGGGTGACCATCGGACGTCTGGGAGCTAGGCCAGACGTCCCCGCAAACTTCTGGACGTCTGGGAAACCACGCTGAACAGGTAATTATCTGATCCACTTTTTATGACGTCTGGAAGAAGTTCCAGACGTCTGATTTTGCACGGTATCATATTTTTCGACCCGTTTAGGGCCCGTTCGGGCTCCGTTTTCCGCGATTTGAGTTGCGTTCTTTTCAGAATTAATTCCTCTACCCGTCTACAGTAGCTATACACTGTTTTGAGACACTTCTTGTGTTTGATCCTTGTGATAGGACCTCGTTCAGTTGCAGTCTTGGGAGTCGCGGAGGCACGCGGGATTTCCGATCACGCCCCCATTACTCCCGTTGTACCTAGTAGAGTGGCTTAAGTTTATTATTAAAATCTGTTAAAGTATGGAACCATAACTAGAATCTAGGACATTGCATGAATCCTAGGAATGAGAAATGTATGGAATGATAGCTCCTAGGTGTTGCATGAATCCTAGGGCTGGAAAACTAGTTGTATGCTAGATCCTAGGATGTGGCATGAATCCTAGGATGGAAAAACTAGTGGAATGTATAATACTGCAGTCTTGGAAAAAAAATGGAAAAGAATATAAAGCTGCCTGTAAATTGAATTAACAGCTGCCTGTTACGAATAAAGAAACATGAATGAGATCATGGGTCGTAAGAACGTGAAACTGGAAAGTGACACCTGGATGTTTGAGTTAAAAGGATGGAACGGGAAAGGAATGGAACTGAGATGTAGTTTGTATTGTCTCTTGGGTACGCAGTACCAAGGGAAGTACCTGTACCTGTTTAGTGCAGAGTGGGGCCAGCCACCTCAGGGACCCGGGGTTAGGATTGGTTGCTCTGTACTGACTTGCTGGCCCTCGTGTACGTAGTACCGAGGAGAGCTACTAGTGTTAGGAGAGTACTAGCTACCCCACGGGCCCCGGGGTTCTGCTAGCCTCCTTCACCGACTTGTTAGGCCCACTAGGGCAAACCAGGGTAGTCAGGCGAGGGTGCGCGGACTGTGGAGGGGCAAGGCCCCGGTTTGGTTACTGTGGCGGGGTTGGACCCCTGTTACTGAGAGGGCTCTGCCCTGTACTGGTTCCGTGCTATGCTTTGGGCGCACCCGTTGACGAAAACGACTGACCACGTGCCAGTACGGGTTAGCTACCTGTGCGTTTATCGCGCGTGCCATAGTCACCGTTACGTCTGTCAGTGACCTTGAGGTGGTTGACTGAGGGTAGGATCACTACGGGGGACTCTCCCGGCCAGGAGAGCACCACGTGCTACTTTTACTTTTTGGAAAGGACTGCAATCAATATCGTTCCCACGAGGAACATTCGAGATCAAGTAAAAGATCTGAGAAATAAATGAAATAGTGAGACAATTGAAAGATGTAAATAAAGAAAGTAATAGAACATAACAACTACTGTACACTCTACTGTTGTCTTTAGTTTTAGTTTCCACTCTACTCAGTGTTTTGCTGACGTGTTACACTCGTTACCTTTTTCAGGACCTGGTGTTGAGCAGCCAGGGACAGCGGTTGCAGAGGACGCTGGGCCGAGTAGGGTCCAGTAGAGTTTACCACAGTCTTTTGTACCTCTTTTGTTTCTGTTATAGTGAGTAGTTCTTGTTTCCGCTGTACTTTCTTTACCTGCAGTTCATGTTATATGATAAATGTTGTTCTACTGTTGTGGTGGTATCTACTGTAGTAGTTTCTTTCCTTACTGCTGTACCTTCTTACTGTTAGTTATATTCATGCTGAATGTGGTTTATTTTACTGCTCTTTTGGTTACGTCCTCGTTGGACGACTAGGACTTGGGATTAGTCGAGTCGGTCCGGTTCTCGTGTCTCGTAGGGACTCGGGAGTCGGGTCGTTACACCCGCGTCGCGTGCATGCGGGCGTGCGGGCTCACCGCTGCGCCACGCCCGCTACTTTGTCGCAACGACAGCGGTGGGTGCGCGGTTCTCGGCCGTCCGATCGAAGATCGACGGCCGAGATTTGATCCCAGTTGAAGGAGGAAGCGACGTGCGGTGAGCGGGGGGCGACGTGGCGCAACGAGGGCTGTTGATCATTATATCAACGGTCAGAACTTCTTCAGCCCATTGTAGGAGCTCCGGATGTCGGATTTGGCCGATCTTGAGTCCATTGGACTCCGTTAGTCGTTCTGAATCCATCCGTGTGGTCTGATTGCTCATCTGAGGCCTGCTTTGATAAGTGCTTACACAAATGGCCATTAATACAGTTTTATAAGCAATCTTGGTATATGATGCATGCAATGCTCTTATTCTACTTATGTTTTGCCTTTTATTCTTAAGATGGGTCCTATTTAACAGAATTATCACCCCCATATGCAGTGTTATCATACCCCCATGCTTACTCCTTGCTAGTCCCTAGCAAGGTTTATTCTGGCCTTTATTTTCTTTCAGAATTTAAGAAGTAATTGCTTAGACACTTCGTCACTTGTCAATAGGAGAAAGTATACTATGATCTTAATCTACAAAGACTAAGCAGCGCCCGGGTGTCTGCCAAAATACGAATCGCCCGAATTCTTGCTTTAATGTATATAACTATACATATGTATATGTATAAATATATATATATTTTTTAGGATTCTTTCGGAATTCAGCGTGGGTTGATAACTTTTTACGGCTACCCAACCCACCTAAAACTTGGTCAAAACCCTAAGTGCTAAGCATCTTGATGTGAAGATTGTGATAGACTCACTCAATAGTAATTTAGACAGACTTCAGGTTTCTACGCCCTTAAGTGATCGGAAGAGGAAATATATTTGCCTGAAGGTGTATTTGTTCGATTGGTAGCTTTCTCCCTACGTTTATTTTAATTGGGGTCAACACAAGGATTTGTCCAGTGTATATCTCCCCGGCTTGTACTACTTCCCCACTTCTTCCTTAAGTGTTTTGGTTCTTTTTGTGCAGTTATTGTGTTGGGCTCTGGACAATCGACCAATGGGCTGTTACCCACGATCACTTACCAGCCATACTTTTACGGCGAAGTGTGGTTTATTTTCTCTTCTTCTCCCTTTTTTTCCGGTAAGTGGCTTCCCTGATCTCAAATGTACTTAGAGGCAATGAAGAAGAAATGGTCCCGTGGCTGGGTTCTGGATAACCTGCCAATGGGCTGTTACCCACAACAACTTGTCAGCCATACCACCATAGAAAGTTCATTAGCTACCCAATTTCTGTCGAAATCTCCGAGGAGTGGGTCTGTGCAAAAATGTGTGCAGATGCTTAGACTCAAAGTTTTTCCGAGTTAGAGGGTGAGTTGATAAGTCGTATACTTATCACCTTACTTAGTAGGTGGATTAGAATAGTTTAAGGTTGCAAGGATTCGAAGCTAAATCCATATTTTAACGGACACTAGGGCTGATTAAGCTTGAAGGCCTGAAAAGTCTAAGTGTTTAAGTTCTTTTTGTATTATTTCCCTCTTGACAAGTTTCTAATGCCTAAGTTTCTTCCTAAATTCATTTTTTTTTATTTTTTTTTATTCAGACTGATTAAATGAGCTTAGGATTGTGCAATTTACTACCCCCCCATGCTTAAGTTGGACAATGTCCTCATTGGCAAATACATGGATGCATAGGGGTTCAAAAAGATAATACTTGAGTGGCGTAAAATACCGAATCAATCTAAATCCACTGGGTTGACTCCCAGGAAGCGCTGAGTTTAACGCCTCCAGCTGGACGGTGCTTCGTGTCATCCCTCAACGAGGGTGACACTCTCCTTTAGGGGAACCTGGGCCAGGAAGCGCTTCAATCTTTGACCATTAACTGTAAAAGTGTGCCCAGTGTTGGGATCAGCGATTTCAACCGCCCCATTAGAGTAAGACTTAACCACCCGAAATGGTCCTGTCCATTTGGACCTGAGTTTCCCTAGGAAGAGTTTTTGGCGGGTGTCAAATAGCCAGACTTGCTGGTTAAGCTCAAAGGTTTTTCTATGAATGAGTCACTCGTGGACGGCTTTCATTTTCTCCTTATACAGTCGACTATTTTCAAAGGCGTCCCGACGAATTTCTTCAAGCTCAGATAATTGGAGCATCCTCTGCGCATCGTCTAACTGGGAATCCATGTTACATTGCTTGACAGCCTAGTAAGCTCGGTTTTCCAATTCAACAGGAAGATGGTAGGCTTTGCCAAAGATCAGGCGATAAGGCGACTTGCCTATCAGGGTCTTGAAAGCGGTCCTGTATGCCCACAGGGCATCATCTAGTCGTGCGGACCAATCTTTCCTGTCAGGTCTCACAGTCTTCTGTAAAATGTTCTTGATTTGTCTATTTGAGACCTCGGTCTGCCCATTTGTTTGTGGATGATACGGGGTAGCAATGCGGTGGTTCACCCCATATTTTCTAAGTAGGGCACGGAATTGGGAATGGATAAAATGGCTTCCACCATCACTGATCATGGCCTTGGGTATTCCAAATCGGGAGAAGATGTTCTGCTTAACAAAGTTCATGACAGTCCTGTGATCACATCGGTGGGTGGCGACAGCTTCAGTCCATTTGGAAACACAGTCTACTGAGACTAGGATGTACTCGAAGCCGTTGGATGGTGGAAAGGGGCCCATAAAATCGATACCCCAGACGTCGAAGATTTCGACAATCAAAATGGGCTGGAGGTGCATCATATCTTTCTTGGTCATGGCCCCCAGCGTTTGGCAGCGTGAGCAAGTCTTGGCAAAGTTGTGTGCATCCTTAAATAGGGACGGCCAGTAAAATCCAGACTGCAAAACCTTTGCAGCTATTTTCTTTCCAGAGAAGTGGCCTCCACAAGCCTGGTCATGACAGAAGGAAAGCACACTTTGGACTTTGTTCGCGAGGATACACCTCCTGATGACCTGGTCGGCACAGAGGCGAAACAGCATGGGATCATCCCAGAAATAGTGCTTGGCCTCAGCCAAGAACCTATCCTGTTGCTGTCTGGACCAGCTGTGCGGGGTTTGTCCTACAACTAGGTAGTTGACGTAGTCAGCATACCATGGCAGTCTCTTGTCTTGTACAGCCAGAATGTGTTCATCGGGGAAGGCGTCAGATAGAGGTAGAGAGGGTCCATTGTGGTCTGGATGAAGTCTAGACAAGTGGTCAGCCACCACATTTTTCGATCCAACCTTGTCACGAATTTCCAGGTCAAATTCCTGCAAAAGCAGGATCCATTTGATGAGCCTGGGCCTTGCGTCCTTCTTGGCCAACAGGTGCCGAATGGCTGAATGGTCAGTGTAAATAGTCATGTGGGATCCCAGCAAGTACGATCGGAACTTTTCAAGTCCAAAGACTACAGTGAGCAACTCTTTCTCTGTAACCATATAATTTCGTTGGGCCTCGTCCAACGTTTTGCTCGCGTAGTAGATCACCACGGGCTTCTTGTCTTGCCTTTGTCCCAGGACAGCGCCTATGGCAAAATCTGATGCATCACACATAATCTCAAAGTCCTGGGACCAGTCCAAGGGCTGAAGCACAGGTGCTGTGGAGACTAAGTCCCGGAGGGTGTGATAAGTCTGGATGCAATCAGAAGACATGTGGAATATGGCGTCGTTGGCTAGAAGGTCGATCAAGGGTTTGGAAAGCTTGGAAAAGTCTTTAATGAACCTTCGGTAGAAGCCAACATGTCCCAGAAATGAGCGAATCTGTCGGACCGAGCTAGGTGGAGGGAGTTTGGAAATCAAATCAACCTTAGCCCGATCTACCTCGATGCCCCTATGCGATACGATGTGACCGAGGATAATTCCTTCTTGAACCATAAAATGTCTCTTTTCCCAACTTAGCACCAAATTAACCTCGATACATCGTTTCAGGATTTTCTCTAAGTTACTCAGACAATGGTTGAATGAATTCCCAAATACAGAGAAATCATCCATAAAGACCTCAAGTATTCACCCACCATTTCTGAAAAAATGGCTAGCATGCAACGCTGGAAGGTCGCAGGAGCATTGCACAACCCGAACGGCATTCGAAGGAATGCAAATGTGCCGTACGGGCAAGTGAATGTGGTCTTTTCTTGATCCTCTGGAGCAATTGCAACTTGGTTATAACCTGAATATCCATCCAGGAAGCAAAAATACTTCTGCCCTGCCAATCTTTCAAGGATTTGGTCAACGAATGGCAAGGGGAAACGATCCTTCTTAGTGGCTTCATTGAGCTTCCTATAATCAATACACACTCGCCATGCGGTGGTGGTGCGGGTGGGGATGGATTCGCCAAGATCATTGGTGACAACGGTGAGCCCAGCTTTCTTTGAAACCACTTGAGTGGGGCTCACCCAGGGGCTATCGGAGATAGGATAGATGATGTCGGCGTCAAGCCATTTGATAATTTCTTTCTTAACGACCTCCCACATGTTTAGGTTTAAACGTCTCTACATCTGGCGGGAAGGTCGTGCCCCGTCTTCCAGGTAAATCTTATGGGTGCAATAGGTGGGGCTAATTCCTCTTAAGTTAGAAATGGTCCAACCAATGGCGGCCCGATGTTCTGAAAGGGTCGCGGTCAACCTGAGTTCCTAATCCTTGGTTATATGAGAATTAATAATCACCGGGAAGGTCTGGTCAAGTCCCAGGAAGACATACTTGAGATTCTCGAGCAATAGCTTAAGTTCAGGTGCAGGCGGAACCACAGTTGATGGAAGGGGAAAAGGCGGGAGTTGATCAACATCGATCTCCTCAAATGATGTTGTGTGATGGTACCTAGCCTTACAGAGGTCCACGGGTAGTGATGGTGATGGGTCAGAACATTCATTACGGGTTTGGTGGTCGGATACAGAACTAAGGGTGAAGCATTCCTCGATTAAAGTTTCTACGGGATCATGTTCCTCAACGCAATCACAATCAAAAGACTTTGTCGTCCGGAAGATATCCAATTGCATTTTCCTGTCTCCGAAGGCGATTTCCATACATCCCGTGTTACAATCAATGTTTGCCTTAGCTGTAGCTAAGAATGGTCTGCCTAAGATTATGGGTGCGTTCTGTAATTTTTCAGGAACTTCCATGTCGAGCACCAAGAAGTCGATCGGGAAATAGAAGTCCTGGACCCGTACAATCACGTCCTCGACAACTCCCTTTGGGGTTTTCACTGATCTATCAGCCAGCTGGATGGCGACAGGGGTTGGTGTCAACTCTCCGAAACCAAATTGGTGGTACAGGGTTGTTGGAATCAGATTGATAGAAGCACCTAAGTCCAGGAGCGCTATATCAAATGTCATGTCCCCGATATTGCAGGAAATCAGGGGCACTCCTGGGTCAGTTTGCTTGAGTGGAAGGTTGCTTGATATTACGGAACTTGCTTGTTCGGAGAGCACAACCTTCCTAGGTGCTTGAGGTCTTGGCTTACGTTTGGGTGTATAGGCATCCTTTAAAAACTTGGCGTAAGCGGGGATGTGTTTGACAGCTTCGATGAGCAGAATATTAATCTGTATTTGCTTAAAGATCTCGAAAAGCTCCTCAGTTTCCACAACATTCTTCTTTTTCTTGATTGTTTCCAAGGCCTCAGGGTAGGGTGTCTGAATGTGGATTGGGTCTATTTCTGGGTCCTTGGTTGGTTCCTCTTTTGAGTCGGTTATTTCAGCGGACGAAGTCTCGGATGAGTCAGCCATTTGGGATCCTGGGTTCTGGTGCCGCTTCTCAAGGTCACCGCATTCGCAGAGGCATTGGGGCCATGGGTTGATCCTTGAGAAGACGAGGATGAAGAAGCACTAAACCCCGGGGGTGTTTATGGGGCTGGCTAGACCATGTGAGCTTGCCCGGGATTGCCTTGGAACCCTTGCGAATTGGGGCCTCTCTTAATTTTGTTTCGAGGGTTCGGTTGTGGCTGGGAAGGTAGGGATCCTTGTTGTTTACAGTCCAAGAGTTGGCTTAACTATCCCTTTACCAAGGCCATTTCCTCCTGATGTTTCTAGTGAAACTCCCTACTAGGAGGGGGTGACGTAATAATTGCGGAAATAAATATAAACAATCTCACAAAATAGACAATCACACAAGTACACAAGTATTTTTAGGTGGAAACCCAAACCGGGTGAAAACCACCACCTAACCCTCTCGAGTTAGGATTTTCCGATCAACAAAGTTGATCAAAATCCACTAAACGAATCACTTTAAACGAGGGTGATTCAACCTCAAATACAACCACGCTACAAGTGCGAGGGTAGCGTTCCTCAACCCCTTCTCTTCACGAGAAGGATTTTGTCCCTCGAAGGAAACGGGAATTCGCAAAGCGAATACCCAACCAAATAACAAAGATAAAAGAACCATAATCCTATAAAGCCAACAAAGTAATTTTAAACCTAGCTTTTATAGGAATTAGGAAACTCCCCTTTCAAAGGAGTGCGTCGGCGACGCGGATGCGTGAACAACACGACGGCACTACGTTGCTCTCGTGAACTACGGCGGGAGAGCAGGTGCGCAAAGCTTGATGCTCTCAAGATGAAGAATTAGAGGCTGGAGAGCAAGAGAGTCTTTTTGGACACAAAAGAGTGTGAAAGTGTGTAGCTAGGTGTGTCTTGGTGTGTGTTGGTGTGTAAAGGCTCCCCTCTATTTATAGAGGCCTTAGGAAGACTTTGGAAGGCTTAAAAAAACTTCCATAGCCGTTGGGTACAAAGCCCAAGTGAATCAGCCCGAAATCAGGAACAATCATTGCACTGACAGGCTTATTAGACGTCTAATTCCCGAATCAGACGTCTGGAAGACCACTTTAAGACGTCTGATTTCAAGGTCAGACGTCTGATTTCGTGCGGGTTTTTCCTGACTTGAATCAGATCTAAATAGGGTTCTTGTGCAAGTCCATCAGACGACATACAGGACGTCTGGCAATATGTCTGGACATCTGGAAACCTACTTTTTCGTGGGAATGGATTTGCAACGGCTAGAAAATCTCTGAGAAGAGATTTTCGGGTCAGTCGAGGCAAAATGGTCAATTATCAGACGTCTGGAATGGCTTAAGGACGTCTGATAAGGCTCTAACAGTCATATCCTTGAGTATATTCTAAGAGAGCCAACGGTCCACTAATTGGACGTCTGGCAAAGTCATCAGACGTCTCCTAAAACGTCTGGTCTATGGTCTGGACGTCTGATTTCATCAGACAGAACTAACTATGTCCAGCCTAAATGTTATCAGACGTCTGAATCAACAGTCAGACGTTTTAAAACACTTTATCAGACGTCTGATTTGGGAATTAGACTTCTAGAAATGCTGTTTAAATCCTATATTGGTTTTCTAAGTTCTCTACAGAAAACCTAAGTATCCTAGGGTTGTGCCGGTGTTCCTAGGACTACTGTTAGGGTACTTTGAGGCTCTTTAACATAATTTTCTAAGGAAATAAAGAGCAAGAAAATAACGACAAATGTACATGAAAGGAATAAAAAGAATTCTATCCTATTCTTCTTGTTCTTCCATCTTCAATCTATCGCTCCTCGCGAATCTCCTCTATTCTCCATCAAGCTCCTCCAATCCGTCCTGGATGCGAGCTCGAATTCCGTCTAATCACTCTACATTTGCAATTGACCTGAAATCTAAGACTCCAAGTGCAAATGTTAAATAACACGTGTTTTGTTATCATCAAAACAAATGATCGTGGTGCTCTAGCACCAACATCTAGTTCATGTCAGCCATCATCTTTATTAGGGTGTCCATTTGATTTTGTAGGGGAGGGGCCACCCTATTCTGATTATATTGGGGTCTAACTGGTGGTCCTTGCTGATAGGGGGCAAGTGTGGCTGCTGGTTTGGCCTGGGCCAGTTTTGGAATTGCGGTGGTTTTTGGTTTGTCCAACCAAAGTTGAGGTGGTTACGCCAACCAATGTTGTACTTGTTGGAGAAAGGGTCAGGTTTCGCATAACTTTGGACAGCTTGCACATCTTCAAGGATAGCCGATGTCGATGGAGAGGGAAGAGAGTAATCAAGGGTTGAGGGAGCAAAGGTCCCTCCTTGGAATGTGGTCAGGGGTTGTTCCAGGTTCAGTTGGGTTAAGGGCTAAACCAGATCAACATTATGTGCTCCCTTTCCTAGGAAGAAGGTCTGTAAGGGGTTCTTGGTCTGGTTCAGTAGCTCATCAATCTTTTTGTCCACCAATTCCACCCGATCTAGTTTCTTGGCAATGATGTCCATGTCAACCATTCCAGAATTTGCTTGTACCTCATAAATCCCACCACGGGGTTGACTGGATCTGTTGAATTAGGTCATGGAGGCGTTGTTGAGCGAATTCTCTCTCATAGACTCAAAGAGCTCAAACGCACTCTCCTCGTCCTTGTTCAGGAAGTTCCCCCCGCATGAGGCATCGACGAAGTTCCGTAGGTTGCTGTCCAGACCGTGGTAAAAAATATGGGCCAATTGCCACCTTGGTACTTCATGGTGTGGGCATTTCCTTAAGAGTTCATTGAATCTTTCCCACGCCTCGTGGAACTGTTCCCCACCCTGGAGTGTAAAGGTAGTAATAGCTCTTCTGAGGGTATTGGTCTTTCCTATGGAGAAGAATTTCTTTAAAAATGCATGCCTCAGTTCTTCCCAGGTGGTGATGGGTCTACCTAGGGTTCTAAGCCAGTGAGAAGCCTTGTCTCTTAATGAGAAGGGAAACATCTTGATTAGAACAATGTCAAGGCTAATGTTCCTAGGTTTCACAGTTCGTGCTATGTGGTTGAGATCCTCTAGATGCTGGAAGGGGTCCTCATTTGAGCTTCCATGAAAGTGGCTCTGGATCAGACTTAAGACATTCGGTTTCAGTTCAAAATCATCTCCCCCTTCGAGGATCCTAAGGTGTGGCTCGACTTTAATAGTGGAGGGGTTATAAAAATCGCGGAGGGGCCTCGGTTGATCCTGAAATGGTGGTACATCGAGTGGTGGTTGCCCTTGTGCACCTTGGAAAGGTGGTGGTGGGTGTTCTTGTGGGTTCTGTAACCGATGTATGGCTTGCATGATGGTGTGGATTTGTTGTCTCTGAAACTGGTGGTTTGCATTAATTTGGGCTTGGATGATGGTCATTATGTCTGGTGGGGGTTGATCCTCAGCCTCATCTACCCTAGGTTCAGCCATGTTTCTAATAGAATCACATCGCCTAGATTCCTGCCCCAAAACAAACAACTCGGGATGCAGTGAGCGTCTCCCGTGCATACACTAGAGAAGAACAGGAGGGGATGCGAAGAGCGACAGATGCGAGAAATGTGTTGAATCAAGCAAACAAGCCTAATCCTTATGGTGTATTCCTTAGGAGACCTAGAAATCTCAAAAAGGGTGATTAAGTCCGTAAGCACTGGACTCCCCTTCCCAAGGTTAATCTGGCCTGGTTGATTACGAGGGGATTGCAGGGAAGGTTCTTCCTTTGGCTTGCGTCTCCGGTTCCGTAGACCCCACAGCCGCCCTCATTTGACATTGCCCCGCAGCCTAGTCACCAGATTCTATCAAGGGAATGAAAGCCATGTGCCCAGCGAACAAAACCTCGCCTTTCGAGACTTAACTCAGTCCTGCCTAGGGTACGTCTACTCAGTTTTAAAGGGCTAGGATAGTGCTTGTGCTAGGGTTATGTGACGAGGCGTTAATTGGGGTGGTGCCTCTTAATTTTCCACTTTCAATGTGTGTGCTTCTATCAAAACATGATTTTCAAGCAAGGATTTTTAAGATGTGGTGTCTTTCAGTGTTTCATCCTTACTTTAGTGTCTTTTAGGGTTGACGTGTCTTAATATTTTCAGACAAGTTTCAGTGGGCACGTCAAGTTCTGCACACAATTTAGTGAAAGTAGATTTCCTTTTATTTTGTAGAGGCTCTAAAACCCTAATGTACTCATCCTAATGATCATGCAGCTTCTATTGGATGAGTCAGTTTTAGGGTTGAGTGGTGCGGCCCAAGCCAATTCACGATGGCTTTGCAAACACCACTCAAAAAGAGAAAAGAACACTCCAAGAATTTATTCAGAATGTTAGAGTGTACATTTTTTTGTGGGGTGATGTGTTAAGGATGTGGGTCAAGCAATCATACACCACGCCAATTTTTTTCAATTTTTTTAATTTTTTTTTTAGTTTTTCACGGAAGCAAACAATCATAAGTGAAGAATTACTCACTATCGATCCTTGTTGCACCTACTCCCTTGTTGCCACCGTGGGATGCATCGCTTCGCCGTACAAGCGTCGAATTCCTGCAACCATCAAGTAAAAAGGAAAACAGGGCATTAGACGATGTGAGAATGGATGTGGAATGGAAGTGACAAAACAAATCCGTTGCCTCCCCGGCAACGGCGCCAAAAACTGACGTGCGCTCGTGTGTGTATGTTAAGAAGTGTCGTTATAGTCGCACTTGCAACACCGGTTTTAAAGTAAAGAAACAGAGGTGAGTCCGAGTGTCGATCTCAGGGAGGCGTGAAAACCAGATTTTGCTTATCACTTGTTGTTACGGAAATAGCGGAGTTTTTCTTGCGATAGGTGAGGCTGAAAAGCGAGAGAGAGAGAGAGATTAGGGTTAGAGTCGTTCTTTGCTTGATCATGCAACTTGAATAGGAAACAAAGTAAACAACTGAACGAAAAATAACTCCATTAATCATGCAACTTTTGTTCACAGATTACAACATTAGATACATTCTTAAACATAAGTAAAGGAAAGCTTAAAAGAGAGGAAGAGAGAGAGAGAGGGGGAGAGCGGCGAGGCAGCCACGGCGGTGGAGAAGTTTCCGTCGGCGGCTCGTCGTCTCCGACGATTACAAGAGGGCCTAAAGCTAGCTAAGAGAGGGGTAGTGTAGTTGCAAGGGATGTGAATGCCTTGAATGAGTGGTTGGAGGGGGTTTAAATAAGGAGAAGGGCCTGCAAAACGTGACAGCTCCAGGAAGCGCGTGCGGTACGTGCTAATAGTCATCATCCCCTAGCGGGGAGTGTGGAAATCCTGCCTCCTCTGGTCCTGCCACGTCCGCGAGAAGTACTACTCGCAGAAGAGGGTTACAAACTGGTCCCACGTTAGCTCCGCCCTCTCCTGGCCTTTGACTGCCCTCCACCACCTGTGTGCCTTACTCTCCAGCTGGTACGTGGCAAAGGCCACACGACACTCTGTAGGGGGCGAAGGGTGTCAAACACCTTCTCGATCTGCTCCAGCCAGTCCTCCGCCTCAGACGAGTCCTCATCCCCCTTGAAGGAGGGGGGCTTCAGCTTTCGGAACTGTCCGAAAAGCTCATAGTGCGGCTGTAGTGGGGGAACGAGCATGCCTCCAGGCAGGGAGGGCTCATGCTCGGAAGTGTCAGAGTGTGGTGGGGGCGGTGGAGGACCACCCTCTCTCCCTTGTCCAGTGCTGCGATGGTCTCGCGGTCCCACAAAGGACTCCCCCTCCACATCCCCAGGGAGAGGCGCCCGTGGAGGCAGGTGGAGCTCCTCTCGTACTATATCTCGTATTATCCGAGCGAGGTCTTGGGCTTGAACGCCTGGGAGAAGTGGCTGGTCCACTAATGCCTCGGGCCCAACACGTCCACCCCTTCGACCTCGTCCACGACCATGTCCACGGCCCACCTTAAGGACTCCATGTCAAGGCTTCTCCTGCAAGGAGACGCGAAAAACAGAACAAAAAGAAGTCAACTCTAACGGATATTCAGCAAAGAACCTCATAACAGATGTCAAAAGGTACGTTGTGGTGGTTACTCTAGTTACAGGCACGTGAATTGGTTATTCACAAGCTAGTTGGTTCATTTCTCGGGGCGACCTTGCTCTAATACCATCTTGTTACGACCCGGTTCCCGAATCCCTATAGGACCCGAGACCAGCTCGACTCGACTAATCCCAAAACCCAGTCATCCAACAAGAAACAACCAAAAAGTAGGAAAGTAAACTACATTCATTATGCTAAGTAACTAACAGTAAAAGAGTACAGCAGTAAAGGAAGTAAAAACTGCTATAGTACATATCACCACCATAACAGTAAAACGGAAACAAGGTATAGAAATGTAAAGATAACAAGAGCCTAAATATACTAACAACAGAAAGTACTACAACAAGAAGACTACTGCTATTAGGCTCTACTGGGCCCAGCACCCTCTGCAGCCGGTGACTCGGGCTACTCAACACCTGAACCTGAAAAGGGTTACAAGTAAACAAAGTCAGCGAACGCTGAGTAGAGTGGTAACCAACTAACTAAAGCAGTAAAAGCTAATAGGTAATTTATCTTTTCTAATTACTTTATTTTACAAGTTATTCCTTTTCACCCATTGGTTTATTTTTCAGATTTCTTTCTTGATCTCGAATATTTCTCATAGGAATGATCTTGATTGCGGTCTTTTTCGAAGAGTAGAAGGCACACGTGGTGCTCTCTTGGCCGAGAGAGTCCCCCGTGGTGATCCTACACCCAGTCAACCACCCCAAGGTCACGGACAGATGTAGTGGTGATTATGGCATGCGCGATAAGCGCACGGGTAGCTACCCCGCACTTGCATGCGGTCAATCTTTCCGCTAGCAGGTACGCCAAAAGTACAACATGGAACATTATAGGGCCTAGCCCTCTCAGTAACAGGGGTCTAGCCCCTTAGAACCAAACAAGGGTCTCGCCCCTCCATAGTCCATGCACCATCGTCTGACTACCTTGGTTTGCCTAGTGGGCCTAACAAGTCGGTGTAGGGTGGCTAGCTGAACCCCGGGCCCCGTGGGGTGGCTAGCTCTCTCCCTACACTAGTAGCTCTCCCTGGTATAGTGTACGCGAGGGCCAAGAAGTCGGCGTAGAGTGGCCAATCCTAACCCCGGGTCCCAACCCAAGGGTGGCTAGTTCCGCTCTACACTAAACAGGAGACAGTCGCTCTCCTTGGTACCACGTACTCAAGGGCCAACACACTTCCCACTCACATTTCCAGATCCATTCCATTTATTTCCAGGAGCTCTACTCCTAATTCCCCATAGGGTTCATGCTCGTATTTCTCATGCCATTCCATACCAGGTTTCATCATTCACATTTCCATTGTCAGGTTATACATGTAACTCGTATTTCCATCATCTATCATATACAACAAGTAATGTTACAGGTAACAGTTTAACTAGCACATGCATTTCACATTTCACATTTCACAGGCAGCTCTTGTTTATTAACAGGCAGTTGTTCACATTTCTATTCATTCATTTAAGACTGCAATTTCAAACACGCATACAAATAGTGCAAGTACTTCTCGTCCTAGGATTCATGCCACATCCTAGGTTTCTAGTTATCCAATTCACACATATGTTTTCAGGTTTTATAATTAAATTAGGGGAAGACCACTCTACCAGACGACTTGGGAGTATTAGGGGCTCGAACGGCAGGCTCACATGCCTCAGCAAGTCCCAAACCCACAACTGATCGAAGTCCTATAACAAGGAACATAACACAATGGAACATTCAGAACAGTATGAAAGGCCTTCTAGCAAGTAGAGGAACTCACAAGGAAATATCGAAATCTTGTTTGCGTAAAACGGACCTCAAACAGACCCTAAATGGGTCAAAAACAAGACTGTAAACCTAAATCAAACGTCCAGCACAAGGTCCAGACGTCTTAAAAGTAACCAGAAACTCACCTTAGGTTCTATGTCGACCTCAGACGTCCATAACCTCTTCTAAACCATCTGGACCCAGCTCCAGACGTTTGACCTCTCGTCCGAACGTCTGGGAGTGCTTCTGGTCGTACGGTAAGCGGTCCAGACATCCGAATCGAGTGGGAGGGCGTGCCCTACGCCTTCCCGAAGCTGTCTCTGCACGCGACAGACAAAAACCACCTCTTTTAGTCATGCAGATCGAGGTTGTGGTGCGGCTTGCATGGCCGTATCCGCAAAAGGAATGTACCTTCGCGGTAAGCTACTTTCAGACGTCCAGTGTAGTCACCAGACGTCCGCCTCGTCATCTGGACATTACGCCAGACGTCTGATTCTGGAAAAATGCCAGAATCAGAGCGACCAGCTGCTCTCCCTTGTCGTACACAGCCGTGGCCTCGCCTCCTCGCCTGCAGCTCCGGCTGCAGCAAGTGTCGAGGACGTCTCCCCCGATGCGCTCCTCCTCCCGCACGCGCTGCTCCTGCCGTGCACCCTCCGGCGAGCCCCCACGAGCTCGCGAGCTCAAGCTCTTCCTCCTCTCCTCACGTCGCCTCTCCTCCTCGTCGTCGCTCTCGTGGTCTCTCTCGCTCTTGCTCCTCTCGCTGTGGTGGAGAGGAAGGGAAGAAGGTGGCTAGGGTGAAGTGGGGAAGAAAGGAAGGGAAGAGGACCTTTTATAAGGTGCGTTAGGGTTTGGATGGAGGAGAGAAGAGGGAAAGAGAGAGAAGAGAGGTACTGTTTGTGCGTAGCCCACGCGTAGACACCAAGGCTCGTACCAAAATTTCGATTTCCAGACATCTGGGAAGGGGTCCAGACGTCTAACCAGACGTCTGACCGACAGTTCATACGTCTTAAAGGGCTCAGAACAGAACGGGTCTTTATAGTACGTCTAAAGGTACAGCACGAAATAGTACAGGGCCTTGCCCTCTCAGAATAGGGGTCTCGCCCCTCCATAATCCGCGTACCCTCGTCCGACTATCCTGGTTTACCTAGTGGGCCTAACAAGAGTCGGTGTAAGGTGGCTAGTCCTATCCCCAGGCCCTGTAGGGCAAGTAGCTCCCTCTCTACACTAGTAGCTCACCTCGGTACTATGTACACGACGGCCAAACAGAAGTCGGTGTAGAGTAACTAGGCCTAATCCCGTGTCTCAACCCAAAGGGGTAGCTAGCTTCCCTCTACACTAAAGGGATAGTTGCCCTCCTTGGTACCGCGTACACAAGGGTCAGCTCACTTCCCGTCTACTTACTAAGTTTTTTCCATATGCAGGAGTTCTACTCGTAATTCCCTGTAGGGTTCATGCTTGTATTCCTTTCGTTCCATCTACCAACATTCCGATCTCACCATTCGCATTACAGGTTTCATTCTTATAACTGGAAGCTTGTGTTTTACTAACTGAGAAAAGCATCACATAATAAACTAATACAATTGCTAGCAACTTGGTTTAACATGCATCTCAAGGAAACAGTGCAGCTCAAGCAACATTCGTTCGCTTCTGCCCCAAGGTTCATTTCAAGTCCTAGGGTTCAATATAGTTATTCTAAACATGCACTTTGTTTAATTAAAACTTAATATTAAATCAAACCACTCTACCGGGAAACACGTGAGGAATGAGGGCTAGAACCGCAAGTCCTGTCACCTCCACGGGTCCCGCATACTCAGCTGGCTGGAGACCTATACAATTGACCAACCATGTCAAACCAGTCCAAAATTGTATATAAGTGACACTAACTCATAGAGACTCAATTGGAAAACAACGGTACTCCGTTTGCAGAAATCCGATTCCATTTGAGCCCTAAATGGGCCAAAAATACACACATTGTCTAAAATCAGACATCTGGGACTAAACCCGGACGTCTTAAACGAACTCAGAACCTCACATTTCTTTCCTGTGGCTTTCTCAGACATTCGAACCACTTCCACAATCTTCTGAGGGGAGCCCCAAATGTCGGACTCTCCTTCTGGTAATCTGGGAGTACAATTAGGCTTCTGACAATGTGCCAGACGTCCAAAAGTGTCTCGAAGGGTGCATACGTGCCTTTCCAAAGCTCTGTACCTGCGTACGCATGCACAGAGCGAAAAATGCTAAGCGTCTCGTCTGCATTGTCGGAATCCATGTAAAAACACGTACCTCTGCACTAAACGTGCTTTCAGACGTCAAGCCTTAACTCTAGACGTCTGATACTGGAAAAAATCCAGTACACAGAACTCTCTTGCGAGCCTTCTTCTCTGCGTGGACTCCTCCGCGTCGTCCGCAGCTGCTACGCCAGCAGCCTAAGGAGGTCGTGAAGCTCCCCTTTGTGAGCTCCTCCTCCTCGCACGACCCTCTCCTGGCACGAGCCCTCAACCATGCACTCACAAGCTCCTCCGAGTCTCCTTGTCTCCCATACTCTTGCTCCTCGCTCACACTCTCCTCTCCTTCTCCTTCGCGACCCATCCCTCTTCTTTCTCTCCACTCACTGCACTGGGGTCAGGGGAAGAAGGTGGCTGCCGGAAGGGGGAAAGGAGATGGAGGTGGTGGCTGGTGGTGATGGGGAGAAAGAGGAAGGTCATGGGGGTTTAAATAGGTGGTGTTTAGGGTTTTCTGTAAGGAGGTCAGAGGGGAGAGAAAACGCATGCGCATCGCATGCCCGCAAAAAGCAAAATAACGTACAATTTTCCCTACTTTCAGACGTCCGGCCATCTATCCAGATGTCTGGATAGATGTCTGACGAATACTCCAGATGTCTTATCCAACCAAAGAGCAGCAGGTCATTTCAACATAACAAACTTAAGGGAAGTTTCATCCCTAGAACTTGAGCTAAGTAGGGTGTGAAAAGTACGTAAAAGCGCATAACAAACTTAAAGGGAACCAACGTAAGTCTGAAGAGATATACCCTAAAAAAGCTCTGGGTATTGCTCTCACATCGTCTCCTCGACCTCCCAAGTTTCCTCCTCGTATCGTTGGCTTCTCCATAGGATCTTCACTAGTGATACCTGCTTCCATCTCAGATTCCGAATGGCTCTGTCTATTATCTGTACCGACCTCTTGGGATAGGCCAGGTCATCTCCCACCTCGACGCTCTCGTGGCTTAGAACGTGGCTGGGATCGGCAACGTACTTCCTGAGGTTGGACACGTGGAACACGTCGTGTACACCAGAAAGTTGGGGAGGAAGGGCAAGCCAGTAAGTAACGGGTCCTACCCGCTCCAAGACCTCAAAGGGCCCCACAAACCATGGTACAAGCTTCCCCTTCACCCTAAAATGCTGCAAGCCCTTCATGGACGAAACATGGAGGAAGACATGATCCCCAACCTCAAACTGTATCTCCCTGCGCTTCATATCAGCGTAACTCTTCTGCCTACTCCTGACAGTACGAAGTCGTCTGTGAATCTGCTCTATTACCTCTTAACACTGCCGGATAAGCCTAGGGCCAACCTCCCACTTGGTCCCCACCTCGACCCAACTAAAGGGTGTAGTACACCTCCTCCCATACATAGCCTCGTAAGGTATCATGCCGATGCTCGAATGATAATTGTTATTGCATGCAAACTCTGCCAAGGGCAAATGCTTCTCCCAGGAGCCTCTCTAGTCTAGTACACAAGCGCATAGAAGGTCCTCGAATATTTGTATGGTGCGCTCTGACTGCCCGTCGATCTGGGGGTGTTAGGCGATACTAAACCTCAGATGAGTCCCCAATGCCTGCTGAAACTCTACCCAGAACTAGGAAGTAAAATGAGTATCCCTATCAGATACGATCTCATGAGAGACTCCGTGCAGACACACCACATCTCTGATGTATCACTCTGCTAGCGGTGCTGGCCCAAAGGTGACTCGGATCGATAGGAACCGTGCCGTCTTCGTCAACCGGTCTACTACTACTAAAACTGCGTCGTGTCCCCGCTGGGTAACTGGTAGACCCACCACCAAGTCCATGGTGATACTCTCCCACTTCCACTCTAGCATAAAAAGTGGTTGTAACGGACCTGCAGGCCTCTGGTGCTTGGCCTTCACCTGCTGGCTGATAGTCGTTGTTCGACGGGTTAAAAATATGTTCGTTGTAGTATACCGCGAAAAATGATTATCAAATTTATTTACTCGAAATTTAAAAACTTCCGAGGTTGAACATAGGGAGCAATTCGGTATTTCAGAAGCAAAAAAAATCACAACTCTCAAAATTTACTTGAAAAATAATGTTGAATAATGCATTGTATATGCATGCGTGCTTAGGGCACACTGTGTGCGTGCAGGTGGGTGTGTTTGGCGATGTGTTTGGCTAAGTGGAGTGGTGGTATGAGTGAGGGGAAACATTGAGTGGAGTGAGGGGATGCTTATGGACCTGTCGGTGAGGGGTGGGACGACCTGTGGAGGTGGAGCGGCCTCGCCAGCGTTGGTGGACGGAGGTGAAGATGACGGTGGTGGTCTGTGGCAGTCGGTGCACGATTTATGAAATTAATGAAGGGGAAATGAAGAGCAGAGGGAGAGGAACTTAACTGAGGTGTTTAGAGTGAAGGGGGGAGGCGGAGGGCGAGCGGCTGGTACTGCTGTCGCCGGAGACGAAGAGGCCCAGGGGAAAGATGACGGCGACGACAAAGAGGGTCGGAGGGCGCGTGCTGGTACGGCGCGGTGCGGAGTACGGCGGAGCTGGCTCTGCCACTGGTACGGTGGTAGAGCAATGAGAAGAGGGAGGAAGAGTCGCTGGAAGCTTTGGGCAGTTGGCCAGAGTGAGGAGGAGACGAATTTGGGGGGCTTTCTCTGGCCAATTTGAGCTTGAAGGAAGCGGCGGGGTCTGGGCTTCCGTAAATAGGCGCGGGCAGAGGGAGAAACGCATGGAGGAGGCGGGAATGCCATGTCGGAGGTAAGGCCGGAGGGAGACCCATACCTCTCGAGCGTTCACACGAGAGGTATGGGATTTTTCAGGGCATGGGGAGCTGCCCATGCGGTAGGGGGCTTCGCAGGGAGCTCCCCTTTCAAATCTGGGGGCAGCTCCCCATGCAAACGAGGAGAAAACCTCCACGCAAAGTCACTGGAGGTATGGGTCTCTGCTGCAATAGCAGAGGGACCGAAATGAAGAAAGAGACGAAGAAGTGTGGGGGGATTTGCAAGGGTTTCAAAAAGTTGAGGGTCTAAATGTAATTTGGTGGACCAATTTGCAAAGTGGGTCAAGACGACCTTCCTTAGGTCCAAATTTTGGTATAAACCTAATTTTGACCTAAGGAATCCAATGGTGAAGTTTGATTTTAGGTTTTAACACGTTTGACTGGATATTTTGCACAAAAACCCAAATTAGGTCAAATATTAGGTAAGGACCCCAATCTAGGTCAAAACAGGTTCCAATGGCCAAATTGAAGGTTCTACACCATAGAGGATGTTTTCCATGATTTTTAGGAGGTTTAGTTGATATTTACCTTGCTTGGAACCTTGTGATTTAAGTGGGTTTGTTTTAGGGTTACAGAATGTCATTTAATTCCTGGATTTCACAATAACCCTTTTCGGACTAAACCATCCCACTTTTTCTCTTATTAAATCCAATTGACCTATGTCTAGACCCTTAGAAATCCCGTTGATGCAATGTAATGGTAAAATTGTAGTTTTACCCCTTATTTTATGTTATCTTCTCATATTAGTAATTCCCTAAATTAGGCCTTTCTCTTGGTTATGTAGGAGCTTTTATTCAATTTACTAGATCAAAGTAAGCTAGTTAGGGTTCATGATGAGGTCCTCATCCTACCCCCATGCCTAACTTTAGCTAGTCCATTAGCAAAATTTTAAGGTTTTAACTTCTGTTCTAGACCAGGAATTTCTTTCACCAGTTATGATAAGTGCTTTTTCTTTTTTGATTAGGTTAGAATGCCAAAAATGGGCCTAAAGGTACTCTAGTACCAACCAAGACCCGGACCTGTCTAGCTTTAGCCTAGGTCCTCAGCAAAGTTTTTAAGGCCCGTTGGAACTACCTTAAGGTTTATTAGACTCCGTGGTTAAAGCACCCATGCTTGAGACATAATTTTAGCCTTGGTTCAGCTTGCAGTGTGTTTTTGTAAGAGAGAGACAGAGGATTTATTTGTTTGGAGAGTTTTCTCTCTTTTCTTTTTATTTCTAGCTTTGGATTGGCTTCTCAACACGGTCTGTATCGGATTCCTTGCCCCCATCATCATTCCTCAAAGGTCCCTGGCAATCGATGCTTCGTGATAACACCGCCTATGGTAACCCCCAGAACCCGGGTTTTCGAGATTTTGAGATAATCCCGCCTATGGCGTTCTGTGGCTGAATCCAGACCCTGGCGATTGACATTTTGTGATAATGTCATCCATGGTATCTGAACCAAGAGAGTGCTTACATGCCCCCGATAAGATATGTAAATATCCTAAGAGACAAGCACTAAGGAGACGATATGTTGTTATGCATCTTCCAGGGGAATTTTCCACCTCTTCGCGCCGGGAACACGTCCAAATAAACTTTTGTTGATTGGCCACTCCTAATCTAGGTAACATTTTCAGAACATTAAAACGCTTCTACGTGATTTTGATAGTTATGCGCACTGAACCAGACTGTGTGTGAATTGGGGTGCTTAGGCTACCGAGTCCCGCAAACCGAAGGTCAGTTAACGAGGTCGAATACTCCCTAAGCCTTAGACCTAATACTTAAGCTCTGCATTTTCCTCAACCTCTTTAGGAATATCCAGGTCTTAACAGGTACTAAGAGTCTAGCGAAAAAGGCCTAAGGTTAGAGTTCTTGCTAATCTTTTTGTGTTTCTTTAGCACTTTCTCTTTACTTTTCTTAATGTGGTCTAGAGCTTCGGTCAACCCCTTAATCTCTTACTAATGACTATCTTTTTCTTTTTCATTTTGTGCTCTTTTTTAGCATTTTGCTCATTTTCTCCTCCTTTTGATTATGTCAAGCCCACAAAAATTTCTTCCCTCCTCCAGTTTTTTTGTTCTTTTTCAAAAAAAAAAAATTATTTTTTTGGTGTTGTTTCAAAAAAAATTTTATTTATTTTTTGTATTTTTGACATCTATGATTTTTTTGTTGAAACTTTTCTTGTTATGAGTTTTCATTCATTTTGCACTTTCATACCCCCCATGCCTAAGATTTGCAATGTCCTCATTGTAAATTAGGTGGGTTTTTATTCACCTTGGTTCATTCATTAGGACCGGTGTTGGGTGAATGGACGGGTCTAGGTGACTGTTGCGGATGATTTCTAATCTCGGGTACGAGTACCTGAGGTGGAGTCGGCTGTCCTAAAGGATGAACCCGAAAGTGCAAAGAAATGTCAGGAAAGGTTTCGGATTTTTTTTAAAGAATGACGGGTTGCCTCCCGTTAAGCGCTGAGTTTTACACCATTGGCTGGGTGCAATGTGCTCAGGGAGAACGGAGGATAAAGGTTGATTCAGCCAAATATGTATTGGTCATGTCAATGAACGGTTTAAGTCTCTGATCGTTCACGACAAAGGGTTCGGAATCGTGGCTGAGTGGACTGATTTCAACGGCTCTATTTCCAAAGATTTATCAGACTAGATATGGTCCGATCCATTTGGATCGCAGATTTCTTGGGAACAATTTTAGTCGGGCATCGAAGAGTATGACTTTTTGACGGGGAGGAAAGATCTTTCTAGATATGTGTTTGTCATGAAAGGCTTTAACCCACTTTTTGTAGATTCGCGAGTTTTCATACGCATCGAGGCGTAATTCATCAATCTCGCTTATCTGAAGCTTTCATTGGTTTCCACCCTTAGAAAGATCTAGGTTGCAGTTCTGTACTGCCCAATATGCTTTATACTCCAATTCGACGGGGAGGTTCCACACCTTCCCGTACACCAATCTGAAAGGAGACATGCCTAATTGGGTCTTGTGGGAGGTCCTATAAGCCCACAAAGCATCTAGAAGCCGGGATGACCAATCCTTCCTGTTAGGTCGAATAGTAACCTAAAGGATTTTCTTGCTCTCCCGGTTTGATAGCTTAGCTAGACCATTAGTTTAGGGGTGGTAGGGAGTAGAGATTTGGTGGGACACCCCGTATTTGGTCATCAGTGACCTAAGCTGAGCGTTTGTGAAATGGGTCCCTCCATCAGAAATGATCACTCGAGGAATCCTGAACCGTGAGAAGATGTTTTGGTGAATGAATTTGAGAATAACTTTGTAATCATTGGTCCTGGTCGGAATGGCTTCGATCCATTTGGACAAGTAGTCAACAGCGAGTAAAATGTACTCGAAGCCATCCGAGATGGGGAAGGGGCCCATAAAATCAATCCCCCAAATGTCAAAGATCTCACATACAAGAATCGACTGTAAAAGCATCATATCATGATGGCTCATGTTGCCCAAATTTTGGCAACAGTTGCATGCCTTACAGTGATTGTAGGCATCCTTGAAGATTGTGGGCCAGTAAAAGCCACACTGGAGGACTTTTGATGCAGTTTTGTGCCCAGAGAAATGGCCACCGCAAGCCTGGTCATGGCAGAAAGAGAATATGTCTTTGATTTCAACTTCCGTGACACATCGCCTGATAATTTGGTTAGCACCTATGCGGAATAGATACGGGTCTTCCCAAATGTAATACTTGGCATCGGAACCCAATTTGTCTTTCTTGGCCTTCAGCCAATCAGACGGGATCTAGTGTGATGCCAAGTAATTTACTATATCAGCAAACTATGGAAGCCCTGTACCAATAGTCAGGAGGTGCTCATCAGGAAAATGCTCCGTGATGGGTCCAGAAGGGTCGATGATCTCAGAAGGAAGGCGAGACAAGTGGTCAGCTACCACGTTCTGTCTTCCCACTTTGTCGTGAATCTCGAGGTCAAATTCTTGCAATGGCAAGATCCATTGGATTAATCGAGGTTTCGTGTCCTTCTTCGCAAGAAGATGCCTCACAGCTGTGTGATCCAAGTAAATAATAACGTGGGAACCTAGGAGATAAGATCTGAATTTTTCAAGGGCAAATACTATGGCTAGCAGCTCTTTCTCCGTAACCGTGTAGTTACGCTGAGCCTCGTCAAGTGCCTTGCTAACGTAGTAGATGATCACGGGTTTCCCGTCAATTTTCTGCCCTAAAACCGCTCCTACAGCGAAGTCAGATGCATCGCACATGATCTCAAAGGGTTGAGACCAATCAGGGGACTATAGGATCAGAGCTTAGGTAACTCGGTCACGAAGGATCTCAAATGCTTGAGTGCATTCCTTGGAAATTTCAAAAAGTGTATCCTTGGAGAGAAGAGTGGTCAGGGGGCGCGTGATTTTTGAGAAATCAGGGATAAATCGACGGTAAAAATCGACATGCCCCAGAAAAGATTGGATGTCCCTTATCGAGCTAGGCATAGGGAGCTTGGAAATCAAGCTAACCTTAGCTCGATCGACTTGGATACCCCTCTCAGAAATCAGATGTCCCAGGACGGTCCCCTCAGGCATCATGAAGTGGCTCTTTTCCCAGGAAAGAACCATATTCACGTCAATGCATCGCCTGAGTATTTGAATCAAGTGCTGGAGGCAATCGTCAGAAGATGCCCCAAATACTGAGAAGTCATCCATGAAGACTTCCATATAATCACCTACCTTATCATAAAATATGGCAAGCATGCACCGCTAAAAAGTCGCGGGTGCATTGCAGAGACCGAAAGGCATCCTTCGGAATGCATACGTCCCGAAGGGGCAGGTGAACGTGGTCTTCTCTTGGTCCTCTGGATGGATTGCCACTTGGTTGTAACCGGAGTACCCGTCAAGAAAGTAGAAGAATCCATTTCCTACTAGTTTTTCGAGGATTTGATCAATAAACGGTAGTGGAAAATGATCCTTCTTTGTGGAGGAATTTAGTCTTCTGTAATCTATGCAGACTCTCCACGAGTTGGCTATACAGGTCGGTATGACCTCTCCGGATTCAATAGTGATGGTGGTGAGCCCTTCCTTCTTAGGCACAACCTGGATTGGGCTCACCCTTCGACTGTCGAAGATCGGGTAGATGATCCATGCATCTACTGTCGAAGATCGGGTAGATGATCCATGCATCTAACCACTTGATGATCTCCTTTTTCACGGCCTTATGCAGATTAGGGTTCAGACGTCTCTGCATCTCACGCGAAGGTCGTGCGCCCTCTTCGGAATAGATGTGGTGTGTGCAATAAGAGGGGCTTATACCAGTCAAATCATCGAGAGTACATCCAATGGCTCTACGATGTTGCTGGAGAGCAGTAATCAAATGAGATTCCTGACCAGAGGTGAGTTTGGAGTTTATAATCACAGAAAATGTCTAATTGGAACCCAAAAAGACATACTTCAGATGATCGGGAAGGGGCTTAAGTTCTAAGACGTGATTATCAGCAGCAGCGGGTGGTTCAGAATGTGTGTGAGGAACAAGGGTAGGAGTCATGGGTGTATCAAGATCGGGTTCAAACTCCTCTAATTGCGGGTTTTGATCTTATTTTGGTTGATTGGGGATAATCAGGTTGTCCTCAATATGCGGTTCATAACCACGGCTCTGATATCGCATATTAGTTCTACCACACTGATGAGAACCTCATCATGAGCCATAACTAGCTCATTTTGACCTAATACAAAGGATAAAAGCTCCTACATAACTCAAGGAAAGGCTTAACTCAGAGAATTCTGAGTTTAAGAAGAAAATAAGTCATAAGGGGTAAAAATGCAATTTTACCAGTATAATCTGCATACTGGTCCAAACATAGGTCAAACAAACCAAATAAGAAGGAAAGTAGGATGATCTGATAAGGGCTACAGCAATTCCAAGGAACTAAATGATAATCTGTAACTTTAAAACAAACCCACTTCAATTTGCGAGGTTCGAGGCAAAGTAAAAATAGAATAAACCCTCTAAAATTCATAGAAAAATAATCTCTAGGGTTTAGAACCTTCAATTTATCCTTCGGAACCCTTTTTGACCTACATTGAGAACCATGCCCAATTAATAACTTAATTTGGGTTTTTACGTAAATAGACCGGTCAAACAAGGTTTAATCTATAAATAAAATTCACCATCAGATTCCTTAGGTCCTAATTAGTCATGTATAAAAACTTGAGCCTAAGAAGAAACCTTGTTGACCAACTTTACACTTTGGTCCTCATATATTTACTTGTTGGCCCTCAACTTTCGAACCCTCACATTTCTACCCCTAACTCTCCTTCGTTGTTTGCATTCAGGTCCCTCCTGCCAAAACCTGACCAGCACCATGCTCCGGCGACCTTGCGCGGAGCATGGCGCCGTGCAGGGTAAGGGGGAGGGTCTGGCAAGACAACCGGGGGTGCCCTGCGTCGTCAGCCGTCGCAGGAACACCCCCTGGTCGCTGCAACCCACCATATCGGCCGTGCGAACGCACAGACGGTATGGGTCTCCATCTTCGGCGTCCTCCGGCGAGGGAGACACGTCGTCTCCCTCCGCCCTCCTCTCTGGTTCGGCCTCTATAAATACCCCCGTCGCTCCGCCGTTCTGAGCAGCTCGGTCCTGACGGAGAAAGACCCCCACTTCCTCTCTTCCCACTCCGACAGGAAGCCCTCCAGCTCCGGCGGCCTCTCCTCTTCCTCCTCGTCGCTCTGCCGCACTACCAGCTGCAGGGTTGCCCTCCCTCGCTCTTCCCGCGCCACGCCGCACCCAGCTGGCGCCTCTCCGGCCCTCTCCTCGCCGCCGCCCCTTCCCCTGGGCATCTTCTTCTCCGGCGACAGTCGATACGACTGCCGCCTTGCTCCAGCCCCTTTCGTCTCCGTAGCTAGGTCAGAACTTCTCCCCATCTCCCCCTCTTTCTTTTCCTCACTGTCTTTTATTTGATTAAACCCTCGACCGCTCCTGTCCACCGTCACCCCCTTCGTCTCCGGCCAAACTCCGGCGAGACACCCCCGTCGCTCCACAGCCCCATACGCCTCGCCGACCCTCACAGAACCTCCGCCTCCTCACCCTGATCAACCTCCGTCCTTCCACTTCCCGCCACTCGCCCTCTGCAGACCCCCCGAACAAACCCACTTCTCCACCCGCAGTTTGACCTAGGGAGACCCTCACGCTCCGCCCCGCCGCCTGCCAGACCCCCCACCACCTTCGCCGTGCCACGACGAAGGTTCTCCGCCTATCTAATTAGGCCGAGAGGCCGTTCCTCTGTGGACAGGTATCTCGACCGCCGTCGCCATTGCTGCGTGGAAGGAGCACCTTCAACCTGCAGCTCCAGGTGCGATTCGCCCAGGTTCGACTCCCAGGCTGCGCGGGGCATCTCCGCGAAGCATCCCAGGCTTGCAGCTGGGGCAAAGGCCTCGCGTGCAACCGCGAACTCCTGCAGCGTCTTCAGCTGCGGGCGCCCAATTGGGATGGGACATTTAGTCCCACCTCGGAACTTTTCAGAGGAGCGCGCCCGCATAAAGGCAAAAAGTGCCTTAGGTTCGTTGCCTCCTGAGCACGGGGTGAGGTCCCTCTCACTTACCCCCTCGACTCGGCCTCGTCCGCGACCACGCCCCGCGGACCTGGCCCGACCCGACTAAGCCCGACCTGCACTCCTCGCCCACCACGCACGCCGGTGGGCCTGGACCCAGGCACGACCCGTACCCGAATACCCGGCAGCTCTGGGAGAGCTTTCCTAAGAGCGGCTTCCGTGAGAGAGAAATGCGAGGGAGAGGGTAGAATTAGGTTTTGCCCCTCTGATCAAGCTGTGCAAGTGTGCAGGCAGAGAAGAAGAAGAAAGACGCCCGTTGAACAGAGAAGGAGAAGAAGAGCAGCCAGGGCTGCCCGAAGCAGAGGACTGAGGAAGAAGAACTGAAGCAACACTGTAGCATCCGCGGGTTAAGTCGTCTGATTGGAAAATCAGACGACGTCCTGAAGACAGGTGAAGAAAGAAGAAAAGAAGAGAGACGGAGCAGCCAAGCAGAAGAAGAAGAGAAGCAAGAAGAAAAGAAGAAGAAGAGCACGGAAGGGAGATCTGAAGCAAGAAAAGAAGAACAGGAAGAACAAAAGCTAAAGAGAAGACAAAGAGAAAGAAAGAAGAAAAGAAGAAGAAGCCAAACCTTCATCTCTCTCTCTCTCTCTTTATTTTTGTAATAGAACATGTATATCTCTAGAATACAACTTGCTCCCTGAGTTCGACCTCGGGAACTCTTTATTTTCCGAGTAAAAAATTATATATTAGCAAATGATGGCAATAACTATCTATACTACAACGACTTAAGAAAAGCTAGTTGCTGCCACCGTTTCGCCAGTTGGCGCCGTTGCCGGGGAGCAACGGCTATTCTAGAGGTAAATATTCCTGTTTCTTTTAGTTTCTGATAATCTCCTCTCATTTGTGCAGCTACAGGAAATCAAGAAGACAAGCAACCGCACGACAACCACTCCGAGGACAGGTAATTTTTCTTCCTCTCGCTATTAACCCCTAAACTCTAAAGAGGAAGAAAAGAAAAGAACAAGCAATATAGGGCTAACATGTCTTCTATACTCAGTAAACCATCAAAAGTCGCATGTTTTCAACCCATTATTACTGCACACTATTAAGGGTATTTAAGGGCTAACACATTCTTGCTTGAGCCCTAATTACCCAACAAAGAGCTAACTGGACCAAGTAGAGCCAACCTAGGATCCAACACTAGGGATTTAGAGACACACTCCTTAAGCAAGAATTGAGAAAACCAAATGAAGTGTGCCCAAGCCCTTGTCTGAAAATACCTATTCAAAGAAAACCTAAAACAATTGGCTCTCTAAACACTTGAACCCTAAAAGACAAGACCCAAAAACTCTCAAAGGAAACAAGAGGTAAAGTTGCCCCCTTGGGTCAACCAACCTTAAATTAGGTCACTCTTTGCACTCAAAGAACTAAAGTTCAAGTGTAACTTTAAGCACCCTAATCTTAACCTAAAATTGGTAGACTTAAGAGGTCAAGATCCCCATTCTGGTCTACCTGGAACCGCAGTGACAAGAGAGGTCGGGTGGGGGAAACCCTGTAACCCGTGGGGACGCTCTACAGTGTAGGGGTCTTTGCGGGACTCTCCCTCTCTGGCTGCCCAGGTAATTCTCAGGTGGACGATCTTTCTGATCAAGGGGTCCATCTGCCCCGCACCTCTATAGTCACCCAACACATTTTTGGGTGTCTTGATTGGGTCCAGCACCTTCTAAACTCATCTCTTCCAACAGTGCATGTACGGTAGGAGGTCCTTAAGACCACCCTTAAGACCTCCTTTAGAAATTCACTCTCGTCAAGGCCAAGCCTCGACGCCCGTGTTTGTGCAGCAACCCCCTCACATTATTCTCTCTTCTGATTCAGAACCAAGTTCTTCTTCCCCCATCATGGCTCAGCCAGTTGAGGAAGAAAACAATCTGGAGCACCAGCTCCAGTGACTCAATGACCTCTTCCAAAACTTCGTGCACCCACCACAGCGTCCTATGATGCGGGACCACTACAATCCTGTTGCGGTGGCTATTGAGCCTCGAGTCAGAATCCCGACTGGAGGACATGATTCCGAATTGAAGCCCAACATGATTCATGCTATACCTAAATTCCATGGGCTTAATTCCGAAGATCCCTTCCAGCACATCAAACAGCTAAAGCATCTGGCCCAAACTTTTGGGTCAGATGCGCAAAATCGGGATATTCTTCTCATGAAGATGTTCTCCTTTTCTCTTATGGACAAGGCCGCCCATTGGTATCAAACTCAGACCTGGCCGATCAACACTTGGGAAGAACTTCAATCCGAGTTTTTGAAGAAGTTTTTTCCCGTTGGTCGGACCAACGCCTTGCGCCATCAGATTACGCACTTCACTCAACAATCAGGAGAACCTCTCCATGAGGCATGGGATCGTTTCCAGGATCTCATGAGAAAGTGCCCCCATCACGGAGTTCCTAAATGGGAACAAGTCCAGTCTTTTTACCAGGGACTCCGTGAGGACATCCGTCTTTTCGTCAATGCAACCTGCGGAGGAAATATCATGGGTCAACATGAAGACACCGTGTGGGAGATTCTCGAAAACATGTGCGAGAACTCCATCAACAATGACTCCATGGGATTATTCGACAGGACGAATACCCGCGCATCAACGAATCTTAGGGGAGCACATGAGACGCAGGGCCTGTCCGCATCAGTCGACCTGGAATTAATGGCCAGTCGATTGGACAAGGTCTCAATTATCGAAAAGAAGGTGGACGAGCTGACTCAGCATTTGCAGCGAGCCACCTCTGCGCATAACCCTTTCGCACAGCCTCCTTCCACAAGGGAAACTGTGCAAAACATTCTCCATCGACCTTCTCCTAGGATGGACCCATCATCCGAATCTTTGCCCGGTGGTCCTTCCGATTCCTTCTACACCTACAAGGGGAATTCCATTCCCTCTTTCCCTGACTCTCTGGAGGTTCCTCAGACCTGCGAGGACCTCCACGCTATCCAGAACGACCCATTCTCCAACACCTATAACCCTGGATGGCGAAATCATCCTAACTTTCAGTGGGCGGGAAATTCCCAAACCCAAAGATCGTCCTTCCAACCCCGCCCACAACCTCCTCATCCTTACCAGCCGCCTCAGCCTCGGCCCAACCCTACTTACCCATCTGGGCCGAATCAGGATCAAATGTCCCTTATCCTTCAGACCCTGGCTGACATTCAAAGAACGAATGCGGCTATCCAAAAACAACACAAGGACGAACTTACAGAGGTCCGTAACCAATTGACCCAGTTGGCAAACTCTTGCCAGCCAGGTACTCTTCCCTCCCAACCTCTACCTAATCCTAATAACGTGCCAACCCAGCGGCGCGTTATGAACCCAAACCCGGGCCATGCCCATATGATTTATCAGGCCCCCTCTGTTCCTTCACCTGACGGGATAGAGGCCTCCACTTCTTTTGCAGGTTACCAGCAGCAAGCTATCTTACCCAATCCCAACCAAAACCAGGCAGGACTTAATTCCGTAACGACCCGTAGTGGTAAGGAAACCCAAGACCCACCTCATCCGAACCACTCCAAGCCGGGTATTGATCCCAAGCCTAGGACAGTAATCCAGGACGTCCCCACCCCTGTCCCGGATCCACAACCTGGACCTATCCTAGAAGAACCACCTAAGGTCCCGTTTCCCGAGGCCTTGACCAAGGGAAAGAAGACTACCAAACCCGTGGCCCCTGAGGAGGACCTGGTCAAGCTCTTTGAACAGGTCCACATAAACATCCCCTTGATGGATGCAATCCGCCACGTACCAGCTTACGCACGATTTCTAAAGAATATATGTACACCCCAGCGTAAGCCGCGAACCAAGGGAGGGAGCCCAATTGTTCTGTCAGAGCAAGCCAGCTCTGTAATCCTCAGTAGACTCCCACCCAAGGGAAAAGATCCTGGTACTCCCCTGATTTCCTGCAAGATAGGTGGTACCCAATTTGATAGAGCATTGCTAGACTTGGGTGCATCCATAAACCTGATACCCACATCCTTACTTGACCATCTAGAAGAATCTGAGCTAAAACCAACTGAGGTGACATTACAATTAGCAGATCGATCTATAAAGTCACCAAAAGGGATTCTCGAGGATGTTATCGTAAGAGTGCGGGATTTCTATTTCCCAGTGGACTTTATAGTCTTAGATATGGACGCACCTGAGAACCCTAGGGATACACCAATCATTCTAGGGAGACCTTTCTTGGCTACTGCTAGAGCCAACATCAGCTGTGAGGAGGGCCAAATAGAGATTAAGTTTGGAGATCAAACCCTAAAAATTGATATATTTAACGCCCAACAAGGAATTAATTGCGGTGTTATCGAACAAATTTGTGACGTCAGGACTTTGGTTGATGAATCACACTTCCAGAATGACTCGATTATGCCTCATCAACCACAGAAGGATCTTGACCCGCAAACAGAGGAGTCGAATCCAGACATACACAACCCAGTAACTCCCACCCTTGAACCTCACATCTACATTGAACCACCCGCTGCTGCTAAAAACCCTGTCCTCGAGTTAAAGCCTCTTCCTGCTCACTTGAAATACATCTTTTTGGGTTCTGATCAGACCCTTCCTGTGATTATCAATGCCAACCTCAATCCCGAACAGGAATCCCGTCTGATTACTGTTCTCCAGCAATATCGCAGAGCCATCGGGTGGACTCTCGATGATTTGACTGGAATAAGTCCCTCCTATTGTACTCATCATATCTATTCAGAAGAGGGCACACGACCTTCTCGTGAAATGCAGAGACGCTTAAACCCCAATCTGCAGGAGGTCGTGAAAAAGGAGATCATCAAGTGGTTAGATGCCGGAATTATCTACCCGATCTCCGATAGTCGTTGGGTGAGCCCAATTCAGGTCGTGCCCAAGAAGGCAGGACTCACCACTATAACGACTGAGACCGGAGAAATCATTCCTACCCGACTAGCCAACTCGTGGAGAGTCTGTATAGATTACCGCCGACTCAATTCCTCCACGAAGAAGGATCATTTCCCACTACCCTTCATTGATCAAATTCTCGAAAAACTTGCGGGAAATAGGTTCTTCTGCTTTCTTGACGGGTACTCCGGTTATAACCAGGTGGCAATCCATCCTGAGGACCAAGAAAAGACCACGTTCACCTGCCCCTTCGGAACATACGCTTTCCGAAGGATGCCTTTCGGTCTTTGCAATGCACCCGCTACTTTTCAGCGATGCATGCTTTCCATATTCTCAGATATGGTAGGTGATTATCTGGAAGTCTTCATGGATGACTTTTCAATTTTCGGAGCATCATTCGACGATTGCCTCCAACACTTGGTCCAGATACTCAGGCGGTGCATTGATAACACCACGCAAGGGGGTAGTAATTAGGTTGAATATGGCCCATCTTTAGAATAAAAGGCACAACATAAAGTAGAATACGAGCATTGCATGCATCAAGTACCAATATTGCTTATAAACTGTATTAATGGCCATTTGTGTAAAGCATTTGTCAAAGCAGGCCTCAGATGAGCAATCGGACCGCACGGATGGATTCAGGACGACGAACGGAGTCTAACGGACTCAAAATCGGCCAAATCCGACATCCGGAGCTCCCACAATGGGCCCAAGAAATCCTGACCGTTGATCTGGAGATCAACGGCCTAGAACGCGCCACGTCGCCCCGCCCTCGCCGCCCGCACGCCCCCAAGCCAGCCAAGGACGCATCTCGGCCGTTGATCTTCGATCGAACGGCCGAGATCCGCGCGCTCGCCCGCGGTCGCCGCGACAAAGCGCGGGCGTGGCGCAACGGTTAGTGCGCACGCCCGCGTTGCGGCGACGCGCGTTCGATTCGCGCGGAGCGAAAATCATCTGCGGGCGAAGGGCGCGGCAAAATTGAGCCGCGCGATCAGAAGCGAGCGGCTAGGATCGCGCCACGCGGCGCGACGACAGCGCCTCACCTCCCACGCGCGCGCGCACGCCGGGCGGAAACGCGCGCGCGCACGCGCGCCCGAAGCGCGATCCTAGCGCAGGCGCGGGAGGATCTCAGCCGTCCGATCATCAATCGGACGGCTCTCGTTCGACAGCCACGGATCGCGCCTGAAGAGAGAGAGGGGCGGGCGGCTGACCGGCGGCAGAAGGCCTTCACCGACGTATATGGAAGCGGTTTTAGCGACGTTCTGGATGTCGCTAAAGCACATTCTTCTTTTAGGAAGCCCTTAACTCTATTTAAACCCCCTTCTACCACCATTCAAGGCACCCTCTCCCACTGGCAACTACTCCACTCCTCTCCTAGCTAGTCTTAGGCACTCTTGTAATCGTCGGAGATGACGAGCCGCCGACGGAGCCTCCTCCACCGCCGTGGCTGCCTCGTCGCTCTCCACTCTCTCTCTACCTCTCTCTCTCTCTCTTTTAAGCTTTCATTTACTTTTGTTGAAGCATGTATTTAATATTGTAAACCATGAACTATGAATGCATGTTTAATGAAATTATTTTTCATTTAGTTGCCTTTTTAATTTCTGTTTAAAGTGCATGATCAAAACCAAGAGCTTTCTAACCCTAAACTCTCTCTATCTCTCGCTTTTCAAAACCGTTTCTTTCGTAAGCAAAACTCCGCCTTTTTCGTGACAACAAGTGGTAAATAAAATCCGATTTCCACGCCTCCCTGAGATCGACACTCGGACTCACCTCCGTTTACTTCTTTTAAAACCGACGTATCAAGTGCAACTATAACGACACCTCTTAACACACACGCACGAAGGCACGTCATGCATCGATGTGAATTTGGTTCTTTCCTGGGAAAAGAGCCATTTCATGGTGCCTGAGGGAATTGTCTTGGGACACTCAATTTCGGAAAAAGGCATCCAGGTGGATCGAGCTAAGGTTGATCTGATTTCTCACCTTCCTATGCCTAGCTCGATCAAGGACATCCGATCTTTTTTGGGGCATGTCGGTTTTTATCGACGATTTATCCCTGATTTTTCAAAAATCGCGCGCCCCCTGACCACTCTTCTCTCCAAGGATGTACCTTTCGAAATTTCCAAGGAATGCACTCAAGCATTTGAAATCCCACGTGACCGAGTCACCCAAGCCCCGATCCTACAGTCCCCTGATTGGTCTCAACCCTTTGAGATCATGTGCGATGCATCCGACTTCGCTGTAGGAGCAGTTTTGGGGCAGAAAATTGACGGGAAACCTGTGGTCATTTACTACGCCAACAAAACACTCGATGAGGCTCAGCGTAACTATACGGTTACTGGGAAAGAGCTGCTAGTTGTAGTATTTGCCCTAGAAAATTTCAGATCGTACCTTCTGGGTTCCCGTGTCATCATATACTCGGATCACACAGCTGTGAGGCATCTCCTTGCAAAGAAGGACGCGAAACCTCGATTAATCCGATGGATCTTGCTGTTGCAAGAATTTGACCTTGAGATTCGTGACAAAGCGGGAAAGCAAAATGTGGTAGCTGATCACTTGTCCCGTCTTCCTTTTGAATTAATTGACCCTTCCAGACCCATCACTGAGCATTTTCCCGATGAGCACCTGCTGACTATCAGTACTAGCCTTCCATGGTTTGCTAATGTAGTAAATTACTTGGCATCTCATCAGATCCCGTCCGATTGGCCGAAGGCCAAGAAGGACAAATTATGCTCCGATGCCAAGTATTACATTTGGGAAGACCCGTACCTCTTCCGCATAGGTGCTGATCAGATCATTCGAAGATGTGTCCCGGAAGAGGAAATCAACAATGTCCTCTCTTTCTGCCATGACCAGGCATGCGGTGGCCATTTCGCCGGGAATAAAACCGCATCAAAAGTCCTCCAGTGCGGCTTTTACTGGCCCACACTGTTCAAAGACGCGTACAGTCACTGCAAGGCATGCAGTCGTTGCCAGACTTTGGGCAACATGAGCCATCGCGACATGATGCCTATGCAACCGATTCTAGTATGCGAAATCTTTGATGTTTGGGGGATTGATTTTATGGGCCCCTTTCCTGTTTCGGATGGTTTCGAATACATTCTGTTGGCTGTGGACTACGTGTCCAAATGGATCGAAGCCATACCGACCCGAACCTGTGATTACAAAGTCGTTCTCAAACTCATTCATCAAAACATTTTCTCAAGATTCGGGATTCCTCGTGCAATAATCTCTGATAGGGGGACCCATTTCACAAATGCTCAGTTTAGGTCACTGATGACCAAATACGGGGTGTCTCACCGAATCTCTACTCCTTATCACCCCCAAACTAATGGTCTAGCTGAGCTGTCTAATCGGGAGATCAAGAAAATCCTGCAAGTCACTGTTCGGCCTGACAGGAAGGACTGGTCGTCCCGACTTCCGGAAGCATTGTGGGCCTATAGGACCGCCCACAAAACCCAATTAGGCATGTCTCCCTTTAGACTGGTGTACGGAAAGGCGTGTCACCTTCCCGTCGAACTAGAGCATAAAGCCTATTGGGCAGTACGGAACTGTAATCTAGATCTTTCCAAGGTTGGAACCCACAGAAAACTCCAAATCAGCGAGATCGATGAATTATGCTTAGACGTGTATGAGAACTCGCGAATCTACAAGGAGCGGGTTAAAGCCTTCCATGACAAGCATATCTCAAGAAAGATCTTTCATCCTGGTCAAAAGGTCCTACTCTTTGATGCCCGACTAAAACTCTTCCCAGGAAAACTGAGATCCAAGTGGGTCGGACCATATTTGGTCCGACAGGTTTTTGGAAATGGAGCAATAGAAATTAGTCCACTCAGCCACGATTCCGAACCTTTCATCGTGAACGGTCAGAGACTCAAGCCGTTCATTGATGTGACTTCTACTGATTTGGCTGAAGCATCTTATATCCTCCATTCCCCTTGAGCTTATTGCGCCCAGCCGATGGCGTAAAACTCAGCGCTTAACGGGAGGCAACCCGTCATTTTCCTAAAAATCCAAAACCTTTTTCTGACACCTTTTTGCACTTAAGGTTCACCCTTGTAGACAGCCGACCCCACCTCAGATGCTTGCATCTGGGATTAGAAATTGTTCGCAAAATTCAACCCGACCCATTCACTCATCGAAATTTCTGTCTTAAGGAATGAACTAAGTTAAATAAAAACCCCCTATGTTACAATGAGGACATTGTAAATCTTAGGCATGGGGGGGTATAAAAGTGCAAAACTTGTAAGAAAAGGTTTCAAACAAAAAAATTCACATATGCCAAAAATACCATAAAAATTAAAAATTTTCGAAAAAGAATAAGAGGAAAAGAGGAGAAGGAAATTTTGTGAAGGAGAAGGAGAAAAGAAACAAAATGAAAAAGGAGCACAAAATTATGAGAAAAGGTGATAGTCATTAGTAAGGAACTAAGGAATTAACCTAAGTTCTCGACCTCATTCAAGAAAATAACTGAAAAGTGCATAATGAGATTAGTAAGAACGCAAACCTTAGGCATTCTTGAATAGACTCTTAGTACCCATTAAGATCTGGACACTCCTCAAGAGGTTGAGGAAAATGAAAAGCTGAAGTATTAGGTCTAAGGCTTAGGGAGTATTTGGCCTCATTAACTGATTTTTGGTTTACGGGACTCAGTAACCTAAGTACCCTAACCTCACACACAGCCTGGTTCAGTAAGCGTAAAAATCAAAATCACGCAGAAGCGTCGCAAAATTCTGAAAAGAACACCTAGAGTAGGAACGGCCGATCAACACAAGTTGATTTGGACGAGTTCCCAGCGCGGAGAGGCGGGAAATCCCCTCAAAGATGCGTAACAAAATATCATCTCCTCGGTGCTTGTCTCTTAGGATATTCACATATCCTACTAGGGGCATGTAAGCACTCTGCTGGTTCAGATTCCATGGATGGCATTATCTCGAAGTGTCAATTGCCAGGGTCTGGATTCGGCCACGGAACACCATGGATGGGATTATCTCGAAATCTCAATAGCCAGGGTTCCGGGGGTTGCCATGGGCGGTGCTATCTAGAAGCATTGACTGTCAGGAACCCTTGAGGATTGATGATGGGAGCAAGGAATCTGATACAGACCGTGTTGAAAAGCCAATCCTAAGCTAGAATTAAAAAGAAAAAGAGAGAAAACTCTCCAAACAGAAAAATTTTCTATCTCTCTCTCTTACAAAACGCACTGCCAACTGAGCCAGGGCTAAAATCATTTCAAGCACGGGTGCTTTAACCACAAAGTCCAATAAACCTTAGGTTAGTTCTTGTGGGCCTTAAAAACCTTTGCTAGGGACTGAGGCTAAGGCTAGACAGATTTGGATCTTGATTGGTACTAGAGTACCTTTTAGGCCTATGGTCAGCATTCTAACCTAATCTAAGCTCAAATGAAAAAGCACTTATCTGAAGCTATTAAGAACTTCATGGTCTAGAACAAGGGTTGAAACCTTAAGTTTTTGCTAAGGGACTAGCAAAAGCTAGGCATGGGGGTATGATGAGAACCTCATCATGAACCATAACTAGCTCATTTTGACCTAATACAAAGGATAAAAGCTCCTACATAACTCAAGGAAAGGCTTAACTCAGAGAATTCTGAGTTTAAGAAGAAAATAAGTCATAAGGGGTAAAAATGTAATTTTACCAGTATAATCTGCATACTGGTCCAAACATAGGTCAAACAAACTAAATAAGAAGGAAAGTAGGATGATCTGATAAGGGCTACAGCAATTCCAAGGAACTAAATGATAATCTGTAACCTTAAAACAAACCCACTTCAATTCGCGAGGTTCGAGGTAAAGTAAAAATAGAATAAACCCTCTAAAATTCATAGAGAAATAATCTCTAGGGTTTAGAACCTTCAATTTGGCCTTCGGAACCCTTTTTGACCTACATTGAGAACCATGCCCAATTAATAACTTAATTTGGGTTTTTACGTAAATTGACCGACCAACAAGGTTTAATCTAGAAATAAAATTCACCATCAGATTCCTTATGTCCTAATTAGTCATGTATAAAAACTTGAGCCTAAGAAGAAACCTTCTTGACCAACTTTACACTTTGGTCCTCATATATTTACTTGTTGGCCCTCAACTTTCGAACCCTCACATTTCTGCCCCTAACTCTCCTTCGTTCTTTGCATTCAGGTCCCTCCTGCCAAAATCTAACCAGCACCATGCTCCTGCGACCTTGCGCGGAGCATGGCGCCGTGCAGGGTAAGGGGGAGGGTCTAGCAAGACAACCGGGGGTGCCCTGCGTCGTCAGCCGTCGCAGGAACACCCCCTGGTCGCTGCAACCCACCATACCGGCCGTGCGAACGCACTGACGGTATGGGTCTCCATCTCCGGCGTCCTCCGGCGAGGGAGACACGTCGTCTCCCTCCGCCCTCCTCTCTGATTCCGCCTCTATAAATACCCCCGTCGCTCCACCGTTCTGAGCAGCTCGGTCCTGACGGAGAAAGACCCCCACTTCCTCTCTTCCCACTCCGACAGGAAGCCCTCCAGCTCCGGCGGCCTCTCCTCTTCCTCCTCGTCGCTCTGCCGCACTACCAGCTGCAGGGTTGCCCTCCCTCGCTCTTCCCGCGCCACGCCGCACCCAGCTGGCGCCTCTCCGGCCCTCTCCTCGCCGCCGCCCCTTCCCCTGGGCATCTTCTTCTCCGGCGACATTCGATACGACTGCCGCCTTGGTCCAGCCCCTTTTGTCTCCGTAGCTAGGTCAGAACTTCTCCCCATCTCCCCTTCTTTCTTTTCCTCACTGTCTTTTATTTGATTAAACCCTCGACCGCTCCTGTCCACCGTCACCCCCTTCGTCTCCGGCCAAACTCCGGCGAGACGCCCCCGTCGCTCCACAGCCCCATACGCCTCGCCGACCCTCACAGAACCTCCGCCTCCTCACCCTGATCAACCTCCGCCCTTCCACTTCCCGCCACTCGCCCTCTGCAGACCCCCCGAACAAACCCACTTCTCCGCCCGCAGTTTGACCTAGGGCTACCCTCACGCTCCGCCCCGCCGCCTGCCAGACCCCCCACCACCTTCGCCGTGCCACGGCGAAGGTTCTCCGCGTATCTGATTAGGCCGAGAGGCCGTTCCTCTGTGGACAGGTATCTCGACCGCCGTCGCCATTGCTGCGTGGAAGGAGCACCTTCAACCTACAGCTCCAGGTGCGATTCGCCCAGGTTCGACTCCCAGGCTGCGCGGGGCATCTCCGCGAAGCGTCCCAGGCTTGCAGCTGGGGCAAAGGCCTCGCGTGCAACCGCGAACTCCTGCAGCGTCTTCAGCTGCGGGCGCCCAATTGGGGTGGGACATTTAGTCCCACCTCGGAACTTTTTAGAGGAGCGCGCCCGCATAAAGGCAAAAAGTGCCTTAGGTTCATTGCCTCCTGAGCACGGGGTGAGGTCCCTCTCACTTACCCGCTCGACCCGGCCTCGTCCGCGACCACGCCCCGCGGACCTGGCCCGACCCGACTAAGCCCGACCTGCACTCCTCGCCCACCATGCACGCCGGTGGGCCTGGACCCGGGCACGACCCGTACCCGAATACCCGGCAGCTCTGGGAGAGCTTTCCTAAGAGTGGCTTCCGTGAGAGAGAAACGCGGGGGAGAGGGTAGAATTAGGTTTTGCCCCTCTGATCAAGCTGTGCAAGTGTGCAGGCAGAGAAGAAGAAGAAAGACGCCCGCTGAACAGAGAAGGAGAAGAAGACTGAAGGAAGAAGAGCAGCCAGGGCTGCCCGAAGCAGAGGACTGAGGAAGAAGAACTGAAGCAACACTGTAGCATCCACGGGTTAAGTCGTCTGATTGGAAAATCAGACGACGTCCTGAAGACAGGTGAAGAAAGAAGAAAAGAAGAGAGACGGAGCAGCCAAGCAGAAGAAGAAGAGAAGCAAGAAGAAAAGAAGAAGAAGAGTACGGAAGGGAGATCTGAAGCAAGAAAAGAAGAACAGGAAGAACAAAAGCTAAAGAGAAGACAAAGAGAAAGAAAGAAGAAAAGAAGAAGAAGCCAAACCTTCATCTCTCTCTCTCTCTTTATTTTTGTAATAGAACATGTATATCTCTAGAATACAACTTGCTCCCTGAGTTCGACCTCGGGAACTCTTTATTTTCCGAGTAAAAAATTATATATTAGCAAATGATGGCAATAACTATCTGTACTACAACGACTTAAGAAAAGCTAGTTGCTGCCACCGTTTCGCCACACACCGCAATTAATCCCTTGTTGGGCCTTAAAGATGTCAATCTTAAGGGTTTGGTTCCCAAATTTTAACTCTACTTGGCCCTCCTCACAGCTTATGTTGGCCTTAGCAGTGGCCAGAAAAGGTCTCCCTAGTATAATTGGTGTATCCCTTGGGTTCTCAGGTGCATCCATATCAAGAACTATAAAGTCTACTGGAAAGTAGAAATCCCGCACCCTAACAATTACATGATCGAGTATTCCCTTAGGTGACTTAATGGATCGATCAACTAACTGCAATGTCACCTCAATCAGTTTAAGCTCGGATTCTTCAAGGCGGTAAAGCAAGGATGTGGGTATTAGGTTTATGGAGGCACCTAGGTCTAGTAATGCTCTGTCGAATTGGGTTTCACCAATTTCACATGAGATCAGGGGAGTGCCTGGGTCTTTTGCCTTGGGTGGGAGTTTACTCAAGATTACAGAGTTGGCTTGCTCTGACAGTATGATCGGACTCCCACTCTTGGTTCGCGGCTTACGCTAGGGTGTACACATGTTTTTCAAGAATTGTGAGTAAGCCGGTACATGGCGGATTGCATCCATCAAGGGAATGTTTATTTGGACCTGTTCAAAGAGCTTGATCAGGTCCTTCTCAGGAGCCACAGGTTTGGTTGTCATTTTTCCCTTGGTCAAGGCCTCGGGAAATGGAACCTTGGTTGGTTCCTCTAGAATAGGTCCAGGTTTCTGATATGGGACAGGGACATCCCGGATAACTATCCTAGGGCTTGGTTCACTACCAGGCTTGGAGTGGTCTAGATAAGGTGGGTCTTGGGTTGCTTTACCACTATGGGTTGTTACAGAGTTTAATCCTTCCTGGTTCGGGTTAAGGGTTGGTGAAATGGGTGGATGTTGTTGATAACCCGCGTAGGATGTTGAGGCTTCCATCCTATCAAGTGATGGAACAGAAGGGGCCTGATAAATCATGTGTGCGTGGCCAGGGTTTGGGTTCATAACGCGCCTCTGGGTTGACACGTTATTAGGGTTTGGTAGACGTTGTGAAGGAAGTGTGCCTGGTTGGCGGGAATTCGCCATATGGGCGAGTTGGTTACGGACCTCTGTGATCTCGTCCTTGTGCTGTTTTTGGATAGCCGCATTCGTTCTTTGAATGTCAGCCAGGGTTTAAAGGATAAGAGACATTTGGTCTTAGTTTGGCCCAGATTGATAGGTGGGGTTGGGCCGAGGCTGAGGCGACTGATAAGTCTTGGTTCTAGAGCACCACTATCGTTTATTTTGAAGATAACAAAACACATGTCATTTAACATTTGCACTTGAAGTTTTAGATTTCAGGTTAATTGCAAATGGAGACATGGTTAGAAGGAGTTCGAGCTCGCTTTCATGGCGGATTGGAGGAGCTTGATGGAGAACAAAGGAGCTTCGCGAGGCGCAATGGCTTGAAGAAGGAAGGATATGAAGAATAGGATGATTTCCTTTCCTTGTAATCGTTGTAATTTTGTTTCTTTTGTTGCTCTTTACTTTGCTACTTAGATTCATGTTAAAGAGCCTCAAAGTACCCTAACAGTAGTCCTAGGAACACTTACACAACCATAGGATACTTAGGTTTTCTGTAGAGATCTTAGAATACCAAAATAGGGTTCAAACAGCCTTTTCAGACGTCTAATCTGAAAATTAGACGTATGATAAATACTTTTAAGATGTCCGACTATGTTTAGGCCGGACTTAGTTCTATCTGATGGAATCAGATGTCCAGACCTTAGTCCAGACGTCTGATGATTTCGCCAGACGTCTAATTAGTGGACTGTTGATTGGCGTAGCAAACAATGGAGGATATGACCGTTAGCCGGTATCAGACGTCCGTAGAGGACCCCAGATGTCTGATACATGACCGTTTTACCTCGGCTGACCTAAAATCTCTTCTCAAAGATTTTCTAGCCATTGCACTCTCTTGGAAATCCATTCCCGCAGAAAAGTAGGTTTCCAGACGTCCATACATATTGCTAAACGTCCTTTGTGTCGTCTGATGGACTTTCACTAGAACCCTATTTCTATCTGAGTGAAGTCAGGAAAGAAACTCGCCTAAAATCAGACGTCTGACTTTATTCCCCGACGTCTTAAACTAGTTTTCCAGACGTCTGATGCCAGGATCATACGTCTGATAACCCTATCAGTGTAATCATTAACCCTGCCTGATTCTCTTGGAGCTTGCACCAACGGCTATGGAAGCCTTCCAAGGCCTTCCAAAGCCTTCTTAGGGCCTCTATAAATAAAGGAGAACCTTTGCCACTAAAAAATACACCAAGACACACTTAGCAACATACTTTCCACATATTTTGTGTCCAAGAGAAGTAGCTCAAGCTCTTGCTCTCCAAGCTCAAGTTCTACATCTAGAGAGCATCAATAACTTACGCACCCACTCTCCCGCCGTAGTTCACGAGAGCACCGTTGTGCCATCGCATAGTTCACGCATCCGCGTCATCGATGCACTTCCACCAAAGGGAAGCATCCTTACTCCTATAGAAGCTTAGTTTTAGAATATCTTTGTTGGCTCTATAGGACTATTTGTAATTTACTTTTTCATTTGGTTGGGTATTCGCTTTACGAATTCCTGTCTCCTTCTTGAGACAAAATCCTTCTCGTGAAGAGAAGGGGTTTGAGGTACGCTACCCTCGTATAAAGTAGCATGGTTATAATTGAGGTTGTACTACCCTCGTTTAAGTAGTACGTTAGTGGATTTGATCAACTTAGTTGATCGGAAAATCTTAACTCGAGAGGGTTAGGTGGTGGTTTTCACTCGGTTTTGGTTTCCACCTAAAAATCATTGTGCCATTTATGTGATTGATATTTTGTGAGCTTGTTCTATATTTTAATTCTGCATTTTTACGTCACGCTGATCTCACCCCCTCTAAGTAGGGATTTACAATAAGGACGAGGGGCTTGTGGACGGATTTGATAAGGTGGTCTTTGGATATGAGAATTTCCCGCCCACTGGAAATTGGGATGATTTCACAATCTAGGGTTGTAGGTGTTGGAAAATGGGTCATTCTGGATGGCGTTGAGGTCCTCGCAGGTCTGAAGAGCCTCAGGAAGGTCAGAGTATGGGGGATCAGAGTTCCCCCGACAAGAATAGAGAGGATCGAAGGTCCCTCCGGTCCAGGAGTCAGATGGGGGTGGATACGGGTCCATCCCTGGAGAAGATCAGTGGAAGATGTTTTGCACAGTTTCCCTTATGGGAGGTGGTTGTGCGAAGGAATTCTACGCAGAGGTGGCTCACTGCAAATGCCGAATCGGCTCATCCACCTTCTTCTCGATGATAGAGACCTGTCCAAACGACTAGCCATCAGTTCCAAGTCGACGGATGCGGACAGGTATTCGTCGATGTGCAGGTATTCGTCCGGTCGAATAAACCCGCGGAGTCATTGTTGATGGAGTTCTCGCACATATTCTCGAGAATCTCCCACACTGTGTCCTCATGCTGACCCATAATATTTCCTCCACAAGTTGCATTGACGAATAATCTAATGTCCTCACGGAGTCCCTGGTAAAAAGACTGGACTTGTTCCCATTTAGGAACTCCGTGATAGGGGCACTTTCGCATGAGATCCAAAAATCGGTCCCATGCCTCATGAAGAGGTTCTCCCGTTTGCTGGGTGAAATAAGTAATCTGATGGCGCAAGGCGTTTGTCCGACCAACGGGAAAGAACTTCAAAAACTCGGATTGAAGTGTATCCCAAGTGTTGATCGGACAAGTCTGCGTTTGATACTAACGAGCAGCCTTATCCATGAGGGAGAATGAAAACATCTTCATGAGTAAAATATCCTGATTTTGTGCATCTGACTCGAAGGTCTGGGCCAGATGCTTGAGCTGTTTGATATGCTGGAATGGATCTTCGGAGTTAAGCCCATAGAATTTTGGTATGACATGAATCATATTGGGCTTCAATTCAAAATCAGGTCCTCCAGCTGGGATTCGGACTAGAGGCTCGATTGCCACTGTAGCGGGATTATAGTGATCTCGCATCATGGGTCGCTGCGGTGGGTTCATGAAGCTCTGGAAGAGGTCATTCAGACGCTGAAGCTGGTGCTCAAGATTATTTTCTTCTCCAACAGGCTGTGCCACGTTGGAAGAAGGAGAACTAGGTTCAGAATCAGAAGAAAGGTCTATGTGGAAGGGTTGCAGCACAAACAAAGGTACCGAGGCTTGGCCTCGGGGAGAGTGGATCTCTAAAGGAGGTTTCAAGGACCTCCTACCAAACATACACAGAAGGACTAGATGATATTAGAACGTGCTAGACCCAATCAAGACACCCAAAATATGTTGGGTTACTATAGAGGTTTGGGGCGGATGATAACCCTTAGTCAAAAAGGTCGTCCACCCGAGAATTACTTGGGTAGCCAGAGAGGGAGAGTCCCGTGAAGACCCCTACATGGCAGAGCGTCCCCACGGGTTACAGGGTTTCCCCTACCCACTCTCTCGTCACTGAGATTTCAGGTAGACTAGAATGGGGACCTTGACCTCTTAAGTCTACCACTTCTAGTTAAGATCAAGGTGCTTAGGGTTCTACTTGAACTTTAAGCCTTCTGTGTGCAAAGTGACCTAATTTAAAGGTTGGTTGACCCAAAGGATCAACTTCACCTCTTTGTTCCCTTGAGAGCTTCTTAGGTCCTTTCTTTTATGGTTCAAGTAGATTAAGAGCCTGATTTGCTTAGGGTTTCTCTTGGAAAGTCTTTTCAAACAAGGCTTAGTGATGAGAGCCTCGTCATAAATCCTAACTGGCACAATTTGATCTAAATAAGTGTGAAAAAACTCCTACAAAACCTAAAGAAAAGGCTAACTAAGGGAATTCTAAATTGAAGAATAAAACAAGTCATAAGGGGAAAAACTGTAATTTCACCAATGCAGTACACAATCAGGGTGTCTAAGGGTCTAAACACAGGTCAAATGACCTTAATAAGGAAGGAAGTGGGATGATCTGATTTGAAAAGGGTTATAGCAACTTCTAGGAATTAAATGACATTCTATAATCGTAAAAATAAATTCACTTTAATTCACAAGGTTCTAGGTAGAGTAAAAATCAACTAAACCCTCTAAAATTCATGAAAAAATACTCCCTAGGGTTTAGAACCTTCAATTTGTCCTTTGCAACCTATTTTGACCTAAATTGAGAACCATGCCCAAATTTTGAACTAATTTGGGTTTTTGCACAAATTGACCAATCAAACGTGGTCAAACCTAAAATCAAATTACACCATTGAATTCCTTAGGTTCAAATTAGGTCGGTACAAAAATTTGGGCCTAAGAGAAGACCATCTTGACCGACTTTACAAATTGGTCCTCTTGAATTACTTTTTGACCCTTATCTTTTTAAACCTTTACATTTGGCCCCCTATCTTCTCCTTCATTCTTTGCATAACGGTCCTTCCTGCCACCCCACGCAGGCACCATACCTCCGGCGACCTTGCGCGGAGGATGGCGCCGCGCAGGGTATGGGGACCGCCCTTAGGAACGAACGGGGGGTTCCCTGCATCGTCCTCTATCGCAAGGACCCTCCCCTTTGACCTGCGGCTGCCCATGCCTCTCGTGCGAATGCGCGAAAGGCATGGGTCTCCATCTCCGACCATCTCCGGTGAGCTCCCCACGTCACTCCCTCGAGACCCTCTCCTCGCCAACACCTTTATAAGGAGCAGCAGGGGCAGCCATCTCCTTCAAGCTCGCTTTGGCCGAAGAGAACCCCCTACTTCGTCCCCTCTCACTCCGGTCAGACAACTCAATCTTCCGGTGATCTTTCCTCCTCCTCCTCGTTGCTCTGCTGCCATACCTGCAGTAGAGCTCACTCTGCCTCGTCTTCCCACGCCAGGACACACCAGCTGGTGTCTCCAGATCCCCTCCTCGTCGTCGTTACCCCCCTTCTAGGCACCTTCGTCCCCAGCTCCGGCAGGCACGCTGTTACGAACGGGCGCTCCAGATGTCTTTTAAGACATCTAGGAGGTGTCCCAGACGTCGTGCCAGACGTCTGGAATCACTTAAAGACGTCGGACCAGACGTCTGGGATCATTTCCAGACGTCTGGAAATCGGTTATTTTGGGACGCTGCTGTTCGTCTTCGCGCCTGAGCGCGCAGACCTGCGTTTCTCTCTCTCTCTCTCCCTCTTTTTCCCTCTCTCCTGCAGCCGCAGACGCCTCTGCCGCATTCTCTCTCTCCTCCTCGCGCGGCCTTAAAAGGGCTACGCCTCTCCCTCACTCCCATCACCTCTGCCTCCTTCCTCTTCTCCTTCAGCCAGTGCGCGAGAGCGTGCGCAAGAGCGAGCGCGAGGGTGCAGCGGCGGCAACGAAAGCCGCGGTGGGTGCGGGAGGAGGTGCTGCGCGGGGGAGGAAGCGCTCGGCCGTGAGGGCGAGATCGCCGGGGCTACTAGGGCCGGCCGGCGGGGGGCGCAGCGAGCGCGGAGCGACGTGGGAGGACTGCTGCGGCTCGAGCAGCAGGCGGAGCACTCGCAGCGCGGCCGTGCGTTGCGAGTGGAGGGCGAGTGGCGCCCTGGTTCTGGAACATTTTCCAGAATCAGACGTCTGTGATTCTAGCCAGACGACTTGAACGACGTCTGGAAGATTGTCCAGACGTCTGAAGGTAAGTTTTTCCGTCTTCTTCCTTCCCTTCGATTGACCGTACTAAGAGAGAGAGGAAACGGGTACGCGCAGGGTCGGAGATTCACATCCAACGCGAATCAGACGTCTGTCTCCAGTGCCAGACGGTGGGAACTACTTCCAGACGTCCTGGGTGACCGTCGGACGTCTGGGAACTAGAACAGACGCCCCCGCAGGCTTTTGGGCGTCTGAGATCCCACACAGAGTGAGGTAATTCCCTGATCCACTTTTTAAGACGTCTGGAAGAAGTTCCAGACGTCTGATTTTACACTGTTTCGTCGTTTTCGACCTGTTTCGGGCCCGTTCGGGCTCCGTTTTCCGCGTTTCGAGTTGCGTTCTTTTCGGAATTACATCCTCTACCTGTCTACAGTAGCTGTATACTGTTTTGAGAAGTTCCTTGTGTTTGATCCTTGTGATAGGACCCCGTTCCGTTGCAGTCTCGAGGGTTGCGGAGGCACGCGGGATTCCCGACCACGCCCCCAGTTCGCCTGTTGTAACCGGTAGAGTGGCTTTAAGTATAATCTGTTAAATTATGAAACCATAAATAAAACCTAGGACATTGCATGAATCCTAGGAATGAGAAATAGATTGAATGGTAGATTCCTAGGGTGTTGCATGAATCGTAGGGCTGGAAAACTAGATTGTATGATAGATCCTAGGATATGGCATGAATCCTAGGACGGGAAAACTAGTGGAATGTATGAATACTGCAGTCTTGGAAAATGTGGAAAGGAAATAATAGCTGCCTGTGAATTGAATTAACAACTGCCTGTTATGAATAAATGAACATGATTAAGAGTATGGGATGTATGAACGTGAAACTGGAATGGTGAAACTGAAATGTCCAGAGTTAAAGAGCTGGAACCCTACGGGGAATTAGGAGTAGAACTCCTAGAAAGTGAATGGAATAGAATTGGGGAAGTGAGCTGGCCCTTGAGTACGGAGTACCAAGGAGAGCGACTGTCCCCCCTGTTTAGTGCAGAGCGGAGCCAGCCGCCCCAGGGACCCGGGGTTAGGACTTGCCACTTTGTATCGACTTGCTGGCCCTCGTGTACGTAGTACTGAGGAGAGCTACTAGTGTAGGGAGGTACTAGCTACCCCACGGGCCCCGGGGTTCTGCAAGCCTCCCACACCGACTTGTTAGGCCCACTGGGGCAAACCACGGTAGTCAGGCGAGGGTGCACGGACTGTGGAGGGGTAAGGCCCCTGTTTGGTTACTGTGGAGGGGTTGGACCCCTGTTACTGAGAGGGCTTTGCCCTGTACTGGTTCCGTGCTGTGCTTTGGGCGCACCCGTTAACGGAAACGACTGACCGTGTGCCAGTGTGGGTTAGCTACCCGTGCGTTTACCGCGCGTGCCGTAGTCACCGTTACGTCTGTCAGTGACCTTGGGGTGGTTGACTGAGAGTAGGATCACCACGGGGGACTCTCCCGGCCAGGAGAGCACCACGTGCTACTTCTACTGTTCGGAAAAGACTACAATCAAGATCGTTCCCATGAGGAACATTCGAGATCAAGTGAAGGATCTGAGAAATAGATAAATTGTGAAACAATAGAAAGACATAAATAAAGGAAGAAAGAAAATTTAAAACAGCTACTGTACACTTTACTGTTTCTTTAGTTTAGTTGCCACTCTACTCAGCGTTTTGCTGACGTGCTACACTCGTTACCTTTCAGGACTAGGTGTTGAGCAGCCAGGGTCAGCGGCTGCAGAGGACGCTGGGCCGAGTAGGGTCCAGTAGAGTTACCACTGTTCTCTTGTACCTCTTTTTGTTCCGTTATAGTGAGTAGTTCTTGTTTCCGCTGTACTTTTCTTTACCTGCAGTTCATATTATGTTATGAATGTTGTTCTACTGTTGTGGTAGTATATACTGTAGTGGTTTCTTTCCTTACTGCTGTATTTCCTTACTGTTAGTTATATTCATGCTGAATGTGGTTTATTTTACTACTCTTTTGGTTACTTCCTCGTTGGACGACTAGGTCTTGGGATTAGTCGAGTCGGTCCGGTTCTCGTGTCTCGTAGGGACTTGGGAATTGGGTCGTTACACACGCGCCGGGCATCTTCCTCTCCCTCTTCGTCGATTAAGTAGGTAGAGGCCTTCCTCTTATTCTCCCCGTAATTTTCCCCTCTTAAATTGGCATTTTTCACCCCTCGACTGCCGCTACCACCTCCATTTGCTCCACCTCCGGCCACCAACTCCGGCGAGATCGCTCCACCACCACAGGCCATTCCACCCCTCGCCGACAAGCCCAGAAGCTCCCCCTCACTCCACTCAAGCATTTCCCCCACTCCATTCACCACCCTGCACCACCGGACCACCCCTCGAACACGCCCACCTGCACCTCTGCAGTGTGCCCTAGGCACACGGCCACAGGAACTTTCCCTCCACACCGACCCTTGCACCGTCTTCGCCGTCCTTTGGCGAAGCTTTCTGAGCTATCTGACGTGGTCGTGAGGCCGTCTTCGTGCTTTTAGGTCTCAGCCCCCTCGCCACCATTGACGGATAGCAGGAGCTGCTTGGCGAGCAACTCCACGTCCCTTCAGCACCAGGCGCAGACCCCAGGCAACGCGGAACACTTCCGCGAGGGTGCCCAGGTTCTCAATTGGGGTCGCGAGCCTTCGCTGCTACCCCAATTGTTCGCGGCTTCTTGCCTGCAGGCACGCGGAGCGGAGGTGGGACTTTCGTCCCACCTCGGAAGTGTGTGGCCACACGCCCACACTTAAATTGTAAAAGTGCTATAGGTTGTTCGCCTCCGAATACACCTGGGATGAGGTCCCTCACCTAAACACCGCCCTCATCCGTGTGCTTATCACACGAATCTGGCGTGACCCGACTCGACACCCTCCTGTGCACTCCTCACGCACCACCTACGCTGGTGCGCCTGGACCCTGGCACGCGACCTGACCTGATAACCCGGCTCCGGGAGAGCGTACCAAAGAGAGATCCAGAGAGAGAGAGACGCGGGAAGAGGGTAGGGTAGGTTTTGTGCTGAACTTGTGTGTGTGTGCAGGGAACAGGTGCTGCTGAAGAGAAGAAGGAAGCAAGAAAGAAAGAAGAAGAGGAAGAACAGCGGCTGGGACTTAGCCGCAGAGAAGAAGAAAGGAGAAAGAAGGAAGGAGAAACCGTAGCGAAGAGAAGAAGAAGGATCAAAAGAAAAGAAGACAGCAGGGGCACTGTAGCAACAACGAAGTTAAGGTGTCTGATTTTTGAATCAGACGTCGGAAAGAAAGGAAGGAGCGAAGAGAAGAGAAGAGTAGAGGACAGGCCAGAGAAAAAGAAAGAGAAAAGAGGAGGGAACCTTTGCAGCAAAGAAGCGGAAGACGCAGAAGAAAGAAGAAAATCAGAGAAGAAGAGAAGAAGATGGAAGAAGAAGGACCTAGCAGCTGAAGAAGGAAAGAAAGAAAAGGAAGCCTTTGCATCAAAGAAAAGAAGAAGAAAGAAGAAGACAGGCTGAAGAAGAGAACTGGCTGAAGAGAAGAAGAGAGAAGAAGAAAAAGCCAAGAAGAGAATTTTTGCTCTCTCTCTTTCTCTCTCTCCTTTGTCTTAATTTTTGTAAAACGATATTGTGAATTTGTATGCTTCTAGAATCATAGGTTGCTCCCTGAGTTCGACCTCGGGAAACTTTTAATTCAGAGTAATAAATTGTAAACTAGTAGTAGCTTTTCGTGATATACTACAACGTCTAGAACTTTAAAATAAACACGAAACCCTAAGCAGCGAAATGCAAGACCACCAGTTTTTGGTGCCGCTGCCAAGGAAAAATGGCTATTCTAGAAGCTATTGATTCACAATTTTTTATTTCCTAGTGACTAATCTCTTCTCTTTTGTTGTGCAAGCACAGAAAATAAAGAGGAAAAACAAACAGTCGCACAACAACCACACCAAAGACAGGTAATTTTCTATCATCTTGTTTAAACCCCTAAATTCTAAAGAGGAAGAAAAAGATAAAAAATAATTTATTAATAACCTGTCTTTCATATATAGTAAAACACCAAAGTTGCCTGTTTTCAAATTTCAACATACTTTTTTCTATACATCCATTAAAGGTAGTTAGGGCTAAAACCTTCTTGCTTGAGCCCTAATTACCCAATCTAGAGGTAACTAACTGGATCAATTAGAGCCAATACAAGATTCAAAGCTAGGGTTTTTGAGACACACTTTTCTAAGCAAGAATGGAAAATTCCCAAAAGAAGTGTGCCCAAGCCATTGCTTGAAAACATCTATCAAGAGAAACCCTAAGAAATTTGGCTCTTAAGTCACTTGAACCCTAAAAGACAAGATCAAATAAGCTCTCAAAGGAACTAATAGGTGAAGTTGATCCCTTGGATCAACCAACCTTTAACTTATGTCACTCTTTGCACTCAAAAGAATAAAATTCAAGTGAAACCTTAAGCACCTTGATCCTAACTAAAAGTGGTAGACTTAAGAAGTCAAGGTCCCCATTCTGGTCTACCTGGAATCTCAGTGACAAGAGAGGTCGGGTGGGAGAAACCTTGTATCCCGTGGGGACGCTCTACCGTGTAGGGGTCTTCGCAGGACTCATCCTCTCTGGCTGCCCAGGTAATTCTCAGGTGGACGACCTTCTGATCAAGGGGTCCATCCGTCCCGAACCTCTATAGTCACCCAACATTTTGGGTGTCTTGATTGGGTCCAGCACCTGCTAAACTCATCCTCTCCATTAATGTATGTTTGGTAGGAGGTCCTTGAAACCTCCTTTAGAAATTCACTCTACCCGAGGCCAAGCCTCAGTACCCTTGCGTGTGCAACCAACCCTTCACATAGACCTTTCCTCCGATTCTGAACCTAACTCACCTTCTTCTTCCACAATGGCTCAGCCAGTTGAGGAAGATAACAATCTGGAGCACCAGCTCCAGCGACTCAATGACCTCTTCCAGAACTTCATGCACCCACCACAGCGTCCATGATGCGAGATCACTATAATCCCACTGCGGTGGCTATTGAGCCTCGAGTCAGAATCCCGTCTGGAGGACCTAATTCTGAACTGAAGCCCAACATGATTCATGCCATGCCTAAATTCCATGGGCTTAACTCTGAAGACCCCTTCCAGCACATTAAACAACTAAAGCATCTGGCCCAGACTTTCGGGTTAGATGCGCAAAATCGGGATATTCTCCTTATGAAGATGTTCTCTTTCTCCCTTATGGACAAGGCCACCCATTGATATCAAACGCAGACCTGGCCGATCAATAATTGGGAGGAACTTCAGTTCGAGTTCCTGAAGAAGTTCTTCCCCGTTGGTCGGACCAATGCCTTGCGCCATCAGATTACTCACTTCACGCAACAAATGGGAGAACCTCTTCATGAGGCATGGGATCGTTTTCAGGATCTCATGAGAAAGTGCCCCCATCACGGAGTTCCTAAATGGGAACAAATCCAGTCTTTTTACCAGGGAATCCGTGAGGATATTAGACTGTTCGTCAATGCAACTTGCGGAGGGAATATCATGGGTCAGCATGAGGACACCGTGTGGGAGATTCTCGAGAATATGTGCGAGAACTCCATCAATAATGACTCCATGGGACTATTCGACAGGACGAATACCCACGCATCAACGAACCCTAGGGGAGAACATGAGACGCAGGGCCTGTCTGCATCAGTCGATCTGGAATTGATGGCCAGTCGATTGGACAAGGTCTCTATTATTGAGAAGAAGGTGGATGAGCTGACTCAGCACTCGCAGTGAGCGACCTCTGCGTAGAATTCCTTTGCACAGCCTCCTTCCGCACAGGATACTGTGTAGAACATTTTCCACTGACCTTCTCCTGGGGTGGACCCGTATCCACCCCCATCTGACTCTCGGATCGGAGGAACCTCTGACCCTTTCTATACTAGCCGGGGGAGCTCCACTCCCCCATTCTTTGACTTTTCTGAGGTTCCTCAGACCTGTGAGGACCTCAACGTCATCCAAAATGATCCATTTTCCAATACCTACAATCCTGGATGGAGAAACCATCCCAATTTTCAGTGGGGGGGGGGGGAATTCCCAAAATCCAAGACCATCCTTTCAGCCCCGTCCACAAGCACCTTGTCCTTACCATTAACCTCAGCCTCGGCCCAACCTTACTTTTCCATCTGGGCCAAACTAAGACCAAATGTCTCTCATCCTTCAGACTCTGGCTGACATTCAGAGAACGAATGTGGCTATTCAAAAGCAACACAAGGAAGAAATCACAGAGGTCAGAAATCAACTGGCCCAGTTGGCAAATTCTCGCCAACCAGGCACACTTCCTTCTCAACCTCTTCCCAACCCTAATAGAGTGCTGACCCAGCGGCGTGTTATGAACCCAAACCCGGGCCAAGCACATATGGTTTATCAGGCCCCCTCTATTCCTTCACCTGACGGGATGGAGGCTTCAACTTCCTATGCGGGTTACCAGCAGCAGCAACCCATCCTACCAAACCCTAACTAGAACCAGGTAGGGCTGAATTCTGTAACCACCCGTAGTGGTAAGGAGACCCAAGATCCACCTTATCCAGACCAATCCAAGCCTGGTAGTGACCCAAACCCAAGGACAGTAATCCAGGACGTTCCTATCCCTATCCCAAATCAAAGACCTGGACCCATCCTAGAGGAACCAACCAAGGTTCCATTTCCCGAGGCCTTGACCAAGGGAAAGAGGACAACAAAATCTGTGGCTCCTGAGGAGGACCTGGTCAAGCTCTTTGAGCAGGTCCAAATAAACATCCACTTGATGGATGCAATCCGCCACGTACCGGCTTACGCACGATTTTTGAAGAATGTGTGTACACCTCAATGTAAGCTACGAACCAAAAGTGGGAGTCCAATTGTACTATCAGAGCAAGCCAACTCTGTAATCCTGAGCAGACTCCCACCCAAGGCAAAAGACCCAGGCACTCCCCTGATTTCATGCAAGATAGGTGAAACCCAGTTCAACAAAGCATTGTTAGATTTAGGTGCTTCCATAAACTTGATACCCACATCCCTACTCAACCACCTAGAAGAATCTGTGCTAAAACCGACTGAGGTGACATTACAGTTAGCAGATCGATTCATAAAGTCACCTAAAGGGATTCTTGAGGATGTTATTGTAAGGGTGCGGGATTTTTACTTCCCTGTGGACTTCATAGTCTTAGACATGGACGCACCTGAAAACCCAAGGGATACACCGATCATTCTAGGGAGACCTTTTCTAGCCATTGCAAGGGCCAACATTAGTTGTGAGGAGGGCCAAATAGAACTGAAATTTGGAAATCAAACCCTAAAAATTGATATCTTTAAGGCCCAACAAGGAATTAATTGCGGTGTCATTGAACAAGTCTGTGATGTCAGAGCTTTGGTTGATGAAACACAATTTGAGAACAACCTGATTATACCTCATCAACCACAAGAAGATCTTGAACCGCAATTAGAGGAGTCAGACCCTGATTCAGATAAACCCATAACTCCTATCCATGTACCTTACACTCACTCTGAACAACCCGCTGTTGCTGATAACCCCATTCTTGAACTCAAACCCCTTCCCGATCATTTGAAATATGTCTTTTTGGGTTCTAATCAGACATTTCCTGTGATCATAAATTCCAAGCTCACTCCTGATCAGGAATCCCGTCTGATTGTTATTCTCTAGCAACATCGCTGAGCCATTGGTTGGACTCTAGATGACTTGACTGAAATAAGTCCCTCTTATTGCACACACCATATCTATTCTGAAGAGGGCGCACGACCTTCCCGTGAGATGTAGAGACGTTTGAATCCCAATCTGCAATAGGTCGTGAAAAAGGAGATCATTAAGTGGTTAGATGCCGGAATCATCTACCCGATCTCCGACAGTCGTTGGGTGAGTCCAATCCAGGTTGTGCCTAAAAAGGCAGGGCTCACCACCATTACGACTGAAACCGAAGAGGTCATACCTACCCGAATAGCTAACTCGTGGAGAGTCTGCATAGATTACCAAAGACTCAATTCCTCCACGAAGAAGGATCATTTCCCACTCCCATTCATTGATCAGATTCTCGAGAAGTTAGCGGGAAATAGATTCTTCTGCTTTCTTGACAGGTACTCTGGTTATAACCAAGTTGCGATTCATCCTGAGGACCAAGAGAATACCACGTTCACCTACCCCTTCGGGAGGTACGCGTTCCGAAGGATGCCTTTCGGTCACTGCAATGCACCCGTGACTTTTCAGCGGTGCATGCTTGCCATATTCTCTAATATGGTAGGTGATTATCTGGAAGTCTTCATGGATGACTTCTCAGTTTTCGGGGCATCATTTGATGATTGCCTCCAGCACTTGGTTCATAAACTCAGGCGTTGCATCGACGTAAATCTGGTTCTTTCCTGGGAAAAGAGCCACTTTATGGTGCCTGAGGGGATCGTCCTAGGACATCTAATTTCTGAGAAAGGCATCCAAGTGGATCGAGCCAAGGTTGATCTGATCTCTAGACTTCCTATGCCTAGCTCGATCAGGGACATCCGTTCTTTTCTGGGGCACGTCGGTTTTTACCGTCGTTTCATCCCTGATTTCTCGAAAATTGTGCACCCCCTGACTACTCTTCTCTCCAAGGATGTACCCTTTGAGATTTCCAAGGAATGCACTCAAGCTTTTGAGAACCTTCGTGACCGAGTCACCCAGGCCCCGATCCTACAGTCCCCTGATTGGTCTCAACCCTTTGAGATCATGTGCAATGCATCTGATTTCGCTGTAGGAGTGGTTCTGGGGCAGAAAGTTGACGGGAAACCCGTGGTCATCTGCTACGTTAGCAAGACGCTTGACGAGTCTCAGCGTAACTATACAGTTACGGAGAAAGAGCTGCTAGCCGTAGCATTTGCCCTCGAAACATTCCGATCCTATCTCCTGGGTTCTCACATCATAATCTACTCGGATCACACAGGTGTGAGGCATCTTCTTGCCAAGAAGGACGCGAAGCCTCGATTAATCCGATGGATCTTGTTGTTGCAAGAATTCAACCTCGAGATTCGCGACATGGTAGCTGACCACTTGTCTCGCCTTCCTTCTGAGATCATCAACCCTTCTGGATCCATCACGGAGCATTTTCCGGATGAGCACTTATTGACTATTGGTACTAGACTTCCATGGTTTGCTGATATAGTAAGCTACATGGCATCTCGTCAAATCCTATCTGATTGCCAAAAAAGACAAGTTGTGCTTTGATGCCAAGTACTACATCTGAGAAGACCCGTACCTTTTCCGCATAAGTGCAGACCAAATTATCCAAAGATGTCTCCCGGAGGGTGAAATCAATGATATTCTCTCCTTCTACCATGACCAGGCATGCGGTGGCCACATCTCTGGGCACAAAACTGCATCAAAAATCCTCCAGTGTGGCTTTTATTGGCCCACTTTATTCAAGGACGCATACAGTCACTGCAAGGCATGAAGTCGTTGCCAAACTTTGGGCAACATGAGCCATTGCGACATGATGCCTTTGCAGCCGATTCTCGTATGCGAAATCTTCGATATTTGGGGGATTGATTTTATGGGCCCCTTCCCTGTTTCGGATGGCTTTGAGCACATTCTACTTGCTATGGACTACGTGTCCAAATGGATCGAAGCCATTCCAACTAGAACCTGTGATCATAAAATCGTTATCAAATTCATTCATCAGAATATCTTCTCACGGTTCGGGAATCCTCATGCAATCATCTCTGATGGAGGGACCCATTTCACCAATGCTCAGTTCAAGACACTGATGACCAAATACGGGGTGTCTCACCGAATCTCTACTCCTTACCACCCCCAAACTAATGGTCTAGCTGAGCTATCAAATAGGGAGATCAAGAAAATCCTGCAGGTCATTGTTCCGACTAGTCGTCCCGACTTCCGAAAGCTTTGCGGGCTTATAGGACCGCCCACAAGACCCAATTAGGCATGTCTCCTTTTAGACTGGTGTACGAGAAGGCATGTCACATTCCAGTCGAACTGGAGCACAAAGCCTATTGGGTAGTACGGAGCTGTAATTTAGATCCTTCTAAGGCTGGAACCCACAGAAAGCTTCAGATAAGCGAGATCGATGAATTACGCCTTGATGCGTACGAGATCTTGCGGATCTACAAAGAGCGGGTTAAAGCCTTACATGACAAGCATATATCTAGAAAGATCTTTCATCCTGGTCAGAAGGTCCTACTCTTCGATGCCCAACTCAAACTCTTCCCTAGGAAACTGCGATCCAAGGGGGTCGGACCATATCTTGTCCGACAAGTTTTTGGAAATGGAGCCGTCGAAATCAGTCCTCTCAGCCACGATTCCGAACCTTTCATTGTAAACGGTCATAAACTCAAACCATTCATCGATGTAACCTCTACAGATTTGGCTGAGTCATCATTTATCCTCCACTCTCTCTGAGCATATTGCGCCCAGTCGATGGCGTAAAACTTAGCGCTCAACGGGAGGCAGCCCGTCATTTTGAAAAAACCTGAAACCTTTTCTAACACCTCTTCGCACTTAAGGTTCATCTTTTAGGACAACCGACTCTACCTCAGGTGCTTGCATTTGAGATTAGAATCATCCACAACAGTCACCCCGACCCATCCACTCACCACAATACCTGTCCTAATGTATGAACTAAGCTAAATAAAAATCCTCCTAAGTTATAATGAGGACATTGCAAATCTTAAGCATGGGGGGTATGTAAGTGCAAAACTCGTAAGAAAAGATTTTAAACAAAAAAATTCACATATGTAAAAGAAAAAAAATTTAAAAAGAAAAATAAAATGAGAGGAGGAAAGAAATTTTTGTGGACTTTACAAAAGAGGAGGAGAAAAAGAACAAAATGAAAGGAGCACAAAATGAAACAAAGTGATAGTCATTAGCAAGAAATTAAGAAATTAACCTAAGTTCTTGACCACATTAAGAAAAGAAAAAGGAAAGTGTACAACAAGATTAGTAAGAATGCAAACCTTAGGCATTCTTGGATAGACTCTCAGTACCCATTAAGATCTAGATATTCCTTAAGAGGTTGAGGAGAATTAAAAGCCTAAGTATTAGGTCCAAGGCTTATGGAGTATTCGGCCTCGTTAACTAACTTTTGGTTTGCAGGACTCAGTAACCTAAGCACCCAAGTTTACACACACAGTTTGGTTCAGTAAGCATAAGTATCAAAATCACGCAGAAGCATTTCAAAAATTCTGAAAGTGTCACCTAGAGTAGGAGTGGCCGATCAACACAAGTTGATTTGGACGAGTTCCCAGCGTGGAGAGGTGGGAAATTCCCCTCGAAGATGCGTAACAAAATATCAACTCCTCGGTGCTTGTCTCTTAGGATATTTACATATCCTACTGGGGGCATGGTGGGGCGTGTTTTCGTATTTATGTTATTATGGTTTACAATCGTTGCAGTACATGACAAAATAGCTACCAGATTACTACAATTTTTTTTTTACTCAGAAAAAAGTTTTCCCGAGGTCGAACTCAAGGAGCAACTAGAATTCTAGAAGTATAAAAGTTCTCAATTAGGTTACAAAAATAAGAGAGAGAGAGGGGGAGCTAGAGTTCTCTTGGCTTCTTCTTCTTCTCTCTTCCTCTTCGTTCTGTCCTTCTTTTTCTTCCAGCTGATCTCCTTCTCTTCTTTTTCCTGCAGAGTCTTCCTTTCCTCTTCTTTCTTTTCTTTTCTTCTTCTTCTGCGGCTGTGGTGATCTTCTTCTTCTTCTCTGGCTTCTTCTTCTTCTTCTTTTTGCTTCTCTTCTTTTCTCTTTCTTCTTCTCTGCTTCTGCTTCTCTTTTCTTTTTCTTCTTCTCTGCTTCCTTCTTTCTTTTCTTCTCATACAGTTCCTCTTCTTTTCTCTTCTTTCTGTTCTGGCCGATGCCCTTCCTTCGTCTGACTTGATGCTCAGACGACTTAACTGTGGGTTTGCTACAGTGTGGCTTCTTCTCTTCTTCTTTAGCTCCTCTCCATCCTTTCTTCTTCAGCTCCTTTGTGCGGCTAAGGCTTCGGCTGCTCCTCCTCTCTTCTTCCTTAGCTTGCTTCTTCTTCTTCTTTCTTTCTTCCCTGCATGCACACACAGTAGTCAATGCAAAACCTACCCCTACCCTTCCTCGCATCTCTCTCTGTAACGACTCGGTTCCCGAGTCCCTACGAGACACGAGAACCGGACCGACTCGACTAATCCCAAGACCTAGTCGTCCAACGAGGAAGTAACCAAAAGAGCAGTAAAATAAACCACATTCAGCATGAATATAACTAACAGTAAGGAAGTACAGCAGTAAGGAAAGAAACTACTACAGTAGATACCACCACAACAGTAGAACAACATTTATCATATAACAAGAACTGCAGGTAAAGAAAGTACAGCGGAAACAAAAACTACTCACTAGAACAGAAACAAAAGAGGTACAAAAGACTGTGGTAAACTCTACTGGACCCTACTTGGCCCAGCGTCCTCTGCAGCCGCCGACCCTGGCTACTCAACACCTGGTCCTGAAAAGGTAACGAGTGTAACACATCAGCAAAACGCTGAGTAGAGTGGCAAACTAACTAAAGGCAACAGTAGAGAGTACAGTAGCTGTTATGTTCTATTACTTCCTTTATTCACGTCTTTCAATTTTCTCACTATTTCATTTATTTCTCAGATCCTTTACTTGATCTCGAATGTCCTCGTGGGAACGATCTTGATTGCAGTCTTTTCCAAAAGTAGAAGTAGCACGTGGTGCTCTCCTGGCCGGGAGAGTCCCCCGTGGTGATCCTACCCTCAGTCAACCACCCCAAGGTCACTGACAGACGTAACGGTGACTACGGCATGCGCGATAAACGCACAGGTAGCTAGCCCGCACTGGCACGCGGTCAGTCGTTTCCGTTAACGGGTGCGCCCAAAGCACAGCACGGAACCAGGGCAGAGCCCTCTCAGTAACAGGGGTCCAACCCCTCCACAGTAACCAAACCGGGGCCTTGCCCCTCCACAGTCCGCGCACCCTCGCCTGACTACCCTGGTTTGCCCTAGTGGGCCTAACAAGTCGGTGAAGGAGGCTAGCAGAACCCCGGGGCCCGTGGGGTAGCTAGTACTCTCTTAACACTAGTAGCTCTCCTCGGTACTACGTACGCGAGGGCCAGCAAGTTGGTACAGAGTGGCCAGTCCTAACCCTGGGTCCCTGGGGCGGCTAGCTCCGCTCTGCACTAAACAGGGGGACAGTCGCTCTCCTTGGTACTCCGTACTCAAGGGCCAGCTCACTTCCCCAAAACTATTCCATTCACTTTCCAGGAGTTCTACTCCTACTTCCCCGTAGGGTTCCATCCTTTTTACTCAAGATCCAGGTTTCACTTCCCAGTTTCACATTCTTACAATCCATGTTCTCAACCTCGTTAGCTGTTCACAACAGGCAGCTGTTAATTCAAATTACAGGCAGCTTTATATTTCTTTCCATTTTCCAAGACTGCAGTATATACATTCCACTAGTTTTCCATCCTAGGATTCATGCCATATCCTAGGATCTATCATACAATCTAATTTTCCAGCCCTAGGATTCATGCAACACCTAGGAGCTATTATTCCATACATTTCTCATTCCTAGGATTCATGCAACACCTAGATTCTAGTTAAGGTTTCATACTTTAACAGATTTTAATAGCTTAAGCCACTCTACCAGGTACAACAGGAGTAATGGGGGCGTGATCGGGAATCCCGCGTGCCTCCGCGACTCCCAAGACTGCAACTGAACGAGGTCCTATCACAAGGATCAAATACAAGGAGTGTCTCAAAACTGTGTATAGCTACTGTAGACGGGTAGAGGAATTAATTCTGAAAAGAACGCAACTCGAATCGCGGAAAACGGAGTCGAACGGGCCCTAAACGGGTCAAAAAAGACGATACTGTGCAAAATCAGACGTCTGGAACTTCCTCCAGACGTCTTAAACAGTGGATCAGAGAATTACCTGTTCAGCGTGGTTTCCCAGACGTCCAGAAGTCTGCGGGGACGTCTGTCCTATCTCCTAGACGTCCGATGGTCACCCCGGACGTCTGGAGGTCACTCTCGCCGTCTGGTACAACTTCCAGACGTCTGATTCGCAAAGGATGGCGAATCAGCGAACCTGCGCACAGCCAACTCCCTCCCTTAGTACGGTTGGTAGACAGGAAGGAAGAAGAAAGCGGAATACACACCTTTCAGACGTCGGTATGAGCTACCAGACGTCGTCCTCGCCGTCTGCCTATCAACCCAGACGTCTGATTCTGGAAATTTTTTCAGAATCAGGGCGCGACCCGGACTCTGCTCGCGATGCCGCCCGCGTCGCACCTCGCGCTCCTGCTGCTCAGACTGCAGCAGGTCCCTCTCCGCGTCGTTCCGCGCCCCTGCGCCCTCCGCCGGCCGGCCAAGCCGCTCCGGCTAGCTCGCCCTCACGGCAGAGCTCCGCCCTCGCACGCCGCGCCTCCTCCGCGCTCACTGCGGCCGCCGCTGCAGCCCTCGCGCTTGCTCGCCCTCGTGCACAGGAAGGAGAAGAAGAAGGAGACGGTGGAGACAGGAGGGGAGGCGTGGCCCTTTTTAACGCCGCGCGGAGAGGAGAGAGAGAAGGCGCGGCAGGCGTCTGCAGCCGCAGAAGAAAAAGAGGGAATAACGAATATGCGGTCTGCGCGTGCAGGCGCGCAGACGACTCGCGGGTGTGGACGATAACTGTTTTTCAGACGTCTGTAAACAATCCCAGACGTCTGGCAGGACGTCTGGATGTGATCCCAGACGTCTGGTCAGACGTCTGGGCCACCTCCCAGACGTCTTAAAATACGTCCGGGGCACGCGTTCGTAACACTCTCTTTCTCTGAATCTCTCTTAGGACTACTCTCCCAGAGCTGGGTAATCAAGTTCGGGTAGCGCGCCTGGGACCAGGCCCACCGGCGTGCGGTGGTGGGCGAGGAGTGCATGGTCGGGTAGTCGGATCTGGCCCAGACCCGCGGGGCATGAGCGTGAGCGAGGGCGAGCGAGTGCGTGGCGTGCTGCGTGCGGGTGAGAGGGACCTGACCCCTGTGTATCGAAGGCAGTAAGCCCGATACACTTTTTCAATTTAAGTGTGGGCGCTTTGCCGCACACTTACGAGGTGGGACTAAAGTCCCACCTCCAAATCTCGAGCCCGCAGGCGAGGGAACTGCAGCCAATTGGGGTAGCTGTGAGGCTTGCGACCCAATTTGCAAGCCTGGGCTCCTTCGCAGTAGCAATCTGCGCCGCCTGGAACTTGCGCCTGGGCTGGAGAACGCCTGGAGCTACGAGCGAAGGAGCTGCAGCAGCTCAACAATGGCAGCGAGGGGGCTCCGACCTGTTTACTCGACGAAGGGGAAGAGAGAAGCGCCCGGCTCATGCCTGCCGGAGCTGGGGACTAAGATGCCCTAGAGGAGGGTATCAGCGATGAGGAGGCAGACGGAGGGCGCCAACTGGTACAGCCTAGTGCGGACGACAGGGCAGAGTAAACTCTGCTGCAGGTAAGGCAGCAGAGCGACGAGGAGGAGGAGGAGATCACCGAAGGCTTCGGGCGCTTTGACCGGAGGAGGAAGAGATGAAAGGTGGGGTATTTCTCCGTCAGAGGAAGCCTGAAGGAGTCGGCAGACCTTGCCGCTCCTTATATAGGTCTTGGCGCAGAGAGGGAAACGAGGAGGTGACGTGCCAGCCTCGCCGGAGAGTGGTCGGAGAGGATACCCATGCCTTTCGTGCATTCGCACGAGAGGCATGGTTGATGGCAGAGGGCATGGGCGGGTCCCTGCGACAGAGGACGTCGCAGGGAACCCCCCGTCTATTCTAGAGGACGGCCGCCCTGCCCTACGCGGTGCCATGCTCCGCACAAGGTCACCGGAGGCATGGTGCTACGCAGAAGTGGCAAGGAGGACCGTTCTGCAAAGAACGACGAGAAGTTGGGGGCCTAAACAAAAGGGTTTCAAAAGATAAGGATCAAAAAGTAAATAAAGAGGACCAAATTGTAAAGTCGGTCAAGATGGTCTTTTCCTAGGCTCAAGTTTTTATACCAAATTAATCTGAACCTAAGGATTTTAATGGTGAGCTTTGATTTTAGGTTGGATCATGTTTGACCGGTCAATTTGCAAAAAAACCCAAATTAAGTCATTAGTTGGGCATGGTTCTCATTTTAGGTCAAAATAGGTTTCAAAGGCCAAATTGAAGGTTCTAAACCATAGGGAATATTTTTCTATGATTTTTAGAGGGTTTAGTTGATTTTTATCCTGCCTCAAAAATCGTGAATTGAAGTGGGTTTGTTTTAGGGTTATAGAATGTCATTTAATTCCTAGAAGTTGCTATAACCCTTTTTAGATCAGATCATCCCACTTCCTCATTGTTAAGCTTGTTTGACCTGTGTTTGGACCCTTAATTACCCTATTCTCATACTGCATTGGTGAAATTACAGTTTTACCCCTTATGATTTGTTTTATTCTTTAACTCAGAATTCTCTGAGTTAAGACTCTCTTTGGGTTTTGTAGGAGCTTTTTCACACATATTTGGATTAGATTGTACTAGTTAGGGTTCATGATGAGGTTCTCATCATACCCCCATGCCTAGCTTTTGCTAGTCCCTTAGCAAAATTTTAAGGTTTCAACCCTTGTTCTAGACCACGAAGTTCTTAATGATTCTAGATAAGTGCCTTTTCTTTTGAAGCCTAGATTAGGTCAGAGTGCCAACCATAGGCCTTAAAGGTACTCTAGTACCAACCAAGATCCAGATCTGTCTAGCCTCAGCCTCAGTCCTTAGCAAAGGTTTTTAAGGCCTATAAGAACTAACCTAAGGCTTATTGGACTTTGTGGTTAAAGCACCTGTGCTTGAGATAATTTTAGCCCTGGCTCAGTTCGCAGTGCATTTTATACGAAAGAGAGGTAGAAGATTTATATGTTTGGAGAGTTTTCTCTCTCTTTTTCTTTTTCATTATAGCTTAGGATTGGCTTTTCAACGCGGTTTGTATCAGATTCATTATCCCCATCATCAATCCTCAAGGGTTCCTAGCAATCGATGCTTCGAGATAGCACCGCCCATGGTAACCCCCAGAACCCTGGCTGTTGAGATTTCGAGATAATCCCATCCATGGTGTTCCGTGGCTGAATTCAAATCCTTGCAATTGACATTTCGTGATAATGACATCCATGGAATCTGAACCAGCAGAGTGCTTTCATGCCTCCAGTAGGATATGTAAATATCTTAAGAGACAAGCACCGAGGAGATGATATTTTGTTACGCATCCTCGAGGGGAATTTCCCACCTCTCCGCGCTAGGAACTCATCCAATTCAACTTGTGTTGATCGATCACTCCTACTCTAGGTATCATTTTCAGAATTTTTGTAACGCTTTTGCGTGATTTTGATTTTTATGCTTACTGAACCAGGCTGTGTATGAAGTTAGGGTGCTTAGGTTACTGAGTCCCATAAACCAAAAGTTAGTTAACAAGGCCAAATACTCCCTAAGCCTTTGACCTAATACTTAAGCTTTTCATTTTCCTCAACCTCTTGAGGAATGTCTGGATCTTAATGGGCACTAAGAGTCTATCCAAGAATTCCTAAGGTTCGCGTTCTTACTAATCTCACTGTGCACTTTCCATTTCTTTTCCTGAATGAGGTCTAGAACTTAGGTTAACTCCTTAATTTCTTACTAATGACTATCTCTTTTCTTTCATCTTGTGCTCCTTCTTTTCATTTTGTTCCTTTTTCATCTCCTCCTCCTTTGTAGAGTCTACAAAATTTTCTTTCCTCCTTTCATTTTATTATTCTTTTTCCAAAATTTTTTTTAATTTTTATGGTGCTTTTGGCATATGTGAATTTTTTTGTTTAAAACCTTTTCTTACAAGATTTACCCTTTCATACCCCTCCATGCCTAAGATTTGCAATGTCCTCATTGTTACTTAGGGGATTTTTTATTCAACTTAGTTCATACAATAGGACAGATGTTTTGATGAGTGAATGGGTCGGGGTGACTGTTGCGGACGATTTCTAATCTCAGGTGCAAGCACCTAAGGTGGAGTTAGCTGTCCTAAAGGTTGAACCTTAAGTGCGAAAAAGGTGTTAGAAAAGGTTTCAGGTTTTCAAAAAGAATGACGGACTGCCTCTCGTTAAGCGCTGAGTTTTACGCCATTGGCTGGGCGCAATATGCTCAGGGAAAATAGAGGATAATGATGATTCAGCCAAATTAGTAGAGGTTACATCCATGAACGGTTTGAGTCTCTGACTGTTCACAATGAAAGGTTCGGAATCATGGCTGAGCGGACTAATTTCAACGGCTCCATTTCCAAAAACCTGTCGGACAAGGTATGGTCCGACCCACTTGGATCGCAGTTTCCCAGGGAAGAGTTTGAGTCGGGCATCAAAGAGTAGGACCTTATGACCAAGATGAAAGATCTTTCTAGAGATGTGCTTGTCATGGAAGGCCTTAACCCGCTCCTTGTAGATTCGCGAGTTCTCGTACGCATCAAGGCATAATTTATCGATCTCGCTGATTTGAAGCTTTCTGTAGGTTCCAGCCTTAGAAGGATCTAGATTACACTTCCGTACTGCCCAATAGGCTTTGTGCTCCAGTTCGACGGGAAGGTGACACGCCTTCCCGTACACCAGTCTAAAGGGAGGCATGCCTAATTGGGTTTTGTGGGCGGTACTATAAGCTCACAGGGCTTCCAAAAGTCAGAACGACCAGTCTTTCCTGTCAGGCCGAACAGTGACCTGCAGGATTTTCTTGATCTCCCAATTTGATAGCTCAGCTAGACCATTAGTCTGGGGATGATAAGGAGTGGAGATTCGGTGAGACACCCTGTATTTGGTCGTCAGTGACCTGAACTGAGCATTCGTGAAATGTGTCCCCCCGTCAGAAATGATTGCACTTGGAATCCCGAACCGTGAGAAGATATTGTGATGAATGAATTTGAGAACGATTTTATGATCACAGGTTCAGATCGATATGGCTTCGATCCATTTGGACACGTATTCCATAGCCAGCAAAATGTATTCGAAACCATCCGAAACAGGAAAGGGGCCCATAAAATCAATCCCCCAAATATCAAAGATTTCACATACGAGAATCGACTGCAAAGGCATCATGTCGCGATGGCTCAGGTTGCCCAAAGTTTGTCAACGATTGCATGCTTTGCAGTGATTGTATGCGTCCTTGAACAGAGTGGGCCAATAAAAGCCACACTGGAGGATTTTCGATGCGGTTTTGTGCCCAGAGAAGTGGCCACCGCATGCCTGGTCATGGCAGAAGGAGAGAATATCGTTGATTTCACCCTCCGAGACACATCTTCAGATGATTTGGTCGGCACCTATGCGGAAGAGGTGTAGATCTTCCCAAATGTAGTACTTGGCATCTGAGCGCAATTTGTCTTTCTTGGCCTTCGGCCAATCAGACGGTATCTGATGAGATGCCAAGTAGTTTACTATATTAGCAAACCATGGAAGTCTAGTACCAATAGTCAGCAGGTGCTCATCAGGGAAATGCTGCGTGATAGGTCCAGAAGGGTTGATGATCTCAGAAGGAAGGCGAGACAAATGGTCAGTAACCACATTTTATCTTCTTGCCCTGTCGCGAATCTCGAGGTCGAATTCTTGCAACAGCAAGATCCATCGGATTAGTCCGGGCTTCGCGTCCTTCTTGGCAAGGAGATGCCTCACAGCCGTGTGATCCGAGTAGATGATGACGTGGGAACCCAAGAGATAAGATCGAAATTTTTCAAGGGCAAATACTACGGCTAGCAACTCTTTCTCCGTAACTGTATAGTTACGCTAAGCCTCGTCAAGTGTCTTGCTAGCGTGGTAGTTGACCACGGGTTTCCCATCAACTTTCTGCCCCAGAACCGCTCCTACAGCGAAATCAGATGCATCGCACATGATCTCAAAGGGTTGAGACCAATCAGGGGATTGTAGGACCGGGGCCTGGGTGACTCGGTTACGGAGGTTCTCAAAGGCTTGAGTGCATTCCTTGGAGATCTCAAAGGGTACATCCTTAGAGAGAAGAGTAATCAGGGGGTGCACGATTTTCGAAAAATCAGGAATGAAACGACGGTAAAAATCGACGTGCCCCAGAAAAGAACGAATGTCGCTGATCGAGCTAGGCATAGGAAGACGAGAAATTAGATCAACCTTGGCTCGATCCACTTGGATGCCTTTCCCAGAAATTAGATGTCCTAGGACGATCCCCTCAGGCACCATAAAATGGCTCTTTTCCCAGGAAAGAACCAAATTAACGTCGATGCAACGCCTGAGTATATTAACCAAGTGCTGGAGGAAATCATCAAATGATGCCCCGAAAACTGATAAGTCACCCATGAAGACTTCCAGATAATCACCTACCATATCAGAGAATATGGCGAGCATGCACCACTAAAAAGTCGCGGGTGCATTGCAGAGACCGAAAGGCATCCTTCGGAATGCATACGTTCCGAAGGGGCAGGTGAACGTGGTCTTCTCTTGGTCCTCAGGATGAATAGCTACTTGGTTATAACCGGAGTACCCGTCAAGAAAGCAGAAGAATCGATTTTCCGCTAATTTCTCAAGAATCTGATCAATGAAAGGTAGTGGGAAATGATCCTTCTTCGTGGAGGAATTGAGTCATCGGTAATCTATGCAAACTCTCCACGAGTTAACTAATCGGGTAGGTATGACTTCTCCGATTTCAGTCGTAACGGTGGTGAGCCCTGCCTTTTTAGGCACAACCTAAATCGGGCTCACCCAATGACTGTCGGAGATTGGGTAGATGATCCCTGCATCTAACCACTTGATGATCTCCTTTTTCACGACCTCCTGCAGATTGGGGTTTAAACGTCTCTGCATCTCACGGGAAGGTCGTGCGCCCTCTACTGAATAAATATGATGTGTGCAATAAGAGGGACTTACTCCAGTCAAGTCATCAAGAGTCCAACCAATGGCTCTGTGATGTTGCTGGAGAACAGCAATCAGACGGGATTCTTGATCAGGAGTGAGCTTGGAATTTATAATCACAGGAAAAGTCTGATTAGAACCTAAAAAGATGTATTTCAAATGGTCGGGAAGGGGTTTCAGCTCAAGGATGGGGTTGTCAGCAGCAGCGGGTGGTTCATGGTAAGTGTGAGGTTCAAGGGTAGGAGTTATGGGTCTGTCTAAATCTGGATTTGACTCCTCTAATTGCGGTTCAAGATCTTTCTGTGGTTGATGAGGTATAATCAGGTCATTCTCAAAATGCGTTTCATCAACCAAAGTCCTAATATCACATATCTGTTCGATGACACCGCAATTGATTCCTTATTGGGCCTTAAAGATATCAATTTTGAGGGTTTGATTTCCAAATTTCAGCTCTATTTGGCCCTCCTCACAACTGATGTTAACTCTAGCAGTAGCCAGGAAAGGTCTCCCTAGAATGATCGGTGTATCCCTAGGGTTTTCAGGTGCGTCCATGTCCAAGACTATAAAGTCTACAGGGAAATAGAAATCCCGTACTCTTACAATAACATCCTCGAGAATCCCTTTAGGTGACTTTATAGATCGATTTGCTAACTGTAGTGTCACCTCAGTTGATTTTAGGTCAGGTTCCTCTAAGTGTTTTAGTAAGGATGTGGGTATCAGATTTATGGAAGCACCCAAGTCTAGCAATGCTCTATCGAACTGGGTTTCACCTATTTTGCAGGAAATCAGGGGAGTACCTGGATCTTTTGCCTTGGGTGGGAGTCTGCTTAGGATTATAGAGCTAGCTTGCTCTGATAGTACAATTGGACTCCCACTCTTGGTTCGCGGCTTACGCTGAGGTGTACACACATTCTTTAAGAATCGTGCGTAAGCCGGTACGTGGCGAATTGCATCCATCAAGGGGATGTTTATTTGGATTTGCTCAAAGAGCTTGACCAGGTCCTCCTCAGGAGCCACGGGTTTTGTTGTCTTCTTTCCCTTTGTCAAGGCCTCGGGAAATGGAACCTTGGTTGCTTCTTCTAGGATAGGTCTAGGTCTTTGATCTGGGATAGGGATAGGAATGTCCTGGATAACTGTCCTAGGGTTTGGATTGCAACCAGGCTTGGAGTGGTCTAGATAGGGTGGATCTTGGGTCTCCTTACCACTACAAGTCGTTACAGAATTCAGTCCTGCCTGATTTTGGTTAGGGTTGGATAGGATGGGTTGCTGCTGGTAACCCGCATAAGAAGTGGAAGCCTCCATCCCGTCAGGTGAAGGAACAGAGGGGGCCTGATAAATCATGTGTGCTTGGCCCGAGTTTGGGTTTATAATGTGCCGCTGGGTCGGCACGTTTTTAGGATTAGGAAGAGGTTGGGAAGGAAGTGTGCCTGGTTGGCGAGAATTTGCCAATTGGACCAGTTGGTTTTGAACCCCTGTAAGTTCGTCCTTGTATTATTTTTGAATAGTCGCATTCGTTCTTTGAATGTCAGCCAGAGTCTGAAGGATGAGGGACATTTGGTCATGGTTTGGCCCTGATGAATAAGTAGGGTTGGGCCGAGGCTGAGGCGTCTGGTAAGGACGGGGTGGTTGTGGACAGGGTTGAAAGGGTGGTCTTTGGGTTTAGGAATTCCCCGCCCACTGAAAGTTGGGATGGTTTCGCCATTCAGGATTGTAGGTGTTGGAGAATGGGTCATTCTGGATGGCGTTGAGATCCTCGCAGGTCTGAGGAACCTCCAAAGAGTCAGAGAATGGGGGAATGGAATTCCCCTGGCTAGTATAGAAACGATCGGAGGATCCTCCGATCCAAGAATCAGATGGGGGTCAATACGGATCCATCCCAGGAGAAGGTCGGTGGAGAATGTTTTGCACAGTCTCCCGTGTGGAAGGAGGCTGTGCAAAGGAATTATGCGCAGAGGTGGCTCGCTGTAAGTGCTGAGTTAGCTCGTCCACCTTCTTCTCGATGATAGAGACCTTGTCCAATCGACTGACCATCAGTTCCAGGTCTACTGATGCGAACAAGCCCTGCATCTCGTGTGCTCCCCTAAGGTTCGTCGATGCGCTGGTATTAGTCCTATCGAATAATCCCATGGAGTCATTATTGATGGAGTTCTCGCACATATTTTCGAGAATCTCTCACACGATGTCCTCATGTTGACTCATGATATTCCCTCCGCAAGTTGCATTGACGAAAAGCCTAATATCCTCACGGAGTCCCTAGTAAAAAGACTGGACTTGTTCCCATTTAGGAACTCCGTGATGGGGGCACTTTCTCATGAGATCCTGAAAGCGATCCCATGCCTCATGGAGAGGTTCTCTCAATTGTTGCGTGAAGTGGGTAATCTGATGGCGCAAGGCATTGGTCCGACCAACGGAAAAGAACTTCTTCAAAAACTCGGACTGAAGTTCTTCCCAATTGTTGATCAGCCGAGTCTGTGTTTGGTACCAATGAGCGACCTTATCCATAAGGGAGAAGGAGAACATCTTCATGAGGAGAATATCTCGATTTTGTGCATCTGACCCAAAAGTTAGATACTTTAGCTGTTTGATGTGCTGGAAGGGGTCTTCAGAATTAAGCCCATGAAATTTAGGTATGGCATGAATCATATTGGGCTTTAATTCAGAATCAAGTCCTCCAGTCGAGATTCTGACTCGAGGCTCAATAGCCACCGTAGCAGGATTATAATTGTCCCGCATCATAGGACACTGCGGTGGGTGCACAAAGTTCTGGAAGAGGTCATTAAGTCGCTGGAGCTGGTGCTCCAGATTGTTCTCTTCCTCAACTGGCTGAGCCATTGGGGAAGAAGAAGGTGAGTTGGGTTCGGAGTCAGAGGAGAGGTCGATGTGAAGTGTTGTTTGCTCAAATAAGGGCACTGAGGCTCGGCCTCGAGGAGAGTGAAGTTCTAACGGAGGTTTCAAGGACCTCCTAGCAAACATATACTGATGGAGAAGATGAGTTTAGCAGGTGCTGGACCCAATCAAGACATCCAAAATGTTGGGTGACTATAGAGGTGCGAGGCAGATAGACCCCTTGATCAAAAGATCATCCACCTAAGAATTACCTGGGCAGCTAGAGAGGGTGAGTCCTGCGAAGACCCCTACACGGTAGAGCGTCCCCACGGGTTACAGGGTTTCCCCCACCCGACCTCTCTTGTCACTGAGATTCCAGGTAGACCAGAATGGGGATCTTGACCTCTTAAGTCTACCACTTTTAGTTTAAGATCAAGGTGCTTAGATTTTCACTTGAACTTTTAGCTTTTTGAGTGCAAAGAGTGACCTAAGTTAATGGTTGGTTGACCCAAGGGGTCAACTTCACTTGCTAGTTCCTTTGAGAGCTTATTAGGTCTTGTCTTTTAGGGTTAAGTGTCTTTAAAGAGCCAAATTGCTTAGGGTTGCTTTGAATAAGTATTTTCAATTAATGGCTTAAGTACACTTCTTTTGGGATTTATCAATTCTTGCTTAAGGAGTGTGTCTCTAAAACCCTAATGTTGAATCTTATGTTGGCTCTACTTGGTCCAGTTAGCTCCTTGTTAGGTAATTAGGGCTCAGGTAAGAAGGTGTTAGCCCTTAAATACCCTTAATAGTGTGTGCAAAAATAGTGAATTGAAATTGAAAACATGCAGCTTTTGATGATTTACTTGGTATAGAAGACAGGTTACACCTATATTGCTTATTCTTTTCTTTTTCTTCCTCTTTAGAATTTAGGGGTTAATAGTGAGAGGATAGAAAATTACCTGTCCTCAGAGTGGTTGTTGTACGGCTGCTTGTCTTCTTGATTTCTTGTTCCTGCACACAAAAAGAGAAGAGATTAATAGAAACTCAATAGAGAATTTATGGCTTCTAGAATAGCCGTTGCTCCCCGGCAACGGCGCCAAAAACTGGTGGGGCGTGTTTTCGTCTTTATATTATTATGGTTTACAATCGTTGTAGTACATGACAAAACAGCTACCAGATTACTACAATTTTTTTTTTTACTCGGAAAAAAGTTTTCCCGAGGTCGAACTCAGGGAGCAACTAGAATCCTAGAAGTATAAAAGTTTCCAATTAGGTTACAAAAATAAGAGAGAGAGAGAGGGAGGGAGCTAGAGTTATCTTGGCTTCTTCTTCTTCTCTCTTCCTCTTCGTTCTATCCTTCTTTTTCTTCCAGCTGATCTCCTTCTCTTCTTTTTCCTGCAGAGTCATCCTTTCTTCTTCTTTCTGTTCTTTTCTTCTTCTTCTGCGGCTGTGGTGATCTTCTTCTTCTTCTCTAGCTTCTTCTTCTTCTTCTTCAGCCTTCTTCTTCTTTCTGCTTCTCTTCTTTTCTTTTTCTTCATCTGCTTCTGCTTCTCTTTTCTTTTTCTTTTTATCTGCTTCCTTCTTTCTTTTCCTCTCTTACAGTTCCTCTTCTTTTCTCTTCTTTCTGTTCTTGCCGCTGCCCTTCCGTCGTTTGACTTGATGCTCATACGACTTAATTGTGGGTTTGCTACAGTGCGGCTTCTTCTCTTCTTCTTTAGCTCCTCTCCTTCCTTTCCTCTTCAGCTCCTCTGTGCGGCTAAGGCTTCGGCCGCTCCTCCTCCCTTCTTCTTCCTTAGCTTGCTTCTTCTTCTTCTTCTTCTTTCTTTCTTCCCTGCATGCACACACAGTGGTCAGTGCAAAACCTACCCCTACCCTTCCCCGTGTCTCTCTCTTTCTCAGAATCTCTCTTAGGACTGCTCTCCCAGAGCCAGGTAATCGGGTTCGAGTAGCGTGCCCGGGACCAGGCCCACCGGCGTGCGGTGGTGGGCGAGGAGTGCGTGGTCGGGTAGTCGGATTCGGCCCAGACTCGCGGGGCGTGAGCGCGGGCGAGGGCGAGCGAGCGCGCGATGCGCAACGTGCGGGTGAGAGGGACCTGACCCCTGTGTATCGAAGGCAGTAAGCCCGATACACCTTTTCAATTTAAGTGTGGGTGCTTGGCCGCACACTTACGAGGTGGGACTAAAGTCTCACCTCCAAATCTCGCGCCCGCAGGCGAGGGAACGACAGCCAATTGGGGTAGCTGTGAGGCTTGCGACCCAATTTGCAAGCCTGGGCTCCTTCGCAGCAGCAATCCGCGCTGCTTGGGACTCGCGCTTGGGCTGGAGAATGCCTGGAGCTGCGAGCGAAGGAGCTGCAGCAGCTCAGCAATGGCAGCGAGGGAATATTTTTCTATGATTTTTATAGGGTTTAGTTGATTTTTATCCTGCCTCAAACCTCGTGAATTGAAGTGGGTTTGTTTTAGGGTTATAGAATGTCATTTAATTCCTAGAAGTTGGTATAACCCTTTTCAGATCAGATCATCCTACTTCCCTCATTGTTAAGCTTGTTTGACCTGTGTTTTGACCCTTAATTACCTTGTTCGCATACTGCATTGGTGAAATTGCAGTTTTACCCCTTATGATTTGTTTTATTCTTTAACTCAAAATTCTCTAAGTTAAGCCTCTCTTTGGGTTTTGTAGGAGCTTTTTCACACATATTTGGATTAGATTGTACTAGTTAGGGTTCATGATGAGGTTCTCATCAGGGCATGTAAGCACTCTGCTGGTTCAGATTCCATGGATGGCATTATCACGAAGTGTCAATTGCCAGGGTCTGAATTGGGCCACGGAACACCATAGATGGGATTATCTCGAAATCTCGAAAGCCAAGGTTCTGGGTGTTACCGTGGGCGGTGCTATCTCGAAGCATCGATTGCCAGGAACCCTTGAGGATTGATGATGGGGACAACGAATCCGATACAGACCGTGTTGAGAAGCCAATCCTAAGCTAGAATTAAAAAGGAAAAAAGAGAGAAAACTCTCCAAACATATAAATCTTCTACCTCTCTCTTACAAAATGCACTGCGAACTGAACCAGGACTAAAATTATCTCAAGCACGGGTGCTTTAACCACGAAGTCCAATAAACCTTAGGTTAGTTCCTGTAGGCCTTCAAAACCTTTGCTAAGGACTGAGGCTGAAGCTAGACAGATCCGGATCTTGGTTGGTACTAGAGTACCTTTTAGGCCTATGATTGGCATTTTGACCTAACAAAGGATACAAGAGAAAAAACACTTATTTAAACTTGATAAGAAATTTATGGTTCAGAACAAAGGTTAAACCTTAAAATTTTGCTAAGGGACTAGCAAAAGCTAGGCATGGGGGTATGATGAGAGCCTCATCATAAGCCCTAACTGGCATAATTTGATCTAAATAAATGTGAAAAAGCTCCTACAAAACCTAAAGAAAAGCCTAACTCAGAGAATTCTAAATTAAAGAATAAAACAAGTCATAAGGGGTAAAACTGTAATTTTACCAATGCAGTACACAATCAGGGCGTCTAAGGGTCTAAACAAAGGTCAAATGAGCTTAATAAGGAAGGAAGTGGGATGATCTGATCTGAAAAAGGTTATAGCAACTTCTAGGAATTAAATGACATTCTGTAACCCTAAAAACAAATCTACTTTAATTCACGAGGTTCTAAGAAGAGTAAAAATCAAATAAACCCTCTAAAACTCATGGAAAAATACTCCCTAGGGTTTAGAACCTCCAATTTGGCCTTTGCAACCTATTTTGACCTAAATTGAGAACCATGCCCAAATTTTGACCTAATTTGAATTTTTGCACAATTGACCGATCAAATGTGGTCAAACATAAAATCAAATTACACCATTGAATTTCTTAGGTTCAAATTAGGTTGGTACAAAAATTTGGGCCTAAGAGAATGTCATCTTGACCGACTTTACAAATTTGTCCTCTTGAATTATTTTTTGACCCTTATCTTTTTAAACCCTTGCATTTGGCCCCCTATCTTCTCCTTCGTTCTTTGCAGAACGATCCTTCCAACCACCCCACGTAGGCACCATACCTCCGGTAACCTTGCGCGGAGGATGGCGCTGCGCAGGGTATAGGGACCACCCTCAGGAACGAACGGGGGGTTCCCTATGTCGTCCTCTGTCGCAGGGACCCTCCCCTTTGACCTGTGGCTGCCCATGCCTCTCGTGCGAACGCACGAAAGGCATGGGTCTCCATCTCCGACCATCTCCGGCAGGCTCCTCACGTCACTCCCTCGAGACCCTCTCCTCACCAGCACCTTTATAAGGAGTGGCAGGGGCAGCCGTCTCCTTCAAGCTCGCTTTGGCCGAAGAGAACTCCCCTACTTCGTCCCCTCTCACTCAGGTCAGACAGCCCAAGCTTCTGGCGATCTTTCCTCCTCCTCCTCTTCGCTCTGCCGCTATACCTGCAGCAGAGCTCACTCTGCCTCGTCTTCCCACGCCAGGCTGCACCAGCTGGTGTCTCTAGATCCCCTCCTTGTCGCCGTTACCCCCTTCTGGGCACCTTCGTCCCCAGCTCCGGCAGGCACGCGCTGGGCGTTTTCCTCTCCCTCTTCGTCGATTAAGTAGGTAGAAACCTTCCTCTTATTCTCTCCTTAATTTTCCCCTCTTAAATTGGCATTTTTCACCCCTCGACTGCTGCTACCACCTCCATCTGCTCCACCTCCGGCCACCAACTCCGGCGAGATCGCTCCACCTCCACAGGCCATTCCACCCCTCGCCGACAAGCCCAGAAGCTCCCTCTCACTCCACTCAAGCATTTCCCCCACTCCATTCACCGCCCTGCACCACCAGACCACCCCTCGAACACACCCACCTACACCTCTGCAGTGTGCCCTAGGCACACGACCACATGCACTTTACCATGACAAACGATTATCAAATTTATTTACTCAAAATTTAAAAACTTCCGAGGTTGAACTCAGGGAGCAATTCGGTATTTCGGAAGCAAAAAAAATCACAACTCTCAAAATTTACTTAAAAAATAATGTTCAATAATGCATTGTATATAGAGGGTAAAAGAAATAGATCGTCTTTTCTTCATTCTTCTTCTCCTCTCTTTCTTTTCTTCTTTCAGACGTCTGATTCTTTAAATCAGATGCCTTAACTGCCTTTTGCTATAGTATAGCGCCTTCTTCTTCTTTCTTCCTTCTCTTTGGCTTCTACTGCTCTGACTTTGGCTGCTTCTTCTCCTTCTTCTGCCTTCTTCTTTCTTTTCTTTCTCTGTGGCTGCCTCCTTGGCTTCTTCTTCTTCTCTTCTTGAGCTGCTACGCCTCCTTCTTCTTCTTTCTTTCTCTGCGGCTGCTCCTTCCTTCAACTGCTCTTCCCCTTCCTTCTTCTTTCTTGGCCAAGTTCTTCTCTTTCTCTGGGGCTGAGTCTTCAGCTGCTGCACCTTCTCTTCTTCCTCTTCAAGTCCTTCCTCTTCTTCTTCTTATGCGGCTCCTTCTCTTTTTCCTGCGCACATAGAGGCAAAACCTACCCCTACCCTCCCCGCGTCTCTCTCTCTCTCTCTTTATTTCACTCTTAGGACACATCTCTCCTAGAGCCTCTCGGGTAAACGGGTCGGGTACGCGAGCCTGGGACCAAGCCCACCGGCGTGCGGTGGTGGGCGAGGAGTGTGCGGGTAGTCGGGTTAGGTTAGGTCCGCGTAGGAGTAGGTCGCGGATGAGACCGGGTCGGGTGAGTGGGACCTCACCTCGTGGATCTGAGGCAACGAGCCTATAGTAGTTTTTCAATTTATGTTGCTGCATCTGCTCACCTACTTCCGAGGTGGGACTAAACGTCCCACCTGCCTGTCGCGCGTGCCTACAGAGGTTTAGCTTCTCAATTGCAGCTGCTGCAAGGGTCCTCGAAGCCAATCAAAGGCTTGGGTGTGTACACGAGACTAAGCCGCGCAACCTGGGAGTGTAGGCCTGGGCAAAGCTTCAAGCGAGCTTTGAGCTGCGCTTCAATGGCGGCGATGGATCTGAACCTAAAAACATAAAATTGGCCTCGCGGCCCTATCAAAACACTCAGCAAGCTTCACCGTGACACGGCGAAGGTGGCCCGGTGGTCGGCGTGGCGTGAGGGCGCCTGTGAGTGCGTGCCTAGGGCACACTGTGTGCGTGCAGGTGGGTGTGTTCGGGGATGTGTTAGGCTGAGTGGAGTGGTGGTATGAGTGAGGGGAGACGTTGAGTGGAGTGAGGGGATGCTTATGGACTTGTCGGCGAGGGGTGGGACGGCCTATGGAGGTGGAGCAGCCTCGCCGGCATTGGTGGCCGGAGGTGAAGATGACGGTGGTGGCCGGAGGCGATTTGTGAAATTAATGAAGGGGAAATGAAGAGTAGAGGGAGAGGAACTTAACTGAGGTGTTTAGAGCGAAGGGGGGAGGCGGAGGGTGGCGGGTACTGCCGTTGCCGGAGACGAAGAGGCCTAGGGAAAAGATGACGGGATGACGAAGAGGGTCGGAGGGCGCGCGTTGGTACGGCGCGGCATGGAGGAGTACAGCGTAGCTGGCTCTGCCATTGGTACGGTGGTAGAGTGACGAGAAGAGGGAGGAAGAGTCGCTGGAAGCTTTGGGCAGTTGGCCGGAGTGAGGAGGAGATGAATTTGGGGGGCTTTCTTCAGCCAATTTGAGTTTGAAGAAAGCAGCGGTGTCTGGGCTTCCTTAAATAGGCGTGGGCAGAGGGAGAAATGCACGGATGAGGCAAGAATGCCATGCCGGAGGTAAGGCCGGAGGGAGACCCATACCTCTCGAGCGTTCGCACGAGAGGTATGGGGGTTTCAGGGCATGGGGAGATGCCCATGCGGTTGGAGGCTTTGCAGGGAGCTCCCCTTTCAAATCTGGGGCCGACTCCCCATGCAAGTAAGGAGAAAACCTTCGTACAAAGTCGTCGGAGGTATGGGTCATTGCTGCGATGGCAAAGGGGCCAAAATGAAGAAAGAGACAAAGAAGTTAGGGGGGATTTGCAAGGGTTTCAAAAAGTTAAGGGTCTAAATGTAATTTGGTGGACCAGTTTGCAAAGTGGGTTAAGACGACCTTACCTTAGGTCCAAATTTTGGCATAAACCTAATTTGGACCTAAGAAACACAATGGTGAAGTTTGATTTTAGGTTTGACCACGTTTGACTGGATATTTTACACAAAAACCTAAATTAGGTCAAATATTAGGCAAGGACCCCAATCTAGGTCAAAACATGTTCCAAAGGCCAAATTGAAGGTTCTACACCCTAGAGGATATTTTTCCATGATTTTTAGGGGATTTATTTGATTTTTATCTTTCCTGGAACCTTGTGAATTTAAGTGTATTTGTTTTAGGGTTACAGGATGTCATTTAATTCCTAGATTTCACAATAACCCTTTCCTGACTGAACCATCCCAAGTTTTCTCTTATTAAGTCCAATTGATCTATGTCTAGACCCTTAGAAATCCCGTTGATGCACTGTAATGGTAAAATTACAGTTTTACCCCTTGTTTTATGTTCTCTTCTCAGATTAGTAATTCCCTGAATTAGGCCTTTTCTCTTGGTTATGTAGGAGCTTTTGTTCAGTTTATTAGATCAAAGTAAGATAGTTAGGGTTCATGATGAGGTTCTCATCACTGACATACCAAGCACTGCTGGACAAGCTCACAAACATCCCGCTTCATCCCCCTCCACCAGAAGTCGCATTGCAGATCATGGTACATCTTTATATTTCTGGGATGTATGGTGAACCAAGACACGTGCACCTCAGTCAGGAGCTCTTTCAACAACTCCTCGTCTCTAGGAACGCATAGGCATCCCCTCATGCACAGTATCTCGTTTGAGAAGCAAAGGTTTCCTGGGTCCCCTGCCAACACCTTGTCTTGTAGTGTCTGTAAGTACGAATCGACTATATGTTCTGCAATGATGCGGTTTATCAACTCTGGTCATGCCTGCCGCGTCACTATCATTGCCCTGCAGTACCCCTGTTACTCCTGGGGTCGCAAGCTTCCCACCTCCTCCATGAGTCTCCAACTCTGTGCCTATAAGCTAGCCAAGTGGGCGGGCACCTTCTGACTCAATGCGTCGGCCACCACATTGACTTTCCCTGAGTGGTAGGAGATACTGCAGTCATAGTCCTCTAGGAGCTCTAACCAACGTCTCTATCTCAGGTTGAGCTCATTCTGGTCAAACAGGTACCTGAGACTCTTGTGATCTATGAAGATCTCGAATGTCTCACGGTACAGGTGATGCCTCCATGTCTTCAGCGTGAAGACAACTGCTGTCAGCTCTAAGTCATGAGTGGGATAGTTATGCTCATGGGGCTTCAATTGCTGCGGAGCGTAAGCGACAATGTGACCCCGCTGTATGAACACACCACCCAACCCCTGCAACGAAGTGTCAGTGTAAACTACGAATCTACCACTGCTGTTTGGAATGGTAAGCACAGGAACTGAAGTCAGTCTCTTCTTCAACTCCTGAAAGCACGTCTCACACTCATCTGTCGAGGAAGAGGACACGCCCTTCTGGGTCACTATAGACATCCTTTGAAAAAATATCAAAATCATCTATTTAGGTAAGATTCTTTAGGTAAGATTCCACCTTGGAGCTTGATATCAAAGGCATGCAAAGTATTCAAAATTCAAATGATAGGAATTTCATTATCTTATATTTGGTTGGAATAGTTGATTAACTCGCTAAGGTTATATTTGGTTGACGGGTTAAGTATTTAACCTATCACTTAACTTACCTTCTAGTTACATTGGGTTAAGTGAACTTAACTCGAAATAAAATTACTCCACATTTTCTATGAAATAACTTTAATCTGTCAAAATATTTAAACAAATTAACTTATTTATTCCACTATTTATTCTACTTCTTTAAATTATTCCATAAATTCATTTTCCTTACCAAATAAAACATTAAAAATTACTTTACCAAATATTTTTAATTAGCTAGAATCAGAATGTGTCATTAGAAGCCTCAAACTCTATTATTTTGATTGATATTTGGCATGTATCATGCAAGTTACCACTTTGATAAAGATTTAATAAAAGAATATTTATAAACAATCAATCAATTGTTTGCCAAGTACTCTTACAAGACATAGATCTACTTCAATCTAGAGATAGGAAACGGGACCAACTCGAGTCCACGTGGTTCCTTATGTTCTTTCCCACATTTATGCATCGTATATTGCATTCAACTTTTAATATTCCAACTGCAACTTTGCATCTTTTTCGATTCACTAATGGGATTGCATGGTAGTTGCTATCACGGAGTTATTGCATTCAAACTTTTGATATTCCAATTGCAACTTTGGCATCTCTTCAGATTCACCAATGGGATTGCATCGTAGTGGCTATCATGGAGTTGGTAGTATCCAACTAACATTCAAAGAGTAATGGGACCGTATTCCATGCCCATCACATTTATGTTAAGAGAACAAAAAATGGATCGCATCGCATCGCAGCTGCAAGTCGTAACTTATGCGTGATTTTAAAGGCCACTCAATACGCTACTGCTCAGTGGAGTTGTACATGGTCGCTTGCATAAGGTAAATTTAAGTTTTGCAGCTACATGATCGCTTGCATAAGATAAATTTAAGTTTTATTTCGTTGGTGGATTAAGTAAAATTATATTAAATTAAATATTTAATCTGTTGCCTAACTCAATTTACGTTGGCATCTTCACTTAATTTGAGGTAAATAAATTTAATATGATATAAAGTTATTCAACTTGTATGTATAATAATTTTATCATATTAAAATATTTAAATAAATTAAATTACTTATTCTATTATTTATTATATTTATTTATTTATTTTTTTTTTCACAAACTTATCATCCTTAAGAAACATGAGGTAATGCTCATGAGCAGAAATCGGCAAAATCATGGGAGAGGTATTACTTTTCTACGAACTTAAACGTGGTTACAGTAATTGGATATTACAGAATAATTTAATAAATTTTTTGTTTAATGACCTAAGATCTCATTTAGGTAAATTAAAAAAAATAACAAATCCACCCATTAATCCTCTGAATAATGAGAACCTAAAAATAACCCAACAAATTATACGCATGTAACAAGCAATTTTTGGGTGACATGTAAAACTTCACGCTCGTTGGCCGCCTCCCCTCACAAAATTCACACACTAAAAAAAAATAGTTCGTGGATTCATTGACCATAATTGCAAGTAAGGAGAGATATACTCATCTTTGCTAAAATTTAGATGGATGTTTATCTAAAAGTTCCTGGGAACTTGTTTGCTTTCCATTCTTAACTCTTATTTAGATCTTTTAATTTTAAGATTAGACCATCTCATAATTAAACCTGCAATCTCAAGATAGAATAACGCCAAAGAAAGCAAGGGATTATCTTACTCTCGACTTTCACCCTGTTATTGTCACCCAAATTAAAAAATAATCTCTCCAACCCTTGATTGGTCCCACTACCAACCAAATAATATTTATCTTCTGTGACAACTTTATCGCATGGTACCACCTTTCGCAACTTTCAAAGATGATTCATCCAAATAAATAATATCTTAATTATTTTAATGACAAAACCCTTTTTTTTAAATAAAAGAGGAAAAAAAAAAGGAAAAGCAAAGCAACATCCGTCGTGCCGTTTCCTTCCTCGATGCACGCAGACACGCACCCCCTCCACGTCCAAAGAGAGATCGCGCATCACATTACGTACACACACGGCCCTAAGACCCCACCCTATCCACCACCAGTTAATCCCCACCGTCCATCTCCATATCCCGCCGTCCGTCACTCCACAGGCTCCCGCCCTTGTACGTCGTCATACTAATACTGACCCCGCATTTCGCGTCACCACCGCCTGCACTGGTGGGTCACGTCCCACCCCCACCACCCCCTCCTTACATCATCCACCGTCCGATCGACTCCCCACGATCCCGACCGTTCCTCTACTTCCTATATAAATCCTTCCCTCTCCACTTCCGATGCTCCCCTCACGTCCGTTTTGCGTTGTGCTCTCTCCGTCCTCCGCTCTCCTCTGCTCTCTCGCTCAATCCTTTCCTCCCAACTAGAAACCCTAAAATGTCTTACGCTCCTCGCGGCGGGCGGCGCGGTGGCGGCGGCGGCGGCGGCGGCGGAGACTACGGGAGGCGAGGTGGCGGACGTGGTGGAGGTTACGGAAGGGGAGGCGGTGGAGACTACGGAATGGGAGGTGGTGGCGGCGGAGGCTACGGGAGGGGTGGCGGCGAACGCGGCGGAGACTACGGGAGAGGAGGCGGAGGACGCGGCGGAGACTACGGGAGGGGTGGCGGAGGGCGCGGCGGCGATTACGGCCGGGGAGGGGGAGGGAGAGGACGGGGGAGGGGGTTAGAGAGGCAGATGCAGAGTCTTAACCTTGCGGGTGGTCATTCGGCGGTGCCGATACTGGCGCCGCCGAAGGCTGAGTACAAAAGGGCAACGCCTTTGCCTGACAAGGGCGAGCTCAATGCCCTGAGGCCTCCCAAGAGGCCGGGGATCGGGAGAGTCGGTCATCCCGGCGTGGTCCGCGCGAACCATTTCCTCGTGGAGCTCACGAAGGATCTGCAGATATTCCACTACGATGTAAGCGTCGTTGGCTTCTCCAAGTTGGTGCCTCTTATGCGGGGCTTATGTTGATTGTTTGTGGGTTTCCGTTGCTTTAGGTATCCGTGGAGCTTGTTGGGTCGACGAGGCCGGCTGTTCTGTCGCTTGGTGCGAACCGCGCGATCCTGAACGAGGTGGTGGAGCAGTACGGTGAGAGCCATCTGGGTGGGAGCCTCCTTGCTTATGATGGAAGGAAGAATGTCTACACGGCTGGGCCCCTGCCGTTCGAGTCCAGCACGGCGTTTGTGGTGAAGCGTGCGAGCGACAAGGATGGGTGGGGGGATCCTTGAGTCTGCATGTTGGTAGTTCTATTTATTTATTTATGTTGCAATGTGGGTGATGTATGGGGTGTTTGGTGTTTCTGCAGGACTGAGGAGGAGTTCATGGTCACCCTCAAGTTCGCGGCGAAGCTCAACTTGAATGGTCTCTCCCGGTTCCTTTCCGGGAGGGACAGGGAGTGCCCGCATGACACCATCCAGGCCCTGGACGTTGTTCTGAGGACACTTCCCTCTCAGAGGTGATCATGGCTTCTAGTTTATGGTTTTCTCTCTGTTTTTTTCTTTTACTGGTTTGGCATGGTTGGTTTTGCTCTAACTTTCTTTGTTTTCGTGGCAGGCACGTGACGGTTTCCAGGTCGTTCTTCTTCACAGACGGGGAGAGCCACGGGAGTCTAGGCAACGGGGTCGAGTGCTGGAAGGGCTATTACCAGTCCCTGAGGCCTACGCAGATGGGGCTGTCGCTCAACATTGGTGAGTAATGCCGGGCTGTTTGTTTTTGCGGCACAGCTACGGCCTCCACCAAACGGTGGCTTGGCCTCGAGCTGCCAGAAAAAGCCCTGGCCATGGCCAGAGCAGTTATAGTGGTAACGGGTCTTGGCTGTTATCTCAGTTATAGTGGCCGGGCCAAACGGGCAACAGTTTTAACCACTATGGACGCAACTCATAAGCAAAAACAAACGGCCCTGTTGGGTAAAATGGTGTTCATCTGTGAACGCGGCTGTCTTATGTTCTCTGGTTTGACGTGCAGACCAGTCGGCGACGTCGTTTCTGGAGCCGAAGGTCGTAGTTGATTTTGTTGTTGAGTTTCTGAATCTTCGAGACTTGAATAGGCCCTTGTCCACGACTGATTCGGTGAAGGTGGATATGTTGGTTGCTTCTTTTGTTGTTTTTTTTAATAGTGATCTTTTTGTGCCATTTCTTTGTCCGATGATGCTAGTTTCATAAAAAACTGGATCATGGGACGATTAGTCTACCTGCTTTTATGGTGTAACAGATAAGAAAGGTTCTGAGGAACTTAAAAGTTAAGACTACGCATAGACCTTCAACCTATCGAGTCAGAGGATTGTCTCATTTACCAGCCAATCAATTGATGTATACAAGTCTTCTTGTGTCTAACATATGTGCTCTTATGCTAGTTTATTTTTTTTTTCTTCATTTGATTATCTTAGTCTGAATATGCTGATGATGCAGGTTTAATCATGGTGATACAGAGCTTTCTGTTGCCCAGTATTTCAAGGAGAAGTACAACCTTCTTCTGAGATATCCTCACTTGCCTTGCATCCAAGCTGGCAGTGAAAAGAAGCCAACGTTTCTACCCATGGAGGTAGTTTTTGTAGTTTGAGATTACAATATTTACCTGCTTTAAGTATTAGTGCCTGGTTTTGATGGGTTGCTTATATGCAGTATTGTAGAATTGTTCCTGGCCAACGATACAGTAAAAAGCTTAATGAGAGACAGGTTCGGTTGATGTTGGATCAAACACGCAATAAACCACTTGTTAGAGAGCAGGACATTTGCCATGTAAGTGTTGTTACTCTTGCAGGCTGGTTCTCTGAGCGTTGGACCTTTTTTGTTGCTTGTAATGTGTTCAATTTTGGCTTATATTGTTTTTGGACTGTGAGGTTGTTTGCAGTGTTGGTTAACCATGGCATTTGTACAGATGGTAATGCGGAACCAATATGAAAAGGATGATCTGGCAAGAGCATTTGGAGTCAAAGTGCGCAATCGAGACACAGAAGTCAAATCTAGAGTGTTGCCAGCACCATTAGTGAGCATTTGTTGCATAATTATATTCTTTCAGTTACATTCATTGCATGGTGCTCATTGGTGGTCATTTTTGTGATATTGGCAGTTAAAATATGGAGTGAACAGCAAAGATGTTACATTGCAACCAGGTTTGGGCAAATGGAATATGATGAACCAGGTGCTCATGTTTCCTTACATTGCTATTTCCCTTGTTTAAGCTCCACATATGGGTTGATTTTTGGGTATTCAATATATTTCTAGTGGTGGATATGTCCTACTTGTTTGGCTGTAGTTTCGAAGGTATCTGTTGTTACTCCTGCATTCGAGAGATATGTCATTTTTCTTTCTTTCAGGATTTTTAATAATATTTGGTTCACGTTGTCTTTGATCTGCTAAAATTGACTTTTCCTGCAATATAGTTATCCAAATTACTAGGTTGTTAAAGTTATCTGGCTCGTCTCGTGGGTGTTTCTATGTTGATAAAGCTTTAATAAGTGTGCCTCTCACATGCAATTTGTTTCTTGAGATATAGTTGATGAAGACTTTGGGTTTTAATAAACAGCTTTTGCCGATATCAAGACTAGTGGGAAAGTAGTTTAATCGAATGTCTTTTAGTCTCTGGGTGTTTTTTATTTTTGTCTTTTTCGACTTGTATGTTTAAATGCAGCGGATGGAAATTGGTGCGCGGGTGGATTTTTGGGCATTTCTCAATCTTTCTTTCCGTACAAATGCAAACGATGCTGAGAGATTCTGTGAAGGGCTAATTGGAATGTGCATGAAGACTGGGATGGTATCAGCCATTATTTTCCTATATGTTTCAAGTCAACGTATGCTTTGATGTGCACTAAATAAGGTTTCATGTGAACCCTGTTTCAGCAATTCAATCCGGATCCTGTTGTACTGGATTGCTATCCTAGGGTGGGTGAAAATGTTGATGTGGCTCTACGAAACCTTAAGGATCAGAGTTCTGAGTATTTGACCAAAAGGGGCCAAAGTGGCAAGCATCTCCAATTGTTGATTATTATGTTACCTGATCAGTCTGGCTTTTATGGTATTGAAATATACTTCTTTCAGTTATGTTAAGAACTTAAAATCATCATTTTTTAAAAAATATACTGGTTGAATTGTATTTTTTATTGCTTAGGTTGCATCAAGAGAATATGTGAAACCGTGCTTGGTATTGTTTCCCAGTGCTGTCACCCAAAAAATCTGCGGAATAGGAGCATGCAACAATATTTTGAAAATGTTGCCCTAAAAATTAATGTCAAGGTGGGCCTTTTTTTGGTGAAATGTTGCGTACTTTTTTAATCCTTAGCCTGTACTATTTTATTTTTAATCACTGCAAGGTTGGTGGAAGAAACACTGTTGTTAGTGACTATTCCCAAATTGCACGTCAAGTACCTTATGTAACTGATAAGCCGACAGTCATTTTTGGTGCTGATGTAACTCATCCTCAACCTGGAGAGGACTCAAGCCCATCCATTGCAGCAGTATGATTATCACATAGTTTCTTTCCACTTTCACTTGAATATTTGTTGTGAACCTGAAGTCAGGCCTTTTGCAATTGGAATAGGTGGTGGCATCGATGGATTGGCCGGGGATTGCAAAGTATCGGGGCTTGGTATCTAGTCAGGCTCACAGACAGGAGATTATCAGTGATCTTTTCAAAACGACTGTTGATTCTCATGGCAATGCTGTTGCTGGTGGAATGATACGGCAAGTACCTAGTTGCTTTTCTCCTAATCAGGAAGCTTTCCTTTCTAACTTGCTATTTCTCTTCTATTTTAGAGATCTGCTCATTTCTTTCTACCAACTGAACAGTCGGAGGAAGCCGGATCGTATAATATTCTATAGGCAAGCAAATAGTTCTTGGCTTGTGCTTTGCTGCTGGTAACTGTCTCTAATAGTTGATTTCAACAGGGATGGTGTTAGCGAAGGACAATTCAATGATGTTCTGCTATACGAGATGCATGCTATCCGCAATGTTGGGTCTTTTCCCATTTGCAGCTTTGCTAAGATTTGCCACCCGTAACTATTGTCCCTGATGTGTCAAATGATTTTATGTTAGGCATGTGCCTCTTTGGAAAGTAATTACCATCCTAGGGTGACGTTTGTCGTTGTGCAAAAGCGTCACCATACCCGTCTTTTCCCATCTAACAATGCAGCGTCTGATAAATCAGGAAATGTGATGCCTGGTAATGCATTCTTCCACCTTGCCCTCGGTGGTTTTATCTATTATTGTTCAGATATAATTTGTGTACCAAGCTCTACTCTTCTGGAAAATAGGAACTGTGATTGACACAGAAATCTGTCATCCCACGGAGTTTGATTTCTACTTGTGCAGCCATGCAGGGATACCGGTAACTGTACCTGTATGCTTTCAAATCTTCTTTCTTGATGACATGCATTCCAAACCGTTGTTTTAAATGGTTTTAGGGAGCAACTATTAGACCAACACATTACCATGTGTTGTATGACGAGAATGAATTCTCAGTGGATGCACTACAAACTCTTACAAACAATCTATGTTACACGTAAGTCCCCAACCAGTCAATTTTTGCATACTACTTATCAACATGCCACCCTTTTAGTTCATAGCTCCATCATGATTGCTGTTTAATGCTTAATTGAGAAATCTTGTAGGTTTGCAAGATGCACACGGTCAGTTTCTGTAGGTGAGTTGAAATGCATTTCTAATGAGAGTTTACTACAATAACGATCGGGGTTTCTCAATCATGAATACCTTGTATTTGTTAGGTTTATTTTTAATTTTATTTCATTTAGTCCTTTTAACTTACGACCTGCTCTTCCCTTACTACAGTGCCACCTGCCTATTATGCACACCTCGCTGCTTTCCGTGCTCGGTACTACATTGAGGGTGATGCCTCCGACGGTGGTTCAACCGTGAAGGGCTCTGCAAGGTCAGGTGGTGAAGGGATGGTGCGTGACCTGCCCAAGATTAAAGATAATGTCAAGGAGGTTATGTTCTTCTGCTGAAGATTTTCGGGTAGAATTCTTTCACGTCTCTATGTTTCTTGATAATTTTTCTAGGTGATGGTAGACATTCCTTCCGATTCGAGCCTTTTTTGGAGGACGAGTATAGCATTGCTTAAATTATCTTCTAAGATTAACGGATACTTTGATAAAAGTTCTCGTGTCGTCAATTTATTTTGAAGATCAATGGTAGATATATAGTTGATGGATGTGTATCTTTGCTGTAGCGTTAAACTACGAATTCTCATATGGCAAAAAAGAAAAATACTAATCAGCTGTTGCCATTTTTTGGTTCATATATACATCTACGAATTCTCATATGGAAAAAAAGAAAAATACTAATCAGCTGTTGCCATTTTTTGGTTCATATATACATCCTTGGTGAAATTTGAAAATCTTTGTTAGATTATCATGGCTGTTGATTTAATGTCGAATGATCAAGGGATATATGTATAGGGAGGTTTTGAGGTACGTATATATTTGATGGTTGTCTAAGTTGTGGTCGAGTGCGATTTCAATTGGAAGCGGTGTGGTATTAGGTATGATTGTGGCTGTGTGAGTTGGTACATAATAATTTCGTGTGTCCCAATGTTGGTTTGTAGCGTCGATGTGGGTTCATGTTTTCCTGTTTTCTTCCAAAACTTGACGGTGTATTTTATCCTCTTTGAGATCTATGAATGTAATTATTAATTTATTGAGGTTTTCGTTTATTACTCAGAAGTGACATTGTCAATCGTTTGATTCGTTACTAGAGTCTCTAAGACGAAAAGGACTAGGTATTGGGCTTAAGCTTAATACGTAGAAGGAAGAGAAACTTAGAATTCATCACAAAAATCGTTGCGTAACTTTGTTTGCCACTTGAACCTCTTCAATGTGGTAATTAGTAAGGGTGGAGTTCGGTGCATCCATCCTAAGCGTGTCTATCCTACTGCATTATGTTTAACAAAGGCTACGTTCTCTCCTCTTCTTTGCACTATGGTTGGTATCTTCTTTTGACGTTGGTTGTAGCCAAAGGAGGAAACTTTTTGGTGCTTATCACTCTGTATCATTCTAATATAAAGAAATGGAGGTGACCTAAAATTTAGCGTTAGGGTTAGCTAGCGTGATTCTCATTAGGTAATTGATTTTTCCGAAGGTGATTTGAATTTGCATGTGCGAAATATTCTTGTATCCATCTAATGTGATTTAAGTCATTTATACTGGTGCAAGGTGCAAAGTGATTTTATAGATAATTTTAATGGTCGGCATGTTTTCGTTGATGTAAATAGCGGTGAATTTTATCATATGTAGGTACTTTTTAATATAAAGGGGAGATGACACGGTGAGGATTATGTTAACATGTCTTTGTATTGCAAGATGTGTTACATTCTGTCTTTGTATCCGTGTCTTATTCTAATATCCTTGAAACGAATATGCAGACTAACCAATGACGGTTGGCCAAAGAAAGAAATTTTTTACCGTGAAATGTTTGCAATATAAAGAGGTATTGTCGATCTGTCGATTGTTCCAGGTTGTTCAAGTTTGTGCATGTAAAATTTGTGTGAGGAGAGCGGCTACGATGCTAAACACTTAACTGATGCTAACGAATTACGTCATGTAAAAAGTTCCAAGATACGTTATAGGTGGTACGAAAGTACGTCTAAATCAATTGAGGATCGTAAGAGAGGAGAGCTTGTCCTATGATTAATATCTTATCACGTTTAAAAATAGTTTTACATAAAAAAAAATTATGAAGATCGGTGGTTGAATGGAAATGATTGAAAATGATTATTTAATAGCTCTGGCTACGTTTCTAAGGTTAGCCTTCTTCGTCAAACTTGGATTTATGTCTGAGTCGTGATAAGTGTTATCTGACAAGAGGAAGAGGCTTCATTTGGGATGGTCAAAGATATGATTGTTAAGTATGTTAGTTGATTAATTGTATTTTGATAATGATTTTAAAATTTTAAACGAGGAAAGTTGTAACGCTCCTAAAAATGAGTATTTCAATAAACAAGATCAAGAATTATTAACCGTATACCTAATAAGTTGTCAAAATTGGTTTCATTACACAAGATCTCCTGAGGAGGGGTTGGTGTCTACCTTGCATGTTCTACCTTTGCACGAATGAATGGGAGCACTAACCGTTCCATATTAAACTGCAATTTCATTGGGCAGACTATCAATAGCCTTAACTGCCAAAAATAACGTAACTACGACTTTTTGTTTCGGATGGGAAAGAAACATGCAATAGACTCTTACGTGATAAACTAGCAGATGCGATTTGAATCGTGCCCAAAATATAATAATTCTTAATATTAATAAACAATAGCTGATAGGGTATGCACTCTTTAGTGTTGATTTTTGTTCTCGTCTTATGGTTGATTTTTCAATGTTTGTGTTCCTCAAATCAGCCCTCTCTCCCCTTTTCTTCTCCTAATTTTTCCTTTTTATTGGTGGCATCACTTGTGACGTATCACTCCTTGGTTCTAAATTTACATCAGTATAAAATAATTTGTAATCATATGCACTTGATTCTAAATATGTAATTTAATTTTAAATTATTTTACATTGATTTAAAATTAAATTACACCTAAAATGTATAAGTGTAGAAATTTCTAGAATGACATGGAATATATGGAGATATCTAAACTCACACTACTTGCTTTTAGATCATAGACGTGAAAATAATCTCTGAATGCATTCTGTGTTTTTTTTTTCTTTAAACTCGAATGTTTCATTAAGGGATTGAAAGTGATTCAAAGGATGCAGCTGTGTATGGCAAAGGGAAAGAGCAACCTCGACACTCTTTAGAGGGGCGGGGGGGAAGGGAGGATAAAATAAAAATAAAGAAAACATAAAAAAACATCCGATACATTAAATTAGATGTAGGATAGTGTACATCACATATCGTGTGCAGGACATTGTTGACATTATCGACTTCAAAGGTAGATTGGCAACGTCCTAGAAGATCCAAGTTTCACGACACTCGTTGAAGACACTCTAACCACCACCATTGCATCGGGCACAACCACCACCACCATGTGTAACAATACAGTAAGCTGCGATAACCACCTACAAGGACACCTCAACCAACAATCACGCTACATTAGCAAGTAGAGCAAAGAGATAGCCTGCTAGGAGTAATGCATCAGTGACACCACTCTAGCAAGAACGATATCAAACTTGTCGACAGTGTGAGCACAGTTACGGTTGAGAGCAAGAGGCAAAAGCTAGACAACGAGAGGGCTCCCAAGGAGTGTGGATAGAAAAAGGCATAGTGATCGACAAAAAGTAGTAGGCAAGAGGAAGAAGAGGAAGGGAGGAAGGGAGGGGTTGATGGCGATGGAAGGCCGGATGGGCCCCAACAGTCCTGATTTTGGGGAGAGGGGTCTCGCTTGGGTTGGTCATTGGGGTATGGTCATTGGATGCCTATTGTGTTAGTTTCCTCCTTTTCAATATGTAAGGTCTCCACCTTTGATAGCTCCCGGATGAAGTCCTATGCCACTCAATTCATATGGCCTTAAATTTCTCTCTGGTCACTTATTTCCAAACTATTTATTTTGTTATCCTTATCGTATGGGCAGCGAGCTTTTTGCTTAATTTTCCTTTCAACCTGGCTATATTGGGGGCTATTTTGTGAAAACTTTCTAATTCAGCTGGATGAAAGACATCCAATGATCCCAAATGCAGCAAATAAAAGAGGCCTCAAGACAAATCAAGAAGAAAAGGAACATGCAAAAGTGAAAATAAAGAAGTAGCTTCAACATTTGGTTGAATCCCTAATGTTTTAAAATGCTCTCAAGTTAAAGATGATGACTATCACGATGGAAGCTAAACGGTCCTCATGGATGAGAATTCGAGAAGTATAACCTTGTGTTAATTGTGTTCTGTGCCTCTTGCATGTATCCCAGACAATAAACATTGAAGATGCAAATAAAAGAAAGGAAGAAAGTTACAATTAGAAGAGGTGGACCCATTTTCTGACCTAGACCTTTATAGGAGAGCTAGACCTAGGTCCCATTTATCAAGGAGAATAAGTTTATGAAATAAGTAGAGAATGAATGAAATAAATAATGAAATAAATGAGTTAATCCATTTGAGTTTTTTAGTGGATTAAAATTATTTTATAGAAAGAGAAGGATAATTTTATCTTGAATTAAGTAGAACTTAACTTGATACAAGTGTAGATCAAATTAAGTAATAGATTAAATATTCAACCTGGCACAATTCTGCTTAATCTATCAATCAAACAAGATCATTTGCATCAAAGAAGAAAAGGCAGCATGTTGATTAATTGCCACACATTTGTTGCTGCTACTTTGCTTAAGCCCACCTTATCAACTTACTTGACTCCTGTCCTCTTTTTAGACAACTTTAAATCAAAGTAGACCTAGATATCGATCCAGGTGTTCTACTTGGTCTCCATAAGTTCAAATTGGCTCAAGTTGGGCTTGTGAGTCACACAAGTTCACTCATGGCACATTACTTAAAAGTGTCAATAGGCTAAATATGATATAGCAATCAAAATCAACTAAAGCAAAAATGACAAGTAATGGAATATAGCTTAGATTTGGGTGGATATTTTTTTCGATAATAAGCATGCAATTTTCTAGAAAGCACATGTTCAACCCGTACACATGTAGACATATACATAAAGATATAATTTAGTATACTGGTTGAGTTCTTGAACCAAACTCACCTAAAGGAGAAGGCCAACTTGGGAGTTGAGCTTGGGCTCGATTCAGGTACTCATTAAACTGAGCTCATGAGTCCTTGTTGAATGAAAGTATAGTTTCAACTTGTGGGACTCAGAGTTAGATGTCTACCCCCATGCTGTAGATAGCAGGACACTTGATTAGTGAAGGTCTCTTGGTGTAGATAAGGGTTGAGCATCCGACCAAGGCCCCTCGCATACCACACCCAAACCTAGGTCTAAGAATTTAGCTCATTTACTAAATGGATGATGATTAAGGTCTAGGTTGCTAGCCTGGCCGTTCAAAACCCACATGGTTTATAAAAGCATAATGTATATATACATGACAAAGAAAAGATCGTTTGTGGTCAATCCTAAAAAATCAAATCCCACGAATATCTTTGTCAAAAAAGCACAACTAACCTTTTTTATCTTGCCTCCACGAATATCCAACTTCATTAATATATATAGTGATACAACTAATGTAAATGTGCCAATGTTAAAAATTTATAGCTTGCTCAGTTTATGGTTATAATCAATGGTTTAAATATTAGATCCATGAGTGAATTGGTCAAGTTTTAATTTTAATTTTTAGTGGTTTAACTACTAGTTCGAATTGGTGGTGACGTTATCATTAGAATTGAATTATGAAAAATCAAATTGGTCATACTTAGGTTTGATTTGTATTGATCCAATCAAGTTGAACATAATTATCACAAAATATTACTTTAAATATAAAATATCAAATCATACTAGAAAATAAAATGAAAGTATTAAAGATTTAAACTAAAAGGTATAAGGAAAGTATATAGAAAAAGAAAAATTAAGTTGTAATAAGGAAATTGTGGATGACGGACGACGATGGGAGTTGCGGATGGTGCTGCGGATGGTAGTGGGAGGCGTGGCAGTGGCTGCACGACAGTGGGAGTCGACGATGGTGGTGCAGCGGTGGGAGTCATGGCAGTGGGAGTCGACGGTGGTGGCGCAACGGTGGGAGTCACGGTAGATGGCGAGGGCAAGGAGTCACTGCGATGGCTATGTGGCGGTGGGAGTTGACAGTGGCGGCACGATGGTGGGAGTCGCAACGAATGGCAAGGGCAAGGAGTCGCTGTGGTGGCTGCGTGACGATGGGGCGCGGTGGTGGGAGTCGATGCCTCGACGGTGGCTGTGCTGGGAGTCGATGAAGGTTTGATGGAGGCACTGCTGTGGGAAGTTGGGATTCGAGTAGAGGGAGGTTGCGAATAATGGCGAGTGGGTGGGAGTTGGGAGTTGATTGGGCTCCTTTGACTTCAAATTCAATGTTGGTCTTTTTTTTTGTGGTTTGGACGAGTGGATCGTCTAGCTCTGGTTCGTCGGTCACACCGATTTGACTTCGATCGATTTAAGTCTGGCTATAGAAAAATCAATCCAATTTGACTGATCTATCATTGATTTCGATTTAATCGATTAGACCAACCAATTCGATCTGATTTTAAAAATTTTAATTATAATGACAAGTAAAGTACTTTTATTTTCATTTTCTATTAGAATTAAGTTATGTAAATCTTCATAACATCGTCATTTTTATAAATTTTAATTAACTCATACGCTCGATTCTATGCCTATTTGCTTAGAATACATGAATCGTGAACTTTAATCTCCTTTTTAAGTAATAAATGGATTCAACTTAATTTAATCCTCCCATTTATTTTGAGCCGAGTTCAAACTTGCACCAATTTTTTTACAAATTAATGGAACCGACCGACGAGTATGTCAACTTAAATGGGCTTGGGCCGAACCGAGTGACCTTGTGCTGAGAAGCACCATAAGCCCGCCCACGGGGAAACCAAACTAAACACTCACATCTCTATCGGTCTATCCACTCTCTATTCCTTCGTTCCCCACTCTCCCTCTCCCTCCCTCCCTCTCTCTCTCTCTCTCTCTCTCCCCACCTTCGCTGTTGCCGCCAACCATGAGCTCGAGGGGCAGCAGGAAACGTCGCCACCCTAACCACCACCCCTGGCAGCCCAACAAGAAGCGCTTGGCGACGGCGGACGACAGGTCATCACCACCCCCTCCTCCTCCGCCGGTCCCCTCCACCTCCCCCTCGCCGGTGCTCGTGGAGGGCCTCCCCCCGGGGTGCACCGTTCTGGAGCTCAAGTCGAGGCTCGAGATGTACGGCGCCATCTCCCGCATCCGCGTCGACAGCCCCGCCGGCCTTGTCACCTTCCGCTCCGGCGACTCCGCGCTCGCCGCCGCAGCCGCAGCCGCAGCTGCCGACCCGCTAGGAGGGATCTCGTTGCGCTCCCACAGGGTGAGACGAGACCGCCTCTTCTTCGTCCCCTCCCGTTTACCTGGAACGAAGCATTAGGGTTAGTTTACTTCTTCCAATCCAATCCTCGAGGAAGGACGAGAGAGATCCGAAGTTTTATGTTAGGATGGAAATCAGAAAGGGATGTTATTCCGGCGCTTTGTGTATCCAAAAGTGATCCTTTTCGGCACTTTACGCTGCTCCCCTCGGGGGAAGGAAGAAGGATGGATGGATGGAGGCCTTCTCTTGAAGATGGTTTCCCATTTGCACAATTTCGTTAGGCTCGTGAAGTCACTTAACTCACGTTTGTTCACCACTTAATCCACCATTCATTTGAATCGGGTTAAGAAAACTTAACCCAGTGCCCTACGTAGAATAAGTTTAACCTGCCTAAACTTTCAAACGACAAAACTCACTTATTCAATTGGTGGAATTGTGGGATATTGGTGTTTTGAGGGATATATGGGTCAAATTATGGGATAAATAGGGGTGTTTGGGGAAATAGGTGTGATAGATGTCTCACAAGAGGAGAGATAAATTTATCCCACACACCCACCCACCACGCCCCCGAATAATTCTCTGAGGATAACTTTATCCCAAGATGAAACTCGCCAAACACCATCCCTTTTTTTTTTGGTATGAATTTGGTGGTTTGATGGTTTGCTTTTAGCTAGAATTTTCTCTTTTGTAACTAGATGCTCTAGTTACCTTAGTGGTTTGGCAACTGTTGTGGTTACATTCACACTTGGATGTGGTTGGATTATGTGTGGAAGAATTCCGCATGGAGTATGATCACTTTTGGGCGAATAAAGAAGAGGGGCCTTGGAGGGTGGAGGGTTGCAGAAATGATGATGAGATGATTGGTTAAATGTAGATTTTGGTTCCTTGTTTCCTTTAGAATTTCGGGTTTGGTAGGTGATGTTCTTGCCTAGAAAAGGTTAATGAAGCACCATTGTTGGAGTAGTTTATTGGGGACAAAGTTCAAAATCTCTTTGGATATAATTGGATTGCAGTAATGGTTTTACCTTTCCATGTCATACGCTTGTTGTGTGTGGTATTTTCATAATCTTAGACTACCTTGAAAGATGCTTATAACTTGGAAAGAAATCGAAAAAGTCAATAGAGCTTGATATATATATATATATCCTAAGGCTGTGTTTGGATGAGGGCTATTAGCATTGGTTAAGTTTTAGGAGGTGTTAAGTTAGAAAGGGGGTGGATGTAGTGGTGAGATAAGTCGTAATGGATTTGGCATAGCAAAGAGAGGGTTGTACCTTTCAAAAAAATGATAAGAGAGGGTTGTAATTTATTTGTTTTATGTTGGACATTGGGTTATTGTTTTATTAGAAAGTGAAGTAGTGGTCGGATGTGATAGATGAGTTGACCTAATATAAGCAGAGATACAAATTGACAACACTTGTAGATCATGTCCATTTTATGCTCACTCTTCATTAAAAACTGCCAACTCACCCTATCCCTGCCTGCTAACCCAAAAATAAACAGAGTCTATGAATTTACACTCACCACTCATCTTGATGGCAAGAAATTTATTAATTTGGGGTGCCAGGTTGTGCATGTCTTTTTTGTAGTGGGTACAATCCCTGACAGCTCATGTTTCTTATGCCTTTTCAGCTTGTTTTCCCTTTCTAAATGAGTTGACACCTTTGTTGACGTTTAGAAGGAGCTACTTTTAATATCTTTTAAACACATCTTTCTTGTTATTTTTGCAACAATTTTGGATTATGAAGTCATGTTAGATCCATTTATAGGTTAGAATTGAAGTTAGTCTCAATTTTTCTATCTCCGACAGTGCTAACATTAACATAAAGGAACAGTTTAAGATTGCTGTGCTCTTCCCTTTTTGAAAAGGTAAGAGGGTGCATTACACTAGTGAGATGACTACCTTTAATTTTCTTTAACAAAATAATTCAGTAACTACATCGTACTCTACAGCCCCAGGAAAAGGGAGGCATCAAAAGCCACTCCATCAATATAAGGATACTCCTGACTAACTTTCAAGTTTCTCTTTAACCACAGCACTCACACAGCAACAGGCCTTGCCTTCTCCTTTCTTGTTCTAAAGTCATTTGCATCTCAAGTTTTAAGTGAAAAATAACATGCAGAGAGTGAATAGGTACGACTAAGGGGAGAGTCATGAGTGGGAGGGAGAGCCACCGAAAATGTGAGAGGGGAAAAGCCTCCATGGTAGGTCGGTCAGGGGAGGGGGAGGAGGGCGGTTGGATCGTGGTGGAGAGGAGGAGGAAGGGGTGCTTTGGAGCGGGGGTGGTCAGAGGAGGAGGATCGGGGAGGAGGGATTCGTGCTTCAAATGCCTTGGTCACGGACACTGGGCTAGGGACTACCATGACCCTTGGAAGTGCTGGAGGTGTGGAGGTTTCGGACACCGTAGCATGCTTTACAGTCGTGGTAGGCAAGTTGGAGCATTGCCCCCACCACTAGCGACGAAGGTCCCACAGGCGGAGGTTGAGGCGTTGTGGTCTGATGGGGCGGTGGTGTTGCGGGCTGCGGTTGAGGAGGGTCTGGTGGGAGAGGTTGTGGAGGGTCGACTTCATCGTGGGAAGGTTGTCGCGGCCCTAGGCAGTGTGGGGATGGAGGGGGTGGAGGTCTTGGCTTTCGACAAGAGAAAGTTCCTAGTCCTCGGCCTCTCATCTTCCATGAAGGAGAGGCTTTGTTTCAAGGAGCATCGGATGGAGGGGAGGTTGCGATGGCGGAGCCCTTGCATCCACGATGGGGCTTCATCGGAACGCCCTATCGAGCGACTGCTCGTTGAAGTGGTCACCATGGGGGTCCCATGGTGGTTGAGGACAGTGGAGGTTGTGGAGGCGGTGGTGACACCTTTTGCTCGGCTTCGGAGGTGTAGGAACGCTGGCCTCACCGCCCTCCCTTTGTTGGCGGATATTGAACCTAAGGTGGGTCTTCCCTTACTGGAGAAGATCACGCTTAGGCTTGGAGGAGCCTCTTAGGTGGTGACCTGCACACCGAGGGGGATGGCGACAGGTGAGGGAGCGGTCGGAGCTCCACCTACTAAGGCGGCACCGCGGGACGAGTCGGTAGCGCGGAGGCGTCGAAGGGTGGAGACTCGAATCGTTGCGGAGTTTGAGGCGTCGATCTCGAAGGTGGTGAGATTGATGGCAGAACATCAGGCACAGTCTGAGGTGATGATGGAGCTGCATGCGACGATTCGAGAAGCGAAAGAGGCGAAGTTGAATGCGAAGATCCAGCTGGAGACCTGTTCTGGGCATTTAAGAGGGACGTGGGCGGGGAGTACTGATCGAGTTTTCGAACCCGGGTATGAAGGAGGGGAGGACCCGCTTGCGGTGGGGCGTCCATTGGTTATTGTATCCGATTGTGGAGGGAGGGATCCGCCTGGGATGGGTTTCTTTTCAAAGTGAGATCTCAACCTGTATGAGATGAGTCCCCTACGTCTCAGCAGGGGGTGCCGCTGGGAGGGGCATTCGAGGATGGTGGACCGGAGATCGCTATTACGCCTCCCTCTGAGGGGTGATGTGGACCCGAGGCGAAGGCATCATCCCGGACTGCAGCGACATGTGTGACCGCAGCAGCTACCATGGCAGCAAAGGTGGAGGCTGAGGCGACATTGGAGGTGGCTGGGGTTGAGGTGGTGGTGCTATTCTCGGAAACAATGGTGTGTGAGGGCGACGAAATGGCACAACGGCGGAGATGGAGGCTGCGGAGCTTTTTGGGGAGGCGGCAACATCGGAGGAGGGGGCGGCGGTGGCTGTGGTGTCGAAGGTCAGATTGGCAACCGGTGTGCCAGGTCAGTCTGATAGCCTAGTTGGAGTTAGTATTGTTGGTTGGAAGCTGCGCATTGTGACCAGAGGTTAGGACGGCGACCTTCGGTACAATTGGAGATGGAGGTTTAAGAAAAATGGAAGGGGGGACTGGGTGGTGGTTGATGGTCGTGGGGGGACACTGCTGGTCCTGCGTAAGGAAGCTGGAGTGTTGGATGAGAAGGATGAGGAGCTGTGTTGGATGGCGGAGGCCGCAAGCTTCCGTTCGAACACGGGGGAGATCATTCAGTTTCCCAATGAATGGTGTCCTTTCTTGGAACGTCAGGGGTCTTAATGACCCGTTGAGGAGGTCGGCTCTGGGGAGTTACGTCAGGCAGTGGAGGGCGGATGTGGTGCTGCTTCAGGAGACGAAGCTGCCTGTGTGTGATAGGAGGTTATGGAAGGAGATTGGGGGTTCTTGGATGGAGGGGCTTTTGCCTCTGAATGCGGATGGTCGTGCAGGGGGGACAGTTGATTGGATGGCACGAGGATACGTTCACATTGGAGGATTGCTTCAGGGAAAGTCACATCATATTTGCCAGGCTGATCAGGAGAGTGGATGGGGCCAGAATGGCAATGACTAGAGTGTATGGTCCGTCGGAGGCTTAGGCAAGGGGTGTGATGTAGGAGGAGCTTGCGATGGTGGCAGTTAGGACTCAAGGGGTGCCATGGCTGATTGGAGGGAACTTCAATGTCATGCTGCAGGTGGATGATAGGCAGTGATTTAAATGCCGACGGCATACCATCAGCATGCCGTCGGCAAGGTCATTTCCGAGCAAGGGTCGTGCCGACATGAATAAAATGTTGATTTATAGGGATATCGTCGGCATGCTGTCGGCATGCCCTCGGCATGGTTGGCATGTTGGCGAAATTAGTGCCCATGCTGAGGTTACTGTTGATTTTTTTAATTACTTTTGCTATTTTTGTCGGTATGCATTGGCATGCCCATAGCATGCCCTCAGCATGCCCATCGAAAAACGGGCATTTCCACGGCATGCCCTCGGCATGTCCACAAAATGCACACTTGGAATTTCATCGGCACGGCATCGAAATCATCATTTCGAACCTTAATGATAGGCTTGGTGGGAAGGGTAGACAAGATCCTAGGTCGGAGAATTTTGCGGAGTTTGTGGCCCTGCACAACCTTGTTGACATGGTCCCGGTCTCCTGCACTTATAGTTGGAGGAATGCTAGCGGTCAAAAGTCCAGGATTGACATGTTCTTTTCCAGTGTCGAGCTGGTGGAGGCGTACCCGTTGGCGGATGCTTCTCCTATGGAGAGGCCTTTTTCTGATCACATGCCTCTCTTATGGAGAACCGAGGGGATCTTTTTTGGCACATATTTCAAGTTTGATAGATTGTGGCTGATGGAGAATGGCTTCAGATCATGGGTGGAGGAGATGTGGGGCTTGATGGAGGTGGAGGGGTTAGCAACTACTTGGCTGGCAAAGAAGCTGGTAGGTCTGCGGAACCTCTTGAGGGTCTACAGGAGGGAGATCAGGGAGTCCAGGCGTGGTGGGAAGGCAGAGGCGTTGGCAGAGATATCTAGGATTGACAGGTAGGAGGATCTCGGGTCCGTTTCTGTGGAGGATAGAAACTACAGGGAGAGGATGGTCCAGGTGGTGCATGAGGAGGACAAGAAGGTGGAGGTTGAAGGGAAGACGAGGTCGAGAGTCTCGAGACAAAGGTGCTTGCGGGAGGGCGATTCAAACGCCATATTCTTTCACTAGATGGTCTCGGCAAGGAGGAGGAACTGGGTTGAGAGTCTGTAGGTGGGAGGAGAGTCTTTCACTGGAAGGGAGGAGGTAGGGCGGGCAACTGCAGCATACTTCAGGGATTTCATAGGGAGGCAAAGCAAAGGGAGCTGGAGGTGGAGGGGGGAAGATGTGGCGTGCGTTTCGACGAATCAGGCCTTAAGTCTCACATCGGCCTTCACAAAGGGTGAGGTGAGGAAGGCAGTGTGGCGTCTCAATAGAGAGGGTTGCCCTAGTCCTAATGGGTTCCCCTTTGTTTTTTCAAAGAGTTTTGGGTTCTGGTCAAGTTTGAGGTGATGCACATGATGGAGGAGTTTGCGATTGGTAACAGGGGGTTCGACCAGTTGAATAGGTTCTAGCTGTTCTTACTGCCTAAGAAAGATGGGGCATAGGCGATTGAGAACTTCTGGCCTATTGCGCTGTCGAATGCGATTTATCTCATTGTCGCTAAGGCCTTGGCAAATAGACTCCGTGTTCTTCTAGATGATCTTAGCTTGCTAGTGCAGACGACATTTGTTCCAGGAAGGGGAATTCTGGATGGCTTCGTGATTGCCTTAGAGGCTCTAGCTGCTTGGAGGAGGGAGAAGAGGAAGGCCTTCTTGTGGAAGGTTGACTTCAGCAAGGCCTACGACTCCGTGCAGTGGGATTTTCTTTGGACATCCTTGGTGAAGAGGGGTTTTCCCCATATCTGGATTGATTGGATGAAGATGTGTGTAACTATGACCTCTTTCTCGGTCTTAATTAATGAGAATCCTGTGGGAGGTTGGGTGCAACCTAGGAGGGGGGTTAGGCAAGGCTGCCCACTTGCCCCACTGCTTTTTGTGCTGGCGATAGATGCCCTTGCAAGGTTGGTGCACAGGTCTTGTGCTAGGGGGTTGATAAAAGGTTTTGGGGCTGGGGCTGGGAGAGAGGTCCCAGTGTTACAGTATGCAGATGACACGTTATTTCTGGTTGAGGGGGATGTTCTAGAGTCAAGAAGGATGAGGATACTGTTGGAGCTCTTTGGAGAAGCATCGGGGCTGCGGATTAATGATCAGAAATGATGCTTTATTCTGCTGAACATGGCAGGCGAGGAGGTGGAGGCGATTGCTAAGGCTCTTAGGACTAGGGTGGGTGAGTTGCCCTAGGCCCTTGGTTTACCTGGGGCTACTATTATCAGATCGTCACCTTAGATTACGAGATTGGATTCCACTGTTAGAGAGAATCGAGAGGAGGTTGGTGGGCTGGTCATCTAAGTTGCTATCAGGGGGAGGTTGACATTGGTGAAGGCAGTTTTGTTGTCAATTCCAATATATTTCTTGTCCGTTTTCAAGGTCCCACATCAGGTGGAAAAGAAGATCATAGAGCTGATGAGAGACCTCTTTTGGTCTAATGTCGGGTCGGTGGGGAAGGGGATGAGGCTAGTGGCTTGGGAGGTGTGTCGGCCACTACAGGAAGGGAGGCTGGGTGTTAGAGATGTGGGGAAGGTTAATTTGAGCCTTCTTGTGAAGTGGATTGCGAGGTTAGTGGGGTAGGAGCAAGGTATGTTTGGTGACATCATACGACAGTGTTATGGTTTCTTTCACTTCTGGGGACCGTTGGAGGTTCCTCCTATAGGGATGTCCCATTTCCTCAGAGGCTTGGTGGCGGTGGTAGCAAGGGTGCGGTCTTTCTTCTCACCGGTCCTTGGGGAAGGTGATGCATTCCATTTTTGGCTTAATGATTGGCAAGGGGTTGAGGATAGCCTCAGTGACAGGTTTCCTCATCTATTCGGAAGGGCCGTGGACCCGATTGCTATGGTTGGTGGTTGTTGGGACAGAGCATGGTGTTCGTCTTTTTGTAGGGGACTCTCGAATCGGAGATTAGCAGAGTTTCAGCAAATGCTTCAAGAGCTAGAAGACTGGGCTCCAGGCGTAGGGGGAGACGCCCATGGTTGGGATGATGAAGATTTTACCGTTGCAAAGGTGTTCCGTAGGCTTGGTTCTGCCTCGCAAACGTGGATTTGGATCTCTCCAGAGGCTGTAGACTTCTATGGTTGGTAGAGTGCCCTCTCAAAGTCAAGATTTTCGCCTGGCTGCTGCGGAGGGGAAGGATCGTCACAAAGGTATGGAGGGTGAGGTGGGTCCAGACAGATGACGTGGGGTGTTTCCTTTGTGGTGAGGCAGATGAGGACGTGCAACACATCTTCTTCCAGTGCCCGTTTGCTGAGCAAATTTGGCGGAGAATGGGCCTCAACTGGATAGATCACCAGGAAGTGGTCAGTTTCTAGTCATCATTCCAGAGAGGCGTCATCCATGACGAAGCGAGCACTTTTCGGTCCAAGAGGGACAGAGCTAAGGTGTTGGCGGTGTTGTGGGGTATATGGCTAGGGAGGAATGGTGTGGTGTTTAGGGGAGACAAACCTTATGTGGAGAATTTCTTCTCATCCATCTCCTCCCAGGTGTCCTTGTGGGAGTCCTCTTTCTAATCGGGGATGTATTTATTTTGGTGATTTGATGAAATAAATTCGGTTGGTTATCTTTCGGATAACTGCTATTTTACTTTTCAAAAAAAAAAATTAATTGAAAATTTTCTTGGGAAAAAAAGGAATGCTTAGAATGCCCATGGGTGAAATGTGTAGGTGGCTGAAGGACAAAGCAATGCCAGGTTTTTTCTGTTACTGGGGTTATTGATGCCCATTTCATGTGAGAAAGGCTGAAATAAGTTGAGAGGGAGAGAGAGACCTCTACATCAATATCTCGCATCTGATATGGTATTGTGAACTGGATAATGGAAGCTTGGGCCGCTTCATTAAGTGTCAATCTGATTAAGCTGTACTTATAGCCCCCAAGACACACCTTTTTTTGTTTTATTTATTTTATTTGTTTTTTTTTGCCCGAAAAGGACCCCAAGACTCATGTCGATTTGTCTAAATGTTGAACCTGAGGATGGCGACATATGAGGGACATTTTGAGAGGAGGATCGCATATGTAAGGACGTGAAAACTATTTTAAGTGCTTAGTAAATGACTTCCCTCTCAATTCAAACACTTAGTGCAATTGGTTTTTTTGGGATACTCATGGAAATACATGATGCGAATAAAAGCAGGATATGATGCAATTGATGAAACTTAGGTTGGACTGGAGACCATTAAAACTTGGCTTTTGTTGTGGAAAAGATGATGGGACAAGTGATGTTTCTGTGGTCCTGTCGGGATGAGATCAACCATCTAGAATCTGAAGGGGATATTGGGATTCTCTACCTTTGAAGTATATTAATGAGGATGTCTAACAAAATAGTGGCTTGAGTTACAGGAAGTGGAAACAAGTTCTAGTGTCAATTTCTTTGTTCTTATAATGGCTAAATTCTCAACTGGGAACCCAGGTCCTTGTACCCTAAGGATTCCTCCGGTCATCAGAGAAGAGTTACGGGCTTTGGCATTTAAGATTTCTGAATTGTTCTTAGGCATGACGGGTGAATCATGAATGGTGAGTGGTGATGATTTCTCTTTTTGGCACATTGTGAGGATATCCGCAAGGGTTATCCAAGGTGTTAGAGAATTAGGAAAGAGATATTTTAGGATTAGTCAAAATAGGCAAAAGTCGTTTTATCTTTTTCTATTTTTGTAGAGATTTGATTTGATCTTATTAAGATTTTATATGATCAAGTTTGTTTTTAAATTTAGTTAACAGGATTAGGATTGCCTTTGTAATCTCCTCTATATAAAGAGGGGTTAGGGATTACTCTTTCCATGTATTCTCATTCTAACAAAAATCTAGTTCTAGAATTTTCCAACATGGTATCAAAGCAGGAATGGTCATAGGAAATCCCTTGGACGGTCGACCCTCTCTTATATATGGTCTTCTTCGTGCATTCTTTGCGTGCCATTGTCGTGCACCTCCTTCATGCATGAAGTGTAAACGCCCGAGGGTCTCTCCGGTTTGCACGTAAACTTTGCATACGCAACACATCTCACACATGCAAACAATCTTCTCAACGCACTTTAGCATGCCACTACCCTCTTTTGCACACACCAGCACGTTGCATAGCCCCTATGTGCACCAGCGTGCACCACTGCCCTCTTCCATATGCACTAGCACGTAACTCTCACCAACCCTACATGTGCTAGCGCACGACTTGCACTAACTCCGTGTGCATTTGCATGTGTTTTGTTGTGTATGCAGATGCACGCATCACGCGTGCCAAAACATGCCCCTTCACATGCGATCTCTTCTTGTGCAAGCAACCCGCGTGCATCTTTGCGCTTCCTCATGCAAGGTTTCATGATTAATTTCGTTGATCGAGATGTTTGCTTTAGGATCAACTTCCATTACTACTAAGGCTAAGACTTTGGCCTCTACTACTGTTGCAGTATTTCAAGGCACCTTAATCAAACTCAACAGTGCTTAGAACTACATCCTCTGATCCAAGGCCTTCAAAATATTTATTAGAGGCTAGAAGAAACTCTATATTCTAATCTAAGGAAGAACCTAACTCCAAGGTTAGAGACTACGACATGGCATGTTTGGCAATATCATGTGCAGCTGCTATAGCTCCTTTGCATCTTGGGAGCCTTTGGAGTCACCGCCTACCGCCTCCAGGGTCATCTTTCTTTCTTAAAGGATTGGCGACTGCGACAAGCGAGGTGCGCTCCTTCTTTACTCCTGTGTTGGGTAAGGGTGATGCCTTCAGATTCTAGCTGGATGACTGGCAGGGAGTTGGTATGCCCATCAAAGATAGGTTTCCTTGTCTCTTTGGGTGTGTGGGGAGCCCGTTAGCCCTGGTCAGAGACTGTTGATCTGGGGTCTGGTGTCCTATCTTTCGGAGGTGTCTGTCGGACCAGAGATGTTTGGATTTACAGAGGCTGTTGCAGGAGCTGGAAGGTTGGGAGCCAGAGGTGTGGGGGGGGGGGGGGACACGTGCAGTTGGGATGAAGGCGAGTTCTCAATGGCAAAAGTCTTCAGCAGATTGAATGGTAGTGGGGTTGGCGCAAACGTAGACCTTTGGAGAGACTGCAGGCTGATCTGGGAGGCAAAGTGTCCGCTAAAGATAAAGATTTTTATGTGGCTGGTGAGAAGGGGGAGGATAATGAGAAAGAAATGGAGAGCGAGGTGGATTCATATGAATGATATGAGTTTTCTTTTATGTGGCAATGCGGAGGACATTCGGTACCTCTTCTTCCGGTGTCCTTTTGTGGAGCAAGTGTAGCAAAAGATGGGGATTGACTATGTTGTTCCTCGAGATGAGCCTAGCTTTTGGTCGTCTTTCTGTAGAGAGAGTGCTCATGTGGGCCACAATGCTTTTAGGTCCAAGAGTGACCGTGCGAAAGTTTTAGCGGTGTTGTGGGGTGTTTGGTTGGGCAGAAATGGAGTGCTTTTTAGGGGAGAGGCACCCTATGTTGAAAACTTTTTTAATTCCATCATGTCCTAGGTGGAGTTTTGGAGGTCAAGGATATGACCATGTTGTAACTTTTTCCTGTTTTGGATTTGAAATGAAATGATCTCAGATGGTTATCATGTGGCTAACCACCCTTTTCCTTTTAAAAAAAAACTATTTGCTTGTGAGTTGGCTTATGAACAACATAGAGTTGAAGATTGCAGCTAATAGGTTGTATAAGAAGAATGCGAATGATATGTGGGATAACTTAGCTAAGAAGTATTCCTAGAAATCCAATGACTCCAGATTGATGGATGTCTACTGTAGTCGTAGGATGTGGTCCACCAATCATGGAAACCTGTCCTTGGTTAACTATTACACGACCATGGAGTCCCTATACGAGGAACTTGTGATCTTCCAGCCTTCCTGTTGCGATGCCCAAATGTCTCAAAGGATTAAGGCATAGACCTACAGGTTCCTTGACGAATTAGGTCCTCGCTACCAATTTTCCAAGGACCAACTATTATCCCCTAACGTGATATCGAATATGGAGACAATTTAGAATTGCCTTTAAAAAATCAATGCAGATGTCTCCTCAATGGTCTTCCTACCTCTACATTTAACACCTCGGTCCTTATTGCTTTTGGAGGGCAAGGTGGTTGTAGTGGTGGATGTGGTGGAGGAGGCCAGACTTGCTCTCCTTGTATTCATTACAAGAGGACAACTCATCCATTTGACAAATGCTGGGATAAGTTTGGTTCGGTAGGCCCCCGTGAGCAAATTAGACTACTACAGAGTCAACTGCTACTGAGACTAGGACAAACCGGTCCCCTTTCCAGTTTACTTCCGTAGAATTAGAGCTTTTGTGTTCTCTATTGAGAAACAAGACCTCCACTACTGCCTGTGATTTAAATGCCGACGGCATGCCGCCGGTAAGGGGTTTTTGGAGGGAGGGCATATCGACACAAAGGTAGTGTCGGTTTGCAGGGAAACCGTCGGCATACCGAGGATTTCGCCGGCATGCCAACAGTTATCGAGGAAACGTCGGGATGCCGACGGTTGTTGAGCGACACTGGGAATGGCTGGGAACTTTGAAAAAGGCTGAGCGGCGGGAACTCTGAAAAACGATGGCTGACTGGAGGGAAAAATCTGGGAGGTGGGAATGGCCGAGCGGCGGGAAGTTCGGAAATGGCTGGGCGGCGGGAACTCTGAAAAATGACTGGAGGGAAAAGTCTGGGAGGTGGGAATGGCCGGTCACAGACACACACACCTCTGCTATTATGTGCTTAGGAATGTTTCCAGATGCGTGTGACTGCTACTTCTACTATGACCCTGAGTTTATTGTCTGTAGCTACTACTTTTATGTCATTATGTCCTATTGCTACTCTACCACAGCAATTAGTATTCTACGGCGACTGCTACTTATATTATAGTCTACATTGCTACATGCTTCTCCAACTACCTACGTTAGGGGGTAGTTTTCGTTTTGCCTGCCTCGTTCAAGTTGGATGTTATACATTGTACGCTCTAACTTGGGGGGAGTGTTAGAGAATTAGGAAAGTGATATTTTAGAATTAGTCAAAATAGGTAAAAGTTATTTTATCCTTTCTATTTTTTGTAGGGATTTAATTTGATTTGATTATGATTTGATATGATTGAGTTTGTTTCTAAATTTAGTTAGTAGGATTATGATTGCTTTTGTAATCCCTTCTCTATATAAATAAGGGTTAAGGACTACTCTTTTCATTCATTCTTGTTCTAATAAAAATCTAGTTCCAAGATTCTCCAACACAAGGTACCCTTGTAATTCTTCTCTTGTGATTGATCATAAAAATGCCCAGGTAAGTGCTTATCGGTATTCATTTTTCCTGTTGAATTGCTCTGACCAAAGGCTGGATCATTTCTTGATGATTGTAGAGGCTACTTACAAGCCCATCATTGCTCTGTGGGGATGAGAGTTGAGAAGATATTGTAGATTAATTTGGGGGTTGAGGATACTTTTGAAGGTCAAGGTTTTTACATTGTTGATGCAGTGAAATCATCAAAATACAAGGGTATTAATCCCAATGGGTGCCCGTGGCACATTTGTCTTGTTCTTGTTGTAGGATATTGACCATTTACGTCTCTGGTACCTGCTTTTCTATGACGTTCGGTTGAAAGGTGCCTTGTTGTCTATTAGAAAATACCTCTTTTCAACTGGTTTGGAGGTGATTTTTCCAGCATCATTGGTGTTTAGGTGAAAAAAGAACACACTTCACCTACCTCCTGCGGGCTTTGTGGCTTTGGAGAAATGCAACTTTACTTGGAGATGGCAGATTCTATGTAGAAAATTTCATACCACAGGGAGTTTCCTATGGTTGTGGAAAGATAGTTTGTATGCTGTGTCATAGGATGTAATTGCTAAATGATTACAGTGAAGTGGATAACTACTGATCTTGAGTAGTTATTCATTTACCTACCAAGAGAAAGAGGAAGAAGAAAGGCATAGAGAATACAGTGAACAAAAATACAAAGTATAATCACTCGTTTCAGATCTAAATTAGTTAGTATAATCAACTTGCATCACCCTTCTACAAGAATGAAAATTTTTAAGATGTTACTTAAGCAAGAATCACGAATATGCTATTTGAGCTTTGTTCTTATGTTAATATGCAATCCAAATACTCAAAAGTCCGAACCCATTATTTTTGTTTCCAACAAACATTATTAAATGGTGTAATTCACTCTTATTTCTTGGGGCTTCAGCTGGACTCTTTTGTTCCATCCTTGTGAGCTTCAGTGAGTTGGAAAGGGATCGGTGTTATTGCCAATGTTGTCAATTGACAGTTGATGAGATGGGAGAAGGAATAGTGATTCAAAGATTTTGCTTGTGAGAAAAATACGTTGTCGCAGAATTGTAAATCGTGATGGAAAAAATTTCGAACAAAATTATTTATCAGTAAAATTAACTATGGTGGATTGGGCCGTATCCACAGGGAGGAACATACCAATAAGATTACAGATATGTAATAATTATGTTCGCAAAAATATTCGTCAAATCAATCACCAGATATATTGCTTTGAATGTGAACCCCAAATTTGTAGAGAAGTCAAGGGTTGTTTACGTAAATTTCACGTCAAAGCTCCAAATATATGAATAATGTATGTGCAGTGGCATATTATGTAATTTTCAATTGCATGCATACTAAAATACAATTCTGAATCCAAATGTGTTGCATATTGAGATGAATCTTAATGGTTGAACAAATATGCAAAAGAATAAGTGTAAGGTCGCAATTTCACCTCAATTTAATAACTAACAAAAATGAGAAAAATAAGTTCGGGTAATGGCATATTTCGTAATTTTTAATGGAACCCGAAATAGGGGATTACTTTCCTCGTGCGTGCGTGGAGAGGCGATGGCGGGTCGTGGGAAGCTCGGAGGAGGTTGGCGTTGTCGAGAACTTCGCGTCGGAGGTCACGTCGAGAACGGTGGTTGGCGGCAGCTGCTAGAGAGGAGGATCCTGTCGACGGTGGCGGCGGCTCACCAGTGTGCGTAGGCTACGGGAGATGATGTGAGGCCGTGGACGAACTCGGTGCGGCGTGGTAAGTCCAATGGCATTGTTGGTGCGAAGATTCGATGCTCGTGGAGGTGGCTGCACGAAGGGCGTCAACGGTGGACTTTGGGTTCTTTCGTCCTTGTTGGCGTAGAAGAGGATGCTGGGTCCGTGGTCGAGAGGTGCACGGGGGCGTGCTGCGCGCGAGGAAGAGGCTTTGTTCTGCTGTTGCGGCCTGCGTCGGAGGAGGTTGAGGGGCGCGGGTGATTGTGGGTGTGCGGGGCTGTGGTCACATGTGGGGGTTGGCGGCGTGTGGCCACGCAGGCTGCGCACAAGGGCGTGCACAGCTTGCTGTTGAAGGTCAGTGTTGTTGGTGTGTAGTGAGGGTGCGGGCGGCGTGGAAGAAGAAAGGAGGCTAATGGTGGTGTGTGGCTGCAGGTGGCATGCACATGCGGCGGCGGGAGTGGATGTTGTCTGGACGTCCAGGAAGGCTCCCAAACGACTTAAATGAAGGGGGGGTGGTGATCACGTTATCTGAGGTGGCTGTTGCTTTGGAGGTGAACGACCGATGACGTTGCACGCCAGCTGTTGTCGAGAGGGTAATGTCGAAATGCGGTCGAGGAGAATAGCACGGTGGTCGCAATGAAGTGGAGTCCGCGGTGGCGTGGTCGAGTTGTCGAGGCGAACGCAGTCGATGGTGAGTTGTCGCGATTGCGAATGCTGGTGCTGTCACCACGAACCGCAGTGATGGGTTTGTTGTGGGCGAGACGTGGTGGTGGTCGTGGTCGGGTATGTGCTTGGAGAGAGAGAGCTCTCCTCCATGGAGGAAGATGGATCTCCCTTGTCCTCTATCCTACCTCTATATAAAGAGTGTGAGAGAGAATTAGAGAGAATATTGGGGAGAGAGGGAGACAGAGGAAGAATAAGGATGGAAATTAAAGAAGAGATGGTGGCATTGATTGGAAAATATTAGACCACTCATTTCCTCTCTTTTTTTAACTATACTTGTCAAGAATTATCAAAAAGGAAACAAGCTTCAAAAGACAATCTATGCCGATTTCCTTGGGAAATTAAATGTCATGATGATAAAATTGGACTCCCAAAAATTAATTCTGCCTCAAAAGTAATTAATCAACGTAATGAAATGTAGGAAATCTAAGGCTTAATCAATTTAATCAACATAATGCATGCTATAATTTAAATCCCTGTTTCAATAATAATGCACTTAGACACTAAACTAGTTCACTAAAGTGGACCTATCAAATACCCTTATGTCTAAGTTTTGCTAGTCCTGGGCAAAATCATATGGATCAGACTAGGTCTCTAGCCCGGATTTTATCGTCAAGATGCCTTATCGTGCCATACTTCTAGAGACTAAATCGAAATACCAACTATAGGCCTGAAGGTACTCAAGTATTAGCCAAGATATAGACTTGACCAGCCTCGGTCTTGGGTCTACCACGAGGTTTCTGACTTGCAAAAACTGCCCAGAGGTTTGTTGACCCCAGCGGTTAAAGCATCCGTGCGTATGTGCAGCAAGTCTAGGTTTAGTTTGCTAGTGCATTTTTTATAAGAGAGGTAGAGATATTATTTCGAGGGTTTTCTCTCTTTTCTTTTTTTAATTCCCCTAAATCCAACATCAGATTGGCCTTGAACACGATCTGTATCGGATTCCTTATCTCCACCATCAATCCTCGTAGGGTCCCTGACAATCGATGCTTGGGTTAGCACTGCCCATGGCAACCCCGAGAACCCTGGCTTTCGACATTTTGGGATAGTGCCGCCCATGACGTTCTGTAGTTAAATTTAGACCCTGGCAATCGACATTTCGGGATAATTCCTCCCATGGTATCTGAACCAGCACAAGGTACTTCCGTGTCCTCGATAGGATATTTAAATATCCTAAGAGACAAGCATCGAGGAGACGGTATGTTATAACACATCTTCAAGGGAAGTATTTTTCATTCCTCCTCTCCGCATCGGGAATTCATCCAATCAGTTTGTGTCTTCGAGCTGCTTCTAAGTCAAATTTTCAGGAAAATATTTTCAGAATACACTTTTTGGTATTATTCTTCCTTATGCGCTCTGAATCAGACAGGTGTGTGATTTTTGGATGCCTAGGTTACCAAGTCCCGCAAACCAAAGAACAGGCAGGCAATGTGGTCGAATACTCCCTAGGCCTTAAATTTAATACACCAGCCTCGCAACTCCCTCAACTTCTTAAGGAATAGTCCAGATTTTAACAAATATGCGAGTGTTTAAGTCCTACAACAGACTCAGGAGGCCTAAAGTTGGGATCCCTCACTTATCTCCTCTCTAGCACTTCAAGACTTAATTGATCATTCATTCTAGCCTAGAACTTAGGTAACTCTTCCATAATTAAATGCTGGGACCAGCATAATTTTTGCACATTTTCTTCTTCGTGTCGCTTTCTTCTCTCTTTTTCCTTCTCAATCTATTTCCTATTCAATTTACAAAGATTCCATCTCCTTTCTCTCGCTTCTTTTTTTTATGCAATATGGATGCCTTAACTCAATGCAGAGTATGTATCATGCTATGAACCTCAGGTTATACCCCCTATGCCTAAATCTGACAATGTCCATGTCGGAAAGCAAAAGCAAGGAAAGATATTACCTGAAGTGGAGTTGGGATGTCTCCCAACGGGGGATTCTCGCAAATTGGGCTCTAAAAGTGAAGCAGGAGACCCAAAGAAGATACGTAACAAACCTGGCTTAGCGAGTAAGTAACCCAAGATGTTGGTAAGCTGGTGATGGAGAGTGATGCCAAATGTTCGCCAGATGCAGGTGAAAATAGGGTACTCCTAAGCTCTTGTTGGAGGTTTCACATAATACCCATGAGTAGTAACCTTCGGGATTGCACGGCGAGGAGGCAAAGGCTCCTCAAGCAGATATGTGTGGGAAAAAGAGGGTGCGAAGGACACCCTATGGATGATGGGCTGACATGGACAAGCGTTGATCCATACCTGCCACTCTACCACAAGATGTATTGGTCTGGTTATCCTCCCGTAAAGCAGGAATGTGAGCATTGGAAGTGTACGTGTCTCAATTGCGAGGTAGGGAAGAGGGTCAAAGAGAGCTTGAGAGGTTCAGTATTCATCCTTAACAACCATTCCAATTCCTTAATGTCATCAAAAGTAGCCTTAGTAATTGATTGACTTTCATGCTGTCTATTATTGGTGTGCGTCATGGAATTGGCCCAAATGTTTATCTTCTAAATTGAACCGATCAAGGGTGTCTCCCATGTGATATTCATGTAAAGGTGGGTTGGAAGCAATAGTGGTGTGAGTGTCCTCAGCAACGACCTCCCCAGTTTCTTGTTCAATGCTAAGATCTTGCCCCTCGGGTGTATAGATTCCTTCATTAAGAGTATTAATTGCTTCCATTTCTTCCCAATGTTTGAGAGGATGATCTTTATGGTCAAAAATAGGTAGGAATCCGGATTTGGCTAAATTAGTAAGATCCTTAGGGGGTAAGTCCTCAAATAAAACATATTTCCCCCTAGAGTCACTCCCTACGCTGAGTCTGAGCCTTTTAAAGTCATCCTTATCTATTCTTCTTCCCCGAGACTCAGAAAAATCTTCAAAACCATGATCAAGTGTTCCAATTCCTCTTCAAAAATCAAATCTTCATGTCCCTGAGACCAAGATTGATCTAAGCCTTTCAATTCAGTATCAATTCCCTCAAGGTCACCTGTGTTGGGTATCTGCAAATCCTCAGAATGTTCAATGATAGGTGTTGGTCCCCTAAGTAGAGGATCGTGGTTATTATTACTTCCAATATAATTTTGTTTGACATCCAAGACTCCTAGAATTTGTTAACTTCAGAATCATAATCCTCAAGGAGATCTAATTGAAGTGCAAGGTCTTCAGAGGTGTAAAGTATAGGTTCGGCATCCTTAGGATGGGGTGCTGATTCCACCTCAAAATGCAAAATGGGAGTTGGGTTAACTATTTGATTGCGACCCATTTCATCAAATGTAACAAAGATACTATCATTCGGGTCAAGTTCATCTAATGGGACCATTTTCCCCTTCCAATTAAGATCAGGTGGATAATCAACAGGATTGCTTTCTGATGGGCATATCTCATGGGGGATGTTTAAGTGATAGCTACTCAAAACAAGATCTTTATTGTCATTGTTCTCCTTGAAATTATCTTGGCAATTGGGGGTATAGAGGTAGGGATCAGAATTAACTATAGGTGGGTCATTAAGCTGGCTAATATCTTCAGTTAATCTTTGACTATTTCTCAAAATCTCTCCCATAGAATCCATCATATCTTTCTGTTTTTGCATTTCTATCATAAAAGAGGAGAGGCTACTAGCAGATTAGGGATGATAGTCAATCTCATGTTCAAGTTGCCTAGGAGTATCGGTCCAACCTCGATAAGCAAAATCGTTAAGGGTGGGTGGGTTGGGTATAGTCATGGGAGACCTAGGGCTGGGATGCCCTTCTCCTAGGCATTGATTTAAATGTCGACGGCATGCCATCGGCAAGGCCATTTCCAAGCAAGGGTCGTGCCGACATGAAGAAAACGTCGATTTACAGGGATTTCGTCGGCATGCTGGCGAAATTGGTGCCCATGTCGAGGTTGCTATTGGTTTTTTTAATTACTTTTGCTATTTTTGTTGGTATGCATCGGCATGCCCTCGACATGCTCATCGGCATGCCCATCGAAAAACAGGCATTTCCACGGCATGCCCACAAAATGCACACTTGGAATTTCATCGGTACGGCATCGAAATCGGCATTTCGAACCTTACTCCTAGGTTCTGCTCATCATTATAGGGTTGTGGATTAATCAGATCAATGCTCCTATAGTAGGAGTAGAAAGGATCACATTGTTTATCAGATGATGGATAACTGCAGGTCATGGGATTAGGATTCGGTGTTCTGGGGTGAAAGTAAGAAGTAGCTATTGTAATCCATTTGCGATATGACTTGAAAAACACACCCCAATCAAACACAAGGCAATGGAACTCTCCTTTTTCTTAGAGCAGATTTGAGCTAACCTCCAATTTACCCCTTAAAGTTGTCAAATGAGGTCAAGTTTGCACCTGTCCGTCCCACTTTAGTGATATAAGAGGGGGTTGTGACTTGAGATTCTTAACAAGCTCTTTGGAGAAGAATACAGGTTGATTACATTCTTTCTTGGTGACCAAAGAAATTGCACAATCAACTACGGGTCCTAAGTCGACCTTCGCGTGCCCTAGGACCTATACCTTGCTTCAATGATGCTCTTAAGTGACCTAGTGAGAAGTTACTCCAAAGACAGAACTAAGGGATACAAGTAGGGCGAACCTTTCTTTTGAGGCGATACGAATGCGGTGTCTCTTAACTACCATTTTGTTTCTTTAAGGGGTATCCCCCTCCTTAAAGTATCAAAACACTTGGTAACAGGATAATATCACTACCACAAAGTGAAATAAGAGGGTCTGCACCGATGAAGAGATCGATGCCTGTAGCCTTAAGGGATCGACACCTAGTACAATGCCTAGTGTGCGTGCTCAGTGCTAGAAGTGTATCACACCGCAAATAAGTTTGTTTTTGAAAAGAATTGCAGACAAGTCCCTTTTGATAAGATCAAATGTGATTTTGATTTTAAGGTCAAATCTAATTAGCAATCCCAATTTTAGTTAGGAGACCACTGAATTAGGTCAATTCAATCAATTTGGTGGTCTTGAGATTTAATCCAATGCAATGCGTGAATAAGAACTAAATGCAAAGTGAAAACGATATACTTGACTCCAGCAATCTTCGTGTAGATATATACGCAATGCAAGGAAAGCGATCTAGTATGTTACTCAATCACCCCTGAATGCATGTACCTAAGGGCATGCAACTCCTAAACAGGAAGCTCGATATTTTTCTCTTTTTGTTTTAGAGGCAAGCAAGCAGATCACCACAGAAAAATAGCCCTAGTCACTAAAGAATGTGGGGACAAACCCCCGAAAATCAGCCCCAATGCTACATGGGTGAGAAGATAAATAAAATTTGCAACGAAGGAGAATCCCTATGAAGGCAAGATCCAGGTCTCCTCTTCGCGTCCTCTCTCCGTGTGTGGGTGTCGCTCAAAGTCGACGTTGTCGCTCCGCTGCGCCTGTCGTCTCGTTAGATTTTTTGCACAGAAAAATAGAGAATGGTCAAATAAATATGCATCTCAGAATAATTAGAAATAAAATTAGGTGAATCTATTACGTTTGTTGCCTCTGCAGCAACGACGCCATTTGAACAGGAGTTTTCGCTTGTCAGAAAAATACTTCATCACAGAATTGTAAATCGTGGTGGAAAAAATCCCGAACAAAAATATTTATCAGTAAAACTAACTATAGTGGATTAGGTGGTATCCACAGAGAGGAACAGACTAATAAGATCACAGATATGTAATAATCATGTTCGCAGAAATATTTGCCAAATCAATCAATGGATATGTTGCTCTAAATGTGAACCCCAAATTTGTAGAGAAGTCAAGGGTTGATTACGTAAATTTTACGTTAGAAATCAAAGCCCCAAAATATGTGAATAATGCATGTGCAGTGGTATATCATGTAATTTTCAATTGCATGCATACTAAAGTACAAATCCGAATCCAAATGTGGTGCACATTGAGATGAATTATTAAGTGTAAGGCCGCAATTTCACCTCAATTTAATAACCAACAAAAATGAGAAAAATAAGTTCTAGTAATAGCATATTTCGTAATTTTTAATGGAACCTGAAACTAGGGATTACTTTCCCTCGTGCATGCATGGAGAGGCGATGGTGGGCCGTAGGAAGCTCAGAGGAGGTCGATGTTGTCGAGAGCTTCGCGTCGAAGGTCACGGTGAGAACGGTGGCTGGCGGCAGCTGCTGAAGAGGAGGATCCCGCTGGTGATGGCAACGACTCATCGGCATGCATAGGCTGCGAGAGATGATGTTGTGGGCATGGGTGAACTTGGTGCAGCATGTCAAGTCCGATGCGAAGATTCGAGGCCCGTGGAGGTGGCTACGTGGAGGGTGTTGACGGTGGACTTTGGGTTCTTTCGTCATCACACACACAAATTTTAATTATTTCTGTCATTTCTGTCGACATGCCCTCGACTTTCGAACCTTGCTTTCATCCCTGTTGACGGAGAAGAGGATGCCGGGTGCATGGTGGAGAGGTTGTGCATGGGGGCGTCCTGCGCGCGAGGAAAAGGCTTTGTTTCGCTACTGTGGCCTGAGCACAAGGAGGTTGAGGGGTGTGGGCAACTATGGGTGTGTGGGGCTATGGTTGCATGTGGGGGTTGGCGGTGTGTGGTCATGTGGGCTGCGCGCGAGGGCGCACATGGCCTACTGTTGATGGTCGTCGGTGGCGCATAGTGAGGGCATGGGTGGCACGAAAGAAAGGAGGTTGGTGATGGTGTGTGGCCGCAAGTGGCATGCACATGCGGTGGCAGGAGTGGATGTTGTCTGGATGTCTGGGAAGGCTCCTAGATGACTTAAACGAAGGGGAGTCGATGGTCGCGTGACCTGAGGTGGCTGTTGCTCTGGAGGAGGTAAATAACTGACAAGGTTGCACCCCAGTTGTTGTCGAGAGGGTGATATCAGAACACAATTGAGGAGAATAGCACGGTGGTCGCAGTTGAGTGGAGTCTACGGTGGCATGGTCAAGTTGTTGAGGCAAACACATTTAGTGGCGAGTCATCGCGATTGCAGATGCTGGTGCTGCATCACTGACCGCAGTGATGGGTTTGTCGTGGGCGAGACGCGATGGTGATCGTGGCCATGGCTGAGTTAGTGCTTGGAGAGAGAGGGCTCTCCTCCGTGAAGGAAGATGGATCTTCTTTGTCTTCCGTCCTACCTCTATATAAAGAATGAGAGAGAGAATTAGAGAGAATATCAGGAAGAGGAGAGAGCGGAAGAATATGAATGGAAATTAGAGAAGAGATGGTGGCATTGATTGGAAAATATTACACCACTCATTTCTTCTTTTTTTAATTAAACTTGTTAAGAATTATCAAAAAGGAAACAAGCTTCAGAAGATAACCTATACTTATTTCCTTGGGGAATTAAATATCATGATGATAAAATTAGACTCCCAAAAATTAATTCTACCTCAAAAGTAATTAATCAATTAACATAAATGAAATACACGAAATCTAAGACTTAATCAGTTTGATCAACATAATACATGCTCTAATTTAAATTCATACTTCGATAATAATGTACTAGATGGATGTGCCAATTTTCTCATTGTAAACTCTCATTTGCTTCTTCTGACAAGTAAGAGAAACTACCCAATTCTACAGGAATGACCTGGAATTATGCACATGGATTGCTGCAGGGATCCAGTGAAGGGAACAAGATTTACTGCAATTGTCGAGGGACAGATCCTCCGCTTAGTTTGGCAAGAATATTGCATTGGCTGCAACTAGGGGGACCTCTGCCATGTCTTGCCAGAGTTGTAAGGTTGAATTCCTCTTGAGATGACTATTTTTGCTTGGTTAATGAACTAGGACGTTTTTTTTTCTCACAAAAAGAAAGGAGCTGGGAGGGATCAATTATGAAGTTGCCTCCTGACATTGGTTGCATGCCATGGTGGTGATAACAAGAACATTGATAAAAAACAAAGCCTTGTATGGTCACACATTGGGAGATACATGAGGAATCAATCACATCTTCCACTTTCTATGTGCTATAGAAGTGGTACAAAATGCTGTTCTTTGTCTTGGCTCATGCTTCTTCGAGGGTATCTTTGAACGGTAAGGGATAATATTTGGGTATCTTTGAACAGTAAGAAGCCACAGCAAGCATAAATATTCCAGTCTAGAAGGAGCGCTGCTACTCTTCGTGGTTTGATGGTGTATTTGACCGAGTGAAACCATGCTCCTTTCCAAGGTGCAAGAGGATGAATTGGGACTGTTGTGGGCAGTCTGTGATCTTGTTTCCTATTGGTGAGGCAATCCATGATCTTGTTGCTTATTGGTGAGATCAAGGTGGAGCTTTGAAATTGTGATGATTGTGAGATAATTGCAGGTCCTAACCAATTCTATTGTGATTCCCATTCAACGTAGGAAATTATCAGATTATCATTATCTTCAGGTAACTACTTTTCTCAAGAACAGAAGAAATTCCTCCTCTTGATATCAGAAGGATGTCGATGAACAAAATTACTCATTTGGATAGGATGGCTTGAGATCTTTCCTGCACATTGTTGTGGAAGTTGTAGAAAAGTTTCTCCATTTTTTAGCTTGTTCTATGTTGGCAATTGGGAGTTGAACCCCTGAAGTGTGCTTCCCATGTTTGAGGGTTATTATCCCAAAAAATATTCTTCTTTGGAGGGATTGCCTTAGGGCTTTTACTGACCTCGCATCATGCCATACCTTAGTTACTTTGAATATCTGGCAACTAAGTTAAGCTGAATGCTAGATGACCCAGAAACCATCTCAATGCGACCGCCGTAACTGAAATTCATGTTTCTTTGAATTTGCTTAACTTATTCTAGATTGGAGATGAGGGTCGTGGCTCTCTTTGGCTCCTGTCTTGATCCTCAATTCCATAATCTAATATTTGGATGGGACAACAATGCAGGTACGTGTTTCTCTAGTAGCCAACTCAGCTTTTGGAGGATCACCGACATCAAAGCTGCTTCGTGCGGAAATACCTCTGAGCAAGCATGGGAGAAGCAACAAGAAACTTAATGTGAGCAAGGCAGTCCCACAACGGATACCCACTTCGGAGGAATTGTTCAAGGGGAGACAAATCGTCGCTTATGATGATCTTCTATAGGGAAAGCACGAAAACTTGGAAGAAGTTTGCAGGTGATCACTGTTCGGAGTCTCAGAATCTTGAACCAGATCAACACCTTCGACAAGTAGGATTTTTTTTTTTTTGTTTTGTGAGGTTCGACATGTATGAGTGATGTGTATTGCTTTCTATGTTATCGAATAGTAATCCCCTTTTCATGTTCATGGGAGGTGCATGTACCTTTCATTATATGGTGTGATTCTTTCTCAATTGTAGGAGAGGATCGGGCTTATCAGAATATTATAAAGTTATTATCCAATTTTAGACAAGTATCTGTAATTAACTGAACTCGGCTTCATTATAAGCCAACTGAAGACGTCGGTATCTCGATCTTTTCCACTTTCATCTATTTAATCATTTACGATATTATGCTTCAGGTACCACATCTGACGTCTTATGCAATCAGTGACAAAAAAAAAAAGTATCCGTTTTTTTTACTCTATTAATTTTACTTTTAGAATATTAATTTTTTAAATTATTACTCTCACTAACTACTATATTTATGAACGCCACGATGTTTTCCAGATACTGGAACCTTCCTGTTGGTACACCTTGCCCTTCTGTAAACTATCCCCGTTCGGTTGGATCGGCTGTTGTTCATCCTATTGGGGTTAGGAATTGTTTGTCCTGCGTGTCCTGTTAGGACAAGGGTTAGTGTTTGTCTCTGGGTAAGAGTTAGGAAGAGGTAAATTATAGAGATAGTGGTTTAAGTGATGTATTAGTAGATGATAGATGTGATGGATTGATTGTATTGTAAAATTGTATATTAATGTAATTTAAATTTAGAAAGAGGGTGGTAGTTGTTGTATATTTAATATTAGATATTTTCTTATTATTATTTTGCTGAAAAGTGGAGCAAATATCTCGGGAGAGAGAGGGGGGGCGGGGGGGGGTACATCACACACACGAGATAAAAGCTAACAAATGTGAGACGAACTTAAATTGGACCCTATTAATAACATATGGTCTAATCTTGGAAATCGTGAAGTTCTTGTTTAAGAGATTTTAGATGGCTGTTGGGTTTGCTGTTTTTTCTTTCTTTTGTTCAATTACAGCTAAATTTAATCCTTTTTTCCTCGTGATCATGAGTTGGTGATTTGCAGTGCATCTGCGTTACCTACAATATTTTTTATTTAGCTAATACATTTCTCAAACGTAGACCTGAGGATGACTTTGATAACTTCTCTGTCTCAAAAGGTTGTATGGGTGCTTAACCTTGTAACTTTTACGTAGCCCCTCATCTCATCCACTAGATACACGGCTAAGCCATACCTTGACGGAGACCTTTAATTGCCTCACCATTTTGACTTCCTTTTTAACTTTAGATTCCTTCTTCGAAAATAACTTCTACAAGGAAATGCTAACATATAAAACAAAATTCCAAAACTCTTACCATTAACAGCAAATTATGATGTACACTCTTCAACTTGGGAAGATGTTAAGGAGGCGACCCTATGGAGGTAACCTGCTTAGACCACGGGCCTTCTTAATCATCGGTAAACACCGTCCAGTAAATTTTAAAATTCACCAACGAATGGGGCCAACCAATCTTAAAGACAATTCGAAAGGTGGGGGTTCATGCCAAAGCGAATGCAGTGCCACCAAGTCCGCCGGGCAATTTCATTAAGTGATCTGACGTTATCAACCAAATCAAGATAGCAATCAAAAGTTTGGGTCCTATCATGGTTGAAGATCAGTCATAGCAGCAAGCTTTTCTTATTACCATGCATTTACAACAAGCCATGCACCCACTAAAATTGACCGCTTAATGCATGCATCAAATGATGCAAAGTTTTTAATAATTTCTGCTCATAGGACAACTTTGTTATGGACCTTCGTGCGCTCACCAAATGGGCAGTTAGGCAGCATGTTTGACACATGATTAGAACAACCCATAGGTCACTGCTGACGAATATCCACACACTTTAACTTGAAGTAAACAAAATCTTCCCTACTGGTGGCCTTCAACAGGGAGAAAAACCAAGATGCAAATGCACACTGAAAGGAAAGGTAAATGATTATAAGCTAACAAGTAGAGACAACAATTCAACACCCAAAATCTGTTGCACTACACTGCCAGCATGATGTCTGTCGGGTTTTCTCCCCAAACGAACCTGCACAAGAGAAGTTGCTTCCCCACAAAAGCAAGGCAACAGTTGAATTCCTAAACACCATGTTCCATACGATGCAAAAAGGGTTTCAAACAAGCTAACAAGTTCCTATAAATAGGTGCTGGCTGTCGAATATGTATAAAAATACCTAACTGGCACCCAACTCGACCCCGGGAGAATGCCCACCATTGCCAGGTCCTCCATGATTGTATGAGCCACCACCCCTTCCATTCCTGCCCCTTGGAGCATAAAAGTTACCGGGATGATAACCGGAGTCGTAATACTGATTACGGCCGTTCTGATATGCCCTGCCACCTCGACCGCCGCGACCTCCACGCCCATTGCCAAATGGTCTTCGACCACCACCACGTGGAGCTCGCTGGTTCGTGTATGCCCTACGAGGCACATACTGCTGCTGCTCAGGCTCCCCCTCCCTGTAGTTCCGTTCTTCATTATCATCTACATGAAGTTTGTCCAGTTCTGGTTGTGCCGGAGCTTCTTCGTAGGATTCTGGAGCTTCAGAGGTATTCTGGAAAAAACATATACGTACTGAGAAATGCCCACAAAGGAATCTATGAAAAATTATGTTACAAACAGACAGATGCTAACAAGTTCAGTTGGCTCTTCACTCTGACTGGACCCATTAGTTCCAGTTTCCTTATTCTCCAAGTTTTCCAAATCATCAACCTGCAAACACATAACACAATTGTCCTGTCATCCTCCTAATCAAGTCTAGTCACAAGTAGAAACCATCATCATGTGTCTCCAATCAGTATAAGCAAATGACAAAGATGCAATCCTTAAAGAATTGCTGATGGAATGCAGAAATTGTGTTTCTTGAACTTAAGCAGCGTGTGAAAGAACAAGACAGGAGCTACTATACTAACAATGACAGAGGTGGGAAAAAACATCTATACTTAGACCATATGGCTTAAGTAACAATGCACCAGAGAGTCGTGTCATCCTTCTGATTATCAATCTATTGTCAAACTTGCCATAACAGGACTCATTGGCATTTATAAAGTTGCTGCACACAGAGATCAAACAAAACTGAAAAAGAATTCCACAAACTTAAATAACATGAACCACCAATTAGCAAAGAAAGAACGAATCCAGCACCAAGGGCAAGAGTGTTAAATATCATCTGATGTTGAAACCCATAAGAAGCATCGATGTTTCTGATATGCCAAAACACAATAAACCACCACCTTTCAGAAAAAGTTTATACAATATTCAACACACTTCATTTCTTTTTTTTTGAGAAGGTATTCAACACACTTTGTACAAAATCATATTATCTATAACATCCAACCGAATAGTCATCCTACCTAAGATGGCAGAACAATAGCCATGGAATCACCATTTGGATGACATGTAATCCGATACACAAAATCTCCATCTTATTTCACCAAAATCCCTCGTCACCTCTTCGCATTCTCCATGTAACAGCTAGTATTGCCAGTGAGTAATATCCCTTAAGACAAGTGATCATTGTATAATCAAGAATACTTAGCAATAGAGTGAATCTTTTTAGCAGGTGGTCAAGAAGCGTCTCCTATCCCACCCCCACCTTTACGTTTCTCACTCATCCATCATATATCAACAGCCTTTACATCTTTATCAGCCCTTTGCCCTAGTGTAAAAGGGCCAGAGAAGCAGAAGTTGGGGTAAGGGCACATAGACATATAGACTATCTAAAAAGAGCTGATAGGATCCTGAGACTTTATATAGGCACACGAAATACAGTTAGCTGGACAACAGGTTTGCCCTATTTTGTCTGATAACATCCATGTCTAGTCTCTAGATCTATCTGTCGATCATGAAGTTCGTGTCAGCATTGAGACTCAAACTATGTCTATAAGATCAATGTTCATTTAAGACAGAACCAAAACTGGATTAGGAATTCATCCAGACCAGCGTTGTCGAGGCGAGCACCTTAGGCGATGAGGCACTAAGGCGAGGCGAGCGGAGGCCTTATCGCCTCGGAGGACGCCCAGGCGGTGGTCTTCAAGCAGGCAACGCCTCACTGCCTTATCACCTATTGCTTGAAGCCCTAACGTGCGTTGTCGCCATCGTCATTGCCAACAGCGTCGACCTCCGTTGCCCAAACCTCCATCGTTTTCTTCACGTGTATTGCCTAGACCTCATCGCCTGAAGCCCTAACGCTTCGGTGGAGGCAACTCTCGACCTTCATCGAGTCTTGAGTCTTGAGCCCTAACCTTCGCTCCAACATGCGGTGGTCTTAAAGCGACGTTATTTGTGTACTGTTATATATAATAGTATATATAGAAGTACGTATACATTATATACTGTTATATATGTATGTATATATAGAAGTTTGTATACAATATATAGTGTTATATATGTACGTATATATAGAACTATGTATACAATATATATTCCGTTATATATGTATGTATACATAGATGTATGTACATAATATATACCGTTATATATGTATGTATAGATATAAGTATGTATATAACATCATTGTTATATATATACTGTTATAAAAAATAAGTATACCATGTATATGACAAATTAAATCTTGAAGATGATTCCGATGACTTATGTGTTATAGCAATTAATAATTGTTCACTTCAATGACAATTTTAGATTTTTTTTCTACCTTGATTGTGACCTTGATTGTGTAAAAGCTTTTTTTTACTATTTGAAATTATGTGAAACAATTTTTGACAATATAATTCTTATCATTTTATTTTATTTAAAGTCTCCAACATTAGTATTAGACATGTACTTATCAACTTGGTGCTATTAAATTGAGTTAATAAGACATCTATATGCATATATATGTAAATAAAAAGCAGTCGCCTCAATTCACTCGAGTTGTCGCCTTTTTGTTGCCTCTCGCCTTGGACGATTTTGAACCTTATCATCTCTGTATCGCCTTTCGCATTGACAGCATTGATCCAAACCTTACACCAACCTAGACAAAGGCAAAAGTATAACCACTAGCTGGAACAAGCTCCAGCCACATTAAATGGGTAGTGACAATTCCGGAGTACGAAGCAAAGTAGTTGGAACAAAGAGTGATAATATACTAAAGAGTGTTTAACAGGAAAAACAAATCCCAAAAGATAACAGCCACAACATGAGACATCTTTGCCATAAATGTCTACAACACTACAGCATACTCAAGCAAGATTAAGATACTTGCGATTCAAATCATGTTGAAAAGCTGATTTTAAGTGTTATACCTCATCTTTAATGAACTTGAGTACCAGACAGTAAAGAGATTAAAAAGACAATGATAATACATGGAAATCTATCATGTCACGGTAATTCTTCCATTGACATCCTCCTCTTCTGCTTGTCTCTTTTTTGCTGCTTCTCTCTGTAGATGTAATTTACTTGTAATAGTTTTTTAAATTAAGTTTCCACTTGCCACTTGTTTCAGTTGAACTCAAGTCCACATTTAGCTTCATTGGAACGGTAATTTTTATGCATGCAAGCCAGCCTTTTTGTCATTATTGCATTGCATGTTTACATGCACGGGTAGTTTTTCCATTTAAGAAAAAATATCATGCAATATCTGTCATATTTTCATGCATAAAAACATTTAACTGATAAATACTGAGGCACAAACTAACACGCATAAACACTAACTTCGTTATCAAACCAAAACGCATAGAGATTTCAACAATTGCAACTAGCACTACAAAGAAAAACAAAGTAGAGACAGGCTGAAGGAGTAGATGCTGATGGAAGAATCACATTTAGCAGACTGCATTGAACGCGTGTTACCCACTAACACACCACACCACCACCAAGGTCTCATAGCAGTCCAACATGAACCAATGATGATGGAGATAATGGAGGGCAAGGCATACCAAGGATCAAGTTGCCGGCAGCATGTCATCGACATGCCGTTGATAATGGAGGTTTTGGGGTATGGCCATATCGACACGCAATAGTTTTCGATTTATAGGTGTGCTGTCGATAATGCCAGCGATAATCTTGATAACCTCTCAATAACCTTGATATTTCGCTCATACATATTGTGTCTATGCCATGCTACTGCCGCTGCACAAGGGTGCATCGGAGGAGGTTGAGGACAACAGAAGGTGGTAGTGGAGGGTTGTGAGTGGTCGAGCGACATCGAAGGAGGCAATGGTGGTCAGTGTTGCATGGCAAGTAGGCTGAATAGGAAGCACAGATGGTGATCGGTATTGGTTCCCACATATTCAATGACTTACATGATTCACAATGATCTTATATTTTAACTTTCTGAATGTCTTAATGAGGTAATTTTCTGAGATCGTAAGTATATTGATAATATATCACTACTACCTACTTCAAACTTCAAGCTAGTAGAGATTACTTGATTTGATTATATATTGATTCAACACTTGTGTTTTTACATGTATGTCCTTTTTGCATAACCTTTTAAGGTTTTAACTTAGTAATTTATGACTTACTTGCAATTTTAATCATTTAAGTAAATTTGTCGGCATGCATCGACATGCTGTCAGCGTGCCTTCGACATGCCTCTGACATGTGCACTTGAAAATTTAATCGGCAGTTAAAACCTTGCGACATACATACTAACAAAAGTGAGGGAAGTAGGGTCAAGGGTCAAGAAGATAACCCTGAGAAAAAGAGGTGCCCCCCTTCTTTAGGGACAATTTTTAAATTTCAATGCCGTTTTGACCCCCATAGAGTCTACATCTTGAGTTTCTTGTCAATGAGAAGATGCAACCCTTGAAATTAGTTCTCAAAAGCAATATGGATTGGGTTTTCAAATGTGAAATTGGTGTTAGTGGGAGGTCAACACCTATTTGTGTTGACCTATCATTATGTTCTAGTGTTAAACTGTGATGGGATTGATGATGTTAAATTGCTGAGAGATATTAAAAGGTATATGACGTAAAAGTGCACCGGGGGCATGTGGAGAAGAGAGTCATAGTAACGGTGTGTTTTCCCAACACTAGGTAATACTTAAGTTTTACAAAACCCATGTATTCACCTCTTAACATGAGTTTTCAGGGTCGTTGTTAACCCATCAAGTAAATGGGGGTTAACCCCCCAAAAGCAAGGGCTAAACAGGGAAGCGAACCAATCAAGGATTGATTATGAAAATGCAATGAGAATTTGGAATTTTCGAAAATTAAGATTGCTTGAGAATGAAAAAAGGGTTGTCACTAAGGTTTCATTAGAGGATTCTAGCTGCTCCTTCACATGACAAGTCAACACTTATATCACAGAGAAATGTTGCACATATGGCATCAGGGGCGGAACTAGAAATTCATCGACGAGCGGAACTAGAAATTCATCGACGAGAGGTCAAGTTGAAGGTGTAAAGAAATTTTATGTAAAACAAATAAATAACAAGTACAATGACACAATTTATTTTAGCAAAGATAAAAATGCTCTTAATAGTAATTCAAATGAAAAGGTTATTATTTAAATTATCTACTAAAAAGTATCTTGCAAATTAAAGTGTAAATCTAACTAATCATGCACCCATAGTCTGCAACGGTTGATCTTACTTGTAAAAGTCACTTCATTAACAAAGGATGGTGCTTTACATGCACACATTTACTTTGTAAATATCACTTCATTTACAATTGATTTAGATAGCCATTTGAATTTCAATATATAAGTTTCATTTGAAGATACTATTTTATGATTGAATAAATGGCTTTTTGGAAACCACAAATATTTTGTAGATTATCTAAAGGATGATATCATTCACAAAGATGTAACAAATCAATTTAGAAGTGTTATGCAAAACAATTTATAATTTACTATCAAGTCGAGATAAATAGATGGAGTATCTTGTATCCTTTATGTTTACGATCAAGAAAAGCCTGAAGATGGCTATCTACCCTCAATTAGCTCTCTTGTAGTATGGATCATAGATTGATTAAGTATATTTTTCTCAACATAGGTGTAAAAGTAACGAGCTCTACTTTCTATTTTTGTATAAAAAATGCCTCAGATCAAAAAAAAAAGGAGAGGCCAACATTTAAATAACTAACTTATTAAGGAAGGGTTGTAAAAATCAAGGGGTCGTGGTCCCCCCAAGGCACTATTTGGGTCCGCCCCTGTATGGCATGCTGACATACCACTTTCACATTTAAGAACTTTTGACACTTCCTTTCACACACAAAAAAATCACTTTTGACTCATATTCTCTTCATTTGTCTTTTCAATCAGAAGATTTCATGTGTTTTCGCACTTGCAATTCATCTTAATGCATTGATTTTGTATATGACCTGACTGTTTATTCAATCACACAATCATCACTTCTAACAGCTACAACTGAATGAAATCTTCACAAAATTAAAAATTATTCATAATAACCCTAGGCGATTGAAGGCAGCTAAGTTAAAAATGTCTAAATAAGACTGCTAGATAAAGGAGCATTCGATGGACTCAACCTTTTATGCCAAATTGCTTGGTGCTAACCTGCAAACTAATAGAAATTATCAAGATTTGACAAAATAGCTTAGCGTGGAAGCTCTATGTGCGTGAAAAAAATAGTCCATGTGGAGGACTATGCATGCATTGGCTTGGAGGCGTGGAGGAGCACCACCGGTAGGCTTGGTGGCCGGTGTGATGGTGCCCGACAGTGGCCTTGGTGGTCGCCGGTTGGAGAGAGAGAAAAGAGAGAGGAGAGGAGCCTTTTGTTGAAAATATTTGGTATTGCTCAAAATAGAAAAGATGGGAAGACTCTTTTTATAGAGAGAACATATCCCTACAATTGGAAACAAAAGATCCTATTCCTATTAAGAAAAGATCTTATCTCATTTGAAAATATCTTATCTTCTAATTAAAATAAATCCCAACATATTTCACTTTACTAAAAATAACAAACCAAATAAGACACCAAAATTGGTCCTATTGGACCATGAACCACCAGCCCCTGTGGGCCCTAAAGATGGTGCCACGTGGCAGTGTTACGTGGCTAACTTTATTTCCAACACTTCCCCCTGAAGTCAAAGGCCATGAAGCGGACGACTTGGTCTTCCACTTGTGAGGCTAGACGCCCCCACCATTCGTCTTCTTCAAGAGCCAAGCTCTCGATCTTCTCTTCTGATAAGTCGATGGTGAGTCCTCTTGCGACCTTCGAAGTCATTGCCTCTAATGGCAACCTGAACAATCGTCACGGCGATTGTCGTGGGCTTGTCTTCTCTCAGAAGAGAATGCAACTTCTCAAGGTCTTCTTGAGTTAGGGAGTCAACACGTGAGGTGCTAATAGCCCTACGTGTTGGTCTCCCAAACTTGCCTGAATCTTTAGGAAAGGAGCTTGGATCAACTATTAGTTTTTTCGCAACCTAGGAAGTCATTGCCTCTTTTCATAACCTCGAAAGTCGTTGCATGGATCGTGGTGTCCTCTCATTGACATCTTTTTTCCAGCAAAATCTCCTCTTTTGAAGGAGTAAAAAATCAGATATAAGGTGTCAAGAGTATGAAGATCACAAGCAAAAGAACTTGATAGATCGCCTTATCTTTCTTCTTTTTCTTCCTGTCGTCCCCATAAAGCTTGATGGTTGTCCAGGAGACAACCACCTTGCTTTCTTTGGGATCGAGCGTGGCGTCTCCGACCATCGTGGTTGATTCCGTCACCTTCTTCTAGTCTTCCTTCTCTGCGTAAGGTGCTGGATTTGTTGAGGATGACTTCTTAGATGCGAGGACGACCAACATGTTGTCAAGATACACACACGCACAAAGAACCTAGACCGAAGGTTCTGATACCATGTCAAGATTTGACAAAATAGTTGAGCGTAGAGGCTCTATGTACGTGGAAAAAGTAGTCCACATAGAGGACTATGCACACGTGGGCTTGGAGGTGTGGAGGAGCACCACCGGCAAGCTTGGTGGCCGGCGTGGTGGTGGCCAACAGTGGCCTTGGTGGTCGACGGTTGGAGAGAGAGAAAAGAGAGGAGAGGAGCCTTTGAGTTGTTGGACATATTTGGTATTGCTCAAAATAGAAAAGATGGGAAGACTCTTTTATAGAGAGAACATATCCCTACAATTGGAAATAAAAAATTCTATCCCTATTAAGAAAAGACATTATCTCATTTGGAGAGATCTTATCATCTAATTAAAACAAATCCCAACATATTTCCCAAAAGCAACTTTATTAAAAATAGCAAATCAAATAAGACACCCAAGATTAGTCTTTTTGGACCATGAACCGCCGGCCCCTGTGAACCCTAAGATGTTGCCACGTGACAGTGCCACATGGCTGACTTTATTCCCAACAGAAACCATCCAAATCTCCAAAGAATGAACTGCAGTTCGAACAAAGGCATACATTGCTCAAGAAGCCTGAAGCCCTCTCTTTAACACAAGCACCCAAGAAATGTCTATCATTGCAAGGAGCAATATAGAAACTTTACTTTTCAATTTCTGAATGCACCAAAATATCAGGAAAAAGTCTCTCAATCTGCCTTCAGATTCCCAACATCTTCCAAAAACTACAAATAAGGATCAATTTTGCAGGTCCAAGGACGATAAATATTCTCTTATCTAGCAAGGGATGTACAACTTGCTTGCTTTAACTATTCTTGAGAATATGGCCATGTAAACAAAATGGAGATTTACCCCTAGAGATGTGAATGGGTTGATGAATAGCTCCAATTTGGCAAAGATATAATTCCAAGGAACTATGGAATGTTATAATCCCCCCCTCTTTGCTCGCTAATACTTTGCTATTTATTTGGCTTAGCATTTCTACGAAAATGAATGTATCAACTAAGTGGAGTTAAGATGGTTGATCCATGCTCATCTAGCTTGATAGATTTACCTTTCAAAATAATAAGTTGTTCTAGTGTAGGAACGATACCAACCAGTTAACGCTTGGAACAAATGCGATTATTTCATGGCCACCTTTCTGTTTAAAGGCATTCATTCCTCAACTAAGACACCCAAAGCTCTCTCTTGAATTCAAGCACCCAAGAAGAGTCTGCTATTGCAATGAAATGAATTATGGAAACTTTACCTTGTCAACTTCTGAATTATGCACCAAAATAGCAGGAAAAAGTCCTTCAATCTGCCTACAAACTCCCATCATCTCCCCAAAATTATAAATAAGCATCATTTTTGCAGGTCCAAATGCAGAAGGGTTTCCATGACACCAACCCAAGGAAAAGAAACACAAATTTCCCAAATCCAGCCAGGTGTGTACCTAAATCAACAACACTCATCACACCACAAGTAGCACCCACCACCTTATCACATTACGCCATCTATGGCTAACAAATCACAACCCATTTTGCCAAAAGATAAAAATTAGATTGCTGAATTAGTCAAACATATGATACTGTGTGTCTTTCCTATGTTGTCTTACTAAGGATTACTTGGAAGCAGCAAATTGCAGCTTCAGGAGTTACATACCATGGTTTCATAACACCTACAGTAAAACAAATTCCACTGCACTTGTCCTCGATCACAGTACTCAGGGGATGAATTATGTGAGGAGTGTTGCTGCTCCAATCATGAGACCCTGTAGATGTTTTGTCATCCGTTACAGTAGCTACTTTTCTGCCCCAACTGTCATCATACCGTCAGAACTCTTCCATCGAAACAGCAGTGGAGACATCATCCCAACTAACAAGTTGGAAAGATATCCTCGATACACCATTATCAAGCTCAACCACCCTTGAAAACGTTTCACGGCTGCAAAGAACCAAAAATACCAAAGAGAAGCAAACCAACATGTTTGGAGTTACCAAACCCTCAGCACCACCCTTATTCCCATTTCAATGATCTCAGTTTTTTTGAAAGGTGGGTGGTTACCCGGATGATAACCACCCAAGTTCAATTAATTAAAGGCCAAAGTGGCACCGGCAAGTTACATAGAAATTTCCCAAAAATGGTCAAAAGAGACAATGTTAAAAACAAATTTTCTAAGGTAAGTATGCAGCTCCTTAAAGATGATTGTGTTCTCAGCCAGATGCCCCAAAGTAACACCAGCACCTTTGCCGCCTTCTTCAATCTAAAAACATGTTGCCCCACATGTCTGCTGCCTCACCTGAATGAACTCCAAAAAAGATTCTAACTTGAATGCTCAATCCATCCAATATCAAAATGCCTCCAAACTTTCAATGAGAAGGCACATCCAAAGAACAAATGGTTGATATCTTCATCACCATCATTGCAAAGTGGACACACCTTTTCCAACCCCGGTGCCCATCTAAACCTCCACACTCTAGTCAGCAACCAACCTCTCCGTAGTAACCAAGCAAAGATCTTGATCTTCAGCGGGCACTACACTGTCCAAATGAGTCCACAGTCCTTTAGGAGGTCAATATCCACCATCTGTCCAAAACCCCTCAGGTGAGAATAAGCCTCCCGTATAGTGAAATCCCCCCCCCCAAAGAAGAGCATCCTCCCTGCCTTCAGGTTCATGCCCATCTAACTTTTGAAGCATCCCCTGCAGCTCCACCCAGTGATGGGAGAAGTTCCCCACAAAAGTAAGGAACCAAGATTCATCCCAACACTCCACCCTTGCCTCCTTGTTGGAGGCCAAAGCAAAAAGCCTGGAAACCGATCACTCAAGGGCCCATCACCCATTCAATCATCTCTCCAAAATCTGAAAACATTGTCAGTGCCAACAAAGGTGAGAAGAACCTTTGCGCCTCAGGAATGACCTCCGCCAGTCCCTTGTAGAAGTAGGAAGTTCCAACCAGGGACGATGCCATCTGCTCCCACCACAAAGAAGATCCATAGCAAGCAATGATGACCTATCCGAGAAGATCCTATTTGTGTTGTACCAACCTGTTGACCCACTTAGCAAGGAAGATATCATTCATGGTACCAACATCTCTTACTCCCAACCATCCCTTCTTCACCGGTCTACAAACCTTCTCCTAGGCCACCAACCTAGCATGTTTCCTTGCCGATCCAACTTATCCCATTTCAACCATCTCTCTTTTTACAATGCTTACCTTTCCCCAACTTTGAACAACTAGATATCAATCCATTCTTTCATTGGCTAGCAAGGCAGAGGAAGACCTTTTTTTTTTTGGAGAAAGAAGACAGAGGAAGACTGTATTACAACAAATATAACAAGACTAAAGAGACTTTCAGCTGATGAGTTGGGCGACAAAACATTAATTCAACAAAGGCAAGTGCACCAAAACATGCAAAAATTCCACTAGAAATCCTCATAACCATGACCTCTACATTAATTTTCCTCGGCATATCCCATAGCGATGATATTAAACTCCCCATCCAAGAACCAACGAGCAATCAAAGATAGTGCCAACAAAAGGTGAGAAGAACCTTTGCACCTCAGGAACCAGGGACGATGCCATCTGCTCCCACCACAAAGAAGATCCATAGCAAGCAATGATGACCTATCCGAGAAGATCCTGTTTGTGTTGTACCAACCTGTTGACCCACGTAGCAAGAAAGATATCATTCATGGTACCAACATCTCTTACTCCCAACCATCCCTGCTTCACCGGTCTACAAACCTTCTCCTAGGCCACCAACCTAACATGTTTCCCTGTTGATCCAACTTAATCCCATTTCAACCATCTCTCTTTTTACAATGCTGACCTTTCTCCAACTTTGAACAACTAGATATCAATCCATTCTTTCATTGGCTAGCAAGGCAAAGGAAGACCTTTTTTTTTTTTTTTTGGAGGAAGAAGACAGAGGAAGACTGTATTCAATAAATATAACAAGACTAAAGAGACTTTCAGCTGATGAGTTGGGCGACAAAACATTAATTCAACAAAGGCCAGTGCACCAAAACATGCAAAAATTCCACTAGAGATCCTCAGAACCATGACCTCTACATTAACTTTCCTCAGCATATCCCATAGCAATGATATTAAACTCCCCATCCAAGAACCAACGAACAATCAAGGATAACGATCAATAAGTTAAATAGGAAATCAACAAACAAACAAGTGAATGTAAGCAACAATGAACCAAATCAATTGGTGAGTTCAACAATTAGTAAGCAAAAACATATAAATGGTTTTTAAACAATGACAGAAAAATTCCATACAAACAAAAAAAAAATCAAGATTGGCATATGTTGCAACAAAGAAAAAAGATAAATCCCATGTCTCTCCAACACAGAGGGGATCATGTTAGACAAAACAATCAAAGGTATTCGAAAAGAATTATGGATGCATGTCTCATGGCCAGTCCCAAAAGATAATGGCGGCATCCCGCTACTCAAGGCAATGGAATACAGGACCACTCCCAGACAAAGAAACAAAATCTACAATAGCAGTTATTAACAACTTCCACAGCATGTTTCTTCAACATCTAGAAGTTCCCTATGCAATGTTTACTTTAGAATATGCAAACACGGAGGAATCAGTCTGCTCCACAAAGTAAAGTTGAGGGGAACTACACCCAAAAAGTCATCCTTCCATTGCATCAACAACACCATTCCTCTGTTAGTCAACTCATTTCATACAGAAAAATTAGATGAGAAACCAAACTAAACAAGATGAAAAATTGTAAGCAAAAAAAAAAAAAAGGGAATGCAATGTATGTCCCATGGCAATCCCAAAAGATAATGGCTGCAAACGCTACTCAAGGCGAATATGGGACCGCTCCCAGATGGAGTGAATGAGCTAGACCAGAATGGGTGGTCAAGAAAGCCCTCTCAACATCCATAAAAGAGGCTCTATTTGCAATGTTTACCTCTGGAATATGCAAACATAATATGTGAATAACCCTCACAAGATGGTGGCGCAGTTGGCTAGTGCATGGTTCTCATATCTTAACAATGACCCAAGTCATAATCCTCAAAGCCTGAAACACCAAATTTAAGATCACAGATAGGATCTTTTTTATTCCGTGAAAGGTTCGCAGAGAGGATCTTATGAGATTGACAACAAGGCAAAAGCTTATCATCCTTTCAATTATGACAAAGAAAGGGTAGACAGGGAGATTCATATTCTAGTTCAATACTTGTTGCATAATCTAATCTCCACTTATGTAAAAATAAGGGCCAAATCAATTTTTGCTTGACGTGTCAGACATGTAATGGCATGTGATCAGCACATGCTACTGCTGGCGATGGCAGAAACAATCCTACTACCAGATGCAGAGAAGACAACAGATGATGTAAAATGTAAACTCCCCAGAGGCAGATACAAAAAGGAGCTCCAACTACAACACAGTGTGAAAACTGGTTGTATTTCAGTTGGGCTTTGCCCCAAATATCACCAGGTTACGACCCCATTATCTTTGCAGGAGTGACTATCAACACAACAGTTACAAGTTCTTGGAGACATGAACCAGCCTCGCAAAAAATTTACATGGCATGACTGACCGTAGAAATCAACAAGAAAACAATATCTCGATGCTAGTGGATGACATGACCGTTGCTACATGCGAATAGAATGGACAAGCTACAAGGACGACATGTCTTATCAAATCTAGAAACACCCTCCACTATTTGAATGTGACTGAACAGAAAAAGGCAAATTGATTCAGAAAGGTCCTAATAATTAGTATTTAAGGAAATAATCACATCAACGGGAAGATGACCTACACTTGAAGCAATTGAACGACAATCAATGCAAGCTTCTATGGGCAGAACCTACCACATAAATAAGTTAACACATTGGTGGCAACGCGAGCAAGTCATCATTTTATATAAGCAATGACAGGAGAAATAGCTCTATCAACTGACAACGATCCTAAAGAAGAGGCGTCTCACCTTCAGCTCATGCTCCGCCCGCTCGGCCTCCACATCCGCACCCTGCGGGGGGCCCTCGGGCAGCTCGCCCCCCTGGGCCACCTGCACGTACTTCCCAACCTCCGCCGCAAGGTCCGTGATCTCCGGCGTTGCGGTCGAGTAGTTTGACCCCCATATCCTGTTCAGCCTCTCCCTCAGCCCCGCATCTGCTTTCGCAAAATCGCAACAACCATAAATCGCACAATTCCCCAGGAAACAAGAGAGTCATATCGATCCAACAAGTGATCGATGGTCAATTTACACGTGAAGGGCGATCCAGGCAGCACGGGCTCGTCGGAGCGCGCGAGCCACGCTCGTGCGTGGCGGGCGCACTCGGCAAAGGCGGCGCGGTGGGAGACGTCCGAGTTGGGGGGCCGGGAGAGCACGGCGGCGCCGAGGGCGGAGATGACGTCGAGGTCGGCCTCCTCGAGGAGGCTGGTGGTCTCGTCGGTGACGGTGTCGTAGGTGATGCAGCAGCCCCTCTCGTGCGCGCGCATCAGCATGGTGGTCTCGTACTCCGCCTGCGGCCTCACGTCGAAGAGGCGCGCGAAGTAGAGGAGGCGGAGGACGTCCTCGACGGCCTCGTCGGCGGCGGGGTTGCCTTGGTCCGTGGGGGGAGGGGGAGGGGGAGTGGGGGTGGAGCGGAGGGAGAGCTCCTCGTGGAGGGCGGAGGCGAGTGGCCCACGGAGGCGCTCGTACTCATCGATGAGGGCGGAGAGCTGTGGTTTGGAACGCAGGACTTCTTCCTGCTCTTTGTTTAGGGTTTTGCCCCTGGCGACGTTCTCCTCCATCTGGACGACGCGGTTGTACTTCTTGCGGAGGGCGCGGAGGCGCTTGTTGAGGAGGCTGAGGACGGGGCCGTCGGGCGAGGAGGGCTCGGATGAGGGGGACGGGGCTGCCATTGCCACTAGGGTTTCGAAGGGGGTGGGCAGGAGAGGGCAGGGGAGAGGGGCTCTCTGCTTAGAGATGGAAGGGAAGAGGAGAGAAGGAAGCCAAGGGGTTTGTTTTATTTATTAACCGGGGTGGGAAGGAGAGAGAGAGAGAGAGAGAGAGAGGGATGGAGGGAGGTGAAGAAGATTGATTGCTCCGAGTAGAGTTAGAGGGGGGTGGTTTGATTAAATTGGGTGTGGTGTGGGGGACATCGACCGCCTTTTAGGTATGGCATTTGATTTGCGGCATCTTTTTCTTTTCTTTTTTATTCTCTCTCTCCCTTTGTTTCTTTTTCCTTTTACTTTATTTTCTTTTTCTTTTCACTCCTCTTCTTTTTTGGATTTTTTTTTTCAATGTCGGTGTGATCTTAAAAATATTGGTATTACTGTAATACCCTCAAAATTAGCACGTCAAACTTTGATTTGTTAACCGAGGGATGCATCTTCTCTTAGACTAATGTTAAGTGTTGATCTTATCACCTGAGTCAGTGTCCTTTTTATGGTATGTAGAATATTTGTATCGTGTTGCTGTTAAAATATGTGATAATTTCTTTACTATGATTGTGTAGATGTCTTTATAGGATGGTTCAACTATAGAAATATCCCTTTATGGATCGATTGGTGAAATGACCCTTCCAAGGATCTTTGGAAATTTTTTCAGAAAATTAGGGACGTAAACACGAAAACTTTGACTCTTTAAGCTGAGTGTGTGGTTTCTTAGTGTTACGACCCGATTCCCGAATCTCTACAGGACACGAGAATCGGACCGACTCGACTGATCCCAAGACCCAATCGTCCAACAAGAAAATAACTAAAAAGCAGTAAAATAAACCACATTCACCAAGCAAGTAACTAACAGTAACAAAAATATAGCAGTAAAGAAAAAAACTACTACAGTACATACCACCACAACAGTAGAGAATTAAAAACAGGTATAGAAATATGCAATAAAAGAGTACAAGGTGAAACAAAATACTCACTACTACAGAAAAACGGTACAACAAAAGTACAACTACTGGGCTCTACTAGGCTCAGCACCCTCCGCAGCCGCAGGCTTTGGCTGCTCAACACCTGGTCCTGAAAAAGGTGACAAATATAACACGTCAGCGAAACGCTGAGTAGAATAGCAACCAGCTAGCTAAGAAAACAGTAAAGGTGGACAAGTAGCTGTTGTTTTTAATTTCTTTCTTTATTTCTCTATTTACTCTTTCTTAAATTATTTCTCAGATCTTTCTCTTGATCTCGAATGTTCCTCGTGGGAACGATCTTGATTGCAGTCTTTTCCGAAAAGTAGAAGTAGCACGTGGTGCTCTCTTGGCTGGGAGAATCCCCCGTGGTGGTCCGACCATCAGTCAACCACCCCAAGGTCGCTGACAGACGTAACGGTGACTACGGCACGCACGGTAGATGCACGAGTAGCTACCCCGCACTAGCACACGGTCAGTCATTTCCGTTAATGGGTGCGCCCAAAGCACAGCACGGAACCAGTATAGGGCAGAGCCCTCTCAGTAACAGAGGTCCAACCCCTCCACAGTAACCAAACAGGGGTCTTGCCCCTCCACAGTCCGCGCACCCTCACCTGACTACCCTGGTTTGCCCAGTGGGCCTAACAAGTCGGTGTAGGACGGCTAGCTAAACCCCGGGGCTCGTGGGGCGGTTAGCTCTCTCCCTACACTAGTAGCTCTCCCCGGTACTGTGTACGCGAGGGCCAAAAGTCGGTACAAAGTGACCAGACCAAACCCCGGGTCCCTGGGGCGGCTAGCTCCGCTCTGCACTAAATAGGGGGACAGTCGCTCTCCTTGATACTCCATACTCAAGGGCCAGCTCACTTCCCCATCCACTTTCCCAGTTCCATTCTATTTCTTTTCTAGGAGCTCTACTCCTGATTCCCCGTAGGGTTCATACTCCTAACTTTCAGGCCAATCCATACTAGGTTTCATCATTTCAGTTTAATTCGCATATAACCCTGTTTTCAACATTTAATATAAATTTATATACAAGCAGCTCAATTTAGTTTCTAACAACAGGAATTGCATGTAGTAGTTACTAGCAACAATACTCGACATTTCACAGGCAGCTGTTATCCAATTACAGGCAATTATCATTATTCTACCTACTTATCCAAGACTGCAATTCAGGTATTCAAGACATTCGTTTCAGTGTTTCTATTCCTAGGATTCATGCCACACCCTAGGATCTATCATTCAATCTAGTTTTCAAGTCTTAGGATTCATGTCATACCTTAGGATCTATTATTCAATCTAGTTTTCAAGTCCTAGGGTTCATGCCATACCCCATGATCTATCATTCAATCTAGTTTTCAGGTCCTAGGATTTATGCCATACCCTAGGATCTATCATTCATTTCAGAGATGCATTAATGTTTGTAAATAACTAAGGGAAGCCACTCTACCCACAAAATCGGGAGTAATGGGGGCGTGATCGGCAGGTCCACGTTCCTCCACAACCCCCAAAGCCGCAACAGAACGAGGTCCTAACACAAGGATTAATCACAAGGAACCGCTTAGAACAGGATACAAGTATTTTAAACAAGTAGAGGAACAAATTCTGAGAAGAACAAAATCTTAAACGCGGAAATCGAACCTCGAACGGACCCTAAACGGGTCAAAAACGATAATTCTAACTCAAATCAGACGTCTGGAACACCTTCCAGACGTCTTAAAAAGTGGTCCATGTCATACCTCACTCTGTGCTGCTCCTCAGACGTCCAGGGATCCTGCTGAATCGTCCAGACCCAGTTCTAGACGTCCGACCACCTCCACGGACGTCTGGAGACGCTCTCCGCAGTCTGGTGCTGTGCCCAGACATCTGAACTGCGTGGGAGGGCGTGTCCCCGCGCCTTCCCGAAACGAAACCTGCACGCACGTCGAAAGCCTCCTCAACACGACACGTCTCAGCACTTCGATGGACGGCCTACATGGTCGCATCCACAAAAAGGAGGTAGAGGAGAAATTTCGTACCTCTCAGACATCTAGAGCTCCCTCCAGACGTCACCCACGTCGTCTGGATGTAGGTCCAGACATCTGATTCTGGGAAAAATTCCCAGAATCAGAACCTCCTCGCCTTCTTCCCGCTGCATGCGAGCTCGCCACGCAGCAGCTCGCCTGCTGCTCGAGCTGCAGCAGCACCAGGGGAGATCTCCCCAGCACGACGCTCCTCCGCGTGCACGCCGGCCGGCCTTGAGCTGCTCTGGTGGGCTCTCTCTCCTTCTCGCACACTCTCCCTCTTCTTCCTTCTCACTACACCTCTTCCTCTCCGCACCGCACCCGGTAGTAGCTACTGCCTGCTCTCACTCCCGCTCTCACGCTCGCACTGGAGGAAGGAGAAGACGGTGGGATGGTGAACGAGGGAGAGGGGTATTTGAAGGCGTGGGGGGAGAAAAAGCGTCTGCAGGTCGGCGGGTTTCAGTCTACGCAGGCACGCGCGCAGACTCGCAATCGTACGCAGGCAAAAAATTTATTTCCAGACTCCTGGGAAGGCATCCATACGTCTGACCAGACGTCTGGACCAACTCCCAGACGTCTTAAAAAGTGTTTGATGTCTCGTGTCTTAACACTTATGGATGACGAGAGTTTGCAAGGGGGTGTCACGCTATTTTTCCCTTCCCTCTCTCTCTCCTCACACACCCACTCACGCACACCTCCTTTCCCCGAAAACCCTAACCCATTCCTATTTAACCCCTTCACCCCACTCCATCTCCACACCACCACCTTCATCTTCTCCCCCCTGCTGGTGGCCACCTTCTTCCCTGCCCCCTTGCTGCAGCAAGTGGAGAGGGAGGAGAGGGACGGGATGAGGAAGAGGAGAGAGGGAGAGAGTGTGTGTGCGGGAGTGTGGACGAGGGAGAGAGGAGCGTGGCCGGGAGCCACGGGAGCTTGGGTGAGCGGTAGACGAGCACACGCGAGGGAACTTGCGTGCGTGGGCGCCTTGCTGCGGGTGCAGCCGCGAGAGCCGGGGTTGCGCAATTGGAGGAGCCGCAGGAGCCGCGAGAGCTCGGAGGAGCTCGTGGGGGAGGAGGCGAGCACACACATAAGGAAGGGCTCGTGGAGAGAGCCTCTCGACCCTCTGCAACTGCTGGAGCTGCTGTTGCTGTGCCGCTGGTGGAGGTGCGAGAAGCAGGATCGCGCGAGGAGTTCCTGGATACTTGATTTTTCCAGTATCAAACGTCTGGGGCATCTGCCATACGTCTAGAGTAGCAGTGGACATCCGGGGTTGGCGTCGGACGTCTAAAAACTCGCGGAGTGCCGAGGTAAGCGTTTTGAACGCGCATACATGCACGTAGGTTACGTATGTAACGTTGCGTTGTCAAAGGTTTTAGCTCGCGAGTGCATACGCAAGCACAAGCCTCAAAAAGTCATGCAAGCACGCCCTTCGAAGTACCTTAGGATGTTTAGAGACAGTAACAGACGTTTAACGACACACCCAGACGACCGGAGGGAGTATCCGACGTCTGGGATCACCCTTAGACGGTTGCTGTAACGACCCGGTTCCCGAGCCCCTACAAGACACGAGAACCGGATCGACTCAATTAATCCCAAGACCTAGTCGTCCAACGAGGAAGTAACCAAAAGAGCAGTAAAATAAACCACATTCAACATGAATATAACTAACAGTAAGAAAATACAGCAGCAAGGAAAGAAACTACTACAATATATACCACCACAACAGTAAAACAACATTCATAACTAAATATGAACTGCAAGTAAAGAAAAGTACAGCGGAAACAAGAACTACTCACTATAATGGAACAAAAGGGGTACAAGAAACAATGATAACTCTACTGGACCCTACTCGGCCCATCGTCCTTTGCAGCCGCTAACACTGGCTGCTCAACACCTGGTCCTGAAAGGTAACGAGTGTAACACGTCAGCAAAACGCTGAGTAGAGTGGCCACTAAAACTAAAGAAACAGTAGAGTGTACAGTAGCTGTTAAGTTATGTTACTTTCTTTATTTAGGTCTTTCAATTATCTCACGATTTATCTATTTCTCAGATCTTTCACTTGATCTCGAATGTTCCTTGTGGGAACGATCTTGATTGCAGTCTTTTCCGAACAGTAGAAGTAGCACGTGGTGCTCTCCTGGCCGGGAGAGTCCCCCGTGGTGATCCTATTCTCAGTCAACCACCCCAAGGTCATTGACAGACGTAACGGTGACTACGGCATGCGTGGTAAACGCACGGGTAGCTAACCCGCACTGGCACGCGGTCAGTCGTTTCAGTTAACGGGTGCGCCCAAAGCACAGCACGGAACCAGTACAGGGCAGAGCCCTCTCAGTAACAGGGGTCCAACCCCTCCACAGTAAGCAAACAGGGGCCTTGCCCCTCCACAATCCGCGCACCCTCGCCTGACTACCCTGGTTTGCCCCAGTGGGCCTAACAAGTCGGTGTGGGAGGCTAGCAGAACCTCGGGGCCCGTGGAGTAGCTAGTACCTCCCTACACTAGTAGCTCTCCTCGGTACTACGTACACGAGGGCCAGCAAGTCGGTACAGAGTGGCCAGTCCTAACCCCGGGTCCCTGGGGCGGCTAGCTCTGCTCTGCACTAAACAGGGGGACAGTCGCTCTCCTTGGTACTCCGTACTCAAGGGCCAGCTCACTTCCCCAATTCTATTCCATTCACTTTCCAGGAGTTCTACTCCTACTTCCCCGTAGGGTTCCAGCTCAGAATGTCTAAGTTTCACCTTCCAGTTTCACGTTATCACAATCCATGTTCTCAAACATGTTTATTTATTCAACAGGCAGCTGTTAATTCAATTACAGGCAGCTATTTGTTCCTTTCCATTTTTTTCCAAGACTGCAGTATTGATCTGTTCCACTAGTTTTCCCGTCCTAGGATTCATGCCGTATCCTAGGATCTATCATACAATCTAGTTTTCCAGCCCTAGGATTCATGCAACACCTAGGATCTATCATTCAATCTATTTTTCATTCCTAGGATTCATGCAATGTCCTAGGTTCTATTTATGATTCCACAATTTAACAGGTTATACTTAAAAGCCACTCTACCAGGTACGACGGGAGTAATGGGGGCGTGATCGGGAATCCCGCGTGCCTCCGCGACCCCCAAGACTACAACGGAACGAGGTCCTATCACAAGGATCAAACACAAGGAGTGTCTCAAAACAGTGTATAGCTACTGTAGACGGGTAGAGGATTTAATTCCGGAAAGAACGCAACTTGAAATGCGGAAAACGGAACCCGAACGGGCCCTCAACGGGTCGAAAACGACGACACTGTGCAAAATCAGACGTCTGGAACTTCTTCCAGACGTCTTAAAAAGTGGATCAGAGAATTACCTTGTTCTGCGTGGTTTCTCAGATGTCCAGAAGCCTGCGGGGACGTCTGGCCTAGTTCCCAGACGTCCGATGGTAACCCAGGACGTCTGGAGGTCGCTCCCACCGTCTGGTACTACAGGCAGACGTCTGATTCGCGTTGGATGGCGAATCACCGAGCCTGCGCGCGCCCGACTCTCTCTCTCAGTACGGTCAGTCGACAGGAAGGAAGAAGACGGAAGAACTCACCTTTCAGACGTCTGGATGGTCTTCCAGACGTCGCCCCCACCGTCTGGCTATCAGCCTAGACGTTTGATTATGGAAATGTTTCCAGAATCAGGTCGCGACTCGCCCTCCGCTCGCGACGCCGCGCCTCGTCGCACCTCGTGCGCCTGCTGCTCGGACCGCAGCAGTCCCCCCCCGCGTCGCCCCGCGCCCGCTGCGCTCCCCGCCGGCCGGCCCTGGCAGCCCAGCGAGCTCGTCCTCACGGCTGAACGCCGCTCTCGCACGCAGCACCTCCTCCGCGCTCACTGCGGCCGCCGCTGCCACTGCAACCCCGCGCTCACTGGCTGAAGGAGAAGAGGAAGGAGGCGGTGGTGACAGAAGAGCACGTGGCCTTTTAAGGCCGCGCGAGGAGGAGAGAGAAGGAGCGCGGCAGGGGAATCTGCAGCCGCAGGAGGAAGGAATAAGCGAATATGCGGGTCTGCGCGCTCAGGCGCGCAGACGACCCGCGCGTGTCAAAGATAACAGATTTACAGACGTCTGGCAACGATCCCAGATGTCTGATACGACGTCTGGAAGTGATTCCAGAGGTCTGGTCCGACGTCTGGCCCACCTCCCAGACGTTTTAAAAGACGTCTGGGGCACGCGTTCATAACAGTTGCAGAGGGGTTTAGACGTTTGAGGAAGCCACAAGGAAGCAAGGTGAGGTTTTGAGCTCGTTTAAGACATCTGGGACTAGGGACGTCTGATTTTAGACAGTATGCGTGTTTTTGACTCGTTTAGGGCCCAAATGGAATCAGATTTTCGTAAACAAAGTACCGTTGTTTTCCGCTTGAGTTTCTCTACATGTCAGTGTCATTTGTATACAGTTTTGAACTCGTTTGATGTGGTTGGTCATTTGTATAAGTCTCCAGCCAGTTGAGTACATGGGGCCTGCAGAGACAATAAGACCTGCGGCTCTGGCCCCCATTCATTCCGTGTTTCCCGGTAGAGTGGTTACTTCAATATTAAGATTTAAATAATGAAGTGCATGTTAGAACAACTTGTTTGTACCCTAGGATGTGAAATGAACCCTACGGCAGAAACGGACGAATATTGCTTGAGCTAAACTATTTACTTGAGATGCATGTTAATCCTAATTGCTAGCAATTGTTAAATACTTGACGTGATGCTCCTTCAGTTGTAAAAATTCGAGTTACCTGTTATATGAATGAGAATCAAAAGATGAACAACGAATTATGCATGTCGAGAAATGAAATGAAACAAATATGAGTATGAACCCTACAAGGAACTAGGAGTAGAACTCCTGTATACGGAAAGAACCTTGTAAGTAGACGGGAAGTGAGTTGGAACTTGTGTACCTGGTACCAAGGAGAGCAAGTGTTCCTTTAGTGTAGAGGAGAGCTAGTCGCCCATTTGGGTTGAGACCCGGGGTTATGACTAGTCACTCTACATCGACTTCTGTTTGGCCCTCATGTACGTAGTACCGAGGTGAGCTACTTAGTGTAGGGAGGGAGCTAGCTGCCCCACGGGGGCCCGGGGTTAGGACTAGTTGCCCTACGCCGACTCTTGTTAGGCCCACTAGGGAAACTGGGGTAGTCGGAAGAGGGTACGTGGACTGTGGAGGGGAGAGACCCATGTTCTGAGAGGGCAAGGCCTGTGCTGTTTCTACTGTATCTTTAGGCGTACCCGTTATCGGAAACGACTGACCGCGTGCCAATGCGGGGTAGCTACCCGTGCGCTTATCGCATGTGCCATAGTCATCGCTACGTCGCGACTGTGACCTTAGGGTGGTTGACTGGATGTAGGACTACCACGGGGGACTCTCCCGACCAGAAGAGCACCACGTGTACATCTTACATCACGGAAAAAGACCGCAATCAAGATCTTCTCCTTAAGGGATAGTCAAGATCAAGAAATGACCAGATCCTTAAGAGAATAAACGAATTAGAACCACATAGTTGAGCTAAATGGAATTGAATAATAAATTAGTTGTTTGTCTTAAGTTAAATTGCATGTAAATGGTTTAGCTACCACTCTACTCAGCGTTAGCTGACTACGAAATCTTATAACATTGTTTAGGTCAGGGGTTTGAGCAACCAGCACCACCGGCTGTAGGAGCTGGGCCCAGTAGAGCCCAACCTTAGCTGTTGACGTTTTCTGTTCTAGCACGTTCTTTTGTTGTGGTAGTGAGTATTGATATCTGTAATACTATTTCTGTTATATTTTCGCTTTACTTTCCGCTGTTGTAGTTGTGATGGCATGTACTATTATGAGACATTTCGTTCTGTTTCCTTTACTGTCTTTGTATTATTCTCTGCTTAGTTATATTGTACTTGTGGTTGTGGAATATTTTCTGCTTTTGGTTATTTCTCGTTGGATGACTAGGTCTTGGAATTAGTTGAGGTGGGTCGGTCTCAGGTCCTATAGTGACCTGGGATCGGGTCATAACAAGATGGTATCAGAGCAAGGTCGTCCCGAGACATGAACCAAATGGTATGAAAATAGCCACTCACATGCATGTAACTAAGATAACCATTACAACATATCGCTTTGATCTTCGCTTTTGAGTCTTATCTCTTGATGTAATCTGTTATCATTGACAGTTCCTGCTCTTTTCTTGCATCTCCTTGTAGGAGATGCCTCGTCGGAGAGTTCTCGAGACAGGTCACGGACATGGCTGTGAGCGGGGTCGGAAGGGCGGATGTGCCAAACCTGAGGCACCAGTCGACCTACCTCTCCTTCTGGGCATCTAGGCCTAGGATCTCGCCTAGCTAATCCAAGATATCGTACGGGAGGAGCTCCAGTAGCCTCCTCGGCCACCCCTCCCTGAGGACGTGGAGGGAGAGTCCTCCGTGGGACATGGGAACCACCGCAGCGCTGTGCGAGATGGAGGGGAAGGGGGTGATCCTCAACCACCCCCACTAATTGAATCTCTTGCAATGTTTGTTTATTTAGACAAGTTAATCAATCAGTCAGTCGCTTCACATAAACGTTGTTGTCAGGTTTTGATCCCCGGCAATAGTGTCAAAAATAATGTAACGTGATCGACTGACCACGGTTTGTATGAAAAATAATCGTTGTTGTAGTATATGTCACAAAGACAAACCGTTATCGCATCGATTTTTATTTAATTTACATAATTTTTACTAGTTTATTCTAGGTCGTTCATTGGGAGACAGTTATTGATATACATCATTCTCTAAGTTTAAGATTATTTTTTAATTCCAAAAAGATAAGTTTTATGTACAAGAATTATGAATGAATTAATGGTTTAATTATATAAAAAAAGAATCAATGAAAATGCTTGCAAAAACCTAATTACAATCAAGCATCAAACACTACATAAATATATTCTATACTATCTACTTATAAGTTATATTACTAATACTTACATATATATATAATACTAACTAATAATACATACCATACTTAACTTAATATACTAACGTATACAGTAACATATACAATAGCTACAGCGACAGATACAAACGTCGCTGGACCAAAAAAAATATGTACAAACTCTGAAGCAGAAACTAGGGTCTATACCGACACTTATTTTACCTTTAGTGATGTTTTATTCTATCAATAATGATATGTAGTTATTTATATACAAATATATAGCTATACTGCTTATACATATGCTTATTATTTACCTTATACTTATTTATTTATATACACATATACGCTCTACACCTTATACATTTCTTCTTTGTTCTCTTTACTAAGCCTATTCTCATACTTAGTTAATTCTCTTAACTTACTCTCTCTTTTCCGCTCTTTCTTCTGAGTTTAATGATTCATTAGGGCCTTTTAACTTAACAAAAATGTATTTAATTGGCAAGCACACTGTTCGAGGGATACACAGCACTCAAGGCGAGTGGGACCAGACCTCTACTGGGTATGCCCTAGTTTCTTAATTAGGCTGATTAATCTCATTTTCAGCTCATTAGTGGGCTTAATCAAGCCTTAGCACAGTAACCGACCCCCGACCCACACACAGTACTCATCGCAACACATGCTCAGGATCGGATCAGAGGTAAGGGTATGTTCCATTGTTTCGGACGCCTCAGCGCCCATGACGACTGAACTATCCACTGCACTTTTGCAATTTATAGCACTACAAGCGCTCTCATCTTCCAATATGGCACTATTCGAGCGCCTGTTCTACGCTGGATTTTAGGTGCGGCTGTATTAGATTAAGGATTTTGACTCTCAATTCGAAGGCCATATGTTATTATAAAGTAAAAAATAAATTATGGAATAATAAAGTATTTACATGGTACTACTTAATTGTACAATTAATTTAGAGTTTTAATTATATTTACTGCATAAATAAATTAGCTCAAGTATATAGTTTATATATACTTAATTTTAGGTTTATTCCTTAATTACATATAAATTAGTTATTATATGGTCTAATTGACCTTATACAGAGTTAGTAAATATGTTAAAGTATTTAATAGATATTTTTATTGTATTTTACAAGCTTTATTTCTATTTTATTGACATTTAATTAGTACAATTTTATACTATTTTATTTGTAAATTGAGTTTAAATAGTATAAACATTATAAATATACTTAAATTAGGTTAAATTATTTAAAATACATTAGTATAAATATACAATATCAATTAACTTAGTTTAAACTTAATCTACTAATTTGTTTTAATTTAATCTAATAACTTAACTATTAACTTAATAAATTAATTATTTATTCTATATATATAATTAAATTAAGGTCTTCCTCAAAAAATAATTAAATTAAGGTACAGGATTTAATATGTTTATAATATACATATAAATACGTATATATAGTATTATATCTTAATATGGTTATTTATAGAAGGTATTAATTTACATATCTATTTAGTACATATAAATTAGTGTACTTAATATGTAGTTATATAATTTAGTTATATACAGTGCAATCTGACTTAAATACTTAATTTATATACTACAATGTATACATAAGTTATTTTATTTTATATATGTATAATTTATATTATCGGTTAATAAGCTTACTATATAGCTTATATTTACACTTATATACATAGTAAACAAAAGATTTTTAGGTATTTTTGAGTTTTTTTCAGCTTTTTATGGATTTTATATTTGTTATGGAGGTAGGAGATGAGAGGGAAAGAAATAGATGAGGAGAAGAAGATGTTTTTGATGTTTTTAAGTTTAGTTTCTTTTATTAAGTTTCATGGTATACAGAACCATTGGTTGGTGTGTTCTATCAAGTTAGGGGTTCAGATTATCATGAAACTTGGTGTATGTGTAGAAAAATAGTTAATCCAACTCTCTACACCTTTATTTTATTTTTTGGAATTTTTATATAGTTTTTATTTAATTACAAAGTTCACTCATTCTAAGCCTTTCAAAGGTTTTTTAATGAATCATAAAGGCTTAGGATGGAACCTAGGAATCTAAAAGAGTTCTAAAAGGTAGTGGGCTGCCTTGAACAAATTCAATATGAAATATGGAAAGCATTTAAATATTTTAGCACGTAATTCAATTTAGATTTCATTTAATTCATGTGCTTGGATAGTTAGGCTTAAGAAAAACAACCAGCTGACAAACATTTAAAAGTAAGATAACAAGCATTCAAGATGATCATAACAATTTGTTGAGTTTACATGAATGCTTGTATACAATCTAAACACAACATTCAGCTCAATTCAGCTATCTATAGAGCTAAAACTAAGCTACTGTCCTTGGATCTCTCAGATCAGAACTACTGCAGCAACAGCAACAACAATAGCTGAATCAGCAACAAGATAACTGCTGGAAACACCAACAGTAGCAGAAACTACTGAGCTCCAACCACTGCAACAAGCATAGTTCCTCTTCAAACGTCTTAACTGCTGCTGCAGTTAATCCATCTGGAAGAGAGCTAAGTCTGCAGCAAGGAAGAACCTCAATTCCAACTACTTAATAGCTTGAAACAGCCAATCAAATTCCAGATTAGACTCAAGACAACCTGATCAAGAATTTAAAGTGACTGTTGCAAGAATTATTTAGCTGAGATTGATGGAAATGTAGCTGCAATTGCAGCAATTTGCTATAAGTCTAGGATTTAAAACAAAAATAGAAATCAACCTAAAGACAAAATCTGACAAGGGTTTAAATTCTCATAAAAATCACTCAGGAATACAACTCAAACTCAAGATCCCTTGTTGATAAAATCTCATCAAATCAAAGCTGAAAGAGATTTGATCCAGCTCTTTCTAATGCTATAGATAGCATGTAGAAGGAGTTAAATAAGTCAATTTAAAATATAAACATAAATCCCAGATCTCTGAAACCTTAAGGAGTATTGAGAACTCCTTAGGTTAAAAATCAGAATTACATTTTACAAACAACTCATGAATATAAGATAGAACCTCAAATCACTAAAGTGATTTTCCTTAGCTCTATCATGCATTCAAAGCATTAAAATCCTCACGAAAATCCAGATCAGATTATGGCTCATCTGAGGTGAGTTCTGATCTCAGATTCCCTGTAGATTCCTAGCCAAACAGTAAATCAAATCAACAATAACACAATTTGCTAGATCAAAGCATTCAAAGCTCACATAAATCTAAATCCTTGAAATCTAAATTTATAGAAAATCTGGCAAACCGATTCCATTTTAAGCTCAGATCAGGGGCTTTTGTGACAAAATGGAATGAATGGGAAGCCTCTAAAATGGATTTCGACTCTAATTTCAGATCTGAGGTTGGAAACCATTCAGATCTGAAATTAGATTTAATGAATGGGTGCATTGAGAGAGAAAATTCAAGGAAATCAGAAGCGATATGAAAAACACGTAGAGTAAGAAAATCATGAACAGTGACTGGGGGAAATCGTCCCCTCTGATCTAGGATGATTAGAGGAGGTGAGGGGGGAAAAATTTAATCTGAATCTGCTCCTAATGCTAAACTAACACGCACAGCAGATTAACAGTAATTTTACATCTAATTCTATTGCTAATCTATCTAACTAACACTACAGCTAAACTACAAAGTAGTAAAACTATTCTAAAAGGAAGAGTGGGACCTATGGGTCTCCACCTGAAGGATGGAGAGGAAGAAGGGAAGGGGAGCTCCAGCGAATGAAAAGCTTGCTAGAGAAGCTTCTGGGTCATCCTCAGGCGTACGTCATCCCTAGCGACAGGGAGGAAAGGGAGGTGAAGAACTACACCTCTGTCACAGGTGCAGCGTGTGAAGGGATTAGGAGAACAGGAGAGGATGAAAGGACCGCTCTCAAGGAAGTAGGAGAAGAGGTGATCCTTTGTGTGCTCGACCATTGAGGTGCTTAAGTAGAGATCTCAGTGACTTAGATCACCGCGCGGGTGAAGTTAGGCGACAAGGGCATCGGCGGCAAGGATGAGGGGAGAGAAGCGCGCGGGCTTCTAAGTTGAAATCAGACCGTAGGATGCGATCTGGGGGTTGGTGTGAGCACATGCGTCGCTCCGCACGAAGCTTCGAATCAAATCGAGCCACAGATCAAACAAGCTGAGAGATCAACGGTCCAAATCACGCGAGTTCATCACGTGAACAGTGTCAGGGTGGGAAGCAGCAGACGTTGGAATTCTAATGGTGAAATTACAGGGATACCCTTCAGCGAAGGGGTAGAAGATTTGCACAAGAGCCCGTAAGTGGTAGAAAGTAGTTACAGAGTGGTTCTTAAGGGCTTTCAAAGAGGTCCCTATGGGTTACAAATAGGTCCAGAAAAGTTTTCTAATGAAGGAAATGTGATGCATAAAGGACCTAAATGTAAATTCTAAGTTTCAAGGCCTTAATGATGTCCAAATGCCTTCAAGTTTTTATATGTGCTTAATTAAACTTTTAAGAAGTTAATTATACTTTTGATTTGAACTTTTAAACTTGTTTGTGTGCTCAATTTACAGTTGGATCATCATTTGACCTTTTTCTCAAGGATATCTCAATTTATGACCTAATTATTCAATCTTAACACAGAATTAATGTTTTAGGTATTTTTCTTTGATTCCTACACTTAACTCATTTTATGTGTTAATTTGGTATTGTTTAACCCAGTTTCTACCTTAACTTTAACTTTTTAGCTATGATGAGTAGCCACTCATCATATCTCCATGCTTAGGTTTTGCTAGTCCCTTAGCAAAGCAATTTAAGTATCAGCGAGGTAAGTGTGATGAGATATCTTTTCTTTTCATTTCTCTCAAAGTTTTAAGTGTTTGAAGATAATCTTTAAGCTGAAAGAATTTTCCTGATAAACCAACTATGTTTATGTCTGGACATTGTGAGAACCTTATTACTGAGGAAGACTAACTAGAACTCAAGACTTAAATGACATAGACCATCTCTCAACTAACGAGGACTCTTGATATTTAAACCTTAAGTCGAATTCCAGGACTAATGGGGTTTTATAGAGCCTCAGAATGCTACGAGGTTATGATTGTGCTTTGTGATAAGTTAGGAGTAACCAGGTGAATTCTGAGACTCAATCCCGGGGTTTCACTTCTTTTTAAGTCCAGGTTGGTCCTAGCTTCAGCTCGTGTTTTCAGATTTACTCTCAATAAACGAGGATTACCAAGCCCAACTTTTATTGTGTTTGTGGCTCAAAGATTTTTTCTTTTGTGGAAGAACACGGTATTTGTATTGAACCCTGAAAATATTTTTGGTGGAATTTTTGTATTTACAGACTTGGAGAGCATACTTGACTTATTCTAAAGAACTTTTCTTTTTTATTTTTTTTTTCTGTCAGTATGTTTCCGACAACTTTATTTGGTAGAGCGCATCTTATTTTGTGGGTGAGTTCTTTAGTGGAAAGAGCTTCTCCTAGACACAAAACTAAAGACTAGGACAAAGAGTCTACCTGCATGCACAGGTAAGGACTCCACCTTCCCTAATGAACACTAGGGTTGAATTTCAAATTCACAAGGTCTTTCCCGACACTGTGTTGTGTAAGCAAAGGTTACTTAGACTCCTAAGTCAAAGCAAACCAGCGAATCCTGTACTGGCGACTCAGGTACAAGAACACGTCCTAAAGTTAGGAGAGACTGTGGTCTATCTTGTCAAAGCTCAAAGTGTATTAAGCCAAAGTTTGAACAAGTCAAGCTATAGTGGCCCGGAAAGTGTTACGAACGCATTCCAAGAAATTTTTTTAAGACATCTGGGAGGTGGCCCAGACGTCTGACCAGACATCTGGAACCCCTTCCAGACATCTGGGATTTATTCTCTGTGGCGTGCAGGGCTGCATCTGCACGCAGGCGCGCGCAGACCTGCAACCACCGCACCTCCCCTCTTTTTGCCTCTCTCCTCCTGCAGGCGCAGGCTGCACTCTCTCTCCCCGCGCGGCCTTAAAAGGCCCTCGCCCTCTCCCACACTCTCATCTCCTCTGCTTCCTTCTTGTTCTTCTTCCAGCCAGTGCGAGAGCGCGAGCGCGAGTGAGCGGCGGCAGCGGCAGCTGCGGCGAGTTGCGGGAGGAGGTGTTGCGCGAGGGACGAGAAGCTCGACCGTGAGGGCTCGAGCTTGCCGGGCAGCTAGAGCTGGCCGGCGGGGGAGCAGCGGGTGTGGAGTGACGCGGGAGGGCTGTTGCAGCTCGAGCAGCAGGCGGACGAGGCGCGGTGTGGCCGTGCGTCGCGGGCGGAGAGCGAGTCGAGCTCTGATTCTGGAAATTTTTCCAGAATCAGACGTCTGGGCTTCCAACCAGACGACTGTGAAGACGTTTGGATGACTGTCCAGACGTCTGGCAAGTCTGTTATTTTTGTCCTTCTTCCTTTTCTGCGACCGTTCGTACTGAGAACGAGGAGTGGGTACGTACAGGTTCCGAGATTCGCCATCCAACGCGAATCAGATGTCTGGCCGCAGTGCCAGACGACGGGAAGGACTTCCAGACGTCCGGGGCGACCATCGGACGTCTGGGAACTAGGCCAAACACCCCCGCAGGCTTCTGGACGTCTGAGAGACTACGCAGAACAAAGGTACCATCTGACCCACATTTCAAGACGTCTGGAAGAGGTTCCAGACGTCTGATTTTGGACTGTTTCGTCATTTTCGACCCGTTTAGGGCCCGTTCGGAGTCCGTTTTCTGCGTTTCAAGTTGCGTTCTTTTCAGAATAAAATCCTCTACCCGTCTACAGTAATTATATACTGTTCTGAGAAACTCCTTGTGTTTGATCCTTGTGATAGGACCCCATTCCATTACAGTCCCGGGGGTTGCAGAGGCGCGCGGGATTTCCGACCACGCCCCCAGTACTTCCGTTGTAGCTGGTAGAGTGGCTTTAAAAATTATTAACATAATTTGTTACAATTATGGAACAATTAATAGAACCTAGGGCATTGCATGAATCCTAGGAATGAGAAATCATATTGAATGATAGATCCTAGGGTATTGCATGAATCCTAGGGTTGGAAAACTAGATTGAATGATAGATCCTAGGGTACGGCATGAATCCTAGAACTAGAAAACTAGTGATATGAATATAGATATTGCAGTCTTGGAAAATGTGAAAAGGAAATAATAGCTGCCTGTAAATTGATTTTAACAGCTGCCTGTTATGAATAAATGAATATGATTGAGAATATGGGTTGTATGAACGTGAAACTGAAAGGGGTGAAACCTGAATGTGCTGAGTTAAAAGAGCTGGAACCCTACGGGGAATTAGGAGTAGAACTCCTGGAAAGAGAATGAAATGGAACTGAGAAAGAAAGACGTGGAAGTGTGTTGTCTCTTGGGTACGTAGTACCAGGGGAAGCACCTGTTACCTGCTTAGTGCAGAGCGGAGCCAGCCGCCCCAAGGACCCGGGGTTAGGTCTGGCCACTTTGTACTGACTTTTTGGCCCTCGTGTACACAGTACCGAGGAGAGCTACTAGTGTAGAGCGAGTACTAGCTACCCCACGGGCCCCGGGGTTCTGATAGCTCACCTACACCGATTTGCTAGGCCCACTGGGCAAACCAGGGTAGTCAGGCGAGGGTGTGCGGACTGTGGAGGGGCAAGGCCCCTGTTTGGTTACTGTGGAGGGGTTGGACCCCTGTTACTGAGAGGGCTCTGCCCTATACTGGTTCCGTGCTGTGCTTTGAGGTGCACCCGTTAACGAAAACGATTGACCGCATGCCAGTGCGGGGTAGCTACTCGTGCGTTTACCGCGCATGCCGTAGTCACCGTTACGTCTGTCAGTGACCTTGGGGTGGTTGACTGAGAGTAGGATCATCACGGGGGACTCTCCCGGCCAGGAGAGCACCACGTGTTACTTCTACCTTTCGGAAAAAACTGCAATCAAGATCGTTCCCACGAGGAACATCCGAGATCAAGTGAAGAATCTGAGAAATAAATAAATCGTGAGATGATAGAAAGACGTAAATAAAGAAAGTAACAAACTATAACAGCTACTGTACACTCTACTGTTTCTTTAGTTTTAGTAGCCACTCTACTCAGCGTTTCGCTGACGTGTTACACTCGTTACTTTTCAGGACCAGGTGTTGAGCAGTCAGGGTCAGCGGCTGCAGAGAACGCTGGGCCGAGTAGGGTCCAGTAGAGTTACCACTGTTCTTTGTGCCTTTTTTGTTCCACTGTAGTGAGTAGTTCTTGTTACTCTCTGTACTTTTCCTTACTTGTAGTTCATGTTATGTTATAAATGTTGTTCTACTGTTGTGGTGGTACATGCTATAGTAGTTCATTTTCTTATTGCTGTATTTTCGTTAATACTGAATGTGGTTTATTTTACTGCTCTTTTGGTTACTTCCTCGTTGGACGACTAGGTCTTGGGATTAGTCGAGTCAGTCCGGTTCTCGTGTCTCGTAGGGACTCGGGAATCGGGTCGTTACAGAAAGTCAAACCAGCAAAGGTTGAATGTCCATAAACACTTATTTTATTTTTGTTTTCAGCTAGAAGATCATAGTTAAACACTTATTTTTCTTTTCAAATTCCTCTTTCCTCAGAAATTTCTTTGGATTTCTCCCTTAATAATAAAGTGCATGTCCCTTATTATATTTTTGGAGTTTTTGTGTTGTCATTTTTTTTGTATTTTTGGCTTTGTAATTTTTTTCAAAATTTTTCATTTTTTTTTGTATTTTTAGATAATACTATACTATACACTATACTATAGGTGTGCATTTCAGTTGAATGGTTCACCATTTACACCCCTTATGCTTAAATGATGCAATGTCCTCATTGAATGAATAGGGTGGATGCAAATGCATTCTCTGCTTTTCACTATCTTAGACTGAGTGACGGAAGGAAGTCGGAATGAGGAGATAGAAATATCTGTGCGGACGATTTCAAGTCTGATACAAGACTAGAGTGGAAAGTCGAGCTTGGAAGTGAAATGCATGACATATGTGACAATGACTGTATGCTAAAAATGCAAAGGTAGACACCTAATGCAAGAAAGGTGAAAACAAGAAGTGTGGACGAGGGAGAGAGGAGCGCAGTCGGGAGCCGCGGGAGCTCGGGGAGCTTGGGTGTGCGGCGGACGAGCACGAGCAGGGGAGCTCACGCACGTGGGCACCTTGCTGTGGATGCAACCGTGAGAGCCGAGGTTGCGCAGTCGGAGGAGCCGCGGGAGCCGCGTGGGCTCGGAGGAGCTCGTGTGGGAGGAGGAGAGCATGCACACGAGGAGGGGCTCGTGGAGAGAGCCTCTCGACCCTTTGTAGCTGTTGTTGCCATTCTACGGGTGGAGGTGCGAGAAGCAGGATCGCGCAAGGAGTTCCTAGATACTAAATTTTTCCAATATCAGACGTCTGGAGCATTTGCCATACGTCTAAAGCAGCAACGGATGTCCGGGGTTGGCGTCGGACGTTCGAAAACTTGCGGAGTGCCAAGGTAAGCGTCCTGAATGCGCATGCATGTGCGTACGTTACGTACGTAACGTTGCGCTGTCGAAGGTTTTAACCCGCAAGTGTGTATGTAGGTATGGGCCTCAGAAAGGCATGCAAGACATCCTTCGAGGTACCTTAGGATGTCTGGAGACGGTACCAGACGTCTGACAGTAGCCCCAAACGATCGGAGGGAGTATCTGACGTCTGGGATCACCCTCAGATGGTTGCAGAGGGGTTTGGACATCTGAGGAAGCCGCAGAGAAGCAAGGTGAGGTTCTAAGCTCATTTAAGACGTCTGGGACTAGGGATGTTTGATTTTAGACAGTATGCACGTTTTTGGCCCATTTAGGGCCCAAACGGAATCAGATTTTCGCAAACGAAGTACCGTTGTTTTACGCTTGAGTTTTTGTATGTGTTAGTGTCACTTGTGTACAATTTTGAACATATTTGATGTGGTTGGTCATCTGTATAGGTCTCCAGCCAATTGAGTACACAGGGCCTACGAAGACGACAGGACCTGCAGCTCTGGCCCCCATTCCTCTCCTGTTTCCTGGTAGAGTGGTTACTTCAATATTAAGATTTAAATAATGAAGTGCATGTTAGAACAACTTGTTTGAACCCTAGGATGTGAAATGAACCCTAGGGAAGAAATGAACGAATATTGCTTGAGTTAAATTGTTTACTTGAGATGCATATTAACCCTAATTGCTAGCAATTGTTAAATACTTGACTTGATGCTCCTTCAGTTGTAAAAATTTGAGCTGCTTATTATATGAATAAGAATCAGAAGATGAACAACGAATTACGTATGTTGAGAAATGAAATGAAATAAATACGAGCATGAACCCTACGAGGAACTAGGAGCAGAACTCCTGTATATGGAAAGAACCTTGTAAGTAGACGGGAAGTGAGCTGGCCCTTGTGTACCTGGTACCAAGGAGAGCAATTGTCCCTTTAGTGTAGAGGGGAGCTAGCTGCCCCTTTAGGTTGAGACCCGGGGTTAGGAATAGTCACTCTACACCGACTTCTGTTTGGCCCTCGTGTACGTAGTACTGAGGTGAGCTACTTAGTGTAGGGAGGGAGTTAGACACCCCATGGGGCTTGGGGTTAAGATTAACAGCCCTACACTGACTCTTTTTAGGCCCATTAGGCAAACCAAGGTAGTTGAAAGAGGGTACGCGGACTGTGGAGGGCCGAGACTCCTGTTCTGAGAGGGCAAGGCCCTGTGCTGTTCCGTACTGTATCTTTAAGCGTACCTATTAGCAGAAACGATTGACCGAGTGCCAGCGCAGGGTAGCTACCTGTGTTCTTATCGCACGTGCCGTAGTCACCGCTACGTCATGACTGTGACCTTGGGGTGGTTGACTGGGTATAGGACTACCACGGGGACTTTCCCGGCCAGGAGAGCCCATCACGGGAAAGACTGCAATCAAGATCGTCCCCTTGAGGGACAGTCAAGATCAAGAAATGACCTAATTCTTAAGAGAATAAACGAATTAGAACCACGTAGTTGAGCTAAATGGAATTGAATAATAACTTAGTTGCTTGTCTTAAGTTAAATTGCATGTAAATGGTTTAGCTACCACTCTACTCAGCGTTAGCTGACTATGAAATTTTATAACCTTATTTAGGTCAGGGAGTTGAGCAGCCAGCACCATCGGCTGCAGAGGGAGCTGGGCCTAGTCGAGCCCAACCTTAGCTGTTGACGTTTTCTGTTCCAACACGTTCTTTTGTTGTGGTAGTGAGTATTTATATCTGTAATACTATTTCTATTATATTTCTGCTTTACTTTCCGCTGTTGTAGTTGTGATGGCATGCACTATTATGAGACATTTCGTTATATTTCCTTTATTGTCTCTGTATTATTTTCTGCTTAGTTACATTGTACTTATGGTTGTAGAATATTTTTTGCTTTTGGTTATTTCTCGTTGGACGACTAGATCTTAGGATTAGTCGATGTGGGTCGATCTCGGGTCCTATAGGGATCTGAGATCAGGTCGTAACAATTGGTCATGAGTATGCTTCACCTACATTTTAGTGGATGACCCATTTCAAAATTCCACATTGATCTTTATTTGAACCAATGTGTCTATTTACATTTGAACTAATTCTTGATGTAAGCTTTGTCACATTTCGTCATTCCTTATATAATCTACGAAAGAAAGAGATATCATTTCATGTTTAAAATCTTTGGTTCTTTTCTTTGGCTTTGAAAAGTGTACTCATTTCATGAAACCTTGTCACTATCTCTAATTCCATTAAAATGTGGCATGCAATCATACACAGCATGTGTTGAGCTTTCTCATGACCAAAACAAAATGTCAAGGACAACAAAATATCAAGTTAAGTGTTTGAGACAAAAGGTTATGAATATTGCCATGAAACAAAATTGACAGGGAGAGGTTGGTGATTTTCTTCTTGATTAGCCTCTAGCTCCATCATCATCATCAACTACACATACTATCACAATCCAATCCTCTTCATCAATAAGTGTAATTTGAGCTAAAGTGCAAAAAGGCACCATGAGCTAACTATCTAAGCTAAAATATAAAATGCAATATGTAATATTGATGGCATTGCCATCATCCTCTATATCTAACTCAATTTGACTAAATTCTAAAGCTAAATTCACCTAATTAACACATTAAAGAATATAATTCAATCAAAACTAAATCAAGAGGAATTAAGCTAAATTAAGTTACTTATGCTATTTTAACAGGCAAATTATAAGTGCAGAATAACTAAGGGGTGAACCTATGATTAATTAAAGGCAAATTAAGCTTAAATTTTCAAAAAGTGGGTTGATATTGAATAATTTATGATTTTTATTCAAATTGAATGTTAATTTTTAATTAAAAATCTTAATTTCAGCCCCACTTCAATTAAAAGGGTTCTGATTGAAATAAATGTAATCTAAAACTTCTAAAAATTATTTAAAAATATTCCATAAGGTTTATAATAAGCAATTTGACAAAAGGAAGTTAGCTTAACCTTAAAGACCTAATCGTTCAATTCTCAACACAGTTAATTAAAATTATTAGTCTTAATTAATTATGTAAAGAGTAGACTTAGGCTAACTTGAATATTAAATTATTGCCGTTAATTGTAGTATAGGGTCAAGTTAATCTAACATTTTAAATTTTTATTCTTTTAACTGATTGAGTCCAGGTTGTTCACTATGAGGTATAAACTTAATTAATTCACCATTTTTTATTTTAAATTAATAAATAACTAATTACTACATTAATTACAAAATATGTGAAACACATGAATAATTGCACAATATATTTGAACACGAAATCATGCAACTATTCCATTAATGAAGAAATTTACATGAAAGATTTTACATTGAATAGTAAAAGAAAAGAAAATGATTATTACAAGTGTTTACCAAATATAAAAGCATAAAAAGAATTAACAATGAAAAATAATACCTTCGTTACAATAATCTCAAACACTAATCAATCTCAATCTTTTATTTCACTTCAGTCTTTAATCTTCTCTTTCATATGTCTCTTTCTCTCTTTTAATTCTGATTTAGCTCAATCTCTCTCTCGTGCATCTCTCTCTTTATTCTTAATTCTTTTCTTAGGTTCCAACCATGTACTCATCTCTCTCTTCTCCTCTCTTTCTTCACTCTTTTCTCTTTCACTCCTACTGTACAAACATTCCACACTGACTCATTTTTAAGCCCTTAATCCCATTTTTAACACTTAACAAAAAAATATTTAATGGGCGAACCGAGCCCTTTTCGAGGATACACAGTCCAAGTGGACCAGATCAAATCCTACTCGAGGCCCAATCCTAGTCTATTAGGTGTGGATTTTAGTGTATTTATTTCGCATAGTAACGAGCCCATTTAAGCCCACAAAGCTCATGCCCACCCAGGCCCATGCACACATAGGCGCACACACGTGTACGCATGCATACGCGTTCCAGGAATGCTCAAAGAGATATGGGTATTTGGTGTGCCCAGCATTGACGACTGAAGAGCTGGGGCACCAAATCCCTTAAATATATGCACGGCGCTTCATCATTCTTCGATGTGGGATTATCTCCAGCCTTTCTCTCCTTAGCGCAGTGTTTGCTGCCGTCGACTTTAAGCGAAGATTGCTTCCAGCTCAGTGAACCAAATCAAGCATACAATAGCTCGATCAAAAGCTATTGATCTCACCTAGATGATTTTTGCATCAATATGGTGCTTGGATCACATTTGATCCATAGATTCTAAGGATGAAATGGCACTATTTCCATGTGTTACGACCCGATCCCGGCTCCCTACAGAACCTGAGATCGACTCCCCTCGATTAAATCCCAAAACCCAATCGTCCAACGAGAAATAACCAAATGCATAAATCACTTCACAACCACACATGCAATGTAACTAAGTAGAAATAGATAATAGACAACAATGGAAAATAGAACAGAAAATGCCAAAAGTATTACAAGTCACAAGCGGAAGAGTACCATTATAGACATAGCCATTACAACTAGAACAGAGAGAAATATAACAGAAACATGTATTATATGCTAAAGGTACTACTAACAAAAACCTCTGCAATGGAAAAAGAGAAAGGACTACGGCTGGGCTCGATTGGGTCCAGCACCTTCTGCAGCCGGTGGCGCTGATTGCTCAATTCCCTTACTTGAACATGATTATATAAATATGTAGTCAGCTAACGTTGAGTAGAGTGGTTGTTAAGTCATTTACATGCAATTAACATAAAGAAAGCAATCAGCTAACTAACCATCCAATTTCCATTTACATATTATTATTTGTTTTCGTTTAAACATTCATGTGTTTCTAATTCGGTTTCTAGGAAGTGTTCACAACATTTTTTAATCCACTTGTTCCATAAGGGAACGATCTTAATGCAGTTTTCCCGCGATGCAGGATGTACACATGGCACTCTCCTGGCCGAGAGAACACCCCGTGGTAGTCCAACACCCGGTCTACCACCTCGGGATCATGGCCGCGATATAGCGATGACTATGGCACTCCCGATAAGCGCACGGGTAGCTATCCTGCACTGGCACATAGTCAGTCTTTTCCTCTAGCGAGTACACCCAAATGTACAACACAGAACAGAATAGGGGCCACACCCCTCAACAGTCTACGTATCCTTGCCCGACTATCCCAGTTTGCCCAGTGGGCCTAACAGGAGTCGGTGTAGGGAAGCCACTCCAATCCTCGAGTCCCCACCAAGGGTGGCTAGCACTCTCTTAAACAAAAGTAACCGTAGCTTTCCTCGGTACCACGTACGCAGGGGCCAACCTATTCTCTCTACACAAGGGATGAATAGCTCTCCTCGGTATGTGCATACACGAGGGCCAGCGTATCTTCTGAGGAAGGGTATTTAGCTCTCCTCTGTACATGCGTACACGAGGGCCAACGTATCCTCCGAAGAAGTGTAATTAGTTCTCCTCAATATGGGCGTACACGAGGGCCAACTCACGCCCCAGTTTAGAGCTCAACTAACCGTCATGCCTCATAGTAAGCGAATTATTTCGTGACCATCAGAGTTTCCAAGTCGCAGTACTTAAGCTATCTTTCTAGTTCCCCATAGGGTTTGTTCATAATACTCATCTCATTTCATTACACGACTTGTATTTTTATTCACAGTCTGGTTCTTAATCGTATAACAGGTAGCTCATGATTTAATAAATTAAGCAAGAACACATCACTTAACTATTCAATTGCTAACAGTAAAGACTTTAATATGCATTTCAGAGTATAACAGCATGACTCAAGTAATGTACATTCATTCTTTTCTGCCCTATGGTTCATTTCATAACCTAGGGTTCAATCAGATCATTCTAATATAGCATGCATTTTAATCATTTAAATCACAGCATTAAAGAAGCCTACTCTACCAGGGTATTCGGGTGGAATGGGGTCTCGAATGGTAGATCTCATCGTCTCTGCTGGTCCCATATACACTACGGACTGGAGACCTACACCATTGATCAATCATGTCAAATGAGTTCAAAATAGCATAGGTGCAATACTAACAAGTAGAGAATTCCGAACGGAAACCAACAATACTTCGTTTGCATAAAACCGACTCCGTTTAGGCCTTAACCGACCAAAAACACGCACTCTGACCAAAATCAGACATCTGAGGCGAGTCCCAGACGTCTTAAACGATCGTAGAAGCTCACCTTTCCTGCGTCTTTTTCAGAAGTCTGAACCCCTTCACAGCCGTCTAAGGGAGCTTCCAGACATCTGACACCGCTCCCCGTTGTCTGGAAGAGAGGTCAGACATCTGACATGGTCTCCAGACGTCCTAAAGTGACTCGAAGTGCGTGCCACGCACCTTTCCAATGCCTCGTACTTGCACATGCACGCGCCACTTAAATAATCGACAGCTCAATGCAACCGTATGAGCATGCACGTCGAGCAAGGAATGTACCTTAGTACTTTGCACGCTATCAGACGCCCAATGTCACCTCCGGACGTCCTGCTACTCCTTTAAACGTCTGGAGGGTGTCACAGACGTCTGATACTGTAGAAAATGACTCCACAGAATGCCTCTCAAAGCTCCTCACGAGCTCCAACTGTTGCAACTGCAGCAGCTCCACCCTCCTCACGCAGGTCTCCCTTCTGCATGGCTTCTCCCTCTCAAGCTCCTCTCCTCGCACACACCACCCCTCTCCCGAGCTCCTCTCCTCTCCTTGTCCCCTACTCACGACTGCAAGGGGACGGGGGAGAAGGTTCTCGTCGGCAGTAAGGTGGTGGAGAAGTTGAGGTGGAGGTGGTGTTGGTGGCGTTGGAGGTTTGGAGAGGGTGGAGAGGTGAGGAGGTCTTTTTAAAGAGGAGGGTGTAGGGTTGGGTTGTGTGTGTGTGTGGGTTGAGGGGGGGAAAAATGAGAGGGAAAGTTGCAGGATTTCCCCCGCAAGATTTCCTGTTTCCCCGCAAAGCCCACAACTTAAACCCAGGAGATTTAAAATTGCGTCAACACCCCTAAGATTTTGAAAAATTTCTGAACGACCCTTAGGAATGGTCATTTCAACATAACAAACTTAAAGGAAGTTTCGTCCCTGAAACTTGAGCTAACTAGGGTGCGGAAATAAACGTATATGTGCATAACAAACTTAAAGAGGATCAAAGTATGTTAGAAGTGACATACCCTCAAAAAGCTCCGGATACTGTTCTCGCATTGTCGCCTCTAGCCCCTAAGTCGCCTCCTCGTACCGTTGGCTTCTCCATAGGACCTTCACTAGTGGCACCTTCTGTCTCAGACTCCTGACGACTCAGTCTAGTATCTAAACTGGCCTCTCAGGATAGGTCAAGTCGTCTCCCACCTCAATGCTCTCGTGGCTTAGAACGTGGTTGGGATTAGCGATGTACTTCCTGAGATTAGACACATGGAACACGTCGTGCACTCTAGAGAGCTGGGGAGGAATGGTAAGCCAGTAAGCAATTGGTCCTACCCTCTCTAAGACCTCAAAGGGCCCCACAAACCTTGGCACGAGCTTCCCTTTCACCCCAAAACGTTGCAAAAGCCCTTCATGGGCGAAACGCGGAGGAAGACGTGATCCCCAACCTCGAACTACACCTTTCTGTGCTTCCTATCAGCATAACTCTTCTGCTTGCTCCTGATGGTACGGAGTCATTTGTGGATCTGCTCTATCACCTCCTGACTCTGACGGATCAGCCTGGGACTAACCTCCCACTTGGTCCCCACCTCGACCCAACTCAAGGGCGTCGTACACTTCCTCTATTACAGAGCCTCATAAGGTGCCATGCCAATGCTCGAGTGGTAGCTATTATTGTATGCAAACTTTGCCAGGGGCAAATGCTCCTCCCAAGAGTGGTAGCGTAATACCGGGTGTAAGCCACCTTGTTCTGTCTTGTTGTGTCTTTATGTTTATTATAGCTTAAGTACAGTCGTTATAGCATAAGACAAAACGGCTACTAGATTACTACCAAAAAATTTTTTACTCGGAATAAGGTTTTCCCGAGGTCAAACTCAGGGAGCAACTATGTTTCTAGAAGTCTAAATAAGATATCTATTATGTTACAAAAATAAGAGAGAGAGAGAGAGATCTCTTGGCTTCTTCTTCTTCTCTTTCTCTTTTCTTCCTTGGCCGTTTCTCTTCTTCTCTTCTTCTTCTTCTTTCTTTCTTTGTTCTTTGTTCTTTCTTCTTCCTTGCTTTCTTCCTTTCTTCTTCTTCTGTTCTTCTTTTCTTTGCTTTTCTTTCTTTCTGGCGGCAATGTCTTCTTCCTTCTTTTTCTTCTTCTTTTCTTCCTTTCTTCTCTGCCTTCTGCAGCTGTGGTGATTCCGATGCTGTGCTCAGATGACTTATCTGTGGCTTTGCTACAGTGCCTTCATTCTTCTTTTCTTTCTCTTTTCTTCTGTTTCTCTCCTTCCTTCCTTCTTCTTTTCCTTCAGCTGCCCTGAGCGGCTAAGGCTTCGGCCACTTCTCTTCTTCTTCTTTTCTTCCTGCACACTCACACAAGGGTCAAAGCAAAACCTACCCCTACCCTTCCCCGCATCTCTCTCTTTCTCAGATTTCTCTCTTAGGACTGCTCTCCCAGAGTCGGGTAATCGGGTGCGGGTATCGCGCCCGGGACCAAGCCCACTGGCGTGCAGTGGTGGACGAGAAGTGCGCGGTTTGGGTAATCGGATCCTGCCCAGATCTGCGGGGCGTGAGCGAGGGCGAGGGCGAGCGCGTGGCGCACTGCGTGCGGGAGAGGGACTTGACCCTTGTGTTTGAAGGCAATAAGCCTTAGGCACTTTTTCAATTTAAGTGCGGGCGCTTGGCCACGCAATTCTGAGGTGGGACTTTAGTCCCACCTCCAAAATTGGCGTCCGCAGGAGAGCGATCAGCCGCCAATTGAGGTAGCCTGTGAGGCCTTCGCCCCAGCTGTGGGCCTGGGTGTCTTTGCGACTCCTGCTCGCGCGACTTGGGATGCGCACCTGGGCTAGAGGGTGCCTGCAGCTGCAGGTGAAGCTGCTGCAGCTAGTCGACAATGGCGGCGAGGGGCGCGAACCTGAAATCACAGCTACGGCCTCTCGGCCCAGTCAGAATACGTAAGAAGCTTCGCCGGAGTGAGTAGAAGCTTGTGCGGTGGTCGGCAGGGTGCGGGAGTGCGTGGAGAGGCTGACCTAGGTCAGACTGTGGCTGGAAAGGTAGGTTTGTTCGGGGGGTGGTCGGGTGGCGCTTGGTAGTGAATGGAGAGGGGGGATCGGTGGAGCGGAGTGTGAGGGAGCTTTTGGGCTGGTCGGCGAGGTGTGAGAGTGTCTGTGGTCGTGAGATGGTCTCGCCGGAGGGGGGTGATCGGAGGTGGAGAAGGTGGTCTGGACAGTGGCGGTTGGGTGGTCGAAAGGGTAGTTTAAAAGGGAAAAATACAAGGGAAGGAGAGAGGAAGCTATCTACCTAATTACTCGACGAAGGGGGAGGGCAGAGCAACCGGCTCGTATCTGCCGAAGCTGGAGATGAAGACGCCCTGGAGGAGGGCTTCGGCGACTAGGAAGCAGGCGGAGGGCGCCAGCGACGACTAGGAAGCAGGCGGAGGGTGCCAGCGGGTACAACCTGGCGCAGACGACAGAGCAGGGCAAACCCTGCTGCAGGTAGGGCAGCAGAGTGACGGGGAGGAAGAGGAGGAGTTCGCCGGAAGCTTCAGGCCCTCTGACCGGAGGAGGAAGTGATGAAGAGGGGGGTAATTCTCCGTCAAAGGAAGCTTGACGAAGCCGGCAGGGTCTACCGGTCCTTATAAAGAGCTTGGCGCAGAGAGAGGGGCGAGCTGGCGTCGTGCCAGCCTCGCCGGAGTAAGGCCGGAGATGACACCCATGCCTTCCGCGCATTCGCACGGAAGGCATGGTGGTTGGCAGAGGTCGTGGGCAGGTCCCTACGATAGAGGATGTCGCAGGAAACCCCGCTTCTGTTCTAAAGGACGGTAACCCTGCTCTGCGTGGCACCATTCTCCGCGCAAGGTCGTCGGAGTATGGCGCTGCGCAGAAGTTGCAGGGAGGACCGTTCTGCAAAGAATGATGAAAAGTTAGGGACCTAAATGTAAGAGTTTCAAAAGATAAGGGTCAAAAAGTAAATAAAGAGGACCAAATTGTAAAGTCGGTCAAGGAGGTCTCTTCTTAGGCTCAAGTTTTTATACAAGACTAATTTGAACCTAAGGATTTTAATGGTGAATTTTAATTCTAGGTTGGACCATGTTTGACCAGCTAATTTGCGTGAAAACCCAAATTAAGTTATTAATTGGGCATGGTTCTCTTTTTAGGTCAAAATAGGTTTCTAAGGTCAAATTGAAGGTTCTATATCCTAGAGAATATTTTTCTATGAATTTTAAAGGGTTTAGTTGATTTTTATCCTACCTCGAACCTCGTGAATTGAAGTAGATTTATTTTAGGGTTATAGAATGTCATTTAATTCTTAGAAGTTGCTATAACCCTTTTCAAATCAGATCATCCCACTTACCTTCTTATTAAGCTTGTTTGACCTGTGTTTGGACCCTCAATTACCCTCTTTGCAAACTGCATTGGTGAAATTGTAGTTTTACCCCTTATGATTTGTTTTATTTTTAAACTCGGAATTCTCTGAGTTAAGCCTTTCTTTGGGTCATGTAGGAGCTTTTTATCTCACATATCTGGGTTAGATTGTGCTAGTTAGGGTTCATGACGAGGTTCTCATCAAAGAGCCTCTCTAGTCTTGCACACAAGCGTGTAGGAGGTCCTCAAGTGTCTGAATGGTGCGCTCCGACTATTCGTCGGTCTGGGGTGATAGGTGGTACTGAACCTCAGATGAGTCCCCATGGCCCACTGAAGACCTACCTAGAATTGGGAAGTGAAGCGAGTATCCCTGTCGGATACGATCTCGCGAGAGACTCCGTGCTGGCCCAAAGGTGACTTGGATCAGCAAAAATCGCGTCGTCTTTGTCAACTTGTCCACTATCACCCATACTGCGTCGTGTCCCCATTGTGAAACCAGTAGCCATACTACTAGGTCCATGGTAATACTCTCCCACTTCCACTTTGGCGTAGGAAGTGGCTATAAAGGCCTTGCAGGCCTCTGGTGCTCGGCCTTCACCTATTGACATACCAAACACTACTGAATAAACTCACCAACATCCTGCTTCATCCCCCTCCACCAGAAGTCGTGTCGCAGATCGTGGTACATCTTTGTGTTCCTGGGATGTATGGTGAACCTGCACCTGTGTGCCTTAGTCAAGAGCTCTCTCAACAGCTCCTCGTCTCTAGGAATGCACAAATGTCCCCTCATGTGCAGAATCTCGTCAGTAAATGTAATATTTCCTGGGTCCCCTGTCAACACCCTATCTCGTAATGTCTGTAGATACGGATCGGCCATCTACCCCATAATGCTACAATCTATCAGATCTGGTTGTGCCTACCACATCACTGTCACTGCCACTGCCCTGCAGTACCCCCGTGGCTCCTGGGGTCGCCAACCGCCCACCTCCTCCAAGAGTCTCCAACTCTGTGCCTGTAAGCTGGCCAAGTAGGCAGGCGCCTTCCAGCTCAAGGTGTCTGCCACCACATTGTCCTTCCCTGGGTGGTAGGAGATGCGGTAATCGTAGTCTTTCAAGAGCTCCAACCAACGTCTCTGTCTCATGTTGAGCTCCTTTTAATCAAACAGGTACCTGAGGCTCTTATGTTCCTTAAAGATCTTGAAGGTCTCACCGTACAGATGTGCCTCCATGTCTTCAGCGTGAAGACAATTGCTGCCAACTCCAAGTCATGGGTGGCGTAGTTATTCTCATGGTGCTTTAGTTGCCGCGAAGCGTAAGCGACAACATGGCCCAGCTGCATGAGCACACCACCCAACCCCTGCAACGAGGCATCAGTGTAAACCACAAACCCACCACTGCTGTCCGAGATAGTGAGCACAGGAGCTGAGGTCAGTCTCTCCTTCAACTCCTGAAAGCATGGTGGTGATCTTTTCAGGATCGTCACCGAGTTTGATTTACTTTTATTTATTACTAGAAAATTTCAAAAAATTCCCCAAGGCCGAACTCAGGGAGCAAGCTTGATTTTAGAAGCATAAAATCACAATTTACAACAGTGTATTGATTTACAAAAGAAAAAAACTAGAGAGAAAGGAAATAAAAATGTTTCCTCTCTTTTCTTTTCTTCCCTCTTTCTTCTTTGTCCTTTCTCTTCTTCTTTCAGTCTTCAGACGTCTGATTCCATGAATTAGACGCCTTAAGTAGCATTCTGCTACAGTGCACGCCTCCTTCTTCCTTTCTCTGCAGCTACTACTACTTCTTCTCCTTGGCTTTTGCTTCTTCTCTTCTTCTCTTCCCTGCTTGGCCTTCTTCTTTGCGACAGCTTCCTCTTCCTTCCTTCCTCAGTTGGCTTCTTCTTCTTCAGCTCGTGCTTCTGCCTTTTCCTTTCTTTTCCTTTTTCTTCTTCAGCTCCTACTCCTTGGCATGGCTAAGTCTTTAGCCGCTTCCTCTTTTCTTCTTCTGCTTCCTCTTCCTTTTTTCCTTTTGTGCTGCGCCTCTTCTTCTTCCTCCTCCTCCTCATAGGCATGGTTAGGAAAAAACCTACCCTACCCTCCCTGCGTTTCTCTCTCTCTGTTTCACTCTCGGGTTCGCTCTCCCAGAGCCTGCTCGGGTATACGGGTTGGGTTAACGCATCCAGGACCAGGCCCACAGACGTGCGGTGGTGGGCGAGGTGTGCACGGGTATCGGGTCAGGCAGCCAGATCCGCGGAGGAGTGAGCGCAGATGAGGCGGTGAATAGGTGAGGGGACCTCACCCCGTGAGACTGAGGCGATAAGCCTTAGTCACTTTTACAATTTATATGTCTGTACCTGCTCAAAAACTTATGAGGTGGGACTAAACGTCCCTCTTCCTTATCGCGCGCCTGGAAGCAGAGAACACGGGCGATTGCATCGACAGCTAAGCCTTCGAGGCCAATTAACTACCTGAAGTTGTGCGCGGACGTATTCTACGCAACCTAGGCTTGTATCCTGGAGCTGGAAAGGCCTGGAGTTTCTTGCGAGCTTGCTCCAAGCTCGGCGTCAATGGCGGCGGAGGCTCGGGACCTAAAACCACGAATATGGCCTTGCGGCCCTGTCAGAATGCTCTGCGAGCTTCGCCAGAGCATGACGAAGATGATTTGGGGGTCAGCTTGGCGTGAAGATGCCTGTGCGCGTGTGCCTAGGGCACACTGTGTGTGTGCAGGTGGGTGTGTTCGGGAAAGGATTTCAATGGGTGGTGCGGTCAGTGGAGGATCGCAGGATGATTAGTGGGTGGAGGTGATGCTTCTGAGGGGTCTGGCGAGGTGGATGGGTGTGGGGAGGTGACGAAGAGACCTCGTCGGTGGTCTGCTAGAGGTGGAGAAGATGGGGATGGTTTGCAGTTGTCGAGGGATAGAGATAACAAATTGGCAGAGGGAAAATAAAGAGGAGGGTAAGAGGAACTTATCTACGAGTCTAGAGTGAAGGGGGGATGCGGAGGTGGCAAAAGGCTGGTACTGCCGTCGCCGGAGACGAAGGTGCCAGGGGGAGAGAACGGCGACGAGGAAGAAGGGCTGGAGGGCACCCGCTGGTACGGTGTAGCGCAGTAGAAGACGATGAAGGTAGCTCTGCCACTGGTACTGTGGCAGAGCGACGAAAGAGGAGTAGGAGAGTCGCCGGAAGCTCTGGCAGTCGGCCAGAGTTGGGAAGAGATGAATTGAAGGGAGGATCTTAGGCCAATCGAAGCTTCAAGGATGCTGTGAGGTGTGCTGCTCCTTAAATAGGCGAGGGCTGGCCGGGAGGCTCGCGAGAGCAGCGGGAAAAGTCTCGCCGGAGGTATGGCAAACGGAGACCCATGCCTAAGGTTTGCAATGTTCTCATTGTACATTAGGTGGGATTTTATTCAGCTTGGTTCATGCATTAGAATAGATATTGGTTGAGTGGATGGGTCGAGGTGATTATTGCGAACGATTTCTAATCTTAGGTATGAGTACCTGAGGTGGAGTCGGCTGTGGTAAAGGATGAACCTAAAGTGCAACGACATGTCAGAAAAGATTTTGGGTTTTCAAAAGAAATGACGGGCTACCTCCCATTAAGCGCTGAGTTTTATGCCATCGGTTGGGCGCAATGAGTTTAAGGAGAATGGAGGATAAATGATGACTCAGCCAAATCTGTATTGGTCATGTCAATGAATGGTTTGAGTCTCTGACCATTCACGACGAAGGGTTCGGAATCATGGCTGAGCGGACTGATCTCGACAACTCCATTTCCAAAAATCTGTCGGACAAGATATGGTCCGATCTACTTGGATCGCAGCTTCCTAGGGAACAATTTAAGTCGGGCATCGAAGAGTAGGACCTTCTGACCAGGGTGAAAGATCTTTCTAGATATGTGCTTGTCATGAAAGGCTTTAACCTGCTCTTTGTAGATTCGTGAGTTTTCATATGCATTAAGGCATAATTCATCAATCTTGTTTATCTGAAGCTTTCTGCGGGTTCCAGCCTTAGAAAGATCTAGGTTACAGTTCTGTACTGCCTAATAAGCTTTATGCTCCAGTTCAACGGGAAGGTGACATGCCTTCCCGTACACCAGTATAGAAGGAGACATGTCTAGTTGGGTTTTGTGGGCGGTCCTATAAGCCTACAAAACTTCCGGAAGTTGGGATGACCAATCCTTCCTGTCAGGTCGAACAGTAACCTGAAGGATTTTCTTGATCTCCCGATTTGATAGCTCAGCTAGACCATTAATCTGGGGGTGGTAAGGAGTAGAGATTCGGTGCGACACCCTGTATTTGGTCATCAATGACCTGAACTAAGTGTTGGTGAAATGGGTCCCTCCATCAGAAGTGATTGCACGAGGAATCCCGAACCATGAGAAGATATTCTGATATATGAATTTGATGACGATCTTATGATCACTGGTCTAGGTCGGAATGGCTTCGATCCATTTAGACACACAGTCAACAGCGAGTAAAATGTACTCGAAGCCATTCGAGATAGGGAAGGGGCCCATAAAATCAATCCCCCAAATATCAAAAATCTCACATACGAGAATTGGATGTAAAGGCATCATGTCACGATGGCACATGTTGCCCAAAGTTTGACAACGATTGCATGCCTTACAGTGATTGTATGCATCCATGAAGATAGTGGGCCAGTAAAAGCCACACTAGAGGATTTTCGATGTGGTTTTATGCCCAGAAAAATGGCCACCGCACTCCTGGTCTTGGCAGAAAGAGAGTATGTACGGCGCGGAGAGTATGGCCACCTCTTATCTATGAGTCCAGAGTGAAGGGGGGGATGCGGAGGTGGCGAACGGCTTGTATGACGCGGTGCGGCGGAAGACGACGGAGGTAGCTCTGCCACTAGTACTATGGCAGAGGGACGAAAGAGGAGCGGGAGAGTCGCCAGAAGCTCTGGCAGTCGGCTGGAGTTGGGAAGAGATGAATTGAAGAGAGGATCTCAGGCCAATCGAAGCTTCAAGGATGCGGCGAGGTGTGCCGCTCCTTAAATAGGCGAGGGCTGGCCGGGAGGCTCGCGAGAGCGGTGGGAAAAGTCTCGCCGGAGGTATGGCAGACGGAGACCCATACCTCTCGCACATTCGTACGAGAGATATGGCGGTCAACGGGGCATGCGGGTCGGCCCATGCGGTAGGGGGCTCCGTAGGGAGCTCCCCTTTCAAATCTGGGGCCGGCTCCCCATGCATACACGGTGCCATCCTCTACGCAAAGTTGCCGAAGGTATGGCCTGTGCATTGGGTGGCAGAATGACCTAATTGAAGAAAATGACGGGAAAGCTAGGAGGCATTTGTAAGAGTTTCAAAAAGTTGAGGGTCTGAAAGTAATTTTGAGGACTAAATTGCAACGTGGGTCAAGACGACCTTTCCTTAGGTCCAAATTTTGGTATCAACCTAATTTGGATCTAAGGAATCCAATAATGAAGTTGGATTTTAGGTTTGACCACGTTTCACTGGACATTTTGCACAAAAACACAGATTAGGTCAAAAATTGGGTATGGTCCTCAATCTAGGTCAAAACAGGTTCCAACGGCCAAATTGAAGGTTCCAAACCCTAGAGGATATTTTTTGATGAATTTTAGAGGATTTATTTTATTTTTATCTTACCTGAAACATTATGAATTAAAGTGATTTTGTTTTAGGGTTACAGAATGTCATTTAATTCCCAGATTTTGTCATAACCCTTTTCTAACCAAACCATCCCACTTTTTCCTTTATAAGGTTCACTTGACCTATGTATAGATCCTTAGAAATCCTGTTCATGCATTGCATTGCTAAAATTGCAGTTTTACCCCTTGTATAATGTTTTATTCTCCGATTAACAATTCCTTGATTTAGGCCTTCCCTTAGGTTATGTAGAAGCTTTTGTTCAATTTATGAGGTCAAAATGTGCTAGTTCGGTGATGAGAGCCTCATCATGAACCCTAACTGGCACAATTTGATCTAAATAAGTGTGAAAAAGCTCCTACAAAACCTAAAGAAAAGCCTAACTCAAAGAATTATAAATTGAAGAATAAAACAAGTCATAAGGGGTAAAACTGTAATTTTACCAATGCAGTGCACAATCAGGGTGTCTAAGGATCTTAATACAGGTCAAATGGGCTTAATAAGAAAGAAAGTGGGTTAGCCTGAGCTGAAAAGGGTTATGCAACTTATAAGAATTAAATGACATCCTGTAACCCTAAAAACAAACAAGCTTTAATTCACGAGATTCTAGGCAGGATAAAAATCAAATAAACCCTCTAAAATTCATGGAAAAATACTCTCTAGGATTTATAACCTTCAATTTGGCCTTTGCAACCTATCTTGACATAAATTGAGAACCATGCCCAAATTCTGACCTAATTTGGGTTTTTATGCAAATTGACTAGTCAAACATGGTAAAATAAAAAATTAAATTACACCATTGAATTCCTTAGGTTCAAATTAGGTTGGTACAAAAATTTGGGCCTAAGAGAAGACCATCTTGACCGACTTTAAAAATTGGTCCTCTTGAATTACCTTTTGACCCTTATCTTTTTACGCCCTTGCATTTAGCCCCCTATCTTCTCCTTCGTTCTTGCCACCCCACGCAGGCACCATACCTCCGGCGACCTTGCGCGGAGGATGGCGCCGCGCAGGGTATGGGGACCGCTCTTAGGAACGAATGGGGGGTTCCCTTCGTCGTCCTCTTTCGCAAAGACCCTCCCCTTTGACCTGCGGCTGCCCCTGCCTCTCATGCGAACGCACGAAAGGCATGGGTCTCCATCTCCGACCACCTCCAGCAAACTCCCCATGTCGCTCCCTCGAGATCCTCTCCTCGCCAGCACCTTTATAAGGAGCGGCAGGGGTAGCTGTTTCCTTCAAGCTCGTTTTGGCCGAAGAACACCCCAAATTTCGTCTCCTCTCACTCCGGTCAGACAGGCCAAGCTTCCAGCGATCCTTCTTCCTCCTCCTCATCGCTCTGCTACCATACCTGTCGTAGAGCTCACTTTGCTTCGTCTTCCCACGCCAGGTCGCACCAGCTGGCGCCTCCAGATCCCCTCCTCGTCGCCGTTACCCCCCCTAGGCACCTTCGTCCCCAGCTCTGGCATGCAAGCGCTGGACGTCCCCTCTTTCCCTCTTCGTCAAATATGTAGGTAGAAACCTTCCTCTTATTCTCCTCTTAATTTTCCCCTCTTAAATTGGCATTTTTCACCCCTCGACTGCCACTACCACCTCCATCTGCTCCACCTCTGGCCACCACTTCCGGCGAGGTCGCTCCACCTCCACAGGCCATTCCACCCCTCGCAAACAAGCCCAGAAGCTCCCCCTCACTCCACTCAAGCATTTCCCCCATTCACACCACCACTCCACACAATCTGAGCACCCCCCGAACACACCCACCTGCACCTCTGCTGTGTGCCCTAGGCACACGGCCACAACCACTTTCCCACCGCGCCGACCCCCGCACCACCTTCGCCGTACTCTGGCGAAGCTTCCTGAGCTGTCTGACGTGGCCGTGAGGCTGTTTGGTGCTTTCAGGTCTCGACCCCCTCGCCGCCATTGACGAGCAGCAGGAGTTGCTTAGCGAGCAGCTGCAGGTCCCTTCAGCACCAGGCGCATGCCCCAAGTAACGTCGGACACTTCCGCGATCGTGCCCAGGTTCTCAATTGGGGTCGCGATCCTTCGCTGCTACCCCAATTGCTCGAAGCCTTCTGCCTGCAGGCACGCGGAGCGGAGGTGGGACTTTAGTCCCACCTCAGAAGTGTGTGGCCACACGCCCACAAATAAATTGTAAAAGTGCTATTAGTCAATCACCACTGAATACACATGGGGTGAGGTCCCTCACCTAAACAACGCCCTCGTCCGTGAGCTCATCACATGGATCTGGAGTGACCCGACCCGACTCGCTCTTGTGCACTCCTCGCGCACCACCCACGCCGGTGCGCCTGGACTCGAGCACGCAACCCGACCCGATTACCCGGCTCGGGGAGAGCGCACCAAAGAGAGATTCAGAGATAGAGAGACACGGGAAGAGGGTAGGGTAGGTTTTGCGCTAAGCTTGTGTGTGTGCAGGGAACAGGTGAGGAAGGAAGAAGCAAGGAGCTGCCGAAGAGAAAAAGGAAGGAAGGAAGAAAGAAAGAAGAGGAAGAGCAGCGTCTGGGATTTAGCTGCAGAGAAGAAGAAAGGAGAAGGAAGGAGAGAAGCAGAAGAAAAGAAGACAGCAGGGGCACTGTAGCAACAGCACAGTTATGGCATCTGATTTCTGAATCAGACGTCGTAAAGAAAGGAAGGAGTGAAGCAGAAGAGAAGAGCAGAGGATAGGCCAGAGAAAAGAGGAGGGAGCCTCTGCAGCAAAGAAGAAGAAGACGCAGAAGAAAGGAAGGAAATCAGAGAAGAGAAGAAGCAAGAAGAAGAAGAAGGACATAGCAGCTGCAGCAAAGAAAAAAAAGAAGACAAGCTGAAGAAGAGAACCGACTGAAAAGAAGAGAGAAGAAGAAAAAGACAAGAAGAGAATTTTTGCTCTCTCTCTCTCCTTTGTCTTAATTTTTGTAAAACAATATTGTGAATTCATATGCTTCTGGAATCATAGTTTGCTCCCTGAGTTCGACCTTGGAAAACTTTTAATTCCGAGTAATAAATTGTAAACTGGTAGTAACTTTTCGTGATATACTACAATTCCTAGAAGTTTAAAATACACGAAACCCTAGCTGCGAGCAACCATTAGGGTTCATGATGAGGTTCTCATCAAAGCACGACTCACACTCGTCTGTACAGGTGAAAGGCATGTCCTTCCGGGTCAGCTGGGTCATAGGACACGCGATCTGAGATAATCCCCCGATAAACCGTCGGTAGTAGCCTGCCAGTCCCAAGAAGTTGCGTAACTCTGTCACTGTACGTGGCCTCTCCCACCTGAGTACGGCCTCAACCTTGGCTGGATCCATAGCCAATCTATCTCCTGAAATCACGTGGCTCAAGAAAGTGACCTGTCTCAACCAAAACTCGCACTTGCTGTACTTGGAATACAGCCTACGTCGTCTTAGAGTATCCAGGACCATATGTAGATGTTGTCCATGTTGCGCTTGATCTCGAGAGTAGACTAGTACGTCGTCGTTGAACACCACCACAAACTGGTCTAAGTATGGCCTGAAGACGTGGTTCATCAGATCCTTGAAAGCAGTGGGGGCGTTGGTTAGCACAAACGACATGACCAAGAACTCGTAGTGTTCATACTGAGTACGAAAAGCTGTCTTGGAGATGTCGGTTTCCCTGATCCTCAGCTGATGGTAACCTGACCTCAGGTCTATCTTGGAGAACACCGTGGCATCTCTCAACCGGTCGAACAGGTCGTCAATACGAGGCAGCAGATACTTGTTCTTGTCGATGACCTGGTTTAGCTATCTGTAGTTGACACAAAGCCGAAGGGTATCGTCCTTCTTCACGAAAAGAACAGGGGCTCCCCATGGGGATGCATTGGGCCTCACAAAGTCCTCCAACAAATCCTATAACTGAGACTTGATCTCTCGCAGCTCAAGCGGGGCCATCCTGTACAGTGTAGTAGAGATGGGGCTTGTCCTCGGTACCAGTGAGATCTCAAATTTGATCCCACGCTCAGGTGGTAGTCCTGGCAGCTCCTCTAGAAAGACGTCGGGGTACTCGCAGATCACTGGGATACTCTGTAAGTCGGTCATGGGGCTAGGCTCTACTACAACACAAGTTAGGAAGCCCTCACACCCCTGGCTCAGTAGCTTCATTCCCGAAACACGGAGATGCACCTGAAACCTCCGTTTACTGGCTGACCGTGAAACTCAAAGGAAGGCAACTTCGGTATGGAGAAGATGATCTTCTTTTCAAAATAGTCCACCAGGGTGTGATAGGCAGACAGCCAGTTCATCCCTAGGATTACGCCAAAATCCTCCATCATGATCACGATCAAGTCGGTGGGAAGACTGTGTCCCCCTATAGCAACCTTACAATCTGTGAAGACCTCCTCGGCGACAAACAATTGTCCTCCTGGGCCTCTAATCAAGAATGGATCCTCTAATAGTATACTGCTCGACCCTAGGCTAACGGCAAAACTCGTGGAAACAAAAGAATGAGTGACACCAAAATCGAAAAGTACGTAGACTAATCTGCCGGAAACTGTAACCATACCTACCACCACAAATCCTGAAGCTCTAGCATCTTTATGAGTCAAGGCGTTGACACGCCCCTCAACCCTAGGTGCAGGAGAAGCGGCCACGCTCTGGGTCGGGTGGGCAGCAGCTGGCTTCTATCCTCTTCCTCGTGCCTGGTAACCATGGTCGCCAGATCGGCCTCCAGTATTCAGTGCTGGGAGCATCTGGTGTGCTCTGACCCTAGATAGGCAGTCCCTCCTCATGTGGCCCGGTTGGCCACACTGGTAGCAGAGAGGGGCACAACCTCCTCCCTTTGTTTGTCCCTGCTGGTAACTAAGCGTGGGTCTACTGCTAGCAGTTGGCCCCTGTCTAGGACCCCCAAAGGCCACTAGTCGCCCGACAGAGCATGACGACTCCCCTACAGGCACCATGTGCCTACTCTCCTGATGGCCCTGTGAGTGTTGCAACTGGTAGGGCCCCCTCTGACCTCATATGGTTCACTGGGCACTAGTCCCATAGGAGACTCCCACTCCGCACCCTCGGAAGAGACATGAGGGGGAAGTGGAGTCGACAGAAGCTGAAATTCCTTTCGCACAATCTCTCGAATCAACCGGATGAGGTCTTGGGCCTGGACACCCTAAAGGAGGGGTAAGGCAGCACTGGTCTCAAGTCTGACACATCTTCCCTTGCGCCCACAATGAGGCATCTCCTACAAGGAGATGGGAGAAAATGGGAACAGAGATTGTCAACGTTAATAGGCTCAAAATACAACTCAGACGCAGAGTTCAAGAATACGTGTTGTGATGGCAATCCTAGCAACATGCACATGAGTGGTTACTTCCAGACCATTTGGTTTATTTCCCTGGACGATTTTGCTCTGATACCATCTTGTTACAACCCGATCCCGGCTCCCTACAGAACCCGAGATCGGCTCGCCTCGACTAAATCCTAAAACCTAGTTGTTTAATGAGAAATAACCAAACGTATAAATCATTCCACAGCCACAAATGCAATGTAATTAAGCAGAAATAGATAATAGACAACAATGAAAAATAGAACAGAGAATCCTAAAAGTATTGCATGTCACAAGCAGAAGAGTACCATTACAGACAACCATCACAACTAGAACAGAAAGAAATATAATAGAAACAGGTATTACATGATAAAGGTACTCACTACTAACAAAACCTCTGCAACGGAAAAAGAGAAAGGACTACAGCTGGGCTCGACTGGGCCCAACACCCTTTGCAACCGGTGGTGCTGGCTACTAAACTCCTTGACTTGAACATGGTTATATAAATCTGTGGTTAGCTAACGCTGAATAGAGTGGTGGTTAAGTCATTTACTTGAAATTAACACAAATGAAGCAAGCAGCTAACTAACCATCCAATTTCCAGTTACATATTATTATTTGTTTTCGTTTAAACATCCATGTGCTTTTTATTCGATTTCTAGGAAGTGTCCACAACATTTCTTAATCCACTTATTCCCTAAGAGAAAGATCTTGATGTAGTTTTCCCGCGACATAGTGGTGACTACGGCATGCATGATAAATGCATGGGTAGCTACCCTGCACTAGCACGCGGTCAGTCCTTTCTGTTAGCGGGTACGCCCAACGTACAACACAAAACAAAATGGGGGCCACATCCCTTAACAGTCTACGTACCTGGTTGAGCTCGTCGCTTTGGTTTTAAATTCTAGACGTTGTAGTATATCGTGAAAAGTTGCTACCAGTTTACAATTTATTACTTGGAATTAAAAGTTTCCCGAAGTCGAACTCAGGGAGTAAACTGTGATTCCAGAAACATATGAATTCACAATATTATTTTACAAAAATTGAGACAAAGGAGAGAGAGAGAGCAAAAATTCTCTTCTTGGCTTCTTCTTCTTCTCTCTTCTTTTCAGCCGGTTCTCAGCCTATTTTCTTCTTTCTTCTTTTTTTTTCTTTGTTGCAGAGGCTTCCTTCTTCTCTTTCTTCTTCTCTACTTCTCTTCTTTCTTCTGCATCTTCTTCTTCCTTGCTGCAGAGGCTTCTTCCTTCTCTTTTCTCTTTCTTTTTCTCTGGCCTTTCCTCTGCTCATCTCTTCTACTTCACTCCTTTCTTTCCGATGTCTGATTCAGAAATTAGACGCCTTAACTACGCTGTTGCTACAGTGCCCCTGCTATCTTCTTTTCTCCTGCTTCTCTCCTTCCTTCTTCTCTGCGGCTAAGTCCCAGCTGCTGCTCTTCTTCTCTCTTTCTTCCTTCCTTCTCTTCAGCAGCTCCTTGCTTCTTCCTCCCTCACATGTTCCCTGCACACACACACAAGCTTAGCGCAAAACCTACCCTACCCTCTCCCCGCATCTCTCTCTCTCTTAATCTCTCTTGGGTACGCTCTCCCAGAGCCGAGTTATCGGGTCGGGTTGCGTGCCCAGGTCCAAGCGCACCGGCGTGGGTGGGGCGCGAGGAGTGCATAGGAGGGTGTTGGGTCGGGTCGCACCTGATCCGTGTGATGAGCTCACAGACGAGGGCAGTGTATAGGTGAGGGACCTTACCTCGTGTGTATTCGGAGGCGACCAGCTAATATCACTTTTACAATTTATGTGTGGGCGTGCGCCCACACACTTCCAAGGTGGGACTAAAGTCCCACCTTTGCTTCGCGCACCCGCAAGCGAGAAGGCTTCAAGCAATTGGGGTAGCAGCGAAGACTTGTGACCCCAATTGAAGGCCTGGGTACACTCGTGGAAGTATCCCGCGTTGCCTGGGGCCTTCACTTGGTGTTGAAGGGACCTGGAGCTGCTCGCCAAGCAGCTCCTGCTGTCCATCAATGGCGTTGAGGGGGTTGAGACCTGAAAGCACGAAGACGACCTCACGGCCACATCAGACAACTCAGGAAGCTTTGCCAGAGGACGGCGAAGGCAGTGCGGGGGTCGTCGTGGCGGGAAAGTGGCTGTGGCCGTGTGACTGGGGCACACTGCAGAGGTGCAGGTGGGTGTGTTCGAGGGGTGGTCTGAAGGTGAATGGTGGTGAATGGAGCGGAGGAAATGCTTGAGTGGAGTGAGGGGGAGCTTCTGGGCTTGTTGGCGAGAGGTGGGATGGCCTGTGGAGGTCGAGCGACCTTGCCGGAGATGGTGGTCGAAGGTGGAGCAAATGGAGGTGGTAGTGGCAGTCGGGGGGTCTAAAGTGTCAATTTAAGAGGGGAAAATTAAGAGGAGAGTAAGAGGAAGGTTTCTACTTACTTAATTGACGAAGAGGGAAAGAGGGGCGCCCGGTGCATGCCTGCCGGAGCTGGGGACGAAGATGCCCTGAAGGGAGGTAATGGCGACGAGGGGATCTGGAGGCGCCAGCTGGTGCGGCCTAGAGTGGGAAGACGAGGCAGAGTGAGCTCTGCTGCAGGTATGGCAGTAGAGCGACGAGGACGAGGTGGAAAGATCGTCGGAAGCTTGGGCTGTCTGACTGGAGTGAGAGGAGATGAAGTAGGAGGGTTTTCTTCGGCCAAAGCTAGCTTGAAGGAAGCGGCTGCCGCTGTCGCTCCTTATAAAGGTGCTGGCGCGGAGAGGATCTCGAGGGAGTGACGTGGGAGCTCGCCGGAGATGGTCGGAGAAGGAGACCCATGCCTTTCGTGTGTTCGCACGAGAGGCATGGGAAGCCGCAGGTCAAAGGGGAGTGTCCCTGCGAAAGAGGACGACGCAGGGAACCCCCCGTTTGATCCTGAGAGCGGTTGCCATACCCTGCGCGGCGCCATCCTCCGTGCAAGGTCACCGAAGGTATGGTGCCTGCATGGGGTGGCAGGAAGGACTGTTCTGCAAAGAACGAAGGCGAAGATAGGGGGTTAAATGCAAGGGTTTGAAAAGATAAGGGTCAAAAAGTAATTCAAGAGGACAAATTTGTAAAGTCGGTTAAGATGGTCTTCTCTTAGGCCCAAATTTTTGTAATAACCTAATTTGAACTTAAGGGATTCAATGGTGTAATTTGATTTTATGTTTGACCACGTTTGACCAATCAATTTGTGCAAAAACCCAAATTAGGTCAAAATTTGGGCATGATTCTCAATTTAGGTCAAGATAGGTTGCAAAGGCCAAATTGAAGGTTATAAACCCTAGGAAATATTTTTCAATGAATTTTAGAGGGTTCAGTTGATTTTTATCCTACCTAGAACCTCATGAATTAAAGTGGATTTATTTTTAGGGTTATAGAATGTCATTTAATTCTTAGAAGTTGATATAACCCTTTTCAGATCAGAACATCCCACTTCCTTCCTTATTAAGCTCATTTGACTTGTGTTTAGACCCTTAGATACCCTATTTGTGTACTGCATTGGTAAAATACAATTTTACCCCTTATGACTTGTTTTATTCTTCAATTCAGAATTCTCTGAGTTAGGCTTTTTTTTAGGTTTTGTAGGAGCTTTTTCACACTTATTCAGATCAAATTGTGCTAGTTAGGGTTCATGATGAGGCTCTCATCAGTACCCTCGCTCGACTATGCCAGTTTGCCTAGTGGGCCTAATAAGAGTCGGTGTAGGGAGGCCACTCCAATCCCCGGGTCCCAACCCAAGGGTGGCTAGCACTCTCCTACATAAAAGTAACCGTAGCTCTCCTCGGTAGCACGTATGCGAGGGCCAACCTATTATCTCTACACAAGGGGTGAATAGTTCTCCTAGGTACATGTGTACACGAGGGCCAGCGTATCCTCTGAGGATGGGTATTTAGCTCTCCTTTGTATGTGCATACACGAGGGCCAACGTATTCTCTAAAGAAGTGTAATTAGCTTTCCTTGGTACGAGTGTACACGAGGGCCAGCTCATGCCCAAGTTTAGAGCTCAACTAACCGTCATGCCTCACAGTAAGTGAATTATTCCATGACCATCAGAGTTTCCAAGTCGCAATGCTTAAGTTATCTTTCTAGTTTCCCATAGGGTTCGTTCATAATACTCATCTCATTTCATTACATGACGTGTATTTCTATTCACATTCTAGTTTTTAATCATATAATGGGCAGCTCGTGATTTAATAAATTAAGCAACCATCACATCACTTAACTAATCAGTTGTTAACAATAAAGACTTTAACATGCATTTCAGAGTATAACAGTGTAGCTCAAGTAATGTACATTCATTCTTTTCTGCCCTAGGGTTCACTTCATATCCTAGGGTTCAATCGGATCATTCTAATATAGCATGCACTTTAATAATTTAAATCACAGTATTAAAGAAGACCACTCTACCAGGGTATTCGGGTGGAATGGGAGATCGAACGATAGATCCTGCCGTCTTTAAGGGTCCCGTATATACTACGGATAGGAGACCTATACCATTGACCAATCATCTCAAACAAGTTCAAAATAGCATAGGTACGACACTAACACGTAGAGAATTCCGAACGAAAACCAATGATACTTCGTTTGCATAAAATCGACTCCGTTTGGGCCCTGAACAGCCAAAAACATGCACTTTGACCAAAATTAGACATCTGGGACGAGTCCCAAATGCCTTAAACGATCGCAGAAGCTTATCTTGCTTTCTTACATCTTTTTCAGACGTCTAAACCCCTTCGTAGCCGTCTGAGGGAGCTTCCAAACATCTGACACTGCTCCCAATCGTCTGGAAGAGTGGTCAGATGTATGACATGGTCTCCAGATGTCCTAAAGTGCCTCGAAGGGTGTGCCACACGCCTTTCCAATGCCTTGTACCTACTCATGCATGCACCGCTTAAATAATCGATAGCTCAATGCAATCGTATGAGCATGCACATCGAGCAAGGAACGTATTGTAATTCCCTACAGGAGGGGGTAAGATATGCGTGATGTATAAAATGCGGAATTAAAATAAATAATCTCACAAAAATAAGCAAGCACACAAAGGCACAAGAGATTTTTAGGTGGAAACCCAAGCCGGGTAAAAACCACCACCTAACCCTTTCGAGTTAGGATTTTCCGATCGACAAAGTCGATCAAATCCACTAAACGAACTACTTAAAATGAGGATAGTTCAACCTCAGTACAACCACGCTACTAGTACAAGGGTAGCGTACCTCAGACCCTTCTCTTCATGAGAAGGAATTTGTTCCTCGATGGAGACGGGAATTCGCAACGCGAATACCTAACCAAATAACAAAGAAAGATTACAAAACAACCCTATAGAGCCACAAAGTATGAATCCTAAACTCAGCTACTATAGGTAAAGATTACTTCCATTTGCTACAAGTGCGTCGGCTTGACGAGGGTGCGTGATTCACGCGACGGCACAACAACTCTCTCGTAATGCAGAGGAAGAGCGGGTGCATGATGGCGATGAAGCTCTCTTGATGTGGAACAAATACTTGAGGAGCTAGAGCTTCTTTTACTTCTCTTGGACACAAAAGATGTGGACAGTGTGTTGCTTGGTGTGTCTTTGCAAGACAAGGGTCCTTCTCTATTTATAGATGGCCAAGGAGGGTTTTAGAAGGCCTCAAAAGGCTTCCATAGCCGTTGGGGTTGAACCCAAGGCAAAACAGGCTGTAATAAAATTATTTATGATTCTGACAGGGTCATCAGACGTCTGGTCCAGGTGTCAGACGTTTGGAAAACTAGTTTAAGACGCTTGGGAAATAAGTCAGACGTCTGATTTTAGGCGGATTTTCTTCCTGACTTTGATCATACCTAAACAAGGTTCTAGTGTAAGGCCATCAGACGACGTACAGGACATCTGGCACTAGGTCTGGACGTCTCGAAACTTATTGTACTGCGGGAATGGATTTCCAAGATAGGTTAACAGCTAGAAAAATTTGACAAAGGTGATTTTGGCTCACAACAAGGCTCAACGGTCACATATCAGATGTCTATGGTCCTCTACGAATGTCTGATAGAAGCTTAACGGCTATTTTCCTCAACGTTTATTTTGTTAGCCAATGTTCCACTTTGGACGTCGGGCACAACCATGGGACGTCTTCTAAGATGTCTGGACTAAGATCTGGTCGTCTAATTTCATCAGAAAAAAACCTACTAAGTTCAGCCTAAGTTATTGGACGTCTGAGTCAACAGTCAGACGTATTAAAAGACACTATTAGACATTTGATTTCCAGATTAGACGTCTGATTAGGCTATCAGAACCCTACTTTGGTTTTCTAAGTTCTCTACAGAAAACCTAAGTATCGTAGGGTTGTGCAAGTGTACCTAGGACTACTGTGAGGGTACTTTGAGGCTCTTTAACATGCTACTAAGAAATAAAAGAGAAAAAAATAAAGAGATACAAAGTACAAGGTAGAAAAAATATCTATCCTATTCTTCTGACTTCACGCTTTCGCTCATCGCGAAACTCCTTTTCCGTCAAGCTCCTCCAATCTGCCACGGATGCGAGCTCGAACTCCGTCTTTACATTTGTTTCCATTTGCAATTAACTTGAAAACTTAAGACTCAAAAGCAAATGTTAAATGACACGTGTTTTGTTATCATCAAAATAAACTATCGTGGTACTCTAAGACCAACAATCTTCCCCTTTTTGATGATGAAAAAATCATAAATAATAATACACAAAATTCTCCCCCTTTTGACATTATCAAAAAGGTGTTATAATTTTTAATTATCCTAAACTCCCCCTTAAAACATGCTCTTCTAATTTCATCTTTTCATAAAAATAAGATAGCTATGTTATTACATCCCCCTTTCTAAAGGCAATATACCTATGTTATTTTTAAAACTCTCCCTTAAAGATGGACAATTAGCTCATTTAATTTTAATAAACTCCCCCTATCTATATGCTAATGATAAAAAAGATAGGGTGAAGAAGTTTTACCTCACCTACCATGGCCAATAGAATGGCCCAAATGGCGGTGGATGCCAAACCAGATGGGGCTCCCATCTGTAGCTTGGAGGTCCGGTCATCGGCGCTGGTCTTCAATCGGGTGGTTGACGTGCGGCGATTCGATCATTTGTTCACTGTCTCATCGGTCTTCTCGTCCTCCTCCTTGGTCTACTCCTTGTTCCTCTCAACTCGAGTTGACCATTCTTCATCTTGTAGGTCCAATCTTGAATGTTGAAATTTTTATAACCTACAAAATAAGATTCTATTTGTCTCTTCGATATCCAAGTCAATTTGGATCTGGATCTGTTAGCGGGTCTCCTTGAAGGAGATCCCTTCTCAACCTTAAGGCTAGACAGAGTATCTACTTTATTTATCAATTTGTTAGAATTTTCCCTAAGGTATGCAAATTTTTTTTCTATAATATGCATCTTGATTTTTAAATTAGAAACTTCTAATTTTAAATTAGTGTTCTCCTCAATCAATTTGATATTTTCAATGATTAGGTTGTGATTTTCTAATGACAAATCATCATCTTTAGGACTAGAACTACTTTCTATGTCCTTAAGTTTTATTTCTAACCTATCATTTTCAGATTTAAGGAAACTAATATTCTTTTTCATGTTTTTGTTTTCTACCTTTAATAATTTACTAATTTCATAGAGTTCATCAAAGGCATCTTGGAGTTCAGAATTTACCTCATTGTCGTTGTTGTCACTGTTGCTTTCTACGATTGCCATGAAACCCATGCAGGTAGTTTCATTCTTCTTCTTGGGATTTTCTTCTTCTTCTTCTTCCTTCGAGCTCAAGTCGTCCCAAGTTGCTTGGAACACCTTCTTCTTATACTTCTTCTCCTTCTTGAGAAGAGGGCACTCAGGTCAATGATGACCTTTTTCGTTACAGTGATAGCAATGTCTCGGGCGATCTTTTTCCTTCTCCTTCTTTTCTTTCTTTGATTCCCTATAAAACTTGAAAAAGTTTTTAAGTAAAAATTTAAAATCCTTGTCATTAGAACTTACCTCGCTATCTGACACGGCTTTGAATGCGAGGGTCTTCTTTGGTTTTGGCTCCAATGTATCCTTCTTCTGCTTCAGCTTTGTCTCGTAGGCCATTAGATTGCCTAGGAGATCCTCCATGTTGAGCTCCTCCACCTTGTTCTCCTCCTCGATGGTGGTAACCTTTTGCTCCCATTCCGGTACAAGGGAACGAAGAAGCTTCCCTTGAAGCTCCCCCTTGACGAAGGTCTTTCCTAAAGCTTTCAAATTATTTACTATGAGAGTAAACCTAGTGTTCATCTCACTCAAATACTCATTAGATTTCATAGAAAAAGACTCAAATTCTTGTGAAAGTAAATTGAGTTTAGAAGTCTTTACATTAGAGGTACCCTCGTGAGTTACCTCGAGTGTGTGCCAGATCTTGTATGCAGTGGCGCATTGAGAGATTCTGTTGAACTCCTCCGGGCTGAGCACGCAGTAGAGGGTGTTCATGGTCTTCGCATTCAAATACAGCTTTCGAATCTGTTGCTGCGAGTATCCTGCAGCAGGTCTCTCCAGGATGTTGAACGGTGTCTCGCATCTGGCCCAGATGGTGAAGTCGTTGGCTTGTAGCCAAGTCTTCATTCGCAACTTCCAGTAGGGGTAATTGCTCCCGTCGAAGAAAGGCGGATGGGTCGTGGACTGCCCCTCGAAAATCCTGATCGCGGAACTGCTCCCCTCCATAGATCTCTTGCCGGTTGTTACGCCAAATACGCAAGAACTTGCTTTGATACCAAATGTAATTCCCTACGGGAGGGGGTGAGATATGTGCGACGTATAAAATCCGAAATTAAAATAAACAATGTCACAAAAAAAAGCAATCACACAAAGACACAAGAGATTTTTAGGTGGAAACCCAAATCGGGTAAAAGCCACCACCTAACCCATTCGAGTTAGGATTTTCCGATCGACAAAGTTGATCACATCTACTAAACGAATTACTTAAAATGAGGGTAGTTCAACCTCAGTACAACCATGATACTAGTACGAGGGTAGCGTTCCTCAGACCCTTCTCTTCACAAGAAGGAATTTGTTCCTCGATGAAGACGGGAATTCTCAACGCGAATACCCAACCAAATAAGAAAGAAAGATTACAAAACAACCCTATAGAGCCACAAAGTATGAATCCTAAACTCAGCGACTATAGGTAAAGATTACTTCCCTTTGCTGGAAGTGCATCGGCTTGACACGGGTGCGCGATTCACGCAATGGCACAACAGCTCTCTTGTAACGCGGAGGGAGAGCGGGTGCATGATGACGATGAGGCTCTCTTGATGTGGAACAAATACTTGGAGAGCTAGAGTTTCTTCTACTTCTCTTGGACACAAAAGATGTGGAAAGTGTGTTGCTTGGTGTGTCTTTGCAAGGCAAGGGTCCTTCTCTATTTATAGAGGGCCAAGGAAAGCTTTGGAAGGCCTTAGAAGGCTTCCACAGCCGTTGGGGTTGAACCTAAGGCAAAACAGGCAGTAATCAGAATCGTTTATGATTCTGACAGGGTCATCAGACGTTTGGAAAACTAGTTTAAGATGTCTGGGAAATAAGTTAGACGTCTGGTTTTAGGCGGGTTTCCTTCCTGACTTTGATCAGACCTAAACAGGGTTCTAGTGTAAGGCCATCAGACGACGTACAGGACGTCTAGCACTAGGTCTAGATGTCTAGAAACCTATTGTACTGCGAGAATGGATTCCCAAGATAGGTTAAAGGCTAGAAAAACTTGTCAAAGGTGATTTTGGCTCACAACAAGGCTCAACGGTCACATATCAGACGTCTATGGTCCTCTATGGATGTATGATAGAAGCCTAACGGTTATTTTCCTCAACGTTTATTTGGTTAGCCAATGTTCCACTTTGGACGTCTGGCACAACCATGAGACATTTTCTAAGACGTCTGGACTAAGATCTGGTTGTCTGATTTCATTAGACAGAACCTACTAAGTCCAGCCTAAGTTATTGGACGTCTGAGTCAACAGTCAGACGTATTAAAAGTAACTATCAGACGTCTGATTTCCAGATTAGACGTCTGATTAGGCTGTCAGAACCTTACTTTGGTTTTCTAAGTTCTCTACAGAAAACTTAAGTATCCTAAGGTTGTGCAAGTGTACATAGGACTACTGTGAGGGTACTTTGAGGCTCTTTAACATGCCACTAAGAAATAAAATAGCAAAAAATAAAGAGATACAAAGTACAAGATAGAAAAAATATCTATCCTATTCTTCTGACTTCACGCATTCGTTCCTCGCGAAACTCCTTTTCCATCAAGCTCATCCAATCCGCCATGGATGTGAGCTCGAACTCCGTCTCTACACTTGTCTCCATTTGCAATTAACCTGAAAACTTGTAACGACCCGATTCCCGAATCCCTACGAGACACGAGAACCAGACTGACTCGACTAATCCCAAGACCCAGTCGTCCAACGAGAAAGTAACCAAAAGAACAGTAAAATAAACCACATTCACCATGTATATAACTAGCAGTAACAAAATACAGCAGTAAAGGAAAGAAATACTACAGTATATACCACCGCAACAGCAGAGAAATAAACATGTACATAACATAAAGTTTTCAGTAAAGAAAGTACAGGGAGTAACAAAGAAAACTACTCACTATAGTGGAAGAAAGTACAGAAAGTACTACAGGTAACCCTACTGGACCCTACTAGGCCCAGCGTCCTCTGCAGCCGCTGACTCTGGCTACTCAACACCTGGTCCTGAAAAGGTAACAAGGGTGACACGTCAGCGAAATGCAGAGTAGAGTGGTAACTAAAAGCTAAAGAAGCAGTAGAGTGTACAGTAGCTGTTATATTTTTATGTCATTATTTACGTCTTTCTATTATTTCACTATTGATTTATTTCTCAGATCCTTCTCTTGATCTTGAATGTTCCTTGTGGGAACGATCTTGATTGCAGTCTTTTCCGAAAAGTAGAAGTAACACGTGATGCTCTCCTGGCCGAGAGAGTCCCCCGTGGTGGTCCTACCCTCAGTCAACCACCCCAAAGTCGCTGACAGACGTAACGGTGACTACGGCATGTGCGATAAACGCACGGGTAGCTACCCCGCACTGGCACGCGGTCAGTCGTTTCCTTTAACGGGTGCGCCCAAAGCACAGCACGGAACCAGTATAGGATAGAGCCCTCTCAGTAACAGGGGTCCAACCCCTCCACAGTAACCAAACAGGGGCCTTGCCCCTCCACAGTCCGTGCACCCTAGCCTGACTACCCTGGTTTGCCCAGTGAGCCTAACAAGTCGGTGTAGGAGGGCCAGCAAAACCCCGGGACCCGTGGGGTAGCTAGTACTCTCCCTACACTAGTATCTCTCCTCGGTACTGTGTACACGAGGGCCAAAAGCCGGTACAAAGTGGCCAGACCTAACCTCGGGTCCCTGGGGCGGCTAGCTCCGCTCTGCACTAAACAGGGGGACAGTCGCTTTCCTTGGTACTCCGTACTCAAGGGCCAGCTCACTTCCCCAATTCTATTCCATTCCCTTTCCAGGAGTTCTACTCCTAATTCCCCGTAGGGTTCAAGCTCTTTTAACTCATCCAATTTAGGTTTCACCGTTCCAGCTTTACGTTCATACAACCCATGTTCTCAATCATACGTATTCATTCATAACAGGCAGTTGTTAACCAATTTACAGGCAGTTATCATTTCCTTTCTGCTATTCCAAGACTGCAAGATTTATATATTCAACTAGTTTTCCAGTTCTAGGATTCATGCCGTACCCTAGGATCTATCATTCAATCTAGTTTTCCAATCCTAGGAATCATGCAATACCCTAAGATCTATTATTCAATCTAATTTCTCAGTCCTAGGGTTCCTACAATGCCCTAGACTCTATTAATTGTTTCATAATTGTAACAAATTTTGTTAAATAAATTAAAAAGCCACTCTACCAGCGAAAACGGGAGTACTGGGGGCGTGGTCGGCAATCCCGTGCGCCTCCGCAACCACCAAGACTGCAACGGAACGGGGTCCTAACACAAGGATCAATCACAAGAAGTTTCTCAGAACGGTATACAATTACTGTAAACGGGTAAAGGAATTTATTCTGGAAAGAACGCAACTCGAAACGTGGAAAACAGACTTCGAACGGGCCCTAAATGGGTCAAAAACGACGAAACTGTCCAAAATCAGACGTCTGGAACCTCTTCCAGACGTCTTAAAAGGTGGGTTAGGTTGTACCTTAGTTCTGCGTAGTCCTTCAGACGTCCAGAAGCTCGCTGGGACGTCTGGCTTGGTTTCCAGACGTTCGATTGTCTCCCCGGACGTCTGGAGGTTCTCTTCGTCGTCTGGCACTGCGGCCAGACGTCTGATTTACGTGGGATGGTGAGCCCTCGCGCCCTCTCAAGCAGAACTTGTGCACACACACACCTGCTCTCAGCACGACGAAACGCAGGCGAAGTCGCGGCGGACAGCTGCATGGCCGTACACGCGAAAAAGGGAGAAGATAGAAATATCTTACCTATCAGACGTCTGGACAGTCCTCCAAACGTCTTCAGCGCTGTCTGGTCGTAAGTCCAGACATCTGATTCTGGAAAATTTTCCAGAACCAGAGCCCGATTTGCTCTCCGCTCGCGACACACGGCCGCGCCGCGTCCGCTTGCTGCTCGAGCTGCAGTAGCCCCTCCGTGATACCCCACGCCCGCCGCTCCCTCGCCGGCCGGCTCTAGCTGCCCCGGCAAGCTCGAACCCTGGCAGTCGAGCTTCTTCCTTCCTCTCGCAACCCTCCTTCCCGCACGCTCGCCGCGGCCGCTGCTGCCGCCGCTCACTCACTCGCTCGCGCTCTCGCACTGGCAGGGAGAAGGAGAAGAGGAAGGCGGAGGAGATGAGGGTGAGGAAGAGAGAGAGGAAAAGAGGAACGAAAGCGGAGGGTGCAGTCTGCTCGCCCACGCGCGCAGACGCAACCCCGTACGCCGAAAAAATTTATTACCAGACATCTGGAAAGGGTTCCAGACGTCTGGACAGACGTCTGGGCCACTTCCCAGACGTCTTAAAAACCCATCTGATGCCACGTTCGTAACAAAACTTAAGACTCAAAAGCAAATGTTAAATGACACGTGTTTTGTTATCTTCAAAATAAACGATTGTGGTGCTCTGGCACCAACACGTAGCTTAGTACTTTACATGCTATTAGATGTCTGGTGTCACCTCCAGACGTCCTACTACTCTTTCAGACGTTTGGAGGGTGTCATAGTCGTCTGATACTGTGGAAAATCACTCTGCAGAACACCTCACGAGCTCCAACTGCTGCAACCACAGTAGTTCCCCCCTCCTCGCGCAGGTCTCCCTCTCGAGCTCCTCTCCTCGTGCGCACCACCCCTCTCCCGAGATCCTCCGAGCTCCTCTCCTCTCCTTCCCCCCACTTACGGCTGCAAGGGAATGGGGTAGAAGGTGCTCGTTGGTGGCAAGGTGGTGGAGAAGTGGAGGTGGAGGTGGTGGCGTTGGAGGTATGGAGAGGGTGGAGAGGTGAGGGGGTCTTTTTAAAGAGGAGGGTGTAGGGTTGGGTTATGTGTGTGCGTGGGTTGAGGGGGGAGGGGAATGATAGGGAAAGTTGCGGGGTTGCCCCCGCAAGATTTGCTGTTTTCCTGTAGAGCCCACAACTTAAACCCTAGGGGTTTAAAATTACGTCAACACTCCTAAGATTCCAGAAAATTCCCGAACGACCCTTGGAAAGGGTCATTTCACCATGTGAGAGAATGTGCTTCAGGAGAGGGATCTCAGTTCAAATGATCTGCAGAGAGGAAATATCTCTCATTTGAGTGTTAGACTGAATTAAAATGAACATTCTGCAGGGATTTGAAGAAGAAAGGAGGCCTAGGAGTGCTTAGAAAAGCTCAGGAGCTTGAAAGCTTCGATCTTGAAGCTCAGAGCTCTGATTCAAGAATAAATTAGTCTAACAGAGAGACTTTAACATCATGAAGAGGTCTAAGTTAATTCAGAAGATTGTAAAGGTCTGATTTGGATAGAATTTAATCTGAATTCTTGACAAAATGGCTATGAACACCAATGAGTTTCAATTTGAACCAAATTAACCAAATGTTGGTATTTCTAGCAAGTCTTAAATCAAATTCATTAAAATATGTTCCTAAAAATTCACAATCATAGCAGGAACTTATTTCACTCCAAAAATATGGAATTCAAACCTTAAAACCTCAAAATCGATTCAGGGTTGACTCACGAAGCTTGAGATTTGACTTTCCAAATTAGAGAGTTTTAGATCAAATTGAAGGTCTTAATCAATCAAATTCAACCTAGGGAAATAATTCTATGCCTCAAAATCATGTTTTGAATACTCCTTGATGCTTTCAAGCTTCATTGCCAGAGTTCAGGTATGGGTTTGTTCAATAGAACAAATCTCAATTTCTATTACCTAAGTAAAGGCTTGATTATACTCTACAGAGTACGCTCTTGCTTCAGAACCTAAAATCAGAATCTAATCCACAACAGATACATCTCTCCAACTTCGCCAGACTTGGAGAAGATGATGGTCAACAGGCAGTACTCAACATCAAAACTCAAGTCTAATCAGTGAGTTCTTATCCTTAAATCACAAAGAAGCAATCTGGAGCTTCTTAGGAAGTTATGAAGATCAATGCTCAAAATGATGTCGCCGGAGCTCCGGTTAGCGCCGTGAATCAAAGTCAGAGATCAAATTTTTACGAAATAGATAAAAAATGGTCTCAAAAGTTTCCTGAAGTTGCAAAGAAACTAAAAAACACATCAATTGAGTCGATTAATGATTAGAAACACGGATTGAGAGATAAATCTTCAACAATCAAACTTGAGTTCGCATGAACTCAAGGATAAAAATCTCACTTAATTGAGTAAGGGGAAAGGTTAAGGAAGATGTGGCGATGCTCTCTGTGTGTAGAGGTGATGAAACTCCTCTAAACTTGCCATTGACAGCGAGCTCAGAGGTTGATGTGAAATTGGGCGTTATGTGTGTAGGTGTTAATGGGTCAAATTAAAGAACAAGAATGGGGCTTTGTGTGACGTTTAGGTGACAGAGAGCCCTAATTGAGTGTGGTATAAACTCTGTGGATTAGGCGTGTAGTTGATCAAATTATGTAATTAGTGAGATAGAAGTGATAATGACAGTTAAGAAAGTGATCGGTGTGTTTAAAAGATCAAATGAGGCTCCGGGTGAGCTTAAGGAAGCTCGTCGAAGTCGGAGAAGGAAGGGATCGGAAGAACATTTAAACCTACACTAATCTATGATCTAAGTATTCTAAACTATTCTACACTAACTTACGAAGTTAATTCTACTGTTACATGGACAAAATGGGATCGGAGATCTCCTTCAAAGGTGTGTAACGGAGGACAAAATAGAGGGGGAGAATAGAGCTCCGGCAGCGAAGGAATTTGACATGAAGAGGAGGTGGACGACGGCGCAGCCTTGTTCGTAGATGCAGTGGAAGACGATGGAGAGGTATGGGAGGTCCAAATCTTTGGAGAAGACCAGAGAAGGGAGGTCGAAGTCACTGGAGGTGGGGATGAATAGCCTAGGAACAACCGCGAGCTAGGGAAGAGGGTAGAGGGTCGCTAAGTGGGAATCAGCGGTCCTATGGGGTATTTATAGGTGGTGGCGAGGGTCAAAGGGGATGTACTTAGATGGATTAGTGTCTAGGTTCGTTGTAACCTCTGGCGTTGTCTTCGATGCCGATGAGGTTAAACGGCTATTCTAAATAGGATTAGAGGATGATCCAGTCCGTTGAATGGAAAAAGGCCGGTGAGAGGAAGCTGGGCAGCAATGATGAAGGTTTTTCGATGTAGGATAGGTGGTCATCAACGAGTACGAAAACCAGACACTCTCGACCGTTTGATGCTGAAGAAGAGATGAAGATGATGACTGTTCACAGGCGTGATCTCGACAGAGTATTGAAGCTCTCAGATGTGACGAGTGGGGCTTTGGAGAGCAAGATCACCTCTCTTCTTGAGAATAGCTTCTCAATGACACAAATGGATGTGGAAAATAGTTTCTAATGGTGTATCTACAAGGGAGGGCTTCCCCACTATTTATAAGTGGCCTAAGAAGGTTTTGGAAGGCCTTGGAAGGCTTGATGAGAACCTCATCATGAGCCCTAAACTAGCACCATTTAACCCTGATTTGCAAGAAAAAGCTCCTACATAACCTTAGAGAGGCTTGGCTCAGAGAGATTCTGAGTTTGCAAAGAAAATAAAAACTGAGGGGTAAAAATGTAATTTCACCAATCCAATCTGACAACATGGTAACTCAGGGTCCAAACATAGGTCAAAATAACCTAATAAGAAGAAAAGTGGGATGAAATGACTCAACAAGGGCTACAGCAACTCCGAAGAATTAAATGACATCCTGTAACCCTAAAAATAAACCCACTTAAATACACGAGGTTCGAGGTAGATAAAAAATCAACTAAACCCTCTAAAATTTATATAAAAATAATCTCTAGGGTTTAGAACCTTCAATTTGGCCTTACAAAACCCATTTTGACCTACATTGAGAACCATGCCCAATTAACAACTTAATTTGGGTTTTTACGTAATTTGATCGGTCAAATAGGTTTAATCTAGAAATAAAATTCACCATCTGAATCCTTAGGTCCTAATTAGTCATGTATAAAAACTTGAGCCTAGGAAGAAACCTTCTTGACCAACTTTACACTTTGGTCCTCATATATTTACTTTCTGGCCCTCAACTTTTGAACCCTCACATTTTGGCTCCTAACTCTCCTTCGTTCTTTGCGTTTAGGTCCCTCCTGCAAAACCTGAGCAGCACCATGCTCCGGCGACCTTGCGCGGAGCATGGCGCCACGCAGGGTAGGGGGGCCTGCCAAGTCAAATGGGGGTGCCCTGCGTCGTCAGTCGTCGTAGGAACACCCCCCTGATGGCTGCAACTACCCATACTGGTCATGCGAACGCATGGACGGTATGGGTATCCTTCCTCGGGCGTCCTCCAACGAGGGAGACACGTCGTCTCCCTCCGATCTCCTCTCTAGTTCTACCCCTATAAATACCCCCGTCGCTCCGCCGTTCTTCCCAGCTTGGATCTGACGAAGAAAACCCCCACAACTTTCCTCTCTTCCCACTCCGGCAGAAGCCCTCCAGCTCCGGCGGTTCCTCCTCCTCCTCCTCTTCGCTCTGCCGCAATACCAGCAGCAGAGACTTCTTCCTGATTCTCCTTCGCGTCGTGCAATACCGGCGCGCGCTGCCTCTGCCCCGTCGTCGCCGTCGTCCTCCCCCACTGGGCATTTCTTCTCCAGCTCCGGTAGGTACGAGCCGGCAGCCTCTTCGTCCCCTTCATCACTTTAGCTAGGTTAGAATTAGTCTTCTCTATCCCCTCTCTCTTTTCCCCCTGCTATTTTTATCTAATTACCCCTCGACCGCGCCTAATCACCCTCACCTTCTCCACCTCCGGCCACACTCCGGCGACCCGCTCCCATCACTCCAGCAACCCACACGGCTCGCCGACCACTGCAGAACCTTCGCCTCCTCACCCTGATCATCCTCGCCCTTCCACTTCCCCCGAATCGCCCTCTGCAACTCCACCGAACACACCCATTTCCCAACCCGCAGTTTGACCTAGGGCGGCCCTTAGGCTCCGCCCCGCCACCTGCAGGCTCTCCGACCACCTTCGCCGTGTCACGGCGAAGGTCCTCCGCATATCTGATTAGGCTGAGAGGCCGTGCTGTTGTGGACAGGTGTTGCGCCCGCCATCGCCATTGATGAGCAGCGAAGCTCCTTCGACCTGCTGCTCCAGGCGCGCCACGCCCAGATTAGGCTCCCAGGCTGCGTGGGGTGTCTTCGCGAAGTGCCAGGCTGTAGTTGAGGCGAAGCCCTCACGCAAAGCCCTCGTGTGAAGCCTCGACTGCCCGCTGCCTCCTCTGCGCGGGCGTCCAATTGAGGTGGGACATTTAGTCCCACCTCGGAAACTCACCGAGGCAAGCAAGCGCTTAAAGGCAAAAAGTGCCTTAAGCTGTTTGCCTCAGATCACGGGGTGAGGTCCCCTTCACCCGCCCGATTACCCGGCCTCGTCCTCGCTCACGCCCCGCGGACCTGGCTCGACCCGACTAAGCCCGACCTGCACTCCTCGCCCACTACCGCACGCCGGTGGGCCTGGACCCGGGCGCGACCCGCGTACCCGATTACCCGGTTGCTCTGGGAGAGCTTTCCTAAGAGCGAATTCTGAGAGAGAGAGACGCGGGGGGGAGGGTAGAGTAGGTTTTGCCCTCTGACGAAAACCTTGAAGTGTGCAGGCACAGGTGAAGAAGAAGAAGAGAACACAAAGCAGAAGAAGAAGGAAGCTAAGAGGTACACTGTAGCAGCATCGTTTAAGTCGTCCGATTGCAAAATCAGACGACGTCTTGAAGGCAAGGAAGAAGAAGAAAAGAAGAAACAGGACCGCAAGGAAGAAGAAAAAGAAAGAGACGGACAGAAAGAAGAACAGAAGGAAGAAGACAAAGAAGAGAAGCAGAAGACGAAGAGAAAGAAGAACGCACTTGGCCGAGAAAAGAAAGAGCATAAGAAGAGGAAGCAGACCGCAAGAGAAGAGAAGGAAAAAGAAGAAGAAGAAGGCCAAGAAAGAAGGACTGCGAGAAGAAGAAAGAAGAAGAAAAAAAAGAGAAGAGAAAAGAAGACAGACGAGAAAGAAGAAGGAGAAGCCAACAAATTCTCTCTCTCTCTCTCTTTATTTTTGTCATAAGAAGAAACACTGTACTTCTAGAATACGACTTGCTCCCTGAGTTCGACCTCGGGAACTCTTTTATTTCCGAGTAAAAAATATCTGTAATGATGGCAATAACTAGCTGTACTACAACGCTATAACAAAACCTAGTTATCGGCCACCCATCAAGGCTTCTATAGCTGTTGGGAATTATCCCAAGGCAGAACAGGCCGTAATCAGAATCATTAATGATTCTGATAGGGTCATTAGACATCTGGGAAAAAGATCAGACGTGTGAAAGTCATGTTTAAGATGTCTAGAAACTAGATCAGACGTCTAATACTAGACGAGTTCCCTTACTGACTTCCATTAGATCTAAATAGGGTCCTAGTGTAAATCAATCAGATAAGATACAGGACGTCTGGTACTAGGTTTGAACGTCTAGAAACCTAGATAACAACGGGAATTGATTTCCTGAGGTCTAAACGACTATATTCGTCTAGGAAAGCAATTTTAGGTCAATCGAGGCAAAATGGCTACTTATAAGACGTCTGGAGTCCTTTAAGGATGTCTGATAGAAGATCAAAGGTCAAAACCTCAATAATCATTTTCTAAACCAACGTTCTACTAATTGGACGTCTGGCCAAGTCATTAGACGTCTGCTAAGACGTCTAGACTAAGGGTCGATTGTCTGAAATCAACAGACAGAAGGTTCTAAGACCAGCCCTAAAAGTTTGGACATCTGATTCAACATTCAGACGTCTTAAAGTTTACTATCAGACGTCTGATTATCAGATTAGATGTCTAATAAGGTTGTTTGAAGCCTATTCTGATTTTTCTAAGTCTTCTACGAAAAGCCTAAGTATCCTAGGGTTGTGCAAGTGTTCTTAGGACTACTATGAGGGTATTTTGAGGCTCTTTAACATGAATTTAAGAAAGAAAGAATAAGGAGAAACAAAAGAAACATACATAGAACAGGATAAAACGAAATCTATCCTATTCTTGTCTTCATGCCTTCTTCAAGCTATCGCTCCTCGCGAAGCTCCGTCTCCTTTGTCAAGCTCCTCCAATTCGCCATGGATGCGAGCTTGAATTTTGTCTTTACACTTGTATCCATTTGCAATTGTCCTGAAATCTTGGAGTCAAAAGCAAATGTTAAATAACAAGTGCTTTGTTATTATCAAAATAGATGATCGTGGTGCCCTTGCGCCAACAACTTCCTCCACTCCGATTCCCTTCCTTTTTTCTTGCTGGAGACCCATCATCGTCTCAGGTATCCTCTTCCCCTTTCATCCAATTAGTTTAGGGATTTTGTTCTCCAAAGTTAGCTTTAGCTTTAGGGTAGATCAATTGGATCTTTTATTGCCACTACCACCCTCCCCAAACACCCACCATTAGAAGCTTTTAAAGCGTCTTCGCCATACCTCCACACGCGATCGTTCACCCAATAGAGTTAGGGCTTTGCTTCGGGGCTTCACCCCGAAGGTCAAACGACCTCGTATTCTGTTCTCAGGAGTTCGCCAAAGAACGTCACCGTTCGCTTCTCTCCTTGTCGCCGACCACCGATCCAACACTACCACCACGTTGGCCATCCTCGGGCAATGCCCCCCTACCGTTCGTTGGTGCCCCACCGCCATTGGCACACGACTCTGGTCAAGCTCTAGCGACCCCTGCTGGCAACGAAGGAGAAGAAGAGAAGAAGGGTAGGGGTCTAACCGTGAAGAAAATACTTTCATAGGAACTTAAAAGAAAGGTTGAAGGGACCTAATCACAACATTCAAGGGCTGATTTGCAATTTTGATCAAATCAATTCAAGATTTATATTTAAAGTGGTTTTTATTATTATTTAGTGCTTAGTCTCATTAAGACTTGATCATTCTATTTTATTAAGTATTAAATAATTATTCACCCCTGTCATCAGTTTGTATTTAATATATTTATTCGTAGAGCTAAGAGCAAAAATTAAACTTGTTTAATTTGTGAAACTTATCCCATATTACAAGTTCACCAAAAATATTTCTAAATAATTTGGATAGTGGTATTCGTGTAGTTTTTACTCTCAGTGAACAACCTTGGATTACTCTCATAATTTAAGAATTAAAAATTTAAATATTAATTTCACTCTACTCACCTATATTACGACACAAGTTTTTAAACTCCAACTTTAGCATGTCAACAAATATATATCACAAATAAAAGCAATATATATTACTTAGTTGAATTTGCATGCAATGCATTTAGCATCTTGTATTTTTCAATCTCTCATAAACTTGGGTAGGATACAAGGAATATCCACCGTAGAACCTATACCATTTGCATCTACTTAAGGGCCAATTTATTACACCTTTTGTATCCTTCATTAATTTAGTAAAAAAAAAGTTTTATTGGATTCACTAGGTCATATGAACACTCATCTACAACCCCAAGTACTTAAGATTGTTATTTTTTTCCTTTTACATGCTGATGTTACGACCTGACCCATTTACTTAAGTAAGGACTCGAGTAGATTTATTAAGTACTTAAGATCTAATCATCTATCACATATACATAGAATAATAATGCATGTACAACACATTGTATCACAATAAATATGAATAATAAAAGAATCAAAATCGAAACATTTTATTAGAAAGAAAATTCATAGCCACCAAATAAGTAGAGATGCAGTATAAAGAACTAAGTGACTAACATGCTAAAAGAAAATAACAAGAACAATAACTAAAATTGCCACTATAACTATCAACTATGGTGCTATGTTCTGATCAGTACTACCTGTTCATGCAATCGCAAAACCTGGCTACAACTCTCTAGGACCTGAATTTAGAGTTCATAGAAATGTCAGTGAATGCTGAGTAAAGTATTGAAATGAGAGAACAAATTTGATCTTGTTGCAAGTACAAAAAGAGCAAAAAATGCGAATACTATTTTCAATCATTTTAATTTGTTTTTCATTAATTCTGTTATTTGTGCCTTGCCATGGTTCTAGTCATTAGCTATTCGAATCAGTTTTCTCGGAGATCTTCTTGCAATATCCTAGATGATAAATTGCGTATGACTCACCTCCTTGCCAAAAGGGCGACCTATATCCACTCTATCATCTAGTTAACTACCCTAAGGTCCTAACTGATGGGATGAAGTAGTGACTATAATCCATGCGATAGACATACGGGAAGTTACTCCACACTGACACACGTCTAATAATTTCCACTACCAGAGAAAGAGAACAAAGTAACCCACCTCTGGTAACAACAAGTATATCCAAACATCACACTACTCGATTGGCCAAATAACCTATTCGACAAGTCACAGGAAAATTAGCTCATTCTTTGAGCTAATCTCTATCCCTAACCGATATAACCAACTAACAGACGCAAGTAATGACTTTAATAAATAATATAATTTTTCATATCTAACCGACCACATAAGTTTCGTCCAATCATTCATTACAAGAAACGTTACTTATCACTATCTGATTTTGTCCATTTTATTTTCCCGAAGGTTCCACGTGATTTCCATATATAAACATTCTTCATAGATTCTTATTCAAGGTCATTCTTCTCAACAGGTTAAATGAAACAATCATGATTCTCAGTAAATTAAGCATGAAAGATCATAGACTTTAGTTTATTGGTTAAATATGTATAGTTAATTGCTATTTATAAATTTCTTATAAATTAATTCTCACGTGAAAATCAATCTTCGTATTAGTAGGCATAATTAAGCATTTAATTTCATTTAATTAATATATAATTCCAATACCCAAAACTCATGGAATATAATTGATGAGATTCAACGTCAAGGAAAAGAAAACATATTTCACTATAGGAAAAGTAACACGTCAGGGACTCCCTGTATCCTGTAGTCGTTCCATACGTTTATTTTTTAGTCAATGTAAAAATAAATAAATAAATAAATAAATTTACTATCTCTGATGTAAAAATAGGACTTACCATGTCACAGTTCATTCCAATGCGATTCCAAACGGTGAGTCGTACGTCGAAATCGGATTTCGTTTGCTCCCTAAATCAATTAATTAGTAAGACACTGCCAGGGATTAAAAAGTAATAACTAGAACTTGAAATTTCTTACTCACAAGTTTTCCAATAATCCTTCCCAACTCCTCCTCTTCTTCCATGCTTGTCCCCTTCGTTCCTCCACACACACGGCACCCATGCAGGGAATGCACCGCCGACGGCCAACTTCTACCCTGCCCTCGCCGGTCGTAGACGGCCCCTCACCGGACCTCCGGCGAGATCCCCAGCGACGACCCGATGTCTGTCCCCTTCCCCGTCTCCTTGCTCTCCTTCACCGGTTATGGGTACAAGGACCCGTCAACGGTGACTGCTCACGATGGGTCGCCGGTCCCGATTCTCCACGCACGAGTTGCCGGATCTTCGGTTGGGTTCCCAACAAGGAGCGTCGTCAAGTTATCTCCCTCGGTTAGTCACTTAGAACACCTTCATCCTCTTCCCTCCTCCCCTCCTTCTTCTCTCCTACGTGACCCATGGGTGGACGAAGGGAAGGGAACTCACCGTCGTTGATACCGTCCACGATTCCCTGATCTGCGAGCGTCCTCCAGTGAGTTGCTGTTCGCCGTGCCCTCCTTGCACGCGATAGGAAGACGAATATCAAGGACGAGGAAAGAAGAAGAAAGGCCTCCTCTTTCTTCTTCTCTCTCTCTCTCTCTCTCTCGATACCGAAACGCTTTTTTGTTGACGGCCGGGTATGATGAGGGATTTTGGAGGGGTTTTAAGGAGGATGTTTATGTTATTTAGCATAAAACAACCCATGTGTGTGTCTATATAATATATATATATATATATATATATGTATACACATATATATATATATATAACTTATGTGCAAGTTAATTCAAATGCATCTTTTTATATGAAAAATTTGATTTCCGCGATATCGATTCCATTGGGAAGCCTGCAATGAAAGGAACATTGTACTACTTATGATCGGAGTTGACTAAAGTTTGAATTTCCTTGGTTTCGCAAACTTATGCCCGACCAGCATGGACAGATTTGACTTGATACGTTTATTCTAGACTCGAGTTTTGAGTTTTATTCTTGGATCATAACTGATGATTTCTCATCTATCATTAAGGTGGCTACTTCAAAAAAAAAAATGTAACAATCTAAGCTCTACCACTTGACTTAATCAGATAGAATTTGAGTCATCCCGCACGAATTCACGTCAAATCACAAGATTCATAATCCTCCGATACGTAACCTTTATACAAAAATACCCAGATCATTTCTAAGAAAAGCTGACGTACTTTCTCTCTCTCTTTTTTTTAAGGGCAAAAATAAAGGGCCCGAATTGATTCTTACCAAAGGATAAGCACCACACCCAAGATGAGCAAAAATAACCTAAACCAATTATTGGGCCCAACCCGATCCGAACGGAGACCCGAAATGTTGAGCTTGGGCTGGACCTGGGCCTTACCGGGTTCAGACCTGACCGAGCAGAGCCCAACGCTTCCAACCCGTCGTCTACAGCAGCGCTTACGTCACCCATTCCACCAACCCCAATCCGGGTACCGGGCGCATCCATAGAAAAATCTGGAATTGGTTCCGGCTTGCGCGACCCGAAAACTTCCATGTGCGCGACAACGATCCCAACCCCCTATATAAACCGCGAACCCCCTCCCTTCCCTTCTCCCTCGGCCGTTGCCGCGAGCGTGATAACGCACGATACGCCAAAGCTTACCCGACTCACCACGACGCATATATACATACATAAGCAGCGGAGCAGTTTTTGGTACCCTTCTGAACGGGAGCGAGCGATGGAGTTGGGGGGGAACTCGCTGGTGTCGGCGGCGTGCGCGGACGGGTCGAAGCGGAAGGTGTGCTACTTCTACGAGCCGGAGGTGGGGAACTACTACTACGGGCAGGGGCACCCGATGAAGCCCCACCGCATCCGGATGACCCACGCGCTGCTCCACCACTACGGGCTCCTCCCGCACATGCAGGTCCACCGGCCCCTCCCGGCGCGGGACCGCGACCTGTGCCGCTTCCACGCGGACGACTACATCGCGTTCCTGAAGACCATAACGCCGGAGACGCAGCAGGACAACTCGAGGAGCCTGAAGCGCTTCAACGTCGGGGAGGACTGCCCCGTGTTCGACGGGCTCTACAGCTTCTGCCAGACCTACGCCGGCGGGTCCGTCGGCGGGGCCATCAAGCTCAACCACGCCCAGTGCGACATCGCCATCAACTGGTCCGGTGGGCTCCACCACGCCAAGAAGTGCGAGGCCTCCGGCTTCTGCTACGTCAACGACATCGTCCTCGCCATCCTCGAGCTCCTCAAGAAGCACGAGGTCGTTATCCTCCTCCTTCTCCTTCGTTGTTGATCGGTTGCGTTCGGGTCGTGGATTTGGAGGAGGGAGCGGTGATCGGACGCGGGCGAAGTTCGCGTCCCGGGGAGGGTCGGAGGGGGTTGTGTGGATTGGATGTTGTGAGGGGTTTGCTGGATGGCGTTGGGGGTTTGAGGTTAGGGTTTGGGGGCGTTGTGGTCGGTGGAATTTGCCTATTCGTTGGATGATGTTGGAATTTGTCGTCTGGTTGTTTGGGGCAATCGGTTTCCTTTCTGGGATGTGATTTTAGTGGATTACACTGATGTTCGAGTTTGGAAGCGTTGTGATTGGGAGTGTGTTGGGTTGGGCATCGGGAACTTGTGTGATGGTGAAGTTGGTTGGATTTGTAGACCGGTTGTGGTTGTTTGATGGTTGAAGTAGTGAGTGACGTTTGTTATCGGACTTGGTCCTCTGGAATAGCAGGACTTTAAGAGATTCGGGTGGATATAATTGCGGATGATGATCGCCGGATGCGCGACTGATGGGGTTTTGTTGGACGATGTTGGATCTGAGATGGGGGTTTGGGAGCATTCTGATGGAAGCGAGTTAGGTTGGAAATCTGTTATTGTGTTGTATGATGGTGGAAGTATTGCCATATGGATTCTGGATTTGGTTGGTTGCTAGCTGAAATAGTGAGATTGGATGATGGTTTAGGTAATGCAAAGGTGGGGAAAAAAGTGAATCTCTGGGATATCCAGGTTGATATATCAGGTATTAGATGTTATGCTGAGAATGCATGTGAGCTCTTCTCTTTTTATTTATGTTCTAGTTCTGGATATGGTCGTGTAGAAGGATGCTGGATTGGATGCAGCAAGTTTTGCTAGATTGCTTATTATGATCTTTCAATGTAGATAGTTAGGGAACTGCCAGATGTATGTCCAATGGGATCAAGTTGATTATGTTTTTATGAATATTGCAATGAGGTTATGACTTTGGCTCGTCAGTATTTGATATAGTTGAGATTTTTTTTGCCTACCGGAGATTTAAAGCTAAGCATTGGTAGTATTTGATACGATTGATTTTAACAGCTGTGATGGGGACTGTGGAACCTCAGGAGATTTTGATAGTACTCCAGGTTAGAATTTGTTATCACTGTGTGATTTGTGGTGGAATTCCTGAATCTGATGAAAAAAGGCTTTTCTGTGATCTCCCCTTCCATACACACAGAAAAAAAAAGAAAGGGTGGGGGGAGGGTGTATTTGCTTGTTGAATGGGCTTCAGATGTGTTCTGTTGTAAATTTTGTTTTTCTGATAACAAAATGGTCTGATTTATTAGGTGGTGAAACTTGGGGAGGTTTGGCTTATTTTCTTGGTAGATTGTCTCGTTATCTGATCTTAAAATGTGTATGGGGCTGCTTGATGATGTCGTTGTGAAATCTTCTTCTTCACAAGTTTTCTGCTCGTAGGAGGTTATCTGCCGATTAAGTGGTGTCAGATGAATATTTTGATAGAGATCCTAAGTTGAAGTTTGTACATCATTACTGTTTGTGCACTTGATGCTGCTGATTCTTTTTCAAACTTTTCTGATTGAGAAATCTTGAATTATTTGGACAATAGCTGATTTTTTTTTCCACATAATGCTGCTTGATAATTTTATGTTGGATCAATGTAAATAGCTTATCACCTCTTCATTTACCTTAATTAGCATTATAGGATTCATCTTTCTTGATATTGCTGATTCTCTTTAAAGCTTTTATGAGCGAGGAATTTTGAGTTATGTGAATAGTAGCTGTCAACTTTTTTACTTTCACATAACCTTGCATAACAATTTTATACTGAATCAGAATAAAGAACTTATGATCTTTATTTACCATTATAACACTCATCTTACTCCTTCTTTATTCCTAATGTGAAGTGTGGTAATTATTCTTTCCTTTTTAAGTTTGTTCACGTACTAATTACCTGCTCCTGTCTTATCATCTGCAGAGAGTTCTATATGTTGATATTGATATTCATCACGGGGATGGTGTAGAAGAGGCCTTCTATACAACTGACAGGGTCATGACAGTTTCATTTCACAAATTTGGAGATTATTTTCCAGGCACAGGGGACATCCGTGATGTTGGACATGGAAAGGGGAAGTATTACTCTCTTAATGTTCCATTAGATGATGGAATTGATGATGAGAGTTACCAGTCACTATTTAAACCCATTATTGGGAAGGTGATGGAAGCCTTCCGTCCTGGTGCTGTTGTTCTCCAGTGCGGTGCCGACTCATTATCTGGAGATCGATTGGGATGCTTCAATCTATCGATAAAAGGACATGGAGAATGTGTCAGATTTATGAGGTCATTCAATGTTCCATTACTACTACTAGGTGGTGGTGGATACACTATTCGGAATGTAGCTCGTTGTTGGTGCTATGAGGTATTGCAGTCCAACGATCTGATGTTTCCCAAAAGTTATGAAATCATGACCGTAGTCTTAATTTTTTGAACACATACTTGTGAAACTGCTGGTTATGACACTAAGATGCTTTTTTTTTTATAAGAATTCTCAATTGCGTTTTTCTTTAGCAGTAAAAGTAGTACAACCAGAGAAAAGAATCATACAAAAGTTTACTCCATTTCATATTCCCTTCCACTCTGTTCTATCCTCTCCCCATCACGACGGTTGGATGTATGGGCCCTCCCAACTTGTTCTCACCATCTTTTTTCTTTCCCTTATTTTCTATTTTCTTTTCTTTTCCCCTTTGTGTGGCTGGGGTTGTGTAGATATACAGTATGGTGGGGAGTATGTCAACAATTTCACTTCATCGCGTGGCATTTGATGTGATGCATGTTTAAGAAGTTACTTAACATACCATTTCTGGGGCCATTTCTTTTCATCATATCTGTCTTTATGCTTCACCCTTGTCAAAGTACTCCACAAGTTTGCAGTTATTGGGTATCCTAAGGACCTTTTCGAAGTGGCTATCCTACTGTATTGGCTATTAATAGTTTATTTTCCTCATTTACCTTATCAATAATTTTCTGTTACATGTTGTTAATGTGCTTGAGTTTATATTTGAGCAAATTCTTGCATGTTGGATGTGTGCCTTTTATACTTGTATATTCACAAAACAACTGAATCGTTGAATTGTGAGTCTCCAAAATGGAATGAGAGATACCTCTTTGGAACCCTGGAATGTAATGAATTATAGGTTGAGAGAATACTCATTTGTTTGAGTTGCTTCTTTATAACCTATAAGTATTTGCAGCATTTATTAAGGACACTACCTGAGCAAAGTGAGAAGAAAATTAAGAAAGCAAAGGCATTACCTTGCACTTTTGTGTTTCCATGCATTGCTTATTCATTTTGTTGCTTTTTAATTCTTTTAGATTTGAGGTTTTCTCTAAAATGGACAATCTCCAGGCTTCTGTTTTGGTTTTTGGTTTCTTTGATATTTTTTTAAAGTTTTGCACTCTATCCAAATGAGATACATGTTTGCTATCATCACGAAAAGGCAAATTGGTACAGTGGCATGAAGGGGACTGCCCTGTAAAGGCAACTTTTTTTTAATTGTTTGTAGAGGAAATCCTTAGACCAGAAATGCTCTTCAGGTAACAGGGGACTGTAGCTAGAATTAATATTGATGTGTTTTTGGTTCTCCAGACATTGTTCTATATGTGATATAATTGTATAAAATGTTTGTGTAAATAACCAGTGATAATCAAATGAAATAACAAGAAAGGTAAAAAAGCAAGCTCATTGAATTTTCTTCATTCTCCTAGGCAGGTAGCAAGTTCTTTGGGCTTTTTTTTTGAGAGAAAAAAAGGATGATTACCGGAGGTCGATAATCATCTAAAAAATTATATTAAAAAAATTGGAATGAACTTATATATGAGTGAGCCAAAACTCAGATGGACAAGAGCCCACAAGTTCTTTTCGTTGGTAGACTCTTTTGTGTTAATCAACTTGGTAATTGTAATTATTATTTTCTGAATAAATAGACTTCCTCAGCTATCTTATAAGTGCATTTCCTTTCCATCTTAATTGTGTTTTCTTTTGAATTGTCTTTGTAAATCTTTTAGACTAGGTGCAGGGAGCAGAGACTTTTTCTCCCTTTTTATTGGAACAAGTGAGCTTTGTTATCATTCATTTTTCTTATTGTTTCTTTCTTTAATAATTGCACAGACAGGAGTGGCTTTGGGAGTAGAAGTTGACAACAAAATGCCCGAAAATGAGTATTATGAGTATTTTGGCCCAGACTATGCCCTTCATGTTGCTCCCAGTAATATGGAGAATAAGAACACACGGCCAATTTTGGAAGAAATAAGAGCAAAGCTTCTTGATAATCTTTCAAAGCTACAACATGCACCAAGTGTACCATTCCACGAAAGGCCTCCTGATGCAGAGCTTGCAGAGGTACATTTCTTGTCATTATGTTAATGGGAATATGTATAGCTTGCACATTTTGTTTTAGCTGATAATCAAATATTATGTCAGCATTGGCATGTTATGATGAACTGCACCAACTATTAGGAGGTGGTTCCTTTCCTAACTTATAAGCTTTTTGATTGACATTTTCATAGTCACTGGCTATTCCATTTATAAAGTGCTTTTGGAGCTCAAGCCAGGGGCTGTGACATGTGCCCTCTTCACAAACAATTCTCTCTTCAAGGACTCCAAACACATTTGTGGCCATTCATGGTGAATAACCATGGTTGAATGCAAGAGTGGGGCGAGGGCGAAGGAAGTGTTTTTAGGAACATCTATGTGAAATTCATGATCCTAATTTTGGTCTGAAATATTATATAATTTACAGTGTTAGCATGGCGAGGGTTCACTGAATCTCCCTTGAATCTTAGGGGATTAAATAACACTAGGTAGTATCATGGGAATTGCTTGCAATTCCCCAGGGGGGTTTATGCAAATTGTTTTTTTTTTCAACCTTATCGGCATTAAATGTAAGATTTATGTTGGTGCTTAGTAGAAAATACAAATGACTTTCATATTGTAGAGATTTTAGGTGGAGAGAATATTTGTTGTTATTGATAAAAGAGACCCTAATCCTTTTTATATAAAGATGGAAAATGGTATACATGGAAGCGACCCTTTACTAAAAATAGACGTAACTAAATAAGGAGATAAAATCTCCAACTTGTTTCCTAACACATATAATCTTTTCCCACTTGTAATCGACATTGTGTTATAAACTTTAAATCCAGTCAATTATTATTATTATTATTATTATTATTATTATTATTGAAAAGAAAATCCAGTCCTTTTTATTGTACTCCTTCTAATGCCCTTAATAAATCTTCTAATGATTTGCTATCCAGATGGATGAAGATCTAGAGAATCCAGATGAAAGGTGGGATCCAGATTCTGATGCAGAGATAGATGAAGCTAAGAAAATGGATGAAAAGTAACATTCCTTGCTTGTTTCTCTTCTATGCCAGCCAGATATTTTATTATATTGATTATTGATATCACACATGGTTTTCTTTCACAGGAAGCCAACTTTATGGAGTAGCCAAAACATGAGAGTAAAGAAAGAAATGCTGGATTCAGATGTTAAAGATCCGGTACCTTTCACTTCACCTTTCTTCATCAGATGTTTTCCTTGAATTGCAGTACTTTGACAGCCATCTATATTTCAATTTGCTTGGTTTATGCACAATATCTTTTTTTGTCTCTGCCAGTTGCAATAACACTGTGTGTCACTTTCTGCACAACTGGATACGACCTGATGCACTGTCCAATTAGTTTTGTGTCTCTAAACTGGTTTGCATGAATTACTGTTCTGTTATTCGACGTGTGTGATTGTAGAAGTTACAAGAAACATATTAAATACAGAGAAACTTCCTCGCAATATTAAATGTAGGCTCGTTCAAAAAAAAATGTGGAACCTTCTTTTAGAGAAATTCAAATGTAGTAATGCATGTTGCAAGTTGTTGAATGCTGGCTCCTTCTGGAAAAAAGTCGATGCATGCTAGTTCTGTGTTCATAGTTTTTGTACATAGCTTACTTGATCCTGTTGGATTTATATATACAAACAGGAGATGGGATTTGCACCATAGCCTTTGTTTCTTCCACCTCAAGTTTATAACTTGCCCCTTTTTTTAAATGGGAACTTTCTATGCCACAGAGAATTTATCTAGCCATAAACATCATAAAGTAAAATAAAAACATGAGCCTGATCTACATTTCTTAGCTTTGAAGTTTATCCTTTTTTCTGCTAAGTTCTAAGGGTGAAGCTCATCCTCTCTTCTAGGTTTCTGTATATAGGATATTGCTTCCTATGAAATTGGAGCATTCTGAATATGTAGGACGTGGTGATTGTTTCCATAAATAGATTCCAAACATTAACCTTCTGGCTGACGCTGGGTGCACATGATGCTGGCTTTGTTTTTCATATTAATTGTAATTGTCTTAACTGTTTCTGGCATATCTATCCCAGCCGTGTCTTGCCATCTTTACGTAATGGTTGGAGGGTTGAAACTACTAGAAGCAATGATCTGGTCTAACTGAATGTGTGAATGCTTTTATACAGATGTGGTGCCAAAACGGTACCCATTGATGGCATCAGAATGTCTTGCATGAATCTGCAAATGAAAGGAACAGAATACATGGCTTTCATGTGCTAGACTGAGTCAACTCTTTCTCAAAATAAAGAAAAAAAAATGAAACACACTAGATTGAGTCAGCTTCAAGAAATTTCTCACCGTATGATTACTTTTAAGTTTCTAATCCTTGACTTGATTCGTAGATTATCTTGTTAATCACCCAAAAGGCTTGCTTCTAAAATTTGTTCAGCATTTCACGGTCATTTTTTTGGGAGCCAATTTCATCATGATCTTCTTTCCAGTTGCTTCCCACCTGTATTGTTTTTACGTAAAGATATAAATACCCTAAGTTCTGCTGGTCTCATTTGCTTGAGTGGTCTTAATTTCACGATGTTCTATTTTACAGTAGGAATGAGTTGGTTCAGTTGCCATGTTTCTTCCTTTTGCCTTATAAATTAAAAGGAGAAGCCTCGTGGGGCTCGTTATTTTACATGGTAGTATGAAATTGATTACTACACATGGGTCTCTGGTATTGAAGGAGCCAGAGTGTTATTTGTGTTGGCTCTCTATAATATTATTATTTGTTGTACCCTAATTTCCCAATTTCTATCCGCATCGGGTCTTTCCTGTTGGAAATGCTAGCTATACCCACTGAATTACTGCTCTACTGGTTCGTTGAAATCGTTGTGATTCTGAGTTTGCATTTTGCTTGAACAAAAAATAGGAGATGTTGAAAGGTGCTGCCGACTATGCCAAGTCAACTGATCCGATGGTGGAGGATAACCAGAAGGTAGGAATGAGGTTATATTAGCTTCTCTTGACATTTCCAGTCTTCCAGAGGTTTACAGCTACTCATTGACTTTTTCTTTTAGCAGCAGGTAGCGACTTCCATGGGAGTTGATGCATCAGGTAATGTAAAAATGGAACCTGAGAACCCGAACAAATTGCCTGATCAACAGCTTCCATATGCCTATCCAAAAATGTAGCTGGGCATTTCAAATGGATAGAGTTAATCCTCCAGCTGTCTTGTAAATGGTTTTTGTTGTATTCTATATTTGTCTCACGCCATAGCGGGACCCCAGTCCTAATCTATCTACGAGGTAATGTTAACAATGGGTGGTGCTGTGATTTTTGCTTGGCACTGTGACAGAATGCATCGGATGTGAAATGGCAGTGCTAAATTACAGCCTCTGATGAGTTATCGAGACTGGCGAGTTTTTGTATTTTGGATTTGTAATACATCTAAGGTTGCCATGTGGATCTAGCATGCATTTGGTTAAACAGATGCTCTTGCTTCCTCCATGCCCTTGTGTTCTTTTTCTGCTTCAAGGGGCTCGGATGCAAGTGTTTTGCTGTTTTGTGTGGAGTGCCGTTTTGTCGCTTGCGGATCAAGGGTTCGGGTTGGTGCTTCGTTTCTCCATTAACAGATGTCTATTAAATCTCACGAGTTGCCTGAGTTGCCTCAGTTTAGTCATCTGAGATTTCTGTCTGTCACAACTTCCACCCCTTGGCCTTTCTTAGCCATCCATCGTTCTAAAATGGTGCCGACCCGTCCAAAATTATGACGTGGGTCGACTATGTAACACAATTGAATTTGTGCCGCACGTATCTGGAGCCAGGCCCAAGCCAAATACTAGGCCTTAAGGTTAGTTGTAAGTCTCAGGAAGGTGTTTACAGGCTAAGAGGGTTAAGTGAATTTAACCTTTGTTTTGCCTCACTTCATTCACCTATCACTTTCGTTGGGTCAGGGGAGATTTAACTTAAGATAAAGTTAATTTACCTTTTTCCTGTGAAATAATTTTAATTTATCAAATCTCCTGAATGGATTAACTTATTTAATTTACCATTTTATTCTATTTCTTTGTTTTTGGCTTATTCTTCTTACCCAACACCACCTCAAAGATTAGCTTTTGTGGAGCCTCCAGATCCGGCCCAAGGCACACAAAAAGATAAATGGCTAGGCCACATACTTTGGATTGGTCCAGGACTCCAGGCTAGTGGTGCTCCATCATAGATGTATTGGATATGCGTATCATCTACAGGGTTCCAGGAAGGGACGAAACCCACTACTTCCAGGACTAGTTCCGTGGGCTCATTTGAAATTGGAATCATCGTGTAAATTTTCTGTCATTTACTCCTATCTTTTTGTGTAAGTCACTCCCATCTTTTATGCGTACTTTGATAATTCCATGCGATAGAACTTACCTCGTTTACCATTTTACTCTGATGAAGTTTCTGAATCAAAGAATCAGAATGCATATTGCAAACACGAGCGGCAAGTTGATAATTCATAAGCTCCTGGCAAAGACTTAGTTTGCAATATCGACTTTGCCTTATATAACCACTACCGCCCATCCAGGGGGGACAAGAGGAGACACTGGGGCTCCTAAACTTGGCTTAGACATTCATGCACAGAATAGAGTCTCATATTAATAATCATAAAATAATTAAACTTAATTATGCATGTAATTATATATAAAATATCCCAATTCTAATACAAATAATGCTACGAAATCAATATAATCAAGAATATTAGAGCGGAGAAAATAACCCTCTTTAATGGAATAATCCCTTTAAGTTATCCCTCGGTCAAACACAACCATGCAGTTCATTGACTAAAGCCATATGAACTTCTACCTGAGACTGTCATGTAGACAGAAAACTGAGTCAGACTCATGTCTCATGAAGACAGCCGAGTGAAAATATAGCATACTAGGTGCAAATTTCTTCCTGTTCGTAAAGATAGATATGAAAATATTTCTTCGGTACACAAGGTAAGCCAGACAACCAGTTTGATCTTTGATGTCTACAAAATTACAAAATTTGATCTTGTCTTCCTTCAGTAAGGTACCACAAAAATCTTTCAACTAAACTTACGATGACATTCTGGATCACAGGAAAGAATCTAAACTAACCCTACAAGTTACAACTTTAGAACCAATTTACATGAGGGATTAAAGAAGTGATGTTAAAGAGATATGAAATTAATGTTAACTTCTAATTGTATTTATTTGCAAAGTAATGTTAATATCGATTTATATTTATTTAAATTGATGTTAAATTGAAACGTTAATTCTTGTGATGTTTATTTAATAGTGATAAAAATTTAGATGGTAGTTAAATTTGTTAAAATAATATATTTAAATATGAAGATTATTGTAGCAGTTATATTTGACATTTTGATTTCTAATCCTCATGTGTCTCATGTTCACACTGGGCAAACTTCAAAACACCTCTTTGGTCACAAGGCCTTGCTGACTGCACAATAATATCCTGTGGATTCTCAATTGCAGCAATGACCCTAGCTGCCAACATTAGCTTCTCCCATGTTTTGCCAAGAATTATAATGTAGATTCCTGGTGATTTTGAAAAGAAAAAAGATTGGAAAAGAATATCAGATAAACTTTGGTAATAATGTCCAACTATTGATATTTATAAGGTATATGTATACTCTTCAACAATTTTTAAAAATTAAGTTATGAATTAGTTGTATATTTCCAGAGTATGAAATAATGACCCTAAATTCCAGCATTAGCTTCTGCAATCACTTGTAAAGATAGACAACGATAACATGCCTAATTACTCTGAAGATAAAAAAGAAAAGAGAAGAAAAATATACATATAAAGTACACCTAGCAAGTAGTTATGACATAGAAAGACATTCTTTTAAGGTCTGAATTAGTCATAATATTTGTTGGAAGGAACTATACTAGAGAGGTAATATAAATTTCGATAACTTGATAAAAAAGTCAATATGATGATTTATGCCATATCAATCAGAGGGTTTCTTTTACACTCCAACAAGAATTGGTAAAAAGTCAACAAGAATTGACGTTTTCCCTGGATCGATCTTAAACAGGAAGCTTCAAGATGGCAGTCAGATTCCCCATCCCATCAACACATGTTAAATTGAAAAAACTCACTAAGTCAACATTTTTCCTCAAAGCCTATGGATTAAATGTTCCAACAAGCAATATGGAGAAATCCATTTCATGACAATACCAACACAATGTTCAAGCCCAACAAGACCATCAACAATCGACGCCTGGCAGGGCGTGAATGCTTTTTAGAGAGGGTACATGACACCTGGAACCATGGCATCCAACAACAAACAACATCTCCTTGCTGCACTCAAGAGACTTCTGCCCTAGCCTTCTTTCACATACAACGCCGAACAAGTAGCGTCCTCGGCAATTCACCTACTTTGATATCCATGATGCCAACGCACACGCTAGGACTTGAACCAAGGGGAACAAAGCTTGTAGATGGGCAGAGCCAGGTCAGGTCCTCTGATTTTAACATAGCAACCAGTGCTTCTTTGTACAATTGATCTATCAAGTCAGTAACTTGAATTCAGAAAACAACATAAATCACCTACCAGAAACGAGTACCATCAATCAAAAGCCCAAACAAACACCTTACTGCCAACGACCATGCAGTTAAGACAAATTCCCGCATCCCCACAAGTTAGTTAATGCGCATCAACATTATTCCCCAAAGACCACAAATCTAAACCACCCAACAAATTACGTTAAGAAATCCATCACATGGATATAGTGACTCGACATCTAAGTCCAAACGAGATCAGTCGATGGAACCACCAAGTTGGGAACTTTAAGGCGGAAACACCAACATGGATCACCCATCAACAGCTACAAACAAAAGAGAATGCACCAATACCGTCGGGTCTCCTCCCGTAGACGTAACACTCCATCTGGAAATCACATTTCTTGGTGTTGAGGTGGACCTAGGTCGCAAGCATCATCTGGATGTCCCGCACCTTCTGCGTCACATGCTTCACCATCACATCGAGATGGGAGTTCCACTCACCTCACAATTCCGTGAATGCACCTGCATGGATCAATAGTTGCGGCGTTGCATCGTGAGCAGTGGAGGTGCAAGGGCGAGGTCACAACATATTGGTGTGTGATTAGGTCAAGTTTGTTGACCGTAAGCGAAGGGAAGATGGGGAGTTGATCATGAGGAGGGCAAGGACCACGAGGGGGAAGGGGTGAGAGAATCACGAGGACCGCGAGGGATGGGTGGCATGAGGGCGCAAGAATCAGAGACCGCGAGGCACGACAGAATTGTAGGACTTAAACACGAGTTTTCCTAACACCGATAGCAACCAATGTTGGACAAACCGGTGTTAAAAGCTCCTAACCCCTGTTAACCAAAAGGGGGTTAACCTCTCAAGTAAACAAGGGTTAAACCCTCAAAAAGGAGGTTAACACCTTATGTAAACTAGCCCTTAAGGTTTAATGCCACATAGCAAATACCATTCCGTTGGACCAGACACTATGAATGCAATTCCCTATGATTGATTGATCTCCATGGATAAAAGGGTCTCCTTAAAGGAACCAGATCCAAAACAAGAACCTGAAGAACAGAGGTACTTGAGATGAATAATAAGCTATACTAAATCACCTTAGACTAATGATATTTACAAATACAATAATCATGGGATTGCTCCTAAATCAATTATAAAATACAACAGAAGTGAATGTACACTTTTTATGTCACGGTCATCCCACAAGCTCGCTTATTGGTGATCGGTCCATCACATCGGATGCAAGCTTTGCATTATTCTGCAGCGCAGGATCGATGTCTGGCAACTTTGGGATCTGCAGACAGCAAGAGGCTCATTTCTTGATATAATAATCTGAAAACTATTTAAATATTTTCAATATCATTTCTGAAACTAAAAATTTGGTTCAGACAATAAAATAGCTCCACTTTTGAGTAGAGAACAACTCCAACTTTTTTCCATAGACTATAAACAAATCAATTTATTTTGTCAATGTATAGGCCCTATAGGGATTGACTGTACTCGCTAAAGGTGCTATAAAAAAGGTCTATACTAAAAATACCAAAAAAATTGAACATGCAAGATCAAAGTAGGTATGACAACCACCTTTTCTTTGAATTGCATAATATACATCAGGATACGGAGAGAAGTGGTATTCAATGGATTAACTAAACACTTCTTTAGATAGGTTTTAGACTTCTTTTCACTTTGGCCCAACAAGGAAATGGCTGGTTCTGTTCAAATCCAACTTTGACCAGGTGTAAGCCTTTGCTATTTTGTTTCAGTGTGGCTTGAAAGAAATAGGGTTTCTGTTCAAAAAGGGTGGATGCCCTATTTTTACAATGTTGTTCCTTGCACATTGTATTCAGCTTCAACTTGGGGGTGTCTGCTTATCGAATGATGTAATTCTACTGCTATTGTTAAATAGATCAGCGGACTGACAATGTGAAGTATCGACGTGTTTATCTTCCAGAAAATAGTACATACAATGAGGTCACTGAAACTCAACATTTTCCAAAGCTAATAAACTACTTAAAGGATCGGCTCTATAGAATCATGGCTCTCTGTGTCTGAAGAAACATGATGTCAAGGTGGCTTCACTACTTGCCAGTCATTGGTCAACCATTGTCCAAGCAGCCTGATTCTTTTGTAAAGTTTATGCTGGTTATGTATTATGATACAGGCGATGTATTTATGTATGTGATATTGGAAAAATTGAATATTATGGGCCCTCATTGTTATCTTCTAGCAACTGACAAGGTAGGCAGGACTTGATATTGATGGGAACAAAACCTGAATCACTTACTTGAGCTAATAAATCAATTGTTCGCCGTAAAAGACGGGCAAGATCCCCTTCATCCATTGCACTGTCCATCATCATTTCCCTCCAAGTCAATCCAGAAGCCCAAGCCTCGACCATTCCAGAGAACTGGAATTCTAAATCACAAGGTATCTATGATAGGAAAGAAAAATTAATCGTTATATCCAATCTTCGTTAAATTTAAACTTGAGATTAAAAAGAGAAAACCCTCAATGGAAAAAACTCACCTTCACCCCATGTTTTTCTTGAAGCTGTAAAAGAGACATCCTCTGATCCTCCAAAAGCTCAATAATGTTGACTACAGTTGTGGAAGGCTCATAAATATAACTGCATTTTTTTTTTTAATTTCAACTTATCTATATCAGTTATCATGGAAATTATCTCTGATCAGAAAGAAACAGTTTCATATTTAAAAGGTCATAAATACATAACTCAAACTGGCCACATGAGAAGTCAATTAGCTTTTTTTCATGGAACCGTTGAATCAAATGAACACACAATAGCATGCATTAAGTAAAGACAGTTGTCGCAGAGAATAATGAAGACCAAAAAGATGCAGATTTAATGCTGCTATCTTTGCATGTAAACCACTACAAATATTACATGTAGATTTTTTTTTTTTTGGATGAGAATATTATAGATAGTTTTTTTTTTTTTTTTTATGATGAGGAACCCTCTTGATTATAGATAGTTATTGTTCATTACAATCTGTTTGAAACCTGGAATCACTCATCATTATCTCCCGTTCACACATTCTATTACATTCGCCACAACCACCCTCAACTCCAGTACCGTCTGTGGCTTCATCACCGTTCGCATCATTCTAGATGTTACTGTTGCCCCTATATGCATTATATACTCAGTTAATGATCAGTAACATCTACCAACGTTGATCATCCATGAGTGCCTTGTCTTCCAGCACTTCATTTGTCAGATGCAGTCACTCTGTCACCATGTTCACCTCATCAGTGCCATTGTCTATATGTTCATTCAATACTGTGACATATGCTTTCATTTATAGCATTAACACCTGATTGTGCCTGTAACGAATTGGTTCTGGAGTATGTCAAATAAGGAAAACTGACCATATCAACTTGTTGAATTTCGGACCAATGACCTAAGAAAACCATCCTAAACACCAAGATGGAAAATAATAATTCCCAACTTTTACAATCTGCATCTTACTACTGTGAGTTTCCAACATGGTACTATTTTTGGAGGTGTCAAAAACTTCCCAAAGTAAATTCAATGTCCTTGTTGCAACTAGCAAGCCACATATTCCTAGTGGCAGTAATGGATCCATCTCTTGGTTACTTTTCCTAGTGGCCTTTTTGGTAGTTCTTTTTTCCTATTAGAGGGAGTTTGATGGCATCTATAGTGACCTGGTTTGAAACTAAGATTTAGAAAAAAGTGAATTTCATAGAAAAATCCTTGACTAGGGGGTGATATCCAAGACAATGCCTCATCTTTCAAAGTTCCTGAATTAGGACTCTGTCTCTTACACTGCACCAGTTGAGTTCTTCCCCAACATTTACCCCAATTTTTGGACAAAATTTACCTCTGCTACGTAGTGGTTGCGCAGCTCTCATCGTCTGCCTCCTCTGCTTCTAACAACCCCCTGGCCTATGACGACCCATCTTGTGATTGATGCATGGAGGCCATCTGCAGTAGCTTCCTACATAGTGTGGATCTCCACCATGGCACCAATGGCTGGTCTCCCACCCTAGCTACCTCTTCCATTGCTTTTCCCACTACTCCCACCAGCCCATGTTCCCACCTCCAGCACCTACCTCCTTCCACCATTGACATTGATTCATTCCACTCACCCTGCCAGTACCTTCAACCTCCTCCCACTCCCAAATTGTTTGTTGTCGCTGCCAACCTCCAAGTTCCCTCTCTTTCTTGAGTGATCACCACAACGGCATCTTCTACTTCATTTTTGATGGCCCATTCACCTCCTCTGCAGCTCAATGATGACAATGCCTTTCATGTAGGGATGTGGGGAGGAGGCACGAGTAGCTCTCATGATTTTTTCCTCTCACTGTAGAACATTTTAGTGTAAATCCTTAGGCAAGGTTCGAAATGCCGATTTCGACGCCGTGTCGATAAAATTGTAGGTATGCATTTCGTGGGCATGCCGAAGGCATGTCGTAGAAATGCCCGTTTTTCGATGGCAGATTTCGATGATTTCGATGGTCCGAAAAAATGACATTTCGAGGCACGCTGAGGGCATACCGGTGCATGCCGACAGAAATGATTAAGATTTGAAAGACAACTAAATCAAGATATTAGAAACATTTTACAGATTTTTTTATAATAAAAACAAGTTATTTTAGCCTAAATCTGTGTGTGTGTGTGTGACCTTCCCCCCGCACCCTTTCCCTTCCTTCCCCTTCCCCCCATTCTCGCCCAGCGATTTCCAAAAGCTTCCCGCCCAACCTTTTCAAATTTCCTGCCGCTCCCATTCCCAGCGCCGCTCAGCCACCATCGGCATGCCGACATTTCGTCGGTAACTGTCGGCATGCCGGCGAAATCCTCGGCATGCCGACGGTTTCCCTGCAAACCGACACTATATTTGTGTCGATATGCCCTCCCTCCAAAAAATCCCTTACTGACGGCATGCCGGCGACATGCCGTCGGCATTTAAATCGCAGTCCTTAGGTAGGTCCATTTTCACTTCATCTTGATTCAGCATGTTATTGGGGCTTCATAGCTCAACATTGAAATCTTTGGTGCTCTGCTGGGGTTTTGACCACCGTTAACATAGTGCTAGTAGTGCCACTACAGTTGCACCTGTTGTGGTGCTTCATGTGGAGTCTTGCTTGTTGCTCCAGTGCTTATGCAGTGCTGTTCTGCGTTGCTTGCCTTGCTGCAGTATGATTCTGCTGCAGTCTGTGATAGTTGTTGGAATGTGTGTAGTTTTTTTGAAAAGGAATGTGTGTAGTTTAGTCCCACATCGGTTAGTGTGGGACTGTGTGGTGTGTAGTGGCCTATAAATAGGCAGTGTATCTCTTCATTCTTTTTTGAGAGAATATAGACACACGTGCCCTATCAGGACCTTCCCCTTTGGTTTTCTCTCTGCTCTTCATGAGTGGGGTTTCCACATAAACCCAAGTGTTATTATTATTTATGCTTGATATTATTTTTGCTTCTGTTTGATTTATTTTATTCAACTTGGCATCAGAGCAAGTCGTTCTTGGGTTTTATTATCAAAGATTCTTGAGTTTATTATTATCATATTCTGTTTTGAAGTATCTTTGTTGTTGGAGAAAGAAGCAGCGGCAGTGAGCCGCTACAGGTCGGTGTGGCTAAGGCACACGCGATGCCGAAGATGAGGCCGCAGCAACAAAGGGCTATCGCGATGGAGGTGGAGCACGCCATCAATGGTGATAATGTTGGCGCTGGGCGACAGAGCAGCCCAAGTTTGAGCGAGGGCACAGCAGCCTCAAGGCCGAGGTCCGAGGCACCCCACCACAGGGTGCGATCCGAAGAGAAGCCCCCACTGAGCATGTCCGAGGGGTGCCTCCCTGCATGGACGATGACGACGGCAAGGAAGAGCAGCGGCCCCGTTCCCACGGCGAAGATCTGCGTGGATGACACCAGCGGCGAGTAGCGAAGGAGGCGGCGATGGCGTGGACTGTACTCCACGACGGTCTTGAGGGCGGCACGATCTCCGAAGAGCAGGGCGGCGACGGAGTCCTCTGGAGGAGGGCGGCGCGGCTAGACCCCCTCTAGTGGCAGAGCCATTAACCGGGCCTATCCACCACTGAGGGGACGCGAGACACCACCTGCTTCATGACCACGTGGTCGTCGACTACGGATGGGCGAAGAGGTGGTGAGCTGCAAGAGAAGCTCCACGAAACCCTTGGAGTGGTTCGAGAGCGCGAGTGCGCCGCCGCATCAACGATGGACCCCGAGGAGAGGGCTCACAGGGAGGAGGCGGAGGCGTTCTCCAGGTTCAAGGTGGAGCTTGCGGGGATACACGTGATGATGCATGCTAAGGAGGTTGGTGGCTTGTGTTAGGGTTCTTAAAACCTAAGTTGCCTTTTTTATTTGGTCCTTTATTTGGTAGTTATAAAAAAAAAGAAGGAAAAAGAGGAAAGAAAGAGAGAGAAAGGAAAGAAAAATTTTAAAAAAAAGGTAGAGAGAGAGAGAGAGAGAGGAGTAAAAAAAGGAGATTAAAAAAAATTAAAAAAAAAGAAATAAAAGAAGGAGAATTCAAGAAAAGAGGGGGGAAAACTCTTCTCTATATATGTGTATTTCTCTGATTTTTATTTCTTCTCCCATACGAGTATGGGAGAAAGGGGGAGTGTAGGCTTATTATAGTCATCCTCCAGGAGGGAATCTTTTGTTCGAGATCACCACACGAGGATTCACAACTCTGGGTGGTCTAGAGTTTCGAGGTCTCCAGGAGGGAGATCCACTTTCGAGATCCTTAGAGAAAGGGCCCATTTCAGATTCTGCGTGGGAGATTTAGTTTTGTGGACTACAAGAGGGAGATCCACCTTTCAAGGCCTTCAGAGGAAGGCCCGTTATAGGGATACTAAATGGGGAGCCACTAGCATGTGTTGAGGTCTCCAGAGGAGAAGCCATTTGTCAGCTACAGCATCGAGCAACTTCATCCCTCACTGATGTGTCGACATCAGCATACCTGCTTGCAGACGAGGACCAGCCAAGGGTGTATGTTTCGTTGTGTAGAGTGGGATTTGAGTGTTGTACAAGCTGAGCATTGTATGCTTCAGCTTGAGGGGGAGTGTTGGAATGTGTGTGTAGTTTAGTCCCACATCGGTTAATATGGGGCTGTGTAGTGTGTGGTGGCCTATAAATAGGCAGTGTACCTCTTCATTCTTCTTTGAGAGAAAATATAGACACACTTGCCCTATTGGGGCCTTCTCCCGTGATTTTCTCCCCGCTCTTCGTGAGTGAAGTTTCCACGTAAACCCAAGTGTTATTATTGTTTATGCTTAATATCATTTTTGCTTCCTTTTGGTTTATTTTATTCAACTATAGTGCTACCGTGGCTGTTACTAAATGTTGCTGAGGCTTGCTGCAGCTGTTTTCTATGTTTGTTTTTGTTCTGTTCTGCTGAGGTTTTCTGTAGCACTGCTGTTTTGCAATCCTGGTAGGGTGCCGACCAGTCAGATCTGGATCTGCAACCAAGGTTGAGACTCAGTTTTGATCAGGTTGCGACAAGTTGGTTCCCAGAGCAAGTTGTTCAGACGTTGACAAGTTGGCAAGTTTGGTTCTGCTCCCAATCAAAACACAACAGCATCAGATCTTAGCATTGATTCATATCTGCAATCTCTCCTTAAATCATACCTTTGAGTTCACTAAATCAAGCATCTGAGTGAATGAGGCCTTTGATTTAGCATCCAGTACGCATCAAGTGTTAGTTTGGCAACAAGCGTATTGAGTTCATTAATCAATGGTCCTCTGAAACTGTCCCAATCTCAAGTTAGCTATCAGAATCTATATCTATAGTTTTCCTCAAAAAAAAAAAAGAATCTATATCTATAGTTTTTATTATAGCATTGTCTGGTGACTGATCTTTTCTCCCAGCACCGGGCTTGATGTTGCTGAAGTGCTTCAGATAAAGAACTCTGTAAAATGCTTTTGCTCTAGGGATGAAGATCGTCTACCTGGGGATCACTCGGTCATTTGCTTTTGTCAAGCTTCAATTTGATGTTGCATAGCCAATTGCAATATGTTGTTGTGTCCATGTACTTGGCCATATTTGGTAATTGCATGCTCACAATTTTGATTCATTTCCCGTTCTTCTCTGTGAAATTTTTTACACCTGGTTTTTTGAGCTGTGGATTACCAGCAGTCCCCTATTGTCTCCGTCAATTTGTGGCAATCTACATTTTTCTTTTGTTGAAATGGTTCTTGATGCACAAAAGACTATGAGTCGAGACACTATTCCTTATTCTAATGAAAAATGATGAGTGGATAATCAATAGAGGTGCCACAAACCATATATAACTTTAACTATGAGACAATGGCAGTGGCTGATGGGTGTCAAGTCACCATGGCTAGTAAAGGAGTGAAAACTCTCAAGCAAGACTAATTTATCTTCTGCTTTGTATGTTCCAGATCTTCCTTTCAATTTGTTATCTGTCAATAAAATTACAAAAGAGCTGAATTGCAGAACCATTTTTTACATTGACTGCTATATTGTGCAAGATTTGGGAATGGGGAAGCAAGTTATAATTGGTTTGGAATCTGTTAGTTTGTACAAACTAACTTGCAAAGTGGCAATTGCTCTCTAAATGATACTCCAGTCACCAGGGAAGAGAAGTGGGTAAAAAGATCAATTATTCTTTAGCTTAATCGCCTTTGCTTTGTAGTTTCATTTCTTTGAAGAAACTGTTCGTGGACTTATTTTCTGGGATGGAATTACATGATTTATGGCATTAGTCTTGCCAGTCTATAAAACATCATTGGTTCACGTTTTGAAAATTGGAGAACATAAGTGTGGTCCTTTTTCTTGCAATTTGATGTTTTGGGACTTGGCAATATTACATTTGATGATGAATTTCATTACACTCCACAATGGAATGAAGTTGCAAAACTGAAGAACAAACATCTATCAGAGACTTTTTGCTCTCTGAATTTAGAGGAATGTTCCAAAAACACTTCTAAGCAGATGCTGTCTTGACAGGCACCTTCTTGATTCACAGGATGACTTCCTAGGTGCTTAGATGTAAAATGCCCTTCTTGATGTTATACCTATTAGGAAATCCTTTCATATGGCTCTTAAAATGTTTGGATGTGTATATTTACTCAAAACATAATAAACATAAATAACTCTAGACAGTAGGGGCTAACAATTACCTTTAGCTCAAAGATGTTGAAATAAAGAGTTTAGCTTAGATCCTCTTATCAATGTAATAAAGAAATCAAAACTGTATAATATTACTAATCTTCTTACTGCTTCTTAGCCATTGCCTTGCCTTTAGCTTTCAAAGGAACTTGTGAATTACTAGTATGTTCTAAAAGAACAACCAACCAACCTACACCCTTTGTATGTGTGGCATCTACATTGATTCTCAAATCTTGTTGAAAATCAGAGTCAAGTATGTCAAATCTGCTTCCTTTGGAATGTGACATGTTCCAATTTTCACATGTATCTCATCTCTGTCTTCTCATGAAGAGAAATTGCAGATCTTGTGTTCAGTGTTCATCCCAGGTTAAAATCCTTAGCGTGGAAGCCTTTCTTCAGTGGTGTAATTAGAACCATAACTTATGCAAATACGCTAATCAAATAATCTGTTTACTACTACTGAATATGGTTATTGCTAGGTAAAAAGTCGTGCAAATAAAGGGGAATTTTCACTGGTTTTGGAATGTCTTACCAATCACCTTTCCATGGACGTACTCTTATTCCTTCTGAGACCAAACTTCCACATACAGCAGCAAGCTGGGCAGGTTTGAGATCAAGTAACAACTTATTTCGAAGTACCATTGCTAGCCAAAGCTCATTCTCTCCGCGTATTGCTGCAGCCGTATCTCCGAGAGGAAAAATGACATGAGTATTGACATCTAGGGCCCTAGCTTCATGTATGACATTGCTGATCTGGTAAAAGATAATGCATACAAAATAAAACATTTTCTTCACAGTTACTGATGTACATGTGCCGAAAAAAAAACCTTTCTCAAATATGCAAAACCAAGGGCTAATACCCGCAGAAACTCCTTCCAACCCGATGGCTCAATTTGCTCTATTCTTCTGGTCAAGCGCTTTGCTCTAGACTCCAGTCGCTCGATCTTTTTTTTATTTTCGTTGATCATATTTACAATCTTCTCAAACTCTTTGAATCCTTTGGCATTTTTTATGTTTTTCTTTAAGCGTGACACCTTGCTTCTTTGTTCACGATATTGCTCAATTGCATCTAGATATTCTTGAGATCTTTGTTTTACCTAGCAAATAACAAGTCACGATAAACATGTTTGCCACTAAATGTATAACCATTAACCAAAATGGCAAAACAATAAGCCTTGTCTGGAATCTTATTGCAAGTTTTGAAAACTGGTAGAATAAAAGTTCATATTAATCATGCTGCTATTTGTTATAGTTGAATTTCTCCACTTCCATGTGCAAAAAGCATGTGATTCAGATATCTTATTACGTAGGGTTCATCATTTTGAAACTGATTTGCACCTCTTGCGCTGCTTGTATTCACAGTTATGCACTTATATAAAAACGTTGTTGGATCCTTCCCCCAATGTGTTTGGTACTTGGTGCATGTTTAATTTTGCATCGGGTGGGAGTTTATACACTAGTTTTGTTAGAAAAGTAGATCACCTGTAGATTAGAATTGCTTGATGCCATCAAAAACTATGTAATTCTACATCTTGGTTTCATGTTTTGTTCTTTGGTACTCCAGCAAAAAGACTACTTTTTTTTGAAAAGTAAAAAGTCTACAGTATTATTTATTGCACAAAAAAAGCAGGGAGCGTTGCAGCTTTAAACCCAACATACTTTCATAATTTTATTATTGTTGTTTGTGTGATTTATATTATTCCCTGGAGTTCTTTCTATACTCCAACTTCCGACATGATAACATTCCATCAGGAAAAAGCTCATCATCTCTACTGTCATGAGAGGCATGATAAGACAAATCCTGGCAAGTTCTAGGTGCTCGTATGTAGAGCGGCTTGATAATATCCAGTTCTCTAGCTACTAGATGCCCAACCATCAGTTTGGAGTAATGAATATACTTGAGCTTGAGGCTAGGAATAGGACATCACATTGAAGTGTCGGAACTAATAGAAACTGCTGGGTTGCCAATGATGTAATTCTCATTAGAATAGCCCGCGGACCTTTTATATAGAGAGGCACCCAAAGGGAAAGATTACAAGAATGTTCCTATGAAAGAATAGTATAATATAAAATATGGACATATAACTCAACACTCCCCCTCAAGCTAGAGCATAGACATCAAGTATGCTCAGCTTGGAACATAAAAACATAAGACGTGTCTTGGGAAGTGCTTTGGTAAAGATGTCTGCAACCTAGTCCTCAATAGCAATATAAGGTGCGACAATTTTCCCAGTAGTGATGGCATCTCTGATAAAGTGACAGTCTACTTCTATGTGCTTTGTCCTCTTATGGAATGCAAGATTGTTAGCAATGAAAGTAGCTGCCTTGCTAGCACAATACATGGGAGTAGGTTCACCCACTAATACTCCAAAATCTCCAAGGATGGTTCGCACCCACAGAAACTCAGAAGTAGTATGGGCTAGTGGGTGGGGACTTCGATGTGGAGCTAGGGCTAGCAGGCGATCCCCTTCCCTCCGTTGATGGTGGCTGATCATTGCAGTGCGCTCCCTCTGCCGATCGTCAGTTCCAGCGTTGCATCGATCCATCGCTAGTCCATCTTCGTCGAGGCATCAGAGCCGACGGCTCCGTTGCACGTGGGTGGTATCGAGGTTGTCAGGCACATCGGGGGTGTTGTCGAGACACAACTGCAAATGGGGAAGGAGCGTCTAAGCTCTGCAACTGCAACGCATGGACACTGTGTTGGCCGCTGGAGTGGAGCCGAGGGGATCAAAACCAGGGAAGGTGATGTCGAGGAGTAGTGAGGTGATGGCGAGGAGGGATGCGAGAATGGGCGACAGTTGGACTACGATGGAGGGAAGGCACCGACGTCGACATGTTCGGGGGGGCTCTCATGTCTTGTTGGCTAGAATCCATGGAGGCAGGGGAGTGGAGGATCCTCTGTGGGGGCAGCAGCTTGCATTATGTGAGTGAGGCGGTCCTTTGTTTTCGTAGCAGGGAGTGGGGCCATGTCGCTGCTATCTGTCGTAATGCTCTGGTTTGTCTCCAATGTAGAGGGCTAGGGCATCGACAGGCTACATGTGGAAGGAGATCACGTGTGATTAAGGAGGGAGGATGGGCTTCCCATGCATGTGGAGGGGAGGAGACAAATCCTAGAAGGCGTGAAGGTGGAGACCCACTAAGGGCAGATGTGAGGGGTCCTTGTGTGCATCGTGTACGTGCATGATGACGTCCGCCTCCCCCTCCACCGATGGGCCCTTCCTTGGACGTCGAGGTTCCGATCTCCAATGAGGTTCTTGTTGCGGAGGAGTGTCTTCAGGATGCACTCGTTGGGGAGATCATGGCGGGTGGGCCCACCTTGGAAGATCTCCAGGGCCTTGTAAGCTCCTTGCCTCTCCTGTCGACATCGTGGAGGATATGTGTTTTGAAGCCACTGAGGTTCGTGCTTGTTGGTTTGGCAAAGGAGGATGAGTTTTCACTGAAATTTAGATCTTCGTCCTTCAGTTTGATCTCTGTGATTTGGCGCCTTGTTTCACCGTTTGATGGCACATTGAGTGAACGACCACCGCAGAAGGTTTTTGATTGTGATAGTGTGGTGGAGATCCTTGGGTTGCCATTGCATTTGCGCTCTCATGGTGTGGTATCAAGTGTTGTTGCAGGTTTTGCCTCCTTAAAGGAGGGTGTGTAGGTGGGTGTGATGGAAGGAGATGGAAGGGTGGTGAAGGTTGATGTGCACCTAAGTCATGGAGGACCGTTCCATGAGAGAGTGGTACTCAGGTGTGGAGGTTCCTCTTGGCTGTTACACCTCCATGTGAAGAATAATGCCCCACTAAGAGTGCATACCAATAGTGGGCCAAAGAACAAAGCAGAGGTAATGGAAGAAGATACCATGCAGTGGAGGCCGATTGTTAAGGATCAGATGTTCAATGTTAATGGGCAGAAGAAGCGTAAAGTAGTGGAAAAATCAGTGGATGAAGCTTCTGGGGTATTGGAAAATGAGGGAAAGGGCACTATGGTGGTCCATGAACAAGTGGAGGTCACATCCAAGGAGGTGGTGAAGAATACTTTTGTTTTTTGTACATCAAAAGAGGCCTAGTACAATGTTGGGTCTTCTCCTAGGGGAGGGTCATCGAACAGGGGCAGCCATCGGCCCAAGAAATGTGGTCCTGTACAGGTTGACGTCAATTAGCTGGCAAAGGCTCTTCAGGTTGTGCGCAGAGACAAGTGTCTGGTTCCTCATGTTGAAGATCTTGACGTGGAATGTGAGAGGGCTAAGAGACAGGGGAAGGAGAAATACCTTGTTGAGATACTTGCGGGAGTGGGGGGTTGATTGTGTATGTTTGCAGGAGACGCATGTGGATGGAGCGGGCCAAGATAAATGGTAGCTGTTGGTAGGTACAGATGATGTTTCCATGAGATGTATTCCTTCAGAAGGGCGTGTAGGGGGTGTTTGTTTATGGTGGAATTCCAGGGTCCTCCAGATGATCGATGAGAAGGTGGGGCGATTTTCTATTACATGCAAATTTACAAGATTATCTGACAATACATGCATCCACATTACTTCGGTCTATGGGCCGTGTATTCAAAATAAGAGGCAAGCATTGTGGGAGGAGATGCGCGACATGGCTGAGTGGGTACAGGGGGTTGCTTAGCTGTTGGGAGGTGATTTTAATGCCACTCTCTCATCGGATGATCAATCGAATGGGTGTGTGGATTCCTCTACTTTTGGTTTCTAGAATGTGGTAATGGAACTGGAGCTTGTAGACATACCTTCTTCTGAAGCTACATACAAGTGGAGAGGCGGAGGTGGACAGGTGTCAAAAATTGATAGGTTCTTGTGTAATGTGGAGTTGATGGGAGCATTCCACGTGGCATCTGTGGTGACGCTGGCAAGACCTTTCACTAATTACAACCTGTTGGTGTGGGAGAGTGGTGAGGGTGTGAAAGCAGGATCTTATTTCAAATTCCAGAAATCCTGGCTCAACGAAGAGGGATTCAAGGACATGATATCATCATGGTGGACAACTCAGGAGGGGGAGGGATCAGCTACTCAGAAACTGGCCTCCAAGTTGAAAGGACCGCGACTGCTATTGATGGAGTATAAGAAAACAATGGGGGCGTCGATGACTCAAAAGAGATAGGAGGCACTGGAAGGGGTGAGGCTCCTAGATGTGAAGGAGGATGCTGAGGGTCTGAATGCAGAGGAAAGGGAACAATGCAAGACATTTCAAAATGTTGTGGCTAGGGAGGATCTTCAAAGGGAGATAGACTGGCAGCAAAAGTCTAGACAGTTATGGTTGAAAGAAGGTGATTCCAAAACCAAATTCTTTCACATGGTGGCGAGTGTGTGTAGGAGGTATAACCTTATCACCTCCCTTAGATATGGCGAACATGTGGCTACATCCCCCCTGGATATTTACAATACGGCCAATAACTATTTTAGAGATACTACACGTACCGGGCAGAGAGGTGTGTGGAAGCTATCCCATTTAAACATGCCGCAGTTGGGTGAGGAAGAGGGGCATCTCCTGTGTAGACGTGAGGAAGAAGTGGTGGAGGCTTTAAAGGGGTTAAAGGCTGAAGGGTCCCCTCGGCCATATGGTTTCCCTGTATTTTTTTATTTAGTTTTTTGGCCGACAGTCAAGGCTGATGTGCTTGCAATGATGGAAGAATTTCAACAGGGGAACTTTTGCATGGAGAGATTAAATAAATCACTTCTTTTTTTGTTGCCCAAGAAGCCAGGTGCAAAATCCTTGACAAACTTCAGGCCCATATCCTTGTCTAATTCTATATATGTGATCATGGGCAAGGTCTTAACAAACAAGATGAGAGATGCAATTAAAAACATCATTAGCCCTGTCCAGTCAACTTTCCTCAAGGGGAGATCTTTGCAGGAGTCGTTTATCTTGGCCCAGGAGATGGTGTCAGGATGGGTTCGACAGAAAAAGAGTGCCTTCCTGTGGAAGGTTGATTTCTCAAAGGCCTATGACTCACTTTCTTGGTAGTATCTGTGGGAGATTCTCAGAAGGTGTGGCTTCCCAAAGGAATAAGTCCAATGGATTAAGCGGTTGGTTACCACTGCTTTCTTTTCCCCTTTAATTAATGGGCGTCCTACAGGCCATTGGATCCAACCGTAGAAGGGTGTCAGGCAAGGGTACCCGATGGCACCAGTCCTTTTCATCTTAGCAGTAGACACAATGACACAGTTGGTGTTTAAGGCGTGTTTTGGGGGATACATCCATGGCCACACTCTCTTCTCAGCACGCTTTGACACCTATTTTGCACTTTGCAGATGACACTATTTTTTTTGTAGAAGGTGGCTCCTACGAGGCAAAGGTGCTTAAGCACGTGGTTGATATATTCAGTGAGATATCAAGCTTGAGTATTAATGGTGCCAAGTCATCTCTGGTATGCTTTGGAGAAGTGGCTAGGCAAAAGGATGAGTTATCCCAGCTGTTGCAAACGCCTGTTGTCACCCTTCCCAATAGATATCTTGGTTTGCTACTGTAAGCCAAGAAAATGAAGAAAGACTAGGATCAACTCTTTGAGAAGATGTTGATGAAGCTAGAGGGATGGTGTAGTAGATTTTTTACCAATCAGCTTTCCTCAAGGGGAGATCTTTGCAAAAGTCCTTTATCTTGGCCCAGGAGATGGTGTTAGGATGGGTTCAACAGAAAAAGACTGCCTTCCTGTGGATGGTTGATTTCTCGAAGGCTTATGACTCACTTTCTTGGCAGTATCTGTGGGAGATTCTCAGAAGGCGTGGTTTCCCAAAGGAGTGGGTCCAATGGATTAAGCTGTTGGTTACCACTGCTTCCTTTTCCCCTTTAATTAATGGGCATCCTACAGGCCACTGGATCCAACTGTAGAAGGGTGTCAGGCAAGGGTGTTCGGTGGCACCACTCCTTTTCATCTTAGCAGTGGACACATTGGCACGGTTGGCATTTAAGGCGTGTTATGGGGGATACATCCATGGCTACAGTCTCTTCTCAGTGAGCTTTGACACCTATTTTGCACTTTGCAGATGACACTGTTTTTTTTGTAGAAGGTGGCTCCTACGAGGCAGAGGTGCTTAAGCACGTGGTTGATATATTCAGTGAGATATCAGGCTTGAGTATTAATGGTGCCAAGTCATCTCTGGTATGCTTTGGAGAAGTGGCTAGGCAAAAGGATGAGTTATCCCAGCTGTTGCAGACACCCGTTGTCACCCTTCCCATTAGATATCTCGGTTTGCCATTGCAAGCCAAGAAAATGAAGAAAGACTGGGATCAACTCTTTGAGAAGATGTTGATGAAGCTGGAGGGATGGTGTAATAGATTTTTGTCTAATGGGGGATGTTTGGTGCTACTTAATTCAATCCTCTCTACAATTCCAACCTTCTTTTTTCCCATGTTCAAACCACGAAACCCTGTGATTAAGAGAATGGATGTCATTCATAAACATTTTTTTCTGGAAGGGACCAAGTCACGAAAGTTTTTTAGCATGTTAAATGGAAAACGATTTGAACACCAAAGAAGGGGGGCCTTGGCATGAAATCCCTTGGGGAGTTTGGTTACTCTCTTCTCCTAAAATGGGGAGTGATTATTTGCGTGGAGATGAGGGTTTGTGGCAAACCATAGTTCGTGACTCATATAGGGGAAATGCTGGGATGGTGGTAGATGTGGTTAAACAGCAGTTGGCATCTCCTTTTTGAGAATCTATGTCCAAGACTGTGCTAATCATTAGGATCTCTTCAAGCTGGCCTTGCGTTGTGGGGAACGACTGAGGCTTTGGGAGGATGATTGGAGCGGGTATGAGCGTCTAGCATATGGTTTTCTACGTGCATATGGTGACTCTGAGTCTAAACAAGCCTCGGTCGCAGAAATGTGGCAGCAATAGACAGAGGAGTGGGATATTCCTTCCATAGGTGGCAAAATTACTACCAGAGCTGGGGGGGAAGCAAACTCCACATGTCAAGTGTTGGCAACTTTCAGACCAAAGGAGGGGTTGGATAGCTTTACTTGGAGGAAAGGTGTATATGCCCTTAGCATTGCCTATGAGCTTATTTTTGTGATGCGGGATGAGGATGACTCTAGGAGTTTCTGTGCCCGCATATGGAAGTTGAAAATTCCACTCAAAATTCAAATTTTCTTGTGGCTTGCCAGGCGTGAAGAGTTGATTACAGGGTCACTCAGGCGGAGAGTTTTTGGTGCTGCCAGCACGCTTTGCCCCCTTTGTGATTTCGAAGAGGACGATGCCAAGCACCTCTTCAATACATGCCTTGTGACTAATGATGACGTAGATTCTGCTTATTCCTACTATCGGACTGGGAGACTTTGTGAAACATTTCATGATGGACAAGCCACGTGAAACCATGGCTGCAATTTTGTGGGCTGCATGGAGGGCTAGGAATGATGCTATCTTTAATGGTGTCAATGTGTGGGTGTAGAACATATGTGGGGATGTAGCATCTAATGCCCACTTGTGGCATGGATACTTGTAATTCACCTCATATTTTATTAAATAATTTTAGATTGCTACTGTGAACGGTAGCAATCCCATCTCTTTATCAAAAAAAAAAAAAGTAGTATGGGCCATAGCCCTATACTCAGATTCTGCACTGGATCTAGATACAACATTTTGTTTCTTGCTTCTCCATGTAACAAAGTTATCACCCACATAAGTGCAGTAGCCAGTAGTGGACCTTCTAACTTCATGTGACCCAGCATAACCTACATCCGAGTACCCCTAAAGCTTAAGATGGATATGCTTCATTAGAGACAACCCCTTTCCTGGAGCTTGCTTGAGGTATCTAAGCGCCTGGCAAACATTATCCCAGTGAACTTCTCTAGGAGACTGCATAAGCTGACTCAGTCTCCCCACAACAAAGTATATATCCGACCTTGTAACAATCAAGTATAGTAGCTTTCCTACCATAGCCCGATATCTGGTGACATCAAGTAAAGGACCCTTTGAATCTCCAAGAGGCAAGGAGGGATCCATAGGGATGTTGACAAGTTTGCATCCCAGCATCCCTGTCTCCTCCAGTATGTCAAGCACATACTTCTGCTATGATAGCACTAACCCCCCATTAACGTGTTGCACTTCAATGCCTAGAAAATAATTTATCACTCCTAGATCTTTAGTAACAAACTGAGAATGCAGAAATCTTTTAGCGTCTTCTATTCCTGTTCCATCACTCCCGGTAAGCAGTATATCATCCACATAAACAATAATGATAACTGATCATGTGGCCCTGTGCATGGTGAAGACAGAATGATCTGCAACAAATCTAGTAAAGCCAAATTTCTGCACAGCTTTGCTAAATCTCTCAAATCAGGCCTTGGGACTTTGTTTAAGGCCATATATTGCCTTCTTCAATCTGCAAACCTTTGAACACTCCCCTTCAACCACAAAACCAGGTGGTTGATGCATATATACCTCTTCTGCTAAATTGCTATAAAGGAAAGCATTTTTGATATCCAGCTAAGAAACATACCAACCCTTGTTGACTGCCACTGACAACAATATCCTCACATAATTTAGTCTGGCCACTGGAGAAAACGTCTCAAAGTAATCAATCCTAAAGGTTTGTGTGTAACCATTGGCAACCAGTCTAGCTTTGTATCTGTCTATTGTGCCATCAGGACGACACTTCAGGGTGAACACCCACTTACACCCCACAACAGTAGCACCAGGGGGCAGGTCAACTAGTTCCCAAGTTCCTCTAGGCTGAAGAGCAGACAACTCATGCATGGCAGAGGTCCAGGAAGAATCCTAAAATGCCTCAATATGATTTTTAGGAACTTAACGACTATCAACTGTAAGAGACAATAGCCTTCCTGTGGTAAATAAACGATCAACTGACATAGTTGAAAATAGAATATTTTACACAAAATCGTTGTGGCTTCCTCTGAGTAATAAGAAGATCCACATTAGATACCTCTGGGGGTGTAGGGTCTGGACCTCCATCCGAATTAGCAGTGCCAACAAAGGATTGAGCAGGAATAGTGGATAATGATTCCTCATCTGGTATAGTGGTAGTGGGATGTCTCCACTCAAAATGTCGAAGGAAGGTCTCCATCATAGGCACCTCAGGATGTGTGGGGTAGGATATAGGAGGGCCATCATGAGGTGGAGGTAGCTTAGAGGGACCTGGTGGCGCAGCCGTAGGCATGGGTGAAGGGATCTCAGGAGCAGCATCAATGTTCTTTCCCATGGTAGAATAGTATGGTATATCCTCGAAGAAGGTAACATCTCTGCTCACGTAAAAGCGATAGTGCCACCAGATCAAAGCACCTGTACCGTTTCTGGGTTCTTGAATAATCCACAAAGACGCACTTCACGGATCTAGGAGCAAGTTTGTCCGCCTTAAACAAGTGGACAAGCACACACACCCAAAAACTTTAGGAGGGACAGAAAAAAGCTCCTTATTCGGACATAAAATAGAATAGGGTACTTTCTCATTACGAACAGAGGACGTCACATGATTAATTAAGAAGGCAGCTGATGTAAACACGTTTACACTACTTACGATGCTTATTTATGCATGTTCTTAAGCATAGGATTGCATTGCATGCTATAAATATTGCATAACATGCATCATCTTGCATTTAGAGTAGTTTGAATAAAATGGAGGTTAATTGTCTCCTTTTATGTGCTTGGATAGGGCAAACTTTTTATCAGGGCCTTGGATCGAAGATCTAACCGTACAGATGTGATCAGGGCGACGATTGGAGTTCAACGACTCCAAGATCACCTTAATCAGGCATCTGTAGCATCTGATAGTGACTGGGGAACCCTAGAAGATCAAGGGCAAAGATGGTGCAAATCTGCACTTCAAACGACAAATCCGACCACATGGATGGATCCGGATCGACGATCGCAACCTAACGACGCAAAAATCGAGTCAATCTGACACCCGTGGCACCATCTACAATATCCAGAAGATAGACGGCCAAAATGGCGTCACAAGGCGCCATCTCGGCCGCCTAAACGCCCGCACGCACCCGCTGAAGCTCCCGCATCCGCCCCTCCCCGCCGTTGGATCAAGATCCAACGGCTGTGGATGCGATGCCTTGAAATCGACCGCACGACCATTTGGGCGAGGCAGCACAGTGGTCTAACGCCTTAACGCGAGGCGCAGACGCGAGTTCAAGTCGCGGCAAGCGGGCGAGCGACGCGGAATCGCACAAGTGGGCGAGCGTCAAATCTTGATCGAGCGGCCATCCACGCTCAATAGCGTCGACGCGCTATCGCACGCCCGCACCTCACACGGCATCGCACGCGGGCGAGTGCGCGTTGAGGAGCGGGGGAGGCGCATCTTAAGCCGTCCGATCTCGCGATCGGACGGCTGAGATTCGTTGAACGTGCGCCATGCGTTGAGCGCGCGTTGAAGCCAGCAGCTGCGCGTTCAACGCCCACTACGCCCACGATGGGGCTTTAGTGACGGTTTTATCCGTCACTAAAGACCCCTTATTTAATGTTTTAAAGATGTAATGATCAATTTGCCCCCACTCCTTGCAACTATAAAAGGAGACCCCCTCCACATGAAATTCTCATCCCCTCCTCTTTTCTACCTCTCCAAAGCTCAAGAGAAGCTTGTCCCACACCCGGGATGCTTCTTGCGAGATAAAGTCCAATTTTCGTCCCCATTCGAAAGTGGATCCCACGACGACGACAACGTGCTGCCCTGTTCCCGTTCTTCCGCTTCGTCCTCCTTCGTCTTCCTTCGTCTAAGCGTCGTCCCGTCTGGCTTGTCCTCCAAGCGACCGTCGAGGAGGATATCTCTCTCCCCATTCTTTTTACTGCTTTCTAGAATAGATTTACTGCTTTCTAGAGTAGTTCAGCTCATCCTCCAAGCGACCGTCGAGGAGGATATTTTTCTCTCCATTCTTTTACTGCTTTCTAGAGTAGATTTACCGCTTTCTAGTGTAATCATTTTCCCGCTTTCTACTGTAATGAACAATCGTTCTAATGATGAAATTATATATTTATTCTACATCTCATTTTTTATTTCTGTTTGTAATATTCTCTCTCTTACTCTCTCTCTTCTATTTATTGTAAATAGTTAGATAGTTTTAATCAATTGAATTAATTCGTGACAAATAAAACCAAACGCGTAGTTTTTAAATCAAACGTTCGCTCCCTGTGTTCGACCCGAAATTTTCATTTCAATATAAATTTTATTTGTTGAACACGAGTTCTTCGCTTTCAAACTACAACGACAGGTTTTTCAAAATCGAATACGTTCGCGTAGCAACTCGTACGTTCAACAGCAACTGTAAGATCAGCATCAACCTAGAACATAGTAGGAACATTCATCCAAAACATGATTGTCTGTGCAACATCAAGAAGGTGTCTCAGCTTGCATTTAGCCACCCCATTTTGTTGGGATGCATGACACAAGTCTGATGAATGATACCATAAGACTGAAAAATTTGAGTTAACAAACTCAAGCCCACTATTAGTACGAAACATGCGAACAGTAGTAGAAAACTGAATCTTTATTTGATTCATAAAATTTTTAATCAAACCAAGAGTTTCAGATTTTTCTTTCATCATAAACACCCAACAGACATGAGTGCAATCATCAACCAAAACAAGAAAATACCAAAAACCCCTAAGACTCTTGACCTGACATAGGCCCAATAGATCAGCATGAATAAGAGAAAAAACATACTCAATTCTCTTAATACTACTGGGAAAAGAAACCCTATGATGCTTACCAAGTTGTCAAGCATCACAAGCAAAAGAATAAGGAAACTTCATATCCAGAAATTAACGATGGAGAATAGAGATGCTAGGCTTTCCCAATTTATGGTGCCACTGTAAGGCAGAAGAGGCAAAGGCAACAGCTATGGTGGAATGCTCAGGAGGCAAGTCAAGATAGTAGAGGCCATCCTATTCAAGTCCACCAATCTGCTTTATCGTCTGAGATCCTGCAAGAAGAAGAAATGATCATGAAATACTGCTCTGCAATTTAATGCCTTGGTGATCTGACTAATAGACATTAAATTTCGAGCAAACTTGGGTGCATACATAACATCAGATAGTGGTAAAATAGAAGACAGGGAAATGTCACCCAAGCCTATCACAGGAGACAAGGCACCATTTGCAACTCTGACATGCACAAGAGTAGTCAATGGTTTAAGAGCCGAAAAAAGGGTAACATCTCCAGTAATATGAGATGAAGCACCTGAGTCTGCAAGCCAAGTCTGCAGACGAGTCCCTTTGACACTAGCAACAGTACCTGGCTTCTGGGAGATAAGACACCCCTGCAGTAGAAGAGGGATAAGAAGACATCAGCTGATCATATTCTTCCTTGGAAATGCTGACTTGCAGAATGATGTGCTCCTCTTGATAGTGATAGCACTCATCTCCACCATAAGTAACCTGATTTGCTTAATGACACTAGGGAAAACCATGCTTTATCCAACATATGTCCACCGTGTGGTTTGCCTTATTTCAGTGGTCACAAAACATGCCACGTCCTCTACCACGACCACCTATTCTTGCTCAACATTCTCCATACTTAGTGGGGTTCCCTTGCCATGACTTGTAGCTATTATGGCTGAAGAATCAACGACTGAGACAGGGTTAGAGATCTTAAGTCTGGATACAACAACCAAGCCTTTTCCCACATTAAGTGGGGTCGGCTATATGGATTCTTTGCCTCCACACAGATCGATTTTCAGCCATTTCACGACTTAAATTAAAGTAATTGAGGTCAGACTTAATAGTTTCCTTCCAACACTTGTTTGCTCTTCCTCGCCCCCTCTTAGTGGGTTCAGCCTCCAACTTCTCGCATCTCCTAACTGGAGCATCTAGTGGCATTCTTTGTAAATGTCCAAACCATCTTAGACGTGCCTCTCTCATTTTATCCTCTATCGGTGCCACCCTAACCCTTTTTCTAATAAACTCATTTAAAATACGGTCTTTTTTTGTATGACCACACATCCATCTTAACATCTTCATTTCTGCCACAGACATCTTCTGTACATTCCTATAGTTTATAGCCCAGCATTCAGAACCATACAACATGGCTGGTCTTACCACAGCTCGATAGTATTTTCCTTTGACTTTTAAAATAACCCTCTTATCATAGAAAACACCAGAAGCACCCCTCCATTTCAACCACCCTGCATTAATTCTGTGTAACATCTCTATCAATTCCACCATCATATTGGAAAATGGATCCCAAGTACTTAAAAATATCTTTAATTGGAATGCACTCTTCTCCAATTTTTACATCAATTCTTTCATTGTTCCCTCTACTACTAAACTTGCATTCCATATACTCAGTCTCCATCCTACTTATGCGTAATCCTTTATCTTCCAAGGCTTCTCTCCAAAGCTCAAGTTTTCTGTTCACTCCATCTCTTGTCTCATCAACCAACACAATGTCATCAGCAAAAAGCATACACCAAGGCACCTCAACTTGGATATACCTCGTCAACTCATCCATAACCAAGGCAAAAAGATAAGGGCTTAAAGTCGAACCTTGATGCAGACCAATGGTGATATCAAAGTAGTCCGTTAAATCATCCTTAGTCTTTACACAAACTGCTGCTCCATAGTACATATCCTTTATGAGGTTGATATATACAACTGGCACTTGTCTCTTCTCCAAAATTCTCCACAAGATATCTCTTGGGACAAAACATAAGCCTCCTCTAAATCAATAAAAATCATATGTAAATCATTTTTCTTCACTTTATATGTCTCCATCATACGTCTCAAGAGATGTATTGCCTCAATAGTAGACCTGTCTGGCATAAAGTCAAACTGATTTTCAGTTACCATAGAGACTTGCCTCACCCTTCTTTCAATTATTCTTTCCCAAAGTTTCATCGTATGACTCATCGACTTAATACCTCTATAGTTGGAACAATCTTGTATGTCACCCTTGTTCTTGTATAAAGGTACAACAAAACTTTTCCTCCATTCCTCTGGCATCTTCTTGCCTCCCCAAACAGTATTAAATAAATTTGTGAGCCAAGTTATACCCCGTTCTCCCGTCATTCTCCAAACGTCTATAGGAATATCATTAGACCCAACAACCCTCCTACTTTTTATCATCTTCAAAGCCTCCTCTACTTCTTTCTTTTGTATCCTTCGATAACACACCCGATTCACACTCTTCTGAGTTGGCTAACTCCCCTAAGATGATATCATTCTTTTGTTTTTCATTAAATAGCTTATGAAAATATCTTTTCCATCTTGTTTTTATATCCTCACTAGCTATAAGTACCCTTCCTTCTTCATCCTTAATGCATCTTACATGTGTAAGGTCCTTTACTTTCCGCTCTCTTACTTTAGCTAACTTAAAAATATCTTTTTCGCCTTCTTTAGAGCCAAGTTTCTTATAAAAATGCTCCCAAGCTTTTGCTTTTACTTCACTAACTATTTTCTTTGCTTCTTTCTTTGCTCTTTTGTAGTTTTTCATATTTTCATCGGTCTTATCTTAATATAAGGCTTTAAAGCAAACTCTTTTAATTTTAAACTTCTCCTGCACTTCCTCACTCCACCACCAAGCCTCATTTTGTCCCAGAACACCTCCTTTAGACACGCCTAACACCTCCTTTGCCACCTTCCTAATACAGTTTGCCATATTTAACCACATTTCATCAGCATTACCATCAAGATCCCAAGTCTTTTGTTGCATCATCTTCTCTTTAAATCTCACTTGCTTTTTCTTAAGATTACACCATTTAATTCTCAAATTCTTAGACACTAATTTTTTCTTTTTTGCCTTCTTCAAATGAACATCCAACACCAAAAGACGATGTTGAACAGTTAAACTCTCTCCTGGAATAATCTTGTAATCTTTACAAGATAAACGATCCCTTCTTCTCAAAGCAAAATAATCGATCTGCGTTCTTGTTAAGCCACTTTTATAGGTAATCAAATGCCCTTCCCGTTTTTTGAAGAAGGTATTTACTACGAAAAGATCATAAGCCATAGCAAAATCAAGGAACGTCTTCCCTTGTTCATTCCTAACACCAAAACCATGATTTCCATGCACTCCTGCATACTCTAAAGCATCTTTTTCCACATGCCCATTTAAATCTCCACCCAAGAAAATCATTTCTCTCCGTGGGATTCCTTGAATTATCATATCAAGCTCTCCCCAAAATTTGTTCTTTATTCTTTCCTCCAGACCAACTTGAGGTGCATAAACTAAAATGAAATTCAAGATCTCTTTTTCTAAGATTAATTTTATCAAAATAATTCGATCACCCAATCTCTTAACCTCAACCACACTCTCCTTCAAATCCTTATGAATTATAATGCCCACGTCATTTCTACCTTTGTCCCTTCCTGAATACCATAGTTTGAAACCTGTTCTCTCGATTTCCTTTGCTTTTTCTCCAACCCACTTAGTCTCTTGAAGGTAAAGAATTTGAATCATTCTCCTTACCATTGTATCCACAATCTATATGAGCTTGCCGGTCAAAGTACCAATATTCCAACTACCGAATCTCAGCATTCTTTATGACACACTTCGATGGCGAAGTGATGGAACTAGCTTCTTTACTCGCATGCGTTCCTCATGCGAGAATCCTTGCTCATTTTGGACTACATCCGGGCAGCGATATAGCGGAACTAACTTCTTTACTCGCATGCGTTCCTCATGCGAGAACCCTTGCTCATTTTAGACTACATCCGGGCGGCAATGTAGCGGAACTAACTTCTTTACTCGCATGCATTCCTCATGCGAGAACCCTTGCTCATTTATCACTACACTTGGGTGTCGATGCAGCGCATCGCAAGTAGGGAACACCCCAATGAAATCTGAGTGTTTGCTAGAATCCATGTTTAAAGATCCGACAAATTTTACGCTGGTTGTCAGCTACCTAACGCAACCCTCATCCTTTACTCAGGTTTGGGACCGGCAATGAAAAGGCATACGAACCTCAACATAGGCGGAGTTATCTCAAGTCTGGATAATCGAACATAAATCTGCACAAGTGTAGGGATCTCCTAAAGTGTCATAAGCTGATCTTTAATGGACTTGAACTCAGGGCCAAGACCTACAAGCAGCTGAACAAAACGAAACACCTTACGCTGCTTTGCAATAATAGTGACATCTGTGGAGATCGACTAATAAGTATCCTGCTCATCCCAGAGGTTCTTCATAGAGCCATAGTATTCAGTAAGGGGCATAGTTCCCTTCCGAAAGGAATGCAACTCCTTGATTACTCTGTAGAGGCGATTGATATTGCTCTTATGAGAATGAATCTAGTGAAGAACCTCCCACATCTTCTTTGTAGATGCATATGGCATAACTTACTTCGCAATAGGCTCCTTCATACTGTTCAACATGCAGGTCACCACCCAATCATTGTCTACCTCTCGGTCAACAGACTTGACAGCAGGTTTATCTTATGTCCAGATATATTTCGTCTGATGTAATCCCACATCGGGAAAAGGAGGTAGACCACAAAAGGAAGTTGGTGCCATCTAACTTGATAGAGGTTCCTTACATAAAAGAATGTGCACTCGGGATAGATATCTTCCCCGCCGAGTCACCTGAAGCATCCTTCGTGCCTTCCATATCAATCAACTTGTGGGAACCCAAGATTAGGGGATTTTAGTAGAAAATCAGACCATATAGACATTTGAAACCTTCACAGATTCGCAAATAGTTGCAAGAATCAAATCATAGGTGACAACTTGAGGCCCATGTGGCACTGCAGCCCATGTATGCTGCACGTATGTCGCCACCAAAGGACTTAGGCAGCCCTAGAGGTGGCATCGCCGCTGATGCAGAAGGCCCTTGGCCTCCTGCAGCAGCGCTGCTGCCAGTGGGGAGCGCCGTTGGTCTCCTGCGGTGGCATTTGGAGGTCCTTGGTGCTCCTAGCAGTAGTGGTGGTCGCTACTACGGACGATGCTGAGCACCGGTGGTGGTTGCACGCGTTGTAGGTGACGCTGGATGTTGCTACAAGCGACGCTGGGTGCTGCGAGCTACCGTGTGGGGGTTGATAAGCCCTCTCCTAGCATTAGGAGGGAGTGCTGCTGACAAATCGGGCCCTGTAGAGGTCTCCTACAGCCTTTGATGGCTGTTGCGAGTGTCGCCAGTGGCAACAATAGCCACCGGTGGCGGTGGTAGCCACCAATGAGGGACGAGGAAGATCTAGGGTTTTGGTGGAGATTTCGGGACTAGGTATTTGGTGGGATACCAGAATACCGGTCTAGGACCATTGTTCTGATACCATGTTAGGTTGCAAATGACGTAATTCTCATTAGAATAACCTTAGAGCCCTTTATATAGAGAGGCATCCAAAGGAAAAGATTACAAGAATGTTCTTATAAAAAAATAACGTAATATAAAATATAGACATATAACTCAACATAAACAAAGCTTGCTAGTGATGTTGCATTGGCATGTAAATCACCATGCTAACAATATAGTAGCTAATAAAATGTCACATCATAAATTATAATGATACGTTGGAACCACAATATGCACAGATGATACTTCTACAATGACAAATTGCTTGTTCAACAATGTAAGAGCATCCACCTAAAAAACAATTGATCGTAACTAGAGAGGTCGAACCACTTATTTAACCCTTCAATCCTTAGCATCTTCAGATGCTGAACTATCTTTTCAACAAAAAAACATGCCCATTAACATGTGGACTTATTTTGGCTCAATATCACTGACATGTAGATCGATCCTCAATTGAAAGAATGGTGTGCCTCTGACATCATGCAAGAGAATTCAACTCAAAACCAAATGGTAATGAGTAGAGAAACCCGCCATTTATTAATCATCTCATATGTTACTATTGTGAGAGTTGGTGCAAGCATGGAGGCATGGAGGCTTCCTTGGCATGGGAAAAACAGTCCACGCAGGGATTGTTCTATGTTGAAAAAGAGAGAGGGGAAGGTGGGTAGCTGGCGGTGAGAGGGAGAGAGGAGAGGAGTTGTTGATTGGGAAGTATTATTGCATTTACTCAAAATAGAAAGATTACAAAGGCTCTCTTTTATAGAGAGAAAACATATCACAATCCTCCAAAACAAGTAACAAACTCAATCTTAATCAAATTAAATCTACTAAAATGAGAAAATACCAAATCCCCTAAAACAAACTTTCTAAAAACCAACATACCAACTAAAACACCACAAAACTTGCAACTAAAGCAAACCCAAACATGACCAAAACTAGCATCCACTTGGGTGTCTTGACCGACTGCCACGTAGCACTGTCACGTGGCCCTTATTCTTCACTCCCCCTCAAGTCGAGACCAAGAGGTAGATGCCCAACCATTCATCTTCTTCAAGCTTGAAGTTCTTGCATGGAGGAGCCATGATGAGGCCTCTTCTGACCTCCAAAGTCATTGCTTCTCTAGCAACCTCAATAGTCATCGCAACGGCCGCTGTGGTCTTCTCCATGTCTTCTTGGAACATAGCTCGGATCTTCTCAAAGTCGAAAGGCGTGAGAGAATCTACATGTGAGGTGCTAGTCGCTCCATGTGGTGGTCTCCCAAACTTATGCCAACACCTCTCTTGTGGATAATTTGTACGTCCACAATACTGGCATTAACGATAGATGCGGCTTGGACCGTAGCCATGTCCTCTTCCACGCCCCGAACTTATCTTAGGGATTGCTAGTACGGAGTTGTCGCCTTTTGACAAGATCTCATCATATGGAACTTCCATCTTCTTAAGACGGCAAAAGATGGTCTCAAGATCCATCTTTCCGTTGAATGCGAGGATCTGATCACAAGCAACCCGATAACGGGGATGCAACCCCGATAAAAACTTAGCAGCTTGCCAAACCGCACATGTCCCCCTATTTGTCGCAACAAAGAGGCTCGTAGATCTCCAACTCCTCGAACAAAACTTCCATCTTCTCATAGTACTTAGTCAATGAGAGATCTTCCTGATTAGTTGTCCATATACGAGTATAAAGATCAGTAATACGCACATTACTAGATCTTTGGGCGTACCTTTTCTGTACGGCAATCCAAATATCATATGTGCTCTTTTTATAGAGCATGTTTGAGGCAATAGCTAGATCCATGGAGTTCATTAACCAGTTTATGATTATGTAGTTCTCCTCTAGCTTCTTTTTCTTGGTTTCGTCTTTTTGCTTCGGTGGTTCTTCAAAGAGGACATTGAGTTTTTCTTAGCCTCCAATGAATATTTTGAAGGTACGGGCCCACAAAATATAGTTGGAAGCTCCTTGCAACTTGATGGTTGTTCCTTGAACAACCACCTTGCTTCTACTGACAACGTGGCATCAGTGGAGGTGGTGTCCGTCATCTTCCTCGATCAACAATCCTCCTACTCTGCGTAAAGCGTTGGATGTGGTGAGGAGAATTTTTTGGAGATGAAGACCACGCACGTGTGGCCCTGAAGAGTGCACACACAAGAAAACAAATTTCTCGTGTGCGTGGACCCTTCTACTTCAATGCACACACACCAAGGAGCCTAGACCATATGCTCTGATACCATGTGAGAGTTAACGCAAGCATGGAGGTGTGGAGGCTTCCTTGGCATGGGAAAAACAGTCCACGCAGGGACTGTTCCACATTGGAACAGAGAGAGAGGAAGGAGGGTAGCCAACGGTGGGAGAGAGGAGAGGAGTTGTTAATTGGGAAGTATTATTGCATTTAGTCAAAATAGAAAGATTACAAAGGCTCTCTTTTATAGAAAGAGAACATATCACAATCTTTTAAAATAAGTAACAAACTCAATTCTAATCAAATCGAATATACTAAAATAAGGAAAAATCAAATCCTCTAAAATAACTTTCTAAAAACTAACATACCAACTAAAACACCACAAAACTTACAACCAAACCAAACCCAAACATGACCAAAATTGACGCCCACTTGGGTGCCTTGACCAACTGCCAAAGTGCCACGTGGCCCTTATTCTTCACAACTATTATCTCAAGAAAAAAATGGAAAGCATGCACATTTTGTTTAAGTTCGATAGCATGGACCTAAAAAATGTCTTGGCAGCCTCAACATTTATAATTGTTAAAAAAGATTCATTAGCACTCTACACTAGGTCAAGCTACATCAGCTCAGAATGTAACAATTGAATTCATTCAAATCATGGGAAAGACAATTTGGATTTAGACCACAGGAATTGGAAATTCAAGGATCAAGACTACCTCATCTTCCTCTGAGAGGCTACTCAACACTGGCACATTTAAGCTCCATGACCAAGTCTCAAGGGAACCCTCCATCGACCAAAGTTCCCCAAATTCAGAGTCAGCAAGTTTCTCCCATTGCAAGTTCTCCCTCACAAGGAGATCCCTTAATTTTCGACGGGGCAAAGTGTCACCATCAATCAAAGGCACATCAGGTAACCCAGTCCTGTATGCTGTTTTTATCCACTTTTCTGTAAATAAATACCAAGAATTATCCGAACCAAGTGCAACATAATAAGATGGTTTAATATCCACATCATTATCTGATTCCTCAAACTCATATCTCTTGTCCAAGGTACTTCCACCTGCTACCTCAATCTGCAAAGATTGAAGATAAGAGAGTAAATTTGTGGTAGTGCCAGCAAGCACAAACCAACAACTGCAGTTCTTCCTTATAATTCCAGGTTGAATTTGCAAAGTGAATAAGAATTTTCATGATTTTATATTTTGATCAGTGCAAAAACTGATGTTTGGTGTGAAGTAGCATCTACCAGGATTAGGATTACTTGAATAGCAAATATGAGGAAGAATATGAGTTAACAATAAATTCTTGATCATTTGTCTTCAAGCTGTTGGAAGATTCTCAATGACTACTGTTAGAGATTATTTAGGAAATAGTTTTAGAAAGAAAAATGAATTCTCTTTCTATATTTATTTATTTCCTATTTGTAGGGATATGTTTTGGTTGATTGAGATTTGATTTGTTTCCATTAGGATTACGATTATGATTGATCCCTCTATATAAAGGGACTAACTCTATTTTTTTTTTTTTGAGATTTACTAATAAAAGTTCTCCAAGTTCTAATAATCTCCACGACTACATAATAAATAATGAAGGGTAATTGTAGTAAAAATTGCTGTTTAACTGCACAAATTATAGATCCCAACAACCATTTAACAAACAGCAATATAAAAGCACGTGCTGTATATGTAAAAGTTTGGCATCAAAACAGAAGGTAAAAACAACCCTTATTTTATGGATTTTGATTTTTTTAACATAATTTTGTGGAAATAATTTTTGTGGAACATAATGTTGGTAGTTTTTGAAAATAACCAAGTATTGCAGTTTACAACTTCAATATTTTGATCAATTTTTTGCAAAATTAGCAAGGGACTGCTTTGATATTGGATGATTTAAATGTCAAAATGATATCTATCAACCAATACATTACACCATCATTTAGCAGTTATAGTTTGAGCCATCCTTGAAGAGGGGAAACATTGTTGGTGTGCTTATTTTTATCTGCTACCCAGGTCAATAAGATATCAAAACTAATGTACCACCTGAGTAATATTAAATAATACACTCAATATTCCATAGACTTAGACCATCATAATGCAATTCTTCATTTTGGTCTGTTCAAAATAGAACTCCAGCAAGCTCCTTACCATATCCATAACATGAGGAATTGACAAGGACTCAAGTTTCTTGATGAAGACAGCAGTGACAGAATGTTGGATGCTTTCCTTATCCTTGTAATGCAAACAGATGAAAGGTAACTGGCCATTCTCACAATCTTCTAGCACAGGTTTCCAACCGGCCAACCTTTTGAGCTCCGTCGTTCGCTGGAGCATGGTACGGTACCTTTTCTCTGCCTATTAGAATTGTCTGAAATAGTTAGCCAAAAATAAATCCTGAAGTTAAAACGCAAGAACTAGCACATATACTTTAGTTGCAAGTCAAAATCTTGCAAAACAAATAGATACTCATCTATTAAATGTATAAAAAAAAATGCTCCTTTTATGAAGCAAATACTATGACATTTTGTTTTGCCAATTATTGAGGCTGCTCAGCAGTTTCTGCAGTTTTTTCCAGATAAAAACAACAATAAGAATTTATAAACTTGCAGCATTGGCTTAAAAAACGCTAGCTTACTCAGGAATTACATCCCCATTCACAACTCTTCTTCAACAAACCAAAGAGCATTCTCCAACACAACATTGTTGAATCTGTAGTTTTTATTACTAATACATGCCATGTGGATATATAGTTGGCATACTCAAGGAAAAAGACATTGCACTTTGCATTAGTACCTACTTATGAACAAGTAATTTTAGTCAGGTTTATTAAGCTAATGGTGCAGCCAAATGCAGAAAAGAAAGACAATAAAGAAAGTCAATCTCGGAAAACTATAATTAGTGAATGTCATGGTTGTTCCCAGAAAGTGCAAGATAAAATCTAAGGGCAGCTTACCTTCATAAAAACCTTTAGAATATCCCAGAGGACACCTAGTTCAGCCCATGGAAAGGATAATGACAGTATCCTTGGCGTCCTTGACACCAAATATTCTAACTGTTGAAACAGATAACCGGGTAGTTGGACCAGGTGGATCTTGAGTGTGCATGCATGCACGCATATACCCACCCATCTTCTGTTTAAGATGAACCTTAGCAATCTAGGATTTCACACTTCCATGGTTGATTCCTTCTGTTGAGGATTTTACGCATAAATTCCTGTCATCATGTGGTGTTTGATGCTTGTGTTCACATGATTGTTTCATGACAATAACATTAATATAGAGCAGAACGTGGTATGCTGATGAGAGAAAAGATGCATTAACTACAATCTTATAAAAAAAAAAAGGCAAACCAGCATCCTTGCATCACATCATCAATTAGCTACTCAGGCAAAAATTTGAAACTGCATAAGTTTAAAAAATAAAAAGAGGAAAAAGTAACACTTCTCAGTTACCTGTAGCTCTTCATATAGGCTCGATATCTCATGATATTCTGCCTCAGATAACTGTTCTTGACACTTCCTCACAACAGCATTATCACTAATTTCAGAGGAAAGTAAGTCAATCTCAGCCTGTATTTTTTGAACCTCTTCTTTCACAGCAATCATAACATTGCTTCCAACATAGTTTCCAAAACTTTGCTCAACAAGTTTACGAGCCTCATCCAAAGTCCTCCCAGCATGTGATGCTTTCACATCATCAGACTCCTTCACTGCATGTGTAACTCTTCGACCCTGTAAAGTAATGCTACGTTTAGCAAGAAGAATAACTAAGAAGCATGCAGTGGGCAACCTGAAGTGGGAGGTACATACAGAAAGAAGGTTCAGCACCATCCCATATGATGCTGTAAATTGTGAAACTAGAGGTTCAAGTCCAGTAAGCAGAATCTCACAGCACTCTTCAGCTCCTTCATAAGGAGTTTGAACAAGAACAGCATGACCCTTCTTGTCTATACCCCTGCGTCCTGCTCGACCAGCCATCTGATGAAGTTCATTTGATGTTAAGGTTATGCGGCCTGACTCACCCCTCTTGCTCAAAGAAGATATAACAGCTGTTCTTGCAGGCATGTTGATACCGGCAGCAAGTGTTTCTGTAGCAAAAACAACCTTGAGAAGACCCTTCTGGAATAAATCTTCAATAAATGACTTCCAGAGGGGCAAGCATCCAGCATGATGGGCAGCAACTCCACGTAGAAGGCCTCTTACAGCTGACTCTCTTACAGCATCAGGGTATTGATTTTGAAACCTTTTCAATGCAAGTTGCACTTCACCTGCTTCACACTCGTCTAAAAGATTGCATGTTTCAAGATACTGAACAGCGGCATCACATCCCCTCCGACTAAAAATAAACCAAACTGCAGGAAGCATATCTTTTGCCTGAAGCTGACGCAATGTGTCTTTTATCTGTGGAACCTGATGCAGAAAGTTGATATATTAAAAAAGTTCCAAGAACATTTCACTAGTCAACATGCCGTCAACGGTTGATTCCAGATAGGCAAACCAGACAAGTATTCAAAGAAGTCAAAGCAACAGCTACAAAAAATAAACATCAAATGAAGAAATTATCATAAGATGCCATACTTGTGAACGCCTGATTGTGTTAAGCTCACTTCTTGATACTGGTGCCAGCCTTGGAATACCGGCAATGCTATTGTACTTGTGACTTTTACCCTTCCTCCAATTTCTCTTTTGTACATTAATTTCTTTAAAGTCATTTTCTAAGGAGGAAGCTCGTAAATATTCAAGTGAAAGTTTCCTGTTTCACAGCAAAAACTTGCTATCAAAAAGGGAGGTGGACAATAATATCATGAAGTTGCTAATGTAATTCACGCTAATATAATTTCTTTATCAACTCTTTAGTCTGATGCACATAAGACAGATTTTTTTTTGTTTTCGAAAAAATAAGACATACAATATTAATGTGGCTAGTCTGACATATATTTAAGTTGAAAAAAAGAAAAACTTGTTGATTAAGAACCCTTGTCCTCTTTACACAAAGGATTAGTGGGAAAAGTACAAATTAAAAGTAAATTGCAAAATAGAAGGAAAGAAGGAAAAAATATGGCATATGTCAACACTCCTCTCAAGTTGGAGTAAAAATGGTGCAACCTTGGTCATGGCTCTCTTCTTGGTGAACAATGGCAGTCGAATCCTTGTTATTGGTTGTAAATGAGTATGTTGATGATGACACATCACCACATCAACTACTAAAGATTACACATAGCTGGACGTTGGAGTTTGGAAGATGGACCTTTTGATGATAAGCTTTGATGGGTCTCTCTCCTATAAAGACTACAAAGAGAGTTGGTGCCTTCCCCATTGGAGATCTCAACAGTGCACCTTTTCTTTAGAGACCTCAAGAATGGGACTCACTTGCATGAAAACTCAAAGCAAGCCTCTCTCATGCAGGAATTGAGAGCCAAGCCTCTCCTGCATTGTAGCTCATTTTTGTTAAGCACATGATTACATTCAGGAACCTTTGTACATGGGCGTAATTGAAATAAAAGCATTCTTACTTGACCTTTGGACCAAAAACAAAATTGGAGGGCATGCTGGCTCAAATGAGCTCACATCCTACCATTGTTGTAAGAATTTCATCCTCAAAATTAGTTATGCCTAAAATCTGGAATAAGGAAGGGTAGCTCTTTCTCTTTAGCTCTTTTGGTTCCCCAGTAGCTTCGTCATTGCTTTGATCTCTCCAAAGCACCTTCATAAAAGGCATTACTCTATTTTGTAGCCTTCTCTCATCTCTTTCCAGTATCTCCACTGGTTGCTATGGAAATTTAAGATCAAGTTCAACTGGTCTTTCTTCATAATTCAAGACATGACTTTCGTCAAGTACATATTTCCCGAGGTTTGAGACATGAAACATGTTATGGACTTCTGTTAGATGAGGAGGTAGGGCCAACTTGTAAGCCACCCATCCAATCTGCTCTAGAATCTCAAATGGACCAATATACCTTGGTTTTAATTTTCCTTTCATCCCAAATATTTGAATACCCTTCATTGGCGACACTTCTACAAAAACAAAGTCACCCATTTTAAATTGTATATCTTGATGCTTACCATCACTGTAACTTTTATGTCTACTCTGTGCTGCAATCAACTTCTGTCTAATCCTGGCAATTACATTCGAAGTCTCAGGTATGACATCAGGCCCTTGCAGGAAATTTTCACCAACTTCTGCCTAGCATAACAAAGACAGACACCTTCGCCCATACAAAGCTTCATAAGGATCCGTGTTGATACTTGAGTGGAAGCTGCTGTTGTACATAAATTCAATCAATCGAAATTTTTCCCATGTTCCTTTCTACTCAAGTACACATGATCTTGAGAGATCTTTAATGGTCTGGATGGTTCATTTAGTTTGACCATTAGACTACGGATGGTAAGTTGAGCTAAACTTCAACTGAGTTCCTAAAGCTTGTTGCAGAATCCCGCAAAATCTCGATGAAAAGTGAGTGTCCTAGTCAGACACAATCTCTTTTGGTACACCATGCAACCGAACAACTTCCATAATACACAATGTTGCTAATTGGCTTGAAGTTGTAGTCAAGGTTTTAAGTATCGATATCGATGCCACGTCGATAAATTTTCAAGTGCACATATCAGAGGCATGCTGAAGGCATGTCGTGAAAACACCTACATTTTGATGTTAGGTTATCGAGGTTCTCAATGACTCGAAAATTATGCGTATTGAGGGCACATCGAGGGCATGCCGATAGTGTACCAACGTAGGCCAACAAATTCACTTCGATGGTTAAAATTACCAGTACATTACAAATTATTAACTTACAACCTTAAAAGGTTGTGCAAGAAGGGTATACATGTAAAGACACAAGTGTTGAATTAATACATAATCAAATAAAGTAGTCTCTACTAGCTTAAAGTTTGAAGTAGGTGATAGTGATATATTATCAATAGACTTATGATCTTAGGAAATTATCTAATTAAGACATTTAGAAAGTTAAAATATAAGACCATTGTGAAACATATAAGTCATTGCCTGTGTGAAAACCAATGTCGGCCACCATTTACGCTCTTTGTTCATCCTACTGGCCGTACAACACCAACCACCTCTACCTCATCCATGCAACCCTCCGCTATCACCTTCTACTGTCATCAACCTTCTCCGACACAATCTTGAGCAGCAGCAGTAGCAAGGTACAGGCAGAATATCAAGGTTAGTGAAAGGTTATCAAGGTTATTATCGACATTATCGATGGCAACAACTATTGCATGTCCATATGGCCATTTCCCTAAAACCCCAATTATCGCTCACTGGTTGTAGTTCGGACAACCAAGAGATGTGCTGACTTCATAACTCAGTCCATAATCACCCAACTAGCATCATTTCCCTTAGGACTCCTCGATAATCCCACAATAAAATCCATAGATACACTTTCCCGTTTCCATTCTAGAACTAGGAGTGGTTGTAACAATCTAAAAAGAGTACTTGCTAATATACCAGGCAGCAACTTACATATTCAGCCACATCCTGCTCCATACCCTTCCACCGAAATCCCTTCTTCAAATTTCTATACATTTTTTTTCTCCCACGATGAATGGTCAAACGTGTATTGTGAGCTTCTAATAATAATTGTTCTTTCAAATCTTCTATTCAAGGCACACATAAACAACCTCGAAACTTGAGAACTCGATTTTCAAGAGTAAAATTTCTTAAACTTCTACCCAACACCTTGTTCTTAATACATTGTGATTTCGAATCCTTGTTCTGTCGTTGGATAATTTGTTCAATCAATTTTGGTACCAGCTTAGAAATTGTCAAAGATTTAACACTAGTTAGATTTTATTTAACATAGTGGTCGATACTTTAGTGTGTTTAGCTTTTTGGGAGTGTGAAGGTGAGTTCTCTGGTTTTATAGAGGCCTAGTTGGGAAGCTTCTTTATTTGACAATCACATGATCTAATATTTCTTTAGCTGTTGGAAAACTAAGTTGATGGACAAGCCTAACAAGCATCATTTTTTTTTTCTTGAAAAGAGAAAGGGTACTTATCCAAATGATAACCACCATGATCATTTCATTCCACTAAAAAGAATTATATCAGAAATAATATATAGGATCACTATAACTCCACCTGGGACATAATGGAAGAAAAAGAGTTCTCAACATAGGGTCTCCCCTAAAAGCACTCCATTCCTACCCAGCCAAACACCTCATAAGACAGCCAAAATCTTAGATCGATCCTTCTTGGATCTAAAAGATATTTGCCCCTCTTGGGCATTCCCTCTGCGGAAAGAAAACCAAAAGCTAACCACATCCTGATGGACAATCTAGTCGATCCCCATCCTCTGCCACACCTGCACCACAAAAGGACACTGGAAGAAGAGGTGCTAAATGTCCTCCGTTCCTCCATAAAGGGGACAACTCACATCATCCATCTAGGCCCACCTCGCTCTCCACCTTTTCGTCATGATCCTCTCCCTCCTCATCAATCACGTAAAAATCTTCACCTTCAATGGACACTCCGCCTCCTAGAGAAGTCTGCAATCTCTCAAAAAATCGACGTCTGGGTTGGCCACGCTGCTGCTCAATCTGCGGAAGACCTTTGACACTAAAAAATCACCTTCTTCCCAGGAGTAGGAGTCACTACCCTCCTCTAGCTCCCATCCTTCCAGCTCCTGTAGCAACCTCTGAAAATCCTCACACCTCTGGTCAAAGAAACCCCCTCGAAAGACTGGACACCAGGCCCTGGTCTAGCAGTCTCCCACCGAGACCGACGGATCGACCACACCCCAAAAGAGACGAGGATATTTGGCACTGAGAGACAGACCAACCCCCTACTAATCATCCAGCCAGAACCGAAAAACGTCTCCCTCACCCAACGTGGGAGAAGAATGTCTGCACCTTCCTTGCCACCGCTGTCAGCCCCCTAAGAAAGAAAGAGGGCCCTGAAAGAAGGGACTCCAAAGGCCCCCAAGATATAAAGGGTCCGTATCAACTTCTCATGACGTCACCAAACAACCCCTCTTCACAGCCCACAAGTCTGGCAATCCACTTCGTGAGGAGGCTGACATTCACCTTGTTCACCTCCCTAACCCCCAGACCCCCCTCCTTCATCGGCCTACATACCTCCTCCCAAGCCACCAACCTCACCCTTCTCCCTACCACCCTCATATTAGACCAGAAAAAGTCTCGCATCAGCCCGGAGATCTTCTCAACCTATCTCGGTATCCTAAAAATAAAGAGAAAATATGACGTTATGGATGCCAGAACAACCTTCACCAAAACAAGTCTCTCACCTCTAGACAACAGTTTAGATGGCCATCCTGCCAATTTTTTCTCCATTCTCTCCAACAAAAGAAGCTAATCTCGTAGCCTAAGCCTCCTATTTGACAAAGGAAGGCCCAATATACCAGCAGCAGAGACCCCACCTCTGTCCCAAGTGCACCACCCACTGTCTCCACCTCTTTAGCAACCATGTTCATTGGGACAAATGTCGATTTCTGATAATTAATCTGCAGTCCTGACACTACGCCAAAAAGCTCTAGAATGATTCTCAATCTCCTAGCCTCCAGTCCCACTCCTTCAACCAAAAACAAAGTATCATCAGCATATTGCAGGATTGCCGTCTGTTCCTTCTCTCCAGCCCAGAAACCTCTAATCAAACCCCTATCACATGCCCTGTGAGTTGCCCTTGCTAAGGCATTCGGCGCCAGCATGAACAACATAGGTGCTAGAGGGCACCCCTGTCTGACCCCTCTCCTAGGCTACACCCAACCTCCCACTGGGCTCCCATTAATTAGGACCGAGAAAGATGTCGTCACACATTTCTTCATCCACCCGATCCATATCGTGGGGAAGCCTCTCCTCAGTAAGGACGCCCACAAGAAATCCCACCGTACAAAGTCGTATGCCTTGCTAAAGTCTACCTTCCATAGAAACACATGTTTCTTCTCCATCTTCCAAGCAGCCAACGCCTCCATAGCGACTACAAACTCGTCCAAGATTCCCCTTCCCAGCACGAAGGCTGTCTGCACAAGGGAGATCAAGTCTCCAAGGATACCTCTGAGCCTGTTTACCAAGACCTTAGCAACGATAAGGTAGATAACATTCAAAAGTGCAATCGGACAGAAATCATGAACCTCTTCTGCACCATCCTTCTTAGGCAGTAAGAACATATAGAACATGTTCAGTTTGTCAAACCCCTTATTCCCTACCGTGAACTCCTCCATCATCTGCATCACGTTCGTCCCCACCAAGGACCAGAATTCCCTAAAGAAGAAAACAAGGAAATCGTCCGGTCCAGGGCATCCCTCCGCATTTAGCCCCCGTACCACTCGCCTTACCTCATCCTCCGAGAAGCTGGTCGTGAGGCTCTCCGCCTCGACAGCAGTAACACATCGTACATCCTTCCCCTCCATTGCCAACAACCTCTATGTCTACCTGTGAACTCTCTGAAATAGTCTGTCGCAGTTCTACCCACCTCCTCCCTACCTGAGAAAGCCTCTCCGTGAATCAGCAGCCTCTCTATCCAGCTCCTCTTCCTCCTGGCGGATGCCATTTGATGGAAGAACCTGGTATTAGAATCACCCTCCTTCAGCCACTTCTGTCTCGATCTCATCTTCCACTCCACCTCCGTTTTCTTGTCCTCTTGCACCACTCGCGTCATCTTCATCCTGACCTCCCTATCCTCAATCGAGATAGGGGCCTGGACCTCCTGTCCATCTATCTTGGTGATCTTAGTCAAAACCTCTTCCTTTCTGCCCTTCCTGGCTGCTCAGATTTCCTTCTTATACGCCTTCAGGTGGTCCGGCAACATAGACAGTTTCCTTGCTAGACGAAGCGTAGCTGATCCCTCCACCACAAAGGACTCCATCTCTCCTCCACCATACCTCGAAACCCCTCCTTCAGCAGCCAAGATCTGTTAAACTTGAAGTGCCATAGTGCATTCCCTTATTAGGTTGCCACATCAGAGGTCTATGATCTGAGAACGGTCTCTCAAAAGGGGATACCTCTGCCATGGGGAAGGCCTCTACCATCTTCACGTCGGAGAGAAATCTATCAATCCTAGACATCTTACCGCAGTTGTTCCTCCACGTGTATGCGCAGGATGTCAGGCACAAATCTATAAGGCCATGCGCGGCAACAAACTCAACAAACTCATCAGATCCAGGGTCCTGTCTCCCCTAGACCACCAGCCTGTCCTCCAATTGCAGAGTAATGTTGAAGTCTCCTCTAACCAACCAAGGACTTCCATTGCATTCCGCAGCTACTGACGTGAGTTCCTCCCACATCACCCCTCTCACTTGAGCATCTAGCTGTCCGTAGACCCCCATGATCACCATACTGGCACCACCTGCTTTCTGTATCAACCTCGCTGAGATGAATGTTCACCCTCAAAGCAGTCATCTAAAGAGAAGACATCTTCCCACCACCCCAGTGTATCTGCCCTCCGGAGCGGCCTGCTACTCCAACATAGCGAAAACCCTCCATGCATAAGCCTCCGATCTCCCTCCACGTCCTAGTACCACAATCAGAAAGCTTCGACTCCTGCAACAGCACAACATCTGCTTTCCACAAGCAAATGTAGTGCCCTAGCACCGCCCTCCTTGATGGGTCATTGAGACCCCGCACATTCCACGTAACAACACCATTTATGTGGGACAGGTAGATGTCTCCATTGCCAAATGAAAGCCACATGCTTCTGCGGTCTGATGAACTTCACCATCCTCAAGATCCAGAGTTGCTATCACCATTGGCTGTGGCAGGTTAGCACGACCATCCACTATCACCCTCTATCCCCGGCCTAAACCTCGATACCTCCACTTCTGTTTATACCAAAAAACTCCTCCCCAGCCACCATCTACCGCGTGCGATCTCCACCTAGACAGGGGAATCACTAAGCGATCGCCTGCTACCAGGGATGAGTCCTCGGCCTGCTGTCGCAACGACCCTTCAAGACACAAATCCGGCGCCACCACCACCACTCCCAAGCCCTTAGTCCCCTTCTCCTCCGCCGAGAGGAGGCTAGTGGAGACTTCTCTCTCTTCCGCGCCCAACGAAGACAGATGCCGAGCTCCTTCTCTGGTGTCAGCAGCCCCCCTTTGTCGAGAAAGATCGACACATTATCCTCGATTGGCACCGCTCGAGGTGTTGAGAGAGGACCCGAGCCCCAACCCTTCGAAACAATCTCCATCAGAACCGGGTTACAGGTCTCAACGCTGCCCGAAGCATCGTCTCCACCATTCGAATCCGGTGGGGATTTGACCCGCGCACCCGAAAAATCATAAATGGGAACCACTTCATCTCCCAGCAGAAGCCCCTCATCACCGCACGCAGAGGGCACCGCCTCCTGGTCCTTCAACCGCGCCACAGTCAGCACCTCCTCGTCTTCCAAATGCAACATCACATCCGAGGCCACCGCAATGGCCACATTCAATGGCTGTTGCGCCGCGATCAGCGAGACCAACTCCACGTCAATACTCAGATGTTTGGGCTCCCGATCATCAGGCGAAACCCTAGATCGAGGATGCGATGGCTCCACCGCCGTGCTGCCTGAGCTCGCCACTCCTTCAACCACCTCTGCATACAAGGTCTTCCAACCGAAGGCCCTCTTGCGAGCACACGAGACCACCCATGAGTGCCACCGGGGCGATGGAGCACTTTCTCCATCACCGTCGCCCCACCTTCAACTCCACCACCGCCTCAAGCAACCCAGCTGAGAGATGGATTCCCCCACATCGACGAAGGCACACGAACAGGGACACCACTGCCTCGAGGACCTCCACCGTTCTAAGCCACCAAGGTACCCCTTCGACCACCAGTACCACCGGCACTCTCTTTGGCGAGTGCTCTCCCTGTGCCCCATCGTGGATGTAAGCCATCCGGCATGCCACTGTTCCCAACCTCAATCAGGAAATCGCAAAACATAGCTCCATCTTCGCCGAGGAAAGCCCCACCACAAGGACCCCCTGTCCCCCGAAGGAAGGACCTTCACGCCAGACCCCTTCGATTCATCACTAAAGGCCTCCACCACCTTGGAAATCCGCAACTAATCCGAGGCCAACTCACCCACAAGACTTCCACCCACCAAGCTACGGAGGGCAACTGTGTTTGTCGACCAAGTAGCCTCCACTTCAGCCACGAGCACCACCACCGGTGGTGGTGGCAGAGGGCAACCCGCATCTGGACCTCACGCACCGCTCCGCCATCCAACCCCACCGCACCACGCTCGCTGATGACCAAGGCCTCGGCAGCCCCAACAGCGTAAGGGCTCCTGACAATCTCTCGTTCAGTGGCCAGCCCCCAAGCACTTGAAGCAACGATCAGCACCGTCCCTCCCCAAACCTGTTGCAACGCAAGCCTCCGCCTTCCTCTTCCTCCGCTCGACCACCCTCCACTCCCCGAGGCCTTCCGCTCGACCGCCCCGCAGGTAAGAAGGTCTCTCTCCCCTCACCTCCCTCTTTCTCATTTTTTCTCCCTCTCTCTCACTCTCCCCCTCTCCCAAACCATGTTGGTCGAGAATTCTTCTGCATGATCCAGATGAGCGAGAAAATGGCATTTGCATGTACATCACCCCAAGCAGCATTGAGATGTTGCCATGATGATACTGAGGTACCTGAAAATTTTCTCAATGAAGGGAATTATGTTTACAAAAGCACTTCCTTAGATATTGTGGCTTAAACAAATGCTGACCATGTTGGTTGCATTGCATACAGGAAGTCTACCACAGAATTTTATACCTATGTGGCTAGAAATTTGGTAACATAGAAGAGTAAGAAGCAAGTTGTTTCCAAGTTTAGTGTACAATCTGAATACCGACTACCAAGCAATGGCCCAAACTGCTACTAAGGTCAGATATGATCACTGTTATTTGATATGCACATTTCTATGAAGGCATCGATGAAGATGAGGTGTGACGATAAAGCAACCACCTATATAGAAAATAATCCTATGTTCCATGAGAGGACCAAGCGCGCAGAAGTAGACTGTCACTATACTTGTGACTCGATCCAACATTGATTTATTCATACAACTCGTACCTTCAGAGCAGTAGACAACTGACATCTTTACCAAGGCACTTCCATGAACTCTCTTTGTTAGATGTTGCTCCAAGTTAAGCATGATTAATATTTATGCTTCAGCTTGAGGGGGAGTGTTGAGAGATGTATAATAAGTACTTTATTTATGTTTTCTTTATTCCTTGAGGTTATATCTACATTTTACCCACATCTTTATATCTCGGGATGTAGGGTTACATAATAAAGTATTCAACTTATGTCTTTTAACTGTGTCATTATAAGCAACATGAGTCATGTTTACATCTGAGAATGCACGTTGCTCCTGCAACCGCATGGACATGGAACATATTTCAAATTATTTTGCAAGAGCACTGTCTGTTGTCTAACTATTTCTCTAAGATCTCGTGTAGTCCAGATCAAGATGGCCTCTTCATCAGCTGGGAATGTATATACTATAATGGAAACAGATTGCAAGGGATCTCAAGATGCATGGCAACTAGCCCTTACATATCGATCTGCCATTAAGTTCAGGACATATGAACGCTGCATAAACCTGGACTTGATGTTATAAACCAACCCAGTAACTACCATCTAAAATTATTACTTAGAAGTACCAATGCTCGGCAGTTAGGATGCGATTAATTTAAAGTAACATAATAATGAGAACAAGATGTAATTCTGACCAAGTACATTGACCCAAAACCTCTTTCCAGGAGTCCAAATAATAAAGGTAATAATAAGATATGCATATTGTTGGTAGAGCACTCCAATTATCTAGTTTATTTATTATTTTGGACTGTTATGTTATGCGTTTTGTTTTGTTAGACTTATGTTGTAATTTTCCCAATACCTCTTCCTACATAAAGAGGTGTAGGATTTCATTTAGAAATAAAACTTGTCATTTTCTCCGACTTGGTATCAGAGTGACGATTTTAGATCGGCGCCCTGATATCCCACCCCCATAAGCCTCCGCACGCTTCCACCAAAACCCTAATCTCCTTGAAGGCCCCCAGAGGAGCCTTTGCGGACAGTCTATCGGCCCCTACCGGTCACAACAGGCCGCCACCTGGGCCACTGCTGCTGCTGACACGCGCCATCTGCCTCCACTGTCGATCTACCTGCTTCGGCAGGCCATGGCCTGATCGACAGGGCTTTGCAGCCCTGCTATAGATTGTCGCCAACGCCTCCTCGGGCCTTTTCTGCCCCTTCGCTGGCGACAGAGCACCGTCACCTCCTCTCCAACACCGTTGCCTGCCCTGTGTAGCAGGTAGTGGTGGTTGATGGCGTGATTTTCTCGCCAAAGAGGGGGAGTAACACCTCGTGAAGAGTTGTTAGGGTCATCATTGTACCTTAGCATGCGCTAAGCCGTGAATTAAGGGGTGCTTGTGACTCTTGGAATGTTATCTAGGGTCTTTAGATCTTAGATCTCACGTTCAAGAGATCATTTTTCCTCTGATTTCGAGATTCTTAGATTTGAATATTGATTTTAGATCGTCTCTATGATATCTTGTGGCAGTCCTAAGGCATGATGGCCTCTTCAGGCTCTTTGGAGGTGTCATCGGGTACTGCTATGGACAACGGGAGTTACAAATCTCCTTTCTTTGTTCCTATCGCCAAGTTGAATGAGGCCAATTATGCTAGATGGTCTCATACATTTCTCATGATTGTTGAGGGACATAATAAGGAACATCTTTTGTTGAAGTTGGAGCAACAAGATAATCTAAGGAAGAATGTCATGTCGAAGAAAGATAATTCAATGGCTCGTGCTTGGATCATGAATTCAGTTGAACCTCAAATCGGTGATGGGATTATGCACTACAAGACGACCAAAGAGATGTGGGATTCTCTGCGTGACACATACTCTCACAAGAAGAATTCCAACAAGGAGTTTGAGATTCACCATGACATCGGTGGTCTCAAACAAGAGGGCAAGTCACTTTCTCTGTACTATGCCACTCTGAATGGGCTCCTTGAGAAGTACAACGCCAGTCGTCCTATCTGCACCTGTGCCACTCAGAGGGCACACAGGAAAGAGTATGCTGTCCTCCAGTTTCTTGATGGATTTGGACCAGATTATGAGGCTACGAGGTTAGACTCCTGTACTTGTTGCTGCTACACATGGATGACGTGGTGGTCGGGCTACAAGTGGCAGACCTTGCACCATTTGCTCGCATTGTGGGAAGATTGGTCATTCAGAGGCCTCTTGTTGGACGAAGCATGGTCAACCTCCCATGGCCAACCAGGCTATTTTTTCAGAGAAGGTAAGTGATGGTATCCCGTTATGATGCTGTTGTCCAACGCCTCTCCCAGCTGACCCAGGAGATCACCACTACTGCTGATACTGCTGCTTTAGCCTCCTCAGGTATAATTCCTACTTATAGATCTGGTACTGGTAGCTCTGAGTGCCTTGTGGCTGTTGGATTCAGGTGCGTCTCAGCATTTCAGTGGTGATGAGACGTGTTTCAGATAGGTTCAGGATGTCCCCTCAAGTAGATCTATGCAGGTGGCAGGTGGCAGATGGCAGATAATGTCGAGTTCATGGCAAAGGAGATGTGGCAGTGACTCCTGCATTGACTTTGCCCAATGTTATTTATGTTCCAAAATTTTCAATTAGCCTTGTCCGTCAGTAGAATTATAAAAGACCTACATTGTTGCGCTATATTTGATGAATTAGACTGTATTTTTCAGAACAAGCTCACAGGGAGGACGATTGGTGGCGGACATGAGGAGGGGGGTGCATATCACCTGATCCAAACTCCATTTGCTGCTATACGTCAGGGCGAGGTTGCCTTTAGTGTTGTTATAGCTCTTCAATGGTATCGTCGTCTTGGGCACTCTTTACTGGACAGGCTTTGACGCGTCACATATCGCCTGCTACCAACATTTTGTGTGATGCATGCCAGCTAGGAAAGCATCATAGAGCTATTTTTCCTTCCAGTTCCTCTCAGAGTTTTGCTGCTATTTTTAATTTACTTTATATGGATGTACGAGGTCCTAATAGAGTATCAGTCAGAGTTGGTCATAGACTTTATCTACTTGTTGTGGATGATTTTTCCAAGATGTCCAGCCTATTTCGTTTAAAGAATAAATCTGAGGTTGCGTCTGTGATTGAAACATTTATTTTGGAAATAAAGGCTTAGTTTCATGCCACTATGAAAATTGTACGATCTATACGGCTAAGTTAGCAGTCTTTTACAGATCACTTAGAATTTTGCACCAGACATCCTGTCCCCATACCTCGCAACAGAATGGTGTAATGAAAAGAAAACACCATTATGTGTTGGATGTAGCCAGAACACTACTAATATAGCATAATGTGCCACAGGTATACTAGAGAGATGTAGTGTTAACTACAAGTCATTTGATTAACAGGTTGCCCAACTCAGCTATATAGGAACAAGTTTCGTGGCAGGTCCTCTATCCTGAGAAGTATTTATTTACTGTATCACCTCGGGTGTTTAGCTATGTAGTCTTTGTTCACCTTCTAGGACCTGGCAAAGACAAGTTGGCTCCAAGAGCAGTGAAGTGTCTTTCTGGATTACAATAGCACCCAGAAAGGATACAAATGTTGACCCTCGAGGTAAGAAGCATTATGTAACTGCAGATGTCACATTTCATGAGCGTATTTCATATTTCTCTACATATGGTCATCACGTGACATTTGAAGGAGGCCTAGCTCCTATGCCTGTTCCACCAGTTCCTTTGGAATAGACTCCAGTCACTCATGGTGAGAATACCACTGCCACAAAAACTTCCATGAGGCAGAAGGCTAAGATCACTTAGGTCTACAGGTTACCTGTGACATAAAAACAGCATGCATGGCGAGAACACACCCCCCCAACACCTCAGCCACTTGTCTCCTCCCCTGATCAAGTATGGGTTGATACTGACGTAAGTTGTCCTAATGGTGCTTGTACAGGTTCCTCAGATGAGTCTCCTTCTCCTGTTACTGCTAATCTTATAGAGGAGGATCATTACCTTCCAATTGCTATTCGAAAGGCTCCTTACAGATGTGCCCATTACCATACTGCAAGGACAGTCTCTACTACCAATCTTGGCAGTTCATTTGCTACCTTCACAACTGTTGTCTCTGAGACGCAGGCTCCTACATCCCATTAGCAAGCTATACTAGATCTACAATGGCGTCAAGTCATGGAGGATGAGAGGTTGCTTTATGCTCCAGAGGGACGTGAGACTTAACCACTTTGCCTTCTCACGCCAGAATGGTGGGATGCCATTGGGTCTTCGCTATTAAGTATAACCCAGATGGCACGATATCTCCCTATGTCAGAGGGGTTTTCCCAGGCGTATGGGATAGATTTCTTTGATACCTTCTCGCCTGTAGCTCGGCTATCTACTATCCAAATTTTGATGTCTGTAGCTGCTCAGTACGACTAGCATCTCCATCAGTTGGATGTAAAGAACACGTTCTTGTATGGAGATCTTCAGGAGGAGGTTTATATGCAACAACCCCTGAGATTTCAAACTCAGGGGGAGTGTGTATGTAGACTGAAGAAAACTATCTATGGCTTGAAACAGAGTCCGAGAGCTTAGTTCCATAAACTCTCAGAGGAGGCACAGATCATGGGACTTGTAAGGTCTTCTGCTAATCACTCATTGTTTGTTAGGAAGAGCAAAGGGGGAGTGGTTGTATTCCTTGTTTATGGGGATGGCTTAATCCTTACTGGAGATGACATTGCTGGGATAGCAAAGGTGAAAATGAAGCTGGCCGAAGCCTTTGTGATGAAAGATCTGGATGAGCTCATATACTTTCTTGGCATTAAAGTAGCGCACAGTAGAGAGGACATTGTTCTCAGTAAGCGCAAATACGCCCTTGATGTCTTGCAGGAGATAGGAATGATGGGGTCCAAACTTGCTAATATACCTATAGATCCTAAAGGACACCTCTATGATGCAGAGTCTCCTCCTATAGATAGTAGATCTTATAGGCAGTTGGTTGGTAAGCTATAGTACCTTACGATTACACATCCTGATCTTTCCCTTATAATGGGAAAACTCAACCAGTTCATGGACGAACCAACCAAGCAGCATTGAGATACTGCTATGCAGGTGCTTAGATACGTGAAGAAAGCACTTGGTAGAGTGTCTTATTTCAAAAGGGCACACCTATGAGTATTATTGGCTATTCTGATGCAGACTATACAGGATGCATGGCAGACAAGAAGTCAACAATTGGATACTGCACTTATGTGGCAAGAAATTTAGTGACATGAAAGAGCAAGAAGCAGAGGGTGGCATCTAGGTCCAGTATAGAGTCTAAATACTAGGCTATGACTCAAACAGCTACAGAGATGTTCCGGGTCAGATCAGTGCTACATGATCTCCATGTCTAAGTAGAGGGACCAATGGAGATGAGGTGTGATAATCGCACTACTACATGCATTGCAAACAACTTGATATTTCATGAACGAACGAAGCATGTTGAGGTTGATTGCCACTATACCAAAGACTTAATACAACATGAAGTCATCTACACTACATTTGTACCTTATGAAGATCAAGTTGCGGATATATTCACGAAGCCTCTTCCAAGATCCGCATTTGATAAGTGTTACTCCAAGCTGAGCATAATTGATATATATGCTCTAGCTTGAGGGGGAGTGTTGGTAGAGCACTCTAGTTATCTAGTTGCTTACTCTTTTGGACTATTATGTCATGTGTTTTGTCCTGTTGGACTTATGTTGTAATTTTCTCAACACCTCTTCCTATATAAAGAGGTGTAAGATTTTATTTGAGAAATAAGACTTGTCATTTTCTCTGACTCATATATTAGACACTTCCTTTGAAAATGAAAAGGATGATTAACAAGATTATTAATCCCCCATAGCTTCATTAAAAAAGAGAGCTAATGGCTCCAAACATTACAAAGGTACCTAAAATGACAAACCAATCCTTCAGGAAATCTCTCCCTTCTAAAGATGGCCCATTACGCTCCAAATAAATAAGTCAAAACAAAATGAACACTCTCATGGCTAGAGACATCTATTAAGTTTTCTACATTCAGAAACCAGTACCATCTTTGACTAGAGATATCTATTGTCATTATTCTAATATACAAACAAAAGGAGCAGGAAAGCTCTCCAAACAGAACTCACCTATTGATTTTCCTGCCCTTTCCATCAAGAAGGGGGAGCAGAGTACTTTTGAGTGAAAAATGCCAACTCAACGGCACAGGCCTTTTTTTGTTTGTCACAAGCTCCGTCTTGGCATGGATCTACAAATAAAAAAAGGGGCAATACAATAAGAATGAAATTACTGGCACTAACCATATATTATGATCAATGCATTGTTTTTCAAAAGGGATTGTTGAATAATAAAATTAGAGAATAAATAAACACACTATTAAGAGAATCACAACAGAAAGCTTGGATTTACATTCTTCTTAGAGCCTGTTTGGATGCATGATAAGTGGAGGGTTATCCCTCCTAGGAAGGTTTGGAACACTATTCATGAGGGATTGAGCCACTATTCATCACTTCCATCAACATTCAAATCAAATCATTCTAGTACATTACATCAATACTAATATATATTAAAATATACCCACTTTAACATAACATATCAATTAAAATATATTCACTATGTCACATTAACCAACTTACACCTATATCTTAATATTAAACAAACACCCACTAACATTACATCAATATACCAATCATTTTATCACACCACTTATTCCACCACCCAAACAAACACCCCTCTCTACTTATCCTATCCCTACAGCATTTTGTCACATATCCAAACACAACCTTAAAGAATAAGTGGGGCTACAAGAGCCTTTATAGAGGCCACCATACAACTCCTAAATTCCCACTTGTACCATGTGGGGTTGAACAATGTAATTAGATCTCTACTTGATCCAGTAACCCAACTACTAGCATTCATCTCTACCAACACTCTCCATCAAGCTAAAGCATGGAATGCTTAGTTGTATAACTATAACATAATTCCTCACTCTTACAAGTAGAATGCAACTTTGACAAATGGTGCAACCCTGGTCATGGCTCCTTTCTTGGCTAATGATGAGAACTACATCCATTTTTGCTTGTAGGCATGTATGTTGATGACAACACACCAGTGTAGGCTAGAGTCTGGAAGATGAATTGCTAAAACTGAGTTTAACGGTCTTTTGCTCATAAAGACCTCAAGTAGTGTTGGTGCTTTCCCATTGGATATCTCAAGAGCAAGCCTCTCCACTAGAGACCACGAGAATGGACCTCTTCCATAGGAAAACTCAAGGCAGGGCCTCTCCGCTGCTTATGGCAGCAAAGATTGAGTTTTCTCTCATGTGAGGACCTCAAAGAATTAGTATTTCTCACATAGGTCCATAATACGCTCATAACATTTTTTAAAAAAAGAAAAAGGTTGTTTACTAGAGATTAGTAACCATCCGGTTCATTACCAACTCTAAAGCGAGAAAGGCTTAAAAAGGCGAAACAGCTTCCCTTACAACATTCTCAAGCCAAGCCCTTTGCCCATGGAAAATAGCACCATTTCTCCAAAGCCAGATAGACCACAATGCTGCAGCTGCCTTGACAATGATCCGCTCAAGTGAACCCATTTGGATGCCACTTCTAAATGCCATCCAGAAAACAACAAAGGAGCCCACCTGAGTACCAGGAATTGAGAGTTGTTCCCACACCACTCTGGAAAAATCACAAAGAAAATGCAGGTCTCATCTTCCTCCTCTGTCCCACACAAGGCACACAAAGTGTCATCCTTTGGAACCTAAATAGTCCGCCTAACCCTGGTTACCAATCATCTTCTCCAAAGAAGCCATAAAAAAATCTTAACCTTAAGAGGTAACTTCATTTTGCAAAAGGTGGAACAATTTATAGCCAACATGGACCTCTCCACTTCCACATCTCCAAGCAAGGTTTTGCAAGCTTCTCTCACCGAAAAGGTCCCTTTATCCCAGACTAAAGGGTCAGGTATCCCATCCCTAGACCTTAAGTCCTGTATCAAACCTAGAAGGAACTGTAGATCAAGCAACCTTGCCTCAGAAAGGACCTCACCAACGTGTGAAATTCATGCCCCTAAACTTCCAAATATCGAACCATCCCAGACTCTCCCAACGACCTGACCTTTATCAAGCAAGCACTAAGGCACAAAGTCTAGGCACCAATTAGGCCAAAACACCCTTACTGCTGAGAGTCATACCATCTCCAAGGACTGGATGAAAGAAATGTGCAGCATTTTGAATTATATCTGACAAACCATGCCAAAAAGCAGAAGCGCCTGTGGAAATAACCAACCCCACCGATCTATGTAGACGAGTGCCATAAGCTTCCACCGACAAGCAATGCCACACACTATCGTAATTTATGAAAAGCTTCACAACCCACTTCATAAGCAAGACCATAGACAAGACATCAAGACTGAGTACACCAGGCCCACCTTGCTTCACAGGCCTACATACCACATCCCATGCCACCAGATGAAGAAATCTTTCCACCTGCTCAGTACCTTCCAAAAGAACCTTTTCCTAATTTTATCAATCATCTTCGGGATTTTCTTTGGTGGCTTAATCAATGACAGGTGAAAGATCAGGACAGCAGAAAGCATTGACTTCAGTAAAACCAGAAATTCCCCTCTAGATAGAAGTTTTCCTGTCCATCCTGCAAGTCTTCACTCCAACTTCTCCACCAAGGGCAGCCAATCACCCACTGTCAACTGCTTCCCTTCCAAAGGGAGGCCAAGATAAATAAGCGACAATCTCCCAGGAGCCATGCTAAAGGCTTGCAAGCATGCCCCAATCTCCTCCTCTCCTATATTGGACGAGGTGAAAGGCGATTTTGTGTGGTTTTCAGCCACTGCCAACTGCTTCCCTTCCAAAGGGAGGCCAAGATAAGTAAGCGGCAATCTCCCAGGAGCCATGCTAAAGGCCTGCAAGCATGCCCCAATCTCCTCCTCTCCTATATTGGACGAGGTGAAAGGTGATTTTGTGTGGTTATCAATCAAGCTTGAAAGTGAGCCAAAAATCCAGACTAAATTCTCTGCTTCTTGTACCCCGCCTTCCACAAATAACACATTGTCGTTCACATACTACAATATAAGGGTGAGTAGGGAATCATTAATTCCTAAAGAAAAAGCAGAGATCAACCCACCTTCGCACGCCTTAAGGGCCATGCCAGCCAAAGTGTCCGCAACAATAATGAAGAGTATAGGGGGCCCGAGGACACCCTTGCCTAACCCCCCTTTGCAGTTGTGTCGATCCTCTAGCAGGTCTACCATTCACCAAATCAAAGAAGGATGTGGCAGTGATGCATCTCTTCATCCAATCCAAGCTATCCACAAATCGCCATCTGTTTCATTGCCTGCCATAGATACAACCAAGTAACAGAATCATAAGCTTTTGAAAAGCCTACTTTCAACAAAAAAACTCGTTTTTCTTGTTGTTTGCCACACTGCCACCATGTTGTCTGCCATTATAAAGGACTCCTAAAGCGACCGACCACGAACAAGAGCAGACTGTAATGGACCAATGAGATAAGGGAGAACATTGCAGAGTCTGCTTAGTACACTCATTACTAAGCTCCTCCTCTCTCATACATGTATGGGAAAAAGAAATTACATGGAGAAGAAATCAAATAAAGAAAAGTTTCTCTGCTTTCAGTCCACTTCATCCTTTTTTTTCTTTTTTTAGTTTAACTTTATTTTTAAGAGAAAGGATGGCTACTAGAGGTCAATGACCATCCACTTGCATTTTTTATTTTCCTCCTTTTTCTTTTCTTTTTTCATTTTTTCCCAACTCCTTTTTTTACTCCAACTCCGTACTTTTTCTTACATGTTTCGCATTTTCTTTTTCCTTTTTGTTTCTTTTCTTTTCTCCCTTCTCTTTTTCACCTTTTTCCTCTTTCCTTGAAAACAAAAGGTCAAAAGATGGAAATGGACCAACCACCTAATTTGCACCTCGCACCATTGATATCCCCTCTACTTTATCTTCCTTCCCTTGTGTCGATCTTCTCCAATTGTGTAAACACCACTAATTTGCACATCAGCACACCATCATGCCGCTGCACAAACCCACGCACTTGAGCTTTCATATGTAGGTTCTGCCATGCCAAAGTGCCTCCGTACATGCAACTCACTATGCCACCACACCCTTGTACACTTCTACATGCTTATGTATGCCATAGTACTTGATGAGGAAAGAAATTGCCCTCGCAAAATAACTCCAATCAATTCGTGATTAGACCAACCGAACCTGCTTGAACTCGATCCATGCGGGAATGTGAAGTGTAGACCACCAAGTGGTTACAAGTCAACACAATAACTCCCATTATGTCTCCATAACTTCCCATTACTATGGTGGTTACACCTCCAAATGTGTAACCTTCCACGTTTCTAGTCTATAAATTGGTTCCCAATCCACATGGTAAGGAGACACACACATGCAATGGGGCCAACTCAAAGGCTCTACAACCTACTCTTTCATGTATCATTCCCACATATAGTGGATATTGAGGGTCAGATCCCCTCCCCAAACGTACACCCATACTGAGTGGAACCGGGTCAACAATTCCCCTTGTTTTGTGTGGATTTGTGTTCATTTTTATTTCTTCGTGGCTATGTTACATTTCTTGCACCTACAATTTTTTTGATGGCCAATGGCGGTGGCCTTCGAAGCTCATCAAATGGTGCCGTCTATGGGAAATTGTTGACAAAAAGCCAAGCTCTTCTTTGAGCTGCAATCTCCTTTCCGAGGGTCCATCCGACTCTTACAAAGGCAACCACTCCATGTCTACATTGATTTTGCTAACAAAGAGACAAGTCTTCTTCCTAAGCATTTAACCTTCTATAGCATTTTTTTCTTATTCAATAATTTTCTTAAGCAATATAAACCATCCCTGCATTAGAATGGCCTTTGAAAAATGGCACGTGATGCATGTGCCCTCACATATGGGAATCTTGGGTGGAGGAAATTCAAGGGAAATTAAAAATCACCCCACACTGGTCACTCATGAGCAGCTTCTTCACCAAAAACCCATGGTGTCACAATCTCCACTTCCTCCTTACCACCTTACTTTAGTAACCGCTAGATAATATTTGTTCTGAGGGAGAATCCATTTACATCAATGGTGGTGCAATGTGATTATATCCAATGGGTGACTCACAAGTTCCATGACAACTGGCTGCTTCACCCATAACGGATCTCATGGATTTGGACGCCATCTCCTTGTTAAGGGCTGCAGCATGGGCTGACTGGCCCTCCCTCTCTGCTTGCCATGGTCAACAACCTACAAAGAGCTTTGCCTGGTAAGAACTCCCACGAAGAGCCCCTTCCAACTAACCTCTCCGTCTAAGGACATCGGCTACCCCCCTTTCTTTTTCACAAAGAGCTTTGCACGTCAAGGCTCCTGCAATACCCAACCTCAGTAGCAATTCCTCTCATCGATAGTTCCCCTGTATATGGGATCCCTAAGGTGGCAGGGACCTCAGTAAGTCTCTTTGGCGAACAGAAGTCCACCCACTAGACCTCCACCTGGTTGGAGTTCTATCCCAGCACCCGCTCTCCATCTGCCATAGGCTTCGAAGAGCTTATCAAAGTGGAAAAATTACCTTCATCCCCACGAAAGTAAGCAATCCACATTCCACCTCTTTACATTCGCTGATGTCATTTTCAGATGACATTTGTACACAATTTTCCACCTTAACATGTGGGGGGAGCAGATTTCACCACAGCTATCATGTACTACACGTGGGGACACCACCTCAAAAGAAAATAAAAAATCGAGAGAATTTCCGAAGCCAACGAGCCCATCCACAGCCGAACAGTGCTTCATGGATCCTTCCTCTCATGCAAAGATAAGTAAATTTTTTTCTATTTTATAAAATAAATGCTTGTCTTTACAAAATTTATATTCTCTATGCCTGTCATCTCCCCACCTACCTGTGAATTAGTACATGCCAAGATTGAAAAACCCCCTCGCATTCCCAACAATTACGCGTTGCTCGCACGGAACAGGTCGCCAGCGGGTACACCAACTAGAGCGGACCCCGAGCCCCTCGCGAGCGTCGGTTCCCCGCGAAGAACCTTGGCGGGAGAGTCTGGGTACTTTAGTCTCGCCAATACAGAAGTGGGTCGAGATCGAGTTCAAAGTCAGGAACAGAACTCACACTTCCATTGCGACATATTTTACTAATCAAGTGTTTTTGCAAGAGAGTTCGCAAACAACCCCTCCCAAGAGGCGAGCGGGAGCAATGAAGCACCTACCCCCCGATACTATAAGTGATAGCTGTTGAGGGCAAGGGTAACCTTTGCACGAGGGCAAAAAAGAGAAGAAAGGTCTACTCTCGCAGTCAACACAGCCAAACGAGAGTGAGGGCAATTGATGAGGTAAGAAATCACCCTTGCAAAATAAATCCAATTGACTAGTGATTAGATCAACCAGACTCGCTTGAACTCGACCCACATGGGAATGTGAAGAGGTGCAGACCATTGAACGATTATGAGTCAACACAATAACTCCCATTATGTCTCCATAACCTCCCATTGTTGTGGTGGTTAGTGGTTACACGTCCAAATGTGTAACCTTCCACGTTTCTAGTCTATAAATTGGTTCCCAATCCACATGGAAAGGAGAGACACACATGCAATGGGGGTAACCTAAAGGCTCTACAGCCTATTATTTCATATATCATTCCCACCTATAGTAGATATTGAGGGTTAGATCCCCTCCCCAGACGAACACCCATAATGGGTGGAACTGGGTCAACAATTATCCATGTTTTGTGTGGATTTGCGTTCATTTTTATTTCCTTGTGACTATGTTACGTTTCTTTCATCTACAAATTTTTTGATGGCCATCAGTGGCCTCAACGATGGCCTTCGAGGCTCATCAATACTCTAGCCTCCTTCCACTTCTCTACACCTTGGAACTCAACATGTCTCCATTACTCTATGCTTCGACACTCCTATGTGACAATGCAGTTGCATCTCTCATGCAAGTTTCCACATAGATTTCTTAGTAGGTTCATGTGATTTGACCGAATCTTTTCCTTTTTTAAAGAAAAAGAATTAAATCATCCAATGCATTAATAAAGTACTTAGTCAGGTGCACATTAAGGTAACTTGCCAGAAGAGAAGTGTCAGGATTTGACAACGAATATTGGAGCGTGGAGACTCCATGTGCATAGGAAAATAGTCCCAACTGGGAACTATCCACGTATGGACAGGGAGATGTGGCACTGGAACACGTAGCGGCAAGTTGCTATTGATTTAAGACATCTAGATTCGACATCAAACGTTTAATCTGGGCATCTGCAGGGAGAGTCGAGAGTTGGAGAAGAAGCGAGAGGAGAGAAGCTTTGAGTTTATGGAAATATTTTTGTATTGCTTAAATGAAAATAGTTGGGGAGGCTCTCTATTTATAGAGAGAACATACCCCCTAAAAATAGTAAAGATCATATTCCTATTAGAGATTAGATCTTCTTTCATTTGGAAAGATCTAATCTCTTAACAAATCCCAAAACTTATTTCCTAAACCAACTTTGCTAAAAATAAGAAACAACTAAGAATAAGAAACAACTATTTTGAAAACAACTAATTTTGGTGCACCCAAAATTGGTCCAAAGAACCCTTGCACCGTCGGTCTGCTGGGCCTCCAGATTGCTGCCACGTGGCACTGCCACGTGGCCTCCTCTAAAATCCCAACAAGGATATTAGATTTAGTTTTCTTTCTATGTATCTTTACTATCTTTTCTCTTTCCGTAAATCCTTGTAAAGGAGCCTAAAAATAATATTAATTAACTTAACTAGCTGTTAGGTCACATAGGAAACCTAACCCATCACCTAGAGGCATCAAAACAGCCTAATTTAGGTCAAGGACGCCGTCCAATTTATCCATGGCTGACCAACTCCGTAGTTTGTCTGTTGACACCCGTTGTAAGGCACAAACCAAGCATCAACTGGTTAGTATTGACTGTTGGATTTACACTGTTGACCTAATTTCTAACAGCCTTAAATCACTCTAACAAGTATCTCTTGTTCCTACACCTATCTAGATATTCCTACGCCCTCTATAAATATCCTAGGATGCTCCTTGCTAATACACAAATGAGATACAAGATAGATACAAAAAGAACTATAGGAAAGTCAATTTTTCCTACCACCTACACTTGGAAAATACAAAGAGAGATTGTCTAACCGCTCTCTAAGCTCTTTACTCCATCTCAGAGAGCTCTATTACTCCGCACTTACACTCCAATTCACTTTCAGCTTAGGGAAGTTCCATTTCCTATAGAAGCTAATTTAATTAACTTATATCTTGACTCTATAGGATTTTGTATTTTCGCTTTGTTTTTGTTTGGGTATCCGAGTTGCAGAATCCATCCTAGACAAAATACTTTTCAATTGGGATCGAAGAGAGATTTGAGATAAATTACCCTCGGGTTAAAATAGTGTTGTTGCATTAAAGTTGTCCCACTCTCGGTTTAAGTGGTACATGTGAATTTGATCGACTCGATTGATCGAGAAAATCTTAAGTCAGGGAGAACTTAGGTAGTGGGTTTTACCCTTGAGATTTTCACCTAAAAACAGCTTATATCCTTTGTGGTGAATGTTATATTTGTGTGATTGAATATATTTATTTGTTCATCACATCTTTATCGCACTATTCACCCCTCCTCTAACGCAATCAAGTTTTACCTCCACCTTTGCAATCCCCACTCCCACGTATTTGAACCTTGAATGTGCGTCTGAGCTATTGGTGAACAATCAATCAAAACCCATGATGGGGATGTGTTTCCATCCATGTTCTAGAACTTACAATAATTTTTAAAATTATTTACTGCAAGACCATTCTTCCCTGTTTGCAAGCATCAGAAACGTATGGTGCCATCAGTCTGGCTACAAGAACCATCAAGGATAAATGTGCAGAACTTACAGAAGAATGAATTCATGACAAGAGTATACAAATCACCTGATTAATCCAACCAGAAAGCTCATCAGGATTCGCCACCGTAGCTGACAGACAAAGGAGTTGAACCTCCTTGGGGCAATAGATCACCTGAAATTTTTTTTTTGTTTTGAAATTTCAGTTTTTGAGTAACATTAAAACTTTGTAGCTAAAACTACAAATACAAAAGAAGAAGTTCCATGCTATCAGTTTCTACTATGTTGAACATACTGTTTCCTCCCATACTGTACCGCGAGATATGTCACTAAGGTAGTGTACTTCATCAAGAACAATAACATCAACTTTAAATAATCTGCTTCCAGAAGAAACTGTTCCAACACTGAGAGAAAAATAATTACCTGATGGTCATTCACTAAATGCTACAAAGCTTCAAAAAACTTGCTCAAGAAACTTCACTGAAAATCTAAATATGTTTAATAAAGAAAGAAATATGTAAATGAAAAGTGGTTAAGGCTACCAAAACTCACTCTTGGCATGAAGACTTCACTTCCAAGTAATAACTGTAGATAGTTAGATGCAGGAAAATTGAAAAGGATACAGGAAAGGGACATATTATAAAGAAGACAAGAGAAGGGTGCCAATTTTGTATCTCAACCTCATAAAGGATACATAAGATGGACTTGTAGCTTGTATAAGTTGGTTGACAAACTTTGAAATAACGTTAGTCACATCTGAGCATGCAACTCCCTTAGTCTAATCTTTAGGGAAAACTCAAGTACTTAACCTTTAATGAATCCAAGGTTCAGTTTACACCCTTACCTCTTCATTTTGGTAATTAACAAGTTGATGAAACACATACAAAATAAGGAAAAATGGTGGATGCTTTCTGAAGATGGCATTGAGCTCATGGATGAGTAAAAAAGGAAAATAACAAACTTGAGCACTAGAAAGAGCCCCTTGAATCCAAGGGACTTCAACTAAGTAGGATAAAGAACAAATATATGGAATGCAAGCTTTGACACATAGATAGAGACTACAATTGAAAAACAGGACACATTCCTTGAGAAAAAAAAAGTTTTTAAATACTTAAGGTCAATTTTTCCATAAGATGAAGTGACGGGATTTCATACTCACAATCAATCAAATTCATCAAAAGAGAAAGGAATTTCATGTTTTTTATGTATCAAGAATATTCTTTTGAAGTTAAGAGCAAGTAATATGGAAAAACAGTAAATCTTGCCATACGATACAGATCCAAATAAGTAGGCATGTGCTGAGAATATTTGTGGTTGAAAAATGTTGAGGTGGGTTTGTAACAGCACAACGAAGAATTAGATCCAACATGGGATTATTAGAGAAAAAGTTGGAGTGGCACCAATAGAGGAAAAAAAATAAAAGAGTCATTTTTTGGACACTTAGAGAGGACCCTTTGACGTGCAAGCCCAAAGATATCACAAGCATGATGTTGAGAATGAGAAGAGGAACATAGGAAAGCTGAAGGAATGATGAAAAGAAACCATCAATCATGGTTTTTTGGATTTGAGTCCTGGAATGATCAAAATAGAATTGAAGAAAAGGAAAGATCCATGTAATTGACCCAACTTAATGTGGGAAAGGGCCCCTTTTTTGGTGATTTCCTGGCAAGAATTTGGTTTATTTAATCTACTTGGTGATGGTTATAATTTCTGCATGATGCTTATTAAAAATTTCCAGATAAAGCACCCAAATTACACTTCTTGTCAAGATTGAACCCAAAAATAAGAAGAAAATGGATGCTGCTAGTCAAGATTATAGGAGAATGCTATCTGAATAATTGACAATTCCTAACAAGAAAAAAGAAAGACTCATCTTAGCCCTCACATATTGGACGTTATCATGAGTAATCTTGAGGAATTACCTCTGATAGAGCATGTTCCGTAGAATCTCTGTTGTCATAATCAGTATTTGAGCATCTCTATTTACTGCAGTGTCTCCAGTAAGAAGTCCAACAAAGCTTTCACCAAATGTCTCTCTAGAAAAAATTTTAGAAAATGACAAAAAAATCAGACATTGTTGCAGAAACTAAGCAAGAGTAGATACTGAGTAGGTTACATTTAGCATCATGAAGCCACATGTAATATCCTACACAAAACAACTCCTTTAATGCTTAACATTAAGCATGCCATTTTCTGCCACGATGCACAATAATGACATGGTGTAGAAAACAAACACCTATAACTTATCAACAATAATAGCCAGAGTTCCTTTTGTTTTCCAAAACAAATTATCATATAGAGCTTCTTTTCCACGCTCAAAGTAATTGCAAATGTGAGAACAAACCCAAAGATGATGATGGCACTAAAATATTACCGAAACTCTCGAAATTTTTGATTTGATAAAGCCTTCAATGGAGTTGTGTAGAAGAGACGCCGCCCTCTAGCTACTGTGGCTACAGCAGCTGCCTCAGCTATTAATGTCTTTCCACTACTTGTTGGTGCAGACACGACAACAGAAGAACCATGCAAAAAGGCTTGAATGGCTGATCTCTACAAGAAAAAAAGATTGGACAATTCACTCTTTGGTGCATGCCTGAACATAAAAAGCCGTCAGAATGCCATGTCAATTGGAATGAGGGAATTTCCTTCCAAAAACAAAAGGAAATAAAACAATAACGACATCGCACTTGTATAATCCTTTCAACTTGTTGAGTTGTATGGGATCCTTTCTGTTTTATTTTATATTGAAGGGTGTGTCTGTAATTTCTATCTATATAGAGGCACTAGGGTCTCTCTAGAATAAACCATTGCATTTCAACCTAACATAGTATCAGAGTAGCAATCCTAGATCGGAGCTCTAGTATCCCACCAAACCCTAGCCTCCAAACCCTAACCCCCACAACCCTTTCTCTCCATCTCGTGTCGCCGGCCACCAACAAGACCAACCCCCCCCCCCCCCCCCCCCCCCCCCCCCCCCCCCCCCCCCCCCCCCCACCGATGCCACCAACCACCGTAGGGAGGTCAACAGCACCACCGACCGGCAACAGGACCTCCATAACCTGTCACCAGTCTGCCTTCTCTCCTACACCGCCTGCTGCACAGCCGCAGAGGTGGCATAGGGGGCTCTCGCCATGCATTGACCTCCTTCCCTGGTCTACCGATCTCCTTGTAGGCAGAGGAAGCTGCCTACATTGACTAAGATCGAAGTCTTTCGATCCTTTCTTCTTTTATAAAGCTTCTACAGGAGGTTTCTTAGCTAAAAGGCATAGCTAAAGCTTGATCTATGCCCTAACGCGTGCAAAGAAAGCATCGTTTTTGGTACCTACAAGGTACAAGATCTGAAGTCAGTACACTCTGTGGTATATATGTGTGTTTTGAAGGCACTACATGTCTGAAATCGGAGTTTTCAGACCTTATGATTTGATTTTCAAACCTTGACACCATTGTTTTTTGTGGATCTTGACTCTGGTTATTATGGGGGACCAAAAGGAATCAGTGAGTGACTTAGTGGGGAAGACATCTACCACAAGCACTCCCTCTCACATGTAGGGGACGTCTATCAAGTTGGACGGATCCAGCTTCCTACTTTAGTCTACCTCTTTCTCTCGATTTGTCGAACACATCGGAAGAAATATATTTTGACAGATGATGTGCCAACCTTGAAGACAACAGATTGGGAGGTTGACATTATGCAGTGGCAACATGCCTCCTAAATAGCATGACTCAGACTATCACCAAGTAGGTCATGGCGTATACTTCCGCGAAGAAAATGTGGGAAATGTTGCATGACATTCATTCCCACGGGAGCAACATTCACACTCTTCGGAAAGGCACGATGGCCTTATCCAAATATTATCGCACCATGAAGAATCTATGAGATGAGTAGGATGTCTACCAACCTATTTCTACTAATGCAGTTGTTATAGCCTAGTTGAGAGAGGCTACTTGCTCTATCCAGCTTCTATCTAGACTTGGCTCTGAGTACAAAGCGGTGAAAAATCAGTTCATAACCATGGGCGAGATTCTCAAACCAGCACAGATTTATGCTCGTCATTTTACACTTGACACCTCTGATCTCGTGCCTACTGCTGATGCCTTTGCTATGGCCGTTGTTGGTCTTGGTAGGGGAACTTCTGGGGGGGTGGTCGATCTTGTGGTGGTGCACGTGGTCGTGGTCGTGGTCGTGATCAAGGCCGGAACTCCTTCTGTAAGTACTATCACATAAACAAACATACTGTGGACCGATGCTGGTTGAAGCACGAATATCTACAGGGTATGGATCCACGTGCTCATTAGGCATCTGCAGAGGACACTTCTCAGGCGTAGGAGGATGACAACCAGATTTCCATCTCCAAAGCAGACTATGAGCGCTTTATGGCTTCTTAGGCATCTACCTCAGCCTAAGTTCAAAGATCCATAGGTATTATAGCCGTGTCAGCTAGATCCCAAGCCCCTGGTTGGCTTGCTAATTCAGATGCCTCCTCTCATATAACTGGTGATACCACCTTGTTTTCCTCTCTATCAGATCTTGCTACCCCATTTCAAGTTAAAGTAGTAGATGGTGGTTTGTCACCAATTACTGGTCTTGAGAACATCTCTATCTCCACTTTATCTTTATCAAATGTTATACATGGTCCCAAGTTTGCTCTTAATTTGATATGAATTAACTAGATTACGAAGGATTTGAGATGCCGAGCAGTTTTTCATGACCGACACTTCTTGCAGGACCTCTAGACAATGAAGCAGATTAGTGGAGAACTTAAGCAAAATAGTCTCTACTATTTTCATGTCCCACCTTCCTCCAGTGCTGATGCTGTTTGTGCCACTTCTACCCTCCAATGGCATCTTCGTCTTGGTCATCCCAGTTTGCATATTCTTCACCACCAATTCCCAGAGTTTTTTCCTAAAGTTTTTAGGTGTGAAGCTTGTCAGCTAGGCAAGCATCATAAGTCTTCTTTTCCTCAAAATAAAAGAACTGAGTCTATTTTTGCTTTAGTTCATGCTGATATTTGGAGCCCTTCTGGGTCAAGAATGTTAGAGGCTTTCGGTATTTTCTTGTTCACGTGGATGATTATACCAGGATGTTCTAGGTGTTCTGATGAAAAAAAAGTCCAAAGTCTTTAATCTTGTGAATTTTGTTATAGAAATAAACACTTAGTTTTTTACTATTACAAAAATTTTCCGAAGTAATAATGGTTTAGAGTATGTGAATGTCTGCTTTTTTCAAGTTGTTGGGTATTGTTCACCAAACTACTTGCGTTCATACTTCCCAACAAATGAGGTAGTTGAACGTAAGCTTCAACATTTGCTTGATGTGTCTCGTTATATTATGTTTCAAATGAATATTCCTTCATCTTTTTAGGATGATGTTGCACTTACTGCCACATATCTGGTGAATCGTGTCACTTCATCTGTTTTAGGAGAAAAAACTCCATACTCCCTGTTATTTCCTGGCAATGACATATTTTCTACTACTCCAGTTGTCTTTAGCAGTGTGTGTTTTGTCCATCTGCACCATGTAGATAAGATTTCTCCTCGTTCCGTGAAGTGTATCTTTTTGGATTATCCTAAAACTCAGAAAGGGTGCCGCTGTTTTGATCCTATTTCACGGAAGTTTTATGTCTCTACTGATGTTACTTTGAGGAGATTCCCTACTATCAAAAACAGGGGGAGCAGTCCATTAGTCAACCTAGTGATGTTCCTCTTTCATATCTGAGCCACCACAGCCCAATGAGCCACCTACATCAAGGGCCAGTCACCCTGATCTTGGTCCTTTCCCGTGTCAACCTGAGGTTCCTGTTACAGATACCTTTCCTAAGCATTTCAGCGTAGGACTTGGGATGTTCCTCTGGTGGAGGAGACATTGTTTACTATTTCTGCTCAATCTCCACCAACTACTGATGATTCGCCTAAGGACCAGGTACCTACTACTACTGAGGATACTACTCTAGACCTTCTTATTGCACAAAGGAAAGCTCCACAGTCTTGTGTCAACTATTTTGTATCTCAGTTTATGTCACTTGACAGTTTGCCTGCAGTTGGACGTCAGTTTTCTCTGGCTATTGACAGTTTACAGGTACCACGGGACTATCATGAGGCATTCCAAGATCCATCCTGGATATTGGCTATGGAAGATATGGCAGCTTTGCAGTCCCGTGGCACATGGGCTCTTGTTGATCTACCCTAAGGTGCTACTGTTGTGGGGTATAAATGGGGTTTTACCCTAAAATGTCATCCAGATGGCACTGTGGAAAGATACAAGGCATACCTGGTCACCAAAGGCTACACTCAGACTTTTGGAGTTGACTATTTTGAAACATTTTCCCCTGTGGCTCGTCTCAATTCTGTCAAGATCTTACTTTCTCTTGCAGTCAACTGGAGCTGGACGGTTCATCAGTTAAACAAAAAAAAATGTGTTTCTTTATGGAGATTTGGAGTAGGAAGTATACATGGAGCAGCCACCAGGTTTTATTACTAAGGAGGGGTGTCATAAGGTGTGTAAGTTGAAAAAGGCTATTTATGGACTAAAACAAAGTCCTAAAGCCTAGTCTGAAAGGTTTGGCAGGGTTATTCAGGACTATGGTTTTACCAAATTGTCTACTGATCACTTTGTGTTTACAATGCATGAGAATACTAATAAACACCAGTTTATCATCATTCTTAACCTAAAAATCACATCTAGTTCCTAAGTTTCCCACATTACACTATGGTATTAGGTTGCATTTGGCATTTCATAGTTTAGGCATGCACTGCATTATTTTCCCCTTATTTTTTTATTTTCATACACTTCATGTCATTGTCAGGGATGATCACACAATGACGATCACCTAAACCCTGGCAATGTGAAAGGCAAACTATCAAGAAAAAAATGGAACCCATTCTAGCTGGATCTCAGCTCACTTCAGTTAGATTTCAGCTCAAACCCAGCCCATTCCAGCTTTAACTAACTCATAGCAGCTCCAGTCAACTTAGCTTAGCTAGTAGTCCTCAACTAGCTAAACTAAATCAGCTGAAGAGTCCACAATCAGCTCAGGGTAGCTTAACACCAGCTCATGAAGACTCACCCTAGCTCAACCTAGTTGAACTTGTCTACTGGACTTAAGCTAGCTAGCTTAGCTAGCTAGAGAATCTTCAAGAAGATCAGATTCAGCTCAACCTAGCTCCAAACTAGTTGAGACCAACTCAACTCAGCTCAACCTACTCAGCTTATTAGCTAGCAATGAACTAGCTAACTAAGCTAGTAGCTGAGCTCAAAGAAGACCCTCTTCAGTAAACTACTAGCTCCATGAAGCTACATGCAACTCAAGCTCCCTCCTCTCCAGCTAAACCCTAGCTCTTCCCCTACTCATCTATTAGCTTAGCTAACTTAGCTAGCTAAGCTAACCCTAGCTTCTACTCCTTTCCACTCCATGACCGTCCACCTTCCTTAATCCAACCAAAACCACCATATTCTCCCTTCTCTTTTGGCACCAAAAGAGAATAACCACCACCACCTAAGGGATCTCCTCATGTTGATGCCAACATGAGGCATCTTTCCACCCACAACCATTACCATAACTACCCTAAAGTTGGCGCCAATTGTACCTAGAGCAACCCTTCATGTGGCACCAACACTCCATCTCCCTCCATCACATAACAACCATCTTATAAGCCTATCCTAGCCCTCCAAAAACCCACGCCAATCTTAACCCTAACCACAACAAAAATTGACGCCAACCCTACTTAAACCCTACTTCCCTACACCCTTTCATATGGCACCAAAACACCTCCACCATCTATTCCTTAACCACCAACACAACACCACATCCTAACCCTACAAGTATCCACGCCAACCCTTAACCCTAGCCCCCCATTTTTGGCGCCAACTCATGGTCCTTAACCACCATACTTGGCGCCACTTTTAGCCATAACCACCATATTCCCCATCCTATAAATACACCCCATAACCACCACATAATTCCATCCTTGGCTAGCTTTAATCTTCTACCTATATACACCATACAATCAAGGTTCGAAATGTCGATTTCGATACCGTGCCAATGAAATTCTAAGTGTGCATTTCGTGGGCATGCCGAGGGCACGCCATGGAAATACCCGTTTTTCAACAGGCATGCCGATGAGTATGCCGAGGGCAGACCGTGGAAATGCCAAGGGCATGCCAATGCATGCCGACAAAAATGACAAAAGTAGTCAAAAAAACCAGCAGCAGCCTTAGCATGACCATCAATTTCACTAGCATGCCGACGATATTCCTGCATTTCGACACCTTTACCATGTCGGCATGGGCTTTTCCCAAAAAAGGCCTTGTCGACGGCTTGCCGACGACATTTAAATCACTGCATATAATCGACCATAGGAAGGAGAGGAGAAGATTAAGGAGGATCCCTTTCCTCCCCAATGACTTCTTCCCTTCTTCCTTGGCCCACGCCAAGGAGCATCTACCTAGGAGGACAGCCAGGCAAGGAGGAAGCTAAGGGTGGACGTCCACCCTTAGAGGAGACAGAGAGGAACATCTTGAAGCATCACCAAGTGGAGAAGCAAAGGAGTATCTTCTTCAAATACGAGAGCAGCCATATTTGGAATGAAGGCCCTTCCAAACTTTAAGTGGAGGAATTTTCTCTTCTTATCTCACCCTTTTTGTGTTAGCTAATTACTTTCCTTTGTAATCACAAGCTTTCTTCCACTTGTGACTCTACTTGTTTTAGCAATACAAAATCAAGTTTGCTTTTTAATTTGTGTTTTTAATTTCGAGTGTTTCATTTAATTTCTTAGTGCACTTCACTCTATCTTTCTAATTACCCTAGGCGCACTTGCCTAGGGTGAGCTTAGAAAGCAGGATTTCATTCTTGTCACTTAGGCGTAGTTACTTTCACTATTCTATTGCCCCGATTAATTCCTAAAACCTTAAAAATTACAAAGCCAAAAATACAAAAAGATCAGAGATTTGAGAGAGCGAGAGTCAATTTATTGACTAAAGTTATCTCTTTGGACGACCCTAGATACCCCACTATCTAGGTTTTACAAATTCAAAAGCCAATCGAGATTTACACATTACAACGATAAAAATCCGCTTTTATAAATTGCGTATTTCTCACATCAAAGATAAGTTTTGTTAGACTCATTGTTTATGTTGATGATATATTGCTAACTGGTAGTGACAATCAAGGCATAGAAGAAACAAAAAAGCTGCTACATTCACAGTTTGTTACCAAGAATCTAGGCCCTATCAACTATTTTCTTGATATTGAGGTGTAGGATACTGGAGGACTTGTGTTATCTCAGCATAAGTATGTACTTGACATGTTGAGAGACATGGGCATGCTGGGTTGCAAACTAGCGTATGTGCGTATGAACATGTCATTGCCTCTTGGAGATGATGGGAGCCCCATACTGCAAAGCGTGACTAGATACAGTGCAATTATTGGTAAGCTATTGTATCGGTTACCTAACTTGACATTGCTTTTGTTGTTGGTAAATTGAGTCAGTTCATGCAGTCACCAAGGGAAGTTCATTGGGATGGAGTTGCCAGATTCTCAGGTACTTGAAGAGTGCACATGGGAAAGGACTTCATTTAGAAACAATGGACACTTGGATGTATGTGGCTATTCAGATACAAATTATGCTAGAGCACATGAAGATAGAAGGTCCAATACAGGATACTGCACATTTGTTAGGGGTAATCTGGTCACGTGGAGAAGCAAGAAGCAAACAGTTGTTTCTAGATCAAGTATTGAGTCAAAATATAAGGCCATGTCTTAGACCACTTGTAAGCTACTCTGGATCCGATATATCCTAGTGGATTTTGGTGTACATGTTCCTAAACCTATTCCTATGCATTGTAATAACAAAGCCACCACTTTCATTATAAACAATCGTGCCTTCCATGAGAGAACTAAACATATTGAAATGGATGGTCACTTCACCAGGGAGGCAATTGCAATGAAGAAGATTTCTACACCCTACCTATGTACTGAAGACCAATTAGCAAACATTTTCACTAAAGTACTTCCCAAGAAACGGTTGCACTATATTTGCTCCAAACTAAGCATGTTCGATGCTTATGCTCCGAATTAAAGGGGAGTATTAAGTTACATGGGGTATTTTCTATTTTCTTTTATATTAAAGGGGTGTATTTGTAATTTATATATGGTGCCTCTCTATTTAAAGACACCAGAATCTCTCGAGAATAAACCATTACAGTTCAACCTAACACAACTAATCTATCCCGGGAATATGCCTCTACTCCAACCCTGACACTTAATGTTAAGAAGGCATTTGGTACATTAAAAAAATCCCCATTTTTTTGCAAAAGGGAGAATTGAAGAAAATTCCAAAGTAATGTCTCTGTGAGTGTGTTTGCTGAGAATTATATTATTGAGGACAAGTAACAATGGAGCTTGGATGCATGTCAATACAAGTGAGAAACATCTATACAATTGATGTGTCCGGTTGGGAGACTATTCCTTGCAATTTATCTTGTTAGAATGCCTCAAAAACATAATAACCCTTCCCCCACCCCCAGCCCAGAAAAAAAAAAAAAAAACAACCAAAAAAACAGAAATTAAAAAAATTGAAGAAAAGATAATGATATTGAACAATATAAACTCAAATGAATGCAGAGTGAAAAGTGAAAACATTTTTTTTTTGAAAACGTAATGAAAAACAGGTTTTTTTTTTTTAGTAACCATGTCATTCTTTTGGAAATAATTAACCCAATATTTCCACTTTATATTGCCATCCTATCAAATTCCCTCGATCCCTTCAATGCATGTGAATCCAATTAGATTTTCTTGTAGCAAGTGTGATAGAGAATAGAGAGACTTATGTGGAGTCCTACACTTTTTCTTTTTTTTTTTTTTGAAAAGGTGTGGAATCCTACACTTCTTAGGGACAAATATGAAGATAAAGAACTTCTTGAACTAGTTAGTAAATAACTGTAACAGTGTGTGAACATGAAAAAAATCGGTTATGGTGCGAATATAAACATGTATTGAGATCTAGATGACGTAGAAGTGGATAGAACAAATGTGGTGGCTGTAGACATTCGTAAACACATTAAGTAAATTTGCATGGATAAACATATTTTTTATTTTAACGATATTACGGTTGACCGAGTTTTGTGGAGAAGTGGGCTAATCCTCCAAAGGATTATCCCTTGCTATTCTGTTAATCAAAACACAATCATGCACCGAAAACCCTCTTTCTATAAAAAAAACTATTGGGATAAATCAGTTCAACCTTAGTGGCATTGTGGAAGTGTGAAATCTAGTCGTTTAAAATTGTTTCAATTTGAAAAATCAGTCAATACCCAAAAAGCGAATAACAAGAATCGAAACCATGACCTAAATCGAAAAATAATAGGAAGAACTAGTTTCTTCACGTTCCGATAGCCCCCCAAGTATTGAGGTATACCAGATCAGGCAACATAGCACAACACCTCATGTGTTATATCTCCTACAATAAATCTCAATTCGACGGACTCCTTTTTCTCAACAGGTGGATGAAACCCTTCACACCAAGAACACTCAATCCTACATGCATTGCTCGAACTCTTTGTGCATCGCAATCCCTGAGGCAACGCTCACCCCAAAGGCCCTCCAAAATCACCCACGTGAGTCAAGTACTCACATCATTGGATGTCTAGTCACATGACCAGACGTCCAACAGTCCACTAAGACTTGTCTTTGAGAGCCTAGAAGTCTAGAAGATGAAAATCTGGAGGCCCAAGTAGGAGCCTGGACGTCCCCTTATCCTCAAGACCTCTCCTGAGATCCGCGAGACCAGGCGACAGAAACATCTCTCTCTCTCTCTCTCTCTCTCTCTCTCTCTCTCTCTCTCTCTCTCTCTCTCTCTCTCTCTCTCTCTCTCTCTCTCTCTCTCTCTCTCTCTCTCAAGGAAGGATTTGCTCACAATAATGAGATTAATTAGAATTTCCACTTTGCCTTTAGGAGATATATATATATATATGGGGAATTCACGTATTCCTAATATGATGATGACTATTGGATCAAATCCAATGGTTGAGATCTAATCTTAATTGAATTTTGCATCATTTGCCTCTCAATTAATTTGGGCAATTGGGTTTAAGTATCCAAAGGCATTTTATTTGCATCCAAATCCTTGGATCAAGACCAAGCACCTTTAACCCAATTAAATGCCAAATCAAATGCTTATTTAACTCCTTAATAGTATTTGGTTTCTATTCAATTAGGAATCCATCAAAATCATTATTAGTTTCATCACCTCAATAATGAAGTGTTAACTATTAAGCTATGAGTTATGTTGTTTGTTGTAAGGGGTGTTTTGTTATTTTATTTTAGTAGTGGGTTTATGATGTAACTTTTCTCTCACCTATATAGAGGCGTAGGGACTACTTGGTAAACTAAGAAGGTTCATTTTCTTCAACTTGGTATCAAAGCATCAGGTTAGGGATACCACCAAATAAACCGTAACCCTACCTCAAGCCACACCTCCACCGAACACCACCGCCATCACCGATGGCAGCATCGACGCCCCACCGCCGTCGCAGCAGCAGCCTCGTCCATCGCTGCCTTCTATTGCAGCCCATCGCCACGGCATGCTCCTGCACTGTTGTTTGCTGCTGTCGATGTGATAGCAGCAGTGCCAACAGCATCGCCTGAGGGTTATGCGAACCCCCGCAATGCCACCTTAACTCTAGTAGCGTTGCCTCGCCGCCTTCAGGCCCTACGTGCCGCCTCACCACCTAGTGTAGCTGTGACTGTCGCCTGAGCTCCGCCTAGCGTGGCTGAGACCACCTTCAATTGTTGTAGGGAGGTTCTTTAGTGTTGTGAATATGGAGATGTGAAGCAAGAACCTCCCTACGGTTGGTATGACCTCCTTGATCTCTTGATCTGATTTGGGGTGTGTATTCCCCTTTAATGCATGTTTCTGAGTATTGACTGCGTGTGAGCAGAGGTTTATGAGGTGTGTATTCCTCGGTTGGTATATTTGTTGGGGTGTGTATTCCCCGTTTTCTGTTAATTTTCACATCTGAAGTATGAAGGAATTCAGGGGTGCGTACCCTTTTCTGCGGCACATTGAACTTAGTTTGTGGCAATGTGTTTCAATGAATATGGCAGTGTCTCAGTCAAATATTGTGATAGGAACTGCTGTGGGTGATACTTTAACTACTGGTGTGACATGGTTGATTGACTCGAACGCTTCCAATCATTTATCCGGGAATCTGCAATGTTTTGGATAGATTCAACCTGTCTCTCGAGGTCGCACAGTACAAGTGGCTAATGGGCGACTTGCTCCTATTAGTGGTCAGGGGGAAATTAATGTAACCCCTTCTATGCAACTTAATCATGTTCAGTTTGTTCCAAATTTATCCATGAACTTGCTTTCTGTCAGTGAAATCATTAAGCAGATGAATTACCGTGTCATCTTTGATGAGCGTGGATGTATTTTCCAGAATAGAATAACAGGGAAGACTTTTGGTAGTAGATATGAAGGAGTTTACCGACTTCAGTAGGGTCCCATGGCTACAGCATGTCGGGTTAGTATCACATCTGGGAGTGCTTTACAGTGGCATAGATGGTTGGGCCATCCTTCTTTGGAAAAATTACACAGGCTTATTCCGCATGTATCCCCAACGACACAACTTTCCTATGATGCATGTCAACTTGGTTAGCACCATAAATCTTCCTTTCCAGTTGCTACAGGATCACGTTCGACTTTGTGTTTTTAGTTAGTGCATCTTGATGTTTGGGGTCCTAGTAAGACTTCCGATAGAGCAGGACATCGGTACTATTTGATTGTAGTTGATAATTTTTCCAGATTGTCCTGGCTATTTCTCATGAAGAATAAGTCTGAAGTGGGTCCACTGATTGAGAAGTTTATGTTGATGATAAAGAATAAGTTTGATGTTTGTATCAAGACTCTCAGATCTAATAATGCACTGGAGTTTTGTACTCGTCGGCTGGCAGAATTCTATGGCTTACATGGTATAATTCATCAGACCTCATGTCCTCACACCTCTCAGTAAAATGGAGTTGCAGAAAGGAAGCACAGACATATCCTTGATATGGCCAGAGCTCTTCTTACTCATAACAGTGTGCCACAGAACTACTAGGAAAATGCAATTCTCACAGCTTGCTACCTTATTAATAGATTGCCCTCCTCAGTTATTCACGAGCAGATACCATGGTAGGTGCTTTATCCAAATGATGAGTTGTTTGATCTTCCACCCAAGACATTTGGGTAAGTGGTGTCTGTACATCTCCTTGGACCTAGGCGTGATAAATTGGCACATAGATCAGTCAAATATATGTTTCTTGGCTACTCACGTACTTAGGAGTATCAGTGTTTTGATCCCCTTACACCAGAGACATTATATCAGTGCAGATGTCACCTTTCATAAAGCTGTATCTTATTTTTCTGTTGCTGCCAGGCAGGTGCAGAGTGTGCCGGAGTGTGCGCCTGTACCAGTTACTCCTATACCATTTGGTATATTCACAGATATTAGTAGCCCTTCTCAGACTACTGAGCCACCTACCAGCACATTCAGGCCAGTACCAGCGGATTAAGGAACCTTCAAGAGTCAGACCTATCAGATGCCAGTTGTGTATAGGGTAGAGCCCCCTCCATCTATTCCACAAACTTCTCAGGTTAGTGTTGATAACCTAGAGGCAGTTTCTACTTAGGAGGCTTCTTTAGATACGATGTCAGTAGATGTACAGGGTGAGAGTGTCACCTGTGGATGGTTCTCCAGGTCATGATTCCATGAGTACTGATGAGAATATTCCTATTGCTATCAGGAAGGCTCCACGATCTTGTGCCCAGTATCGTGTTGCTAGGAGTGTTATTTCTGCTGATTCTCTAAGTTCGGAGTTTCATGGATTCACAGCTGTTGTACCCAGTGCTGAGTTACCTACTTCATACCAGCAAGATCTACTACATCCACACTGGAAGGCTAATATGGAGGAAATGTCTGCACTTACTACTAAAGATACCTGGGAGCTGTCATCTTTACCGTCTGGCATGCACCTTGTTGGAGCCAGATGGGTCATTGCCTTGAAATACAACCCAGATGGGTCTATTTCAAGGTATAAGGCCCGCCTGGTGGCCAAAGGATTCACCTAGACCTATGGGGTGGATTTTTTCGACACGTTCTCCCCTGTTACACAACTCTCGACTGTTCGCATTCTTATCTCTGTAGCAGCTCATTATGGATGGTAGTTACATCAGCTGGATGTCAAAAATGCATTTCTATACGGAGACCTAGAGGAAGAGATATATATACAGCAGCCACCTGGCTTTGAGATTCAGGAGGAGTGTGTATGCAGGTTTCATAAGGCCATTTATGGTCTTAAGCAGAGTTCCCGAGCCTGGTTCCAGCGCCTATCTAAGCGTTGTCTATTATTAGGATGTAGAGATCTTCATCAAATCATTCACTATTTGTGAGGAAGACCAGTAGGGGTACAGTGGCTTTACTTATGTATGTGGACAATCTTATTCTTACAGGTGATGATGAAGAGGGTATATCTCAGATGAAGGAGTACTTAGCACATCAGTTTATTATGAAAGATCTTGGGAAGCTAAGATATTGTTTAGGCATTGAGTTTACTACAAGTAAGCAAGGGACAATTATATCGTAGAGAAAATATACCATTGATATTCTTCAGGAGATAGGCATGCTAGGATCCAAAGATGCAAATATTTCTATGGATCCTAAAATTAGTCTTTTTGAGGATAATACAAAGCTAAAAGACAAGAAGGCATATCAACAACTGGTAGGGAAGTTGTTATATCTGACCATCACTAGGCTAGATATTAGGCTTGCCGTGGGTAAGTTGAGTTAGTTCTTAGATAAGCCCACTGACGTTCATTGACAGGTTGTGATGCAGGTGTTGAGGTACATTAAGGGATGTCCAAGTAGAGGCATTCTTTTTCAGAGAAAGGCACCTATATCTGTTGTTCAATACTCAGATGCGGATTATGCAGGTGATCTTGGTGACAGGCAGTCTATTACTGGTTTTTGTACCTTTATAGCTGGGAACTTAGTAACCTGGAGGAGTAAGAAACAAAGTGTTGTTTCACGCTCTAATGCTGAGTCTGAGTACAGGGCCATAGCATATACTGCAACTGAGATGATATGGATCAGGTCTCTGTTACGAGATCTTCATGTTAATGTTCATGAACCTATGGAGATGCATTGTGACATACAGGCTACCACCTACATTGCAAACAATCCTATGTTTCATGAGAAAACAAAACATGTGAAAGTGGATTGCCATTACACCAGGAGTTTGATTCAACAGGATCTGCTTCATACTACTTGTCTTGCCTCCTCAAACCAGACTGCTGACATGTTTACCAAATCGTTGTCTAGGCCCCAGTTTGAGAAGTGTAGAAACAAGCTGAGTATGATGGATATATATGCTCCAGCTTGAGGAGAAGTGTTGAGCTATGAGTTATGTTGTTTGTTGTAAGGGGTGTTTTGTTATTTTATTTTAGTAGTGGGTTTATGATGTAACTTTTCCCTCACCTATATAGAGGTGTAGGGACTACTTGGTAAACTAAAAAGGTTCATTTTCTTCAACTTTAACGAATCAAGGATTTTAACACTAGGCTACCCTTAGGTATTCCAAATACCCATAAATCTTTCACATAAGAAGACATGTAATCACGAGAACTAAATCCCAGTTTTGTTGTCCATCCTACCATGGGTTAAATATATATTCATGTTCTCCTTGTATCATTGGGACAAGAACGAAGACCAGATCATTTCTCAAAAAACTATCTTCTTCTCTTTTATGTATTGGTTTGATCAGGATCCGTATGACCACACATAGAATTCCGTACATCTCAATATATGGAGAGCGAGCCCGTATCTTCCGATCCACTATGTAAACTTATGATAGTAGATCTACGTAATCTCTTCAAGGGATCATGTCTCCTCTACTCTCACATACACACCAACTTTCCAATCTCAACACCATAGTAGGTGCATCAACCATTGATTTACCAAATATGCATATTAAGGTCCAGAGACACATGTATGTCTCAAGTCAAAAGATATGACTTCTTCGTGACAGTGATAAGAGGACCTCTGTACCTCCATCTCGTTGATTTAACTCCTTGATTCAACCTGCGTGACAGACTTGAATTTCCATTCTTATGCAGAAGATGTACATCAAGGACATTAGTCAGATAACAGTCTCTCAAGAAGATTGTCATCTCTTCTTAGACTGGAGACAATTATTAGATATCATGATGGTTCTTGATAACTTATCGAAATACTCAATTCAAACCATTGGGATCTTTGCTACTTGTCATTAGTATATCTAACATGACTACAAGACATTCTCCCAATTGTATTGAGAGACCCAACTAACCACATTAGTGTGTTCACATGATCTGAGATTCACATCTGAATCACCAATCGAGTGATTTGACTTTGGTTGGCTTGTCAAGGACACAATTCCAACAAAAACCACAATGAGAGGAAGTAGGTTGAAGGAGGGTAACCATTGTATTGTTTGCCTAGGTATCAAAGCAGTGGATGCTTTAAGTTGTTATTTTTCATGTGGTATCGATTAAAAGAGTAACGGCCAAAATCGATGTTGGGACTAGTTGGAGTCGACATTAAAAGGTGTAAGCGCGATCCCAATTCACATGTATTGTAGCATTGATTAAGGTAATCTCTTTAGCCTTTCATTAACTCTCTATGATGTAAAGTGAAGGTTGGAATGGCATTAATCGGTACCTAGTTGTCTCAATGTTGGAGTGGCAATGGTCGATGATGAATCTACTTGCTAGAAATCATTAATGGCTTTTTGTAGGCAACTATTAACAAGGTCGTGAAATTGGATGTGCCATACAACACCTCAATCAAAGATATAAATGAGGTGGCATTCATGATAATATTTGGTTTTATGATGGCCATTTGTTGTCAATTGCAACCCATCTTTGCTGGCTGTAAACACTTTCAGACCTTACTGATTCCTTTTAGGCAGTAGAGATTAGCAATGGCTTAAAAAGAAAATGATGAGATCGTTAGTCAATTCTGGAAGTTCATGAGGCACATATGAACAGGTTGCATCTCATATTTTCTGGTTAGGATTTTCCTCATTTTGTTAAACCCAATCACCCATTGAAGTGATATGGAAATACTAGTGGCCTGAAGGAGATAAAGGTTTTATTTAGGTTCTACGTGGTTGGATCTAGCATACAAATGACTAATTTATACTAATTGTTACTGTGGAACTAAAGAAGAGCATTCACCATCAAAAGAAACCCTAACCCTCTTTTTATGATAAAAGAGAACTGGGTAAATTATATAAGTATCCCACAAGAAATAAATAAATGCCAAACAGATTCCTATAACTCAACACTCCCCCTCAAATTGAGGCGTATATGTCAATGAGGCCCAACTTGTTACTAAAGAAATCATGGCACTTCTTCAATGACTTGGTGAGAATATCTACTAGCTGAAGCTCGAAGGATATACATGGCGTACGTATCTTTCCTTCTAAAACTGTATCCTGTATAAAATGATAGTTAACCTCAATATGTTTGGTCCTCTCATGGAAGACTGTATTTGATACAATGTAGGTAGCTGACTTATTGTCACAGTAAAGTGGGACATGCATGTCAACCTTTATTCCCAAATCCTGTATTGAGATGAGATGTGATAATAAAGCTGCCTCATATATTGCAAACAAACCCATGCTCCATAAAAGGACCAAACATGTCGAAGTAAATTGCCACTATATCAAGGCTTTAATACAACAAGGCTTCTTTTGCGCTACTCATGTCAATTTTGAGATTCAAACATTAGATATTTTCACCAAGACGCTTCCCATGACCTTCTTTGATAGATGTTCCAAGTAGCATGATTGACATTTATACTTCACCTTTAAGGGAGAGTGTTGACATTTAAGTTTCTATATTATTTTTTCCTTACCTTTTATTTTATTTTTGGACTTCTCTATATTTTTTCCAAATCCTCTTTATAATGAGGATTAGAGTTTCATAGTGAATCAACTTACTCATTCTTCTAACTTGGTTAATATCAAGAGATGTGTTACCTTTCCAAAAAACCATCAAGAGGCGTAATCCCAAACTGACAACAAGGAGTGAGCCTAATAAATTACATTCTTACAATAAAGGTAATTCCCTTCAAAAACAGACCCATTCCATTCACACCAACAATGAACGAGCCTAATAAATTACATACTTACAGTAGGGACGACTCCCTTCAAAAACAAACCTGTTTCGTTCGCACCATAAAGTCCATAAGGCTGATAATGGCCTTGCCCCTTTTTTTTTGGACCTAAAGTACAGAGCTTTTCTCATGTCTAAAGAAAGACCAAAAATAATGGAAGGAATTATAAGAGACTCACTCAAAATTGAAAGCATCCCAAAGCTTTTTGGAGAGTAGGCAAACAAAGAAGAGATGGTCTTCATCCTCAATCCCATCATAACAAAAATAGCAAGTGGCCAGCATATTTATAACCAATTTTGTCACCTTGCTTTTGTGACAAGCCTCTTCCAATGCAATTCCCATGCAAAGAAACAAACCTTCAAAAGTGCTTTTGCTGCCCACAAAAGCTTGCAATCCCAAAGAAAGTCTTCATCCTGATCCTCCAAATAGCATCTTGATGCATCACAAGCTTTCTTCACAAAGAAGGCCATGTCCTCCCAATCCTAGCCATCAGTGACATTAGTGCATAAATTAAAGCATTCAATAGTATCCAAAAGATGGAAGAACACACCTTCTTGTGCTTCCAACTGGCCACCCCAAAAAGTAGGGGTCCAACAACCACCATCATCCCTTCCCCCCCACCCGCGCCACCCCCCCAATAAAAAACAAAGAAAGGCCCTAGCAAGCCAGTAGAGTGACAAGGGTCTTTCTAGAACATAAAAGCACACACATCCTGATACCTGGAGTAAAGCAATCCTTCAGACATGGGAATAACGTAATTCATACCTTCCAAAAAGCCAATTCCCCACCAGATAACTCCCCACACAAGTGATCATCAACACCAATAACTCTGTAGCATAACTTGGCTAGTAATGCCTCATTCATGGTGCAAAGGTAGTGAATACCCAAGCCACCCCTATAAAAAGGCCTACAGACATCTCGCCAAGCAACCAAAAAAACTCCCTCTCCCCTAAATATTATTGGTAGTAGTGCCTTTCCAAGATTCAAGAAGTTGGATGCATGGGTCACGTATGCAGCCACACATGCCCATGCAACTAGGTCACAAAGGCGAGTAATGCCAGATAGTGCCATGTGCAAGTAGGGCAACATAGGCCATCTGAATGGGGTATATTCAACTGAATATGCCCCTGATTTTAAGAGAGAGGCTGGGTAAATGGATTTCACTTTTTGGTCTTTGTAGATAGTTTTTTATTTTTGATGTTAGATTTAATCTTGATAAAAATGGTATAGTTGTTGGATTTTCTAGAGTTGTTCAAATATAATTTTTGTTGTTTTGTTGTTCACTTTTTTTTAGAGTTTGTTGTCAATTTTATTTTCTTCAAATATTTACTATTATTATGGGCTTATTTTTCTTATTCAGTTAGTAAATATTTCTTACTATTAGTTCTTATTTTTTCCCCATTGGAATCGCTATATACATTTTTTCTGTTAATTTTCTAAACATATGCCCTTTGTGAGTCCAAACAAATATTTTGTCATTAATTTTATGTTTAATTTTTTGAATGTATGTCAATTTCTTGATAATTTAGGTAAAACAGTTGAATCCCCTCTATCAAATGTTGTGCTGATAGCTTACCCCATTTAGATACAAACAGATGTATTGTATAAAATGTTTTTTAAAACGGTGAAAGGGTGGTTATCCTTCATATAACCACCCAGAGATGTATACTAATAAAAAGAAAGATCAAAGTACATACGCCATCTTACATCAAAGTACCCCAACTCGAAAGAAAAGACAACGCAGAGGCCACAAAATTTTCTACATAACGACACTACCCCCTGAATACCACTGCGTTTCTCCCTAACCAAATAGACTAGAGAACTACCAGCAGCCGCACCTTCTCCTTCCTTGACTAGAACAAATTGGTCCCTCCGCCCATGCTTCCGCACTTGAATGACGTCCAAAAGCTGCTAAGAGAATCAACTGCCCACCACCTATCCCCAATCCGTCCCCTCACTTGCGCAGCCATGGGACAAGTGAAGAACATGTGGCCAACGTCTTCATCATGCTGTGAGCAAAGCAGGTAAGATCTATCAGCCACTTGGTCCCATCTAGACCTCCACATCTTCGTCATCAGCTGCCCCCTCCTCAAAAGCTAGATGAAGATCTTTCTCTGCAGTATAAAATGGTCCACTTGGATGTGTTGTATAAAATGTTGAGTAATAAGCATGGCATTTTTCTTTGCAGTATTTAGACATTACTCAAAAAGTGCATACAACACATCCAAGTGGACCATAGTAAAAACCATTGTTATTGTTTAATCATCCTAGTGCGTGTTTATAATTTTAATGTTTATATGTCAGGACATAAGGCACAAATTTATCAAATTAAAGAAATTTTTAGCAGTTATTTAGCAGTTTCAAAATAAAAGACAAAACTGCATAGTCACCCACACACTCTCCTGCAATACTCAGTATGCAGTGACCCCTCCAACCGAATATTGCATGCCAACTTTCTTAGCCTTATGCCTTTCCACAAGAATCGCCTACAAATAGACTCGATATGGGAGATAATTTCAACAGGAAGCCAAAGGATAGACAACTAGAATAATGGAATAGCCATTCAAACCAACCTCAACATAATTAGCCAACCTACCTCCATTTGAAAGCAGGCAAACATGCGAGGAAGCCAACCTCTATTCAGTATTCTCTAACAAGATTCCAAAGTCTTTAATCCATACCCGAAAACAAAGGCAGCCCAAGGTAGGAGATAGGCAAGGAGAACCTAGGTGTGGATAGCATGTTACAAACTGCCTCAATTTCATCCTCCCCCATTCCAAAGGTAACATAGGATGACTAACGAAAATTAATTGATAAAGCAGAAGCCTCCCAAAAATCAATAACAAGGTTTCCATGTTCTCAGCCTCCCTCAATGATCCCTCCGTAAAGAACACTGCATCATTTGCATATTGCAAGAGGGGAATCACCCCAACATGAATCCTTCCACCACAAAAGCCAAAAAAAAGGCCAGTTGAAGATGTTGCAAAAGATCGAGCCTCCAAGTGTCAATACCCAAAGCAATAAACAACAAAGCTTAGTGCCAAAGTGTCAACAAAAGAGCTAACCAGCATATGCCCCTCCTTAGCTGGATCCATCCACCTATGGCATTACCATTGAGCAAAATTGAAAAGGAAGTGGTTTGATATAGCATTTTATCCATTGGATCCACACATATTGGAAAGTCTCTTCGCACTAAAGATTACCAAAGAAAATGCCAGCCAACAATCATAAGCTTTACAAAAGTCCACTTCCTAAAGGAACCCCTTAGTCCCTTGTCTCCAATCCAAGAAACTCTCAGTAGCAGTCAAAAAGAAATCAGAAAGACTTTTGCCTTTGATAAATGCTACTTGAACTGGGAGATCAAGGAATCCAAGACTTGTACGAGGTTTGCAAATGCCTCTGCCACAACTAAATATATGCCATTAGACAAGGCAATCAGCCATCCACCATCTGTACAGTATCCTTCTTGGGCAGCATGAACAGGAAGAACTTGTTCAAACAATTAAAGTTGAAATCCCCATTTAAGAACTCTCTAACCATCACAAGAACATCTCATAAAGCGTATCCTAGAATTCTACATAGAAAAACACTGAAAACACATCTGAGCCAAGAGAGCTACAGCATTAAGGCCAGCCATAAGAAAAAGAACCTCCTCCTCAGAAACAGTAGAAACAAGGAGATCCTTGTGATCCCATGCCACTGTGAGACATCACTTCCTATCCACCTCCAAGCCCCTGAGTATTTCTGAGAATAGAACTGTCTGAAGTGAGTGTCTAGATGCTCACCAATCTGTTTCCTACTAAGAAGCTCATCTTCCCCTACAGGAAGCTGATTGATCCGATTACTTCTCCTCCCATTCCTCAGTGCATGAAAGAACTTTATGTGTGATTTCAACATCTTCATGTTCCCACAACATTTTCAACATCATTAGCAACAATTGTTTCTTCACTAAAAGGAGAGAACCCAACAAAGAGGCCACCATTATAGCAACTTACAGTACACTTCAGCATGTGTGTGTGTTTCATTATTTTCTTCTTGGATTTTCTTTGACTGATTATTCTCTTCTTTGCTTCATCTATTGTATTCTCGATGAGAATCGGCATGTTATGTCTCTTTTTTGATTTCTTGCATCATATAACTTTCTGCATGTCAATTGGGTCACCCAAGTCTGCCCTAGGATAAATTACCTTACTGATTCCTTGCTATTTAAATAATTCTATAAGACCAACCTCCACATACAAAGCCTTGTCTTTTCATGCAAACAGCAGATCCTTCTAACATAGCATTTATTTAGTGATTAACCTTCACAAGATATCAGCAACACGGAGTCATTTGAATATCATGTCATGTGAAGCTTCTCTAAATTCTAACTCAATGATTATTACATATTGGGATTAAAATATATGGCAAAAGCAACGGTTCATTCAACAGCATATTATGCACTTCACAAGATGATCAAAAGCATCTTAGCATTCATTAATTATATCTAATTTAAAATTGATTGAAATTGGTTCAACCTCCATTTTACCAAATAATTATGTTCGGTTCAACTTTATGTAGCTGCAAAATTTTGATGTCAGACTAAGTTGAACCTAGGAAAAATCGAATTGTTATGCAATTTCAATTAACTATCCGGATCCTTAAAAAACAAAAGTGTTCAGGTGATTTTGAAAACATGGATCTTCCATGGTATTTTCAACGTGGTCGTCTTCTGTTACCCACACTCTCGACAGTCATTCCACAGAGCTCCCCTCCAACTAGAGTTAATTGTGAAGCTCGCAACTAAAAGAAGCCCCGCAGGAGCTTATTTCCACCATTCAAAGTCATTGTTCCCTGTTGGTTTTTCAATTCTTGCACGTAGAGGATCAGGGTCCTTATCAAGTGGCAGACCATCATGGTCATAAATATTATTTAGTTGTCATTGATGATTCTCGTGTACTGCTTTTAAAGTCAAAAGTCCACTGCGATCAATACTGACAATCCCTCGAGGTGGATTTCAATAAAGAAAAAAGTTAACGCAAAACTAAAATCTAAAAATAAAGATACCATTGTTATCAATCTTACAGGATTATATATAAAACTAACTTTGTACATACAACCCAACAAAGTGAGGTAGTTGATACAAATATCATTATCTTCTTTGTTACAAATGAGGGAAGAATTTTTCTTATTAAAATAAATAAATCATACCCCTCTTTAAATAGAGAGAGGGTTTACTATAAGGAAACGTGGCAACTAAGTTACTAACAATAACACGAACTAAAATAAAAAAGACAACCATATTCTTAACTAATTTAATCATAATTCATTTCCTAACACTCCCTCCCAAGTTAGAGCATGCAATGTCCAACTTTAAAGAGTCACGGCAAATGAGGGGCTCCCCCCTAATCCAGGCAATCAAAGGACTATCAGTGGTAGATGAAAGACAGAGATCAACTATAGATGACAAAATAATTGACATCTGCATCCGTAACTACTGCTCATGTGTTTACTTGTACATCTCGCCTAAGGCGCTAGGTACGTAAAAAAGTATGACTACAACTCAGATGTTACTGCTCCTACATACAAGAGTCTGAAGACGACAAGGCTTGATCTTCTTGAGTGCGCATAAGGTCACGAGTGCCATTGCTCCTACACCCCACGCTAATGTACCGTGCTTGGTTTCTCCAGGCATGCATAAGGTCACCTTGTTGTCATTGCTCCTACGCCTCAAGAGCTAACCAAAACACTCTAAATGCGTAAGAGCGCATCCCATCTACATGACGATGCAGAGGTCGACGATGATTAAATCAAGGATTGCTGGCAATGGTGATGATCTTCGGTTGTCATTGCAGCTGTTGTTGGTGGGTTTCAACATTGAGAAAAGGAGAGAAAGAGACCAATGGGAGAGAAAAGAGGAAATTGATGTGGCAAGGAGGGGCCTCCTCGGTGGCTCGCTAAAGGTCAACAGTGCCACCAGAGAGCCTCCTCCCCTCTCTAGGATTTCTTCTCTCCTAACCCTAAGCCATAAAGATCAATGGCTCGATACCATGTTAAGAATGAGGAAAGGATTTTCCTTCTTTTTTTTTTAGAAAGAAGGAAGATTACCTAAGATCGGTAATCATCCAGTAATTTGTATTAAGTAAAAGGAACAGACTTACAAATTTTGGAGCCAAACATCAGACAACTAATTAACCTCCCTCTCCACATTTTCCACCCAGCAACGCTCCTCTCTAAAAATCTTGTCATTCCGTTGTAGCCATATGCACCATATCGCCGCAAAAACCTTTCACCCAGCCAGCCACATCCAGATCATAGTGGTCTTGGAAAGACCTCCAGAAAGATGAGAAGTTGGAGATGTCAATCATGTGAAGCCACAAAATCTACCAAATATCCTTGGAGAAAGAACAGTTAAAGAAAAGATGATCCAGATCTTCCTCGTCAGGTTGACAGAAAACACATGTGACATCCATAACATCCCTCCACCTTCGCATTAAACATTTAGTCACTAGCCACTTTCTCATAAACATCCAAAGAAAGATTTTTATCGTCAAAAGTAGCAAGCATTTCCAAATCTTTTTTGAGTCTTTCTTGGTGTCATCATTTTCACTATCAGCCGGAATCAACCTTGAATAAGCTTTCTTCACCGTGAAGATCTCATTTCTCCAACTGAAAGCATCCTTGCAATTTCTATCCGGCTTAAGATCTGAAATCACATGTAGGAGCTGCTGAAACTCCTGTAGGGTGGACTCTAAAAGCCCAAGAGGCAATCTAAAGTCCCAACTATTGTGTTGTTCATCCACTCTAGCCGTTCAACCAAAACTTGAAATCCACACCATCACCCAGGACCAGGCTTAAGTCACTGATAGAGTCATGTAACACCGATCTAATATACAACCAGAAGGAGGAAGACCCTCTCCTAAGCAATACTCGCTCGACCAAATCCATATCCACCCCATATAAGTCTCCTATAACCATATTGGCCATGGACGCATCTCTAGAGAGAATTTGCACCACCCATTTGAGTAGTAAGGCCCTGTTGAATTTGTCTAATCGTCTTACCCCCAGCCTACCTTCACATTTGGGCAGACAAATTTCATTCTAGGGAACAAGTTAGGTAAATCTCCCCACATGATCTGCACCTTTCCAAAAAAAACCTTTTCCAAATCATATCCATAGATCTGATCATTTTCTTTAGCGACCTAAAAACAGATAGGAAAAAGACCGATATGGAGGATAAGACAGATTTCAACAATACCAGACAACCTCCTCTCGATAGAAGCCTACCACTCCATGATGACAATCTTTTTGTCAATCTCTCCACCACACAATCCCAATCTGTAGCTGCAAGCCTCCTTCCTTTCAATGGCAAACCACGATATCTAATAGGCAAGTGGAACACAGGTGTCTCGAGAATGTTAGCAATCTCCCCAACTTCCCTTTTCGAAATGGAAAAAGCCACTAATAATGACTTCCTTCTATTGATCTTCAAACCTGTTATATCAGCAAAAATCCTCACCAAAGAAGAGACATGGATTGCCTCCAACCTGCCACCCTCCGCAAGAAAGCAATATCATCTGCATATTGTAATAAAAGGGTAACTAAAGTGCCATCCCTTTGAGTTGTGAATCCAGTAAACAGGTGACCTTCACATGCCTTAAAATGCCAAAGAAGCCAACGTGTCCACAGCTATATCAAAAAGCATAGGAGCTAACGAACATCCTTGCCTAACTCCCCATTGTGGTTGAGTCCAAGATCCATTGGAGCGTCCATTGACTAAAACAGAAAATGATGATGTGGTCACACATCTTTTCATCATCGGAATTCATCTCAAAGGGAAACCCCGCCTTCTCAAAATATCCCGCAAATAGGCCCATGAAATCAAATCATAGGCCTTTGAAAAGTCCACTTTCCATAAGAAAGCCAACATTCCCCTTCTTTTCCAAGCAACCACCATCTCCTCTACCAAAACACAGGGCTCATGCAAAGATCTACCCTTAATAAAAGGTCGATTGGACAAGAGAAATCAAATCAAGCAGGATGGATCACAATCTATTTGCTAAAATCTTGGCCACCAGCACATAGATAGAATTGGATAGAGTTATCTATCTGAAGTCATCAACCAATTCTGCACCTATCTTCTTTGGCAAAAGGAATAAATAAAAGTGATTTATCCTTTCAAAATGTTCATTACCTTCAAAGAATTCCCAGATCATGGCCACCACATCCCATCACACAATATCCCACATTTCCTTATAAAAAATAATCTGCAATCCATCCAGTCCAGGCAAGGCCTTAACCTTTAACCCATTCAGCATAGTAATGATTTCCTCCTCTCCCACCACGCGAACGAGATCCGCCTTCATATCTTCCCTAACCTATACCAACTCTGAGTTACCCATATGCCAATCACCACCATGTTACCTTCTAGTAAATCATGAAAGTGATTACGAAAAACATCGCAAATCTGGTTCCGATCACGTACCATAGAATTTCGAAGCTTCAAAACATTGATCATATTCACTCTCCTGTTATTAGCAGCCATGTGAAAAAAAATTGTGTTTGAATCTCCCTCTTGTAACCATAATTGTCTAGATTTCTACCTCCAGTCCATCTCCATCTTATGGTCTTCCTCCAAAACCACTGTTTGCATCTTCCTACATTCCTGGCACTCATCAGTTGTCAAACTCGCCTCCTCTCCCTATCTATCCAGCAGTGATATCCTCAATAGCACCTCCTTCCTTCTTGCTTCTCTACGTAGTCGTAAACCACGCCTAAACTCCATCATCACCTACTGGATAGCTCGTATTCTACTCGCTAATGTACGTGTAGCCGATGAACACTCCGGAGTAGCCACTCATCTGTCACGTATCATCTCCTTGAAACCTGGTTCCTTCAACCATGATTTCTGGAACTTAAAGTATGCAGCAAAGTTTGCATTTTCATTACTTCTCCATAACAACGACGTGTGACGTGTGATCCGAGAACGGTTTGTCACAAGTCGTCACCTCCGCACCATGAAAGGCCTCAGCCATAGCAATATTACAAAGAAATCCATCGATACATGATGCAGCCCCACTCCCATTCCTCCAAGTAAACCGAGACCCAGAAAGCGAAAGTTCCACCAACTCGAGCTCCTAAATTGTGTAATGAAAATCAAGCGTAGCTCTATCGCACCTCCCATCCGATTTATCTTCCATGTGGAGAGTTGCATTAAAATCTTTGTCCATCAACCATGGCCTTCCATCCACAAAATTTAAAGCCTGCGATATCTCTTCCCAAAAAATAGGTCTGGCCGAATCTTCACATGGCCCATACACACATGAGATGACAAAAGAGAAGTCATCTACTTTTCTAGTAAGAGATGCCAACAGCACCCTTCCATTAATCAAAGATGAATCAAGCTAAAAATGATCACCATGCCACAACACAAGAATGCCTCTTGATCTGCCTTCTACCTTTATTTCAAGGTATTCCGAGTATCTGTCACCACAAATATTGTTCTTCATCTCCACCGATAAAGCATCCAAATGTGGTTCCTGTAGCATCACAATATCAACCTTCCAATCAGCCAGATATCTTTTTAGAGTAGATCTCCGCTCTTCATCCCAGAGTCCCCGCACATTCCATGAAAGCACCCTAAACATTAACGGATCTGTTAAGCACCTTCCTGTGCACCTTCTTCACCCCAATAACATTTGCCACATGCCCATCAACCACCTTCGGATCCTCCTCCCCATGTTCCTCCTTGTTGTTTGAAAACTTCTTACATTTATAGCAAGTACTAAGCATCAATTTATGCTTTTGAGTGATGATTTGTGCTGAATTTGATGAACGACTAGAAGAGGACCACATTGCCACACATTTTTCGTTCCCATCAGATTTGACCTGACTACGGACATCGCTCACTTCTGTGAAGCTACCATTCTCTAAGCCCCTCGAGGGAGCATTGAAAATATACCCGAAGGCCGTTGGAATCCCAGCCACCTACATCATATCAGAAAAACCAACAGCACCCCCATGCTCTTGCCCTAAAACACCAAAAGATGGCTCCAAAGGTACGGCAATAGAGGAAAACTCACCACGACTGGACCCAATCTTGGGTCCAGCAGCCACCTACGAAGAATCCAATGATATGTCAAACAACTGATCCATGACTTTCATCATCGAGCCATGGAAATCTCAAGCATTCCCATCCGTTTGAACCACATTATGTTGCTCCTACGTGTTCACCACCTGCAACATGTCTCCAACGGGCAAAAAGGGGCCCCCACCCATGATATACGAAGAATATGAACATAGATCTTTTGAGGAGTTTGACTCACCACGTCCAGATCCATCAGCGAATCTGAATGCCACATGGTTATTGTTGGAAAAAGACTCCTCCATCTCATGTTGATCAATCGCCAGATCATTCGATCTTGTTCCCGAAGCTTTCCTCACCACATCAGCATCCTGCGATGCCTCCAACGATTTGCTTGCCACGTTAGCAGGCTAAACAGTCATCTTTTCCAAAAAATAGAAAGCCAACCTAGCCAACCGCATGCCCACTAATCTCGGGATTAGTTTTGCCAGCAATATAAGTGGTTTTGGAGCATTCGAAATCGTCCAACTGTCGCATCTTAGGTTTCCAAACTCGTCGCTATCTGTCGTGGCTTCGAGCAACAACCAACGCATCATCGCTGTGAGCTTCCACAACCACTGAAGCAGCAGGCCTCACCAATCCATCGCCTCTAACGCCTAGTCTGCTCCTACCCAGACCATCGACCACCACCTGTGAATATAAAACCCCATCGAGCAGCTTCGTTGTCACCTCTTCAAAACGAATCACACAAGCACATCCACAAAAACGAAAAATGTCCTTAATAGGCAACTTTTTTCCACTCAAAATGTTTACCTCAACCATCACAGCAGTTGCATCACCTTCATGTAGACCAATACCACGGCACAGCCTCACTCGTGCAAATGGAGAAAATAATGCATTCACTGTTCCGATCATTATTCACCTCAAAGGTATTCCAATAATGTGAAACAACGTAGAAGGACGAAATGGAACACGTTCATCAATAGCACCCTTGTAAATACTAGGGGAACTCCAACGAATTGAAAACTCATTAAAATTCAAATCTTGAAACCTCAAATGAGAGATGTCAGAAATATGCAAACCAAACAACAGTACCTTCATCTTCGCCAAAACAACCACCTTCCATTCCGACGATGTCAACTTTAACTCAGAAACAGCCAACCTAATCTAATCCAGAAGGATTTTTCTTATTAAAATAAGTAAACCATGCCCCTCTATATAGAGAGAGGATTTGGTACAATAAGGAAACACGATAACTAAGTTACTAAAAATAACACAGACTAAAATAAGAAAGACAACTAAATTTCTAACTAATTAATAGTAATTTATTTCCTAACACTCTTAATGTTAACCTGGAACTTAGGGCCCATTTATATTATGGGTTATCCCTTAAAAAAAGGGGGATAACCCCCATTTACTCGTGTTTGGGCTATAACTCAAGTTTGAGGAGGGGATAACTCTTCCCCATCTTTTCCTCTCTTCCAACATGTCAATTCAAATGGTAATAACTCCCTAATTTAGCCCCTCTTTCAGTAAACACGATCGGATAGTAACCAGTTTTCAAGTCCCTCTTGTAAACTACGTAAATATAATTCTTTTTTTTTTCTCAAGAAGATTATGACTAGTTTACTTGTGAGGTTAGGAAAGTTATATTAAGAAATGTAAAATTGATATTAACCCATAATTGTATTTACTTGCAGAATAGTGTTAACACTAATTTGTGTTTACTTGAATTGGTGTTGAGTTGTGATATTAACCATTGTGGCATTTACTTGGTAGTGGTGTTAGGAATATAAAATGTGAGGTGTGTCAGAAGCACAAGTAATATACGACTTTAACATGGATTTGATTAACACCGTTAGAAAATCTATGTTAAAGTGGCCAAACCTAGATTACCAAATGAGGGATTAAGCGGTCAATGAAACGGTTGGGGGGTTAACCACCTAAATAAATTAGGCCTTAGGTAGAGTAGAGATGGCTAAACCTGGAACCTATCGATGGGGAAATCGTAGATCACTTCGAGCTCCCCGTACTCGATCATCTCCTCCCCGAACTCCTTCGCGTTCTTCAACAGCCTCGCTACTCTCTGCCTCTTCTTCACGTTGGTGCCCTCCCCATCTTCGCCTCCGGCTACCGCCACCACCTCCTCCTCGTCCTCCCCCTCCCCCTCGTCATTGGGGTACTCCTCCTCCTCCACGGAGAAGTCCGCGGCCTCGTACTCGTCGGCGGCGACGTCCTCGTCGTCCTCGTCGTCGCTGTCGCTTGCGGTGTCCACGAGCCGCTTCTCGGCGGGGGTGGCGTCGTGGAAGGGAGGGAGGGAGTCGGGGCGGAGGAGGAGGGGGAGGAGGAACGGCCGAAGAGGGGAGGCGGCGGCGCGGTGGAGGAGGGGTGGGTGGGGGAGGAAGGGGAGGTTGCGGAGGGTTCGGGAGGGGAGGAGGGTCTGCATGGGAGCGGTCACGCTCGGAGGGGAGGTAGTGGGGGAAGAGTGGGAGGGAAGTGCGAGTGCCGACGCTACTTGGTTGCCGGGAAGGATGGTGATGGAGGGACGAGTTTTTTTTTGTTACATTATCTTTGTTTTCCCTTTTCGATGATTTTTTTTTTTTTTTTAAAAAAAAGTGAGATGGGATGGCTTACGCGCATGCCTCCCCTTATCCGAGTACGAGAACTTGCAGGCAATGGCCGGACTTTTTATCCCTAGCATGAATACGTGTAGCTATGTTATTTTGTATGAGAGCATAGCTTTTATAAAATAACAATGTTAAATAAGGTGGGAAGTTAGGGTTGTATGTGGATTTTTTTATTTTATCTTATTGAAAATAGATCACCGTTAATAAAAATAAAGTGATTGCAAGGTTGCAAAACTCTAGGGAGGGAAGGAGGAAGGACAAATCGAAACATCCCCTCAAGAGAAGGGGGCACGTTCCGAAGGATGGGGGAACTTCGAATGTAGAAATTACAAAATTAGAATCAAAAAATTAAAACTAAACAAAGAATAAAGGAGTGCTCGTAAGATAGCTTATGGTAAATAATATAAGTTGCTCCATGTCGTTGGATGACAAAAGGGCCACCAAAGACAAAACCTCGACGATCGATCTGATCAGCACTAATGAGAACTCGGATAATTGGAAAACAAAATGAGTCGGTGACAATTCAATCGTGAGTAGGTACGGTATCAAGCGTGGTCCAGGCGAAGAAGCTACGGGGGTGGGAAATGAGTCCCATGAAGAACAACCTAAGCAAACCATCATCAACATCAAGCCAACATTAGAACTCCTTTTACCTTTTTTAAGTCCAAACTCCTCAAGACGAATGCAAACTCTAATCTTGCAAGAAAGCAACTAGAAGAAAGGAAACCACCTCGAAACTCCACGAATAACCATTAACATTAAGCACGAAGTCAAATCTTCAGTATAGCTCAAAAGGGAGGCTAACAGGAATCCAAGGGGCCTCACTTGAGGTGTAAGGCGCCATCTTGACCCACTACCCAAAAAACAAAGCACAATTGAGAAGATACGAACAGAACTAAACATCAACGTGCTCAAGAGAAGCAAGACATGACAAGGAGAGGACCATCGGCAAGGACCACCCACAAGACCAAGTCAAAGTCATGGACAACCATGATAGCAAACCTTGAATTCGCCCAAAGAAGCTTTATTGGGCTAGAAAAGAGAAAGCAACTTGACGATGAATGGAGAAAGGCCTAAGCTTGAGGGTCAACGTAGGAATGGGGCGAAGGGGGAGTGGAGATCCCACAGTAAGGGAGAAGTTGAAAAATGAGACCTCTAGCACGAGGAAGAGGGAGTATGCAGAAGGTCAACAAGACGAGAGGCGAAGGGGGACCCTCGATCGACACATCAAGGCCATTCAGGGGCCTCAATCAAGACATAAGCAATGCTAGAGTTTCAAATGGGAGAGGGTGTTTCCAGTGGGAAGGGGGAGAGGGTTCTCTTTTTCATGGGGTCGTATGCGAATCTTAAACTTGACTTCTTTGCATAATAGGTGATGAGGTATGTCTCACCATAGCTAAAATGCCTAAGTTAAGATAGAAACTAGGTTAAACATTACATTATTAACACAAAAAATTGGTTAACTATGAAAATTAATAGAAATGACCTAAAACAACAAATTGATGTTAAAAACACATTATTAGGTCACAAAATGAGATATTCTATTACTAAATGTAATTTGATGATCCAATTTCAAATTTAACACATATTTGATTTCAAAAGTTCAAATTGAAAGTAAAACCAAGTTCCTAAATGTTCAATTAAACTTCAATAAAAACTTTATGGCATTCGAACATCATTAGGGCCTTGCATCCTGACATTACAAATAGGTCCTTCATCCTTGACGTTTCCATAAGCCAAAAGCTTCCAAGGACCTTTTTGTAAGCAACAAGGGACTGCTTTGACCTTTTTTTCTGCCACTTATGGACTTAAAAGCAAAGTTCACACCATTTCTCCCATTTAGACTGGTATGCAAATTACCCAACGCACCTGCAGCTGCAGGTGCACTGTTCACCGCGAAGAACATACACCATCATGGCTGTCGATTCCTTACACCCATGATCTTGCGGTCAATCCTTGTTCAAATTTTGCGCATGCTCGCGCATAATATCACCTCTCATTCTGGATCCCATATAATGGTGCATTCTTTATTTGAAACTTCCTGTGCCCCTCTTTCACTCATCCACCATTAAAACCCTACGAGACTAATCTCACCATTACGCTGATTTGATTCACTCTATGGCCTACTTAAGCATACCCCTGAGCTCGCGCGACGCCCATCAGCTCGCTCCCCTTGAGCTTGATCATCATCTACCCCTCCAGGACACTTCCTTCCTTGATGGTCGATGACAGAGTCCATTGCTCTCCCTCCATTCGTCGCCTTCAACTGTTGGCTGCTGGCCCTTGAGTCTCCTTCCGCTGGAGGTTCCTCCCATTTCATCCTCTTCAACCACCGGTTATAGATCCCAGAGAATCACCTTCTCCCCTTAGATAGATTTCCTGCTTTCATAGATTAGGTTTTACTGCTTTGATAACTAGAATTATTGATTCTTAGTTTAGTTTAGATTAGTTAGAGTAGCAATCACTTATTGATCTAATCTGAATTAGATTAATTAGAAGTAGTTTAGTGTAAATTCGATCTCGCTCTCTTTGATTATATCATATTAGAGAGGCATTTTTCCACCTTTGCTCCAATCCATAAATCTCCCTCTTCACTTCACGATCCACATTCACAGATTTACCCATCATTTCAGTCGCCCAATCACTTCATTCATTTGAGCTAATTTGGATATGAAGCTCTCTAGCTTTCAGATCCAAATCATGCTAGAAATCACTTGAGGGTGATCTCATCCATCTCGTTAGAATGCAATCACTCTCATTGCATTTTGATTTATGCTTATTTGGTTGTTTGGATCTTGTTTGAGTTTTGGAGTTGAATGAAGATTTTTTTATGGAATCATGTATTAATCAAATTTAAATGATCGAATTGAGCCGATATTTGTTTTATTGGATTAATGGTGTTGGCCATGAATTGTTTTTATTGGATTTGAACTGAGAATAGTGTTTATGTCCAAAATTTTCATCCAAGACTTTAAGTTTTGTTCTTCAATGATAGCTATAGCCAAGGTGTTAGGACCCACGGCATCAAACGTCTTTTAAGACGTCTGAGAGTAGGTCCAGACATCTGGCAAGACGTCTGGACGCCTTCCCAGACGTTTGGAATTTAATTTTTGCGCCGTACGATTGCGAGTCTACGCACATGCGCACGCAAACTGAACCTGTCACCCTCTTTTCTTCTCTCTCTTCCCTCCCCGTCCAACAGGCGCCTTCTTTTTCTTCCTCTCTCTCTTCCCTAGCGCCTTCAAATATCCTCCTCCCTTTCCTCTCCCTCACCACCACTCCACCATCTCCTCCTTCTTCCAGTGACAGCATGAGAGTGAGAGAGTGAGGGCAGCAGCTGCTGCCGGGTGCGCGTGGGGAGGTGGAGGTGCAGCAAGAGGGAGAAGAGGTGAAGCACGTGAGGAAGAGAGGGCGAGCTCGCCGGAGCAGCCCAAGGCCGCCGCCGGCGAGCGCGCAGCGGGAGCGTGGTGCTGGGGAAGTTGCCCTGGTGCTGCTGCAGCTCAGACAGCAGGCGAGTGCGGTGCGGCATGGCAGTGCGCAACAGGCGGAGGGCGAGGAGGTCCTGATTCTGGGAAATTTTCCCAAAATTAGATTTCTAGACCTACGTCCAGACGGCGCGGGGGACGTCTGGAGTGAAATCCAGACGTCTGAAAGGTATTATTTTCCTCAACTTCTTCCCTTCTGCGGATGCAGCCATGCAAGCCATTCCGCTGAAGGTTCTGCCTTTTTGCCGTGTTGAGATCGGTTGCGTACGCGTGCAGGTGTCGTTCGGGAAGGCGCAATGACACTCCCTCCCACACAGATTGGACGTTTGGGCACAGCACCAGACGGCAGAGAGAGTCTCCAGACGTCCGGAGTGACTGTCAGACGTCTGGAACTAGGTCCAGAGGTTTAGCGGGATCCTGGACGTCTGAAGAACAGCGCAGAAGTGAGGTATGATCTGAACCATCGTTTAAGACGTCTGGAAGGTGTTCCAGGACTGGAAAACTAGATTGAATGATAGATCCTAGGGTATGGCATGAATTTTAGGATCGGAAAACTAGATTGAATGATAGATCCTAGGGTGTGGCATGAATCCTAGGGACAGAAACACTGAAACGAATGTTGTAAATGCATGAATTGCAGTCTTGGAAAAGTGGATAGAATAATGATAATTGCCTGAAATTGGATAACAGTTGCTTGTATATGAATGGATATTAACTGTTGGGAACATGGGCTATATGAAAATAAAGATGAAATGATGAAACCTAAATTGGCTTGGTTAAAGAAATATGAGCATGAACCCTACAGGGAATTAGAAGTAGAGCTCTTGAGAGGTAAATGGAATGGAATTGGGGAAGTGAGTTGGCCCTTAAGTACGGAGTACCAAGGAGAGAGACTGTCCCCCCTGTTTAGTGCAGAGCGGAGCTAGCCGCCCCAGGGACCTGGGGTTAGGTCTGGCCACTTTGTACTGACTTTTGGCCCTCGCGTACACAGTACCGGGGAGAGCTACTAGTGTAGGTGTTAGTTCAACTACTCATATATAATATTTTGATGATTTTACAAAATGAAGAAAATGAAATAATAAATAAAGCGTAGCATATTGTTTTCTCTCTATAATAACATATTTGCAGGATTTCAAAAAGCTTTCCAAGACGGGAGATTAAAAGCGTGAAGACGAGTAGCATAAGTATTAGGTCTTAGGCTTTTTTCATGTAAACTTTCAAAGGTTGTAATTTTCATCTTATTTGAGTCTAGAAATATTGTAAAGAGCCCCCAAACATAACCTATAAATAGCTAACTTAGGCTCTCTACACTTAGGATAAATTAGAAACAAAAAAACCCAACACTTATACTTTTATCAGACGTCCAGTAAAAAGTCCAGACGTCTGATTTTCCATCATAAGACATCTGACATGTTTATCAGACGTCTAATTTCAAATATCTCTGCCTTTGTCCATCTCCTCATAAACATCAGTCGAAGGACTTCACTTTCAGACGTCGATAACCGTTCACAGACGTCTAATTCTTTACCCAGACGTCCTCATACTAACCGTTAGACTTTTCGTAGGCAAAAACAATTTCCAGACGTCTTGACACACTTCCAGACGTCTGTCTTTGAACCGTTGGCCATGATTTTCTGTGCGTATCTCTCTACGGCCACATAATCTTTTGGCAGAAGTAGGAAGGAAGAGTATTTAGGTTTCCAGACGTCTGGTAATGTCCTCAGACGTCCATAACGACGTCTGATCCTTTAAACCTAGAACCCTGTTTGGATCCGATGATAACAGGAACGAATGCACCATTCATTAGACGTCCAGTAAACTAATCAGACGTCTTATGACATAATATCAGACGTCCTTCTTTTGATCCAATAGAGTCCGTTAAGGATGTCCTGCAAGATTAGACGATCATAGGAAAAATCAGACGTCCTATAAGACGTCTGATCCTATGATTAGACGTCTGATGTTGCTGTCAGAATCATCATTACCCTGATTTTGTGTGGATTTCGTCCTAAACTCTTGGGATTTGTCTCCAACGGCTAGAAGAGCTCTCCCAAGTGTTCTTGAAGGTTCCAAACTTGCCTATAAATAGACTACAACTCTTCTTTGGCAAAACACACCTCTTGAGATACAATTCCATTAGAAAAATCTCTTGCTCACTACTCTAAGCTCCATCTTGCCCTTGTGCTGTGCTAATACTCTGATCAAAGGGCAAATCCATACTCCCGGCTCGCTCCGTTCTACAAATCATCAGGGAGTTCTTTTCATGCTTAGTAGATAAGAAAGCAACTAAATTAATGGGGTGCTCTATAGGTGTTATTTTTACTTGTTAATTTCTGTATTTTGGGTATCCGGCCTGTCGGGTCCCCGTCTCTTCATCTTGAAGAGAGAAACCTCCGTTTAGGGATCGAAGGTGGGAATTGTAATTGAGGTACACTACCCTCGTTTAAGTAGTGTGGTTAGTGGATTGATCACCTTGTGATCGAAAATCCTAAGTCAAGAGATTGGCTTAGGTGGTGGTTTTCACCCATCTTGGGTTTCCACCTAAAAATAATTGAGTATATTGTGTGATTGAATTTGTTGTATTACAATACTATATAATTTCACTATTCACCCCCCCTCTAGTGCAATTTCAGTAGGGAGAGCACTAGCCACCCCACGGGCCCCGGGGTTCTGCTAGCCTTCCTACATCGACTTGTTAGGCCCACTAGGCAAACCAGGGTAGTCAGGCGAGGGTGCGCGGACTGTGGAGGGGCAAGACGCCTACTTGGTTACTGTGGATGAGCTGGACCCCTGTTGCTGAAAGGGCTCTACCCTATACTGGTTGCGTGCTGTGCTTTGGGGCGCACCCATTAACGGAAACGACTGACTGTGTGCCAGTGCGGGGTAGCTACCCGTGCGTTTATCACGCGTGCCGTAGTCACTGTTACGTCTGTCAGTGACCTTGGGGTGGTTGACTGAGGGTAGGACCACCATGGGGGACTCTCCCGACCAAGAGAGCACCACGTGCTACTACTTTTTGGAAAAGACTGCAATCAAGATCGTTTCCACGAGGAACATTCGAGATCAAGAGAAAGATCTGAGAAATAATTCGAGAACAAGTAAATAGAAGAATAAAAAAGAAACTAAAAACAACAGCTACTTGTCCACTTTTACTGTTTTTCTTAGCTAGTTGGTTGCCACTTTACTCAGCGTTTCACTGACGTGCCACCTTTGTCACCTTTTCAGGACCAGGTATTGAATAGCCAGAGCCTGCGGCTGCAGAAGGTGCTGGGCCTAGTAGAGCCCAGTAGTTTTACTTATGTTGTACCTACTGTACCGTTTCTTCTGCTATAGTGAGTATTTTCTGTTACAATTGTATTCTTTTATTGTAAACATCATGTTTATGTACTTGTTTAATTTTCTACTATTGTGGTGGTATATACTGCAGTAGTTCTTTCCTTTACTGCTGTACTTTATTACTGTTAGCTACTTGTATTGTGAATGTGATTTATTTTACTGCGTTTTGGTTACTTTCGTGTTGGACGACTGGGTCTTGAGATCAGTCAAGTCAGTCCGATTCTCGTGTCCTGTAGGGATTCGGGAACCAGGTCGTAACACAAGGACAATCAGTTGTACTAATTTGAGGCTCTAACAATGATTCAATTGCTTTCTACGAATTACTTAACCTTCCTGGACACTAATTAATGGTGTGCAGGAACTATAAGTGATTATATCACCTTAGTGATTCAAGATTAAAAGGCCCAATCTAAGCAACATTTGATTTTCACTTTGAAATGATTTCTGAGTTTCAAAAATGGTTTTAATCTGATCTGCAAAAGTTAATTGAGATTTGAGATGGTTTCATAAAGGTCTAGAAATGGCTTGAGTTGATTTTGATGTCTATTATGGTCATTTACTTATACACTATCTGTAGTGTGAAGTAACAACCATATTAGGATTCTTTTTGAGGTTATCAAACTTTTGACTTGGTTTTAAGAGAATTTGAGACCTTTTGACAAATGTTTGTGATGAGTAGAATGTGAGTTTGAAAGATTAAAATAGGATGAAATTAATTTAGTTGATGATCTAGCAACAGCACTTCTCTGTCTGATCAGACAAATTTTTGAAGGAATTTGTGAAGAATTGATTTTCTGGGATTGAGTGCTCCTTAGATCCTCTAAGGATGATTATTTTTAGAGCTTTAAATGGGCTTTAATGGCTCAATTTTTAGTAGCTTCAACTGCTGGATTTTTAAAGAATAACAACAACATGAGTTGTTGAACTTGATGGCAGCTTGGAAGCAACCATTGCTGCTGAACTTGAGAAGCTGAAATATGAAAAGCAATAACTCTTAGCTATTGAAATTTAGCATCTACAGCAGTGGCTGCTGTAGCAATAGATTAGCCCCTGTTGGCTGGGTTTTTGGTTGGATTTGAGAGTCTGATGAACTATAGGTGAAGTGTATCCTTAGAACTTCATGTGAACAAGCATTCATGTACAATTAATTGAGTTAAATTTGATGGAATTGCTTATAATTCATATATGTAAGTAGCATGTTTGTGTGATTTCTATCCATATTTGAGAATTAATGAAAGTTGAAGTGAGAATCATGTTTTATTACTCATATACCTTTCTTTAGATATATTGAATGTTTTCAAATGCATGAACCCAGTTTCCAACCCTTGAAAACCAATTTTAGGTCTTAAGTTCGTGTCAAAATATCCTTTCAAGGCCTAATTTAGGTGGACTTGTAAATAAATAAAACTCATGAAAAATCACAAAAAAATAAAATAAATCTGTTTTGAGTAAGATTAGGTATTTTTTTAGATGTTAGCCAAGTTTCAAAGTATTCTGAATCCCAAACTTGGTAAAATATATCAATCAGTATACTTTGGAATTTAATAAAAGAAACTAAGTTCAAAATACCAAAAAGAACTCTTCCTCTCTCATCTCATCCTTTCTCTCCCATCCCCTACCTCTCTTATATATATAAAAACTATAAAAATTAGAAAACACAAAAAAATACTCAAAAATACCTTGTACATTGTATTTATACTTGTAAATATAATTTAAAACTAAGCTATATGTATATATTGTAAAATATATAAATAATGTATATAAATAACTTATATATGTGTTCTATATATTAAATTAAGTATTTAGAATGATTTATTGTATATATAACTTTATTGTATTATTATATATTAATTTATATTAACTAAAATGTATATTATCATAAGTAATTATAAAAACCTATGTATATGTATATAATTATATCTAATACTGCACATACGTATTTAACTAAGTATTATATCCTATACCATACCTATAAATTAATTTAATCATGCATTTATTGTGGATAATTAAGTTGTTAAGTTAATTAAGTATATTATTAACTTAAAATAAAATAAATTAGTAAATTAAGTTATTAATGAAGTAATTAATATTGTACCTGTACATATAGTAAGTTTAAGTATATTCAACCTATTTATACTGTATTTGTAGTATACTACAGTATTTATAATACTAATATGTATATAACTATTTAAAACATGTATATAAATGTAAATAAATTAAAATAAAGTCTCTAAAACAAATTAAAAATATGTAATAAATAATTTATTATGTTAATTAACTCTGTAAAAAGTCAATTTCGTAATTAAGTTACTAATTTAAACTTTAATTAAGAAATTAACCCTTAAATTAACATGCATAATTTCCTAACTTTAACTAATTTTAATACATATTTAAATAACTTATTTTCCTAAATTAATTACAGAATTATGTAGACCTATATTAGGACTTTGTAAATATATAATTTATTTGTAATTTAAAATTATTTATAGCTCTCAAATCGAGGGCCAAATCTTTGAAATCAACGCAGATCCGAGCACTGCACAATGCTTAAATGGGTGCTAACTTAGTGCCACATCGGTTCAGTAAACTGCTCGACGTTATATAATATGAATGAGCGTCGACGACCACTCAGTCGTCAGCGCTCAGCGCACATACACCATACCTATTACCGCTCATCTCTCTGAGCATGATATTGGTATAGTGCATGGGCAAGGGGCTTGTACTGTAGCTGGGCCATTGTGGGCCTAATATTGGGTCTGAAATTGAACGAAAATGTACCTAGTGAATAGGCTGCTGTGAGTGAGAGAGAGGTCCTAAAAATTGACTAAATGTTGAGTGAGTGTTGTGGTTGTGTGTGTGCATACTTGTATATATGTAGAAGTATATGTATATGTATATATATATATGTGTGTAGTATATTATAATAGATATGTATATATATAATAATTAAATTGTATGTATATAAATAAAACTATAAAGCTTTGGTGACAGTTATATTCGTCACTGTAGATATGTATATAGGTTAGTAATCAAATTCTTTTACCTTTACGTTATATACATATTTTACTAAGGGCTATACTGACACATACATACGTTACTGTATACATAGAATATGTTACTAAATATATTAGTATGTTAATACAACTTAATATAGTACACGTTAGTAATTATTTTTGTACCTATATTTAGGTATTGCTTAGAGTAGTTGCACATAACAACTTAGTGTAGTATTAATTGGTTGTTTATGTTTGTTATTTGTAAATTTGTTTAAGGCATTGTAGGTAGAATTAAGTGATTCTTTTATACATAATTAATCAATTCAATTCATTAATTAATTCAATGATTTATTTTGTAAATAAAATTAACATTTTTGGAACATAGATAGTGATGTATATTAATAACTGTCTCCCAGTGAAATACTTAGAATAAACTAGTAAAATTTAAATAAATAAATAAAATGACGCGATATCTGTTTGCATTATAACAAATATATTATAATAACAACATTCAAAACACTATTTTTATTGCAACACGATGTCAATTTAAACGAATGTATCGAGTCGAACTTAGAGGAGTGAGTTTAAAAGAATGTATCGAGCTTTGATAAAGATACAAGAATAAATGTGTAGTTATTTAGTTGAGATTATCTTTTTTACAAAAAGGAAAAATAATTGGTGTGACTAATGAAAAGGTATACATTACTTGGTACTGCATGGTACTTGTTGAAGGATGTGTTTGATAGTGAACTCGAGCAAAGTGGTTGTGTTTAGTAATATGATGTCCTTATCCAAAACGAAAGTTCATGATTAGATCATTATATCTTTGGTGAGTGTGAGAAATGATTAGTTGGGGTTAGTATATGTCAAAAATGGAAGAACATTTGGAAAGACTAGTGCCTCACATCTAAAGAATGGATGTTTTTACAAAAGCTTGTTAATCATGTGCTACTTTTGAATTTTATATTAATTGGTTTGGTAAGGTAACAAAACCACTGTGGTATGTGCAATGGGCACATGTAAAGTTTTGGATGTCTATATGATTAGTCAATTATGCTAGGACATTTAATTTGGTGTGTAAATCCAAATAGATAAAATCTCTACTTAAATTCTGATTTGAATTGATGAAAAGCAAATAGAAACAAAGAGGGATTTTCAAAATAGCATATAGCATGATTATGAAGACCTGTTCTATTCTGCACCTTTTAAGACGTCTGGACTGTCAGTCAGATGTTTAGTCAGACGTCTGGATCCATTCCCACACGTCTGGAAATTGAAAATTTTGTATGCATACTCGCGTCTGCGCGCTGGCTGTGCGCAGACAAACTCCTTTTTCTTCTCTCTCTCTCTTCTCTCCCCCACAAGAACCCTAGTGCACTCCCTATATAACCCCTCTCCCCCCTTCCTCTCTTCCCCACTCCACCACAGCCACCTACCTTCCTTCCTTCCTCTGCACTGTAGCGAGAGGGGCGAGGGCGAGAGAGGGCGCGAGAGCGAGCGACAAGGAGGAGAGGCGACGTGAAGAGAGGAAGAGCTTGAGCTCGCGAGCTCATGGGAGCTCGCACGGTCGGAGCAGCATGTGCGGGAGGAGGAGCGCGTCGGGGGAGACATCCCCAACACTTTGCTACAGCCGGAGCTGCAAACGAGGAGATGCCACTGCTGCGCGCGGCGAGAGGAGTAGGAGATTGGTCTGGTAGTGGGATTTTCCCAGAATCAGGTTTTAGGCGTGCCGTCTAGATGACGGGTTGGACATCTGGTGACGACACCGGACGTCTGAAAGCAGAGCTTCACGAAGGTACGTTCCTCTTGCGGTTACAGCCATGCAGGCCGCACCGCAAAGCCAATCTGTATGGCTAAAAGTGGGTGATTCATCTGTTGCGTGCAGGGATATCTTCGGGAAGGCGCAGGGCACACCCTCTCACGCGTTTCGGACGTCTATACAGCTTACCAGACGACCGGAAGCACTCCCAGACGACTGTAGGAGAGGTCGGACGTCTAGAGTTGGGTCCAGACGATCAAATGGGGGTTTTGGACGTCTGAAGTTGACGCAGAAACTTGAGGTGAGACCCTAGTGACTTTTAAGACGTCTGGACCTTGTGCCAGACGTCTGATTTAGGTCTGCAGTTCTGTTTTTGACTCATTTAGGGTTCATTTGAGCTCTGTTTTATGCAAACAAGATATCCGTGGTTTCATTGTGAGTTCCTTTACATGTTAGAAAGCCTTATATATTGTTCTGAACATTCCGTTATGGTATGTCTCTTGGCATAGGATTTCGATATGTTGCGTGTTCTAGGCCTACAGAGGCACGTGAGCTTGCCGTTCGAGCTCCCAGTACTCCCGGATTATCTAGTAGAGTGGTTTCCCCTATTTTTAATTATAAAACATGTAAACAAATGGGTGAAAAAGAATGACTTGTAAAATAAAATAATTGGAAAAGATAAATTACTTGTTAGCTTTTACTACTTTAGTTAGTTTGGTTACCACTCTACTCAGCGTTCGCTGACTCTGTTTTACTCGTACCACTTTACAGGTCCAGGAGTTGAGCAGCCCGAGTCGCCGGCTACAGATGGTGTTAGGCCTAATCAAGCCCAGCAGTAGTTTCCTGTTGTTGTACTTTCTTTTTGTTAGTGAGTTCAGACTGTTGTTACCGTTTCTGTTTCTGTACTTTGTTTCCGCTTTACTGTTGTAGTGGTGATATGTACTGTTAGCAGCTTTTACTTCCTTTACTACTTGTACTCTTTTACTGTTAGTTACTTAACATAGTGAACGTAGTTTACTTTTCTACTTTTTGGTTATTTATTGTTGGACGACTGGGTCTTGGAATTAGTCGAGTCGAGCTGGTCTCGGGTCCTGTAGGGATTCGGGAACCGGGTCGTAACAATGATTCATCATAGTTACCCGGCCAGGTACAAGAGAAAGCAAAATATACTAAACCTAATCCTTATCAACGTCTAGCTTTGATTGTTGGATGCATAAATTTTGCCAAAAAGTAAAAAAATGCACATTGTAACATACTTTGCGACGTGCATCTCCCACTCAACAAAGCACTCCGGTGTATTTTTATTTTCAACCGATGTGTTTTGATTTCACATCGGTTGAAAATGAAAATACATCGATATATTTTAGTTTTTAATCTTTGGAAAATGAGCTTTACTTAGAAAGTAAAAAGTAATTTTCACCTATAGATTTTTGGTATAGTGTTTTATGTTTATGGAAAGTAATTTTACCTATAAAAAATGATTTTTCATTTAAAAAGTAATTTTTTACATTCGGATGAAAAATTACTTTGCATAAGTAAAAACTAGTTGAAAATCAAAATACACTAATTATCGATGTATTTTGATTTTTAACATTTAGAAATCAAAATATACCAATTGAAAATCAAAATATACCGATATATTTTATTTAGCAGAAGGTATACATTACAAAATATGTTACCACATACATTTCCCTACTCATACCCATTGGTTTTGATGGTCTGGTGACAGGCGAATGGGTGGATGAAGCTTCATATATATAAGCCTAAGATGGGTCTTTCGAGGAGGCTTTTATTTAGGAGGTCTAAGCAGGGATAAAAATGTAAGTGAAATTGATTTGTTTGTCCTTCTGTTGAATTTGGATGTCTGAATTCGTTTATCTTTTTGAATTAAAGTACATATTACGTGAAATCTAAGTTTTATTAGATATATAGTCACATATAATTCTAAAATTTAGAATCGGATAAGAATTAGTTGTTCTATAAATAAAAAATACATTATCCGAGAAGTAAATATCTTTTTACATAATTATTGTGATATAAAGTGTCTACTCTTGTTCAAAATTCTTAAGTAAATTGACCTAATCTATGATAGATTTATGTTTGGGAAACTATATCGGCCACACAATATATTCTTAAAAATATTGAAACTCCTACTAGGTATATCAAGCCTTTATTTATATATAACGTTGAGTAAATATCCAATGAGGGACAAAGATAATTATACTTGCAATGTTATAGTTTTGAGCCCACACCTTATTGTAGAAATATAAAAGCTAAAATCATATCAAAATTTTATTATTAGAAAAAATTGTTGCAATGCGAACGTGAGAGAGATAGAGTTCGAATTGGAAGAATAAAAATGAACAGTGACACGACTAACATGCATGATATCTATTCAACGATTATTTATATTATATGTGTTACGATCCGATTTTTGAATCCTTACAGGACATGAGATCGGACCGACTCGATTGATCCCAAGATCTAATCGTCCAATGAGAAAGTAACCAAAAAACAGTAAAATAACCCACATTCACCATGCTAGCAACTAACAGTAACAAAGTACAATAGTAAATAAGTAAAACTACTACAGTACACACCACTACAACAGTAGGAAAGTAATGGGTACAGGAATATAATGTGCAGAACGAAAAAGTACAGAAATATAAAAGTACAAGAGGCTACCAACTACTACAAACGAGTACAAAAGAAAGCTACAACTACTAGGCTCTACTGGGCCCAGCACCCTCTGCAGTCGTAGGCTCTGGCTGCTTGACACCTGTACCTGAAAAAGGTTGTGAGTACACAAAATCAGCGAACGCTGAGTAGAGTGGCAACCAACTACTAAAGAAGTAAAGGTGGAAAGGTAGCTATTGTTTTTCAATTTTTTTCTTTCTTTAACTAATTATTCTTTCTTTCACCACTTGGTTTAATTATTAGGTCTCTATCTTGATTTCGAATGTTCCTCGTGGGAACGATCTCGATTGCAGTCTTTTCCGAAGAGTAGAAGTAGCACGTGGTGCTTTCCTGGCCGGGAGTCCCCCGTGGTGGTCCTACACCCAGTCAACCACCCCAAGGTCACGGAAAGACGTAGCGGTGCCTACGGCACGCGCGATAAACGCACGGGTAGCTACCTCGCACTGGCATGCGGTCAGTCGTTTTTGTTAATGGGTGCGCCCAAAGTACAGCATAGAACTAGTATAGGGCATAGCCCTCTTAGTAACAGGGGTCCAGGCCCTAAGAACCAAACAGGGGTCTCGCCCTTCCACAGTCCGCGCACCCTCGCCTGATTACCCTGGTTTGCTCAGTAGGCTTAACAAGTCAGTGTAGGGTAGCTAATTGAACCCCGGGCCCTGTGGGGTGGCTAGCTCTCTCCCTACACTAGTAGCTCTCCTCGGTACAGTGTACACGAGGGCCACCGAGTCGGTGCAAAGTGGCCAAACTCACCCCGGGTCTCAACCCGAAAGGCGGCAAACACCCCTCTACACTAAGAGGTAACATGCGCTTCCCTTTGTACCATGTACTCAAGGGCAAGCACACTTCCCAAAGCATTTCCAGATCTATTCCATGTATTTCCAGGAGCTCAACTCCTATTCCCCGTAGGGTTCATGCTCATATTCCTCAGGCCATTCTATACCAGGTTTCATCATTTTTATTTCCATTCTCAGGTAATTCGTGTTTCCAACATTCACCTTTCCATTTCCGAGTTATATACATGCAGCTCATATTATGTCATTTCATGATACGACAGGAAAGATACATTTAGTAGTTAACTAACACAAATATTATACATTTCGCAAGCAACTGTTATTCATTTACAGGCAATTATTCTCATTATATCTACTCATTCAAGACTACAATCCATACATTCAATACCAACATTCTAGTGTTTCTAGTCCTAGGATTCATGCCATATCCTAGGATATAATCATTCATTCCACACATGCATTCAGGTTTGTAATTAAACTAGGGGAAGCCACTCTACCAGTAAACCTAGGAGTAATGGGGGCTTGATCGGCAGGTCCACGTGCCTCAGCAAACCCCAAATCCGCAACGGAACGAGGTCCTATCACAAGGATCAACACAAGGGACTACTCAGAACAGTATAGAAAGTATTCCAACAAGTAAAGAAAAACATACAGGAAACAACGGTATCTTAATTGCGGAAATCGGACTTCAAACGGATCATAAACGGGTCAAAAACAGTAATTCTGACTCAAATCAGACGTCTGAAACACCTTCCAGACGTCTTAAAGAGTCCAGAGTTGTACCTCAATTCCTGCGCCACTCTTCAGACGTCCAGGAACTCCGCTGGACCGTTTGGACCTAGTTCCAAACGTCCGACCACCTCTTCGGACGTCTGGAAACGCTTTCCGTCGTCTGATGCCTCGCCCAGACGTCTGAACTGCGTAGGAGGGCGTGTCCTGCATGCGTCAACGAAAATCCTGCATGGACGTTCCAGAAGCGAATCCTGCATGCGTCAATGAAAATCTCCTCAATATGGCACGAAACAGTGCTTCGATGGAACGGCTTGCATGGCCGTATCCGCAAAGAAGGTGTACGTCGCGAAACTTACCTCTCAGTTGTCTGGAACCTCCTCCAGACATCGTATATGTCTTCTGGACGTCGATCCAGACGTCTGATTATGGGAAAAACCCACAATCAGAGCCTGTCTTCGCCTTCTCGTGCCACGTGTGGTCGCGCCGCGTCCACTCGCCTGCTACTCTGGCTGCAGCAGTGTCGGGGAGGACCTCCCGGCGCATCTCTCCGCCTCGCGCATGCGTCGACCGGCTGTGAGCTCTCCGATGAGCTCCCACACGAGCTCGCGCGCTTGCTCTCCTCTCTTCCCCTCGTTGCTCCTCTCCTCCCATGCTGCTCACGCTCGTGCGCTCGCTGCTCTCACTGGAGAAAGGAGAAGGGTGGCTGGAAGTGGGGTGAATGAGGGAGAGGAGGGGGGTTTAAATAAGGTGCTGGGTTAGGGTTTGCATAGGGGAGAGGAGAGAGAAGGAGAAGAAAACGAGGTTGCGTATTGTCTACGTGTAGTACGTGGGTAAACGCGAGGACGTATTCGAAAATTTCGATTTCCAGACATCTGACCAGACATCTGACCCAAAATCCAGACGTCTTAAAGGACTCTAACGGTAGAATCTTAACAATATGTAAGACATTATCACTCAATAAATTAAATATATCGATTTATTTTAATTTTTAATCAATATATTTTAATTTCAACCAGAAATACTAATTGAAATAGGCATTCCTGGCCAACAAAATACATCGGTACATTTCATCTTCAACCATTGTGCTTTCATTTTTTATCGGAATACACTGACTATAAAATCAAAATACACTGGTACATTTAGTTCTTCATCGAAACATAACAGTTGGAAATTAAAATACACTGATTGAAAGGTAAATAAATATCCCAACACAACAAAATATACTGGTGTATTTTTATTTTTAACTAATGTGTTTAAAATCAAAACACACCGCGTGATATATTTTGATTTCCAATCATTGTCTTAGATTGAATTTATATAGTGAAACTTTGTATATGTATTATTTCATACTCTTGTAAAAATATACTTAATATTATATCTAATAAAAGAGTACAAAATGATGAAATCGATGGTAAATATGAAATTTCAAATGGATGTACATAATAAATAATGTAAAAGGAAAATGAAACACAAGAAAAATAAAAGAAAAATAGTTAAGAGAGAGAACACTGGAGAGAGAGCTCGAAAACTGGAAAATAAACAAAACGCAGAGAGCACAAATGTTCATTGTGCCGACAAAAGTAAGAAAAAGATATGAACAGTATCAAAATTAATGACCAGTGCCATATCAACGATAGTTATATATATATATATATAAAAGATTTGTATCAAGTTCTCTAAGGTGGGTAGCAAAAAGTCATGTCGATTTTTGAGGGCCGAGGGCCTTTTTTCCTTTTTTTTCCCTTGCTCATCCCTTCGATGTTGGTCCTTTTAGGAAAATGTTCACAATAATCCTCTCTGCTCTCATTATAGTTTTCCGGAGGGTCTCTTTTTTTAGAAGGTCCTTGTGTTTTAGAAGATGGTGACCCTAACGAATGCAAAACAATTTATTGCCCAAAAGATACACTCGTAGTATTTTGCAAGCGTTATATAATTCCTTCACCGTGATCATGAGATGAGCTCTTGTTTCACACAAGCACACACACGTACATAAACAATACTTAAAGAATGTCATTTGAGCAACCAATATGGACCAATAAATATTTATCTTACATAGAAAATTAAAAGTTACTGAGTACAACTCGAGTTCACATTCGTTAGAATAGCAATTTTCATAAATAAATACGAGAGAGACCAGGTTAGAATATTCTCATAATATTAAAAAATACCTTAAATGGTGCATTGAAACCATATGTAACACAGGTAATAACAAGATCGATTGTGAAAGAAGAAAAAATTCTAAAATTACTGCAAGCAGTCCCTTAATTAACTGATGAATAAACAAGTATTACAACTATTTATTTCAAATAATAAAGGAATAGAAGAAAATGTAAGGGCCTTCTTTTTTATTCTTTTAGTACATAATGATAAATCACACTAAATACTTGTAACATTCAAGAATCAAGTACATCACCGGTAATAGATTTGAAGCCACTATTAATATGTATGCGTATAACTTTAACACACATAAGTACACCGTGTAGTGATTTCTGCAGCTTAAATAACTTATATTATAACGTGTGAACTCGTAATCCAAGTGTTTACTTGAGCTAAAGTGTTTGAACATATAACCTAACTAACGTATAATATAAACTTTTAGCATGAAAAATGTAACATAGAGTTTTAACACAATTGTTAAACATAAAATTAAACTTGTATTACAAATGCACAATGTTGTAATGTAACTTTAATTTGACAACAAAAATCCTTATTAAACCCTATATTCAACGTAATTAAAATACCTTGTAGAAGTTAAATGCTATACTCATCTACCCAAAGTACACATAATTTGTAAAGAGAATCGTGAAAAATATGATTAGTTGTAATACAAATTAACGAAACCTGAATAAGGAAAAAAATGAATTCTTAATAAAATATGATATGATTAGTTTGCTTGGTGGAATGGAATGTAACAGTTGACGAGTCACTATGAAAGGTAATTAATAATATTCTAAATTTAATGTGATTAATTGGAAGAAATTGATTGACCATTCTTTCAACAATGGACGGTGGTGTTGTAAACCACCTACGTAATGATAAATTATACCAATTACTTGCAACATTATGTTACGATCTGAATTCAGATTCCTATAGGATTCGAGATCGATTTGCTTCGATTAATTTCAAGATCCAGTCATCCAACAAAAAATAACCAAATAACATCATCAATCCACAACCACATAAGTACAATAGCTAAGCAAAAAGAAATTGGCAACAAAAGGAGAATCAGACCAGTAATACTAGAATTTTACATGCCTTCAAAAATAGGAATACTGCCATCACAACAAAACTAATACAGATAGAGAACATAACGGGAAGTACTGAAAATATAACTACAGGAACTCACTACAACTAGCATTAGAAACTATAGCTGGGCTCGACTAGGCCCAGCATCCTCAGTAACCGGTGGCTTGGGCTGCTCAAATCTGTGACTTGTACAAAGTTATACAACTGGAGTCAGCTAACGCCGAGTAGAATGGTGACTAAAAACATAAAGTGCATTTAACATATTATTTTCCGATTCCAATTATCTTATAATGTGTTGTAATATAGAAATCTCTAATCAGGATTCATTACATTACTTTAATCTTCCTATTTTCTAAAGGAACAATCTTGCATGCAGTTTTCCTGTGATGCAGGATGCACACGTGGTACTCTCATGGCTGGGAGAGTCCCTCCATGGTAGTCCTACACCCGGTTTACCACCCCAAGGTCATGGTTGTGACGTAGCGGTGACTATGGCACACGTGATAAGCGCGCGAGTAGCTCCCTCGCACTGGCACGCGATCAGTCGTTTCCGCTTGCAGGTGCGCATTAATTGTACAACGCGGAATAGTACAGGGCCTTACCCTCTCAGAACAGGGGTCTCGCCCCTCCTCAGTCCGCGTACCCTTGTCCGACTATCTCGGTTTGTCCAACGGGCTAACAAGAGTCGGTGTAGGGTGGCCTTGCCTAACCCTAGGCCCCTTGGGGTGGCTAGTTCCCCCTACATTAAGTAGCTCACCTCGGTACCACATACACGAGGGCTAGCAAGAGTCGACGTAGAGTAGCCAAACCCACCCCGGGTCTCAACCCAAAGGCGGCAAGCTCCCCTCTACACTACAAAAGATAGTTGCTCTCTTCACATTTTAACCAAATAAAGTGGACAAAAGTTCCTACATAACCTAAGGGAAGGCCTAATTCAGGAATTGTTAATTTGAGAAGAAAACATAACACAAAGGGGTAAAACTGTAATTTTACCATTGGAGAGCATCCACGGGATTTCTAAGGGTCTAGACATAGGTCAAGTGGACTTAATAAGAGAAAAAGTGAGATGGTTCGGTCTGAAAAGGGTTATGGCAAAATCTAGGAATTAAATGACATTCTACAACCCTAAAATAAATCCACTTTAATTCACGAAGTTTCAAGCAAGATAAAAATCAACTAAACCATCTAAAATTCATGGAAAAATATCCCCTAGTGTTTAGAACCTTTAATTTATCCTTTGGAACTTGTTTTGACCTAGATTGAGGTCCATACCCAATTTTTGACCTAATTTGAGTTTTTGTGCAAAATGTCTAGTCAAACGTGGTCAAACCTAAAATCCAACTACACCATTGGATTCTTTAGGTTCAAATTAGGTTTATGCCAAAATTTGGACTTAAGGAAAGGTCATCTTGACCCACTTTGCAAATTGATCCTCAAAATTACTTTCTGACCCTCAACTTTTTAAAACCTTTACGTTTACCCCCTCATCTTCCTCGTCGTTTTCTTCACTTAGGTCCTTCTGCCACCCACAGCAGCAGGCCATACCTTCGGCGATTTTCCGCGGAGGATGGCGCCACGCCTACATAGGGAGCCAGCCCCAGATTTGAAAGGGGAGCTCCCTGCGGAGCCCCCTACTGCATGGGCCGCCCCTATGCCCTGAAGAATGCCATACCTCTCGTGCGAACGTGCGAGAGGTATGGGTCTCCGATCTGCCATACCTCCGGCGAGATTTTTCCTGCCGCTATCGCGTGCCTCCCGACCGGCCTTCACCTATTTAAGGAGTGGCACACTCTGCAGCATCCTTCAAGCTCATTTTGGCCCAAGATCCCCCTTTAATTCATCTCCTCCCAACTCCGGCCATTCGCCCAGAGCTTCCGGCGACTCTCCCTCTCCTCTCTCGTCGCTCTGCCACAGTACCAGTGGCAGAGCTACCCCCGTCATCCTCCGCCACGTCGCACCGTACCAGCAAGTGCCCTCCAACCCCTCTTCCTCGTCGCCTTCTCTTCCCCCTGAGCGCCTTCGTCTCCGACGACGACAGTACCAGCCGCTCGCCATCTCTGCCTCCCCTTCACTCCAAGCACCACAAATAAGCTCCTCTCCCCCTCCTCTTTATTTCCCCATCTTTATTGCTATCTCCGACCCCTCGACAACCATAGACCACCACCTTCTCCACCTCCGGTTGACCACCGGCAAAGGCGCATCCATCATTCCACACACTCACACGCCTTGCCAATTATCGCAGAAACATCTCCACCTTCCACTGATCACCTTTCACCTCTCCATTGCCCACCACACGCACCACACACTGCCCCCAAACAAACCCATACACACGGTCACAGTCTGACCTAGGCACGCACGCTTAGGCCGTCCTAAGCCACGCCGACCCCCGCTTCACCTTCGCCGTGATACGACGAAGGTTTTCTTGTTGTTTGACAGGGTCGCAAGGCCATTCTTGTGTCATGTAGATCCAAGCTTTCGTCCGCCATTAACGCGTAAGCAAGCTTGCTCGCTTTCGAGCTCCAGGCCGCGCGCTCCAGGCTTCAGAACTCCAGGTGACGCACGTTGAGTGTGCGAGTGAATCCAGCCTGAGAGTGGGATTTGTCAGGCTCACAGCTGCTCCAATTGGGTGGAGTTCTCCTCCTGCAGGCGCCAGCAGAAGCGGGTGGGACATTTAGTCCCACCTCGTAAATGCAGGAGCGTTGTGGGCGGCATAAATTGTAATTGTGTCATAGGCTCTTCACCTCTTGACGCGGGGTGAGGTCCCCTCGCCCACTCATGCCTCGTTCGTGCCCACGTTATGCGGACCTGGGACTCGACCCGATTACCTAGTCCTAGCACTCCTCGTGCATCACACCCGCGCCGGTGCGCCTGGACCAAGGCACGCACCCGACCCGATTACCTGTTTTTGGGAAAGCGTACCGAAGAGAGAAATAGTGAGAGAGTGCGGGGAGGGTAGGGGTAGGTTTTTGCCTAACCATGCCTATGCAGGGAAGCTGAAGAAGAAGGAGGAAGAGAAAGCAGAAGAAGAGAAGAGGAAGCAGCTAAGGACTTAGTCACACCAAGGAGCAGGAGCTGAGGAAGAAGAAGAAGGAAAGGAAGAAAAAGAACAAGGCAGGAGCAGGAGCTGAAGAGGAAGAAAGAGCCAGAGAAGAAAAGAGAAGGAGGGAGCTGCAGCCAAAGAGAAGAAAAGAAGAAAAAGAAGAGAAGAGGAAAAAGCCAAGGAGAAGAAGCAGCAGCAGCAGCTAAAGAGAAAGGAAGAAGAAGAAGAACACGTGCACTGTAGCAAGTTGCTACTTAAGGCATCTGATTCCTAGAATCAGATGTATGAAGACAGAGAAAAGAGAGAGAAAGCAAGAAGAAGGAGAGAAAAGAAAAAAAGAGAAGGCACATTCTACTTTTACTCTCTACAATTCGTTTTTGTAAAACAATTCAGTATTGTAAATTGTGATCTTTTTGCTTCTAAAATCAAGTTTGCTCCCTAAGTTAGACCTCGGAACATCTTTAATTTCGAGTAATAAAAAGAAAATCAAACTGGTGATCAACAACCATGCACATCAGCTCACTTCCCCTAATGGCCACCTGTGGGAGGCAATTTCCATAACCATCTGGTTCTCTGTACTGTAGTATTCTTGTCTCATTTTACATTCCCTATAGGGTTCGTACATGAACTTTTCTTTATTTCATATTTGGTTTGTTACATACAGAACATACATCTTAGTTTTCACAGTACGAGTTCTATTCATAATGTAGTTCATTTCGGGTAATATAGGCAGCATATGATTTATTCAATCATTCATCTCTCTACACATGCATCTTTTCTATCCCTAGTGTTCATGTGACAACTTAGGGTTCAATCGAATAGATATATTCTTGTCATACGTTTATTTCTTCCTAAGGTTCATCTCACACCCTAGATTTAACTAATTTTATGCATTTTATTAATCTTAGAGATTTATAGTCAGAACCACTCTACTAGGATAACCAGGTGGAATGGGGGCTCGCCCAACAACTCTCGATGTCTCTGCAGGTTCTGTACACCTGACGAACTGGAGACCTAAGACGTGGATGGATAGGTCAAAAGGATTCCAAAAGGATACAGACAAGCAACCATTACGTGAAGAAATTCATACGAAAAATAATGATGTTTCGTTTACGGAAAATCGATATCATTTGGGCCTTATACAGGCCTAAAACACGAGGTTTGACAGAAATCGGATGTTTGGGAAAGGGGTCAGATGTCTTAAATGACTCGTAGGCATACCTCTCCTGGGGCGTCTCTATCGGACATCTGGAACGTATTGCCGACGTCCGAGGGTTACGCCAGGTGTCTGGAGATACTTCTGGACGTCTGAAACTGTTCCGGTCCACCTCCCAACCTCTGACACATGTACGTGCATTGTCAGGACTTTGGCAGAGAAAAAATACGGAAAGATAGATCTCTACCAGGCGTCTCATTCTACTTTCGGACGTCCGGTAAGACGTCTGGATGTCGCTCCGGACATCTGATTCCGTGGAAAAATGACTTTCGCGGAACCACTCTGACTTTCCTCGTCGCAGATGCTACAGCAGAGCAACATGGCGCCCTCCGCTCTCGCGCTCAGACTCGCTCTCCGCTTGCTCTCTCTCCGGCTCCTTGCTCTCTCTCTCTCGCTCCGCTGTAATGGCGTGAGACGAAGAGGAGGAGGAGGGGGGTTTATAAAGGGAGAGGAGGTGAGGGGAAAGGCGTGGGCGTCGCAGGGAGTGGTGTGGGGTGTGGGTGATGGTCGTCGCAGGGGAAGGAGCGGTGAGGCGTGGGTGAGGGAGTGGCGTGCGTACGGTATGCGCTGAAAAGAAAAAGCATTTTTAGATGTCTGATTTTCTCTCCAAACGTTTGGACAGACATCTGGTAAACATTCCAAACATCTTAAGCTACCAAAAAGACGACGGGTCATTTCACATTCAAATACATCACTTGTAATAGATGTGAAGCCAATTATAACATGCATGCATGTAACTTTAACACACATAAATACACCTCGTAGTGATTAGTATAGCTTATTTTTAAATAATTTGTATTATAACTTATAAACTTCTAATACAAGTGTCTTCATTAATTTCCTCACATATAGCCTATCAACATGTAATATAAACTTTTAGCATGAAGGATGTAAAACAAACTCAATGGCCATGATTTTGTGCTTTTTCTTTCTCTTTTTTGTTTTTTAATCTTTTGGGTGCACGCACACGCAATAAACATATGAGGTGGGAGTAATAAAAAGAAGTAATGTAAAGTATTATTATATGACAGGATGTATTATCCATTAAAAAAGTTGTCACTTTTAAGTTAATAATGGAGTCATTTTATATCAATGTAATATCATTAAAATTATTTTTAAAATTATTTTATATTAATGTAAATTATTAAATCATCTTTAGAATTATTTTACATCGATGTAAAATTATTTAAGAATCATTTTGTATCGATATAAAATGAGATTGAATTGGTGCAAAACCATTCTGCACCATCACGTTTTAGTTCAAAGTCATGGTGTCTTTCATAACCATCTTGTAATGAGATCACACTGGGAGCAAAATGTGATTTACATTGATGTAAAGTCATATTACACAAGTACAATTTGATTCAAAGTAGTAGTAGCTCTTTGAAGTGGAGTGGAGTTCATCATGTAACAAAAGTTATGCTTTGTGATTTCTTTACATTAAATACCAATTGTAAAGTGAGTTTCACATTCACAAATCTATGTGTTGCGAAATTCATCACATTATGCGCTTTTGTACATTTTTGACCAACATTAATAACAAAGATTAATAAAAAGGAAGGAAAAAGAAAGAAGAGGAAAGATTTTTAAAAGAAAGTAATACAATACAAACAATAGCTCTAACTTTGTCCTGTCCATTTTATCCTATCCACTCCTCTTCTCTCCTCCAAGGTTCACGAGACAAGATTGTCTACCGCATTTCAGGCAACATGAAAGGGAATGGGGAGTCCAAATCTCAACCAGGGAGAGAAGGTGGGAGGAGAGAGAAAGACCATTTTGCTCTCTATCAAGGGAAAGAAAAATTAGCACATATGTATAATCTGATCAAGCAAGGAGCCAAAAGTTCTTGTGGGTCTTTGTGTTTAGGAGATATCCGGCATTTTGCCCTTTCTTCTGGACTCCCACGCATAGGCATTTGCTGTTCTCGATCAGGAACTCCGCCAGATCTATCCCTTTACTTGACATCGACATGCTCCCACTCAATTTGGTACTACAAGGGAGAAAAGAAAAGGCACGTCATGAAATCCACAAACTCCAATTTCTTCCTCTTATTGTTGCTTGAATGTAGCTCGATGAAAGTTCGAGAAATTAATTGATGCCGTGGGATTTTCTTGTTGGGGGTTGGAGAACAAAGCAACCGAAATCACTCCTCATTCGAGTCGATTTTAGCAGACGACCAAATTTGGGGTTTCGATTCTATTTTTCGAGTTTTGTAATCTAGGGATCGCGAAAATTTCTAAATGAAGTTGAACAGAGATCGACATTCTTTGAAGGATCTACGTAAAAGCCATATTCTTATTCCTATTGAAAAGTTTGTCAAAATTTCAATTTCACCGTGCAAAAATACGTTTGAGGATCTTTCCGAACACTCACCGCCCGTTGAAAATCACTGAGATTGCAAATCGACAAGATAAAATTCTGAAGCTTCTTGTGAAGTTTTAGAACTGTTATTAGATGCGATAATTAAGAAATCGTTAATCAACCACGCAAAATTTGCTTATAGCGATTGGAGTGTGCTGGGTGATGCATTTCAATGTCATCACCGAGCGCATGAATCAAACAATCTTGGCTCCTAGACTCGTGGCCAAGAGGTTAATCGAATTATCAAACCTGGATATTGAACGCTAACCTGAAGAGCGAGCGACGAGGTTGCCCGATGACAAGTAGGTCGATGTTCCTCATCTTTGCCTGATTCAAGATGGCATTGGCCTTTCCGACCCCTGCGCTCCCTTCCACCTCCGCCGCCGCCACCCTCTCCACTTGCACCTTCACTCTTGGATGCATCGCATGGCACTTCGCCCTCATCTCCTCCAGAAACTCCAGATCCCCTCCTCCGCCTCCCCCCGTGGCCTCGGGCCTCTTCAGGAACGACGAGAACGACGAACTCCTCCTCGAGCTCGATGGCTCCACGTGCAACAGAATAAGCTTGTCCTGCTCCAATATGGCGTGAGACAACGCCCATTGCAACGCACCGGCCGACTCTCTCCCTGAGTCGGCCACCACCATCACGTTTCTCTTCCCCACCGAGGGCTTCTTGCCCACCACATCCATTCGCGAATCGCGGATTGCGTCCTAGGCTTAAGTGATCATGCCTTGGTCGTTTCTTCGGTTGGCGCGATGATTTGGGGGTGATTGGAGTTTGAAAGTTCGTTGTGGATTGTGTTCGGTGGGTGTTTGGCCTACGGGAAGGGGCGTTGGGGAGATGTGAGTTGGGCTTTTTGGTTGGCGTGCTAAATGTGGGAGGGTTGAGGGGAGCGGGAAAAGGGTGTCCACACACTTGGATGGAAGATGGTGTGCTCTTCGTTACCTTAACTAATTATTAATTAACTAATTTGATTAAATTTTGGGGGGTTTGTTCGGCACCCAATCGTATGAGGAATATTCCATTTAGTGCATGTTTAGCAGGAAAAATAAGATGTGGAGTAAGGCAATGGGCGAAGGTAGAGCAAAGCTTATTTTCGTACATTTGCTAGAGAATTACTTCACTTTGAAGGTCCAAGTCGTTGTCCCTTGAGGGCAAAGTAGAATTTATTCTTTTGTTTCCCTTCCCTTTAAACACTCTTCATTAATGTTCGGAAGTGCAAAGCTTGTTAGCAGCGGACATCCGAGTAAAAAATCAGAAATAAGCTAAAAGTGTTAATTAGCCTCCAACTCAGGGATGTCAACAGAGTAGATTTGGATACTAAACGCATCTCCATTTAAAAATAAGAAAAATAAACCAATCAGAATAACTGTTGAAAAACAATAGAGTACAAAACCCTCTGAGAACCTAACCTGTTTCAGCAATTGCTTCGATCTAAATTCATATTTCTCTGGATCCTTTAAGCTCAGTGATTTGCTTCATGGACCGACTAATTGGTACAAGAAGTAGTTAAGCATGTTGCAGCCCTTTCAACCTGGAAGAAGATACCAGTAAGGGTAAGCTGAGATGCTGTCAGCAGAGAAAATTGGAGGGTGAAACAGCAAAGAAAGATTTGTAGAATAAAGTAACTAGGGTCATGACTTGTGCAATTCATCAAATGAAATGCAAATAGCACAGACATGCATAGAAAGAACAACACCATTTCAGATAAGAGGAATGGAGAAGGTTCTACATCCTCATTTGACCAATTTCATGCCAAATTGCATGTTATTCGGTATAGCAGCCCTATGTTTAAAATGTTTTTGAGAATCTTTTCCTTAAGAGACAGGTAAAATAGAAGATAAATGAAATAAACTTTTCCATAATTTAATAATTCCATAAATTTGACCTAAAATAAAATCCACAAATTTCTCTATAAAGCAACAAATTAATATTTGATGGCTGGGAAAATAGAGTGAAGATTTTGTTCATAAAATACGAACATTTTCTCAAGAGTGAAACTGCCGGAATCTTTCATCTCTTTCTTGGGGTGGTCCTCTCCATCGAGAAGAAATGTACTATCGTTTATCAGAAAATTAAGAAAATTCAAGTAAACTCCCTTTTCTTCTTCTTTGGCTATCTGAAAGTATAAGAAAGTAAGATTCTGCGGTGTTATTGAGAAAAAGAAAAGTAGGGGAAAAAATAACCAGCAGATTTGATCTTACCTGCCTCCAAGCATTTCAGTGACTGGGTACATCCCAAAGATACTCTAAAAGTTCAGCAATACTGTGGCGACTATTGAACTCATCATAGAGCTGCACAATTAAACACCAACAAAGGTAAATAACATCCGAAGAGAAACTGTTTCTGATTGACTGAAAACACTTGAATTTCATGATTAAATGAACGTGTATGTAAATGAAGAGCAAAAACCTGGGTATGTGCTCCTGTGAATTCAATGTCAACATAAACTGTCGAAAGGTTCCTGAGTAAATAATCCAGAGATGGTTGGTGCCCTTCAAACAGAGCAGCGGTTTCATATGACCCACTGCAGAATTCAGCAAAGTTGAGCATAAGCTTTCTGGTGAGCTGGAATAATGTATTGTATACCTTTTCAAAAAAAGAACAATGTATTTTTTGTTGAGAGAGAGAGAGAGAGAGAGAGAGAGAGAGAGAATAGGTTGATCGATCAATTTGCATAAGATTTTTTATCTAGAATCCACAGAAATTGGTTGATCAATTTGAGGGTTGATCGATCAATTTGCGTGAAAACTCAAAAGGATTTTTACAACACTTGTCGATTAAAAAGCGTGAAATTTTTTTGGGTAGAACGCATTCGTTTGGTCAATTATGGCAAAGGTTGGTCGATCAACAAGAGGAGTTGGTTGATCAACTACAATATTGATCGATTAATTTGCGTGAAAGTGAGATATTACTATCCACACGCAAATTTGTTGGTCAAGATCATTTTTATTGCATACCAATTTTAAGGAGTTTCCATGTACAACAGTCCCATGAAAGAAAATAACCAAAACTTACATGGACCCAAAGACATATGACTAGACATAACATATTTCTAACCTGAAGCTTTTCATCATCGCGACTTTTGTCCTCAACTATTGTAGAGGTTGGAAGCTTTGCCGATGAACTCCAGAAAAAGGTTATTAACAGTCGAATATACGCTAATTTTGCAACAATCAAAATGACAAACTTTAACAAGAATATGCACGAGTATAAAAGTTGACAAATATAGAATTTGATAAAAGTTGGAAACGCATAATTTTGATGGACTTGCATGAGCTAAAATTCAAGCCAAGAGATAGTCAAGAAATGCATCAAAACTAAGAAAGAGTACTACTAATCCTTCAAAGAAATCCATCTTCGTCCTCGGCGTAGGAGGGAAGATGAAAGACCCTCGGCGGACGTCGGGTAGGAGAAGCGGTGCACGTCGACGGGCAACGTGGAGAGATCACTAGGGAGCTCGATCCGGGAGCTGTATGCGGAGAGGAAACTGTCACTGCCCAGTCTCCTGCTGATGCTGCTGATGCTGCTGATGCTGAGGCAGAGGTTGAGGAAGGGCGACGAGATGGAAAAGACGGCCGGCGTCGCTTAGGACGGGGAGGCCAAGCGTGAATATAAAGAGAGAGGTCAAGGAGTTGCTGCGCCATAGAATGCACGAGCTGACCGTGCTCGTTATAACTCTGAGCAAAGGAGTTCACAAAGGTAGCCATGTCTGCCTGTTGAGCTCCAATCTGGTAAATGGCCATCTCCCGCCGGCGGTGGTAGAGACCGGAGACGCCGTCAATCACAGCCTGTGGTGGAAGAACCTCGCCTCGACCGAGTTGGTGGTCGAAATGTGAGGGAGAGGGTCGGACGGGGACCGGAACATATCCCCGAAAGGGCTGACAACGAGGAAGAGGAGCATAGGAGGACGGTGGCGGAGTAGAAGAAACGGGAGGTGGAGGAGCGGGTCGGTCCACATGGGTGAGCCGATCGACGATGGAGACGCGAGTGATGATAAAACCGACGATGATGGATATCCATTGGCACTTGGAAGCGACAGAAGACATGGGAGAGTAAGGAGCAACTCCTGTTGCGGTTGACCAGAAGATAGGAGAATGAGATGGTTCCAATTCATCACGGTTTCATTCGCCAAGAATGCGTAGGGGGCGATCTGCACGGGCCGATCGACCTGGGTGGTTGGTCGACCGAAAGACTCAATTAATTCGATTTTTAATTAATTCAGCGGGACAGATGTTGATTGTATCCTCGAAAAGTGCAAGATCCTCAACATTTTTTTATTGGGTATCTTATCTTTCTAACGAGTTATTACATACTTGCCATGTGAAAGCCATTATATTATCAAATTCAAATGGCCGTTGGTTTAGGTCAACCTTAACCCAATGATTAGAACGACTTCCACTCCCACGCACGAAATACTTTAAACTGGAAGTTTGTTTACCAGAAATAAATATATTATTTCATGTGAATGGTAACAATTCAATCATTCATCTAGTTACATTTGATTAAGTTAAAAAATAGAAACGTATGTTCTCATATAAAAAGTCACATGGGATATTATTTTTATATTTTACATAATTTATATTTAATATAAAAAAATAAAAGAACGTAAAGTTTATTATGCAGTGATTTTCATTATATTTAAAAAAATTATCATATCACTTTAATCTAAAATATATATATGATAAATAATTTTACATTGGTAATAAACTAATTTACATTGGTGATAAATTATTTTAAGGTATCTGCATCGATGCAATCTTATTTTACATCAGTGATAAGTTACTCCAAGGATAATTTCACTTGTCTAAAGTGATTTTGACCTATGAGTTTAGGATTTAGGGTTTACATTTATGAAAAGTGATTTCACATATGAGAAGTAATTTTTCACTTGAAAGGTGAATTTTCACCTTAACATTTAGGATTTAGGATTTAGCGAAACTAAACCCTAAACACTAAAGAATAAACCTTAAACCTTAAAGTAAAAAGTCACCTCTCAAGTATAAAATCACTTGTTATAGGTGAAGAAACACTTGGAATTTAATTTTATACCGATGCAATCTTACTTTGCACCCCATGTAAAATAATATTCCACAGGTACTGTAATCTTATTTTGCACCTGTACAAAATTATTTTGAAGATGCAAAATAATTTTGCACAAGAGTAAAATAAGATTACACCCGTGTAAAATGATCTTACACCAGTACAAGGTGATTTCGAAAGTGATTAGAGTGACTTGCATACATACTAAAGTAATTTATTGTTAATTTCAATAATGATAAACCCCTATTACATGTATAACTTTTTTTACATAAAAGGAAGAAACATAAATTTGAACCACATTTACCCTGTTGCACCCTCGATATATTTCACTTACATTTATCATTTAATATTTATCAAAGCATATTTTTAATTATTTTTAATCACTTCATGTTTGTTCCGTGCTAGCATCTATCTTTGTATATCTTTACGCAAAGAGGGCAAAACATTACGCCTATCGCCAACACTCATTACTACTACTCTACACACCCAACATATAACTTCATAGGAACATTCTATGCATTTTCTAGCACTATTATCTAAACTCCTAGATGTTAGACGCATTTAGTTCTACGCATCGGCAATGCGTAATAACAGCCTAACTAATTCATCTGAAATTTAGCTGATAATTAAGAGAAAACTATACGTCGATATCTAGATTCGGCCGATACCTTATTCTATTTACTCAATCGTTCTCATCCTCAACACTTGAGAACTCCTGTTTCTTGTCAAGATAAGAAACTACTTTAGTAATCCCTAAGAGCATATTTAGTTCAAGAAATAAGATTTTAAGAAATTACACATGAAATTAATCTTTTATGAAATAAATAAAAAAATAAATCCCTTTTGATATTTGGATCCCACTTTATAAAAGATTAGTATTCGAAGGGGGAATGAACTGCAATTATTTCAAGAGATCTTAAAATAACTTTACACTGGCATAAGTAAACCTAATCCAATGTAACTTTCTTCTAAATTTTATAACCTAGACACAGAATGCCCTATTCTAGCAAAGGAAAGATGCAAACAAATGCCCTTCGGGAAGGCAACATTTGGATCTATAGCAAACTTCAACGACGGCAATAACTGGTATTCTAATAGACATGGTCCTCCTTTTCGCATGTGTGGTTTCGAGAACTCTGTAGCAAAAGTCGAGTAAATCGCTTGACCGAACTCCCGAATTGATATATGGCAAAAGGTGCTTGCCACAGAGATACCACCTCGACATTCTGGTCCTCCTCAAAAGGACCAACGGTGCACCAGAAGAGGAAGCAAGAAAATCATAATACGTGTTAACTTCGCTGATTTGGAAATGAGTGGAAAAACAATAAAGAATACAGGCTCATGGAACTGTACATGAACGAACCAACACATATTTGAACCGTTGTTTATACACATTCCTGTGTCCTAACATGAATGACAGTCACCGCTCTAAAATGTATACAGTGGCAATTGAAATAACGGCAGGGAATGATGATTTCATGTATAATGTCTATGTAAAAATATCAATTTACAGGTGCAGCTAAATGACATACAAATGCACGTGAAGGTACACCAACTGCAAGGAATAAAACCTAAAAACTCCGAGATTTGCCTCGTTTAAGGCTTGAAGCCACCGGCTTGACTTTCTGCACGTTCAAAAAAGGCTGAATGTGAAACATGCAATCACTGGGGCTGCGGGGGAAGAATGCTTTTAATTTCTAGAGTAATTTATATAAAAGTCTCTAAGCTTAAACTCATACTTCAACGTGGTTTCCAGACTTCCTAATCGTAACAATTTAGTTCCTTCAATGTTGTCTTTAGCTAACATCTGAAGTTGGTCTATAAACATGCCACATTCTGAAGTTGGTATTAGCCCAAATCTGGGAGCAAAGGTTAGCAAAAATGCTAACTACATTAGATTGTGGTATTAAAAGGGGGGATTATATTGATAAAAATAGAAAAATTAAGGATGACATTAATGTGCATCTATGTTCAGGGACCACATTGAAATGTAGGTGTAGACTAAGGGACTTTTAGGTCAATTGCTCTAATTATTAAAATCAAGAATGTAAAAGCAAGCCTATCTGATAGATAAGCCGAGATAAATAAATGTACCAGATAGATGGATGGAGCAGTACTCAAGCCCTACGGGATCACCATATCCACCGGGTCAGAAGAGTTAACGGCACTTTCTGTTCTTTGTTCTTGTTCTACTTTTTTCAACCCTTGAGACTTGACAAATTCCTCGATCCTGGCCTTGAGCTCCACATTAGGGATCAACATGTCCGGAGTGAGATGAGAACGATTGAAGGGATCGGTCTGCAGAACAGCAGTGACAGTCCAAATTGTCAGAAGATGAATCCTAAGGCAGGCACACACTTTGTGCAGTCTCTAAACATGCATATGGGAACAAGGGAATTTCATTTCATGTGCTGAGAAATCAACATTGAACGTACACTATCACTAAGCAAATGTCGTTGGATCACTGCTCGATCTACTGAAATTTTTGATGATGGTAGAATAACAGGATCCTTCATTAAGGTATACTGCAAAGAAAACGGTCAGAAATAAGTACTCTTGAAATTCTTTCCAAAAAGGAAAAAACGTGCTCTTGCAACTAATTCAGTAACATAAATTGACAGGTTGCAAATATAACTGCTTAGATAATGGAATTTTTTCCATCTAGGAGCAGTAGATAAGGTGGGACAAACAAACAAAAACACAGAATCTGCCGTATACAAGCAGATATCTTTGTTAATGACAAGAAAGTGCAGGGTTGCATCTCTAGAGAAGGCAGCCTGGAAGCCTTCCTTCCGAGGGTTTCAAGCCTCAAGGTGCTGTCTACATTCCTGTTTCCAACAGTTCAGAATCTTACATCCCAGTGGGTATGGGGGTAAAATGCTGGCTTGACCTCTCAAGCAATCCTCAGGCTATTGGTTATCATCCTTTTGATCACTAAACCCATAGGGTTGCCTCATCATTCATGCAAATTAAGAAAATACCCACTCCATCCGCTACACTATCTGCGCACCCGGTTCTCAATCAGCGATTCCATCCACTATACTTCCACTATAGCTGCGGCTCACAAACGTTCTCTGACCTCCAACATCCCCTTCCCTGTAGCACCAGTGACAGGATCCAACATCAAAGACTCATCTTTTTTTCTAGGGGTTTTGACATATATGCCCCTATTAATTTTGGTAAAGACACATATACGCTCACTATTTTTGCATTTACATATATACCCCCACAAATCTCCATTTGCTTGTTTGGATGCCCTTATGAAGTTTGAAGACTAAAAAATAAAGAAAATTTTATATCCATATCCTTTATTATATTTCTCTCACACCAACCACCTCTCCACCTCTCATCCCCATCTCCTCCTCCTCCTCTAACCCACCACCACCAATCTCCTCCGCCTACCTCTTCCTGCACTGATGCACCACCACCACTCTCCTCCCCTCCTCCACCCATCTCCTCCGTTTCTCTCCATAAGTTCCCGCCAATGTCGGGTGGCGCATTGCCACCAGTAGCAACAGCAGCGACACCGATCGAAGAGGAGACAGATGGTTGGTGGCAACGCTGCAATGAGAAAGGTGGTGAGGCGGTTCAAGCTCAGTGGTTTCACATTGCAGGTGAAGTGCCTCGAAGAGGTCCTCTCCATCTTCCGCTTTCCTGCCAACCTCGACGAAGCCCTAGACATCCTCATCGAATAGATCGTCGACAGATCACATATTACCACCACTCTCCACTTCGACCCACCTCCACCTCCACCCCAACCCCTCTTCCTCCTTTTATCTCCTCCTCCGCTAACCCCCATCTCCACCTTGAGCACCTCCCTCCTCCTCCCTTCTGCCCCACCAAACCCCACCGCCGGCACCGCTACCACACCCAACCCCACAACATCACCTCGAGCACCTCCCTCCACCCCTCTGCCCCACCAAACCCTACCGTCGGTACCGCTTCCCCACCCAACCCTACGACATCTCCACCTCGAGCACCTCCCTCCTCTTTCCCTCTGCCCCACCAAACCCCACTGCCAGCACCGCCGCCCTACCTTGACCAACCCCCCTCCCCAAAGCCCTAGGTACCAAATAATAAAAGAAAGAAAAAAATTAAGGGGTTTGGAGTAAAAATTCTTTAATTTTTACTCTAAACTTTTCTCAATGATATAAAACTTAATAAATTGAAATTTATAGGGGCATATATGTCATTACAAAGGATATATATATAAATGCAAAAATAGTGGAGATATACATGCCTTTGCCAAAATTAATAGGGGCATATATGTCAAAACCCCTTTTTTCTATTGTATCATTTTATCTTGTAGAGAAACGATACTTTGTTGTATTAAAAGCAAAATCCTAGGGATTTCCATATAGGAAGGGACTGCCGGTTTTCACATTCTATTGTGGACGAGCGAGTCGTGGAGATGATGGAGAGAGAGAGGGGGAGAGAGAGAGCGAAGGTAGGGGCAAGAGGGTGTCAGAGGGTGGAGGGGAGACCTTTCGGAGGAAGGAGGGCACTAGTAGAGTGGTCGGAGGTCTGCACTGGTCAGAGGTGGTGAGTTGGAGCCGGGTGGAACGGAGCTCGACGGATCACCAGAGGTTTGTGAGGAGACGGGTGGGTGTGACCGGATGGGGCCACAGCTTCAAGTGCCTCGGCGGAGATCACTGGATCAGAGAGCCGTCGCGATGCTGGAGATGTGGAGGGCTGGGCCATCGAAGCGGTGGGTGCTGAGGGGGTGCTATGGGTGTGAGGAAGAGGGGGCAGCTGTCGCCCCCGCCAATGGTGTTGCTAGAGACGGAGGTGGAGGCCCCTTGGTCGGAGGGGGTTAAGGCCTTGAGGAGTTTGGTAGGGGAGGTTGTGGGAGGGTTGCGAGAATGGCGGTGGAAGGCTCGCTAGGAGAAGTGGCGAGAAGGAGAGGGGCGAGGGTGGTGCAGGTGGTGGAGGGGCTTTTCGTAGCATGCGGGCTCCCGGCAGAGAAGCAGGAGGAATTGTTATTCACTATATGCGCTGCGGGGGGAGGGAGATGGCGCTAGAGGCGCCCGTCGCCGCATGATGGGGCTCTGCTAGAGGGTCCACCCAAGCGACCGATGATGGAGCTTGCCATCGCCAGGATTCCGTGGTGGTCGCACTCGGTCGAGGTGGTGGAGGCGATTGTAGCGCCGTTTGTGAGGGTCAGGAGCTGCGGAGCGCTCGGGCTGGCGAAGGGACCAGTGACGGCGCTGGTTGAGCTGAAGGCCGGGGCGAAGCCGCTGAGGAAGATCCTGCTGCGACTGGGAGGATCCTCCCGGGTGGTAGAATGCTTGGAGCGAGGATGGCGACGCACAACTGCGACAGTTGGAGCTGTGAGGGCGGCGGTGGGGAAGGGGCAGCGGCGGCCGCAGGCTGCAAGGCGGAGTCGAAGAGTCGTTGACATGGATGCAGCCCCCAAGGGGTCTGCGAAGTCTGCACAGGGAAAGCCCGAGGGTCACGCTGCAGACGAGGTCTCTTCGCCCGAGAGATCCGCGGAGATCTCGCGGAGGACGATTGGGATCTGCGAGATTCGGGGCGCGTTGGAAGAGGAAAGGTCGGCAGCTGCGTCTAGGGAGGGTCGATCCGGAGGTGCAGGGGATGAATTTTTATACCCTAGCACATGTGCAGCACGTACTGGGGCACGGAGCTACGAAGAGGAAGTCGATCTGGATCTAAATCCTTCGCCAAGATCCAAAGCTGCATTTCGGCCCACGCAGCAAGGATCCGAACCCTGGGAGGTAGCCTAGACCGAAGAGTGGCAGGAGCTCGGATTCGGAACTTCGATTCGAGAGCTCTCCTTCGAACCCGGATCTAGGAGGATAGCTCGCGGATCATCGCTCGAGCCCGAGTCTGCAGTAGTGATCCACAAACAGCTTCAGGGCGAAGGCCCCTCTAGTTCCTCGCCACGTCCCCTTGGATCGGCACAGGTGGATGGCGCTAGACAAGTGGTGTCCAGGAATTGGTCCTTGGCGATGCGAGGAGCGGGTGATGAGGAATGGCCCCTGTTAGGGGCAGCTCGACTGGTGGTGGTATTGGGGGAAGATGACTGTGGGCCTGCGATGGGCGAGATGAGGCAGCATAGAGGGGGCAACTCGAAGGTCCCGGAGGTGTAGTCGAGGCAGCAACCGGATGGGAACCTGGGGGATAACCAGGTGGAGATTGCCTTGACAAGGTGGACGCCTCGGTTGGTGAGTAGGGGACACGGTGGTGGCCTCCGTTATCTGAGGAGGTGGTCGTTTCGGGGTAGGTAGAGGCCAAGGGTGGTAGTGGATGGACGTAGACAAGATCCTCAGCACCCATAGACGAAAGAGATGTTAAACGGTGACGACGAAGAGGTGAGGAAGACGGTGGAAGCTGGTGGCTTCAGGCAGGCCACACAGGAGAGTACAACATCTGCTAGATGAACGGAGTGATCACCTGGAATGTGCGAGGCCTCAACGACCCCATGAGGGCGGCTCTTGGGAGATACATTAGACAGTGGAGGGTGGATGCCGTGCTGCTGCAGGAGACTAAGATGGCTGACTGCGGAGCAGGGGTTTGGAGAGAGATTGGAGGGTCCTAGATGGAGGGGTTTTGGGCCCTGGCCGCGAGCGGTAGATCAGGACAGATCCTTGGTTGGAGAGAGGATGTCTTCGCCCTTGAGGATGTCCGATGCGGAGAGCATATCATCTCAATGTGCTTGGTCAAGAGGATTAGAGGAACCAAACTGAGGGTTACTGGGGTATACGGTCCCAATGACGTCTAGGCGAGGAGGGTAATGTGGGAGGAGCTTACAGTGGCGACGACAGATTACACTGGAAGTCCTTGGTTGCTAGGGGGACTTCAATGTAACATTGAAGGTGGACGACAGACCAGGTGGATGGAGGAGGCAGGATCCCGGGTTAGATCTTTTTGTTGATTTTGTTGAGGCTCATAGGCTTGTGGATTGGTCCCCCACAGCCTGCACTTACACTTGAAGGAATAACAATGGATAGATGTCCAGGATTGATAGGTTTCTTTCCAATGTGGAACTGGCTGAGGCTTTCCCAATGGCAGATGTTTGTGCGTTGGAGAGACCTTTTTCGGACCACACTCCCCTTATGTGGCAATCGAATGAGGGGATACGTTTTGGCAAATACTCTAAGTTCGACAGGTTGTGGCTTCTGGAGGAGGGGTTCAGGGCCTTAGTGGAGGAGAGGTGGAAAGCGATGGAGGTGGAGGGCTCGGCGGCCGTGTGTCTGGCGAAGAAACTCTTCATGTTGCGCGACTACTTGAAGCTTGTCAGGAAGGAGATCAAGGCATCAAAGAGGGGAAGGAAGGAGGCGGCACTGGTAGAGATTAGCAGAGTGGACAGGCAGGAGGACCAGGCTCCTATATCCTCGGAGGATAAGGAGCTCAGGGCGAGGATGTTGAAGGTGATCCAGGAGGACGGACGGACGGAGCTGGAATGGAAGGTGAAATCCAGATAGAAGTGGCTGAGAGAAGGTGATTCCAACACCAAGTTCTTCCACCAAATGGCCTCGGCCAGGAGGCAGAAGAATTGGATAGATCGGATGGTGATTAACGAGGACTCTTTCTCCGGTAGGGAGGAGGTAGGGTAGGCGACAGCAAAGTTCTTTAGAGAGTTCACTGGGAAGCAGGCAAGGGGAGGATGGAGGTGGAGGGGGGTGGATGTGCAGCATATTTTGGAGTCCCAGGTGGAGGGTCTCACGGCGGGTTTCTCAAAGGAGGTAAGGGTGGTGGTATGGAGCCTCAATGAGGAAGGGTGCCCTGGCCTAAACAGCTTCCCTGTATTCTTTTTCAAAGAGTTCTGGCCCTTAGTGGGTGCGGATGTGATGTGGGTGTTGGAGGAGTTTGCGTCGGGCAATAGAGGCTTTGATAGATTGAATAAATACTACTTGTTTCTGTTGCCTAAGAAGAAGGGGCGGAGGACATCCAGGACTTTAGGCCAATTGTCCTGTCCAATGCAGTTTACCTTATTGTGGCCAAAGTCTTAGCGAACAGACTGAGGGGCATCCTGGGAGATCTGGTCTCACCGGTCTAAACGACCTTTGTTCCAGGGAGGGGCATACTGGACGGATTTGTGATTACAATGGAGGCGTTGGCGGCATGGAGAAGGGAGAAAAAGCAGGCCTTCTTATGGAAAGTGGACTTCTCCTAAGCATACGACTTGGTTCAGTGGGACCTTTTGTGGATGTCCTTGCAGAGGACGGATTTCCCCTTGATCTAGATTGATTGGATGAAGCGGTGTGTGACAACATCATTTTCAATTCTTATCAACGGGATCCCGACGGGAGGTCGGGTCCAACCTAGAAGAGGGGTCAGGCAGGGGTGCCCTCTTGAGCCCATGCTTTTTGTTCTTGTGGCAAATGCGCTGGCACAGCCAGCACACAGGGCTTGCAGCAGGGGGCTGTTTAGAGGCTTTGACCTTGGCGGAGGAAGGGAGGTGATGGTCTTACAGTATGCTGATAATACACTATTCCTAGTCGAAGGAATGAGACTGGAGGCAAGAAGACTGAGGATCCTACTTGAGCTCTTTGGGGAGGAGCCAGGGTTGCGGATTGGCTACTAGAAGTTGAAGTTTGTTCCGGTTAATCTACCAGCTACGGACACGGAGAGGGTGAGTGTTGCTTTGGAGACAAAGAGGGGCTCATTGTCGTTGGTGTACCTGGGCCTTCCCCTGTCGGACCATCGGTTGAGACTGCACGACTGGCTCCCATTGCTGGAAAGGATGGAAGGTTGGCTGGGTGGTCCTCTAGGTTCATGTCTAGAGGTGGACGGTTGACCCTGGTGAAGGTGGTGCTAGCCTCCATGCCGTTATACTTTTTGTCAATCTTCCATCTGCCGCGCCAGGTTGAGAACAAGGTTTCGGGACTGATGAGAGACTTCTGGTCCACCACAGGGGCCACAGGTAGGGGGTGAGGCTGGTAGCGTGAAAGGTGTGTCAGCCGACACAGGAGGGGGGCCTTGGAGTCAGGGAGGTGGACAAAACGAACATCAGCCTCCTCACAAAATGGATTATGAGGCTGGTGGGGCAGGAACAGGGGCTGTTCGGAGCGGTTATGCAACGTTGCTACGGAGATTTCCTGTCGTGGGGACCTCTGTGCTCCCCCCTCCCCCCCCCAGGGGCGTCTCCCTTCCTCAGGGGCCTGGCGACGGTGGCTGGAGGGTGCGGGATTTTTTTGACCCAGTGCTTGGTGCAGGAGACTCCTTTCGCTTCTGGCTAGACGACTGGTAGAGGGCTGGATCTACACTAGGAGAGAGGTTTCCTCGCCTCGTGAGCAATGTGTTGGATTCTTCGGCGAAGGTCAGAAAGTGCTGGGACGGATCCTGGTGTCCTGTCTTTTGGGGGTCTCTCCGACCAAAGGTGTGATGGGTTCTAGCGACTGCTGCAGGAGTTGGTGGGTTGGGCGCCAGGCGATGGCTTTGATGGTTTTCATTGGGAGGAAGGTGATTTCTCGATGGCAAAGGTTTATCACAGGCTGGGGATGGGAGGGGCGGATGTAGATGTTGATCTCATACTGGATTGTAGACTAATATGAGCGGCGAAGTGCCCACTGAAGGTAAGGATTTTTGCCTGGTTGGTGAGAAAAGGACGGATCATGACAAAGCAGTAGAGAGCGAAATGAGCCGACACCAGCGACTTGGCATGCCCTTTGTGCGGGGAGGCGGTTGAGGATGTGCAGCATCTTTTGCTCCAGTGCCCATTTGTGAAGTAGGTTTGGCAAAAGATGGAGATAGGATGGATCTCCCACCAGGACGCGGACAGTTTCTGGTCTTCCTTTCGAAGGGGAAATGTAGGGTGCAGTGCTTTCACCTTTCACTCCAAGCATGATCGGGCCAACATCCTGGCTATTTTGTGGGAGGTGTGGCTGGGGAGAAATGGGGTGGTATTTTGGGGCGGGGAGATCTTATGTGGAGGACTTTGTATCCGCTATTTTCTCCCAGAGTGAGGCCTAGAGGTCCATCTTGTAACTCGTGGTGTAATTATTTTTTGATGGAATGTATGATTTGTGAAAGGTAAAGATCTTTCGGATAATCACCCTTTGCTTTTTCAAAAAAAAAAAAAGAAGCAAAACCCTAGTTACCTATAAATAGAAAGAGTGCCTAGGTAAAATACAAAGGCATCCTACTTAAGTAACAAGTGAAAAATATCAAATATGAACTTAGGAAATAATGTCTCGAGCACACCTACTCAAGCTGAAGTATAGATATCAATCATGCTTAACTTGGAACATATCTCGTAGGAAGATCGAGGAAGCACCTTTGTAAACATGTTTGCAACCTGCTCATCTAAAACATGTGAAGTGTGAATGTAGCCTCTTTAGATCATGTCATGTCACTGATATAGTGACAATCCACCTCGACATGCTTTATTCTCTCATGGAAAGCTAGGTTATTGGAAATGAATGTGGCAACTTTATTATCACACTTCATCTCCATAGAACCAACATCAGAGACCTGAAGGTCTATAAGTACCGACCTAATCCATATTAGCTCTACAACAACTTGTGTCATGGCATAGTACTTGAATTCTGCACTAAATCTGGCAATTATGGTTTGCTTCTTGCTCCTCTAACTAACTAGGTTCTCATGCACAAAGGTACAAAATCCAGATGTAGATTTCCTATCCTTAGGACACATAGCATAATCAACATTAGTATATGCCATGACTCCTGAGGTAGCCATCCGAGATAAGAAAAGGCCCTTACTAGGGCTAGACATCAGATATCTTAATATCATGATAGCTGCTTCCGAATGTACCCTGCGAGGTTTATCCATGAATTAGCTTATTCTACTCACAACAAGTGCAACGTCTGGTCGTGTCACTATTACATACGGTAGCTTACCAACCATAGCTCTAAAGGGTCTTACATCAACTGGCTCAAAACTCTCCTCATAGAGGTGTATGCTTGGATCCCATTGGGATCGATGCTAGCTTTGCTCCCGATATGCCAGTTTCCTGGAGCAAATTAAGGACATCTTCCTTTGAGACATGGCTACTCCTCTGTTGTTCCAAGCAACCTCAATACCAAGGAAGTACTTAAGTGAGCCCAAGTCTTTAGTAACAATATGTTGTTGCAGAAATTTCTTGGTAGTAGCAATCCCATCTATTTCATCCCCAGACAAAATAATGTCATGAACATAGACTAACATTACAACCCTTTCACTTGTCATACGAACAAACAAAGAGTAATCCGTTGTAGACCTTTTAAAACCAATTTATCCGACTACATCGAACAATTTTCAGAACCATGCCCTTGGACTCTGTTTCAGGCCATAAATGGCCTTGTGAAGTCTATAGACCTTGGTACACTCCTCTTAAATCTCAAAGCCCGAAGGTTGCTGCATATATACTTCATCAAGATTGCCATAAAGAAAGGTGCTCTTAACATTTGGTTGGAGTACTAAGTCCAAATGGACAGCAATGGAGATCAAAATGCAAATAGTAGGAAGCTGCAACACTAAAGAAAAGGTGTCAAAGTAATCCATCACATAAGTTTGGGTGTATCCTTTGGAAACTAGGCAGCCTTTGTATCGTTCCACTAACCCATCTAGTTGATATTTAACTGTGAAAACCCAATGGCAGGCAACAATTTTTGCATATGGTGGAGGATCAACTAGTGCCCATGTGCCCCTGAGCATAATGCAATCATTCTTTCTTCCATGGAAATTATGGAATGGTTCCACAATGGATCACTATGTGCCAAGTGATGAGTAGAAGGTATTTGAATAACTGAGAGAGCATAAGTAAACTGTCGATGCTCAAGAGACAAGCAAACCAGAGACACATGTTGAGAGAGTGGATGTAAAGTGCAAGACCTAGTCCCCTTCCTCAAGGCAATAGGAAGGTCAATGTCAGCATCCTCAATATCAGCAAGGGAGGAATCTGGAGTCTCAGAGTTAGTTGGAGTACCATACAATCAAGGCTAGAAACTACATCAGTCTTTGGGTAAATAGGAATTACCTCAGAGGCAGGTGGAGGCAGTGGTGCAAAGAGGAGGGGGTGGCTATGGTTGTCTTTCATGTTTGGGCTTGCGAGCATAATAATACAAACAAAATGTACCATTTTGTTCTTCAATCGGTGTTACTGGCTACTCAGGGTCAGAAACAAGAATAAGGTGTGCCTCCGCTTCAGTAGAGGAAACCTCCACACGAGACTCAGCAGATGAATGATAGGGAATGGACTCAAAGAATGAGACATCGACACTAACATAGTATTGTTACCGAATCGTATCATAGCCTCGATATCCTTTTTGAGTTCAAGAATATCCCACAGATATGCACTTGATGACTCTAGAGGATAATTTATCCTTGTTGGGAACTTGGGACCATGTATGTGAACAAAGGAGACACACCTAAAGACTTTAGGGGTGACATTAAACAAGTCCTTCTTAGGAAACAACATGGACTACGAGACCCCTTCGTTGAGAATAGTTGATGGCATGCCATTGATCAAATAACAGCTTGTGAGAATTGCATCCCCCCCAGTTGGATGCTAGCACATTATTCTTGATAAGAAGGGTCCGAACAACATCTAAAATATGCTGGTGGTGCTTCCTCTCGGCTACCCTTGTTTGCTAAGAGGTATAGGGGCAGCTAGTTTAGTGGATAATCCCTTGATCTTGGAAGACACCACGAAGCATAGAAGAATAGAATTCAAGGGCATTATCAATGAGAACAACCTTTAAATGAGTATTAAATTGATTTTTTTATTTCTACCACGAAATGCTTGATAACAGGCCCTACCTTAGACTTAAAGTAAAAAGACCCAAGAGAGACGTGAAAAGTCATTGACTACAAGATAAAAGTGGTGGCCTAGTCGATCAGGAGAGCGACTACAATCCCAAACATCAAGATGAAGCAAATGAAACAAAGATTTAGAATGATTCCCCTGTCGACTCGAAAAGGAGCTCCTGTAAAGCTTTCCAAGATGGCAAATTTCACATTGAATAATAGAAGTAGGTAGCATCTAGGAAATGACTCTTCTCAACTTCTGCAATGAGAGATGACCAAACTGCAAGTGCCATAAGTAATCTGATGCTCTTCCAAATGATGTCACTACATGGCTGGGCCGACATACGGAGACTACTTTAGTTAGTAGACCCCCTATTCCTCATGGCCATAGTCAATCACCTTCCCCGTTAGTATATCCTAAAACAAAAGAGATGTGGCATCAAAAATAGCACAACAATGAAGTACTCCTCACGGCCATAGCCAATCACCTACCCCGTTAGTATATCCTGAAACACAACAGATGTGGCATCAAAAATAGCACGACAATGAAGTTCCTTGGTAATACGATTGACCGAAAGTAGGTTTAATGGGAAATCAGGAGCATACAAAACATGATGAAGTCTAAAGTGAGGAGCAAGGTGAATCTCCCCTTGACCCATAACAAGGGAGTTCCTACCATTAGCACCACGATGGTTCTACCAGAAGTGTCAAGTTGTAGATGAATGAACTGTCATGCCTTGACACAAATATGGTGGGAGGCACCTGAGTCTATAAGCCAATCTGTACATGCCCTAAGAGGATACGAAGCAAGGCAGATACCTGATGTCGTGGCAACTGCAGCAATATCTTCATGCGCAAAGGTGGAGGCCTAAGAGCCAGATGAAATCTGTGAGATCTTTTGGACTACGTCATCAAACTTAGCCCGGGTGATAGGAGCTTGCTCAGGAGTCACCTCTGATCTGACTACATCCTAATGAGCACTAGGGGGCCTCCCAGGCTTGGTCCAACACGACTCTTCCACATGTCCAAATCGACCACAGTATGTGCATTGAGATCTGTCATGCCCTTGGTTACTACGCCTACATCGACACCCACGGATCAATGCACCACCTCATCCTCTATCAGGGGTTACAACCATGGCAAAGGTATGTTCTAATTGCCTAGCAGACAAAAGGGAGACATACAACCTACTCATCCTATTATAGGCCTCCTTTATGGTGGGAATCTCAGGTAACGTCAACATTTGTGACAAGCAACTTCATAAGAAGGATCCAGACCAGTAAGAAAGTCGCCCACCATGGTTTAGGCCCTGTAAAGTTTCTGTAACTCACACGAGCACACAGGTGTATATGCATTCAGCCTCTCGAAGGTAGACTTGAGGCTAGAGAAGTACTGGGCCAGAGGTCGCCCCTCTTGCCTGATGCGGGTAATTTCATGATGAAGCTACAATATCCTTGTTGCATTTTTGTCTTGAGAGTATGTGTAGCAAAGGGCTTCCCACATCTCTTTAGCAGCCTTGTAATACATTATCTCCATCGCAATGCGTTGAACTATAGTGTTCATGATCCATGTCCTGATCATGGCATTGTCTTTCTTCCACGTCACATATTTCCCAACCTTCTTGGTGGGCTCCGTCTCTGTGAGTGTGTGCTCCTTATCATGACCCTTAACCACATTGAGGATTAATTGGGCCTGTAAGGCATAGTTTAACCTATCAAACTTGACGATTGGGCCAAAGAAGGGGTTCTTAAACTCCTCTTGTCCTCCTTTCTATGAGAGGAAGAATCGATAACTTTGGATGCCATACCCACCTATCAGAGCCTTATCAACTGATCTAGGACCAAGAAATCCTACTTAAATAATCACAAATATTGAAAACGATACGGAAAAACAACCTTCAGACCTTCCGACGATGCTGCGGCAAGTTGGTTGGACCCTAGCGACGCTCTGGCAACTACTCTAACATCTAGTTAATCGTTATGAGGTGGTTGTGGAGGTGATGAGTCCAGAGACCCCCTTCAATTCCCCAACAACCCAAGGATTGGAGCCCTATAAGGGTTCTCGATCCAACATGGTTTGGGGCAACGCCAGGGAGATTGTGGCCTCATGCCGACAATCTGACGGTCACAGCCTCACCGGAGGGGGTCAATTTGACCGACGCCCCCCCCCCCCCCCCCCCTGCTCGAGTGGGTAGCTTGCAACAATGAGCCAACCAAGGGTTCAATGACAGTGGCTGCACCCTTGCGACCGTGAACAAGGGTTGAGCATTGTTCAACCCAACGAGAAAATGGTGCTAAATCGAAGGAGCACGGGTTTGAATTGATTAAGGTGGAGAAGAAAAAAGGGTAGAGGAATCAAGGCAAGTATAGATGCCTAGCACCACCGCTCTGATACCATGTAGAGAAATGATACTTTGTTGTATTAAAAGCAAAACCCTAGGCACCTATAAATAGGAAGGGCGCCTGGGTAAAATACAAAGGCATCCTACTTAAGCAACAAGTGAAAAATATCCAATACAGACTCAAGAAATAACGTCTCAAACATATCTCAAGTGTTATCAACACCAATATTGGACTATATGAGGAAAATACGACTAAACTTGTGCCCATCATAAACCAACATGGATGATCAAGCTTAACAAAGTGATAAACACCTCCCAACAAAGTGGCAATTATAGACTAGGCAGCTAGATTGCCGGTGGAGGATATTGACAACCATATAAGATTACAAGGTAATGCAGCCTTCCTGTTGTATGGTAATGTCTTTATCTTAAATAGTTGTAGGCGCTTCGATCCCACTTATCTAGATTTCATTTTGTCTGTCCTGGACCTGTCTGCATTCAGAGTTTCATATTCATGGTTTGCATTCGTATGTTGTCCTCCATGAAAGGACAAAGAGCACTTGCTCCTCACAAAGAAACCAAAAAATTGAAGCTAACAAAAGTGCGTGGTAATGCACAAGGAAATATTCCAAAAGGCATCAAATTAGCGTCATTCATGATTAATCAAAGGATAGCAAATACTATCTTATTCAATCAACGTTTTAGGAGCACCAGCCATGAGTTGCATCTTTCTCGTCCCCTGCAGCACTGTCAGAGCCAGATGAAAATAAAAACATTATCCTCAGGAAGTATTTTTGCACAGGAAAGACAGACATAGCCCTTTTCCAGAATGCAGAACTCCCACTGCATCATCAACAGATCCATAATGTAAAGCTCTAGTGTATACATCAATTTGTTGTACTGCATACGCAGCACCCCCAAATTTTTGGGTCCAAAGTTACCAATGTAGTTCAGGACTTCTTTTCAAATATATATATATATATATATATATATATATAGTTCAGGATAAATGGACAAATAGAACTCACCAAAGTGTTCGTCCCTCCAGGGAATATTTTCTACGTTATGTTATTATTTTTTATTTATCTCTGGACTTTTGTAATTTTCCCCATGTGCCTTTCTATGTAAAGACGAGTAGAGTTTCCTAGTTATCAATGAATCCCATCTTTCTTAGCATGGCACCGGACTGATGATCCTAGGTCAGCAGTTTGCTATGCCATGAAAATGTTGAACTTAGGGTTTTCTTTTTGAGTATTGTTCAAGGAAAAAGGTTTAGCAAGACCTTGCCTTGAACCCTCCCACATGCATAGAGAACCATCTCCAACAACTCCTCCCTCTAGCGATGACCGTCGACACTGGCAAACCTTCCAAGGAGTCACCCCTTGTACCAGCAACCATCCATAGGGTTCCGGCAACCATCAACAGATGGGGTCTGACCCTGGCTAGTCTTGGTCAGCATCACCCTGGTGAGGCAACCGACGGACAGGTGGTGATCTGATTCGATGAACCTCCATATCAATGCAATGGGCCTTCCAATGCCACCCATCAGTCAATTCTTTGGCCTTGAGCTACCATTGCTCCTATTTTTCGCTGCCTGTCACTTGGTTTCCCTTCAGGAGACCCATTCTCAACCCATATTGCCTCCGGAAATCCTTTCCTGATATTGCCCCAAGGCTCATTGCACTTGAGCAAGTTCGACATGTACTGATTTTTCTCCTTCAGATATGTGAAGACTCTTTCTTGTGACTGTTGCTTTCATCTCTGTTTGATCTCTGATTGAGTAGCTATGCCGGATGTAAAACTCCCTCGCTTCCTCCCTCTCCCTCTCTCTCTAACTATAGCGATTCCGTGGAGAAGGTTTCTACCACAACTGCCTATCCCCATATGCAAGGATATCACTATAAAGTTCGAGGACATCCCATTGATACTAGCCTTGATCGTGGATGAGAGAACACAAGTGTTTACTAATTCTAAGTAGGAATATGACAGGCTTCATCTATGTTCTCAGGGGTTACTCTACCAAGTTATACGAGTCGCTTCAATCCATAGTGTTGGGATTTCCAGAAGTGTTGGGAATAAAACCAGCCACATGACAGCCAGTAGGCCAGTATGGGCTGTTGGTTTTGGTGGTCTAAAAGACCAAATTTAGAATCTTTTCTTATTTGTTAAGTTTGTTATTTTTAGTTAATAGATTTTAGCAAAATATGTTAGGAGATTTTGTAAAATTTAATCTTTACTAAATCTAGAAGATTTGTTTAAATTCTATTAGAATTTGTTAAAAGATTAGATCTTTACAAATGAAAAAGATCTAAATCTTTAATAGGAATTAATTAGGATTTTAAATTATGATTGGTTTCCTCTTTTTAGGATTTCCAATTTTCAGCTTTTTCTATTTTTAGATTCCATGCTTTCTATAAAAGAGATGGACCCCTTCCATTGTATTGATGGCGATGTGAATATAATTTCAGGATTTCTTCACATGATATCAGAGCCACCGTTTCTTTAGGGCTAAGAGAAGAACCTCTAGAGGGGGAGGCAACCCTCCAACGGCTAGTGGTTTCTCCACATAATATTAGAGCCACCGTTTCTTCGGGGCTAAGAGAAGAAACTCTAGAGGGGGAGGCAGCCCTCCAACGGTTGGCGGACTGGCCATCGGCGACCTCCGGAGAAGCCCTCTCCCCTTCTGCTCATTCTCCTTCTCCTCCGTTCCACTGACTCCTCTGATCCAGCACCGTCGTCGGGTGCGAGGCAGCTATCACCACCGTCTTCTATGACATGAGGCGGACGTTGCTATCGTCGTCCTTTTCTATGGCAGCTCTGCAGACCGGTTTGTAGCAGGGAGAATTGGTCGGTTTGGTGGCTGCAGGGCCTGCTGCAGCACGTGGAGAGGCCAATCTGGCTCCTGGATCAATCCTGTTGAGGTGCTGAATTGGCGTTGGGGGCTGCTGCAGGCTGTGGGTGGTCAGTCCAAGCTTGGAATGGCTGCTGCAGGTTTGGTCAAGAGGCAAGCAGCCCCTTGGATGATTGGCTAGGTTTGTTTGAAGAAAGACCATGCCATCATTTACTCCTGATGCGAGGAGGGAGGACACCGCCATTGTCATCTACTCCTGACACGAGGTGGGGGGATGCCGCCGTCGTCCTTTGTGATGCGAGGCAGACATTGCTGTCGTCTTCTGTGACGTGAGGCGGGAGATGCCGCCGTCGTCATCTACTCTTGATGCAAGGTGAGAGGACACTGTTGTCGTCTTTTGTGATGCGCGGCGGACATTGCCGTCGTCTTCTGTGACGCGAGGCAAGTGTCGCTGCCATCCTCTTCTCCGTGACATGAGGCGGGCGTCGGCACTGTCATCTTCTCATCCAAGTCTGCAACCTCCCTGGTCTTCACTTGCGAGGGGGTGTTGGGATTTCCAGAAGTATTGGGAATAAAACCAGCCACGTGGCAACTTATCAGGCCCCATATGGGTTGTCAGTTTTGGTGGTCCAAAAGACTAAATTTGGAGTCTTTTCTTATTTGTTAAGTTTGCTATTTTTAGCAAATAGATTTTAGGAAAATATGTTAGGAGATTTTGTAAGATTTGATCTTTACCAAATCTAGAAGATTTGTTTAGATTCTATTAGGATTTGTTAAGAGATTAGATCTTTCCAAATGAGAAAAGATCTAAATCTCTAACAGGAATTAATTAGGATTTTGAATTAGGATTGGTTTCCTATTTTTAGGATTTCCTAGTTTTAGCTTTTTCTATTTTTAGAGTTCATGCTCTTTATAAAAGAGATGGACCCCTTCCATTGTATTGACGGCAGTGTGCATAGGCCATGCATTAATGGAGTGTGCACAGGCTAAGTCCCACGTCAGACCAAGTGATCAAACCTAAGATATGATCCCCCAGCATCCAAGATTTGGAAGAACCAAAACAAGATTGCATGCCTCAAATGTGCAAGGATAGTGTTCGGTGCGCATGGAATTCTATTAGATGGCAAGGATCATGCAAAGGCCTTTAGGTCATCCAATCTATTTGCAATTGTGGGATCTGTTGCCACCAGGGCTACTGCTGGCAACACCGCCATTGGACTGCTAATGAGACCTCAAGCCCAAAGTCACAATGATTCTTTGATCCTTGACATAGTAGAGACATCAAGCAACCACGGATTGGACTATTTGGTGGACGAAATCAAAGAAGGGACAAGGAAACACCAAAGCCTAGCCTCACTTGTATAGAGAGATTAGTGAGAAAATTACCTAGGAAACACCAAAATAGCAAAAAGCCGGTAAGTAAATAAGGAATAACAGTAACATTACAAAGTCAACGTCCTCATTGACATGCATGGGTTATTTGTGTTAGGTATATGGAATATGTATGCAAATATGCATTTATAAATCTTCAATGTCCTTTAGTATCTTGCTCATCATGGCAAGCACTTAGGCAGGCACATAGCGTCTCATGCAGCAAAGTACTTGGGACCATTGAGTACTGTGGAAAATAAAATGCCACATGGCAAGTCCCAGCGTGCACCCTTGGGCACCAACCCTAGGAAATTTTGTGAGGTTGTCCAAGTCTTATTTTTAGTAAGTTAGGTATCAATTAATTGAGTATTTAGAGAGATTTGATATTTAGGAGATTTGATTGATTGCGATTTTGTTTCATATTTTAGATATTAGGATTAGTTCTCTTTATAAAAGAGACTATGTAGTTGTTTTTCCTTGAGTTAATGCAATATTAGTTCCAATTACATCAACAACTCCCTCTCTTCTCTTCAACATCGAATGCACCTCTCCTCTCTCTCTGTTTGCGTGAGCCAACATCAATTGCAGCAGTTGTTGCTGCGTTTCCTGTCCACGTCGAAGAGCCTCCACGCCACACTAGCGCTCAAATCTCCACATGATATCAGAGCCTTCGATCTTGGCTCTTCCCAGAGTCGTTCCACGCGTGTAGGACATAGAAGAGAAGAGAAGCCACATACAACAGTCTGTGTGTGACTTTTCTGGTAGGCTGCAGCCACGTACGCGTGGCCTTTCATCTTGACAAGCACCCCTTTAGAGGGGGAGATCATGCGCAAGAAGGCCCTATCTTGTGCGTAATTCCCACGTGTAGCAAAGCCTTGTGTGTTGAGGCATCTTCATCAACTTGTGAGTTCTCTTGAAGAACTCTCGAAGGACCTTAGCGCCTTATGCAAGGCCCAAGGAGACATGCAAAGAACTCCGGCAGGTGGATTCCCTCATGCATCCAACACCTTACGCAAAGCATATAAGTAGAGAAGGCCCATTTCTCAAGGACGGAGATGGTCGAGAGCGAGAATCAGATCAATACTAGGGAAGAAAAGGTTATAGTTCAAGGCACCACAATTAAGTTCTAAGGTACCTCAAACTATATCTTATGGACTCGAGTATTCAAGATCTTCATGGGAGGACAGGACAAGTTGCATGTCCTCGAGTATTCAAGGATTCAACAAAGAAGAACTGGGAGAAAGAGAAATACATGGTGATGAATTGGCTAATGAACTCGGTCAATCCATCTATTGCCTCCAACATGTTCTACAAGAAGTCGTCATGCGAGATGTGGGATTCCTTGGAGAAAAGATACTCCAAGAAGTCCAACAACGCCTACATCACCGACATCTACACCCGTATCTAGACAGCTAGTCTGGGGGATCTTCCCCTTGACAAGTACTACTCAAAGATGGAGGTACTCTTTAAAGAACTGGAGATCTACGAGCATGTCTGTTGTGACAAGTAGACCATTACAAGAAAGACGGCAAGTCGTGAGATTCTTGTTGGAGTTGAATCCTTGATATCAACCAGCACGTGATTAGATCCTTGCACTGGACAAGGAATTGGATCTTGAGACGATTTATAGTCGTCTCGAGAAGCTTAGAGAACCAGATGCAGGTTCCAGTAGAGTTACAGTGTCTGAAAACACTGCTATAGCTACTTTTGATGGAGGCATAGGACATGGAAGAGGACATGGTCGAGGCTCAGGTTGAGTCTATCCGCCATGTCAACATTGCGGATGCACCAATCATCTACAAGACCATTGCTGGGACAAGTTTGGAAGATCCATACATAGGGCTACTAGCACCTCACGCGTGAAGTCTCTTACTCTTGCAAATCTAGAGAAGATCATGGCCATGTTCCAAGACGATGAGGAGAAGAAGACGGCAGCTGTCACGACAACTATTGAGGTTGCCTAAGAGGCAACGACTTCGAAGGTTACAAGAGGCTACATCATCACTCCTACCAAAGAGAAGGTTGAAGATGTGGAGCATAAAGAATGGGTGGTAGGGGCTCTAGCCTCATTACAAAGCAGAACAAGTCATTGTCCTTTCAACCTCGACTTGAGGGGGAGTATGGAAAATAAAGTGCCATGTGACAGGTCCAGTGTGCACCCATGGGCGCCAGCCCTAGGAAATTTGTGAGGGTGTCTTTGAGTCCAAGTCTCTTTTTTTAGTAAGTTAGGTGTTAATTAGTTGAGTACTTAGAGGGATTTGATATTCTAAGATTTTAGGAGATTTGATTGATTATGATTTGAGTTTGTTTCCTATGTTACAGATTAAGATTAGTTCTCTTTATAAAAGAGACTCTATGTAATTGTTTTTCCTTAAGTTAATGCAATATTAGTTCCAATTACATCAACAACTCCCTCACTTTCCCTCTCTTCTCTTCAACGCTGGCTGCACCTCTCTCTCTCTTTGTTTGTGTATGCCAACATCAGCTGCAATAGCCTGCTGCTACGTTTCATGTCCACGTGGAAGAACCTCCATGCCACGCTAGCGTTCAAATCTCCACAAGTACCATTCACCATTTGGAAATTCTAGTTTTTTGTTAAGTCAACCAAACAAGAAAATATTTTTTGTGTAGTTTAACACTTATATCTACTTTGGTACATTTTAAATTCTTGTTGATTTTCCGATTTATATAACAAGGCCATCAAGGCAAGGATCAAAATGGAGAACCACCTCCATAAGCCTTAGATACCTTCAACCTCAACAGGCACACTGTACATAAAAGTTGATATTTCCGCAATGTCATTGAGATAATTCTCATCTTCAAGACCTTAAAATTCTATATCTCGGGAAATTTGATAAAGTTGGGTAATAACATGAAACGCCATTATGTTACATATGACTAGATGGGACAAACCTGAATTGGGTCTAGAAATTCATCAGGAATCTCTCCAAGAGCAGCCTCAGTATCCATTGCTTCAGAAGCTGCAGCCTTTGCAAGAGCGCCAAGCTGTATAAACTCTTTGATTATTCTTCCATCTTCACCTATCCTCCTTAGGACATTAGCTGCTGTAGCAAAGAGCTGGATATTCGAAGCAGTCAGACTAACACACTTACAATAGTGGAATCCCACGCTTTGCTCTCATTCATAACGGCATAAAATGGTAAATTATCAGAAGATAAGTGCAGGACACCTGATCATTGTAGGAGCGGCCATCCTTTGAGATAGCAGTAGGGAATACATTGTCCTTATCACCTCTTGCAATGTGAACATAGATCTTCACAATCTTGTGCAACAAGAGATCAAAAAAGGAAAAAAAAGGATATAACTTTTCAAGATAAGAAAATAAGCCAATCAGAATAACTGTAGAAAAACAATAGAGTTCCTTATATGTGACATAAAGCACAATAACTAACAAAAACCTCTGAAATACTAACTTGTTTCAGCAATTGCTTCGGTCTAAATTCATATTTCTCCGGATCCTTTAAGCTCAATGATTTTCTTCGTGGACCAACTAATTGGTACAAGAAGTAGTTAAGCATGCTTGCAACCCTTTCAACCTGGAAGAAAATATCAGTGAAGGGTAAGCTGAGATGCTGTCAGCAGAGAAAATTGGAGTGAACCAGCAAGGAAAGATTTGTAGAATAAAGTAACTAGGGTCGTGACGTGTAATTCATCAATGAAAGACAAATAGCACAGATATGCATAGAAAGAACAACACCATTTCAGATAACAGAAATGGAGAAGGTATTTGTTCCGATGTGAACGCAAGCATCCCTACATCCTCATTGGCCAATTTCATGTCAAACCGGACAATCTGAAAGCAAATTGCATGTTATTCAGTATAGCAGCCCCATGTCAAAAATGTTTTGAGAATCTTTTTCTTAAAAGACAGGTAAAATAGAAATAAACGCAATAAACCTTTCCATAAATTAATAATTCCCTAAATTTGACCTTGAAAAAAAACCACAAATTTGTCTATAAAGCAACAAATTAATATTTGATGGTTGGGAAAATTTAGTGAAGATTTTGTTCATAAAATACGAACATTTTCTCGAGAGTGGAACTGCCGCAATCTTTCATCTCTTTCTTGGGGTGGTCTTCTCTCCCATTCAACAGTATTTGACATTTCTGCCTCAAATTCTTTAATCTCGAGAATCTTATTAAGGCTCTCATCAAGAAGAAATATACTATCATTTATCAGAAAATTAAGAAAATTCAAATAAACGCCCTTTTCTTCTTCTTTGGCTATCTGAAAGTATAAAATAGTAAGATTGTGAGATATTATTAAGAATAACCAACAGATTGTGAGATATTATTAAGGAGGGGAAAAAAATAACCAACAGATTTGATCTTACCTGCCTCCAAGCATTACAATGACTGGGTACATCCCAAAGATACTCTAAAAGTTCAGCAATATTATGGCGAATATTGAACTTGTCATAGAACTGCACAATTAAACATCAACAAAGCTAAATAATATCTGAAGAGAAACGGTTTCTGATTGAGTGACTGAAAACACTTGAATTTCATGATTAAACCAATATGTATAAAATTGAAGAGCAAAAACCTGCGTATGTGCTCCAGTGAACTCAATGTCAACATAAATTGTCAAAAGGTTCCTGACTAAATAATCCAGAGATAGTTGGTGTCCTTCAAAGAGAGCAGCAGTTTCAGATGACCCACTGCAGAATTCAGCAAAGTTGAGCATAAGCTTTCTCGTGAGCTGGAATAATGTATTATATACCTTTTCAAAAAAAGAATAATGTATTGTATGTGGAGAAGCTCCATATATTTACCTCTTACGTGGCATCCAGCAGTTCAAAACATCAACCATCTTTGCTCTTAAGTATGGATTTTTGATATAGGATGGAGATGCCATAAACATAATAATAAATATCAAAAAATCATCCTAAAAGAAGAAAAATGGTATAACCAAACACCAACCAAAAATGAGAAGAAAATTTTATAAAAGTAAATATCAAGCAAATATGATTTTAGTAGGCATACCATGACAAATGCATCTAGTGCTTTTGGTATGCGAGAAGTGAAAATAAGCAAATCCATCGCATCATCCACAAAATGTTCTGGCATACAAGCAAACTCCATCGGACATTGTGAAGGAAGAGGCATGCCAAAGCCACCAACCAAACCGACTAACCAAATAACCATGAGCCTGTAGAAAGATAATGCATCTCGAAGTAGCTCACCATCCTTAAAAAAAGGGATTAGACAAGGTTAAGCTGCATGCCTAAAGGTGTAAACATTAAAGAAAAGCAGGAACTGAGCCTTGTACACCATAAAATCAAACAAAATGAGAAGTAATTGATGAACGAAATAAATCATTCACGGCTTCTTCAATAATAACAGCAACCACTTTCAGTCATAACCCATGTCACAAATTGCTCCCAGAATGAAGCCATTTCATAAAATTCTATAGACTACCAGGATCTATATCCTTTAATTGAAAAATAACAGACTGCCAAAGTTATTAAGTGGTAAAGATCCAGACTGAAGCTACAAAGCCATTGTTCACTGTCTCGTAACCTCATTATAAAAGTGATAGAATGTCAATACAAGCATGGTCTTAGACAACAATGACAGGAAAATAGGAGACCAAAAATAGAAACGACCTAATAAAAAGCTTCCAATATTTATCTAAAAAAATCTCAACATAAGAATGGAAGATTTGCAGCTACCCACCCTAAATATCTGGGCTTCATAGCATAGTCTGTCCTGTGATAACAGCTCAATTTCTTTTTCCAGACGAGCAATATCCTGATCAAGTTGAGGTGAAGCTCCTCGTTCTCGCATGGCTTTAAAACTAGACAAGTCATCTTCACATCTTGATAGCTCCTGAGGGTGGCATCATAATATAAAAAATACAAGTGTTTCACTATAAATACATAGGATAGAAAAATTGACAACAAAATCCTACTATTTTTTTCTTAAAAAGATCATCTTTTCTTCCAGATTTGAAGCAACTTTCGCTTACACACAACGAAATGCATGCAGAATGTGCTTACCTGCATTAAGCTCTTAAATTCTGACAGCGCTTTTATTAATCCCAAATTAAGTGCCCGAGCAGTCATAAAGAAGCATTCACATATAAATGAATACTTATTTTTGGAGACCTGTCCTCTATGCTTGTCACTAGGAAGACCATGAACCACAGAATTACTTCCCGAGCTTATAGCTTCTTGGGAATGTAATTCATTACTAGCATTTTTGTCTGCATCACGTTTTCCATGATTTTCATGATTCACCCATGCCTCAACCTCTTCAGTAGAAGCATGCAAAGATGTCAATTGCCTAATAAGCAGGCATTTGTAGCAAATATAAAAGTTAGGGGATAACTACTTTACTGCAAAATCAAAACATGAGAAGCATTGAAGAAACAGTAAAACGAAAGCAATTCCGCACCTCATATCCAGACGATTGTTATTAAAGACATATCCAGGATCAATCCTGTCCTTCTTTGACAGATCATTTAAAAATGGCTCACAAAGTCGCAGCATAACTGCACTCAGATTTATAAAAGAACCAGTGCTTGCACAAATCAAAGGATCAACCTGTTACAGTAATCCGAAGTGGATTCGTAATGCAACCAAGTTTAATTGGCATATTGAACGAGAAACGAGCAATCAACATTACCTGTATGCGGGATCTTGAAGCATTCTTTTTTATCATTTCTGAAAGATACTCAAGAGAGCTTTCACGAGTTTCTGTATTTTTAAGCAAGACAAGAAAAACATCTGCCAGGCCTTTATACATGATGTTCATTACAGTTGTAATTGTTTTGAAGGATGAGTACAAATCAGCTGCCCGCAGATTTTGTGGGTCAGGGAAGCATTGCTGGCTGCGAAGCACAAAAATGAATATGTGCTTTCTCTTAGAAAGGACTATAAGCCTTTGTAAAAGCAACTGCGAAAGATAAGATCATGCAAGGAGGAACCAAGTACCTCCAAATGGAAATGAAGAATTGAATAAGTAAATAGAGGGGTCGTAGAAAATGTAGCAAGAGTGTAGACTGACCATTGGATGAGTTTTATAACAAAATAAATCATCATTTTCTTTTTATTTTTTGTAAGTGAAAAGGGAGGGTACCTTAAAGGTACTCACCTAGGTATATTCGTTAGAAAGGAGGGATTATTACATCAAAACTACATCAAGAAGAAACATCCCAAAACACCAGCTGGGAGGAGATGGAGAAAATAAGATTTTCAACGTAGGGGTTGTTCCCCTTAAAGATCACCTCATTCCTACCCAACCAAATTCCCTAGAGTACTGCCAACACTTTGGCCCACTACTTCTTCAACCTAAAGGTGTCAACTCCCAACCACGCCACTCCTCTATGAAAGGAGCCCTAGAAGGTGTCAAAGAGGCCAGGTCTATCCATTCTAGCCCTAGGGCTTGCCACACCCGCGAGGCAAATGGGCAGTGGAAAAAGAGATGGTCACTGCTCTCCTCAGACTGTAAACAATGTGAACAAGAGGTGTCATCAGAAGGCGCCCAACGCACCCCTTTCACATTCATGATGATCCAATCGCGCCTCAGAAGCCATGCAAAAATTCAAATTTTCAACGATCAGACCAAAGCAACCTACAATCCCTTAGGAGGTTGATGTCCCATGGTCAAGGAGCGGGTGTCAACCTGCGGTAAGCCACCTTCACGAAAAGCGTTGTCATCCCAACAAAGTGCATCCCTGCCTTCTTCTAGCTCCCATCCTTCTAGGGCTCGTAACATCTCCTGCAACTCTTCACACCGTTGATTAGAAAAGAAGGAACGATGGCAAGAGTGAGCGAGAGGGAGAGAGAGTGGAGGCAGGGGCAAGAGGGAGTCGGAGGGTGGAGGGGAAACCCCTCGGAGGGAGAAGGGCACTAGAGGCGTAGCCGGAGGTCTGCGCTAGTCGGAGGTAGTGAGTCGAAGCTGGGTGGAGCGGGGCTTGACGGTCCACCGGAGGTCTGTTAGGGGTCGGGAGGCTGGGTCCGGGCAGGGCCGATGCTTCAAGTGCCTCGACAACGATCATTCGATCAAGGACTGCCGGGAGCCGTGGCAATGCTGGAGGTGCGGAGGGCTTGGCCATCGGAGCAGTGGGTGCCAGGGGGGCGCTGAGGGCGTGAGGAGGAGGGCGTTGCCGTTGCCTCCACTGAGGGTGGTGCCGAAGATGGAGGTGGAGGCTCCCTGGTCGGAGGGGGTCAAGGCTTTGAGGTGTCTAGTGGAGGGGAGCCTGGTGGGGGAGGTTGTGGAAGGGAAGGTCACGAGAGTGATTGTGGAGGGCTCGTTGGGAGAAGCGGCGAGAAGGGGAGGGACGACGGTGGTGCAGGTGGCGGAGGGGCTGTTCGTGGCGAGTGGGCTCTCGGCTAAGGAGCACGAGGAGCTGTTGTTCTCTGTGTGAGCTGCGGGGGGAGGTAAGTGGCGCTGGAGACGCCCATCGCCGCACAATGGGGCTTTGCCGGAACACTTGCCTGAGCGACCCATGATGGAGCTTGCCATCGCCGGGATCCCGTGGTGGCTGCGCTCGGTGGAGGTGATGGAGGCTATCGTAGCGCCATTCGCGAGGGTTAGAAGTTGCGGAGTGCTTGGACTGGCGGAGGGACTGGTGACGACGCTGGTTGAGCTGAAGGCCGGGGCGAAGCCACTGAGGAAAGTCCTGCTACGACTGTGCGGATCCTCCTAGGTGGTGGAGTGCTTGTTGGGATAACGACGGTAGCTCATAGCCTCGACAGCCGGAGCTGCGAGATCGGCAGTGGGGAAGGGGCAGTGGTGGCTAAATGCTGCGAGGAGTCGAAGGGTCGCTGACGTGGACGCGACCCCCGAGGGGTCCGCAAAGGCTGCGTGGGGGAAGGCCGAGTTCGCGCCACTGACGAGGGTTCTTCGCTCGAGAGATCCGCAGAGATCTCGTGGAGGATGACCGGGATCTACGGGATTCGGGACACAACGGAAGAGGCAAGGTCGAGAGTTGCGTCTGTGGAGGGGCGATCCGAAGGCAGAGGTGGGGGACCTTTAAACCCTACCACGTGCGGGGCACGTGCTGGGGCGTGGAGCTGCGAAAAGGAGGAAGGTCCGGAGTCGAATCCTCCCCCAGGATCCGATGCCACGTTTCAACCCATGCAGCAGGGGGAGGCGACCCGGACCGCCGAGCGGTAGAGATCCGGATCAGAAACACCAGTTCGTAAGCTCTCCTTCGAACCTGAATCTGGGGGGGCTGCTCACGGACCATCTCTCGAGCCTGAGGCTGCAAAAGCGGTGCGCAAGCAGATTCTCAAGGGCGATGGCCCCCCTGGTTGGTCATCGCGACCCCTGAGATCGGCGGAGGTGGACGATGCTGGGCAAAGGGTGACAGAGGACGAGCCTTGGCACTGCGAGGAGCGGGTGATGAGGACTAGCCCCTGCCAGGGGCAGCTCGACCGCTGGTGGAGTTGGGGGAGGACGCTTGTGGGTCTGCGGCAAGCAAGATGGGTCACTATCGAGGAGACAGCTCGGAGGACTCGAAGATGCGCTTGAGGCAGCAACCGGATGGGAACCTGGGGGATAACCAAATAAAGATTGTCTTGACAGGGTGGACGCCGCGGTTGGTGAGCAGGGGGCGCGATGGTGGCCTCTGCTATCTGAAGAGGTGGTCGTTTCGAGGCAGGCAAAGGCCAAGGGTGGTAGTGGACGGACGTGGACGAGATCCTCGGCACCCATCGACAAAAGAGGCGCTAGATGGTGATGATGAGGAGGTGCGGAAGACGGTGGAAGCCGATGGCTTCAGGCCGGTCACACAGGAGAGTGCATCACCTGCTAGATGAATGGAGTGATCACCTGGAACGTGCGGGGCCTCAACGACCCCACAAGGAGGGCGGCTCTGGGGAGATACATCAGGTAGTGGAGGGCAGATATTGTGCTGCTGCAAGAGACTTAGATAGTTGATTGCAGAGCACGGGTTTGGAGAGAGATTGGAGGTTCGTAGATAGAGGGGTTTCGGGCCCTTGCCGCGAATGTTAGATCAGGAGGACAGATCCTTGGTTGGAGAGAGGTCTTCACCTTGGAGGACGTCCGATATGGAGAACACATCATCTTAGCGTGCTTGGTCAAGAAGGTGGGAGGTGCCAGACTGAGGGTTACTTGGGCATATGGTCCCACAAACGCTCAGGCGAGGAGGGTAATGTGGGAGGAGCTTACGGCGGTGGCGGTAGATTGCATTGGAAGTCCTTAGTTGCTGGGGGGGACTTCAATGTAACATTGAAGGTGGAGGACAGGCCAAGTGGGCGGGGGAGGCAGGACCCCGGGTCGGATCTTTTTGTGGAGTTTGTCGAGGCTCATGGGCTCGTGGACTGGTCCCCCGTAGCCTGCGCTTACACGTAGAGGAATAACAATGGCCAGATGTCCAGGATTGATAGGTTTATCTCCAATGTGGAACTGGTTGAGGCGTTCCCGGTGGCAGATGTATGTGCGTTGGAGAGACCTTTTTCAGACAACACTCCCCTGATGTGGCGACCGAATGAGGGGGTACGGTTCGGCACATATTTTAAATTCGACAGGTCGTGGCTTCTGAAGGAAGGGTTCAGGGCCTTGGTGGAGAAGTTGAACGCGTTGAGGGTGGAAGGCTCGGCGGCTTTCTGTCTAGCAAAAAAACTTTCCATGTTGTGCGACCATCTGAAGATTGTCAGGAAGGAGATAAGGGCATCCAAAAGGGGAAGGAAGGAGGCCATGCTGGCAGAAATTAGTAGAGTGGACAGTCAAGAGGACCAGGCTCCTATATCCTCGGAGGATAAGGAAATCAGGGTGAGGATGTTGGAGGTGATCCAGGAAGAGGACAAACGTTTGGAGCCGGAATGGAAGGTGAAATCCATGCAGAAATGGCTGAGAGAAGGTGATTCCAACACGAAGTTCTTCTACCAAATGGCCTCAGCCAGGAGGCCGAGAAATTGGATAGATCGGATGGTGATTGACGATGACGTTTTCTCAGGTAGGGAGGAGGTGGGGCAGGTGGCGGCAGAGTACTTTAGAGAGTTCAATAGGAAGCGGACAAAGGGAGGATGGAGGTAGAGGGGGTGGATGTGCAGCGTATTTCGGAGTACCAAGCGGAGGGTCTCACGGCAGGCTTTTCAGAGGAGGAGGTGAGGGTGGCGGTGTGGGGCCTCAATGCGGAAGAGTGCCCTGGCCCAGACGTCTTCCCTGTCTTCTTTTTTAGAGAGTTCTGGTCCTTGGTGGGCACGGATGTGATGAGGGTGTTGGAGGAGTTTGCATCAGGCAACAAAGGCTTTGATAAATTGAATAAATATTACTTGTTTCTGCTGCCTAAGAAGGAAGGGGCAGAGGACATCAAAGACTTTAGGCCGACTGCCCTGTCCAATGCGGTTTACCTTATTGTGGCCAAGGTCATGGCAAACAGACCAAGGGGCATCCTATGGGATCTGGTCTCCCCAATCCAGACAGCCTTTGTTCCAGGGAGGGGCATACTAGACGGATTTGTGGTTGCGATAGAGGCCTTGGAGACGTGGAGGAGGGAGAAGAAGTAGGCTTTCTTATGAAAAGTGGACTTCTCCAAGGCATATGACTCGGTTTAGTGGGATTTTGTATGGACGTCCTTGCGGAGGAGGGGTTTCCCTTCGATCTGGATTGATTAGATGAAGCGATGCGTGACGACAATATCCTTTTCAATCCTGATCAACGGGAACCCAGCGGGAGGTTGGGTCCAGCCTTGAAGAGGGGTCAGACAGGGGTGCCCTCTTGCGTCAATGCTTTTTGTTCTTGTGGCAGATGCGCTGGCACAAGTACCACACAGGGCTTGCAATAGGGGACTGTTTAGGGACTTTGACCTTGGCAGAAGCAGAGAGGTGGTGGTCCTATAGTGTGCTGATGATACGCTATTCCTAATCGAAGGAATGAGATTGAGGCAAGGAGATCGAGGATCCTACTTGAGCTTTTTGGTGAGGCATCAGGGTTACGGATTAGCTACTAGAAATCGAAGTTTGTTCCAGTGAATCTGTCCGCTACGGACATGGAGAGGGTGGGTGCTGCCTTGGAGACAGAGAAGGGTTCACTGCCGTTGGTATACTTGGGCCTTCCTCTGTCGGATCGTCGCTTGAGACTGCATGACTGACTCTCGTTGCTGGAAAGGATGGAAGGAAGGTTGGCTAGGTGGTCCTCCAAGCTCTTGTCTAGAGGTAAGCGATTGACCTTGGTAAAGGTGATTCTGGCCTCCATGCCATCTTACCTTTTGTCAGTCTTCCATCTACCGTGTCAAGTTCAGAAGAAGGTTTCAGGACTAATGAAAGACTTCTTCTGGTCCACCACAGGGGCCACGGGTAAGGGGACGAAGTTGGTAGCTTAGAAGATGTGCAAGCCTACACAGGAGGGAAGCCTTGGGGTCAGGGAAGTGGACAGGACGAACGTCAGCCTTCTCACGAAATGGATTGCGAGGTTGGTGGGGCAGGAGCAGGGGCTGTTCAAAGCGGTTATGCGACGCTGCTACGGGGATTTTCTATCATAGGGACCCCCTGCTTCCCTTTAGTGCGTCTCCCTTCCTCAAGGGCTTGGCGACAGTGGTTGGGAGTGTGCGAGGTTTTTTTGACCTGGTACTTGGTGCAGGAGACTCCTTCCGCTTCTGGCAGGACGACTAGCAGGGGGCTGGATCTACTTTGGGGGAGAGGTTCCCTCGCCTCTTGAGCAGTGTGATGGATTCTGTGGCGACGGTTGGAGAGTGTTGGGACGGATCCTGGTGCCCCATCTTCCGGGGGGGACTCTCTGACCAAAGGTGTGATGAATTCAAGCAGCTGCTGCAGGAGTTGGTGGGTTGGGTGCCAGGCGAAGGCCTTGATGGTTTTCATTGGGAGGAAGGTGACTTCTCGATGGCAAAGGTTTACCGCAAGTTAGGGACTAGAGGGGCGAATGTAGACGTTGACCTCATGCGGGATTACAGACTAATATGGATAGGGAAGTGCCCGCTGAATGTGAAGATCTTTGCCTGGTTGGTGAGAAGAGGAAGAATCATGACAAAGCAGTGGAGAGCGAGATGGGCCAGCACCGACAACTTGGCATGCCCTTTGCGTGTGTGTGTGTGTGTTGGGGGGGGGGGGGTAGAGGATGTGCAGCATCTCCTACTCCAGTGCCTGTTTGTAAAGCAGATTTGGCAGAAGATGGAGATTGGATGGATTTCCCACCAGGACGCTGACAGTTTCCGATCTTCCTTCCGCAAGGGAAATGTGGGGAGCAGAGTGTTCACCTTTCACTCCAAGCATGATTGGATCAAGATCCTAGCTATTTTTTGGGGGTGTGGCTGGAGAGGAATGGGGTGGTGTTTAGGGGGGAGAGGCCTTATGTGGAGAACTTTGTTTCCGCTATCTCCTCCCAGGTTAAGGCTTGGAGATCCATCTTGTAACTCGTGATGTAATTGTTTCTATGGTGGAATGAATCATCATGGGTGATTATCTTTTGGATAATCACCCTTCACCTTTTTAAAAAAAAACTCTTCACACCGTTGGTTTGAAAAGCCCCCCTGGAAGGTCAAGCACCAAGCTCCCTCCCAGCAACTCCTGACAGTCACCTCTTTGCATTTGCTCTACAGAGCAGCTGCGGGAACCTGCTACTCAACAGCCCATCTCCCTGCCAATCATTTGTCCAAAATCTGAAGCCGCCCCCATCCCTAAGCACAAGGGTAGCCCACCCCTTGACCTTTGATGCCACCAAAGCCAACCCTTTAACAAAAATGTGACACCCCAGCTGCAGGGTGGGTGAGCATCTCCTAAGAAAGGAAGGAGTCATAGCACCCCTGCATAACCTCCCCAAAGAGACCCTCCTCACCACCCATCAACTTGGCAATCCACTTGGTGAGGAGGCTCATGTTGGCCCCCTCCACGCTCTTAACACCAAGACCGCTCTCCTGGAGGGTCCTACAGACATCCTCCCAAGCAACCAATCTTGCTCCTTTGCCCGAGTTGTCAAAGTTCGTCCAAAGGAAGTCGCACATGAGGCTAGAGATCTTTCTTCTCAACTTGCTGCGGAGCTTTGTAGACCAAGAGGAAGTTGGGATGGAAGAGAGGACAACCCTGAGGGTCAATCTTCCTCCCCTGGAGAGCAACCTAGAGGCCCACCCCACTAGCCTCCTCTCCATCCATTGCAGTAGCAGGAGCCAATCCTACATCCTAAGCTGCTTGTTGGAAGGGGGCAACCCAAGGTAGGAAAGTGGCAGCCCCTTGGCCTCTATACCAAGGACGGCCCCACAAAGCCTACTACTCTTAAGGGCAGAGATTGAAGGGGATAAAGGTGGACTCTGAATGGTTGATCCGCAGACTGGACGCCTCCCCAAACATGTGAAGTAGCAAACGAACCTTTTGTGCCTTCGAGGCAACATCGTCCACCAGTAACTAAGTGTCATTCGCACACTAAAGGATTGGCACCTCACAATTGTCTCCATCCCTAAAACCTCTAAATATCCCTCGCGCACAAGTCCTCGTCGCAGCCTTGGTCAGTGTGTCAACCACTAAGACGAAAAGCATGGGGTCCAAGAGACAACCCTGTCTAACCCCCTCTCCCACAAGATTCCCATTAATCAACACGGAAAAGGAAGCCATAGTAATGCAACGCTTCACCCAGTCAATCCACCTACCCGAGAAACCCCTTTGGCCAAAGAGGACTAGAGAAAGGACCATTGCACCGTGTCGAAGGCCTTGCTACAATCAACCTTCCAAAGGAAGGCCTTCGTCTTTTGCCTTTTTCAACTAGCCAAGGCCTTCGAAGCCACAATAAAGCCATCCAAAATTCCCCTTCCAGGGACAAAAGTTGTTTGCGTCTAGGAGATAAGGTCCGTAACAAGTCCCTATAGCCTGTTTGCCAACGCCTTAGCAATGATAAGATATGCAGCATTGGAGAGAGCAATCAGTCTGAAGTTCTTAATTGCCTCACCATCTTCCTTCTTCAGGAACAGGAAGAAGAATGATCTATTTAACTTATCAAAGCCAAGGAGATGAATGAGAAAGATGAAGGGTGTGAACCTAAGCGGGAGGAGGAAGGAGAGCATGAGTTTGTGCAGAGGGAGGTTTCCCCCGTCCTTGAAGCTAAATGCGGCCATGATATCGAGCGTTGGGTGGTTTTGCGACAAAGGAGGAGGCTCGGGGCATCGTACCTTAGGGTGCGGTGGCATGGTGGTGCCAGTGATCGAGCACAGGGCTGCTACTTCAAGTGCTTGGAGCCCAATCATTGGGCGAAGGAGTGCCAAGAGCCCCTAAGGTGCTGGAGGTGCAGGGGCTTTGGTCACTGAAGCGCGAGATGTAGTCGAGGTGTTGAAAGGAGGCCCGGTCGCCTGCCACCACCACCACAGATGGAGGTGCCTTTGGCTGAGGTGGATGCACCTTGGTCTGAGGGCGTGGCTGCTCTTCGGGTAGCGATTGTCGAAGGTCTTGTAGGGGAAGTTTCCGAAGGGAGGTTGTAACTGCCCGAAGTGGAGGATTTGCTACGCAGTTGATTAGCAGCGGACAAAGTGAAGATCCTCCCCTATGGGGAGGGAAAGTTCCTTGTCTTGGGCCTCTCCCTGTCGAAGAGGGATCGACTTTACTTTAAGGTGCTCCAAACACGAGGGTTTGAGGTAGAGGAAACCCTGTGTCCACGACGGCGCATTAAAGGAACGACTACCGAAGAGGTCATAGGTGATGTTGACAATTAGCAGTGTTCCGTGGTGGCTACGGACGGTAGAGGTTGTTGAGGCGATTGTCATGCCCTTTACGCATATCCATGGGCGTAGGGGCTCAGGGGTTTCAGAGGGACCGCTTGAGGCAACCGTGGAGATGAAGGTGGGGGCATTGGTGCTGGGGAAGGTCCTCCTCCAGCATGGTGGCTTCTCGTGGATCGTCTCTTGCACCCCCACAAGAATGCCTCAAACGCCAGTGGGAAGCACGTACGCTAAGGTGGTTAGAGGTGCTATTGGTGCAATGCCAGTGGGTAGCGACGCAACAGTGACATCGCTTCGACCCATTAGGGTTTGGCGACAAGTGTGAAAGCTGAAAAAATTGCTTGCTGACGTGGAGCTAGGGACTGATGATGCAGCGCCGATCAAGGCGGACAACACATTGATTGTGGGAGTAATGGTGGCCGTTTCAAAGGAGGAGGTGCGTCAAGTAGCGAAAGGGTCGGAGGTAATTATGTGGTTTATGGAGGTCGATCGTTTGGGGGCTTTTAAAAACATGAGGAAGGACGACGCCACGTGAGTCGGATCTCACTCAGATCTGACTACCGAAGCAGCGAATCATGGGGGGCCCTTATATCAGGTGCAAGATGTCAAGCAATGCTTGGACCCGATACCTGTACGTGTGGCATCCCGCACTACAAAGACCAAAAGTGTCTTTTTTCCTCGCAAGCAGCCTAAAGTGGCAACAGCGCCAGAAACCTTGGTGGAAGTGACAGTGGGAGGTGGCGATGGTAGCTAGGAGGGCACCTCCCCTTGCGTGGCGCAATTGGGGGTGGAGGGTGATGGCGCGACATCGATTGCTATGGTTGAGCGAGGACGTAATGGGGAGGTCTCACCGCCAGTAGTGGTGGATCAGAGCAGCAATGGCTCGGGCACAATCCACCTCTTCGAATAGTGTCCGTGCAAGGTGCAAGCAGGGCAAAGACTCCACTATGTCCCAAGATGGAGCTATTGGGCACCACCCATGACGGTAGCTGTCCCCAGGTGGTTGTTGATGGCCGGAGCAGGACGGAGGAGGCAGCACAGCAACCCCAACAGCCCCCGCTTGAGGAAGGGGATGCGTTCATCCAGCTGGTGGCGGTGGCGGTCGATTTCCACTATGTTGCAAAGGGGGCAATTGTCTCTACCAATGATCAATGTCCTATCATGGAATGTCGAGGGTCTCAATGACCCATCTAGGAGGGCAGCATTAGAGGGCCACATTCGTCAGTGGTGGGCTGACGTCATTCTTCTGCAGGAGTCGAAGTTATCAGCCTACGATGGAAGGACATGGAAGGAGATTGGGGACTCTTGGATGGAGGGGTTCTGCGCCCTCAATGTGAAGGGCCACTCCGGTGGACAAATCCTGGGTTGGCGTGAAGATGTCTTTGACATGGAGGATGATTTCAAAGGAAACCACATACTCTCTGCCATGTCAGTAAGGATGCTAGATGGCTCCAAAATGATGATAACATGCGTGTATGGCCCGCTGGAATCTTGGGTGAGAGAGGTGTTATCGAAGGAGCTTGCCTCGATCGCAGCGGAGAGCCTTAGGACCTCGTGACTAATAGGGGGTGACTTCAACATTACACTGCAGATTGATGATCGACCTAATGGGCGTGGGAGGTAGGATCCAGGCTTGCGGAAGTGCTTGAGGAGGTACATAAGGAGCTCAAAGAGACAAGGCTCAGGAGGAAATCGGAGGCGTTGGTGGAGATTACCAGGCTTGACAAGCAAAAGGATAGTGGTACACTGACTGCTGAAGACAAAGAATGTAGGGCGAGAAATGCCCGGGTTGTACAGGAGGATAGGAAGGAAGAGGTTGAATGGAAGATGAGATCGAGACAAAAGTGGCTAAAAGAAGGGGACTAACACGATATTTTTCCACCACATGGCGTCGGCTAGAAGGAAAAGGAATTAGATTGACAAGTTGTTGGTGGGGGGCACATCCTATTCGGGCAAGGAGGATGTTGGGAGGGTGGCGACAGATTTTTTCAGGGAATTTATGGGGATGAGAAGGGGAGGATGTGGAGGTGGTTAGGGTAGGACGTGCGGTGTATCTCGAGTGAGCAGGTAGATTCCCTCGCATCTGGCTTTTCGGAGGACAGGGTGAGGAGGCAGTTTGAGGCCTCAATGCGGATGGATGCCCAGGGTTGTATGGTTTCCCGATCTTTTTTTACATGGAGTTTTAGCTGCTGGTGAAGGAGGATGGCATGCAGGTAGTGAAGGAGTTTGCACTAGAGAACAGGGGCTTCGATAGGTTAAATAAATATGATCTTTTCCTCATGCCTAAGAAGGATGGTGCTGAGGCCATTGAGGACTTTAGGCTGATTGCCCTGCGAATGCTTCATATATTATTGTAGAGAAGGTCCTTGCCAACGAGCTATGTGGTCTGCTTGGTGATATCATCTTGCTAATGCAAATGGCATTCATTCCTGGGAAGGGTATTCTGGATGGCTTTGTAGTGGCTACTAAGGCGTTGGCTGCCTGGAGGAGAATGAAGACAATGGCTTTCTTGTGGAAGGTTGATTTTAGCAAGGTGTATGACTCAATTCAGTGGGATTTTTTTTGGGCTTCCTTAGTCAAGAGGAACTTCCCTCAGGTTTGGATTGACTGAATGAAGAGATGTGTCACGACGTCTTTTTCGGTGTTGATAAATGGGAACCCTGCAAGAGGATGGGTGCACCCTGGAAGGGGGGTCAGGCAGGGCTATCTACTAGCTCCAATGTTCGTCTTGGCTGTCGATGCCCTTGCAAGAGTAAGTGTCAGATCGTGTTCGAGGGGACAGTTAAGGGGTTTCTCGACAGGTGCTAGTGGGGAAATTCCGTTGTTGCAGTACATGGATGACACCCTCTTCCTAGTGGCGAGGTCCTCCGAGGAGGTGGGTCCACTTAGCATCCTTCTGGAGTTGTTTGGCGAGGCGTCAAGGTTGAATATTAATTACGAAAAATCCAGCTTTGTTCCATTCCATATGATAGTTGAGGAGGCGGAGACCTCCAGTGTTGCTCTCCAGACTGCCATGGGAGCTTTGCCATTATCCTACCTGGACCTTCCTCTGACGGACAAGTGACTTCGCCTGCAAGACTAGTTACCGTTGCTAGAAAGGATGGAGAAATGGCTGTCGAGGTGGTCGTCTCATCTGCTCTCAACAGGGAGAAGGTTGACTCTAGTTAAGGTGATGCTAGCCTACTTCCTCTCCGTGTTCAGAGTTCCCCGTCAGGTGGAGAAAAATATCACTGGCCTTATGCGTGATTTTTTCTGGTCAAATCTTGGATCGATAGGGAAGGGGACAAGGCCGGTTTCCTAGGAGGTGTGTAGATCCATGCTGGAGGGAGGTCTTGGGGTCAAACGAGTGGAGACAGTTAACCTGAGTCTTCTTACGAGATGGATCGTTAAGCTGGTGGGGCAGGAGCAGGGCCTGCTTGGTGACACTCTTCAACGATGCTATGGTTCTCTCCACTTGTGGGGGGCTCTTGAGTCCCCTATTTCTAGTGCGTCACATTTCATGAAGGGGCTGGCAGCAGTGGCTTCAAAGGTGCAGGATTTTTTCTCGCCATACGTGGGGGATGGAGCCACTTTCAGGTTCTGGACAAATGATTGGCAAGGAGGGGTCCCCTCTATGACAAGTACCCGCGGCTATTCTCATGAGCTGAGAACAAGGAGGTGACTGTGGGAAGCTATTGGGATGGTGCGCGATGCCCCACCTTTAAAGGAGTGTTGTTTGACCAGAGATGAGCGGAGTTCCAACTCTTGCTGAGCGACTTGGAGGGGTAGGAGCTTGAAGGTGGTCAGGATGCTTTTTGTTGGGAAGAAGGGGAATTCGCTATTGCCAAGGTTTTTCACAGATTGTGTTCGTCCCCACAATCAATAGATGTAGACTTTCTGAGAGATTACAAGTTAGTTTGGTCGGCAGATTGCTCGTTGAAGGTCAGAATATTTGCTTGGCTTGTCAGAAGGGACAGAATCCTTACCAAGGCTTGGAGGGTGAAGTGGGAAGCTATAGAGGACCTTAGTTTCCCCTTGCATAAAGGGGCAGATGAAGACATCTAGCATCTTTTCTTTCATTGCCCCTTTGTGGCTCAGGTATGGAGAATGATGGAGATTGATTGGATTGCAATTGACAGCTTTGAGGGGTTCTGGTTAGGGATGTAAATTTTGGTAAATCCGACCCGAACCCGACTCGACAAGAATGGGTAAAATCCGACCCGAACCCTGTCGGATTCAGGTATGGATTTTATCTAAAAAAACTCGACTGGGTATCAGTACAAGTATGGGTATAGATCTATATCCTATTACCTGACCTGGGTACCTAAATAAAATCTCATTTACCCGAGATATATAACTCACAGCTTAAGTCTCTCATTCCCTCAGCTTTAATCTCCCTCATGATTCCCTCCATGATTTTGAAGGTTGGAAGTGTTTCTGAAACTTCCATTGAATATTTATTTCTGATATGGAGATCTTTTATTTGAAATGTACTTATCTTTTGTCTTTCCTTGTATTTTTTTATTTTTGATATATTCCTCTTGAAGATCCTTTTTATAATAATTTTAATAGGAATCACTTAAATTGAAGTAGCTTGAGCCCCTATGTTTCAGGCTTAAAAATAAACAATTGATGAATCGCATTATAGATTTTTTTTCTGTAATTCTAATTTGGGCACGATTTGATTGTAAGATCGATTTATAAATGGATAACCGATAAATAAATAGATACTCGATGGGTAGATGGGTATGAGTTTGAATTTTTGTACCCAATGGATAAATTGGTAGGTGTTGAACGAGAATCTACGCTAACGTGTTTGGTTTTGGAAAACCCGTCGTTGTAGTTCGAAAGCGAAGGATTCGTGTTCAACAAATAAAATTTATACCGAAATAAGAATTCCGGGTCGAACACAGGGAGGCGAACGTTTGATTTAAAAACTTCGCGTTTCTTTTTATTTTGTCACAAAGAAATTCAATTTAAACTATCTAAGTATCTACAACAAATAAAAGAGAGAGGGAGTAAGAGAGAGAGAAGGAATACTATACATGGAAATCAAAATGAGATGTAGAATAGACAAGGAATTTATCATAAAAGAGTTCTTTCATTACAACTAGAAAACATAAAACAATTACTCTAGAAAGCATTAAAAGAATGGAGGGAGAAATGTCCTCCTCGACGATTGCTCGGAGGACGAATAGACTACTCTAGAAAGCAGTAAATCTATACTAGAAAGCAGTAAAAAGAATAGGGAGAGAGAAATCCTCCTCGACGGTCGCTTGGAGGACGAGCCGGACAGGACGACGCCTGGACGATGGAGAACGAAGCGGGACGAAGGAGGACGAAGCAGAAGAACGGGAACGAAGCAGCACGCCGTCGTCGTCGCGGGATCCACTTCCGAAGGGGGACGAAAATTTGGACTTTATCTCGCGAGAAGCATCCCGGGTGTGGGACAAGCTTCTCTTGAGCTTTGGAGAGGTAGAGAGGAGAAGGAAGGGATGAAAATTTCGTATGGAGGGGGTCTCCTTTTATAGTTGCAAGGAGTGGGGGCAAAATGGACATTACATCTTCAAAATAATAAATAAGGGGTCTTTAGTGACGGATAAAACCGTCGCTAAAGCCCCGCCGTCGCCGTCGCCGTCGCCGCCGCGCCCACGCGCGCCCGCTCTGCTGGCCTGCGCGCGTAACGCATACGCACGTCCGCGTCGTCTCAGCCGTCCGATCGCGAGATCGGACGGCTTAGATCGCGTCCGCGCCCGCTGCGTAGCGCGCCCGCCCGCGTGCGATCGAGCATCCACCAGAGCGTCCAATTGCGCGTCGGCGCTATCGGGCGCGCGCGGCCGTTGGATCTTCATCCGACGCTCGTGCGCGCCCGCTCGCCCGCGCCTTCCACCCGCTCACCGCGGCTCGAACCCGCGACCTCCGCTTCGCCCGCAGCTGCGTCGCCGCTGCGCTACGCGGGCGAAATGGTCGCGCGGGCGTTTTTAAACGCGAGCGACCGCAGCCGTTGGATCGAGATCCAACGGCGGAGAGGAGACGGTGCGCGGTCTTTACAGGACTCCTGCGGCCGATTGGGCGGCTGGGATGGCGCCACGTGGCGCCATCTTGGCCGTCCATCTTCTGGAAGTTGTAGATGGTGCCACGGATGTCGGATTGACTCGATTTTTGTGTCGTTCGACTGCGATCGTCGATCCGAATTCATCCGTGTGGTCGGATTTTCCATCTGAAGTGCGGATTTACACCATCCTGGCCCTTGATCTTCTAGGATTCCCCGGTCTCTATCTGATGCTACGGATGCCTGATTAGGGCGATCTTGGAGTCGTTGAACTCCAATCGTCGCCCTGATCATATCCATACGGTTGGATCTTTGATCCGAGGCCCCGATAAAATATTTGCCCTGTCCAAGCACATAAAAGGAGACAATTAACCTCCATTTTATTCAAACTACTCTAAATGCAAGATGATGCATGTAATGCAATATTTATATCATGAAATGCAATCCTATACTTAAGAACATGCATAAATAGACATTTTAAGTAGTGTAAATGTGTTTACATCAGTAGGATATGGGTATGGATTTTGTAAGTGGGTATGGGTATGGGTTTAGCCAAACCCGACCCAAACCCAACCTGTTTGCATCTCTAGTTCTGGTCCTCTTTCAAGAGAGGTGGTACCAAAAGGTGTTAACATTTCAAGTTGAGGAAGGAGAGGCCGAAGGTGCTGGCAATGTTGTGGGGCGTTTAACTAGGAGGAATGGGGTTGTTTTTAGAGGAAATGTACCATATGTGGAAAATGTTGTGTGCTCCATTTCCTCCCAGGTGGTGTTTTGGGTCTCTGCGCTGTAAATTTGGAGCTAACCTTGTAATCTTTTATTTTGAGTAATGACTCTAAGTGGTTATCACACGGATAACCACCACCCTTCATCTTTTCAAAAAAAAACTTATCAAAGTCGGCATTCCCTGCTTCAAATTCGCCCACCATCCACATCACATCCTTCACCACAGCCCAGCACTCCCTGTAGAAGTGAATCAAGAACCCGTCCAACCCCAGGCACCTGTCCACATTGAGACCGCAAACCACAATCCTGATCTCATCCTCTAAGAATCCCACTACAAGGGCCTCCACCTTTGCAATCGAGATGCGCTGAGCGTCTTCCCCTGTCCAGTGCCAAGTGCCAACACCATGCCTTCTAGAGAAGACTCTGAAGTAACTGGCTGACGCTCGCCCAACATCCTCTCTCCCCTTATGTTGTGTGCCTTCCACCACTAGGCTAGTGGATCCAACCAGGACTATAAAGTAGTGGGCCGTTGATGGTACTGAACTTATGAGTATTCAGACTATACAATCCTAATGAAAACTCCCTCATTTTTGGCAGTTTTATGGTGATATGGGCATCCCCATTGACTTGAGGAAGGGAACATGCAGTTGCACCATGCATCACATATCCAAGCATTTTTTCTACAGTCTCAACCCCAAATTCAAAGTTCAAACTTTGTCACAACCCTATCATCAATCATTGTTCCTAGCTCACCATGGCTTACACTTGATTCTAAGTAGAAGGCAACCATGAAAGAAGACATGTCTACTCTTACATCCAAAGCCACTTGAGAACTCACAATTCCTCCATCAAATGCTAATATGGTGGATTCCAGATGGGTATTCACTGAATGCGACATTGATGAAAAAAGTAAAGCAACACGAGGCCATGATGGTAGCTAATATCTATGGCGTGCGCTTCTTTGCTATCTTATTGTCTGTAACTTGTCTTCTGAAAGTTCTCGGTGGTCATGCTGCTTGTTTGGCCATCTAAACAGGTTGACATAAATAGCACATTTTTTATGGAGATTTTCACGAGGTTGTCCCTATGCAGAAGACTCCTAATTTAAGGGGAGTGTTCTGAGGTGAGCAAGTTTGAAAAGGCTATCTACTCAAGCAAAATCCAAGGATGTGATTTCAGAAACTGTCTGAAGTACCAAAAACTCTTGATTTTCACGAGTCTTCAGTTAATTATTCATTCTTCTTGCAGAAAAACACTAGAGGAGCAGTGCACATAATGGTACACATGAATGCTACCTTCTTGATGGGGGATAACAGTCAAAAAATCGGCAAGGCTGGGAAGCATCTAGCAAGTCACTTTCTTACCAAGGATTTGTCCTCTAAACTACTAGAACTTCCTCGAGATAGAAGTTCATTAAATGGGATATAGTGTTGTCTTGAAGTGCATAACAAGTTGTTGCATGAGACCGTTATGATAGCCACTAGACCAGCATCTATCTCAATAGATCCTAAAATGCACCTACATGGTTGTAGTTCTGAGGTAATAGCTGCTAGATGGTTTAAACGATTGGTAGGAAAATTATCTTACGTTTAAATCACCCCACCAGATATGTCCGTAGTTGTTAAGAACATCAAGTCCATTTATAAACAAGGCTGCCAAGATGCACTGGGACATGGTTGCGATGATACTTAAGTAACTAAAATCCTCCCAAGAAAGAAACTTTTGATTAAGAAGGGCAAAGTACAGAATGTTGTGGCCGTTATAAAATATACAGTATTTCCTAAGGACAAGAAGCCTATTACATCCTTTTGAACCTATTATGATGCTAGGAAACTCATAACTTACGGTAAGAAGCAAACCATTGCCTCCAGGACAGGTGTTAACTCTGTCCGACCATGGAACTTTGACTCAAACTACTGTTGTGTTGATGAGGATATTTTCAGTTCTTATTTATTTCCATTTGTCTGTAATAGTCTTAATGTAGATAAAGTGATAAACTATCATTGTACCTGAGACATGATCGAAAAGGGGCTTGTTCATACCACTCCTCAATCCACATTTGACCGATGCTGCTGTAAGCTGAGACTTGAAGGGGAGTATTTCTCTGTTTCATTTCATACTTATACACTTTACTTGGTTAAGTGTTTCATTGTAGTTGTTCATTAATATTCTCAAAATAATGAGGGTTAGGATTTCTCAGTAATGCAAGTTGACATTCTAATCGTTTGTGCATCTGATGGAAATCATTTTTTGAGTACTTTTGCACACAAAGGAAACTTCAACAAGTTACTAAGAAAGGAAATTAGAAATCAAACTTGAATTACAGATATCAAATATTCATTTGATTTAAGCAAGTGACAGAAAACCTCTCAAAAAATTGATATAGCATTCATCCATAACATTAAATAACAACTCCAACAGGAGAGGCCCACAAACCCAGAAAACCAGATCTATTATAAATTGCAAGTCTAAAGACCAGGATGAACCACGTGCATTACCTTTTAATGGACAAACATGTGTATGGCATTGATTGAAACTAGGTCCTATTCTGTTGATATCATAAGGCTTCCATGGAAGACCCACCCAGAAAGGGGGCATGCACTGCTAGTGAACACAACAAAACTCAACAGTATAAAACCTTTAGAAAACAGAGTCCTCCCTCCTAAAGCTTTTATTGCTACATTTAGGAACATGGACAATTATCTTCCCATGCTTCGGAACTGCAGGAGACTCTGATTAATGGCCTGGGAACCACGATCCTTTACATATCAAAATCACTGACAACTAGCAATAGAGGAAAGATCGGTGCCCCTTCCTCGGTATTAGATCCTTCCCTATGTCCAACCTTAAAGAAAACAGACAAGCAACATATCAAATGGACTAAGACTTTGTTTCCTCTAGCAGGCGGCTGCTCACCTCTCTTGTGAATATTTCCAGACCGTTTTTGCCATAAATCAGGCTCTTTTCCAAAAATGAACTATTTCCATTCAATTTATCTAGCCCACAAAAATTCAATATGTATGCACCCACAACTACATAGGTATCAGGCTATGAGCCTATACAGACCAAGAGCAATACTCCAAAAATATTCTAAGGCCTAAGCTATGTAGGAACCCTGATCTCTTCATACGACTAGCTGCCAAATTGAGTGCACGAGGCAAGATTTAACACAAGGGTTTAAGACCTCATTGCTGGAAATACTCAAATCTATACTTGGTTCCATGATGTCAATCACTCATTAGGTGAAGTTTGATTCTAGAAACACTAGAAGTCACCATACTGTTGCTTTCAATGTAGCAATTTTGCTCCAAAAATTTTGGCCAATTCGTAGCTACATTTGCTGATGATTCTACATAAATACTTAATCACATAGCCTACGTCATCAAATTGAAAAAAGAAAAAAGGAAAGAAGGAGGGAGGGGAAAAAAACTATCTCGTCACAACTTATATGTCCATGCACACATGAATCAAAGAATCAACTGGAAATGTGTAAGCTGATGTTGTCACATGTCTATCCCCAACCATTTATACAGCCCAACTAAACTACAAATGGGATATAAGCCCTCCCCAATCCCTCCCTTCATGATTCCACCACTAAAGAACATACAAGCCTCGAATAGCGATGCACTGGGGATGTTCTGATACTCCAGTGAGAACCATTTTCCTCTATACATTGAGCTCACTACTGCTGTCAGTTCATCCTTTCCAAACACATGTACTCATTACCATATGTTCACGACCATAGTCAGCAATTGCTTGTTGCTAGTTAAAGTTTTTCCATGTTGTTTCAGTATGAGCTCACATGTAAGCTATTTTTTCTCCAGATCTGTTCTTATTGTTTGCTGCATTTAAACTGCATTTTTTATTTACTTTTACACCTATAAGCTTGCATCAACAAACAAGTGTTAACTCAAACCCTCACAAACCAACCTTCTATGAATGCTACGATAAGAAAACTGTTTAGACATCACCTAAGAACCTAATGTATGGAAAATAAAATAGATTACACATTGCAAACTAATAGAAAATGAGCCACGGGCACGTACTAAGTATGATGTACACTCTATATCATGCACACCTTCACTCCAATCTAATCCAAATCCCTACAGTTGGCCCAAGAGACCCTTGACACTCTGAATCACTCTAGGCCAGGCAACGCTATCCATTGGAAGATTCCGTACAAGTCCCACATTGACAATCGTGCATCTAAACTGACAATCTAACAGCATTGGCAATCTCCACGCACAACCAGTGTATGATGCTTGAACTAACCAAGATTCTTGGTGATGGACGAGGTCAGTGACAAAAAAAGAGAGATTCTAGTTGTAAGATATCTAACGAGACTGTAGAAAGATAGCAGAGGAGCTTCTTTTTCTTATCCTGGACGGACTATCCAATCTGCATGGACCATGATAAGGTATCATTGGATCATCTTTCTCCAAGCCAGAAGCTGAATTCAGGTCGGTTATTTGAAATCTCAAGGGAACGCTTGATTTGTTATCTAATGTCTGCTTTTCGTGAACTAAACAGAATTCATTCAAATAATAAGAGCACCTAACACGCTGCGCGATCGGAGACTAACCCGACGTCGGGCTCACTCTTGAAGAAGCCGTGGTCAGGGATTGCGCTGACGTGGAAGAACGGCCCGAGTATGCTCGTGAGCTCCATGACCCGGCCGGTGACGTGCCCCCCGGCGGGTATCCAACTGGGGTGATTCACCAGGCACTTGGCGCAGCTCGGGAGCCCCACGAGGCGCTGGAGTGCCCCCAGCGGCTGCTCGAAGCCCCCGAGCGCCGACACCTTGACAAGCTTCCCCCTCAGCATCTCGTAGAGCACCTTCATGATGGGCTCCAGGGCGTCCACGTCCCGGTCATCGAAGAAATCGTCCACGAAACCCGGGGCCGGGGCCACCGCGGGAGCGCCGAGGGCCGAGGCGGCCTCCCCGAGTAGCATGTCGAGGAGGAAAGCGATCTCGTGGCGGTTGGCGTCGGGGGAGGGGGAGGCGAACACGTCCGGGTTGCCGAGGTGGATGCGGGCGTAGGAGGCGGCCAGCTTGCGTGCCTGGCGGAGGGAGGACTCGATGCGGGAGCGGACGGAGGCGTCCTTCATGCCGGCGACCTTGCGGGACTCGTCGGAAGCGCGGCTGTGGCAGGAGGCGAGGTAGCGGAGGGGGGAGTCCGGTGAGGGGAATGGGAGGGAGAGGCGGTCGATGAGGACGCGCTCCATGAGGTCACGGGAGAGGAGGAGGGGGGAGCCCGTGCTGAGGAGCTCCGCGGCGGTGAGCTCGAGGTGGGCGACGAGGTCGGAGGAGTCCGGAGGGGTGAGGGAGACGAGGAAGATCTTGCGGAGGATGATGTCCTCGATCTCCTCGGGGGATCGCTTCGGGGGCATCTCGGATTCGCCGGGGTGGGGGGATTGGAGAGGAAGTGGTCGAAGTAGAGTTGGCCGAGAGGTCGGTCGGGATGATGGTGGTGTTGGACGAGGAGGAGGTTCTGAGGAGGCTTCCAGAAGGGTTTGAAGGGACTGTTGGGATTTAGGGGAGATTTGGGCTTCGCGGAGAAGGGGTTTGTTTGGCTGTTGTGGGGATTGACTCAAATGGTTTGGAGAGAGGTCGGGAAGTGGGTTCGGGTTTGCTTGAGATCGTTGATTTATTTTCATCTGTGCAACTTTATTCTACCCTTTTATCAAAAATAAAAATTTAAAACTAAAAGACTTCAACTTATCCCAGGAAAATAGAGAATTATCTGAACGGTCAGAGAGGATGAGTTCTATGAAAATTCTTATACGGTAGAGTGCCCCCATGGGTTACAGACTTTTCCCCACCTGACCTCTCGTCACTGAGATTCCAGATAGACTAGAATGAAGACCTTAACCTCTTAAGTCTACCACTTTTAATTAGGATCAAGATGCTTAGGATTCCACTTGAACTTTATCCTTTTATGTACAAAAAGTGACATAATTTCAATGTTGGTTGATCCAAGAGATCAACTTCACCTATTAGCTCCTGTGAGAACTTATTAGGTCCTGTCTTTTGAGGTTCAAGTAACTTAAGAGGCGGATTGCTTAGGGTTTCTCTTCATAGATCTTTTCAAGCAATGGCTTAGGCACACTTCTTTTGGGGTTTTCAATTCTTGATTAGAAGGTGTGCCTCTAAAACCTTAGCTTAAAATCTTATGTTGGCTCTAAGTGGTCCAGTTAGTTGCCTCAAGATTAGGTAACTAAGGCTCAAGCAAGAAGGTTTTAGCCCTAATTACCTTTAGTGGATATAGAGATAGAATGTGTTAAAATTGAAAAACAGGCAACTCTTGTGATTTACTATGTATGAAAAACAAGTAACCCCTAGATTGCTTTTCTTTTTCTTCCTTGTTAGAATTTTAGGGGCTTAAAAGAGAGGATAGAAAATTACATGTCCCTTGGTATGGTTGTTGTGCGGCTGTTTGTTCCTTCTTGTTTTCATGTGCCTGTACAACAAAAAAGAAGAGATTAAGTCAGCAGTAAATCAGAAATTGTGAATTAATAGCTTCTATAATGCCCATTGCTCTCCGGCAACGGCGCCAAAAACTGATCGATCAATTGTCGCGGTGTTTTAAAGATATCTTCGTTGTAGTATTACCATGAAAAGCGATTACCAGTTTATTTTAATTTATTACTCGAAATTTAGAATATCCCGAAGTCGAACTCAAGGAGTAAATTTTGATTCTAGAAGCATACAGATTCACACTTAACTATATACTATTTTACAAAAATTAAAGAGAGAGAGTGAACAAAAAAAAAATCCTTTTCTTTTTTTCCTTTCTTCTCTTCTTCTCTCTTCCTTCTCTTCTTTCTCTGTCTTTCCTTTCTCGGACGTCTGATTCTTTGAATCAGACGCCTTATTAGCCCCTTTGCTACAGTGCCTCGCAGGTTCATCTCCTCTTGGCTTCTTTTTCTTCTCTTCTCTGTTCGGCTTCCTTCTTCTTCTTCTTGCACTGTGCCTTATCCTTCTTCAGTTGGCTTCTCTGCCTTCCTCTTTCTTATTCTTTCTTCTTCTGTTGCAACTCTTGGCTGCTTCTTCTCTTTCTTTTCTCTGCAGCTTCCTCCTTCTTGTCTTCTTCTTTCTTCAGCAGCTACCCTGTGCGGCTAAGTCTTCAGTCGTTCCTCCTCCTTTCTTCTTCTCCTGCTTCCCTGCACGTTACACGGTTAGGCAAAACCTAACCCCTACCCGCCCCAGGTCTCTCTCTTTATTTCTCTCTCAAAGGTTCGCTCCCAAAGCATTCGCGGGTATACGGGTCGGGTAATGCGCCCGGGACCAGGCCCACCAGCGTGCGGTGGTGGGCGAGGAGTGCTTGGTCGGGTAATTGGGTTTGGCCCAGACCCGCGGGGCATGAGCGCGGGCGAGGGCAGGTGCGAGTCTGTGGTGCGCTGTGTGCGTAGGCGAGGGACCTGACCCCTGTGTATCGAAGGCGATAAGCCTAATACACTTTTTCCATTTATGTGAAGCGCTGCGCCTAGCCGTTTACGAGGTGGGACTAATGTCTCACCCGTTGTTGCTCGCACACCCGCAGGAGATCTTCCTTCCAATTGCAACACCTGCAGACCTCGCAGCGCCAATTGCTGGGACAACTGACTGCGCGAGGCTTCCCCGCACCTGCTGGACTTGGGACCTTGAAGCGTTTCAGCCTGGGGCAAGCCTTCGACCTCCTCAAGCTGTCGCTAATGACGGCTAGTGCTCAGATCCAGCGCGACACAAAAGGGAGTTTGCAGCTCTATCAAACCATAGGAGGACCTTCATCGTGTCACGACGAAGATGAGGCGATCGGTGGCAGGCCGCGGGGTGGCTTAAGCGTGTGTGCCTAGGTCGCCCTGTAGCCGGAGTTATGGGTTAGGTCAGGGGAAGCGTGGAGTGCGTGTGGCATTCTGTGGATGGGTGGAAGGTATTCAGTGGAATGTGGCGGAGGTTGTGAGGTGGGTGGCGAGACGTGTGGGGGTGTGGAGTAACGGAGGTGTCTCATCGGAGGGTGGCCGGAGATGGGGAAGATGTGGGCGGACAGTGGCGATCGAGGGGTGTTGTGTGAAATAGTATGAGGGAAATGAAAGAATGGAAGACGGGGAGCTTATCTGGATTATTTGGAGCGAAGGGGGGCAGCGGAGACAAACAGCTCGTTTGTGCCGTCGTCGGAGAAGACGGCCCTGAGGGAGATAACGGCGACGAGGAGGAGGACAGGAAGGCGTGCGCTGGTACGACGCGACGTGGGAGGACGAGGCGAAGTGAATCTTGCTGCAGGTATGGCAGCAGAGCGACGAGAGGGAGGAGGAAGAACTGCTGGAGCTTGCGGGCTACTTGGCCGGAGAGAGGGGAGATGAAATTTGGGGGATTCTGCGGCCAAAACACGTCCACCCCAAACGGTAGCCCCTGCCGCTCCTTAAATAAGTGTTGGCAAGGAGGGAAACTCGAGGAGGAAGCGTGGGCAGGCCGCCAGAGAATGACCAGTAAAGAGACCCATGCCTCTCGCGTGTTCGCACGAGAGGTATGGGTGTCGGCAGGGCATGGGAGGGGGTCCATGCAGAAGAAGACAATGCAGGGAACCCCCCCTCTCATTTTTGAGGCTGGTCCCTTTACCCTGCGCGGCGCCATCCTCCGCGTAAAGTCGCCGGAGGCATGGGCAGCTGCTGCGGGTGGCATAGGGACCGGCTTGCAAAGAACTAAGGGAAAGTTGAGGGGCTAAGTGCAAGGATTCAAAAAGTTAAGGGTCAAAACGTAATTCTTAAGGACCAATTTGTAAAGTAGGTCAAGGCAAACTTTCCTTAGGACCAAATTTTTATATAACCCTAATTTCGACCTAAGGAATCTAATGGTGAAGTTGGATTTTAGGTTTGACCATGTTTGGCAGGTCAATTTGCACAAAAACCCAAATTAGGTCAAAAATTGGATATGGTTCTCAATCTAGGTCAAGATAGGTTCCAATGGCTAAATTGAAGGTTCTAAACCCTAGGGAATACTTTTTCATGAATTTTACAGGGTTTAATTAATTTTTATCTTACTTGAAACTTCATGAATTAGAGCAGATTTGTTTTAAAATTACATAATGTCATTTAATTCCTAAAAGCTGCTATAACCCTTTTCAGATCAAATCATCCCACTTTCTCTCTTATCAAGCCCATTTGACCTGTGTTTAGACCCTTAGACATCCCGTTTGAGTACTGCATTGGTAAAATTACAGTTTTACCCCTAGTGAGTTACTTAATATTAAATTTATAGTTCTTTGATTTAGGCTTTCCCTTAGGTTTTGTAGGAGCTTTTGTATACTTATTTAGGTCAAAATGTGCTAGTTAGGGTTCATGATGAGGTTCTCATCAACCTCAAAGGGCCCCAGAAACCTCAGTGCAAGCTTCCCTTTCATCCCAAAACGTTGCAGGCCCTTCATGGGCGAAACGCGAAGAAAGACGTGATCCCCAACCTCGAACTGTACCTCTCTGCGCTTCTGGTCGTCATAACTCTTCTGTCTGCTCCTGACAGTGCGAAGTCGTTTGTGAATCTGCTCTGTCACCTCCTGACTCTGCCGGATCAACTTGGGGTCAACCTCCCACTTGGTCCCCACCTCAACTCAAGGGCGCAATACACCTCCGTCCGTAAAGAGCCTCGTAGGGTGCCATGCCGATACTCGAGTGATAGCTGCTATTATATGCAAACTCTGCTAGGGATAAGTGCTCCTCCCAAAAGCCCCTCTAGTCTAGTACACAAGCACGTACAAGGTCCTCAAGTGTCTGTATCGTGCGCTCTGACTGTCCGTCCGTCTGGGGATGGTATGCCGTACTGAACCTCAACCGTGTCCCCAAAGTCTGCTGAAACTCAGCCCAAAATTGGAAAGTAAAATGAGTATCCCAGTCGGATACAATCTCACGTGGAACTCCATGCAGACGTACCACATCACTAATATGCCTCTCTGCCAACTACGCTAGTCCCAAGGTGACTCAAATCGGCAAGAAATGTGTCGTTGTTGTCAATCGGTCTACAATCACCCAGATTGTATCATGTCCTCGCTGGGTAACGGCTAATTCCACCACCAAGTCAATGGTGATGCCTTCCCACTTCCACTCTTGTACAGGAAGTGGCTGCAATGGCCCTGCAGGCCTCTGATAAACCGCCGATAGTAACCTGCCAGTCCCAAGAAACTGCGTATTTCTGTCACTGTATGTGGCCTCTCCCACCTGAGTACTGCCTCTACCTTGGCTGGATTCATAGCCAAGCCATCCCCTGAAATCACATGACCCAAGAAGGTCACTTGCCTCAACCAAAATTCGCACTTGCTGTATTTGGCATACATCCTGCGTCGTCTCAACGTGTCTAGAACCATCCGCAAGTGTTGTCCGTGCCGTGCCTAATCCCGCGAGTAAACGAGCACGTCATCAATAAATACCACCACAAACTGATCCAGATACGATCTGAACACCCGGTTCATCAAATCCATGAAGGCAGCGGGGGTGTCGGTCAGCCCAAACGGCATGACCAAAAACTCGTAGTGTTCGTACCGAGTGCGGAAAGCTATCTTGGAGACATCGGTCTCCTTGATCCTCAACTAGTGGTAGCCTAATCTCAGATCTATCTTGGAGAATACCGTGGCACTTCGTAACTGGTCAAACATATCATCAATCATCGGCAGTGGATATCTGTTCTTGATGGTGACCCTATTTAGTTGTCTGTAGTCGACACAAAGGCGTACGGTACCATCCTTCTTCTTCACGAATAGCACCGGTGCTTCCCACGGGGATGCATTAGGCCTCACAAAGCCCTTTTCCAACAGGTCATGTAACTGTGAATTGAGCTCCCGCAGCTCAAGTGGTGCCATCTTGTATGGTGCCGTAGAAATGAGGCTGGTCCCCGGTACCAGTGAGATCTCAAACTCGATCCCACGCTCAGGTGGTAGTCCTGGCAGCTCCTCTGGAAACATTTCAGGGTACTCTCTGACCACCGGAATGCTCTGAAAGTCTGCCGCGGAGCTGGGCTCTGCCACTACATAAGCCAGAAAGCCCTCACACCCCTAGCCCAAAAGTCTCACTGCCTAAAGTGTAGAAATGCACCTGAAGCCTCCGTCCACTGACTGTCCATGAAACTCAAAGGAAGGCATATCTGGTATGGAGAAGAAGATCTTCCTCTCAAAACAGTCCACCAAAGCGTGGTATGCGAACAGCCAATCCATCCCCAGTATCATACCAAAATCCTCCATCGATATCACGATCAGGGAGCGGGGAGGCTGTGTCCCCCAACACTGATCTCATAGTCTATGTAGACCTCCTCAACTACAAACAGCTAACTGATGAGAGCCTCATCATGAGCCATCACTAACTCATTTTGACTTAATAAAGAGAATAAAAGCTCCTACATGACTTAGAAAAGGGCTTAATTGGAGGAATAAGTGTTCTGAGAAGAAAACATGAAATAAATGTTAAAACTGTAATTTTACCATTGCAGTACATAAACGAAATGTCTCAGAGGGAAAAAATAGGTCAAATAGTCTAAATGAGATAAAAAAGTGGGTTGATTTAATCAGAAATGGATTCATATGCAATCCAGGAATTAAATGACATTTGGTAACCCTAAAACAGATCCGCTTAATTCAACAAGGTTCTGGTTAGGATAAAAATCAATTAAATCCTCTAAAAATCATGGAAAAATATCCCTTAGGGTTTAGAACATTCAAGTTGGCCTTTGGAACCTAGTTTGACCTAGATTAGGGTCTTAACTCATCAATTGACCTAATTTGGGTTTTTACGTAAAATATCCAGTCAAACGTGGTCAAACCTAAAATACAACTTTACCATTGGATTTCTTAGGTATAAATTAGGTTTGTGCCAAAATTTGGACCTAAGGGGAGGACATCTTGACCTACTTTGCAATTTAGTACACCTAATCACATTTTGGTCCCTATCTTTTGAAAACCATCACATAAACCCCCCTAGCTTTCTCGCCAATCTTACAATCAGGTCCCTCCACCATTATTGGGGAGAGAATCCTTCTCCGGCGAGAAAGACAGGGGGGATACTCTCAGATCCCTCAAAGATCTCCTCCCAGAAATGGAAGGGAGATTCTCTGAGGAATCCCCTTCCATCTGAGCCTGATCACAATCCCTGATTTGCAGCCAATCTCTCGTGCGAACGCATGAGAGATTTGGGTATCTAACCACCTTCCATCTCCGGCGAGACGTCGGTGGCAGAAGACGTGCCCTCTACGCAACAGAAGCACGGCTAGCACCTATAAATTAAACCCTAACTCCGGCCGCACCTCCTCAGCTCGACTTGGCCGGGATTCCTCCTCAAATTCATCTCCTTCTTCTCCAGCCAAGGGGTCTAGCAAGCTCCGGCGAGCCCCCCCTCCTCTTCCTCGTGGCTCTGCCACAAAACCGGTGGCAGAGCCATCTTCCTCATCCTCCTCCGCGTCGCGCAACACCTGCGCGCGCTGCCCTAACCCCGTCAACGCCGCCGTCTTCCTCCACTGGACGTCTTCTTCTCCAGCGACAGCAGGTACTTCCAGCCACCTCCTCGTTCCTTTAGTTAGGTTAAAACTATTCTTCTCTATCCCCTCTTTCATCTCCCTCATTTTATTTCATCAAACATCCCTCGACCGCCGCTGTTCACCATCACCTTCCTCATCTCCGACCACCCTCCGGCGAGACGCTCCCATCGCTCCGCAGCCCCACACGCCTCGCCGACCATCACATAACCTCCGCCTCACCTCACTGAATAACCTCTGCCCGTCCATAGTCCTTCTACACCTACCCAACAATCCCCCGAACACACCCATCCATCCGGCCACAGGACGACCTAGGCACGCACGCCTAGGCCACCCCGCAGCCTGCCACCTAGTGCTTCACCTTCGCCGTGACACGGCGAAGGTCCCCCGGTGATCTGATTAAGCCCCGAGGCTCTTTTCGTGTTTGACAGGTTTCACGCCCCGGCCGCCATTGACGGTAACTTGAAGAAGCTCCAAGCTCGCTCCAGGTCACAAGACTGCAGGCTCCAGGAGCAGCTGACTCGGGGAGGTATTGCGAAGACTTCTGCTCCAGCAAGAGGCGCTGCAAAGTCCGCAGCTGTGGCAATTGAAGGATGGACTCCTGCGGGCGCGAGCGAAGTAGAGGTGGAAGATTAGTCCCACATCGTTAACTTACAAAGTGCTGGCCTGGCTTATATTGATTTTGTCATATCAGTTGGTTGCCTCCAGTCACCTTGGGGTGAGGTCCCTCACCTTACAACTGCGCCTCGTCAGTGAGTTCACTACGCGGATCTGCCGACCCGACCCTGTCCTGAGCACTCCTCGCGCACCACCCTCACTCCGGTGCGCTTGGACCTGGGTGCGAGATCCGACCCGTTTACTTGCCTCTGTGAGAGCGTGTTGAGAGTGGTTAACACAGAGAGAGAGAGATGCGCAGGTGCGGGTAGAGGGTTAGGTTTTGCTTTGCTGTGGTTTATGCAGGGAAGGAAGGAAGAAGGAAGAATCCAACACTTAGCCGCTAAGGAGAAGAAGCAGAAGGAAGCCTTCGCAGAGGAAAAAGAGAAGAAAAGGAAGAGGCAAAGGAAAAAGAGAAGAACTGAAGAAGAAGAAGAAGAGGAACTGAAGGCAAACAGAACTGAAGCAAAGGAAGCAGAGCCAAGGAAGAAGAACAAGACCCGTAAGGAGAAAGATACTGCAAGAGAAGAAAGAAGCAAGGCAGAAGAAAATAAGAAGAAAAGAAGCACTGTAGAAAAGAAAGAAGAAGCTCAAAGAAGAAGAAAGGAAGACAATCAGAAGAAGAAAAATAAGAGAAGGGAACACATTTTTAAGACGTCTCAAACCATGATTAGACGTTCAATTTCTTATTTTTGCCACAATTACTTTTCAAACTCATGCATTTATATTTGAATTACATGTTGAGTAATTAAGTGTTCAACTACATTCTTGAGATTAGTAGTAAATTCCAATTGCTCAATGTGTTCGACGTCGGATACTTAGGTTTTCGAGTAATAAAACTTTTATTTGTTGACGACGCTTGATCACCTATACTACAACGTAATTAACTGTTAAATCACAATCGAGAACACGACAACACTGACCACCCGGACCTCTGATCACAAACGGATCCTCTAACAACACGCAGTACTATCCCAAACTGACAGCAAAACTCGCAGCAACAAACGAGTGCGTGGCACCGGAATAAAAAAAGACGTAAACTAATATGCCGAAAACTGTAACCATACTTGCCACCACTGAACCTGATGCCTTGGCGTCTCTATGTGTTGGGGCGTTGATACGCCCCTCAGCTCTCAGTGCAAAAGAAGCAGCCACACTCTGCGTCGGACGGGTAGCCGCTGGCCGGTACCCTCCCCGCAACTGCTATCCTCCTCCACGCGCCTGGGAACCATGACCACCTGCTCAACCTTTAGTACTCGGTGCAGGGAGCATCTGCTGTGCTCCAGCCCTAAACGGGCAGTCCCTCTTGATGTGGCTCGGCTGGCCACACTGGTAGCATAGGGGAACTTGACTCCCTCCCTTTGTAGGTCCCTGCTGATGGCTGGGCGGGGGTCCAGTGCTGAAAGCTGGCCCCTGTCGGGGTCCCCCAAAGGCCACTGACGAACCCATAAAACGAGACGACTCTTCCGCAGGTGCCTCATGCCTCCACTCTTGCCGGCCCTGTGAGTACTCTGGCTGGTAGGGCCTCTTTTGTCCACTGTCGGTGTCTCGTGCGGCCGGGTTGGTCTCCTCGTACGTCATAGCTGCCTCTACCACTCTCGAGAAGGTGGGCAGCTTCAGGGGTTTGACGTACCCCCGAATGGCAGGCCGAAGCCCCTTAGTGAACCTCCACAGGCACTCCTCCTCAGTAGCCACAGCTGTCGCAGCAAAACGTGAAAGCTCCCGGAAACGCGTGCGATACGCGCTAACAGTCATCGTCCCTTGGCGGAGAGTGTGGAACTCCCGCCTCCTCTGATCCTGCCAAATCTGCGGGAAGTACTGCTCGTAGAAGAGGGTCACGAACTGGTCCCACGTCGGCTCTGCCCTCTCCTGGCCTCTGACTGCCCTCCACCACCTATGTGTCGCACTCACTAGCTGGTACATGGCAAAGGCCACACGGTACTCCGCAAGGGGGCAAAGGGTGTCAAACACCTTCTCGATTTGTCCAGCCAGTCCTCTGCCTCAGACAGGTCCTCATCCCCTTGAAAGAGGGGGGCTTCAGCTTCCGGAACTGTCCGAAAAGCTCGTAGTGCAGCTGTAGTGGGGGAACGGGCACGCCTCCAGGTAGGGAGGGCTCGTGTTCGGAAGTGTCAGAGTGCGGTAGGGGCGGTGGAGGACCACCCCCTCCCCTCGTCCAGCTCTGCGATGGTCTCGCGATCCCACAAAGAACTCCTCCTTCACGTCCCCAGGGAGAGGCGCTCGTGGAAGTAGGTGGAGCTCCTCTCGTACTATATCTCGTATCAACTGAGAGAGGTCCTGGGCCTGAACCCTTGGGAGAAGTGGCTAGTCAATTGACACCTCGGCCCCGGCACGTCCGCCCCTTTGACCTCATCCGCGGCCGCATCTGCGGCCCGCCTCAAGGACTCCTCGTCGAGGCATCTCCTGTAAGGAGATGCGAAAACAAAACAACAAGACTTCAACTCTAACGGACTTCAGCAAAGGAAACTCAGAACAGATGTCAAGTGGTACGTTGTGGTGGTTACTCTAGTAACATGCACGTGAAATTGTTATTCTCAAGCTAGTTGGTTCATTTCTCGAGACGACCTTGCTCTGATACCATCTTGTTATGACCCGATTCTCGAATCCCTACAGGACCCAAGACCGGCTCGACTCGACTAATCCCAAGACCCAGTCGTCCAATAATAAATAACCAAAAAGCAGGAAAGTAAACCACATTCACTATGCTAAGTAACTAACAGTAAAAGAGTACAAGCAGTAAAAGTAAAAGCTGCAAACAGTACATATTACCACCACAACAGGAAAACGAAAATAAGCGTATAGAACGTAAATGGTAACAAGAGTCTGAACTTACTAACAAAAGAAAGTACTACAACAGGAAGCTACTGCTGGGCTCGACTGGGCCCAGCACTCTCTGCAGTCGGTGACTAGGGCTGCTCAACACCTGGACCTGAAAAGGGTTATAAGTAAACGAAGTCAGCGAACGCTGAGTAGAGTGGTAACCAACTAATTAAAGCAGTAAAAGCTAACAGGTAAACTATCTATTCCAATTACTTTATTTCACAAGTTATTCCTTTTCACCCATTGGTTTATTTTTTAGATCTCTTTCTTGATCTCGGATGTTCCTCGTGGGAACAATCTTGATTGCAGTCTTTTCCGAAGAGTAAAAGGCACACATGGTGCTCTCCTGGCCGAGTGAATCCCCTGTGGTGATCCTACACCCAGTCAACCACCCCAAGGTCACAGACAGACATAGCGATGACTACGGCACGCGCGATAACTGCACTGGTAGCTACCTGATTGCATAGCAAGCATACACCAATAAATATGTCATCTTGTGTTATTTCCTAGCACTGCCATTGCATCTTTGGTAGCTATAGTTGCATTTGTACATAGACACATGCATTTATTTGAGAGGGGAGGAGAGTGAATAATTGGCCATTTAATTAACATCTTCTTCAAGTGCTGCTTCGCAATTTCACCTTCTTCATTTTTTTATTTTGACTTTGAAATTGTCTCCCTCGCGCGGTTCAGGTCATGGGGCTTTCATCTCTTCGCGCCATTCCTCTGCCAGTAGCATGCTCTACCGGCAGCATGGCTGGTCATGCACACCTGCAGCATGGCTGTGGCAACCTCCTTCTTTCAAAAGCCCTACCTTCTCCCTTGTGCAAAGGGAGCCTGGAACACACACCACCCGCAAACACCTTCATCCAGGCCATCTTCCTCCCCTCTTCCCCTCCATACGTAGTATCTCTTTGCACTGAAGAGACACACTGTGGGTAGGAGCAAGCTCACAGTGGTCCCACGACCACCACTGTGAGTTCCACCATCGCCCAACTCCTTCGTGAGCAGATGGGCGTGGTGGTTTCGCCCTCTATTTTCACTGCTGAACACCATCACCGCCATTGACAGAGCTCCAAGCTCCGGAGCTCCAGCAGCAGCAGTGGCCACCGCGCGCACGCCAGCGATGTCCGCAGGCTCTCCCCACGAGCGGAGGCGCCTTCCAGCACGCCCGCGCATGCAGAACCGGCCGCAACCGGTTGCTCACTTCGCGCGGCACTGTAGCTATTGTTCACGTCTCTTAGCACAGAACTATAGCTACAGTGCGGTGACCGGTTTGTTTCTCATTTATCCGATCACCGCGTGCTCTCTCTCCTCCTCGCGACCTTCTCTAGCCAGTCACGCGCGCGCATTCCCACGTCTGCGTTTGCGCCAGATCGCATGCGCCCACGCCCACACTCGCCCGCGTCCACTCTCTCCCACAGCAAAGTGCGCTACACTGCAGCCTCTTGCCCGCACCCGCACTCATCTGCACCTGCGCGCCCGCACGTGCCCCTTGCGCGCATGCGTCCGTGCACCTGCGCACCCAGACGACACTTTCACCAGCCTGATGCCTTAAACTCACTCTCTCTCTCACTCCTCTCCAGCAGACACATACACGTACACACACACACTTGTACACTCACACGCTCACTTGTACACACATATACATACTTAGAAATATATATATATATATACTTATGTATTTATATATACTTATATATAGTTGTATATACATACATATATACATATATATCTATAGATATAAATACACACACAGATATATATATATATATATATACACATACAGTTAAATATATATATATATATATATTTATATATTTACATACACATCACCTACCTGTATCAATACGCACTAGTCATGCCACCACGTGTTATATTGCGGGAATATCTGCACCAGTTACTGATATTCCCCGATACCCGTGTAAAGAAAGTGCCTCCGCACACTCTCCAACACATCCATCCTACACTCTACGTGGCACTTCATCTTGTTGGTTGCGTCTTTCTAGACGTGGATCAACTCGACACTATGCTACACGTCATTTCCACTTCTACCCCCACCCCTATATATAATATATATATATACTATATTTATTTCTCTACAAGCAACCTATCTTGTTTTTATTTCTCTTCTGTTTGGTGCTATTAAAAAGATTAAAAAAAGAGAGGAAAAGATAAAATATAATCCTTGTCTTGCAGGTACTCGGTCTTGCGAATAGTAAGACCATTTTTTGAAACCCTAATTTGGTTCAAAGCTAAGAACAATTTGGCTTAAAGCCAAGAACTTGATTTTGAGGGTGTGCCTTAAGGACAATATTATCAACAAAAAAAATCTTAAATAGAAAAGAACAAAAAACATAATAAACACACGCAAGAGATACATTTTAGGAAAGGCGTAGAAACTTCTTCACCTTTAATCCCCGCCTTTCTGAGATCGACCTTGGGCCTAAAAGTGATCAAGATAAAATTAAGTAGGCCAGGTTAAAAAATTTGTGAAAGATGGTTAGCTTGATTTAGGTTAACCATTATACGCACTTCAACGATAATTTCACCATATTAACACAACCTATTCGAGTCCCAACACACCTTTTTCTTGTGCCGTTACCGGGGAGGTGCGCATTGAGGTAAGTTTCTACTCTATTCCTTTGATTTCTCTTCTCACACCCTTCTCTTCACGGGTGTTTTTGCTTGCTGGTGTGCAGGTAAGCCAGTTGCAAGGAGGAGGCAAGCAGAGGAAGTCGGAGACGTGGGTAGATCCAAGGTTGGAATGAGAGCGTGAAGTCGCCAACGCCGCACTGGAGATTCGCCCACGTTGTTGAAAAGGTAGGTCTCTCTCTCTCTCAGCAACTTAGGTTAACTTGTCACCTAAATAAACAAAAAAACTAAAAACACTTCTTAGGATTTCTTGGGGCAAGTGGATTAAAAAATACTTGTTTGATTGTCTGCTATCACCCCCACCGCCTCGGGATTTCCTGCCAAACTTCGCATAACAAAGATCCAAGAATCTTGATTCTTGAATCTTTCGTCGTGTGAAGTGTTCTGTGAGGCAAGACTAAATAGATTGATTGCCATCCCTCATTGCCTCATTTTATCCACAATTCGGGATCACATTTTTGGTGGGGAGACTTGGAATTGAGTTGATTCCAACCCCACCACGACCTTTCACCTGCCTAAGATTTGATCTCGAATATTTCAACCCCAACACTTTAATTTTCTCTGCATTATCTTGTGGTTGAGCCTTGTGTGTGGAACATCATTTTGGTGATTGGGAGTACTTAAATTGAAGTGCTTTGGCTCCCTTTCACACTAACTTAAAATTGACTCGTGCATCAACATATAGAAATTTCCACCTAAGGAATCCCGGTGCATTTTTAGCATGCATTAACCAACTCACATTAAAGAAGGGTTTGTTGGGCTTAGAAGACCTTGTATTTTCTCAAAACCCGAAGATTGGTTGAATTGGTAACTCAGCGAAATCTTAAAATCCATACTACTTAAGGCTGAAATTTTAAAAATCATTCACCAACTAAAACTAAATTCGGGGAGATTTCCCCGTTGCATACTCGGTTTACACACTTTCTAAAATCAACGCACATGGGCATTACCCGTATACAACGTCCTTCACATTCCTGAAGTACTTGATCCTAAGCCTCTAATTAAAACTAGTAGCAACTTGGCCCCTATTAGGGATTGGAGGTCTAACTACCTGCATGTAGCGCTTACGTGCTGGTGCGAGTTCCCACGTGCTATCGGGTGTCTAAGATTGGGGCAAACGGCCTTTCAATCTGGCCCGGTGGTTCCGCGGTGCTCGCATTTGGTTCTGTAGGTTGTGATAGTAAGTAACTTAGATCTTTAGGTCTAAGGGCACACAATAGAGGTTAGGACTTTGATTGTCTTGATTTGTCATCAAGTATACCTTTGCGGCGTCATTTCTCTCATATCCATTTCCCTTCGTATCCCCCCAATTCTTCCTACAGTAGTGCATGTTTGGGAGGAGGTCACAAAACCCTGAATTGTTTGAATTGTCTGATAATTTTAGAAGAACAGAAGCCGAATCGTCATCCTCCTCCACAACCATGGCTGCACGCCCACCCCCAAATCTCGAGGGAGGAAACCGCCCTCAAAACCCACCAGGTGGTGGAGCCATGGATCCCATAACCCTCCTCCAAGCACAAATGGAAATGTATAATGAGCAAATTGAAGCCATTAGGGAAACCTTGGAGGAAATGCAGAACCCTCCCGAACGGGAGGAGCCTAGGTCTCTTAGCTCCTATCAGAATCCCGCTGCTACAGAGACCATAGGACAAATTCGGGTCCCCATGGGAGGGGACAGTTTTGAACTGAAACCCAATATAATTGGCCTGATTAACTTTCACTTCCATGGTCTTGCAAGTGAAGATCCTTTTCTCCATTTGGAAGACCTAACCCGATTGGCTGAAACGGTTAAACCAAGAAACATCGGGTTACCAATTGTCCTCATGAAAATGTTCCCATTTTCGTTGTGGGATAAAGCGTCGCAATGGTTACACACACTTGGGAGAACCATCTATTCTTGGGAAGAGATGCGAACATCATTTCTCAAGAAATTCTTCCCAATCGGGCGAACTAATGCGCTTCGCCGTGCTATAACTTTCTTTACTCAACAAAACGGCGAACAGTTTCATGAGGCTTGGGAGAGGAATAATGACCTCCTCCGGAAGTGTCCGCACCACAGTCTGCCTAAGTGGCATATAGTCCAGATTTTTTATTATGGGCTAAATGAGACTTTGAAGCAGATTGCAGACGCTTATTGCAGAGGGAATTTCATGAATAAAGATGAGAATGGAGTATTCGAATTATTTGAAAACATGAGTGAAAACTCAATGAACAATGCCTCCATTGTCGCCTTTAATCATACCAGCCTGCCCCGTAATGTTCACAAAGTTGACACGGGACACTCCCATTCATCCACTGATCTTAACCTTATCGCACAAAAATTGCATGAAGTCTCCGTCGTGCACAAGAAGCTGCACGAGCTTCTAGCCAATCCCGCTAGTTCTATGGCAAACACCCCCACCTCACCAGTTCGTCACAATCCTAATCCTTCCAACGCCAGGCTTATCCCCAAAAACCCCATGAGATCGTCCTTAACCGACTGTCGCGCCGAGCGATTCGGTAAGTCATGTGAATCTAGCTTCTGCAAGCCAGTATTTTGACATGGAGGACCAAGTCTCCGTGTGTTCGGATACATATTTACATGCGGACTCGTCTTCTAGCTTAGAAGATGCTTGCGCCCTGGGGAACAACCCGTTCTCTACCACTTATAACCCAGGGTGGCGAAATCATCCGAACTTCGTATGATCCGGTAACTCGCAGCGCCAAAGCCCTGCAGGTGGGCCAATGCGACCGTCCGCACCCGTCATCCCAAGGGCCCAGTCTAATCCTGTGGCGACTCCGCCATCGGGTCCTAACATACCGTAAACAGAACACGCATCAAGTCCTCTTGATAAACTGATGCGAATGATGACGGAAATGTCTAAGCACCATGAAGAGAACATGACCTCTCTTCAGCACCAATTGACGTAGTAGAATGTTGAGATCAGTCAACTACGTATGGCGACTAGATCTCAGGGCACTCTTCCAGCCCAACCTGTTCCCAACCTACGAAATTTCGTACCCCGTGGTCCTCAACCACAGGTACGACCTTCTTAGGGGCAGGTTCATTAGATTCTACAAGCTCCGAACATTTCACCGAGATTTCAGGCTAATCCCGCGACAACACCTCACCCTTATGTCCCTATTGTGAACCCTCCTCCACCCTATGATCCCACTGGACTTGTAACATCCAATGAGATTACAAGGAGCGGTAAGCAGACTGTCGATCCGCCTCGACCTGATCCTGGCCCATCTTTTTCATCGCCCTCTCCTTCGAGATGCGCACCGCTTTCGCGAGAAGACAATACACCCAAACCAGTGCCGGAATCGGTCCCATTCCCTGAGGCTCTACTGAGGGAGCCAAAAGGCAAGAAAAAGGATACGCAGGCCTTTGATAACCTGCGTAATTTATTCAGGGATGTTGAAATCAAAGTACCCCTGTTAGAGGCTATCGACCACATACCTACTGTCGCCTGATTTTTCAAAGACTACACTACGCCCAGGTGACAGTCAAAGAAAACAAAGAATCCAGTGGTTCTCTCGCCTCATGCGAGTTGTGTCATACTGTCAAATCTACCACCGAAGCAGAAAGATCCGGGCACACCGCTTATTTCTTATAACATCCAAGGCTGCAATTTTAACCGTGCTCTACTTGATCTAGGATCTTCCATCAATCTTATACCAACCATCATGCTCGAGAAATTTGCCTTAGGAAATCTGAAACCCACCCCTGTCACGTTACAGTTGGCAGATCGTTCTGTCAAATACCAAAGGGTGTGGTGGGGGACGTGGTGGTTAGGGTCAACAATCTATATTTTCCTGTTGACTTTCTTGTTTTGGATATGGAAGTTCCTAGCTCACTTTCTAATTGTCCGATCATCCTTGGTCGACCTTTCTTGGCCACAGCCCGCGCCCATATCGACTACGAGTCGGGCTGTATTGAGATTGCCATTGGATTTGAGAAGCTCAAGCTTAACATATTCAAGGCAGCCAAGAACTTTGATTGCGATTTCATCGACGATGACACGTCTGACGAGGACATGGCTGTCAGCATGTATATCGAACTAATAGGGACTTATTCTGACTGTTGTGGATTGCCTTTAAACACAGACGAATGCCTGACCGACACATATTGTGACGTTCCCCCATCCCTCCCTTTTCCCGCACCTTCTCATGACTAGACTTTTGACGAGGTTTTCTCCGCTTCCCATACCTCGTGGTCTGAATCATATTTAGGCTAGTCACAGCCGGTCCACACTCTTGAAGACCAGATTGCCCTTTCTTTCCCACCAAATCAGGCGGAATTGCAACTCCACACTGGGACCTTGAGCCCAAATAATGCTCACTGGGGCTATCCCTTTTTGGATCCATCAATCCAAGATGCCCCTCTTCTTGGCCAATCTGAGGGCCAACTTCTTCCTCCGAACTCGTTTTCCTCTGATCCGCTTGGGACACTCTCGTCCCAAGAAATGCTAGATCTTTCACCATCCTCTCCCGAGCTGAAAGAGTTGCCTGATACGCTTAAGTATGTTTTCTTGGGACCAAACGAAACACTCACCGTAATTATTAGCTCAAAATTGACTAGGGAGTAAGAGTGTAAACTAACAAAGGTCCTTATGGAACACAAGGCAACAATTGGATGGTCCTTATCAGACTTAACTGGCATTAGCTCCTCCTACTGCACTCACCGTATATATACGGAGGAGGAGGCTCAACCTTCCCGCGAAATGCAGCGACGCCTCAACCTTAACATGCAGGAAGTCGTTAAAAAGGAAATTATTAAGTGGCTGGATGCGAGTATAATCTACCCGATTAGCGATAGCCCCTTGGTGAGTCCGATTCATGTCGTGTCCAAAAAGGCAGGACTCACCATCCGTGTCAATGACAGGGGCGAATCCATCCCTACACGCACTCCTACATCTTGGAGAGTGTGTGTAGATTATAGGAAACTGAATGCTGCAACTAAGAAAGATCACTTTCCGCTTCCTTTCATTGTCCAAATTCTGGAGTGGTTAGCGGGAAATAAATTTTTCTATTTCCTGGATGGATTCTCTGGATATAACCAAGTGGTAATTGACCCCCGGGACCAAGAGAAAACTACCTTTACTTGCCCCTTCGGTACCTTCGCATTTAGAAGGATGTCGTTCGAACTTTGTAACATGCTAGCAACTTTCCAGAGATGTATGCTGGCGATATTCCATGACATAGTGGGTGACTTTCTCGAGGTTTTCGTGGATGACTTTTCGGTCTTTGGACCCTCTTTTGATGATTGTCTTGCCAACCTGACCCATATCCTTCGGAGATGCCTTGATGTGAACCTCGTGCTTTCCTAAGAAAAAAGTCATTTTATGGTACACGAGGGAATTGTTCTTGGGCATATCATCTCCGATAGGGGTACCAAGGTTGATAGAGCTAAGCTTGATGTAATTGCTGATTTACCTGTGCCTGGCTCTGTCAAACAAATCCGCTCCTTCTTGGGACACGTCGGTTTCTATAGGAGATTCATCAAAGACTTCTCCAGGATTTGTAGACCTTTAACACATCTCCTATCGACCGATGTACCCTTTGATATGGGCCCTGACTGCATACGAGCATTCATGCAGCTGCGTGATGCTGTCACCAAGGCCCCTGTTCTCCAGCCACCTGATTAGTTCCTCGACTTTGAAGTCATGTGTGACACTTTCGACCTTTCAGTCGGAGCCATCCAGGGACAAAGACGCGATAGACACCCCTTCGTGGTGTACTACGCCAGTAAGACGTTGGACGAGGCCTAGCGTAATTATACAACCACTGAGAAAGAACTACTGGCGGTCGTCTTTGGCCTGGAGAAATTCCGCTCTTACCTTCTGGGCTCACATGTTATTGTATTCACTAACCACGCGGCCATTCGCCATCTCATGCACAAGAATGATGCCAAGCTTAGACTGATTCGTTGGATCCTTCTGCTCCAAGAATTTGAAATTGAGATCCGTGATAAGGCCGGAGCCCAGAATGTTGTGGTTGATCATCTCTCTAGACTGGACCCTAACCACATTGGACTTACCATGCCGATTAACGAGGGTTTTCCCGATGAGCACCTATTGACAATTAATGTGGCAAGTGAACCTTGGTATGCCGACATTGCTAATTACCTTGCTTCTGGTTCCCTTCCACGTGGCTGGCCTAAAAACCAGCGCGAGCATCTCATTGCAGAAGTAAAGTATTATTTCTGGGATAATCCACTTCTTTTTCGAATAGGTGCTGATTAAATCATCCGTCGCTATATTCCTGACAACGAATTCCCCAGTGTGCTATCCTTCTGCTACGACCAGGCCTGCGAAGGCCATTTCTCTAGGAGGAAAACTGCAGCCAAGGTGTTGCAGTGCGGTTTCCTTTAGCCCTCCTTTCACCAGGATGCACACAATCATGCCAAACATTGCACTAGGTGCCATTCGTTAGGGTCAATGTCACATCGTGACATGATGCCCTTGTAGCCCATCCTAGCTGCTGAAATCTTCGACATTTGGGGAATCGATTTCATGGGTCCCTTTCCTTCCAACGACTTCGAATACATCCTCGTTGTTGTTGATTATGTTTCGAAATGGATTGAGGCTATTCCCACGCGCCATGCTGACCATGTCATATCCACTCGATTTGTCAATGACCACATTTTTGCATGCTTTGGGATCCCTCGAGCCATTATCTCGGATGGAGGAAGCCATTTTACCCATGCTTCCTTTCGGGCACTTTTGAGGAAATATGGAGTCCACCATCGTATCGCATCTCCGTATCATCCTCAGACGAACGATCAGGCTGAGGTGTCGAACCGATAAATCAAGCAAATTCTCCAGAAAATGGTTCGGCTTGACCATAAGGATTGATCCGACAAGCTGATTGACGCACTTTGGGCGTATCGGACCACCTTTAAGGCTCCCTTAGGTATGTCTCCTCATAGAATCGTTTACGGGAAGCCTTGTCACTTGCCCGTGGAGCTGGAGCACCGCGCTTATTGGGTGGTTCGCCAATGTAACCTCAACACAGACCTGTGTGATCGAGAAAGGAAACTCCAACTCCAAGAGCTATAAGAGCTCCATCGTGAAGCCTACCATTCTGCCTTAACTTTCAAGCAACGCACTGAGGCTTTTCACGACAACCGAATTCGGCGGAAGGAATTTGAGCAATCTCAGCAAGTTTAGCTTTACAATGCTCGGCTCAAATTCTTTCCTGGGAAATTGAAGTCCAAATGGACTGGTCCCTTCCTGGTCTCGAGACCATTCCCCAACGGGGCCGTTGAAATTGCAGATCCCAAATCTGGACATAAATTTACGATTAATGGGCAGCGTTTAAAACCTTATCTTACTCATGAACCTGCCCCGGTTGGAGAAACGGTTGCCCTACTGGAGGGTAACTAATTTCGTGCCTCATTCTGAGTCCAGCTGGGGGCGTTAAATTCAGTGCTCGTTGGGAGGCACCCCAGCAACACTCCTCCACTGTCACGTATACTTCACTTCGCACATTTTCTCTTCACCACCCACCATCCACCCACCCTACCACCCTGCGATATATCCTGCACCTCAGCTCTCGTTCCCCGATCTTTGGACCTTCCTCTACCCTACCCTACATGCATATGAGGACATAGCATCGTTTGGCATGGGGGGGTGGATAGGCATCTATAGGATCTGGGTATTATATGGTATCATGCAGCTTCCATCCATCTATAAATATGTACAGAAAAAAAGGGTGTTTAGTAATGATCTGAAGGCTGAAAAAAAAATACAATAAGTGTTTATGGATATTCAACCACTATTTTGAAGACTTTCCAGGCCACAGAAGCTTGATTTACTCAGGCTCGGCTTAATTTACTTGAGCATTGACAAGATAGATCGGAATCTCTCCTAACTAAGGACGTATTCTTGTACCTGAGACATCAGTACAGGATCCGTTGGTTTGCTGCTACGCGAGAGTCTAAGTAATCTTGGTTCACACTACACATATCAAGAAAGATCAGGTGAACATAAGATCCAACCCTAGTGTTCATTAAGGAAGGTGGAGTCCTTACCTGTGCGCGTAGGTAGACTTTTTATCCCAGGCTTTAGTCTTGTGTCTAGGAGAAACTCTTTCCACCAAAAAGGAACTTTCCCACAAAAAAAAGCTTGCTCCTCCAAATAAAGTTGTAAGAGATATACTGACACTAGTTTCAAAAAAAAAACTGTGCAAATAATTCAGTATATCTCGCAAATGTCTGTAAATTCTTTTCCCTAAAAAGCTTTTCAGGGCAAGTTACAAAAACCCTGTTTCTACCATATATTCTTTGAGCCACAAATGTAATAAAATGGGAGTTGAGTTTTCCCTCATCTTCTTAAGGGTCAATCCGAATACACGAGCTGAAACTGGGACCAACCTGCACTTAAAGATTCATGAAACCCTGGGCTTGAGTCTTAATGTTCATCTGGTCAGTCTTGATCCTTCACTATGAACCTGCACTTAAAGATTCGTGAAACCCTGGGCTTGAGTCTTAATGTTCATCTGGTCAGTCTTGATCCTTCACTATGCACAAGCCATAATCTCTTGAGCTCTCGAGTACAACAAAAACCTTCTGAGTCCTGGAAATCATACTTAAGGTTTAAATATCAAGAGTCCAGGTTAGTTGAGAGATGGTCTATGTCACGTAAGACTTAAAGTACTGGTAGTCTTCTCTGCAATTGGTTCTCACAATATCCAACAAACACACCCATGTCGCCACGGAAGAAAATCTTCAACTTAAGATCATTTCCAAATACAATACAAAATGTTTTGCTAGGGACTAGCAAAATATAGGCAAAGGGTTATGATTGCACAGCAATAAATATGCCATCTTGTGTTATTTCCTAGCACTACCATTGCATCGTAGGTAGCTATAGTTGCATTTGTACATAGACACATGCATGCATTTATTTGAGAGGGGAGGAGAGTGAATAATTGGCCATTTAATTAACATCTTCTTCAAGTGCTGCCTCGCAATTTCACCTTCTTCATTTTTTATTTTGACTTTGAAATCGTCTCCCTCGCGCGGTTCAGGGCATGGGGCTTGCATCTCTTCGTGCCATTCCTCTACCAGCAGCATGCTCTGCTGGCAGCATGGCTGGTCATGCACACTTGCAGCATGGCTGTGGCAGCCACATTCTTCTTTCAAAAGCCCTTCCCTCTCCCTTGCGCAAAGGGAGCCTGGAACACACACCACCCGCAGACACCTTCATCCAAGCCATCTTCCTCCCCTCTTCCCCTCCATACGCAGCATCTCTTCACACTGAAGAGACACACTACAGGCAGGAGCAAGCTCACAGTGGTCCCACGACCACCACTATGAGTTCCACCACCGCCCAACTCCGTGAGCAGGTGGGCGTGGTGTTTCACCGTCTGCTTTCACCGCTGAACACCATCACCGCCATTGACAGAGCTCCAAGCTCCAGCAGCAACAGCGGCCACCGCACGCACGCCAGCGACGTCCGCAGGCTCTCCCCGCACACGCAGGCACCTTCCAACGAGCCCGCGCATGCAGAACCGACCGCAACCGGTTGCTCACTTCGCGCGGCACTGTAGCTACTGTTCATGCCTCTCAGCACGGAACTGTAGCTACAGTGCGGTCACCAGTTTGTTTCTCACTTATCCGATCACCGAGTGCTCTCTCTCCTCCTCGCAACCGTCACCAGCCAGTCACGCGAGCACATTCCCACATCTGCGCCAGCACTCACATACACCCCCGCCCGCACTCACCCGCGTCCACTCTTGCCTACAGCGCGGTGCGCTGCGCTGCAACCTCTCACTTGCACCTGCACTCATCTGCACCTGCGCTCCTGCATCCATGCGGCCGCGCACCCAGACGACGCTTTCACCCGCCAGACGCCTTAAACTCACTCTCTCTCTCACACTCCTCTCCAGCAGACACATACACTCGTACACACACACACACTTGTACACTCACACGCTCACTTGTACACACCTATACATACTTATATATATATTCATACCTATACAACTATATATAAGTATACATACATACATATATTTATTTATTTATTTATACATATATACAGATATATCTATAGATATAAATACATATCTATATATATATACATAACTACATATACACCTATATACTTACAACCATATCTATATATATATACACACACACACATATATATATACATATATACATACATACATAAATACATATATATATATATTTACATACACATCACCTACCAGTATCCCTCCGCACTAGTCACTCCACCACGCGTTATATCGCTGGAATATCTACACCAGTTGCTAATATTCCCTGATACCCGCGTAAAGAAAGCGCCTCCGCACACACTCCCACACATCCATCCTACACTCTACGCGGCACTTCGTCTTGTTGGTTGCATCTTTCTAGACGTGGACCAACTCAACACTGTGCTACATGCCATTTCAACTTCCACCCCCACCCCTATATATATATATATATATATTTCTCTACAAGCAACCTATCTTGTTTTTATTTCTCTTTTGTTTCCTGCTTTTAAAAAGATTAAAAAAAAAGTAAAAGAGAAAATATAATCCTTGTCTTGAAGGTACTCGATCTTGCGAATAGCAAGACCAGTTTTTAGAACCCGAATTTGGTTCAAAGCCAAGAACAATTTAGCTCAAAGCCAAGAACTTGATTTGAGGGTGTGCCTTAAGGACAATATTATCGACAAAAAAAATCTTAAATAGAAAAGAATAAAAAATATAATAAACGCACGGAAGAGATATGTTTTAGGAAAGGCGTAGAAACTTCTTCACCTTTAATCCCCGCCTCCCTGAGATCGACCATGGGCCTAAAAGTGACCAAGATAAAATTAAGTAAGCCAGGTTAAAAAATTTGTGAAAGATGATTAGGCTCGATTTAGGTTAACCACTATACGCACTTCAACGATAATTTCACCATATTAACACAACCTGTTCAAGTCCCAACACTATCGTGCACTGGCTCACGGTCAGTCATTTCTGCTAACGAGTACGCCCAAGTACAGCACGGAATAGTATAGGGCCTAGCCCTTTCAATAATAAGGGTCTAGTCCCTCAGAACCAAACAGGGGTCTCGGCCCTTCACAGTCTGTGCACCTTCGTCTGACTACCCTTGTTTGCCCAGTGGGCCTAACAAGTCGTGTAGGATGGCTAGCTGAACCTCGTGCCCCGTGGGGTGGCTAGCTCTCTCCCTACACTAGTAGCTATCCCTGGTACAGTTTATGCGAGGGCCAAAGAAGTCGGTGTAGAGTGGCAAATCCTAACCCTTGGTCCCAACACAAGGGTGGCCAGCTCCTCTCTACACTAAATAGGGGACAGTCTCTCTCCTTGGTACCACGTACTCAAGGGCCAGCACACTTCCCACTCATATTTCCAGATCCATTTCATTTATCCATAGGAGCTCTAGTCCTAATTCCCCGTAGGGTTCATGCTCATATTTCCCATGTCATTCCATACTTGGTTTCATCATTCACATTTCCATTCTTAGATTATCCACATGCAACTCGTATTTCCATCGTTTAACATATACAACAAGTAATGTCACAGGTAACTGTTTAACTAACATAGGCATTTCATATTTCACAGGCAATTGTTTACATTTCTATTCATTCATTTAAGACTGCAATTTCAAATACGCATATAAACAGAGTAAGTACTTCTTGTCATAGGATTCATGTCACATCCTAAGTTTCTAGTTATCCAATTCACATATGCATTCAGGTCTTATAATTAAATTAAAGGAAGACCACTCTACTAGACGACCCAGGAGTATTGGGGGCTCGAATGACAGGCTCACATGCCTCAGCAAGCCCCGAACCCGCAACCGATCGAAGTCCTATACCAAGGAACATGCCACAATGGAACATTCAGAATAGTATAAAAGACCCTCTAACAAGTAGAGGAACTCACAAGGAAAACACCGATATCTTGTTTGCATAAAACGGACCTCAAATGGACCCTAAACGGGTCAAGAACAAGGCTACAGACCCAAATCAGATGTCTGGCACAAAGTCCAAACGTCCTAAAGGTAACTAGAAACTCACCTCAGGTTCTGCATTGACCTCAGATGTCCAGAACCTCTTCTTGACCGTCTGGACCTAGCGCTAGACGTCTGACCTCCCCTCTGGACGTCCGGGAGTGCTTCCGATAGTTTGGTAAGCTGTCCAGATGTCCGAAATGCATGGGAGGGCGTGTCCCGTGCCTTTTCAAAGCAATCCCTGCATGCGACAGGCAAATCGCCTATATTTAGCCACGCGAATCGTAGCTACAGTGTGGCATGCATGGCCGTAACCTCAATGGGAACGTACCTTCGCGAAGATCTGCTTTCAGACGTCTGGTGTCGTCACCAGACGTCCACTCCGTCGTCTGGATGTCACTCCAAGCGTCTGATTCTCAGAAAAACCCAGAATCAGAACGACCTGTTGCTCTCGAAAAGTCGTTCGACGGGTTTTAAAAAGATATGTGTTGTAGTATACCACGAAAACCGATTATCAAATTTTATTTACTCGAAATTTGAAAACTTTCGAGATCGAACTCAGGGAGCAATTCGGTATTTCAGAAGCAAAAATATCACAATTCTCAACAATAATGTAGTGTTTATAAAAATCCAGAGAGTAAATGGAAATATAATTTTCTCTTCTTTCTTTCTTCTCCTCTTCTCTCTTTCTTTTTCTTTTCTCTCTTCCTTCTCTTTTCTCTATCTTTTCTCTCTCAGACGTCTGATTCTTTGAATTAGATGCCTTAACTGACTCCTGCTACAGTGCTAAGCCTTCTTCTTTCTTCTTTCTTCTGCTCCTGCTTCTCTCTGCCACACCTCTTCTTCTTCTTTCTTTCTCTCCGGCTGCTCCTTCCTTCAGCTGCTCTTCCTCTTCCTTCTTCTTTCTTGGCCAAGTCCTTCTCTTTCTCTGAGGTTGAGTCTTCAGCTGTTGCACCTCTTCCTTGGCCTCTGTAGTTCTGCAGCTAAGTCCTTGCTTCCTCCTCTTTCTCTTCTTCTTCTCCTTAGCTTCTCCTTCCTTCAGCTGCTGCTCTTCCTTAGGCTCTGCAGACTCCCTCTTTCTCTTCTTCTTCGGCGGCTCCTTCTCTCTTTCTTGCGCACATAGAGGCAAAACCTACCCTCCCTGCGTCTCTCTTTCTCTCTCTATTTTGCTCTCAGGACACAGCTCTCCTAGAGCCAGCCGGGTAATCGGGTCGGGTATGCGTGCCTAAGACCAGGCCCACCGACGTGCGGTGGTGGGTGAGGAGTGCGCGGGTAGTCGAGTTAGGTCAGGTCCGCATAGGAGTAGGTCGCGGACGAGACCGGGTGGTGGGCCTCGCCCCATGTTACTTGAGGCAGTAAGCTAAAAACACAAATTCAATATAAATCACACACCTCACCCTTGAGTTCATGAGGTGGGACTAAATGTCTCACTCGCTTCGTTTGCGTGCCCGCAGGAGGACTTCATCTAATTGCCGTTGCTGCAGTCGCTCGCTAAGCCTGCTCTCTGGCTGGATGCGTGCGTGAGACCCTCGCGCTTCACCTGGGACTCTTATGCCTGGAGCGCGCAACCTGGAGAGAAGCTTGCGAGCTCCGTGCTTCCTTGTCAATGACGGAGGGGCGATGAAACTTGAAATGCATGAAGATGGCCTCGCGACCCTGTCAGATCATAGGAAAACCTTCACCGTATCACGACGAAGGTGAGGCTGGGGTTGGCTGGCCGCGGGGTGGCCTAGGCGTGTGTGCCTAGGTCGCACTGTGGCCATGAAGGTGGGTTACGTCGGTGGAGGTGTACAGTGTGTGTGGCAGTTGATGAAGGTGCGGAGGATGATCAATGAATCAGGGCGGTGCTTAGGGATCGGTTGGCGAGGGGTGGGACGGCCTGTGAAGGTGGAGCGGCCTCGCCGGAGTTGGTGGCTGGAGGTGAAAATGATAGTGGTGGTAGTGGCGGTCGAGGGGTCGAAAATAAAAGTTAACGAAGGGGAAATGAAGAGTAGAGGGAGAGGAGCTTAACTAATGGACTTGGAGCGAAGGGGGAAGGTAGGGGGCGAGCGGCGGGTACTGCCGTCGTCGGAGACAAAGAGGCCCAGGGGAGAGATGATGGCGACGACGAAGAGGGTCAGAGGGCGCATGCTGATAAGGCGTGGCGCAGAGGAGCACGGCGGAGATGGCTCTGCCACTGGTATGGTGGCAAAGCAACGAGAAGCGTGAGGAAGAGTCGCCGGAAGCCACGGGCAATTGGCCGGAGTGAGGAGGAGACAAGATTGGGGGGGTAATCTTCGGCCAAATCTAGCTTGAAGGAAGCGGCGGGGTCTGGGCTTCCTTAAGTAGGCGCAGGCTGAGCGGGAAGCGCATGGAGGAGGCGGGAATGCCACATCGGAGGCAAGGCCGGAGGGAGACCCATACCTCTCGAGCGTTCTCACGAGAGGTATGGGGTGTTTCAGGGAATGGGGAGCTGCCCATGCGGTAAGGGACTTCGCAGGGAGCTCTCCTTTTAAATCTGGGAGCGGCTCCCCATGAATCTGAGGAGAGAACCTCTGCGCAAAGTTGCCGGAGGTATGGGTCCCTGCTGCGATGGCAGAGGAACCGAAATGAAGAAAGAGACGAAGAAGTTAGTCGGGGATTTGCAAGGGTTTTAAAAAGTTGAGGGTCTAAATGTAATTTGGTGGACTAAATTGCAAAGTAGGTCAAGATGACCTTCTCTTAGGTTCAAATTTTTGTATAAACATAATTTGGACCTAAGGAATCCATTGGTGAAGTTGGATTTTAGGTTTGACCACGTTTGACTGGATATTATGCACAAAAACCTAAATTAGGTTAAATATTAGTCATGAACACCAATCTAGGTCAAAACAGGTTCCAAAGGCCAAATTGAACTTTCTAAACCCTAGAGGATATTTTTTCGTGAATTTTAGAGGGTTTAGTTGATTTTTATCTTGCCTGGAACCTTATAAATTTAAGTAGGTTTGTTTTAGGGTTATAGAATGTCATTTAATTCCAAAATTTCGCAATAACCCTTTTCTGACTGAACCATCCCACTTTTTCTCTTATTTAGCCCAATTAACCTATATCTAGACCCTTTGAAAGCCCGTTGATGTACTACAATGGTAAAATTACAGTTTTACCCATTGTTTCATGTTTTCTTTTTAGATTAGTAATTCCTTGAATTAGGCCTCCCTTTAGGTTATGTAGGAGCTTTTGTTCATTTTATTAGATCAAAATAAGCTAGTTAGGATTCATGATGAGGTTCTCATCACTCTCCCTCGCCATGGCCGGCCGCGGCCTCGCCTCCTTGCCTGCAACTCCGGCTGCAGCAAGTGTCGGGGACGGCTTTGCCGACGCACTCCTCCCGCACATGTCGCTCCGACCGTGCGCCCTCCGGTGAGCTCCCACGAGCTTGCGAGCTCAAGCTCTTCCTCCTCTCCTCGCGTCGCCTCTCCTCCTCGTTCTCGCGCTCGCACCTCTCGCTGCAGTGGAGAGGAAGGTGGCTGTGGTGAAGTGGGGAAGAAAGGAAGGGGGGAAGAGGGGTTTATATAAGGGTGTGTTAGGGTTTGGTGGAGGGAAGAGGGAAAGGGAGAGAAGAAGGGTACTATCTGTGCGCAACCTGTGCGTAAACGTGAAGTCACGTACCAAAATTTTAATTTTTAGACGTTTGGGATGGGGTCCAGACATCTGACTGACAGTCTAGACGTCTTAAAAGGCTCAGGTCAAAACAGGTCTTTACAGAAGATCACACAATTAATAGTCGTATGGTCACTAATATTGACCTGGAATTTGAAAAAGCAAGAATATGCTTTCGCTTTTATCACAGGTATACGTACCTATCTACATTCATAACATCATAACATTCACACCATCTTACTAACTACTATATACCAGTAGCCCTCAAAGCATGTTCATATTCAGCAGAGCACAAATTCAACTTCTGCATACGATCATGATAACCTCAAACTCACTCAACTAGTAACTTCATCCATACCGCTTTCTTTTATTACACATTTGCATGATTTGACCAACTCTTTCTTGAGGTTTCCCAAATCCACTCCAACCAAATCCATTGTTAGTCAACCATCACTTCAAGTAACTCCACTCACATTGGGCAATGCATTATTCAATGGGGCAAGTGTGAATGATTTCACAATCTTTCATCCTACCAATTATAGATGAATATGTCAATATATTCTGATCTGAAAATTGACTAGGACCCTGTTAATTTAGTGGATGATCAGATGGACATCTTTTCACATGTTAGTTCCTCATCAATTGGAAGTCATACAGGACTAAGCTCGCAATTCAGAGCAAGTGCATTGCTAAGTAAATGTTACCTACAAGGAATGGACCACGCTTCAAAACATTACCTATTCAACTTTCATTAATTAACTCATGAAGTTCAAAATAAATCTTGTAATATCAATTCAAGAAAAAGTACATATGTCAATGAGAAAAGAATGTCGCCTAAAATAGTAAGACCTTATTTGCAATAACCAATTGTACAATAAAGTATACATATGAATTTTAAGCTCATCTTCTTGTTTTCTAGCCATCTTTCAATCTATTACCAAGCCAAGATGATCCACCCAATAATCAGTTCAACCCCTCACAAGTACAACTTTCTATTTATGAAATTCAATACCTAAGTTCACTAAGTAATAATAGAAATTCTCTATACCCCCTAATTTAGGACATGGGGATGCAGAATTTAGAAAATATTAAAGCCAATGATTCCCTCACACCCTCTTCTGAGAATATTGTACAACTCTATTCATTTGTTACATTATGTTGTATTTCTTGTCATCCTCACTTCACAATACAATCCAAATTTATTCCTAGCTGCGAGCATGCGTAGAGGGAGAACAATGGTATGGTGGATCACTTGAGAGGAATATCAGCATGATCCAAGATCCAATGGTGTGCTGGACAAGTTGAAAGATGTTATTGTTAACGAACATTTCAAAATGATTTTGGGTATTGATTGAACCCTAATAGAAAAGGTGGAAGAGGAATCAAAGAGGGTGTTAAGGCACCTTGCTCAATATGGCAAATCAGAAAATGATGTCATGTGGCAAAGATCATGTATTAATATGTTTAGCAAGGACCTGTGTGAGATGTTGAAAACAGTTGGGTTTGTTAGCAATTCTGGAAGTACCTTAACTTAGCAATTCGACTCAGATCTTAGATGTGCTGGAAGGGATCCTTATTCGAGTTTCACGAAAAGGAGTTTGAATTAGACTTATGATGTTCGACTTTAACTCAAATGCGTCACCGCCTGTAGGAATCCAAACCTGAGGTGCTGTAATACAATTGTTCTTCGCGTAGTGGATGCTGCATCCTGTCTAGCATCGTGAGGATCCTGTTAATGCTCTGTTCGTATCTCTGTTCAGACTCCTCGACCTTGGCTTCCAGACGAGCCATTGGGTCTTGATTCTCAAGGCCCTGACTAGCTCCAGGATCGAGATTAGCCATCTCAACTAATCGAGAGGAAGAGGGTTGGGAAGAAGGATCGAGCAAGAGTTACCTTTTCTGCCTTGGGTTTGGCTCCCAAGGTTCCACAAGTTTAGGTCTTAATAACCTTCTTCCTTGCGTACACCAACACAAAGGGTTAGTGTAGCCAAGCCAAATAAGGCTAAGGCCTTGTCAATCAGATTGGTCCATAAGATCATATGATCAGATTTTTCATTTAGGTTCAAATTATTGAAGAAATTCGTCGAGAAACCAACTGAAGGTAATCCCTGCCTCTCAAGCTAACCCGGCCAGTCTGGTTACAAGGGAACTAAGAGGAAGGCTCTTTCTTCGACTTTCGCCTCCGGTTCCTTTGTACTCCTTAGCAGCGGTCATTTGCACTATCCTGCAGGCTTAGTCACCAGGTTTGGTAGAAGAGGTTGAAATTAGCCAGTAGTTACAGGACAAATATAGGTTATTTGATATATTTTTGTGATTTTTAACTTTTTTCTTCAATTTGAAATATGGCAAGCGGTCCATAAGGTGACTCGACTCACCGATGAATCACTGGCCTCAATTGAGTCCAGGCTAGTCTGATGTGGTTCTAAGGCTCATGCACTTCTATGTTTTTTCATATTGTAGAATACTGATCAAACCTTTACTCTCAGGAAAAGTTGGAATCCAATTCAATTGAACTTGACAAAAATATTCCCTTCTCGATAAGATTTTTAGAGAGTATTTTTTCAGAATTTTTACTATTTCCAAGAAATATTTATGAATTTTTAACTAACAGGGGGTTAGTGTAAAGGTCCGTCACACTTTTAGCCTTTTACGATATCTGGAGTCTCATTCAAATGCCTGTCCAGATGTCTGAACCCTTTCTTGGACGTCTGAAAATGAAATTTTTGTACGCGTTCTGCGCGCGGGCGGCGCGCAGAACATTCTTTTCTCTCTCTCCTTTCCTCCTTTCCCCGAACCCTAAAACCCCCATGCCACCTATTTAAGCCCCTCCCCTCCTCTCCTCTCCATTCCACACACCTTTAGAGCTTGCGGGAGTGGCGAGAGGAGGTGAGCGAGGAGGAGAGCGAGAGGGAGAAGGTGGAGAGTGCGGGAGGAGGAGGCCGAGGTCGGAGAGCTTCAGTGGAAGCTCGGCGGAGCTCGCATGGCCACCACGGGCACGTGCGTGAGGAGAAGAGATCCCGGGGAGGCAGCCTCGACCATCTATAGCGGCTAGAGCTGCGGCAACGCGAGGAGGTGCGCGGCGGAGAGTGTTGGGAGCAGGTTCTGGTACTGGAAATTTTCCAGTATCAAACGTCTTGAGTGGAGTCCAGACGGCTGACGAAGCACCTGAACGTCTGGAGATTAAGGCCAAACGTTTGAAAGCTCATTTATCGCGAAGGTACGTTCTTTTTCGTGGTTACAACCATGAAGGCCTCACCGCAGATGAATGTTGGGTCTGATTTGGGGGTTGCGGGTGTCGTACACAGGAGCAGCCTTGCGAAGGACCACGGAACTCTCTCCTACGCACTTTTGGACGTCTGATCAGATCACCAGACGTCTGGAGGTGCTCCCAGACAACCGGAGGCGTGGTCCGATGTCTGGAACTGCCTTTAGACGATCACAGAGGAGGCTTGGACGTCTAAGGACACCGCAGGGACTTAAGGTAAGGTTTTGGTACCTTTTAAGATGTCTGGACTTGTTCCCAGAGGTATGATTTTGGACAGTAGGCACATTTTTTACCCGTTTGGGGTCCGTTTTACGTAAACGAAGTACCTGTAGTTTCCTTGAGAGTTTCTCTACGTGCTAGAGACATTTGTACACTGTAACGACCCGATTCCCGAGTCCCTACGATACACGAGAACCGGACCGACTCGACTAATCCCAAGACCTGGTCGTCCAACGAGGAAGTAACCAAAAGAGCAGTAAAATAAACCACATTCAGCATGAATATAACTAACAGTAAGCAAATACAGCAGTAAGGAAAGAAATCACTACAGTATATACCACCACAACAGTAGAACAACATTCATAACATAATATGAACTGCGGGTAAAGAAAAGTACAGCGGAAACAAGAACTACTCGCTATAGTGGAACAAAAGAGGTACAAGAGAACAGTGGTAACTCTACTGGACCCTACTCGGCCCAGTGTCCTCTGCAGCCGCTGACCCTGGCTGCTCAACACCTGGTCCTGAAAGGTAACGAGTGTAACACGTCAGCAAAACGCTGAGTAGAGTGGCAACTAAAACTAAGGAAGCAGTAGAGTGTACAGTAGCTGTTATGTTATGTTACTTTCTTTATTTACGTCTTTCTATCGTTTCAGAATTTATCTATTTCCAAGATCCTTCACTTGATCTCGAATGTTCCTCGTGGGAACGATCTTGATTGCAGTTTTTCCGAATAGTAAAAGTAGCACGTGGTGCTCTCCTGGCCGGGAGAGTCCCCCGTGGTGATCCTACTCTCAGTCAACCACCCCAAGGTCATAGACAGGCGTAACGGTGACTACGGCACGCGCGATAAACACACAGGTAGCTAACCCGCACTGGCACGCGGTCAGTCGTTTCCGTTAACGGGTGCGCCCAAAGCACATCACGGAACCAGTACAGGGCAGAGCCCTCTCAGTAACAGGGGTCCAACCCCTCCACAGTAACCAAACAGGGGCCTTGCCCCTCCACAGTCCGCGCACCCTCGCCTGACTACCCTGGTTTGCCCAGTGGGCCTAACAAGTCGGTGTAGGAGGCTAGCAGAACCCCGGGGCCCATGGGGTAGCTAGTACCTCCCTACACTAGTAGCTCTCCTCAGTACTACGTACACGAGGGCCAGCAAGTCGGTACAAAGTGGCCAGTCCTAACCCCGGATCCCTGGGGCGGCTGACTCCGCTCTACACTAAACAGGTACAGGTACTTCCCTTGGTACTACGTACCCAAGAGACAGCACACTACAACGTCTTTCTTTCTCAATTTCATTCCTTTCTCTTTCCAAGAGTTCCACTCCTAATTCCCCGTAGGGTTCCAGTTCTTTTAACTCAGCACATTCAGGTTTCACCTTTCCAGTTTCACGTCCATACATCTCATATTCTCAGACATGCTCATTTATTCATAACAGGCAGCTGTTAAACCAATTTACAGGTAGCTATTATTTCCTTTCCACATTTTCCAAGACTGCAGTATTCGTACATTCCACTAGTTCTCCCATCCTAGGATTCATGCCATATCCTAGGATCTATCATACAATCTAGTTTTCCAGCCCTAGGATTCATGCAACACCTAGAATCTATCATTCAATCTATTTCTCATTCCTAGGATTCATGCAATGTCCTAGGTTCTATTTATGGTTCCATAATTTAACAGATTATACTAGTAAACTTAAAAGCCACTCTACTGGTTACAACAGGAGTACTGGAGGCGTGGTCGGGAATCCCACGTGCCTCCGCAAACCCCGAGAATGCAACGGAACGGGGTCCTATCACAAGGATCAAACACAAGGAGTTTCTCAAAATAGTATATAACTACTGTAGACGGGTAGAGGATTAAATTTCGAGAAGCACGCAACTCAAAACGCGGAAAACAGACTCCGAACGGGCCCTAAACGGGTCGAAAACGACGAAACAATGCAAAATTAGACGTCTGGAACCTCTTCCAGACGTCTTAAAAAGTGGATCAAAGGTTACCTTTGCTCTGCGTGGTCTCTCAGACGTCCAGAAGCCTGCGGTGGCGTCTGGCCTAGTTCCTAGACGTCCGATGGCCACCCCGGACGTCTGGAAGTCGCTCCCGTCGTCTGGCACTTCAGCCAGACGTCTGATTCGCGTTGGATGCGAATCTCAGAACCTGCGCGTACCCATCCTCGTGCTCAGTACGGACAGTCGAAGGAAAGGAAGAAGGTACGAAAAATAACTTACTTACCAGACGTCTGGATAGTCCTCCAGACGTCTTCCCAGTCGTTTGGTTGGAAGACCAGACATCTGATTCTGGAAAAATTTCCAGAACCAGGGCGCGACTCGCCCTCCGCTCTCAACGCTCGGCCACGCCGCGTCTTGTCCGCCTGCTGCTCGAGCTGCAGCAGGCCTCCCGCGTCACTCCGTGCCCGCTGCGCCCCCGCCGGCCGACTCCAGCAGCCCTGGCAAACTCGCCCTCATGGTCGAGCGCCTCCTCTTCTCGCGCAGCACCTCCTCCCGTACGTTGTGGTTGCCACCGCCTCCGCTCGCTCGCGCTCGCACTCGCTGGAAGAAGAAGAAGGAGAAGCGGAGGTGGTGGGAGTGAAGGAGAGGGCGAGGCTTTTTAAAGCCTCGTGGGGAGGAGAGAGAGTGGGACAGGGGGCAGCGCCTGTGGAGGAGAGGGAAAAAGAGAGAGAGAGATGCGCTCGCAGGTCTGCGCGCTCAGGAGCGCAGACGAAACCGCGTGTGCCGAAAAATCGAATCCCAGACGTCTGGAAGTGGTTCCAGACGTCTGGTCCGATGTCTGGGCCGCCTCCCAGACGCCTGAAGCCGCGCGTTCGTAACATATACTATTCCGAACCCTCCTTTTGTGATACATTCCCTAGTGTAGGGTTTCAGCCTGTTGCGTGTTTGGGGCTCGCAGAGACATCTGGGTCTGCGGTTCGAGCCCCCATTACTCCCGGATTGTATGGTAGAGTGGTTTACTTCTGTTAATAATATTTAATAAGAATGTGCTTGTGGAAATAGCCGAATGGAACCCTAGGATGTGGCATGAACCCTAGGATAGGGGAATGAATCTTTTGTGCTATATGATGTACTTGCATGCATGATTTAGCTAAACTGTTAGCACTTGCCTATATTATAATTATGAGCTGTCTGTAATTTATGAACAATTACCTGTGAAATCACCAGTTGCATGTGTTGAATTATAGAAACATGAGCTGCCTGTATATAAGTAAGAACTGAATTGTGAATGGCGGGATCTGGATCGAAATAAATGAGGTGAGCATGAGCATGAACCCTACAGGGAATTTAGGAGTAGAGCTCCTGTGGTTAGATAGAAATATGGAATGTAGACGAAAAGTGTGCGAGCCCTTGAGTACATGGTACCAAGGAGAGCAACTGTCCCCTTTTCGTGTAGAGTAGAGCTAACCGCCCTTGGGTTGAGACCCGGGGTTAAGATTGGCCACTCTACACCGACTCCTATTGGCCCTCGTGTACGCGGTATCGAGGCAAGCTACTAGTGTAGGGAGAGAGCTAGCCACCCCACGGGGCCAAGGGTTCAGCTAGCCACCTTACACCGGCTTGTTAGGCCCTTTGGGCAAACCGAGGTAGTCAGACGAGGGTGCGCAGACTGTGGAGGGGCGAGACCCTTGTTTGGTTCTGAGGGGTGAGACCCTTGTTCTGAGAGGGCAAGGTCTTATACTGTTCCGTGGTGTACTTTAGGTGTACCCGCTAACGGAAACGACTGACCGTGTGTCAGTGCGGGGTAGCTACCCGTGCGCTTATCACGCATGCCGTAGTCACCGCTACGTCTTAACAGTGACCTCGGGGTGGTTGACTAGGTGTAGGACTACCACGGGGGACTCTCCGGCTAGGAGAGCACCACGTGTACCTTCTACTCTTCGAAAAAGATTGCAATCAAGATCGTTCCCACGAGGAACATGCAAGATTAAGAATATCTGGATGTTTGAGGAAAATTGGTAAAAAGGAATAACACATAAAACAAACAAATAGAAAAGAGAATTAAACCTGTTGCTTTTACTATTTTAGATAGTATGGATATCACTCTACTCAGCGTTCGCTGACTCTGTCTTTTCATAATACCATTCAGGACCAGGAGTTGAGCAGCCCGAGCTTCCGGCTGCGTTGGGTGCTGGGCCCAGTCGAGCTCAGCCATAGTTTTCAGCACTTCTTTGTTGTTCCTTTCTTGTTGTAGTAAGTATTAGACTTTCAGTTACCGTTGTCTCTACTGTTTGCTTTTGTTCCGTTGTTCTGTTGTTGTGGTAGTATGTAATGAAACAACAGTTTTAATTTCCTTTACTGCATTGTATGTTTTTACTGCTTAGTTATATTGCATGTGTGAATGTGGTTTACTTTCCTGCTTTTTGGTTATTTCTTGTTGGACGACTGGGTCTTGGGATTAGTTGAGGCGAGCCGATCTTGGGTCCTGTAGGGATCTAGGAATCGGGTCGTAACAGTCAGATATGAGATTTCAACCCCATGTTGGTTTTTCTATTGGAAACAGTATCAAATGCGATCCAAAAATTCAGAAAAAATATGAGAATGAAAGCTAATTTGATTATCTTTCAAACCTGACCATTCTTGAGTTAATCAGATTTGTGTGTTGGTTAGAATCAATTTCTGAAGTACATAAAAATTTGATTTTTAGCCTATCTAAACCCTGTGTATCCCATGAATTTTTAAAAATCCATAGATTGAATTTTTTTCTGGGAATGGTGGCGTTGGAAAGATAGTTTGAAAATCTAGTTCCTACCCGAATTTCAAGATTTTTGGGTCACTAGAAACATGGTAATTGAATTTGTAAAATCATGTTCAGTTTCTAATCGAGTTTCTCACAATAGCGATAGCATAGAGAACATTTTTTTTTAAGGTAAAGAAAATCCTAACTAGCTAACAAACCCTAATTCTAATTTTTTTTCTCAAATAACTCCTATCCTAATCAATTTCCTAATCTAAAATACTACTGAAGTGAACGTGTGCACCTGATAGTCTTCACATGCACTTGATGTGTGCGCAGATCCTCGCTTCATCCCTGCACACAAAAGAAGAATACACTAAATAAGATATGAAATAAAAAATCGTCGTGCCTCCCTGGTAACGGCGCCAATTTGTTCGACTCGTAGATCACGTTAAAAAAATAAATACATCGTAGTATAGTACGAAATACGTCGAAACAAATACAATTTTAATGAGCTGAGTCCTGGTCGAACTCAAGGTGGCAAGAAATGCTTCTGATTTCATAAACTGAATTAGAATTGCATGCTACTATTTGCAAACATATATATATATATATATATATATATATATAAATCAAATCATGTAAGCGGGTTGATCATGAAGTGCCAAATGGAACTAGAGCTTATGACTAATACAAGCAAAGCTAGAGCAGGAAAAATAGCCGTCTAATCTATCAGAATAAGGGCACCACAGGTGGTCTGTGGTGGCCTTTTAGAGAGGTTGGGGAGAGTAACAGTGGTGCACCAAGGTGGCATGGGGGGTGCTTCAGAGGGAGAGAGCTGGAGAAGAAGATCTGGAGAGTTGAAGAGGGTCTGGAGAGAGTTGTTCTTCGATTAGGAGCCTTGGGGCTCTTTTTATAGCTTCATTGAGGGCCAAAGTGGGCATTTAAGCCCTCCAACTCATGCAACAACCTCAGATTGATCAAATTCATCGATCGGGAGATCAATGGATCAAATCGCGCTTCAAAATGCCCTACAAAATGTTCTCTATGCACGAATCATCTCTGGTGCCGACACGTGGCTCTCTCCCCGCCCTTGGATTGCCATTTGATAGCTCTAATTCATGCTCGCCTACATCGCGAGCGCTTCAACCTCACACGCTTAAATCGTAAGTACTTGCTTGCTTTGATCCCAACCGTCCGATTTTGCGATTGGACGACTTAAACGAGCTACAGCCACCACCTTTGAAATTTTTCTTCGCTCGTGCCGGCATTTGGTTGCACGTCATCGCACGCGTCTTCATCTAACGCACAACAGTGCATTGCGCGTTGGCATCCCCACTGCTCGATGCAGATCTGGGGGCTTTGATTGCATCCATTTGTGCTATCGCTTTGATTTTTTGTGGATTGCGCTTCGAACGCGCATTATGGCCTTCTGCTCCAACGCGCTAACCAGCGTGTTAAGGGCATGGTTGGTCTCACTTTCTATTTTGCGCATGGATGCCCTTAGTCGTTGGGCGGAGATCCAATGGCTGAGGATGATCTTCCTTAGATGAGGCATGAGGGAGTGGTGACGTAGGCGCGTTGTGGCCATTAGATGATGATCCAATAACCCATAATGCACGGGGGAGGTGCCTTTAGAGGTTGGGGTAGCATCGTCGGGCAGTTGTGATGGTGCCACGTGGTGCCATCGTGATCATCCATCTTCTCTTCTTTGTAGACGATGCTGTAGGTCTCCGATCAAAATGATTTTTACGCCGTTGGATTGTGATTGTTAATCCGGATCCATCCATGCGGTTGGATTTGACATCTGAGGTCCATATTTCCACATATTTACCTCTTGGCCCTTGCTCTTCTGTGGACTACGATGAGACCTCATCATGAGCCATAACTAGCATATTTTGATATGATAGAATGAACAAAAAGCTCCTACATAACCTAAAGGAAGGCCTAATTTAGGGAATTACTGATCTGAAAGGAAAACATGAAACAAGGGGTAAAACTGCAATTTTACCATTATAGTACATCAACGGGATTTCTAAGGATCTAGACATAGGTCAATTGGACTTAATAAGAGAAAACGTGGGATGGTTCACTCAGATAAGGGTTATTGTGAAATTTGAGAATTAAATGACATTCTATAATCTTAAAACAAATTCACTTTAATTCATAAGGTTCTAGGCAAGATAAAAATCAACTAAACCCTCTAAAATTCATGGAAAAATATCCCCTAGAGTTTAGAACCTTTAATTTGGCCTTTGGAACCTGTTTTGACCTAGATTGCGGTCCATGCCCAATATTGGACCTAATTTGGATTTTTATGTAAAATGTCCAGTCAAACGTAGTCAAACCTAAAATCCAACTTCACCATTGCATTCCTTAGGTCCAAATTATGTTTATACCAAAAGTTGGACCTAAGGAAAGGTCGTCTTGACCCACTTTACAAATTGGTCCTCCAAATTACATTCAGACCCTCAACTTTTTGAAACCCTTACAAATCCCCCCTAACTTCTTCGTCTCCTTCTTCATTTCGGTCCCTCTTCCATTCGCAGCAGGGACCATACCTCCAACGACTTTGCGTGGAGGTTTTCTCCTCGCTTGCAAGGGGAGCTGCCCCCAGATTTGAAAGGGAAGCTCCCTGCAGAGCCCCCTACCGCATGGGCAGCTCCCCATGCCCTGAAACCCACAATACCTCTCGTGCGAATGCTCGAGAGGTATGGGTCTCCCTTCGGCCTTGCCTTCGGCATGGTTTTCCCGCCTTCTCTGTGTGCTTCCTGCTCTGCCTACGCCTATTTAAGGAAGTACAGACCACGTCGCTTCGGGCAAGCTCGAATTGGCCGAAGATTACCCCCAAATTCGTCTCCTCACTCCGGCCGACTGCTCGAAGCTTCCGACGACTTTTCCTCCCTCTTCTCGTCGCTCTGCCACTGTACCAATGGCAGAGCCAACTCCGCCGTTCTCCACGCTATGCCGTACCAGCGCGCTTCTTCCAACCCTCTTCGTCGTCGCCATATCTTCCCCACAGGGCTTCGTCTCCGGCGACGGTAGTACCCGCCGCTCGCCTTCCACCTCCCCCTTTTGCTCCAAAACTGTCAGTTAAGTTCCTTTTTCTCCCCTCTTCATTTTCCCCTTATCTATTTCCTAAATCAACTACTACCACACATTAACCACCATCATCCCCTTCACCTCCGGCCACAAACTCCGGCGAGGCCGCTCCACCTCAACAGGCCGTCCCACCCCTTGCTGACAAGCCCACGAGCTCCGCCTCACCTCACTGATCATTTCCCCTTACTCCACTCACCACGCCACTCACTCGAACCACCCCTCGAACACACCCACCTGCACATGCACAATGTGCCCTAGGCACGTGCCCATAGGCGTTCCCATGCCTCGCTAACCACCTTTGCACATTCACCACACCTTGGCGAAGTTCCCTAAGGCATCTGACAGGGCTGCGAGGCCGTGTTCGTGTTTTCAGGTTCAGAGCCACCTCCGCCATTGGAGCAGAGCTTGGAGCAAGCTTGCAAGCTGCTCTAGACCTCGCCAGCCCCAGGTTGCTAGCCCAGGTCACGCGGATTCCCTTCGCGCATGACTCTAGACCTCCAATTGCAACTACAAGTCTTTGTTGCAGCTGCAATCAAGCGCGAGATCTGCTGCAGGCGTTCACGAAATGAAGGTGGGACATTTAGTCCCACCTCGGAAGCTGACGAGCGGGAGGCGACACTTAAATTGAAAAACTACTATAGGCTCTTCGCCTCCTACTCACGGGATGAGGTCCCCTCGCCCGTATACCTGCCTCGTCTACGACCCACGCTAAGCAGACCTGGCTGACCCGTTTACCCTGCACTCCTCGCACACCACCCACGCCGGTGCGCCTGGACCCGAGCGCGCGTAACCCGACCCGATTACTCGGCTGGCTCTGAGAGAGCGAAGAGAAATACAGAGAGAGAGACGCGAGGAGGATAGGGGTAGGTTTTGCTTCTCTGTGTTGTGCAGGGAAGAAGGAGGAAGAGGAAGCAGCTGCAGAGAAGAAGAAGAAAAGAAGAAGATGAGGAGGCGCAGCAGCTAAGGGAAGCAGAAGCTGAAGACTTAGCCGCACCAAAGAAGAAGAAGGCAGAGGAAGGAGCCGAAGAAGAAGGAGGAGGCGCAACACAGTGCAAGAAGAGAAGAAGAAGAAGCTAAAAAGGAAAGAGAGGAGGAAGGAGCTGCAGCTGAAGACTTCGCTGCAGAGAAAGAGAAGAAGAAAGCAAAAGAAGGAGAAGAAGCAGCCAAAGTCAGAGCAGCAGAAGACAAAGAGAAGGAAGGAAGAAGAAGAAGGTGCGATACTGTAGCAAAAGGCAATTAAGGCATCTGATTCAAAGAATCAGACGTCTTAAGACAGAGAAAGAAGAGAAGAGAGAAAGCAAAGAAGAAAGAGAGAAGAGAAGAAAAAAAAAGAGAGAATCTATTTCTTTTATCTCTAGCATTTATCTTCATTGTATCAGTATTGAACATATTTGAGAATTGTGATTTTCTTCTTCTAAATACCAAATTGCTCCCTGAATTCGACCTCGGAATGTTTTTGAATTTTGAGTAATAAATAAATAAAATTTGATAATCTTTTTTCGTGGTAATACTACAACGAACATTTTTTTAAAACCCGATGAACGACGATCATCAGACTCCATAGGATGCTATGGGAGTCTAATCGTTGCGATCTCGGAGGCGTTCGACTCCCATTGTCGTTTTGAGCAGATCCATATAGTTGGATCGGTCATCGGCAACCCCGAATTATCTGCGATTGTTGATACATCACAATTAGAACATAATATGACTATTATTTACAAAATTAATAAATCAACTATGATGCAAAATATGATGCGTATGTATGCATAATGCTTAAGTTAAGCTAGGATCTAACATAATTCAGGTATATTAGGACCTATGATTGCTGCGCAATTATATCGCCATGCCTAAATCTTGTTAGTCCCTAGTAAGTGCAAAACTAAATGCATTCTACCAAGAGTTTGACTAGAGATTCATTTCTTTCTATTTTCATCCAGAAATTTAGAATCCCGATAATCTTGAAAGTATAGTATTGTAGCCTATGCAATGGATCCAAGCGAAAATTTGATACACATCTAAAGCTTGTGCTTGACGCTTAGTAAAATTCTATTGGGATAGGCAAACTTCTTCTCTTGGGGACATAGAATAACCTCTAGTTTTAACTCCAGCTTTTTGGCTTACGTAGAAGATGTCTAAATTAAATGGATTTGTATTTGGTGGCTCACTCTCCTCTAATGCTACATAGAGACTAGTATTTCAGAATATAGATTTCCAGATTATCAAATAAATCAACTTAGAGAGAGGCTGGAGAATTGTGCTCTCTTAAGTCCTTTATACTCTTTTCTTTTCTCTTTTTCCTTTCTTTTCTTTTTCTTCTTGAGCTCACATCTCACCAGATTTGTAAATATGTTTGGTGGTTTCTCATGGCATTACACTTCAATTAAATTTTAATAAGCCTATAACTAAGTCAGAATCCCTCATCCCGTATTCAAGCGGCTAGAAATACAGGAAAAATAGGTCAAAGCTGTATTTGGTGATTTGTGAGGGTCGTAGGTGTTGTTGCCTCAATGTACTTGACTAAATTTAAACATAACTCACACTTCTCAACATGGCATTTTTTTCCTTCTTTCTTTTTTTCTCTTTTTTTTTCCTATTTTTTCTATATACTTTTTTTCATTTTTTTTCGTACCCATATCTACTAACACAATGAAACATAACATGCATACTTTTATTAACGAGGCATTATTTGGGATTGAGGATGTTAAAGAGGATATCGGGTGGCTTATTTGGTAGAAGTGTCTATTTTTAGCATCGAGAAAGGAATAGATAGGATAACGTATTTCTGATCTTGACATTAGTACTCTCCTTTAGCAGAGGATTCCGTAAAGGACAGTCATGACAATCCACCTTAGTCTTAGTTTTATCAGAACACGCTCTCTATGTTTTTGCCTTATTTAGTGACTCTCACAGGGATTCTCAAAAAATTTGTACGCAAGAGCCGAGGGCGAAAACTGTGCTTAACTCCGAGTATCATTATCCAATTATTAAAAAAAGGCGCGGAGAGGTGCCTAGGTGCATGGAAACTCAGTGTCACCGATCGCCGACGTGTGGGGATCACATGGCAGCAAGCGACGCGATTCAAGCGATCCGGGCACGCTCGTGAGGGCGAATCACGCCATGACACGTGGCAGCGGGTGGGCGTGACCAGTTCAGTTGGACCGGCGGTCCAGGAGTGGTTCATGACCCTCTCGTGCTATTTTGAGTGGTTCGAGACCTTCTTGACCTTGGATTTCAACAAATAAGGTGTCTTTGGAATCGTATTGACGTGCACTTCGTGTTGGTGTGGTTTATTTTTATTTTTGAGTGCGTTCTCTGTAATGAAAAATTAGAAATGTGACTAGGTGTTTCCGATCCTATTTTTGGTCCGTTCGAATCTGGTCTTGCCCCAGTGCGTGCGTGGATTTTGAGGTAGACATGGACACTGCTCCTAGGCCTTGTGCACATGGTTCAGAGTCACCATGACCTTGCGATGACATTATATAGAGTAATCCTCCTTTCCATGTGGTTTGTTTACATGATGGTTTTTTTTGCGTATTGCACTGTTTAGCGTGCGTTCTTACCTCTTACTGAGATTGGAACCCGTCTTCGTGTTTCTTGTTATTTTTAGGGTACTTGAATCTTAAATATGGATGCTGTAAATCAAGTAATGGCTTGGATTGTGAATAGTTAATGGGTTTTAATTAACTATCAGACTAAGTATAAGCAACTCTCATGATTTAACGAATTATACATAAATTGGATATTGTCTTATCATAGCATAAGTAAAATAACTCTAATATTTTCCCTAGTTTATGAGTACTTTAACAAGAAATAAATGGATTTTATGAGAAAGATTAAGAGTTAATGATCATATATACCTTGTTATCACATGTATATAATAAAATCTATTTTCCATAAAACAAGTTCAGTGATGTTGTTTATTAAACAAATAATATGGGACCACTGTCACAAGCTCAAAAATACTTGTAAATGAATGGGTGGAAGATAGTGAGGATTTTGTAAAAGTCCTGAATTAGTAACAGAAAATTTCTAAGGATTTTCAGATATATGTGAAATTAGTTTCGTCAAAATTGTAATTAGTAAATAATATGGAATCACTATTATAAAGTGGAAATTATCTGTAAACTGACAATATTAGAGTGATATAAATACCTGTGTATCCTGGACTTAAGGATGTAGAATTCTTAAATATGATTGGATTTGACAAGAACAAAAGATATAGTTATCTGAAAATGATCAATGAATAAGTATAGCAAATTTGTCAGGAATGTAAGGAATCAGATTACTGGTTTCAACCTGCTACTCGTCGGATTTGACTGTAGCTTTGGCCTACTAGATCAATTCTAGGCTAGTTTAGGGAGTTGCTGGCCTCGCTACGACTCTTTGATTAGGCTTAGCGGTCAACTGGGATAGCGGATTGTAGGACTCGAGGGTTTGGAGTTGGGTTCTTTACTCGGCCGGTGGGTGAGTCATTGGCTATCTATGGTTTAGTGGCTATCTATGAAAATTTGGGCTTCCAGTATACGATACGGAACTAGATAACAAGATATCTAATAAATAGATTAATTAAAGCTACAGTACCCCTTTTCTCTTGTTCTCGGTTACTGTTACACTCTGTTGTTGTTTATACTCTATTTAGTTTTACTGATGTGTTTTGGATTCCATACTTAGGTATACTTGGTAGTTCGCAAGGAGATTTCTATTGTACATCTCCTTGGACTTATATACTACGGTAAATCTTTTGGTTAGTATTCAATTTATATTCTTTTAAATTTTTGCAATATGAAATGTTTGTTGGCTATGTTTATATTTTATGATTATGTGTTGGGTGACTACGATCTTGTGAGTGAGTTGTGCTGGTTGTTAGCACACAGCGACTCAGGTTTCGTTAGTTGGTGGGACTCGGGTCGTTACACCTTTCCTCAATTCTTATTGTGCTTACATCTCAATTTCAACCCATTGGCCATTACAACCCTTATCCGTTTAGGTGGATTGGGGAGAGGGGGCTAATAGCGGGGGGCGAGGGTCGGGAGGTGGAGGAGGTCGCGTCGTAGTCGACAACGATGGGGGCTACGTCGAGGCTTCCTGGGCCAACGGATCTAGACTCGATCCGACTTGTAAGGTTGTGGACGTGGTTGAGCTTGGAGGCGAGGAGGCGCTTGAGGTCACGGAGCTCGGACCGAGAGTAGGCGAAGACCTGGAACGTGACATGGCTACCGAAGAGGGTCTCTCCACGATGGCTGCAGTGCTTCGATGCTTCCTTCCCTCTCTCGATCCTTCAACGTGACAAACCCCCTTCTCCCTGTTCTCGGTCACACACACCTTCCTGAAAACACGTGATGCCCGTACTTTGTTTCTCATCACCGCTAACGTGTACATAGTCGGTAGTCGTGCGCATTCCCCTCGACTCCATCTTGAAGACATTGTTATATGCTTAAAGTTTCTTTTTTTTTTTTCAAAAAGAAAGAAAAGACCACTACTATTAATAATAGTCATTTAAATTTATTGATATGAGATTTATTTTCATTTTTACTTTTATTTTTTAGTACTTTTACTTTACTTTTATTTAATAAACATTTTTCTTGTTAAATTTATATTTTATATAAATTTATTTTTTAATAAATATTTTTATATATTTATAAAAGTATTTTATCATTTTAATGAATATCGTCATATATATTTTTATTTTTTTATAATTTTTTAAATTTTATTTTATATCTTTACAATTTCATATTTTTGTTAAATTAATTAATAAAGTATCCAACGAGAACCATAATCTAATTCAATACAATTAGATATTATATTTATTAAATTTTTATATAAATGAATAGATTCAGATCATAACCCACTTAAAATTAAATAGAATCGGATCAAGTGAAAATGAGACAAATACTTGGCCTACAGGCACCCCCAACATCCCACCCGTGACTTTTACCCATCACCCCTCTCCATCCTCCTGTCACCTCTCTTCCCCCTCACCCATCAACGACACCACCACCTTCGTCGACCGCTCCACCCTTCCCCTTCCCTTTTCTCCCTACCACTTAACTCACCACCACCACCGTCAACACCATAACCCTCGCCGCCCCAGGCAGCCGTCTCCGAACGACATACCCGCGCCACCGCCGGTTCCGCCTCCTCCGCTTCCCGTCCGGCGACCCCGCCTTCAGCCACCGCCATTCCCCATCGTGCTTGCCGCTTCCGGTTCGACTTCGAAGACGCCGAGCACCATCGCCACCCTCCGTTGATCGCCACCGAGCTCCACCAACAGACCTCCACCACCTTCTCCCCTCTCCTCCGTGTGACCCAACAAACCACCCACCGCCTTCATCTCTCCCGCCCGCCACCCCGGACCTCCAAACCGTCCCATCGCCGCTCACACCACCAACTCCGCCACCTCTGCTCGACCCCGCCAGTCGTGAAGGCCCCGTTTGGCCTCGAGACCAGCAGCCTTAGCACGACATTCGTACGCAGTATCATCGCGTTCTCCGCCTTGTTCATGTCCATCTGCTTCGACGAAGCCGCTCCGCGGGGATCTGAGAGTTGAAAGTACTTATTCATCTAGTTATTCGTTTACCCTATTTGATTTGTTGTAAGAGGTTTACATAATTCTTGCCTTTATTAGTAAATTCCTTTCTCCCATCAGCTGCACCCATAATCTTCGTATTGATCTGTTTCATTTTTTTTCTGATGGGTAAACCTATAGAACTGTTTGGACCTACTTATCTTTTAGGTCTTACTTTGTTCAGCTGTTTGACATGATCCACTTTGATTAGCTTTTTTGTGAAATTTTGATACGTCTTCTTGGAAATTAGCGGTAAATACGTTTTGTAACAAGCTGATAATTTTGTAGGTTCAATCATGCTTGCACTTGATTCAAACGTTTTAACATTTGAAGACTTTTGAATTGTAGACTGGCTGAGCATTGGAATTAACGTTACTGATTACTATGAAAACAAATCTAAGGTTGGGGATAGTGATGGATTGCATAAAAACATGAATATTTTCGATGATCCGACGCCTTTGCTTCAAAAACATCGGTACTATATCCTTCTCAAAAAATGTTAGTACTTCTGTTATATGCATGCATGTGGAAGCATTGCACATGCCTTCCTTGACCATCTTTCTAACCTGGTGATATGAGTAAAAAGAGAAAAATGAAAGCGATGGAGAATTTGACCCTCAACAACAAATTTCCTTTGAATGACAGAAAAGAGTATTTGAAATAATCCCCCACAAGGTGGGATTTCCTTTTGTGGGCACAAAGGCAATAATGTTTAGGGAGTTATTATTCCCCACTCAATAAAGTTGTAGGTCTGTCTAAACGATTTGGACAGAAAACAATTATGCAATGACTTGGTGTCGCTTGGTGAAAGCTGATTGCTGCCGTAATGATCGGAGTGGCTTCTTGCGCCTTCTTCTTCCTTCCTTCTCTCTCGGCATTATGAGAGACACCCTCAATGTTAATTTTTACTATGCCTCTTATCTCTTCACCGTTAGCGTTCGGATGATTTGGATCTTCCCTTTTGTCATTTGAAACTTGGGGACCACCTTCCGCTTTCTCTTTCTTGTACAAGCTTGTATGTCATACCAAAGAACAAGGGAGACAATAAAAAAGGTGCACTCCATGTTTGTGGGCCAGAAACATCGGTAGAAGCAACTTCCTAATGGAGTGTAAACTCCACTTTGATTGGGATTCTATTCAACTACATCACTCTGGAAATAAAATTTTTTCCATTTGGCTTGTGTACGATCTCCTATCCTTGGAGGGAATTGATTCTTATCCTTTGCACTTGATTTGGTACAAATAAATATGTGCCCTAAAGTTTCCTTCTTCCTTTGGCTCCTTATCGGGAGAAGCGTTGCCCTTCAAAGAAGGATTAGAACTTTGCCAGTGGATGCCCACTCTGTGATGATGTCTCCCAAAGCATCCCACATCCTTTTGAGGTTACCAAGATATATTTGTCTTTTGTTCCATCTTTACCTATCATTTTGCTTCCCTCCGACATCTAGATAAATTGGAAATATGAATATCTTCCTATGATAGTTTCACTTAGTCTCGGTTGTTTGGAATTGGTTAGTTGCAATTTTAGAAAGAGAGTTGCAGTTGTGTTTTTGTTACAATATCAACAGAAAAGATCCCCAAATCGCACTAGGACACAAGGAAAAATACTTCCTTCAAGATCTCTATGAAGCTTATGCGGACACCCAAATGATTGCTATGGCTAACTCTGTTTTTGTCTCATTTTTTGCTTTGTTGGATCATCAAAATTGGAGCCTTTGGGCTCTCTCCATTTGCTGGTTGCTAATCATGCATCTTTGTAGTCCTCTTCTGTTTTCTTTTTAGCTGCTTTACCTTTTATGTTATACACACTGTACCGCTTGCTGGGGTCCGTTTTGGTTGAGTGAAATTTCTAGGCCTATCAGGCTGTGTATCACTCACCGAAAGAAGAAGAAGAATGATTCTCATAGGTGCCCAATACTATAAAATTGAAATCCTGACCTATTCATGAAAGATGCGCTTTACATTTCCAGGCCTATCACGTTGTCTCACTATAAATGGAAATCTTGACCTATCCATGAAAGATACCACTTTAATACTCACTTTGACGTTCTTCTACCTCTGTAATATTGCAAGCATTTTATTGTATACTCCAATATAACTTTCAAGGGTTACTGTTCAATGGGTTATCTTGCTAGTTGTTTTAATAAAATATTTTAATATAAACCTTTAAAAAATAATTTAAAAAAAAATAGAGGCTAACAGTGATGAATGGTTGCATCCTCTTATTTTCATATTTTCAGTGTATGATTCCAACCAACCTTGAAGTTTTAATTCCTCCGCATGCCATTTCTGTGAAGAAATATACTGAAGAAACATAGAAGGGACTGTCTAATGTAGTAGTGGTGCTATAGTATGTCACGGCAGTTAATTGATATCTCTTGGAAAAGGCAGCTTGTACGATGCCATTTTAAGCATTGGGATACCATTGCTTGAAGATTAGAGGCATAAAACCATGATGGTGAGAAAACGATATCGTTGTCTTCACTCAGCAATGTGCATGTGCACAAGTGGTTACCTGAATGAGAATGCAATCTACTTGGTGTTCAGGTACCTCAACTGGAATCCAAGATTAATAGCTAATTTCTCTTGTGTCTGTAAATGGTTTGATGATATAGCAAAGCGTATACTTTGGAAAGCATTTTGCCTTGACCGAGCTCCAAAGATGATGCGTGATCTTCAATCTAGTGGAAGCCACAGTGTTGATGGGAATTGGAAAGCTCTGGGGAAGCTTCTGATCTACTGTTCTGGTTGTAACAAAGGTGGCTTGTTTAAAGACATCAATATCGCAGGCCACTTTGTGCATAGAACACGGTTTTCCAGGACATCTGGAAAAAGTTTTCTTATTCCACAGTGCAGGACAGATGTATTATATGTCTCTGACCCTTGTGAACACCTTGATCAGGGGGATGAAGGAGACATTGGCTTGTTTCGTGGTGTTTTCAAGTCCTTTTCTGTTTCCAGAGTGAGAAAAATGCTCATTGATAGAGAAGCCAAGCTTCATCCAACAGAGGTCTGCCCTTATTGCAAGGCAAAATTGTGGAGCATGTTGCAAGCTAAGATGGTCCCTAGGAGTGCTTGCAACAGACTGGGTGCATATGATGACTGCATTGAATATTACGTTTGCCTCAATGGCCATTTGCTTGGTATGTGCACTTTGTTGCCTCTTTCAGATTCGGAAGAAGTGTCGGACCCTGGCTAGCGACCAAGTTGAAATCAGGTACTACCCAGATGACTGAATTTGTCCCTGGATGAATTATAAAGTTGAAAGTTGGTTACGAGTTATTCATGAATCTCACTAACAACTCTCAAATAAATCATGAATTTTGCAAATTGCTGCCTGATTTATACATGAATTTCATATAATTATATTTTATTCTGAATGGTAAGTTCCTTTTTTCCCCTCCTTGAGTCTTAAACTAGTCAATCCTCCTACTCCTCTCTTAGAGAGGCTAAACTGGTTACTCTCTTGGATTAAATTCTGTGTTGGAATTTTTACCATGCTTATAATTATTGCTTCCTTTTTAGTCGTGTGGTGTCTGAAATTCCTATAGGCTCGCAACATCATATTTGAGGTGGAGAGGGGAATGGGTTGTGCAGTATCAAAACAATTAACCAATAATAATTGACAAGCATAAATCCGCCAACTAAGATGAATACAAAGGATTTAGAGAGGTTCCCCCCTTCAGGTTATTTCTCTTCTCAAGTCTCTCTGACTTGTAATTTCCTGCTGAATGGATATCCGATCAATATCCTCTGACGAGTAACTTGAGAACATGGTAAAAATCTCCTTTTTGGATTCTCCCACCAAAGAAAAAATTTTCTTCTCCATTTAGATAGCAAGTACTCCTGTTAAGTAAGATAAAATCCTACAAGCATTGAATAGAGCCTCAATAATATGGAAATAGATTTGCAAATAAGATTAAAAAATGATCTTCAAGTGAATAATGAAAAATCAAAAGAACTAATAGGTGTCAGAGGAGTGGAGGCACCAAAAGAACTCATAGGACAAATTGCAATAAAAAATGGAATTCTGAGGATGCTTAGAAAGGAGCTGAGAAATGTTTTCTTGCAATGGGAAGCGTAGGACTGCCTTGATAGTGAATGAAGACTGGCAGGATATGTTTTTATAGGCATTGTTAGCATGGACTTGAATGTTCAAAAAGTGCATTAAAGTTAATTACAACTAGAATGACCATAACAGTCAAATTTGATCATTAATGGTCAATCAAATATCAAGGCAGACCAAACCCACATTATCAGTTTGGTTGGTCATAAAGTATGTTGATAGATCAAAACTTGACTAGAAAGACGAAAGAATACCTTAGATAATTGATTACTTAAGTTGAAAGATTAATTGGTTAAAAGGATATCCAGTAGAAAATTTCTCAAAAAAAAAAAGGATATCCAGTAGAAAATCATAATTTATCCTTAAACAAATGAATGATCAAGAAGCATTTTAACTTTCTATAAATGCTTGACCAGGTAGTTTCAAAAAAATAAATGCTTGACCAGGAAGGCATTTAATTTATCAAATATAGAACGGATCAATTAAGAGAACTGATAAAAAAAAGGAGGTTCAGTGAAATGGATCAATACTCTCTTTGAAATTGGATTGTTTCATAATGATAGAGGATAGATCAAATAGAACTTTAATGAAACTCATGAATTAGATGTTTGGCAATTGGTCGATCAAAGTTGATTTAATTGATCGAAGTGTGAACCGGTGTTAAGGACTTAATCTGTCCACAGGGAATTTTGATCTATTAAAATGGATGTATTTATCAAGAGTTTTGGATGATTGGTATGATTGGTAAGGCTTTTGTTTGAAAAGTTAAAAGTCCTAAGTCTTGAAATATGCATTTTAAAGGTATTTTCAAGCTCATGCTTATATTTGAGTCTCTTTTACAATCTAAAAATGAATAATTACAAAGAATTGAGTACTTGAATTTCCCTTTATTTCCTTTTGTCTTTTGAACATCTCTTCTCCTTCATTGAAGCTTTTGTGCCTGAAATGTTAAGGATACAACATATATACGCTAGAGGAGATTTTGTTAGCCATGTGCCAACGTGCACCAAGGAGCATATTAGTACCATGGGTACTAACAATTGCATCTTGCAAATCACAATTTAGTTTCTTTTCTTTGTATATGTATATATTTCTTTCGAGAAAAGGATCAGACAGCCAAACCTGAACTATTAGGAGTTAGTACATTGATGTCTCTAACAGAATGCCAGCTTCCTCCCACCGGAGCAGAGTTCCTCTTTTATCAGATAGTTCACTAGAGTGAAGTGGTCTGTACATAGAAGAACTAGGCCATGCTGTTGAACCCTGTTTTGAAAGTTCCTATAGGTTGCATCCCGCCTCACGTGTCTAAAGTAGGAAGTATGACCAACTTTGACATGATTCTCCAAAGTTGTACATTTGAGAGAACTGCAAGTTAGTTCCTTGGGAGACATTGGAGGCTTCATCCTGCAATTCAACAATGAGGCACTGGGATTCTTTGAGAGAACCGGTGTGAGTGGCATTTCATCTGATCAAAATACAGAGTCTCTCTGTTACTGAGCCTGAGCTTACAAAAGGGTTTCACTTAACCCTGTGGAGGCCCCAGTATAAAGTTAACACACCAAGTACCATGTGCCCCCTTTGTATTTTCCAATACAAAGGGGCAAATATTGGCACGAAGCTTTGGGTGGAGGAATAGAAAAGGCTTCTTGTTGTCCAATGTAGAATACAACTGTGTTGGTCCACTTGTGTTTGATCTCCAGTATGGACTTCCAGGGTGGGCGGCGGTACAGCTACCTCGAATCCATTCAATGATGAGGGGGCTGCAAAGGGTGGGCTACGAGGCCGCTCCAAGGCAGTGGACATCAACCTGGTGCATGTCTGGCTAAGGAAAAGAGGGCAGGGGGTGTTGGGTCAGGCAGGGGTTTAGGTGGAGTTGGAGCTCATCTTACTAGTGTTTTGTTTGGTGCAGCATTTTAGCTTATGCATTTTATGACGAGGACATGAAGTTCTTTGTCGACTAATGTTCTATCATAATTGGCTGCTGTTGATGGGAATATTTATCTACAATGTCATAGTAGATTTTGAAAATTGGTTTCCAACCGTGGGTCAATAAGATATCTATTTAAAATGCAGAAAATAATTGTATTTTGTTTGATAATTTTGTATATTTTGTGTCCCATGAACTTAACGCATATGATGTGGACTATCTTTCCAGCTAAGTACCTTTCAGAAAAAGAAACTTTCCATCCAAGTATAAAAGGTGTTTTAATGGAGTGACACCTTATGACCATAATGCTATCGTCCTTGTACAAATTGTCAAGAGACATTTCTGAACCTTGCAACGTATTTGTCTAAATGAACTTGGAGAGTACCTTTAAAAAAAAAAAAAAGCTCAAAGAGTACCTCTTTGGTTCTACCGGGAAAGGAAACTATCTGAGATTGCTTTCTAGAGTGGACTTCTTGAAAAGCACATCAACCTAATTAATTTTATTGTTTTAGAAGTATTATTCATTAGGAAGCTTGCTTTCAACCATTACAAACCAGTCCTGATGTTCCATCACATAGACTTAGATGGTGCAGTCCTATAACCCTTGTTAGCAACCACAATGGAACGTTGAATCCCATGTCCATCACATTTCCATTTGCGGTTGCAATCTTTTGTCATTCATGGTGTCATCTGCCCTATCTGGGTCTCTTGATTCTTGCTGATGCCTTACCAAGGCAACTGCATATGTTATGTGTTTGTTTACCCAAGTTTGTTCCCTGGGGATCCTTGCTCATACCCTAATTAGCCACAAAATATAACTTGGCAAAACAAGTATCTCCTTTGAAGTTAATGCGAAAGGCACTTTAGGTTTGCTCATAAATGAAAGATTGTGCAAGCAATGTTCTCAAATCAATTTCGAACCTGCATTTTTCTGTCAAGGATGCAAAGCATGTAAATTCTCAATGCTAAATGTGCTCCCTTTTCTCACAATTGCTGGTACCTAATTTATACGTTCTTCCTGCAGGATCAAGTTGATTCTTGCAATCCTATTTGTTTGGAGTTAGTTTAATCCGATGGACAGTGTTGTACATGTTTTTTCATGTCTATATTGCTATAATCCATTGCTTGATACTTGATTGTATTTCTGTTTAATTAGGTTTGGAGCACGATTTATCGAGTGCTGGGCATTATCGATTCCTGATATCTCTAACCGGAATCAAGATGATCTGTCACATCTTCAAAACCTGTTATTCTATCATTTAGGAGGGGATGTTAAAATCCCAATTGCTTGTATGTTAGACTTTGCTGGCTTTATTGGCATCATCGCCAGCTCTCAGTTTTTATGTTGTCGTGTATCATGATAGAGGTTATGGTCTTCTTTATCATATAAGCATATCGTTTCCCCATTTAATGCAGAAATGGATGGTCAAGGGTCTGCTTGTGTCTTGGAAGTGGTTGAATTAAAAATGTTTGAATCTTTAGTAAATGGAAGGAATAGAATGGGAGAGAGTTAAAAGAGATTTTGCCTTGGTTTTTGAGATCCTATTAAAAAATTTTCTTTGCTTCTCCAGTTTCCTTCCTATGCCCTTTGTATGCAGAACCGGCAATTTTGCGTATCAATCAGTTGATATGCTTGAGTTACGTATTGAAATGGTTCTTCCTAGAATGCTGTGTCTGCTGAGTACGTGGACTCCTATTTAGAGGACTCAGATTCAAATCGTGTCTTAAAAAAAGAACTGGTTGTTGCCCTCCGAAAACTGTACAACTTTTCCAGAATTTTAGGATGCCTTTGTACCATTTAGCATTTTTTTTGCTCACCATGTGTTTCTGCTCTATCAGATCTCGCAGTCGGTAAGGTGGAAGTCCTGGTGTTTAAGCGTCCATTTTTTTCAATACAAATCACCATCCAAGCTTGACGGGGTTAGAATCACTCACGTCAGAACCCCACAGCATGTCATAATTGCTCCAGAGGGTGTTCTCTCCATTTTCATTTGAGCAATTGTTTGTGGAGGACGAAACCCACGTCAGATTTGAAATGGAGGGTATTACTCATATTAGCATCGTTACAATAGAGGGGGACCAGATCGGAAAAAGAAAAAAACGTCAGAGTCATACGGTCTTTTCTTTCTTTTTTGATGGTCAGAGGCATATGGTCTTCGAGTTGGCAACAATTTGGAATGGAACCTCAATGCTGTGTTTCATAGTTGAATAATAGAAGTCCTGGTACATAATGTGGGCGGCACAACATGGATTGTTGATGTGCGGAGATTTTTGATTTTGAGGGTCTTAGATTTGAGTCTTCGACCTTGCATTTCCAAGGGATCGATTCATTTGCCTGTATGAAGAATCATTAAGGCTATGTTTGGTCGAGTATTTAGTCAGTTCTAGGAGAAAATTGGAGTAGGATAAGTTAGGTAAAGTGTCTATTTGGTGAATTTACAATGGTTAGTATGGTAATATGATGATATGGGTATAAGTGAGCTAATGTGATATTGTTGATGTATTTTAATTGATATGTTAGGTTGGAGTAAGAGATGTTAATGGTGGATATGAAGTGGGAGAAAGTTGAATCCTTTAATCTTACCTTGGAATCCACTCCTAACTCATCATTTAATCCTTAACCCTTCATTTAATCTGCAGTCAAGTGCAACTTAAGAAAAAAGAGGAATATTTAGGCTTCATTTCACAAAGGTTTAAAGCTTAACAATAGTTAAGGTTTAAGAAGCCACAAGAATTGGGAGAGATGGAGTAAGTGGAAAGTTAGAGGAATTTGAATGTAATAATTGAATTGGTATATTATTGATTTTTATTTTATTTACATTGAAAGTGCATTAGTGAGTATAGATAATATAGATAGTTAGAAATAAATTTACTTTTATTTGTACGTATAAAAGTAATAATGGGAGTTTATGTAACGGAAAGATAAATATATAGGGCTGTCCATTCACCGTAACCGTTGACGATGATATTTAGAATAATTCCTTCTTTTAATTTTTTTATCATTTAGGTTTTGTGAAATAAAGATAAATATGGATGAAGTGAAATAAATAATAAAATAAATAAATTAACTTATTTGAATATTAGACATATTAAGTGATGCGTTAAAATTATTTCATAGAAAAAAATTAAATAAATTTTAGACATATTAACTCGTTTTCAGATATATTAAATTTCAGATGTATTAACACATTTCCAAACAGTGACATGTTAAATAGTTAATACGCGTACAAAACGAAGCCTTAGTCATTTCAATGCAATATTACCGGATGGTATAAATGCCAACCGGCGACAACGCCCACCGGCACTGGAAGTACCAGCAGCAGCACTTCCACGGTTCCACTACTACGTACCACCGGCAACGTCGACTCCAAAAATTTTCCACTGCTTTTTTACCTAGCGGGACTTCACATTGCTTTCACCGTTGCTATTATTTAGAGAGAGGGATAAAGCTCGTGGGATAATACGAGGAATGGTGAGTTGTTCGGCTTAAGCTATTTTTCTGTTTGATCAGTGATGAAGGTTGCGTAAAGAAATAAGTTTGGAAAAAATATTGGATTTAGAGAATAAAGGGTCAATTGTGGATTATCTCACATCAAAAAGGAAATGGATTTTTTTGCATTATCTCCGTAAATATATTAAAAGAGGATTTCGGCAGCCACCTGTCCGTCCTTCGTTTCGTTCCCCTGCTCCTCCCATTCACTGCCTCCCTCCTTCGTTACCCCCCTAATCTTTCTCACGATATCATTTGTTGGTTACTTTTTTTATTTGTACTTTAACTTTGGTAATTTCTAATTATTAATATTTTTTTATACCTTTTTTTTTTGTGTATATTATATAGATTATATATTATTATTATTCTATTATTTAGGATAGGTTATTATTTTAATTATTAAAATAAAAATGACGAAAATGTAACGAATGTTGTTTTCATCGTATACGTTGGTATCTAATGTGTAAATTTTTTTGACTGAATTCTATATACAAAAGATAATGTAAGTGTCATTATTTAATTTTACGTTGATATAAAATAACTTATAAGTTATGATAACTTTTGAAGCGACGGTGGATTCCATCACGCGGCCGTAATTCCACCGAGCGTAATTGCGTTTGATTTCTGCGTTGCTTTTCTGATGACATTATAAATGTATTGATGCATTTTGTTGATGGGTGTCGCTTAGGTGGTGGAAAAATCCACGTGAGAAGGATATGTGACGTGGTCTATATTTTTTTACAGTATATTTTATGTTTCAAAGTATATTTACGTAATCTTGTTTAATTTTGCTGACTTTCAGATCCCTGGGACGGCTCTACTGATGCACCCACCCGACGGCGGCTTGGCAGAGTTTTTTACGAGAGAATATCTTGTTCTAATGTCACCGTCAAGCAAGGAAGAGAGAATGCTTTGTTTCGTGCCTGAGGTTTCGAAGTCATCTTCTAATTAATTTCAAGCCGAGAATATTAGTACGGGGAGCACCACCCTTTTAACTAATTAAATACATCTCCGGGGTGTCCAGGTTTGACAGAATTTAACCGTGCAAGATCATGCCCCGTCAGTTAACTTCTAAGACTGTCCGTAATTCATTGAATGGCGATTTGACTTCTAAATTACCTCCTGCTAAATGCTTGCATCAGTTTGCACGCATGATGAGCGTAAATCTAAAATATTCTTGGAAGGTGATTGGCTGTTTGACGCCCTCTTCCTCCGCCAATTCGTGGGTGTTAACCATTGTAATCACTTCCCTCTTTTTTTTTTTTTTTTATATATATTTGTCAGGAAAAGAGACTAAGCATAAAGCGACCAACGTATTACAAGGAAAATTAGAAGACTTCCAAATTTCCTGAAGATTGTAATCGCTTCCCTCTTTTTGTAATCCATTCCCATTTCCTTTTCATTAGAATATCGTTGGAGGGAGGGCACGGAAACGACAACCATGAAACGCATTCACCGTGTACTCAAAAGGTCAGAAGATTATATGCCATCAGCAGAATTTGAATCCCTTTGGACCACGTTTGAATGGAACGCTGCAACTAAATAGAGGTGAAGCTATATGATGCTTTAGATTGACTACTCTTATCTGTTCTTTACCAAGACCACATGTAATTCTGAATAGCTAACGGCACAAAAGGTTAGACAGCAGCCTCGTACATAATCCCTAAACCACTCTTGCTAACTTGGCACCTTGGAACCCCTCAGATCACAAGGGCATTTTGGAAGTTGCATCAAACCTATCACCATAAAACCAGGGCATATTTCCCCTACTAAAAATAAAGTGTCAACTAGGGACCTAAATCTTTGGAGAGTGAAAACCCATTTTTCCAACTGCCCTCCAAGATATGATTTGATGCTTGTGATGCTTCTTCACTCCTGATCTTGTGTGTTGGCAGTTCAAAACTAACTGCAATTACAGGGGCGTTGAACATGTGGGCTACACCTTCACCTTGAATTTGCCAGCATTTATTATGCCGCCCCTCTAGTGAGTTGTAGGTTTGGGACCAAATAAGCTAATAGCAAAATAGTAACACAAAAAGGTGCACTGCAACAGATGCAAACAGTAAGTCGATTTAATTCATTAAAATCATGCAGGCAAAGCAATCTATGGTAATCAGATAGCTCCAATCTTCCCAATCATATAACCAAACGGCCTCGATCTTCCTATTTTTACAGACAGACCAAAAAAAATAGAAAACCCTTTAAGTAAAACTAACAAATCAAATTTCAGTACTTTCTTTTACAAACAACTCACCCTTCTTCACTTTACTGTGCTTATTGTTTGGTCTTTTTATATATATTTTTCTTTCTTGAAATCTGTCTAAAAGTTTAGTAATTAATAGCAATTTGGGAGGGGAAACAGTGACAACCACTTGGAGGAACTATCATGACATTTACCTGTGAATGATCATATTTCAAGCAGGCTTGCTGTCTCGCAGAGAGATGACACTCTCAAATGCACCCACAAGTGCTTTCACCTTGCTCTTCCTCGCCTCAACAAGCTTACTTGCAGTCTCTTCAATCACCTGATTAAGCAGCAAACCTTGGGCTTCCTTCTTTGTGCCTTTGGCATTCTGGTGTCTCAGCACAACATTTCCAGCTCCCAGGTTTGAGTTGCCTTCATCCTTGGGAGCCACACCATCTTTACTCCTGTGCTTTCTCTGAGAATCCCATTTACCACTTGGACTACTTCCTACCACTCTCCTCCGCCGGAATGTGAGCCTTTTAGGAACAATGTTGATCTCAGGCTGAACATTTACAACCTTTCCCCTGCGGAATTTCATTTTATATGGTGTGGATTCTCTCTCCTGGCGAAGCACCATTCCCGTCTTCCTTACTTTCTTCTCCTTGGCTTTCATACTTTTGGTCAGGTCATAATGCCTTCCATCTTTGTTGGATGCATGGTCAGAGCCATCGAGCAGTTCATCAGCACCACCACGAGATAAGAAAGAAGAAAGAGATGACAGGGAGGAATGGCGACTAGCACGGCGACTAGCACGAGAACTTGCATCTCTCAGTAAGGATGGATTGCTCCTTTTGGGCTCAACCACATGAATAGTTTTCTCCCTGACCTTCTCATCGCTACTTCTAGCCCCAAGTTTCCCCGGGTTCCTTAAGGAAACAGGTGTTTTTAAACTGCCCAATTTGATCAGTTTTGTCCTTGGACCTTGATTTTCTGAAACTCGCAGAGATGGATCAACTCTTGATGATACTGATATCTTCTTCCCTTCAGTCTTCAACAACCCTGAGCTCCTGCTCAATGTGTTCTCCAAATTTGTTTTGGCAATGCCTCGTAATGGATTTCGCAGGGGCTTTGAAGTTGACTTCAGTACTGGGGTTGCATTGAGCCTGCCAGACAAACTCCATGGAGATTTTGACTTCACAGATGGAGTTCTACTGAGCCCACTAGGTGAACTCAACGTAGATTTTGCCTTCACAGGTGGAGTTGCAATAAGCCCACTAGGGGAATTTGGTGATGGTCTTGATTTCAGCAATGGAGTAGCATTTTTGGGCCCTCTTTGCAAAGTTGATGGAGATTTTGACTTGAATGCTGGGGTCGTGTTAAGCTTGCCTGAAGGCTTTGAAGGAGACTTTGATTTCATATTTGGTCTGATTTGTTTCACTGCCTTCGCTGTGGACCTCAAGGAAGTTGCAAGCTTAGCAGAAGAATCAGATTTCTTAACAAGTGGAGTTGTTTGCTTGAGAACTCTAACTCTAGGCAGTGCTGAGGCAGGTGAGGATATTTCTCGCTTAACCTTTGGCTTGACAGGCTCCAGGGCTTTTTTCACCGAAAGATGATCTTTCTTCACAATTCTAGGGATGACAGGGGACTTGGTAACCTTGATAGCTGGAGTTTCTGGTTCTCTGGCCTTAATATCCATGGCTGAATCACCTTTTTTGGTGGGTGATTGTGTCTCTTGCACTTGCTCCACCATGTTAGTCAATTCAGCATGGACAGAGCATACTTCCTTCTCTTGCACTTCCTCCACAGTTTCAGTAACTTCAACATTGATAGAGCATACTTCCTTCTCAACAACATGTATATCATGAACAATAGAAGGGATACTTTCAGTGCCAGACACTGTATCGCCGACACCGTCAATACTCACAGACTCCTCTGAGGATTCACTCTCGGGGACAAGAATGCTTCGGTTCCTGTCTTCAGACTCCTCTGAGGATTCACTCTCAAGAGAAGGAATGCTTCGGTTCACGTCTTCAGACTCCTCCGAGGATTCACTCTCAGGGACAGGAATGCTTCCCTTGATGTCTTCAAACCCCTCCGAGGATTCGCTCTCAGGGACAGGAATGCTTCGCTTGACGTCTTCAGTTTCTTTAGCATCTTTAGTGGCCGATGCAGATGGTTGAACCTCCAAAATTTCTGTTTTGATGCTTTCATCTGGTAAAGTGGCCGATGCAGATGGTTGAACCTCCAAAATTTCTGTTTTGATATTTTCATCTGGTATTACATTTTTAGTTGACGAACCCCTCAGTCTGACCAATGATTTCCTGGCTCCGATTGCTTTTAACCCCTTCGTGGAGTCTCCCTTGCTTGAAGCTGCATTGCTATCGGACTTTCTGAGGAGAAAAGGATGTCTTCCTTTCACCTCAAAAGAATGCTTCCTTCCATATTTGCAGAAATCATGACAAGAACCAGTAGAAGCTCTGAGGTAACGGGGAAGGGCCTTTTCTTTGACAACTGGTGCTGAATTTGGAATAGGAGAAACCAAATTGCTGGTAGAATTCCTCCTCGGACTTGCCATTGGAGTGACAACAATAAGCCCCGCCTCCGTAGTTTCTTTACTCATTAGTTAAAGGTGACTAAAATGATCCAAAAGATTGATAATGGGGCAATACCAAATGTCAAGCTGAAGGTCCTGTGAAATTACAAGGTTCAAGCATTAAGACAGGTACATTTACATACATTAAGGAACACATCAATTTTGAAGAAGTTCAAAACATATAACTACAACCCAGAACAGAGGTAGTAGTGGATTGCATCCAAATAATCATCGTCCTCCCGACCTCGACTTGAGGGGGAGTGTTAGGAATCAGAGAGGCCAGGTGGCAGCGCCATGTGGCAGCCAGCCAGGCACATGGCAGCAGCAGGTGGGCCCTCAGGGCCAATGGCTAGGAGGACCCAAGGTCCAAGTTTGATTTTGCTCAGGTGCCAAGTTTGCTATTTTGTTAAGTTAGTTTTAGGAAAAGTTATTTTAGGAATTAGTTTGGTAATCTGTTCTTCCTTATTTAGAGATAAGATTTGTTTTTTGTCTTGTGGGATATGTTCTCCATAAAAAAGAGTATTCCCATTGTAATCTCTTGAGTCAAGCAATAATATTTCCTATTCTTAAACTCCCCCCACCCTCTCTCTCTCTCTCTCAACATCACTGCCGGCCACCATCACCACTGGCCTCACCACCATAACCGGCCAACCACCACAAGCAGCTGGTGGCTGCTGCTCTCTCGCTCTCCCTGTTCCAACGTGGAACAACCCTTGTTGGGCTGTTTTTTCACACGCCAAGGGAGCCTCCATGCTCCACGTGCGCCAATCTTGACAAAAACATATAACTACAACCAAGAATAGTGGTACTAGTGGATTGCATCCGAAGAGCCATTTCAGGACCTGAATGGCCATGGTTAAAGCTTTGATGTCCTTATATTGGTCAAAGATGGTTGACTTCCTAGATATTCTATGAAATTGCACGGCAAGTTTTAAGTGCTGAATTTCTGAGGTGGGACATATGACAAAAAACATGCTTGCATAATTGCAATGTGCTCCAAGCAAATGATACAATAAAATGAAGAAAAGAACACTTTAAAACTGTGACTAGCCAAATAATGTAATAGAGCCTGGTTGAGTAATGCTAGAATTACTTAATCAAGTAATGCTGGAAGGTGCTAGAATTGCCTGACTTGAGCAATAGAGCCTGGTTAGCTAATAGCTGAAATGAATATCAAATGATAGTAAATTCTGCTATAGATCTTCAAAATACTTAAAAGTATTTTCATGACAAGAACTAAGACTATACCTTTACATGAAAAGAACTGGAGAAATGTTGGAACCCATTTTGGCAAGATGCATATATGTGAGTAGTTCAAGAAATGGAAACAACTGCATTCATTTGGAAGTGGCAATAACAGGCCAGGAAACATGAATCGGACATGACACAAAGTGGTGCTATTCACGAAAAAATGCAGATTTGAAGACTGTCAAGTAAAGCAACAGATTCTTTCAATTGGTGCAACTAATCTTCAACAAAGAAAAGGAGCACTACAAGTATCATGTGTGAAGTAGCATAGACGGGCAAGAAAAATCAAAAGAAAATGTCAAAAAGGGAGATGAAACCATGGAAAAGATCATTGCTGAAAGAAAACTTTAAAAATTCTTATCACCCTTGACCATTAGTAAATGACAAATGCTCCTCTATGAAATTGTGAGGAAAAATAACTATTCTCATTTATTAGTCAGGATAAAGGAATTTTCACTAAGAAATATAAGCTTCAAACTGTGTAAATAAAGCATGGCAATTACACATTTCATATCAATTATTTCTTCCTGGAAAGGTATCCTCAGAGGTAGTTTGGGTTTTACAGATGTCATGAAAATATAGAAGTCTTAGAACCAAAAAGGAAATGTCAGGGCTCAAACATGTTTGGTGTCTGACAAAGTCTTTGCGTAAGACTTTCTGAAATAACAAGTCAAAGAATGAAGCCTAAATATGAAATTATAAAGCTTCTTTTGACTCAGTCTATAGAAACCAACAAACAAGAGGAAAAAAATGTTTCAACTTAGACGTAACGTAGGGCCACATAGGGCAAAAAGCCCATATCCTAACAGAGATCAAACTATATCATATATCTAGGTAGAAATCAACCCTCCAAATTAATCTCTATATGAAAATCAATGGCAATTTAAATATATCTGGTTGGCTTCCCATTCCAGTTTGGGATCACAATTTAAATCCACCTTGAGTTCAATGTGCTATCTGCATGGAATCCTTGGTGAAGGAAAAAAAATTTCAAAACAGAAATCGAATGTGCTAAAATAGAAAGACATAAAGTGGGTATGTGACACAAAAATAATGTAAACTTCATTCATTACACATAAATACAGAAATAGGAAGGACATAAGATGAATTTACAACAGGGAACGCTGGTTTAATAAGTGCCATTTATTTTTTAAAAAATAATTGTCTATAGTTAATAGAAAACACATGACCAATTTCCAACCAATAAAAAATGACTTTTGTTCTTGTCAGCAGCTGTTGAATTGTGAGAAAATAATAGATGATGAAATTGCAATAAACTTTCCAATTTCAAACAAACTTTAATTGAGATAGGTTCTGAAAACAACTTCATAGCAGTTGAAACGTTTTATTATTGTCATTATTTTGATATAATCTAAAAAGAAACCACAAAATATTTGCATTCTATTGGCACAATAAAATCCATCATATCTTGAACATAACATAACACATGGCATACCATCCACTCAGGAAACAAAAAAAAAGCGAACCATATAAAAAACCAATCACAAATTCCTATAAGACAAGATAATTCTGTACAGCACATATTCCCAGATAAAAGAAAGAGCCTGGTGGTTTGACCTTTTCAGAGTCCTAAAACCCTCGAGACTTCATGTAGGATCCAATTCCTTTTTAAGATAGTGCATGAAATTCATGGAATAATAACCCGGGCAAAACTTTCTAATTTTAAAAGTAATAAAAATAACAAGAAAAAGTAAACCGACCTCTACTTCACTCCATTCAAAGAAGTGCAATCTCTGATTCAGATACATAAAACTGAAGCAATAAACACGAATGATGTCATCTCCATAGAATACCAATAACATGAGATGAGAAGATGATCCTCAACCTCCAGATCTAAGACAAATCTTTCTGGTAGAAGAAGAATCCAAAGACAAAATCTGGAAATGAGGAAAAAGAATCTCCTCAAGGAGACAACAATGGCATCCACTTTCTACCATCGGAAAGGAAGGAGCACAACCAAAAGCCACTTTCGTAACGCACGCAAAAGGAACACCGGAAAGCAAAGAAGCTGCTTTCTACCGTTTCATAACCTTTCGGATTCAGACCTTCCCACCGACAGCAGTTACCAAGAAGGGCCCTCCTTTTACGACCCGCAAAAGTTGATAAAACAAACGCAAAACCAGAAACAATCAAAACCTCTACCAATGTAAAAATGATCAAAAGTGAACAAAAGAACCAAACAGAATAACCAATCGATTCAAATGATCTACCAAACAAAAATTAAAAAGAAAAAAGAAAACACCAATCCAGAGAAACCCAATTCACCACCGCAGAGAACCCCCACCAAGACCTCACCTTTCCGCATCGCCTCACCGCGGGACCCGAAGGCCGCGGTCACCCATGAAGCCACCGACGCCAAGAATGCAACTTTCCATCACGGAAGCACCAAAGGGCCAATTCCCCGCACGCCCAAATCGACCGTCCCCTGCTGCTGCCGACCCTTGGGAGAAAAAAAGCAAGAGGAGGAGGCGTCAAGGCCGCGCCTTTCTAGTGGGGACCGGCTTCTGTTGGCGAGAAAGGGAGGGGAGCATCGACACCAAGATCATGGGGCGAAGGTAGAGAGGTGGCGGGGTTGGGGAGGGAAGAGGCGAGCCTCTTTCTTCGGGGGTCGTCCAAGCAACCGAAATGGGAAAGGGAGCCTTTGCCTTTGGAGAAGGAACAGGAAGGGGACGAAAGGGGGTGCGTGCGATACGGTTGTTGTTGTTTGGTGGGGGGTCGGAAAGGAAGAGATCGGGACGTGGAATTATCTGCACAGACACAGAGAGAGAGAGAGAGAGAGAGAGAGAGAGAGAGAGAGAGACCGCGTGACAGCTTCCAATGGAAGGAGAGAGGACCGTCGTGGCAGAGCGATTAATTGGCTTTTCCACGTGGGGGCATCGACGGATCGCTTGGGTCCCACCAGAGGCCGAGTGCCGATTGCGGACTGAATGGTGGGAGATCCTCCCCTGAATGTCCTCTTACGTAAGGTCCGCGTTGGCTTGGTGGATTTTTTTTTTTTCAAGTGAATACTCCGTTAAGAAACTTGAAAAGAAACGTCCGTGAAGAAACGTAATTATATACGGCAAAGAAACGTCGATGAAGTTTGACGTATCACTCTCACAAGTGATCACCGGTCCCGGATAAGTCGATCGATCACTCTATCGATTGTGACAATCGGCAAGGTGAGGCAGAGAAGAGATGATCGATGTATATGGAATCCCTAACATCTGACGAGGGCTACATTAGAGACATCGTGAGCCACTATAGATGTCGCGACCAAAGATGCCACGAGCTGCCATGACACTAGGAGACAACGCTGGCTACATAGAGACACCTCAACGTCGTGAGTAGCCATCACGGGCAGCTACCACGGCATGACAGCATCGACTGGATGTGGTGAGCACCTCTATAGATGCAACGACTAGAGCCCCCATGTTACGACCCGATTCCCGAATCCCTACGAGACACGAGAATCGGACCGACTCGACTGATCCCAAGACCCAGTCGTCCAACGAGAAAGTAACCAAAAGAGCAGTAAAATAAACCACATTAACCATGTATATAACTAGTAGTAACAAAATACAGCAGTAACGAAAAGAAATACTACAGTATACACAACCACAACAGTAAAGAAATAAACAGATACATAAACATGATGCTTACAATAAAAGAGTACAGTGGTAACAGAAAATACTCACTACAACAGAAGGAAAAGTACAGTGGATACTATACAAGTAAAACCATTGGGCTCTACTAGACCCAGCACTCTCTGCAGCCGCCGATTCTAGTTGCTCAACACCTGGTCCTGAAAAGGTGACAAAGGTGACATGTCAGCGAAACGCTGAATAGAGTGGCAACTAAAGGCTAAGAAAAACAGTAAGGTGGACAATAGCTGTTATATTTTTAATATCTTTCTTTATTTTTCCATTTATTCATTATTGAATTATTTATCAGATCTTTCTCTTGATCTTGAATGTTTCTCGTGGGAACGATCTTGATTGCAGTCTTTTCCGAAAAGTAGAAGTAACACGTGGTGCTCTTCTAGCTGGGAGAGTCCCCCGTGGTGGTCCTACCCTCAGTCAACCACCCCAAGGTCACTGACAAACGTAATGGTGATTACGGCATGTGCGATAAACGCACGGGTAGCTACCCCGCACTGGCACGCGGTCAGTCGTTTTCATTAACGGGTGCGCCCCAAAGCACAGCACGGAATCGGTATAGGGCAGAGCCCTCTCAGTAACAGGGGTCCAGCCCCTCCACGGTAACTAAACAGGGGTCTTGCCCCTCCACAATCCACGCACCCTCGCCTGACTACCCTGGTTTGCCCAGTGGACCCAACAAGTCGGTGTAGGAGGGCTAGCAGAACCCCGGGGCCCGTGGGGTAGCTATTCCTCCCCCTACACTAGTAGCTCTCCTCAGTACTGTGTACACGAGGGCCAAAAGTCGGTACAAAGTGGTCAGACCTAACCTCGGATCCCTGGGGCGGCTAGCTCCGCTCTGCACTAAACAAGGGAGGACAGTCGCTCTCTTTGATACTCTGTACTCAAGGGCCAGCTCACTTCCCCAATTCTATTCCATTCACTTCTCAGGAGCTCTACTCCTAATTCCCCGTAGGGTTCATGCTCTTTTAACTCAGCCAATTTAGGTTTCACCATTTCAGCTTTATATTCATATAGCCCATGTTCTCAACAGTAATTATCCATTCACAAACAGGCAGCTGTTAACCAATTCAGGCAGTTATCGTTTCCTTTCTACTTTTCCAAGACTGCAATATATATATATTCAATCTAGTTTTCCAGTCCTAGGATTCATGCCATATCCTAGGATCTATCATTCAATCTGGTTTTTCAGTTCTAGGATTCATACAATACCCTAGAATCTATTACTTATTTCACAAGTGCATAATTTTTGATGAATAATTAAAAGGCCACTCTACCCGCAAAATCGGGAGTACTGGGGGCGAAATCGGCAATCCCACGTGCCTCTGTAACCCCCAGAGCCGCAACGGAACGGGGTCCTAACACAAGAATCAATTGCAAGGAGCTACTCAGAAGAGGATACAAATACTGTAAACATGTAGAGGAACTAAATTTTAGAAGAACGAAACTTGAAACGCGGAAAACGGACTTTGAACGGACCCTAAACGGGTCAAAAACGACCAGTCTGCCCAAAATCAGACGTCTAAAACATCTTCCAAACGTCTTAAACGGTGGCTCAGGTCATACCTTGATCCTACACAGTCCTTCAGATGTCCAAAAGCCCGCTGAACCGTCTGGACTTAGTTTCCAGACGTCCGACTGTCACACCGGACGTCTGGAGACCCTCTCTGTCATCTGGTGCTGTGCCTAGATGTCCGATCTGTATGGGAGGGCGTGCCCTTACGCCTTCCCGAACGAGACATGCACATACACACGATTGTCCTCAACACAAGATGAGGCAGAACTCCTTGGCGGGACGACTGCATGGCCGTACACGCAAAAATAGAAGGGATCGAAAAATATCGTACCTTTCAGACGTCTACTGCATCGTCTGGACGTATGTCCAGATGTTTGATTCTGGGAAATTTTCCCAGAATCAGGACCTCCTCGCCCTCCGCCTGTAGTGCACGGCCGTGCCGCGCTGCGCTCGCCTGCTGCCTGAGTTGCAACAGCTCCTCCCCAACACCACGCTCCTACTGCTCACCCGCCGATCGGCTCTGGCTGCTCCGGCGAGCTCGCACCCTCGCGGTCTAGCTCTCTCCCTCTCGCAGTAGCCCCTCCTTCCTACGCACGCACAGCAGCAGCTGCTGCCCTCGCCCGCTCACTCTCTCACTGATAGGAAGAAAGAGAAGAAGAAGGCGGTGGAGTGAGGGTGAGGGAGAGGAGAGGGGGTATTTGAAGGCTGCCGTGGGGAGAGAGAGAAAAAGGTGTCTGCGCCTGCAGGGAGGAAGGAAAGAGAAGAAGGAGGGCGGCGGTTCAATCTTCGCGCGCATGCACGCAGACGCAAACCCGTACGTCGAAAAAATTAAATTTCAGACATCTAGGAAGGCTTCCAGACGTCTGACCAAACATCTAGACCACTTCCTAAACGTCTTAAACAACGTTTGATGTCAGGTCATAACACCTCACGACACACCGCCTCCAGTTGCATTGCTGCAGCTAGAGCCTCTACGACGGGAGATGATTGGAGATGCCATGAGCCATCGCAAGAAGCCAATCCAATGGATGAAAGGGTGAGGGAAGGGTGTAAGATTGTCTTTCAAGAGCAAGAGGGCCCCAACTAATATAATGGCCAATTAAAACCCCTCCAAAGGCAACAAAGGTAGGGCCTACATAAAAGAAAAAAGGGGACAGGGTGAGAGGGCGATACGAGGACTAGGTGGATTTGAATTATTTGATTCAGGTTATATATTATTTTTATTGACAAAACGATCACTTATTATCTAATTAAATTAGATTATAATTGAGTCGATTTGTGGTGAAAATTATATATACATTTAATAATAAAGGAGATTTATTTTTTAAAATACTTCCCAACAAAATATTTATTGCTTTGTCCTTTTTATAAGAAATTAAATATCATCTATAATTATAAAAAGAAAGTTTATATCATTTACAAATCAATTTACTTCCACATTTAAAATCTGATCAATGATGAGTGTGTGATTTGTAGGTCACCTTATTCAATAGTTTAAATTATTTTTACAAATTTGATTACATATATTAGATTCATCAATCAACTCAAAATCAATATAAATTTTAAGATTTTCACAATGGAAATAACACAAATCAAATCACTTGTTCCCAACTATTTAGATAGAATATTTAGATTTATTTGAATAATGTCCACCCTTTACTCACGTTGGGAAGGAGCTGCAATGGATTATCCGACATTATGGAACACAAGATGGAGGTGCCATGCACTCGGCCAAAAAAAAAAAAGGGAGGGGGGGGAGAAGATGGAGGTGATGTTTGTTGTGATGATGTAGGTTTTGAGGTGATTGGATTGGGAAGTAGATGGGCTTATGATAACCAATTGGGGGAAGGTGCGATGGCATTCTCCTAACCCTTGGATCGCAATTTGATGGTGTGAGATGGTGTACCTTGCCCTATTTTGGTGTAATCCAACCATTGGAGACCCCATGGCGGGGTATGTTGGGGTTATCTTTGCGACAGAGGATTCTTTACATTCAATGTTGTAGCGAAATATACAATAAAACATATGAGAAACAATCGAATGTGTGAAAGGATCATGAGTAAATGGGGACAATTCCACCATGTGGATATGAATCATAAATATTGATAGTTGTCATTTGCAAATTCCATGTAAGATTGTACTAATAAGATCCCACAAAATAAGTACCATCTAGATCATGTTTGGGACCTCAAAAATAAAATACATTTGATTTTCCTCGGTCAATTGGACATGTTGGCATGCTTTAGATCTTTGTTTAAGGCATCATATGTATTTTCACATTAGTGGCGTTAGTTGTTGTAATTATGATTGAGTTTTTTGAGCACTTAGGTTTATTTGAATCTTACACCAATTAAGTTAAATTCGATGATCGAAAATGATAAGCTATTAATTTCAAAAGTTTAGCTAATCTTAATAACTATAACTGATTTCAATAAGTTTTCGAGCTGTCTTATAAGGATAACTATTTTATAATAGAATGCAAGTTGGAAAATATGTATTGTAATGTATGTCTCTCTCTTAACAAAATATATTGATGTATTTTGATTTTTGACTAGTTAAAAATTAAAATACATTGATTAAAAATCAAAATACTTCAATCGAAAATGAAAAACATCAGCACATTTTAATTTCTAATCTTTTTTCACCTATACAAAGTGATTTTACCTATGAAAAGTGATTTTTCACCTTTATGTTTAGATTTAATCTTTAATATTTAGATCCAAAGGTGAAAAATTATTTTTCATAGGTAAAATCACTTTCCATAGGTTCTAAATCCTAAATCTTAAATCCAAAATCCATAGTAAAAACTTATGTTTTATTGGTTGAAAGTTAAAATACACTTGAATATTTTAATTTTCAACTAATATATTCTATTAAAAAAATATATTTTGAAATACATATTTCTTTACTTTTTAAGTTTATAACATACATGCATCAATCGATATATGTGTAAAATAAAGATGCAAGGAGGTGTTGTACACAAAAGATATAAAACATTTCCTTTGATTTTCATTGCTATTCTAGTCGTAGCCACTGAAATATACAACAAGCCATTCGATTTTGTAATCCAACGCTACATATATTTGGATATCTAAATCAATATCTTATTCTTTCTTACGTTCTCCCATGAGATTTTTAAGAAAGGCAATTCATCAGCAAATTGCAGATATGATCTTGACTTCCCATCTAATTTATATCATGCTAACAGTCAAAATCATTGGTTGAATGAGAAAATAATAATAAAAAGTACATATAAAGTGATGCCTTATTTACTTTTTTTTTTCTTCAAGTATGCGGATCGATTAGACATTTAACAGGGGTCGAGACAGAAGTTTCTATGTCAGCTTAGAAAAGGGTCTTCTAAAACGACGGCATTGCCTTATAAACAATTCCTATACCTCCCATCATGGCAACGTTTGGTATCATAGAATATGGTTGGTTAACCAATCACCAATCACCAATCACCAATCACCAATCAACGTTCGGGATTTGTCAAATATTAGGATTAATCCATCGGTGGTTTATCTGTTACTCTCTCTTGTTTTTATAAAATTGGATTAAACTTTATAAGGAAGGGGTTTAGGATGGGTGAGCATTGTGCTTCCTAGGATTGGTATTTTTCTTGCGGTGGAAGGTTGGAAATCTAAAATTATTAGATTAGAAAATCAACATCTCGCTTTCATAGCTTTGACCTTGGAATATACATATATTTTTGTTAACAAAATAGGGCATCAAAAAATAATTAATGAAATTAGGTACTATCCTGAATCATCCATTTAAAGTAACTTACAAAACTCACTTTTGCTTCCAAATATATAGATGTTTCAATGAGAGAACATGATTGTACATCATTAAGATTGGAATACTTACTTGATTATTACTACTCGGGCTTGTTGATCTTCACATAAGAGAAAATAGCTAAAATTGACTCTATACCTATGCTTCCCATCTCGGTTGATATAACTTCCATTGCCATAAAATGTTATCTCCAGTAAGGCTGTTCTAAAGTTTTGAAATTTCTATTTATATTATTCAATTCGATTGAAACAATTCCATGATAGTGTCATGTACGTTCCCCTCCATTATTAGCACTTGATAACATCGGTGTTATAATTCTTTTATCTTATTACTTTATTCCATGATATCCAAGATGATTTGAAAAATCCAATATTTAACGTCAATGATGGGTAAAGCATGAGTGAGATAGGAGGAATTATGACCAGAAAAACAAACAAAAAAAAATCTCATAAGCAAATGCGTTCAAGGGGGAACACAGGGGTGCACATAGATGGGATTCAACCCACATCTCGACTTGATCTAATCCTGTTGGGTTAGATTGTGTCTGAAGTTCAACTAATCATCTGATCTAACCCTATAACGCAATACAATCTAATGTTTATGTTAATATTTCTTTATGGGAAATAATAGAGGATTGGATTGAATATTTTCCTCTCTCTTTCAAATCGAATTTTTCCTAAAAATAAAATCCCTTTTAACCAAACAAACTCTACTTTCTCTTCATACCCCCTTCAACTCCACCTTCATCATCTTATCTACTCCTTATTGGCGCTACTTATTTGCATTTCATCAACTATTCAAATAAAGTTGTTACTCATGCAAGGACTTTGAGTGAAATTTAAACTAAGTTAGCCATGCATCTTCACTAGACACATAAAACTATATTATAGAGGTATAATCTTTATATTGTGCGAATAGATCCATTTTCTTATGGGCTTCCTTATTATTGATTTGTTTGGATCAAGTTATGAGTTCATTTTTGTGAATCCTTTTATTTGTATAATGTGATATCTTCAAAAACTATCATCGTACTTTGATAAATATATTTAACAAAATTGGTGATTATGTCATTTTTAGCCCTATCACAAGCATGCATATGCGGCCTTAATAGGTATGCATCACAATCCTTCAATTCTTATTGCCCAATATTCCGCTATCTTCTCTTATTTCACCCTATCTTTGATCTTGCTAAAGGGATAAATATTACCTTTTCAAAACTACTCTCATCTATCTTTTCCACTCATAAGAATTATAGGAAAAGATGGGATAAATAACAAAAATGATCAAATTTTCAACTTAAACCTTTAAAGATGAACTCGATGATATAAAGGGTACAAGGGACATCTAGAATTATTTAGGAATCATGAAGTTTTTTTTGTTGCCTGAACACCCTTTCTGTATAAGGAAAGAAGTGCACGACTAATAACTTGAAAGCCTTGTTTCACTTTTATCTATTTAGACACTAACCAATGACAAAATGACTTTCCGTAAGATCCATGATTACCAAGAAAATTTAATTGACCATTTGTTGACGCCTTCACATCGATCTTAAATGACTTAGGTACATATTAAATGTGCTAGGTAATGACTTTTCTTTGCCATTTCCACCAAGTCTATTGTTGAGTAATGATTTTTTCTACCCTCCCCATTGAATGGTGGCTTTATTGTATGCATTAAATCTTTGTTTAAGATTAATAACTTCCAAATCTGATGTGAAATTTCTATCAACAAAGACTACGATAAAGTTTAGTAAAGTATTATTTCATAGAGTTAAGTTCACTTAACCCTTATTTAGGTGAGTTTACACTGACATAGATTTGATCTATATTAAGCTAATTTAACTCGCCACAAATTCATTCCATCTTCTCTCGGAGATAAATTTCGACTTGTTATTCCAAATACTAAAATCTACTTATATATTAATTTTATTTCATTATTCATTTCACCTATTTATTCGATCAACTTATCTTCTACACCAAACACCAAAAAAAAAAATTTATATCCACCACATGGTGCACACAATCCACTCCTCTCTCTTCCCCGCCACATTCAAAAACCAGCTGAGGGATTATCTATTTATTTATATCACGACCATGAAAAGTGAGGCGATCCAATTCAAGGCCCAAAGAGCGCCACGTCTCCTTCCCACACATCCTCGAAGGCCCATCCGTCCCACTGTAAAGCCAGCACGACCACAGGAGGAGGAGCACATTCCACACTCGGGTACACACACCTGTTCTTCGTGGGTGGGAAGCCATAAGCCCCGAGATGGCCGCTTCCATCGCTGCTTTCAGATCTCCCCTCCCAAAATCCGATCTTTTGCAAAACCCAAATCCGCAATTTGTCCCTTGGGCTCAGAGGAACCGGTTTCTTGATGTGGGTCGTGTTGTGAGGAGCAGCGGGAGGAGAGGAGGGGAGCAGAACAGGTTGGTGGTCGCTGCTGCTTCGGCCTCTTCTGATCGAAGTGGTGACAACAGTGGGGGGTTTTACTTCAACTTTACGGGGTTCCCTTTCCCACTCGGGCCTTTCCTCAGCAGGAGGACCATAAGGACCGAGGTGAGGGGTGTTTGCAATCTTCTCCATCTTAATCTGGTTGTTGTGTTGTTGCGTTCGGAGACAAAATGTTATGGATATTAATTTTGAAATTCTATGTAAAGTGAGTGTTTACTCCTGTTGAGAAAATATTGATGCATCTTAAGGCGTGGAAATTGAGAACTGGTTATTATTAATGAGTTGGGTCCCTCCACTCAGGGCAATTGGTTTTGAGTTGGATGCTCTCACACGGTCTAATAGTCGAGATTAATCTCTATGTCAATCACTAATTTGTTCATAACTAGGACTTGAAGTAGGTTGCATGAGATGGAGCACGTTGAGAAAATCAAGTGGTTGATGTTAATGAGTTGTGCCTCTCCACTCAAGCTAGTTGCTTTAAGTTGAATGCTCCCACAACTCCATTTGGTGGGAAATGGCAACGGGTCTGTGTGCTGCTTGTACTTTTAAGTATGGTTTGCTATACTAGAAATAGGATAAGAGATGAGCGCATCAATTGCGAAATGCTGTTGCTGTTAAATTGAAGATAAGAGGATGGAGAATGGGTTAAGGTGATTATACTAAATGCCTCCATTAAGAGTCTTTTTTATTCCCAATTCTGGAAGCAAATAGAAATACAAATAGGCTTTTTTTTTTCCTTCAGGAAAACAAGTATTGGGTAATGGTTGAGGATATTAGGGCAAAATGAATGGCACTAAAGGCTTCTTGTGGCTGGCTACACATGGCTGAGATGACATATGTTCTTGTTATTTAAGTTGAAGCAGGTCAACTGTGAGTAGAACAATCAATAAGAATATCGTGAGGGCATCTGATTCAGAAACTATTGACATTGAGTAGAGAGGGCCAACCTTTTTGTTAACCACTTCTTGTTATTTATGTCTGTAGATGAGGACCTATCTGTCAACTTGCTTCCTCACTGGCAGCCTTCTTTATGTCATCATGTAGACAAGTCAAAACTATGCTTACATTTTATCTCTGTCATTACATAATTCTAGCTGGCTTCACAAAAGAGCATCCAACAAAGACCCAATTGAAATGAAATGGATAGGGTCAGTCATGTCTTGACTATATCTCAGTTTTCACATTTTTAATGTGGGATTATTCTCTCCTCTAATATTATTACGCACATATCATAGAGTTGTCCATTGCATTAAAGCTGATACTGATGCCACATGATTTCATTTTAAGGAGGTCCAGCCTTGCCATGGCCTTTTTTCGTAGACTTGATAATGAGCATTCCCTGTTTACACCTCAGGTTGTCAGAGATACCATATGGCTCTTTGAACAAGAGCAAGCATTGGGTTTCAGCAGTGTCTCAACCAATATTAGAATGACTGTCATTAAACTCAAGTCTGGAGGACTATGGGTCCATGCACCAATTGCTCCAACAAAGGAATGCATACAGGTCTTCATTTCTCTAATTTCATCATAAGTTTGTCAATGAGAAGTTCTTCATGATAGTCCCCTAGATAAAGCTTATACTTCTGCCATGTAAATGAAGTGAAACAAAATCATTCACGCTCACCAGTATCTGGCGTTTTTTTTTTGTGTTTTAAGAATAAACATTTCACTTTATACTTAAATGGTAGATGATTCATTTTTTAAGATGACATAGCCCAAGATTCTCACATTTTGGTTGCATGTGTTCCAGCTTCTGAAAGAGTTGGATGCTCCTGTTGAGTGCATCATCCTTCCCACATTTGCATATGAACACAAAATTTTTGTTGGACCATTTTCAAGAAAATTTCCACGTGCAAAAGTTTGGGTGGCGCCAAGGCAATGGAGCTGGCCTATCAATTTGCCTCTTGAGTTCTTTGGTATTTTTCGTGCCAAATCATTAATAGATGAGGATCAGTCAGTCCCATGGGCCAGTGAGATCGAGCAAAAGGTTCTTAGTTGCCCAGAAGTTGGTAAAATGTCCTTCCTTGCTGATCAATGATTTTTGTCTTTAGTTTATAGCATGTCATATTGTTCAATGTAATAGTTCTATGTAAATTGTCAATATATGAAACTACGCACGTGCAGACTCACAAAAAGGGGAAGAGACACATGCTCATTAATGGCTACTACTGTATTTATGCTCTAATGAAAGCAACCTAATAGATTCATTGCTATATTTCCCTCCCTAATATTTACAAATTAACACATTTTGATAACATGAGAAAAATCCAGGATTAAAATTCTATATAAATTTAAAATTGTTTGAGTGGCATTGACACTAAACAGGTGCCAACGGATTCTTTTTGAACAACTAAAGGATCCATTTACTATGAATAGCCTTGTACCGTTTGAAATGATTTCTTTCACTTGCTTGTTCTTTAACCACCCAAGAATATTGTGATAGTTTAGTGCGGACTTCTATCAATTAGGGGATTGTCAACTAGTTGAAACTGTGGACCTCCTTAATTCCCTTGGTTGCCAGATTAGTGGATGATATTTAAATGTAGAGCTTTATCCCAGGAATTGGCTCTTGTACATGTCTCTTTCTAAAAAGATTTACTTGTGTGGCAATCATTTCATCGTTCTTTCTCTCAACTGCCCAAACTATAAGCTGCCACTTAGGCACCTGCCTACTGCCTAAGCTGTGAACAACTTTCAGATGCCTACTTACCACCTAAAGATCCTTTAATGTTCAAGTCATTTGAACCCTTTGTATAATGAGTGCAACTTGTAGAGGTATTCAAAAGACGAGAATTTGCAATGGTTACTTGCTGTTATGTGCACATTTTTGAAATCAATGATGACTTGCTGAAGCTTGTTCCAAACAACTAGGCACACGTTTTAGTTGTTTTAGCACTCACTATTTTTCATGTGTGATGCCATCCATTTTTATGGGCTTTTACGCCATAGTCTATGCTTCTAAAATGGTGATGATGGAATATCGGTGATTCTGCATGTTTCTTGGAAGACTTTCAATCTCTGGCTCCAATCGATTTAATGACATGAGTTTTGCTTTTCTATGGAAGGTATTGGACCATATGTTGAGGTGGCATTCTTCCACAAACGTTCTCAGACACTGCTGGTAACAGATGCTGTAATTTTTGTCCCAAAGCAGCCTCCTGGTTGTATAAGCAAAGAATCTTTGTTGGCATCTGCAAAGAATGGTTTGGCGGTGAAACTTCTAAGCAAAGGAAAAGAAGTGCCAGAGGAACCAGTTTTTGATAATAAGTTAAACCGCCAAAAAGGTACTCGTGTCAGTTTTTCTTTTTCTTGTTTCTCTTGGGAGTATTTTATGATTTACCTTTTCAGGGTCTCCATATGGCTGTGAGGTACCCTCTGGGTTATTCAGCTGAAGTTGTTTATCCTCTATATTGCCAACAAGATTCATAGGAAGGGGCGAAGTTGGGTTTGCGACTTCTGATGCAATATTTTTCATCACAACTTTTTAAAAGTTTTGATATAATAATAATAATAATAATAATAATAATAATAATAAATGATAATCACTTTCACTACAAAAATGATCACATCCAGTCCACCGCTTATCTCACCATCCAACCAAATACCTCAACTCCACTTATCCCAGTTATAACTTATTTCACTGCAAACACAGCCTAAAGACTCGAGTTCCCTTAAGAAAAGTACATTTGTGCAACCAGTATCAAGCAGTTAATCTCACATTGTTTCGGCTAAACATCAACAAGGAATTTAATATAGTAGAATGTTCTGGGTTGAAACCATCCTCGACTCTATAGTTTTTCATGAGACACTTCGTATCAGTTGATGAGAATATTCCAATAAATAGAACATTAGATGAATGGTGTCATTTATAGCCTGCACCATATAGGTTTCTTAATATGGGCCTCACATTCTAGTTCTTATATAGTCAAAGAATGACTAAGATTTACACAATTCAGGTAATTCAACGACCATTTTTCTTTTATCAGAGAATATTTTCGATCACTGTATGTAAACAGGTGCCATTATGTCATCCAGACATCCACATATAAGTAACCCGCTTTCTCATTGACAGCCTATGCTTTTGATATGCATGGCTCTTGCTTACAATACCATATTTCTTTGCTTAGCAAATGCGTGAACATGACAACCTTATGTTATCAACAGGGTGGGAGAGGATGGTCCTTCAAATTTTGTTCTTAGGCCCCTCAAATCTTTTGGAGCCAACTGCTAGCTTTGATCAGATGTCACAAAAGTTGATTGTTTCACCCATCATTAAGACTTTAGTCTTCAGCAAAGTTCCTGAGAAGGTACATATATTAGTTTATTAATTCCATTTGTCCTGTGGATTACCAGCCTTGGCTGTTTTTTTTGTACTTGTGAATACACCATGCTTGTTTCATTTTAAATAGGAAGGTGCAAGTGAAGCTCTAAGTCCTCTGTAGCTGTAAGTTAGACCACATAACTAAAGATGATGCATCCTAGATGCATGTTATCGTCAAATAGTTATAATTGAATTACGTGTGCTTATTAACATATATCATGTTATATTTTTATATGATTCCAATTTCTACCTCTTTTGGAATCACTATTTGATAAAATTACAAAAGCTACAAGTAGACAATTTTAAATAAATGTTAATATATTATTATCCCCGATTAGTAATTGAGTCACATATGCTTATTAGCATACATCTTGTTATATTTTTATACAATTATACGTAGCGGTTATTGGGATGTGTGTGAAATGTATTATTAATCACATACACATTTTATTTTAGTTTTTATATGACAAGAAAAGTCATGTTTTTGAACTTTTTGGGGGTAACATTTGTTCCTTATCTAAGTATATATCAATAGAAGAATTTTCCTAAATGCGGCAAATACAAATTTTAATTCTTAATTACCTGCAATTCTTTTTTGAATTCGTCATGTAATTCTGGTCACGACATCTTCGAATTTGTCTTCTCAATTACCGGAACACTGTACCTTAAATAGCATTCATTGCATGTAGCATTTGGATACCCTTGCAGCGGAACAAGTCTTCATAACTGCAAGAGAGAAGATAACTACTCTTTTAGGCATCTCCTACAGAACATATATGGTTATTAGTTTCAATATTAAATCTATTACACACCTGTGCAAAATATTGACATAATTAACAAAAGCCACTTTTAAGGTGGTAGAAACACCTTCACGGGTATTCAGAATGCTGATGTAATTTTATCTGAGGTTTAGAAGCATTGCAGTAATTATAGCTGGAGAATCCAAATTCATGTTGCAAAAGTTTGAACATTCAAATTGGTCCATCTTTTGACTCTATAAATCTCAATCTTCAGGTGAGAGACTGGATTGATGGGATAGCAAGGGACTGGAAATTCAAGAGGATAATCCCTGCACACTTTGCAGCTCCTATCAATGCTAGCAGATCTGACCTACTGGCTGCTTTCTCATTCCTCGACGAGCTCCTTGGTGAACGCCCTGCAATGCACCCTTCGCTGTCTATTCTCTTTGCATCATTCATGGGCAAGGCAGCGAGCTACTTCCCGGCCGATGACATGAAGACCTTGTCATCCTTGGATGAGTTTTTGGTTTCAGTTGGGGCAGTAAAGAAAACAGTGTCAGGAAGAAAACAATAGGATAATGTGGTGAAATGTTTTCCACGGGCCATCTCAAGTTATAAATACAAAAACGGAAATGTTGGTTTTGTAAATTATGGTTATTTGTATATAGTAAGTTTGCCTCCCTCCATGGAACAAGAGGAAATAGATTAACGTGGTGTTTGGGAGTGGTTTTGGTTTTGGGGAATTTGGTTGAGGCACTTTTGAATGTTACATATAGAATTCTAGATAGTTGCACGAGTTGCTGACATTACGACTGTGCGTCCTTTTTCCTTTTTGGTGAATAGAGACAGATTGAAAGCCCTCGAGATATATGCGATTTATCATAGAAACGAATTTGATTTCATATGTTTGCATGTGATGCTTTTTGGGATACAAAAATAAACACGTGAAGGGAAGAAAGTTATGAGGAATTGTTGTATGTACTTGATAAGTTGATGGCTAATACTTGATCACTTGGAATTAAACAGTTTAGGTGACTGATTTGAGATTGTTAGATCCAAATCCAATAAAGTGTCAAAGCTAGACTTCTTCATTAGGCTTGGATTCTAGGTCTAGATCGTTGCAAACCATATTATTTTAATGAGAGGAAAAGACTATCCAAGATATGCAATAGCCACAAGCAAAAAGGACTGAAAGGTTGTCCAGTAGATAAGTTGTCATTAGTATTGAGAGAATAAAATAATTGGATAAGCTATAACAAATCATTGTATATTTAAGTGAAGGAGACTATAATGTCCCAAAGAATAGAACATTGGAAAGTCATAAAAAATTAGTTATAGTTATAAAGACCGAAGATTACCATTTGATGACTTTGGATTAAGCATCTTGATACATGAGTTTACAATCTATTGTAATGGGAAACACTTGTATGCAACTCGAGCTTGATAACCTAGAGTATGTTGCACTGTGCAAGATGACCTAAGTATAATTGCATGTTTCTAACTTCACTCTTTATCCTTGGAAGAACAAATGGTCCTTGGACCAACCCTTTCGAGTTTCCATGTGTCAAAAATCAGTGCTTCACTAAGAAGCATTAAATCATTGACAAACATGTGCTTAGGGTCAACTCGAGCATATCCATGCCTGGAAATGACGCAGCCTCTTCTCCCCCACCTCAGTGTTCCAACTTATGATGCCTTCAATTTCAAAATCCACAGGAAGGTGAAAATGCAACTCAAACTTTGGGAGTGGACCCAAATTACCAACAAAAGTAGAGAGAGCTTTGGCAATAATTAATTACAGTTCCATGGTGGATAGGTCGTTGTCAAGATCGACTTGGAGACCTGCTACCATAGACAGATGGATAGATAGGGAACAAGGATCTAAAAGGGCATTTTACTCCTAATGTTGGAGAATATTTGGGTTTGGGGCGCTTCAATTTAATATGGAAACCATCGGGGGTCAGATGATGGGAGTTGGAACCATGCTGGGTTAACTGATTTGACAGCCATACTATTAGGGGTTAAATGATTTTCCGTTTTTATATGATGGATAATTTATGGAAACTCGACGTGCACCCAATTTGTGATAACTTGTTAGGCATGATGTGTGTTATGCATGTGTATATGATTGTGTGATGATTGAATTCTGAAGAAATGACATGCAGTGCTTTGAGTTTGAAGCTATGTATACGGTTTTGGGATATGAGGTACATGCCGGGTATGGCAGATCTGACTAAATGGAGTACAAGGTGTGGGAGGCCTACGGAGTATGAGGTATGTCGAGTGGGTATGATAGTTACCATCCATTATCGGGGAAAAGAAGGAAAGAAAGAATCCAAAAAAGGAAAAAAAGCCATTCCACGATGGATCCAGAGACACCCCACTCCCTTCAAGAGGGAGTCACCCATTTCAGGGGAATCTAAATTCCATAAGAAAATATACTCAAACGGTAAGGAATTGGGCTTTCGATACCCTCAGTTCCTGTATACCAAACCCGCTACAGACTATGGAATATCACTTGTGTTACAAATAAAATTATGCTGTCGATTAATAAGCTTCGGCTTCATTTGCTGCAGTTCCAGGTCTCTGACAGGACATCTCTGAAGGCTCCAGGCTCAGTTCAGTTCCTTTTAGCAATCAGCTAGATAGAAGCATCAGAGGGACCATCACTCTAAATACAGAGTAGTGATGATTCAGACTCTTTTCACCATGTAATCTGTGAACACTGCCCAATGCTCCAGTGTTAGGATTTGGAAAGGCAAAAAAGACCCGCCGAAGTCTTTGATGAACTAGTGCCATGGCACACCTACGCAGACATACAAGAGTTCATGTGCTTTCAGATTCAAAGTAAGAATTTCTGACCATGGACAGGTTTTATGGCGCTTGAATTGGATCAAAGCTAATTGAAAGAAGCACTTAAACCAAATGATTTGTAAGCAACTTACATGGTACAAGGTTCCCAAACAAGATAGATGTCAAACCCAGTGCATAAATAGGGGCGTGTGAGTTCCACGTGCCAACAATTTGGTGCAGCTTGCTGAATTGACTCTGCATCGTTCTGAAAAGAGAGAAATGAAATAAAAATCTAAAAGGTAAAAATAAAAGGATGATGTGCATGGCATAAGGCATAAAAAAAATAATTTTTAGGAGTTAATGACACTTGCTTACTCAAATCCATGTTTCGGATCAAGGAAGAAATTTTAAAAGGGGGAAAACATTAAAAAATTGCTCACTTCCACGCTTGTCTTCTGCCTTTTTGCGGGAGAATTTGCAGAAAAAGTTGGCATTTCATCTTTTAATATGGGCTCATTTTTGTGTCCCGGATTTGGGAACAGTTGGCGGTCCCTGGCAGCAGCATTTTCAATTGCCACAAGAGCAGCATGCCTTAGAGGATGCCAAGAAAAGGGGCATTCAGAAGTTTCCTGTGGAGGAGAATTCTGCACAGTCCATTTCCATGGATATAGACAAGCAACACCAGCATATGATGGTACAACACATTCAGAAACACGGCAACGACAAAGTTCACCACTTTCAGCTGCCTCTGATGCAGACGGATAAATAATTTCCGCATTCTCAGTGCCATATTTCTTTCTCGATGTTGGAACTATCTCATCAGTTGCACTTGCAATTATCTGTCCATTTGAAGGATCCACTATGAGTGCAGCATTTACCACCTGCTGAATAAAGGTAATTGAAACAACATCAACAAGAAAATATTGCAAATGAAAACATAACAAATAACAACAATGACGTACTCTTTGGTGCAGAAAGTCAAGGCATACAAACTAATCTCGTAGGTTGAGAATTATAGAGTATCATGCTACATTCCTGTTAATTTGCTTTTGGTCATTTTTACATTTTTAAACACCCTTCATCTGTCTACAAAGATACAAACAAGCACTTCTGTTAATTAATTTTACCCACATTTCAATTTTATATCATTCATTTCATTTCGGTGGTGTTTTGGTTAATGGAATTAACTAAGTGGAATAAAAGGAGGAATTGGAGAAAAGTGAAACAAACAAGGGAATTGATGGGCCTTCGTGGTTAAGTGCTTTGGTTGTCATGTCAAGGAATTGGGTGAATTTATTCCACTTCTGTTTGCTAAGTAGAACAAGTTGGTAGAATAAGGAGAAAGTTCGTTGGGAAATAGAGATTGGCTGATGTGGGAGAATAGAGGAAGGAATAACCCAATTCCACTCCCTGGATGGAATTCATTTACTCCAGCATTGAGAAAGCAAATCCACAAGTCATTTAATTCAGAATAGCAAAGCCCAGATGCAGAATTAATGGCCCTATACCACAAACCAAACGCCACCTTAGGTTATGACAAATAGCATAATAGAATATTCTTCCTAGTGGAAGGATCAATTGAACACAATATCCAGATCACACTATTTAAGCACAATTCACTAGCAGTATAGTCAATTGTGAAAATAATTGATTGGAAGCATTTTTACATAGAGGATGGAAGTTGGTTGCTCCACCTAGTTTCATAGAAGATATTTTCATCCAGACAATCAATTTTCATCCAACAAGACCTTGAATTTTGGGCTTAATGGTTTACCCCCTCAAATCCCAATGACTATCTAGCTTGGCTATTTTGGTTAATATAGCTTTTTTTATGGGATTTGGATTAATATAGTTAATTAGTTTCCAGTTGCCAAGATTCGACAGGAAATCAACCAAAATACCCAACTGCAAGTTGACAGGGATGAATCTTCTACCCAACCTGATGTCACAAAAGTACTGCTTAACCTGGCTCGAAAGACTCTACTAAAGCCTTGAGCCACATGATCAACGCTAAAGGTGTCGCTGAGTGGTGGGGTAATTGTCCCACGCCTCAGCTCCATCCGTAGATGCCCTACGTCAATTTTGCCTCCTCATAATGAGAAGGATATTTTGTTGGTGTAAAGTGACAACTAATGCTTGGGATCGTCTCTCGGTTGGTAACTGCTTGGGATCATCTCCCTTGCATTGCTACCTGCTTGGGGCCAACTCCCCTATTCCAATACAATGTGAAATCATCTACTCTACTACTGTAGCCTGGTTGGGATTGCCTCCTGACTACCTAAAGGTCTCCGAGTCAGTTTTTTTTGTTCTAACTCCAAGGGAGTTAGGCTTCCACTGGTGAAGGGACGACTGCTTGCATGCCTATCTAATTACATGCCTACCAGTACCTGCCTGCTCTAGCCTCAGACTGCATCAGATGGGAGGAGCTCCAACTTGTATGGAGATATGTATGCCTATTGCACTACTCCTACAAGTTAGGCATTGTATGCTCCAACTTGAGGCGAGTGTATAAACGGATATCTCTCCAAATTGTAGGAGATATGTTTATTTAGGAAACAATATTTAGGAAAGTAGAAATTATCTCTTTCTATATTTATTTCTCTCCAAAGAAGATATGTTTTAGCTTATTTAAGATTTGATTTGTTTCCATGTTTAAAATTATGATTGGAGGTATGATTGATTTTCTTTGATGATTGAGATGAATAAATTCTAGTTACAAATATATCCACAAATTAATGTACATATAACGCACAAGGTACATGACATCCAAATACACACCTAAAATGATGAGACATGGCACTCACACAACCCCCTCAATCTCTGACTTTAGCAACAATCTTCTTTTTGGGGTAAAATGTTAGCCTCATCATTTTACCACTTGCTGCTAAGTATTATATCTTTAATCTGCATTTAATTCTTTCATTTCTTGATCCAAATTCGTGAAACCTGTCGAGGTTAGTTTGATTATCTCTATCTCCATATGCTTTTCCCTTACCTTTCTTTACCTACATGTATTCTTCTTGTTTTCTCAGTGGCGACAACTTTATATAAGAGTAGGTTTTCTTAAATTATAGATCTTATTTTTATCTACTGCAGACCAGAGCTAATGACTCCTTAATATCCGTTCTTTCGTTCACCAAATAAGCTCCGATAGTCTCCTCTCCTACTTTGGATCACCTCACATATAGTCTTCGGAAGAGAGGGACAATCCGTGTGTACCAGTCCTAAGAGCTCATGCTCTAGGTGCTACAGCACCACTGTCAGTCTGTCAGTGGCTCCTCTTCATTGCTCGGCTCAAAGTTGCACCAGCGAGTCACCTCCTTGATCAGAGGTGCATTGATCCTGTTGAGGTTTTGTTAGTGATCTGAAATCCTCCCAATTAACCTCTTCTCACCTCTGTGGCTGATCTCCCACCTCAAGTGCATCACTCCAAGAGTGCTCATCTAAGGTGCCGTGCAGTGGTCTGCAGAGGCATAAAAACTGCAGCCATCCTCTGGCAATGCCACCTCACACTTCTAATCCTGCATCCCTGTGGTTGAAGCTCATTGCAGGAGCTCCTTGAACATCCTGCAGATCCTCGATAGCACTAAGTTAGCCCCTGCTACTTGTTCATGTGATGACCACTGCAACATCTCAGCCATAGTAGTGTTGCATAAGCACCTGGTAGCCCTGTGGCCAACAGGGTCTTCTCAATTAGCCAGTGAATTTCATGCACGAAAGTCTTCTTTACAGGCCGAACTTGAGCTGTAGGCTTTTAGCCAGCTTTGAGATAAGGTTTAATCTAATTCCCGTAATGTGACGGCTTCTTGAGCCACTTGGATGTGGTCTCTAGGGGGAAAAGAACCCTGTTTTCAATTCAACGGTCAAGTTGGATGGCATCAAATATGCCATATGGTCACAGACAAGACAACAAGCATATCCTCACCAACTCAAAGCCTACCTATAAAGAAGGTTCGAAAGTATGCCACATAAAGAAAAGACAATCCTGTGGTCCAACCACAGATTATGAACAGTGTTCTCCAAAGAATTGCAACAGAGATCATGTACCGGCTACTGCAAAATCGCAAAAGAGATGTAGGACAACCTTCATGATACTTGCTCTCATGACAGGAGTCGCATATTGCAGTTTCATCACAAGATCACTCTACTGAGGTATGATGAACTACTTGGCCTTCAAGCCTGCCTTACAGACATTAAATGGACATACACCTATTCATTCTTGTACCACATAGAAGGCGTATCACTCATAGACCACAGCTGATGAACTTCTTGCTGGCCCTGGCTCCTGACCCTATCTATGATAGTTAAAGATCTCAGATGTTGACCCTATGTGAGATATACCTACTCTTGAGAACGTGTACATCTCCAAGAGCAAATTCAAGATCATGCTACCTAGATTTTCACACCTGAGTAGATGCCTGAGTGGCCTCTCATAGAAGAGGCAAATGGTTCTTCGTCCATGCATGGACAACAAAGGGCAATCAGGGTCATTGTCATCCTTAGTGCATGTATTGAGGGAAGCTACGTCATTTTGAGGATACTTGTTGACTATGGTATTGGCATGATTCTTCATTTTGGTTATTGCTTTTCAATCTCTAGTTTACTTGACGTATTCCTACATAATTTTACCACCAGTCAATCTATATAAGCGAGGCTGGGATTTCATAATAGCATAAACCAATTTATTCTCTGACATGGTTTCAAAGTGGAATTCCTACCGTACCAACCTAGGCTTTCTTTCTCTTGTTTCATTTTCTTCTACCAAAATTCCCCACTACCCCACCCCACCCCACCCCCCAACCAATTTTTCTTCCTTTCAGCAGCTGAAACCCTTTCTGCTGGATCCTTGACACCTGCCACCAGCTCCTACAGTTGCCACCTTCAGCCTATGGCCAAGGCAATTTGACTCATAAAGGTCAGATTTGACCAATCTGACCCCTAGTGGCACTCTAGTTTTTTTCAAATCTGACCCCTAGTGGCACTCTAGGTCCCTAGAAGTGCTCCAAATCTCAATCAGCCCCAATGATTGCCCCCCCTCGCCGCTGGACCAGCGGTGCCCCAATGAACACGTTAGCCACATCTGATGATTGGTGGTGCTCCAGGAAGGCTCTGCCTGGCTGGATTCATGCACAAAAAATTATCCAATGCATGCCCTCGTGCTTATAACAAAGACCATGGCTCTCAGAAGCCATATCAAAGAATTACTTCTGCCATTGGGATTTCATGGCCTTCATGATGTTGAAAGAAAATATTATTACTTAGCATCTATGCAAATTGCTTAATAAACTCTAGACATAGACAATCAATCAATCAACAAGCTTTCCATCCAAAATAAATTAACAAACACTTTTCCAGAAAAAAAAAATAACAAACAAATATAAATCATGTGGTAAGAATAAGTAGAAAATTCAACTAAATAAGCTGGAGCCTAAACTAACAAGAAAATCCAGCACCAACCTGTTTATTAAGCTGGTCAACCTTTGACAAGTTAATAGCAGTCTTCATAAAGTTGCAAATGACCTTTGAATCCTCTTCAGAGAACCCACCAATGCCATCAATGCTGTGAAGCAAGAAATCACAAGCTGGTCAGTTGATCTTATAATGCATGATCTTTTCCAGTAACCATGATTTTTCCAAATCTGCATATAATCAATTTATGTGTTATCCTCCAGGGTGCATGAAGGTTCAGACAAGACGAGGGATAGATCAAGACGGTAAGATAGATCAGAATTTCTTCATGTCAAAGAACTTCAAAATATACCTCTACCTTGACTAACTGCATTTTTTTAACATAAAAATGTACACTAACCTGTACTTTTTTAGTTAGAAGTTGGTGCACTCAGGTCCCTCATTTGAGCATGTATTCAGCTCATCCAAGATGGAAATCAGTAACAAATGAAATAAGGAACGCCTCATTTCAAGCATATCAGAAAGAGGAGGAAATAAAAAGAAAACCAATATGATGGAGGCAGTCAGTAGGCATCTTAGTTCTTTCATAGTGATCCATATCCTTGAAATATCCATATAACTAACTCCATAGAACAAAATACCCATATGTCATGCACACATTTTCCTTTATTTCAAGTCACAGGCACAAAGGATCAATAATAGTAGGAAAAAATGGACAGTTAAAATTTAGAATCAGATCCTGCATACAATTAAAAATGGATTTCTAGATATTCTGTAGATAACAGGCTAATGGAGCAAAAGGTTAGAGAACGATATGCATGCAAGGTTAGTATGGAAAAGTTCTTAATGTCCCCTAGTCCATTTATTAGCATAGGCACCACATGCATTGACATCAGGAACAAATACTGAACGTGAGCATTTTTTGTAGTATTTACCCATTCCTACCCAAAAAAAGATCAGCTAAGACTTTTCGAAACATCTTGGCTTTCATGTGACACATCTTCCTCTGTAATTCCCACTGTTTATCTAAGAGAATATAGTGGGACAGGCACATCAGAATGAAAAGGAAATAGTTTCCACACCCATCATCGAGAAAGATCTACATGAGGGAGGTGCTTCCAAGATTTTGACATTACACTGAGGGTCAATGGTACCGATGATTACTGGAAGTAAATTTAAATGTCGAAGGCAAAATGCTAAGTTATTGTGCAAGGAACCATCCATCAACTTTAGCAAGATATTGATACAAAACTTGAATTGGAGTTTACAACAAGAGAAATGGTTAATCGACTCAGGTATACTTGCAGGGAGGGTGGTATGATGTTGGCCAAACTTTACACTGATCTTCCCATTCTTCTCTGGAAGTTGCTGCAAATTTAGCAACCTGAAAAACATTAAAGTTATGAGAAAAATATAGTTTATTTATTCATGCAATAAATAGGCTGCATTATAGACTAGCTACATTCTTTCTGAGAGCAATGGGGATACTAGAAAAGAAATGCAACATTCCAATCAACTCAGGGCAATCAAAAGAAAGGAATGCCTCATTCACAATGGCTGGAAAAATTAGGTATCACACAAGCGAGATGTGCATCCAAAAAAGAAAAAATGTAAATAGGAAATGAGGTTAAAAACTAATAAGAGAGAAAATATTCCTCTCATGAGCCCAACTAAAAGAGGCCCACAACAATCTTTAAGCCCAAAGACTTATCTCCCAAACCTAAGGAAAACCTAACCTAAGAAGGAAGATGAACCACCTCATATAATCAGGCAAACTTGCCTACCTCCACTAACAAGCAAATCACCCTCGACTATAATCAAATGGATTACCCCTTTGACTCTTTATTAAACGAATTATCTGTCTATCTCAAGTTAGGTAGACTAGATCCGATCCAACTAATTAGGCGGGCTTGCACCGGGTAATCCCCACTTGAGAGTTTTGGTGAATGAGCTCCATTAAAGAGGCGTGCGACAAAGGCGAATGAGCATGCAATAACCAAACATTGAAAAGTGGTTCAATGATGACATCATGATCTTCTCAGGTCAAAGCAAAGCCAGCAGAAAATGTGAGATGTGCATAGAGTAACACGCACGCAAGAAAGACAATTACAAAGGACCATGCCTGATAATTACAAGATTTGAATTAATTAGCAAAAACCCATAGTGTATTCCTATAACCCCTTATGAAAAGGTGCTTGAGAGGGATTAGGGGGCATGCAAAAAGCGAATATTGCACTATTCACACACTCTCTTAGGGACTTGGTAAAAACTTGAGGGTTAGATCTCCTCTCTAAACATACACCCTTCAAGGTGGAAATCGATCACCAATCTCTTGTCTCTTTATCTGTGCAATTTCTTGTCAGACCCTTTGCCTATCCTGAACCCAATAGAACTCGTTTTAAAGCTCTAATCATTGGTGTCATTGGAATCGAACAACCAGTCTGCTTCATGGGCTCTCCAATCCAACGGAGGCGAATCCCTATCCGAGATTGTCCTTCAGGTCTCGTAGGCAATGAGGGGGATCCTCCCCCAAGCTTACATCACCACATACCCCTTTATGGAGGAGGTCACAAATGCAGCCTTCTCCAAGAGGTTGAAACACCCAATGTTGCCCGAGATGATGGAACCAAGGACCCTAACAATTTCGTCAAGAACTATCGGCAGATGATGCTAGAGCATGGTTGCCCAAATGATATACGAGATTTATACATGAGAAAGATTGAGTTTAAAAACCCGGTCGTTCTAGTCACGAAAAATTCGCTAATCAAATAAAAATAATCAAAACTCTGGTAAGTCCCGGGTCGAACACGGAAAGGCGTGTGATTTAAAAGCCGTGTTTGGAATTATTGTCACAAAACAGATTAGTCGGTTGAAATCAATCTACACGAACTACTATACTTAAAGAATAAATAATAGAAGAGAGAGAGAGAGAATAATACAAAGAAAGAGAGAGAAAGAGAGAGAGCAAACAAATATTTCATAAAAATAGAGCAATGTTCATTACACTAATTGCATAATTAAAATACTAGAAAGTAGTAAAAAGATAGAGATGAGAAAATCCTCCTCGACAGCTGCTTGGAGGATGAGCCACGTTGATAGAGCGTCTGAAAGATGGTGGTGAGATGTTAAACGAGGGAGAATGAAGCTGAAGGAAAGAGAACGAAGCTGGGAGACATCGCAGCGGGATCCGATTTCCGAAGGGGTTGAGAAAACAACCACGGGCGCTCCACGAACGAAGGTGAGAGGATGGAAAAAATTATTTTTTTAAACTCTAGTGGAGCATCCTGGGTATGGGACTAACTCTTTAAAGCTTTGGAGAGGCGAGGAAGAGAAAGGAATGGATGGTTTGGAAGGAGGGGATGTAGGGACCTTTTTATAAGTGAGAAGGGTTAAATTCGTCGTGGGTGTTTATGGGTGTGCATGGGACAAGGAGCATGTCTCACGCACATGCATCGGTGCACAATGAAGGCCTGATCGCGCCTCGAGGTTTTCTAATCGCCATTGGACGTCTGCAAGCATGTGCAGACATCCTAACCGTTTGATTTGCCTCTACACTCATTGCATGCGAGATGCCAATTCATCTCCCGCACAAAATAACGCCTGCTGCAATTCCATGCATGGAAGACTTCATGTCCGCCGCATGCCTCCCACTGGACAAATCCCATTCACGGCCAATTCACATGGATGTCCATGCCGATCCCATGTAAACCTCTTCACGTCCATGCTTTGGATGCGTGGAGAAATGAAATCCCATGCACGCCTCTTCAACGCATGGAACAAATCCCATGCAAGCCTCTTCATGTGGACATGCATGCCTCAATTGGCATGCAAAATGGAATTGGAGTCTTCCAAAATTCAAATCCACAACCTCCATTGAGGATAAAGCTCTTGACCAATGTGCTACGACGCCTAGATCATCAAGTGGACAACTTTACGACCCCACACTCAAAGCCGTTGGATCTTTATCCAACGGTAGTGAGGGAAGGCCATCCATGAGTGAGGGGAGGCTGTGGTTGGCCTTGGGCAGTCCGGATGATGCCATGTGGCATGATCTAGGCCATTCATCTTCTTTTGCTCATAGGTGGTGCCACAGATGTCGGTTTGGACTGATTTTTATGCTGTCGGGCCGCAATCATCGATCCGAACCCATCCGTGCGATTGAATTTGTCGTTTGAAGTCCGGATTTGCGCCACCTGGCCACTTGACCTTTGATCTTTCTCAAACTGCATATGATGTTACGGAAATCTGATCAAGATGATTTCAGAGGCGTTGGACTCCAATCGTCGCCCTGATCAAATCCGTACGATTTGATCTTCAATTTGAGACCCCGAAATGAATCGCCCTATCCCTTAGACATTAAAAGAGGTGAATTATTATAGAATTTACAATATTTAATCTAAATACATGATAATGCATGCTATGTATTATTTATAATGTTGGATGCAATTATAGGCTTAGGAGCACGCATAAACTGACATTTTTTGTGAAATAGATGTCTACATCAGTTGCCCAGACAAGATCCTTTATTAGGTATTCCTATCTTATTTGGTCGAAATGACCCACGAGTGGTTTAACAACCTCCCAATCAGCTGAATTTCTTGCTTCCAAAAGCTCACAAATAAATTCCGCCAACACTTCGTCAGACAACAAAGGGTTAGGGACAATCCTAAAAGATTGTTTGAGATCCAACAATGGAAGGGGAAGCCTTCCCGCTTTTACCTTAACCATTTTAAGGTCCAATACTTAAAGTATAAGCAACCTCACGACACCATTGTCGTGTTGTACTTCAAGTTCAGCCTATGCAAAAAAAGATTTTGGTACGACATCGACTTCCCACCTCAAGACATGGTGGAATTATGCAATCGGGCCACATGCTTCGCAGAACAAAACAACTGCTTTTTGTTCCCATGGCCATCTAGCTGACACCGTCGAGGAGGCTAAATACCTGCTTGCAACAGGGGGAGGAGATTAGGTCGACCAAGGCAAAAACGGTGGTAGTCATTTCAATAAACGAAAGGAACTTCAGGCAACCTTAGGAATGGCTGACACGAAGGCAACCGGGGGGGCGCATAAACAACCCCGAAGAGAAACATATCAGGAATACACCCCCCTCACCATTCATCACATACAGATCTTGGCATAGGTCCTAGCAAAAAATCAAGATCTTTTACATCCTCCACCTCTCCAGAGACAAGCAACTACTGGGCTTTATTGCCAGTACAATAGGGCTAAAGGCCATGCCATAGAAGATTGTTGGGATCTGCGAGACCAAATCAAATATCAAATCCGGCACAGCAATTTGGCCCAATATGTTAAACGTAATAAGGATCCCAAGGGAAGAAAGCCCTTAAAGGATCTCGAGGATTACCACCAAGATAAGTTGCAGCAACTCAGAGGGCGAACATGATCTTGATGGTCAAACATAGCTAGGAGGATGTCACCTAGATCCTAGAGCAAGGCCTTAATAAAGACCTCCCAACCGAGGAGCACCATTCTCGCGCTCCCGTACTCCTTGCTAAAAGGAGGAAGCATAGGTGGGCATGTGGTAAACACACACCAACTGAGATGTTGACACCCTCCGACCCTACAATGGTTGAAGTGATCTTTAACATTAACACCAACCCACTACCCCCGCCCAAGCATCCAATTTAGCCGACCCTTTTGAATCGCCCATGGCAGTTAGTCGGTGGAGAACAAGGACTCTGCACTAGGAGTTTAACAAGGCAGCAACTACTCTATTCCACCAGTTGTCAAACCCTAGCACACACTCCAACCCACTCATAATCACTCTCATTGTAGCTAGATGCGATCAGCCCCACCTGCTCATTGATGAGGGTAGTGTGATTGATATATTATTCCTTAAGACCCTTATCAAGCTCGGCTTCAAGGACCTAACCCCTTTGTCATACCTAATGGTCAGCTTTGGTAACCATAAGGTAATGCCCGAGGGGGAGATAGAGCTACCGATTACCATCAGAGACACAGGAACCGATCCCTAAATTGGACGACTGCATTCACAATGGGCAATTTATCTACCACTTTTGACACGATAGTAAGGTGACCTACTACGCATGGATTTGCCACTATCCCATCATCCTACTTTCAGTTGCTGATATTTTTCTCCCCAACATGGATCCAAATAGTTCATAGAGATCAATCTGTAGTACAGGAGCTACTTCACCTTGAGCTTGAGCAGAGTATGTAAAGGATTTCCCTAAAACCACAAAAGTAGGGGGAAAAGAAAGCCGTGTTCAGCACTGTTGAAGTGAGTGACTCTCCTCAGGGTGAGGTGGCCTCATCCACTAGCATGCATCCAAGGACCTCCACCATGACACTTCAATCATACCTAAAACATGCTAAGGCCGTCAAATACGTCGAGTCGGGTTGGATCCAACCTGTTTAGACCAAACTTGTTTATAAACGGGTCAAGTCTGGTCCAACCCATTTATTAAACGGGTCAATATACTCCAACCCAAACCCGACCCATTTACATTCGCCAAACCTGACCCAACCCATTTAACTCATTTAATCACAAGTTAAACAGGTTAAATGGGTAAATGTAGGGGCTAAAAGAATTAAACATGGGGGTTAAATGTGGGAATTTCTTTCTCATTAATCAGGTTTATTGAGTTGGGTGGGTTCGTAGGGATAAACCCAAACCCAAACCCAAACCGTTTAATGTAAAAGGGTTCAGGTTGGGTTCGGGTCTATTAATCAGGTCGGGTTAAGCAAGTTCGATTTTTTTTTGATAGCCCTAGAACATGCCGACCAGCTCATCCAAGTTAGTGCTAATTTAGACTCAGGCGAAGTCCACGAACTCGTCAAGTTATTGCATTAAAATGCTAACATCTTCACTTGATCCGCCAAAGACCTGCCAAGTGTAGACCTGGCAATAATTGAACACTGCCTAAACATTCAACCGGGTGCCTGACAAATAAAGCAAGTTCACCAGCACAAATCAATCAACCAATGGCAGATGACAACAGTTGAGGTAGACAAGCTCCTAGAGGCAGGATTCATCAAGAAGTCCCTATATCCCAATTGGCTATCCAATATAGTGATGATAAAAAAGGCCAATGGTAAATGGCAAATGTGCATCGACTTCACGAACTTCAACAAGGCACATTTGCCATTTTGTTGGCCCCTCAAGTAGGCGAACCATTATACCTCCATCTCGCCACCTCGAATTTAGCCATCAACGCTACCTTAGTGCACAAAGATGTGGCTGTTCAACAAGCTTCGTTAGCAAAACCTATCAAGGTGCAGATACTAAGTAATCTTCCATCAAGAGATTGGGTCGAGCCTTGGTTGTAGCCGCCCGAAAGGTACGCCCTTATTTTCAGGCTTACACCATAATAGTGCTCACTAATCAGTATCAAAGGAGAATGCTCCATAAACGAATAGGTTCCAACAAGCAGATGCATTGGGCCTTAGAGCTGGAGTTCAATATTAAATATCATTCCTGGCTAGCCATTAAAGGCTACGTTTTGCCGAATTTTCTTTTGAATTCACCCCACTAGCAACTCCGAGTACCAGCCCATGGCAACTTTATGTAAACGGGTCGTCCACATCAGGTAGAGCAAGAATAGGCGTTGCCCTTGCCTCTCCCAACAAACAAGTCCATAAATACTTCATCCAGTTGGCTTTTCCCACCACAAATAATGTGGCGAAGTACGAGACCTTTTTAGCAGGACTCATCCTAACTAAAATGATGGGTGCCCAAGAGTTAAAATTTTTAATAGACTCCTAGCTAGTAGCCAAACAAATTAAAAGAGATTTCCAAGCCAAGGACCCTAATATGGCCCTCTATACTGAGGAGCCCAAGTTAGCAATCTCTGACTTCAATCGAGTATCAAGAGCCGAGAATCCCCTAGCGAACGCCTTGGTGAATTGGAGTCCACCATGACTCCAGGAGAAGAAGATAACATATGTCTGGAAGAGCTTACAACACCCATGGTAGGCCTACCTTTGACTATGTCCATTGAATCAAAAGACTCCTAGATGATACCTATTGTCAAATATTTGGCTAACGAAGGGGTCTCGTTTGGAGTGACTAACCCCAAATCTTTTCGTTTAAAAGCCACCGAATATATGCTCATGGAAGGCATCCTATATAAGCAAAGGTACTCTACCCCCTTATTAAGGTGTCTAAACCAGTTAGAAATAGAACAAGCTCTACCTGACATGCATGTCAAAACATACAGCAATCATGAGGGTCATAAGGCTATTGTAGTTAAGCTGTTACAATATAAATATCTTTTGCCTCAAATGACAACATGTAAAAAAGTTCGTGAAGTAATGTGATAAGTGTCAATGATTCACAAATATCCCTCAGCTTCCACTTGAAAAGATGATAGCAATTTCCTCCCAAATTCCCTTTACAAGATGGGGTATGGACTTCATCATCTCTTTCCCACTTGCTCCAACTCAGAAAAAGTTCGCACCAGTAGTGGTGGATTACTTCCCCAACTGGGTCAAAGCAAATGCTATAGCTAGTCCAAATGTAGAGAGGGTTTCAACTTCATGAGAAAGGCTATAATTTGCAAATATAAGGTCCCGTAAGTAATCATTGCGGACAATAAAACCAAATTTGCATTTAAGAAATTTGAAAACTTCTGCGTAAACTGAGGAATCAGAAATTCATGCCATTAACCCATCCACAAGTTGATGGAAAGGTCGAAGTGATTAACAGGATTATCATCTCAACCCTAAAGTGGAAGCTAAATGCAACTAAAGGGAAAATGCGCAGAGGAACTACATACATCCTATGAAGACATAGGATTGAGCAAAAGACAACTGGACACACACACACCTTTTAGCCTTGTTTATAGGGCAAAGGTCAAAATCCCTTTAGGGTGGATATACCAATTATAGGGTATAATTTTACAACCCTAACCATAATGAGCTGATGAAAGTCGCTCTAGACTTAGTTGAAAGTTCAATAGAAGTATCAATAACATCTGACAGCTATAAGGCGACTGCCACCGGATATTATAATCAAAGGGTTTAGCAACTATGCTTCAACATGGGAGACTTGCTACTCACGTGGACAAAAGCTTCTAATCCAACTAAACCAGGCATAAGTTAGCCCTAAACTGAGGATCTTATAAGGTCACCAACTCCAACAAAGTCGGCTCTTATAAGTTGAAAACATCGAACGAGCGACCTATCCCATGCTCTTGGTATGTTGTAAACTTGCGCCCTTATTTTGTCAAAGTGTGGAATGTCTTCTTATGTATTCAATCGAGTCCACTCACTTTCATGTATAAGTCAAGTTATAATCAAGCACAGGAACTAAGTCATTTTTCAATCACCTAGCAAACATTCCTGTGCAACCAAACAAAGCATTACTTAAAAGATTAACATTCTCACGCATGACTAAAAAGCCCTCTTCATTCATTAGTTCAATGTTTCATCACATGAATGAGGGGCGGGGGTTTACAAATCAAAATAAAAAAAACAAAGAGAGAGGCAAAAAAGAATAAATAGTCAAACTACAAGTCTGCCGTCACACATGCAAGCACCATTTCCTTCGCCCTTGGCCCTCTGGCTGATGACTCAACTCGATTGCTACCTCGTCTATCTTAACCAGTGCCACCTATTCTAAGTTGTTGCTTATTCTGAGCCAAGAAAATTCCCAGCATCTTCCTCGTCGCTAGCTCCTTCCTCTGGCAAGTCCTTACCCTCAGGAGGAGGTAGAAGATCTTTGAGAGTAGGTGAGATTGGTGCCCAATCCTCGATAACATTCTCCCAAGTCTAATGCTCATATTCATGTGAGAACTATATGAAGGACCAACCCAAGAAGTCATCAAGGTTGGATGCTCCTCCTCTCAGCACTGACTAGGCGACGGCCATAGTATATTTTCCAATGTTGTAAAAGGCGGTAGTTGGTATTTAATCAGTCAGGTCACTGACTAAGGAGTATACGGTATGTGAGAGAATAATCGGGTAGTACTCAGTCAGGTATTTTTAAAATATTTAAATAAATATATATATATCTAATAAGTAAAATATACCATTACATAAAAGTAAACCAGTTTCAAGCTCAAAATTATGAAAATAAGCTACAAACCATTAGTCCAACGAAAGAAAAGTATAAGTTTGAAGTGCTGAAGCAGCCAAGTAGAAAAGAAAATCATAAGCAACTCTCTATGGAAAAATTGAGCGCATAGTTAGCCAAATAGATTGACTACTCAGTTGAGTAGTTGGGCTGCCGACTATGTGCCCGAGTATAAGTTATTCAATCGGTTAGAGGACTGACTAGGAGTAGTCGACCGACTCAGTAGATTTTTACAACAGAGATATTTTCCGACCTCTGTCAGCTTCTACCAACTTTCCATCATTGAGGGGTTGTCGGCAAAAAACTCAATCACCTTCTTGGGTCGGAGCTACGTTCACCTTTCTTCCTTCAAAGCACGGACTTTATTGGATAACTTTGCCCTGTAGGAAGTGGTTACATCCTTGGCGACCAGGTCCTTATTTAGGCGGGTCACTATCGCCTTCACTGCCTAGAGGGAAGCCTACAACTCCACCCCCCCCCCATCACTACAAAGCGAAACCTGGCACGCTCCACTTGGAGCACCTCCTCTGCAATCGCCAGTGCACCTCGGTTGGCTGCCCGATGGGGCTTCATCATCTCTGTCGCCTTTGAAACCTCCAACGTCAACGCCTTCAACCACTTCTCGAGGGTTGTCATCTCTTTGTAATGGTCCTCAAAGAAGGATAGCACCTTATTCATTGCCCAATCATCCTCTTGCACAAACTTTCTCATCTCCGTCAAGGATGATCGAACCCTCTCCTCTGCCCATTGTGCCTTCTCTAGTTGAGAGGCAAAGGCATTATTAGTAGCCTTCTCTACCTCAAGCTACTCCAAAAAATTGCCACCTCTACCTCCGCCTTCTTATGGGCGACAATTGCTTCCTCGAGCTGACGAGAGAGAGAATAGCAATCTTACAGTGAGGCCTCCGCCTAGCTTGTTGTCTACCTTGTAGCATAGCACCAAGGCCTTTCATACGATCTCAGCACAATATAGCGAGAGACATGGCTCCTAAAGAGCACGTCCTATCCTATTACTCTTACTTCTATCTACAGGAACAACCCATATACATTAAATTATGTGAAAATAGACATAAATGTTGGGAAATGCCAAAAGTCAAGGCCTTACCACCTGTAGGCAGTGGTGGTAGATATTCCACATATTGGACAGAGCATGTGGCATACACATCCACTCCAAGACCGAGCTCAGCAGGGTCATTGCCGTCTATTCAATTGTCAATTTTACCTGCTAGAATGCATCCAATGGGACCTTGATGCCTTGCTGAGTGGGCACCTCCTCCAACTCTGGGGTTAGGAAAATGCACTACCAGTACACCTTCACCTTTTCCAGCAACTTGGCCTTCTTCGCAAAGATCACGTCTTGCAAAATCGAGGACTCGAAGAATGTCACTTCATCCTGCCTCCTCTCCCTCTCCATCTCACCCATAAGTGGATAACGCTTCATCCAGAGTTCTTCCACCTTTTTGGCGGAAGAAAATAGGGTTTCTTGATGGGTTGATCTCTCTAGGGGCTCTTCCAACATTGAACCCTTGGTGCAACCAACGATGGTTCCAATAATGCCGAACCTGCCTCAGCCACTTAGGTCAATCACCATTTGATGGTCACTAACACCACAACAACTCAATTGCAGTGCTAAGAACTTAACCTTGTATTCAAGGGAGACTTCCTCAATCCCTCATATGTTTGACCGACCACTGGATGACTCAGTCGTCTGTGACCCCGTACCATCCTTGGTCACTACCTCCTCCTCGCTTACCTCCTCCGACTTCATCAAATCTTCAACCAGCTCCTAGTTGTGTGCAACCAAAGTTGCCTCTGCTTAGGGTGTTGAGTAAGGCGGTGAGGTCATACTCCTGTGTGAATCCCCACCGATGGTTTCGAACGGGGTCAAAACAGTTTTGCGAGGGCAAGAGGCTCCCACGTTCCTCCTCTTTTCAATATGGCTGACTGCCTCTGAGGGACCCTCCTCATCCTTACCCCACCTCTTCTTAAAAGGATCCGGCTTTGAAAACAATCGAAAAGCTATAAGGTCAAACACAGTCAAAATCAACCCACCTCATAATGAATAATAGATGCATCCTACTTGGCACTGCGCAGGAGTCTACTACCAAGGAGAGCACTTTCCATGCATCCCTGCACCTCAAATCAGATTGCGAGATGTTCCCAAACTCAGCTATCTTTTCCACATCTTGCCAAGCCAAGGGATCCAACTCCTTAAGTGTGGGAAGTAGATGTTTGGCAAGGGATCCTTGCCATGAATTGGGAACTACCAGAGGCTCCCTGTTGTAGACCATAAAAAATTGGTGTTTTTACCCTTTCAGACCATCCGGCAAGTCCAAAATCTTATACTTATTACACCTACACCAAAAGGTGTGCATCCTAGATACAGGATTCCTCTTCTTCACCTTCATGGGCATCAACCCGAAAAAAGTGGAACACCCCCATCCACAGACACAAGCCTAAATGGAAACACACCACCAAAAAGGTGTGCAGCATCAGCCAACAATTGAGACTCAACCGAGGCGATGCTAAATTGTAATAAGACAGAAAGGAGGCTATAAATGGGTTGAGAGGAATCCTCAACCAATGCTCTATGGTGTATTCACATATCATAAAAGAATCCATTTTCCCAGGTGAACACAGTTGAAGACCATGACCTGGGGCACAAAAGTCTACACCAACCAAGTCATGCTCTTCAAGCAACCACCTAATCCCCAGCCTACTTCTCAAAGCAAAACTAAGTGTATACAAGACAAGAGTTTCTTCAAATAGCCTACCAGAAGACGAGGGACCCTCACCTTTTCTAGCAAGTCCTACCAGTTTTCTACTATCGGCTATCCAGTAGAATGTTAGACGGGATGGTGGAGGTGGCTACCTGGCGGATCCAGTTGAGGTCTATTTGATAGCTAGAGCATTCACCCGATCTAAACAACTCAGTGTGAGCTAACCTCCTGAAAAAAAGAGCATTAACTTCTCACCAACTCCCTATTTATAGCCAAGGGATAGGTAAAAGGGTGAGTTTTTCCCACCCATACCAACTGCATCAGCATTTAATGTTGGCTTCAAACTTATCTACTCCTCACCAGCGAGGACAAAACAAGTCATTCCTCGTAATGACGAAATGCATGTCATACACGTACCACCATGATAATCCTGATGCCCTTAGAAAAATTGACTAATATCTAAAAAGTGCACATCTAACAGTCTTGCAACATGTTAAGAAAACTGTATGATGCTAACTTATCCAATTACCAAAAAAAAAAGCAGTTCTAACTGAAGCTTTATCGGCAAGTGCACAGCAAAAATGCTACCTTTGCGGCGAAAGGGTTCAAACCGTGAACCTCGATCAGCTTGAGCACATCGGCCGGTACGTCCTCCATGAATTCCTCGCCTTCGCTAACCGGACACAGTATCAAATGCAACTCATTCTTCCCTACAAATAACAAGAGGTCACCGTCAAACAACACGCGCAAGCACGCATGCGAACACGCAAGTGGTAGTCGCGGCGTACCTCCACCCGACGACCTCCGGACTCGCTTCACGTGGCGGAGATTCTCCAGAGGCGCCACCTGACCCAATTGCCTGCGAATCCCCCAAAAAAGCTTCGAGTTCAAAAAAGGAGGACTGGTACAGATGGGAACTTGAGAAGGAGAGGGAGTGGTTAGACCTTACGAGAGCGTTGGCGGACTTCGGCTCCACCGCGGCGGCGAGCACAGAGACTGCGGAGAAACCTAAGGCGTTAGGGGGAATGGATGGAGGGAGATGGGAAGGAGGAGGAGGAGGAGAGAGGCGGTTTTGGTTACCTACCGGTGGAGAGTGAGGTGTCGGCGCACGGGGGGTTCTCGGGGACTTTAACGATCTCCCAAGGGGTTCGGACCTCCATCCAATGAGCAGCGAACAGTGGAGGAGGAGGTGAGGGGAAGGGGACGCGGAGGCGCCGGAGCACCGGAGGAGGAGGACTCGGGGTTTTAGTGGGTGCGGGAGATATCTAAAAGGAAGAATGGCTCTAGAACTTCCAATCATACTCGATGGCTCGTGGAAACACATGTGATTGCTTTTCATTAATATCATAACGGGATTTTATTTTATCATTTTTAAGTTAGACTACGCGATAATTGATAGATGATAATCTTTTATAAAGATATCATTATTTATTAATATGATTTGATAAATTAATTTAATTATATTGTCTAGGGTAATTTCATGTGATACGGAATAGATAAAAAATAAGTCAATTTTAGTTCTATCTACTTTTAAAGAATTTGATATGGTTCAAGAAAGGAAGTAAAACTTGTTTAGATCTGTACTTTAAATCCAATCATTGTGATGGAAGGGTTTTTTACGTGTGTTTCTCATATCAAAGTTAGAATCAATTAGAGCATTTTAGTTGAAGCTTGATATGTAAGATACTCACGTTACACCTGTCACGGTCGTAACTCTTTTTCTTGCTTATTGTCTTTTCTGTGCTTTGTTGGGTCACGTCTTGTTGGGTCTATTTGAGAGCAGCACCAAATATGAGCATCATTGTAAAATCATTCAAGAGTTCTATGATTTGTTTCATAGTGTTGATAATTCGATCAATGCCATCAATATCAAAAAACTCACAAGAATTTGTTCTTGTTAACTAGAGCACATGGTCATGATTGTCTTAGGTATACAACTTCTTTGTAACTTTTTTCTGCATTATTTTATCATTTGTAGCTACATGAAATATTATCTTGGCTTTCAAATCTTACTCACGAGCACCCTTTTGCTTCTGTTGCAAGTGGGTTTTGTCTTATTACAAGTGAAGCTTTTTTCTTTCTCGCCTCTTCTCCCTCCTATTGTACTTCTTCTCCAATCATGTGGGGTGCTACTATGTCATTTGTTATTTTCTCCTTATTAGTATATTTGAGCTTTGCTCTCACCACCATTCGTGTTCTACATAGATGATGTGCTAATATTAATGAGTTGGAACCCATTGAGTATCTGTGCATGAGAGCTTATTAAAAGTGATGGGAACATTGTTAGTGTGTGTCGTTTTGTGGTGCATGCAAGTGTCATTGCTTAAGATATGGTAGCGGCAATCAACATTACCATTTTGATGACTATCTGTAGTGATTGCTCTTTTTTGCTCCAAAATGGTAACATAAAGAAGTAAAGAAGAGAGAGACAACTATTTGATCTCATCCATGCTCATTGCCATGTTTTCACTAGGCATGAGCTGCACTATGTTACCTCCTTAGTTTGTCACATGAGGAATCTCTCATTTTTTTATTGGACGAGAGCTACATGCGAGAGATTTGGTGTTTTGATTGGACAGGAGCTAGTGCATAGGGACTTGTTTGTTGGTTTTAACTAAGGAGATGACTAGAACGAGGACATGGAGTTGTTATTTTATCTTGCTTTCACCCAAGAGAGTATGTTATTCGCATGTGAAGGAGTTTGCTTTTGAAGGTCAACAACGTGCTTTGCACAAAGTGATGCTAGCGAGATCATTGCAGTAACAAACTACAACCTTGCAAGTGGAGGTAGTGACAACATGGACTGATGTGCACAAGGCAATGAAGTTATCATCGAGATCATGATGGCAATGATCTATAGCTATGAAGATGGACGGGGGTGGCAAAGTGGGCAAGTGTAGGTGCACTCACAAACAAGCTACAAGTGTGTGTGTGTCCGCGGGGGGGGTGGGGGGGGGTGTGTGTTGTGTGGAGTGGGTGGGTGGGGGAGGTTGAGGTGGGGTGAGATGTTCTTTTATAGGGATAGTTTGAATTTGAATCTTGTAGGCCCCATTAAAAGGGGTGGCACACATAAAATGTTTATTAGGATGCTTGCCAAGATGGATATGGTGACAAATATAATATAGAATACATGTAAAAAGGATCAGTGGAACCATAAGCTCATCAAGCCACCAAATCAAAACTACAAAAAAAGCTCTAACCCGACAAGTTCAACTTAAGGTTGGCTTGACATATGACTCACAAGCCTATTTAATATGTTAACAAGGTAAGCTCAAGGCCAAAAAAATATCCGATTGGTTGATGAACTCAACCAAGTCCCAATAAGCTTGGCTTGGAAAGGACTTAAGCTTGATAATGGTAGGCAAGCACATATGCATGTCTATGCCTATAAAATAGTTAATCATGACACAATAGTAATCAAGGAGTTAGACTCATAGAATATAATTTTTAACATTAATAGCCTACATGCTTGATAATGGTTATATGCAATTTTAAAATATATAAAAGTACCAACTCGGTTGGCGTTTGTTCACATCTCAAGAAAAAATTACATCTAGAGGTGTCTAAAAATCCAGGTTTGAGCTTAATAAAGACCTAATGTGTCCAGCACAATAGCTTATCACGTTATCAACCCAAGCTCAATCTTGATATCAAGCTCAATAGCTTAACAAGCCGAGCTTAACAACCGGTCTCTGAATTGTCCTCTTTACGGCCCTTTCTCACGGCCGCCGACTCAAATTCCACCCTAGTAATCTCTTCTTGAAAGTAGATATCAATATCTTGTGCTAATAAAACCCTACATCTTTTTTGAGAGGAACCTGTAACTTTCCACGTAATAGTATTTCGCCTAAAGAAATCATTTCTATGAAAGTCTTCTCAAAAGGTTGCTCCACAATTTCCCAATTATGGTTGCATATAGTGAAGATCATCCTAATTGCCATCAAAACATGCAGTCCAAATAATTTGGATTCAAAATGAACAAATTAAAAATGTATATCAAAATTACTAACAAAAATTCCCAATAAATATTAAACGAGGATTACAGCGTATCTGGAGAAATTTCCTTGCTAAAGACACCAAAATGTTTTACCGCATATATGAGATGCACAGAGCATGAACGATGATGTAAAGAACCTGATCTAGCCTCGAGGATATCATCCTCAATATATGAATTTCATACTCAGTTCAACTACATCCACTAAAGAAAATTTCATTAATCCACTAAATGACTAATAACAAACTCCCATAATTTATGGTAATCCAAGATGATTCTCTAAGAAATAAAAGCTCAAACTTAAAAGAGTTTCCCACATCATATGGGCATGCAGCATAAACTACAATATTACCCTGTACGAGTTCAACCAAAAGAACATCTGCTTAATAGTAGCCCCCAGGTCGTCGAGAAGTAGTTTCTGGCTGTATGGGTTCACCGGTGAACGGATCGAACTTGTATGGTTGACCAGTGAATGGATCAAACTTATATTGGGGACGTTCTGATGGATGCTCTGCAGCCAAAGATTGAATGGGATCTAATCTTGCACGGCTCCTGGGAACCACTGCAGAAGAAGGTACAGCTTCATAACCAGGAGAACGTTTCCTCAGGACTCTGACAGCAGTCCGTGAAGTGATAGGATCATGCGGAGGAGACGCATAGCGTGCCAATACTACAGTTGGCGGTGATGGATGTCTATCATCCCTGCAAAAGTAAAGCAGATATAGCGAGAATTTATTAGTATATTTGTAATATCTTTCTATGTCACATGACCCATACTATTTCATAGACAAACATGAGAAAACTCATTGTAACACATCTCCTGCATAGATTTGTTGATGCAAATCTAACTAAATGTTCCTGACAAGACCACCTGGAGATGTAGATAGATAATAGTCTAACCTAGTTGAAGCACTGGCAATACGTCTACGAACATAAGCATGTGAGAGGATTTCGGATTTCTCAATGGGGACATCCAATGAGCTCCTGGAATAATCCAGACGTGGCCTAAGTATTCCACTCCGATGACTTTGACGCTGCCATAAACAAGCATTCCATGTTAATAAATTCTCTTCCACAGGAGCAACTACTGAAACACTAAAGAGATCGATGATTTCATAACTACATAATGAGAGCAAACTTGTTTGTACCCTAGCGATTAATGATAAAAAATAACCTCCCTTATCATGTTTCGTGCCTCCTGAGAGCATAAACTGCAAGAATAAGAAGAATTTTCTTACTTCTGCGAAGGAGAAAAACAATTGTGTTGAAAAACTATAATAGTGGAAAATACCTCATCAATAACTGCTATGGCAGCTGCAACTGGGAGCTCCTTGAGACCAGATATACACTCAATATCAATCTGCCCAATGGTAAAAGGATAAATTAGAACCATGGAGAAATCAAAATTGATCATGTAGAACATTGAGAAAAATGCCATGTACGGCAAGACGGGGAATAGCAGGAATTCCTCCTGCTTGAAAAGGCTAACAAAAGTTGTTCAGGGAAGAAAAAGGTAGATGAAAGTCATACATCGTATCTAGTAGCAATCCCCTGCCGAAAAATTTGAAGTAGGCGATCTTTAACAGCCAGAGGCAAGGAAATAACAGCTTCTTCATAGGGATCCACAACCTTCAATGCCTGTAAGAAGAAAATTAGCCACTCAGCACATTATACTTCCAGCAAACTTAACTAGAATCCCTTGATTGCTTTTTACAAAAATTAAAACCCACTAGGCCAAATTAAGCCCGAAACAAAACCACTTCATAGTTAAATATGGTAAAAGTTTAAAAAATCAAAATATTGTAATATGATAGCATTTTTAGCCAGCCTGAACTGGAAAAAAAATCACGTTTTTTCCCCCAAAGTAGCACGGCAAAAACCAGTTCATATGACAATAAAAAGGAATTTAATAACACACTGGAAAAAAGTTCAGACAAAATAATGAAATTAATGCATAACTACCTAATTACAATCATTTTATCCATTTCCGTTTTACAAAAAGAATGGCATAACAGAGAGAAATAAAGGTGAACAAAGGCAAAACAATAAAGAAAATTATACCATGCCTTCAGGCTTTGGAGCCTTAGATATATACTTAACAGAAGGATCATGACGGCTGCCATTTATACTGTGGGATCCAATGTCAAATCTTCCAGTATTACTTGTCACTTCCTCACGTATTCTCTTTCTGTCTTTTTCCATGGGCTTCGCAATGGTCACCTGCCATAAAAGTTAAAAAGACACAAATAAATGTATAGAGACCGCTAGGATAAATGGGATCAATACCCATACAAAATTTTCCTATACCTGAATCTGGAAACTTGGGCCTCCACCTGGCGCCTGGATTGTCTTCCCATCCAATTTTCTGATTGCATCATCTAGTTCCTACAAGTGAGATTGAAAGAACATCTTTATCCGAAGCTGTGATTCATGAAATTTTGCAAGAACACATTTTCCTCAAATAGAAAAATATGCATCATGAAGGGTTAGTTTCAAAACTAACTGATGCAAACTGGAACACACCAACCTTACAAAAGTCAAACAGAAAAAGATGAACAGAAAAATGAACAGATGATCATGGCCACATAATATGCAGACATCCAAAACTGACCAGACAGCCATAAAATCAATCTCAAATTTGATGTGATAGTACATGGCTCTAAAAACAATGCCAATTAATCAATTCACAATCACAGAGATTGGTAGCTCAGCAAAAAAAAAAAATCACACAGTGGCCAAGTATACGCATGTATGTCAAAATGCAGGTGGACTTACTGAACGCCTAGCGAAGTGGACAAACCCTACAGGGAAGTGGCCTTTCCTGGATATTGCCACTTTCTCCAACTGAAAGCATATATGCATTGTAAGCGAAATTCCAGACACAATCAAAAGTATGTAAGAAGAAAACTTCCTCCTTGCCTTTCCAAAATGCTCAAATAGGCCCCTCAAATACTCCTCATCTGCATCAGCTGGAAGGTTTCCAACGAAAGCAACTTTTATCTAGAACAGTAAGCAAGAATGGCTAAATGAGGAAAACTATTTACATTGTATGTAAACAGATCAAAAACAAAATGATCTAGCTAAAAGCCACTACCTTAGACAACTCCTCAGGATCAAGTTCAGGTTCTTTCTCAGCCCACTCTACAGCAGAATGTACATCACCAAGAAAAAAATCAGGTTCTGAAGCAAGCCGATATGCCCGTGCCGCAGCCTGAGATTTAGTTTTAGGAGGCAGGCCAAAAGTATAATTCTAAGATGATGTACTATGGAACTTACAAGGTGTGATGGTGGGATCATAAATAACCAGTGAAGTCTCAAAATATTGCAAAAGTAAACATAACTAAAAAAAGTGATCATAGTCAGTTGAAAGGAGCAGGATCCTGGAGATGATCGATGAAGAACAGCAGCAATGATGAATTGATCAAACTATCACAAGTCAATACCAGCATCAATTCCTGGATTTGATGCCCATAATGCAAAGTCTCTAAATTGTAATGTGACAAATGAGTCAAGATGATGAATGTGAACAATCTCCTGGCACAAAGCTAAGCACCAAGAGATTTGGAATTTGTCCAGGAATGATATTCACTCTATCCATTATATTAATTCTCTAGATCAGATGATAAGCATTTCAGATCACATGAAAAACGATATATTCATAATGTTCAATTGACAGACATGTCAAACTTGACAATGAAAGGTGATATTTCCGTGATTATGGAGGTTTAAAATAGTTGCAATGAATAGTAAATAACTTTTTGTTGCAATGTCAATATGATTCGACAACAGATGTCTTCCCAGATATGAATGATAACAAGGACGAAAAAAAACCTTAAGGTCCACAAGGACATAAGAGAAAGCACTTCAACCATATGATAGTAGAGGTGATTTGCTGGACATACTAAAATTGCCTGCTCAAATCAAATCAAGCATCCTCATGATGAGCTAGCATTATGCATTCCGCAAGGTCCTCTCAAATATTCTCTTTATCTCAAAGATGTGATTATGCCATATTACCATAATATTGCAAAAGCTTTTTTTCATGAAATATTAGATGTTCTTGGCTAGGAACAGTGTCTCAGTGCTGAAAAGACCTGTCAGCGAATCAGTCATTCAATACAATCGCAGGGCAGCATAAAGTCAAAGATTAGTGTACGATGACACTAATACCTTTAAAATCTTGATGGCATTCCCATTATTCTGCAGATTAGTTAATAAATGCCAGTCTCCAGACATTGCTTAAATTATGTTCAGTAGGGATAATTAATGCACCCAAAATGTACACATTGAAGCCATGTAACAATATGGTTTTGGGTGGGTAGGTTCGTTGGATCTCCAGGCTCTATCAAAAAGATTGCAAGCAGAAGGGTGGAGATGAGTGAGATGCAATGATTGATCAAAATCAAAACATCAAAATCACGAGCTATACTTGCAGCGTTGCTCTTTTGATGGTAGAATCCAATATCAATGTTGCACAATTTAATTCTCAGCTTTTGGATCAAACCTTAAATTTAAACAATATGCCAACGTGGACGCAGCAGACAGCAGGAAGAAGATCCGTGGAATACATTGGAGCTTCTAATTGACCATATAATTTCACAAAAGGGCAACATAAATTTTTTTCCAAAAAAGAAAGGGCAACATAGATGGTGTTAGATGGGTGCAAACAACTATTAAGATTCTTACTGAAGACATGATAAAATAAACAAGTACACTAAAATGGGTCCTCAAGGAATTTACTACATTCGCAAGGAAGATCCTTGAGCGAGAACCAAAAGGACAGTAAAAGTTTAGGGAAAAAAACGAGAGAATTCCTTTGAGAGAGAGAGAGAGAGAATTAGAGTTAAAAGTAAGAGAAGTCATATCAAATGCTTATGAAACAAGATGCAGAATGTAGGAAAGAAGGCCGGTCTAGACCCCCAAGGCAAATTTTCCTATAGCCATAATTATAAATCTTGAGGATGGATGATGCCAGACTATTGCTGTCAAAACAAACCGTAACAACCAATCAAAATGGTGATCCAAGAGGGCCCCCGAAGCATGCATTTGGAACTTGATGCACAAGAGATACAAGCATCAGCAGATCAATACGTCACAAGCTAATATATTTGTTAGATCAAGAACCTTGACACGTGATGTTGTTTGGATACTAAAATATCAATTGTAAAGCTTGATCCTTCAAAGGAAAAGGGGCCCCAACTAATGCCATCAGCTGGTAATAAACAAATAATCAACACGTAATTTGCCAAACTACCTAAGTTTGAATCACAAAATTCAACAAAGGGCAATGGCAAGCATTATACAACTCCCTACACCATTATAACCAACATTGTTAAAACTTGACAAATATAGTTGAGACCGTTCAAGATTGTGCAATCCCTACATTAATTGGATAATTCTAAGCACCCAGAAAGAAGGATATTTTGAAGTATGCAAGGTTCCTTGTCAAAAAATTATGCTAACAGGGCTATTCTGACTCAAAGGCAAGGTTTTCAGAATACGCACCTTTGTCAGCAAGTACAATTGAGAAACCCAAGAATGGCACATGGACCATTGAAATTTGATGTTATCAAGGTGATTGTCATGCTTGCTGTTTAGAGAGAAATGAAAAGGATTGCTATAGCTCTTACGAAGGCTACATTTGCCGGTGGAATAAGAGTTATCCCACAATAAAGTACTGTAGGGATAAATAGAGTAGGGTGTTTATTTGAGTGGTGAAATAAGTGATGAAATAAAATGATTGATATAATGATGTGATAGTAGCAAATGATTTTTTAATATTATGATATGAGTGTGAGTAAATTGATGTGATATATTGAATGTATTTTAATGGGTATATTATGTTAGAGTCCATATTTTAATATATATCGGTGTTGATATAATATAATGAGATAGTTTGATGAAGTGGGATAAATTGTATTCCTTGATTTTAAATTTAATTCCTTTGATATTCCTTTGACAGAGGAATAGCCGGTTATCCCTCTACCAAACAGAGCTTAAGAAAAATTACATGCAATCAGCCCATATTTCAAGTAATAGCCAAGAAATATCAGAGATGAGTCATGAACTCTTCCTTTTCTGCTGAAGACAGGGATGAATAGTTGCAACTTGTTATATAGCATGCCCACAACTACTCAAATTCCAAAATCACTTTCTTGGCCGGCAAAAGAAAAAAAGACCTCACAGGTACAATTATTTCCGCTATCTACTAGGCATGCCATGACTTCCAAGGATCCTCACATTGCCAATAAGTTTATCATTGGCAGCTTGACCTAACAATGACTTGTACATTTAATCTCATTGTTTTAAGAATTAATAATGGCATTAATGGCAACTGACAAAGTAAAAATGTCCATACAGAGACTGTAAGTTTGATTGCGGCCATTCAGGGATAGAGAATGAAACAAATGGTGGTAGATATATGGCATGATGTCCCACCCTTAAAGACGGAAAAGTTACGAAATTCCCGGCCTGATTTCATAGATAGGGTGTAAACATTAGCAGATGTAGGATTAACAAAGCTAATATCTCCAGAGAAAAATTCCAGACATCTGAGCTCTTAAGTCAAATGAACCATCTTTCAGAATATGATTCTGCACAGTAAAGCAGGTCAGACGTGTGTGGTATCAGCTTTGCATTCATGAGCATAAATGATAATTGATTAATTTGCTGGATGTGTAGGCATCTTGCCCCTATTTAAACTATAGTAAAAAACTTTAGAATGGCACCATAAGCATCTATCCATGAGGATTCTTCATTTCAAAACACCTAATCTGCAATATTTGGCACATTGAAATAGATGCGACTAGCAGTATGAAACACTGCAGAACGGATGCACATAAATAGCAATTCCTAGGTCATTGTATCACCAGCTTCAGCAAGTAAGATATGTTTGAACTGCTACATAATTAGAGAATTGAGTATGATAAAGCACTTTACCTCAGAAATCCCCCCCGTGCATGTTCAGGCCAAAATGTGACCAAAGCAAGATAAATTATTAAAAAAAGTTCATGATTCGATGAGATGAACTAATATACAAATCATTGACAACCCTGATTCCGCAGCATTAGTTACTAGATCCAATAGAAAAAAGATTGTCAAAGCAACTGTATCTGGTACAAAGTTAATGAAACTGGGAGGGTACAAAGCATCTCTCATTTATGAGTGATATTGCAGTAAATTAACTGCTGATGAAGTCAGATCTTGTCTGCAGAAGAGATTGAATAGAACTATAGTGATTTGGACAGAACTATAGTGATTTGGACATCAGTAGCGTATAAACCTATGTGACTCATCATTGAACAAGACATAAAAAGATGATGACTGAAAATATCATGTTGAACTGAGATCTTGGTAAATATACAGCATAGCACACTGATATTTCACCATACCACTCCCAAATTTCTAATATAGTTAACTTTGTGTTTCACAAAATAGAACTAGCCGATCACAATGGAATAACAGGCATCATAGTTGGAATGTTTTCCTGAAGCAAAGGGTGATCAATGCCTAAATCGATGTTGTGAGGTTTGCAGTCAGCCAACTAAGAATAGCCCAGTCATTGTTACAAGTGATGCACCAACAAAATGATTAGCAATAGCAATCACACACTATAACAGCAAAAGTCAAGATTCTAATAGGGAGCTGTCTTTTTATTAATGCCAGGAAAGGATAAGGAAGATTGGAAATGATCTCTTTATTGGTCCGTCAGTCATCAGGAAAGCAAGGTAAGCAGAGTGAAGACCAATACCATGTCCAGGAGACAAGATTGAGTATGTATACATCATTTCTCATTCATTATGGCAGTTGTTAACTTTCAAAAGTGAATCCATATTGTTTTTAATACTACCATACCTGTTATGTAATTAGAATTGTAGGAATTTCTGATTATAATTTCCATGAGTTTCAAGAAACATGAACACAGACCACATCGCATCTCGTCTGAGATTTGCTCTTTGTGCAAAAGAGACCTGCTATGTCAGTACGAGCAGAAGTTGTACTCCCCACCCTCAAAGATCCAATCTTCTCTATGTTTTTCCCTCCTTCAAAAGAGAGATCGTCCTGTCCTCTACCCCATGAAGAGACAAAATGTCCCTGAATTTGGTTTCTAGAATACATCTTGGATGAGTATGGTAGTTCATATTACAACAGCTATAAACAATATCTTGTTCCTATTAAGAAAACATCCCCTTTTTCTTCGAGGATCCAGTACAAAAATTGGTGCTTGTTTTTTACATTGTTGACCTTAGCAACTGGAGGCTTTTGGGGAAGACCCATGTGGGGTACCTTTTGGGTGTGGGATGCTTCTGCAAGCGGTTAAGTGCAAACAAAGAAAATTCAAACAAACGGATTGAAACTCACTAATAAGAAAAGCGAGAAAAACAAAGCAATGCCAAGAGCTCCGTCAATCCATTGTTCATCGATTGAAAAAGTTCTGACATCAGAGGGGCCAGAGGGGACGACTGGGGGCAATCGCTGTGAATGCATATTTTTTCCTTCTTGCAAACCTCACCTAGGACCACAAATGAAATACGATCAAGTTCTAATTGTGCATGTGGACTCTTCTTTCATAATCAAATCTGCTAAACCTTATTTAGTCACTCCATGAACAACATTTCATGGTTATTATGGGGAAAACCTTTACAGAGGGACTACATTAATTACATTTATATATGAAAAATCAAGATCTGGTGACATCACACACGGTCTTCCAAAAGCAGCGATTGATTCCATATCTAGAAGGTTGCTTTGTGGGGACTCATCCCTTCCCACAACAACAACTTTGTTGTCTTGGGGAGCCATGAAACTTGCTTCCTCTCAAGAATGGTCATCAATACTCCTTTTGGAGAGACTCGATCTAATTCTCTGAACAAGAGGAATTTCATGCTTCCTTCGGATCCGCCCTATCTCATGATCGAGCTTGTTTAGGTAAGATGTTGCCTAATAGGGCTGATAGTAGTACAATGTGTGGGACAAAGTCTGGGCCCTTCTCACCTCCTACAAGTCATCCAGGTCCATCCAAACCGGTGCATTAGAATTGTAGGAATTTCTTATTATAATTTCCATATGAATTTCAAGAAACGTTTCTTTCCATTGCCAACTACCCATAAGGGGCAGGTACTATCCATCCTTATGAGGGAAATTCTTCTAACAAAGAAAAAAAGAACTGTTCATGATTTCACTGAGATCAGATTTTTTTTTTTTTTCGAAACAGAACTGAGATTGGATTTTGCAGCAAAGTGCCCAGCAGAATTTGATTCTGAAAAATAATTCAATCTGAAATGGCATGCAGTAAGACTTGGTAAATATTTGACGACAGATCGGATGTTGAGTAGGGAATGATGAGAGAGCCATGGCAATGTCAAAGCAGATTGGACAAAGATTATTTTCAGAGAGGAGAGCCAGTTATTGGAATTATCCCATAATAATAGAATTCAAGAAGAGGGTCAAAGTTTTTCTACAAAAGACCAGGCAACTCAAGTGTCAAGACAGAGAACCCAAGGCTGAGAATGTAAATTTTTCTATCATCATCAACCTGTCATCACCTGCAAAACAAGGAGATGAGGAGGGCAAAAAATATTATCTATCAAGTATTCCCCCTCAACATGGCATTGCTTAAAAAAAAGCAAAATGCAAAATTACATCAAGAATGGTTCGAAGGATAAAGAGAATTCATAAGGAAAGCAATGCAATTCACTTGCAGAACAAAGGCAAAATTTTGTGTCAAGATAATATACCATGTACACTTTCAAAAAAGAATAGTATAACATGTAGCAAGCACACAGGTTGCAGGATAAATAATATTAGTAGTCTAGCAGCTAAAAGTATATAGCAGCAAAACTATCAAAAGAATCGTACTGCATGAGAGGAAAACTGCACAAATGCAAATCCCCGGTTCAGGCGTTTTCTTCCAGCTTCAGTTCCTTCAATAGTTGAAGGAAAGGCAAGATCAACTGATAGAACATCCTTGAAAGCCTAAGGAACAAATGAACAAAAAAGAGGAGTAGCAGATAAGCATCCTATTACCCAACTATTTCACAGTATTTTTTTACTTACAGAGAAAATCACGCTATTGTCCTTACCTCACGAACCAATTGATCAAACTCTCTAGAGCTCCAAGCTGTAATTAGAATTCAAATAAATGAATAGGAGAAATGGGAATTTCAAGCTGCTAAAAACATGTAAAAGAGAGAAAGGAAGACTGCAGCCCAATTTCATAGAACAAGGTTGAGAACAAAATTCTGTGCAACCTTTGCAGAGATTCCCAAAGAATAAGGTGTCCTGATCTGACGAAAGAGCAACACCAATCTTTTTCCCATTTAGCTGAAATGAAAGGCAACATTATCTGTCATTGAATAAAGTGACCATCATAATTCAAGGGAAAAAATGCCTTTCAAGGAAAAAAAAATAATTCAAGAAAATGGCCAAAAAGAATGCCGTAAATAAGGTCAAGGTTTCCAATTTTCAATATAGCCCTTTCAAAAAAATTCAAGGTGGCAGGAATAAAATGCGAAGACAAAGCAAAGACCAAGATCACACAGCCAACAAAATTCTTTTTTCACAAAGTGAATATGTATAGGCAAATTCTGGAACAAAAAAATGGGGTTATCCCATGTGTGCAAACTTTGTTTTGGAGGTGCGTGCACCTAGGTTAATGGAGGTGGTTTTGCAAAGAACCAATAATGTCTGTAGAAAACTTTCGTAAAACTTAAGATGCAATCAGAGCTAATTAGATTATACATTCTATAAATAGATATAAGAATTAGTTGATAATACAAGAACAAAGTTCATATTACAAAAAAAAAATGAAAAATAATAATTAACGAACTAAAATGTGCTACATGTGTAATTGTAATTCAAGTAATGACAAGAAACTACTTGTAATACAAACTTATATTATAAGTATTCTTTGTAATATAAGTGTTAAAATTTGTATTACCAATGAAAATTAACTTGTAATATATGCGAAAACTTATATTACAAAGTGAGATAAGTTGTAATACAACATCATTACAAAACACGTTTTAATAGAAACCCAACCATGTGGCAGCATCTCAAGGCCCACAAGGCCAACGGTTTTAGTGGTCTAAGGGACCAAAAGTGGAGCCTTTACTTAATTATTAAGTCTAGCTATTTTTAGTAAAGTTGTTTTTAGAAAATGTCTGGGATTTGTTTTAATTAGGAGATAAGATCTTTCCTAATGAGATAAGATCTTTTCTCAGTAGGAATAGAATCTTTTGTTACTATTTTTTAGGGATATGTTCTCTTTATAAATAGAGAGCCTTCCTAACTTTTCTAAATTGAGCAATACAATTATTTCCAAACATCCAAAGAGGCTCCTCTCCTCTCTCTCTCCCACCTGCGCCCACTTAGGCCACAATGGCCACCATCCAGCCAGCCACCAAGCTACACGGTGGTGTTCCTCCACGCCTCCAGGCCACACATGCGTAATCCCCCTCACGTGGACTATTTTTCCCACGCACTTAGAGTCTCTACGCTCCAATATTTTGTCAATTCTTGATATGGTATCAAACCCTTCAATCTAGGCTCCTTATGCATATGGGTATCCTGACCACATGGTGGTTCTCGCATCCAAGAAAATCTTCCTCGACAAATCTGACGCCTTATGCGGAGAAGGAAGATTGTAGAAGATGACAAAAGCCTTTGTTGTGGTTACCAACACCTCGTTGGGCTCAGGAGAAAAGAAGGTGAAGTTCGAGGTCCAGAAAAGAGGATATTTATCAGAACAAATATCAAGTCATATGGCAACTTTGTATTCGATTTTTTTACCCTTCAAAAGAAGAGGTTTTATCGAAACAAAGGGTACAAAATACATCAAGTAAGCAGAGAACAAGCACCACGGCGATTACTTCGACTCCAACTCAAGAAGAAGAGGAACAATGTAGTTTCTAAAAGAGCACCACAACTGTATCGACTTCTCCACTTTCTCTTGGTGACCTTAACTCGAAGAAAAATCGAGGGTCTTCTTTGGCTCACAAGCAAGGCACCATACTTTTTTAGGAGACACGTGGAACCCTCTAACACATCAGGGAACGCCGACATGTAGAGCTCGACTCTCGAGCGTAGAAGAAGAGGCACGAAGATCATCCTCAACTCATCAAGAGAAGAACGATGTAGCAATATCAAGTTCGGCAAGCCACCGTCCTCCCGGCCTTCGACTTGAGGGGGAGTGCTAGGAACAAAACCCAGCACGTGGCAGCCAGCAGGCCACGTGGCAAGTGTCATGTGGCAACATCTCAAGGCCCATAGGGGGCCAACAGTTTTGGTGGTCTAAAGGGCCAAAATTAGATCTTTACTTAATTGTAAAGTTTAACTATTTTTAGTAAAGTTGTTTTTAGGAAATATATTTGGGATTTGTTTTAATTAAGAGATAAGATCTTTCCTAATGAAATAAAATCTTCTCTCAATATGGATAGAATCTTTTGTTACTATTCGTAAAGATATGTTCTCTCTATAAATAGAGAGCCTTCCCAACTTTTCTAAATTGAACAATACAATTATTTCCAAACATCCAAAGAGACTCCTCTCCTCTCTCTCTCTCTTCTCTCTCTCCAACCGACACCCACCTAGGCCACCGTGGCCACCATCCAGCCAGCCACCAAGCCACATGGTGGTACTCCTCCACGCCTCCAGGCCACACATGCACAGTCCCCCTCATGTGGACTATTTTTCCCACGCACTTGGAGTATCCACATTCCAATATTTTGTCAATTCTTAACACTTACAAAAACATGTTGTAGTAGAAACAATTGTAATACAACATGAACTATAGTTATAATACAAGTCCAGAACAAGTGCACCTTTTGTAAGTTATAATAAAAACAAGTTATAATACAACATTGTAGTAGAAGTAATTGTAATACAACATGACATATAGTTGTAATACGAGTCCAAAACAAATGCACCTACTGTGAGTTCCGATAAGAAACAAGTTGTAATTCAACATCCTTGCAAATATGTTGTAGTTGAAACATTTGTAATACAACATAACATATAGTTGTAATACAAGTCCAGAACAATGATTCAGTTGAGGAATATTCCATATACATATTATCCATAAATAATATAATAAATATGATTAGATAATTCCATAGATAATAGGTGGTTTTAAGCTCATGACCAAAACCATTACATAATGTCTGCGAGTACAATTTGACAGCCATAAATATGAACTTATTTGGTGGGCAATTATGTACACAATGCTCAATGGATACATTTCATATATATAGCTTCACTGCCTTAATTACTAGGTTACGCTGTTGCAACCGATTAAATAGCATTACACAAGTTACTTGTTCTGTGAAGTTGGGTTATAAATATCACAATACATCATAGTATCTCAAAATGAATCCACTCTGCAATGAAATTTCAAATCTCTCTCAAAAAAAAATCCAAATTCTCACATTAAGTGTCCTCTAAACATTTTTTTCTTGAAAGATGCTGATTCCCTCTACCTCTCCAAACAAGCTCCAAACATAGCTGGACCTTGCAGGATGGAATTCTTCCTGCCAGATCCACAACCTTTTCAAGGGTCCAGAATGCCTCCAAAATCCCAGTTTCCAGTCATGTGCTGAAATATTCCATGGCAAGGCAACTGTTGTGCGGAAGACAGCTAAGCAACAGTTGATACAAATCTTCATTCACAGCCCCATAGAAGATGCAAGCCAACTCTACAAGTCCAAACAGCATCCTACAAAGCTTTTTTTTTTTTATCAAAAATCCTCCACTGTATAAGAGAGAAATGAATTTTTGTTTTAACTTTAGAAGGGAGTTTGCATTCAAAAGGCATGCAAAGCAATAAGCACTTGCACATAATGCCTGTGAATAATTGAATGATTTAATTATCTTCTGTATCATTGTCCCATCACCTTGCCATCTCTCCTTCTCCCATTTGTTCGAATGATCCAGGTTCATACACAAGTCCTACAAATATGCAAGTAGCTTGAGGTATTTAAAATCACAATGTTTGGCATCCCTCTACACTATATGCCCAAAGTTTTTCATCTTCAGACATGTCACTCTCAATCGATATTTCTTACAGATCCACCCTACTCCATATGCGTAAAAAGGTAATAGGGATCTAACTTAAGTTTGAGTAGTGAACATACAAAAGCAAAAGCACCAGCCATTCCCTAACATCAGCTGCATGTTAGCCTTTATCTCCATCTCAGTTTATATTCCTTTTAAAATGTGTGATTGACAACTAGAGCACTGAAATTAGAAACAATGAACCCAAGTGCTCTGCATTGCCCCGTGTCAGGTGAACCTACATTTCCATCACATTTGTCCATTCCAAGTGTGAGCTCCATCCCTCCCCCAAGAATATATACGCCACATCCCCTCTTGTGTTTCCCTTGGTAATGCTCAAAGATTAGAAAAACCAGGCAGCCATTGAGCATTTTTTCCAGATTAGTGCCAGGTAGCCAAACTAAGCAATCATTTAGAATCTCAACAATCAAAAAAGCAAATACATTGAGAAATTATATATAAAGACTGCAAGAACAGAAGATATTAATAGTCATTGAAATGATCTGGACATTTGAAGCAGGGTCCAACCAGCCACATGGATAGCCTAGCAAGAGTGGCAGGCAAAGAAGTGCTAGACAAGAATTTATATATAGGAAAGTGCATACGTTAAAAAGATGCATTTTTGTATTTTAGACATCAGATTTAACCCACAAGGAAGATAGCTTGCAAATTTTGATATGCAAATCTAAGAAAATAGTCCACACATTGCAAAAGATTGATGACTTCTTGGAAGGGGACAAGGGTTGTTAATTTCGTCATATTTCCATTCATTATTTCATTTCCATGATTTTTACTTAGTTTCCCAGATGGGTACAAAACTAACTAACTTGTTATCAGAGCCACATTGACACAAAAATGAAAGATCTCCATTGGAAATTGTTCTTTCTTACCATGTAACCATCTTTGCCCTTTATTGCTTTATGAGCAGCCTCTTTAGAGGAATAGCGCACGAAGCAGTATCCCTTAATCAAACAAAGAAAGCTTGTCAATGGTCAATATATAACTAAAACATCTGGTTGAGAAAATATATTAGAATGTGTTCTACAACAAACAGCATGAGGTTAAATCAAAAGAGAGAAGTACAACCTTTGAGATTCCATTCAGGTCCTTCATCAGACGCAGCTCCTGAATTTCTCCATACGCAGAAAACAACTGAAAAAGAAATCCATACAAATAAGAAAAAGATAACATGGATATACGCACTAATCAAATGAAAACCATAAAAGGCTGTTGGTAAGGGGCAAGTCATAAGCACAGGCAGAAAAGTGGAGGGTACTTGGTTGTATTCCATTCACTGAAAGCCTTAAAATACTATAGCCAGTGACAGTAACTACTAAAGCTTTTTTTAAAAAAAAAAAGTAACTACTAATGCATAAAACTGGCATTTGTTTTTTGGATGAGAGTAAACTATGCATTTTTCCTTCCCAGATGACTTAAAAGTGGCAAAATCAACTATATTATGGGGGGTAAAGAGCAGCAGAAAGGAGAATGCCAACCAATTTCCAACTCAGAGACCAGGATTCAATGTTCTTTCTTTACCTCAGAGTTTAACTGGAAATCTTAAGAAATATTTAGTTCTTTTTGGGCTAATTAACCCATCAAATACACTGGATGCAACTTTCAAGTTACAAAGGGAAAGCACATTTCTAAAATCTAAAGGAAAGATTCCACTTATTGTTCTTGAAAACTATCTTTGAGCATATATGTTTTTGACAAGGTTTAATGTTTTATATATTATCAATCTACTGAGAGAGTAGGTGTAATGAATATTCATAAATACCTTCTTCAAAATCCTCTCTATTCAATAAAAAGATAGGGAGGCATTTCGTAAATTTGTAAACTGATGGAACTTTTAAATACCACCTTTTAGGTAGATTCTACCCCAGTCAACACAAGATAGCTGGATTGCACTTTTCCATTGACCATATATTGTAGCAAAACAAGTTGCATCTTATAAATCATTGCAGTTGCATCCATAGATGTTGTTCACTTGGTCTTGAAGCCATGTACTATGCCAAATATATAATAGCCATAAACCATCCAAAACATTGTCAATCCCTTTGAGTTCTTTGTATCACAAGTATGCTATTCACCATTGAAATAAGTATTACGTACCATCCAGTTTTAAATTTTTTTTGAAAAGTAAAGAGGGATTAACAAGGGATGCTAACCCCTCCAATTCATTACAATGAAGAGCCATATAGTCCAGATGTTATAAAGAGAGTTGAAACGATAAATTACACCATCCAAATGTACACTCTCTTGCCTGAAGATAACACCACTGCTTTCTAACCACAACAACAAAATAATATAGAAGCTCTCCCAAAAAGGTCATTGACATTTGGCCCATCTAGAGCACAACCATTCTCCTAGAAATCATGTAATCAGGAAAGGCAAAAAGGCCAAGTACCTGAGTGCATCCACCATTCTCTCTAATGAAGGAGCAAGAGAAAAAGAGGTGGTCTGTATCCTCAGCAAGCATGCAACAAAGGGCACAAGCGGCATCAGCATCAAGCAACCATCTGCTTCTAAGTGTCCAAGTTAGGATCCTTTTTCTTGTCAACAACCACAAGAAGAACCTGACCTTGAGAGGCTATTGTATTCTCCAAATCTGCCAGCAGTCGCTGCTCATAATAAGATCATTGAGAGGTTGGCCAGTTATAAAATGGCAGTAGGCTTTCTTCACCGTGAAATTGCCCTATTTCCAAGTGCAGCCAACTCTATAGGCAAACGTCCTGTAACACCTGTAATGTGAGGATGAGCTCCTCCCCCCTTGCATCAAAAAGATAGGGAGGCAAAGCACGCACCCATAGTCCACCCTCAAAACAATATGGCTCAAAAGTTTCAATTTCCAAAGCTAAAGCTATCAACTTCGGATAGACATATGCTATAACCCCAAAAGAACACCAGCAATCAGACTAGAAATGGAGTCCCTGAGCATCACCAAGAGAACTCCTATAGTGCAGCTGGACTTTCCTGAAGAGCTTAAGGAGTCCCTTTCAAAGATATGAAGTACAAAGAGTGGTCCTTCTTCTCACCTCCCAGTCAATATTATCACTGTAAGAGTTATAGATGGTTCTTTATATATAGGCATCTCAGTAATGAGGAGTAAGATCCATTTCATAAGCAAGGCATCGTTCATCGCAATGAAATTAAGGACACCAATCCTCCAAGCCTCTTTAGTTTACATACATCTTTCCATGCTGCCAAAGATAGTGAATCATCCCCAAAGGCAGAGGCAGAGGCCCAAAGAAACTTCCTCCAAATAGACCACCTTTATATCTTTGTCCATAAATAATATTTTGAGATGAAACCTTGGGGATTTAAATCACATCAAATAAGCATGTCATGTATCAATTTTGAAACACATATAGCCCTTGCATCAAAGGTAATCTAACTTTCAACAAATTTCTTTTTTTTTTGAGAAAAAACTTTCAACTTTCAACAATTTTCAATGGTTCAAGAATTGTCAAAAGTTAACCCACTTGATAGAGGGGATAGGAACGTCTATTTTGAATGAAATTTGGAACCCAACATCCTTCTCCCCTCTCAAGAAATGAGCCAATTCTCCTCTCCAGGCTCTTTCACTCATTGCCCCCATCACCATATATTGAGCTCTTAAATCTCCCATCTTCAAGGTGATAGAAGCTTGGTGTCTCTTCTAAATGTGCAAAAAACTCTAAAAGTGAGGCCTCAAGGTCAATATCAAATTTATGCCTCTCATTTAGCTCTAGATTTTCCCCAAGTTGTAGATTGTTTACCATAAAAAAAGGAAGTTTTTTTTCCTTCATTTGTCTATGTTAGGAGAAATAGTTGGGAGTATATCATCTATAGCTGATTCTTTCCTAGACAAATCCAAAGACCATTATTCCCCAACATAAAGACCCTAATTTCTTGTTTTTTTTTTTTTTTTTGAGAGAGAGAGAGAGAGATTTTACTTTCTTTCTAATTTATGTTCAAAATTTCAAATTTTAATAAGAAAACAGAAAAGCCCTCATTGACCACAGACAACTACATCAGACTTGTCTGAGAAGAAAATTCATCAAATATCATTTGCATCTGAATATCTAACGGTCTGGTCCTCTTCCCCCATTGATCTTATTTCTACTTTTCTATAGCTCTCATATTTGAAATGCACGTGTAAAAATGATTGAGAAACCTCCCCTTCTATCTTTCACGAAAAGACCAAAGTTTTCCGCTTACAAAATTATGCTTAAATCGCAGTTCAAGGAGAAGCTCGAAACGAAATTTCTAGCCCATACCTTTTCTGGATGCATCCAGAAAAAGAAAAAAAAAAAAAAGGAATTAACTGTATGAATTGACAGTAACTAAGAACCGTAATATGCAATGCACCTTCTCAATCATGTCTTCTGCGACAGACCGGGACAAGCCACCAACGAATAGCTCGCAACCCCTCGAACGAATCTCTGCTTAGATAATAAGCAGGAGTGAATCGACGCGTAGAATAACTAACATCACACTGATTAACAGAGTAACGGAATCTGAGGTGAACTTACCGTGTCTTCTTCCCGAACCAGAACCAGACGCCTGCAAGAGATAACGAGATTGTGAATCCGATTGTGAGGAGATGAATCGGGAAAGAACAATCCTTATGGCAATTGAACGGCCAGATGTGGATGTCATGGAGGCAAGATCGAAATGGTGAATTAGGTTTTCCAGGCGTACCTGCGCCATGCGTGAGTTCAGGGAGAGAACCCGTGAGAAGCCCTGCCACGCCAAACCCTAATTTTCGTTGTAGGGGGTAACACCGGGGGTCGAGGAGACTTTATCGGAATATTCTTTCATTTAAAATGTAGGCCCCAACTGACTTTACGTTGTTTGGAAGAAAATTATATTTTTCAAGTGAATCAAATTTGGCCACTTATCACATCCAGGTGTCAGTTGTTAATTTATCTATATCATTTTAATGATAATAGAGATCGAGACTCTTCAACATGCACGTTACCCAGAGGCTATTAGTTACAAAATTTACAATTTTTCATTATTTATCTTGTAAAAAAATCTCAAGATATAAAAAAAATTAAATAAAAGAAAATCAACCTCTTAACTCAAAAGATCTAGGTTGTTAATTCCATAAGCTCATGGTTTTACTTTGAAGTTAACTTATTAGTGAAATAAGTCTATATTATTCACGTGAAATTTGACATGTGAACCAATCAAGATATATTTAAGTTTTATCTATCGAGTTGATCTAATTTGAATGTCTCTTATATACAAACTACATGAGATATGGATTTAAGTGGGAGGTTAAACTTTAGTGGTGTTTAAATTTTAGAAAGTAATGAGTTAGAAAAGTTGTAAGTTTATTGATGGAATAGACAATAAATTTAATGTGATAAATAAAAAACAGTGTTATTCAATGTGACTTATTTAAGCAATGAAAATTGTATTGTATCATATATTCTCAAACTTATTCCCTCAAGTACCATAAATCATCTCTAACCACCAAATACTATTTAATTTATTCCACCAATAAAAGGTTATGGCGTGCCTCTGACTTGATGTTAAATGAGTCAAGTTTAGTAACAATCCTCTATCATTACCTTCCAATTATTCCTTTACACATGATAAAAAATTATTCTAAATATTATCTTGTCTTTCTTAATAAAGACATTATAATTAAATGTGAACTCCCTTGACTCTTGATGAAAAATAGCTATGAAAAATAAAGTGAAGATATAAGGATACAAAAAGATAAATAATATCTGATGTAAATAAAAAAAAAGATGTTTATATAAGTACCTATAAAAAAATCTTTGAGGATTAAATAGATACAATTGTTATATATTTCATCATACATCATGCTTAGCAGATCCTAAATGTTTTTTACAAAGTAATGCTTAAGAGATAGAGTTTTAACCTACATAATCTATAAGAGCTAAATGACACACAAAGTGGTTGCCAGAGTGAAGAAATAAAGAGAAACATGGAAGAAAAATGGTTGAAGCGGTTGTTGTGTTGCCAATTTTGTAGAGTCAAAATGTATTCTCTAGTGGTAATAGGATTAAGCACTTCTAAATAAAATGGTTGACATATGAATTTTTCGAAATTGTGAAAGAGGTTGTCATAAAAGATCCTCGACCACTATCAGGGACACTAGATGTTGTAGCATCAATTAATAGATGAAAAATTACCATTTTTTTTAATGAAATTAAGCACCTCAATATACCCCTAAAGATTGTATTACCTTGTGAACTGAAGAGAGTTGTCCCTAGCTTTGATCATACACACGACCTTATCTCTACCCTAGCCCTCAACTCTAACCTCGCTAAGTATGCTCTTCCCCTCACAGATCTCACAGATGATGCCCATGCCCTTAGCTTTGATCCCAACCTTCACTTAGCCCACACCCTTCGCTTCGAGCTTGTTGACAAAACTCAGCTCTTGTAAACAATGCCAATTCTTAGTAGGCTACCATGGCGCGATTGAGCTTTGTTATGTTGAATACTATGTAGGTAGTGAATATGGCAGGCAAGTTGATGAAGTAGGTAGCATCTCTAAGAAAACATAGGATGCATAGTGGTTTAAATCTCCATCAACTTGGCTTATTACTACTCATTTCGGAGATAAACCATAATCAATTGCTCTCTTGCAAGTGTCCTCTCCGATGTGCATCGCCTATGGTCACACTTCTTGTGGTGGATGTGTGCAACTTGTCAAATACCTCTTAATGGATGTAGGTTAAATGATTAAGGTAATCAAGTATGATTGTAATAGTCTGACTTAATATGACATGGATAATGGGGTTCAATCTAAAAGGCAGGTTATAGGTTCATTGTACATGATTTCAAGAGAAGATTCCCTTATAAAGTAGTTAACTAAGCTAGCGGATGTAAGTTTCGATTTATGAAATCATCAATTCCCTATGTTTTGGTGTTTCCCATGAATGACATATGATCAAAGGCTTCTAACACCCTTATCACATTGTAGTATGACGACCTCTTAATCTAAACACAATATATCCATGTTGAGATGACGAATTTGATGTATACACATATGCATGTGTACGAGAATATAAGTATGTACTTCGAAGATGTGGTGTCCTTTATAATCGACGAGATAAGAGGAGCAAAGAGCTTTAGTACGTGACCATGCAATTGAGGCAGTACATGTTGCGCTTGTCCTTGTGGGTGCCATTGTGAATGCTAAAAGGGAGGAAGTAGCTTATTTGAGGAGGGGCTTCAACTATAGGGGACCCAAGTGTTCGTTGAAGTTGTTGTAGTTGCAAGAGATTATTTGGAAGGGGTTAAAGGGATGGTGAGGGATTGCCGGAAGAGGAGGAGAGGGGTTCTTTCAGCATGATGGATGGGAGTGTATGAAAGGGATGTCAAGGTTAGGGTAAGGCTTTTGAATGGGACAAAAGATATTTGGTGGAGAAGAGAAGAGGAACCCAATTCTTATTGATGAGAGTGAAAGAGAGAGAGAGAATGAATGGAGTCACGGTAAGGGGAGGGAGAAAAGGAAAGGAGAGCAAAGAGTTCTGAGGATTTACATATAGGATTTGAATAGGTGGGAAGTCGTATGATTGAAGGGATTGATACTTGGGAAAATTGTTTTGTTCTATATTTGATTCATATGCGTCTTCTGCAAGTCCAAGGTGTCTATATTTTCATGATTTTTCTCAAAGACTTGATCTATGGTTGCCAACATGTAGGGTTTGAAATTAAATGACAGTAGATGAAATGAATATTACGCGAATTTGACATAAGACAAATGATATCTTCTCACTTGTGTGAGCCATGCCCCCTAGACGTCAAGTGGAGAATCCATTTTTAAGAGAATGATACTCAAATGCAAGGGATTAAGAGTGCATTTGGCAAGAAATTGAAGTTACTAGTCAATGCTAGACAACTCTTCTTTGTTAGTGATCATTTTGGTGTGTGTTTGACACTGTAGTAATTTAAATTACCACACATGGATAAATTAAGATCAGCGGATAAAGATCAATACATAGACTCTAATCACACTATGCTGTTGATCCTAACAAATTAAACTATACATAGACATGATTCTTTGATAAGAAAGGAGAGGTAGGTTGGGGAACAAGAGCGAGAAGTTCCTAAGGTATACGGAAAGTTTATTGATATTTAATGTATGAAGGTATAAGGGATGAAAATGATAAGAATAATTTTATTTTTTAAAAGTCATTTGTCCTTAATTAACGGCAGATGAGTTATGTGTGAAAGATTAAAAAATAAAAAATGATTTTCAATGAAAGTTCATGAGTCATTTTGAAAAGTAACAATCACTTGAATATTACAAATGTTTTCAAAGAATAATGAAAGTGTTGTTTTTGACTTTGCATCATTTTTTTTCCTTAGAGTAGGGAAGCTCGAATCTGAGACCTTTCTTCACCCAAGACCAATGTCACTATTCTAAGTCATGCAAGACTTGGATTTTACAACTAAAGAACAAAGTAAGGAGAAAATCAAATTCTATTATTGCATTAGAAACGAACTTCTATATCAAGAAAAAAAAAAGTTTTGTTCATTATTTATTTCAACATTTCTTCAAATAGAGAGAATGTTATGTAATAAAGTAATATAGATGTTTTCTCTCAAAAGTCACAACTTTGCTTTTATAGACAACTTTTGCTTTTATAGATATATATTGGAAAATGGCATTTCTTTTGGACTTTTATATACAAATCCTTGCAAAAAAATATTGTGATAAGGGAAGAAAAATTCCTCTCATGGGCTTAACTAAAAGAAACCCACAATAACTTTTCAACCCAATAGTTGATCCTTGAAATCTATGGACATTATCACCCAAACAAGTAGATTGACCCCTTGTTAAGATTGATGAATAAATCACCTCTTATAGGCAAATAAATGAATAAGAGTTTGCCCATACTCAAGCATTTCACCAACCCGACTATCCATTAGATAAAAAGATTATCCACCTAAACACAGGGTAGACCCACTAACTTGGTGCATCCTCTTAAAGACCCTGCTGAATGAATTTCGTAACATAATCAGACATAAGAGGCCAGTGATTATGCAAAATAATATCATCAAAAAGCAATCTAATGGCGACAACACATTTTTCCTTAGTCATCACGAAATCAACGGAATGTGTGAGACGTACGTTGAGTAACATTTGACCATTGCAACACTCTGCCCCTTACATTTTCGAGATTACGAATTAGGGAGCAAAGTCTCGGTACATCCCCATATAAAAAAACTGAGAGTGCGATTGGAGGACATATGAAAAGATAATAGTTTTGTACTCTTCTCTCACTTACAAAAACACTTAGCAGTGTTTGTTTCACTTAACATGCCTGGAACTTAGAACAGGTTAAGTAGACCTAACATAGGCTAAAGTTATTCCACAGAAGTTATTCCACCTTCCCTGTGCAATAACTTTAACGTGTCAAAACATCCAAACAGGTTAACTCACTCATTCTACTTTTTCCTTATTCATATACTTATTCAACAAACTTATTCCCCGTACCAAACAAGACCTTAGTGAAAAACTTTGAGAGTTTAATGTCTTTATCAAATATACACCTTTTTAGGTGAAATTGGGTTACTAAACTTTATGTAGGATTGTCAAACAGGTCGGGTTGAGTTTGACCCAACTTATTTAGACCAAACCTGTTTATAAACGGGGCCGGTCGGGTCCAACCTGTTTATTAAATGGGTCTATACACTCCAACTTGAACCGGACTTGTTTACACTTGCCAAACCGGACCTGACCTGTTCAACCCCTTTAATAACAGGTTAAATGGGGTAAACGTGAGGGTTAAATGTGATAAACGTGGAGATTTTATCTCATTAATTAGGTTTATTGGGTTGAGTGGGTTAATGGGGTAAACCCGAACCCAACCCGTTTAATGTAAGCAGGTTCGAGTCGGGTTCGGGTCAATTAATTGGGTCAAGTTAGGTGAATTTGATTTTCTTTGATAGCCTTATCTTGTTCTTTGGTGTTATTGTGGATTCTTGATTGAATTCTCTCTCTACCTTAGAACCCAGAAAAATATGGAGAATAGCTAGTTATAAATATATTCTTGTTAGTACTCAAAAACCCTTGAAGACTTATAGCTTCTACGATTTGAAATGGTTTCAAGCTTAACCCAATTAGGCGGTTAATGAGAAATCAAGTCAAGTTGACTTGTGTACCTAGTTGGTCATTTATTATCACTTTGTAAATTTGTTGATAAGTCAACAAAGAAAATATATAAATATCAATAAGTTATAGCACCATTCCAAAACTTTCTTTCATTGGCAAAAAGTTTATTATATACTTTAGTTGGGGGCATATTTATTATATCACAATTTTGCATAATTTCCCTACTTATTTCATTAAGTTTTGACCATTTGTTATTTTTAATGTAAGGGAGAAAATATAAACAAAATATATCAAATATTGATCTCATATAAAAGAGCATGAAACGAGGAAATTAGCCGCGAAAGTGAATTTAAAAAATGATTATTGTGTAAGCCACTATGTAGGAGTTGCTTTTGTCAACCAGGAATAAGAATTGATCTTAGAAAAAGAATCAAAAGAGAAAGGAAAGAACTCATTTATGGGATTTCTTATCAAAAATCAAAGAAAAATCCAATTACTAATGAGATTTGGACTTTCCAAAGTAAAAAACAAAAAAAAATCATATTGAGAGGTGATGATTTTTTATAAAATCCTAATATTTTAGGATTTATAAGACTATAAATATTGTTTAGGACCTCTTATTCATTAACACATATCTCATATTTTCTTCTCCCTCTATCTCTATCCTGAGCATATGAAACCTTAGTGAATTCCCACATTTTTGTCATTGAAATCAACATTCGTGCCACCGGTTGCTTACCACTACCACGTTGATAACTTCTCCTTGCTCATTTTCTAACTTTTTCTACTGGTACTTTGATATTATTTAATATTAATATTTTTCTGGTGATTTAATTTTATTTGCATTATTTTCATAATTTCTAATTAGTAACTAGTTTGTTTCTTGATTTTCGTGCACTTCTATTTTGTTAATTTAGAATTAATGGTTAGAATTAAACATATTTCTTGTATCCTATTATAAAATTTTCACAAAAAAAAAAAAAAAGAAATCCTCGAGAACAAAAAGTTCATATTCTCAAAAAAAAAAACTCCAACTATATTTATTTATTTTATTTTAAAGAGTTCGTTGATTTTTTGATAAACAATCGCATTTTTACCCGCAACACTTTTCATCATCTTTGGAATCGTATGATTAGATACCATACTTATTAAAAAAAAAAAAAAAAGGGAAAACAAAGGGAGGAGAAATGGGGCAGACGACGCCTCAGAACACTAAATCTGTTAAGATGGATACATGACCTTATTCTTATGCTTCTTTCCCGCCAGTCGATGGACTTGGCTTGCCAGGCACCCCGCCAGCTTAACCTTGTTCCAGTGGTCGATCAGTCCCCTCAAATCGAGTTTCACTCTTCGGTTGATCGTCAGGGAGAACCGGTTCGATTACGATATGAGTTTTCTGGCAAATCTAAGCATCGGTTCAGAGCGGTTCGGAAAAATGGGTCAAACCGGAACTATATTGCCCGTCCCTGCTCCCAAATATTTGCACCGGCATTGTTATCCACTTCGGCATCTCTCGGCAGCTCTCCCAGTCCCGTCACTGCGGCGGACATGTACACCGACGACGAGGACGACGAGGTTCCTCCGCTCGCCGTAGAGATCCAAACCTCCAAGCCCCCTCCCGATCCCAACGGCTTCAACAGCAACGATCTCGATCCCTCCGTCGCCACCGTCGGCGTCACCGTCATCACCGGCTACCTCGGCGCCGGCAAGTCCACGGTATTCCGATCCCTCTCTCCCCTCTCCTCTCGTATCGTTTTCAATACAAAGACGCTTAATCGGGAACATTCAATGTGATCCCTACAGCGAAATTTTGATTCAAGGCAGCAAATGGAATTTGCGATGTTAAAAACTATTAGCCGGTGGGGCACGTTAGGGTTTACGCCTATCATCGGATCCCCGTGGAATTCCTTCCTTTGCAATTCGGGTGCGGCTGCAGTGATTGCTGAGGTATCGGAACTAGGTGGGGTGTTTCTGCCTATCATTGGAAGTAGTCTAAGCACCTGAGTTGCTTGAGTACTTGGATTCGAGAAAAGCTTAAACTTTACCAGTTCATGCTAGGTCGATTGTGAGTTGCTTACCTACTGGCTTGGGTACTTGGAAATGCCAAAATCATGACACGTGCCAGTTATAAGAGATAGACGGCACATCGTGACTCTAACGTTTTCTTGCGATCTCGTCCTACTTGTGCTTTTCTGGGGAGGAGAGAAAGATGTAGGTGGGTAGGTTTAGGATAACTAATAACATAGAATACTCTGGCATGATGATACCGGCGATAAACAAGAACTAAGAAATAGAGGGTGGGACTGAAAATGACATAAGGGTTCGCAATAGCCGAAAGTGCAACATGGAGCTTGCGTAATGGAACTGAGTAAGGGGCTTGACCTCTCTCAAGTTGGAGCATAGATGATAATTGAGCTCAACTTGCTACAAAAGATAAAATGAACTCTTCCTCACTCAGGAGTCAGGACATCTTTTGGTTGGAGTAGGTAGGAGATGATCCCAAGTAGTAACATCAATAGCAGCAGAGTGGGAGACGATCCCAAGCAATAGCTACAAGTAGATCGAGACAAGAGACGATCCCAAGCGGTAGCTAAAAGTAGACTGAGACATGAGATGATCCTAAGTAATAGCTAAAAGTAGATAGAGATGAGAGATGAGAGACGATCCCAAGCAGTAGCTAAAAGTAGACAGAGATGGGAGATGATCCTAAGCAGCAATAGTAGTAGTAGGCAAAAGTGAGACTATCTCAAGTAGTTCAGGAGATGATCCCAAGCAGGCAGTAGTAGGAGATGCGGGCCTTGCTTAAATCCCCCATCGGTCATTAGGTTTGTTCGAATGTCATGTTATAGTCTTTTGAGTCCTATTAGATTATATTAGAGTTTTTATCTTAGGTTTGAGAGCCTTGGTCAATTTTATATTCCTAGTTGGATTTTTCATGTATTTTTTTCATCTCTACCATCTATGTAAGAGAGGTCAGGTTCCTATTTCCAATAAGACACTATTTTTCTCCAATAGATGTAATATGTGCTCGATTTTGACCGAGAGAAAATCATTTAACTTGATTTTTGTCAATTTCTTTGTTTTGGGCCCTTGCTTATTCCATTCAATAAACAAAATTATATATTTTTATGCATGCTTTGAAGCATATTCATTTACATTGAATGTCCTTACTTTTTGGCACTCCTTGCACATCCTGTCTTTTTTCCTTCTACAAGATTCTCCTCTCAGGTTAAAATTTTCACAAAATCTCATGCATCATCAGTCCTTTACGAATCTATATGTGGAGAGAGGCCCATTGATATTTCCTTGAAACCAAAATGCATTAGGAGTATCCACCTATCCACACCAGGGATATCATCAAGGAGCAATGCATTATCATAGGAGACCTATGTTTGAATTTTGCAATAAATATCTCTCCTTTACGTCATGCCTATGCCATCTGGGAGTGTGCTTCCCATCAAAACATTGCCATTTTAAAAGTATGTTCTAGATGCCTTTTTTTGAAAAAAAAAGGAAACACCAGTGCTATTCCCACGGACTCAAGTTGCAAGGCTCTATTGATGGGAAGATGGCTAGATGGTTGCAAAAACAAATTAAGATTTGATGAGCATTACTAAGTGGTAAAACATGTTGATGTTGGATCTAACTTTGTATTTGTTTCAGTTAGTTAATTACATCTTGAATGCCCACCATGGGAAGAGAATTGCGGTTATACTTAATGAGTTTGGCGAGGAGATTGGTGTAGAACGAGCTATGATCAATGAAGGGGAAGAAGGGGCACTTGTCGAGGAGTGGGTGGAGCTTGCAAATGGTTGTGTTTGTTGTACTGTAAAGCACAGCCTTGTTCAGGCACTTGAGCAGCTAGTGCAGAGGAAAGACAGGTAATGCCTTTTTCTTGATCTTAGCAGTCTAATTTAATTTTCTTTAAAAAGGTAGTTTGACTCCAATTAGTTCATTGTTGGCTCTAGCTTGGCTTAGCTTATATACAACTACATGCTTTTTTTTTTTATGTTTCTGTTTTGGCCCATATTATGTATTGCTTAGGGGTATAATGTTAGTGTAATAGAAAGAAAGATTGGTGAACTGTTGTGTTGGCAATGTGTTTCATGCCTTATCCACAAGGTGAATATCTATCATTGCTTGTGATGCCACCTCTTTTCCAGTGTCCTAAAGCTTTAGCTGTAGCGGTGTAGTTTGACTTTGAAAAAAATGTTAAAGAGCCATCTAACATTGAGTATCAATCGTTTAATTATCCACCACAGTGTTATCAACAATCAAGATTTGTGCCCAAAGGGCAATTGCTATAGAGTTCATAAACCGCATTCAAGGGTAAACAAGACTAATGCTGTCTAGGTTCATCTGGGTGGGATCCCATTGCACATGCAGACGATCGAAGTGGGGGGGCTCTCTTGTCAGGATTCTTGCAATTGAAGTTGTGTCATGATGTGGGGCTTGAGGTGGAGTATCTTCGATGGGTTTGAGCATCAATGGAGCCGTTGATGTTATTATCTATCCCCTCAAGGCTCATGCTCCTTTACGTGGGTTGTTTGTGGCTAATAAAGGTGAAGGAAGTTAAGGGGAGAACTTATGCGGAGGTTGTTTATTTGTCTTTGGCACCAGCAGGCGGTCATGCGGCTTCGATGGCGGGGGTGCGTGTTTTTCGACAATTCTAGTGACTGAAGACCTCTGCGATTACTAGATGTCCTGAATTTGGAGAGGGGTTTTTGAATTGTTGCGGTGATGGCAGAGTAGATCTTAGGTCCTTTAATGGGGGTGGCGATCCCTCACGTGACCATATTGAATGCGATGAGACCTACACACCTGCACGTGACTCGGTTTGTCATTTGGATTGGGATTCAGATTGGATTTTTTGCTTGGAGGATCTAGGGACCATTCCTCGCCTTAGCGGGGCTATCCTCTTCCCGTGCTGGATGTTGCCCTGGGGGTAGTGGAGGTGAATTGTCCCCCTAAAGATGTCGGTGCTTGACTTTGGCTCGAAGGTGATGCTCGTGCTGTAGATGTGGCACCCATCTGGGATTGCGATGGGGTGGTTGTGTCCCCGACTCCTGGTAGGGATGCTGGTGGTGAAGAATGCTTGGAGTTGGGTGTTTTAGATTCAAAGTTGGAGGTGATTGTTGCAGGCGATGTTGGTATTGCTATTCCTGTTGTGCTTTTGGCTGGTGTAGAGGGTGCTGTTGTTGATTGCAGAAATCAGAGGCCTACGCAGGGTTGAAGGAGGATGTCCAGTGGTTCTTCCGGATGTGGTTCAAGAGGTTGGAAGCCTTTGGTTCAAAGATAGAAACTTATTTATTACTCTATTTATTGGAGAAAGAGAATTAGGAAACATAAGAAGCAACTTGTCAGTAATGATGTTTTCTGTGGTAATTAAGAAGCAGAAGGTAGGGTAGCCGAAGTTGTTGATGTAAAGAAGATTTTGGACAATGGTGCACAGGGGGGTTACATGTTCTCCCATGTTTAGAGTCATTTCGTGGAATGTTAAGGGCCTCCGTAACCCCATTTGTAGGACCACCTTGCACCAATATTTGGGAGAGTGGAGAGTGGATTTTGCTTTGTTACAGGAGACACACTTGGAGTCTATGGATGGCAAGTTGCCGAGGAGATTGGTGGTGATTTCCTAACTCATTTGGTCACTGTTGATGCTGCTAGGCGGTCGGGTGGTATATTGCCTGCTTGGTGTGGGGCAAATTTTGACTTGAAACATTTGTTGGCAGGAAGTTGGGTGGTTACTGCTGCCTTCACTCGACTTGCTGATGATGCTTCTTTAGTGTTGACCTTGGTCTACTGGCCAAGTGATGATGCTCATAGAGATGCTTTTTGGGAGGAGCTCAAACAAGCTGTTGTTTTTGCAGATGGAAGACCTTGGTTGGTTGGAGGAGATTTCAACGCTACTTTATCACCAGATGATAGGTTGGATGGATGGATTGATGGTACTACTTTGTCTTTTGTGGGGCTGTTGGATGAGTTGGAACTGTATGATGTGCCGACTTTGGGGGCTACCTTTACGTGGAGGAACAATTCTGGCTCCTGTTCAAGGATTGCCAGATTTCTATGTTCTGTAGGTCTAGCAAAAAAATTTCAAATGGTAGATGTAATTATTGCGGCCAAGGCCTTTCTTGGATCATACTCTAGTCTGGAGCTCCAATGAGGGTGCCTTGTCTACCACCTATTTCAAGTTTCAAAAATTTTGGTTGCTTGAGCTGGGATTTAAAGATTTTGTTAAGCAAAAGTAGGGTGAAATATATCCCTTGCCATCTGCCATGTGCATATTGGCAGCTTGGATTCAGCTTTTGCGAGTGGCTTTAATGATGTCTAAGAAAGAAATTTGGGATAGAAGGGCTTGCGTACGCACGAAGGCACTGGAGCAAGTCTCTAGGTTGGACAAGGTGGAGGACTCTAGGCTGTTAACTAATACAAGTGCATGGTGTCAGCTACAACTTATTGTTCAGACAGAGGATCATAAAATAGAGGTGGACCGGAGACAAAAGTCTAAGCAGCTTTGGTTGAAGGTGGGTGATGCAAACACTCATTTCTTCCACTTGTCAGCTAGTGCCAGACGACAGTCAAATTTTATTGCTTCCCTGCAGATTGGGGAGGAGGTGGTTACTAGTAGGAGGCGGATGGTGGAGGTGCTTGGTGGTCATTTACATGATTTTATGAGGAGGCATCCACCTCGGAGATGGCATATATCTACGTCAGATACAGTCTTGCTGAAAAACAATATGAGTGCTGAGCTGGTTAGATGGATTTTAGAAGAGGAGGTGGTTTCAGCAATGTGTGGCCTGTAGGTGAAGGGAGCATCTGGACTGGATGGCTTTCCATTTTTGTTTTACCGGAAATTTTGAGAGTTGGTGAAAGTAGATTTCATGGCAATGGTCAAAGAATTTTGTGAGGAGAATCGGGGGTTTGAGAAGTTTAATCAATTTTATTTTTTCTTGCTCTCGAAGAGGCTAAGTGCGGAGGTGATAGATGATTACAGGCCCATTGCCTTATCTAATGCAGTGTATTTGATTGTTGCCAAAGTCCTTGCAATTAGATTGCTCACCGTCCTTCCTTAATTGATTAGCCCGTTGCGGTCTACATTTATTGGTGCATGGTTTAAGAGATGGTTGCATTTGGGAGGAGTTCTAGGAGAAATTGTTTAATGTGGAAGGTCAATATCTTAAAAGCATACGACTCTATCAGCTGGTCATATTTGTGGGAGATCCTTAGGCGACGACTCTTCCTAGAGATGTGGATTTAGTGGATGAAGAGGTGTATTACGACATTACTCAGTGGATCAAGCATCTTGAAAGAGTTGTTTTAGTTTGGAGGGCCATGGATATTGTTGGTGTTGAGGTAGCGTCTGAGGATACCTTCTGGGGCTCTTTCAAAGATGGAGTCCACTCAAATACCCATGGTTGGGTGGTTGCGGCTGCTGGGTGGTTGCAGCTGCGGTGGTGTGGTCTATTTGGCTACAACATAATGCCTCTATTTTTAGAGGGGAGAGGGTGTGGAGTGAGAATGTTGGTAATGGCGCCCAGGCCTTCTTTGATATGTGGTTGATATAATTATTTTTTGATGATTAATTGAAGTGGATGACTATTGACCTCCGGTAGTTGTCTTTTTTCTCTAATTCAAAAAAAAAAAAAAGTACTTAAGCAAAATATGAAGTTTTTTTTTTTTCCTTCGTTAACTTCTCTTTTTTGGAGTGGTACAGTGTTTTTGGATTTTCCACATGAAGGGGCAGGTGCTTTTTTGCTGGGCAAGTGCATCTGATTCCTGGGTTTCTTAAGTGGAAGGGCACCTGCCTGCTAGACCATTCAACTAGAACCTTTTAGGCTAATTTGATGATCAAATGTGTGTGTCCAGTTTGTAACATTCAACTCCATGTGAATATTGTCACTTGTATGAAACTTGCATATGTGTGCTGTACCTGGACCTTCACCTAAAAGAATAGATCAGCTAATACTGTGACATTTTTTTTACCTCGAATTTTATTTGATTAAATTGACAACCTTGTTAATGATATGTGTTCTTTCACCTTGTATTTTCGTGGGAAACATCTATGCTTGCATGTTTATACACTTGTGCATTTGGCTGGCTGGTGAATTCTTATGTTGGAAATTTTGATCTTGCCTGGTCCTCTAAGTACATTTAATGCTTACAAGTGCCTCCTAAACTGTAACTTTACTCGTCCATCATTGTAAAAATGTAACTTTGCCATGCTACAGACTTGATCATATATTGATAGAGACCACAGGATTGGCCAATCCTGCCCCACTAGCTTCTATCCTTTGGTTGGACGATCAATTGGAATCAGCGATAAAACTTGACTCGATAGTTACTGTACGTTCATTTGTCTCCTGTTTTACTTATCTATTTCTGTTTTATTGGTAAAAATTATTTGTACCGATTGCTTAAAGACATTGTCTGTTGACATTCATTTAGCTATCAATCAATACTATCTCTTCTTCTTTAAGTACCACATTAATGTTTAGAAATTGAACAAATTGATGTCTATGTATGTGAATGCAAACAATAACCACCAGCTCCCTCTTGTTTTAGGAATACATTCTTCCTATTATTTCTTGTAAATACTATTTGTATGATTAATATGTGCCCTACTAGGTTGTGGATGCCAAGAATCTTCGTCAGCAGCTGGATGAGCACCGTACTTCATCTACATTTCCCGAAGCAATTAATCAGATTGCATATGCGGTATTATTTAAATTCGTTATCTATCTATCTATCTTTCTTCCTTTCGATGTATATTTGAAGCATTTTCTAAAAATAATATTTTCCTCTAATTATGTGCTCAAAGGAATGGATTTATTGATGGTACGTTTTCCATGACAGGATGTCATTATTCTAAACAAAGTTGACCTGATTTCTCCAAATGATTCTGGTTTTTTGGGATCAGAAACTCTTGAGAGCTTGAAAGAGGAAATCAGAAGCATTAATTCTCTTGCTACCATCGTTTGCTCTGTGCGTTGCCAAGTTGAACTGCAAATGATATTGGATAAGAAAGCTTATGATTCTGAGGTAGCTAAAGTGACAGTTTTTAATGCGAGATTGGTTATAAGTTTAGTGTATATGGATGCATGAGTCGCATATCCTCTTTGACTTGCAAAACCAGACCATGGATGTATAACTATTATCTCCTCTCAGCATGTCTCTCATTTTGAGAAAGTACTGGACGACAGCAAGAATATCTCTGCTAGGGAACCTCATGACAGTCGTATGAGCACTCTGTGCATCTATCAGGAGCAAAGGGTTGATCTGAATAAGGTTTGTGCAGCATTCACATGATCAAAATATCATTGTTCTTGGTCAAACGTTTCTGCCTTTAAGTCCTAACTTATCATGTCATTCTTATACCTGGCCTCCAGGACCTGGTTTTATTTAAAGGAAATTTTCTAAGAAAGATATATTGGCTTTATTCATGCCTCTTTGAATGAATGCCTCTATCCATAAATCTGCATGTTGTTTATCAAGATGAACATTTTCAGGAACAATTTCTTTATTCAATCCTTTTGTAATTTTTATCTTTAGAAGCAGAAACTCGATTCTATGGTTTGCTGTTGTGGAAAGATGATGACATGTTTTATGGGTTTGTGGCTAATGCATGATTTAGGAGCGGTATTCGAAGCGTTTATGGAATTAAGGGATGCAATTATTATTACGAAAAGATGAATGAATAATATGAATGTCCTTTGATAATTGCAGAGCATTCAAGTTGTTTCATTTACCTTTTTTTTCCCAATTATGAAAAGGCATCTTAAACTGACTGCATCAATGTAACTTTGTTTATGGTTCAAAATCTTGTTGGAATCCTGTATATGCTTCTGTTTTTGACACATTTGTCAATTGCTTGGGACAGAACTTATAATTCTTTGAATATGAACAACATTCTCCCTTTCATGTGGTCAATTATCTGACAGGTCCATCTATGGCTTGAGGAACTTCTTTGGGAGAGGAAGTCTGGTATGGATATTTATCGCTGTAAAGGGGTTTTATGTGTTCACAACTCGGACCATCTACACACCTTGCAGGTTTGCTTGTGATACAATTATCTGCTCATCAAGTGCGGTAATTGTAGAATAGATACTTTTACACCGTGCCAATTGCTATTAGAAGATTTCAAGTGTTAATGTCAATGTCATCACTACAATTTGGAAATGCACTTTTCGGTGGGACATTGAGGAAATCCTGGAATTCTGACATTGAATTTAGGTGATTTCAAACACTATAAAAAATAGCATTTTGGAGGCACGTTAAAGGCACACCTAAGAAATTCTGAATTTGACAAAATGGTTGAAAGCAAATGACATTTATGGAATTATGGTAACTTGGGACTTCATACTCAAAAAGACAAATCTGTACTTATGTTGGTTTGGTTATGGCTAAATAGACACAAATCGAATCAAGAATGCCTTATGATAAAGTGAAAAATATATAAGGGCGTGTCATAAGCAAGTTAACATATAAGAAAGGGTGATAATGCTAACAAAAGTTAACAACATGCATTGCTTATAACATCAATGATTTTGAATGAAATATGAGTTGTATGGCATGTGCCCGTCATCATTATTGTTGCTGCATCACAGATGCTATTGTTGATGTCTGTTGCTGCATTCTATAGACTGCACATACTCATCATCATCTTCCTACAAGATTTACATGCGAATATACGGTTGATGAGGAGATATTTCCTGTAATTACCAAGATATAGCCAAAACATACTGGTAACAAGTAATAAGAATGGAAACTTCTAAATAATGCAATCAACTTAACAAATTATCTTATTACAAAAAACTTAATAGCTAATTATTCTTAATGATTAATATTTTAAAAATAAATTGTGTAGCTTAAATCTATGCTTCTCTAGCTAAGATTTTAGGCTCCATTTGGTAGAGGTTTAAAGTTTAAGACCCGATAAAGTTTAAGAAGTCTTAAAGAGGGATAAGTGGATGGGTAAGAGGAGGGTTAGTGGGTATGGATGTGATATTTAAGTTGATATGTTATTATTGATTTTTATTTTTATTTGTATTGGGAGTGGGTTAGTAGGATAGATGTGATAGGTGGAAATATGTTGGTGAAGGTAAATGTGATGGGTAGGGAATAAAACCTTTGCACTATTCACCTATTGTAGCTTGTAGCCATGACACATAGGATAACCCTACGTCTAAAAACCCAACCAAACAGGACCTTAGGTCTTCCTAGGTAGAGTGTAGATCTAGATATCCAACTAATCATGTCAAGATATTTGGAGCTAGTTCCAGTTTTGGCTCCAGTTTTGTTTGTATGGGTCATAGTTTTTGGCCTACAACAAGAGTGATAACAACAAATTTGTTTCTTGCACTAAGTGAGGTTAGCTATATAGCTTCTTTCCTTTATTTAAATCTATCTTGAGCTGTTGAGTTATTTGATTATTATGTTTGGGCACTTTATTATTTTCTTTCTTTTGCGTGGTTATTATGTAATTTTCTTCCACCTCTCTATATAAAGAAAAGTAGGGTTTTAGAATAAAATAATTGTTAAATAATATGAATAAGTGAAAGCATAACATGATATCAAATCATAAATGATAAGAAAAGCTTAGGTTTACGTGGAAACCCTACTCACAAAGAGTGGGGAGAAAATCACGGGAAAAGGCCCTGATAGGGCGAGATTATTCTATTCTTCTCAAGAAATAAATAGGGGTACAATAGCCTATTTATAGGCTTCCACACACATCACACTTCATTCTACTATGTGGTACTGAGTATACCACTACAACACACCCTATCTCTCAACAATAACTTTGTTATTATTCCCAACTTGAGCCATTTCTATGCTTAAATTAAAGTAATTGAGATTATGCTTAATGGTTTCCTTTTAACACTTCTTTGGTCTTCCCAGCCTCCTCGTAGAAAGCTTAGCATCCAATTCGTGAAACGTCCTAATTGGGGCATTAACTGGCCTTTTTTGCAAATGTTCAAACTACCTTAAACATGTCTCTCTCATTTTATCCTCTATTGGTGTCACCCAAAACTTTTCATTGGCAATTTCATTAGGGATGCTTCCTTGTATGGCAACAATTACCTTAACATCTTCATTTCTGCCATAGACATCTTTTGTACAAGCCTACAATCGATAATTCAACACTTAGAATCATACATGGTAGATTTTAAAACTACTATTATATACTTCCTTTTAACTTTCAAGGAACCCTCTTGTTATATAGAATGCTAGATGCTTCCTTCCATCTCAACTACCTATATATGTGTAACATCTTTATCAATTTCTTAAACTTGTTGAAAAATAAATCCCAAGCATGTAGAATGCGCCCTGCTACAATTCTCACATCAACCTCTCCTTTGTCCTGTTTAGCACTGAATTTACATTCCATATACTCAAATATCTACCCTACATAGACAAAAGTCTTTAGTTTCCAAGGCATCTCTCTAAAGCTCAACTTTTTTGTTTATTCCATCTCTTTTTTCATCAACCAAGGTAGTGTCATCAACAAAAAGCATACACCATGGCACGTGGTGTTGAATGTGCTTCGTCAATACATCCATGACCTGAGTGGAAAATTGGGAATGATAGGAAAAACTGCAGAAAAATGGCAAAAATTTAAATCTCACTGTCATTGTGAAATTTCATCACCACGGCATCAACTTTGTTGAAACACCTCTAAGTCCCAGAGTTTCGACACACATACCATGTTGAAATGGGCCACCCATTGAAATAGGCCATCTCAATGACATTTTGGTGCATGTTGGTGAACTTGAAAATCGTCACTGTTAAAAGTCTTACATGGACTACAGTTCGTGGAATGTCAAGTAAAAGTTGTAATGTGCTTTTGTATTTCTCGTCACTTCTTATTTCTTTGTTTTTCAAATATACAATAGGAGCATCGTTTTTTTTTTGTTTTTGTTGCCAAATGGTACCAGCGGGTGAATCAAGGAAGGCCTTTTCTTTGATCTCTTTGCTTACAGCTCATGCTTTGATCTCCATCTTTTCTAAACTCACTGCTCTTGCCTTAGAAGCTTTCTTGACTGCGGGACTGAACTTTTTTGGGGGGTAAGAGGGTACAGTATACATGTGATAGCTGGATTGAAGAGAAAAAAATGGATGTCTTCTTTCTTTTTCTCTCCTTCATAGGGCTCAGACATGTCACTCTTATTCTTGAGAAACTATGACTTCATTCTTCTGAGATGGATCTTTACACATCCCCTCACCTAAGGGACTGAGAGGTGTTTCTTGTCTTTTTGTCCAAAAGGGGATATGACCTTTCCTATGATGAGAACCTCATCATGAACCCTAACTAGCACAATTTAACCTAGATATGCAAGAAAAAGCTTCTACATAGCTCAAAGAAAGGCTTAACTCAGAGAATTCTGAGTTTAAGAAGAAGACAAGTCATAAGGGGTAAAAATGCAATTTCACCAACGTAATTTGCAAACAGGGTAATTGAGGGTCCAAACACAGGTCAAACAAACCTAATAAGAAGGAAAGTGGGATGATCTGATCTAACAAGGGCTACAGCAACTCCAAGAAATTAAATGACATTCTGTAATCCTAAAACAAAATCACTCCAATTTACGAGGTTTGAGGCAGGGTAAAAATCAACTAAACCCTCTAAAATTCATAGAAAAATAATATCTACGGTTTAGAACCTTCAATTTGGCCTTAGAAACCCATTTTGACCTACATTGAGAACCATGCCCAATTAATGATTTAATTTAAGTTTTTACGTAAATTGGCCGGTCAAACATGGTCTGACCTAGAAACAAAATTCACTATTAGAATCCTTAGGTTCAATATAGTCATGCATAAAAACTTGAGCCTAAGAAGAGACCTCATTGACCGACTTTGCAATTTGGTCCTCTTCATTTACCTTTTGACCCTTAGCTTTCAAAATCCTTGCATTTTGACCCCCAACTTTCTCGTCGTTCTTTGTAGAACGGTCCCTCCTGCAAGTCTTTGCGCAGCATGGATTTAAATGCCGACGGCATGCCGTCGGCAAGGCCAATTTTGAAGAACAGCCATGCCGATATGATGTCAATGTCGAAAAACAGGCGTTTCGTGCCGCCGCCGGCAAAATGGTCACTCTCCCTCGTCCCCCTCACCTGTATAGGAACTTGGCAGGGCTGTAGGGCGTGCGGCTACCGGAGAATACCGCGGAGTAGATCGCGTCGAGATCGCACACGAGGCACACGACCTTCCTGTCGTCGCCCTCGCCGCCCGCCTTCTTCCTCTGCTGCGGCCTGCAGACGTAGGGGTTGTGGCGGTCGCTGAGGAAGTAGTTCCTCAGGGGCGGGGTGTGGAGCAGCGCCTGCAGTACGGAGTTCATGAAGCAGGTGTTGCCAAGGTTGTTGAGCCCCCGGAGGCCCCACGGGACCCCGCGGCCCGACTCGGCGGCGGCGGTGTCAGGGCACCACAGTGGGCTGGAGCAGCAGTCGAGGAGGCGCTGCTACCTGGGGGTGGGGGTCCAGGGGCGGAACTCGACCAGTCGCCTCCTCTTGGGGGGTGTGGGGGGAAGGGGGATGGAGGCGATCTGGTATTGGGAGGCGAGGAGGACGGCGGAGTCGAAGTCGGGGTCGTGACCTGGTCGCAGCAGGCGAAGTAGAAGGGCTCGACGCGGTGGACGTCGAGGGCAAGGGCGTGGGGAGGGGAGGAGGGGGACTGGTAGAGGTGGTCGGGGGCGTGGAGGGGGCAAGAGAGGCATAAGTAGAGGCGGGGTGGGGAGGAGGAGGGGGGGCAGAGGGGACAGCGGTGGGGGAGGTCGAGGTGGAGCTCGGCGCAGCCTAGGGCGGGGGGTTTGGGGCGAAGGAGAAGGTGGAGGGAGCGGAAGGGGTTGGGGGAGGAGGAGAGGAAGAGCTGAAGGTGGGGGCAGGGAGGAGGGATGGAGGGGGTGGAGGACATGGGGAGGAAGGTGGTGGTGGTGGTGGAGCCGCAGGGTCGGTGGGCCCCGCAGACATAGAGGGTGGGGAGGGAGGGCGGGGGAGGCAGGAGGGCTATTTGATTTGGGTGTAGTGGGGGCCCCACCTTGTTACGAGATGCTGTGTGCTTGTGCAGATATCCATAGGGTCGGCAAGCACTACCGATACCGTAGGATGCTTAACATATAGGGACTCCCACCAAGGGCGTGTGCTTGTGCCGATGCCGATGCAGCCCACCTTGTTAAGAAATGCCGATGCCGATGCTGTGTGCTTGCTGTAGACTGCCATTGCCATCTCTTTCGCTCCACTAATGCCAATCACGGGCATGTCTTGTTGTTAATGAGGGAGCATTGCAATAAAGAATTGGTGCGTCCTGGGATAACACGATTTGCTACAAATTACATTGCCTTGCAAAGTATTGTAGACAATAAAGTTGGATTAAAGTCAATGGTATATTCTACCAATTGGTTTGCCATGGCAGAAACTAGGACACAAGGTGGGAAGGATGCAGAGGACTTGATAAACAATTCACGATTTTGGGATGATTGTAGCCGCGTTACTCGTATTATGGAGCCCGTCGTATTAGTTTTGAAGTTGGTGGATGGAGATAAGAAACCAACGATGGGCTACATATACCAAGCACTAGAAATTATGTATGAAAAGGTGGAAGAAGCAGCGGGAAGGTCTAAAGAGCCATTCTTAAAGATAATAAGAGAATGAAGGCAAAGCATGCTATCCCACCCGCTCCACCTTGCCGATAAGTATATTTCATTATAAATTTATCTTATTCAAATAATTTTGTATTATTTTAATTATTTATCTTTTATCATAGGCTATCATTTTAACCCAAAATTTAACTATAAATACCACCTTGGCACGCGCGAAATTCTCATTCAAGCTGTGCAAAAAGTTGTTCAAAAGCTCTCTCCTACAACTGCTACGCAAATAGCGTGCATGAATGAGGTAGGCAAATTTAACTTGAAATTTGATGCTTAAATAAGATATTTGACATCTTCATGTCAACATGTTGTAGATTAAATTATTTAGAGAAAGGATGGGATCTTTTGGGAGTCATATGGCACAACAGGCTATTAAGGCCACTCATCCTGGTAATAATCGACATCCCTTTAATATTTACTAATAGTAATTTACTCTATAAAATCCAATTTTTGACTAAAATATGTTTCCCTACAGCGGAATGGTGGAATTTGTATGCAATGGAAGCTCCAAATTTATGGCAGGTGGCTGTTAAAGTGTTACCACAAACATCATCTGCTGGTGGGTGTGAAAGAAATTGGAGTACATTTAACCTTATCCATTCCAAAAGAAGAAACAAGCTTGGAATTGACAAGCTTAATGACCTTGTGTATATCCACTACAACACAAGGTTACGAATGAGGCACATTCAGGAGGGCTTTGATTTTAAAAACAAGGAAATGACCGATCCAATTGATCTGGCCTACATTTTCCGAACCGGAGATAATGTGTTAGAAAGTTGGATAAATGACATTGAAGGAGAACCTGTGATGGATGTTAGGGGAAGGTCAGATCCAGAGCTATCAAAGAAAATGGGTGCTGATGTTGAAGGACATATGGTCGGATCTGGTCGTCATACATTTCCTATAAGAGTACTGGATGAAGAGGATGAAGAACGACAGTTATCACAGTCTACTTCAACCTCAAAGGATGACTCAGATGATGGCTCAAATGCAGATGCATTTGTAATGGTAGAAGGATCTGGATCAGAAGGATCATCCAACAGAGGGAGACATGGTGGTCAAGTGCAAACTCAGGGTGCTACAGAGTATGACGAACGACACACCAATATCCATGGCGAACATATCCCAAGTCTAAGTCCACCAGCCATGGATTACGAGGGATATCCAAGTCACGATGCCTACATGGAGGATTTGAGCTCCTCAATTGGTTCCATGAGCATTAGTGATCAATTTTTTGGTTCTTCAGCACCTGGATCTGGATATGACATGGGATCATACGACACAACACGTGAGACGGGATCTTCATATGCTCAACCATTTTACCCGCAATCATTTGCACCACCACCGGCTTCATATAATTATCCATCATATTCATACGCTGAGTCTGAAAATGTTGACACTTCTGGGACTAGGACTGGGAGAGAATATTCTTACCCATATGAGTATGGTATGATCCAAAATTACTTTCCTCAGCAGTTTCAACCCCAAGCTCTCCCTCAAATGCCAAGATCAGAATCATCACAAGATGATTCTAGAACAACAGGATTCTCACAAACACGTGTAACTAATCATGCACGTGGGCAGCGTGACAGACCATACACAGATAGTAGATTTCCCCGTCTTGGGATTTTTGTTAGTATGAATGAACATGAATACAGACAGCACATAATGGATTACCAGACAATGTATTCATATATGTCTTGAAAGGATTACTGTGAATACATTCAAAGTATTCATCGACACACTAGTCAACAATGGTATCAATCAAGTGATGATAGTACCCATGATAAAGATATGCATCCAGCAAGATACTCTTGGTTCTGGTGAAATCTGTCTTTCAAGTTTCAAGTCCTGACTTCCGATATATCATACATCAAGACATTACAGTTTTAACTTTTACTTTGAAACTATACACTTTGATTATTTGATTCTTAAATTCTTTGTATTCTTCTATTATTAAATTTTCTGTATTCTTAACATGGTAAGAATATTTCATCTCGTTATTGAATTTTAACATTGTATGGTCATGTTGTATATGAATATTATGATGTAACACTCTTATTGTTACATAATCAACATTTGATTTTCTTGAAACTGATATCATTTTGACCACTTCTACCATTTTTGTCGGCATGCATCGGCATGCCCTCGGCGTGCCTCCGAAATGGCATTTTTTCGAGCCATCGAAATCATCGAAATCTGCCATCGAAAAATTGGCATTTCTCTGGCATGCCCACGAAATGCACACTTGCAATTTCATCGGCACGGCGTCGAAATCGGCATTTCGAACCTTGCTGCGCAGCACCATGCTCCGGCGACTTTGCGCGGAGCATGGCGCTGCGCAGGGAGAGGGGATCGTCCTGCAAAGTGTATGCGGAGTTCCCTGCGACGTCTGCTATTGCAGGGACTCACCCATGTTGCCTGACGACCCCCACACCTTTCGTGCGAACACGCGGAAGGTATGGGTTTCGTCTCCGACCACACTCCGGCAGGGCTTCCACGTCGCCTGCCTGCGTCCGCCTCTCCGCTACCCCCTTTTTAAGAACCGGCACTCCACGCCGGTTCAAGCAGTCTGGTCTTGACGGAGAAACCCTCACATTTCCTCTCTCCCCACTCCGACAGGAAACCCACCAGCTCCGGTGACCGCCCCTCCTCGTCGCTCTGCTGCAATACCAGCAGCAGAGTTTGCTTTGTCTCGTCTTCCTGCGTCGCGCCGCACCAAGCGCACGCCTCCCTGCCCACTTCCTCGTCGCCGCTCTCTCCCCCTGGGTTCTTCTCCAGCTCCGGCAGGTACGAGCCGGCGGCTCCGCCCTCCCCCCTTCGTCCCTGTAGGTAGGTTACATTTACTCCCCTTCTTCTCCTCTTTCTTTTCCCCACTCTATTTTACTTGATAGCCCCACGACCACGCCTGTCCACCATCACCTTCCTCACCTCCGGCCAACATCCGGTGAGTCGCCCCCGTCACTTCGCAACTCCATACGACTCGCCGATCGTCGCAAAAGCTCTGCCTCATCACACCAAACACCCTCCGCCCCTCCACTGCCACTCTACACCTCCACAACTCACCCCCTGTCACACCCACTTTTCCACCCACATGACGACCTAGGCACGTACTCCTAGGCCGCCCCGCGGCCTGTTGCACCTCGCACCACCTTCGTCGTGCCACGGCGAAGGTTTCCCTGTGGTTTGATTAGGCCGAGAGGCCCTTTTTGTGCTGGACAGGTCGGCTGCCTCGGCCGCCATTGACGATGACTTGAGAAGCTCCCAAGCGCGCTCCAGGCTTCAGAGCATCAGGATTCCAGCTGCTGCGAATTGGGGAGACTCGGGTGAAGGCAGGCAGTTGGCAAGCGAGGGGAATCGAGGCTGCAGCTGCTGAAGCAAGGCTGCAGCTGCTGAAGCAAGGCTGCGGTCTTCCTGCGGGCGCGCACGAGGAGAAGCAACAATTTAGTCCCACATCGTAAGTTCTTGAAGCGCCGCACCACTTTAAATTGTTTTTGTGTTTTTAGCCTATCGCCTCAGAACACGGGGTGAGGTCCTCTCGCCCACTCACCCTCGCCTCGTCCGTGGATTCACCTTGCGGACCTAGCGGATCCGACCCGACACTACCGAGCACACCTCGCGCACTATACACACGCCGGTGCGCCTGGTCATGGGTGCGCTATCCGACCCGTTAACTCGGCTATGGGAGAGCTTCCTGTGAGCGGTTTACAGAGAGAGAGACGTGCGGGTAGAGGGAAGGGGTTAGGTTTTGTTGTGCCTTGTGTGCAGGAACAGAGCGCAAAGGAGAAAGGCTAAGTACTTAGCCGCAGGAAGGAGAGGAGAAGTAGAAGAAGAGAGGCCGTGCAGAAGAAAAGAGAAGGAAGGAAAAGAGGAGAAGCACTGTAGCAGACTGCAGTTAAGTCGTCTGACTGCTGTATCAGACGACGGATGAGCAACCTTCAGAGGAGATAAAGTAGAGAAGGAAAGAAGAAGGCTCTGCAGCTGAAGAAAAGAGAAAGAAAAGAGAAGGAAGAAGAGAAGACTCTGCAGCTGAAGAGCAGAAGAAGAAGACAAGCAGCCAGGAAGAAAAAGAAAGAAGACTTGGCTGCCAGAAAGAAAGAGAGAGGCAAAGGAAGAAAAGAGAAAGAAGAGAAAAAGAAGACAGGAAGAGCAGAAGAAGAAAGAAGAGGGAAGAAGACAGGATCAGAGAGAAAGCACAAAGAGAAGAAAAAGAAGCCAAGACAAAAATCTATCTCTCTCTCTCTCTCTTATTTTTGTAATTCAATAGAGGAACTTTGTACTTCTATAATTCCAGTAGCTCCCTGAGTTTGACCTCGGGAAAATTATTTCCGAGTAAATTTCTATGGTAATGACAACCGTAGCTGTCTTATCTGATACTATAACGACTAAACTATAATAAACAAAAAGACGCACAAAGCAGCACCGCGGTTGGACTATCACCACCTCACTTCCTAGTTGTTTGGTGAAGACTGAGTCTGCTTGAAGTGGGAAAGAGGTCTGGCCATCTGGAAGACATTTGACTCAGTGTTTACTATTTCTTCTAAAGGAGAGCAGAAAGGCAAGGTTTGATAGCAACTATGACTTCTTTAGTAGATCTAGCTCCTCTTTCGGTTCTCCCTACTCCAAAAATTTGCACCGATTGGGTTTTTTATTTGTTCCACATCACCCCTTTTCCATTGTTTCTGTACATCACTGAATTCTGCTGGAACACTTCTACATTGTTTTTTTTTTTGTGGGGGATTGTTTGCTGTGAGGTACCTCTGTTTGTGTGTGTGTTTGTCACTTGTGCAAGTGGTGTTGGTGGTAATATTACCTTCTCATCCTTTTTGGTGGAAAAAGACCATCTTGTCAAAGGTCTTGATGTCATCCGATGTCATTGACATTTCGCTTCAGCATTGAGGCTGCAGCTTTATCTTTACATTGGAATCTTCTTAACTTTGACATGCTTTGCATTCATTTAGAATCTCCATTTTTTTTATTCAAATCAACCCACAGGACAACGAAATCAATTTGACTATGTGTTGATAAAATCTGGCAATAATAATTTAAATCCCAAACTTAGAGCAGAGAAGGGGAATCTACATTTCGTGCACCTTCATTTTCTTTAAAATATGATCATCTTTCTTTATGACTAAGATTCTAGTCATTTACTAATTGGATTATAATGGCAAAGAATACATAAATAATGGATGCAAACTAGATTGGCAATTCCATTTGGATAACAATATGTGATGCTTGCTAAATTGAACATCAACACTCCACAGGGAGCTTTAAACATAACAAACGTTGACCTAGCCATTGATCTTCTGGAGTTTATTCTGTTGTCGAGCACTTTCTACCTGTTGCAAGTCCCAACCTCCAAACACTTCATTTTTGCTAGTAGATAGAAGTGCAAAGGGATCTCAATTACAGTTCTATATTTTTCAGAAGAGAGTGCCTTTCCATCTCTATAATCAGTTGTAACAAGCTGCTGCTTACATTTTAGAGTCCTCCCTTGCCCTCTCTTAGCCGTTGATATCTTGCTAATATGCCATCTACTCGCATCTTGAACAAATCTACTTGTCAGAAAACTCTTAATTGTTACAAAATTACAATCTCCATGTCTCCCCCCTCCTCCAAAAAGAAAAACCAAACTATCAAGTGCTGAGGCCCCGCTCAGGCCCCCCTAGAGGTACTTCAAGTTCATGGCTATCTCTTTAATGATGGAGGTTGTGCCAGTTCTCAATTGCTGTTGTTTGGCCTCAAGGAGCATCAAGCTCTGATGCGGGACAAATTCCTGCTTCATGTTCCATCTTTTATAAGTCTCGAAGGAATGATATTTTAGATGAGAAAATTGCTATTATTGCTACACTTAATAGAATCATGGAGCTTCCAATTGCAATAGACTTGCGTTAGAGAGTAGAAATATTCATCAAACTTGATAGGTTCCATGCTTGTACTTCCAGACGGGATTAATGCACTCCAGGTTGGAAGGTTGCATGCTTGCACCACAGGATGGGGAGAGAAGGGATGGGTCACCTTAACCTTTGCCATCTGTTTCAATAACTTCCGGAGAAAAAATGGAACTTTTGCTGTTGATTTTTGTCTTATCCATCATAATGCAATAGCATCTATTGCAGGCCAACTTGCTTCACGCAAACGGAGAGAAACCAATTAATACCGTGATGCATTAATAATGAAATGATCATAGTGATAGACTTAGCTTTAAATGTGCCTAATGAACATGGAAGTTGGCAGGTCTTTGTAGAGGTTGATGGTTTCAAGGGCCTAAAACACTGATGACATTATTTATTTTGCTTCTTTGCAGGCAGTCAGGGAGTTATATGAGATTGTTCCATCTCGTAAATGGAAACCAGAAGAGAAACAAGCGAACAAAATAGTCTTTATTGGTAAGTTCCTGAGCATACATAGTTTTTTTGTTAAGAAAACAAAACAAAATGATAAGGAAAACATAAACGAGACAATATGAAAGGATTTATTGGTTTAGTTTCTTGTACGTATGTTTCTGGGAGAAGACTCCACAAGGATTACACTACTCTCATTAAAAAGTTGTCAGGATATCCACATACTGCTAAACGTTGTTCAAGCTAGTTTAGTGTACAAATATGACAAGAGGTGGTAAAGCCTCTCACAATCAATGCAACATCCTTCCAATTCAAGGGACAAGAATGCACTAAAAAGCATAGGTTCACATGATTAAAGTTAAACGACTTGGGCCTAGACTCGAGTCCAATCAAGAAAGATTATTATCGACAACTTATTGGATATGAGCTTAAGTTATCAAGTAGTAATCTTGAGTTCTTTATAACCCACTAGTCATTTTCATGAGTTTTCTATGTGGGGGGAGTTCACAATCTGCCCCACTTAAAATCTTGACATCTTCGTCAAGGTTCATATGATTAATCAATCAATTAGTGGGTGATGATTGTAGACGTGGCTCATATAGGTTCTACAGTTGACTCCTATCATCACTTCTATGGTGTAGCACTTAGTGCTAAACAACACTTAGTTCTCACATTTTCAACTATGACTCAGGCTTAAACCCAAGTTTAATTAGAAAAACTATTCTTGACAACGTGTTGAGTATAGGAGCGATAGACCCTATGGCAGCCAAAATATTTAAGTCTAAGTTGTTAAGTAATAATTCTTAATCATTTATAATCCACTACTCATTTTCATAAGTTTCTCATGTGGAACTTTTTTTTTAGAATGACACAGGCGTTCGAGTATGTTTCTAGTGTGAGGAAGAGGGGATCGGGGTGGGTGCCTGCACTTCAAGAGTATGCTAAAGCTGCTGGCCCCTTAGTCTGGAAGATAAGGAATTGAAGGTGCTAGCAAGTGCTAGGACCACTAGGTGCTAACATTTTCAAGGTCAGTTCATAGGTATTGATCAGACGAGGAACTTTGTGCTGGGAGGTGTGAAATGTGCTAATTCCTTAAAACAAAGCCCCTCAATTTTAAGTACTTTTGTTGCATGAGGCAATGTCAAGATATGCAGGGTGGTAGTTGACTTGATTAGTAATGTTCAGGCTGCTTTCATTCTTGCAGGTATATGGTGGACAGCATAGTGGTAGCAAATGAGATTGTCAACTTATGTAAGAGAACGAACATGAGGTGTTTCTCAAGGAGGATTGACTTTGTGAAGACTGATGATTTGTTGACTGGTCATTCTTCTAGAGCTCCCTTCACAAGTGTGGTTTTTAAGACAAAATGGATTAGTTAGATGAAGAGGTTTATAACAACAAAATCATTCTCTATTTTGGTAAATAGTAGACTAGAAGGTGGATGGATTGCCACAATGTGGCATTAGTCATAGATGTTCCCTTGCTCCTTTGCTCTTTGTATTGGCAGTAGACGTGTTAACCATTTATGCATTCACAACCTGGTAGGAGGGCTTCTTTTTGGGTTGTTCCCCTAGTGAAGAAGGCATAATGGTGCCCATCTTACAATATGTAGATGACACAATTTTCCTTGTTGAAGGTTCAGAGAAGAAAGCTAGAAATTTATCTATTTTGGTGTAACTTTTGAGCAACTACTCAAGCCTTATGGTGAATCTGGAGATATTTCTTTTGCACTGTTTAGGATATAGAAGGAAGAGTGCAGTGTGTGGAGATTTTGAATGCCCCAAGAGGATGCTTGCCCTTGAGATACTTGGGTCTACCCTCGACAGATAAGAAACTCACTTTAGAAGATTGGCTGCCCATTATTGCAGGATTGGAAAGATGCCTTGTGTGTTGGATATCTCTACTTTTGGGGAAGTAGGGGGGTGGGGCTGCTGGTTCGACATCAGTATGTCCTCTACTCTATATTGTTGTCTTCCTTTCCACTTTTTTCATGCCAAAGAATGTGGAAAGTGCTTGGAGTGCATATGTAGGTGGTTTTCCTGCAAATAGACAGCCACTGGTAACAGGGGAATGACTCCTGTGCTGCAGGATGATATTTGTATGCCAACTATGGATGGGGTTTGGGTGTTCTTCAACTTGGCATCATGAATAAGGTTGTTAAGTTATATTTTGTATGCCTTTTATTTTTTAATGTTATGTTAAGTGAGGGGTATACTTGTAACTTTACGCTTTGGTTGCCTCCTTATATAAAGGTACCTAGGGTTTTCTAATAGAATTACTGACATTTCAACGTAACTGGTATCAGAGCAACGATCCTAGATCGGTGCCCTGATACCCTACCCAAAACCTAGCCTCCTCTATCCTCCACCGTAACCCTAGTCTCTCTCTCTCTCTCTCTCTCTCTCTCTCTCTCCTGCAGGGCGTCGCCAACCCCCTCCTTGCCGCCGCCACTGCCTCTCCTACACCGGCAACGATCCTTCTGCTACCAGTAGGAGGCTCTAATGGCGGTAGGGAAGCCCACCGGCAGCTCCTTGAGCCTTATTGTCGCCTCCTACCACTGGTAGGAACCCCCTGCGACGATAGGGAAGCCTAGTGGTGGCCTCTTGAGGGTCCTTGTCGCCGCCTTCTAACTGTCGCTTAGGGTGCATGAAGGGTGGCGGTGGGCTTCCCAACGACCGGTTGATCGTCGCTAGTTGGTGTTGACCAGCTACAACACCTTCCTTACGATCATCGAAGGATCTGCAGTGGTTCTCTAGTGATCTTGAAGAGAGGGTGACCTAATTTTCACCCTCTCCTCTTCATCTCAGGCAACGCAAGGACTTGCAGTTGTTCTTGCATGACCGTTTTTCCTCTATTCTCATCTCATCAGATCAAGACATGGTCTGAGTTGTGTTCGTTCATATTTGGCTATTTGCTATGGGTTCCGTAGACTTATTATGATCTGATTGTTTATTGTGCTGCATATTTGATTGACTTTTTCCCACATATCGGGCATTATGGAAGATAAGAAGGATGCTTTTTCCCACATATCGGGCATTATGAAAGATAAGAAGGATGCTTTTGGTGGCTCGGCGGGGACGATGTCTACCCCAAGCGCACCTTCCTTTATGCAAGGAACTTCTAGCAAGTTGGATGGCATCCACTTATGTGGTCTACTTTTTCCCGATTTATGGGATCACACCAAAAGAAATATATTTTGACATAGGATGAATCGGCTGTCAAGTTTGTTGACTGGGAGGCAAACAATGATTGGGTAGCGACTTGTATGTTGATTAGTATGAAGGAGCTTATCGCAAAGTAGGTTATGTCATATGCATCTGCGAAGATGTGGGAGGTTCTTCATGAGATATATTCTCATAAGAGCAACATCAGCCGCCTCTACAGGGTGATTGAGGAGTTACATTCTTTTCGAAAGAGAACTATGTCCTTTGTCGAATATTATGGCTCTATGAAGAACCTCTAGGATGATCAAGATACTTATTAGCTGATCACAAATGTCATTGTTATTGCAAAGTAACATGAGGCCTTTCGTTCTGTTCAGTTGCTTGCAGGTCTTGGTCCTACATTCAAGTCTATTAAAGATTAGCTTATGACACTTGAGGAGATCGCTACACCTGCATAGATTTATGCTCGCCTGTCTAGAGTTGAGCTCTTTGACCCTTTCTCAGTCGCTGATTGCTCGGCCATGGCAGCTACAGGCTGTGGCAAGGGAACCCCAAGAGGCAGGGGGAGAGGACGTGGAGCAAGAGCAGGAGGCCGTGGCAGAGGACATGGTTTTTTCTGTGACCATTATCACAAGACAAATGATATATATAGTTGACAAGTGCTGGATAAAGCACGTGTTTCCTCAGGGCCATTAGACCAATTAGGTCACTTATGGTGGAGATGAGAGTCTGCATTATTAGGAGGAAGAGCAAGTCAGTCCTCATGTCACTATCTCCAAGGAGGAATATGATAGACTTGTTTCTATTCAGACTACTTCCACTATAGGTGCTTCTATGACTCAGAGGACAGCTACTGCTGCTAGTGCCAGATGTGTTCGTAAGCCATCTTGACTTGCAAGCTCAGGTGCATTTTCCCACATAACAGGAGATGTTACCCTTTTTACTTCTCTTAAACTACTAACTACTCCAATACATGTTAGGATAGCTGATGGTGCCTTGTCACTTGTGACAGGCTTGAGTGACATTTCTCTGTCCACTGCTTTACCTCTTTTTGATGTCATGAATGTGCCTAAATTCGCCTTGAATTTAATGTCTATTAGTCAGATAACTAAGGCATTAAATTGCAGAATAGTTTTTCATGACCATTTTTTCTTCTTGCAGGACCTCCTAACGATGAAGCAGATTGGTGGAGGACTTGAGTAGGACGGCCTCTACTATCTTGTCCTTCCACCAGAGCATTATTCCATAGCTGTTGCCTCCTCCACTTTTGCTTTACAATGGCATCTAAGATTGGGATATCCTAGCGTGTCTGTTTTTCGTCGTCAATTTCCTGATATGCAGTTTCCAGATTCTTCTTACGATGCTTGTCAGCTTGGCAAACATCATAGAGTTTCCTTTCCTAGTAGTAATAAAAGAATTGAGTTCGCTTTTTCTCTTTTTCATGTTGATCTGTGGGGCTCATGTTGAGTCAGCAGTCTTAGGGGTTTTTGGTATTTTCTCGTTCTTGTGGATGATTGCACCCATGTTTGTTGGGTTTTTATGATGAAAGAAAAATCCGAAACTCATGTATTGATTAAAAATTTTGTGAATGAAATAAAGATTTAGTTTTCTACTACTATTTGTATGTTTCGGACTGATAATGGGCTTAAGCTTGTGAATTCTACTTTAACTTAGTTTTTTCAGTCCCGTAGTATTATATATCAGACATCTTGTGTTCATGCATCCCAACAAAATTGAGTGACTGAATGCAAGTTGAGACATTTTCTTGATGTTGCCCGCACTATTATGTCCAGATACATGTTCCTGCTACCCTTTCGTCTAATGTTGTGCTTACAGTTGCTTTTTTGATTAATCGGGTCTCGTCTTCTATTATTGGTGGGAAAGTTCCCTACTTTGTTTTATTTCTTAATCAGGAATTATTTTCTTTACCTCTTAAGGTGTTTGAATGTGTGTTTTTTTCATTTATTTAAAGTGGATAAGTTGGCTCTTAGATCTGTCAAGTGTATTTTGTAGGTTATTCTAGAATCCAAAAGGGGTATAGATGTTTTGCCCCTCTCTCACATAGATTTTATGTAAGGATGTGACCTTTTTTAAGGATATGCCATATTATTTTGATACAGGACAGTCTCCCAATGTTTCGCAGGATGTTCCATTGCCTATGCCTATTGCTGCACCTCCAGGTCTCTTTGAGCCACCTCCACCTCATGATGTTTCTCCTATTTCCTATCGTAGACATCTTGAGTTGCCTATTACAGATACCTTCCCTTAGCATTTTCAGTGTAGACCTTCCTCTACTACACTACAGGTGGAGGAGCCACTTTCTACTATTCCTGCTCAGTCCTCTGCTGATGTTGATGATTTAGATGGAGATTTAGATTCTACATTACCTGAGGTACATGATGTGGATCTTCCTATTGCTTAGAGGAAGCCACAGCGATCTTGTGCTAAATATTTTGTTTCCAATTATATGTCACTTGATCATTTATTAGGAAGGCTTCTATCTCTTGCAGTTGACAACAAAAATATTCTTAGAAATCATGTTGAGGTGTCTCAAGACTCTTCTTGGACCTTGGCCATGAAGGAGGAGATGGCTGCTCTTCAGTCAAGGGGTACCTGGGAACTTGTTGACCTACCCCCGGGTGCTATTGTTGTGAGGTGTAGGTGGGTGTTTGCCCTGAAATGCAGTCCAGATGGTACAGTAAAAAGATACAAAGCACAGTTGGTTGTTAAAGATTACACATAAACCTTTGGAGTTGACTATTTTGAGACTTTTTCTCCGGTAGCCTGACTCAATTCAGTGGGAATACTTCTCTTTGTGGCAGTCAACAGTGGATGGTCAGTTTCACAGCTTGATATTAAAAAGGCTTTCCTCTATGGTAATTTAGAAAAGGAGGTCTACATGCACTAACCCCCTGTTTTTGTTGTTGAGGGGGAGTGTTAGAAAGTTTGCAAGTTGAAGGTAATTTATGGCCTTAAACAGAGCCCAAGGGACTGATTTGAAAGGTTTAGTAAAGTTGTGCAAGAGTTTGGCTTTACTAGATCTATTGCAGGTCACTCTGTTTTTACAATGCATAGAGCTTTTTGACCTGCTATCATTATTGTGTATGTAGATGATATACTAGTCGTGGGAAGTGATGAAAAACGAATAGAGACTACTAAGAGGTTCTTGCATTCTCAGTTTGTTACTAAAGATCTGGGTATAATAAACTACTTTTTGGCCATTGAAGTACAACATGTTGATGATGGTCTAGTGTTATTATAGCGAAAGTATGTTTTTGACATGTTAAAAGAGAGATGCTGGGATGTAAGCCTGTTAGCATTCCTATGGACCCCTCCTTACCACTTACAGATTCTAAGAGTCCTTTGCTTGAGGACGTTACCAGGTACCATGCTATGGTTGGAAAGTTGTTATATCTGACTATTATGCGACCTAATATTTGCTTTGTTGTGGGGAGACTGAGTCAATTTATGCAATCCCCTAGAGAAATCCACTGGGACGGTATATGTCAGGTACTAATATACCTCAAACAAGCTCCTGGGAAGGGGTTATCTTTTATGAAGCATGGTCATGTTAATGCTTGGGGGTATTCAGATGCAGATTATGTAGAAGCATATGAAGACAAAAGATCTACTACTGGGTGCTGTATATGTATGGGTGGCAACCTTGTCATATGGAGAAGCAAGAAACATAATGTTGTCTCTAGATCCAATGCTGAATCAGAGTATAGGATTATAGCCCATACTACTTGTGAGTTCCTGTGGGTGAGATCTGTCTTATGTGACTTGGGAGTATCACTTTCTGGTCCTAGTCCCATGTATTGTGATAACAAGGCAGTGACATTTATTACTAACAATCCTGCCTTCCATGAGGGAACTAAGTACATAGAGGTGGATTGTCATTTTATTAGAGATGTTATTATCACTGGAAAGATCACTACACCGTACATTGCTATTGAGGATTAGGTTGCAGATGTCTTTACTAAAGCGCTCTCGAAGAAACACCTTGAGTTCTGTACCAAGTTGAACATGTTTGATATCTATGCTCCAACTTGAGGGAGAGTGTTGAGTTATATTTTGTATGCCTTTTATTTTTTAGTGTTATGTTAAGTGAGCGATATACTTGTAACTCTATCCTTTGGTTGCCTTGTATAAAGGCACCTAAGATTTTTTAATAGAATTATTGACATTTAAGGTGCTACTTACAAAGATGATTATACAGGTCATGAGGATGTGGGATGATCTTGTTACTTTCCTTCCTTGCAGTTACGGCTTGAAGTGGCATGGAATGATAGGATGCAGCTGATTTGAGGATTTTCGTGCTTTTCGAAGGGATTGATTGATGCATATTATACCACTTGTCCAGCAACACTTTGAGTCAAAGCTTGAAGTGGGCATTTGTTTAGATTTTGGTTGAATGATTGATGGGCAGGAACACAGTCTCCGAGAATTTTGCTAGGCTTTTTGCATAATCTTCAGACAATGGGGCTTCAGTGGTGGATTTCTGGAATGGTGCTTCTTGGGTCCCATTGCTTCTAGTGGCCCTTTCTGAGCAGGGGTTGGAGTTCTCACAATTACAGCAGGAATTGGCAAACTTGGATGTGGGGGGACCGGAGGAGTTTGATTTCTCTGTTAAAAATGCTCACAAATTATTTTGGGCTAGAGGAACTTGGCTTGATGCTCATAGAGTTTGCCGGTTGATATGGAAGGCAGGAGTTCCCTTGAAAGTGCAGATTTTTTTTTCCTGCTACGATGAGAGTGGGTTTTGACAAAGTTGCATTATTGGAAAGATTGCACCAAATGCCAATATCTAGTGCTTTCTTTGTCATAATGAACTGAAAGACTGCTGTCACCTCTCTTTTAGGTGCACTTACATTCAGGAAGTCTGGATTGAGGCTGGAATTAATTGGATTAATCATTTTTTGTTGGCAGATCTCTGGTAGTCTTTTGGAAGTGGTTCCTTTCGATCTAAAAGGGAATGGGCATATCCGTTGGCCTTGTTATGGTCCATTTGGCTACAGCATCATCTTTAGAGTTTACTAGGAGGAATTAACCTCCGAATTCCTCGGTTGGAGCAGACAATTCCGGAATTGTTTTATTCAGGCTTTTGCTCTGCAATTCCGAAAGAAAACAATTTCACCTTATAGGTGGTATTCCTCCTTCAATTCCATTTTCTATCCCTCGTAATTCCTTAACATGATATGATTCTTAACTCCAAACATCTTTTCTAATTCCTTACTTTCACCCAAACAAAAAAGGTGGCTAATTAGTCTCATTGTTCCATTTTCTACCTATTCCTCTTGCAAACAGTAGGGATTAGTGGAGCACTCTGTAATAGGGGCATGCCCTTCTGTAATTGTAATCTTTTAAGAAGGGTTGAACGAATTTGGATGATCGCCATCCTCCAGTGATCCTCCTTGTACTTATTAAAAGAAAGTCAAGTACATTTGCACCTCTGTAGAGATGCAGCACTTCTGTAGCACCTAGCCAGCATCGTCAGTACAGAGGTGGTGCCACCTTTACGAACATGTATCTGGAAAGGCACGTTTGATGCCATGTCATGCCTAAACTTTTTCAATATATATCTTCCAAGTATGTTGGCTTCATTCATTACTTAAGAATTTGCTCATGAAAATTTGGACAGGTCATAATCTAGATGAGAACTTCCTTCGGCTTTCTCTCCAAACATGCAGTGTTCTTCCTCAATAAGGTAGTTTTCTTTTGCTCCATGCTCGTGCAAATTTTTGTCACCATGCGTGCCCCAGAATTTTTCTTGTGTAACTGTTACTTTAGAGGCGAAGGATTTTTATAACAGAAAATCTACAGAATGTGCTACCTATTTAAGCTTGGTTCGCTGCTTCATATAGCTTTCAGGGAGGTGAAGTATGGATGGTATATATTTGTAAGCACCATCAGCCTCATAAATGCACCCTATTTTAATTTTGAGTGAAAGCTTGGTCAGGTGGAAATATGGTTATTTCGTTTGAGAATAAACTCCCGACGCGCTGGTTTTCTTTTTCCCTTAAATCGGAAAACTTGACGTTAAGACAAGGTCAAAAGTTCTGTTGCTCGGATGGACTGATCGATTAACAAAGGCTTATTTCCCTCCTCCCGGACTTGCGCTGCAAGATTCCGCTCCTCTCCCTTCAATTCTTTTAGATTGCATATCTGGGCCTTGCTTGGCTACTGTTCACCGAGCGCACCCCCTTTCTTGCGCTTAACTCGTCTTCTCCTACCCCTCCTTTCTTTTGATGTGTCTTGTTGTGCTGCGATGGCCACTACCCTTCAACTTGCGGCTTGCGTTAATGATGATGGGGTGGTGGTTGTTGGGGAGGTGTGGTGGGGGTAGCTTCTGTCGGTAGCTCGTTGGAGGAGAATTTTGGTAGACGTCGATTCATTACTTTCACTCTACCTTCGAAATTCCACGTTATTTTTGTTGTAGAGATCATGTTGAGCCTGAATTCATCATGACGGGGTGGATGATAGGTCTCGCTGCAGCCACTCATTACTTGTTGGTGTGATTTGTTGACATTGGTGGTATCTTATCGTACCTATCGTACAGTGTTGATTTACCTATAACGGAAATAATATATTGTACATCTCTTTTTTATTTTCTTATTTTGTTTTATTTTATTTTATGTTGATGTATTTTGATTTTACATCTTCGAAGAAAGATACTTTTCGAGAGAAGCTAAAGTTATCCTTAAGAGTTGTATCTCATTTTTGTGTACTTAATAAATTTTTTATTTAAAAAAGATAAAATTGACAAAGGTTTATTTCAGTGATCCGTCAAAATCTGAACCGAGATTTTCACATATCCACTGAAAGGGTACGGTGTCGATCTCGCTTTTGACGTAGAATAGACACTATGCAAACTAAATAACCTCCAGTCCCAGGGGCATTTGAAGGTCATTAAGAAAATGGTAGGAAGGGCAGACTTGCATTTTCAGATGCCACCATCAAATATAGCGTTGGCATCAGCTTAATCGAAAGAAGTTCAGAGGATTTTTTTTTTTCTCTTGGAACGAACATTTCATTAAAAAAGAAAAAATATGATATATAAAGATGTATATTATAGGGGAAGGGAGAGAGAAATCTATCCTTGGAAACAGAGAAATTATACTCTTTCTCCATCAAAACACAGAAAATATAATCAGATAAGAAATAAATGAAAAAAAAAAAAAAAGAGAGCGTGGGATCGCTTCTTGAGGATATTTTAGTGTCCATAACCAAATGGATTCCAATGGATATACCATAAAATCGAAAAAAAAAAAAAAGGAGGGAATGATACGCAGCTCCTGCTATGGAAGTCCACAACTTTCAATGAATCGCTTTGGTTGTTAGGGGCAGTTTAATTGGTGGATGAACCTATCTTAGGTTGGTTTTAGCCACGTTCACATGATTTGAAATGAGGAATGCGTGTGGTTTTCAATACGTTATTATATCTCATAGAAAACCACTTCGTTACCAAATATAAGACAGAAACTTTTACATGCTTATCCTTAAAAACATTGGCAGTAATATATATACGCTTGACTTCTCGCTAGTTATGCAGTGATCCCTCGAAACTTTTCAGGTCTAAATCGATATCGTTCTATTTAAATATTTCATCAAATTTGGTGAAAATGAACTTAAAGGTAAAGAATTTTAAATTCGATCTTCTGTTTCTGTAGATTCCGCATGTTGTGGATTCTTGAATAGCTTCATTTGGACCAACAAGGTTGGAAGAAAGAGAATGAGGTAGGGAGGACATAAATCCTTTACTTTTGAGCCTAATTATGCCAAAACTTCTTAGAGGTATCTGTATAAATAGATAGAAGTTAATTAATATGGATGTTGTTGCAAACGATTGTAAGGGCAGCCATATAAAAATCCTTAAAACAGTCTTACTTAAAACATATAAATTCACCTGCCACATACGATTCATTATATATCTCATTACCCACAGAACATCTAGATAAATTAATATTAAATATAAAATAAGTATACTACAATTTCTCAATTCTTTGCTTAGAATATTTTAACACATTCATTACACTTAACCTACTAGTTACTCACTGCATCAAACATATTTCAACCCTACTTACAACACGTTAACTTATCTATCGTATTAAACATAGTTAGTCAACTCATGCTTACAAATTAGCTACATATTACAAAAACAGTGGATAATATTTGATTAAGCGTTATAACTTATCCGATAGATCATCTTTCCTTGCATGTAGGAAAAAAAGAAAAAAGAAAAATGAGAGTTTCTCACCAAGATATCTACGTGCGTACCCATTTCAATCAACATCCTAGTAAGCATTCCACTTGTAATCACTTACATCCAGTGGGCTCCACAGAATTTGAATTTCAAAGTACTTTATAAAAGCAACTCCATCTTACCCCCACACCTCCACCACTAGCACCTACACCTGCTTGGGGCCCCAATCGACCCCCAATCGTCGATCACCCCCCCTCCCCTTGCTCGCTCTCCCCACATCACCACCCTCTTCTGTTCGATGTGCTTGGTTGTGCTACGATGATCTCTACTTGGCGATCGCTGCGGTCTTGTGCGGATGTGGTGGGCTCCAACATTAGGCCGCTTGAGGATGCTCGTTGTGTTGCGACTATCACGTTGGAGGAAGGTTTCACAATACATCGATCCGTCATGTTCGTGACATCTCTGCATTTTGACATAATTTTTGTTGCTGGGGTCACATTGAAATTGAGCTCATCACGACCGAGCTGATAGTCGACCTCGATCCGATCTCTTCTCACCCGTTAAAATGGTACGTTTAAAATGTCAATGGTGCTTTGTTGTTCTTAGTGCATGATGTAAGTTTGCCTGCAACAGATTTGATATGTTGGACATTTCTTTTCTATTTTATTTCTTTATATTTTATTTTGTATTAGTTATTTTTTGAGCGCCTCCCCTTGAGGGGGAGCTATCTTCCTCCTCTTCAAGGGGAGTAAAGGATTTTTTTTTTTTTTTACTTATTGTTAGATATTCCATCCCTATTATTTTTGTTTTTTTAACAGGAAATTTTCATTTCTTTTAAAAAAAAGTGACAATTGTTTCATCCTTGGTATGATAGATGTTGCTAATGGCCTTGTTCTTTTAATCGTAGTAGAATGAAATGTTTATTTTAATTGGAAAATGGTTAATGTGGTTGATTTATATTTTGAGAAGGGTACAAGTAATAAAGTCACTTTATCAGAATGTTGTGATAAATCCCTTGGTGAGATAACCTTTGCGGCCATCAACCTCACCTTTGGGGCCAGGTGGCCTTCTACCCAACCATCGAGCTCACCTTTAAATGGATTTATGTCAATGTACATTAGAACTCTGGCATCTACTTATAGAAATAAAAGTTCATTGTGTAACATTTGTTTCAATTGCAAGTAATATTGGCATCATTGGAACAAAAAATTAACACAAGAACTTAAGGTGCTGCAAGCACTCAAGTATGAAAAAACCTGTTGGTAGCCTCTTGTCTTGCAAGTGAGGTACCATTAACATTCCCCAATTAATTCATTTGAGGTGCCATTTACAACCCAAGTTAGACATATGACATTGGTATTACCCGATTTTTATTTCATTCAAAGTGCCATCAATATCTCAAGTTAGATATACGGCAATATCTTATGACCTACCTTGCCAATGCTAATGGCACCTCGTCGATGGCAATGGCATCAAGACGTACTCATGACCTCCTCAATGCCAATGGCACCTCAATTGATGCCAACACCATGATTCTAAACCAAGGTGGATGGGTATTTATCCATGTCTTCTTTACTTGAGGTGCTATTAGCATTTGAACTTATGTTTATTGATTTCTATCTTCTTTACTTAATGCGTTATTGGCATTTCAACTTAGGTTTTTAGCTCTTTGTCATTTTTTTTAAGGTGCCATTAACATCTAAAATTAGTTTTATTTATACCTATCTTTTTTACTTGATGTGTCATTTGCATCTTAACTTATGTTCACTTGTCTCTATCTTTGTCACTTGAGTCAGCCTAAGTTGAGATGTTAATGAATGAACATAATTTGGCATCTCAAGTAAAAAAAAAATATGAATAAATAAACTTAAGTTGAGATGTCAATAGGACCTTCAAGTAAGGAAACTAAGGATGAATATATAACCTATGAATATAATCTAAAATGTCAATGGCACTTGAAAGTAAAGAAAATTGGCATCAATCAATCTAAATTTAGATGCCGATGGCACATCAAGTAAAAAATGGTAGGGATAAATTAACCTCAATTGAGATGCCATTTTGTTAGATGCCAATAACACCTATGTAGCACAAATGAGTTTGGCATTTTTCAAAACACTAATGGTTGTGATGCTAATGGTATCACAATTAAAAAAGATTAGGATAATGAACATAACTTAAGATGTCAATGGCACCTAGAGTAAAAGAGATTGGGATTCTCAACTTAAATTGAGATGTCAATTACACCTCAAGTAAAGGGCAAGGATGAATTAAATCATGTTAAGATGCTAATGACATCTCAAGTAAAAAAGAAGGGAATGAATAACCTACATTGAGATGCTAATGACACTTTAATTAAAAAGATTAAGATGAATAAACATAAATTGAGATGTTAATGATACTTCAAGTAAAGAAGCTAAGAATGAGTTAACTTATATTAATATGCCAATGGCACCTTAATTAAAAAGATTAGGATAAATAAATATAAGTTAAGATGCCAATCACACCTTAATTAAAAAATATTAGAATAAATGAATACAAGTTGAAATATTAATGACACCTTAAGTAAAGAAGTCAGGGATAAATTATCGTATGTTGAGATGACAATAACACCTCAATTAAAAGAGATTGGGATGAATGAACATAACGATATGTACCTCCATTTTTATTGGCACCTTAAATGAAAAAAAATGGGGAAGACTAACAGCACCTCTATTGAAAAACCTCATAGGGAAAGATACAACAAGAGCCATTGGTTCAAGTAATTTTCAAGAAATTTCGGGCACCCTTCCCCTTTTTTAATACGAGGGTTCAATTAAACATCTGTCTAGGCATCCAGGAGCACTTTCACTTTAAATTTCACCGAATACTGCTAAAGACCCACACTATATCTTCTAGACATGGCCATAACTCCTTTCGGTGATTCCTTCGATGATGATAAGTTTCCTAGGCTTTCAGGTTTTTAATCAAGAAAGCATTTATATTTTTTAAAAACCAGTTAGCTTTTGTGTTGACTTCCATGCAAAAGTTGAGTTTCAAATCTCACCCTGCAAAACAAAGCAGCCACAATAACCAACATAACAGAAAAGGAGGTAATGCAAAGTTAGGGAATTAATTGCGCAGGATCTTGTTTCTCTTCAAATGTACTTAGTAATATGTTGAACTGAGTATATCAAATATTCAGAACAAGCAACTTTTGCATGATGGAGTACAATGTCACAAAATCAATGTACTCTTTTACTAGCTAAAAGGATGATGGGAGACAGCTGACAAAAAGGAAGACTCAGCGTTTTGATGCAGATGGATGGGTTGGCCCAAAGTAGTTTGTTACAAGCCCCATTAAAGCGAACCTGGAAGAAGGATGCATCAATACTTACATATAACTGTAAAGAGACCAATAACAAATAGATGCTAGACAATTTCATTCTACAGCACAAATTAAAAGCTAGAAGTAAACAACATATATCCATCAAAAGTTGAAGATGATTATACTCAATAATTATTAAAAATAGCTTCTTAAACCATATCCCCATGTCACATGATTTAAGCCACACAAATGGAATTTCTTTTTTTTTTTTATAAAGGACAAATGGAACTTCTAACCATACCACACTCGGGTCAAAAGCCAAATAGACACCATCTTAGTTATTTCTTTTCAATAAAGTGATATTGTATTTTGGTCTTGTATTAAATGGACTCAGCAGAAAGGTTGGTGTTATAAAACATGGGCTTACAACAGTGTAAGAGGTGTTAACCCTCCTTTTTGTTTATTTTGTAGGAGGGGTTAACACCTATTTTTGTTTAGTTCAAATAGGTGTTAACCTATGGTGCTAGGAAGGAGAAAGGCAAAACAGAGGGTTAGCACCAGTGTAAACTCAGGCTTTGCAAAACCTGTGTTTTTGGAAGATGGTATTAACCCATGATGTAAACAGAGGTTAACCCTTGTTTAAGGGGGTTAACCCTCTAAATAAACTAGGTAAGCAGTTATTTAGTTTCATCTTAGTACAATCATCATACCTTTTTGTTCCCCATAACTTTAATGTAGCAATACGCCAAACAGTAATGCATAGGTGATTCTGAGATCATCTTATATTTACAATCACGTGTACATTTAAAATTGCAAAAATTTCTACTGCAAACCTAACAAATTAATAAGCAATGCATTTGTGCCTCTCCAACTCAAAGCCATATATTGACTTCGTGAAAAGTATTAGGCACAATGGACCTAGTTTGCAAGAAGCACTAACATTACTTAAGAAATTAGCCATTCAAAAAATTTTGTCGAGATCTGTTTGATTGGAGAACACTGGTAATCTCCTAGTGTGACATTTTTTGACTTATATACAGTATGTGTGTGAATAATACATTTGTTAAGGAACATGGAACTACTAAAGGACTTTTGACTTGGGCAAGTTTTTCAACCAATAAGGGTGAACAGTCTACTTCTTTAAAATTTGAACTGCAAAAAGCATTCTTACTGTTGCAAATAATACTATCTAAATATAATTAGCATTGATTTTCTATACGTACTGATTGAAAAGTGATCACTTTTGCTGAAAAGAGCAAATAGGCTAATACAGAATAATAATTTCACATTTGAAAATAAAAAAAGGAATGAAAGCCGGAATAGGTGAAAGTGACCACTTGAAAGCTAGGATTGATGACGAAGAGAACCAAAAAATAATTGTGTATAAAAAAGGATTTTTTTTGATACATAGTTGATCACTTAAAATGTATGTTACCCAAGGGCATAAGGAAATAATGGCACATGCACGCAAGTAAGCAAGAAACAACAATTCCATCTAAAGTTATTCTAAATAGAGTAATATAAAGATTTTTTCTATTTGCCTTTTTTTAACGGTACATTTGGCTGTTTACAAGGAAAAAAATGTAAAGAATGTGATAATAAATTACAAAATTCCATATAGTAAGTTTGTTGCCTGAGAGAAGAGAAGAACGTTCTGTTACATTGCATTTTCTATTTTGAGAACGAGGGTTGTTCCAGATTATTTTATTTTATTGAAAAGTTAATCTTCATTACTATTGCTGGGGGTAAATTGGGATCGACAGCAGCATGCATGCTCAGACAGAGTTCATTGGCGAACTATAATGTAAGGTATTATTTGGAAAAGGGAATTAGGAAGGAGGAATAGCTCATGCAATAAGAAATCATTACGGGTTAACAAGCTTTTGTCATTGGGTAGAGTTTGAGGTCAAATCAAGGAATTCATTTGTTTGGATTTGCCTTTCAACCAAAAAGGATATGGATTTAGAGAATAAAAAACTAACGATGCTATAGAATTATACTTTACGTGACATTATGGAGTATATAAATACAGGTTAGGGTCAAATCAAGGCATAAGTTGGAGGAGTAAGATGTTCCACTCTAGGGATGGAATAAGTTTATTCCAGAATTGTGAAGCTGCTTAATCCAAAATAACTTTATTCCAGAATAATTCTAACCAAATGGGGGTTTAAATGAGTTATTACTCTAATAAATGTCATATAAAAAAGCATATATCCACCAAGGACTAAAGGGTGTTTTGAAAGTGAAAATAGATCGCGGATGCCAAAAAAACTAAGGATGAAAGGAAGCAGATCTCAGCCTTGTATCCCATTCAAGCACATACAACAGAGAATAAAAGTGTTTACATCTATATTTAAGGTCTATCAATAATAATAACAGCATGACAAGACACCTTCCTCACCCAAGTTATAAAGATGGAGAACTAATAGAAAAGGAAATCAGACAGCAACTCACATCATGGCCATGGATATCTGTTTCAGATCATTCTCCAGATTCTTCATGTTAGCAAGAGACTGAGCACAGAAGATTATAGCTAGCCACGAGCAGAGCTTGTACTGCCAAAGAAAAAGAATTGTAGTGGTAAGACAAAGGACTCTAAGGTCAGAGTTCACCCATGAAACAGTCCACGGAAGTATATGTTAGATCCTGATTTCGAATAAACTATAATCTTATGGCAATTTTACAAAATGGATTCAGAGGCATGTATCATGTATGCTGGAATCAGGATCCCTGGAACAACATTTGAAAAAGGCTTGCCCACACTGAAAGTGGGTAACCTTCAGTTTACATAGTTTTGGCCTAGCTAAAACTGGCAGATGGCCAACTTTAAGAAAGAAAAATCTTTTTTTAATATAATGTTGAAATGACCTAAGGTGCAATGTAATAGTCTTTTTTAGAAATGAAGCCTTTTTTATGGTTTTTAACATAATAATCTTTGGCATTAATGTCATTCAATATCTATTGGTAATTTCCCATGACAGATAATGTGAGGAGAAGGCAGAAGGCATGACCAGAATTATTTAACCAAAATCAAAATATGGCACCTTAAACATGTTTAGAAGGTTAGACCGTGTGCATCTTTACGTGCTAGCAAATACAATCACCTTGGTTATGATAGAAAAGGGATAAGCGATACTCTTAACCTCTTGTTTGGTTAATGTTTATTCAGTGGCAAGATTTCTCCATGTTACATAGCTTGGTCAGAGTTGAGAGAGAGAAAGAGAGAGAGCAACTTTGTATGCAATAGTTAAAGGGTTATTTTGAGACAGTAGCTGAAAAGATTCAAGTAAGGGGTACTCTCACAAAATCTCACCATCACTGTTACCAGAGTTTAATCCCTCAATATATAATTGTCTCCGGTTACTTCCAACGACAATTTCAACGTTGCCGAAGGAAGAGTAGTTCAGCAACCTAGGGTACAAGCCTACAACCAATGCTCGGACAATGTACCAAATCTTAATGTGGCCAGAAGCTTTAGCAATTAGAAGGCACTGACAAGAGGCTTGTACATGTTCTTGATTTCATTCAAAGTGTATGCCCCTACCTCCTTTATCAATGGGACCAATTCCCAAATATTCCCTTGTAGATTGAGCGTCCAATTGAAACATAATTCTGCCAAATTTAAGTCTTATCAGGTTAATAATTGCCAACATTCCAAGTTACAACGAAATTCCCAGCCCCTAATCAATACATCGATCATAACCAGCTAAATTTTCATATCATCAATTACCTCCAAAAACCTTAAACTTGCCACAACCTCAATCTGTAAAACACTATATCAATGTTCAATATCCTACCGGGTGCATCTTTTTCTCATGAAGATTTACAGATCAGAAGCATTTACATGTACTACCATATTTGCATGTACTTGCACATTTCACTCTGATTGGGGACTCAACCCATTCATGAAGGTAAAGAAATTTCGAGCAAATTCACACCATGCAAAATTGTGGAAAGAAAATTCTGACTATTCCCAGTCATAATAGACTACTTCTAATCTCCAGTAAGCTGATACCCAAATAGCTTCCAGCCCTACAAAAACAGAAAAATGCCACGTTGCATCCACACTTGGGCACAACTACTAAAGCATCACATTCTCTCGAAGATCAAAACTTTAGACACCCAAACGGATCTAGAGACGCAAAAGAACAAAACCCAAATCGGGGTAACCGAGATCGAAGAACGGACGGACCCGGAGCATGACACCGGCGACGGCGAAGAGCATGGCGATGAAGCCCGAGTAGTCCATGGGGAGATCCTGCGGGTTTACCACCGGTGGCATGTAAGGCTTCGCCGCCGACGGCTGCCTCGGATCGGCGGAGGAAGATGCCTCCTTCATCTCTCCCACCCACTCTTCGAAGACTCGCAAAGATCGCCCTTCGTGGTTAAGTGCTTGATGGTACGCCTTTTCGCCCTCTTGGCTAAGAACGCCCTTCGTGCCTTTTGAAACTTTAGCACAACGAGTAACAATGATTTTTACGTGATCCTGTAAAAAGAATTTCGTTAATTCGAATTAAGAGGAAAAAAGTTTTGAATGTAATGGTTAAAATATTTTTTATCTTAAAATGTGTATTTATTTAATGATCGAATAATACACTTGTTATCCTATGTTTAATGGATATGTAGTTAAAGATCACACATTTTCTAGTTGTGTAACTAGAATTAACATTGTTACAATAATTTTTTATATTTGATTATTTGTAGTGATATATTATGTGAAATTTAAGTAACATATTTTTCTAATTGATTAAATTTAATGTCATCTCTATGTAGACTATCATATTTAATAACAATGATTATTTTAACTTGTAGATAATCGATCAATGGTAAAATTTTTTAATTTAAACCTACACTACACCTCAGTCAGATGACAAGCAAACATATGTTAGTGATATAAGAGAAATGTAAAAAAATTGTCATTTAATATACACATTTGTATTATTTCATTAAGCATTTTAACATCAAATAATTAATGTAATGTTTATCTATATTCTCATATTTGATAGTTATGTTATGCTTATACTTTTAAATGTGAAAATGATCAACAAATCATATAATACTTCATTATTTTTCATTCCACAAACTATTATCAAACTTAAGTTTGAAGAATAACATATTTTCTCTCTTTTTAATCAATGTTTATTTTTTTCTATTTTCAATAAATTCATCGTAATCTTTTATGAGGGCTACAAATAATTTATAATCAAATAGTCTATCTCTTTGCTAACCTAAGTTGAATCGTCATCTATGAACCAAATAAATGTATAAAAGTCAAAAACTAAAAACTCGATGTCAGTGTAATATCACAAGAAACCACATCACCTTCACGCCTAATCTTTTTATCAAAAACATGGATAGAAGAGGGGTTAAACTAGTAAATGGGCAATTAATCAACATGTAACCAAATAAAAGAGAAACCCATTAACTTAATTCATTTGTTTTGTTATCCTTATCGCTAAGTCATAACTCATAGTAGTCCTTAACTAACCATTTTTCTATCAACTATCTTTATATTAGGTTCTCATATCAAGAAGCATGTTACTATTTCTACTTTCTCAGCCTCTAAACTCTTACAACTATATCAACCCCCTAACTAAGAGTATCTGCTAACTAAGTGATGAGGGAGAAAAAATTCTTCTTATCTGTCCAACTAAAAGAGGCTCACAATAGCTTCTACGCCCAAAACACTTATCCCCTAAACCAAAGGGAAATTTTATTGAAGCAAGCAGACTGCTCACCTCTCCTTAACAGGTGGAGGGCCACCTCTCTTAAAATGGGGTAGATGATCTGTCTCACCAAATCAGGTGGATCAGTCCCAACTGTAATCATGTGCGTTGTCCCTCTGACTCAATAATAGATAGATTGCCCGTTTGTCTTAAGTCAGGTGGACCAAATCCAATTAGACAAAATAGGTGAACTTGCATTGGTTTATCCCTGCCTGAGAGTTCTAGTGGATAAGCTCTACCAAAGAAACAAATAAAAGAGATGGATAATCGTTCAACAATCAGGCATTGGAAAGTGGTTCAATGATGGTGTCGCGATTTTCTTGAATCAAAGTAGAGTGAACAAAATGTGCAAGATTTGCATAGAGTAATGTGCAAAAAAATTATTATGAAGGACCGTGTTCAACAATGACGAAATTTAAATTGATTAGCAAAAATCTCATAATGTAATCGTGTAACCCCTCATAAAAAGGGCATTTGAGAGGATTTGAGGGTACGCAAAAATAAGCAATATTGTATTACTTTTTCTCCCTCTCTCAGAGACTCAATGAAAAACTTCAAGAGTTAAATCATCTCCCCACACATACACCCTTGAGGTGAAACTGAGTCAACAACCTTTTATATCTCTGTGTGTTTACAATTTTTTGTTAGACCCCTCATCTATTCGTAACCTGATAGAATTTGTTTGAGGGCTTAGATCATTAGTGTCGTCAATGGGAAGTTTATTATTAATCTCTATATACCTTTTCCCACTCTTGATTAACCTTTTCAACAACTGATGACTCCTACAACTTGTAATAGTTCCAAACTTAACCCCTTATCGACGATTAATGAGGAATCAAGTGTTGCCCAATCACACCGCCAATGTTAGGCAGAAGAGGGTGATAATCTAAAGAAGTAGGTTTTTCAACTTGAAGAGGAATCACCCCTCTCTCCACTCCACCAGTCAGAGAAGGAGGAGCGAGAGTACCTTGAACACTTTGAATGATCTTTGGGCAGAACATGAGTTAATGGGTTACCTCTATGACACGTGGAGGTGCAAAGCCAAGTCTCTTCAACAAAACTTGAACTCTTCCCATGCGCAATTAGACAAGCAGGCATAGTGGAGTCGTATCGTAGAAGAAAATGTCCATCTCCATGAGTAGATAGAAGAGTTGAAGCGGAAGATGAGGTAGAAAGGAGAGGAGGTGCATCAATCCCTCCTGATTCCACCTGCCCCATGGGACTCAGACGACGAGTCCACCTCATGAGTGCTTCAAGCTAGTGGAGGCGGATCCCCACACAAGATTGTTTGTTAGGTAATTGTTGCTAGCGCACGGTAGGAGAGGTTTTAAAATGTGCGTTCGTTGTACTACACTCCTAAATCGCACAACAAAACATTAAAATTTATAAACTCATATTTTAATTAGAGTTCAAGGCCGTTCGCAGGGAGTAAATATGGAATTCACACATTAATCTTCAATTCAGGTATGATGAGCACAATTAATTAAGCACATTAAAGATATTTTAATGAATGATTTTCTCATAATGATATTCAATTATAGACCAATGTATCTCAAGAATAATAGGAACAAAAAGAATGGAAGGAACCTAAAAAGTGGTAATTTAGATCACCATTTAGATCCTTCAAGTTAAGCATATCCCAAACATTCAAATCAACTCAAATATTTCAAATAATTCAACAGTAACTTTAATCAAATACTCAAATAATGCCATAGTGTTTTAAATCAAATTAAACATCAGGTCTAATGACCAGACGACTTAACCATCAAGGCACAACACCACAGTAAGGCGTGCAAGGGCGCCGAGCCTCTCAAGGCACAAGGATTCTTCTCTCAAGCACAGCACAAGGGCGCAGAGCCAACATAGGGTCAAAAGCCTTCTTCAAATTCTTGCTAAGTGTTAAGGAGAGTAGGCATGTATCTCGAGGCAACAAGACATAAATCCTGAAGTAAAACCCTCCCACCTCCTCCTCAGTAATTTCTCCTCTTCCCTCATATCAAACCGAGCACTCGATCGGGTATACGGGTATGCATAGTAACTAGGTAATCAGGCGTATATAGTGACCAGGCTTACCGGGCGTGAGGTGAGTGAGGTGTGGAGAGAGTGAGTGCGAGGGGACCTCACCCCTTGTGTGAGAGGCAACGAGCCCTCTTCACTTTTGCAATTTATACTGCTGTGCATGCTTTTTACTCACACGATGTGGGACTATCTGACTCCTCTTCTTTGCGTGAGTAGTTGCTGTGAAGACTCCTCTGATCGGTGCTTGTGTTGGTGTGGCTGTGCCCAATTGACGGTTAGGAACTGATCATGAGGTTGTTCCGCATCGATTGAGAGAGGGGGTGAGACCAGAGGTGGCTGGATGATGGCGGTCGAAGACGGAGATGACGATAGGTGACGGCGAGATATCTGCGACAGAAGTACAACCCTAAAGCCGGAATTAAATACGTGCAAAGGTTCAGCGAGAGAAATTGGGTGTGCAGATGGTCAAATGTGTGTAGCGGAGAAGTGCTGGTGAGCTTTGGTTGTCGGTGATGGAAAGAAGTGGTGGAGACGGTGAATGGTAAAATTAAGGAGCTGGGGAGCTTTGTGAAGCTGAGGCGATGCTATTGCTGTGGGTTATGGGGTGTGCGATGGGCGGAGGTATGCCGGCGATGAAGGTCGTCGGAGGTGAAGTAGTAGGCGTCGGAGAGGGAGAAAGAGAGGGAATTGGAACCTAAGATTTAACCTAAGCCTACTAGGAGGGGGGAGAGAGAGAGGCCCTAAGGTAATTGGACGAACGGAGCTGTGGACGAAGGTGGAGCCGACGAGGAGGTAATTGGGCCGCCTTCTTTGTCCGGAAGCACTGCGATGAGGAGTTGAGAAGAAGCCCTCTCCCTATTGTACGTGAGAGCGGCTAAAGAAGGGGGTTGGTGAAGCTCCAGGTCATCGTTAATGGCGGTGGTGGAAGAAGAAGCAAGGAGTTGCTCACCAAAAAACAGACAAAGACAGCTTGGGTGGGTGGATGCGGCCGATTTTATAGATGAGGCTTCCCTCCTCTGAAATTCCTCTTTTGGAAGATGTCCAAAGCCACCTGAAGACTTGATTTTCTCGAGCTTGCCGACTCAATTTTCGACCATGATTGGCCTCAAGAAAGACCTTGGTTGACGCGGATTGATCTGAGGATCAATTTCGCCAAATTTGGTGATTTATGGTTGAGATTTTGTAATGACCTTTACATTTTTAGCCGAATAAGACGTCTGGAGTTTCAGTCAGATGTCTGGACACGTTCCAGGATGTCTGAAAGTGAGATTTTCGTACTGCGCTTTGTGCTCTGCGCACGGGCAACGCGCAGAGGCTGCTCTCTCTCTTTCTCCTTCACCCCTCACCCGAACCCTAACACCCCTCTATATAAACCCCCTGCCTTCCCCTCTGTCTCTGCTGTAGTTGCAGCAAGGAAGGAAAGCCACCGGCGAGGGGATAGCGGGGAGGAGCGAGAGCGAGAGAGTGCGAAGGAGTGAGAGCGGGGGAGGAGGAAGATGACCACGGGAGCTCAGTGGAGCTCAAGGAGGAGCTCATGGGAGAGAGGAGGACATCAGCGAGGAGCTTCTCAAGCTCTTACAGCTGCTGGAGCTACCGCTACGGGCGGAGGTGCTAGTGGGGCGAGCTGCGAGGAAGTTCTGATACTAGAAGTTTTCCAGTATCAGATGTCTGGAGTGAAATCTAGACGACTGGCAAGGCACCAAGACGTCCGAAGCTGAGGTCAGACGTCTGAAAGCACGTATCGTGCAAGGTATGTATGTTCCTGCGCTGATTTCCGCCATGCAGAAGATCTCAGCGCAAGAGTTGTTGGGCTAAAACCGTGCCTGCATTTTCGTACGCAGGTGTAAGCTTTGGGAAGGCATGCGGTGCGTTTTCCCAAGTACTTTTGTGTAACGAACGCGTGCCCCAGACGTCGGACTAGACGTCTGGGATAACATCCAGACGTCTGACCAGACGTCTGGGATCGTTTCCAGACGTCTGGAAATCCGTTAATTTCGACACGCGGGGGTCGTCTGCGCGCCTGAGAGTGCAGATCGGATATTCGCTTATTCCCTCTTTCCCTGCGACTGCAGACGCCTGCTGCGTCCTCTCTCTCCTCCTCGCATGGCCTTAAAATGCCACGCGCTCCCTCCCGTCGTCTCCACCGTCTCCTCCCTCTTCTCCTTCAGCCAGTGAGCGTGAGCGCGAGGGCGGCAGCGACGGCCGCAGTGAGCGCGGAGGAGGTGCTGCGTGCGAGAGCGGAGCTCTGCCGTGAGGGCGAGCTCGTCGGGGCTGCTAGGGCCAGCTGGCGGAGGGCGCAGGGGGCGCGGAGCGACGTGGAGGGGGGACTACTGTGGTCTGAGCAGCAGGCGCGCGAGGTGCGACGAGGGTGGCGTCGCGAGCGGAAGTTGGGTGGTGCCCTGTTCTGGAAAAATTTCCAGAATCAGACGTCTGTGTTGATAGCCAGACGGCGAGGGCGACGTCTGGAAGACCTTCCAGACGTCTGAAAGGTGAGTTTTCCGTCTTCTTCTTCCTTCCTGTCGACTGACCGTACTGAGGGAGGGAGATGGGTGTGCGTAGGCTCGGTGATTCGTCATCCAACGCGAATCAGACGTATGGCTGTTGTACCAGACGGCGGGAGCGACCTCCAGACGTTCGGGGTGACTATCGGACATCTGGGAGCTAGGCTAGACGTCCCCGCAGACTTCTGGACGTCTGGGAAACCACGCTGAACAGGTAATTCTCTGATCCACTTTTTAAGACGTCTGGAAGAAGTTCCAGACGTCTGATTTTACACAGTGTCGTCGTTTTCGACCCGTTTAGGGCCTGTTCGGGTTCCGTTTTCCGCGATTCGAGTTGCGTTCTTTTCAGAATTAATTCCTCTACCCGTCTACAGTAGCTATACACTATTTTGAGACTCTCCTTGTGTTTGATCCTTGTGATAGGACCTCGTTCAGTTGCAGTCTTGGGAGTCGCGGAGGCACATGGGATTCCCAATCACGCCCCCATTACTCCCGTTGTACCTGGTAGAGTGGTTTTAAGTTATTAATAAAATCTGTTAAAGTATGGAACCATAACTAGAACCTAGGACGTTGCATGAATCCTAGGAATGAGAAATATATGATAGCTCATAGGTGTTGCATGAATCCTAGAGCTGGAAAACTAGATTGTATGATAGATCCTAGGATATGGCATGAATCCTAGGATGGGAAAACTAGTGGAATGTATAATACAGCAGTCTTGGAAAATGGAAAGAGATATAAAGCTTCCTGTAATTTGAATTAACAGCTACCTGTTGTGAATAAATAACGTGGTTGAGAACATGGGTTGTAAGAATGTGAAATTGGAAAGTAAAACCTGGATGTTTGAGTAAAAAGGATGGAACCCTACGGGGAAGTAGGAGTAGAACTCCTAGAAAGTGAATGGAATAGTATTGGGGAAGTGAGCTGGCCCTTGAGTACAGAGTACCAAGGAGAGCGACTGTCCCCCCTGTTTAGTGCAGAGCGGAGCCAGTCGCCCCAGGGACCCGGGGTTAGGACTGGCCACTCTGTACCGACTTGCTGGCCCTCGCGTAGGTAGTACCGAGGAGAGCTACTAGTGTAGGGAGGTACTAGCTACCCCACGGGTCCTGGGGTTCTGCTAGCCTCCCACACCGACTTGTTAGGCCCGCTAGGGCAAACCAGGATAGTCAGGCGAGGGTGCGCGGACTGTGGAGGGGCAAGGCCCCGGTTTGGTTACTGTGGAGGGGTTGGACCCCTGTTACTGAGAGGGCTCTGCCCTGGCCTGGTTCCGTGCTGTGCTTTGGGCGCACCCGTTAACAGAAACGACTGACCGCGTGCCAGTACGGGTTAGCTACCTGTGCGTTTATCGCGCGTGTCGTAGTCACCGTTACGTCTGTCAGTGACCTTGGGGTGGTTGACTGAGGGTAGGATCACCACGGGGGACTCTCCCGGCCAGGAGAGCACCACGTGCTACTTCTATTTTTCGGAAAAGACTGCAATCAAGATCGTTCCCACGAGGAACATTCGAGATCAAGAAAAAGATCTGGGGAATAAATGAAATAGTGAGACAATTGAAAGATGTGAATAAAGAAAGTAATCGAACATAACAGCTGCTGTACACTCTACTGTTGTCTTTAGTTAGTTGCCACTCTACTCAGCGTTTTGCTGACGTGTTACACTCGTTACCTTTTTCAGGAGCAGGTGTTGAGCAGCCAGGGTCAGCGGCTGCAGAGGACGCTGGGCCGAGTAGGGTCCTGTAGAGTTACCACTGTTTCTTGTACCTCTTTTTGTTCCGTTATAGTGAGTAGTTCTTGTTTCCGCTGTACTTTTCTTTACCTGCAGTTCATGTTATATGATAAATGTTGTTCTACTATTGTGGTGGTATATACTGTAGTAGTTTCTTTCCTTACTGCTGTACTTTCTTACTGTTAGTTATATTTATGCTGAATATGATTTATTTTTACTGCTCTTTTGGTTACTTCCTCGTTGGACGACTAGGTCTTGGGATTAGTCGAGTTGGTTCGGTTCTCGTGTCTCGTAGGGACTCGGAACCGGGTCGTTACATTTTGGATGTCTGATCACATCGCCAGACGTCCGGAGGTACTTCTAGATGACTAGAACTAGGGTGGGACGTCTGGAGCTGCCCCCAGATGGTCGCAGAGGGAGTCTGGACGTCTGATCAGCCGCATGGAACACAAGATGAGTTCTGACATCTTTTAAGACGTCTGGGATTAGTCCCAGATGTCTGATTTTGGTCAGTAACTGTGTCTTTGGCCTGTTTAAGACTCAAACGGAACCAGATTTCCGCAAACGAAGTATCGTTGTTTTCCACTAGAGTTCCTCTACGTATTCGTGTTGAGTATCTACTGTTTTGGGCTCGTCTAATGTACATTGGTCACTGGTATAGGTTACCAGCCAGTGGGGTGTTTGGGGCCCGCAGAGACGACGAGATTTGCAGCACAGGCTCCCATTCCTCCCATGCTACCCGGTAGAGTGGCTTAATTCAGTTGTTAATATTTAATAAGAATGTGCTTGGTTGGAATAATCGGATTGAACTCTAGGATGTGGATGAACCCTAGGGTAGAAATGAATGAGCCTGTTTGAGCTGTACTATTTACTTGAATGCATGGTTAAGATAAATTGCTAGCAAATACCTTTAGTATAATTATGAGATGAATGTTAAAATACAAGCTGCCTATATGTAAATGAGAATTGAATTGTGAAACCATAAGTTGCTTATGATTGAGAACTGAATTATAAAAACACGAGCTGCTTGTATATGGATGAGGAACGAGTTATGAAACATGAAATCTGGACATGGATAAATGAGATGAATATGAGCATGAACCCTACAGGGAATTAGGAGTAGAACTCCTGTGGATGAAAGGAAATCTGGAATGTAGACGGGAAGTGTGTTGGCTCTTGTATACGCGGTACTAAGGAGAGCAACTGTCCCTTTTTAGTGTAGAGCAGAACTAGTCTCCCTTGGGTTGAGACCTGGGGTTAGGATTGGCCACTCTACACCGACTCCTGTTGGCCCTCGCGTACGTGGTACCGAGGCGTGCTACTAGTGTAGGGGGGGAGGCAACTACCCCACGAGGCCCGAGGTTTAGCTAGCTACTCTACACCAACTTTGTTAAGCCCTTTGGGAAAACCGCGGTAGTCAGACAAGGGTGCGCGGACTGTGGAGGGGCGAGACCCCTGTTTGGTTTTGAGGGGCGAGACCCCTGTTCTGAGAGGATAAGGCCCTATATTGTTCCGTGCTGTACTTTGGGCATACCCGCTAGCGGAAACGACTGATGGCGTGTCAGTGCGGGGTAGCTACCCGTGCGCTTATCACGAGTGCCATAGTTACCTCTACGTCTTGACAGTGACCTCGGGGTAGTTGACTGGGTGTAGGACCACCACGGGGGATTCTCTCGGCCAGGAGAGCACCACGTGTACCTTCTACTCTACGGAAAAGACTGCAATCAAGATCTTTCCCACAAGGAACATGCAAGATCAAGAAATACCTGGATACTTGAGAAATAAATGAACCAGAAACACATGAATGAGATAAATAGAAATGAGAAATAAACATGTTGTTGCTTTACTGTACTTGCACTTAAATAATATAAACACCACTTTACTCAGCGTTCGCTGACTCTGTCTTTTCGTAACCCTATTCAGGACCAGGAGTTGAGCAGCCCGAGTTTTCGGCTGCAGAGGGCGCTGGGCATAGCCAAGTCTAGCCATAGTCATTTTTCAACTCTTTCATTTTCTACTGTTATAGTGAGTAATGGACATATAGTTTACTGTTCCTGTTACTTTATTTTTCCTTTCCATTTTCTGTTGTTGTTGTGGTGGCATGTACTATGTTTTGAGATAGCTGTTCTACTTTCTTGACTACTTCGTACTTTTCTTCTGCTTAGTTATATCGCATGTGTGAATGTGGTTTATTTTTCCTGCTTTTGGTTATTTCTTGTTGGACGACTAGGTCATGGGATTAGTCGAGGTGAGCTGGTCTTAGGTCCTATAGGAATCCAGGAACCGAATTGTAACAAATTTCATCAATTGACTTGTTGCCGGTTGAACTGCTTTCGTCTGTATAGTTATTATAGTCGTTGTGGTATATAACAAAATAGTTACCAGTTTAATACAATTTTTTTACTCGGAATGACAAGTTTCCCGAGGTCGAACTCAGGGAGCAACTATAATTATAGAAGCATATAAGTTCACAATGTATAAGGTTTTACAAAAATTAAGAGAGAGAGAAAAAGAAGAGGTGATTGGCTTCGACTCTCTTATTTCTTCTTCTTCTTTTCTTTTGCTTCTATGGTTCCTCTTTCTCTTTCTCCTTTCTTCCTCTCTGATTTTCTTTTCTTCTTCTTCCTTGCAGCTGCAGAGGCTTTTGCCTCCTCTTTTCTTCTTCAGCTGCTAAGTCTTTCTCCTTTCTTCCTCTCTGATTTTCTTCTCTTTTTCTTCTTTCTTCTTCCTGTCGTCTTCTTCTTTTTCTTTTCTTTGGCCCTTCCTCTTCTTCTTTCTTCTTCAGCCTGCCTTCTTTCCTGCTCTGGCTGCTGACCTTCTGACGTATGACTCGGTGCTCAGACGGCTTAACTGTGCGGTTGCTACAGTGCGGCTCGTCTTCTTTTCCTTCAGCTCCTCTCCTTCCTTTCTTCTTCAGCAGCTGCTCAGTGTAGCTAAGTCTTCAGCCGCTCCTCCTCCTTTCTTCTTCCTTCGCCTGCTTCTTCATTCTTTTTCCTTCTTCCCTGCATGCACACACAACTATCAGTGCAAAACCTACCCTACCCCTCCCACGTCTCTCTCTCTATTTCTCTCTCAAAGGTTCGCTCCCAGAGCATTCGCGGGTATACGGGTCGGGTAACGCGCCCGGGACCAGGCCCATCGGCGTGCGGTGGTGGGTAAGGAGTGCTTGGTTGGGTAGTCAGGTTCGGCCCAGGCCCGCGGCGTGAGCGCTGGCGAGGGAGGGAGCGAGCGCATGGCGCGCTACGTGCATGGGTGAGGGACCTGACCCCTATGTATCGAAGGCGAACGGCTAATATCACAAAATCAATTTAAGTGTGGGCGCGAGGCCACACACTTACGAGGTGGGACTAAAGTCCCACCTCTGCTCTGCACGCCCGCAGGTGAGAGGGCGCTGGCAATTGGGGTAGCAGCGAAGGCTCGCGACCCCAATTGCGAACCTGGGCGCACTCGCGGAAGCACCCTGCGTTGCCTGGAGCTCACGCCTGGGCTGGAGGAGTCCTGGAGCTGCCTGCGAAGAAGCTTCAGCAGCGCGTCAATGGCGGCGAGGAGGCGGAGACCTGAAATCATGAAGACGGCCTCACGGCCACATTAGACAACCCAGGGAGCTTCGCCGGAGGACGGCGAAGGCAGTGCGAGGGTTGGCGAGGCGCGAGAGCGCCTATGGCGGTGTGCCTAGGGCAGACTGTGTGTGTGGAAATGGGTGTGTTCGGGGGGTGGTCGGGAGGTGAAGGGCGGTGAATGGAGTGGGGGAAACGCTTGAGTGGAGTGGAGGGGTGCTTCTGGGCTTGTCGGCGAGGGGTGAGGTGGCTTGTGGAGGTGGAGCGACCTCTCCGGAGGTGGTGACCGGAGGTGAAGCAGATGGGGGTGGTAGTGGTAGTCGAGAGGTCTGAAATGCTAATTGAATAAGGGAAAAGAGAGAGGAGGGTAAGGGGAAGATTCCTACCTACTTAGTCGACGAAGAGGGAGAGGAAGGCGTCCGGCTCGTGCCTGCTGGAGCTGGGGACGAAGGTGCCCAGGAGGGGGTTATTGGCGACAAGGAGATCTGAGGACACCAGCTGGTGCGGCCTGGCGTGGGAAGACTGAGCAGAGTGGGCTCTGCTGCAGGTATGGTAGCAGAGTGACGAGGAGGAGGAGAAGTCATCGGAAGCTAGGGCACTCTGACCGGAGAGGGGAGAGACGGAATTAGGGGTTTTTCTTCGCTAGAAGTAGCTTGGAGATGGCAGACCCTGCTGCTCCTTATAAAGGCACTGGCGAGGAGCAGGACCGAGGGAGAGACGTGCCGTGCTCGCCGGAGAAGGCCGGAAATGGACACCCATGCCTTTCGTGCGTTCGTTCCTGAGGTCTTCTTTCTCTTTTCTTCCTTGATCCGGACGTCTGATTCTTAGCGTCAGACGCCTTAACGGTGCGGTTGCTACAGTGCCGCTGCCGTCTTCTTTTCTTCTGCAGCTTCTTTTCTTCGCTGCGGCCTCCGTTTCTCTTTCTTTTCTCTTGGCTTCCTCCTCCTCTTTTCCTTTCTTTTTCTCTGGCCCTTCCTTCTCCTCAGCTCCTTCCTTCTTCCTTCTTCTTCCCTGTGGCTGCTTCTCTACGGCTAAGTCCTTGCCGCTGTTCTTCCTCTTCTTCTTTCTTCCTTCTTTCTTCTCTTCAGCAGCTCCTTGCTTCTTCCTTCCTCTCCTGTTTCCTGCACACACAAGCTCAGCACAAAACCTACCCCTACCCTTCCCGCGCGACTCTCTCTCTGAATCTCTCTTGGGTACTCTCTCCCAGAGCTGGGTTATCAGGTCGGGTCGCGTGCCTAGGTCCAGGCGCACTGGTGTGGGTGGTGCGCGAGTGCATAGGAGGGTGTCGGGTCGGGTCGCGCCAGATCCGTGTGATGAGCTCACAGACAAGGGCGGTGTTTAGGTGAGGGACCTCACCCCATGTGTATTCGGAGGCAATTGGCTAATATCACAAAATCAATATAAACTACTCACGTGCCTTACAGCTTACTGAGGTGGGACTATTGTTCCACCGTTCTTTCACGCGTGCCCGCAGGAGAGCATTCTCCAATTGCAGCACTGCAGGCTTCGCGGTGCCACTTGCTGGGACAAATGACTTCGCGAGACCTCCCTGACTTAGCCGGATCTGGAATCCTGGAGCATTGTAGGCTGGAGCAAGCGTGCAGCTTCCTTGAGTCACCGTTAATGGCGTCTGGAGCGTGAAACCTTCCTGACACAAGAAGAGCCTTGCGGCTTAATCAGACCACAGGAGCACCTTCGCCGTGTCACGGCGAAGGTGAGGCGGTAGGTGGTAGGCTGCAGAGAGGGCTAGGCGTGCGTGCCTAGGTCGCTCTGTGGCCGACCGGATGGGTTTGATCGGGGGGTAGTTGTGGAGGCGTAGAGGGTCTGTGGATGAGTGGGGGATGTTCAGTGAGGTAAGGCAGAGGTTATGCGGTGGTCGGCGAGACGTGTGGGGCTGTGGAGTGATGGGAGAGTCTCTCCAGAGGGTGGCCGGAGATGAAGAAGATGGTGGTGAACAGCGATGGTCGATGAGTGGAAATAACAAATTGAGAAGGGGGGAAATAACAGGGAGAGAAAGGGGAAGGTTTTTACCTACTTAATTGACGAAGTGGGAAAGAGGGGGCGCCCGGCGCGTGCCTGTCGGAGCTGGGGACGAAGGTGCCCAGAAGGGGGGTAACGGCGACGAGGAGGGGATCTGGAGGCGCCAGCTGGTGCGGCCTAGCGTGGGAAGACGAGGATGAGTAGACTCTGCTGCGGGTGTGGCAGCAGAGCAACGAAGAGGAGGAAGAAAGATCGTCGGAAGCTTGGGCTCTCTGACCGGAGTGAGAGGAGACGAAGTAGGGGGGTGTTCTTCGGCCAAAACGAGCTTACCAGAAACGGCTGCCCCTGCTGCTTCTTACTAATCTTGTTGTGCACTTTCCTTTTTATTTTCTTAATGTGGTCCAGAACTTAGGTTAATTCCTTAATTTCTTGCTAATGACTTTCACTTTGTTTTATTTTGTGCTCCTTTTTTTTTTCATTTTGTTCTTTTTCTCCACCTCCTTTGTAATGTCCACAAAAATTTCTTTCCTCCTCTCATTTTATTATTCTTTTTCAAAAAAAATTTTAATTTTTATGGTGTTTTTGGCATATGTGAAATTTTTTTGTTTAAAACCTTTCCTTACGAGATTTGCACTTTCATACCCCCCATGCCTAAGATTTGCAATGTTCTCGTTGTAACTTAGGAGGGTTTTTATTTAGCTTAGTTCATACATTAGGACAGGTATTTTGGTGAGTGGATGGGTCGGGGTGACTGTTGCGGACAATTTCTAATCTCAGATGCAAGCACCTGAGGTGGAGTTGGCTGTCCTAAAGGTTGAACCTTAAGTGTGAAGAGGTGTCAGAAAAGATTTCGGGTTTTTTCAAAAAGAATGATGGGCTGCCTCCCGTTGAGCGCTGAGTTTTTCGCCATCAGCTGAGCAGGAAATGGGATGGAGAGGGGATGGTTAAATCAATGGAGTTTTGTAAGACAAGCACCTTGATTAAGAGCCCGGTTGGTCCAACCAGGTGCTTGTTTAGATTAATAGGCTGATGATGCAGCCCAAATCCAATCAATCTGGTGGGTTGAAAAATGCAGATCAAGAGGTGTGGAACCCACCATATACTGTGAAGCTCGGACAGATGTGGAAGTGTGAATGTGGGGTTTGGCTTAGTCAAATCAGCCTGGTCAGAGTAGGGATTCGTAAAATAATCAGTGAATAACGCGGAAACCCTACATGGGTGATCAGAAGATGGTGGAGCATGGTCTTTGGTCTGATCAATGTCCGATACCCGGTGTATGTGAGGAGCATCTGTAGACGGCTCAGTGGGAGGGGAATCAAAATAGGAATTGGGTCCGGTTGCAGGTCGGGGTTGGAGTCGGATTGGTTCTGTATGTGTGGAAGGGGTATCTTCAATTAGAATTGGGTATGAGGACTCTTCTAGGGATGAATGGCTGGTGGTCTCCTGTAGAGAGTCCTCTGGGTAACTATCAAGTGTCTGAAGAATGTCTATAGGATGAAGGAAATCTGAATCGAGAAAAGATTTGAATTCTGGGTTACAATCACTCTTGGCATTTTCTGGTTTTAGTTCCTGAGAATCGAAAAGGAATGGTTCCATGTTATTGGAGCCTGAACTTAAATAAGTGATCTCAGGAATTGGGACCTCAGAGTTGAAGTCGGAGAATGAGTCAAGTGAACTGAGGTCGTAGTTTGGCAGAGTCTCTTCGAAATCATAGTCAAATTCGAAGTTGTCGGAGAGTTTGTGAAAATGAGATTCAAGATCATGACTTCCACCACAAAATAAATCACATGATGTGGATTCCGCAGCCTGACTGGGGTCTAGCCTAAAGGTGTTTCTTCTAGGCTCAAGTTCCAAGTTGGTGGGACAGACCGAGTTGAAACCCCATTCATCCAATTCCTCGTTTTCTGTATCTTATATTGGCATGACTTCTGGAAAGGTGATCTGATTTCCTGAGGAAATTGGAGAGGAATATTCATCAAATAGAGGCCCAAAATCGTATTTTTTATTGAAAATTTGATCTTCATTATGCAGGGCCTCGTAATCTTCTCAATAGGTTTCAGATCCAGATTCTAGGCTTAGGATGTGGGTGGAATTACTAGAATCTATGTCTGAATAACCTTCGAGGGTCACCTTATCAGAATAAGGGGCGGGATTTACACTCTCAGGAGGTTCTCTCCTAATCTCATTATTGCAGGAGTTTTAGAATTCTAAGCTTGGTGATTCATGGGCTAGGGTTGGCTCAACATTATGTTCTGCAATTTCCCAACCTAATTCGATGTTGTCTTCTATCTGGGTTGGGAATCCACAACCACTCTGTGCCTCAATCCCGAGATTTGGGAAACCGGATTGATCCTCAATACTGTTCTAAGATGGTTCATCCTCTGTTTGTGGTATGTACGAGTATTTCTGGTCGATAGTTTGTTCCAGTAATCTCATCATCTTTACCTGTTTTTCAAGAGCATCTTGGTGTTGTTTCCAAAGTACAGGATTTATCATGTATTGAAGGTATTCAGATTTGTGTAATTTTTCTATCTCAATATATCCTGTTAAGAGTATGTCTCGGGTTGATCCTTTTGTGGCTTCTGTCAATAGAATTTTGGCACGGTTTATGATCATGGCTGTGGTTGTTGGGACATCAACCTGAATGTTTTCTATTGATGTTGATGGTTTATATTTAATTTTATAAAACTCAAGGGCATCCTCAACCATCCTATCTCTCATGGATCTTTGTGATTCAGGTTTCTTGAAGGGTAATCCTAAATAACTTGGCTGCATATTTGGATCAGGTGGTGGAATCAAGATGTAGAATCAGAAGTTGGATGTGTAGTCAAGTTGTGTCATGATGGAAGAAGAGAGAGAACTAGGTTCTGAATCAGAAGTGGAGGGGTTTTAGAAAAAACAAGGGAAGCCTTGGGAAGGTGTATCTAGTTCTCAAGATGTAGACCAATGGCTCTGGAGAGCAAGATCACTTGGACACAATATGGTGTGGAAGTAGCTTCTCAAGGTGTATCTAGCTTAGAAAGTCTGCTCCACTATTTATAGAGGTCCTAAGAAGACTTTGGAAGGCCTTGGAAGCCTCTTGTAGCCATTGGGAACAAGGCTCAAGAGTGTGGTCCAAAATCCCACCAAAATCAGGGTCATTTATGATTCTGACAGGGTCATCAGATGTCTTGTTTTAGAGTCAGATGTCTGGGTCATTGTCTGATTTAGAGATCTGTCGTCTGATCTAGAAGGGTGAAAGATCTGATCAGGGTTGGATCAAGACAAACATCTAAGAATGCATTTTAAGACGTCTGGGACAAAGGTTAGACGTTTAATTCTAGATAGGCTTCCTTCCTACTTTCTCAAGATCGAAATAGGGATCTAGGGTTAAGTTGCATAAACAACAAGTCAGACATCTGGCACTAAGTTTGGATGCTTGGAAAAAGTCTTCGCTGCTGGAATTGATTTCCCGAGGCTTAAAAGGCTATGTGATCTGATAAATGTGATTTGGGTTAGATATTAGCCTAACGTTTATTTATCAAACGTCTGGGATGCTCTACAGACGTCTGAAAGTAGATGTAAATTAGATTAAGAGTTAATCCTCAAAAATTAAGTCTGACAAGCCAATAGTCCTCTAATTGAATGTCTGGCAAGGTCCACAAACGTTGCCTAAGACGTCTGGACTAAGGGCTGGACGTCTGAAGGTGGCGGACAGAGTGTTGGTTACCAGCCTAAGTATTTTGGATGTCTGGACAAAAGGTCGAATGCTTTAAAAGTTAAGATCAGATGTCTGATGTCCAGATTGGACGTCTAATCAGACTGTTTAAAGCTTATATTGGTTTTCTGAGTTTGTCTAAGATTACCTAAGTATCCTAGTGATTGATTAGTGTTCCTAGGACTATGGTATGCTACTTTAGGGCTCTTTAACAATCATCTAAAGAAATGAAAAGCAAAGAACAACAAATACAAAGTACATGATAAAAAGACATTTATCATATTCTTCTTATCTTTAAGCTCTCGCTCCACACGAAGCTCCATCTTCTCTTCTCCATCAACCTCCTCCAATCCGCCATGGATGCAAGCTTAAACTCCTTCACACTTGATTCCATTTGCATTTATCCTAAAACTTATAAACTCAAATGCAAATGTTAAATCACAAGTGTTTTGTTATCATCAAAATCAACGATTGTGGTGCCTTTGCGCCAACAACCAATTTATGGAGGAGGCCACGGATGCAGCTTATGAACACATTAATGTTTATATAGGGTACTTAACTTTTGTTAGTTCTGTAGTATTAATTGCATAACTATAATATATTAACGCATTTTATATATAAGTGTATTTATTTAGGAATACATGCGTATTTGGTTAATAATATGTCATTGAACTCAATTATGTTACAACTAACATTTTCTTATTTTCTTCTATACAAGGTTGGAATAATGAAGATCATTATTTTGCAAAATAGGAAATAAATAACATACTTTATAAGTACTATCTTGCAAAGTATTAATAGGAAGCAATAGAAGTCATTGATCTAAAGAAGAGGACACAAGGGTTAAGGAAGTTTGTTACTTAAAGGATAAACCAAGAATTATCTTTTTGATAATTCAAGATGATAAAAAGAGAAGAATATTTTGAAAAGATAACTCTTTTTTGGTTGAGGATTCGATGGCACCATCTCCTCCTATCTCTTAATCTCAAAATTTGCAATAGCTTAACACAATCATAATAATTTGACTATAGATTCATCATTTAAACTCAGATTTACATAATTCAAGATGAGTTACAATGATGATTTGAAGGGATACGATTTATCTTCTATTTGAAATGCCAAATTTGGATCATAAGAGAGCCTAAAAAATTAAGGATATTAAATGATACGCTAGTTGATTGTTGCCCTCTCTATATTCTCCTTTGAGTGGGTGGTTTTGGATGACCTTTGAAGGTGCCTTTCACCTCCGATCTTTGTCCTCCTCTACCGCCACAACGATATTTTCGATGCTTCGGAACTTCGTCCTACACCTTGTCTCCTTCCTTCTTTCTGCATTTTTATTTCTAGTTATAGTAATTTTTATTCTAGTTATAACTTATGATTTCAGTTTAGTTCTCTAATAAAATAAGAAAAAGTTCTCTTTAATTATTTAGTTGCTTATATCTATATTTATTTATTATTTTATTTGATTTATATGCATGTTTCCATTCACGTGGCTTTGAGATTCTTGCAAATAAATTTCGTGCACTCAATGTAGATTCCTTTAGCCCTTGCTTTGTTGTAGCTACAGGGGGGCAAAGCTGTAGGTGAAGAGGAGACCGGAGGAGATAAAGATGAAAGAGGAGAAGCCATGGAGAAGAGGAGAGGGGTTGGGGAAATGATCGGTGGAGGTGAAGTTGTCATTGGAGGCCCTTTTATCAACGAGAGGATTGGCCAATTTATGCCTTAGTCCTCCCATCTAAAACTCAATTTACCAAAAGGTCTATCAAAAGAAATTCTCTTACACTCACAAATTATTAAAGCCTTCTTATGGAAAATCAATTTATTAAGCCAAAAATCAAAAAATTGGTCTTAATCACCCTATAATCCACTTTGCTAAGGATCAAATAAGGATTTGATTGAATGACAAAGATTATTAAAATTTCAAATCCTCACCGGTGGATAACCTTTTCTACGACCCAGGTACGTATTTTAACATATATATATATATATATATATATATGTATGTATGTATGTATCCACTTTCGTACTCTTATCGTGCTATCCACTTCACCAATAGGTCTGTCATGGATTGATAGGGAGACTAACCCACTCCCTCATCTATCCAACTGATCTAATTTCAGATCGATTTATTATAAATCATCTAATTATTTATTATCTACGTTCACATTTTAACACATTCTTTTCAGGAAAAAGGGAGAGTTGCTCTATTTTATATCTACCATTATACCCATCCCACATGGCATGTTAAGGTGGAGGCCATGTGAATGAGGTGAAGCTATATAGAAGAGTCACATGTATTTATAGATATAAAAGGTTATGTTACTCTTTTAGATCTTAAAAGTACTATAACTATTTTTAGCTAAGAGAAAAGTGAGTCATATGGAGTCATATGTATCACTTACATTCAAATTTAAGTTTCGATAGAGGGAGAGGAAAACTCTATCTTTAATAGGTGCCTTCGGTACTACAATAGGTGCTAACAGCACCATAATCTCAAATTTCGGTGAAGACAAGTAAATGCTGACGGCACCACCATAGATGCTGATGGCATCACTATTGGTACTAATGGCATCACCACCAGTCGGGTAAGTTTAAATTAGTTGTCACTTGTTTTGTTGAGGTGGATGGCATGTGGATGAGGTGTAGGTACATAGAAGAGTTACATGTGCTCATGGATATAAAAGGTTAGAGCACCTTTTTAGACTTTAAAAGTACTATTACCATTGTTAATTAAGAGAAAGGAGAATCACATGCAGTTACATGTGTCCTTTACATTCAAATTCAAATTTCAGGAGAGGGAGAGGAAAACTTTGTCTCCAATAAGTACCGTCGGCACTACGATTGATGCTAACGGCACCACCATCTCAAATTTCGGTAAAAAGAAGTAGATGCTGATGACGGCACCATAGATGCTGATGGCATCACTATTGCTGCTAGTGACATCACCACCAGTCACGTAAGTTTAGATACCAATGCCACCATGTACACTTTCATGTTGGTGGCCCTGCCACATATTCAGTAACTTTTATAGTGCTCAAATATCTATTACAAACATTTATCACTTTTCATGGCATTGTTGACATCAATTACTCATCACTTATCTTGTTGTTGTTAGCATCAATTATGTAAACACTTATTGCTGTGCTGACAGCACCACCATAGGTTTTAACGGCATCACCCATTGGTGTTAATGGCATCACTACCAATCGCGTAAGTTTAGATGCTAATGTCACCACGTACATTTTCATGTTGTTGTTGGCACTAATTACTTATCACTGATCTTGTTGATGTGGATGCCATGTGGATGAGGTGGAGCCATATAGAAGAGTCACATGTGCTCATGAATATAAAAGGTTAAACCAACTTTTTTATACCCCAAAAGTACTATTACCATTTTTAACTAAAAGAACGGGCACTCACATGGAGTTACATGTACCCTTCATATTCAAATTCAAATTTCGGTGGAGGGAGAAGAAAACTCTGTCTGTAATAGGTGTTGTTGGCACTACAATAGATGCTAACAGAACCACCATCTCAAATTTCGGTGAATACAAGTAGATGCTGACGGCATCACCATTTGTGCTAATGGCATCACCATTAGTCATGTAAATTAAGATACCAATGTCACCACGTACATTTTTATGTTGTTGTTGACATCAATTACTTATCACTTATCTTGTTGAGGTGGATACCATTTGGATGAGGTGGAGCCACATAGGAGAGTCACATGTGATTATAGACATAAAAGGTTAAATTACCTTTTTAGACCCTAAAAATATTTTATTATCATTTTTAATTAAGAGAAAGGAAAGTCACATGGAGTCACATGTGCTCCTCACATTCGAATTGAAATTTCGGTGGAGAGAGAGGGAAACTCTGTCTCTAATATGTGCCGTCGGCACTACAATAGATGATAACGGCACCACCAGTTCAAATTTCGGTGAAGACAAGTTGGTGTTGACGGCACCATCATTGGTGCTGACGGCATCACCATTTGTTCTGACGGCATCAATGTTATCACACTTATTCAGGTCGACAATTCAAACTAAGATCATTGGATGCACACATTAATTTCTATGCATGGATCACAATTACATAAGAGAATTCAACTGATAAGTTTCATTTTAGGTAAATCAGAAAATCAGAAAGCTCAATTCAAACAAACATAACAACCACATTTCACAGTTGAAACACTTGAACAACAACCACAAAAAGCTAAAAAAAAAAATCCTATAGCATTAAGAGCACAAATTGCAAGTTCAGAAATACACACTCCGCTTCCAATTAAGAACTAACTTAGCAAGAACTCTAAAAAGGCAAAAAAATCATCCCGCATCAAAAGCATTGTTGAGGGAGAGTTGGGGCTAGAGGGGGGCATTGTGGACTCGACCGGAGAGGTCGAGGTGGCTGACAGTGAGAAAGTCCTTGGAGATGGTGGCGAAGATGAGGTGGAGGAGAAGGCGAGGATGGAACTAGGCTGCGCGGCGAGGAGGGCCTCGTTTTTGAGGTTGTCAACAAGGAGGAGGTGGTTGGTGGTGTGCATGTGGGAGAGGTGGTCCTCGAGGTGGAGGGTGCAGATCGGGGAATCGGATGGGGAGGAGCAGTGGCTCTCCTCCTCGACGAGGCGCTGCCTGGTGCGGAACTCCTCATCACGATGGCGAGTGGCAGAGGTGCGATGGCGGCGGCTCTGCTCCTCGACAAGGCGTTGCCTAGCATGGAGCTCCTCATCGCATTGGCAAGCGGCGATGGCGCGGTGGCAACGGCAAAGCTCCTCGTTGCGCTGGCGGGTGGTGGAGGTGATGGTGGTGGTGATCGAAGGAGGTTGTGGGTGATGTGGCAGAGGGGTTTGTAGCTTGGATGTTCTTTTATAGCCAAAATTTAGGGGAGGAAGGAAGGGGTTTTACATGAAAACCTAATAGGATTCCACCTAGAATTGAGGTATATTTTGAAATATATAATAGGGAATATATAATACTACCCTTCCTTTTATTCCAACATCAATTTTGGATAATTAATTATCTATATTTGACATATATACAACTAGATCATTTCTTGAGGGTTGGGATTCGCGGGCAGCGTAAACATGAGATTTATTGCTATGCAAATGAGCACTTCAAGGCTTCTTGTGTAGGTTTCATGGTTTTAGAGTCAAAATATGCACTGAAAGGTTTATGTGTGCAAGTACTATGCTCGGATATACAAATTCATTCATGTTATCGTGCACGTAGGAGGTAAGGATGCCAACACACCTCCGTATCTTTTTTACTTTTGTTTTCACAAGCCCTGCCGTGCATTATTGTGAGAAATAGTTATGCTAAAATATCTATGACTTGATGTAGATTCTGAGGGAAGAAAAATAGATGTTCAAACAAGAGGTTGACCTATTGCAACAATTCAAAGCCCAATTATTGCTAGTTGTTGTTGGCAAGATCACTCCTTTGATTGAGAACTTTTAGTTCAATTTAAAGGACAAAATTTGGTGCTAAAAGTTAATTTTTGTAATTGTTCAATAGAACTATGCTAAGGACATTTTCACAAGAAACGTACCTTAGCTCATGTCTTTAACAATTCCCTTAAAACCCTCCTCCTCGATGCCCTCCTCCTTTCCCTTCACACCTTCCATCACCCTCCTCCTCATGCTACCTCGCATCGCACACTATCACATTACACGCTACCATCCTCTTCATGCTTTGATATTCCTCATTCCCTTATTCTCTTCACCTCTTTGCTTTCTGTTATGACCTAAAGATTATTTCTCTAGGTTGAGAGCATCACGGGAGTGGTCTAGAATGCATTACAAGACTATTCTAGGGTATAAGTTGTAAAATAGTGATCAAAAGGAGTTTTAGAGCCTACGAGGATGTAGTCCATGAAATTAACATTCCATAGACACCAAGAGTGCAAAAAACAATGCTTGGAAAACCCTTGAATAGCTTAGAATAATGAAAACATCCCTGAATCGGCTTGAATTAGCCCAATTGAGGCCTTAAATTGGTTGGCTTGTATGCATCGGGCATTGCTCGTGCACATTGACATGCCTGCCACACATCAATTGCTCATTGGCACATGTACTTGGGTTTCGATTGCGATGCTGGCATGATCTGTATCGCTCGCCACCTTACACACGAGACAATGCACACATCACACTCCTCTCCCACCTGAGGGACCCTCTTTGTGTTGACTCCCTATTGTGCCCCACTTGTGTTGCGGCCATCACTACTCTCCTTGTCATGCGGTATCACGTTGTACCCCATCGCCTGTTGTTACTATCAAATGTATAGTGCCGATTAGCCATGAGTCCCATGCTCGCACATGAAGACAAGAAAGAGAAGAACCCTCCCTCTCTAATCTCTCTCTCCTCTCCTTTTCACTTTCTTCTCTTCCCTCTCCTTTTGATTTTCTTGAGCTGTGTCATTAAGAAGAAAACCAATGATTGCTTGGAGCTCTAGATGTCTTTTAATCGATTCTCATGATCCATACTATTATCAGAAAATGGACAAAAATACTCCAAGTTTGGTTTACATGTGCCAACATCTCCATTTTATGTGTTTTTCGTGTAACTTAAACTACGTAACTCGAATTTTTGCGAACTAAGATTCTTTAGAAAGTTTGCAATGAGAAAAAAACTAATGGTTTCATATGTGACATGTTAATATTTTTGTTCTGATATAACAAAATTATATTTTTATTGAGGACTAATTACAGGTTAAATTAAATCAAAGCATGATATATCCTCATCAAGATTATTCAACCACTTCATGTAAAGAAGGAGACTTAAAGATTATTTTTACCTTTCTTGAGTCTAGAACTATACACGGAATCTCAATAGGATAACAAACGCTAAGTTTTCAATATTTACAAAAATTGTTCTCTTTTGAACTTAACTCATTGGTACTGTTAATCGACTAATACCTATTTTTGATCGACTAGACCTCGATTGACCAACTCCTTAGTTTAATCGATTAAAAACTTCTAACAGTTATATTACCTTTTGATCAATCAACTCATTTTATTTAATCGATCAAAATATTTCAACAATCAAATTTCCTTTAAAATTGTTAAATTGATCAATATCCTCTTTTAGTTGATTAACATTGAATCGATTAATACTTTTATTTAATCGACCAAAAATATTTTTATCGACCAAACCCATGTTTTGATCAATTAAAATCGCATTTTTAGTATTTCCAAAATAGGTCAAAAAATACCTATAAATAGGACCTTTAAGCCCCATCTTCAAAACACACCTCAAGAGTTTTCAAAAAGCAAAACACGCATATTCTCTGTAGTGCTTTCATGCTTCTGCACCTACAACTATTACAATTCAAAATGCGTTCCTTTGCGATTAAAGAAAGTTTAGTTTGTTCTAATCTTGTTGAGGTTTCATATATTGATATTTTCTTTATATTCTGTTGTTCTTGATCTGGAAATCCAAGTTGTTTTGCAAGTTTCGTTATTCTTTTCTTGGTCAGGTGTAAGAGAAGACGTTTTATAAGAGTTTGTGACACTCTCGTTCAAGTGGCATGCTAGTAGATTTGACTAGCGTTGATTAGTCGAGAAAATCATAAGCTAGGAGACTTAGGTAGTGATTTTTACCTGGAAGGATTTCCACTCTAAATCAGGTGTTATCTTTCTAGTATGTGCTTATTTAATTTTTGATACATGGTGAATGATTTTTTATATTCTCATAAAAATAGATATTATATTATTCATCCATGCTCTAGTATATACTTGATCCCTTATGCTCCGCACACACTTACAACATATTAAATAGGTTTTACTGAAAAGTTGATTGAGGTTTGACTAAAACACATATTTCCTCATGTTTTGGGATATGATGCCTCGATTCATGCCCGACAAATATCAACGGATTTGTCTTGGCGTGCTTGATTCTAGAGTGACCTAGGAATCCATATTTTGGATCATTGCAACTCCCCATCCATGCCTCCTTTTTCTTTCCTTCCAACTATTCCCTTCCTCTCTTATATCATCACCTAATCCAAAAAATTTAAAGATGGAACACCAAAACCAAACCAACCCCATAATTAGCATACTTTATTTGTGATCCACTCTCTCTCATATAAAAAGGGCCATTTGCCTCTTCTAACAACCTTTCAATGATCTCGCACCTTACTTACCCATAAATGATGTTTCATACTTCCAACTCCGCTCTTCTTTATTCGTTTCCCCCCTTTCAATCTCTATGATTCTCTAGCAACCTAGATTGCCTTAATCATGTCGATCATTATCAAGAACAACATGAATGGCTCCATATTTTTGCTAGTCATCGGCTCATCCTTGCATCTTTTAAGGTGTGATTTATTCACTTCTTACATAGGCAAATTTGGAGGAACATTTGATCATGATGCAAGAGAGGAGCTTTTGTTAGGTCATAATTTATTTCCTTTCATGATCTTTTTCGATTAAAGTAGTAGTTTCTTGGAGAGCATTGTTGGGTACCTCGTAGACTTTGGGCTTAGTTTTATTTATTTATTATAGTGGGTAATGGTCCTTTATTATCATTGTTATGACTATTAATTTATAGTTAACTTTCTATTATTTGATTACATCTAGAATGCTTTATGCTTATATGTCGAACTATGTTGTAGAATAATTTTGTAATACCCCTAACCTAATATCTCTGATCATGTAGTTGCAAAGTTACCACTTATTATTCACATAAATTAAGCTCGAGTTACATCTAATTGTGATCGTGTTTCATATAGCTCATCATCTAGTTTTACCCATCCCGATTGAGTCAAGTCGGCTCGAGTCCCTTTTCAAACAGAACTCCTATTACCTCACACTCTTGAGATAGCCTCCGCACCTGATCTCCTCAGGGCATATTTCATGATCCCCTCGCCCCAGATTTCTTCATGACTTTGGGTTGCCTTTGCTAGCCTAATATTGCATGTTACTATAAATTCCATTCCATGGGTGGGAGGAACACTGGATGATTAGTTGTAATGACGTAGGTTCATACTTGGGTCTAGTTGAGAAAAATGACCACATATTTGATTTAATGGACTTAAAGAAAACCATCGAAAATGCTTAAAAGGTCACACATCCTTCACGTCATACATCTTATTTCATGAGTTTACAATGTGGATGAGAATAAGCAATATAAGAGATGACGCCTCCTTTCCTCTTTAGCTTCAAAGAATTTAGGGTGTTGGGGTTCTATATGTATTGAACTCAATGAATTATTATCGATCAGTTTCTGTCCATAGACATGGGTGGAAACCACATCATTGCAGTAGTCTTGGATGAATGAACATGAACTTGGGCACCAAAGCTGATTGAGGATGTGAAGCTAAGTTTCAAGAACATGCCAAACTCTAAGCAGATCTAACCCTGGTTGCTTTCCATTTATGGGTTATTTCAACCAATGGAATGAAGCATTTTGTGGTATTGATCTTTTATTTAAAATTTATTTAACTTACGTTTTGGATCATAACCCATTTCTTTGGCAATTGCGACCTCCTTTTAGTGTGACTCTCTGTCCCTCAGTTCCCATATTGAAAATGCAAGGTAGATTGGAAAAAGAGTAGAACTCCTGAGCCCATCTAAGTTTCCATCCTCTATGTAATTTCCTCAAAAATCACAGGATTCATGGTGAGAAGGTGGCGGAGGTCCATCTAATGCAGGTGCTGACAGTTCTGGAAAACCCGTATATGGATTTTTTTTTTTTTTTTCTTTTTGGAAAAGGAAGCCCGCATCTGGAATGTCCTGTCGTCTCTTTTGAACTGGTTCACCATATCTCTTATCGTATGAGACTTTGCACTCTGTTCATTCCGAGTCTAGAAGAGATATTTCCCATTAAAATACAGATATTGCTAGTCGGGATTCAGAAGCAATCTTCAATAGTAAGGATTTTGAGTTAGGCTTTACCCAGCTACATTTGAATTTCCCTTATTGTTTTTCATCTGTTTTCAATTAACGATCATAGCATTCTTGACAGATAGCAGTGATAAATAGCTTTTCTTTTTTTTTTTTGTTGGTGCACAACATGTCTTGTAAACATGATGATAAAAGCCACACAAGATAGAAGATACTGCACTTACGCAAAAAGTTTGTGCAATATTTATGAGCATGTTTGCATAAAGTAATTTACATTTTACCAACATTTGGTCACGCCCATTTTTCCTTTTTTTTTTAAAAAGTAAGTGTTTTGTTTATCCAGATGACCTAATTGAGTTCCTGACCTCTTTTGAATTTTTCCATAAATCATCATTTACAATCTTGTACCCTTCCTTTAGTCTTTACGGCTTATCTCTCTTAAGATTAACTTCCTTGTACACGTTTTTTTTTCTTTAGAAAAATTGCATCAAATTGAGTTAAATCAGACAAATCTTTGTCAGTGTCTTGTTCCAATGGTTAAAGAAGATTTCAAATATTTGCTACTATAACTTTCTAATCTGTAGACTTTCCTCATTCTATGGCTGAGCTTGTGACGAAAATGAAGCATTTTGATGATGTGTCATTGAAAAAAGGCTCGTGGGAAGGGCACTGCAAGAGGGCATGCAGTAGCACACTTTGTTGCCTAGGCATTTCTGCAGGAGGCTGGCTTAAATTGGCATGAATGTCCATGAGGAACTTTGACTAATCTGACAATAGTTGAATTGTTGGATCAGGTATTGCTTGACATTTTGGTTACTCCTGCCAAAGAGGTAATTGTCTGTATCTGAAAAATGAGCCTTAATAGCTAAAAGAGAGAGGTACAATCTGATCCTCAAAAGAATTAAAAAACAGCCCTTGATACAACAAAGGCATGTTTATCAAGCACATGTGGGCACTTGACGAACCAAGTAATACAAGATTGATAAGCACATGTTTTAGATTTTGGCTAGTTATGTTACTTGTGGCATTAGCCCTGAATCTTTGGTGTTTGAAGCTTCAAAGTGTAGGGTTGACAAGAAGACCTAAATGAATTTTATTTGTTAGGGGGGCTGAAAGTCCTGTCCACTTAGAGAAATTTTAGCAGAAGCTCCATACTCCATTTTATTTCTGGTTCTGGCCTCTTTTCATTGTACTATTATTTTTGAGAAGATCTGAGCATCAAAATTCAAGAACTTCCTTTCAATTCAATAGTGGTCATTTTTATTTAGGGAATCTTTGACCTTGATCCTGCTTATTTGGAACCAAGTGCTGTGGCGACCCAGGATAAGTTAGATTGGTGAGCAATTCATGCTAACAATCTGACTGTAACGTAAAGGCTTCGTTTGCTTAAAGGAAATGAAATTCAGTGTGCCTCTACTCATGTGACTGTCTTTAATATGCATTGATGTCATTCATAGCTCAATCCTATAGGATTTGCCTTCACAAAGAATACTTTGCCTGGGTTTATTTCTCTTTGGCTTGTACACGAGAAAGCTTTAAATTTTCCCGGATGTGTTGGATGTATAGCTTTTCTTGACATATTTAGTTGCCGTGGGGTATTGCAATTGCCATCTACTATTGTAGTGAGCACAACAAGCTTAGTTTCGGCTGTAGTCTAAGGATGATTGAATGGGAAAGGTGTAGGTGCCATAAGCAATTAGGCTGTAGTCTAAGGACCGGCAGTTTGGGTTCCCAAGAACCAAACTTGGGTGTACCAAAATTGATGGTTTCCTATTTTTAGTAAAGTGTGTTTAGGAATAAAAGTTGTGTGATTAGTTCTTTTGTTGAGAGATAAAATCTTTTCAAAGTAGAAAATATTTTATCTCTTTAAGAAACAAGTTTTAGGATTTATTTTAGGATTTAGTCTTTACTATTTTTAGTTGGTATGCTCTCTCTATAAATAGAGAGCTTCCACAACTATTATTTCTTTGAGCAATACAATTAATTCTTCCAATCAAGCTCCTCTCCTCTCTCTTCTTCAAACAACAAGGTCGGCTACATAAGGGAAGGACCTTTGCCCCTTCCACATGCACCAGCAGATCAGGCTGCCGGTTCAGGCCGATTTAGGCCCTCCAAACTAGCCTCTCCTTCCTCCTGCAGACCAGTCTGCCCACTGCCAGGACACCAGGCCGATGTCCTCCAGCCCCTACAAGGCCGATTCTAGCCCTCTGCAGGGCCGGCTGCACCCAGCAGCTGGTCCATAGCAAGTCCAGACTAGCCACATCAGGCCGGCTGGTCCATTAAAGCAGCCACAGGGTCACTCTCTCTCTCTCTCTCTCTCCGTGCGTTGACAGCCCCATCATTGGGCTGTTTTCCTGAGTACGGGAGTCTTTACGCGCCATTTCCGCACCAATTCTTGACATGGTATCAGAGTAGTCGTTCTAGACTTCCTGTTCGTGTGGTCTGAGATCGTACGTTGGTGATTCTTGCATCCAAAAAAGTTCTCAACAAATCTGTCACCTTACGCAAAGAAGGAAGACTAGAGAAGATAGTGGAGTCAACCATGATGGTTAAAGATGCCACATTATCAAAAGGAGAAAGCAAGGAGAAAAAGAAGAAAGAGAAGGAGATTTATCAAATTATAGTGCTTGTGATCTTCATAGTCGTGACACTTTATATCCGATTTTTTATTCTCTTTCAAAAGAGAAGATTTTTCCGGAGAAAAGACGTCAAGGAGAGGACACCACGGTCCACGCAAGAACTTTCGAAGTTGCTAAAAGAGGCAACGACTTCCTAGGTTGCAAAAGGATTAATGGTTGATCTAAGCTCCTTTCCTAAAGATCTAGGCAAGTTTGGGAGACCACCACATGGGGCTACTAGTACCTCACACGTGGACTCTCTAACTCATGAAGATCTTGAGAAACTGCATGCTCTTCTAAGAGAAGACAAGTCCACAGCGGCCGTCATGACAACTACTCAGGTTGCCATAGGAGCAACGACTTCGGAGGTTGCAAGAGGATTCGCCATCAACTTGTCCAAAGAGAAGATTCGAGCCATGTTCCTTGAAGAGAAAGAAAAGAAGACAACAGAAGGCATTGCAACAACTATTTAGGTCGCTAAAGAAGAAGAGACGACTTCCAAGGTTGAAAAAAAAAAAAAGGCCTTGCAGTCATTCCTCCCAAGAAGAACTCGAAGCCCGAAAAAGAAAATGAATGGTGGTGCGTCTAGTTTCATCGATGGAAAGCCAAGTCATCGGCCTCACGACCTTGGACTTAAGGGGGAGTGTTAGGATTCGGTGAAAGTGCCACGTGACACATGCCACGTGGCAGCCATTTGGATGCCCAGTAGGACCGGCAGTTTGGGTTCCCAAGAACCATACTTGAATGTACCAAAATTGTTGATTTCCTATTTTTAGTTAAGTGGGTTTAGGAATACAAGTTGTAGGATTAGTTTTTTTGTTAAGAGATAAAATCTTTCCATATGAGAAAAGATTTTATCTTTTTAGGAAACGAGTTTTAGGATTTATTTTAGGGTTTGAGTCTTTACTAATTTTAATGGGTATGCTCTCCCTATAAATAGAGAGCCTCCCCAATTATTGTTTCTTTGAGCAATACAATTAATTCTTCCAATCAAACTCCTCTCCTCCTCTCTCTTTTTCAAACAACAAGGTCGGCTACATCAGGGAAGGACCTCTACCCCTTCCATGTGCACCAGCAGATCAAGCTGCTAGTTCAGGCCGATTCAGGCCCTCCAAACTAGCCTCTCCTTCCTCTTACAGACCGGCCTGCACCCTGCGGACCGGTCTGTCCACTGCCTGGACACCAGGCCGATGTCCTCCAGCCCCTATAGGGTAGCAAGTCCAGACCAGCCACATCAGGTCGGCCTGTCCATTAAAGCAGCCACAGGGTTGCTCTCTCTCCGTGCGTTGATAGCCCCATCATTGGGTTGTTTTTTACGCGTATGGAAATTTCCACGCTTCTGCTTCCGCGCCAATTCTTGACACTTTGTAATATAGGAAAATTGGTTGTAATTTTATATTTTTTAGATTGTAAGGAGAGTCTCAATTAGATTCCATATTAGTAAAAATTTAGGGGCATCATATGCAATATTCACAAGAACACCACATCTAGCCTAAATAGATTAAAGTATGCTTAACTAAGTCTTTAGGTGCTAGTGCTACGACCCGATTCCCGGATCCCTACAGGACCCGAGACCGGCTCACCTTGACTAATCCAAAGACCTAGTCGTCCAACAAGAAATAACTAAAAGCAGGAAAATAAACCACATTCACACATGCAATATAACTAAGTAGAAGAAAAGTACAAAGCAGTACAGGAAGTAGAACAACTGTCTCAGTACATGCCATCACAACCACAACAACAGAAAGCAGAAAGGAAACAGAAGTAGTGGAAACAGTAAACCAAGTATCAATTACTTAGTACAATAGTAGAGAAAAAGAAAGTGCTGAAGAACGACTACGACTGGGCCCAACACCCTCTGCAGCCGGAAACTCGGGCTGCTCAACCCCTGGTCCTGAACAGTGTTATGAAAAGACAGAGTCAGCGAATGCTGAATAGAGTGGTATTTATATTATTTAAGTAGAAGTATAGTAAAACAACAACAGATTCATTTCTCATTTCTATTTATCTCATTTATGTGTTTCTATTTCATCTATTTCTTAAAGTATCCAGGTATTTCTTGATCTTGCATGTTCCTCATGGGAACGATCTTTATTGCAGTCTTTTCCGTAGAGTAGAAGGTACACGTAGTGCTCTCCTAGCTGGGAGAGTCCCCCGTGGTAGTCCTATACCTAGTCAACCACCCCGAAGTCACTGTCGAGACGTAGCAGTGACTACGGCATGCGTGATAAGTGCACGGGTAGCTGTAACGGCCCGATTCCCGAATCCCTACGAGATACGAGAATCGGACCGACTCGACTAATCCCAAGACCTAGTCGTCCAACGAGAAAGTAACCAAAAGAGCAGTAAAATAAACCACAATCACCATGTATATAATTAGCAGTAACAAAATACAGCTGTAAAGGAAAGAAACACTACAGTATACACCACCACAACAGTAGAGAAATAAACATAAATATGAACATGAAGTTTACATTAAAGAGAGTACAAGGAGCAACAGAAAACTACTCACTACAACGGAAATAAGGTACAGAAAGTACTACAGGTAACCCTACTGGACCCTACCCTCCCAGCGCCCTCTGCAACCGCTGACTTTGGCTGCTCAACACTTGGTCCTGAAAAGGTAACAAGGGTGACACGTCAGTGAATCGCTGAGTAGAGTGGCAACTAAAAGCTAGAAGAAGCAGTAGAGTGGACAGTAGCTGTTATATTTTTACTTTCTTTATTTATGTCTTTCTATTTTCACTATTGATTTATTTCTCAAATCCTTCTCTTGATCTTGAATGTTCCTCGTGGGAACTATCTTGATTGCAGTCTTTTCCGAAAAGTAGAAGTAGCACGTGGTGCTCTCATGGCCGGGAGAGTCCCCCGTGGTGGTCCTACCCTCAGTCAACCACCCCAAGGTCGCTGACAGACATAACAGTGATTATGGCACGCGCGATAAGCGCACAGGTAGCTACCCCGCACTGGCACGCAGTCAGTCGTTTCCGTTAATGGGTGCGCCCAAAGCACAGCACGGAACCAGTATAGGGCAGAGCCCTCTCAGTAACAGGGGCCCAACCCCTCCACAGTAACCAAACAGGGGTCTTGCCCCTCCACAGTCCGTGCACCCTCGCCTGACTACCCTAGTTTGCCCAGTGGGCCTAACAAGTCGGTGTAGGAGGGCCAGCAAAACCCAGGGCCCGTGGGGTAGCTAGTGCTCTCCCTACACCAGTAGCTCTCCTCGGTACTGCATACACGAGGGCCAGCAAGTCGGTGTAAAGTGGCCAAACCCACCCCGGTCTCAACCTGAGGGCGGCAAGCTCCCCTCTACACTAAGAGGTAATACGTGCTCTCTTTGGTTCCACGTACCCAAGAGACAACACACTTCCACGTTTTACTTTCTCAGTTCCATTCCATTCTCTTTCCAGGAGTTGTACTCCTAATTCCCCGTAGGGTTCATGTTCTTTTTGTTTAGTCATTTTGGGTTTCACCGTTCCATCTTTATCTTTATATAACCCATGTTCTTAATCGTATTTATTCATTCATAACAGGCAGCTGTTAATCACTTTACAGGCAGTTATCATTCCCTTTCTACTTTTCCAAGACTGCAATATTTATATATTCAACTAGTTTTCCAGTCCTAGGATTCATGCCGTACCTTAGGATCTATCATTCAAATCTAGTTTTCCAATCCTAGGATTCATGCAATACCCTAGGATCTATCATTCAATCTAATTTCTCAGTCCTAGGGTTCATGCAATGCCCTAGACTCTATTAATTGTTTCATAATTGTAACAAATTTTGTTAAATAAATTAAAAAGCCACTCTACTAGCAAAATCGGGAGTACTGGGGGCGTGGCCGGTAATCCCGCGCGCCTCCGCAACCTCCAAGACTGCAACGGAATGTGGTCCTAACACAAGGATCAATCACAAGGAGTTTCTCAGAACGGTATACAATTACTGTAAATGGATATGGGAATTAATTCTGGAAAGAATGCAACTCGAAACGCGGAAAACGAACTCCGAACGGGCCCTAAACGGGTCAAAATGACGAATTTGTCCAAAATCAGATGTCTGGAACCTCTTCCAGACGTCTTTAAAGGTTGTTCATGTCGTACCTCAATCTGCGCAGTCCTTCAGACGTCCAGAAGCCTGTTGGATCGTCTGAAGTCAGTTTCCAGACGTCCGATTGTCACCCCGGACGTCTGGAGGTCCTCTCCGTCATCTGGTACTGTGTCCAGATGTCTGATTCACGTGGGATGGAGAGCCCTCGTGCCCTCCCGAGCAGAACCTGCGCACATACACGCCTGCTCTCAACACAACGAAGCGTAGAAGAAATCGCGGCGGACGGCTGCATGGCTGTACACGCGTAAAAAGGAGAAGATAAGAAATATCTTACTTGTCAAACGTCTGGACCGTCCTCCAGACGTCTTCGGTGTCGTCTGGACGTAAGTCCAGACGTCTGATTCTGGAAAATTTTCCAGAACCAGAACCCGATTCGCTCTCCGCCCGCGACGCACGGCCGTGCCGCGCCCAGTTCGCCTGCTGCTCGAGCTGCAACAGCCCCTCCGCGACACCCCACGCCCGCCGCTCCCCCGGCAAGCTCGCACCCTCGCAGTAGAGCTTCTTCCTTCTGCTCGAAACCATCCTTCCTGCACACTCGCCGCGACCGTTGCTGCTGCCGCCGCTCACTCGCTCGCTCGCGCTCTCGCTGGCAGGGAGAAGGAGAAGAGAAAGGCAGAGGAGATGAGGGTGAAGGAGAGGGCGAGGGTTTATATAAGGCAGTGCGGGGAGAGAGAGAAGAGAGACGGCGCGTCTGCAGGAAGAGAAAGGAAAAAGAAGACGAAGGCGGCGGGTGCAGTCTGCGCGCGCACGTGCGCAGACGCAACCCGGTACGCCGAAAAAATTTATTACTAGACGTCTGGGAAGATGCCACGTTCGTAACAATATAACAAACTCAAAGGAAGTTTCGTCCCCGAAACTTTCGCTAACTAGGGTGCGGGAAAGAACAACATATATACATAACAAACTCAAAGAGGACCGAAGCCGTTCCGAAGAGACGTACCCGCGAAAAGCTCCGGGTACCGTTCCCACATCACTGCCTCAGGCTCCCAGGTAGCCTCCTCGTACCGCTGGCTCCTCCACAAAACCTTCACCAAGGGTACTTGCTTTCGTCTCAAACTGTGGACGGCTCTGTCAAGAATCTGTACTGGCCGCTTGGGGTAGGTCAGGTCGTCACCCACCTCGACGCTCTCGTGACTCGGGACGTGACTGGGATCGGCGACATTCTTCCTGAGGTTGGACACGTGGAACACGTCGTGCACACCAGAAAGCTGAGGAGGGAGGGCAAGTCTGTAAGCAATGGGTCCAACCCGCTCCAGGACCTCAAAGGGCCCCACGAACCTCTGCGCGAGCTTCCCTCTCACCCCAAGCTGCTGCAGGCCCTTCATGGGCGAAACACGAAGGAAGACGTGGTCCCCAACCTCAAACTGCACCTCTCTGCATCTCCGATCTGCGTAGCTCTTCTGCCTGCTCCTGACAGTACGGAGTCTCCTATGAATCTGCTCGACTACCTCCTGACTCTGCCGGATCAACCTGGGGCCAACCTCCCACTTGGTCCCCACCTCAACCCAACTCAAGGGTGCCGTACACCTCCATCCGTATAGAGCCTCGTAGGGAGCCATGCCGATGCTCGAGTGATAACTGTTGTTGTATGCAAACTCCGCCAGGAGCAAGTGCTCCTCCTTAGAGCCCCTCCAGTCCAGTACACAGGCACGCAAAAGGTCCTCAAGTGTCTGTATCGTGCGCTCAGACTGTCCGTCCGTCTGGGGGTGGTAAGCTGTACTGAATCTCAACCGCGTCCCCAGGGCCTGCTGAAACTCAGCCCAAAAATTGGGACGTAAAGCGGGTATCCCGGCTGGATACGATCTCCCGCGGAACTCCATGTAGACGTACCACGTTGCGGATATACCTCTTTGCCAACTGTGCTGGTCCCAAGGTGACTCGGATCGGCAAGAATCGTGCCGTCTTCGTCAGTCTATCCACAATTACCCAGACTGCGTCGTGTCCCCGCTGGGTAACAGGTAGGCCCACCACCAAGTCCATGGTGATGCTCTCCCACTTCCATTCTGGCACTGGAAGTGGCTGTAGCGGCCCTGCAGGTCTCTGATGCTCGGCTTTCACCTGCTGGCACACTAAACATTGCTGCACGAATTCACCCACATCCCGCTTCATCCCCCTCCACCGAAACTCACGTCTTAAGTCATGGTACATCTTCGTGTTTCCGGGATGTATGGTGAATCTGGAACTGTGTGCCTCAGTCAGGGGCTCTCTCAACAGCTCCTCGTCTCTGGGAACGCACAGACGTGCCCTCAGCCGCAGCACCTGGTCTGTGAAGGAGAAGTCCCTCGGGTCTCCTGACAGTACTCTGTCACGCAAGGACTGCAAGTACGGGTCAGCCATCTATCCTGTGATGATGCGGTCTATCAGCTCTGGCCTAATCTGTCTTGTCATAGTCACTGCCCCACAGTGCCCCCGTAACTCTAGGGGTCGCCAATTGCCCATCTCCTCCAAAAGGCTCCAACTCTGTACCTGTAAACTGGCCAAATGTGCGGGCGCCTTCCGGCTCAAGGCGTCAGCCATCACGTTGGCCTTTCCCGGGTGGTAGGAAATGCTGCAGTCATAGTCCTTCAGGAGTTCCAACAAATGTCTCTGTCTCATGTTGAGCTCCAACCAACCACAGTCCGCGTACCCTCATCTGACTACGCCAGTTTTCCTAGCGGGCCTAACAAAGTCAGTGTAGGGTGGCTAGCTTAACCCCGGGTCCCGTGGGATGGCTAGCTTCCTCCCTACACTAGTAGCATGCCTCGATACCACGTGCGCGAGGGCCTATAAGAGTCGGTGTAGAGTGCCCAATCCTAACCCCGGGTGTAAAGACCCATTCTGTTTTGAGCCTTTTAAGACGTCTGGACTGTTAGTCAGACGTCTGGACCCCTTCCCAGATGTCTGGAAATTGAAAAATCTGTACGTGAAGTTGGTTCTGCGCGCAGCCAGCACGCAGACTCCCTTTTCTTTCTCTCTCTTCTCCTTTTTCTCCCCCTCGCCGAACCCTAACCCACTGCCTATATAAGAGCCTTCTCCCCCTTCCTCTCCTCTCCACTCCACCACCACCACCTTCCTTCCTCTCCACTGCTGGAGAGAGACGAGCGAGAGAGAGGGTGCAAGAGCGAGGAGGAGGAGCGGCGTGAAGAGAAGGAGGAGGTTGAGCTCGCGAGCTCGTGGAGGCTCACCGGAGTGTGCACAGCCACCGCGGCCCGTATGGGAGGAGGAGAGTGCCGGGGCGTCGTCCCCGACTTCCTGCAGTAGCCGGAGCTGCAGCCGAGAGGGAGAAGCCATGGTGGAGCACAGCGAAAGGAGTGGGAGCTCGTTCTGATACTGAAGTTTTTCCAGTATCAGACGTTCGGAGTGCCTTCTAGACGTCAGGTGAAGACACCGGACGTCTGAAAGTGGGTTTTCGCGCAGGTACATCCTTCTCGCGGTTAGGGCCATGCAGGCCACATGGCAGAGACGTTTTGTTGGGATAAAAAGGTTGTGCTGCTTTGTCATAAGTAGGAGCAGCTTTGGGAAGGCGCGCGGCACGTCTTCCCATGCCTTTCTGATGTTTGGACAGCTTACTAGACGACCGGAGGCATTCCCAGACGACTGGAGGATAGGTCGGACATCTGAAGCCGAGTCCAGACGGTCAAGCAGGAGTCCTGGACGTCTGAGGTCGACGCAGGGACGTGAGGTGAAACTCTGGTGACTTTTAAGACGTATGGACTTTGTTCTAGACGTCTGATTTGAGTCTGCAGACTTGTTTTTGACTCGTTTAGGGTCCGATCAGGGTTCGTTTTACACAAACGAGATATCTGTGTTTTCCTTGTGAGTTCCTTTACATGTTAGAAATCCTTATATACTGTTTTGAAGGTTCCGTTGTGATATGTTCCTTGGTATAGGACTTCGACCTGTTGCGTGTCTAGGGCTTGCAGAGGCATGTGAGTCTGCAGTTCGAGCCCCCAGTACTCCTGGATTGTTTGGTAGAGTGGTTTTCCCCTGTTCTTTTTATAAAACATGAATGCAGTCATGATAATTAGATAACTAAAAGCCTAGGATGTGGCATGAATCCTAAGACGAGAAATAGTTGCACTGTTTATATGCGTGATTGAGATTGCAGTCATAAATGAATGAGTCGAATTGTAAACAATTGCCTGTTAATAAATACGAGCTGCCTATTGGAATATGAAATGCATGAGATAGTTAAACAGTTACCTGTGATATCGCTTGTGCATGTGTTAAATTGTGGAAATACGAGCTGCATGTGTATAACACGAGAATGGAATTATGAATGATGAAACCTGGTATGGAATAATATGGTGAATATGAGCATGAACCCTACGGGGAGTTAGGAGTAGAGCTCCTGTGGATGAATGAAAAGGTCTGGAAATGTGAGTGGGAAGTGTGCTGGCCCTTGAGTACGTGGTACCAAGGAGTGCGACTGTTCCCTTTTTAGTATAGAGCGGAGCTAGCTGCCCTTGGGTTGGGACCCGGGGTTAAGATTGACCACTCTACACTAACTTCTGTTGGCCCTCACGTACACGGTACCGGGGAGAGATACTAGTGTAGGGAAGGAACTAGCCACCCCACGGGGCTCGGGGTTCAGCTAGCCACCCTACACCGACTTGTTAGGCCCATTGGGCAAATCGGGGTAGTTAGACGAGGGTGCTCGGACTGTGGAGGGACGAGACCCTTGTTTGGTTCTGAGGGGCGAGACCCCTGTTTTTAAGAGGGCTAGGCCCTATACTGTTCTGTACTGTACTTTGGGCGTACCCGCTAGCGGAAACGATTGATCGCGTGCCAGTGTGGGGTAGCTACCTGTGCGCTTATCGCGTGTGCCGTAGTCACTGCTACATCTGTCTGTGACCTCAGGGTGGTTGACTGGGTGTAGGATTACCACGGGGGACTCTCCCGGCCAGGAGAGCACCACGTGTGCCTTTTAATCTTCGGAAAAGATTGCAATCAAGATCGTTCCCACAAGGAACATGCGAGATCAAAAAAGAAATCTGAAAGTAAATCAATGGGTGAAAAGGAATTACTTGTAAAATAAAATAATTGGAAAAGATAAATGTACCTGTTAGCTTTTACTGCTTTAGATAGTTTGGTTACCACTCTACTTAGCGTTCGCTGACTCCGTTTTCTCATAACCCTTTACAAGTCCAGGAGTTGAGCAGCCCGAGTTACCGGCTGCAGAGGGTGTTGGGCCCAGTCGAGCCCAGCAGTAGTTTCTTACTGTTGTTGTACTTCCTTTTTGTTAGTGAGTTTCAGACTTTGTTTACTGTTCCTGTTACTGTACTTTTTTTTTACTTTCCTATTGTTGTAGTGGTATGTACTGTTTAGCAGCTTTACTTCATTTACTGCTTGTATGCTTTTACTATTAGTTATCTTGCATAGTGAGTGGTTTATTTTCCTGCTTTTCGGTTATTTCTTATTTGACGACTGGGTCTTGGGATTAGTCGAGTCGAGTCGGTCTCGGGTCCTGTAGGGATTCGGGAACCGAGTTGTAACACTGGGTCTCAACCCAAGGAAAGTGTAATGACCTGATTCCCGAATCCCTACGAGACTCGAGAACCGGACCGACTCGACTGATCCCAAGACCCAGTCGTCCAACGAGAAAGTAACCAAAGGAGCAGTAAAATAAACCACATTCACCATGTATATAACTAGCAGTAACAAAATATAGTAGAAAGGAAAGAGCCACTACAGTATACACCACCACAACAGCAGAGAAATAAACATGTACATAACATAAAGCTTACAACGAAGAGAGTGCAGGGAGTAACAGAAAACTACTCACTACAGCGGAAAGAAAAGTACAGAAGGTACTACAGGTAACACTACTGGGCTCTACTAGGCCCAGCGCCCTCTGCAGCCGCTGACTCTGGCTGCTCAACACCTGGTCCTGAAAAGGTAACAAGGGTGACACGTTAACGAAACGCTGAGTAGAGTGGCAAGTAAAAGCTAGAAGAAGCAGTAAAGTGGACAGTAGCTATTATATTTTTACTTTATTTATATCTTTCTATTTTCACTATTGATTTATTTCTCAAATCCTTCTCTTGATCTTGAATGTTCCTCGTGGGAACGATCTTGATTGCAGTCTTTTCCGAAAAGTAGAAGTAACACGTGGTTCTCTCCTGGCCGGGAGAGTCCCCCGTGGTGGTCCTACCCTCAGTCAACCACCCCAAGGTCGCTGACAGACATAACAGTGATTATGGCACGCGCGATAAGCGCACAGGTAGCTACCCCGCACTGGCACGCAGTCAGTCGTTTCCGTTAATGGGTGCGCCCAAAGCACAGCACGGAACCAGTATAGGGAAGAGCCCTCTCAGTAACAGGGGTCCAACCCCTCTACAGTAACCAAACAGGGGTCTTGCCCCTCCACAGTAAGCGCACCCTCGCCTGACTACCCTGGTTTGCCCAGTGGGCCTAACAAGTCGGTGTAGGAGGGCCAGCAGAACCCCGGGGCCCGTGGGGTAGCTAGTACTCTCCCTACACTAGTAGCTCTCCTCGGTACTGTGTACACGAGGGCCAAAAGTCGGTACAAAGTGGCCAGACCTAACCCCGGGTCCCTGGGGCGGCTAGCTCCACTCTGCACTAAACAGGGGGACAGTCGCTTCCCTTAGAACTCCGTACTCAAGGGCCAGCTTACTTCCCCAATTCTATTCCATTCCCTTTCCAGGAGTTCCACTCCTAATTCCCTGTAGGGTTCAAGCTCTTTTAACTCAGCCAATTTAGGTTTCACCGTTCCAGCTCTACGTTCATACAACCCATGTTCTCAATCATACGTATTGATTCATAAAAGGCAGCTGTTAACCAATTTACAGGCAGTTATCATTTCCTTTCTACTATTCCAAGACTGCAATATTTACACATTCAACTAGTTTTCGAGTCCTAGGATTCATGCCGTACCCTAGGATCTATCATTCAATCTAATTTTCCAATCCTAGGATTCATGCAATACCCTAAGATCTATCATTCGATCTAATTTCTCAGTCTTAGGGTTCTTGCAATGCCCTAGACTCTATAAATTGTTTCATAATTGTAACAAATTTTGTTAAATAAATTAAAAAGCCACTCTACCAGCGAAATCGGGAGTACTGGTGGCGTGGTCGGCAATCCCGCGCGCCTCCGCAACCCCCAAGACTGTAACGGAACGGGGTCCTAACACAAGGATCAACACAAGGAGTTTCTCAGAATAGTATACAATTACTGTAAACGGATAGAGGAATTAATTCTGGAAAGAACGCAACTCGAAACGCGGAAAACGGACTTCGAACGGGCCCTAAACGGGTCAAAAACGACGAATCTGTCCAAAATCAAACGTCTAGAACCTCTTCCAGACATCTTAAAAGGTGGATCAGGTCGTACCTCAGTCTGCGCAGTCCTTCAGATGTCCAGAAGCTCGCTGGAACGTCTGGCCTTGGTTTCCGGACGTCCGATTGTCACCTTGGACGTTTGGAGGTTCTCTCCGTCATCTGGCACTGTAGCCAGACGTCTAATTCATGTGGGATGGCGAGCCCTCGCGCCCTCCCTAGTAGAACCTGCTCACACACACACACCTACTCTCAGCACGACGAAACGCAAAAGAACGTGGCGGACGGCTGCATGGCCATACACGCGTAAAAAGGAGAAGGTAAATAAAATCGTACATGTCAGACGTCTGGACCGTCCTCTAGATGTCTTAGGCGTCGTCTGGACGCAAGTCCAGACGTTCGATTCTGGGAAATTTTCCCAGAATCAGGACTCGATTTGCTCTCCGCCTGCGACGCACGGCCGCGCCGCGCCTCATCCGCCTGCTGCCTGAGCTGCAGCAGCTCCTCCGCGCTACCCCACGCTCGCCGTCCTCCTGCCGGCCGGCTCTAGCAGCCTTGGCAAGCTTTCACCTTCACGGTCGAGCTTCTACTTCCTCTCGCAGCAGCTTCTCTCCCCACAAGCTCGCAGCAGTCGCTCTGCCGCTCTCTCTCGCTCGCGCTCTCGCTAGCAGGGAGAAGGAGAAGATGGGTGGAAGGGAGTGGGGTGGCGTGAGGGGGAGGAGGGGTATATGTAGGCACGAGGGGGGCTCTGCAAGTCGGCGGGGGAAGAAAGAAAGAGAAGAGGGCGGCTGGGAAATCAGTCTGCGTGCACCTGCGTGCAGATTCGCCTCTGTACGCATGCAAAATTAATTTCAAGACGTCTGGGAAGGCATCCAGACGTCTCATCAGACGTCTGGGCCAACTCCCAGACGTCTTAAAGCGATCTTGGTGCCTCGGGTCTTAACAGAAAGCTAGCTCCACTCTACACTAAAAGAACCACTGTGCTCCTTGGTACTACGTACACAAGGGCCAACTCACTTCCCGTCTATATTTCCAGATCCCTTTTATACATAGGAGTTCTACTACTAATTCCCCATAGGGTTCATACTCATATTCATCTCATTTATCCAGGTCCAGATCTGTTACGACCCGGTTCCCGAATCCCTACAGGACACGAGAATCGGACTGACTCGACTGATCCCAAAACCCAGTGGTCCAACGAGAAAGTAACCAAAAAGAATAAAATAAACCACATTTACCATGCAAGTAACTAACAGTAACAAAAGTACAGCAGTAAAGAAAAGAACTACTACAGTACATACTACCACAACAGTAGAGAATTAAAAACAGGTACAGAAATATGAAGTTTATAATAAAAGAGTACAAGGTGTAACAGAAATACTCACTACTATAAAAAATGGGTACAACAAAAGTACACTACTGGGCTCTACTAGGCTCAGCACCCTCCGCAGCCGTAGGCTCTGGCTGCTCAACACCTGGTCCTTAAAAAGGTGACAAATATGACACGTCAGCAAAACGCTGATTAGAGTGGCAACCAGCTAGCTAAGAAAAATAGTAAAGGTGGACAAGTAGCTGTTGTTTTTAATTTCTTTCTTTATTTCTCTATTTACTCTTTCTTGATTTATTTCTTAGGTGTTTCTCTTGATCTCGAATGTTCCTCGTGGGAACGATCTTGATTGTAGTCTTTTCTGAAAAGTAGAAGTAGCACATGGTGCTCTCCTGGCCGGGAGAGTCCCCCGTGGTGGTCCTACTCTCAGTCAACCACACTAAGGTTGCTGACAGAAGTAACGGTGACTACGGCACGCGCGATAACCAGTAAAGCACGTGCGCCCAAAGCGTAACAGCACGGAACCAGTATAGGGTAGAGCCCTCTCAGTAACAGGGGTCCAGCCCCTCCACAGTAACCAAACAGGGGTCTTGCCTCTCCACAGTCCGTGCACCCTCGCCTGACTACCCTGGTTTGCCCAGTGGGCGTAACAAGTCGGTGTAGGACTGCTAGCTGAACCCCGAGGCCCATGGGGTGGCTAGCTCCCTCCCTACACTAGTAGCTCTCCTTGGTACGGTGTATGCTAGGGCCAAAAGTCGGTACAAAGTGGCCAGACCTAACCCTAGGTCCCTAGGGCGGCTAGCTCCGCTCTGCACTAAACAGGGGGACAGTCGCTCTCCTCGGTACTCCGTACTCAAGGGCCATCTCACTTCCCCACCCACTTTCCCAGTTCCATTCTATTTATTTTCCAGGAGTTCTACTCCTAATTCCCCGTAGGGTTCATGCTCATATTTCTCAAGCCAAGCCATACTAGGTTTCATCATTTCAGTTTCATTCACATATAGCCCATGTTTCCAACATTTAATATCAATTTATATACAAGCAGCTCAAATGTAGTTTCCAAACAACAGGAATTACATGTAGCAATTATTAGCAACAGTACTCTATATTTCATAGGCAGCTGTTATCCAATTTCAGGCAATTATCATTATTCTATCTACTTATCCAAGACTGCAATTCAGGCATTCAAGACATTTGTTTCAGTGTTTCTGTTCCTAGGATTCATGCCACACCCTAGGATCTATCATTCAATCTAGTTTTCAGGTCCTAGGATTTATGCCATACCCTAGGATCTATTATTCAATCTAGTTTTCAGGTCCTAGGATTCATGCCATACCCTAGGATCTATCATCTATTTCATAGATGCATTAATGTTTGTAATTAACTAAGGGGAGCCACTCTACCCGCAAAACCAGGAGTAATGGGGGCGTGATCGGCAGGTCCACGTGCCTCCTCAACCCCCAAAGCCGTAACAGAATGAGGTCCTAACACAAGGAGCAATCACAAAGAACCACTCAAACATCGGACCTCGAATGGACCCTAAACGGGTCAAAAACGACAACTCTGACTCAAATCAGACGTCTGGAACACCTTCCAGATTTCTTAAAAAGTGGTCCAGGTCATACCTCACTCTGCGCTGCTCCTCAGACGTCCAGGGATCCTGCTGAATCGTCTGGACCCAGTTCCAGACATCCAACCACCTCTTCGGACGTCTGGAGACGCTCTCCGTCGTTTGGTGCCATGCCTAGACATCTGCACTGCATGGGAGGGCGTGTCCTCGTGCCATCCCGAAATGAAACCTGCACGCGTGACGAAAACCTCCTCAACACGACACGTCTCGGCACTTCGACGGAACGGCCTGCATGGCCGCATTCGCAAAAAGGAGGTAGAGAAGAAATTTCGTACCTCTCAATCGTCTGGAGCTCCCTCCAGATGTCACCCGCATCGTCTGGATGTAGGTCCAGACGTCTGATTCTGGAAAAATTTTCCAGAATCAGAACCTCCTCGTCTTCTTCCCGCTGCGCGCGAGCTCGCCACGTAGCCGCTCGTCCACTGCTCGAGCTGCAGCAGCACCAGGGGGGATCCCCCCAGCAGGACGCTCCTCCGTGCACACGACGGCTGGCCTCGAGCTGCTCCGGCGGGCTCTCTCTCTCTTTCTCGCGCGCTCTCCCTCTTCCCTCTCACTGCACCTCTTCCTCTCCGCACCACACCCAGCAGCAGCTGCTGCCCTCGCTCTCGCTCTCGAGCTCACCCTGGAAGAAGGAGACAGTGGGGTGGTGAACGAGGGAGAGGGGATGGGGTATTTGAAGGCGTGGCGGAGGCGTCTGTAGGTCGGCGAGGGGAGAGAGAAAAAGAGGAGGGCGGCGGGTCGCGAGTCTGCATGCGGCAGACTCGCGATCGTACGCACGCCAAAATTTATTTCCAGACGTCTGACCAAACGTCTAGACCAACTCCCAGACGTCTTTAAAAGTGTTTGATGTCTCGGGTCTTAACAATATCTCATGTTTCATAATTCATTCCTCATCCATGTACAGGCAGCTCGTGTTTTCATAATTTAATTCTCAATAACATGCAACTTGTGGTTTCACAGGTAATTTCTCAATTACATACAGGCAGCTCATATTTTAACATGCATCTCGTAATTATATTAAAGGCATTTGCTAGTAATTTATCTTAACTATGCATCCAAGTAAACAATACAACTCAAATAGGCTCATTCATTTCTACCCTAGGATTCATGCCATATCCTAGAGTTCAAACTGACTATTCCAACCAGGTACATTCTTATTTAAATATTAGCTGAGTTAGACCACTCTACCGGGTATCACGGGAGGAATGGGGGCCTGTGCCGCAAATCTCGTCGTCACCGTGGGCCCCGTACACCCCACTGGCTGGTAACCTATACCAGTGACTAATGTACATTAGACAAGCTTAAAATAGTAGGCACTCAACACGAATACGTAGAGGAACTTGAGTAGAAAACAACGGTACTTCGTTTGTGGAAATCCAACTCCGTTCGAGCCTTAACAGGCCAAAAACACGATTTCTGATTAAAATCAGACGTCTGGGACTAATCCTACACATCTTAAAAGACGTCAAAAACTCACCTTGTGTTTCCTGTGGCTGATCAAACGTCCAGACCTCCTTTGCGACTGTCTAGGGATAGTTCCAGACGTCAGACAAGGTCTCCGGTCGTCTGAAAGTACCTCTGGACGTCTGGTGATGTGATCAGACATCCAAAAGTGCGTGGGAAAGTGTACCACGCGCCTTCCCAAAGCTGCACCTACGTAGGAAAATGCATGCATGGTCAGCTGACAACAACTTCTACGCTGAGATCTTCTGCATGGCGAAAATCAGCGCAGAAACGTGTGTACCTCGCGCGATACATGCTCTCAGACATCCGGCCTTATCTCCGGACATCCAGGTGCCTCGCCAGATGTCTGCTCTTCACTCCAGACGTCTGATACTGGAAAACTTCCAGTATCAAAACCTCCTCGCAGCTCGCACCTCCGCCCACGGCGGCAGCTCCAGCCATTGCAGGAGCTTAGGTAGCTCCACGCCGACGCCCTTTCCTCTCCTACGAGCTCCTCCTTGAGCTCCATGAGCTCCCGCGGTGGCCTTCGTCCTCCCCCGCTCTCACTCCCTTGCACTCTCTTGCTCTCGCTCCTCCCCGCTCTCCCCTCGCCGATGGATCTCCTTGTTGAGGCTGCAGCAGGGGCGGAGAGGAACTTGGCTGGCAGGAGGTGGAGGTGGCGGTGGTTGAGTGGTGTGAGGAGGAGAGGAGAGGAGAAGGGAGGGGGTTTATATAAGAGAGGGTTAGGGTTTGGGGGTGAAGGAGGGAGAGAGGGGAGCGGCCTCTGCACGCCACCCGCATGCAGAGCGCAAAGCGCAATACGAAAAAATTCACTTTCAAACGTCTGGGAACAGGTCCAGACGTCTAGACAGACATTTGACTGAAACTCCAAACATCTTAAAAGACTAAAAATGTAACGGGTCATTACAGCTAGTACATTGCCTTAAATTTTATTAGAACCTAAAATCACTCTTAAGATAGGTTAGAAGGCTTTCTACAAGCCATCTAACGTTAGGTAGTGGATCTAAGTGTCATAGCAAACTTTATGTTGAACTGAATGCCTAACGTTAGATAGGCTCTTTTGTGTCAATCAGAGCATGATCGGGAGATAGTGAACTTTGTACCTAACTAAGGATCTAACGTTAGATAACATATACTTACGTTAGGTAAAGCATTTTTTGACCAAATTCATTAGCCGTTGGAAAGACAAATTGGGAAACTTTTTAAACGTTGATGAGGGGTCTTTGCACACCCATTCTAGTCAAAACACCCCTCTATATATATGAGTGCATTTCTCCCTCTTTAGAGGTTAGAGAGAACACCTTACACCACATTCAAAAGCACAAATAAGCTCACATTCAGCAAATCTGAATTTTGGTGTTCTTGGAGGTGATTGGAGCTCTTGATCTTGAAGCTCAACTTCCTTGGAGCTCAACCATCTTAACTCTCAATTGTGCCATCTTCTCACAATCACTAAAGGAGTTCTTTCATTCATCCTAGATAACTCTTTCATTCATTTTTTAGCAAATACTTTTAGGGCTATCCTTAGGAGTAGAAAATACTATTTGAGTTCTTTCTCCTTTTATAATCTTTTAAATCTAAGGATTCGGATTGTGGGCTTCTCTTCTCTCAAGTGAGAGGGGTTACTCTTGATTGGGGAATCAAGAGGGTTTGTACAATGGATTTGGCACCTCATAAATACTATTTAGTATTCCGAGAGTGACTCGGGACAAAATCTTAGGTTGGAAGACCTAGGTAGTGGTTTTTCCCGATTTTGAATTTCCACTATAAATATTATGTCGTGGCTTGTGAATCAATTTGTAATTTGAATTACTTACTTTTATTTCCAATTGAATTATTTTTTAATTAGCATTAATTTACTGCCTTAAGCACTATTCACCCCCCTGTAGTGCTTTCAAAATGGTGAAAGCATAGTTTTTTTGATAGATTAAATATTTGACCTTTGATTCTCTCAATGCTATATTGTCAAAATTCTTAAAAGAAATGAACCTAGAACTTACTCTAGTCTCCATCCATTTATTTGTATTTTTTATGTTTATTGGTAGAATTGTTTCAAAAAATAAAGTCCTACATGTTAGCACACACTTGCCAATAGAAGATCTTGAAGATGAATGTGTTTTAAATGTTAAAGAATTTAGGAAAGAGTATTTGAAGATTGGTTAAAAGTTGTTTTTATCTCTTTCTACTTTTGTAGTGATTTGGTTTGATTAGAATTGATAATATTTATTTAGTTAGAAGGATTAGGATTAAGATTGAAATTGCTTGTAATCCTTTCTCTATATAAAGAGGGGTTAAGATTGTTTATTTTCATCAATTCTCATTATAATAAAATTTCAGTTATATAATTCTTTAACATAGAATTAAAGTCGGAACAATCCTAAGGAATTCCTTGGATCGCTAACCCTTTCTACCCCACATGTGGCTTTCTCCACGTGCCTCTTCTCCTTGCATGCAAATGTGTACATTGTTGTTGTTACTTCCTGTATGCATTGCGTAATCTTTCTTTGTGCCTACATTGTGTACGTACATAGCAACCTTTGTGCGCATCAGTGTAGCCTTGCGTGTAGCACTACCCTTTTCTGTGTGCATATGATCCTTCTTCATGTGCATTTGTGTGCCTTTTATTGTAGATGCATGCATCACACGCGTATCTTTGCACCTCTTCATGTAGGATTGTTTTACCAACTTTATGGATTAAGATATCGACTTCGGGATCATCTTTCGCTACTATTGAGGCCAAGACTTTGTCTTCTACTGCTGCTGAGATTAGGACAGACCAATCTCCTCTCCAGTTTACTTCTGCATAACTGGAGTGTTTGTGGTCTCTATTGGGGAGCAAGATCTCCTCTGTTGCTATTGCCATGGCTACAGCAAGGGATGTAAATTTTGGTTCACTTGATCCGACCTCAACCTGATTAGAGTGGATAAAACTTGACCTATTTAATTTTTAGATGGGTATGGGTTTTCATTTAGAAACCTGAATGGGTATGGGTATGGGCTTTGAGAGTTCACCCATTTACCTAACCTGTTTACCTGACCAACTTACCCAATTCATATATTTTTCTAAGTACTTAGTGTTATACCCTTATTTTGTAAGTATATATTGTAATGAAAAATTAATACTTTATTATTTTGGTATGAACTCATGATCATCTATTTTTACATAATCACTACCACCAAACTTTTTAATCTCTTATAATATAAATTATCCTTAGCTCATATATGCAATCCATCAGAGATAATCGGGTATCTGACGTGCAAAAGAGACATGATGAATAAGTGGGTATGGTTATGGGTTTAAATTTACATATCCAATGGGAAAATGGGTAGTGTATAGGTATGGATATTGTTAAGCCCAACCCATATCCAACCCATTTACATCTTTAGTTGTAGCCCTATTTCTTCTCCATACCAAGGTGTTGGGACTTTTGAAGTTTGAATCTAGCATGTGGCTTCAAGTTGATGATTGGTAGGGACTTCAAGCAAGGCTCCCCTACCTCTACTATTATATGCTTAGGAATGTTACCATATGTGCAATTGCTACTACTACTATGACCATTGTGTGGTTGCTACTTTTTTGACATCCTTTGTGTTTTGTTGCTACTCTATTGTAATAACTAGTTCTCTACGACGATTGCTACTTCTGATATATGTTGCATTGCTTTGTGCTCCTCTAATTGTCTACATTAGGAGGAAGTTCTCGCTTTGTTGTACCTCCTTTAAGTAGGATGTCGTGCGCTCCAACTCGGGGGAGAGTATTAGAGAATTTAGAAGAATATTTTAGGATTAGTTAAAAGTTATTTTTATCTCTCTATTTTTGTAAGGATTTAATTTGATTTGAATTGATAAGATTGAGTTTGATTCTATATTTAGTTAGTAAAATTAGAGTTAGGATTGTAATTGCTTCTCTTATTATCAATACTCATTCTAATAAAATTCCAATTCTAAAATTCTTCAACACTTAGATTATGCTGATGTGCATGGATGCAACAATTATAAACATATTTCCATGGTTATCTAGTGTAACTTTGGAATAACAAAATGTTTTTCCATGCATCTATGGTGAAGATGTAATTAAGTTTTCCATCTTTATTTTTCAAAAAACAAAATCTTCCCATTCTTTTTATCTCATTTTCATGGATTGAGCATTTTAAATAGAAGTTGCAGAAGAAAATCCTCATGAAATTCCTCGAGACATTTTTTCGGCTGTACGAGTTTCTTTCATATGGTTAATGACTTCATCATTAGTTTTTTTCGAAGCTATCAACTTCTAAAAACTTTTTGCAGTTTATCTACCTGAAGTCTTGGGATAGTTGCATTAGTTAATAAGCCAACTGATAAATGTTCTTTATCATGGCCCCTTGTTATATTGCTATATTTTCTTCGGCTGTCACCATATTTGAAACAACCAACCACCCTTTGGTCATTTAAGATGTTTGGGATGTTCACCAGACGTCTATCCGGACATCTGGAATGTTCATCAGACGTCTGTCAGGATGTCTGGGATGTCCACCAGACGTCTGGAAATACTTTTAGCGCACACGTACGAGCGCCATGCTCCCTCCCTCACCGCGCCTCACCGCGACGCCACTCCTCGCCCATGCTCGCTTCTCCACTCCCCTCACCTCCTCTCCCTTTATATACCTCTTCCCCCTCCCCTTCGTTGCCATTCCGCAATCGAGAGCGAGTGAGAGCGGAGGGCCGAGCGAGAGGAAGCGCGAGGGCGAAGGATGCAGCGGCGTTCTGCTGCAGCACCTGCAGGCAAGGGGAGCCAGAGCGGTTTCGCTGAAGTCATTTTTCCACGGAATCAGACGGCCAGAGAGACACTTAGACGTCTCACCAGACGTCCGAAGCTATAGCAAGACGTCTGGTAGAGATCTACTTTCCGTACTTTTCCTCTCTGACAAGTCTTGACGGCGTACGTATGTGTTAGAGGGCGGGAGCGTAGCCGAGGAAATTTCAAACATCTGGAAGCACTCCAGACGTCTGACAAAGTCCTTGGATGTCGGATTTGAGTTTTAGACGTCTAATAGCGGAACACCAAGAGAGGTATCCCTGAGAACTGTTTTAAGACGTCTGGGACCTTTCCCAGACGTCTGATTTCCGTCTGATAGCGTGTTTTGGGGCCGTGTAAGGCCCTATTGTTATCACTTTTAGCAAACGAACCGTCTCTGTTTTCCATACGAGTTTCTCGGTATAATGATACCTCGTTTATATCTTTCTGAACCTTTCAGCCCATCAATCCATGTTTTAGGTCTCCAGTCCGTCGGGTGTACGGGATCTATGGATACGTCGGGAGCCATTGTACTAGCCCCCATTCCACCCGGTTACCCAGGTAGAGTGGTTACAACCTTAAATCTCAATTTTAATACATGCGAGTAAGTAATCCTAGGACTTGAGATGAACCCTAGGAAGGATTAAACATATATTCGAGAATAGATTCTTGAACCCTAGGTCTTGACATGAACACTAGGCTCAGACGAAACTACATGTGAATGATTGTGTAATCAACAGCTGCCTGTTTTTAGCTAAAATGGACCCCTACTAATAAAATGGAAATTGAGATGTTGACCCGAACATTCCAACCCGGATGTGACAAAGAAGTTCCTGTATAAACCCCCTGGGAAATGTAAACATGAACACCGTACCTCGAAGAGCCAGATGGTTCTGGAAATTTGCTGCCTATGGACAGCTGTTAAGGGAGGTAAGCTACCTTCGTGTACGTAGTACCGAAGAGAGCAACTATCCCTTGTAGTGAAGTGGGGAGCTTGCCGCCCTTGGGTTGGGACCCGGGGTGGGTTTGGTCACTCTACGACGACTCTTACTGGCCCTCGTGTACATGGTACCGAGGTGAGCTACTTAGTGTTATGACCCCGGCATCAAACCTCGTTTAATACGTCTGGGAGTTGGTCCATACGTCTGGTCAGATGTCTAGAAGCCTTCCCAGACGTCTGGAAATTATTTTTTTCGGCGTACGGTTTCGCGTCTGCGTGCATGCGCGCGCAGACTAAGCTGCCGCCCTCCTTTCTTCTCTTTCTTCCCTCCCCACGGCAGCCTTCAAATACTCCCCCTCTCCTCTCCCTCACCCTCACTCCACCGCCTTCTTCTTCCTGTTAGAGAGAGAGTGAGCGGGCGAGGGCAGCAGCAGTTGCTGCCGTGAGTGCGTGGGGAGAAGGGGTTGCTGCGAGAGGGAGAGAGAGCTAGATCGCGAGGGTGCGAGCTCGCCGGAGCAGCCAGGGTTGGCTGGCAAGTGCGCAGCAAGAGCGTGGTGTTGGGGAGGAGCTGCTGCAGCTCAGGCAACAAGTGAGCGCGGCGGCATGGCCGTGCGCAGCAGGCGGAGGGCGAGGAGGTCCTGATTCTGGGAAAATTTCCCAGAATCAGACGTCTGGACATACGTCCAGACAACGCGGGAGACGTCTGGAGGAAGGTCTAGACGTCTGAAAGGTACGCTATTTTACCTTCCCTTCTTCTTTCGCGTGTACGGCCATGCAGCCGTTCCGTCGAAGGGTTCTGTATCGTTTCGTGTTGAGGACGGCCGCGTATGTGTGCAGGTCTCGTTCAGGAAGGTGCAAGGGCACGCCCTCCCACACAGATTGGACATCTGGGCACAGCACCAGATGACAGAGAGGGTCTCTAGACATCCGGAGTGACAGTCGGATGTCTGGAAAACTAAGTCCAAACGGTTCGGCGGGATTCTGGACGTCTGAAGGACCACGCTGATCAAGGTATGACCTGAGCTATCGTTTAAGGCGTCTGGAAGATGTTCCAGACGTCTGATTTTGGATAAACTTATCGTTTTGACCTGTTTAGGGCTCGTTCGAAGTCCGTTTTCTACGTTTCAAGTTTCGTTCTTCTCAGATTTAGTTCCTCTACCTGTTTACAGTATTTGTATCCTGTTCTGAGTAACTCCTTGTAATTTATCCTTGTGTTAGGACCCCGTTCCGTTGCGGCGTTGGGGGTTGCGGAGGCGCGCGGGCTTGCCAATCACGCCCCCAGTACTCCCGATTTTGCGGGTAGAGTGGCTCCCTTTAATTGTTTATCAAAAATTATGCACTTGTGAAATAATTAATTGATTCTAGGATATTTCATGAATCCTATGACTGAAAAACTAGATTGAATGATAGACCCTAGGGTATGGCATGAATCCTAGGACTGAAAAACTTGATTGAATGATAGATCCTAGGGTATGGCATGAATCCTAGGACTGGAAAACTAGATTAAATATATATATTGCAGTCTTGGAAAAGTAGGAAGGAAAACGATAACTGCCTGAAATTGGTTAACAGTTGCCTGTTTTTGAATGGATAATTACTGTTGAGAACATGGGCTATATGAATATAAAGAGGAAATGATGAAACCTAAATTGGCCAAGTCAAAGAGAAATGAGCATGAACCCTATGGGGAATTAGGAGTAGGGCTCCTGAGAGGTAAAGGTAATAGAATTGGAGAAGTGAGCTGGCCCTTGAGTACGGAGTACCAAGGAGAGCGATTGTCCCCCCTGTTCAATGCAGAGCAGAGCTAGCCGCCCCAGGGACCCGGGGTTAGGTCTGGCCACTTTGTACCGACTTTTGACCTTCGTGTACACGGTACCGAGGAGAGCTACTAGTGTAGGGAGAGCACTAGCCACCCCACGGGCCCCGGGGTTCTGCTAGCCCTCCTACACCGACTTGTTAGGCCCACTGGGCAAGCCAAGGTAGTCAGGCGAGGGTGCGCAGACAGTGGAGGGGCAAGACCCCTGTTTGGTTACTGTGGAGGGGCTGGACCCCTGTTGATGAGAGGGCTCTGCCCTATACTGGTTCCGTGCTGTGCTTTGGGTGCACCCGTTAATGGAAACGACTGACCGCGTGCCAGTGTGGGGTAGCTACCCGTGCGTTTATCGCACTTGCCGTAGTCACCGTTACGTCTGTCAGCGACCTTGGGGTGGTTGACTGAAGGTAGAACCACCATGGGGGACTCTCCCGACCAGGAGAGCACCACGTGTTACTTCTACTTTTCGGAAAAGACTGCAATCAAGATCGTTCCCATGAGGAACATTCAAGATCAAGAGAAAGATCTGAGAAATAATTCAAGAATGAGTAAATAGAAAATAAAGAAAGAAATTAAAAATAACAGCTACCTGTCCAGCTTACTGTTTTACTAGCTAGTTAGTTGCCACTCTACTCAGCGTTTCGTTGACGTGTCACCTTTTCAGGATCAGGTGTTGAGCAGCCAAAGCCGGCAGCTGTAGAGGGAGCTGGGCCTAGTAGAGCCCAGTAGTCTTACTTGTGTAGTACCTACTGTACAGTTTCTTTTGTGTAGTGAGTATTTTTCTATTACCACTGTACTCTTTTATTGCAAGTATCATGTTTATGTACTTGTTTATTTATCTACTGTTGTGGTGGTGTATACTGTAGTAGTTCTTTTCTTTACTGTTGTATTTTGTTACTGCTAGTTATATACATGGTGAATGTAGTTTATTTTACTACTATTTTGGTTACTTTCTCGTTGGACGACTGGATCTTGGGATCAGTCGAGTCGGTCCGATTCTCGTGTCTCATAGGGATTTGGGAATCGGGTCGTAACACTTAGTGTAGGGGGGAGCTATCCGCCCCAGGGGGCTCGAGGCTAGGTATGGCCACCCTACACTGACTCCCGTCAGCCCGTTGGGCAAACCGGGGTAGTCGGACGAGGGTACGCGGACTGAGGAGGGGCAGAGACTCCTGAGGAGCAAGACCCCTGTTCTATTCTGAGAGGGCAAAGCCCTACACTGTTCCGCGCTGTACATTGAGGCGTATTCGCTAGCGAAAACGACTGACCGCGTGCTAGTGCGAGGTAGCTACCCGCACGCTTATCACGTATGCCGTAGTCACTGCTACGTCACGACCGTGACCTCGGGGTAGTAGACTGAGTATATGACTACCACGATGGGACTCCCCTGGTCAGGAGAGTGCCACGTGGGCATCCTATATCACGGGAAGCTGCAAGCAAAATCGTTCCTATAGGGAACCAGATGATTAATTAACAAATCCTAATTAGAGATTTCTACACAACCACATATATAATATAATTAGAAGATGGAAAACTTTATGTTAATGCATGTTAATTCTTAGCCACCACTCTACTCAGCTTTAGCTGACTCCAGTCAAATATATTCTGTACAGGTCAAAGATTTGAGCAGCCCGAGCCACCGGCTGTTGAGGATGCTGGGCCTGGTCGAGCCTAGTTTTAGTTCTACTGCCTGCTAGTAAGTTTTAAAGTTTGTATTCCGTTACATGTACTCTTTGATGTGATAGCTGTAATATCACTGTTCTTTTTCCACATGTTGAAACTTTTTTTTTTGCTTAGTTACTGTACTTGTATGATTGTGGTTTGTTGAATGTTACTTGATTATTTCTTGTTGGACGACTAGATCTTGGGATAAACCAAAGCGAGCTAGTCTCAGATCATGTCGGGATTTGAGACCGGGTCGTGACAATATTGGTTTTCCTTTTTGGAACTTATATACCGCTGAAACTGTGCATCTGGCCTTAATCCTAGAAATACTAGTGGAGTTCTAAATTGATGGGATAGAGGGTGTTTTCTGAGTATGATTTTTAAAAAAACATACTCATTTGTTTATTTTCAATTTCTATTGATCTTTTTATTTCCAATTTCTATTTATTTATAGTTTTATTTTACCTTTTTATTTCCTATGTGTATTTACTTAATAGTTTTATTTCTATCGTCAGAAATGATAGAATGGATGAAGAAAATTGTTGCACCTGACTGTAAATGAGAGAAGTATACTATCTGCAACTCGTAAGAATGTCATAGGCACTCGCCGTACTTCTTTGCGCATTTTGTCATCTATTGAGCATAAAGAAGGATCAAACAGTGCCAGACATGCTGAACTAATCAAAAGTAATCGTCAGACTATACAGGAAGAGCTAGCAAAAATTTGCAAGGATATTCTTTCTGTAATAGACAATGATTTGCTCCCCTCAGCCCGCTCAACTCAATCGAGTATCTTCTACTCCAAGATGTAAGTTATACTTCGTGAAACATGCTTTTTCATTTTTTTTTTTTAGTATTTGCAAGTAAACATTTCAGCTTGCTCTACTTTTCAGAAAAAGTTCAGCATGTTCTTATAAGGTTAGCAGTTTTTTGTTGTTTTCTGACTTTTATTCTGTCATGCAAATATCAAGATTCACCATCTCATGTACTTTATTATACTGATTGTATTTCTTTTACTCATGGAGGAAGCTTTCCATGCAGATAGAAATCAAAGAGTGTTTGCTACTTTGTAGGTAGTCCGTGTTCGAATTCAGGAAATTAGCAAAAGTGCATGTTCTTTCTATCAAACTTCTATAGATCATTGTTATTGCACGGAGAAGACTAGTCTCTCTAGTCACAATGTATGTATGAATGACTGGATTTTCCCTATATGAAATGTATATATATCTATTTTATGAACCAGCCAAAAATAATTGCTTTCATTCTAATATGATTTGTCTGGATTGACTTCATGAATTTGAACTTTGAAATAGTATGGTGGAAATGTATGGTGATCATGATGACTCTAGAGGTAAAGATGTTTCATGGAGATGTGTAGTGCCAACTATGCCATCCTTTTAAGGCTAATGAGTGATGACTCTCTGACTCTCTATCTCATGTTCTATGAGTAGGAAGCAATCATGACAATCTGCACAACAGAAGTCCAGAGTGTGCTCTTTTATCCAGGGTAGTGCGGCTTGTGCTACATCAAACTGTTGCCATTGGCAAGATACAATGTCAAGACAGGGTGAGAGCTGTACTGAAATGACCCTTTCCCATTGTCGTTTGGCGTTTTCGGGATTCGTAGGTGTTTTTGTGCAGTTTAAAACCCCTTAGGATTTGTTTTCGGGTTTTGAGGGGAAAAGGAAAATTGCAGGGGCATCCCCTCAATTTTCCCCATCACCACTCCCCTACCCGCACACCCTCTCTTTTCCACCCCTCACCCCTACGCACGCCGCACCACCCCCCCTACGATGCCCTCACCTCCCCCATACCGTCCCCTATGCCTCCACCATCTTTATATACCCCTCCTCCTCCTCCTTTCGTCCCCACACCAGCAACCGAGTGAGAGGAGAGGGAGAGCGAAGGACTCGCAAGGGTGAGGTGGTGCTGCAGCTTCTGCAGCGAGAAACAGGGGGTCGAAAATGGTTCTGTGGAATGATTTTTCCGTAAAATCAGACGTCCGGAGTGACCTCCGGACGTCGGGTCGAACGTTCGAAGGTAAATCTCAAATGTTTGATAGCGCGTATTTTGTTTATTTTCCTGCCAAAATTCTGACCATGCGCGTACGTATGTCAGAGGTTGGGGAAGCGCGCTGGTGGGAGGACTGAGGCAGTTTCAAACGTTCGGAAGTGTCTCCCGACGTTTGAAGCCACCCTCAGACCTCTGCTCAGAGTTTCAGACGTCCAAAAAAGGCACCCCGAGCAATGTGAGTCCCTGAGTTCGTTTAAGATGTCTGGGACTCTTCCCAGACGTCTGATTTTGATCAAAGTTGGTGTTTTTGGGCCGTTCAGGACTTAAACGGAGTCGGTTTTCCGCAAACGAAACGTCGTTGGTTTCCTTTCGAGTTTCTGTATGCATTGGTATAATGTCTATACAGTTTTGAGCTCATTTTGACATATGGGTCAATGTGATAGGTCGTTTGTTCGTGGTGTGCACGAAACCTGCGAGGATTGCAAGCTCCGTTGACTGTGCCCCACATCTCCCGGTTATCCTAGTAGAGTGGTTTTATATTAATCTTGGAATTAATAATTAAATTGCATGCGTAGAATTTATTGAACCTAAGTTGTGAGATAAATTCTAGGACTGAAAAGAGGTAAATGCATGCTATAGAATCGAACCCTAGGATTGTGAAATGAACCATAGGGATGAAAGAAATGGATGTACATTTGGTAATGATTAAATTATTGTTTCTTGGAAAGAAATAGATCGAGCTGCCTGCAATGAACTACGTCATGCCTGCTAGTATTAAATAATTGATGGTGGAAATTGAGTTGCATGTTCTACGTATAACGAACCAGATATGGAAATGAGAAAGTTTATGTACGAACCCTACGGGAAATTTAGAAAGAAACAAGAAGTACTGTAGTACGGAAAACCTGATCGTTTTGGAACATGTCGCCTACGGGCGGCTGTTCGGACTTAGTTAAGGGAAGTGAGTTGACCCTCGTGTACGTGGTACCGAGGAGAGCAACTATCCCTTTAGAGTAGAGGGAAACTTGCCGCCCCTTGGGTTGAGATCCGGGGTGGGTTTAGCCACTCTACGTCGACTCCTGCTTGGCCTCGTGTGCGTGGTACCGAGGTAAGCTACCTAGAATAGAGGGGAGCTTGCCGCCCCTTGGGTTGAGACCTTGTGTGGGTTTGGCTACTCTACGTCGACTCCTACTTGGCCTTCTATACGTGGTACCGAGGTGAGCTACCTAGAGTAAAAGGGAGCTTGCTGCCCCTTGGGTTGAGATCCGGGGTGGGTTTAGCCACTTTACATCGACTCTTGCTTGACCTCACGTACGTGGTACCGAGGTGAGCTACCTAAAGTAGAGGGGAGCTTACCGCCCCTTTGGTTGAGACATGGGGTGGGTTTGGCCACTCTACGTCGACTCCTACTTGGCCTCGCGTATGTGGTACCGAGGTGAACTACCTAGAGTAGAGGGGAGCTTGTCGCCCCTTGGGTTGAAACCTGGGGTGGGTTTGGTCACTCTACGTCGATTCCTGGTTGGCCTCACGTATGTGATACTAAGGCGAGCTACCTAGATTAGAGGGGAGCTTGCCGCCCCTTAGGTTGAGACCCGGGGTGGGTTTGGCTACTCTACGTCGACTCCTGCTTGGCCTTGCGTACGTGGTACCGAGGTGAGTTACCTAGAGTAGAGGGGAGCTTATCGCCCCTTGGGTTGAGACTTGGGGTAGGTTTGGCCACTCTACGTCAACTCCTGCTTGGCCTCGCGTACATAGTACCGATGTGAGCTACTTAGTATAGGGAGGGTGCTAACCGCCCCACGGGGCCTGGGGTTAGGACTAGCCACCCTACACTAACTCTTGTTAAGCCTGCTGGGTAAACCGGGATGTCGAAAGAGGGTATGCGGACTGTGGAGGAACGAGACCCTTGTTCTGAAAGGGCAAAGTCCTGTGTTGTTCCGTGCTGTACTTTTAGGCATACCCGCTAGCGGAAACAACTGACCGCGTGCCAGTGCAGGGTAGCTTTCCGTGCGCTTATTGTGCGTGCCGTAGTCACCGCTACGTCGCAACCGTGACCTCGTGGTGATTGACTGGGTGTAGGACTACCACAGGAGACTCTCCTGGCCAAAAGAGTTACATCCTACATCACAGGAAAGACTGCAATCAAGATCGTTCTCCTAAGGAATAGTCAAAATCAAGAAATGATCGGATTTTTAAGAGAATAAACAAATCAGAACTACTTAGTTGAGCTAAATGGAATTAAATAATTAATTAGTTGCTTGTCTTATGTTAATTGCATATAAATGGCTTAACCACTACTCTACTCAGCGTTAGCTGACTATGGATTTTATAACCTTGTTCATGTCAGAGAGTTAAGCAGCTAGCATCACCGGCTGCAGAGGGAGCTGGGCCTAGTCGAGCCCGATCTTAGCTGTTATTCCCTTTCCTTTGTTTCTGAGCTTCTATTGTTGTAGTGAGTACTCTAGCATGCATTACTGTTTCTGTTACATTTTCACTTTACTTTCCGCTATTGTAGTTGTGATGGCATGTAATATTGTGAGACATATCATTCTGTTCTCTTTACTGTTTACTTATTTATTTTCTGCCTAATTACTTTACATGTGTGGTTGTGGAATATTTTCTACTTTTGATTCTTTCTCGTTGGATGACTGGGTTTTAGTATTTGTTGAGGTAAGCTGTTCTTGGGTCCTGTAGGGAATCGGGAGCTTGTCGCGACATGTACAATGCTTAAAGGTGATATAATGTGATGGCAGTTGGAGTGAATGACCCCATGAATTTGTTGTGACAGCGTACCCTTTAGTGGATGATGATGACAATGAGGAGGAGGAGGAGGAGGTGGTGGAGGAGGAGGCAACAACAATTTATGTGGCATGGAGAAATAGACTGCTTCTTTTCAAGAACTACGTATAATAGTTTACTATCTATTTGAGTTGCAAAATATATAACTGTAGTCATTCAGCAGTAATGTTAATAGAGGACAGTCATGTGCACCCTGATGCTTAACTAAGGAAGCAGGGAGGTCACAATGAAAAAGAGAGCAATGCGTTCTAAATGATAACTTGTTTTACAAATAAACAATTCATAGGGATTTACCAAGATAGCAACACTCGACATTGAGTAGGGAATCTACATTTGGACCTAAAATAGATCTAAAAGGACTGGAGGTTATGATTGTTGGCTGAGCCAGCTTCATGGATTACATGATGATTGCCTAAGCTATTGGATGCAGATTGAGACTGAGAAAGCACAAACCTGGATCAAAGTTGTCAGAAACAGGCTTCATGCTTTCAGCTGACTGACCAAGCCATTGCAAATTTTCTGTTGGAAACGGAGACCTTTTTAAGTGTTAGCTACCAAAATGGTGAGTTTTTTTTTTCAAACCAAAATTTCAGTCCTGTTGAAACATTTAGTGTGCTTGGCACCTTCAAAGTTATAGGCACTAGCTCCATATCACTGGATTTGTCCATCTGTAAGCTATTTGTTAGGTAATGTCAAGCGATTTCTGCTGTAAGTAGACTGAGGAGATTGAAGTTAGAAAGGTTTTGGATGTTCTTAACAGGTTTGTTGCTTTTGCCTTCATAGTACGGTTTGGGTGTTTTGAAAGTATTTGGAAGTCCCTTTTCTGGAGTGAAAAATTGTGGCTTATAAGTTACAGCAGTCTTTTATGAGTTCCTTCCTACGAATACTCATGTGTGAAGTGGGTAACCTGATAAAGATTTGAAGAACATTCAATATAATTTTAAATTTAAACTGGAAGTCACATAAAAGTTCTGGGTTGTGTTCTATTTTTATGCGTGCTTCAATAATTCCTTTATGTATGGAATTTTCCAATGCAAGAAAGCCGAATTTTTTTAGGATTGTTTTATTGATATATTTACTTAAAAAATGTTGTTTTAGTATCTACCAAAATCTTGTAGTGGTATTGTGACACCCCAAAAATAGCCTCATAGGAAAATTCATGAAGTTGAGTAGTGAGGGTATAAAGGATCGAGAATTAATATGTAATAACTTGAGCTTAAGTATTTTGGATATTTGCTTTGGATCCATTGGCTTATTTTGAATAAGTTGTCAATGTTAATTTTTCTCAATTAGTTTTGGATTTAGGCCTAGGAAGTTAAAGGTATGGATTTTAGTTTGATAGATAAGCTGCTTTTGAAAATCTATCACAAATCCTTCATGATTTTTGTTAATTCCCTTGCCATTTTCCAGGAGAGCAGATTACTATCGGTATCTCACTGAGTTTAAAACTGGTCAAAGAAAAGGATGAGGCTGTTGAATAGTCAATGCAAAGCTACAAGGTAGTTTCTTTGATGATAACCTTTTCCCGTGATGTCTAAGGCCTGATATTTATTTGTTGTTCTACTTATTTCCTAGACGGCCCTTGCAGCTGCCAAAGATCTTATTGCAACAAATCCTATCCACTTGGGTCTTGTGCTCAACTACTCAGTTTTCCATTATGAGATTTTGAACTCCCCCGAGATGTAAATAATATCGTCTCCATAAATATACTATGGATCTGTGACATTCTTGAATGTTTAATATGCTTACCCTATGACAATGATTAAACGTTGCAGGGCCTGCCGTATAGCAAAAGAAGGCTTTGATGCTGCTGCTGCGCTGTTTAGTGTTAATGAAGAGGAATTAACAAAAGAGTGCACCTTGATTCTGCAGTTGCTCAGGGAAAATATCACCAATTGGCAACCTACTTGCATGAAGGAAGTAGATGCTTGCTTCTCTCTTGCTGAATGCTTTTTGATTTCACCAATTGGGCATGCAATTCTTTTTTCTGAGATATATTATCTTTTAGATTCAACAAAAAATGTCAAAGTTCCTTTCTTTATGCTCATCTCACTGATCTTACAAAATAAAGTTACGATTCTTATGAGTTTTCCTCCCCTTGATGTTGCAAGTCAGAGGGCATTGAGTCTCTTGTTTAAGATCTGAAGATCTTTTGTTTTGGCGGTGTATATTCTAAAGTTCTAAACAATGAGTTATTTAACAGCTGTGGGCATTCGCCAGACAAGGTTATTTAACATCTGCAGCATAGAGGATTGAAGAACTTTGGAACAGAAAGCCAATGCTCTTCAAGGTTGTTGCATGCAACCACATACACTCTGCTTCTCTTTTATGCTTTTTTATATTGCCTGGCTGTTCTCTCCCTCAAACAAGGTGATTGCACTGTCTTGGGCATTTTAACATTTCTTAGTAATTATTTTTCTCTTTGTTATCTTATGGCTCAGTGTGTAGAAAGTTCTTTTACATGGCATGGTCGCTAGTTTGGCATTTCATATTAGTTTGACAAGGATAGATGACTCAAACTTGAGGAGGGAAGTAAATGATCCAAGAAAATTTCAAGAAGAGTTCAGGAAGTAGATAAATTTTAAGAACCGATGTAAATATGAGTTTTTATGTTGAACAGGGCAATTATTATTATTCTGGAATGATTTGGGAATCGATGGTGAAGTACTCTATGTGCTTGATATTCCTTCCACATTACTGATTTGTTGGTGCAAAAGTTAATGTATGCTGTCTTTGCTACTATGTGCAAGTACTGTGCCCGATAGAGTTTACCAGTAGTTTGAAGGTTATCATTATGAGGCTGAGAAAGAAGCTGCTTAGAGAGATCGTATGAGTGGCACTGATGAGTCCCTCTCTCTCTCTCGATCTCCTTCAATAAGCTGATTTGGTGCACTTTACTGAATGATCATCTCAAATTTGGAAAGGTTCATGATACGTAGATGCGTGGTGCTGTAAACAGTGAGAGACAATTCAAATGATTAAATAAAACATTATCATATAATTTTCCACGGATTTTGAATTAGTTTTTAGATCGTGTTTTACTGTGTGAGTATAAAAGTTAAAATTGTATTAAAATTTTATTACTCAAAAAATTAATATAATAAAAAAAAAAGTTAAAGTAAAGAAACATAAATTGTAATGTATTTTGTAATGCATGGTGATTTTATCTGATGCATTTTGATTTTTTATTGATTGAAAATTAAAATGTATTTGTTGAAAATGAAAATATATTAGTGTATTTTAATTTTTCACCGGTAAAAATTAGGTTTTTACTTGAAAAGTAGAAAGTATTTTTTCATTTATAGGTTTTAGGTTTAGTGCTTAGTATAAAAGTCACTTTTCGAGTAAAAAATCACTCATCATAGGTTTTGGGTTTAGGATTTAAAAATTGGTTGAAAATTAGAATCAACCTATTGAAAATAAAGTAAATCTAAACACATTGGTTCTAAATGATTTTCAATCAGTTGAAAATAAAAATACACTGATATATTTTATTTTTCAATTAATGGTAAATGATTTTCATTTGGAACGTAATTTTTCACCTAGGAAAAGTAATTTTTCACTAAAAATGATTTTTCATTTATAGAAAGTGATTTCCACCTGTATAAAATTAAAATATATTTTTGAAATCATTTCTTATTTTATATGTTATAAAATACATTACAATATATGTTTATTTACTTTTTTATTTTTTATTTTCAATAAATATATTTTAATTTTTTACCAATAAAAATTAAAATACACGGACTACGTCAACTATGATAAGATTCCTATATTTATTTTACCAAAAGTATGATGAGATTTTTATATTTTGCTTCACTTATTTTATTTATTTTAATTTTCTTTGCAAGAGAGAGGCGTGGGAGAGAGATGTGACATATAGAAAAAGGAGAGAGAGAGAGGTAAAAAAAGGGAGAAAAGTGTTTGAAAATAATAAATAAATAAATAATGTGAACAGTGCTATGTTCACACCAAATCCTAGACGGTCCAACCATCTATCCTCCAACACAAACGTGCATGGTATAAATATGTAAGCATGGTGTGGTGCATGGATGTGGCTAAAGATCGGTAATTCTTATGCCACTCAAAGAAAAAAATACCATGCTTAATTAGGGTTGGTTGTCGACTTGTTGTTCTTGTGTGTTCCTTATGCTTCCAAAGGCCACCCATGTGTAGCTCTTTTCACAACTTGTCTACTCCCAAAATTCATCTAATTAAGTTTGTAACACCTGTAGCATTGATATATCTGTTACAAGCACTTGAATGGATGCATTTTTTGTTTTAAGTCATTTAATCCTTGATCATTGAAGGTCATTCCAAGTATATTGAATTTATTATAATCGTCCAACAATAAATGCATAAGCATACTTTTTCTTGCAACATTTTGGAGCATGGATTGCATTTTCCATTGTATTGGGTCGCTCTTTGATCCTTAAAATCCAATCGATGCATGAATTGCTAAATCCTAATCCTATCCAATTTGCAAGGTTTCAAAGGGAACAAGACGAAGTCGGAAAGTATGAAAGTGAATGGATTATGTTGGATTGATTCGATCCATTTTGCACCCTTTGTAACAATAAAGAAGTTCGTTGACTTACACATTCAGGTTGTTTGCTTGCTTGTTGAAAGAATGATGACTTAAGGTATGGAATATTTTGAGATGATAATCTTATATTTAATTCATTGGAACTCCACATCTTTATTGGTGCATCTATTCCCTGGTGCAAAAAGCTGATGTCGGTCTTGATTGTAACCTTTGAACCCACAAAAGATACAACATTTTTCACACAGAATCACTAAAACTTTAAAACCCAAAGAATGATACTCTATGCCTGACACTTAACCTGTAGAAAATTTTGGCAAGTGCTATCACTTTTTTTTAATTAAATATCTCCAAGCTGAGTTCGGTCTGTCTGTCTCTTTCTCTCCCTCTTGCCTTTTTTTTGTTTTTTTTGTTTTGTAAATCTTACCGTCGCCAACTCATCTTTTATTTTTATGTTATTTTATTTTTCTTGTGTATTATTTATCACCTATGTTTATTTCAAATTCTATCTTTGTCATAGATTTTCTTATTTTTTGATCTTTTATTAAAGACTAATACTGAATATATTCTTGTGAGAATATAAAATAATACATAATTATGTTGGATATACGATGTATTTTTATTTTCAATTGATTTTTTCTTACTTGTAAAAAATTAAAATATGTATGTTATATATTTTGACTTCCAACATATGTATTTTTGTTTTTCATGGGTAATGTATTTTGTGACACATTGTATTTTATTTATTTTTCACCTGTGTTTCTTTACTTTAATTTCTTTAACAATAAAGTTTTGATACAATTTTAATTTCTCTACCCCGCAGCAACATACAAGCTAAAAATTAGTTCACCTTGATTGCTTGTTGAAAAAATGACAACCTAAGGCATGAAATATTTTGAGACGATAATCTCACATCTAATTCATTGAAACTCCACATTTTTATTGGTGCATCAATTTCCCAGTGCAAAAATTAGCTTCAATCCTCATCTTAACCTTTGAACTCAAAAAGAATACAAGTAATATTTTTCACACTAATTCACTAAAACTTTAAATCCCAGAAAGAGTGATAATTTATTCTTGAGCAGATCATTCAATAACATGGTGTGTCAATTTGAACCAATCTTCAGATTATTTACCTAGCCAAACTCCTCTTCTCCCTCCCCCCGTGTGACAAAGTGCTCTTTCTCCTTGGGCCCTAATTGGCCATCTAGGGTCGATTGGGGCCCCCTCCCACCTCTGTAACCTCTTCTTCCCTTCCCTGGACCACACATCTTTGAAGATCAAAGCCACTCACCAACATGCACGGCTACTCGCCGCTCGTCACTCGCCGTTTGAGGTAGCTGTACGTCACTTGAGGTCGAAGCTTGCTAACCATGGTTGCCGCTCGTCGATAGTTGTTCGAGGGTTTGTCATTCGCCATTTATTGTTCGAGGTCCCTCTCAAGACCGGTGGAGGTCATGGCACTCATCGATTAAAGCTTGTCATTGATGATCGCATTCACCGCTTGTCGCTGGTGGTTCGTCAGTCATCGGTTGGTGGTCGTGGCTCGACACGACTGTGGTTGACGGTCGGTGAGTGGTGGTGGCTCAACATGGTGGTGGTCGATGGTCGATGTTGGGATTGAGTGGTGTGTGGCGGTCGTGGTTGGCACTGCAGAGATCTTAAGGCGCAGTGCGGAGAATGAGATGCAGATGGCAGTGGTTGCGGGCAGTTGTTGTTTGTTGTGTGCATTGTTTTCGTTTACAGGAGTTGTATAGTCTTCTTTTTCTTTGGGTTTGGTTTTTTTAGGTTGTTTTTTTTTTTGTGTGTGTTTAGGGATCATACGAGACATCGCACTTCACATGATTGAGAGTTGTCTAATTGTTCCGGTGCCTGGCATTGTTGGATTTCTCGTTAGCATTGATTGTAGGAGTGTTCTTCTGGTTGCGCTTTTGTATCTTCTAGCAAGACGCAATGGTTAAACTTCCAACTGCTGCATGAATCCATGTTTGCGAAGCTTCTTTTCTATTTTTTTTAGTTTTGATTTATATGTTTTGTGTTGTTGTGTCCCCTTTTTAAAGGATTGCATTTCACCTCTTTTGGAGGTGACGGATCCTGTATCTTGCATCACTTGTATGATTTTCATACCTTTTAATGAAGGTTTCACTTTGCAAAAAAAAAGTCAACCTTCCTCTCTCTCTCCTTTGAAACTTAAGGGCATGACATCATGCAACCATAAAGACCATCATAGATCTTACGTTCAAGGGAAAGGATTAAAATGTCGTTGTAACTCAAAGAGAGGAAGTTATCGACATGCATGTGGCACTAAAACTATTGGGAAAGTTAGAAATAGCTGCCTATGGTTACATGAAACCACTCTTCAAAAATCATCAATCACTCCCAGAAGTAAATTATGCCATGTGAATTGACTACAGAAACATAAACAGTTGACTTAAATGACAATACGCTCCTAAAAAATCTGACATATATATCTTCATCTCTCCTATATCACAGATACCAAAAGGAACCTAATAAAGGAGGTCCCCAAGTTTTCCTCTCTGGTGGGACTCTAGTCGGCCATCGCGCTGGTTGGGACCCCCTTCCCTTGCATTGATCACCTTGCTCACCCTCCTCACTCTCCCCCTCCTTCTGTCGTGAACTTTGTTCGAAACAGCAGCCTCTTCGTAGCTTGGCTACCCTCCACCTCCGGGCATGTCGAAGGTTGTGGCGATCTTACTGTCTTATGTGGTTGTAGCTGCGATTCTGGTGGTGGCGTTGTTGAGGAAGCTCATGTGGTGGAGGTCCTCCACTTGATGTCAATCTTTATCTCTACTTAATCTTCACCCCAATTGACATTGTTTTTTAATATTGGGGTCATGTCGAAATTAGGCTCACCACAACTAGGTGTTAGGTTGGAGTTGATCTGACCGTCTGTCATCCGTTAACGCAATTCGTCAACGACGTCGACGACATTTCGTTGTATCCACTGCGTGGTGCAGGTTTCTTCCTTTATCGAAAAGGATGTTAGGGTGCTTCTTTTCTTTTTTTTTCTTTTTTATTTTCCTTATGATGAATGATTTTGGAGTTCCTCTCTTTTGAGGAGGAGCTATCTCTTTAGGAGGTGTAGAATTTCTTCTCCCTTACCTTTGAATTACATCCTTATATTTTTTTCATTTACTTTAAGAATGAAGGTTTAACTTTTGTTTTTTTAAAAAGAAACTTACTAAAGGCAATTCATTTTGGGATTCCAAACGAAGGTAGGGTTATCAGATACACATTCCTGTTGGAATTAGAATTATACAAATTTTGTTGCAAAGAAATATAAGTCTAACATCAAATCACCCAATGAATCTAGTACACATCACTTTACTCAATTTACTTGAGACATAATTTTTATAATCTTGAAACTAAGTTTTTTTTATTTTTTCAAAGAGAGAACTTTTATTAATGAGGTTGATAACCATTCAAGTAATGCAAGACCTAAAACATAGCAACACCACCATTCCCAAGGGGAAGTTACAAATTATCATCGCAAGCATTACAAACCTAGAAATCAAATGGTGATCGAAAATCAACTACCGCATCATGCCTATAGATACAACAGTACCACTAGGAGAAGTTCCTAGTTTCTAACGCTAACGAGAAAACCAGCAAAGACGATATGTTGGACCCAAAATCAATCTGACTAAGCATATCTCGGTCATATGAAGCATGGTGTCAAGCATGACCCCCAGATAATACCCTCACACAAAGGAACTACGACATCCCCCTAAGGGAAATAAGAGCAACAATAATCAGACGAAATAAAACCTAAACCAAAAGATGGTCGAACTTAACAAAAATTAGATAACTACAAGACATGGCTCGACCAAACCCATCAACCATCACGGATGATGTTACGACCCGAACCTAGCCCCTCGTAGAACCCGAGAACGACTCGCCTCGACTAACCACAAGACTTAGTTGTCCAATGAGAAACAAACAAAATGCAAGGATAAACATTTCTACAACCACACATGCAATATAACTAAGCAAATAAGAAAAAGGCAGTAACGGAAAGTAAAATAAAGTTCAAAAAGAACAACACTCCACAGACGGAAAAATAAAGTTTGCTAGTTAGCCATCACAACTAAAGTAGAAAGGACAATAACAATAATAAGTTCCAACATACTAAAAGTACTCACTACAGTAAACAGGGCCTCTGAAACAAAAACTGAAAAAGGACCGGACTACTACTAGTCTCGGTTAGGCCCAGCACCCTCTGTAACCGGTGGTGCTGGCTACTCAACTCCCTGACCTGAACAAATATACATATATGCTTTGTCAGCTAATGCTAAGTAAAGTAGCGCACCAGACATTTAATGCATAGAAAGAAAACAATAAACCATTCATGCATCTTACAGTTGCTCATTGTTATCTACTTTCCTGCATATTAAGTGTTTAATTATTCGTGTATTCTAGTAAAGGTCCACATCATCATTTAATCCATGTGTTCCCTAAGGGAACGATCTTGATGCATTTTTCCCGCGATGAAGGATGCACACGTGGCACTCTCCTGGCCGGAAGAGTACCCTATGGTAGTCCTACACCTGGTCTACCACCCTAGGGCCATGGTCGCGACGTAGCGGTGATTACGGCACGTGCGATAAACGCACAGGTAGCTACCACACATTGGCACGCGGTCAGTCCTTTCCGCCAGTGGGTACGCCCAAACGAACAGTACAGAACAAAACAGGGGCCTCACTCTTCAACAGTCTGCGTACCCTCTCCCGACTATCCTGATTTGCTCAGTGGGCCTAACAAGAGTTGGTGTAGGGTGACCAATCCTAACCTCGGGTCCCAACCCAATGGGCAGTTAGCTCCTCCCTACACTAAAGGGACAGTAGCTCTCCTCGGTACCACATACATGAGAGCCAGCTTACTTCCCATATCCAAGTCCGAACAACCAACCAACATGCCCATAGGCAACGAGTCCCATCGTACATCGAATATCCATATTACTGTACTATGATTCATTTCCTAGTTCCCCGTAAGGTTCATGCATAGTACTCGGCTTATTTCATTACATGGCATGTATCTGTCTTGCATTCTAGTTTCTTATTCATATAACAGGCAGCTCGTGAATTAACATGATAAGCAATCATCATTTTTAACATTCCATTTCTCACAGTAAGGAATTTAACAACATGCATTCTCAGTTTATAGCAAGCGAGGTTCATACATCCAACATAAACAATCACATTCTCAATCCTAGGGTTCATTTCATATCCTAGGTTTCAAGCAGATATTTCTAATCTATCATGCACTTTAATAATTTAAACTACAGGAGTTGAGGGACCACTCTACCAAGGCGTACGGGAGATATGGGGGCACGAATGGTGGATCCCGATGTATCCGCAGGTCCCGTGTGCACTACAGACTGGAGACCTATTCCAAACAGTTGATCACACCAATTATTAACATTGTTGACTATTATGTCAAACAAGCTCAAAACAGTATGGATACGACCCTAATATGTAAAAAATTCTGAAAGAAAACCAACGGTACTTTGTTTGCGCAAAATCGACTTCGTTTGGGCCTTAAATCGGCCCAAACACGTGCACCCTGACCAAAATCAGACGTCTTAAATGAGCGCAGGATCTCACCTTGCGTTTCTGCATTTGTCCCTGTTGTCTGCTTCCCCTCATAGCCATCTGAGGGTGTCTCTAGACATCTGGCACTACTCCCAATCGTCTGGGAGAGCCGTCTGACGCTGCTTCCAGACGTCTTAAAGTGCCTCGAATGCCGTGCCATCGCGCCTTCCCAACATCTCTGGCACCTCGGCACTCTGTGTGTAATCGCTCGTTCATGGTTTAAAAAGATATTCGTTGTAGTATATTTGAAATTACCGCGAAAATGATTATCAATTTTATTACTCGAAATTCAAAAACTTCTGAGGTCGAACTCAGGGTGCAAATTGGTATTTTAGAAGCAAAATCACAATATTAAATTTTACTTAAAAGATGTTCAATAATAATGCAATGTAGATAAATGCTAGAGAGGAAAATGTAAAAAGAAATAAATTTTTTTCTTTTCTTCCTTCTTCTCTTCTCTTTCATTTTCTTTGCTTTCTTTCTTCCTTCTCTTCTTTCTCTGTCTTTCCTTTCTCAGACATCTGATTCTGTGAATCAAATGCCTTAACTGATGACTGCTACAGTGCTTCTTCTTCTTTTTTTTTCTTCTTCACTTGGCTTTCCACCTTGGCTTCTTCTTCTTCTTCTCTTCCTCTTCCTTTCTCTACGGCTGCCTCCTTGGCTTCTTCTTCTTCCTTCTTCTTCTGCTTCTCTCTGCTTTTGCTTCTCTCTGCCTTTGCTTTCTCTCTTCCTTCTCTTCTTCTGCTTCTCTCTGCTGCGCCTCTTCCTTTTTCTTCTTCCGCAGCTCCTTCTTCTTCTTCCCTACGCAAACAGAGGCAAAAACCTAGCCCCTACCCTCCCCACATCTCTCTCTCTCTCTATTTTTCTCTTAGGACAGCTCTCCTAGAGCCTTCTCAAGTTATCGGGTCGGGTATGCGTGCCTGGGACCAGGCCCACCGCGCGTGCGGTGGTGGGCGAGGAGTGCACGGGTAGTCTGGTCAGGCAGCCAGATCCGCGGAGGTGTGGATCGCGAACGAGGCGTGGTGGGCGAGGGGACCTCACCCCGTGCCAAGAGGCGCTAAGCCCCTGTCACTTTCTGCACTTATAGCGCTTCGCCCGCTCACAATCTTCCAAGGTGGGACTATGTTGTCCCACATTCCTTCACGAACGCCTGCAGCAATAGTCCTCTTGATTGCAGCAACTACGTGGGGCTTCAGTGCCAATCGCTTGGCTGAGGTTGTGCGCGAAGGGATTCCACGCGACCTGGGACCTGTAGCCTGGAGCGAGGAGACCTGGGGAAGCTCCCAAGCAAGCTCCTTGCTTGCGTTAATGGCGGTAGGTGGGTCGACACCTATCCACAAGCAAACGACCTCACGGCCTCGTCAAATCACATAAAAAGCTTCACCATGACATGGCGAAGGTGGCCCGGTGGTCGGTGTGGCGTAGGTGGCCTGGGCGTGCGTGCCTAGGTCCCCCTGTGGCTGTGTAGGTGGGTGTGTTCGGGGGAAGAATGTGGGACGTGTGGTGGTCGATGGAAAAGGGGGAAATGATCAGTGGAAGGTGGCGGAGCTTCTGAGGGGTTTGGCAAGGTGGATGGAGGAGTGGAGCGCAGGAACACCTCGCCGGTGATCTGGTCGAAGGTGGGAACGATGGTGGCGGTTAGTGGCAGTCGAGGGGTTGAAAGTGTGAATTAAAAGAGGGGAAATGAAGAGGGGGAGAGGAGGAACTTATCTAGAGTATTTGGAGCGAAGGGGGGATGAGGAGGGCAAGCGGAGAGTGTTTGCCATTGTCGGAGACGAAGAACCTGAGATGGAGAGGCGACGACGACGAGGAGGTCAGAGAAGCTTGTGCGGGTACGGCGCGATGCGAAGGAGTGAGGCGGAGATGGCTCTGCCACTAGTACGGTGGCAGAGGGATGAGAAGAGGGAGGGAGAGTCACCGGAGCCTGCGGGCAGATGGATGGAGGAGGAGGAGACGAAATTGGAGGGTTATCTCTGGCCAAAATAGGCTTGGAAGGTGCGGAATGATCTTGGCTTGCTTAAATAGGCACGGGCAGGAGGTTATTCGCAAGGAAGCGACCAAAAAGTCGTCACCGGAGGCATGGTCGGAGGGGAACCCATACCTCTCTAGCATTTGCACGAGAGGTATGGGATGATTTAGGGCTTGGGGAGCTGCTCATGCGGTAAGGGGTGTCGCAGAGGACTCCCCTTTCAAATCTGGGAGTAACTCCCCATGGAAACGAGGAGAAAAACTGCTCGCAAAGTCTCCGACGGTATGGGTCCCTGTTGCAATGGCAGAGGGACCAAAATGAATAAAGTGATGAAGAAGTTGAGGGGATCTTCGCAAGGGTTTTCAAAAGTTAGGAGCCAAAATGTAATTTAATGGACCATTTTGCAAAGTAGGTCAAGATGACCTTCCCTTATGTCCAAATTTTGGTACAAACCTAATTTTGACCTAAGGAATCCAATGGTGAAGTTGGATTTTAGTTTGACCACGTTTGACTGAATATTTTGCATAAAAACCCAAATTAGGTCAAATATTGGGCATGGACCCTAATCTAGGTCAAAACTAGTTCCAAAGGCTAAATTGAAGGTTCTAAACCTTACAGGATATTTTTTCATGAATTTTAGAGGGTTTATTTGATTTTTATCTTGCCTGTAACCTTATGAATTAAAGTGGATTTGTTTTAGGTTATAGAATGTCATTTAATTCTTAAATTTCACAATAATCCTTTTCTGACTGAACCATCCCACTTTTTCTCTTATTAAGTTCAATTGACCTATGTTTAGACCCTTAAAATTCCCGTTGATGCACTGCAATGGTAAAATTACAATTTTAACCCTTGTTTCATGTTCTCTTCCCAGATTAGTAATCCCTTGAATTAAGCATTTCTCTTGGTTATTTAAGAGCTTTTGTTCACTTTGTTAGGTCAAAATATGCTAGTTAGGGCTCATGATGAGGTTCTCATCAGCATGCTTACCAATCGACCTAAGTCCATTCCAGACGTTCGGCGACCCCTCTAGACGTCTGACAAATGTTGCAGACGTTTGAATCTGCTGAAATAATGCCCGTAGAACCTCCTGCCACCATCCCTCTGCCTCCCGCACACCCTCCTCTCATCCAATCTCCTCCTACTCCCTGCTCTCCCTCTCCTCCCTCACTCGGCTACTATGGTGGATGTAAAGACCCGTCCCACTTTTAGCCTTTTAAGACGTCTGGAGTTTCAATCAGACGTCTGTCCAGAAGTCTGGACCCTTTCCTGGATGTCTGAAAATGAAATTTTCGTACGCGCTCTGTGCGCGGTCAGTGCGCAAAACGTCTTTCCTTTCTCTCCCTTCCTCTCTTCCTGCCGTAACCCTAAACCCCAGCCATCTATAAAAGCCCCCCTCCCCTTTTCTCCTCTCCACTCCACACACCACCATCTCCACCTTCGGAGTTGCGGGAGCCTGCGAGAGGAGGTGAGCGAGGGAGAGCGAGAGGGCGAGAAGGAGGAGAGTACGGGAGGAGGAGGCCGAGGTCGGAGAGCTCCGGTGGGAGCTCGTACAACCACTGCGGGCGTGTGCGGGAGGAGGAGAGATTCCAGAGGGGCATCCTCAACCATCTGCAGCGGTTGAAGCTGCAGCGGAGAGAGGAGCGCGGCAGAGAGTGCTGGGAGCGGGTTCTGATACTGGAAATTTTCCAGTATCAGACATCTGGAGCGAAGTCCAGATGGCTGGCGGAGAATCTGGACGTCTGGAGTCAAGACTAGATGTCTGAAAGCTCATTTATTACGAAGGTACGTTCTTTTCGTGGCTACGGCCATGCAGGCCGCACCACAGAGTATTTGTTGGGCCTAATTTGGTGGCTGCGACTGTCGTACGTAGGAGCAACCTTGGGAAGGAGTGGGAACGCTCTCCCACGCACTTTCGGATGTCTGATCAGCTCACCAGATGACCGGAGGTGCTTCCAGATGACCGGAGGAGTGGTCCGACAACTGGAATTGCCTTCAGACGATCGCAGAGGAGGCCTGGACGTTTGAGGACACCACAGGGACTTGAGGTGAGGTTCTATATCTTTTAAGACGTTTGGACTTATTCCCAGACGTCTGATTTTGGACAGTAGACATGTTTTTGACCCATTTGGGGTCCAATAGGGATCTGATTTATGCAAACAAAGTACCTATAGTTTCCTTGCGAGCTTCTCTACGTACTGGAGACTTGTGTACATTGTTTTGAACCTTCCTTTTGTGTTGTATTCCCTGGTATAGGGTTTCAGCTTACTGCGTGTTTGGGGCTCGTAGAGATGCCTGAGTCTGCGGTTCGAGCCCCCATTACTCCCAGATTGTTTGGTAGAGTGGTTTAATGCCTTTAATAATATTTAAATAAGCATGTGTCGTAGAATTAACTAACTGGAACCCTAGGATGTGGCATGAACCCTAGGTGATGAGAGCCTCATCATGAATCCTAACTAGCACATTTTGACCTAAATAAGTATACAAAAGCTCCTACAAAACCTAAGGGAAAGCCTAAATCAAAGAACTATAAATTTGAGTATAAAGCAACTCACAAAGGGTAAAACTGTAATTTTACCAATGCAGTACACAAACGGGATGTTTAAGGGTCTAAACACAGGTCAAATGGGCTTAATAAGAAATAAAGTGGGATGATTTGATCTAAAAAGGGTTATAGCAACTTCTAGGAATTAAATGACATTCTGTACCCTAAAACAAACCTGCTTTAATTCATGAAGTTTCAGATAAGATAAAAATCAATTAAACCCTCTAAAATTCATGAAAAAATATCTCCTAGGGTTTAGAATCTTCAATTTGGCCATTAGAACCTATCTTGACCTAGATTGAAAACCATACCCAATTTTTGACCTAATTTGGGTTTTTGTGCAAATTGACTAGTCAAACATGATCAAACCTAAAATAAAATTTCACCATTGGATTCCTTAGGTCAAAATTAGGTTTTTACCAAAATTTGGACCTAAGGGAAGGACATTTTGACCTACTTTACAAATTGGTCCTCAAGAATTACCTTTTGACCCTTATCTTTTTGAACCTTGGCACTTAGCCCCTCAGCTTTCCCTTCGTTCTTTGCAAGCCGGTCCCTTTCCACCCGCAGCAGCTGCCCATGCCTCCGGCGACTTTGCGCGGAGGATGGCGCCGCGCAAGGTATGGGGACCGACCCCAGAAACAAGAGGGAGGTTCCCTGCGTTGTCTTCTTCCGCATGGACCCCCTCCCATGCTCTGTAGTTGCCCATGCCTCTCGTGCGAACACGCGAGAGGCATGGGTCTCTTCTCCGGCCATTCTCCGGCGGCTTGCCCACGCTTCCTCCTCGAGATCTCCTCCTCGCCAACATCTATTTAAGGAGCGGCAGGGGCTGCCGTTTCAAGCAAGCTCGATTTGGCCAAAGAACTCCCCCAAATTCGTCCCTCCTCACTCTGGCCAACAGCTCGACGCTTCCGACGATTCCTCCTCCCCCTTCTCGTCGCTCTGCCACTATACCAGTGGCAGAGCCAGCTCCACCATTCTCCTCCACGTCAGGCCGTACCAGCTGGCACTCTCCAACCCCTTCTCTTCATCGCCGCCCCCTCCTATGGCACCTTCATCTCCGGCGATGACCAAGACGCGCCGATCGCCATCTCCTCCCTTTTGTCCGCTTAGCTAGGTAAAAACTCTTCCCCTTACTCTCTCCTTTATTTTCCCCCTGTTAATTTGTTGTTTCTACCCTTCGACTGCCACTGTCCATCGCCACCTTCTCCACCTCCGGCCAAACCTCCGGCAAGGTGCTTCCGTCATTCCACTCACCCATCCACCTCGCCAAACACCTCAGAAGCTTCACCACTTCCCATTGATCACCTCTCACCCTTCCACCGGCCACGCCACCCACTGAAACTGCCCCCTGAACAAACCCATCCTCTCGGCCACAGGACGACCTAAGCACGCAAGCCTAGGCCACCCTGCGGCCAGCCAACCCCCGCCTCACCTTCGCCGTGATACGGCGAAGGTTTTCTGATGTTCTGACGGAGCCGTGAGGCAGTGTTCATGCTTTCAGGTTCCGCACGCTAGCCACCATTGCTGACGAGCTTGGAGCGAGCTTGCTAGCAGCTCCAGGCCTCTGCAGCCCCAGGTGGGAGATCTAGGCTACGCAGGTGAGATTCACGTATGGTCCCAAGTCCCCAATCGAAGGCGAGAGCTCGCGTACCACTGCAATCGCGAGGTTTCCTGCTGCGGGTGGGGGTGCAAAATTTAGGTGGGACTTTTAGTCCCACCTCGTAAACAGCTAGGCGAGGTGTGCGAAATAAATTGAAAAAGTGAATACGGCTTATCGCCTTTGATACACAGGGGTCAGGTCCCTCGCCCACGCACGCAGCGCACCACGCGCTCGCACCCGCCCTCGCCTGCACTCACGCCCTGCAGGCCTGGGTCCGAACCCGATTACCCTATTGTGCACTCCTCGCCCACCACCGCACGCCGGTGGGCCTGGTCCCGGGCGCGTTACCCGACCCGAATACCCACGAATGCTCTAGGAGCGAACCTTTGAGAGAAAAATAGAGAGAGAGACGTGGGCCGGGTAGGGGTTAGGTTTTGCCTAACCATGTAACGTGAAGGGAGCAGGAGAAGAAGAAAGGAGGAGCGGAGCAGAAGAGAATAAGAAGAGCCGTGGTTGCTGAAGAGAAGAAGGAAGAAGCTGCAGAGGGGAAGAAACCAAAAGAAGGAAGAAATTGCAGAAGAAAGAAGAAGGAAGAACCCAAGGCAGAGGAGCGGCTGAGGACACTTAGCCGCATAGAGCAGCTGAAGAAAAGAAAAAGAAGACAGGAAGGAAGAAGCTGCAGAAGGGAGAAGAAGAAACCAAGAGAAGAAGAGCCTGCGAGGCACTGTAGCAAAGGGGAAGATAAGGCGATTGATTCAAAGAATCAGACGTCCGAGAAAGGATAGGCAGAGAAAGAAGAGAAGGAAGAGAGAAGAAGAAAGAAAGAAATAAAAGAAAAATCGAGAAAATGATCTTTGTTCACTCTCTCTCTCTCTTTAATTTTTTTAAAAATAATATATTGAATTGTGAATTTGTATGCTTCTAGAATTAAAGTGTGCTCCCTGAGTTTGTGTTACGACCCGGTTCCCGAATCCCTACAGGACACAAGACCGGACCGATTCGACTGATCCCAAGACCCAATCGTCCAACGAGAAAGTAACCAAAAAGCAGTAAAATAAACCACATTCACCATGCAAGCAACTAAAAGTAACAAAAGTGCAGCAGTAAAGAAGTAAACTACTACAGTACACACCATCACAACAGTAGAGAATTTTAAACAAAGTACAGGAATATAAAGTTACTACAAAAGAGTACAGGGGTGTAACAAGATACTCATTACAGCAGAATGGTACAACAAAGAAAAGTACAACTACTGGGCTCTACTGGACCCAGCACCCTCTGCAACTATAGGCTCTGGCTGCTCAACACCTAGACCTGAAAAAGGTTGTAAGTACAACACGTCAGCGAAACGCTGACTAGAGTGGAAACCAGCTAACTAAGAGAAACAGTAAAGGTGGACAGGTAGCTGTTGTTTTCAATTTCTTTCTTTATTCAACTAATTATTCCTTCTTTCATCACTTGGTTTATTTATCAGGTCATTTTCTTGATCTTAAATGTTCCTCGTGGGAACGATCTTGATTGTAGTCTTTTCCGAAGAGTAGAAGTAGCACGTGGTGCTCTCCTGGCCGGGAGAGTCCCCTGTGGTGATCCTACACTCAGTCAACCACCCCAAGGTCGCTGACAGACGTAACGGTGACTACGGCACGCGCGATAAACGCACGGGTAGCTACCCCGCACTGGCACGCGGTCAGTCGTTTTCGTTAACGAGTGCGCCCAAAGCACAGCACGGAACCAGTATAGGGCATAGCCCTCTCAGTAACAGGGGTCTAGCTCCCCCACAGTAACCAAATAGGGGTCTCGCCCCTCCACAGTCCGCGCACCTTCGCTTGACTACCCTGGTTTGCCCAATGGGCCTAACAAGTCGGTGTAGGACGGCTAGCTGAACCCTGGGCCCATGGGGTGGCTAGCTCTCTCCCTACACTAGCAGCTCTCCTGGTACTGTGTACGCGAGGGCCAGAAAGTCGGTGCAAAGTGGCCAAACTCACCCCGGTCTCGACCCGAGGGCGGCAAGCTCCCCTCTACATTAAGAGGTAATAGGTGCTCCCTTTGGTACCACGTACCCAAGAGACAATACACTTTCCCATTCACTTTTCTAGTTCCATTCTATTTATTTCCAGGAGCTCTACTCCTAATTCCCCGTAGGGTTCATGCTCATTTTTCTCAGGCCAAGCCATACTAGGTTTCATCATTTTAGGTTTATTCGCATATAGCACGTGTTTCCAACATCTAATCCTTCTTTTACAATTTATATACAAGCAGCTCGTATTTAATTTCAAACCACAGGAATTACATGTAGCAGTTACTAACAACAGTACTCTACATTTCACAGGCAGCTGTTATCCAATTACATGAAATTATTATTATTCTATCTACTCATCCAAGACTGCAATTCAGGCATTCAATACAATCGTTCCAGTGTTTCTAGTCCTAGGATTCATGCCATACCGTAGGATCTATTATTTATTCCAGACCTGCATTTATGTTTGTAATTAACTAAGGGAAGCCACTCTACCCACAAAATCGAGAGTAATGAGGGCGTGATCGGCAGGTCCATGTGCCTCCGCAACCCCCAAATCTGCAACAGAACGAGGTCCTAACACAAGGATCAACCACAAGAAACCACTCAGAACATGATAAAAGTATTTCAAACAAGTAGAGGAAATTATACGAAGGAGAACGTTATCTTAAACGTAGAAATCGAACCTCAAACGGATCCTAAATGGGTTAAAAACGACAACTCTGACTCAAATCAGACATCTGGAACATCTTCCAAACGTCTTAAAAGGGGTCCAGATCCATACCTCACTCTGCGCTACTCCTCAAACGTCCAGGGATCCTGGTGAACCGTTTAGACCTAGTTCCAAACGTCCGACCACCTCTCCGGATGTCTGGAGACGCTCTCCGCCGTCTGGTGACTCGTCCAAACATCTGAACAACGTGGGAGGGCGTGTCCGCGCCTTCCCGAAGCAAATCCTGCACGCACACGCAAAAATCTCTTAACACGACACGCAACAGAGCCTTGGCGGAACGGCCTGCATGGCCATATCCGCAAGGGGAAGTAAAGCGCGCAGTACGTACCTCTCAGTCGTCTGGAGCTTCCTCCAGACGTTGTCCGCGTCACCTGGATGTAGGTCCAAACGTCTGATTCTGGGAAAAATCCCAGAATCAGAGCCTCCTTTGTCTTCTTCCTGCTAGGTGCAACCACGCCGCACAGCCGCTTGTCCGCTGCTCTAGCTACAGCAGCGTCGGGGAGGACTTCCCCGACACAACACTTCGCCTCGCGCACTCCCGACCGGCCGCGAGCCTCTCCAGTGAGCTCCCTTACGACTAGTGCGCTCTCCTCTCTTCCCTTCTCTCACTGCCCCTCTCCTCTCCGCCGCTGCACTTGGCAGCAACTGCTGCTCTCGCTCTCGCACTGGAGGAAGGAGAAGACGGATGGATGTGGGGTGCCGTGAGGGAGAGGAGAGGGTATAAGTAGGCACGGGAGGGGGTAGCTTTGCAAGTTGGCGAGGGAAGAAGAAAGAGAAGAAGGCGGATGGGCTCAATCTGCGCGCGGCACGCGCGTAGACTCGCGATCGTACGCACACAAAAATTGATTTCCAGACGTCTAGGAAGGCGTCCAGACGTCTAACCAGACGTCTAACCCAAGTCCTAGACGTCTTAAAGTGCTTTGATGGCACGGGTCTTAACAGTTCGACCTCGGGATATTTTAAATTACGAGTTATAAATTTTTATTTGTTTTCGCGGAGAGTTCATCTATATTACAACGAGATATCTGTTAAAACACGATCAAGCTTCCGCTAAAACCACTAGGGTAGATAAATGAATGCACCGTTTGTATGGTATAAGGTACTTGTATGCAAAAATTGAGATAAACTGCTAGCAATTGCCTGTAAGATAATTGTGGATTGTCTGTTAGAATACGAGCTGCATGTATAACTAATTGCCTGTGAAATCACCAGTTGCATGTATCGAAGTATGGAACACGAGCTGCCTGTATATATGTAAATAAGAACTAAATTGCGAGTGATGGAACATGGATCGGAATAAATGAAGTGAATATGAGCATGAACCCTACGGGGAATTAGGAGTAGAGCTCTTGTGGTTGGTTGGAAACCTGGAAGGTAGACGGGAAGTGCGCTGGCCCTTGAGTACGTGGTACCAAGGAGAGCGATTGTCCCCTTTTCGTGTAGAGTGGAGCTAGCTGCCCTTGGGTTGAGACCCAGGGTTATGATTAGCCACTCTACACCGACTCCTGTTGGCTCTCGTGTACGCGGTACCAAGGAGAGTTACTAATGTAGGGAGGGTGCTAGCCACCCCACAGGGTCCGGGATTTAGCTAGCCACCCTACACCGACTTGTTAGGCCCTCTGGGCAAACCGGGGTAGTCATACGAGAGTGCGTGGACTGTGGAGGGACGAGACCCTTGTTTTGTTCTGAGGGGCTGGACCCCTATTTCTGAGAGGGCTAGGCCCTATACTGTTACGTGCTGTACTTTGGACGTACCCGCTAGCGGAAACGACTGACCTCGTGTCAGTGCGGGGTAGCTACCCATGCGCTTATCACGCGTGCCGTAGTCACTGCTACGTCTTGACAGTGACCTCGGGGTGGTTGATTGGGTGTAGGATTACCACAGGGGACTCTCCCGGCTAGGAAAGCACCACGTGTACCTTCTACTCTTCGGAAAAGACTGCAATCAAGATTGTTCCCACGAGGAACATGCAAGATCAAGAATATCTGGATATTTGAGAAAAATGAGTGAACAGGAAATACACATAAAACAAAATAAATAGAAAAGAGAATTAAACATGTTGCTTTTACTGTTTTAGATAGTATAAATACCACTCTACTCAGCGTTCGCTGACTCTGTCTTTTCATAACACTGTTTAGGACCAGGAGTTGAGCAGCCTGAGCTTCTGGCTACGAAGGGTGCTGGGCCTAGTCGAGCCCAGCCATAGTTTCAGCACTTTCTTGTCGTTCCCCTTACTATTGTAGTGAGTTTCAAACTTTTAGTTACTGTTGTTATTACTGTTTATTTTCGTTTCCATTGTTCTGTTGTTGTGGTAGTATGTAGTGGAACGACAGTTTTACTTTCCTTTACTGCTTTGTACATTTTTAATACTTAGTTATATTACATATGTGAATGTGGTTTACTTTCCTATTTTTTAGTTATTTTTTGTTAGATGACTAGATCTTGGAATTAGTTGAGGCGAGTCGATCTCGGGTCATGTAGGAATCCGGGAACCGGGTCATAACAGTGGAAAACAAATGGAGGAGGGGGGGTTTTTATGGATGTGTGAGGGATGTGCATGGGTATGGTGGGAGGTAAGGTGGGCATGGGTTATAGGTATGGTGGGAGTATGGTGGGCATGGGTTATGGGTATGGTGGGGATTATGGTTGTAAGAAAAATTATGCTAAACTTCCTTCAAACTAAAATACTCCGCATGGAATCCATTTTCGTACGTAGAAATTTCGATACAGCCCCTAAGGTTCGAAAAAAAAAAAATCCAAATGATCCTTAGAAAGGGTCATTTCAGATGGGGAGCATCAACACCTTAACCAATAGAGAGGAACGCAGCAACAGTCGCTCCACCCACATCGCACCTCGCCTCCACATCACCCGACGACACCCCCACCTTGGTGCGGCATCATCATGTCTGAAGAAGTCCTCCTCCCAGTCACCAATGCCGTGCCTCCTGATCAGCATTGCCGCACGCTGTAGGTCAAAACACGAACAATGACCAGTCGACTAGCCACCCAACGTCGCAAAGCACATCACCGTGCTGCCATCAGACGTCGCCCATCGACCCACGCCAAAACTACGCCGAAGCAACATCAACCCACATCTCAACCAAAAGGCCACTCCTTGGATCTACCTCAATACTCCATGCATGTCTAGCCAAGTCTGAGGAAGAGACCTAAGGGAGAAGAGGGAGGAATTCATCGGAAAGGTACGTTTACGATGTAATCGACGATTTACATTTTATTATATGAGTCCGTGTAAAAATGTATATGCACGAGTCTCTGAGTGTCATTAAAATTTAATGATTTCATCATATTTATCAACAAAGGTTCAGAAACATTCCACGAAACATTTTACGAAATGAAAGATGCATATTTAATCTTCAGTAGTCTTACTTCTATATCACATAAAAAGTATCGATCTTTAATAAATATAACTGACTGTCGATGTGTTACCGTAGTTATTAGTTTAGATATTATTTTTTATTTTTATAGTTTCTACTCAATACAGTGACTCTCTCGAAAAATATATTTCGTAACTTATGATATATTTTGATTTTAAATATATTTATTGAAAATAAAACAATAGTAATATATTTTTCTAAGTTAGGATATTTATTTACTTTTAAATTAATGTATTTTGATTGTCAAGTAATATCTTTCAGAACTAACATGCATCTGTGTATTTTAATTTTAAATCGATGAGTTCTGATAAAAAATGAAAGTATAATATTGAAAATTAAAATATACTAATGTATTTTATTCGATGTTGATGTTTATTTATTTCAATAGATGTATTTTATTTCTTAACTGGTATATTTCAATGAAAAATTAAAATACATTGATTAAAATTTAAAATGTATTGATATATTCAATTTATTAAGTGAGAACATCTTACATATAATATAAAGAATTATTGAATAAACCCTATACATATTAGTAATACGATTATTCACTTGTTTACTCGATCTAAAGTCTCTCTCTCTCTTACTTGTATTATAATAAAATTTTCAGCGTGAACTCAAAACTAATTAATATACTTATTTGTGAGGGAATTCAACTGTAATTTTACAAATAAATAATATTTTTTCCATATTTAGGTCAAACGCCACTTATGAGGATTAGAGAGTTTGAGCCACGTTCGCATCATAACCATTGTACCATTATCGACGTTGGCAATTTCCTTCTCAAACGTGGAGCTATGGCAAACAGATACCGAAAAAAAAAAGACAAAAAAAAGGTGTTGTTCTCTCTCGCATCTATCCATATCTACGAAGTCGCGTGGGGCTTTCAGTCAGGGAGTAACCGTGGATCGTACCGTAGAGGCATTTGATCGGGCTGAGGGAAAGAGGCGGGGGTGGGGGTTGCGCCCGCTCCCTCCTAAATTGAGGATACTTTGTTTCTCTCAATTTTTTTATTTTTTTAATTTAAATTTGTACGCATTTTTAATATGTACGCCTATTTTAAATTTTATTTTACCAACTATCTTATCATTTCTATACTCTTCCGTTAAAGAGCGATCTATAGTAGCTATAAAGTCGCGTGGGACTTTCGGTCACGGAGTAACCGTAGAGGTATTTTTGTTAGCTACCTTGTGGTGATTTTTTTTTTTTCATTTTTCTTGAACTGTTACGGTGACATCTACAGTAGCTGTCTTGCAGCATATTTTCTTTCGTTTTTTTTTAGCTGCAACATACGTCCCTCCCTTCCCTCCCAAAGTTAGGTTTCTCACCTTCTCATTTTTTAATATTTTGTTTAGTTCATTTCTCGTATGCATTTGTTTCAAATTTTATATTTTTTATTAATTTTTTTATTTTATATTTTTCATTAAAAATTAATATTAAATATATTTCTAAAAAATATAAAATAATATATTTATAAAATCATGTTATATAAATCCAATCTAAGATATCAATTGAAAATCAAAATATATCGAATAATATATTTTACAATGTACGATGTGTTTTAATTTCTAGCCAATATTTTTTTAGGACAATGCTTAAGTTTAAAATTATATATATATATAAAAGGTATAATTTAATAGACAGATAGATAGACAATATTGTTGGTTGATGAAATCAAATGAGTTGTCTCTCGAACATAATGACACAAAATCTCATTTTGACAAATTAAAGGAAATTAGTTATTCCTTGCACGGTACTCATCCAAATAATGAAAGAAAGAAGATTCCAACTTTGATTTCTCCTCCTAAAATTAGAACTTCCAATCGTTTGATCACGTCCTGGGCAAAATCCATGGTTTTTCCCCTCCTCCCCCACTTTCTTAAGTTGGTTGGAGGGGACTCCTTCCTATACTTTCCTTTACGGTATGTTTGACAAAGAAAATAATCTTATGTCAAGATAAAGTATTAAACGAATGAGTGGAAAAAGATATTTTTTTTTCTAAGATATATGAATAATTAATATAATAAAATGATTAGTATTGTGATGTAATATTTATAGATATATATTTAATAATCGGATATAAATATGAGTAGATTTTGTGGTATATTAAATATATTTTAATAAAAATATTACTTTAGGGTAGACATATTTTAACATATATTAATACATAAAATAATTTAACGAAAATAATTTATTCCCTGCTCCCCCACTACCCAACATCGCTTGCCACAATGTGTTTATCCTCCACCCATCCCCGTCAGGCTGCAATTAAAAACGTGGGTCTCACCTTCACGAGAGGAGACGGAGTGGGATGCCGATATTTTTCTAACAAATTAGGATGACGTATATAATGGATACGAAGACTTCAATTCTTTTCATGTTGTTACATGTCATTTTTGCTAAACGATATTAGGAATATATCAGTTAATTATCATCGTTGATCTTATCCTTTTTTACTGGTCAACGAGGGTTAGTTTATTTGAAGATTTAAAAAAATAATAATAAGAAATATGAAATTAATGTTAATTTGTAATAATATTTACTTATGATATGGTTTTAATATAAATTTATGTTTATTTAGATTATGTTAAATTATGGTGTTAATCTTTATGGTGTTTATTTGATAGTGGTGTTAGGTATATAAAATATGAGAGACATTAGAGACATAAGTGGTGTAGAATTTTAACATGGGTTTGACTAGCACCAGTTGAAATTAGTGTTAGACAAACCCGTGTTAAAGTTGCTAAACTCAGGTTAGTAAACGAGGGGTTAATTAGTCAAGTAAACAGGGGTTAACCACTGTTTTAAGAGGTTAACCCTCCAAGTAAACTAGTCCTAAATGATGTGAAACTAGTGTTAACGTACAATTGTATTTACTTACAGAGTGGTGTTAACATAAGTTTGTGTTTACTTAAATTGGTGTTAAGTTGTGGTGTTAACCCTTGTAAAGTTTGCTTGATAGTGGTGTTAAGTATATAAAAAATAAGAGATATCAGAGATACGAGTGGTGTATAATTTTAACACGAGTTTAGCTAACACCAATTGAAATTGATATGAGAAAAATCCATGTTAAAGTGGATAAACCTAGGTTGGTAAATTGAGGATTAAATAGTCAGGTAATTGAAAGTTAACCTTTCTTTTAAAGAATTAATCTTCCAAATATGTAACCTAGAAAAGAAACTTGGTATTTAAATTTAGACATATGGAATCGATAATTAAATACATGTAATCGTAAGTTAAACCATGCTATCTCTGATTTACAAAAAATTGAGAATAAAACTTGATCGCTAATGGAGTTCTATAAGGTCTAATCCTATTAATGGATATTAATTAATCACCAGTTTAAAAGAATACCACATTTTTATTTACAATTAGAAGTGAACGTTGAATATGATACCACATTTTTATTAATAATTATAATAAAATAACATACAAGCCCAATCAATGAAATAACATTTATATATGGTTAAACAAACCGTTGTGGACAGTTCTACATCCGGACCAAGATGAGTAAGGTGGTGTATTTGACGTTATCCAGCCCGAGCTTGCTAAAGCTTGATTTTTTTTAATTTCAATTGTTCAAGATTCACGTTCAACCCAAGGTTATTTTTGGTGGGCTTGGGTTTGAGCTGAGTTGAACTTAAAAGTTAACTTTTTATATATATTTTTTTAAATGCAAGTGATTTGAGTATTTTTATCGAAATAAGTTTGGGTTATGGATTTTTTTTTTCTTGCAGGCTTGGTTTGAGCTGAGTTGAATTTAAAAGTTAATTTTTTATATATATTTTTTAAAATGTAAGTGATTTGAGTATTTTAACAAAAAATAGTTTAAGATTTTTTTTTATAAAAATTATATAAATTTGTCCTATATTTAAGTCTTTTTTAATAAATATTAAATTTAAAAATCAATTTAGGCTCTTTTTATTATAATCTTTTATAATTTTATGATTTAATTATTTTTATTACTTATCTTATATTTTATAAAATCAAAAAGTTAACAACTCTATAAACGAAGAATAATCAATAAATCTTTAATGGTAAATAGTCTAAAGATATCTCCAAACGAAATATTTCTTTTAGTCGTTAAGTCTAGTTCAAATTTAAGCACGTTGTGACTCGAGTTAACCTGAACTTGAATGAGTCTTATAAGGAATGTCTAAATATAATCCAAAAGAAATTTAGATTTAAGTTGAGTCGAAACTTTTGGGGCCATGTTACGGGTAGGATTCAAATAGACGTGGTCTAATGCTCCACTTTAAAGACGAATTGTTGCAGGAGATTTCTAAAAATCGTTAAATTTAATAACTGGAAAGTAGCCGTGCTGATGGTGGATGACTCCCTTGAGAGAGCTCCACTTATTCCTTTACCTTCATCTTCTCTTATAAGTCTTTACTATCAAGCAAGATAACCAGTTGAGATGCCTACCAAGATGATGTTTCATCGAAAATGACATTCCTTGAGGTACGGCACTCGTTAGTGATGAATTACAATATCTTCCACCTTTCCTCCCATTGTCATCTATGACACATAACCGTCGAACTACCTCGAACTACCTTTTGGTTGAAATTACCGCAGAGATGGTTAGGAACAAAAAGATAAAAAAAAAAATTCTGAAGGTGCAAAAGTGACTAAGAGTTGGCTTAACATTCCATAGCTTTTGGGATGGGAATGCGAAACCCAACTTCATCTCGCATTCACTCTAATATAGTGGTAAGTAAACTAAGGTGAACATGAGACGAGACGTTATATTTTGTTGACTCACTCCGAGACAATTATATTGAATAAATTAATTGCTACCACGTATAGCTCGAATGGCAAGTACAGATATAAACGATGATGTATGATTGTGATAGTCAAAGGAACACTAAAGAGCGATTGGACTAAAACAAATAATGTCTTGTTAATGTCAAAATATAATAAGTGATTAAGAATCTACTCCTCTTGATTGACCAGGAGAGGAGCATTGTTGGGAATAAAAAAATTATGGGAGGGAAGAACCTATAGATTGGATGGACAGAATACTAAAAGAAAATAGATCAAACTTTAAAGATTACATTTGCTGAGATGTGAATTATTCCTCGAAAGGAGAAAATGAACGCAAAATCTTAATTGTAGCAGTAGATATGTCATGGAAATATTTATTTTTAATGATCATGTCGAGAGTACTTCAATGACAGAAGTAGTCAAAATAATATTAATTTTAAGAAAATCAAACACTAATTATGTTTCAATAAGAATATTTCATCCTGACCACATCTAATATTTCGACAAGTTAAAAAAGTAACATATCGAGGCCTAAAATCATGTGTGGTGTGTGTGTATGTGTGTGTTGACCTGTGTCTTGCCCAACACAGACCTAATCCATCGACGCAACCCAACTTTGGCCTTACCCAACCCAGACCTCACACATGTCGTCGGCATCTAACGACATGCCGCCCATATCATTGGCATGCCGTCGAAATGATCGGTATGCCATCGATATCCCTGTATATCGATACCTTCATCATGTCAATATGACTTGCTTCCAAAAATAGTCGTGCCGATGACATGACTTGGCATTTAAAACAATGATGATACATATGAAAATATGAGAATAAAAATTAGACATGTTGTTTTGAGGATGAAACAATAATTAATGAAAAATTATTATTTTTGTTCTCTAATTTTTTTTACCCTTTCATATATTAACTTACATAGAGTACTAATACTCTATTCCACAGCTAATATCTTTATGCTTTCAATGCTCATTGCCAAATATTATGATTATCATAGCCAAAATATATAATAAGATGATGCCAAATATGAATTATTGGTCAAGTATAAAAGGTGTAGAGAGAAAGGGTATCAAGGGTGTCACATTGTGTGCTTTAAATTCTTACTAAGATACTCATGAATTCATAATCATCAACTTTTATTAGCAAAATTTATCAAGTTAGAATAGTTATGAATATATGTGGCTACCCGATGCACACTTATAATCAAAATCAAATGAAATAAACCTAAATGCAATCAAATTTGTATATATGGATACAATATTTAAGTTCAACCCTTTATCAGTGAAAAGAGATAATTAGAAACAAAAAATGGAAACTAGAGTCTATGAACCTCATCAAGCTATTTCTCCAAGTCTCCCTTGTAAGTTGCTTAAAGGCTGTCTATATTAAAATTAGATTAATAAGAATAAATCTCACAAAAAAATATAAAAAAGAAACAAGATAACCACACTTCCTCTCAAAATGGCTGACAAAGGTCCATACCCCTACTTTTAGGAAGTAGATGTACTATCCATCTTAAATCGTCTATATAGACCTCTTGCCTATGATTCATCTAGATTCTAGAGTATTGACAAAATGTGCTAAGTCAATGATTTTGTATACAACGCTGGTCAAAAGTCATTAGCGTAGCTATATAACTTTTGCTAGCGATTCTTAAGTAGGTATTATAGATTGGCATTCTTCTTTCAAGATCAAGGGATTGTTAGAGAATCATTAATGAAAGGCTTTATTGGTAGTACTAAATTGACAGCAAAGGTCTATTTTTACCTATGGTTTGGTATTGCCAATAATTTCAAGGGAATTCTTAAAATTGCCAATAAAAAAATTTTCAAAATAGAAAATCACCATTTATTTTTTATGCATTTTTTGTGTATAATCTTGTTGACTTCCATGTAACTTGTATTCATTATATATACTAAAATCTATGCATATATTCGCATTTTGCATGAACGACATACACTTTTAAACATCTACATCAAAATGAAATAATCATGTAAGTATTTTTTATTCACAAATACAAGTATGTACTTGTATTTGTATACAATGTACACATATGGAATACTATCATACAATAGCTACAATGCAAATATGAAAATAAGAATGCTACAAGATGATGCTTGTACATGCCCTCCTTTGTGATGAGGATGGAAACATGATGATGGATGAGAACCATGCCTCCTAAAAGTCTCTTCTTCCTTAAACCCTATTGTATTGAATTAAGGGTGTAAACTTAAATTATCCATGGGATTTCATGGTATTTTTTTATGCATGTTTTATGGGTTTTCATGCATTTAATCGTGTAATTCACGACGGTATTTGCCTTGGATGCCCACTCAACCTCTTAGACCCTTGAATGGGTCAAGAACTCTCCTATAAATAGCCCAAGATCCATTCAGGTGACTTCAAGTTCAAATCATTCATCTTTCACTTTAGCTATGAGTAAGGGTAGAATGACCCCTTGGCAATGGTTTAGTGACTTCTCCACGATACAATGATGAAATTGTGCATTCTTCATGGAGTATGCAACCAATATCCAACTAAGCTCTCAGATGTCTGAGACTTGGGTCATCAGACGTTTGAAGCCCTTATTAGATGTCTCCTATTGAGGAACTTGATGCCTGATTTCATGATCAAGCACCGCTTGGAGCATGTATGTTGCTCTCTCTCCTTAACCCCTTTGTTATCTGCAACTCTAACTCATTTCTAACCATCTAAAGACTGAGAAGGAGAAGAGAGAGCCACTACGTACGACATCAGGCGAGTCCTGACTGCCACCTCGATTGTTGCTCGTGGGGTTTCAGGTCTTCCCAAGTTTCTTGCTACCACCCCTCTAACCTCGAGTCACTTAGGCATCTTGAAATAGGCATAACCTCCATTAGTTCGTAACATAGGGGTTCGTAGTAGTATGGTATGCAATGAAGGTAGACTATAATCTTAAATCCTGACTACAACCCAAAACCAATCCTGGTGGACACACTTCTAGTGAAGTGCCTTGCTCTAATACCAGGTTATCAGGTCCCAGTTTTTCCTCTAGAGTGGTTTGGGTTGTACGTAGTCTATATATTAGTTATTAAGCCTACGTGCCTAATAAACATCATAAACGCATCGATTTCCACATGGCATTTCTATATATTTCGAATTAGCAGCAAGAATAAGTAGAGTAAAATGAAATAAATGGCAAGACAACATAAATAATGAAAATACCATAGTGCATAATATAACATATCACATATCACAGGTGCCATAAAGTTCACAGTCCAAACTACAATGACAATTAATTATTATAACACAGTATTAACAAAAGTGGGGCCTAGCCGCAATACATAGAATAAAACAAGGCTTCTGGGTAACTAAAACAACAGGTACTAACTAAGTCATGATTGCAAGTTTTTTCTGTCTCTCATCACCTATCAGTGGGAGGGTCTTGTAATCGTGGTAGCTAGGCGTAGAATCCATTTGAGCCTTTACACACACCCGACAAGAACGGCGCTTCACTAATGCCAAGTAGACCTACATTGACCTGCTCAAAGCTGGAGTATGGCCTTATAGCCTCTAGTCCTAAATATAGGCCACAAAGTAGGGATGAACCAATCGACTCAGTAGAGAAAAGACTATGTGTATCACAAGAAATTAGCGATAGTGTATGAGTTGCTATGCTACAGGCTAACTAACCTAGCTACCTCATCCCAACATTTATGCTATACATTACATTATAGTTATTGTTATCCTCTCACTCACCGCAATGGATTAGATTCTCAAAAATCATTCCTCTCTACCAGAGGAGATGTCGAAGTATCCTTCTCTTGAACCACAGCCTAGTAGTCCCTCCTTGATTAAAGGAGAGATCAGCAATGCTAGTGATCCTTAAGTAGACGTACCCATCCTCGCGACGCGAGAACATTTTTTGACTTCAGTCAAAGGAGTACTCAAGCCTCTCGGGAGCTACCTAGGCCAGATGCTTCACGGACGGGATGAGCAAGCTTTAGTGATGAGAACCTCATCATGAACCCTAACTGGCACATTTTAACTAAATAAAGTAAATAAAAGCTCTTACATAACCTAAGGGAAGGCCTAATTCAAGGAATTATTAATCTGAGAATAAAACATGACATAAGGGGTAAAACTACAGTTTTACCATTGTAGTGCATCAACGAGAATTTTAAGGGTCTAGACATAGGTCAAGTAAACCTAATAAGAGAAAAAGTAGGGTGATTTGGTCTGAAAAGGGTTATAGCGATATCTAGGAATTAAATGACATCCTACAACCTTAAAACAAATCCACTTTAATTTACGAAGTTTCAGGAAATATAAAAATTAACTAAACCTTCTAAAAATCATGGAAAAATATCCCCTAGGGTTTAGAACATTCAATTTGGCCTTTGGAACCTGATTTGACCTAGATTGAGGTTCATGCCCAATTTTTGACCTAATTTGGGTTTTTGTGCAAAATATCTGGTCAAACGTGGTCAAACCTAAAATCCAACCTCACCATTGGATTCCTTAGGTCAAAATTAGGGTTATACCAAAATTTGGACCTAAGGAAAGTTTGCCTTGACCTACTTTGCAAATTGGTCCTCATTAATTACTTTCTGACCCTTAACCTTTTGAAGCATTGCGAATACCCCCTCAACTTTCCCTTTGTCTTCTACATACCGGTCCCTCTGCCACCCGCAGCAGTAGGTGGTAGTGTTGCCAACCGCAGTGCTGCTTTTGCGTGTCTTTATGTTTATTATAATACAATCGTTGTAGTATAAGATAAGACAGCTACGGTTGCCATTACCATAGAAATTTACTCGGAAATAGTTTTCCCGAGGTCGAACTCAAGGAGCTACTGGAATTCTAGAAGTACAAAGTTTCTTTATTGAATTACAAAAATAAGAGAGAGAGAAAGATTTTTGTCTTGGCTTCTTCTTCTCTTTTTGTTTTCTCTCTGATCCTGTCTTCTTCCCTCTTCTTTCTTCTTCTGCTCTTCTCTGCCTTGCCTCTTCTCTTCTTTCTCTTTTCTTCAGCAGCAGAGCCTTCTTCTTTTTCTTCTTCTTCTTCTGGCTGCTTGTCTTCTTCTTCTACTCTTCAGCTGCAGAGTCTTCTCTTCTTCCTTCTTCTTTTCTTCCTTTGCCTTTCTCTCTTTCTTTCTTCTTCTTCTTCTTCTCTGCTTTATCTCCTCTGAAGGCTACTTATCCGTCGTCTGATACAGCAGTCAGACGACTTAACTGCAGTCTGCTACAGTGCTTCTCCTCTTTTCCTTCCTTTGCTGCTTCTTCTTCTTTGGCGAGCCTTCTTCTTCTTCTGCTTCTTCTCTTCTCCTTCCTGCGGCTAAGTGTTGAGCCCTTCTCCTTCAGCGCTCCTATCCTACACACAAGGGGGAAGCAAAACCAATCCCCTCCCTCTACCCGCACGTATCTCTCTCTCTACGAACCGCTCACAGGAAGCTCTCCCAGAGCCGCGGGTTAACGAGTCGGGTTGCGTACCGGGACCAGGCGCACCGACGTGATTTGGTGCGCGAGGTGTGCGTGGGTAGTGTCGGGTCGGATCCGCCGGGTCCGCGTGGTGAAACCGCGGACGGGGCGTGTGATGGGGCGCGGGACCTCACCCCAGGTGTATCGGAGGCAACCAGCTGTATACACAAAAACAATTTAAATTAGTGCGTTGCGTTGTGAACTTACGATGTGGGACTATCTTCTGCTTTTCCTCGTGCGCGCCCGCAGGAGAACCTCCTCGCAATCTGCTCAGCTGCTGCCGCTGTTGGTGCCAAGTGCTGAAGCAAAAGTCTTCACAGACTTCACCCCAGTCCACAGCACCTGGAGCGCAGTTGCCCCGACGCCTGGAGCCTGCTTGGAAGCTGCTTCAATCGTCAACAATGGCGGCAGGGCTCCAGAACCTGTCGTGCACGAATACGGCCTATCGGCCTAATCAAACCACCGGGAGACCTTCGCCGTGACACGGTGAAGGTGGTGCAAGGTGCAGCAGGTCGCGGGACAGCCTAGGCGTGTGTGCCTAGGTCGTCCTGTGACCGGAAATATGGGTGTGTTCGGGGGTGCGTTGAGTGGGTGTAGAGCGGCAGTGAGTGGGAGGAGGATGTTCAGCGTGATGAGGCGGAGCTTTTGCGACGGTCGGCGAGTTGGGTGGAGCTGCGAGCGCTTGGTCCGGCGTGACGTGAGAAGATGAGACGAAGCTGGCTCTGCTGCAGGTATGGTAGCAGAGTGACGAGAAGGAGGAGGAGTAGTCGCCGGAGCTGGTGGGTTTCCTGTCGGAGTGGGGAGAGAGGAAAGATTGAGGGTTTCTCTGCCAAGACCAGATTGCTCGAACCGGCTGACGGTGCTGGTTCTTATAAAGGAGGTGGCGGAGAGGCGGACGTAGGTTGGCGACGTGCACGCCTCGCCGGAGTATGGTCGGAGACGAGACCCATACCTTCCGCGCATTCGCACGGAAGGTGTGGGGGTCGTCAGGCGGCATGGCTGAGTCCCTGCGACAACAGACGTTGCAGGGTACTCCGCGTTCACTTTGCAGGACGTTCCCCTCACCCTGCGCAGCGCCATGCTCCGCGCAAAGTCGCCGGAGCATGGTGATGCGCAGAGACTTGCAGGAGGGACCGTTCTGCAAAGAAAGACGAGGAAGTTGGGGGCCAAAATGCAAGGGTTTCGAAAGTTAAGGTTCAAAAAGTAAATGATGAGGACCAAATTGCAAAGTCGGTCAAAGAGGTCTCTTCTTAGGCTCAAGTTTTTATGCATGACTATATTGAACCTAAAGATTTTAATGGTGAATTTTGTTTCTAGGTTAGATCATGTTTGACCATCCAATTTACGTAAAAATCCAAATTAAATTATTAATTGGGCATGGTTCTCAATGTAGGTCAAAATGGATTTCTAAGGCCAAATTGAAGGCTCTAAACCCTAGAAATTATTTTTCTATGAATTTTAGAGGATTTAGTTGATTTTTACCCTGCCTCAAACCTCGTGAATTGAAGTAGGTTTGTTTTAGGGTTACAGAATGTCTTTTAATTTCTTGGAGTTGCTGTAGCCCTTTTTAGATCAGATCATCCCACCTTCCTTCTTATTAGGTTAGTTTGACCTATGTTTGGACCCTTAATTACCCTGTTTGCAAATTGCATTGGTGAAATTGCATTTTTACCCCTTATGACTTGTTTCCTTCTTAAACTCGGAATTCTTTGAGTTAAGCCTTTTTTTGAGCTATGTAGGAGCTTTTTCTTACATATCTAGGTTAAATTGTGCTAGGTAGGGTTCATGATGAGGTTCTCATCAGAAGGCCATGCCTCCAGCGACTTTGCACGGAGGATGGCGCAGCGCAGGGTATGGGAGCCAACCCTAGAAACGAGAGGAGGGTCCCGTGCGTTGCCCTCTTCCGCATGGACCTCCTCCCATGTCCTGCCAGCACCCATACTTCTCGTGCGAACGCGCGAGAAGTATGGGTCTCTTTTTCGGCCACGTCTCCAAAGACCAGCCCACGCCTCCTCCTCGTGTTTCCCTCCCTGCCAGCACCTATTTAAGGGACGATAGGGGCTGACGCTCTGGTCAAGCTTGTCTTGGCCAGAGTTCCTCCCCAATTTCGTCCTCTTCTCCTCCAGCCAAGTGGTCCAGCAAGCTCCGGCGAGCCGTCCTCCTCCTTCTCGTCGCTCTGCCACAATACTAGTGCCAGAGCTATCCTCACCACCTTCCTCCACTTCGTGCAGCACCTGCGCAAACACCTCTCACCCAGTCGTCGCCGTCGTCTCCCTCCACTGGACGTCATCTTCTCCGACGACAGCAGGTACTGCCAGTCGCCGTCTCTTCCCCTTCGTCCACTTAATCAGGTTAGAAACACTCCTCTCTATCCCTTCTTCAATTCCCCTCAATTTATTTCACAAAAACACCCCTTGAATCCACTGTCCACCATCGCCATCTCCACCTCCGGCGAGGCATCCCCGCCGCTCCACACCTCCATCCGCCTCGCCAATCGATCCCTGAGCATCACCACCACCCACTGATCACCCTACAACCCTCCACTGACCGCGCCAACCCCTGTCTCCTTCCCCCGACCTAACCCATCCTCACGGCCACAGAGTGACCTAGGCACACACATCTAGGCCGCCCCGCAGCCAGCCAACCCCCGCCTCACCTTTGCCGTGATACGGCGAATGTTTTTTGATGGTCTGACAGAGCCGCGAGGCAGTATTCTTGCTTTCAGGTTCTGAGCGATCGCCGCCATTGCTGCCAAGCTTGGAGCAAGCTAGCTAGCAGCTCCAGGCCTCCGCAGTACCAGGTTGGAGTCCCAGGCCACGCGGAAAGGGCTCACACGCGGTCCCAGGTCCCCAATCACAAACGCAAGCCTTGGGTGTCGCTGCAATTGTGAGGACTTCAACTACAGCCGAAGGCGCGACAGCGGGTGGGACTTTTAGTCCCACCTCAGAAGTGTGCGGGTAAGCGCCCGCACATAAATTGTTTTTGTGTTTCTTGCTTACCACCTCAGAACATGGGGTGAGGTCCCCTCGCCCACTCACCTGCCTCGTCTGCGACCCATGCCACGCGGACCTGGCCGACCCGTTTACCTTGCACTCCTCGCGCATCACCTACGCTGGTGCGTCTAGATCCGGGTGCGCGTAACTCGACCTAAATACCCGATTGGTTGGCTCTAGGAGAGCAAAGAGAGAAATAGAAAGAGCGTACGCGGGGGAGGGTAGGGGTAGGTTTTGCGCTTGTGTCTGCAGGGAGCGACTAAGGAAGGGAAGCTGAAGAAGAAGTTGCGGGAAGGAAGGAAGCCAAGGGAAGGATGTTGAAGACTTGAGGGCAGAAGCTGAAGAAGAAGGAAAGAAAAAGAAGAAGGCAGACGAAAGAACCAAGGAAGAAGAGAAGACAAGGCACAACAAAGAAGAACAGAACAAGAAGAAAGGTGCCGCAGCCAAAGCCTGAGGAAAGGAAGAAGAAGCTGCAGATGCAAGGCAAAGAGGAAGACATGAGCAAAAGCTGAAGAAAGAGAAACCACGGAGAAGAAGAGAAGAAAAAGCCAAGAGGAAGAAGAACCAGCAGAAGCACTGTAGCAAATGACAGTTTAAGTCGTCTGACATTGGAGTCAGACGTTTGGAGAGAGAAAGACAGAGAAAGAAGAAAGAGAAAAGAAGAGAAGTTTTATTCCCTCTTTCTAATTTTTGTAAAACAATATATATCCAGATTGTAAATTGTGATTTTGTACGCTTCTAAAATCTAGTGTTGCTCCCTGAGTTCGACCTTGGAAAGTTTCTATTTTTCGAGTAATAAAATATACATACTGGTAGCACAACCCTACCAGTTAGGTCCCACAAACTATGGTCATTGATCATTTTAGATCATTCCATATCATTGTACAGGGTTGGTCAGACATTGTCAGGTAACATCAATTCTCCCGCTAGGAGCTCACACTTCGGATGTGCCTTCTCAATCTGCCATCAGACAAAGTCCCCACCATCCCTCATGGTACCCTACGTGTCATCCGCTCTTGTGGGCACCTACGGAGCTTCTCATTACAAATACCACATATCGAGTCAGATCCAGGTATGCTCAAGTACTACATTTCAATGACAGCCCATAGCTCCTCACCGTAATTGAGAACCATTCCAGTTCCAAGGTTAATCATGGATAGCTTCTAGATACCCCAATTTCTTGGATCTTCAATCCACATTCATGAGCCCACAGCTTAAGAGATCAAGGTGTTTAACCTTATGAGCCCACCTATCCAGACCTAATCATCTCATTCATTTTCGTTTATGATCTCAGTTACTCAAATTTCCACTTTACTATGGTTAGACAAGAACCATTTGGGGTTCCCTTCCAGACCCTCAAACTCAAGTTCTAGACTCTAAATAGAGCTTAATTCATCCTCTCTTTGATATTTATCTTGTAATAATTTAAATGTCTATTTATGCATGTTCTTAAGCATAGGATTGCATTTCATGATATAAATATTGCATAACATGCATCATCTTGCATTTAGAGTAGTTTGAATAAAATGGAGTTTAATTGTCTCCTTTTATGTGCTTGGACAGGGCAAACATTTTATCAGGGCCTCGGATCAAAGATCCAACCGTATGGATGTGATCAGGGCGACGATTGGAGTCCAACGACTCCAAGATAGCCCTAATCAAAAATCCATAGCATCAGATAGGGATCGGGGAACCCTAGAAGATCAAGGTCCAGGATGGTGAAAATCCGCACTTCAGATGACAAATCCGACCGCACGGGTGAATTCGGATCGACGATCGCAGCCCAACGACGCAAAAATCGAGTCAATCCGACATCCGTGGCACCATCTACAACTTCCAGAAGATGGACGGCCAAGATAGTGCCATCTCGGCCGCCCAAATGGCCGCACACATTCTACGAAGGTCCCGCACCCACTCGTTCTCCGCCGTTGGATCAAGGTCCAACGGCTGTGGATGCGGCTGGCCGATTCGTCCGGGTAGCACAGCGGAGACGAAGCGACGGGCGAAGGAGAGGTCGCGGGATCGAGTCCTGCAAGCCTCAAATCAGGTGCAAGCGAGCGGCGCGTAGAGCGTCAGATTGCGATCCAACGACTGCACGCGCCCAATAGCGCCGACGCACGATTGGACGCGCAGCGTGGACGCGCGATCACACGCGGGCTGGGGCGCAACGTAGCGGGCGAAGATGCGAGATCGGACTGCTGAGACTCAGTGATGAGAACCTCATCATGAGCCATAACTAGCTCATTTTGACCTAATACAAAGGATAAAAACTCCTACATAACTCAAGGAAAGGCTTAACTCAGAGAATTCTGAGTTTAAGAAGAAAACAGAAACTAAGGGGTAAAAATGCAATTTTACCAGCACAATATGCAAGCAGGGTAATTCAGGGTCCAAACATAGGTCAAACAAACCTAATAAGAAGGGAAGTGGGATGATCTGATCTGATAAGGGCTACAGCAACTCCAAGGAATTAAATGACAATCTGTAACCCTAAAACAAACCCACTTCAATTCACGAGGTTCGAGGTAAATAAAAAATCGACTAAACCCTCTACAATTTGTAGAAAAATAATCTCTAGGGTTTAGAACCTTCAATTTGGCCTTAGGAATCCATTTTGACCTACATTGAGAACCATGCCCAATTAATGACTTAATTTAAGTTTTTACATAAATTGACCAGTCAAACAAGGTCTGATCTAGAAATAAAATTCACCATTAGAATCCTTAGGCCCCATTTAGTCATGCATAAAAACTTGAGCCTTAGAAGAGACCTTCTTGACCGACTTTGCATTTTGGTCCTCATTCATTACTTTTTGACCCTCAACTTTTGAAACCCTCGCATTTTGGCCCCTAACTCTTCTTCATTCTTTGCATTTGGGTCCTCCCTGCAAAACCCTGAGCAGTGCCATGCTCCGGCGACCTTGCGCGAGGCATGGCGTCGCATAGGGTGAGGGGGACCCCCTGCCAAGTCATCCAGGGGTTCCCTGCGATGTCAACCGTCGCAGGAACCCCCCTTAATCGCTGCAATCGCCCATACCGCTCGTGCGAACGCACGGACGGTATGGGTCTCCATCTCCGGCGTCCTCCGGCGAGTGAGGCACGTCGTCTCCCTCCGCCCTCCTCTCTGTTTCTGCCTCTATAAAAACCCCCAACGCTCTGCCGCTCTCTCCAGCTCGGTTCTGACAGAGAAATCCCCCCCCTTTCCTCTCTTCCCACTCCGACAGAGGCCCCCTTGCTCCGGCGGTTCCTCCTCCTCCTCTCGTCGCTCTGCCGCACTACCAGCAGCAGGGCTGCCTTCACCTCCTCTTCCCGCATCGCGCCGTACCCAGCGCGCGCTCTCCCGCTATCTCCTCGCCGCCGCCCTCTCTCTCTAGGCACCTTCTTCTTCCGCGACAGTCGATACGACTGTCGCCCTGCTCCGGCCCCCCCTCGTCCCTCTGAGTAGGTACAACCTTAACTCTTCCTCCCCTCTTTCTTTTCCTTACTGTAATTTGCATAACCACCCCTCGACCGCGCCTAATCACCCTCACCTTCTCCATCTCCGGCCAAACTCCGGCGACCCGCTCCCGTCACTCCAGCACCCCACACGGCTCGCCGACCCTCACAGAACCTCCACCTCCTCACCCTGATCAACCTCCGCCCTTCCACTTCCCACCAATCGCCCTCTGCAGACCCACCGACCAAACCCATCTCCCAACCTGCAGTTTGACCTAGGGTGGCCCTTAGGCTCCGCCCCGCCACCTGCAGACCCCTCGACCACCTTCACAGTGCTACGGCGAAGGTCCTCCGCGTATCTGATTAGGCCGAGAGGCCGTTTCTCTGTGAGCAGGTACTTCGCTCGCCGCCGCCATTGCTGAGTGAAGCAGCTTCTTCGACCTGCTCCTCCAGGCGCGCCACGCCCAGGTCAGACTCCCAGGCTGCGCGGGGCATCTCCGCAAAGAAGTCCTAGGCTGCAGTTGGGGTAAAGCCTTCGCGTGGAGCCTCGATTGTGCGCTGCCTCCTCCGCGCGGGCATCCAATTGGGGTGGGACATTTAGTCCCACCTCGGAAACTCACTGAGGCGAGCGGGCGCTTAAAGGCAAAAAATGCCTTAAGCTGTTCGCCTCAGATCACGGGGTGAGGTCCCCTTCACCCGCCCGATTACTCGGCCTCATCCGCGCTCACGCCCCGCGGACCTGGCCCGACCCGATTAGCCCGACCTGCACTCCTCGCCCACCACCGCACGTCGGTGGGCCTGGACCCGGGCGCGACCCGCGTACCCGACTATCCAGCAGCTCTGGGAGAGCTATCCTATGAGTGAATTCTGAGAGAGAGAGACGCGGGGGAGGGTAGAGTAGGTTTTGCCGTCTGATTGAACTTTGAGTGTGCAGGCACAGGTGAAAAAGAAGAGAAGGCAGGAAGAAGAAGGACTGCGAGAAGAAGAAGAAGAAGAAAGCCACAGAGGAAAGAAGAAGAAAAGACGCACTGTAGCAGCAGCTACTTAAGTCGTCTGATTGAAAAATCAGATGACGCTCTGAAGGCAAAGAAGAAGGAGAAGAAAAGAAGAACAGGACCGCAAGGGAGAAGAAAAAGAAAGAGACGGACAGAAAGAAGAACAAGAAGAAAAACAAAGAGAAGAAAGAAGAACAGAAGAGAAGGCAAGAAGAAAACAAGAAAAGAACAGAGCAAGAATAAGAAGAAGGAAGAAAACTAAAGACTCAAAGAGAAGAGAAAAGAAGACAAAGAAGAGAAGAAGAAGAAAGAAGCCAACAAGACAAATCTCTCTCTCTCTCTTTATTTTTTGTAATAGAAACTTCGTACCCCTAGAATACAACTTGCTTCCTGAGTTCGACCTCGGGAGAACTTTCATTTCCGAGTAAAAATTGTAATAATGGCAATGACTATCTGTACTACAACGTAATTTCTATAACAAAACCTAGTCACAACGCCGTTATCACTCAGCGTGCGAGCGATGGCGTTGAGTGCGCGAGCAGCTGAAGCGGCGTGCGTGGGCGTGGAAGTTACGCCCATGTCGTGGCTTTAGTGACGGATTTATCCGTCACTAAAGACCCCTCATTTATTGTTTTGAAGCTGTAATGTCCATTTTGCCCCCATTCCTTGCAACTATAAAAGGAGACCCCCTCCATACGAAATTCTCATCCCTTCCTTCTCCTCTCTACCCCTCCAAAGCTCAAGAGAAGCTTATCCCACACCCGGGATGCTTCTCGCGAGATAAAGTCTAATTTTCGTTCCCCTTCAGAAGTGGATCCCACGACGACGACGGCGTGCTGCTTCGTTCCCGTTCTTCTGCTTCATCCTCCTTCGTCTTGCTTCGTTCTCCTTCATCCAGGCGTCGTCCCGTCCGGCTCGTCCTCCAAGCAACCGTCGAGGAGGATTTCTCTCTCCCTATTCTTTTTACTGCTTTCTAGTATAAATTTACTGCTTTCTAGTGTAGTTTTGTTCGTCCTCCAAGCAATCGTCGAGGAGGATATTTCTCCCTCCATTCTTTTAATGCTTTCTAGAGTACATTTATCGCTTTCTAGAGTAATTGTTTTATGCTTTCTAGTTGTAATGAACAATCTCCTTAATGAAAAATTCCTTGTTTATTCTACATCTCATTTTGATTTCTCTGTGTAATATTCTCTTTCTCTCTTACTCTCTCTCTCTCTTCTATTTATTGTAAATAATTAGATAGTTTTAAATTGAATTATTCTGTGACAAATAAAAAGAAACGCGTAGTTTTTAAATCAAACGTCCGCCTCCCTGTGTTCGACCCGGAATTTCAATTTCGGTATAAATTTTATTTGTTGAACACGAATTCTTCGCTTTCAAGCTACAACGACAGGTTTTCCAAAACCAAACACGTTAGCGTAGCGTTCGTAACGTTCAACATTTTGGCGCCGTTGCTGGGGAGGCGACGCTATTTGATTTCTCTTCATGTTTTGTAACTTACAAATCATTTACCTCACTTTTCTCCTTTCTTACTGTAATTGCAGGTACTCTTTTGAGACGAGCAAAAGCGGTAGATTGGAGTAAAGTGCTGTGGAAGGTTTTGTAAGTTATCCCCCATTCTTTTCCCCTCCATAGATTTCATTCGCAACATTGAATCCAAATTCCAATTAACCTAGGTGTTTGCATAAATCCTAGGAATAGTTTGGTTGTTTGGATTCTCACTCACATTCATTCCACCTTCATTTATATAAAAAAAAAACAAAAAGATAATTCTGTGGGGCAATTTTCAACAAACACACAACGTACACCCACATTCAAAGGCACTTAACCAAATTGATTTGTTTCTACTCAACTGGGTTCTGATATGTGGAACCGGTACACATAAAGCAACACATAAAAGAGTAGAAATCAATCTAGGTTAACCATCTTTGTGTGCCTAACTTAGTGGTGCATATGTGGCCAGTTGTTTGAGTTGTTTGGGCCACACCACTTCAATTAAAATCAACTCATCAAGTAGCTGCCAATTAGGTTCAACTCTTAAGGATTTACCAGCCACTCCACATTCTTTTTAAGCTTCAAAGGAAAACATTTTCACCCGTGCTTGTAAAGCTTGGTGTGCCAATGAAACTTGTTTGAAAATACCTAAAGTTGAATCCTAAAAGCTACTAAGCAAGATTTGAACCTTAAAATTCACCATATCAAAAACAATCTTGCTTGAAAATTACTGGTTGTGCATGCACACACAAATCAATCAATTATTAAGGGCACAACCCATTTAAAGGGCCCATCACATTCCAAAGCACATTCAAACCTAGCCCTAAATAAAATAGAGTAGACGTTGGCCTTAAGGATTTGACTCGCTCTTCAGAACCCAGAAAGAGATTATTTTCGACTAGTTTGTTTCTACTGTTCAATCTGATGTCTAGCTAGGGGAGCAGAGTCAAACGATCGTGGCTGGGGGGTACACTAGGAACCGAAGGCGTAAGCCAAAGGAAGAACCTTCTCCCCAGTCCCTCCTTCTAACTGGTTGGATTGAACAGACGAAAGTAGATCAAATCGTTCCTTTATCTCAAGACGGGTTTTGAGAGTCTGTAGGTCTGTAGGCTAACCCATTTAAGGACAGGTTTGATTGTTTGTATTGCAGGGCACCTTTCTTCCTCCCGTGTCTCATGAATCCTTCCACATATTTCACGCATTCCCACTCTTTCCCTCCTGTTGTGAATTATCCTCAACATGACGATTATCCCAACTCGTACTATAATCAACCATCAGTTAGTTGGGATAATTCGGATTGGGGATACAATTCCGGACCCCCGTGTTTAGGGTCTAACCCTGAACACTTTGATTATGATTTCTATCCTTCTCAGAGCTACATCGATTATAGATCGTCTTCTTCTCCTGAACAACCTAATATGATCTACAATCAAGAAGGATACACCGATCCTTACCCATCCTCTGATTTCACTGCCTTTAGGTCATCACCATCTTTTCAACAATCTGAAATGACCTATTATCAGGAAGGGTATAACGAATCTCAATTCGTTAATTCCCCTTCATTGAGCCCAAACCCGCCCAACCCTAAACCAACTCATTTGGTTCAGGTTAACCAGGTTCAAGATAATGTTCTGGCTAACTTGAGGAATATCATTCAGTCTTTAGAAGTTCAGCCAATACCTTGCATTGAGAGATTGGAGCCCTTGATTGAAATGATTGATGATTTAAACAAGTCTTTGTTGGATTGGCTCCAGGATGTTAAGGATAAGAACCCGAGTGAGTTTCTACTTGGGAAATTAGCGAAATTGAGGATGAGATTTGTGGTTGCTTTGATTCAATCTTGGAATAATTCCCAGGATGAACCCTCTTCAAGAAAGCCAATGACAGAACCTGCTCAGGCACCTGTTGGGGGGGACACGTGTTACGAGGTTGACCAGATTGAATTAAAACAACAATTAAGGATGATCTGATTTCTTTACCTGAGATCCCTAAGCCGGGTTACGAGGAAACGTATGTCTCCTTGGAACAGAAAGTGACAAATGATTTTGGGACATACATTGATATGGATCCTGATGGTGAAGATTCAAGTTGCGAAGTCTCACGCGAGTTTTCTGAACACGATTTCTGTGAGACGATTAGGCCTGAGGAATCTGATAGATCATTTGATAGCCCAATAACTGAGGAAACTGATCTTATTAGGGCACACATTACGGATCCAGAATCACATTTTCTGGAGGAATCAATTTAATGCCCTGATTATCAGTTACACCCTGTTGAGCTTATTGATGATTCTAACTCTGAGATAATTAGGCCCAAGTCAAATTTGATTCTGCCACATCATTTAGACTTGAAGATTTCAGACGGGGTGATGAATATACAAGAGGTCCTGGAATTTGATATGCTGAATGAGGAGGATAGGAGCTGGGAAGTTCTGATTTGGGAAGTTAATTTTGGAGGAAATAGAAGATTGAGTCGAAGGGTTCCTTTTAAGCTGAAACCATCAAATCAGAACCCTTACGACATTTATTTCGAGGATGTCAAACTCAAGTACACATTCAATGATTATCCTTTTGAGCTTCAATTCTCTGTAACCCGACTTTTTGGTCTTGGGTTGCATCCTCATAAATCGCAGGCCCGACCCCGCTTGCATTCTGATTTTAGGTTTTGGGTAATTTTTATCCAGAACCTAAGATATTCTCGATTATGGGGTGTGGGTCTGCACCACAATCTGGTCCACATATGTGGACCTCTATTGACAGGTCGGAGGATTCTTCTGTTTATTTTAATTTTGACCTGCACTTGTGAATTCTTCATTTCTTTTCTTTGTATAGTGTGCCTAGTTGAAGGCATTAAATTCAGCATATATACAGTTTTTCTTAATTTTCATCTCGGAGCGGACCTGACATTCACGCAATTCAGGTGCTTTCTTCGCTTTTCCACTCTGTTTTATGTCTTTTTAATACAATGAGGATATTGCATTAGATAGGCATGAGGGGTAGATATTCATCTCTGAATTCATTCGTCAGTTCCGTAGATTTATTTTATTTAAAAAAAAATCAGAATTAGGAAATAGAATTTGGGTTTGAGAAAATTTTCAATCTTAAGAAATACTATATTAAGATCTGAACACAAAGACCTTTCAGGTCTTTGGACTTAATCAGCCCGTGTATACACTAAAATGTGGATTTGTCTTTCGAGTTCTTGCCATCTTAATTCTATTATAATTGGAATAAATAAGTTTGGGTGATAAATACACGACTTATTAACCCACCCTCTGATTTGAGGGAATTTTGAGTTTTAAGCTTCTACACACTTTCTTTGCACTGACTCGTTGTTCGGCGATTTTAACGGAAATTGAGTAGCTAATGAACCTTCTAGGGTGATATGGCTGGTAAGTTATCGTGGGTAACAGCCCATAGGTAGGTTGTCCAAAGCCCAGTCACTGGACCTTTCTCTTTTTGCTGCCTTTAGGTAAATCTTAGACAAGGGAAGCCACCTACTTAAAAAAAAGAAAAGAAAAGAAAAGAAAAAAAAATCAAAAAGAAAAGGAGAAAAGAACAAAAAGAAATAAGGCATACTTCCCCGCACGAGTATGGCTGGCAAGTTGTCGGTGGTAACAGCTCATTGATCGGTTGTCCAGAACCCAACTCAGTAAATGCACTAAAAATTCCCAAAACACTTAGGAAGAAGCGGAGAAGTAGAATAAACTGGGGAGATATACACTGGATTCACCCTTGTGTTGACCCCGTAAAAAAATAAAAGTAGGGAGAAAGCTACCGGTTGTAAAGATACACCTTTAGGCAGAATTCTTTTTGAGGTCACCCAGAGGCGTAGAAATCCGAAGTCCGTTTTAATTACCGGTCAACGAGTCTATCACAATCACAATAAGATGTTTAAAACTTAGGGTTCTCATCAAATCTTGGGTGAGTTGAATGGCCGTAGAAAGCCACTCTTAAACCCTAAAATCTGGAAATCCAAAACAATTAGAAAAGAGAAAAAGAGAAAAAGAAAATTTTCTTTTAATAAGGCGAGGGCTTGAGGCGGTCTGCATTTTGGTTGATACTCGGGCACTGTTATGTCTTTGAAAGTTCAATTCCTAAGTAGACAATTTCTTAAAGATTGAAAAATAACTCAAGTCCAAATAATCTAACCTAATTCTTTTATAAATAGCATATAGTTTTTGCTAGGGACTAGCAAAAGATAGGCATGGGGGTATGATGTAAACACATTTACACTACTTAAAATGTCTATTTATGCATGTTCTTAAGAATAGGATTGCATTTCATGATATAAATATTGCATAACATGCATCATCTTGCATTTAGAGTAGTTTGAATAAAATGAAGGTTAATTGTCTCCTTTTATGTGCTTGGACAGGGCAAACATTTTATAGGGGCCTCGGATCAAAGATCCAACCGTATGGATGTGATCAGGGCGGCGATTGGAGTTCAACGACTCCAAGATCGCCCTAATCAAACATCCGTAGCATCAGATAGTGATTGGGGAACCCTATAAGATCAAGGGTCAGGATGGTGAAAATCCGCACTTCAGATGACAAATCCGACTACACGGGTGAATTCAGATCGACGATCGCAGCCCAACGACGCAAAAATCGAGTCAATCCGACATCCGTGGCACCATCTACAACTTCCAGAAGATGGACGGCCAAGATGGCACCATCTCGGCCACCCAAACGGCCGCACACATTCTACGAAGGTCCCGCACCCACTCGTTCTCCGCCGTTGGATCAAGATCCAACGGCTGTGGATGCGGCTGGCTTATTCGTCCACATAGCGTAGCGAAGACGAAGCGGCGGGCGAAGGAGAGGTCGCGGGATCAAGTCCCTCGAGCCTCAAATCAGGCGCAAGCCAGCGGCGCGTGGAGCGTCAGATTGCTATCCAACGGCTGCGCGCGCCCAATAGCGCCGATGCGCGATCACACGCGGGCGGGCGCGCAGCGTAGCGGGCGAAGATGCATTTTAAGCCGTCCGATCTCGCGATCGGACGGCTGAGACTCAGCGTGCGTGCGATGGCATTGAGCGTGCGGGCAGCTGAAGCGGCGCGCATGGGCACGGAAGCTATGCCCACGTCGAGGCTTTAGTGACGGATGGAGCAAAAGCTACGCCCACGTCGGGGCTTTAGTGACGGATTTATCCGTCACTAAAGACCCCTCATTTATTGTTTTGAATCCGTCACTAAAGACCCCTCATTTATTGTTTTGAAGTTGTAATGTCCATTTTGCCCCCACTCCTTGCAACTATAAAAGGAGACCCCCTCCATACAAAATTCTCATCCCTTCCTTCTCCTCTCTATCCCTCCAAAGCTCAAGAGAAGCTTGTCCCACACCCGGGATGCTTCTCGCGAGATAAAGTCCAATTTTCGTTCCCCTTCGGAAGTGGACCCGCGACGACGACGGCGTGCTGTTTCGTTTCCGTTCTTCTGCTTCGTCCTCCTTCGTCCAGGCGTCGTCCCATCCGGCTCGTCCTCCAAGCAACCGTCGAGGAGGATTTCTCTCTCCCTATTCTTTTTACTTCTTTCTAGTATAAATTTACTGCTTTCTAGTGTAGTTTTGTTCGTCCTCCAAGCAATCGTCGAGGAGGATATTTCTCCCTCCATTCTTTTAATGCTTTCTAAAGTAAATTTATCGTTTTCTAGAGTAATTGTTTTATGCTTTCTAGTTGTAATGAACAATCTCCTCAATGAAAAATTCCTTGTTTATTCTACATCTCATTTTAATTTCTGTGTGTAATATTCTCTTTCTCTCTTACTCTCTCTCTCTTCTATTTATTGTAAATAATTAGATAGTTTTAAATTGAATTATTCTGTGACAAATAAAAAGAAACACGTAGTTTTTAAATCAAACGTCCGCCTCCCTGTGTTCGACCCGAAATTTCAATTTCGGTATAAATTTTATTTGTTGAACACGAATTCTTCGCTTTCAAGCTACAACAACAGGTTTTCCAAAACCAAACACGTTAGTGTAGCGTTCATAACATTCAACACCCTCAAACTCAAGTTCTAGACTCTAAATAGAGCTTAATTCATCCTCTCTTTGATATTTAGCTTGTAATAATTTAAATTGCCAAGACTTCACAAGGATCACAGATTTCATCATCAAGAACTTAAAATCCCTAATGCAATCGCCATACATATATTCATAGCTCTTTAACCCCTAAATCAGGGGCATCTGATCATGTGCATTCACATGAAATAACATACATAGCAAGTTCTCATTTCCATTTGGTAACCTACCTACGAGAAACAAGAGAAAGCTTCATGAGTGGGGGAATCCCTACCTCAAATCATCGCAACAACTCTCTCTCCTTGCTTACTCAACAACTCCCACGCCCCTTCTCTCCTGTTGAAGTTACACTAGTAGTAGTAGCAATAGCAACAATAGCAACAACAACTACACAACTACTCTTCCTCTCCTTACTGCCGGCAATGGGGGTAAGGAGAGTGGGTGAAAGGGTAAGGGAGAAGATCACAAGACAATGGTGATGATGGAAGTGTAATGCTAGATGAAATGGGGGGAAATGGAAAGCAAATGAAAGGCACATGTGATGGAATATGCTTCTCATTTGCATTAAATAATTGGTGATTTTACAAGCCCACTCGGCCATAAAAAATCAATTACCATTGAGGCTACCAAATCGAGTTGCTGGTGCCCCTTATCCAACCAACATTTAGTCAATTTATTCACTTTTATTTGACCCTTAAGGGTTTAAGGCTTAATTTCACCATGACTCCAACATTTATCTTTAATTAAGGGTTTGGTTAACTACTAAGTGTCATTAAAAATTCAAACCCTTACACACAGAGTTTAGCTGAAAGGAAAAGGGAAGAAAGATGCTTGGTGATTTTATCCAATCTTATGTAAGGGACCCTGGTTCCTTAAATAGAGAAGGCCTCAACTCTCTTGCCTTTAAAGACCACTAAAAGCCTCCAAAGGAACAATGCCTCATTGGAACTAGTTTACAAAATAGGTTCCTACGTTCTCTGCGTTGTGATCAACCTTTAATGCTAATTGAAGCCTACTCCATGTGTCAAAGCTCTGATTCACCTAATTAGGGTTGAGAAAGAGGCATGGAGTTGATGGTGGTTGGTAAGTTACATGGGAGATTGAGTTAATGACCCATTCCTTTGGGTGCGATTCATCACTATTCACTACTACTCATCAACTTTAAACAACCAAAATAGTCTCTTTGACATCTAAATAACTATTGTGTAATTGAAGGATAGGTGTCGCTTATGCCCATTATTCAAGTTTAGATGCTTGAATGAATAAGTTTAGGCATCTAAAAGCAGTTTGAGGCTTACTCTAGGCCCTCCCTCTGGTACGGATTTAATATAATTAGGTAACCTCTTTAACTTGAGTTATTTCCTAACTAAGGTATAAAGTTCTAAAGCATTCCAAAAAGTCAATGCTACTGCAAAACCTTGTGCAACCATTTTACCAATAATTTATAGTAGTAATAAACTAATGAAACGATCCACCACCCCTTTGGCCATTTAAGACATCTGGTATGTTCACCAGACGTCTGGGATGTCCACCAGATGTCTGGAAATGCTTTTAGCACGTAGCATACGAGCGCCATGCTTCCTCGTGTCACCGCACCTCACTGCGCCTTCTCCTGCGATGCCACTCCACGCCCATACTCCGCCTTTCCGTCCCCCTCACCTCCTCTCTCTTTATAAACCTCTCCCCCTCCTCTTCGTTGCCCACCTGCAGCCGAGAGAAGAGCGAAGGAGAGAACAAGTGAAGCTCAGAGAGCCGATCGAGAGGAAGCACGAGGGCGAAGGCTGCAGCGTCGTTCTGCTGTAGCACCTGCAGGCAAGGGGAGCCAGAGCGGCTCCGCGGAATCAGACGGCCGGAGAGACACCCAGACGTCTCACCAGATGTCCGAAGGTATGGCAAGACGTCTGGTAGAGATCTACTTTCCGTACTTTTCCTCTCTGACAAGTCCTGACAACATACGCGTATGTGTTAGAGGGCGGGAGCGTAGCCGAGGCAGTTTCAGATGTCCGGGAGCACCCCCAGACGTCTGACAAAGTCCTTGGACGTCGGCTTTGTAACGAACCCGTGCCCCAGACGTCTTTTAAGACGTCTGGGAGGTGGCCCAGACATCGTACCAGACATCTGGGATCACATTCAGATGTCTGACCAGACGTCTGGGATCGTTTCCAGACGTCTGGAAATCTGTTAATTTCGACACGTGCGGGTCATCTGCGCGCCTGAGTGGCAGACCTGCAGACACCTGCCGCGTCCTCTCTCTCCTCCTCGCGCGGCCTTAAAAGGCCACGCGCTCCCTCCCGTCGTCTCCACCGTCTCCTCCCTCTTCTCCTTCAGCCAGTGAGCATGAGCGCGAGCGCGAGGGCGGCAGCGGCGACCGCAGTGAGCGCGGAGGAGGTGCGGCGTGCGAGAGCGGAGCTCTGTCGTGAGGGCGAGCTCGCCGGGGCTGCTAGGGCCGGCCGGCGAAGGGCGCGGGGGGGCGCGGAATGGCGCAGGATGGACTGCTGCGGTTTGAGCAGCAGGCGCGCGAGGTGCGACGCGGGCGGCGTCGCGAGCGGAGGCCGGGTGGCGCCCTGATTCTGGAAAAATTTCCAGAATCAGACGTCTGGGTTGATAGCTAGACGGCGAGGGCAACGTCTGGAAGACCTTCCAGACGTCTGAAAGGCTCGGTGATTCACCATCCAACGCGAATCAGACGTCTGGCTGTTGTACCAGATGGCGGGAGCGACCTCCAGACGTCCGGGGTGACCATCGGACGTCTGGGAGCTAGGCCAGACGTCCCCGCAGACTTCTGGATGTCTGGGAAACCACGCTGAATAGGTAATTCTCTGATCCACTTTTTAAGACGTCTGGAAGAAGTTCCAGACGTCTGATTTTGCACAGTGTCGTCGTTTTCAACCCGTTTAGGGCCCGTTCGGGTTCCGTTTTCCGCGATTCGAGTTGCGTTCTTTTTAGAATTAATTTCTCTACCCGTCTACAGTAGCTATACACTGTTTTGAGACACTCCTTGTGTTTGATCCTTGTGATAGGACCTCCTTCAGTTGCAGTCTTGGGAGTCGCGGAGGCACGCGGGATTCCCGATCACGCCCACATTACTCCCGTTGTACCTGGTAGAGTGGCTTTAAGTTATTAATAAAATCTGTTAAATTATGGAACCATAAATAGAACCTAGGACATTGCATGAATCCTAGGAATGAGAAATAGATGGAATGATAGCTCCTAGGTGTGGCATGAATCCTAGGACTGGAAAACTAGATTGTATGATAGATCCTAGGATATGGCATGGATCCTAGGATGGGAAAACTAGTGGAATGTATAATACTGCAGTCTTGGAAAATGGAAAGAGATATAAAGCTGCCTGTAATTTGAATTAACAGCTGCCTGTTGTGAATAAATAACGTGGTTGAGAACATGGATTGTAAGAATGTGAAACTGGAAAGTGAAACCTGGATGTTTGAGTAAAAAGGATGGAACCCTACGGGGAAGTAGGAGTAGAACTCCTGGAAAGTGAAGGGAATGGTATTGGGGAAGTGAGCTGGCCCTTGGGTACGGAGTACCAAGGAGAGCGACTGTCCCCCTGTTTAGTGCAGAGCGGAGCCAGCCGCCCCAGGGACCCGGGGTGAGGACTGGCCACTCTGTACCGACTTGCTGGCCCTCACGTACGTAGTACCGAGGAGAGCTACTAGTGTAGGGAGGTACTAGCTACCCCACGGGCCCCGGGGTTCTGCTAGCCTCCCACACCGACTTGTTAGGCCCGCTGGGGCAAACCAGGGTAGTCAGGCGAGGGTGCGCGGACTGTGGAGGGGTTGGACCCCTGCTACTGAGAGGGCTCTGCCCTGGACTGGTTCCGTGCTGTGCTTTGGGCGCACCCGTTAACGGAAAGGACTGACCGCGTGCCAGTACGGGTTAGCTACCTGTGCGTTTATCGCGCGTGCCGTAGTCACCGTTACGTCTGTCAGTGACCTTGGGGTGGTTGACTGAGGGTAGGATCACCACGGGGGACTCTCCCGGCCAGGAGAGCACCATGTGCTACTTCTACTTTTTGGAAAAGACTGCAATCAAGATCGTTCCCACGAGGAACATTCGAGATCAAGAAAAAGATCTGAGGAATAAATGAAATAGTGAGACAATTGAAAGATGTGAATAAAGAAAGTAATAGAACATAACAGCTACTGTACACTCTACTGTTGTCTTTAGTTTTAGTTGCGACTCTACTCAACGTTTTGCTGACGTTTTACACTCGTTACCTTTTTCAGGACCAGGTGTTGAGCAGCCAGGGTCAGCGGCTGCAGAGGACGCTGGGCCGAGTAGGGTCCAGTAGAGTTACCACTGTCTTTTGTACCTCTTTGTTTCCGTTATAGTGAGTAGTTCTTGTTTCCGCTGTACTTTTCTTTACCTACAGTTCATGTTATATGATAAATGTTGTTCTACTGTTGTGGTGGTATATATTGTAGTAGTTTCTTTCCTTACTGCTGTACTTTCTTACTGTTAGTTATATTCATACTAAATGTGGTTTATTTTACTGCTCTTTTGGTTACTTCCTCGTTGGACGACTAGGCCTTGGGATTAGTCGAGTCGGTTCGGTTCTCGTGTCTCGTAGGGACTCGGGAACCGGGTCGTTACAAGATGGTATCAGAGCAAGGTCGTCCCGAGAAGTGAATCAACTGACTGGAAAATAATCAATTCACATGTTTATAGCTAGAGTAGCCACCACAACATATCTCTTGACATGAGATCTTAGAAGTTTCGTTAGGTACCGTCTGTTTGACATTTTCGTTTTGTTTCGCATCTCCTTGCAGGAGATGCCTCGTCGCAGGACTGGCGAGACTGGCCGCGGGTGTGGCCGAGGACGAGGTCGGCGAGGTGGACGTGCCGTTTTTGACGTCTCGGTGAACCAGCCACCACTCCTGGGCATCCAGGCCCAGGACCTCGCCAGACTGATACGAGATATTGTACGAGAGGAGCTTCACCCACCGCCCCGAGCACCTCCTCCTGGGGCTGCAGAGGGGGAGTCCTCTGTGGGACCACGCGACGGACACGGCGTTGGACACGAGGGAGGGGATGGGCCGCTGCCACCCCCACCTTCCTCCGACACTTCTGTACACGAGGCACCTTCGCCTGGAGGTGCGCCAGCACCTCCCCTACAGCGCCACTTCGAGCTTTTCGGACAGTTCCGGAAGCTGAAGCCCCCCTCCTTCAAGGGGGATAAGGACCCGACCGAGGCAGAGGACTGGCTTGAGCAGCTGGAGAAGATCTTCGACACCCTTCTCCCCCCGGTGGAGTGCCGCGTGGCCTTTGCCACGTACCAGCTGGAGAGTGCGGCACAACGGTGGTGGAGGGCGGTCCGGGGACAGGAGAGGGACGAGCCGACGTGGGACCAGTTCGTCACCCTCTTCTGCGAGCAGTACTTTCCCCAGACGTGGCAGGACCAGAGGAGGCGGGAGTTCCACACTCTCCGCTAAGGGACGATGACTGTGAGCGCGTACCGCACGCGTTTCTTGGAGCTATCCCGCTTTGCAGCGACAGTGGTAGCCACTGAGGAGGAGCGCCTTTGGAGGTTCACCGAGGGGCTCCGGCCTGCGATCCGAGGGTATGTCAAACCCCTGAGGCTGCCTACGTTTTCGAGGGTGGTAGAGGCAGCTATGACTTATGAGGAGACCAACCCGTCTGCGCGAGACACCGACGGCGGGCGGAAGAGGCCCTTTCAGCCAGACTTCTCACAGGGCCGGCGAGAACGAAGACACGTGGCGTCCGCAGGAGAGCCGTCACATTGTGCAGGGCCATCAGTGGCCTTTGGGGGCCCTCGACAGGGGCCAGTCGCCAGCACCGGACCCCCACCTAGTCGACAGCAGGGACCCACTAAGGGCGGGAGTCGGGTTCCCCTCTGCTACCAGTGTGGCCAGCTGGGCCACATCAGGAGGGACTGCCCATCTAGGGCAGGAGGTCAGCAGATACTCCCCGCGTAGAGCACTGGAGGGCGCGCAGGAGGCCGCGGTTCCCAGGCGCGAGGAGGAGGACAGCAGTCGCGAGGAGGGCACCGGCCAGCACCTACCCGTCCGACGCAGAGTGTGGCTGATTCGTCCACACCTAGAGCTGAGGGGCGTATCAACGCCCTAACACACAGGGACTCCAGAGCTTCGGGATCGGTGGTAGCAGGTATGGTTTCAATTTCCGGCAGACTCGTTTACATGCTTTTCGATTCCGGCGCTACGCACTCGTTTGTCGCAGCCAGTTTTGCAGTTAGTTTGGACCAGGATTATACACTGTTAGAGAATCCGTTCGTAATCAGAGGTCTGAGTGGTCAGCTGTTTGTAGCTGAGGAGGTGTACACGGATTGCGAGGTCAGCGTCGGGGGACATAGCCTGCCAGCTGACCTGATTATGATACAGATGGAGGACTTTGGAGTGATTCTGGGGATGGATTGGTTGTCCGCTTACCACGCCTTGGTGGACTGTTTTGAGAGGAAGATCGTCTTCTCCATTCCGGAGTTGCCTTCTTTCGAGTTTCACGGACAGCCAGTGGACGGAGGTTTCAGGTGCATTTCGGCACTTTGGGCGGCGAGACATTTAAGCCAGGGGTGTGAGGGCTTCCTAGCTTGTGTGGTGGCAGAGCCCAGCCCGATGGCAGACTTCCAGAGCATCCCGGTGGTCAGAGAGTACCCTGACGTGTTTCCAGACGAGTTACCAGGACTACCGTCGGAGCGTGAGATCGAGTTTGAGATCTCACTAGTACCAGGGACCAGCCCCATCTCCACCGCGCCATACAGGATGGCACCGCTTGAGCTGCGAGGCTCAAGTCTCAGTTGTAGGACCTTCTGGAGAAAGGTTTCGTGAGGCCCAGTGCGTCTCCCTGGGGAGCCCCGGTACTGTTTGTGAAGAAGAAGGATGGGACCCTACGTCTTTGTGTGGACTACCGACAGCTGAACATGGTCACCATCAAGAATAAATATCCACTGTCGAGGATTGACGATTTGTTTGACCAGTTGCGGGGTGCCACGGTGTTTTCCAAGATAGACTTGAGGTCTGGATACCACCAGTTGAGGATCAAGGAGACCGACGTCTCCAAGACAGCTTTCCGCACCCGATACGGACACTACGAGTTTTTGGTCATGCCGTTTGGGCTGACCAATGCCCCCGCTGCTTTCATGGACCTGATGAACCGGGTGTTTAGATCGTACTTGGACCAGTTCGTGGTGGTTTTCATAGATGATGTACTCATCTATTCTAGAGATCGGACGCAGCACGGACAGCACTTGCGGATGGTTTTGGACACTCTGAGGCGACGCAGGTTGTACGGCAAATACAGCAAGTGCGAGTTCTGGTTGAGGGAGGTGACCTTCATGGGTCATGTGATCTCTGGAGATGGCCTGGCGGTGGACCCAGCCAAGGTCGAGGCAGTGCTCAGGTGGGAGAGACCGCGTTCAGTCACTGAGATCCGCAGTTTCCTGGGACTAGCTGGCTACTACAGATGATTCATCAGAGGATTTTCGCAGATTGCGTGTCCTATGACACAGTTGACCCGGAAGGACGTGCCTTTCGCTTGGACAGACGCCTGTGAGGCATGTTTTCTGGAGCTGAAGGAGAGGTTGACCTCGGCTCCCGTGCTCACCATCCTTGACAGTAGTGGCGAGTTCGTTGTGTACACGGATGCCTCCTTGCAGGGGTTAGGAGGTGTACTCATGCAGAGGGGTCACGTTGTCGCTTATGCTTCGCGGCAACTGAAGCCCCATGAGCATACCTACCCTACCCACGACCTAGAGTTGGCAGCTGTTGTCTTCGCGCTGAAGACCTGGAGGCACTACTTGTACGGTGAGACCTTCGAGATTTTTACAGATCACAAGAGCCTCAGGTATCTTTTTGACCAGAAGGAGCTCAACATGAGACAAAGACGTTGGTTAGAGCTCCTGAAGGACTACGACTGCAGCATCTCCTACCACCCGGGAAAGGCCAATGTGGTGGCTGACGCCTTGAGTCGTAAGGTGCCCGCACGCTTGGCCAGTCTACAGTTACAGAGTTGGAGCCTTTTGGAGGAGGTGGGCAGTTGGCGACCTCTAGAGTTACGAGGGTACTGTGGGGCAATGACGGTGACACGGCAGACTAGGCCAGAGCTGATGGACCGCATCATCATAGGATAGATGGCCGATCCGTACTTGCAGTCTTTGCGCGACAGAGTACTGTCAGGTGACCCTGGGGACTTCTCTTTCACAGACCAGGTGCTACGCTTGAGGGGACGGTTGTGCGTTCCCAGAGACGAGGAGCTGTTGAGAGAGCTCCTGACTGAAGCACACGGTTCCAGATTCACCATACATCCCAGAAATACGAAAATGTACCACGACTTGAGACGCGAGTTTTGGTGGAGAGGGATGAAGCGGGATGTGGGTGAGTTCGTGCAACAGTGCTTAGTGTGCCAGCAGGTGAAAGCCGAACATCAGAGGCCTGCAGGGCTGCTTCAGCTGCTTCCAGTGCCAGAGTGGAAGTGGGAGAGCATCACCATGGACTTGGTGGTGGGCTTACCTGTTACCCAGCGGGGACACGACGCAGTTTGGGTAATAGTGGATAGACTGACGAAGACGGCGCGATTCTTGCCGATTCCAGTCACGTACTGAGTCACGAAAGCATCGAGGTGAGCGACGACCTGACCTACCCCGAGCGGCCAGTGCAGATTCTAGACCGAGCCGTCCGCAGTTTGAGACGAAAGCAAGTACCCCTGGTAAAGGTTTTGTGGAGGAGCCAGCGGTACGAGGAGGCTACCTGGGAGCCTGAGGCGGCAATGCGGGAGTGGTACCCGGAGCTTTTCATGGGTACGTCTTTTCGGACCGGCTTCGGTCCTCTTTGAGTTTGTTATGGTTATTTGGACGTCTTTTCCCGCACCCTAGTTGGCGCAAGTTTCGGGGACGAAACTTCCTTTGAGTTTGTTATATTGTAACGAACGCGTGCCCCAGACGTCTTTTAAGACGTCTGGGAGGTGGCCCAGACGTCGTACCAGACGTCTGGGATCACATCCAGACGTCTGACCAGACGTCTGGGATCGTTTCCAGACGTCTGGAAATCCGTTAATTTCGACACGCGCGGGTCGTCTGTGCGCCTGAGCGCGCAAACTGGATATTCGCTTATTCCCTCTTTCTCTGCGGCTGCAGACACCTGCCGCGTCCTCTCTCTCCTCCTCATGCGGCCTTAAAAGGCCACGCGCTCCCTCCCGTCGTCTCCACCGTCTCCTCCCTCTTCTCCTTCAGCCAGTGAGCGTAAGCGCGAGCGCGAGGGCGGCAGCGGCGGCCGCAGTGAGCGCGGAGGAGGTGCGGCGTGCGAGAGCGGAGCTCTGCCGTGAGGGTGAGCTCGCCGGGGCTGCTAGGGCCGGCCGGCGGAGGGCGCGGGGGGGTGCGGAACGACGCAGGAGGGACTGCTGCGGTCTGAGCAGCAGGCGTGCAAGGTGCGACGCGGGCGACGTTGCGAGCGGAGGCCGGGTGGCGCCCTGATTCTGGAAAAATTTCCAGAATCAGACGTCTGGGTTGATAGCTAGACGGCAAGGGCGACGTTTGGAAGACCTTCCAGACGTCTGAAAGGCTCGGTGATTCGCCATCCAACGCGAATCAGACGTCTGGCTGTTGTACCAGACGGTGGGAGCGACCTCCAGACGTCCGGGGTGACCATCGGACGTCTGGGAGCTAGGCCAGACGTCCCCGCAGACTTCTGGATGTCTGGGAAACCACGCTGAACAGGTAATTCTCTGATCCACTTTTTAAGACGTCTGGAAGAAGTTCCAGACGTCTGATTTTGCACAGTGTCGTCATTTTCGCCCCATTTAGGGCCCGTTCGAGTTCCGTTTTCCGCGATTCGAGTTGCGTTCTTTTCAGAATTAATTTCTCTACCCGTCTACAGTAGCTATACACTGTTTTGAGGCACTCCTTGTGTTTGATCCTTGTGATAGGACCTCCTTCAGTTGCAGTCTTGGGAGTCGCGGAGGCACGCGGGATTCCCGATCACGCCCCCATTACTCCCGTTGTACCTGGTAGAGTGGCTTTAAGTTATTAATAAAATCTGTTAAATTATGGAACCATAAATAGAACCTAGGACATTGCATGAATCCTAGGAATGAGAAATAGATGGAATGATAGCTCCTAGGTGTGGCATGAATCCTAGGACTGGAAAACTAGATTGTATGATAGACCCTAGGATATGGCATGAATCCTAGGATGGGAAAACTAGTGGAATGTATAATACTGCAGTCTTGGAAAATGGAAAGAGATATAAAGCTGCCTGTAATTTGAATTAACAGCTGCCTGTTGTGAATAAATAATGTGGTTGAGAACATGGATTGTAAGAATGTGAAACTGGAAAGTGAAACCTGGATGTTTGAGTAAAAAGGATGGAACACTACGGGGAAGTAGGAGTAGAACTCCTGGAAAGTGAATGGAATAGTATTGGGGAAGTGAGTTGGCCCTTGGGTACGGAGTACCAAGGAGAGCGACTGTCCCCCTGTTTAGTGCAGAGCGGAGCCAGTCGCCCCAGGGACCCGGGGTGAGGACTGGCCACTCTGTACCGACTTGCTGGCCCTCGCGTACGTAGTACCGAGGAGAGCTACTAGTGTAGGGAGGTACTAGCTACCCCATGGGCCCCAGGGTTCTGCTAGCCTCCCACACCGACTTGTTAGGCCCGCTGGGGCAAACCAGGGTAGTCAGGCGAGGGTGCGCGGACTGTGGAGGGGTTGGACCCCTGTTACTGAGAGGGCTCTGCCCTGGACTGGTTCTGTGCTGTGCTTTGGGCGCACCCGTTAACGGAAACGACTGACCGCGTGCCAGTACGGGTTAGTTACCTGTGCGTTTATCGCGCGTGCCATAGTCACCGTTACGTCTGTCAGTGACCTTGGGGTGGTTGACTGAGGGTAGGATCACCACGGGGGACTCTCCCGGCCAGGAGAGCACCACGTGCTACTTCTACTTTTTGGAAAAGACTGCAATCAAGATCGTTCCCACGAGGAACATTCGAGATCAAGGAAAAGATCTGAGGAATAAATGAAATAGTGAGACAATTGAAAGATGTGAATAAAGAAAGTAATAGAACATAACAGCTACTGTACACTCTACTGTTGTCTTTAGTTTTAGTTGCCACTCTACTCAGCGTTTTGCTGACGTGTTACACTCGTTACCTTTTTCAGGACCAGGTGTTGAGCAGCCAGGGTCAGCGACTGCAGAGGACGCTGGGCCGAGTAGGGTCCAGTAGAGTTACCACTGTCTTTTGTACCTCTTTGTTTCCGTTATAGTGAGTAGTTCTTGTTTCCGTTGTACTTTTCTTTACCTGCAGTTCATGTTATATGATAAATGTTGTTCTACTGTTGTGGTGGTATATACTATAGTAGTTTCTTTCCTTACTGCTGTACTTTCTTACTGTTAGTTATATTCATGCTGAATGTGGTTTATTTTACTGCTCTTTTGGTTACTTCCTCGTTGGACAACTAGGTCTTGGGATTAGTCGAGTCGGTCCGGTTCTCGTGTCTCGTAGGGACTCGGGAACCGGGTCGTTACAGCTTTGAGTTCTAGACATCTGATAGCGGAACACAAAGAGAGGTATCCCTGAAGAACTATTTTAAGACATCTGGGACCTTTCCCAGACGTCTGATTTTCATCTGATAGCGTATTTTGGGCCATGTAAGGCCCTATCATTTTTCGCAAATGAACCATCTCTGTTTTCCATACGAGTTTCTCTGTATAATGATACCTAGTTTATATCTTTCTGAACCTTTTGGCCCATCAATCCATGTTTTAGGTCTCCAGTCCGTCGGGTGTACGGGACCTGTGGAGACGTCGGGAGCCACTGTACGAGCCCCCATTCCACCCGGTTACCCAGGTAGGTAGTTACAACCTTAACCTCTAATTCAATATATGCGAGTAAGTAATCCTAGGACTTGAAATGAACCCTATGAAAGAATAAACGTATATTTGAGAATAAATTCTTGAACCCTAGGTCTTGGCATGAACACTAGGGTCAGAAGAAACTGCGTGTGAATGATTGTGTAATCAAGAGCTGCCTATTTTTAGCTAAAATGGACCCCTTCTGCATGTGAATAATTGAGTAATCGAAAACTGCCTGTTTTTAACTAAAATGGACCCCTACTGTAATAAAATGGAAATTGAGCTGTTGTCTCGAACATTCCAACCTGGATGTGATAAAGAAATTCCTGTACAAACCCCACGGGGAATGTAAACATGAACACCGTACCTCGAAGAACCAGATGGTTATGGGAATTTGCTGCCTATGGACAGCTGTTAAGGGAGGTAAGCTAACCTTCGTGTACGTAGTACCGAAGAGAGCAACTATCCCTTGTAGTGTAGAGGGGAGCTTGCCGCCCTTGGGTTGGGACCCGGGGTGGGTTTGGCCACTCTACGACGACTCTTACTGGCCCTTGTGTACGTAGTTCTGAGGTGAGCTACTTAGTGTAGGGGGGAGCTATCCACCCCAAGGGGATCGGGGCTAGGTATGGCCACCCTACACCAACTCTCATCAGCCTGTTGGGTAAATCAGGGTAGTCGGATGTGGGTACGCGGACTGAGGAGGGGCAAGACCCCTGTTCTATTCTGAGAGGGCAAAGCCCTACACCGTTTCGCACTGTACGTTGAGGCGTACCCGCTAGCGGAAACGACTGACCGCATGCCAGTGCGGGGTAGCTACTCGCGCGCTTATCACGTGTGCCGTAGTCACCGCTACGTCACGACCGTAACCTCGGGGTAGTGGACCGAGTATAGGACTACCACGGTGGGACTCCCCCAGCCAGGAGAGTGCCACGTGGGCATCCTATATCACGGGAAGCTGCAAACAAAATCGTGCTTATAGGGAACCAGATGATTTAATTAACAAATCTTAATTAGAGATTTCTACGCACCCACATGTATAATATAATTAGTAAATGGAAAATTTTATGTTAGTGCATGTTAATTCTTAGCCACCACTTTACTCAACTTTAGCTGACTCCAGTCAAATATATTCTGTACAGGTCAGGGATTTGAGCAGCCCGAGCCACCGGCTGCTGAGGACGCTGGGCCTAGTCGAGCCTAGCTTTAGTTCTACCACCTGCTAGTGAGTTTTATAGTTTGTATTCTATTCAATGTACTCTTTGATGTGATGCTGTAATATCACTGTTCTCTTTCCACCTGTTGAAACTTTCTTTTTGCTTAGTTACTGTACTTGTGTGATTGTGGTTTGTTGAATGTTACTTGGTTAATTCTTGTTGGACGACTAGATCTTGAGATAAATCGAAGCGAGCCAGTCTCAAATCATGTCGGGATTTGGGACCGGGTTGTGACAACTAGGCACATTTAAACCAATTTCGTCGACCTACACCATCTCACTCTTAATTATAATAATAAATAAAGACTCACACTTATATCATTTGAGAAAAAAATGGGCATATACTTTTATTTGAAGCTTTAAATGTACAATTGGGAGTACAAAATACATCACCCCCCAACAAAATATATGTGCACTTTCATTCACATATTTTGAAGGCAAATAGTAGTGAGCACTTTAAGGCACCTAGTTTAACAGCTTCATTTCTTTCAAATAAAAAGTGGAATTAGGATGAAGTTTTAATTTGCAAAGTATAAGGTGTTAATAAAAAATGTAAACTAAGAAATTTATTTATTCTAAAAGCATGCTACTAATCTTAGTTGTAGACCAAGAACTAAGATTAAGAGACTAAGAATGTCTTATACTTTCACTTGGGAATGTAAGAGCAATTGTCAAGAATTCCATTGAGATTGATCACAAAGGAAAATGGTTTGACGATTGCCTGGTTAGGATTCTAAGGAAGCTTTGGTTGCACAACTCCTGTATTCGTTCAAGTCCACTTAGCAACAAGTTTAATGGATCAACCAATATTTCTCAATTTCCCAACTACATCACAGAAATATCTATGTAACTTTTTTTCCTTTTTCTAAACTTAATCCATGAAGCAATAAGCACTAACTATACTGTAGCCCCGTTTTTGCTCCGCTTTCCCCTTTCCTCTTTCTCCCCCCAGAAACCCTAGTAAGTGTCATTTGGATTTCCAACTAGTTGATCGGTGTTAGCTGATGCCCTCTTAAACGGTCAATCTTCGCTTTAAAATAATTTTTGCTCAAGAAAATAAGTCATCGAAGCAGAAATTGAGTGACAGAAAATCAATCACCAATAATTAAAATAAATCATTCACAGGAGAGCGAATTGTATCCACAGGGAGGTACAATTGCAAGGAAATCATATATATATATATATATATATATATATTATTCCTAGTCATAGATGCAAAGTTCGTATCAAAATCTAATGTGAAAAAAGGAGATAAGGAAGAGTCAGGCGATTTTGCAAGAATGCAAGGGTTTAGCCACAATTATCATCATCATAAAAATAATAAAAGAAATAAAAAATCAAAATCATGGCGATAGCAAGTAAATGTAATTTTTAATGACCCAATCATTGTTGAGAAATAGGGGAAGATGCTCTTCCAGCTTGCTCAAGGAGAGGGAGAGTCAGTAGGAGGCAGGATGCATGTGAAGGGTCACCGGATCGCAAGCTTCGCGATGGTGTTGTCGACGTGATGGGAGATTGCCGGAGGTTGCCTGTCGAAGGGAATGACACCGACGGCTATGGGTCAACGGCGGTGGGTGGAGGAACATCGAAAGGCCTTGTGAGAACCGTCGTGGTGGTCTGTTGGAGAAGAATGCGATGGTAGTGGCAACAAGCTCAATGGTGGTTGGAGGAGGACGACTGGCGCGAGGAGGTGGCCAGCTTACTTCGCTGGAGGAGTTGGTGGCGTGAAGTCTTTGGTAGCGGTGAAGGCGTCGGCTGGTGACGTGGTCATCAGGGAAGACATGTTGGAGTTGACGACGGGGTTGTGACTAGCTTTTGTTGTAGAAATTACGTTGTAGTACAGCTAGTTATTGCCATCATTACAGATATATTTTTTTTACTCGGAAAAAAAAAGAGTTCCCAAGGTCGAACTCAGGGAGCAAGTCATATTCTAAGAGGTACAAAGTTTCTATTACAAAAAAGAAAGAGAGAGAGAGAGAGAGGGAGGGGAAAATTTTGCTTCTTCTTCTTCTCTTCTTTCTTCTTCTTGTCTTTTTGGTTGTTCTTCACCTGTGCTTTCTTCTCTTCTCTTTCTTTTTCTTCTTGGTCTTCCTTCTTGCTCTTCAGATCTTCTTTTTCTCCTTTGCCCTCGTGTTCTTCTTTTCTTCTTGCTTCTCTGCTTCTTGTCTTCTCTTCCTGTTCTGCAGCTGCTAAGTGCTCGCTGCTTTCCTCTTCTTTTTTTTTTTTCTTGGTTGCGGTTCTGTCCTTCTTTTCTTCTTCTTCTTCTTTGTCTTCAGGACGTCGTCTGATTTTTCAATCAGACGACTTAAACTGCTGCTGCTACAGTGTGTCTCCTTCTCCTTCTTCTTCACCTGTGCCTGCACACTCACGGTTTAAGTCAAAGGGCAAAACCTAATCTACCCTCCCCCCGCGTCTCTCTCTCTCAGAATTCACTCTTAGGAAAGCTCTCCCAGAGCAACCGGTTGATCGAGTACGCGGGTCGCGCCCGGGTCCAGACCCACCGGCGTGCGGTGGTGGGCAAGGAGTGCAGGTCGGGCTAATCAGGTCGGGCCAGGTCCGCGGGGCGTGAGCGCGGATGAGGCCGGGTAGTCGGGCGGGTGAGAGGGACCTCACCCCGTGATCAGGAGGCGAACAGCTTAAGGCACTTTTTGCCTTTAAGCGCCCGCATGCCTCTCAAAGTTTCCGAGGTGGGACTAAATGTCCCACCCCAATTGAGCTCCTGCAGCGGAGGAGGCAGCTGGCAATCGCGACTTCACGTGAGGCCTTCGCCCCAGCTGCGAGCCTGGGACTCTTCACGGAGATGCCCCGTGCAGCCTGGGAGTTGGACCTGGGCGAAGCGCACCTGGAGCTGCAGGTTGAAGGTGCTTCTTCAGCGCAGCAATGGCGACGGCGGTCGAGATACCTGTCCACAGAGGAATAGCCTCTCGTCCTAATCAGATACGCGGAGAACCTTCGCCGTGGCACGGCGAAGGTGGTGGGGGGTCTAGCAGGCGGCGGGGCGGAGCATGAGGGCCGCCCTAGGTCAAACTGCAGCGCGGGAAATGGGTTTGTTCGGGGGGTCTGCAGAGGGCGAGTGGCGGGAAGTGGAAGGGCAGAGGTTGATCAGGGTGAGGAGGCGGAGGTTCTGTGAAGGTCGGCGAGCCATGTGGGGTGGTGGAGTGATGGGGGCGTCTCGCCGGAGGGTAGCCGGAGATGAAGGGGGTGACGGTGGTCAGGATCGGACTCGAGGGCGACAGTAAAGGTTTAAAGTGAGGAAAAGGAAGAGGGGAGGAAAAGGAGAAGTTCTACCTGCTAAGCTGGACGAGGAGGGGTTGGCGCAGGCGACAGTCGTATCGACTGTCGCCGGAGAAGAAATTGCCCAGAGGAAGGGGCGGCGGCGAGGAGAGGGCCGGAGAGGAGCCAGCTGGGTGCGGCGTGGCGCGGAAAGATCGAGGGAAGGTAACCCTACTGCTGGTAGTGCGGCAGGGCGACGAGGAGGAGGAGGAGAAGCCGCCGGAGCAAGGGGGCGTCTGTCGGAGTGGGAAGAGAGGAAGTGAGGGGGTATCTCCGTCAGATCCGAGCTGGGAAGAACGGCGGAGCGACGAGGGTTTTTATAGGGGCAGAATCAGAGAGGAGGGCGGAGGGAGACGACGTGTATCCCTCGCCGGAGGACGCCGGAGGAAGGAGACCCATACTGTCCGTGCGTTCGCACGGGCGGTATGGGCGGTCGCAGCACTCAGGGGGGTGCTCCTGCTGTGGCTGACGACGCAGGGCACCCCCATTTGACTTGGCAGGCCCCCTCCCTTACCCTGCGCAGCACCATGCTCCACGCAAGGTCGCCGGAGCATGGTGCTGCTCAGGTTTTGCAGGAGGGACCTAAACGCAAAGAACGAAGGAGAGTTAGGGGCCAAAATGTGAGGGTTCAAAAGTTGAGGGCCAGAAAGTAAATGTATGAGGACCAAAGTGTAAAGTTGGTCAAGAAGGTTTCTTCTTAGGCTCGAGTTCAAGTTTTTATACATGACTAATTAGGACCTAAGGATTCTGATGGTGAATTTTATTTCTAGATTAAACCTTGTTTGACCGGTCAATTTACGTAAAAACCCAAATTAAGTTGTTAATTGGGCATGGTTCTCAATGTAGGTCAAAATGGGTTCCTAAGGCCAAATTGAAGGTTCTAAACCCTAGAGATTATTTTTCTATGAATTTTAGAGGGTTTATTCTATTTTTACTTTGCCTCGAACCTTGTGTATTTAAGTGGATTTGTTTTTAGGGTTACAAGATGTCATTTAATTTTTCGGAGTTGCTGTAGCCCTTGTTGAGTCATTTCATCCCACTTTTCTTCTTATTAGGTTGTTTTGACCTATGTTTGGACCCTGAGTTACCCTATTTTCAGATTGGATTTGTGAAATTGCATTTTTACCCCTCAGTTTATGTTTTCTTTGCAAACTCAGAATCTCTCTGAGCCAAGCCTTTCTAAGGTTATGTAGGAGCTTTTAGTATCTGTATTAGGTCAAAATGAGCTAGTTATGGCTTATGATGAGGTTCTCATCATACCCCCATTCCTAGCTTTTGCTAGTCCCTTAGCAAAAACTTAAGGTTTCAACCCTTGTTCTAGACCATGAAGTTCTTAATAGCTTCAGATAAGTGCTTTTTCATTTAAACTTAGATTAGGTTAGAATGCTGACCATAGGCTTAAAAGGTACTCTAGTACCAATCAAGATCCAAATCTGTCTAGCCTCAGCCTCAGTCCTTAGCAAAGGTTTTTAAGGCTCACAAGAACTAACCTAAGGTCTATTGGACTTTGTGGTTAAAGCACCCGTGCTTGAAATGATTTTAGCCTTGGTTCAGTTCGCAGTGCATTTTATAAGAGAGAGATAGAAAGTTTTTTTGTTTGGAGAGTTTTCACTCTCTTTTTCTTTTTAGTTCTAGCCTAGGATTGGCTTTTCAACATGGTCTGTATCAGATTCATTGCTCCCATCATCAATCCTCAAGGGTTCCTGGCGATCGATGCTTCTAGATAGCACCGCCCATGGCAACCCCCGGAACCCTGGCTATTGAGATTTCGAGATAATCCCATCCATGGTGTTCCGTGGCTGAATTCAGCCCTGGCAATTGACACTTTGAGATAATGCCATCCATGGAATCTGAACCAGCAGAGTGCTTACATGCCCCCAGTAGGATATGTAAATATCCTAAGAGACAAGCACCGAGGAGATGATATTTTGTTATGCATCTTTGAGGGGATTTCCCGCCTCTCTGCGCTGGGAACTCGTCCAAATCAACTTGTGTTGATCGGCCGCTCCTATTCTAGGTGTACTTTTCAGAATGACACTTTTGCGTGATTTTGATTTTTACGCTTACTGAACCAGGCTGTGTGTGAGGTAGGGTGCTTAGGTTACTGAGTCCCGTAGACCAAAAATTAGTTAATGAGGCCAAATACTCCCTAAGCCTTAGATCTAATACTTCAGCTTTTCATTTTCCTCAACCTCTTGAGGAGTGTCCAGATCTTAATGGGTACTAAGAGTCTATTCAAGAATGCCTAAGGTTTGCGTTCTTACTAATCTTATTGTGCACTTTTCAAAAAAATTTTTATTTTTTATTTTTTATTTTTTTCTTTTTTATGAATGAGGTCTAGAACTTAGGTTAATTCCTTAGTTCCTTACTAATGACTATCACTTTTTCTTTCATATTTGTGCTCCTTTTATCCTTTTGTTTCTTTTCTCCTCTTATTCTCTTATTTTTTCGAAAAATTTTTAATTTTTATGGTGTTTTTGGCATATGTGAATTTTTTGTTTGAAACCTTTTCTTACACGTTTTGCACTTTCATACCCCCCCATGCCTAAGGTTTGCAATGTCCTCATTGTGATTTTAGGGGTTTTTATTTACTTAGTTCGTTCCTTAAGACAGTTGTTTTTGTGAGTGAATGGGTCGGGATGAATTTTGCGGACGATTTCTAATCTCAGATGCAAGCATCTGAGGTGGAGTCGGCTGTCTTGAAGGGTGAACCTTAAGTGCACCAAGGTGTCAGGAAAAAAAAGGTTTTAGATTTTCAGAGGGAATGACGGGCTGCCTCCCGTTAAGTGCTGAGTTTTATGCCATCGGCTGGGCGCAGTAAGCTCACGGAGAATAGGGGATGAGAGATGACTCAGCCAAATCAGTAGAAATCACATCAATGAACGGTTTGAGTCTCTGACCGTTCACGATGAAAAGTTCAGAATCGTGGCTGAGTGGACTGATTTCAATTGCTCCATTTCCAAAAACCTGTCGGACTAGATATGGTCCGACCCACTTGGATCGTAGTTTTTCCAGGAAAAGTTTAAGTCGGGCATCAAAGAGTAGGACCTTTTGACCAGGATGAAAGATCTTTCTCGAGATATGCTTGTCATGGAAGGCTTTAACCAGCTCCTTGTAGATTCGCGAGTTCTCGTACGCGTCTAGGCGTAATTCATCGATCTCGCTGATTTGGAGTTTTCTGTGAATTCCAGCCTTGGAAAGATCTAGATTACAGTTCCGTACCCAATAGGCTTTATGCTCCAATTCTACGGGAAGGTGACACGCCTTTCCGTACACCAGTCTAAAGGGAGACATACCTAATTGGGTCTTGTGGGCGGTCCTATAGGCCCACAATGCTTCCGGAAGTCAGGACGACCAGTCCTTCCTGTTAGGCCGAACAGTGACTTGCAGGATTTTCTTGATCTCCCGATTTGACAACTCAGCTAGACCATTTGTTTGGGGGTGGTAAGGAGTAGAGATTCGGTAAGACACCCCAAATTTGGCCATCAGTGACCTAAACTGAGCATTTGTAAAATGGGTCCCCCCATCAGAGATTATAGCACGGGGAATCCCGAACCTTGAGAAAATGTTTTGATGTATGAACTTAAGAACAATCTTGTGATCGCAGGTTCGGGTCGGTATGGCTTCGATCCATTTGGATACGTAGTCCACCGCAAGCAGAATGTACTCGAAACCATCCGAAACAGGAAAGGGGCCCATAAAATCAATCCCCCAAACATCGAAGATTTCGCATACGAGAATCGGCTGCAAAGGCATCATGTCGCGATGGTTCATGTTGCCCAAAGTCTGGCAACGACTGCATGCCTTGCAGTGACTGTATGCGTCCTTGACAAGTGTAGGCCAGTAGAAGCCACACTGGAAGACTTTGGATGCGGTTTTATGCCCTGAGAAATGGCCACCGCATGCCTGGTCATGGCAGAAAGAGAGGATATTGCTGATTTCCTCTTCCGGGACACATCTTCGAATAATCTAATCAGGACCTATGCGGAAAAGGTACGGATCTTCCCAAATGTAATACTTGGTATCAGAACGCAATTTATCTTTCTTGGCCTTCGGCCAATCAGACGGGGTCTGATGAGATGCCAAGTAGTTCACTATATCAGCAAACCATGGAAGTCTAGTACCAACAGTAAGCAGGTGCTCATCAGGAAAGTGTTCCGTGATGGGTCTGGAAGGGTCGATGATCTCAGAAGGAAGACGGGACAGATGGTCGGCTACCACATTCTGCCTTCCCGCCTTGTCGCGAATCTCAAGATCGAATTCTTGCAATAGCAAGATCCAATGGATTAGTCGGGGCTTCGCGTCCTTCTTGGCAAGGAGATGCCTTACAGCCGTGTAATCCGAGTAAATGATGACATGGGAACCCAGAAGATACGATCGGAATTTTTCAAGGGCAAATACTACAGCTAGCAGCTCTTTCTCCATAACCGTATAGTTACGCTGAGCTTCGTCAAGTGTCTTGCTAGCGTAGTATATAACCACGGGTTTCCCGTCAGCTTTCTGCCCCAGGACTGCTCCTACAGTGAAATCAGATGCATCGCACATGATCTCAAAGGGTTGAGACCAATCAGGGGATTGTAGGATAGGTTCCTGGGTGACTCGGTCACGCAGGTTTTCAAAGGCTAGTGTGCATTCCTTAGAGATTGGGGTACATCCTTAGAGAGAAGAGAAGTCAAGGGGCGTGCGATTTTCGAGAAATCTGGAATGAAACGACGGTAAAAACCAACGTGCCCTAAAAAAGAACGGATGTCCCTGATCGAGCCAGGCATAGGAAGGCGAGATATCAGATCCACCTTAGCTCGATCCACCTGGATGCCTTTTTCTGAAATTAGATGTCCCAGGACAATTCCCTCAGGCATCATGAAATGGCTCTTTTCCCAGGAAAGAACCAAGTTCACCTCAATGCATCGCCTGAGTATCTGGACCAAGTGTTGGAGGCAATCATCAAAAGAGTCTCCAAAGACTGAAAAGTCATCCATGAAGACTTCCAGGAAATCACCTACCATATCTGAGAATATGGCAAGCATGCACCGCTAAAAGGTAGCAGGTGCGTTGCAAAGACCGAAAGGCATCCTTCGGAAAGCGTACGTTCCGAAAGGGTAGGTGAACGTGGTCTTTTCTTGGTCCTTAGGATGGATTGCCACCTGGTTCTAACCGGAGTACCCGTCAAGAAAGCAGAAGAACCTATTTCCCGCTAGTTTCTCGAGAATTTGATCAATGAAGGGTAGTGGGAAATGATCCTTCTTCGTGGAGGAATTGAGTCGGCGGTAATCTATACAGACTCTCCACGCATTGGCTAATCGGGTAGGAATGACTTCTCCGATTTCAGTTATTATGGTGGTGAGTCCTGCCTTTTTAGGCACAACCTGAATTGGGCTCACCCAACGACTATCGGATCGGGTAGATGATCCCGGCATCTAACCACTTGATGATCTCCTTTTTCACGACCTCCTGCAGATTAGGGTTTAAACGTCTCTGCATTTCACGAGAAGGTCGTGCGCCCTCTTCTGAATAGATATGATGAATACAATAAGAGGGGCTTATTCCAGTCAAATCATCGAGAGTCCACCCGATGGCTCTGCGATGTTGCTGGAGGACAGCAATCAGACGGGATTCCTGTTCGAGATTGAGGTTGGAATTGATAATCACAGGGAGGGTCTGATTGGAACCCAAAAAGATGTATTTCAAGTAAGCAGGAAGAGGCTTTAACTCGAGGATAGGATTATCAGCAGCAGCTGGTGGTTCAGTATAGATGGGAGGTTCAAGGGTAGGAGTTACTGGGTTGTTTCTATCTGGATTCAACTCCTCCGTTTGCGGGTCAAGATCCTTCTGTGGTTGATGAGGCATAATCGAGTCATTCTGGAGGTGTGATTCATCAACCAAAATCCTAACGTCACAAATCTGTTCGATGACACCGCAATTAATTCCTTGTTGGGCCTTAAATATATCAATTTTTAAGGTTTGATCTCCAAATTTAAGCTCTATTTGGCCCTCCTCACAGCTGATATTGGCTCTAGCAGTAGCCAAGAAAGGTCTCCCTAGAATGATTGGTGTATCCCTAGGATTTTTAGGCGCATCCATATCTAAGACTATAAAGTCCACTGGGAAATAGAAATCCTGCACTCTTACAATAACATCCTCGAGAATCCCTTTTGGTGACTTTATAGATCGATCTGCTAATTGTAATGTCACCTCGGTTGGTTTTAGCTCAGATTCTTCTAGATGGTCAAGTAAGGATGTGGGTATCAGGTTTATGGATGCACCCAAGTCTAACAGAGCTCTATCAAATTGGGTATCACCTATCTTGCAGGAAATCAGGGGAGTACCAGGATCTTTTGCCTTGGGTGGGAGTCTACTGAGGATTACAGAGCTGGCTTGCTCTGACAGAACAATTGGGCTCCCGCCCTTGGTTCGCGGCTTACGCTGGGGTGTACATATATTCTTTAGAAATCGTGCGTAAGCCGGTACGTGGCGGATTGCATCCATCAAATGGATGTTTATGTGGACCTGCTCAAAGAGCTTGACCAGGTCCTCCTCAGGAGCCACGGGTTTGGTAGTCTTCTTTCCCTTGGTCAAGGCCTCGGGAAACGGGATCTTGGGTGGTTCCTCTAGGATAGGTCCAGGTTGTGGATCTGGGATAGGGGTGGGGACATCCTGGATTACTGTCCTAGGCTTGGGATCACTATCAGGCTTGGAGTGGTTTGGATTAGGTGGGTCTTGGGTTTCCTTGCCACTACGAGTTGTTACAGAATTAAGTCCTGCCTGGTTTTGATTGGGATTGGGTAAGATAGCTTGCTGCTGGTAACCTGCAAAGGAAGTGGAGGCCTCTATCCCGTCAGGTGAAGGAACAGAGGGGGCCTGATAAATCATATGGGCATGGCCCGGGTTTGGGTTCATAACACGCCGCTGGGTTGGCACGTTATTAGGATTAGGTAGAGGTTGGGAAGGAAGAGTACCTGGCTGGCGAGAGTTTGCCAACTGGGTCAATTGGTTTCGGACCTCTGTAAGTTCGTCCTTATGTTGTTTTTGGATAGTCGCATTCGTTCTTTGAATGTCATCCAAGGTCTGAAGGATAAGGGACATTTGATCTTGATTTGGCCCAGATGGGTAAGTAGGGTTGGGCCGAGGCTGAGGTGGCTGGTAAGGACGAGGAGGTTGTGGGCGGGGTTGGAAGGATGGTCTTTGGGTTTGGGAATTTCCCGCCCACTGAAAGTTAGGATGGTTTCGCCATCCAGGATTATAGGTGTTGGAGAACGGGTCGTTCTGGATGGCGTTGAGGTCCTCGCAGGTCTGAGGAACCTCCAGAGGGTTAGAGAAAGAAGGAATGGAATTCCCCTGGCAAGTGTAGAAGGAATCGGAAGGACCCCCGGGCAAAGATTCGGATGATGGGTCCATCCTAGGAGAAGATCGATGGAGAATGTTTTGCACAGTTTCCCTTGTGGAAGGAGGCTGTGCGAAAGGGTTATGCGCAGAGGTGGCTTGCTGCAGATGCTGAGTCAGCTCATCCACCTTCTTTTCGATAATCGAGACCTTGTCCAATCGACTGGCCATTAACTCCAAGTCGACTGATGCGGACAGGCCCTGCGTCTCGTGTGCTCCCCTGAGATTCGTCGCTGCACGGGTATTCGTCCTGTCGAATAATCCCATGGAGTCATTGTTGATGGAGTTCTCGCACATGTTTTCGAGAATCTCCCACACGGTGTCTTCATGTTGACCCATGATATTTCCTCCGCAGGTTGCATTGACGAAAAGACGGATGTCCTCACGGAGTCCCTGGTAAAAAGATTGGACATGTTCCCATTTAGGAACTCCGCGAAGGGGGCACTTTCTCATGAGATCCTGAAAACGATCCCATGCCTCATGGAGAGGTTCCCCTGTTTGTTGGGTGAAATGTGTAATCTGATGGCGCAAGGCGTTGGTCCGTCCAACAGGGAAGAACTTTTTCAGGAACTCGGACTGAAGTTCTTCCCAATTGTTGATCGGCCGAGTCTGAGTTTGATACCAATGGGCGGCCTTGTCCATAAGAGAAAAGGAGAACATCTTCATGAGAAGAATATCCCGATTTTGCGCGTCTGACCCAAAAGTTTGGGCCAGATGCTTCAGCTGTTTGATGTGCTGGAAGGGATCTTCAGAATTAAGCCCATGGAATTTAGGTATAGCGTGAATCATATTGGGCTTTAATTTAGAGTCAGGTCCCGCAGTCGGGATTTTGACTCGAGGCTCGATGGCCACCACAACAGGATTATAATGGTCTCGCATCATGGGACGCTGCGGTGGGTGCACAAAGTTTTGGAAGAGGTCGTTGAGTCGCTGGAGCTGGTGCTCCAGATTGTTTTCTTCCTCAACTGGCTGAGCCATGATAGAAGAAGAGTTTGATTCGGAATCGGAAGAGAGAATGATGGGGTTAGGTTGCTGCTCAAACACGGGAGTTAAGGCTGGGCCTTGACGAGAGTGAAATTTTAAAGGAGATCTTAAGGGTGGTCCTAAGGATCTCCTACCGTTCATGCACTGTTGGAGTGGAAGAGGTTAGAAGGTGCTGGACCCAATCGAGACACCCAAAAATGTGTTGGGTGACTATAGAGGTGTGGGGCAGATGGACCCCTTGATCAGAAAGATCGTCCACCTGAGAATTACCTGGGCAGCCAGAGAGGGTGAGTCCCGCGAAAACCCCTACACGGTAGAGCGTCCCCACGGGTTACAGGGTTTCCCCCACCCGACCTCTCTTGTCACTGCGGTTCCAGATAGACCAGAATGGGGATCTTGACCTCTTAAGTCTACCACTTTTAATTCAAGAGGGTGCTTAGGTTTCACTTGAACTTTAGGCTTTTTTTAGTGCAAAGAGTGACCTAAGTCGAAGGTTAGTTGACCCAAGTGGTCGACTTTACCTGTTAGTTTTGCTTATTAGGTCTTGTCTTTTCGGGTTCAAGTGTTTAGAGAGCCAATCTTATTTTAGGGTTTCTTTGGATAGGTATTTTCAGACAATGGCTTGGGCACACTTCTTTTAGGGTTTCTCAGTTCTTGCTTAAAAGTGTGTCTCTAAATCCCTAATGTTGAATCTTATGTTGGCTCTATTTGGTCCAGTTAGTTCTTTGTTGGGTACTTAGGGCTCAAGCAAGAATGTGTTAGCCCTTAAATACCCTTAATAGTGTGCAGGAATAATGGGTTGAAAACATGCAACTTTTTATGGTTTACTAAGTATAGAAGACAGGTTAGCCCTATATTACTTGTTCTTTTCTTTTCTTCCTCTTTAAAATTTAGGGGTTGAGAGGATAGAAAATTACCTGTCCTCGGAGTGGTTGCTTGTCTTCTTGATTTCCTGTAGCTGCACAAAAGAGGAGAGATTATTAGAAATTTAACAACAGGAATTTAATTACCTCTAGAATAGCCGTTGCTCCCCGGCAACGGCGCCAAAGTGACGACGGCGTTGTGACTAGCTTTTGTTGTAGAAATTACGTTGTAGTACAGCTAGTTATTGCCATCATTACAGATATATTTTTTTTACTCGAAAAATAAAAGAGTTCCCGAGGTCGAACTTAGGGAGCAAGTCGTATTCTAAGAGGTACAAAGTTTCTATTACAAAAAAGAAAGAGAGAGAGAGAGAGGGAGGGGAAAATTTTGCTTCTTCTTCTTCTCTTCTTTCTTCTTCTTGTCTTTTTGGTTGTTCTTCACCTGTGCTTTCTTCTCTTCTCTTTCTTTTTCTTCTTGGTCTTCCTTCTTGCTCTTTAGATCTTCTTTTTCTTCTTTGTCCTCGTGTTCTTCTTTTCTTCTTGCTTCTCTGCTTCTTGTCTTCTCTTCCTGTTCTGTAGCTGCTAAGTGCTCGCTGCTTTCCTCTTCTTTTTTTTTTTTCTTGGTTGCGGTTCTGTCCTTCTTTTCTTCTTCTTCTTCTTTGTCTTCAGGACGTCGTCTGATTTTTCAATCAGACGACTTAAACTGCTGCTGCTACAGTGTGTCTCCTCCTTCTTCACCTGTGCCTGCACACTCACGGTTTAAGTCAGAGGGCAAAACCTACTCTACCCTCCCCCCATGTAACGACCCGGTTCCCGAATCCCTACGAGACACGAGAATCGGACCGACTCGACTAATCCCAAGACCTAGTCGTCCAACGAGGAAGTAACCAAAAGACAGTAAAATAAACCACATTCAGCATGAATATAACTAACAGTAAGAAAGTACAGCAGTAAGGAAAGAAACTACTACAGTAGGTACCACCACAATAGTAAAACGGCATTTATCATATAACAAGAACTGCAGGTAAAGAAGGTACAACGGAAACAAAAACTACTCACTAGAACAGAAACAAAAGGGGTACAAAAAGGCTGTGGTAACTCTACTGGACCCTACTCGGCCCAGCGTCCTCTGCAGCCGCCGACCCTGGCTGCTCAACACCTGGTCCTGAAAAAGGTAACGAGTATAACACGTCAGCAAAACGCTGAGTAGAGTGGCAAACTAACTAAAGGCAACAGTAGAGTGTACAGTAGCTGTTATGTTCTATTACTTCCTTTATTCACATCTTTCAATTTTTCTCACTATTTCATTTATTTCTCAGGTCTTTTACTTGATCTCGAATGTCCTCGTGGGAACGATCTTGATTGCAGTCTTTTCCAAAAGTAGAAGTAGCACGTGGTGCTCTCCTGGCCGGGAGAGTCCCCCGTGGTGATCCTACCCTCAGTCAACCACCCCAAGGTCACTGACAGACGTAACGGTGACTACGGCACGCGCGATAAACGCACAGGTAGCTAGCCCGCACTGGCATGCGGTCAGTCGTTTCCGTTAACGGGTGCGCCCAAAGCACAGCACGGAACCAGGGCAGAGCCCTCTCAGTAACAGGGGTCCAACCCCTCCACAGTAACCAAACCGGGGCCTTGCCCCTCCACAGTCCGCGCACCCTCGCCTGACTACCCTGGTTTGCCCTAGTGGGCCTAACAAGTCGGTGAAGGAGGCTAGCAGAACCCCGGGGCCCGTGGGGTAGCTAGTACTCTCCTAACACTACTAGCTCTCCTCGGTACTACGTACACGAGGGCCAACAAGTCGGTACAGAGCGGCCAATCCTAACCCCGGGTCCCTGGGGCGGCTGGTCCAACTCTGCACTAAACAGGTACAGGTACTTCCCTTGGTACTGCGTACCCAAGAGACAATACAAACTACATCTCAGTTCCATTCCTTTTTCTTTCCAGGAGTTCCACTCCTAATTCCCCGTAGGGTTCCAGCTCTTTATCTCAGAACATCATATGTTTCACTTTCCAGATTCACGTTCTCAAAATCCATGATCTCAAACATGTTTCTTTATTCATAACAGGCAACTGTTAATTCAAATTACAGGCAGCTTTATATTCCTTTCCATTCTTCCAAGACTGCAGTATTATACATTCCACTAGTTTTTCCATCCTAAGATTCATGCCACATCCTAGGATCTAGCATACAACTAGTTTTCCAGCCCTAGGATTCATGCATCACCTAGGAGCTATCATTCCATACATTTCTCATTCCTAGGATTCATGCAATGTCCTAGATTCTAGTTATGGTTTCATACTTTAACGGATTTTATTAATAACTTAAGCCACTCTACCAGGTACAACGGGAGTAATGGGGGCGTGATCGGGAATCCCGCGCGCCTCCGCGACTCTCAAGACTGCAACCGAACGAGGTCCTATCACAAGGATCAAACACAAGGAGTGTCTCAAAACAGTGTATAGCTACTGTAGACGAGTAGAGGAATTAATTCTGAAAAGAACGCAACTTGAATCGCGGAAAACGGAGCCCGAACGGGCCGTAAACGGGTCGAAAAAGATGATACTGTGCAAAATCAGACGTCTGGAACTCCCTCCAGACGTCTTAAACGGTGGATCAGAGAATTTACCTGTTCAGCGTGGTTTCCCAGACGTCCAGAAGTCTGCAGGGACGTCTGCCTAGATCCCAGACGTCCGATGGTCACTCAGGACGTCTGGAGGTCACTCCCGCCGTCTGGTACAACTTACAGATGTCTGATTCGCAAAGGATGGCGAATCAGCGAACCTGCGCACAGCCAACCCCCTCCCTCAGTACGGTCAGTCGACAAGAAGGAAGAAGAAGGCGGAAACTCACCTTTCAGACGTCTGTATGATCTTACAGACGTCGACCTTGCCGTCTGGATATAAATCAAGACGTCTGATTCTGGAAATTTTTCCAGAATCAGGGCCCTGCTCGGCCTCCGCTCGCGACGCCGCCCGCGTCGAACCTCGTGCGTCTGCTGCTCAGCCCGCAGCAGGTCCCTCTCCGCGTCGCTCCGCGCCCCCTGCGCCCTCCGCCAGCCGGCCAAGCCGCTCCGGCGAGCTCGCCCCCACGGCAGAGCTCCGCCCTCGCACGCCGCACCTCCGTGCTCACTGCGGCCGCCGCTGCCGCCCTCGCGTCCGCTCGCTCTCGCGCACAGGAAGGAGAAGAAGAAGAAGGCGGTGGAGACGGGAGGGGAGGCGCGCCCCTTTTTAAGGCCGCGCGAGGAGAGAGAAGGTGGTCGCAGCGCGCCTGCAGTCGCAGAGAGAGAGAGAGAGAGGAATCGCAGGTCTGCGCGCACAGGCGCGCAGACGAATCTCCCGTGCGAACATAACTGTTCTCCAGACGTCTGGAAACGATCCCGGGCGTCTGGTCAGACGTCTGGATGTGATCCCAGACGTCTGGGCCACCTCCCAGACGTCTTAAAAGGCGTCTGGGGCACGCGTTCGTTACAATATAACAAACTCAAAGGAAGTTTCGTCCCCGAAACTTGCGCCAACTAGGGTGCGGGAAAAAGATGTCCAACTAACCATAACAAACTCAAAGAGGACCGAAGCCGGTCCGAAAAGACGTACCCGCGAAAAGCTCCGGGTACCGCTCCCGCATTGCCGCCTCAGGCTCCCAGGTAGCCTCCTCGTACCGCTGGCTCCTCCACAAAACCTTTACCAGGGGTACTTGCTTTCGTCTCAACCTGCGGACGACTCGGTCTAGGATCTGCACTGGCCGCTCGGGGTAGGTCAGGTCGTCGCTCACCTCGACGCTCTCGTGACTCAGTACGTGACTGGAATCGGCTACGTACTTCCTGAGGTTGGACACGTGGAACACATCATGTACACCAGAAAGCTGCGGGGGAAGGGCAAGCCTGTAAGCAACGGGTCCAACCCGCTCCAGGACCTCAAAGGGCCCCACAAACCTCGGCGCGAGCTTCCCTCTCACCCCAAACCGCTGTAAGCCCTTCATGGGCGAAACACGAAGGAAGACGTGGTCCCCAACCTCGAACTGCACCTCTCTGCGTCTGCGATCCGCGTAGCTCTTCTGTCTGCTCCTGACAGTGCGGAGTCGTCTGTGGATCTGCTTAACTACCTCCTGACTCTGCCGGATCAACCTGGGGCCAACCTCCCACTTGGTCCCCACCTCAACCCAACTCAAGGGTGCCGTGCATTTCCGTCCGTACAGAGCCTCGTAGGGAGCCATGCCGATGCTCGAGTGATAACTGTTGTTGTATGCAAACTCCGCCAGGGGCAGGTGCTCCTCCCAAGAGCCCCTCCAGTCTAGTACACAGGCACGCAAAAGGTCCTCAAGTGTCTGTATCGTGCGTTCCGACTGTCCGTCCGTCTGGGGGGGGTAAGCCGTGCTAAACCTCAACCTCGTCCCCAAAGCCTGCTGAAACTCAGCCCAAAATTGGGACGTAAAGCGGGTATCCCGGTCGGATACGATCTCCCGCGGAACTCCGTGTAGTCGCACCACATCACGGATATACCTCTCTGCCAACTGTGCCGGTCCCAAAGTGACTCGGATCGGCAAGAATCGTGCCGTCTTCGTCAATCTATCCACTATTACCCAGACTGCGTCGTGTCCTCGCTGGGTAACAGGTAAGCCCACCACCAAGTCCATGGTGATGCTCTCCCACTTCCACTCTGGCACTGGAAGCGGCTGAAGCGGCCCTGCAGGCCTCTGATGCTCGGCTTTCACCTACTGGCACACTAAGCACTGCTGCACGAACTCACCCACATCCTGCTTCATCCCTCTCCACCAGAACTCGCGTCTCAAGTCATGGTACATTTTCGTGTTTCCGGGGTGTATGGTGAATCTGGAACCGTGTGCCTCAGTCAGGAGCTCTCTCAACAGCTCCTCGTCTCTGGGGACGCACAACCGTCCCCTCAAGCGTAACACCTGGTCTGTGAAAGAGAAGTCCCCTGGGTCCCCTGATAGTACTCTGTCACGCAAAGACTGCAAGTACGGATCGGCCATCTGTCCCGTGATGATGCGGTCTATCAACTCTGGCTTGGTCTGCCGTGTCACCGTCACTGCCCCACAGTACCCTCGTAACTCTAGAGGTCGCCAACTGCCCACCTCCTCCAAAGGCTCCAACTCTGTAACTGTAGACTGGCCAAGAGTGCGGGCGCCTTACGGCTCAAGGCGTCAGCCACCACATTGGCCTTTCCCGGGTGGTAGGAGATGCTGCAGTCGTAGTCCTTCAGGAGCTCCAACCAACGTCTCTGTCTCATGTTGAGCTCCTTCTGGTCAAAAAGATATCTGAGGCTCTTGTGATCTGTAAAAATCTCGAAGGTCTCACCGTACAAGTAGTGCCTTTATGTCTTCAGCGCGAAGACAACAGCTGCCAACTCTAGATCGTGGGTAGGGTAGGTATGCTCATGGGGCTTCAGTTGCCGCGAAGCGTAAGCGACCACGTGACCCCTCTGCATGAGCACACCTCCTAACCCCTGCAAGGAAGCGTCCGTGTACACAACGAACCCGCCACTACTGTCAGGGATGGTGAGCACGGGAGCCGAGGTCAACCTCTCCTTCAGTTCCAGAAAACACGCCTCACAGGCGTCTGTCCAAGCGAAAGGCACATCCTTCCGGGTCAACTGTGTCATAGGACGCGCAATTTGTGAAAATCCTCTGATGAACCGTCTGTAGTAACCTGCCAGTCCCAGGAAACTGCGAATCTCAGTGACTGAACGCGGTCTCTCCCACCTGAGCACTGCCTCGACCTTGGCGGGGTCCACCGCCAGGCCGTCTCCAGAGATCACATGACCCAAAAAGGTCACCTCCCTCAACCAGAACTCGCACTTGCTGTATTTGGCGTACAGCCTGCGTCGTCTCAGAGTGTCCAGAACCATCCGCAAGTGTTGTCTGTGCTGCGTCCGATCTCTAGAATAGATGAGTACATCATCTATGAAAACCACCACAAACTGGTCCAAGCTAACTGCGAAACTGGCTGCGACAAACGAGTGCGTAGCGCCAGAATCGAAAAGCGTGTAAACGAGTCTGCCAGAAACTGAAACCATACCTGCTACCACGGATCCCGATGCTCTGGCGTCCCTGTGTGTTAGGGCGTTGATACGCCCCTCAGCTCTAGGTGCGGATGAAGCAGCCACACTCTGCGTCGGACGGGTAGGTGCTGGCCGATACCCTCCTCGCGACTGCCGTCCTCCTCCTCGTGCCTGGGGACCGCGGCCTCCTGCACGCCCTACAGTGCTCTGCACGGGAAGTATCTGCTGACCTCCTGCCCTAGATGGGCAGTCCCTCCTGACGTGGCCCGGCTGGCCACACTGGTAGCAGAGGGGAAACCGACTCCCGCCCTCAGTGAGTCCCTGCTGTCGGCTAGGCGGGGGTCCGGTGCTGGCGACTGGCCCCTGTCGAGGGCCCCCAAAGGCCACTGATGGCCCTGCACAACGTGACGGCTCTCCTGCGGACGTCACGTGTCTCCGTTGAGTTCTCCTAACACGCCTGGTGTGGCGGCGGAAATCCCGTTCCACCACTAACTCCCCTGTCGTACGCTCGGAAGGGGGAGGGGGTGGCGACGTGGGTGGAAGCTGAAATTCTTCTCGAACCACCTCTCGAATCAGTTGGATGAGGTCCCGAGACGGTATACTCAGGAGAAGAGGAGGGGTTGTATGTATTCCAAGCCCGACACATCTGTCCCCCGGGCCCTGACCTCGGCCGCGCCTGCGGCCCACCCTCCTAGCTCCACGACGCGGCATCTCCTACAATGGAGACGCGAAACAAAACGGAAACGTCAAAACAGACGGTACCTAACAAAACTTCTAAGAGCTCATGTCAAGAGATATGTTGTGGTGGCTACTCTAGCTATAAACATGTGAATTGGTTATTTTCCAGTCAGTTGATTCACTTCTCGGGACGACCTTGCTCTGATACCATCTTGTAACGACCCGGTTCCCGAGTCCCTACGAGACATGAGAACTGGACCGACTCGACTAATCCCAAGACCTAGTCGTCCAACGAGGAAGTAACCAAAAGACAGTAAAATAAACCACATTCAGCATGAATATAACTAACAGTAAGAAAGTACAGCAGTAAGGAAAGAAACTACTACAGTAGGTACCACCACAATAGTAAAACGGCATTTATCATATAACAAGAACTGCAGGTAAAGAAGGTACAGCGGAAACAAAAACTACTCACTAGAACAGAAACAAAAGGGGTACAAAAAGGCTGTGGTAACTCTACTGGACCCTACTCGGCCCAGCGTCCTCTGCAGCCGCCGACCCTGGCTGCTCAACACCTGGTCCTGAAAAAGGTAACGAGTGTAACACGTCAGCAAAACGCTGAGTAGAGTGGCAAACTAACTAAAGGCAACAGTAGAGTGTACAGTAGCTGTTATGTTCTATTACTTCCTTTATTCACATCTTTCAATTTTTCTCACTATTTCATTTATTTCTCAGGTCTTTTACTTGATCTCGAATGTCCTCGTGGGAACGATCTTGATTGCAGTCTTTTCCAAAAGTAGAAGTAGCACGTGGTGCTCTCCTGGACGGGAGAGTCCCCCGTGGTGATCCTACCCTCAGTCAACCACCCCAAGGTCACTGACAGACGTAACGGTGACTACGGCACGCGCGATAAACGCACAGGTAGCTAGCCCGCACTGGCACGCGGTCAGTCGTTTCCGTTAACGGGTGCGCCCAAAGCACAGCACGGAACCAGGGCAGAGCCCTCTCAGTAACAAGGGTCCAACCCCTCCACAGTAACCAAACCGGGGCCTTGCCCCTCCACAGTCCGCGCACCCTCGCCTGACTACCCTGGTTTGCCCTAGTGGGCCTAACAAGTCGGTGAAGGAGGCTAGCAGAACCCCGGGGCCCGTGGGGTAGCTAGTACTCTCCTAACACTACTAGCTCTCCTCGGTACTACGTACACGAGGGCCAACAAGTCGGTACAGAGCGGCCAATCCTAACCTCGGGTCCCTGGGGCGGCTGGCCCCACTCTGCACTAAACAGGTACAGGTACTTCCCTTGGTACTGCGTACCCAAGAGACAATACAAACTACATCTCAGTTCCATTCCTTTTTCTTTCCAGGAGTTCCACTCCTAATTCCCCGTAGGGTTCCAGCTCTTTATCTCAGAACATCATATGTTTCACTTTCCAGATTCACGTTCTCAAAATCCATGATCTCAAACATGTTTCTTTATTCATAACAGGCAACTGTTAATTCAAATTACAGGCAGCTTTATATTCCTTTCCATTCTTCCAAGACTGCAGTATTATACATTCCACTAGTTTTTCCATCCTAAGATTCATGCCACATCCTAGGATCTAGCATACAACTAGTTTTCCAGCCCTAGGATTCATGCATCACCTAGGAGCTATCATTCCATACATTTCTCATTCCTAGGATTCATGCAATGTCCTAGATTCTAGTTATGGTTTCATACTTTAACGGATTTTATTAATAACTTAAGCCACTCTACCAGGTACAACGGGAGTAATGGGGGCGTGATCGGGAATCCCGCGCGCCTCCGCGACTCTCAAGACTGCAACCGAACGAGGTCCTATCACAAGGATCAAACACAAGGAGTGTCTCAAAACAGTGTATAGCTACTGTAGACGAGTAGAGGAATTAATTCTGAAAAGAACGCAACTTGAATCGCGGAAAACGGAGCCCGAACGGGCCGTAAACGGGTCGAAAAAGATGATACTGTGCAAAATCAGACGTCTGGAACTCCCTCCAGACGTCTTAAACGGTGGATCAGAGAATTTACCTGTTCAGCGTGGTTTCCCAGACGTCTAGAAGTCTGCAGGGACGTCTGCCTAGATCCCAGACGTCCGATGGTCACTCAGGACGTCTGGAGGTCACTCCCGCCGTCTGGTACAACTTACAGACGTCTGATTCGCAAAGGATGGCGAATCAGCGAACCTGCGCACAGCCAACCCCCTCCCTCAGTACGGTCAGTCGACAAGAAGGAAGAAGAAGGCGGAAACTCACCTTTCAGACGTCTGTATGATCTTACAGACGTCGACCTTGCCGTCTGGATATAAATCAAGACGTCTGATTCTGGAAATTTTTCCAGAATCAGGGCCCTGCTCGGCCTCCGCTCGCGACGCCGCCCGCGTCGAACCTTGCGCGTCTGCTGGTCAGCCCGCAGCAGGTCCCTCTCCGCGTCGCTCCGCGCCCCCTGCGCCCTCCGCCAGCCGGCCAAGCCGCTCCGGCGAGCTCGCCCCTACGGCAGAGCTCCGCCCTCGCACGCCGCACCTCCGTGCTCACTGCGGCCGCCGCTGCCGCCCTCGCGTCCGCTCGCTCTCGCGCACAGGAAGGAGAAGAAGAAGAAGGCGGTGGAGACGGGAGGGGAGGCGCGCCCCTTTTTAAGGCCACGCGAGGAGAGAGAAGGTGGTCGCAGCGCGCCTGCAGCCGCAGAGAGAGAGAGAGGAATCGCAGGTCTGCGCGCACAGGCGCGCAGACGAATCTCCCGTGCGAACATAACTGTTCTCCAGACGTCTGGAAACGATCCCGGACGTCTGGTCAGACGTCTGGATGTGATCCCAGACGTCTAGTCAGACGTCTGGGCCACCTCCCAGACGTCTGGTCAGACGTCTGGGCCACCTCCCAGACGTCTTAAAAGGCGTCTGGGGCACGCGTTCGTTACAATATAACAAACTCAAAGGAAGTTTCGTCCCCGAAACTTGCGCCAACTAGGGTGCGGGAAAAAGATGTCCAACTAACCATAACAAACTCAAAGAGGACCGAAGCCGGTCCGAAAAGACGTACCCGCGAAAAGCTCCGGGTACCGCTCCCGCATTGCCGACTCAGGCTCCCAGGTAGCCTCCTCGTACCGCTGGCTCCTCCACAAAACCTTTACCAGGGGTACTTGCTTTCATCTCAACCTGCGGACGACTCGGTCTAGGATCTGCACTGGCCGCTCGGGGTAGGTCAGGTCGTCGCTCACCTCGACGCTCTCGTGACTCAGTACGTGACTGGAATCGGCTACGTACTTCCTGAGGTTGGACACGTGGAACACATCATGTACACCAGAAAGCTGCGGGGGAAGGGCAAGCCTGTAAGCAACGGGTCCAACCCGCTCCAGGACCTCAAAGGGCCCCACAAACCTCGGCGCGAGCTTCCCTCTCACCCCAAACCGCTGTAAGCCCTTCATGGGCGAAACACGAAGGAAGACGTGGTCCCCAACCTCGAACTGCACCTCTCTGCGTCTGCGATCCGCGTAGCTCTTCTGTCTGCTCCTGACAGTGCGGAGTCGTCTGTGGATCTGCTTAACTACCTCCTGACTCTGCCGGATCAACCTGGGGCCAACCTCCCACTTGGTCCCCACCTCAACCCAACTCAAGGGTGCCGTGCATTTCCGTCCGTACAGAGCCTCGTAGGGAGCCATGCCGATGCTCGAGTGATAACTGTTGTTGTATGCAAACTCCGCCAGGGGCAGGTGCTCCTCCCAAGAGCCCCTCCAGTCTAGTACACAGGCACGCAAAAGGTCCTCAAGTGTCTGTATCGTACGTTCTGATTGTCCGTCCGTCTGGGGGGGGTAAGCCGTGCTAAACCTCAACCTCGTCCCCAAAGCCTGCTGAAACTCAGCCCAAAACTGGGACGTAAAGCGGGTATCCCGGTCGGATACGATCTCCTGCTAAGCTGGACGAGGAGGGGTTGGCGCAGGCGACAGTCGTATCGACTGTCGCCGGAGAAGAAATTGCCCAGAGGAAGGGGCGGCGGCGAGGAGAGGGCCGGAGAGGCGCCAGCTGGGTGCGGCGTGGCGCGGAAAGATCGAGGGAAGGTAACCCTGCTGCTGGTAGTGCGGTAGGGCGACGAGGAGGAGGAGGAGAAGCCGCCGGAGCAAGGGTGCGTCTGTTGGAGTGGGAAGAGAGAAAGTGAGGGGGTATCTCCGTCAGATCCGAGCTGGGAAGAACGGCGGAGCGACGGGGGTATTTATAGGGGCAGAATCAGAGAGGAGGGCAGAGGGAGACGACGTGTATCCCTCGCCGGAGGACGCCGGAGGAAGGAGACCCATACCGTCCATGTGTTCGCACGGGCGGTATGGGCGGTCGCAGCACTCAGGGGGGTGCTCCTGCTGTGGCTGACGACGCAGGGCACCCCCATTTGACTTGGCAGGCCCCCTCCCTTACCCTGTGCGGCGCCATGCTCCGCGCAAGGTCGCCGGAGCATGGTGCTGCTCAGGTTTTGCAGGAGGGACCTAAACGCAAAGAAGGAAGGAGAGTTAGGGGTTAAAATGTGAGGGTTCAAAAGTTGAGGGCCAGAAAGTAAATGTATGAGGACCAAAGTGTAAAGTTGGTCAAGAAGGTTTCTTCTTAGGCTCGAGTTTTTATACATGACTAATTAGGACCTAAGGATTCTGATGGTAAATTTTATTTCTAGATTAAACCTTGTTTGACAGGTCAATTTACGTAAAAACCCAAATTAAGTTGTTAATTAGGCATGGTTCTCAATGTAGGTCAAAATGGATTCCTAAGGCCAAATTGAAGGTTCTAAACCCTAGAGATTATTTTTCTATGAATTTTAGAGTGTTTATTCTATTTTTACTTTGCCTCGAACCTCGTGTATTTAAGTGGGTTTGTTTTTAGGGTTACAGGATGTCATTTAATTCTTCGGAGTTGCTGTAGCCCTTGTTAAGTCATTTCATCCCACTTTTCTTCTTATTAGGTTGTTTTGACCTATGTTTGGACCCTTAGTTACCCTGTTTTCAGATTGGATTGGTGAAATTGCATTTTTACCCCTCAGTTTATGTTTTCTTTGCAAACTCAGAATCTCTCTGAGCCAAGCCTTTCTAAGGTTATGTAGGAGCTTTTAGTCTCTGTATTAGGTCAAAATGAGCTAGTTATGGCTTATGATGAGGTTCTCATCAGGAGTGTAGTTGAGATGTTGGCGAGGTCGGTGTTGAAGATGGTGGCCGATGGTGGTGGTTGTGCGTGTGAGGCCGTTGATGGGGTTTGGGTTCCCTTCGAGGATGATGGTGAATAGTGCACGACAGAGAAGAAGAAGAGGAAGAGGTCGGGTGTCTCCGACTTGCGATGGGCACACGTGGTTGATGCGCGAGGGTAGGCAAGCATTGGCTAGGCACGATGGATGACACGGTTGGCAGGGGGTGTGCGGCGCAAGTGGGCACTGGCGTTTAAGGCAGAGGGAGGTGGTTTTGCTCCTACGTTCTATGTTTAAGGAAGGAAGGGTGGCATGCAGTTCTGATCGTGAAAGAGAAGAGATGGAAGCACGGGCGGTGCTCCTTCCTATTATGTGTGGGTGTGTGCAGAGGAGGATCGCAGTTGGTGGCACATAGTGGTGGAAGTGTGGAGGCGATCTTTGTCAACGAGAGACGAAGGTGCGGTGGTGCTATTGAATGGTGGCTCGTGGTGGTGTTATTGGGTTCCTCTCTGCTGAGGGAGAAGATGGTTCTCTGTTGGGTGCCCGTGGGGGAGGAGATGATCCCCTGTGGTTGCTCTTCATGCTTGTTATAAACAAAGAGAGAGAATCAGAGAGAGAATAATCGTGATTTCATGTGACCAAAAAAAGAAAGAGAGAGGTTTGAGGGAAAATAGAAAAGGAAGGGGATGCAATTAATTGAGAGATATATAAGGATGCACTCTAAAATTGATTCCCTTGCTATTATTGCTAAAACAAAATCCTAACATTGCTATGACATCTCAAATTGAGATTTGATGTGATGCACTTACCTCTAAAATAAACAATTAATCCCTTCATTAAAGACTAATGCAATTAATACATAAAATGATAAATCTAAAGCTCATATAATTTTGTTAATATCATGTATGCTTTAAATTAATCTTTTATTCCAATAATAATATTCTTAGACTCTAATTTAATTCACTAAAGTGGACCTATCACCCCTCACTCCCCTATCGCCACTCACCATTCACCCCTCTCTCTTTGTTCTTGTTTTTTGCCACTTTCCTATCTATGTTGGTCTTCTCGCATGGTCGTGCCCGACTTGATAGTTCGGGTTGCACGATCGACTTTCACCATGGTGATGTGATCTCTCTCTCTTCTCCAGTTGCTAGCTTTTAGTCGATTAATGCGATAGACACCTCTGATATGAGTTGTCGGAGTTTACGAACTTTTACTTCATCCACCTCGCTTCGCCTCTTCTGTCCACAACTTTTATATTCTTTTATCTTTGTTTTTACTCACTTGTGATTTCTCGTCTCGGGTATGTTAGAAGTTAGGCTAAATACGATCATGTTTCTTTCTTATTTATGTCAACTGATTTGCCTCATCTTACGTAGATCATCGACATTGTTTCGATGGCATAAATCGTTATCAAAATGTGGATTGCATCTAAGAAATAGTATAAAACAAGCATCTGTTTGTCATGTATCTTTGTATTTACCTTTGATGCGACAAGTTATTCTCTTTTGAGGAAACTTTGTAATATATATTTTCATCTTGAGAAAGTAACATGTTTAATGTATTCTGCTCATTTTCATTATCAAAAATTATCTTCCGAGGAAAGAAAACAAAAAAAAAAGTAGAAGAACAAGAGATAACAATCACTCCCCTTCCCCAACGGAACAGAAAACCGGCCCCCCAAAACAACCAAATACATAAAAAAAAAAAAAAACAAACAAACCAAAAAAAAAGCAACTAATCCCCTCCAAAACCTCCCCACTTATCTGGAACCAAAAATACGAATCGGCCCTCCCGCAAGAAAAATGCGTCGGTAAAATATTTTATTAAAAAAAATATTGTCCCCCTCCCCCGTGCCATACCCGAGCCTCCTTCCGAGCCTCACCCACGCCCGAACCGAAGCTCCCCTTCTCCCTTCGCCTATTCGTTGAAATGCTCGCCCCTCCCCTTCGCCGATGGCCACTTTATCTTCTCATACTCACCGAAAGGAAGAAAGAAAGATAGAAATTATAGAGAGAGAGTCCCCGTCGCAACCCGAAATCTCGGAGGCGCTCCGGAAGCCGAAAGCCACTCGCCGAGACCTAACCCTAGAGGTCGCCCCCGGCATCGCGCGGGTGGAGAGATCCACCCCCACCCCTCCTCCAAACCCTAATCGCCGCACCAATCGCCATTGCCGCAGCAGGAATTGCCGCCCAATCCCGGTAGGTCGTTCCCCCTTACCCTCCTCTCTCATCGCTTTCGTCGCGTTCGGGGTGGTGCCGAATCGCGGGTGGAACGGGGAGTTTCTAGGGATCCCTTGGGTCTAATTTGGCCGATTTGGGCGCCCTTAGGGTGGGTAGGGAAGGTTCGAGTGGGGCGAATCGCGTGGGGGTGTGGTTGGTGTTACTGTTGTGTAGCTGGTGTTTGGGGCTTCGGCCCGGATCGCTTGTGGCGGATTGGCTTGGTTTGGTGTGTGGGAGGGGGCGGGGGCATTCTGTGAAAAAAATGGAGCTTTTTGTTAGTTGCTGGATGCTTGTGTTGTTGTGGTGGTGGTGGTGGTGAATTAGCCTTTGGTTATGAGTTGGGTACTCGCATGCGCTTCTCATTTAGGGGATGGAATTTGGATGTGCGTAGTATTGGGGTGGTGCAAGGGAATACGGATAGTACACGGTAATGGTTTTATGTGAGATAGAAGAAGCCTCTAGAGGTAAAGGGGATGAGATTTGCGAGTTTTTCCCTCGCAGATTCTGCATTGCTCTCATGGCTAGTTGCAACGGAGATCACCGTGCTATTCTACTGTTTAGCGAATGTGTTTTATGTATTCTTCATTGACATTGGAACGGGTTGGATATGGTGAAATTGTGGGAATGGAAAAGGGCTTTGCTGGGAGTGTGGCTTAGTGGATTTAGGGTTCTCTGTTGCTTATTGACATGTGCATGGTTTTTCGATGTTGTCGGGAGGGATACAGCTGTATGTTTTGATTTGGGTTCCTGCGTTTACTGAATGGGAAGTGGGGTTGGTGGGCGTTCCATGCCAGGTTGGTGATGGGAAACTTTGGGACACTGGGTGTGTGTTATTGGCTTTGGATATTATTATCTTTGAAAACCCAGATTTTTTCATCCATGAAAACCCACTTAATTAGCAGTATATGGAGGTGAACATTCATGAGTTCACCTACAGTGCAGAATTCTCCTTGCAAATATGCCTTTATGACCCCTGGTTGAAACTTGAATCATCATGTGATTTTTCATTTTCATAGGGAATTCTATATACGACAGAGATATCCTCATCTGAGCCCAGTAGATGTCGGCTCATTTAACATATGGAAACCCCTTGATGTTTCTTAAATTTGACATAATAAAGTATGTGAACGCATGGGGCTGTAACTAGAAAGTATTGAATCACAAAGGTTAAATCGAATTAAGATTTCGATGTCTAATTCTAAGAAATTCATTTACAGATCAAAACTGATGGATGCTCATTCATCTAGAATTCAATCCATTCTAATGCATCCAGAAGTCACAACTGAAACCCTGGCTGGCAGTACACTCCACAATTGAGATTCCCTGTGGCAGGTTTGATGGGCAAGTGTTAATGCATGCCTTACAGATTTGACCTGAGAGATGAGGGCTGTATCTGTTGATTTTGAAACTTTGGGTTTTCGACCTATCATTCTGGTGAGAATTTAACTTAAGTTTTGGCCAAAAAAGTCAAAGAGGTTGGGGGATTAAAACCTTCATTAATCCTCCTTTGCCTTTTCAAAGAAAAGTTCAATGAGGCTTGAGGCATATATTTGTAGTATTATGGTCTGATATACTATCCTGTGCACCTGATGTTAAAATAAGCACATATCAAAAAAGCTCTACATTTTGTATGCACTGCTTTACCATGCAGTTAGATATTTTCATCATCTAAGATGAGTGTAGGGGAAACTCAATCTCTGTTCCCTACTATGTCAAAAATCCAATCCATAGGTATGAACTTGAGGTGATAAAAGGCGAAGTGATGATACTAGATGGGTGGCGGGGGGGCAGGTGACATGCCCTTAAACATTTAATTAAAAATCATGGATTAGAAGAGGGGGTTTTTGACATTTTGACATTTCTATTTATGCCAGGACATATCGACCCTGCAGAAGATTAAGGGCTTACAGTTTGGAACTCTAGATTGTTATTCAAAGGAAATGTTTGAACTGTCGTGCTTGGGGTGGAAAGCCAATTGTTCTATGACTAGAGTAACTAAGTGGGCATACAAGAGAAATTCTAGATGTCAATGCTTCATGCTGCGGTATGTGGAAAAAATTTTGACATTATGCATAGGTTTTGTCTGGTTGGTGAAAAAGGTTGCCTTTTTAAGAGTGAGAGGGCGTACCGGAAAATGTGGTGCATTCTGTGTCCCTGGTCATGTCGAGTTGGGAAGATGCATTATAAGTATCCAATGTAGCCTTTGTTGAAGATTTATTCAAGCAGATCTCAACAAATAGTCACCATTTCCCTCCTTTTTTTAAAAAAAAAACTACACTAAACTTGCACGTTGACAACAAATGGAGGCAAATAAACGAAAAATGAATTTGAACAATTAATGATTTGTGTCATCATTCTTAGTGTAATCTTTTGAGTGTATTCCCATTTTGGTTGTCAGAGTGGGCAAGCAAGTCAATGATGTCAGATATTCATTTGGTTGGTGCCCAGCTTGTGCATCCATATTCATGTCTATGTGGTTATTAACTCAGCACAAAGAGTTGAAGACATTGTTTTGTATTCACAAACACGGCCCTAAGAAGTTGCTATTTTTAATGTTAAAGGTCAATGAGTAAATGCCTTTTCTCATTTTCCCCTCCCATGTATCCAAACATTCAAATTAAAATAAATTCTACCTTCCACTACCTCAACCATAATCCTTTTCTAGAAAGAAAAAATCTCAACTATAATCCAGTGAGGCTTGGGCTGGTGTGACGCCTAGACCTTGGTGGTGAGATTCTTCTTTTTTAATTGATTTTCTATTTTGATATTGCATATATCAATCTTCAGGTATACATTAGATCTTACTTAGTCTGGAAGTTTACCTTCTTGAAAAAAATTTGGAAGTTTATACTGGTGGCGGGGCATAGGTGTGAAAATCAAGTGATTGTATGAGGGCATTTGTTTAAAGCGGTTAGAACTAGGATATCTGCATAGAAATCTCTTTATAGTTTTGCTCCTTCCTTTTCAGAGTGATATAAAGGTGGCTGGCCCCTAGTGTTGATGGAGATCATTGTGAATGCAATAGGCTCATTTCAGGCTGGCATATACTTGTGCAGGTTCCCTGCTTTATAAAATCTACTTTGGTCACTATTGTCATTTCTTTTGAGTTTTTGTGTTAAAGATTTTCAAAGGAGGCTCTTGATGCATTTTCAGGCTCGAGTCTCCTATTTTGTGTATTGTCCTTTTTTTATAAAGGTGGTTACCCTCCTAATGTTGATTGAGATCATTGTGAATGCAATAAACTCATTTCAGGCTGGCCTATACTCGTATAGATTGCGTGCTTTATGAAATCTACTTTGGTCACCATTGTCATATCTTTTGAGCTTTTGTATTAAAGATTTTCAAATAAGGCTCTTGATGTATTTTCAGGCTCAAGTCTCCTATTTTGTGTGTTGTCCTTTTTTTCATTTGCTCCAAGCAACAAAATAGCATACAAATGTTATGTTTCACATATAAAGTTTCAAGTCTTAGATGCGTTAGTTACCTCTCAAAAAGATACTCAATGCACCAGGTCCTTTTGTGAAATCTTATCATCCATGATCTCTTAAATTGTTAATTCCAAGCACTCTATGCTTCACTGCTTTTTTGTCTGATTATTACTGGAATTTGCACTTTCATTTAGTAAAACTAATTTTCTTTGTTTGCTTGTTTGTTGTCTTTCAGTGGAAGTGTACTTGATAATTGCTGGGTTAGGGTTGGTTAGCCTTTCACATGGATTCTGCATAGTTCATTTCACCAACCAAAGAAATTTCTACATCCCATATGTTATTTAAGCTATTAACAATGTCTAATCAGAGAGAGTGCCTAGGGAGGATATGGTTTATCTTTATTTAAGATGGTTGTGAGCAATTGTGGAAGCGTGGAGTAAATTGTTGGATGGTTATGCGTATGATAACAGTTGCCACCTGATGGCTTGATAGTACAAACCACTTGGTCATCTCTCTTTCTGCATTAAAGATTATGTTTATAATTGTGGCTGCCACCAGATGATTTGACAGAGGAAGCATATAATATTCTTTTGCTTTCTGTTTGTCTTTGTTCATCTGATTTAATGAGGGGCCAGCATACAGGCCTGCCTCAATCACAGTCGAGGCAGCAACCAGGATATGACGAAATGCAACTGTTGCATCATCAGCTGATGTTTAAGCAACTGCAAGAACTTCAGAGACAGCAGCAAATTCGGCAATCAGGGGAAGAACTCAAGCAGCATAATTTAATGCGGCAAATGTCTTCGGTCTCAAAACAGATGGCTTCCTGTCCATTACCTGCTGTTGTTAATGGTGTGCCCCTTCATGATTCATCTAACTTTACATGGCAGGGTGAATATGCTGGGAATGACCTGAAGATGCTAAACAATTCTCAAATGCTCACGTCTAGTAACATGAATTTAGCTCAACGTGCTGGTCACTCCATGCATGAACTTTCAAATGGTTTTGCAGTCCTTCCCCAAGATCAAGCGCAAACCTTACAACCATTTGGATTTGTATCCCAACAGCATGATCAGTCCCTGTATGGACTTCCAGTTGCTGGAAATAGAGGATGGTCGAATCAGTATTCACAATTGCATGGGTTTTCTCAGCCTCAAGATCTCCCTGACGCTATGTCGAAAGGAGGTGCAAATATGGCCTTTAATTCTTTCAGAAGCAGCCCAGTGGTGTATCATCAACAGACTTTAGGTTTACAAGATGCTCATGCTACCTGCAGGCAGGATTTTCCAGAAAAGCGACTGTTTGGTCAACTACCAGCTGACAGTTTAAAAAATAGTAGTTCAACAAATTTTGGGCAAGCAAATTCATTAGAAAGGAATGCACCCCTTCAGGACATTAATGCTCAGCAGGAACAATCTTATCGCCAAGAGAACCATCAAGGAAAACCATCTCATGGCCCCACACCAAGTTCTGTTAGTCTTGATCCAACTGAGCAGAAAATTTTGTTCAGTTCTGATGATGATACCAGCTGGGATGTTTTTGGGATGAGTAGCAACATGGGTGCAGGTGGTTGTCTGAATGGAAATTCTTTGGATGGGAACTCATTCCATGGTGGAAGCTGGAGTGCTCTTATGCAGTCTGCTGTAGCTGAAGCTTGCAGCGACACTGGGCTAAAGGAAGAGTGGAGTGGTCTGAGTTTACAGAAACCAGATGTCCCTAGTGGGAGCCATACATCAACCTTATGTGACACTAAGAAGCCGCAAGAAAATTGGTTTACCAACAACTCACAGGGCACCACTTCTGCAGCTTTAGGCCCAATTTCCTCCCTTCAAAATGGCAATGCAAGTATTAATGATAAAAAAATTACTGGCTTTCAGCAGTTGTCTGCTAAGTTTGATGGTGATCACACAAAGACTGGACAGGATGACAGTCCTTATGGGTCAATGCAGCAATCGCTGCACTTGAGTTCAGCAAATGTCCATAACCCTTTGACTCAGAAGCAAAATGTACCTTCATGTTCTTCTGACATTCAACTCATCACTAAAGGTGATGGATGGGTTTCGAATGATTGCACCTCACATGTTAAAGCTCCATTTAAAGGTTCTGATCCTGGAAGCTCGGTGCAGCACAGCCAGATGAATGCTTCTTCAGGAACCATGTTTGCAGATAAAAATCATGGCAACAGTATTTGGAGTAATAATCCAAATAGACCAGCTTCTTCCTTACCTAATTCAGCAGATGGGCTTGAAACTATAAATTCTAGTCTTAGCTCTTCACACATGCAAATTGCTCTTGGGAACTCCTCTAAATCAGACAAAGGCCCCAACAACTATGGTTTTAATGAACACGATTATGATCAGGGAAAGCAGTTGTTGCTGAATTCTTCTCAGAGTACCACAGGAAAGGAAAGTCCGGGAAACAATCCCCTTCTTTCAAACAAGAGATCCCAAGTTTGGGAATCAATTTCAAGCAATGCTGATAAAGTGTCAGACGCCTATGACAGGGAACATCCTCGTAGTTCCCAAAAGGAGCTATCCAATGATAATAGCTACGTCTCTGCTCATTCACATCCTGATTCTTCTGATTCTGGTGGTGTTGCTAGAGCTGGGGCTGAAACACATTCTTATGCTCCCATTAACCAAAATTTTCATGGTCATGCTGGCAAAAAAGGTTTGGTTCCTCAAAAGTTTCAATACCACCCAATGGGAAATATAGGTTTTGTCACTGAAGTTAATGATCCCCGAAAAAGGTCATTATTTGCTCAGGAGCAGCGCCAGTTGCCCCCTGGAGACTCCAAAAGTTACCAAGGGCATCTGCAACAGGCAAACACTGGCAGTACTGTGGACATGGATAAGGTAAAATATTAATTAGGTTTTGCAATTTCACCAATAGTCAAATCTCTACCTGTCTAATTGATTACTACAATGGCTGTACCCCTTGTTTTTGTAAAATCACACGTGACATAGACTCTGCATGATTCAGTCATGACAAACCCGCATTCACAATGAGAACAAGAGATGGAATTCATCTAGGTTTTTAGGTTTATCTCTTGTTCTTAATAGATGGTCACATGGAAATTTAGTAGGCCTCCACAAGCTGTATTGGAACTAAACACTTTTCCTCCTTAAATATGCTATATGGTTTGTGTGCTGCTGGCTGGAAGGTTTAAACACCATTTTCATTTTCATTTTCAGGGTTGTGTGAGTGATGCAGGTAGAATTGCAAGGGGCCCCAGTCAAGCAAATTCCAGAGACTTTCAAGTACCGCATTTCCTTGGTGGATCATCAGTCGTATCTCCCCAGAGCATGAGAGCTGGACAACCCAGGTGATTTGACTTTTTTTTTTTAACTTGCTCCTTGCATTGATTTGGTCAATCCAAGCAAACTATTCCTTGCATTCTTAGCCTTCTTATTTTTCTTAATCATTTGCATATAAGATGTATTATACTATCTATGTGTTTTTACTGCTAGAAAAACTCACTTCATTACCCATTTACCATGCAAATCTCTGGTAATATGCATTGTTGTTCTGTTGAATGAGATCACTATTTGCATATTATGAAGTGGCATTGACACCTGACCTGAACTTGGCTCATTGCAGTCAAAATATGCTTGAACTTATTAACAAGGTGGACCAGTCAAGAGTAGGTGATGCTTCTAAAAATTATGCTGGACAAACTTTGCTGTCTCAAGGAAAGGAATCTATGGTTCCTGATGGGCACATTTCTAATCCACAGTATAACCAGGCAACTCCCCTCCAAGGTTTTCGTTTACAGCTGGGACCTCCATTCGAAAGACAATCTGCTTCAAACAATGCTAGGCACTTTTCTCCACAAGCTGTCACGGATAATAATATACAGCCCCACTGTCCTGATGGAGAAGAGAAGACTGGTACATGGCCAAATTCTTCTGCTTCAGATCAATCTATGCACCTCATACATGATGTGCCAAAAACTGGTGAATTTGATGGCCAGCCTGTTGTACCTCAAAAGACAAGCAAGGAAACCTCAGAATCAAGTACGCAGAGCAAATATATGGGTAGCATGCCTACCAGTCAATCAAATGCACATAATCAGGTATCAAATCAGCACATATTTGGTACAAGTGTAGATGTTCCAAATGATCGGCCAGGGCATTCTCAATTTGGGGAAAGTAAACATCAGCAGCCTAGTGATTCCTATATTGGCAATGTGATGAATGGATCTTCTCAAAATACACTCTCTGAGCTGCCTACCAGTGTTTCACCATTTAGGTTTGCCTCCCCTCAAGATATTCGATCATCTCTGGGGTCACAATCAGGTCCTGTTATGTCACACTCCAGTTCTCCAAATTTTGGACCCAATGCGAGAAGCTCCAGCCAACAAATAGCCGATCAACGGGTTTCTTTACAACCTTCTATGGGTCAAGGCTTTTCGGGCAATTTCCACCATATATGGAGCAATTTTTCAGCTCAACGCCTGTCTAACAATTTTCTTCAGAAGGGAATGCCAAGTTCACTGCAACAAATTGGTTCAAATAGTTTCCGTACACCATCATGGATCCCTGCAAAATTTGATAATATAGGACGGTGTTCATCTTCAGGGGGTGCATGCATAGTTAATTCCCAGAACAAGACCTCTGAGGAAGAGCAGCCAGCCCAAGATAACTCTGTGCGCCAGTTCACCACTGCAAAGGTAGACTTATCTTCTCATGGGCAGGAGGCATTGGGTAATAGAATTTCTGATGGAAGCTCAGCTATGCCATCGCAGTCCATGGTTAAAATGTGCCAGAAAGAAAGCAGCAATAATGAGCAAGGCTCATTCAGTAACCTCCAAAGAGTGCATCAGACACCAAACCATGATACTCGTGGCTTTGTATTCAGGCCTCCAGATGCTCAAAACCGGAGTTATTCTTTGTTGCAACAGGTTCAGGCTCTGAAGGCACTGGAAGCTGATCAAAGTAATAGATTTGGTAAGAGGCTCAAGGGTACTGATGTCAGCTTGGAGTCTCAATCTCAATGCCTCACAGGGAAGGCCCCTCAGAACCTGAAGACTATGGATGGTAACAGTGCTGGGGTTAGAGGCCCAGGAAACCCAGCAGATAATGAACTCAGCGCAGTTGTGCAACATGGTTCTTTTCCTTCTAATTCCAGGATGTTAAGCTTTTCTTCCAGAGTAACTGAGGATCAAAATTCGAGCAAAATGGCCCAAGATCCTGGAACAGATTTGTCATCTCAAGACTTAAGCATTTCCAAACCAAGTGGCTCTCTCAACAATGGTCAGTCTATTGGTGCGGCTTCCACAATTTCTTTGGTGAGAGGTACTGAAGATGCCCAGGCAAGGTCCCAAATGGCACCATCATGGATGGAGCAGCATGGGACACTTAAAGGTAGTCGTGCTTCTACAATGCATGATGAAAATGGAAACTTGCAGCCAGATGCAGAAGTTGCTTCTGATCACCGCCTAAACTCTCAAGTTCCAGAGAGCACGTGCTCTCTGAATGCTGTAGCAAGTGTCTGGCATAGTCCATCTATCTCTGCTTCCAGTGACACACCAATGCTGGTTCATAAGTTGCCTAAGGAAGTGCTTGATCACAATGTTGTCCAAAGACCAAAAAAGCGTAAAAGTGTAGAGCTTCTACCTTGGCACCGGGAAGTGGTCGAAGGTTCTCATTGGCTTCATAGCATCAGGTGCTGACAGCAGCCATTAACATCTATCAAGGCATTCTTAAGTATTGATACATATTTGATTAAGTATTCATAATTATAAATATATGGTTAATAAATGTATATATTTCTTCTAGTCTTTACTAATTATCTTCAATTTGCTAATAGAATGGCAGAAACAGATTGGGCTCGAGCCACGAATAGGCTGATTGAGAAGGTTGGGTTTGGTACTTATTCTTTTCCTTCTCCGAGCTTTAGCTTAAAGTAAGATTTGCTTCGATGTCATTGCAGTTGGAAGATGAAGCTGAAATCATTGATCAGCGATCATCCATCCTTCGATCAAGGAAAAGACTCATGCTGACAACTCATTTTATGCAAAAATTGTTGCCTTCAATACCTGCAGCTATCCTGACAGAGCCTGTCTCAACAGTATATGAATTAGTTATGTTTTTGGTTGCAAAGCTAGGACTGGGAGACTCCTGCAGCTTAGTCTCCTCTTTAGTGAATGGAGTCAGTTCATCCTTGGCTGCTGAAAATGTGTAAGTACAAGTTAAGCATGGTGACTGACACTAGGTGCCAACATCAATGGCCAGCAGTTTGGTATACTTGCAAACAATGCAAGGAAGGGAATGGAATTCATTATATATGAGTGAAGTTCAAGTATTTTTGTTATAATTTAATAAACTTCAGTTGCTATGTAGTAGCCTAATGAGCAATAGACAGCTCATGAAAATGTTTGTGCATTTTAATCCAGAAAATATGATAGTATGAACCAAATACAGCATGTCAGCAATGATCTAATTAATGTTAGTTATCAGTCATATAACAGATTTTATTAGATGTAAATTTGAGTGGTTTGGATTTATGTAGAAGGAGATGAGAAATGGATAGAGGAATCTTGGATTGAATATTTCTTTTGATGTCATCGTGTAGTTATTTCCTCTGTATCTTAGTAAGGGATTACTAAGACAAGTGAGTTGGAGATTGAGGTCTCTATTCAGTTAGAAGGGATTGGTTGGATGACAAAGTCATTTGGGGACTCTGAGGTGCATTAACATAACTGAAATACTCAATATGGAACTTTGGTTGTCTTCAGCTGTCTGAAGCTCACTGGTTTGTGGATTTTTTGGTCCAGATTGTATTTATCACAGAGATGAAGAACAGGAAAAAGAGTGCAATTTCTTACCGTCTGTGATAATCTCAGTTCTACAATTGGCATGATTCATTTCCACTTTGGAAAATGCCTTCTTTTTTAATGGCTATTAAAGTTAGAAATAAATTTCTTTCCCTTCTGTCATGAATTCTTAGGGGCTTCCACTAGTTGTGTTTGTTGGTGTGGTGTGCTTGGCTGGCAAGCTCTTACAGTTATCTTCAGATTGCTTGTTGCACGCCAAACACTGTTTCTATAATAGTTGTTGTATTCAAGAATTAAAGGCTTCTATTTTTATTTAGAAAATCATTTGGCTTGTTTTCAGGAGAGTTGGAAGGTTTAAAGATTATGAAAGGAGTGGAGATCAGCATTTCTTCAAAGTAGTGGAGAACTTTGCTGGGAGGACAGAGAAGTTGGAAAGTGATGTGCTGAGGTATTGTCTACAACTTGGAGATATTTTTTTCTTTTATGCCATTTTTAGCCTCAACTAAGACTTTTGCTGTTACACCGGTGGCTGTGATTTATTTCCTGGTGTTAAAGCTACAATACTAGAAGGTATAATTTATCACATCAGTTTGTGCTAAAAGCTTCAATACTTAATGTAAACTGTGCTATTGAAATCTAGATTTTCTGCATGCTTTACACTGTTCTCTCCTGTGAATATATGCCACAAGACTATAAAAATTATATAGTACATATGGTTTTACGAGAATATAAACAATTATTATATATAGCATGTGCAATGTTGGCATAGAGATTTATTAGGCTTTGATGAGGATCTGATTTGATTAATCGTAATTTACATGAGCTTTTACAGAAGTTCCTTAGGATTTGATGAGAAACCTCTCTAAGAGCTTAGTCCTTTCAGTTATGTTAGTTACATGCATTTTGTTAATGACACTTTGTTGGCTCACTTACAAAGTGCAGCAACTGAGTTTGGTGATTCTTTATAGGAGGTACACCTGATCTTCTTTTTCCTTCATTCCTTTTTTTGGTTTTTGTTTTTTTTTGGTGGGGAGGGGCAGTGGGGCAGAGAAGGGAGTCACCTAAGATTTCTAGACAAATAATCTGATAGAGATATTAAGGTTTGGTGAGGAGTTACAAACTTAAAACTTATTCTGGTTTAATTCATATGAATTCAATCACTGGGTGAATCCTAGGAATAATATGGCATATGTATCGTAAACTTTGAGTTGGTTTTGTTGCTTGTCTTATTCCATCTTTCTTCGTAGAAGGTTCTCTCTCTCTCTCTCTCTCTCTCTCTCTCTCTCTGATTTTGACAGCAGAGAGGCTTGAACCTGGGACCTCCACTGCCCAGGATCAATGATCCACCTTTGTTCCACACCCTGCAGGACTTGAGAGAAGAGTATTTTACGATTTGGTGATATCTACCAGATTTTTTCGAGACTCATTGGCCAACTAGTTATAAGAAATTAAATTTTCATTTATATATTTATTTTATAATATAGATTATATTGTATGTTATAGGAATATTGTTGAATATGATTTTACTTTTGTTATTTATTGATTTTCCTTGTTCGAAGCACTTTCTCAAAAGGCTTCTTTTGCTCTCCTTATGTCTTATTGCATTTCATCAATTGGCATTACAGGTTCTTTATTCCTTCTGCACTACTTGTATTCTGCTCGTATTGACTGCAATCCATGCCATAACCATTTGTCCCTTCCATTCCAGAAATCACTTGTTCTTCTGCCTCTGATTTTTATCCAATCACCAGTTCTCCCTCTGGTTTTATCCCATCACTGCATGAGACATCCCTCATTGACAAATTCTCGCCCTAAGATAAGTTGTCTCCATATTCTTGCCTCTTGTTGCTTCTCTTGGTCCGTCCGGGGTACTTCCTTGTGTTGCCTTTTCCGAAGACATCAATAAAAATGTGCATAGCGGGTTAACAACCTTGTTCACCCCCTTTTGCCCTTTACAAATAAAATAAAATAAAAATTTGCAATGAGATTGACTTGAAAAGTATTGATTTTTGGAAGTAATTGCGAAAAAAAGGATAATATCTGGAAATTAAAGAAGCACTGTTGTCAAGGTGCTAGTCAGGTGCCAAGGCCTCACCTTGCCTGATTTGGCCTGGGCAATGCTGGAGCGAGCGCCTCACCATGAGGCACCAGGCATTGAGGCAAGTGCCTAATGTATACTAGCTAAACCCCTTCCTAAGTCGATTTAAATACAGAAAAAAAACCCTAAAAATCACCCCACCCCATCACCTCTCTCTCGATACCCTATTTCCTTTGTCCATCATGAGAGCCACCTCCATTGTTGGAGCTTCTCCTTGTTTGCCGGAGCTTCTTTGCCGCCCAACCATCCTTGACCAGCTTTACCATTGTCGAGCATTGGCACTCCTCTCTTTTTCTTGCTCCCGTTGTTGCTCTCTGGTAAGGCTAATATCTTACTCTTGAGCACCATCCCTCACCACCTCTTTCCCTTTATTGCACTTTCTCTTGTGTTCTCACTGACTACAACAATTTCATTGTTACTCTCTTGTGCACTTTATTTGTTGTTATATTTTTCTTTTGAAATATACAATGTCTGTTATATTGAATAACAGTGATTACTTTGTCCAGTTAACATTGTGATGATAGTTTTAATTTTCACATTAACGATGGTTATTTTATTTTGTTATGATAATTGTTTTTTATGTTAGAAGTGGTTGTTTTTCATTGTGATGATAGTTGTATTTTGTTGGGAATGGTTATTCAACAAAATATTGCATTCATTGTATTGTCACTGCTTTATTTGTTTATTTTATTAATATTTTATATATTTATACTCTAGCATCTCATTTTTTCTTGGGTGAGCACTTAGGCAAGAGTCTAATTCTCGGCATTTTGGACTCCTCTTGCCTTTTAGCACCTCTCACCGTTGACAGGACTGTTAAAAGAAAGGGGTTTTTACACAAATGCTGTCAAAAACTTTTGAAATCACATAAATGTCACAATAAACTTCATTTTTATAAATATTTCCCTATAAACATGTCTCTTTTTACTACAATGCCATTAAATTAATGTGAGTTGAACTTTAGCCACATTCAAGTTGCCAAAAAGGTAAAAATGGAGCTATGAAGGATAAAAAGGTGGCGCGGATCTTCTTTGAGGATGTTTGATGGGTTTATCATGGTATTTCGGTCCCACAATGTAGACTTGAAGGGAACAACAATGGGGACAAGTGGCAAAGTAAGAGAGGTGATAGGATGGAGAAAAGCAACTGCTTGCAGCTTTTTGAGGTTTACAATACGACGTAGAGGCAAAAATAACCATTTGTTGACATTTTTAGTTGAAAATAGAGACTATCTTGATGGAACCCAATAAGAGTGACATTTTGTGTAAAGGTAATCAACCTTTTAGCGGCATTTGTTTAAATACAATAATTATGATGGTAGGGAACTAATTTCATAGGTTTATGGTTACATTTATATAAAAACCCCTAAAAGAAATTATGAAGGCATCTAGCTTTATAGTTAAGACTACATGTGAATGTATAGAGGACCGTTGTTGATTGCATTTTTCAATGTTAATTAGCTCTCAGATGTATATGCATGAAGATATTAGTTAATGATTAGTGAGCATTTGCTGCCAAAGAGATAAGGAAACAGAAACTAGAATTCTAAGTGAAAATATGTTGAGATCCTTCAGAATTCTATCGTGGAAAAACAAAATTTAGAAATATGACAAAAAGCAATTGAAGAAGAGACTATATCTTGTCCACTCTCGGTTTAGGTATGGATATGGATATGTGTGCTAATGGAAGGTACGAGTTGGGAAATGAAGAAATGTGTGCTTCGTTCAAGAAGACAAAGAAGAATAAGAAGAAAACTCCATGATCTGTTGGATGATGCTAGCATTATATCTTATCATCACATGTACTTGAGCCCATATCTGGATATCTAGTAGATCCAGAAAAGTGTTGTGCATGATTCAGTGTTGCATGATGCGTCGTAGAATACCGAACGATATTCTATAATGCTGGCCCTTGCCTCCAAATTTGGTTTGTGTCATTTTGATTATCCATAGCGTGCAGAGACTATCACCAAGTTCAATAAAAGTTTCAAGTTTGGTCTTGGTTTGTCATGTCTAGATCATGGATGGGGTCAAATGCAACCAATATGAATGGAAATACCTCATTTTAATCCATATATAGTCAGGTTGATGGCAATCCAGTAGTGGGACATTTCTCATGTTATTTGCTTAGGAGATTTCATGAAACCATTTTAAATGCTTTATTTAACCTATCTCTTCCTTTTTCCCTTCATCCTTCTCTCTCCTCTCTCTGCACACACTCACAAATGCTCATGATTGACCTTTAAGATTAGGGTGTTAGTAGGAGGTTAAAGGGGATTGGGTGGGATATGATGAAAAATGTACATGAGTTCAAGAGAGCTGGGTAGGGTTCCCAATACAATAAAACTTGTAAAAAATCACACTAAGCTTTCATTCTCACTTCTCTACTTATAAGATACCAACACGTCATGTCTATTCCACTACTTATCCTACCTTCAAATTAAACACTTTTTTTAAACTGATTCTTCCTAACACCTTACTAAATGTGGCCATTTTACTCTCTCTCTCTCTCTCTCTCTCTTGCACACGTGCAGCAGGTGCAGGTATGCATGCATAGAAACTGGCAGGAACTTTGCATCTTCCTGCATGTATTTTAAATTGTATTTTTGTCGTTAAGTTGTCATTTCAAAGCTCAATTATTCATTGGAAAAAAACTGAAAGCTCTTGAGGTTGATCAATAGTTCTAAATAATGTTTCTCCCAAGTGTGTTAAGTCAGGAGACTTGACTTCTAACCCTCTGGACGGTGTCTTAATTTGTGATGCCTTTTTTGTCTAGGTTTTCTTTTTCTTTTTGGGAAACCAAAGATATCGGTGTTTTTTCTTAGTGATGCTGACTTTACAGATATGTAACCTTAATATTTATCTGGTTTCGAAGAGCACATACTGATTTAGTTCTACATATCATTAGTAAATGCAAGAATTTGTATGTAGAGTCTATTAGTATTATGTGCACCTTTGTTGATACATATAGAGTTTGGTGGTGTTTAAAATAAGCTTGATGGGCATGTGAGAAAGTCTGACGACATGTTCTGGAAGTTGTGTCCCTGTGTCAGAATTCTGATTCTTTAGTATACTGGAGCTCTACAAGCCCTTTTGGAGCTTTTTAGCTCTATCAGTCATCGTTTACATTATTGACTTGCTTGATCTGAATGCATGGCCATCCTCTGGTAGATTTGGTGCTCTGATTGCACTTTGCATGATATTTCCAATGACTCTGGTACTTGGTCTCAACCATTTTGAGAATTTCAGTTGCTTAGTACCTGGCACTTTGATCACTTTCTGGAAATGTAATGGGTTATGGTCACTATTTTTGGCTAGCCTCATAATTATCTGAACAACATTTTCTTTTAGGCCTTTCAATTAATCAGTATGTGCCAAAAACTGAAGGGCTTTCTGCATCAAAAATTAAATCACAAGCACAAAGTCTGAGCTAGCATGCGAGCTTTATTTAAAATCCTTTTTCTTTTTTCTGGAAAAATCTTTATCCTTATAAAAGCTATGCACAACATAATTGGAGTACTAGATTTATTTAGAGGTCCTTTCTATGTATGCAGGGTTTTAGGATCACTCTCCTGTCGGTTTCAATTTCCCATTCTTTCTAAATCACGTATTTGGCATGCATATCCCTTGTTTTATTTTTTCTTACCAAATCAGAAATATTGTGGAATTTTTCAGATTTGAAAAGAGGGCTTCTGTGGTAGATGTAAGAGTTGAATGCCAGGATTTAGAAAGATTCTCCATTATCAATCGTTTTGCCAAGTTCCATGGTAGAAGCCAAACAGAAGGTGTCGAGAGCTCATCGACCCCTGAAACCAGCTGCAAAACATTTCCTCAGAGATTTGTTACTGCAATTACTATGCCTGGCAATCCTCCTGAGGGGTTGGTCTGTCTCTCGCTGTAAGTCACATTGATTCTTCTCACTTTTGTGGCATTCCCACTTGCCTCTACCCACTAGATGCTCGTTCTATCCCTTTCATCCTTCAAGGTGGATGAAATGGTAGAGGCGTAGGGCAGCTAGAGCTGAACAAAAGCTAGTTGACGACAAGGTCATTCACTGTCAACTGCGCGGTAATTCATTTTGGTGCCTACCAGTGGAGATATTAGATTCCCTGTATATTCTTCAGAAAAATCAAGCAGATTTGGTTCTTCCATATCATTTTTTTGTCAAATGGAAAGAGGAGATAAAAAGCTGTATTTTGTTCCCGTTAGCTTCTTAACTGTAATGCCTGCATTGTAGCTTAATGTTTCCAAGTGTCATTATCATTGAGGCTGCCGTTGTCTTGATCCTTATGGCACATTTATTGTCGTTCGCTCACCTTACATACTTGAGAACAATACAAGAGAGGTGGAGCGCTAAAATTTTCCATCATCATTAGTGCTTGGATTTTTTCCCCCTTTCATGTAAAAGCTAATGTTCTGATCATTTGCAGCTGAAATCTGTAGTTTGGCTCAGCAATGAATATATTCGAACCTTATACTTACTCTATTGGAAGGAGTTGCACATATAAAGAGCTTTATTTTTTGAATCACATGGTATCTCCATCATCTCCTGAATTGGTGCCATCTTTCTTACTGGAAAGCTCTATTGACTGGAATTATTTCAATACGTTGGCTGTTCCTTCTTGGTAAGTGAGGCTAACAGCAGCATATCATAATCTACTTGAAATACATGTTCTTCCACGGCTTTGCTAAGTACATGCTTTTATTTTTGTTCTAGTTTATCCAATTTTTCATAGTGAGAAATACCTCCAGTCTCACCTCTTGTTGGGGGATGTTTATTTATCGCCTAGGTTTACCGATTGAGATCTGCATGTAATAGCATTAATAGTTTAGCGGTGATGTGAAACTCTGCAATGCATGCCAAGGTTTTTTTCTTGGGTGAGGATTATGGTCTCTATATTTTGTTCCTTCATGCATGATCCAGATCCTTGTGGCATGTGTGTGTCACGCAGGCACCCACAGGCGCAAAATTATTGACATGCTATATTCGTGGACATGAACAACCTGATTTATACCACATAGCTATTTAGTTGACGATCTATGACTGAAGGATGGATAGCAGGCAAGGATAGTCCTGTCAATGTCAATGCATTTATGATGTTCACCTTGCAGGGAGGTACATTTTTTGAGCAAGAATAGATCAGTTCAGCTGTCATATTGTGCTGTGCGATTGTTTTGCCATTTACAACAGCTGGTAGTTATACAACTCAAGGCAAGGAACTTGGCTTGAGATATAGGTATATATCTGTATGTATACCTTCGTGTTCGAGAAGGATGCTTATAAACGTGTCCTTTCTACATGCGAGAGACCAGTGTGATAATCAGTCATGTGCAAAAATTGGTGAAAATTTTGCCCAACTTTCATAATTGTCACGTGGTGATAGAGAGGCGGAGGAATATATATCATTTTTTATTTGTCTTTCTCTAAAAGAGTTATAACTTTTTGAAGTACAGTTTTATATTCGTTCTGTCCGTTCTTTGGAGGAAAGGGCCGAAGAAACAGCTAATGCACGTGATAAAAGTGAGAAGGCTACCAAAGAGCCTTTGCTAGAGAATCCAATGGCCAATAGAATGTTCTGGAGGACTTATTCTTTACGTGGCAGGTGCTTTTGTCCGAAGTTTCATGGTGTGGCAGATGTCTTGTTGGACTGATGTTACTACTAATAAAATACATATATTCCAATTATATCTACCTGTAGGTCCCACAGGCCAAAGAAAGTATGCTAATCATAAAGTGATTGCCTTTTTTATGCCTTCCCTTTTTCTTCTTAGATTCGAACCATCGTGTTCAATTTGGGATGGCAACAGTGCAACCACTGCATGCTTTAAGTAGATGTAGTTTCAACTATATCCGCCTCAGACTACCACTTGCAAAAGTGGATGGGAGACACAAAGCATTAAAAGATTGCATATGTTTTTTTAAGTTAGAAAAGGAAATAATCTTCTGGGTCCTAATACGGTGTGTCTATTCCATTTTATCACTTTTATTTTATCCAAACGTACTATTGCTTCTCGTGCTAAAAGAGAATACAATAAGCTACGTTAATGCTCTCTTTTACACTATTCTTTATAGCTTTGCACTTAAAGGTGGCTTGAAACCGTGAGGGCTATACATGCTAAAGGCTAAAACATAGCCCCTCTTGACGCTACCCTCACTAACCGAAATTCCCAGATCTGCTCCTGCTTGAAAAGGTAAGGATTTTATATTAACATAATGACTTCATGGGATTCCATTACGAGTCTACGATGTACCCAACAAAAGCAAGTGATTATATCTCAGAGTGGTCTTAGCCAGTTGGACCGATATTACAGAGATGTGAGGGTGTACTAAATTATTTTGGGGAGTTGGTTCAATTAAAGTGATATGATCGTGATTGATGGGCACTAATGGTGCATTCTGATCAAATGTGAGACTCCACGATTACACAAAATAGTGATTGTCATTGAGAGGAGGATAGTTGGTTTAAAATAATAAGTCCAATAGGTGCAACGAATGGGTTGACTTAATTTTAAGAAAAAGTAGGCCGTCGAATAGGTTGGGTAAGGTTAGACTTGGCTCATTTAAATCAAATTCGTTTATAAATGAGTTGGGTCAAGTTTAATCCGCTTATTAAATGGGTTTATGTACTCCAACCTGAATCCGAGCCATTTACACTTGTCAAATTCAACTCGACATGTTTAACTCATTTAATCACAGGTTAAACGAGTTAGATAGATAAACGTAAGGGTTTGATGGGTTAAATGTGGGAATTTCTTTCTCATTAATCAGATTTATTAGGTTGAGCGAGTTTGTTAGGGGTAAACTCAAACTTGGCCCATTTAATAAACGAGTTTAAACTCATTTAATGCAAGTGGCTTTGGGTCCGTCAAGTGAGTTGGGTTTGGGTTCGTCAATTAGGTCAGGTTTGGTTTTTTCTTGCAACCCTAAGAAAAAGCAACTCCATAGCAACAAGCCACAAGTTGCATCATTACTCCAAACAACATGACTGGTCTACTAGCTGACTCTACTGGATGAACCTGCAAGTCATTATTAGAAACATTAGAAGTTTAACTGTAATTACTCACTTCTAACTTAGGATGAACTTAAACAATTACCCTTCTCATCTGACCTTTATACTAAATGGGTACCGGTACTGGTAAACCAGTACCGGTATCACATATACTGAGTACCGATATTGGTGGATCAGTACCAGTATCCTTGTGTTACAGGTATGAGTTCTATATCCATACGAGTACCGGTATTGATGCCAAGTACCAGTACTCATAGGTTCCAGTTTAGAACTCATGTCCAGATGAGTACTTATCTAGTACTCACTATCTATCGATACTTGTAATAAGTACCGGTACACATAGAGTACTGGTATCACTCCAGGAATAAACTGGTCTCAACGAGTATCGATACTCATGACTAGTTCCAATATTTGTTGAGTATTGGCTACTTCGTTTGTAGCTAACAAGTACTGGTACTAAAGCCAAGTACCTATACTAGTAGGGTACAAATCTTGTCCCCTTCTGACCCAGAACCTGAACTGTATCTCATGTGCACTGGTACTCATGGTGAGTACCGGTATACATGAGTTATAGTTTATGGATTAAGAGAACCCAGAATTTGAATTGTGACCAACAAATACTGGTATTCATGGTGAGTACCGATACTATTATACCACAGTCCACACACCTGGAGCCTCAACACTTATCTACAATTTCACTACTATCGGTACTCCTTGTAAGTACCTGTACATGTAAACTACAGTACTCAATTTGTAATGCATGAGTACCAATACCCATCAAGAGATACCAGTACCAGCTACAATTATGAGATGAATTTTGGGTTTAAGAGAATATGGAACATAAAAGTGTTTGAATCTAGCTTATGTAAAACTAAAATCTATCAAGAAAATAGAAACACAAGAATAAATGCACACCATCAATCATGATATTAACATAAACATCTATCCTATGATATAATCAGATCCTATGCTAGTATTTATGATGAAAACCACATAGATTCAATAGGTGAGAGGATTACCTGTGTTCATTTTGTCAATGCTCTTCCAAGAGAATCTTTAACCTGATCAAGGTCACCAAGAGAGCTAAGAAGATGATCTCTCTTCTTCTTCTTTCTGTCACAGGGTCTCTCTCTTTGTGTACCAATCTCTCTGTGCACACGATGGGGGTGTATCACACACCAAAACTCAAAGGTCACTTGGGGACCATTAATCCTATTAAGCAGCAATTATGAAATAATCATAATTATTGTTTGTGAATTGCAAATCTACCCATCAAAAATATGCAAAACACGAAACGGTATTTACACATTTATTTTAAATACCACACTATCTTTTTGCATTTTATGCACATACCCTCAATATAACTTAATTTGATCACTTTGAATAATTGACATTAACATGACAGTTCAAAATCTTTATGTTGAATGATTATATTTATATGTAAATATATATACTAGTCTATACGTTAGATTATGATCCAACAGTCACACCTCAGCACCGCCACGATTTTGAGCAACCCACATGGTCTACCCAAGACAACTGACTCAATAGTGCTCACCAAGAGTCACATATTAAATTGGCCTGACATACGAAGGGAGCATCGTGCCTAGATTCCAAGATAATGAAACCTAGACGACGCTAACCCAAAAGGCAAACCAACATAGAGAGAGGCAAGGTAAACGTCAGGAAGTGTAGACACCGATTGTGTTCCTTGAAGAGCAAATAAATACGTGTAATAATTAAGATTGAAAATCTACCATAGAAAGGGCCCTTTGTATGTGAGAAAAAGGGTACTCACCTAGATTGTACACCAAAAAGAAAAGAAACCCTCGTGCACTGTTAAGAGTTAGATCTCCCCTTAGATACATATCATGTAGGTGGAACTGAATCACCAACTCTATCTCTTTTTTACTCTTGATTGTGACCATACCTTCCCTTTCAAGTAGAGGTGCTAAGCAAATCGAATCTCATTGAATCCACCTAGATGTGGAGTTGATTTGTTAAAAATATATGAATTGGAATATCTTTCAAATATGAAAGCCTAGAAGCATGTTCGAGTAATTAAGAATTTGAATATTTATAGAATCTTTAGATAATATATTAGTATACAAAATATGTCAATTATTTTTTATTTCTCAACATTTGTACGTAAATTTGGTTAAAATTTTAATAAAAAAGGGCACCTCCACAAGGAGTCACTACTCGAGAGAGGAGAGCCACCATCTTGGAGGGAGAAGTACTCGGAGAGATCAGAGAGAGCCATCGAAGAGGAGAGGGAAGATGAAAGGATTGACGTGCATGGGGTGGGAGGGTGTTGTTGTGAGGGGAAGAGGAAGGGATGATCCCACGTGATTGCACACACATATTATCGAATCAAATCAAATCTTTACCAGTCAATTTGCACAAAAACTCAAATTAGGTCAAAATTTGGGTATGGTTCTCAAACTAGGTCAAGATAGGTTCCAATGGACAAATTGAAGGTTCTAAACCCTAGGGGATATTTTTTCATGAATTTTAGAGGGTTTAATTGATTTTTTTCTTACCTGAAACTTCGTGAATTAAAGCAGGTTTATTTTAGGGTTACAGAATGTCATTTAATTCCTAGAAGCCGTTATAACCCTTTTTAGATCAAATCATCCCACTTTCTCTCTTATTAAGCTCATTTGACCTGTGTTTAGATCCTTAGAAATCCCATTTGTGTACTGCATTGGTAAAATTGCAGTTTTACCCCTTGTGAATTACTTTATACTCAATTTTATAATTCTCTGATTGAGGCTTTCCCTTAGGTTTTGTAGGAGCTTTTGTATACTTATTTAGGTTAAAATGTGCTAGTTAGGGTTCATGATAAGGTTCTCATCACTAGCCCACCAATTCCTGTAATAGCCGCTGGAAGTCCTCACAGCTCTGCTCAAAGAGGCCTCCCCGGAAAATGGGGCACCAAGATTCGTCCCAGCAATCTCGAACCTTCGCCGATGCATCCACCACACTACTCAGTAGCCGAGGGAACCTTTCCCCTAAAGTAGAGTCGCCCCCCTGCCAGTCATCCTGCTAGAAACGGAAGGAGTCTCCCGCACCAAGCACCAGGTCAAAGAAGCCTCGCACTCTCACAGCCACCGTCGCCAGGCCCCTCAGGAAGAAGGACGCGCCAAAGGGGGGAGGAACAGAGAGGTTCCCATGCTAGGAAGTCGCTACAGCACTGCCGCATAACATCTCCAAGGAGTCCTGATGAGAGCCTCATCATGAACCCTAACTAGCACAATTTAATCTAAATAAGTGTGAAGAAGCTCTTAGAAAACCAAAAGAAAAGCCTAACTCAGATAAGTTTTAATTGAAGAATAAAACAAGTTATGAGGGGTAAAACTGTAATTTTACCAATGCAGTACACAAACAGGGTATTTAAGGGTCTAAACACAGGTCAAATAACCTTAATGAGGAAGGAAGTGGGATGATCTGAATTGAAAAGGGTTATAGCAACTTCTGGGAATTAAATGACATTTTGCAACCCTAAAACAAACCCACTTTAATTCATGATGTTTGAGGTAGGATAAAAATCATCTAAATCCTATAAAATTAATGGAAAAATATTCCCTAAGGTTTAGAACCTTCAATTTGGCCTTTGCAACATATTTTGACCTAAAATGAAAACCATGCCGAATTTATGACCTAATTTGGATTTTTGCGTAAATTGATCGGTCAAACATGGTCAAACCTAAAATAAAATTTCACCATTAAAATCCTTAGGCTCAAATTAGGCTGGTATAAAAATTTGGGTCTAAGAAAAGACTATCTTAACCGACTTTACAAATTGGTCCTCTTGAATTACTTTTTGACCCTTATTTTTTGAAATCCTTACACATAGCCCCATCTCCTTCTCTTCGTTCTTTGCAAAACGGTCCTCCCTGCCACCCTGCACAGGCGCCATACCTCCGGCGACCTTGCGCGGAGGATGGCGCCACGTAGGGTATGGCGCACGTTCTCAGGTATGAACGGGGGGTTCTGATAAGAACCTCATCATGAACCCTAACTAGCACAATCTAACCTACATATGCGAAAAAAAGCTCCTACATAACTCAAAGAAAGGCTTAACTCAAAGAATTCTGAGTTTAAGAAAATAAGTCATAAGGGGTAAAAATGTAATTTCACCAACACAATCTGCAAACAGGGTAATTAAGGATCCAAACACAGGTCAAACTAACCTAATAAGAAGGAAAGTGGGTTGATCTGACCTAACAAGGGCTACAGCAACTCCAAGGAATTAAATGACATTCTGTAACCCTAAAACAAATCCACTTCAATTCACAAGGTTCGAGGTAGGGTAAAAATTGAATAAACCCTCTAAAATTCATATAAAAATAATCTCTATGGTTTAGAACCTTCAATTTGGCCTTAGAACCCCATTTTGACCTACATTGAGAACCATGCCCAATTAATGATTTAATTTGGATTTTTACGTAAATTGACCGGTCAAACAAGGTCTGAACTAAAAACAAAATTCACCATTAAAATCCTTACGTCAAATTTAGTCATGCATAAAAACTTGAGCTTAAGAAGAGACCTTCTTAACCGACTTTGCAATTTGGTCCTCATCTATTACTTTTTGACCCTCAACTTTCGAAACCCTTGCATTTTGGCTCCTAGTTTCCTCGTCGTTCTTTGCATTTAGGTCCCTCTTTCAAGTCTCTGCGCAGCGCCATGCTCTGGCGACTTTGCGCGGAGCATGGCGCTGCGTAGGGTGAGGGGGATGTCCTGCAACTTGAACCTGGTGTTCCCTGCGACGTCTGCAGTCGCAGGGACACCGCCATGCCGCCTGACGACGCCCACACCTTCCGTGCGAACGCGCGGAAGGTATGGGTCACACCTCCGGCCATTCTCCGACGAGGGAGGCACGTCGACTCCCTGCGTCCACCCCTCCGCCACCGCCTTTATAAAGACCAGCGTCATCAGCCGGTTGGGGCAACTTGGTCTTGACGGAGAAAACCCCAACCCTTCCTCTCTCCTCACTCCGACAGGAACCCACCGGCGGCTCCTCCTCCCCCGTCTTGTCGCTCTGCTGCAATACCAGCAGCAGAGCCACCTTCGCCTGATCTCCCCGCGTCGCACCGTACCAAGCGCGCGCCTCCCTGCCCTCTTCCTCGCTGCCGCTCTCTCCCTCTGGGTGTTTCTTCTCCGATGACAGTCGATACGACTGCCGCCCTGCTCCGGCCCCCTTCGTCCCTGTAGGTAGGTTACTGTTATTTCCCTTCATCCCCTCTTTCGTTTCCCCACTGCCTTTCAGTTGATTACCCCTCGACAGCGCCCGACCACCATCATCTTCCATCCCTCCGGCAACCCTCCGGCGAGTTGCCCCCATCAATCCGCCGCTCCACACAACTCGCCAACTATCCCAAAAGCTCCGCCTCACCCTACCCAACACCCCCCACCCCTCCACTGCTACTCCACACCTCCACAACACTCCCTCGATCAAACCCATTTTTCCGGTTGCAGTCCGACCTAAGGCTGCCGCCAGACACCACCCCGCAACCTGTTGCACCCCGCACTACCTTCGTCGTGCCATGGCGAAGGTTTCCCTGTGGTCTGATTAGGCCGAGAGGCCATATTTGTGTTAGGCAGACTTCCAGCCCCGGCCGCCATTGGCGACGAAGCAAGGAGCTTCCAAGCGAGCTCCAGGCATCGAAGCATCAGGACTCCAGCTGAGGCGAATTGGAGAGACCCAGGCGAAGGCAGGCAGCTGGTTTGCGAGGAAAAACGAGGACACAGCTGCTGAGGCAAGGTTGCGTCCTTCCTGCAGGCGCGTGCGTGAAGAAACGAAGTTTAGTCCCACATCGTAAGATTTCGAAGCGTTGCACCCATTTAAATTGATTTTGTGTTTTTCTCTTAGCACCTCAGAACACGGGGTGAGGTCCCCTCGCCCACTCGCCCGCCTCATCCGCGACCCACGCCACGCGGACCTGGTGGATCCGACCCGACACTACCTTGCACTCCTTGCGCACCACCCACGCCGGTGCGCCTGGTCCCGGTTACGCAGCCCGACCCGTTAACCCGGCTCTGGGAGAGCTTCCTGTGAGAGGCTTAGACAGAGAGAGAGAGACGTGCGGGTAGAGGGAAGGGCTAGGTTTTGCTGTGCCTTGTGCAGGAACAGGGCGCGAAGGAAGAAGGTTCACCACTTGGCCGCAGGAAGAAGAAGAGGAGCGGAAGAAGAAACTCTGAAAAGGCTCTGCAGCTGAGCAAGGCAGAAGAAGAAGCAGCAAAGGAAGAAAAGAGGGGAAGCACTGTAGCAGACCGCCGTTTAAGTCGTCTGACTGTGATATCAGACGACGGATGAAGCTTCAGAGGAGATAAAGCAGAGAAGAAGAAAAAGAAAAGAAAAGGCTCCGCAGCTGAAGAGAAAGAAAAGAGAAGAAGGAAGAAAGAAGATAACGACAAGAAAAAGAAGAAGAACTGAAGAAGAAAAGAGCTAGAAGACAAGCAAAAGAAGAAGAGGAACTAAAGGCAATCAGAGCCAAGGAAGAAGACCCGTAAAGATAAAGAAAAGAGAAAGAAGAGACGAAGAAGACAAGCAAAGAGAGAAAGAAGAGAAGAAAAAGCCAAAAGATAGAAATCTATTTCTCCCTCTCTCTCTCTCTCTCTCTCTTATTTTTGTAATAAAGAAACATTGTACTTCTAGAATTCCAGTAGCTCCTTGAGTTCAACCTCGGGAAACTATTTCCGAGTAAAATTTTAATGGTAACGACAATAACCGTAGCTGTCTTATTTTATACCACAACGACATTACTGTAACAAGCATTAAAACAAACAAAGACTAGCCGTGGTTGGGAAACGTCACCAGTTTCCCTGCGTCGTCCTCCATTGCAGGGGCCCTCTCCTATGACCTGCGACCGCCCATGCCTCTCGTGCGAACGCACGAAAGGCATGGGTCTCCATCTTCGGCGAGCTCCGCATGTTGTGCCCTCAGGCCACTCTCCTCGCCAGCGCGTTTACAAGGAGAGGCAGAGGCTACCGTCCAAGGCAAGCTATTTCTGGCGAAGAAAACCCCTCTCTTTCGTCCCCCCTCTCTCCGGTCAAATTGCCCTAGCTTCCGGCGAACTCTCCTCCTCCTTCTCGTCGCTCTGCTGCCATACCTGCAGCAGATCCCACTCTACCTCGTCGTCCCACGTCAGGCCGCACCAGCTGGCGTCCTCAGATCTCTTCCTCGTTGCCATCACTCCTCCCCTGGGCACCTTCGTCCTCAGCTCCAACAGGCACGCGCCGGGCAGTCTCCCTCTCCCTCTTCGTCGACTAAGTAGGTAGGAATTTTCTTCTTACTCTCCTCTCACTTTTCCCTTCTTGAATTAGTCTTTTAAACCCCTCGATTTCCACGACCACCTTCATCTGCTCCGCCTCCGGCCACCATCTCCGGCGAGATCGCCCCACTTCCACAGACCTTTCCACCCCTCGCCGACAAGCCCAAAAGCTCCCCCTCACTCCACTCTAGCGATTCCCCTACTCCATTCATAACCCTGCACACTTTGAGCACCCCCCGAACACACCCACTTCCGTGCACGCAGTTTGCCCTAGGTGCACGACCATAGGCACTCTCACCACATGCCGCCCCTCGCACCGCCTTTGCCACACTCTGGCGAGCTTCCTGTGTTGTCTGACATGGCCGTGAGGCCGTCTTCGTGATTTCAGGGTTCACCCTCCTCGCCGCCATTGATGAGATGCTAGAGCTTCTTAACAGGTAGCTCCAGGTCTCTTCGATGCCAAGCGAGGGCTCCAGGCAATGCGGGGCAAGTCCGCAAAGGCACCCAGGTTCTCAATTGGGAGCTCGAAGCCTTCGCTGCTGCCCAATTGACAGCTGCTTCTCGCCTGCGGGCGAGCGGAGGAAGGTGGGAATTTAGTCCCACCTTGTACGTGTAGGAGCGAGCACCACCACTTAAATTGAAAAAGTGGTATAGGCTCTTCGCCTCCGATTACACACGGGGTGAGGTCCCTCACCTATCACCGGGTCTCGTCCGCGGTTTACCCACGCGGATCTGACCCGACCCGACACCCTCCTGTGCACTCCTCGCGCACCACCCACGTAGATGCGCCTGGACCCGGGCACGCAACCCGACCCGATTACCCGGCTCTGGAAGAACTTCCTAAAGAGAGATAAAGAGAGAGAGACGCAGGAAAGGGGTAGGGTAGGTTTTGCGCTGATGTTTGCGTGTGTGCGCAGGAGAGAAGAAAGAAGAAGAGAAGCAGTAGCCAGAACTTAGTTGCAAGGAAGAAGGAGAAGGAAGAAGAAAGGAAGGAAAGAAGCTGAAGAAAAAGAGGAGGAGCTACACTGTAGCAACTGAGTAGTTAAGTCGTCTGAGCGCTGAATCATACGTCGGCGAAAAAGAAGGAGAGTCAGTAGCAAGAGAAGAAGAAAAGAAAGAAGGAGGGCCAGAGCAAAAGAAAGAAGAAGAAAGAGAAACCCCAGCTGCTGAGAAGAAGACAGGCTGAAGAAGAAGAAGAAAAGAAAGAAGGAGGGCTAGAGCAAAAGAAAGAAGAAGAAAGAGGAACCGCAGCTGCTGAGAAGAAGACAGGCTAAACAAGAAGTAGAGAAGAAGAAAGAAGACAGGAAGAAGAAAAAGAAGAAGCAGAGAAGAAGAAAATAAGCTGAAGAGAAGAGCCAGCTGAAGAAAGAGAAGAAGAAAAAGCCAATTACCCTCTCTCACTTTCTCTCTCTCTCTTAATTTTTGTAAAACAATATAGATTGTGAATTTATATGCTTCTGGAATTTTGGTTTGCTCCCTAAGTTCAACCTCGGGAAACTTTTCATTCCGTGTAATAAATTGTATTAGACCGGTAACCGTTTTTGTCATATACCACAACGACTATAATAACCACAAAGAAGAACAAAGCGGTAACCAGTTTTTGGCATCGTTGTCGGGGAGCAACGGCTATTCTAGAAGCCATTAATTCACAATTTTTGAGTTTCTATTGACTAATCTCTTCTCTTGTGTTGTGCAGGCGCAGGAAATCAAGAGGTCAACAAGCAGCCGCACAGCAACCACACCAAGGATAGGTAATTTTTCTATCCTCTCATTTTAACCCCTAAATTCTAAAGAGGAAGAAAAAGAAAGAAAAAGTAATTTAGGCATAACCTATCTTCCATAGTTAGTAAATCACCAAAGCTGCCCGTTTTCAATTTCAACACAATATATCTGTACATCCATTAAAGGTGGTTAGGGCTAAAACGTTCTTGCTTGAGCCCTAATTACCCAATATAAAGGCAACTAACTGGACCAATTAGAGCCAATATACGATTCAAAGCTAGGGTTTTAGAGACACACTTTCTAAGCAAGAATTGAGAATTCCCAAAAGAAGTGTGCCCAAGCCTTTATTTGAAAGCACCTATTAAGAGAAACCCTAAGAAATTTGGCTCTTAAAGGCACTCGAACCCTAAAAGACAAGACCTAATAAGCTCTCAAAGGAACTAGTAGGTGAAGTTGACCCCTTGGATCAACCAACATTGAACTTAGGTCACTCTTTACACTCAAAAGGTTAAAGTTCAAGTGAAAACCTAAGCACCTTGATCCTAACTAAAAGTGGTAGACTTAAGAGGTCAAGGTCCCCATTCTGGTCTACCTGGAATCTCAGTGACAAGAGAGGTCGGGTGGGGGAAACCCTGTAACCTGTGGGGATGCTCTACCGTGTAGGGGTCTTCGCGGGACTCAGCCTCTCTGGCTGCCCAGGTAATTCTCAGGTGGGCGACCTTTTGATCAAGGGGTCCATCCGCCCCGAACCTCTATAGTCACCCAACATTTTGGGTGTCTTGATTGGGTCCAACACCTGCTAAACTCATCCTCTCCATCAATGTATGTTTGGTAGGTCATTGAAACCTCCTTTAGAAATTCACTCTCCTCGAGGCCGAGCCGCGGTGCCCTTGTTTGTGCAACCAACACTTCACATAGACCTCTTCTCTGATTCCGAACCCAACTCACCTTCTTCCTCCACAATGGCTCAGCCAGTTGAGGAAGAGAACAATCTGGAGCACCAGCTCTAGCGACTCAGACCTCTTCCAGAACTTCATACACCCACCGCAGCATCCCATGATGCGGGATCACTATAATCCTGCTGCAATAGCGATTGAGCCTCGAGTTAGAATCCCGACTGGAGGACCTGATTCTGAACTAAAGCCCAACATGATTCATGCTAGACCTAAATTCCATGGGCTAAATTCTGAAGACCCCTTCCAGCACATTAAACAGCTGAAGCATCTGGCCCAGACTTTCGGGTCAGATGTGCAAAATCGAGATATTCTCCTCATGAAGATGTTCTTCTCCCTTATGGACAAGGCCGCCCATTGGTACCAAACACAGACCCGGCCGATCAACAATTGGGAGGAACTTCAGTCCGAGTTCGTGAAGTTTTTCCCCGTTGGTCGGACCAAGGCCTTGCGCCATCAGATTACCCACTTCAAGCAACAAACGGGGGAACCTCTCCATAAGGCATGGGATCGCTTTCAGGATCTCATGAGGAAGTGCCCCCATCACGGAGTTTTTAAATGGGAACAAGTCCAGTCTTTTTACCAGGGACTCCGTGAGGATATTAGGCTATTCGTCAATGCAACTTGCAGAGGAAATATCATGGGTCAGCATGAGGACACCGTGTGGGAGATTCTCGAAAATATGTGCGAGAACTCTATCAATAATGACTCCATGGGATTATTCGACAGGACGAATACCCGCGCATCGACGAACCTTAGGGGAGCACACGAGACGCAGAGCCTGTCCACATCAGTTGACCTGGAATTGATGGCCAGTCGATTGGACAAGGTCTCTATTATTGAGAAGAAGGTGGATGAGCTGACTCAACACCTGCAGCGAGCCACCTCTGTGCATAATTCCTTTGCACAGCCTCCTTCCACACGGGAGACTATGCAAAACATTCTCCACGGACCTTCTTCTGGGATGGACCCATGTCCACCCCCATCTGACTCTCGGATCGGAGGAACCTTCGACCCTTTCTATACTAGCCGAGGCAATTCCACTCCCCCATTTTCTGACTTTTCTGAGGCTCCTCAGACCTGCGAGGACCTCAACGTCATCCAGAATGACCCATTTTCCAATACCTACAATCCTGGATGGCGAAACCATCCCAACTTCCAGTGGGCGGGAAATTCCCAAACTCAAAAACCACCCTTTCAACCCCATCCACAACCACCTCGTCCTTACTAGCCGCCTCAGCCCAACCCTACTTTTCCATCTGAGCTAAACCAAGACCAAATGTCCCTCATCCTTCAGACTCTGGCTGACATTCAGAGAACGAATGCGGCTATTCAAAAGCAACATAAAGACGAAATCACAGAGGTTCGAAACCAACTAGCCCAGTTGGCAAATTCTCGCCAACCAAGCACACTTCTCAACCTCTTCCTAACCCTAATAACATGCCGACCCAGCGGCATGTTATGAACCCAAACCCAGGCCAAGCACACATGGTATATCAGGCCCCCTCTGTTCCTTCACCTAACGGGATGGAGGCCTCAACTTCTTATGCGAGTTATCAACAGCAACCCATCCTATCAAACCCTAACCAGAACCAGGCAGGACTGAATTCTGTGACCACCCGCAGTGGTAAGGAGACCCAAGATCCACCTTATCCAGACCACTCCAAGCCTGGTAGTGACCCAAAACCTAGCACAGTAATCCAGGACGTTCCTATCCCTGATCAAAGACCCGGACCTATCCTAGAGGAACCAACCAAGGTTCCATTTCCCGAGGCCTCGACCAAGGGAAAGAAGACAACCAAATCCGTGGCTTCTGAGGAGAACCTGGTCAAGCTCTTTGAGCAGGTCCAAATAAACATCCCCTTGATGGATGCGATTCTCCACGTACCGGCTTACGCATGATTCTTGAAGAATGTGTGTACACCTCAGCATAAGCTGCGAACTAAAAGTGGGAACCCAATTGTACTGTCAGAGCAAGCCAGCTCTGTAATCCTAAGTAGACTCCCACCCAAGGCAAAAGACCCAGGCACTCCCTTGATTTCATGCAAGATAGGTGAAACCCAGTTGATGAAAACCTCATCATGAACCCTAACTAGCACAATTTAATCCAAATGAGTGTAAAAAAGCTCCTATAAAATCCAAAGAGAGGCTTAACTCAGAGAATTCCGAGTTAAAGAATAAAATAAATCATAAGGGGTAAAACTGTAATTTCACCAATGAAGTATGCAAACAGGGTAATTAAGGGTCCAAACACAGGTCAAACGAGCTTAATAAGGAGGGAAGTAGGATGATCTGATCTAAAAAGGGTTATAGCAACTTTTAGGAATTAAATGACATTCTGTAACCCTAAAACAAACCCACTTTAATTCACGAGATTCGAGGTAGGATAAAAATCAAATAAACCCCCTAAAATTCATAGAAAAATATTCCCTAAGGTTTAGAACCTTCAATTTGTCCTTTGCAACTTATTTTGACCTAAAATGAGAACCATGCCCAATTAATGACTTAATTTGGGTTTTTGCCCAAATTGATCGGTCAAACATGGTTCAACTTAAAATCAAATTTCACCATTCAAATCCTTAGGTTCAAATTAGTCAGGTATAAAAATTTGGGCCTAATAAAAGACCATCTTGACCGACTTTACAAATTGGTCCTCTTAATTTACTTTTTGACCCTTATCTTTTGAAACCCTTGAGTTTAGCCCCCTAACTTCTCGTCGTTCTTTGCAGAATGGTCCCCCCTGCCATTTCTGCGCAGCGCCATACCTCCGGCGACCTTGCCGGAGGATGGCGCCTCGCCGGAGGTATGGCGCTGCGTAGGGCAAGGTGGCCGTCCTTAGGAACAGACGAGGGGTTCCCTGCGACGTCCTTTGTCAGAGGGACCCTCCCCTGGCCTCTGCAACCGACCATGCCTCTCGTGCAAATGCACGAAATGCATGGGTTTCCTTTCCGACCACTCTCCGGAGAGGTAGGCACGTCGCCCCCTCGGTCCCCTCTCCTCGCCAAGGCCTTTATAAGGAGCGGCAAGTCTGCCGTCTCTTGCAAGCTTCTTCTGGCCGAGAGAAACCCTACTTTTCATCCCTTCCCTCTCTGGTCAGAATGCCCGAGCTTCCGATGATCTTCTCTTCCTCCTCCTCGCCGCTCTGTTGCCCTACCTGCAGCAAGTTCACTCTGCCCTATCATCCGGGCCAGGCCGTACCAGCTGGCGTCCTCAGATCCCTTCCTCGTCGTCGATAACCTCCTCCTGGGCATCTTCTTCCTCAGCTCTGGCAGGCACGAGCCGGATGCCTCTCTCTTCCCCTTCGTCGATTAAGTAAGTATAAATCTTCCTCTCTCTCTCCCTTACATTTTCCCTTTACTGATTTACCCTTTTACTCCACCGACCGCCACTTGCACCTCCATCTGCTCCGTCTTCGATCACCTTCTCCGGCGAAGCCATTCCACTTCCATAGACCACCTCACCCCTCGCCAACAAGCCCAAAAGCTCCCCCTCACTCCACTCAACCATTTCCCCCACTCCATACACCGCCACTCACCGTCCGACCACCCCCCGAACAGACCCATTTCCGCACACACAGTCTGACCTAGGTCCATCGCCACAGGCACTCTCGCGCCTCGCCGACCCCCGCACTGCCTTCGCCACACTCCGGCGAAGCTTCCCACGTTATCTGATGTGGCCGAGAGGCCGTCATTGTGTTTTCAGGTCAGTGCCCCCTCGCCGCCATTGTTGAGCTACTGCAACTCCTTCACTCACAGCTCCAGGTCATCTCCAGCCCAGGCACGCGCTCCAGGCAGCACGAACTGATTCCGCGAAGGCGCCCAGGCTTGCGATTTGGGTTGCGAGCCTCGCAACTGCCCCAATTGGCAGCAGCTTCCTCAACTGCGGGTGTGCAATCTGGAGGTGGGACTTTAGTCCCACCTCATAAGTGTGCTGCCGCACACCCACACTTAAATTCAAAACGTGTATCGGGCTGTTTGCCTTCAATACACAGGGGTCAAGTCCCTCACACGCACGCAGCGCGCCACACGCTCGCTCGCCCTCGCTCGTGCTCACGCCTCGCGGATCTGGGCCGGATCCGACTACCCAACCAAGCACTCCTCGCCCACCACCGCACACCGATGGGCCTAGTCCCGGGCGCGCTACCCGAACCCGATTACCCAGCTCTGGGAGAGCATTCCTAAGAGAGATTCAGAGAGAAAGAGAGACGCGGGGAAGGGGTAGGGGTAGGTTTTGCACTGATGGGTGTGTATCCGTGCAGGGAAGAAAGAAAGAAAGAAGAAGAGGAGGAGCGGCCGAAGCCCTAGCCGCACTAAGCAGCTGAAGAAGAAAGGAAGGAGAGGAGCTGAAGAAGAAGAAAGGAAGCTGCACTGTAGCAAACCCATAGTTAAGTCGTCTGAGCACCAAGTCAGACGACGGAAGGGAAACGGCCAGAGCGCAAAGAAGAAGAAAGAAAGATAAGAAGGAAGCAAAGCAAAGAAAGAAGAAAAGAAGAAGGTAGGTCAGAGCAGAAAGAAGAAAAAGAAGAAAGAAGAAGAAGAGGAACGGCCAAAGCAGAAGAAGAAGAGAAAGAGAAGAGGAAGAGAGAAGAAGAAGAAGCCAACAAAAGAGAACTCTAGCTCTCTCTCTCTCCCGTTCTCTCTCTCTCTTATTATTTTTGTAACATAATTGTGAACATTTATGCTTCTAGAATCATAGTTGCTCCCTGAGTTCGACTTCAGGAAAACTTGTTATTCCGAGTAAAAAAATTTTGTAGTAATCTGGTAGCTATTTTGTCATATACTACAACGACCATAATAAACATAAAGACGAAACACGCGACACTGGCATTATTACCAATTCGACAGAGCATTGCTAGACTTGAGTGCTTCCATAAATTTGATACCACATCCTTACTTAACCACCTAGAAGAATCTGAGCTAAAACTGACTGAGGTGACACTACAGTTAGCAGATCGATCTATAAAGTCACCTAAAGGGATTCTTGAGGATGTTATTGTAAGGGAGCACCCCTGCCATACCCCTCTTCTAGGCTGGATCCAACCTCCCGCTAGGTTCCTATTGATAAGGACTGAAAAAGATATTGTCGTCACACATTTCTTCGTTCAGTCAATCCAGATCGCCAAGAAGCTCCTCCTCCGTAGAGATGTCCACAGGAAGTCTCACTACACTGAGTCATATGCCTTGCTGAAGTCCACCTTCCATAAAAAGGCTTACTTCTTCTCCCTTCTCCATGCTGCCAAGACTTCCATCGCAATCACGAAGCCATCCAAAATTCCTCTTCCAAGCACAAAAGCTGTCTAAACAGGGGAGACCAAGTCCCCTAGGACGTCCCTTAATCTGTTAGCCAGGACCTTTGCCACAATATGGTAAACTGCATTAGACAGGGCAATCCGTTTGAAGTCCTGAATGGCCTCAGCCCCTTCCTTCTTAGGCAGCAGAAACAAGTAATATCTGTTCAATCTGTCAAAACCTTTGTTGCCAGAAGCGAACTCGTCCACCACTCGCATCACATCTGCACCCACTAGATGCCAGAACTCTCAGAAGAAAAAAACAGCGAAGCCATCCAGGCCAAGGCATCCCTTCGCATTGAGGCCCCACACTGCCTGCCTCACCTCCTCCTCTGAAAAGCTAGCCGTAAGACCCTCCTCCTAAGCCTCCGAAATACGCTGGGTATCCTCCCCCCTCTACCTCTAGCCTCCCCTAGGTCGTCTCCAAGTGAACTCTCTAAAATAATCTATCGCCACCTGTCCCACCTCCACCTTGCCCAAGAAAGCATCCCCGCCAACCACCAGCTTGTCTACCAAATTTCTCCTCCTAGCAGAGGCTATCTGGTGGAAAAACCTGGTGTTGGAGTCCCCCTTCTTTCAACCATCTCTACCCGGATTTCACCTGCCATTCCATCTCCGTCCGTCTGTCCTCCTCCTGGATCACCTTCGACATCCTCGCCTTGATCTCCACGTCCTTGGGGGAAATGGGAGCCTGGTCTTCCTATCTGTCAATTCTGCTAATCTCTACCAAAGCCTCCTCCTTCCTGCCCTTATTCCTCCCCCCTCTACCTCTAGCCTCCCCTAGGTCGTCTCCAAGTGAACTCTCTAAAATAATCTATCGCCACCTGTCCCACCTCCTCCTTGCCCAAGAAAGCATCCCCGCCAACCACCAGCTTGTCTACCAAATTTCTCCTGGTGGAAAAACCTGGTGTTGGAGTCCCCCTTCTTTCAACCATCTCTACCCGGATTTCACCTGCCATTCCATCTCCGTCCGTCTGTCCTCCTCCTGGATCACCTTCGACATCCTCGCCTTGATCTCCACGTCCTTGGGGGAAATGGGAGCCTTGTCTTCCTATCTGTCAATTCTGCTAATCTCTACCAAAGCCTCCTCCTTCCTGCCCTTATTAGATGCCCTGATCTCCCATCTAGCCAGCTTCGGATAGTCTCGCAGCAAGGAGAGCTTCTTTACTAGACAAAAAGTCGCCGAACTTTCCACCTCCATCGAACTCCATTTCTCCTCCACTGAAGCCTTGGGCCCCTCCACCATCAGCCATGATCTGTCAAATTTAAAATATGTGCCGAACTGCACCCCCTCATTCGGTCGCCACAACAGAGTGGTGTGGTCCGAGAAAGGCCTCTCTAGTGCACGGACATCTATCACAGTGAATGTCTCAACCAGCTCCACATTGAATAGAAACCTGTCAATTCGGGACCTCTGGCCACTGTTATTCCTCCATGTATAAGAACAGGACACAGGAGACCAGTCCACAAGCCTATGGGTCTCAACAAAGTCCACTCGTTTGGTTAAATGAAGCAAACTTGAACAAAATAGGTTTGTTTAAGTTCAATTCGTTAAAGATTCGATGTACACACATGCATACACACAAAATCTCAAGTATATAACATTAATGTATTGAAAATAATTGATGATGTTCATTTATATAGTGAGCATATAAAATGCAATGGTATTTATAATTAAATAACACATATACCATTTAATACATTGATGTTTAATGATTGAAAATGCATATCGGAAGAAAACATGTGAAAAAGAGAAGGTGAATGACAGATTTAAAATATATATATATATTTATTTATTTATTGAGAAACATGCATTGAATTCTTTATGATATAATTTATATATTTTTAAATTTTTTGTTTCATATTTTACTTTTTTAATTATGATTTGTGATGTTGCATTTATAATAAAGTATTATACTTTAAAGAAATCATAAATAAACTTCTAAACGAAGCTTAAATGAATTGAACCTAAATTAATAATATTTCAAACTTTACACTTAAACGATTCATAAACAAATCAAGCCAAATCAAACCTTCATTAATAAAAACGAATCGAATCGAATCTCACCCTTATTTTTTCTTATCGGACTCGAACTAAACTTGAATCTTACAAAACTGTTATCAAATCAAATCAAACTTAGGTAAGTTTACTAAATTCGATTTGTTTACACCCCTAAGATTGGCTCAATAGGATGGACTCGAGCTTGACTCAATTCTTTAACAAGCCAAGTAGGAGCCCAAGTATGAATTCGATAAGGGTTTTGGCTCAATAAGGACGTAAGGATTCTTAAAATGTAAAGTCTAAGATGTTATTTTCAAGAATCTCCTCTTTAGCACCCTCCTTTCCTATCGCTACCAAACAACAGCACCCACCTAAAAACTTTTTATTAATCATTAAGACACTAGGTGATTATTTTTTAATTTTGTTCCAATTTATTTTTATATGCTTCTTGGATTTTTTAAGTTATAGTATTTATACTCATAGGGATTTTATTAAATGTAACCAAGAACCAATAGAGTTTGAACTCATCAAATTTCAGGCACGACAAAGCTCGAGCCGGCTCAATCGAGCACTATCGAGCTCGAGCCCAACTTGTCGTATGAGGCGAGCCAGGCTCAGTGGGAGGAGTCTGAAACGGAAGCAAGTACCCCTGGTGAAGGTCTTGTGGAGGAGCCAGCGGTACAAGGACACTACCTGGGAGCCTGAGGTGGCGATGCAGGAGTGGTACCGAGAGCTCTTTGAGGGTACGCCTTTTTGAACCGGCTTCGATCCTCTTTGAGTTTGTTATGCGTATATTGTTCTTTTTCCGCACCCTAGTTAGCGCAAGTTTCAGGGATGAAACTTCCTTTGAGATCGTTATGTTGTTAAGACCCGTGACATCAAAACACTTTAAGACATCTGGGAGTTGGTCCAAACGTCTAGAAATTAATTTTTGCGTGCGTATGATCGCGAATCTGCGCGCGTGCCACGCGCAGACTGAAACTCGCCGCCCTCCTCATTTTCTCTCCCCTCGCTGACCTGCAGAACCACCCCCCCTCGTGCCTAAAAATACTCTTATCCTCCTCTCCCTCACACCACCCACATCCAACCGTCTCCTCCTTCCCCAGCGCGAGAGCGAGAGCGAGGGCAGCAGCAGCTGCCGGGTGGACAGGCGGAGAGGAGAGGTGCAGCGAGAGGGAAGAGAGAGAGCGCGCAAGCCAAGAGAGAGAGAGCTCGCTGGAGCAGCTTGAGGCCGGCCAGTGTGCACGCGAAGGAGCATTGTGCTAGGGAGGTTTCCCCGGTGCTGCTGCAGCTCGGGCAGCGGGCGGACTAGCGCGGTGAGGCCACGCGTAGCGGGAAGAAGACGAAGGAGCTTCTGATTCTTGGATTTTTCCCAGAATCAGACGTCTGGACCTACATCCAGACGACGCGAACGACGTCTGGAAGAAGCTCCAAACGGCTGATAGGTACGTACTGTGCCTATACCTTCCTTTTGCGGATACGGCCATGCAGGCCGTTCCGCTGAAGCTCTGTCGTGTGCCTTGCTGAGGGAGTTTTGCGTGTGCGCGCAGGTTTCGCTTCGGGAAGGCGCGGGACATGCCCTCCCACGCGGTTCAGACATCTGGGCGAGTCACCGGACAGCGGAAAGCGTCGCCAGACATCCAGAGAGGTGGTCGGACATCTGGAGCTGGGTCCAGACGGTTCAGCAGGACCTTTGGACGTCTGAGGAGTAGCGCGGAGTGAGGTATGACCTGGTCCCCTTTTTAAGACGTCTGGAAGATGTTCCAGACGTCTGATTTGAGTCAGAGTTTTCATTTTTGACCCGTTTAGGGTCCGTTCGAGGTCCGATTTCCGCCTTTAAGATTCCGTTCATCTCAGAATTAGTTCCTCTACTTGTTTGAAATACTTTTATCCTGTTATGAGTGGTTCCTTGTGATTGATCCTTGTGTTAGGACCTCATTCTGTTGTGGCTTTGGGGGTTGCGGAGGCACGTGCGCCCCCATTACTCACGATTTTGCGGGTAGAGTGGCTTCTTGATGAGAACCTCATCATGAACCCTAACTAGCACAATCTAACCTAGATATGCAAGAAAAAGCTCCTACATAACTAATAGAAAGGCTTAACTTAGAGAATTCTAAGTTTGTGAAGAAAACAGATCATAAGGGGTAAAAAAGTAATTTCACCAACACAATCAGTAAACAGGGTAACTCAGGATCCAAACATAGGTCAAACTAACCTAATAAGAAGGAAAGTGGGATGATTTGATCCAACAAGTGCTACAGCAACTCCAAAGAATTAAATGACATTCTGTAACCCTAAAACAAACCCACTTCAATTCACGAGGTTCGAGGAAAAGCAAAAATCGAATAAACACTCTAAAATTCAAAGAAAAATAATCTCTAGGGTTTAGAACCTTCAATTTGGACTTTGGAACCCATTTTGACCTACATTGAGAACCATGCCCAATTAATGATTTAATTTGGGTTTTTACATAAATTGACTGGTCAAACAAGGTCTGATCTTGAAATAAAATTCACCATTAGAATCCTTAGGTCCCATTTAGTCATGCATAAAAACTTGAGCCAAAGAAGAGACCTTCTTTACCGACTTTGCATTTTGGTCCTCATCTATTACTTTTTGACCCTCAACTTTCGAAACCCTCATATTTTGGCCCCTAGGTTCTTCATGGTCCTCCCAGCAAAACTCTGAGCAGCGCAATGGTCCGGCGAATTTGCGTGGAGCATGGCGCTGCGCGGAGCATGGCGCCGCGCAGGGTGAGGGAGGCCCACTGCCCGTTGAACCGGGTGTTCCCTGCGACGTCTGCTGTCGCAGGGACACCACCATGATCTCTGCCATCGCCCACACCTTCCGTGCGAACGCGTCGAAGGTATGGGCTTCTGCACCGACCATTCTCCGGCGAGGGAGGCACGTCGCCTCCCTGCACCCACCCCTTCGCCTTCACCTTTATAAAGACCGTCGTCGCCAGCCGAAGGAGGCAAGCTGTCTCTGACGGAGAATAACCCGCCAATTCATCCTCTCCATCTCCGACAGACGGCCTACAGCTTCTGGCGACCAACTCCTCCTCCTCCTCCTCATCGCTCTGCTGCCTTACCTGCAGCAGGGTTCCCCTAACCCTTTCGTCTGTGTCGTGCTGCACCCACCGACACCCTCCGCCTGCCTCCTCGTCGCCGATCTCCCCTTCCAGGGCCTCTTCTTCCTCAGCTCCGGCAGGCACGAGCCGGTGGCTCCGCCCTCCCCCCTTCGTCCAAAACTTAGGTAAAAGCTTCCTCTCCTCCTTTAAATTTCCCCTCTATCAATTTATATTTTCGCGCCCTCACACACAACTTCCACCTCTGCCTGCTCCGTCTCCGACCACCCTCTCCGGCGAGCCCATTCCACTTCCACAGACCTCCTCACTCCTCGCCGATCACCTCAGAAGCTTCCCCTCACTCCACTCCACAGCCTCCCCCTTTTCATTCCCTGCCACACGCCACCTAAAGACCCCCCGAACAGACCCATTTTTCCGACCACAGTCCGACCTAGGGCTGCCACCGTACACCGCCTCACACCTCGCCACCACCCGCACTGGCTTCGCCGTACTCCGACGAAGCTCCCTGCATCTTCTGACTAGGCTGAGAGGCCGTATTTCTATGTTCAGGTCACGCCCCCTTCTCCGCCATTTCTGAGCAGGTGAAGCTCCGTCACCTGCAGCTGCAGCTTCGACCACGCCCAGGCGCTGGTCCCAGGTTGCGCGGAGTGTCTTCGCGAAGACTCCAAGGTCTGCAGTTGAGGCAAACCCCTCGCGAGCTGCTGCAATTGCCGCGAGCTCCTCACCTGCGGGCGCCAGTCTGGGAGGTGGGACTTTAGCCCCACCTCGGAAGTGCGTGGCTCAGAGCCCGCACTTACATTGAAAAAGTGTTCAAGGCTATTCGCCTTCGAACATAGGGGTCAGGTCCCTTACGCACGAGCGCCCCACGCGCTTGCCCTCGCCCACGCTCACGTCCCGCGGGTCTGGGCCGGATCCGGATACCCGACACTGCGCACACCTCGCCCACCACCGCACGCTGGTGGACCTGGTCCCGGGCGCGATACCCGTACCCGAATACCTGGCTCTGGGAGAGCGATCCTATGAGAGAAATCTGAGGAAGAGAGAGACGCGGGAAAGGGTAGGGGTAGGTTTTGCTCTGACCAGTTGTGTGAGTGTGCAGGCAGAGAAGAAGGAAGAAGGTGGCCGAAGCCTTGGCCGCTCAAAGAAAGAGGAAGAAGAAGAAGACCGCAGGAGAAAGAAGACCGCAAGAAGAAGGAAAAAGAAAGAGGAAGAAGAAGAAGACCGTAGGAGCAAGAAGAAGAAGAAGCACAAAGGAAGCACTGTAGTAGACACCACTTAAGCTGCCTCATTGAGAAATCAGACGACGGATGAATCTCTGCAGACAAAGTAAAGAAGAAGAAGAGAAGAGAAGGTGCCACAGCTGAAAGCAAAGAAAAGAAGGAATAAAAGAGAAGAAGAATAAAGAAGAAGAGAAGATAAAGAAAGAAGAAGAAGAACTGAAGAAGATCAAGCAAAGAGAAGAAAGAAGAGAAAAAGAAGACAAGACAAGAGAGAAAGGAGAGAAGAAGAAAAAGCCAAGAAATAAATCTACCTCTCTACCTCTCTCTCTCTCTCTTATTTTTCTAATAAAAGCATTGTACTTCTAGAATTCTAGTAGCTCCCTGAGTTCGACCTCGGGAAAACTATTTCCGAGTAAAAAAATTTTCTATGGTAATGACAACCGGAGCTGTCTTATCTTATACTAAAACCACTATACTATAATAAAGACAAAAAAGCAGCGCCGTTGCCAGGGAGCAACAGCTATTCTAGAAGTTATAAAATTTCTATCTGTGAGTTTCTAATAATCTCTTCTCTCTTTTGCGCAGGTACAGGAAAAAAGATTATGACGCAGCCGCACCACAGCCACTCCAAGGACAGGTAACTTCTATCCTCTCACTATTAAACCCTAAAATTCTAAAGAGGAAGAAAAAGAAAGAAAAAAATAGGTATAACCTGTCTTTCATACGTAGTAATAGCTACATGTTCTCAAAACTACTATTCCTGCACACAATATTAAAGGTAATTAAGGGCTAACACCTTCTTGCCTAAGCCCTAATTACCCAAAAAGGAGTTAACTGGACCAAGTAGAGCCAACATAAGATCAGACATTAGGGTTTCAGAGACACATTCCTTAATCAAGAATTGAGAAAATCCAAAAGAAGTGTACCTAAGCCATTGATTGAAAATACCTATTCAAAGAAACCCTAAACAATTGGCTCTCTAAACACTTGAACCCTAAAAAAAAATAAGGCCTAAATTCTCAAAGGAATCACTAGGTGAAGTTGACCCCTAGGGTCAACCAACCTTCGAATTAGGTCACCTTGTTCACAAAAATACCTAAGAGTTCAAGTGAAACCTTAAGCACCCTGATCTCAAAATAAAAGAGGTAGACTTAAGAGGTCAAGATCTGCATTCTGGTCTACCCGGAACCGCAGTGACAAGAGAGGTCGGGTGGGGGAAACCCTGTAACCCGTGGGGATGCTCTACCGTGTAGGGGTCTTCGCGGGACTCACCCTCTCTGGCAGCCCAAGTAATTCTCAGGTGGACGATCTTTCTGATCAAGGGGTCCATCTGCCCAGCACCTCTATAGTCACCCAACACATTTTTGGGTGTCTTGATTGAGTCCAGCACCTTCTAAACTCATCTATTCTAATAGTGCATGAACGGTAGGAGATCCTTAAGACCACCCTTAAGATCTCCTTTACGAATTCACTCTCGTCCAGGCCAAGCCTCGACGCCAGTGTTTGCACAGCAACCCTACCCCATCATTCTCCAATCTGATTCTGAACCAAGCTCTTCTTCTTCCCCCATCATGGCTCAGCTAGTTGAGGAAGAAAACAATCTGGAGCACCAGCTCCAGCGACTCAATGACCTCTTCCAAAACTTTGTGCACCCACCGCAGTGTCCTATGATGCGGGACCATTATAATCCTACTGCAGTGGCCATTGAGCCTCGAGTCAGAATCCCGACTGGAGGACCTGATTCCGAATTGAAGCCCAATATGATTCATGCTATACCTAAATTCCATGGGCTTAATTCCGAAGATCCCTTCCAATACATCAAATAGCTAAAGCATCTGGCGCAAACATTTGGGTCAGATGCGCAAAATCAGGATATTCTTCTCATGAAGATGTTCTCCTTTTCTCTTATGGACAAGGCCGCTCTTTGGTATCAAACTCAGATCCGGCCGATCAACACTTGGGAAGAACTTCAGTCCGAATTTTTGAAAAAGTTCTTTCCCGTTGGTCGGACCAATGCCTTGCGCCATCAGATTACTCACTTCACTCAGTGATGAGAACCTCATCATGAGCCATAACTAGCTCATTTTGACCCAATACAAAGGATAAAAGCTCCTACATATCTCAAGGAAAGGCTTAACTCAGAGAATTCTGAGTTTGAGAAGAAAACCAGTCATAAGGGGTAAAAGTGCAATTTTACCAGTATAATCTGCATACAGGGTAATTCAGGGCCCAAACACAGGTCAGAACAGCTTAATAAGAATAAAAGTGGGACGAGATGATCTAGCAAGGGCTACAGCACTTTCAAGGAACCAAATGATAATCTGTAACCCTAAAACAACCCACTTCAATTCACAAGGTTCGAGGCAAAGTAAAAATAGAATAAACCCTCTAAAATTCATAGAAAAATAATCTCTAGGGTTTAGAACCTTCAATTTGGCCTTTAGAACCCATTTTGACCTACATTGAGAACCATGCCCAATTAATAACTTAATTTGGGTTTTTGCGCAAATTGACCGGTCAAACAAGGTTTTATATGAAAATAAAATTCACCATCAGATTCCTTAGGTCCTAATTAGTCATGTATAAAAACTTGAGCCTAAGAAGAAACCTCCTTGACCGACTTTACACTTTGGTCCTCATATATTTACTCTTTGGCCCTCAACTTTTGAACCCTCGCATTTAGGCCCCTAACTCTCCTTCGTTCTTTGCAAACAGGTCCCTCCTGCAAAACCCTGCCAGCACCATGCTCCGGCGACCTTGCGCGGAGCATGGCGCCGCGCAGGGTAAGGTGGAGGACCTGGCATGTGTACCGGGGGGTGCCCTGCGTCGTCAGCCGTCGCAGGAGCACCCCCATGGTCCTTGCAGCCCCCCCTACCGGCCGTGCGAACGCACGGACGGTATGGGTTCGAATTCCGACCATGCTCCGGCGAGGGAGACACGTCGTCTCCCTCCGCCTTCCTCCCTGCTTCAACCCTATAAATACCCCCCGCCGCTCCACCGACCAAGGCAGCCTGGATCTGACGGAGAAAACCCCCAGCTTTCGTCTCTTCTTTCTCCGGCAGACGCTCACCAGCTCCGGCGACTTCCTCTCCCTCCACCTCTTCGCTCTGCCGCACTACCAGCAGCAGAGACCTCCTCCCCTGCTCTTCCCGCGCCACGCCGCACCCAGCTGGCGCCTCCCCAGCCTTCTGCTCGCCGCCGCCCCTCTCCCTGAGCATCGTCTTCTCCGGCGACAGTCGATACGACTGTCGCCCTGTTCCTCCTCCTTCGTCCCTGCAGTCAAGTTAGACTTACTCCCCTTCTCCTCCTCTTTCTTTCCCTGCTTTCGATTTAGTCAATTAAGCCCTCTACCGACCCTGTTCACCCTCATCCTCTCCGCCTCCGACCACCCTCCGGCGAGCCGCTCCCATCACCTCAGCGACCCACACGGCTCGCCGACCACCGCAGAACTTCCGCCTCCTCACCCTGATCCTCTTCCGCCCCTCCACTTCCCACCAAACACCCTCTGCAGACCCACCGAACACACCCACTCCCTCGCTCACAGTTTGACCTAGGACGACCTAACAGCTCCATCTCGCCCCCTGCAGACCCCCTGACCACCTTCGCCGTGCCACGGCGAAGGTCCTCCGCCTGTCTGATTTGGCCGAGAGGCCGTGCCATTGGTTTCAGGTTCCAGGCCTTGACCGCCATTGGCGAGGAAGCTCGAAGCCTGCTCGAGGTTGCTCCAAGCCGAGATATCCCAGATTGAATAGCCACGGCCAGCGCGGAAGAGTCTCACGCACACACCCTGGCCCTCGATTGGAGCTGTACGCCGCAACAGCCGATGCAATTGGGAGCACCATCCCTGCTGCAGGCGTAAGAGAATTGGGGTGGGACATTTAGTCCCACCTCGGAATCTCTCAAAGGCGCGCGGACACATAAATTGAAAAACTGCCGTATGCTGTTTGCCTCAGTTACCACGGGGTGAGGTCCCTCTCACCCGACCCGACCCGACTCGGCCTCGTCCGTGACCACGCTCCGCGGACCTGGCCCGACCCGATTAGACTGACCTGCACTCCTCGCCCACCACGCACGCCGGTGGGCCTGGACCCGGGCCTGACCCGAACCCGATTACCCGATAGCGCTCTGGGAGAGCTTCCGAGGAGTGATTTCAGAGAGAGAGATACGCGGGGGAGGGGGGTAGAGTAGGTTTTTGTCTTGACGAATAAACTCTGAAGTGTGCAGGCCAAAGAAGAAGAAGCAGACCCGCTGAAGAAGAAGGAGCTGCTGCACTGTAGCGAAGGCATTGTTAAGTCGTCTCAGCACCGGGGCAGACGACGGAAGGACAGCAGCCAAAGAAGAAGAAGACCCGCTGAAGAAGAAGGAAGAGCAACGGCCATCGCGAGAGAAGAAAAAGAGAAGTCAAGGCAGGTGAAGACAAAGAAGAAGAAGGAATGAAGAGAAGCAAGAAGCAAGAAAAGAAGAAGATGATCTGACGAAAAAGAAAGAAAGGAAACAAGAAGAAGAGCACGAGGGGAAAATCTGAACAAAGAAGAAGAAGAAGAAGAAGAACAGGAAGAACCAAAGACAAAGAGGAAGAAAGAAGAAAAGAAGAAGAAGCCAATTTTTCCTCTCTCTCTCTCTCTCTTTATTTTTGTAATAGAACTTGTATATCTCTAGAATACAACTTGCTCCCTGAGTTCGACCTCGGGAACTCTTTCAGTTTTCCGAGTAATAAAAATTTTATATGAAACGTTGGTGACAACCGGCTTTACTACAACGATATAACACAAACCGGTCACTGAAACCGACGCTTCATCAATTTTGGCGCCGTTGCCGGGGAGCAACGGCTATTCTAGAGGTAAACATTCCTGTATCTTTTAAGTTCTAATAATCTCCTCTCTTTTGTGCAGCTATAGGAACTCAAGAAGACAAGCAACCACACAACTACTCCGAAGACAGGTAAAATCTTTTCTCTCACTATTAACCCCTACACTCTAAAGAGGAAGAAAAGAAAAGAACAAGCAATATAGGACTAACCTGTCTTCCATATTTAGTAACCATAAAAGTTGCATGTTTTCAACTCATTATTTCTGCACACTATTAAGGGTATTTAAGGGCTAACACATTCTTGCTTGAGCCCTAATTACCCAACAAAGAATTAACTGGACCAAGTAGAGCCAACCTAGGATCCAACACTAGGGATTTAGAGACACACTCCTTAAGCAAGAATTGAGAAAACCAAATGAAGTGTGCCCAAGCCCTTGTCTGAAAATACCTATTCAAAGAAAATCTAAAACAATTGGCTCTCTAAACACTTGAACCCTAAAAGACAGGACCTAAAAGCTCTTAAAGAAAACAATAGGTAAAGTTGACCCCTTGGGTTAACCAACCTTAAATTAGGTCACTCTTTGCACTTAAAAAGACTAAAGTTCAAGTGAAACCTTAAGCACCCTGATCTTAAAATCGGTAGACTTAAGAGGTCAAGATCCCCATTCTGGTCTACCTGGAACCGCAGTGACAAGAGAGGTCGGGTGGGGGAAACCCTGTAACCCGTGGGGACGCTCTACCGTGTAGGGGTCTTCGCGGGACTCTCCCTCTCTGGCTGCCCAGGTAATTCTCAGGTGGACGATCTTTCTGATCAAGGGGTCCATCTGCCCCGCACCTCTATAGTCACCCAACACATTTTTGGGTGTCTTGATTGGGTCCATCACCTTCTAAACTTACCTCTCCCAACTGTGCATGTACGGAAGGAGGTCTCTAAGACCACCCTTAAGACCTCCTTTAGAAATTCACTCTCGTCAAGGCCAAGCCTCGACGCCCGTGTTTGTGCAGCAACACCCTCACATTATTCTCTCTTCTGATTCAGAACCAAGTTCTTCTTCTTCCCCCATCATGGCTCAGCCAGTTGAGGAAGAAAATAATCTGGAACACCAGCTCCAGCGACTCAATGACCTCTTCCAAAACTTCGTGCACCCACCGCAGCGTCCTATGATGCGGGACCACTACAATCCTGCTGCGGTGGCCATTGAGCCTCGAGTTAGAATCCCGATTGGAGGACCTGATTCCGAACTAAAGCCCAACATGATTCACGCTATACCTAAATTCCATGGGCTTAATTCTGAAGATCCCTTCCAGCACATCAAACAGCTTAAACATCTGGCCCACACTTTTGGATCAGATGCGCAAAATCGGGATATTCTTCTCATGAAGATGTTCTCCTTTTCTCTTATGGACAAGGCCGCCCATTGGTATCAAACTCAGACCCGGCCGATCAACACTTGGGAAGAACTTCAATCCGAGTTTTTGAAAAAGTTCTTTCCCGTTGGTCGGACCAACGCCTTGCGCCATCAGATTACACACTTCACTCAACAATCAGGAGAACCTCTCCATGAGGCATGGGATCGTTTTCAGGATCTCATGAGGAAGTGCCCCCATCACGGAGTTCCTAAATGGGAACAAGTCCAATCTTTTTACCAGGGACTCCGTGAGGACATCCGCCTTTTCGTCAATGCAACCTGTGGAGGAAACATCATGGGTCAACATGAAGACACCGTATGGGAGATTCTCGAAAACATGTGCGAGAACTCCATCAACAATGACTCCATGGGATTATTCGACAGGACGAATACCCGCGCAGCGACGAATCTTAAGGGAGCACATGAGACGCAGGGCCTGTCCGCATCAGTCGACCTGGAATTAATGGCCAGTCGATTGGACAAGGTCTCAATTATTGAAAAGAAGGTGGATGAGCTGACTCAGCACTTGCAGCGAGCCACCTCTGCGCGTAACTCCTTTGCACAACCTCCTTCCACACAGGAGACTGTGCAAAACATCCTCCACCGATCTTCCCCTGGGATGGATCCATATCCATCCCCATCTGATTCTTGGACTGGAAGATCATCCGATCCTTTCTTCACCAGTCGGGGGAACTCCATTCCCCTTTTCCCTGATTCTCAGGAGGTTCCTCAGACCTGCGAGGACCTCAACGCCATCCAGAACGACCCATTCTCCAACACTTACAACCCTGGATGGCGAAACCATCCAAATTTTCAGTGGGCGGGAAATTCTCAAACCCGAAGACCACCTTTTCAGTCCCGCCCACAGCCCTCTCATCACTACCAGCCGCCTCAGCCTCGGCCCAACCCTACTTATCCATCAGGGCCAAATCAAGATCAAATGTCCTTAATCCTTCAGACTCTGGCTGACATTCAAAAATCGAATGCGGCCATTCAAAAACAGCACCAGGACGAGCTTACTGAAGTTAAAACTCAGCTGGCCCAGTTGGCAAATTCTCGCCAGCCAGGCACACTCCCTTCCCAACCCCTTCCTAACCCAAATAACGTGCCAACCCAGAAGCGCGTTATGAATCCAAATTTAGGCCACGCTCAATGGATTTATCAGGCCCCTACTGCCCCATCTCCAGACGAGATGGAAGCCTCTACTTCTCGTACGGGATTTCAGCAGCAGCCACCCCTCCTACCAAATCCAAACCAAAATCAGGCCGGATTAAATGCTGTAACAACACGTAGTGGTAAGACAATTCAGGACCCGCGTTATCCAAACCACTCCCAGCCTGATAATCATGACCCTAGGATAGTTATCCAAGGTACCGTTGTTCCAGACCCACAACCAGGACCTATCCTAGAGGAACCAACCAAGATCCCGTTTCCCGAGGCCCTGACCAAGGGAAAGAAGACCACCAAACCCGTGGCCCCTGAGGAGGACCTGGTCAAGCTCTTTGAGCAGGTCCACATAAACATCCCCTTGATGGATGCAATCCACCACGTACCAGCTTACGCACGATTTCTAAAGAATATATGTACACCCCAGCGTAAGCCGCGAACCAAGGGAGGGAGCCCAATTGTTCTGTCAGAGCAAGCCAGCTCTGTAATCCTTAGTAGACTCCCACCCAAGGCAAAAGATCCTGGAACTCCCCTGATCTCCTGTAAGATAGGTGGTACCCAATTTGATAGAGCATTGTTAGACTTAGGAGCATCTATAAATCTGATACCCACATCCTTACTTGACCATCTGGAAGAATCTGAGCTGAAACCAACTGAGGTGACATTACAATTAGCAGATCGATCTATAAAGTCACCAAAAGGGATTCTCGAGGATGTTATCGTAAGAGTGCGGAATTTCTATTTTCCAGTGGACTTTATAGTCTTAGACATGGATGCACCTGAGAACCCTAGGGATACACCAATCATTCTAGGGAGACCTTTCTTGGCTACTGCTAGAGCCAACATCAGCTGTGAGGAGGGCCAAATAGAGCTTAAGTTTGGAGATCAAACACTGAAAATTGATATATTTAAGGCCCAACAAGGAATTAATTGCGGCGTCATCGAGCAAATTTGTGACATCAAGACTTTGGTTGATGAATCACACCTCCAGAATGACTTGAGTATTCCTCATCAACCACAGAAGGATCTCGACCCGCAAATAGAGGAGTCAAATCCAGATGTGAACAACCCAATAACTCCCACCCTTGAACCTCACATCTATACTGAACCACCCGCTGCTGCTGAAAACCCCATCCTCGAACTGAAACCCCTTCCTGCTCATTTGAAATACATCTTTTTGGGTTCTAATCAGACCCTTCCTGTGATCATCAATTCCAACCTTAGTCCTGAACAGGAATCCCGTCTGATTGTTGTCCTCCAGCAACATCGCAGAGCCATCGGATGGACCCTCGATGATTTGACTGGAATAAGTCCCTCTTATTGTACTCATCATATCTATTCAGAAGAGGGCACACGACCTTCTCGTGAAATGCAGAGACGCTTAAACCCCAATCTGCAGGAGGTCGTGAAAAAGGAGATCATCAAGTGGTTAGATGCCGGGATCATCTACCCGATCTCCGATAGTCGTTGGGTGAGCCCGATTCAGGTCGTGCCTAAAAAGGCAGGACTCACCACTATAACGACTGAGACCGGAGAAATCATTCCTACCCGATTAGCCAACTCGTGGAGAGTCTGTATAGATTACCGTCGACTCAATTCCTCCACGAAGAAGGATCATTTCCCACTACCCTTCATTGATCAAATTCTCGAAAAACTAGCGGGAAATAGGTTCTTCTGCTTTCTTGACGGGTACTCCGGTTATAACCAGGTGGCAATCCATCCTGAGGACCAAGAAAAGACCACATTCACCTGCCCCTTCGGAACATACGCTTTCCGAAGGATGCCTTTCGGTCTTTGCAATGCACCCGCTACTTTTCAGCGATGCATGCTTGCCATATTCTCAGATATGGTAGGTGATTATCTGGAAGTCTTCATGGATGACTTTTCAGTTTTCGGAGCATCATTCGACGATTGCCTCCAGCACTTGGTCCAGATACTCAGGCGGTGCATCGACGTGAATTTGGTTCTTTCCTGGGAAAAGAGCCATTTCATGGTGCCTGAGGGAATTGTCCTGGGACACTCAATTTCGGAGAAAGGTATCCAAGTGGATCGAGCTAAGGTTAATCTGATTTCTCGCCTTCCTATGCCTAGCTCGATCAGGGACATCCGATCCTTTTTAGGGCATGTCGGTTTTTATCGACGATTTATCCCTGATTTTTCAAAAATCGCACGCCCCCTGACCACTCTTCTCTCCAAGGATGTTCCCTTCGAAATCTCCAAGGAATGCACTCAAGCATTTGAAATCCTGCGTGACCGAGTCACCCAAGCCCCGATCCTACAGTCCCCTGATTGGTCTCAACCCTTTGAGATCATGTGTGATGCATCCGACTTCGCTGTAGGAGCGGTTTTGGGGCAGAAGAATGACAAGAAACCTGTGGTCATTTACTACGCCAGCAAAACACTCGATGAGGCTCAGCGTAACTATACAGTTACTGAGAAAGAGCTGCTAGCTGTAGTATTTGCCCTAGAGAAATTCAGATCATACCTTCTGGGTTCCCATGTCATCATATACTCGGATCACACGGCTGTGAGGCATCTCCTTGCAAAGAAGGACGCGAAACCTCGATTGATCCGATGGATCTTGCTGTTGCAAGAATTTGACCTCGAGATTCGCGATAAAGCGGGAAAACAAAACGTGGTAGCTGATCACTTGTCCCGTCTTCCTTCTGAAATGATAGACCCTTCCGGACCCATCACTGAGCATTTTCCCGATGAGCACCTGCTGACTATTGGTACTAGCCTTCCATGGTTTGCTAATATTGTAAATTACTTGGCATCTCATCAGACCCCGTCCGATTGGCCGAAGGCCAAGAAAGACAAATTACGCTCCGATGCCAAGTATTACATTTGGGAAGACCCGTACCTCTTCCGCATAGGTGCCGATCAGATCATCCGGAGATGTATCCCGGAAGGGGAAGTCAACAATATCCTCTCTTTCTGCCATGACCAGGCATGCGGTGGCCATTTTGCCGGGCATAAAACCGCATCAAAAGTCCTCCAGTGCGGCTTTTACTGGCCCACACTGTTCAAAGACGCATACAGTCATTGCAAGGCATGCAGTCGTTGCCAGACTTTGGGCAACATGAGCCATCGCAACATGATGCCTATGCAACCGATTCTAGTATGCGAAATCTTTGATATTTGGGGGATTGATTTTATGGGCCCCTTTCCTGTTTCGGATGGTTTCGAATACATTCTGTTGGCTGTGGACTACGTGTCCAAATGGATCGAAGCCATACCGACCCGAACCTGTGATCACAAAATCGTTCTCAAATTCATTCATCAACACATTTTCTCAAGGTTCGGGATTCCTCGTGCAATAATCTCTGATGGGGGGACCCATTTCACAAATGCTCAGTTTAGGTCACTGATGACCAAATACGGGGTGTCTCACCGAATCTCTACTCCTTACCACCCCCAAACTAATGGTCTAGCTGAGCTGTCGAATCGGGAGATCAAGAAAATCCTACAGGTCACTGTTCGACCTGACAGGAAGGACTGGTCGTCCCGACTTCCGGAAGCATTGTGGGCCTATAGGACCGCCCACAAGACCCAATTGGGCATGTCTCCCTTTAGATTGGTGTACGGAAAGGCATGCCACCTTCCCGTCGAACTGGAGCATAAAGCCTATTGGGCAGTACGGAACTGTAATCTAGATCTTTCCAAGGCTGGGACCCACAGAAAACTCCAAATCAGCGAGATCGATGAATTACGCACAGACGCGTACGAGAACTCGCAAATCTACAAGGAGCGGGTTAAAGCCTTCCACGACAAACACATCTCAAGAAAGATCTTCCATCCTGGTCAAAAGGTCCTACTCTTTGATGCCCGACTCAAACTCTTCCCAGGAAAACTGAGATCTAAGTGGGTCGGACCATATTTGGTCCGACAGGTTTTTGGAAATGGAGCAATCGAAATCAGTCCACTCAGCCACGATTCTGAACCTTTCATCGTGAATGGTCAAAGACTCAAGCCGTTCATTGATGTAACTTCTACTGATTTGGCTGAGGCATCTCATATCCTCCTTTCCCCTTGAGCTTATTGCGCCCAGCCGATGGCGTAAAACTCAGCGCTTAACGGGAGGCAGCCCGTCATTCTCTTTGAAAACCTGAAACTTGTTCTGACACCTTTCAGCACTCGAAGTTCACCCTTATAGACAGCCGACCCCAACTCAGATGTTCGCATCTGAAATTTGAAATCGTCCGCAAAAAATTCAACCCGACCCATCCACTCACCCAAATTTCTGTCTTAAGGAATGAACTAAGACCCCCTAGGTTACAATGAGGACATTGCAAATCTTAGGCATGGGGGGGTATGAAAGTGCAAAAACTCGTAAGAAAAGGTTTCAAACAAAAAAATTCACATATGCCAAAAATACCATAAAAATTAAAAAATTTTTCGAAAAAGAATAAGAGGAAAAGAGGAGAAGGAAAATTTTGTGAAGGAGAGAAGAAACAAAATGAAAAAGGAGCACAAAATTATAAGAAAAGTTGATAGTCATTAGTAAGGAACTAAGGAATTAACCTAAGTTCTAGACCTCATTCAAGAAAATAACTGAAAAGTGCACAATAAGATTAGTAAGAATGCAAACCTTAGGCATTCTTGAATAGACTCTTAGTACTCATTAAGATCTGGACACTCCTCAAGAGGTTGAGGAAAATGAAAAGCTGAAGTATTAGGTCTAAGGCTTAGGGAGTATTCGGCCTCGTTAACTAATTTTTGGTTTACGGGACTCAGTAACCTAAGCACCCTAATCTCACACACAGCCTGGTTCAGTAAGCGTAAAAATCAGAATCACGCAGAAGCGTCGCAAAAATCTGAAAAGAACACCTAGAATAGGAATGGCCGATCAACACAAGTTGATTTGGACGAGTTCCCAGCGCAGAGAGGCGGGAAATCCCCTCGAAGATGCGTAACAAAATATCATCTCCTCGGTGCTTGTCTCTTAGGATATTTACATATCCTACGGGGGGCATGTAAGCACTCTGCTGGTTCAGATTCCATGGATGGCATTATCTCGAAGTGTCAATTGCCAGGGTCTGGATTCGGCCACGGAATACCATGGATGGGATTATCTCGAAATCTCAATAGCCAGGGTTCCGGGGGTTGCCATGGGCGGTGTTATCTCGAAGCATCGATCGCCAGGAACCCTTGAGGATTGATGATGGGAGCAAGGAATCTGATACAGACCGTGTTGAAAAGCCAACCCTAGACTAGAACTAAAAAGAAAAAGAGAGAGAAAACTCTCCAAACAGAAAAAACTTTCTATCTCTCTCTTACAAAACGCACTGCGAACTGGGCCAGGGCTAAAATCATTTCAAGCACGGGTGCTTTAACCACGAAGTCCAATAAACCTTAGGTTAGTTCTTGCGTGCCTTAAAAACCTTTGCTAAAAGACTGAGGCTAAGGCTAGACAGATTTGGATCTTGATTGGTACTAGAGTATCTTTTAGGCCTATGGTCAGCATTCTAACCTAATCTATGCTCAAATAAAAAGGCACTTATCTAAAACCATTGAAAACTTCATGGTCTAGAACAAGGGTTGAAACCTTAAGTTTTTTTTTGCTAAGGGACTAGCAAAAGCTAGGCATGGGGGTATGATGAGAACCTCATCATGAGCCATAACTAGCTCATTTTGACCCAATACAAAGGATAAAAGCTCCTACATATCTCAAGGAAAGGCTTAACTCAGAGAATTCTGAGTTTGAGAAGAAAACCAGTCATAAGGGGTAAAAGTGCAATTTTACCAGTATAATCTGCATACAGGGTAATTCAGGGCCCAAACACAGGTCAGAACAGCTTAATAAGAATAAAAGTGGGACGAGATGATCTAGCAAGGGCTACAGCACTTTCAAGGAACCAAATGATAATCTGTAACCCTAAAACAACCCACTTCAATTCACAAGGTTCGAGGCAAAGTAAAAATAGAATAAACCCTCTAAAATTCATAGAAAAATAATCTCTAGGGTTTAGAACCTTCAATCTGGCCTTTAGAACCCATTTTGACCTACATTGAGAACCATGCCCAATTAATAACTTAATTTGGGTTTTTGCGCAAATTGACCGGTCAAACAAGGTTTTATATGAAAATAAAATTCACCATCAGATTCCTTAGGTCCTAATTAGTCATGTATAAAAACTTGAGCCTAAGAAGAAACCTCCTTGACCGACTTTACACTTTGGTCCTCATATATTTACTCTTTGGCCCTCAACTTTTGAACCCTCGCATTTAGGCCCCTAACTCTCCTTCGTTCTTTGCAAACAGGTCCCTCCTGCAAAACCCTGCCAGCACCATGCTCCGGCGACCTTGCGCGGAGCATGGCGCCGCGCAGGGTAAGGTGGAGGACCTGGCATGTGTACCGGGGGGTGCCCTGCGTCGTCAGCCGTCGCAGGAGCACCCCCATGGTCCTTGCAGCCCCCCCTACCGGCCGTGCGAACGCACGGACGGTATGGGTTCGAATTCCGACCATGCTCCGGCGAGGGAGACACGTCGTCTCCCTCCGCCTTCCTCCCTGCTTCAACCCTATAAATACCCCCCGCCGCTCCACCGACCAAGGCAGCCTGGATCTGACGGAGAAAACCCCCAGCTTTCGTCTCTTCTTTCTCCGGCAGACGCTCACCAGCTCCGGCGACTTCCTCTCCCTCCACCTCTTCGCTCTGCCGCACTACCAGCAGCAGAGACCTCCTCCCCTGCTCTTCCCGCGCCACGCCGCACCCAGCTGGCGCCTCCCCAGCCTTCTGCTCGCCGCCGCCCCTCTCCCTGAGCATCGTCTTCTCCGGCGACAGTCGATACGACTGTCGCCCTGTTCCTCCCCCTTCGTCCCTGCAGTCAAGTTAGACTTACTCCCCTTCTCCTCCTCTTTCTTTCCCTGCTTTCGATTTAGTCAATTAAGCCCTCTACCGACCCTGTTCACCCTCATCCTCTCCGCCTCCGACCACCCTCCGGCGAGCCGCTCCCATCACCTCAGCGACCCACACGGCTCGCCGACCACCGCAGAACTTCCGCCTCCTCACCCTGATCCTCTTCCGCCCCTCCACTTCCCACCAAACACCCTCTGCAGACCCACCGAACACACCCACTCCCTCGCTCACAGTCTGACCTAGGACGACCTAACAGCTCCATCTCGCCCCCTGCAGACCCCCTGACCACCTTCGCCGTGCCACGGCGAAGGTCCTCCGCCTGTCTGATTTGGCCGAGAGGCCGTGCCATTGGTTTCAGGTTCCAGGCCTTGACCGCCATTGGCGAGGAAGCTCGAAGCCTGCTCGAGGTTGCTCCAAGCCGAGATATCCCAGATTGAATAGCCACGGCCAGCGCGGAAGAGTCTCACGCACACACCCTGGCCCTCGATTGGAGCTGTACGCCGCAACAGCCGATGCAATTGGGAGCACCATCCCTGCTGCAGGCGTAAGAGAATTGGGGTGGGACATTTAGTCCCACCTCGGAATCTCTCAAAGGCGCGCGGACACATAAATTGAAAAACTGCCGTATGCTGTTTGCCTCAGTTACCACGGGGTGAGGTCCCTCTCACCCGACCCGACCCGACTCGGCCTCGTCCGTGACCACGCTCCGCGGACCTGGCCCGACCCGATTAGACTGACCTGCACTCCTCGCCCACCACGCACGCCGGTGGGCCTGGACCCGGGCCTGACCCGAACCCGATTACCCGATAGCGCTCTGGGAGAGCTTCCGAGGAGTGATTTCAGAGAGAGAGATACGCGGGGGAGGGGGGTAGAGTAGGTTTTTGTCTTGACGAATAAACTCTGAAGTGTGCAGGCCAAAGAAGAAGAAGCAGACCCGCTGAAGAAGAAGGAGCTGCTGCACTGTAGCGAAGGCATTGTTAAGTCGTCTCAGCACCGGGGCAGACGACGGAAGGACAGCAGCCAAAGAAGAAGAAGACCCGCTGAAGAAGAAGGAAGAGCAACGGCCATCGCGAGAGAAGAAAAAGAGAAGTCAAGGCAGGTGAAGACAAAGAAGAAGAAGGAATGAAGAGAAGCAAGAAGCAAGAAAAGAAGAAGATGATCTGACGAAAAAGAAAGAAAGGAAACAAGAAGAAGAGCACGAGGGGAAAATCTGAACAAAGAAGAAGAAGAAGAAGAAGAACAGGAAGAACCAAAGACAAAGAGGAAGAAAGAAGAAAAGAAGAAGAAGCCAATTTTTCCTCTCTCTCTCTCTCTCTTTATTTTTGTAATAGAACTTGTATATCTCTAGAATACAACTTGCTCCCTGAGTTCGACCTCGGGAACTCTTTCAGTTTTCCGAGTAATAAAAATTTTATATGAAACGTTGGTGACAACCGGCTTTACTACAACGATATAACACAAACCGGTCACTGAAACCGACGCTTCATCACTCAGCAAACAGGGGAACCTCTCCATGAGGCATGGGATCGCTTTCAGGATCTCATGAGAAAGTGCCCCCATCACGGAGTTCCTAAATGGGAACATGTCCAATCTTTTTACCAGGGACTCCGTGAGGACATCCATCTTTTCGTCAATGCAACCTGCAGAGGAAATATCATGGGTCAACATGAGGACACCGTGTGAGAGATTCTCGAAAACATGTGCGAGAACTCCATCAACAATGACTCCATGGGATTATTCGACAGGACGAATACCCGCGCATCGACGAATCTTAAGGGAGCACATGAGACGTAGGGCCAATCCGCATCAGTCGACCTGGAATTAATGGCCAGTCGATTGGACAAGGTCTCAATCATCGAACAAAAGGTGGATGAGCTGACTCAGCACCTGTAGCGAGCCACCTCTGCGCATAGCCCCTTTGCACAGCCTCCTTCCACAAGGGAAACTGTGCAAAACATTCTCCATCGATCTTCTCCTAGGATGGACCCATATCCATCATCTGATTCTCGGACCGGAGGTCCATCCGATCCTTTCTACACCAGCCCGAGGAATTCCATCCCCCTTTTCTCTAACTCTCTGGAGGTTCCTCAGACCTGCGAGGACCTCAATGCCATCCAGAATGACCCGTTCTCCAATACCTATAACCCTGGATGGCGAAACCATCCCAACTTTCAATGGACGGGAAATTCCCAAACCCAAAGACCACCCTTTCAACCCCGCCCACAACCCCCTCGTCCTTACCAGCTGCCTCAGCCTCAGCCCAACCCTACTTATCCATCAGGGCCAAATCAGGATCAAATGTCCCTTATCCTTCAAACTTTGGCTGACATTCAAAGAACGAATGCGGCTATTCAAAAGCAACACAAGGACGAACTTACAGAGGTCCGAAATCAACTAGCCCAGTTGGCAAACTCTCGCCAGCCAGGCACTCTTCCTTCCCAACCTCTTCCTAACCTGAATAACGTGCCAACCCAGCGGCGCATTATGAACCCAAACCTGGGCCAAGCCCATATGATTTATCAAGCCCCCTCTGTTCCTTCACCCGACGGGATAGAGGCCTCCACTTCTTTTGCAGGCTACCAGCAGCAACCCATCTTACCCAATCCCAACCAAAACCAGGCAGGACTTAATTCCATAACGACCCGTACTGGTAAGGAAACCAAAGATCCACCTCATCCAAACCACTCCAAGCCTGGTAGTGATCCCAAGCCTAGGACGGTAATCCAGGACGTTCCAACCCCAGTCCTAGATCCAAGACCTGGACCTATCCTAGAAGAACCAACCAAGATCTCGTTTCCCGAGGCCTTGACCAAGGGAAAGAAGACCACCAAGCCCGTGGCACTTGAGGAGGACCTGGTCAAGCTCTTTGAGCAGGTCCACATAAACATCCCCTTGATGGATGCAATCCGCCACGTACCAGCTTACACACGATTCTTAAAGAATGTGTGTACACCCCAGCGTAAGCCGATAACCAAGAGTGGGAGTCCAATTGTTCTGTCAGAGCAAGCCAGCTCTGTAATCCTAAGCAGACTCCCACCCAAGGCTAAAGATCCTGGTACTCCCCTGATTTCCTGCAAGATAGGTGATACCCAATTTGATAGAGCCTTGCTAGACTTGGGTGCTCCCATAAATCTGATACCCACATTCTTACTTGACCATCTAGAAGAATCTGAGCTAAAACCAACCGAGGTGACATTACAATTAGCAGATCAATCTATAAAGTCACCAAAAGGGATTCTCAAGGATGTTATTGTGAGGGTACGGGATTTCTACTTTCCTGTAGACTTCATAGTCTTAGACATGGACGTACCTGAGAACCCTAGGGATACACCAATCATCTTAGGGATACCTTTCTTGGCTACTGTTAGAGCCAACATTAGCTATGAGGAGGGCCAAATAAAGCTCAAATTTGGGAATCAAACCCTGAAAATTGATATATTTAAGGCCCAACAAGAAATCAATTGCGGTGTCATCGAACAGATTTGTGACATTAGGGCTTTGGTTGATAAAACACACTTCCAGAATGACCTGATTATACCTCATCAACCGCAGAAAGATCTTGACCCGCAAACAGAGGAGTCAAATCCAAATTTGAACAACCCAGTAACTCCTATCCTTGAACCTCACGTCTATGCTAAACCACCCGCCGCTGCTGATAACCCCATCCTCGAGCTAAAGCCCCTTCCTGCTCACTTGAAATACATCTTTTTGGGTTCTAATCAGACCCTTCCTGTGATCATCAATTCCAACCTCAATCCCGAACAGGAATCCCGTCTAATTACTGTCCTCCAGCGACATCGCAGAGCCATCGGGTGGACTCTCGATGATTTGACTGGAATAAGTCCCTCTTATTGTACTCATCATATCTATTCAGAAGAGGGTGCACGACCTTCTCGTGAAATGCAGAGACGTTTGAACCCTAATCTGCAGGAGGTCGTGAAAAAGGAGATCATCAAGTGGTTAGATGCCGGAATCATCTACCCGATCTTCGATAGTCGTTGGGTGAGCCCAATTCAGGTTGTGCCTAAGAAGGCAGGACTCACCACTATAAAGACTGAGACCGGAGAAATCATTCCTACCCGATTAGCCAACGCGTGGAGAGTCTGTATGGATTACCGCCGACTCAATTCCTCCACGAAGAAGGATCATTTCCCACTACCTTTCATTGATCAAATTCTCGAGAAACTAGCGGGAAATAGGTTCTTCTACTTTCTTGACGGGTACTCCGGTTACAACCAAGTGGCAATCCATCCTGAGGACCAAGAAAAGACCACGTTCACCTACCCCTTCGGAACATACGCTTTCCGAAGGATGCCTTTCGATCTTTGCAATGCACCCGCTACTTTTCAGCGGTGCATGCTTGCCATATTCTTAGATATGGTAGGTGACTATCTGGAAGTCTTCATGGATGACTTTTCAGTTTTTGGAGCATCATTTGACGATTGCCTCCAACACTTGGTCCAGATAATCATGCGATGCATCGATGTGAATTTGGTTCTTTCCTGGGAAAAGAGCCATTTCATGGTGCCTGAGGGAATTGTCCTGGGACACTTAATTTCGGAAAAAGGCATCCAAGTCGATCGAGCTAAGGTTGATCTGATCTCTCGCCTTCCTATGCCTAGCTCGATCAGGGACATCCGTTCTTTTCTGGGCACGACGGTTTTTACCGTCGTTTCATTCTGGATTTCTCGAAAATCGCGCGCCCCTTGACTTCTCTTCTCTTTAAGGATGTACCCTTTGAAATCTCCAAGGAATGCACACTAGCCTTTGAAAACCTTCGTGACCGAGTCACCCAAGCACCTATCCTACAATCCCCTGACTGGTCTCAACCCTTTGAGATCATGTGCGATGCGCCTGATTTCGCTGTAGGAGCGCTCCTGGGGCAGAAAGCTGACAGGAAACCCGTGATCATCTACTACGCTAGCAAGACACTTGACGAGGCTCAGCATAACTATACAGTTACAGAGAAAGAGCTGCTAGCCGTAGTATTTTCCCTTGAAAAGTTTCGATCGTATCTCCTGGGTTCCCATGTCATCATCTACTCGGATCACACGACTGTAAGGCATCTCCTTGCAAAAAGGACACGAAGCCCCGACTAATTCGTTGGATCTTGTTGTTGCAAGAATTCGATCTTGAGATTCACGACAAGGTGGGAAGGCAGAATGTAGTAGCCGACCATCTGTCCCGTCTTCCTTTTGAGATTATCAACCCTTCCGGACCCATCACGGAACATTTTCCTGATGAGCACCTGCTAACTATCGGTACTAGACTTCCATGGTTTGCTGATATAGTAAACTACTTGGCATCTCATCAGATCCCGTCTGATTGGCCAAAGGCCAAGAAAGACAAATTGTGTTCTGTTACCAAGTTTTACACCTGGGAAGACCCGTACCTTTTCCGCATAGGTGCTGATCAAGTCATCCGAAGATGTGTCCCGGAGGAGGAAATCAACAATATCCTCTCTTTCTGCCATGACCAGGCAAGCAGTGGCCATTTCTCTGGGCATAAAACCGCATCCAAAGTCCTCCAGTGTGGCTTTTACTGGCCCACGCTGTTCAAAGATGCATACGGTCACTGCATGGCATGCAGTCGTTGCCAGACTTTGGGCAACATGAGCCGTAGCAACATGATGCCTTTGCAGCCGATTCTCGTATGCGAAATCTTTGATGTTTGGGGGTTTGATTTTATGGGCCCCTTTCCAGCTTCGGATTGTTTCGAATACATTCTGCTTGCTGTGGACTACGTGTCCAAATGGATCGAAGCCATACCGACCCGAACCTGTGATCACAAAATCGTTCTCAAATTCATTCATCAAAACATTTTCTCAAGGTTCGGGATTCCATGTGCTATAATCTCTAATGGGGGGACCCATTTCACAAAGGCTCAGTTTAGATCACTGATGACCAAATACGGGGTGTCTCACCGAATCTCTACTCCTTATCACCCACAAACTAATGGTCTAGCTGAGCTGTCAAATCGGGAGATCACTGTTCGGCCTGACAGGAAGGACTGGCTGATGATGGTTGTTAACTAGGTTCTGTTATAGAAATAGCATTATAGTACAGCTAGTTATTGCCATCATTACATATATTTTTTTACTCGGAAAATAAAAGAGTTCCCGAGGTCGAACTCAGGGAGCAAGCCGTATTCTAAAAGTACAAATTCTTTATTACAAAAATAGAGAGAGAGAGATGAAAAATTTGGCTTCTTCTTCTCTTCTTTCTTCCTCTGTCTTCTCCTCTTTGGCTCCTGGTTTCTTCTTCTTTCTTCTCTTCTGCCTTCTGTTCTTCCTTGTTTTCTCTTCTTCTTCTTCTGTTCTTCAGATCTTCTTCTTCTTTTCTTGTCTTTCCTCTTCTTTGCCGTGATCCTGCTTCTTCTTTTCTTCTTCTTCCTTGCCTTCAAGACGTCGTCTGATTTTGCAATCAGACGACTTAAACCGTTGCTGCTACAGTGTCTCCCTTAGCTTCCGTCTTCTTCTTCTTCCGCAGTCCTTCTTCTTCTTCTTCACCTGTGCCTGCACACTTCAAGGTTTTCGTCAGAGGGCAAAACCTACTCTACCCACCCCCCCGCGTCTCTCTCTCTCAGAATTCGCTCTTAGGAAAGCTCTCCCAGAGCAACCAGGTAATCGGGTACGCGGGTCGCGCCCGGGTCCAGGCCCACCGGCGTGTGGTGGTGGGCGAGGAGTGCAGGTCGGGCTTAGTCGGGTCGGGGCCAGGTCCGCGGGGCATGAGCGCAGACGAGGCCGGGTAATCGGGCGGGTGAAGGGGACCTCACCCCGTGAGCTGAGGCGGAGAGCTTAAGGCACTTTTTGCCTTTAAGCGCCCGCGCGCCTCTGCAAGTTCCCGAGGTGGGACTAAATGTCCCACCTCAATTGGACACCCGCGCGGAGGAGGCAGCGGCAGTCGAGGCTTCGTGCGAGGGCTTCGCCCCAACTGCAGCCTGGCACTTCGCGAAGATACCCCGCACAGCCTGGGAGCCTGATCTGGGCGTGGCGCACCAGGAGCAGCAGGTCGAAGAAGCTGCTTCACTCGGCAATGGCGGCGGCGAGCGGAGTACCTGCTCACAAGGAAACAGCCTCTCGGCCTAATCAGATACGCGGAGGACCTTCGCCGTAGCACGGCGAAGGTGATCGAGGGGTCTGCAGGTGGCGGGGCGGAGCCTAATGGCCGCCCTAGGTGAAACTGCGGGTTGGGAGATGGGTTTGATCGGTGGGTCTGCAGAGGGTGATTGGTGGGAAGTGGAAGGGCAGAGGTTGATCAGGGTGAGGAGGCGAAGGTTCTACGGTGGTCGGCGAGCCGTGTGGGTTGCTGGAGTGATGGGAACGGGTCGCCGGAGTGTGGCCGGAGGTGGAGAAGGTGAGGGTGATTGGTCGGAATCGAGGGCGACAGTAAAGGTTTAAAGTGGGGAAAAGGAAGAGGGGAGGAAGAGGAGAAGTTATACCTACTTAGCAGGACGAGGAGGGGCAGGAGCAGGTGACAGCCGTATCGACTGTCGCCGGAGATGAAACTGCACAGAGGAAGGGGCGACGGCGAGGACTGGGCAGAGGCAGCGCGCGCCGGTATTGCGCGACGTGGAGGAGAATCAGGAAGAAGTCTCTGCTGCTGGTATTGCGGCAGAGCGAAGAGGAGGAGGAGGAACCGCCGGAGCTGGAGGGCTTCTGCCGGAGTGGGAAGAGAGGAAAGTTGTGGGGGTTTTCTCCGTCAGATCCCAGCTAGGAAGAACGGCGGAGCGACGGGGGTATTTATAGGGGCAGGACCAGAGAGGAGGGCGGAGGGAGACGACGTGTCTCCCTCGCCGGAGGACACCGGAGGAAGGATACCCAAACCGTCCGTGCGTTCGCACGGCCGGTATGGGTGGTTGCAGCCATCAGGGGGTGCTCCTGCGGTGGCTGACGACGCAGGGGCCCCCCATTTGACCTGGCAGGCTCCCTCCCTCACCCTGCGAGGCGCCATGCTCCGCGCAAGGTCGCCGGAGCATGGTGCTGCTCAGGTTTTGCAGGAGGGACCTAAGCGCAAAGAACGAAGGAGAGTTACGGGCCAAAATGTGAGGGTTCAAAAGTTGAGGGCCAAAAAGTAAATATATGAGGACCAAAGTGTAAAGTTGGTCAAGAAGGTTTCTTCTTAGGCTCAAGTTTTTATACATGACGAATTAGGACCTAAGGATTCTGATGGTGAATTTTATTTCTAGGTTAAACCTTGTTTGACCGGTCAATTTACGTAAAAATCCAAATTAAGTTGTTAATTGGGCATGGTTCTCAATGTAGGTCAAAATAGGTTTCTAAGACCAAATTGAAGGTTCTAAACCCTAGAGATTATTTTTATATAAATTTTAGAGGGTTTATTATATTTTTACTTTACCTCGAACCTCGTGAATTGAAGTGGTTTTGTTTTAGGGTGACAGATTATCATTTAATTCCTTGGAATTGCTGTAGCCCTTATTGGATCAGATCATCTCACTTTCCTTCTTATTAGGTTGTTTTGACCTATGTTTGGATCCTGAGTTACCCTGTTTTCAGATTGGATTTGTGAAATTACATTTTTACCCCTCAGTTTCTGTTTTCTTTGCAAACTCAGAATCTCTCTGAGCCAAGCCTTTCTAAGGTTATGTAGGAGCTTTTTCCTGCAAATCAGGGTTAAATGGTGCTAGTTTAGGGCTCATGATGAGGTTCTCATCACTGGTCGTCCCGACTTCCGGAAGCATTGTGGGCCTATAGGACCGCCCACAAAACCCAATTAGGCATGTCTCCCTTTAGACTGGTGTACGGAAAGGCGTGTCACCTTCCCGTAGAACTAAAGCATAAAGCCTACTGGGCAATACGGAACTGTAATCTAGATCTTTCAAAGGCTGGAACCCATAGAAAGCTTCAAATCAGCGAAATCGATGAATTACGCCTAGACGCGCATGAGAACTCGCGAATCTACAAGGAGCGGGTTAAAGCCTTCCATGACAAGTATATCTCGAGAAAGATCTTCATCCTGGTCAGAAGGTCCTACTCTTTGATGCCCGACTCAAACTTTTCCCAGGAAAGTTGCGATCCAAGTGGGTCGGACCATATTTAGTTCGAGAGGTTTTTGGAAATGGAGCCATCAAAATCAGTCCGCTCAGCCACGATTCTGAACCTTTCATCGTGAACGGTCAGAGACTCAAGCCGTTCATTGATGTGACTTCTACTGATTTGGCTGAATCATCTTATATCCTCCATTCCCCTTGAGCTCATTGCGCCCAGCCGATGGCATAAAACTCAGAGCTTAACGGGAGGCAGCCCGTCATTTTTCTTGAAAATCTAAAACCTTTTTCACACCTTTGTGCACTTATGATTCGCCCTTATAGACAGCCGACTCCACCTTAGATGCTTGCATCTGGGATTAGAAATCCTCTGCAACAATCATCCCAACTCATTCACTCATCAAAACATCTGTCTTAAGGAATGAACTAAGTAAATAGAAACCCCCTAAGTCACAATGAGGACATTGCAAACCTTAGGCATGGGGGGTATAAAAGTGTAAAACTTGTAAGAAAAGGTTTTAAACAAAAAATTCACATATGCCAAAAACACCATAAAAATTTAAAAAAAAAATTCAAAAAAAAAAAAGAGAATAAGAGGAGATAGGAAATTTTGTGGGAGAAGGAAAAGAAACAAAATTAAAAAGGAGCACAAAAATGAAAGAAAAGAGTAATAGTCGTTAGTAAGAAACTAAGGAATTGACCTAAGTTCTAGACCTTATTCAAGAAAAGAAATGAAAAGTGCATGGTAAGATTAGTAAGAATGTAAACTTTGGGCATTCTTGGATAGGCTCTTAGTACCCATTAAGATCTAGACATTCCTCAAGAGGTTGAGGAAAATGAAAAGCTTAAGTATTAGGTCCAAGGCTTAGGGAGTATTTGACCTCATTAACTAACTTCTGGTTTACGGGACTCAGTAACCTAAGCACCCTAACCTCACACACAGCTTGGTTCAGTAAGCGTAAAAATAAAAAATCATGCAGAAGCGTCAAAAATTCTGAAAAGTACACCTAGAGTAGGAGCGGCCGATCAACACAAGTTGATTTGGACGAGTTACCAGCGCGGAGAGGCGGGAAATCCCCTCGAAGATGCGTAACAAATTATCATCTCCTCGGTGCTTGTCTCTTAGGATATTTACATATCCTACTGGGGGCAAGTAAGCACTCTGCTGGTTCAAATTCCATGGATGGCATTATCACGAAGTGTCAATTGCCAGGGTCTGGATTCGGCCACAGAACAACATGGATGGGATTATCTCGAAATCTCAATAGCCAGGGTTCCGAGGGTTGCCATGGGCGGTGCTATCTTGAAGCATCGATTACCAGGAACCCTTGAGGATTGATGATGGGAGCAAGGAATCTGATACAGACCGTGTTGAAAAGCCAATCCTAAGCTAGAACTAAAAAGAAAACGAGAGAGAAAACTCTCCAAACAGAAAAATTTTCTATCTCTCTCTCTTACAAAACGAACTGCGAACTGAACTAAGGCTAAAATCATTTCAAGCATGGGTGCTTTAACCACAAAGTCCAATAAACCTTAGGTTAGTTCTTGTGGGCCTTAAAAATCTTTGCCAAAAACTGAGGCTGAGGCTAGACAGATCTGGAACTTGATTGGTACTAGAGTACCTTTTAGGCCTATGGTCAGCATTCTAACCTAATCTGAATTCAAATGAAAAAGCACTTATCTGAAGTTATTAAAAACATCATGGTCTAGAACAAAGGTTAAAACCTTAAGTTTTTGCTAAAGGACTAGCAAAAGCTAGGCATGGGGGTATGATGAGAACCTCATCATAAACCCTAACTAGTCAATCTAACCTAAATATTCAAGAAAAAGCTCCTACATAACTTATAGAAAGGCTTGACTCAGAGAATTCTGAGTTTGTGAAGAAAATAGGTTATAAGGGGTAAAAATGTAATTTCACCAACACAATCAGTAAACAGGGTAACTCAGGGTCCAAACATAGGTCAAACTAACCTAATAAGAAGGAAAGTGGGATGATTTGATCCAACAAGGGCTACAGCAACTCCAAGGAATTAAATGACAATCTGTAACCCTAAAACAAACCCACCTCAATTCACGAGGTTCGAGGCAAAGTAAAAATCGACTAAATCCTCTAAAATTAATATAAAAATAATCTCTAGGGTTTAGAACCTTCAATTTGGCCATGAGAACCCATTTTGACCTACATTGAGAACCATGCCCAATTAATGATTTAATTTGGGTTTTTACATAAATTGATCGGTCAAACAAGGTCTGATCTAGAAATAAAATTCACCATTAGAATCCTTAGGTTCCATTTAGTCATGCATAAAAACTTGAGCCTAAGAAAAGACCTTCTTGACCGACTTTGCATTTTGGTCCTCATCTATTACTTTTTGACCCTCAACTTTCGAAACCCTCGCATTTTGGCCCCAAGGTTCTTCGTCGTTCTTTGCACTTAGGTCCTCCCTGCAAAACTCTGAGCAACGCCACGCTCCGGCGACTTTGCGCGGAGCATGGCGCCGCGCAGGGTGAGGGAGGCCCTCTGCCTGTTGAATCGGGTGTTCCCTGCGACGTCTGCTGTCGCAGGGACACCACCATGATCTCTGCCATCGCCCACACCTTCCGTGCGAACGCGCGGAAGGTATGGGCTTCTGCTCTGACCATTCTCCGACGAGGGAGGCACGTCGCCTCCCTGCGCCCACCCCTTCGCCTTCGCCTTTATAAAGACCGCCGTCGCTAGCCGAAGGAGGCAAGCTGTCTCTGACGGAGAATAACCCCCCACTTCATCCTCTCCAGCTCCGACAGACGGCCTGTAGCTTCCGGCGACCAACTCCTCCTCCTCCTCATCGCTCTGCTGCCTTAACTGCAGCAGGGTTCCCCTAACCCTCTCGTCTGTGTCGTGCTGCACCCGCCGACACCCTCCGCCTGCCTCCTCGTCGCCGATCTCCCCTTCCAGGGCCTCTTCTTCCTCAGCTTCGGCAGGCACGAGCCGGTGGCTCCGCCCTCCCCCCTTCGTCCAAAACTTAGGTAAAAGCTTCCTCTCCTTTAAATTTTCCCTCTGTCAATTTATATTTTCGCGCCCCCACACACAACTTCCACCTCTGCCTGCTCCGTCTTCGACCACCCTCTCCGGCGAGCCCATTCCACCTCCACAGACCTCCTCACTCCTCGCCGATCACCTCAGAAGCTTCCCCTCACTCCACTCCACAGCCTCCCCCTTTTCATTCCCTGCCACATGCCACCTAAAGACCCCCCGAATAGACCCATTTTTCCGACCACAGTCCGACCTAGGGCTGCCAGCATACACCGCCTCACACCTCGCCACCACCCGCACTGGCTTCACCGTACTCCGACGAAGCTCCCTGCATCTTCTGACTAGGCCGAGAGGTCGTATTTCTGTGTTCAGGTCACGCCCCCTTCTCCGCCATTGCTGAGCAGGTGAAGCTCCTTCACCTGCAGCTGCAGCTTTGACCTCGCCCAGGCGCTGGTCCCAGGTTGCGCAGAGTGTCTCCGCGAAGACTCCAAGGTATGCAGTTGAGGCAAACCCCTCGTGAGCTGCTGCAATTGCCGCGAGCTCCTCACCTGCGGGCGCCAATCTGGGAGGTGGGACTTTAGTCCCACCTCGGAAGTGCGCGGCTCAGAGCCTGCACTTAAATTGAAAAAGTGTTCGAGGCTATTCGTCTTCGAACACAGCGGTCAGGTCCCTTACGCACGAGCGCCCCACGCGCTCGCCCGCGCTCACGCCCTGCGGGTCTGGGCCGGATCTGGATACCCGACACTGCGCACACCTCGCCCACCACCGCACGCCGGTGGGCCTGGTCCCAGGAGCGATACCCGTACCCGAATACCTGGCTCTGGGAGAGCGATCCTATGAGAGAAATCTGAGGAAGAGAGAGACACGGGAAAGGGTAGGGGTAGGTTTTGTTCTGACCAGTTGTGTGAGTGTGCAGGCAGAGAAGAAGGAAGAAGGTGGCCGAAGCCTTGGCCGCTCAAAGAAAGAGGAAGAAGAAGAAGACCGCAGGAGAAAGAAGAAGACCGCAAGAAGAAGAAGGAAAAAGAAAGAGGAAGAAGAAGAAGACCGTAGGAGCAAGAAGAAGAAGAAGCACAAAGGAAGCACTGTAGTAGACACCACTTAAGCCGCCTCATTGAGAAATCAGACGACGGATGAATCTCTGCAGACAAAATAAAGAAGAAGAAGAGAAGAGAAGGTGCCACAGCTAAAAGCAAAGAAAAGAAGGAAGAAAAGAGAAGAAGAATAAAGAAGAAGAGAAGATAAAGAAAGAAGAAGAAGAACTGAAGAAGATCAAGCAAAGAGAAGAAAGAAGAGAAAAAGAAGACAAGACAAGAGAGAAAGAAGAGAAGAAGAAAAAGCCAAGAAACAAATCTACCTCTCTCTCTCTCTCTCTCTCTCTCTCTCTCTTATTTTTCTAATAAAAGCATTGTACTTCTAGAATTCTAGTAGCTCCCTGAGTTCGACCTCGGGAAAACTATTTCCGAGTAAAAAAATTTTCTATGGTAATGACAACCGTAGCTGTCTTATCTTATACTATAACGACTATACTATAATAAAGACACAAAAGCAGCGCCGCGGTTTGCCACCTTACCACTTCCCTTAGTTAATTACAAACGTTAATGCATATCTGAAATAAATGATAGATCCTAGGGTATGTCATGAATCCTAGGACCTGAAAACTAGATTGAATGATAGATCCTAGGGTGTGACTTGAATCCTAGGAACAGAAACACTGAAACGAATGTCTTGAATGCCTGAATTGCAGTCTTGGATAAGTAGATAGAATAATGGTAATTGCCTGTAATTGGATAACAGCTGCCTGTGAAATGCAGAGTACTGTTGCTAGTAACTGTTACATGTAATTTATGTTGGTTGAAATTAAATACAAGTTGCTTGTATATAAATTGGAAAGGAAAAGAAGTTTGAATGTTGGAAACACGTACTATATACAAATAAACCTAATATGGTGAAACCTAGTATGGCTTGGCCTGAGAAACATGAGCATGAACCCTACGGGAAATTAGGAGTAGAACTCCTGGAAATTAATGGAATGGAACTGGAAAAGTGAATGGAAAAGTGTGTTGTCTCTTGGGTACGTAGTACCAAGGGAAGCACAGGTTACCTCTTAGTGTAGAGCGGAGCCAGCCGCCCTAGGGACCCGGGGTTAGATCTGGCCACTTTGTACCCACTTTTGGCCCTCACGTACACCATACCGAGGAGAGCTACTAGTGTAGGGAGGGAGCTAGCCATCCCACGGGACCTGGGGTTCAGCTAGCCGTCCTACATCGACTTGTTAGGCCCACTGGGCAAACCAGGGTAGTCAGGCGAGGGTGCGCGGACTGTAGAGGGGCAAGACCCCTGTTTGGTTACTGTGGAGGGGCTAGACCCCTGTAACTGAGAGGGCTCTGCCCTATACTGGTTCCATGTTGTGCTTTGAGAGTACCCATTAACGGAAACGACTGACCGCGTGCCAGTGCGGGGTAGCTACCCGTGCGTTTATCGCGCGTGCCGTAGTTACCATTACGTCTGTCAGTGACCTTGGGGTAGTTGACTGAGAGTAGGATCACCACGGGGGACTCTCCCGGCTAGAAGAGCACCACGTGCTACTTCTACTTTTCGGAAATGACTGCAACCAAGATCGTTCCCACGAGGAACATTCAAGATCAAGAGAAAGACCTGAGAAATAAATCAAGAAAGAGTAAATAAACAAATAAATTAATTAATTAAAAATAACAGCTACTTGTCCACCTTTACTATTTTTCTTAGCTAGCTGGTTGCCACTCTACTCAGCGTTTCGCTAACGTGTCATATTTGTCACCTTTTTCAGGACCAGGTGTTGAGTAGCCAGAGTCTACGGCTGCGGAGGGTGCTGGGCCTAGTAGAGCCCAGTAGTTGTACTTTTGTTGTACCCGTTTTTCTGTAGTAGTAAATATTCTGTTACACCTTTGTACTCTTTTATCGTAAACTTCATATTTCTGTACCTGTTTTTAATTCTCTACTATTGTGGTGGTGTGTACTGTAGTAGTTCTTTTATTTACTATTGTACTTTTGTTACTGTTAGTTACTTGTATGGTGAATGTGGTTTATTTTACTACTTTTTGGTTACTTTCTCGTTGGACGGCTGGGTCTTAGGATCAGTCGAGTCAGTCCGATTCTCGTGTCTCGTAGGGATTCGGGAATCGGGTCGTAACACCCAATGATCGTCGAACATGAATGCTTTTGTCATTGGAAAGGCAATTGTAAAGGCAATGATGTGGCAATGAATTGTACGCTTGTAATGTTTGCATCAAAGTCAGCGTGCAATCGATTACCTTTGGTCAATTATGAGACAATCAAAGAATTGATAGTGGAAAATACACTGGTTTGACCTCTGAATTCTAAGCCAATGGAAGTAAATGGCCCCATTGTCAAACTTACCCCATGTTGCTGATTGTGGTGTTGGGAACATGACATTGGTGGTGGTAAACAGAGTGGATAATGGTAGTGGAAAAATTGGTGATGGTTTTCAAGGCATTGGCAACTATGAACACTAATGTTGACGAACATGGTACTAGTGATTAAGTTAGTGCTGGTGTATTGGAGCCAACAAAAGTTTCTAGGTGGATTAATGATGGCGGTGGCAACAATAGACAACGGCGGTGGTGGGAGGTGATGACGACGACGACGATGGGACTAGAAATTTAGATTGGCGATCATAGGCAAGGTGATAGTGGTTGTGATGGTCTTAGGGGAAGCGATGCATTAATGCTAGCAACTTGTGTATTGTTCTAAAAGTTGATGTTGTGGGTGATCTTGATGGGTGATGGTAATGGTGTTGTTGCAGTGGAGGTATTACCATTAGGAATGGAGCTTAGATGTGTTGGTAATGAGTGGACAAATGTAATACCCTAACCATTAAAAAGGACTAATATGAGTGAACTTTAGAAGTTTAAAGGTACTTTACAAATAGCTTTACTCGGTGGAAAAGGGCATAGGATGTTGATGATAACGTCATAATCAGCCATAACTAACTTTAATTAGTCATAATTAACAGACAAATGCTCCTACATAATCGCCAGAGAGTCATAATTCATTACATATCCTTTCTAAGAAGAATACATTAAATCAAGGTTAAATCTGCAGTTTCAACATAAGATCATAGATGTAGAATAATCACGGGATTTTTCAGGGGTTAAATGAAGGTCAAATGGTCATAAATGTCTAATAAGAGGGTTCATGCAGACAGAAACAGGTTTTCACGCATTTCAAGAATTAATGGACATCTAAAACTTTAATTTTAGATTCGCTTAATTAACTGAGGTTCTGGTCATGATAAAATTCACCTAAATCTTCTAAAAATCATAGAAAAATATTCTATAAGGTTTGGTATCCTTGATTTGATCATTGGAACTCATTTTGACCTAAAACAGAATCTCATACTCATAGTTACCCTAATTTAGGTTTCTACACAAATTATCCTGTCAAAGTTGATCAAAACCAAAATCAGACTTCACCATCAGATTTCTTGGGTCCAAATTAGGTTTATATCAAAATTTGGGTTCAATCAGAGATCATCTTGACCTAGTTTGCATTCCAGTCCAGTCTGACTCATTTTCTTACACACACCCCTAGCTTTTTGAATTATTTGCAAATAGGTCCCTAATTTTGTCTTCATCTTCACAAATAAGTCCCTCCACCATTATCACGGAGGAACTCCTTCTCCGGCAACCTTTAATCAGAGATTTCTCAATGATTTCTTGATGATTCTCTCCCAAAATAGAAAGGGAAATCCCTGATTAAATCCTCCTCCATTTGAGCCACTCATTGGGCTCTGAATGCTACTCAAAACCTAATATGAACCTTTCAAAGGTTAAGGTTTCCTTCTTCGTCGAGTTGCCATGGTTTTAAGCTTGGATTCCAAGCTTAGAACGGCCATCTAGCACCTATAAAAGTACGCCCATGGCATTTCTCACATCCTTAGTTTGGTTTGGAGGTTGGATACCCCCTCTTCCCTTCTCCCCAACCTCCTTTTCCACCAACTCCGGTGAGCCCTTCAACGACCCTCCTCGTCCACCCTCATAGACAATAGCGGGTGGATTCTCCTTCCTCGTCTTCTTCCGCGTTACGCAATACCAACGGATGCCCCTCTCCCTGTCTTCCTCGCCATTCCTTCACCACCGGAGACTTCGTCTTCTCCGTCGCTAGCCTGACAAAATCGGCGCGGATCCCCCCTTTTCGTCCATTTAGATTAGGTTAGTTAGGTCTCTCTTTCTCCCTAGGTTCTAGTTCTCTCTTTTAAACTCCCAATCAACCCATGCTACTGCCGTTCACCATCATCGTTCCCATCTCCGGCCACTCCTCCAGTGAGGTCTTCCACACACTCCCCCGCACCAAACTCCACGCCGCAACTCCCAAAAGCATCGCTGCGCTCCCTACTCCAAAAGCCCTCTACCAATTGCGCCTTTCATCCATTCTAGACCCTCGCCAAACACACCCATCATCCGTCACCTTCTCCGACCCTACCCGACCACCACACGCACTCCCACCACACATGGACACCACCACCACCTTCGCCAAGCTTAGGCGAAGCTTTTAAGCAATTTGACAAGGGCTTTTGAGCCCATCTTTGTGTTTTCAAGTTCACCATTCATCCGACTAGCGACACCTTCATCCCTGGTACTATCTGTCATTTGCTAACCGCCACACACCCTACTGCTACACCTAGGCGCCACGGATTCCCTTCAGGAACTAATCTGGAGCATCAATTGGAAGAAGCATACTAGCAGATGCTCTAATTACTCAAGAATCACAGCTGCTCTACTAACAAAGACAAAGGGTACATTTTAGTGCCATATCGTAGATATTGAGACGAAACAAGGCATATAAATTGTTTTCTTGCTATTGCCTCTTCACCTCAGACACTGGGGGTGAGGTCCCCGCTCACCTTTAGCCTCACACCTCGCTCGTGGTTCACACCACGCGGGCCTGGTCTCCTATGCTCATAAACTCGATTACCCGAATCCGATTAGACGTTGGGTTTGAGAGAAAGAGAGGAGGAAATTATGTGGAGGAAGGGGGCGGGTTTTGCTCCATTGGTGCGTGCACTCTCAACACTTCGTCGCTTGGAGGAGATTGGTTCCCTTGAGCTGTGAAGGAAAAGGAGAAGTGGTTCTGAAGAAGAAAGGACTCTAAAGAAGAAGAAGAGAAGGTTTGTGCTTGCCTTTTATTAAGGCGTCTAATTGCTAAACCTGTCGTCTGATCACTGTAGCGTTCAAGCTCCTGTAGGCTTATTTGAATAAATTGAGATGCATGCTTAAATGTGGATCTAAAAGGTGATTTAAATCATCACCTTTTAGGATCATTTCCATTCTTTTTGTCTCATGGAATTCTCGTAATACTCTTGCTTATTATTAAATATCATTTGAGTAGATTGTTATTCATTGAATATCTCTGTTTTTGCTCCATTTATCGTGCTCATTATTTTTTATTAGAGATTAGCACGTGAATTACAATACTTGCTCCCTGTGATCGATCTTGAACTCTTCTTTTAGATTTTGAGTTATAAATTATTTTTGTTGATCGGGTTATGTAGGAGACTTTACTACAACGAAACATATTTAAACTCCTATCTGGCCCTATCAACAGATGCTAGAATTTTTCTTGTTTGGTTGACTAGAAATGTTAGTTGACTAGGTCAACTTGATGCCTAAACATTATTCGTATAGCCCAAGCAGTCGACTAGGCTATAAACTAGCTAACTAGTGATCAACTCATGTTGCAAACTAAAGGCCATGTGTCAATAACTTGCCATTTTTACCTTTGTAGCTATCCTAAAATCATTTAAAATATTTTGAACATTTGATAAGCTAGAATTAACAACATAATTGATTAGGATTACATATAATCACATGGAGCACAACTTGTATGAGCTTTTCACACTAATGAAGACAATAAAGAGTTTTATGGATGATCCATGTGCACTTAGTCAGCTAAGAAAGGCATGAATAGCTTCTCTATAAGTGGTGTGAGAAGATTAAAAGTTTAAACATGAGAATATAAGAGAAATCATATATTCTCTTATATAAGATTGATGGAGTTTGGATGGTTGTGAAGTACTTTGATATTGATTGATGAGCCATCGAAAGCTTCAAGAAGCCAAGGACTAGAGCTTCAAACGATAAGGAAGAATTTTGATTGTAGATAGATGCACTGAGGCCACGAACTAGAGGTTTGAACCCTCTTTAGAAACTTTAATATGCTAAACTAGTTGATTAGTTGAGAGGTTAAAGAAGAATAATAGAACTATTCTAATTGATTATTATAGGTAATAGTTGAATATGTGATAAGAAAGCCCATATTATTGTTTGGTCAACTAGAGGGACTTTAGTCAAGTATGCCTAGTACAAGTCTAGAATTTGTATCCCTAATTAGTTGACTTTTTGGAAATTGGTGGACTAGGTCAAACTAAATTGAGGATGCTATCATGATTTAACCATTAGATAATCATAAAACCTTGTACTCAAGCTTATTATTGAATTATAAAAAAGTCAAATCTCCCATACTTTGTGAACCAAATCTAAACATGTTCATAGTCTATCCATGCAAGGAGATGCAACTATCCTTCTTAGCCAAGTATAGCTTACAAAGCATAACACCCAACAATTTCCTAGGCATTGCCACATTCCCACACTATTAAAAGAGCTAAATAAAGATACTTAGTGGGCAATGACCTTGCAAAGAATTTAATTAGAGTCTAGTGAAGTGCTAGCACAAGTGGGATCTATATTCCATAAGTATGTTTATATTTCGATTCTCTGACTAATCATCATAGTTTCCATCACTTATCATTTCTATGTATGTCACAACGAGACCGATAAAGTGAATGATCATGCTAGAAATGGAAAGGAAATCCAGAATCACTAAAGATCCTAAGGAAGAAAGTACTTGCATTAAAGCACTCTTATGTTGGGTACTGCATTATCCATCCAAGTAGGGGTGTACACGAGTTAGATTGGGTCGGGTTAATACTTAACCCAAACCCAATCCATAGTTTTCAGATTAGGATTTTTCCAACCCAACTCAACCCATTACACTACCGAACCCAACCCAACCCATAAAAATCAGGTCGAGTTGGGTCAGGTTAAGCGGGTTATTGACTAGTCAAAGGACTCAAAACATATGTTTATCTCCTACATATTTTCTATGTCTTTCCTATTTAATAACAAAACATTTTAAGCTTATAAATAACTTATATCTTCTAGAAAAATGAATAAAATAGGTAAAAAAAAAATGTGATAGTTGTATAATAGTAATTGTCTCTTTCCTGTAGAAAAGTAAACATATATTACAAGACAATTATCTTATCTATGTAATTTTTTTCATAGATGTAGGCATTCAAAACAAAGAATTAGACGAGAATCAAAATAATTTTTTACTAGTAAGGGAAAAATTCAAGCTGTACATGTGAATGTCTTTTAATTCTGTCTAAACAAAGAATTAGATGAGAACCTAAATAATGATATGTAATTTAAGCATCAAAATTTGAATGCTTACGTCGAAGTTTCAAATAAGGGAAGACAGAGGGGGAGGAGAATGGCTGAGAGAGGGGGTGGTGGCTATTGGCTATAGTGAAGGAGAATTGCCAGCGAGGGGGTGGTAGGTTGTGTGGTGATGGCGGTAGCAACTCTAGTGATAGGTTTGGCGGAGGGGAAGGTAGAGAGGACGGTGGATGGCTGGTGAGGGGTGGTGGGTTGTGTGATGGTGGTGGATCAGTGGTAGTGGGACAGCGGCTCTGGTAGCAAGCTCTGGGTGGGCAAAGGGAAGATAGTGACGACGATGGATGGCCGGTGAGGGGGTTTGTGGACTGTGTGATGATGGTGATGGCGATAGTGGTAGTGGCTCTAGTGAATGGAGGTGGTGGCTATCACTAATGTACAGGAGCAAGAGAGGAGGGAGGAAGATGCTAACTTCGAGTGGTAATGACGAGAATAATGGAGCCAATAAGAAGGGAGCTACGAGAGAGGTTGGTGACGATGACGAGAGAGGAAGCTCGATTTAGGACTTGCGAGCAGAAGGGAAACTAAAAAAAAGTGCACGATGAAGAGCACACAGGGAGAGGGAAAAGTGAAATTGAAGGAGTGACATGCATTATTTGCGTGAATTTTTGTCTCCTTTCAAGTTTAAATAGGATAGCTTTTTATTCTTTAAAATTTTAATGGATACTCATGTGTGTATGTGTGTATTAAGTTGAATTGGATTGTAGGTTGGATTGGATTTATTAAACCTTAAGTCCAACCTAACTCATTTTTTATCGGGTTAAAAAAATCTTAACTCAACCCAATCCAATATAAGTCACAACCCAACCTAATCGAGTTGGGTTCCGGTAGGATTTGAGTTGAACCCGATCAGTGTACATCCCTACATCCAGGTGATAGAGACCTAGACGAACACATTTAAAAACAAGCATAGAGTCACAGGAATCGGGGTCCAAGTCTTTAGCAACTATTTTGGAGGAATTTCCATGGAACTTCACCTTTTAATAGTTGCAGTTTTCTTATTGTTTGTTGTATGCTTGTTTAGGCACATGTACAACTATTATAGCAACTATGGCTTAGTTAAGGGTTTTATATTGATCATGGCAAGTGAATGATGCACCACAACCGGAAAAGCTCATCTATCATTTCAAAATGCCATTCCTCGTCTACGGTTTAATAATTTTTTGCATAAATTCATCAAAAACTTCTTGTATTACATAAAGACCTCTATAAACTTCATATCAACATATATTCCACTGTAAACCTATGTCTTTTAACAGGAATGCCATTAGATTAATATAAGGTTAGATCTTACCCACATTCAAGTAGCCAAAAAGGTGGAAAACGCTAGCAGAGGAAAAAAATGTGACGATGTATCTTCTTTAAAGATGTTAAACGAATTTATCAAGGTGTTTCACTCCAAGCATGCCAAGTTAAAGAAGCAACAATGGAAGCAAGTGGCACAGTTAGAGAGGTGAAAAGAGGAGTTACGATGAAGAGCAATGCAGTCACATTTTGACAATATCCTTGGTTGAGAATAACTGACCTTCCCAGTGAAACTCAATCTGAGAAGTATTTTTTTTTTAAAGATAATCAACTTTATGATGGCACGTGGATAACTATGAAGATTATGATAACAATTATCTAATTTCATAAATTTATGATAGCATTTATGAAAAAATCCCTTCCTTCAAAGTCTGACATATGGGCTGCATTGGAGTGTTTAAAAAATGCAGGTGACTTAAAGGTAGTACAAGAGATTTTTGTCTTTCCTTCTTTGGAAATGAAACTGCTCCGAACAATCATAGGCCCCGAATACAACATTGCAATTTAAGAACAGGATCCCCAACTATAAGATCATTCGTAAAATAAGTACCTAGTAAAATAATTTTTCCCATTCTGCATTGTTCATGACAAAGTGTGTCTCCCTCTAACAAAACTGTCAGTCAGTGTGTTAACGACAGAAGTACCTTTGTTATCGGTCCGTTTCCCTTTTACACTACACGAGGACAATGTAACGCATTTCTTCTCCTCCCGAATTCTGTAAACCCCATAGCAACGCCCACTGCAACCACTTAAGTAGTTGGTAGCAGAGTCAATGAAGAGGCGGTCGAGCTTGCTACGACAAAACTCCCATCAACAGCTCCAATAGTTAAACTGGAGGGATTTGGCCACTTGGGATTTCAGAAATGAACTCCATCGTCCTTGCGTAGTATGAAGGAGATGAAGACACATAATAGGATCTATTATCAACTCTAACCTAATCTTAAAAGTCCCATCGTAGCCAAGGAATGCAATGTAAAACTATAATAATTCACGTAAAAATTTACATCCTCCGAAAAATGAATATCACCACCGGTAATATTTAATCCAAAATTAAAATATTTAAATATCATCAATAAAATTTAATTTAAAATTTAAATATCATTCATTAATATATATATGCTACCGGTGCAGGAGAGAACACAAAAGCCTTTCCGAAAACTTTCATGTTATCATACGTTTGCACTTATAATTAATGGTTCCATTGTGTTGGCACACATTTTGTTACCATGAAAATTGAAACACGCAACGGGAAAAAAATTTTCTGGCCTGTTTCGGAAATTGATACATAGTTGGAGAGCCATTTGTCAATTAATCAATGCAATATTCATGTTAAATCTGACGCAACATGCCCCGTTGCCCAAATGCACTGGCAGTGGCAGGGAAAGTGCTTGAACATAGCATTTTTTTTCTTTTTATTCTGGATATTTTTTTGCAATTTAAAAAGACTATTCTATACTTGACTTTTTGGCCAGTTTTTTTTTTATAGCCAATGGGAAAAGAAATACATACCGCCAATATTTTCGTATTTTTCCCTCTAAGAATAGCAGGAGAAGGCATGCATGATTACAATATCCTGCAACTAAAGAACAGCCATCAGTTACTTAAATATATAGATTACACCAGAAAGGTAGGGTGGTCGACACATCAGGAAAGGCAGCACAACTACAATGTAAAGAAGAGAGAGGAAGGGGAGGAGGAAGGAGGGATCACTGCATCAGCAGACGATAAGCTTTGTTTGTCATTTCATGGGCATACTCATAGCCCAGGTTGTCAGCTTGGTTACCGAAGTCGCTCATTTCGTCTGTTGGTACTTGGATGCCCACCAACACGTTCGCACCTGTCTCTCCCTGTTAAAAGAAATGAAAATCCCACAAGTTAACGAGATATTGAGTATAAAAAAAGGGAAATTAAAGATGACAATTATAAAATGGTGCGGGTCTCTGGAATCGTTTTGACGGAAGGCAACCAAACCAAACGGAATCCATTGGATGAATCACATCAATATCCGTCACACAAGACAACGTAGTGGAAGCAACTAACACTAGCAAGAAAATGGACGCTTACATCGAGGAGAGCTTATTAGATGAAAGCCCAAGGTGTAATCTTTTTCTTTAACGTTTATTACGGTCAGCAGTCAAGTTTGAACAGTTAAACTTTGAAGTTTTGGGATGAAGAATCAAGAATGTTGAAGATATAGCGCAAAATGGAGATATCCTCCAGGGGTAGTTACTTGACTAATGACGGATTTAACTTCATCTATGGATCAATTAATACAAGAAATATGTACTTCAAATTTCATTTGAATAAGAGATACTTAATCCCTTAATAAGCAAGATTTTTAACGGACTTTTGACAATTGAAAACTTGAAATTATTTGATTGAGTTGAAGCTCTATGCAATTCTTAATATAAGAAAGTGATTCTTAAAGTTCCATGGTGAAACCTAACAGCTTGGGCAAGACCTACTTTATTTTCATTTTTGGTATCACTTTTGCTTCTTACATTTTCATTGTTGATTTTGCTGGTATGAACTCATAGATTGTCATAAGTTTGTTGTAACTTAATGTGAATTTGCTTTATAGGAGAAATATAAATTCTGCATTTTGTATTCGTGACTAATAAGTTTAACCACAATGAAAAAAAATTGATTTTTTTTCATTGTTACAATAGATACTAATGTCAAGCTTAAATAAATTTTTTAACAATGCATAAAGATAATATTAACAATTTAATAAATTAAAGAATTTTTAGTTAGCTATCCCAAAAATAACCCTTTCCTCTTATTAGAGAGTCTAATACCATTTGTAACGACGTGGGTCTAAACCTGAGTCTAATTAAAAAAAATTAACATTGACAACTTGTTAGATGTGACCTAATGGAACTAAGCCAACCACCTAAATGCTTAAACCTAAGTTGTCAATAATTCTGAATCCTTATATCCCACTACTCACTTTTATGAGTTTATAAGACTTTTTTTTGAATTGTTACATTAAAATTTATTTAAAACAAGATAGATAATTAGTTTAAAGCTTTTTGTTAGCATAGTAATTATTATTTATGCACTCCATATTCTTTTATCTTTTGTATCGTTTTCCTATTTTATATTTCTGCCTAGACTTATATTACAATTTTTACTTTCATTTCTCTACATAAAGAGGTGTAAGGTTTTAGAGTTGAATAAGAATGATCATTTTCTCCGATTTGGTATAAGAGCAACGATTTTATATCGGCACTTCGGTATCTCACCAGCACAAGGCCTCTGTACACCTTCAACCTTATCCCCCCCACCGGATCCCTCACCATCGCCACCAACAACGAGGAGCAACAGCAACCCACCGGTGACAACAAAGGCCACAATTCTTGCCGCCGATACTACTCCTCTACGCCTACAGGTCGCCACTGGGCCTCGCTGGTGACTATTGATCATCACCGATGTCCTGCTAGGCTGCCAGCAACCACCGCCTACAAGTGGTGGTATCGGTGGGGGTCCTCCTTGCCAACAAGGGAGAGAAGCACCCCTTAAGGACGCTGCTAAGGGTTTTCCCATGCCCTAGCATGCATCTCGTTTAATCCTTAGGGGTTGTTGCGTCTCTTAGGATGATTTCTAGGAACTCTAGGTTTTAGATTTCAAGATCAAGAGGTCACAACTTTCCTGATCTATAGTTCTTTCATATTTGAAATCATTTTTCAGATCCTCTTTAGTAATGTGTTTCCCTCTTCCTAAGGCACGATAGCATCTTCTAACAATTCTGAGATGACATCGGATATTGCTACGGACGTGGAAAGTCACAAAATCTCATTCATTGTTCCTATCACGAAGTTAGATGAGACCAACTAAACTAAATGGTCTCATACGTTCCTCATGACAGTTGAGGGACACAATAAGTAGCATATTCTGATGGAGACAGAGCTACAGAATAAGACTAGGAAATACGTCATGTGAAATAAGGATAATGGCATGGTCCAGGCATGGATCATGAATTCAGTAGAGTCCCAGATTTGTGATAGCATCATGTATTGCAAGACAACAAAGGTGTGGTGGGATTCTTTACATGATACATATTCACATGAAAAGAATTCCAGCAAAGTTTTTGAGATATACCATGAGATTGGGAGTCTAAAGCAGGAAAGTCAGTCATTGTCCCAATATTATACTACCCAGAAGGGGCTCCCCTAAAGAAGTATAATGCATGCAAACCAATTTACACCTATGCTACACAAAGGACATATAGGAAAGAGTATGCAATTCTCCAGTTTCTTAATAGTCTTGGACCTAAGTATGAGGCAACCAAATCTCAAATCTTGACACTTTCTGAGCATCCATCTCTTGAGGAAGCATACAACGGGATGAGTAGAGTGGATGTGAAACCATCTATACTAGATGTTGAGCAGACTTCTACCTTGTTGGCTACTGGGGGACGTGGTGCTCCATCTACCAAATGGAGAGGGCATGGTTGGGATTTGACTAGCAGATCTTAGACCATATGCTTTCATTGTGGTAAGGTTGATCATGTAGAGGCTACTTGCTGGTTTAAGCATGGTAGATCTCCCATGGCTAGTCAAGCTATCTCTTCAGAGGAGTTGAACGACACTGGATCACGTGTTGACTATGACACAGTGGTGCAGCACCTTGCCCAGCTAACACAGGAGCCTATAACTACCACAGATACAACTGCCTTGGCCTCCTCAGGTATAGCTTCTACCTCAAGTTTTAGTAAAGGTATTTCTGATGGCATTATGTAGCTAGTAGATTCAAGGGTTTCTCGTCATCTGAGTGGAGACCAGAGTTATTTTAGGCACATTCGGTCTGTTCCTCATCGTAGAATTGTTCAGGTGGCAGATGACAGGCATTCCAGAGTTGATGGTAGAGGAGATGTTGCAGTTACTCCATCACTGAAGTTACAAGATGTTCTATTTGTTCCTGACTTTCCTATTAATTTTTTATATGTTAGCAAGATTACTAAAGATTTACATTGTTGCACCATCTTCAATCAGTTGAGTTGCACCTTTAGCGAACATGAGGAGGAGAGTGTGTATCACCTAATCCAAACATCGTTTGCTACTGCATGTTAGGGAGAGGTTGCATTTAGTGTCGATACAACTCTTCAGTGGCATCGTCGACTTAGACACCCTTCGCTGGACAAGCTACGACGAGTCATTCCTCACATTTCGCCTACTGCTGATATTTATTGTGATGCTTGCCAATTGAGTAAGCATCATCATGCCAATTTTCCTGCTAGTTCCTCCCAGAGCTCTAGCTCCTATTTTGATTTGTTGCACATGAATGTCTAAGATCCAAGTAGAGTGTCTGACAGATTGGGTCATCTTTTTTATTTACTTATTGTGGATGATTATTCTAAAATATCATGGTTATTCTTGTTACGAAATAAGTTTAATGTTGGATCAGTAATTGAAAATTTTATTATACAAATAAAGACCCAATTTTCTACTATTGATAAGATTGTTCGTTCCGATACTGCACTAAAATTTTATACTACAAAGTTGGCCACTTTCTATAGGTCTCTTGGTATCGTTCACCAAACATCTTGCCTCCATGCATTGCAACAAAATGGGTAGTTGAGAGAACATCGCTATGTATTGGATGTGGCCAGAACACTACTTATTAAGTACAATGTACCACAGATATATTAGGGAGATGCAATGCTTACTACATATTACTTGATCAGTAGGTTGCCTAACTCGGCAATACAAGAGCAGATCCCGTGGTAAGTCCATCCAAACAAGGAACTGTTTTATGTACCACCCACGGTGTTTGGTTGTGTGACCTTTATTTATATTTTGGGACCGGTGTTAAGACCCGAGGCATCAAAACACTTTAAGACGTCTGGGAGTTGGTTCAGACGTCTGGATGCCTTCCCAGACGTTTGGAAATAAAATTTTGCGTGCATACGATCGAGAATCTGCGCGCGTGCCGCGTGCAGACTGAAAACCCGCCAACCTGCAGCACCTTTTTCTCCCCCCGTGACTACTTATATCCTCCACTCCCCTCTCCCTCGTTCACCACATCAACCCATCTCCTCCTTCCTCCAGTGCGAGCGCGAGAGCGAGAGTGAGAGCGAGCCACCGCTACTGCTGGGTGCAGTGGCGGAGAGGAGGGGTGCTGCAAGAAGGAAGGAGAGAGAGCACGCGTGCTGTGAGGGAGAGAGTTCGCCAGAGCAGCTCGAGGCCGGCCGGCGGGCGCGCAGAGGAGCGTGGTGCTGGGGAGGTTCCCCCTGTGCTGCTGCAACTGAGGCAACGGGCGCACGAGCATGGCACGGCCGCGCGTAGTGGGAAGAAGACGAAGGAGGTTCTGATTCTGGGAATTTTTCCCAGAATCAGACGTCTGGACCTACATGCAGACGACGTAGGCAACGTCTGAAGGGAGCTCCAGACGACTGAGAGGTGAGTATTTCCTCCTGTACCTCCTTTTGCGGATACGGCCATGCAGGCCGTTCCGCCGAGGTTCTGAGACGTGTCGTGTTGAGGAGGTTTTCGCCGCGTGTGCAGGATTCGCTTCGAGAAGGAGTGGGGACACGCCCTCCCACGCATTTCAGACGTCTGGGCAAGGCACTAGACGGCGGAGAGCGTCTCCAGACATCTGAAGAGGTGGTCGGACGTCTCGAACTGGATCCAGACGGTTCAGTAGGGTCCCTGGACGTCTGAGGAGCAGCGCAGAGTAAGGTATGACCTGGACCACTTTTTAAGACGTCTGGAAGGTGTTCCAGACATCTGATTTGAGTCAAAGTTGTCGTTTTTGACCCGTTTAGGGTCCGTTCGAGGTCCGATTTCCATGTTTAAGATTCCGTTCTTCTCATAATTAGTTCCTCTACTTGTTGAAATACTTTTATCATGTTCTGAGTGGTTCCTTATAATTGATCCCTGTGTTAGGAACTCGTTCTGTTGCGGCTTTGGAGGTTGCGGAGGCACGTGGACCTGTCGATCATGCCTCCATTACTCTTGATTTGGCGGGTAGAGTAGCTCTCCTTAGTTAATTACAAACATTAATACATCTCTGAAATAAATGATAGATCCCAGGGTATGGCATGAATCCTAGGACCTGAAAATTAGATTGAATGATAGATCCTAGGGTGTGGCATGAATCCTAGGAACAGAAACACTGAAACGAATGTCTTGAATGCCTGAATTGCAGTCTTGGATAAGTGGATAAAATAATGATAATTGTCTATAATTAGATAACAGCTGCCTGTGAAATGTAGAGTACTGTTGCTAGTAACTGCTACATGTAATTCCTGTTGTTTGGAAACTAAATTCGAGCTGCTTGTATATAAATGTTGGAAACACGTGCTATATGCGAATAAAACTGAAATGATGAAACCTAGTATGGCTTGGCCTGAGAAATATGAGCATGAACCCTACGGGGAATTAGGAGTAGAGCTCCTGGAAAATAAATAGAATGGAACTGGGAAAGTGGATGGGGAAGTGAGCTGGCCGTTGAGTACGGAGTACAAAGGAGAGCGACTATCCCTCTGTTTAGTGCAGAACGGAGCTAACCGCCCCAAGGACTCGGGGTTAGGTCTGGCCACTTTGTACCAACTTTTTGGCCCTTGCATACACCGTACCGGGGAGAGCTACTAATGTAGGGAGGGAGCTAGCCACCCCACGGAGCCCAAGGTTCAGTTAGCCGTCCTACACTGACTTGTTAGGCACATTGGGCAAACAAGGGTAGTCAGGCGAGGGTGCACGGATTGTGGAGGGGCAAGACCCCTATTTGGTTACTGTGAAGCGGCTAGACCCCTGTTACTGAGAGGGTTCTGCCTTATACTGGTTCCGTGCTGTGCTTTGAGCGCACCCATTAACGGAAACGACTGACCATGTGCTAGTGCGGGGTAGCTACCCATGCGTTTATCGCACGTGCCGTAGTCACCATTACGTCTGTCAGCGACCTTGGGGTGGTTGACTAAGGGTAGGACCACCACGGGGGACTCTCCCAGCAAGGAGAGCACCACGTGCTACTTCTACTTTTTGGAAAAGACTGCAATCAAGATCGTTCCCACGATGAACATTTGAGATCAAGAGAAAACCTGAGAAATAAAACAAGAAAGGGTAAAATAAAGAAAGAAATTAAAACAGCTACTTGTTTACCTTTACTATTTTTTTAGCTAGCTGGTTGCCACTCTACTCAGTGTTTCGCTGACGTGTCATATTTGTCACCTTTTTCAGAATCAGGTATTGAGCAGCCAGAGCCTACGGCTGCAGAGGATGCTGGACCTAGTAGAGCCCAGTAGTTGTATTTTTGTTGTACCAATTTTCTGTAGTGGTGAGTATTTCTGTTACACATTTGTACTCTTTTATTGTAAACTTCATATTTCTGTACCTGTTTTTAATTCTCTACCGTTGTGGTGGTGTATATTGCAGTAGTTCTTTTCTTTACTGTTGTACTTTTGTTACTGTTAGTTACTTGCATGGTGAATGTGATTTATTTTACTGCTTTTTGGGTTACTTTCTCGTTGGACGACTGGATCTTGGGATCAGTCGAGTCAGTCCGATTCTCGTGTTCTATAGGGATTCGGGAACCGGGTCGTAACAACCAGGTTGGGACAAACTTGCTCCAAAAACTGTGAAATGTGCCTTTCTGGGATATAACAGTACTCAGAAAGGATACAGGTGTTATGACCCACGAGGCAAAAAGCACTATGTCAATGCTAATGTTACATTTCATGAGCCAATTCCATACTTCTCCATTACCAGTTATCAATTATCATTTGAGGGGAATTTTGCTCTATGCCAATGCCACCAGTTCCTTTGGAACAGATCCCTATTACTCATAGTCAGGATATTATCACTAATACAAAGGATAGCAATATACGATAATTAGAGCCTACTCATTTATACAGATTGCCAGTTACTTATAGGTAGCATAAATGGCGTCAAATACACACCCCCCACCACCAGCCACCTCTCTCCTCCAGATAGGTATGTGTTGATGCTGACATGAGTTGTTCTAATGGTGGTAGTACAGGTTCTTCAGGTGATTCTGACCAAACCTTTGGGGAAGGTGTTTCTCTTGCTACTGCTCAGTAGACTGAGGGGAAGGATTTGGATCTTTCAATTCTTATTCGAAAGGCTCCTCGTAGTTGTGCTTACTACCAAGCTGCTGGAGCAATGTCTACTGCCAATCTTCGAAAATCCTTTGCTATGTTCACTGTTGCATTATCTGCCACATAAATCCCTACTACATATTACCAAGCCATGTTCGATCTGAAACAACGCCAAGGATTGGAGGAGATGGTTGCTTTGTATTCTCTAGGACATGGGAGCTTGCAGATATACCCAAACACGCGAAGGTTGTAGGATGCCATTGAGTATTTGCACGAGGCATAACCTAGACGAATCCATCTCACATCATAAAGCAAGATTATTAGCAAAGGGATTCACCCAAACCTATGGGATAGATTCCTTTGGCACCTTCCCTCCTGTGGCACGGCTTCCTACTGTTCTCATTCTTCTTTCAGTTATTGCACGTTATAACTGGCCATTGCATAAGTTAGATGTGAAGAACGCTTTTCTCTACGGCGATCTTGACGAGGAAGTTTACATGTAACAACCTTCAGGTTTTGAGACTCAGGAGTGTGTGTGTAGGCTAAAAGACGGCCATCTATGGCCTGACGCAGAACCCGCGTGCATGGCTCCAGAAGTTGTCAGACGTGGTACAAGCTATGGAACTCTTGATATCCTCTGCAGATCACTTGCTATTTATCAGGAAGAGCAAAGGAGTTGTGACACTCCTCGTTTATGTTGATGATCTTATTCTTACTGGAGACGACACAGCTGGCATAGCAGAGATCAAGCAGAAGCTAGATGATTCCTTTGTTATGAAGGACCTGGGTGACCTTAGATATTTTCTGGGCATTATAATTGCACGGAGCAAAGATGGCATAGTTTTAAGTTAGTGCAAATATACACTTGATACATTACAGGAGACAAGGACGTTGAGATCTAAGCCTACCAATATACCAATGGATCCTAAAGGGCGTCTCTATGATACTCAGTCTCAGCCTATTAACAGTAAATCTTATAGCTAGTTGGCTGGTAAATTACTATATCTTATTATTACCCGTCTTGACCTTTTCCTTGCAGTTGAGAAACTTGGTTCATGGATAAACCAACCAAGCAACATTAGGATCCTACTATGCAGGTGCCCAGGTACCTAAAGAGAGCACCAGGCAGTTGCATCTTGTTTAGAAAAGGCGAATCAATGAATGTTGTTGACTATTCTGATGCAGGTTATACAGGTTGCATAACAAACAAGAAGTCAACTACTAGTTTTTGTACCTATGTGGTAGGAAATCTTGTGACTTAGAAGAGTAAAAACCAGCAGGTTGTATCTAAGTTAAGTGCAGAATCGAAGTATCATGCCATGACACAGACTGCCACAGAGATGGTCTGGGTCAAATCAATTTTACAGGATTTGCATGTCCAGGTGAAGGAGCCAATGGAGATGAGGTGTGATAATCGCATTGCTAGTTATATAGCAAACATTCAATGTTTCATAAAAGTACAAAGCACATTAAGGTTAATTGTCATTATACCAGAGACTTAATAAAACGTGGAATCGTCTATACCACCTCAAATCAAACAACGAACATATTTACGAAGCCTCTTTCTTACTTCACATTTGATATTTATTGTTCCAAACTTGAGCATAATTATTATATATGCTCCAACTCGAGAGGGAGTATTAACATAGTAATTATTTACGCACTCGATGTTCTTTTATCTTTTGTATTGTTTTCCTATTTTATATTTCTACCCTAACTTATGTTGTAATTTTTCCTTTCATCTTTTTATATAAAGAGGTATAAGATTTTAGAATCGAATAAAAATTCATTTCTTCAAGCAAATGCTTAGAATAAAGTTGTATTGAAACAATCGATACACAAGAATGTCCATTTGATTTATTTTTAACAAAAATATTTGATGAATTACAGAAGAGAAGACGAACCTGTGCACGATAGTGAAACAAGCTAATATTCCAACGTGGACTGAAAGCATCCAAGAACTTCATTAATGCACCAGGTCGCTCCGGAAAAGTGAACCGGCAAAGTACTTCATTAAGAACATTAGATCTTCCACCCATCTGAGTCATAGAAAAATCTATGAAAGAATGCTTCAAGAAAGATGAGATAGGTCCAACCTTAGACGAAACAAAGCCATAACCAAAGTAGCAGTAAGGAAAAAAAGATGACGTCAAAAATCATTTCACTTTAAAACCTCCCCATCAGTTTCCTTGGGAGCACTAAACCTAAAACTTCAATAGCTAAAAATAAAGGAACAAAAGATACGCTTGGTTGCTACTGCAAGAGATTGAGAGATGGCACATGTTTCAGATAGCATTTTGTCAGCATTTGTTGGCATTTGATTATATTGTCTTGGAAACAAACCCTTTAGTTAAACAACTGGTTGCAAGATCTCCCTATAAGCCTAAGGACTCAATGACTGGAGTAGTTGCATTACGAGTTTAGCTCATCAACCTCCCCTATTGGCGTTATTCATGCTTGTCTTATTTTGATACTTTAATTTTCTTGAAGCACTACTCTGTAATTTTCATATCCGCCTTCTCTATATAAGACAGCTAGAGTCCAAGAATAAGATTAAGCCATTACATTGTACTAAGAAAGGCCATGTATGATCTAAAGCAAAGGCATGAAGCATGGTTTGAAAAAGTGAGCAGTGAGGTTATAAAGATTGAATTCTAACATCTGATCACTCAATTTTTGCTCAATCTACTCTTATTTTAACAATCTAAGTTGATGACATGACAGGCAATGAGCATACAAGATACAAGAGACAAATACCTTTTTTCAAAAAAAAGACCATTTGCGACAAAAGATCTCGAAAAAATTAGATTTTTTTTTGGGCATTAAAGTCTCCCGAAAGCTTGAAGAACTTGTTGTATCACAAAGAAAATGTCTTAGAGATGCTCAAGGAAACAAGCTCGCTTGGAGCCAAGCCTTTGTCAGTTTCCATGAAACCAAGGTAAAGGCACCGAGGTGGTGATGATCCTCTTTTTGACGATCTAAAAAGATATAGAAATCTCCTTAACAAACTTCTATACTTGACTATCACACGACCAAATAAGCTCTACAGTAAGTAAGCAAAGTGAGCCAATACATGGCATGACGCATGCCTTATTCTCAAATATCTATAGCGCTCCCCAAGCAAATGTCTTTTCTTCGTAAAGAATGGACAGCTTGATTTGTGCACCTACTCCCATGTAAACTATGCTAGCTTGCTTGATGACATAAGATATAACATATCCCACCTTTCTCGACAAGTACAATGTACTTCGTTTGTGCCAATATAATTTTTTTTGAAAATGATGTGTGCCAATATAATGTACTCAAGTTCAACCTTTGAGTTTTCTAAAAAGGAAAATCTTGGACATCATTGCATACTACATTTGTGCATTAATGTTTTCCCCCTCGATCGAGAATGGTTTTTCACCTAACTCATATCCTCGTGTGGCTGCAATTTTTTACATGGCATCAAAGCACAATTCCAATCTTTTTTTTTTTTTTTGAAATGAGGAAGGGTGATTATCCAGATGATAATCACCCAAAAAATATATTAATGAGAATAAAAAATCAACCAGGAGCTCACTAAGGATGCAATACAAGAAATAAAATTTTTAAGATAGGGGTGCTACCCTTTGAAGATAGCGACATTCCTCCCAAGCCAAATTCCCTAAAGGATCGCCAGAGCTTTTGCCTATTCTTTCTTTGTCCTGAAGAAGTTCTGTGCTCCATTATGATTGCTCGATCAAAAGCACCTTCAGAATTCATTATTGCTAGAATGTGTTATCCAATTCAACTGAAAATGGCCCCGGACTTGTGCAAAGAATAGACATTCAAAGAACAAATGTTCAAAATCTTCATCCGCGACATGACAAAAGGAGCAAGCCTTGCCCATCTCCTCCACCCATCTTGTCCTCCAAACTTTTGTCATCATCCTTCCTTTCCTAAGCAACCAAGCAAAAAATTTTAACTTAAAGACCAAATATGTCGACAATCTTTGATATAATCTAGATCTGTTATTTGTCCTCCATCACCCAGCCTATGATATGCCTCCCTGACAATGAAATCACCACCACCATCCCACAGGAAACCATCCTGGCCACCTTCTGGCTGATAACCCTATAGTTCCTACCACAACCACTAGAGCTCCTGGATTCTCTAGTCTAAAAGATTGCCCACAAAAGTAGGGTCCAAGCCAAAAAGTCTTAGAAAATGATCCCTCGATATGCCCTATCCCATCCAATCATCTAGCTAGAAAAGAAAAGCATCTCCATCTCCCACATACGAGGATAAAAAATTATGTACCTTTGGCATTACCAAAGACAAAGCCTTGATGAGATGAGAAGCTCCATGTTAAGGCGATGCGAGCAACTCCCAGCACCTAGATGTCCCATAGCAAGCCTCAAGACTCCTCCCGAAAAGATCCTGCTTGCGCTCGAGTAATCTAACAATCCACTTCACTAAGAAGTTGTCATTCATCTTCCTCAGATCCCTAACGCCAAGGCCTCCTTCTTTAAGTGGTCTGCAAACATCATCCCATGCCACCATCCTTGCCTTTTTCCATTCAAGCCATAATTAGTCCAAAAGAAGTCTCTCATCAAGCCAGAGATTCTCCTCTCAACCTTCCATGGCATTCTCAAGACAAACGTAAAATAAGATGGCATGAGGCCAACACTGCCATTGGCAATACCAGTCTTCCACCTTTGGAAAGAACTTTAGAAGCCCAACCTAATAGCCTTTTCTCCAACTTCCCAATCAAGGGTTGCCATTCCTGCAAGGAAATTCGTTTATCTGATAGCAGCAATCCCGAGTATGAAATAGGCAAAGAGCTCTCTTCTGTATGCAATGCAAGGCTACACGTGCTCACCTCCTGCATAGTCATATGAAAAGGGACAAACGTTGACTTGGAAAATTTTATCTTCAAACTCGACGCCTCAGATAATTCTAGCAGGATGTGAATGCTTCTTGCTCCATCTTCAGATCCTTCTACAAAAAATAACGTGTCATCTGCATATTGCAAGACCGGTACCTGGACTCCATTCCCTAGAGAAAAGCCCCTCAACAATTCATGCACCTAGCCAATGCCGCCACCGCCAAAACAAAGAGCATGGAAACCAATTGGCAACCTTGTATCATCCCTCTCCACGACTAAATCCATCCACCTATCAAGTTTCCGTTAAGTAGGATAGAAAAGAAAGTTGTGGTAGCGCACCACTTCATCCATTCCACCCACCTATGCGAAATCCTCTTTTCACCAAGGAGGCCCAAATAAATGCCCATTGAACGGAGCCATAGGCTTTACTAAAGTCCACCTTCTAAGGGAAGGCCTTCTTCATTCTTCTCCAGTAGGCCCAAATCTCAGAAGCAATAGCACATCCATCCAAGATGTTCCGTCTTGGAACAAAGGTTGTCTACATGCACAGGTGCAATGATCTCCCCAGAACTCCCCTAAGTCTATTTGCAAGGACCTTCACCACAATAAGATAGATAGCATTAGATAGTGCACAATTCCAATCTTTACGAAGGCATAAAGCACACATAACATGTTTTCTCCATGGTGGTGTTGATAACAACATTCAATGGAGTGTTGGCGTATGATTGTGGTAGTGCTCAGCAAAGCAATAGGGTTTGTTAGCAGTCTAATGAGGTCATCTTACCTGATGTGGTGATAGCACCCTCCCAAGGTCTTGGCAATGCTCTTGTGTGACAAAGGAGATTTGGCAATGGCCCAGTGATGATAAAGATAATGACTTGAAAACTTAGAAGTGCAAATTTGGATCAAATCATCTAACCAAGGGTAGCAATGTTGCCTGGTAACCTAGTGGAAGTAAAGACCAACCCATTTTCTCTGGTGACCATCTTGCAATAGTTTGGTTGAAACAGAATAAGTCTGACTGGGTACTGGGCCAGATAATGAGTTTTTAAGGGTTGATCGTATTTGTTTTAAGATCTTGTTCAAATGGTTGACTTGATTTTGGCTTTTCTTTGGATCTTGTGTTTTGGCTTGGATTAGGCCTCAATCTAGCTGTGTCAATCCCCTTGTAGCCCAAATTCGGAGTTGTCAGACAACATTAATAAGATTTCTTGTGGCTTTTGTGCAAAGTTACTCAATTGGTGTTCTTAGTTTTAGAAGCAATTGTAAGCAACCCAGAGTTTTAGCTTGTGATCCATCTCGCTCTTGATCTAGGCAAGTATATTGATTTGTAATTGCAAGGTGTCGTCGTGATGCAGAAGATGGGAAAAGCTAATTTAGAGCCTGCAAAAGGACTAGCAATTTTGTATAATGACTCAAGCTTATACGCAAATTAAGTTAAGAAAAGTTGAACTTTATAACTTGTAAGATGTGGGTCCAATGGGCCGAAGGTAAACCCCCCAACTTAAGCTCTCATTACCAAGTATTAATTTTTTAATCCTTTATGATGCACAGTCGATTTCCCAAGTCCATAATGTGGCACTCTTTTTAGGGGTGTGACAATCTCCTTTGGCAGTTAACCTCTCAAGCAGCCATTTTCCTACTAGTCTTCTTTGCTGGCGATGACTGCGCATCTTCGATAGCTCTTTCCTCCTACCAAAGGGAGCTTGATTATGATACCAATTATGAGGACTCAAGTCTAAACTCAAATCCAATCAGGAAAAGCTATCCATAATAACTTGTTAAGTAAGGGTCCAATAGACTTAACACAACCACCCAAAATGCTTAAGCCTAAGTTACCATGTAATAATTCTCAATCCTTTATAACCTACTACTCAATTGTGTGAGCTAACAATGAGACAGTATTTCTAGTGAAATTAAAGTTTGAATGTGTTAAGTCATTGCCACAATACTTACAAAGTCCAATTATCTTGTGTGGTTGGCAACTATGGAGTGGGCTGCCATTGGACGAGGTATTTATTACATGAATGGCACGAAATAGAATACTACAAAGACTGTGCCTCTTGAAAAAGTGGTATCTTAGGGATAGTCAGGTAAAGGCCCAGATTGTCAACCTTGTGCCTCTTGAGATTAAGTCCCTCATTTTGAGAAAGAAGACCACTAGAGATACACAAGTTACCCTTGCGAATATGTTTGGGAAGAAGGAGATATGTATTTATCAATTGACACAGGAGATTAGCACATTGCGACAAGAGAACCTATCTAGTGCAAAGTATTATGATTACCTTAAAATCTAAGTGGGAGAATTTAGATATTTTATGCTAATAAGACTTAGTCCTTATGCCAATGGCTGAGAGACTGTATTGGAGCGTAGAATAAAGAGTAGAACATTCATTTTCTTGCAACTTGAATCCTAAGTTTGTTCTCAATTAAACTTCCATTCCAAGCACTAGGGAAGTTTATTTCCAGGTTAAGGCAGAAGAACTGAGATATTATGCCATGAACATGAAAAATCAACATTTAGCGTATAGAATCAATCTTTGGAATGTTTTGCACATCCAGTCATTCTTCATCTATAAGTAAAAATTACTCTGACAGGCTGAAAGATACTCAAACATGCACACATTGTCAGAAGAAAACCACTGAGACCTCGATGAGGAGAAGAATCCGAAGAAAATCTAGACAAGATTATCCCAGACCACAAATGAATACAGAAAAACGACAATGGATTTTAAAGTCCCAACGTGCAAGAAGCCAAAGGAAGGAAGAAAACTTGCTATGGAGGACCTAACTATAGATTAAATTCGAGAGTTTCAAGAGTTGTTCTCCATGGCACTCTAGCAAGAATATAGTGAGTTAAACTCCTTGAATCATGCCCTTTCAAGCAAAATTGACTCCACTAGCAATGGCTAAATTATTGATAGCAGTGCATTAGATCATGTTTTTAGGAATGCTAAGTAGTTCGCCGAGTATAAATTAGGTTCTAAATAGACGAAGATTCATAAGGCAGATTGTTCTAACATCACAATCGCAAGAAAAGGGTATACTACCTTAGTGAATAAACATTCTAAATGATTTCCCTTCATGCTCCTAGCTTCCCTCTCAATTTAGCAAGATTACAAAAGAATTGAATACTTGTCTAAGATTTTATAAAATCATAACTAAATGCTCCGTAGACTGCCAATCGATATTGTAACAAGTAATCATGAATATGCTAAGGGATTAACTAACACTCAAAGGGAGATACCTGGGTACTAAAATATGTAGTGTCGTTTGAAGAAAGAAAATGAGATCCCCATGGGGTTCCTGAATCTCACAGGATTTGACTAAAGCAACCAGAATTAAAGCTTAACTTCCTATTCAGTTAAGGTTCCTGCAATTCTGTGGCTGAACCTTCCATAAGTACAACACTACTTTTTTTTCAACTAAACTAAAATTACAATGCCAAAGAGCTCGAGGCCATGTGTTACTTGTGCCTCACTATATCACTTCACTTTCTTTGTGTCTGTGCATGCACCTGCACACATGCATGCATAAACATGCTTCAGATCTAGATTCTATCACATGTAAAGATGCAGTCCTTTCGTGAATATTGAGAGCATAATCATTAGGCATTGGCATTCAACAAATGCTTGTGATGCTAATACAAACAAATCTTCTACTTATGACAGCAAAACTTAAAGATGATGCAGGTTTCTGATTAGACCCACAAGCGAATAAGGCATGCAGCCTTGAAATTTAATTAATCTTAATTAGGCTAATAAAATCCTAATTACATTGCTAACGATGGTTTAAGGGCTACCTGTGACTTAGCTTAATTGTGGCGTAACAAATAGAACTACATATTCATCCCATTCATAAAATGTAACATGAGAGGTTGGTGGGTCAATTATCAACCCAAGTTATTGGATGGGATGGCTAAGGTGCAAAAGGCCCAAATTGTATATGAGCCGAATAATAGCTTGAGTTGCATTTGAAAGCCAACGTGAACCACCATGGTATTCAAGGTTCAAGGTCAAAGGAGGCCACTTGCAGCCAACCTGCAACTTGCAGGTGCAAACAACCCCACTTGGTGCCAGCAGGGTCATCCAACGTTAGAAGGTAATTGTCTAATGCTAGATGGCTTAAAGGCGGCCTATACATGGGGACTTGAGGGAGTTATGATCCAAACCAAGTCATAGGGGGTAATAACCCTAATAAGCATCTAATTTGGGATTAATTGAAGACTTGGATGGTGGTTGGTTTGGGAAAAATTGCAGAAGAACCCTAATTGAGTATTAAATGGTCAAAATTGAGCATGCTCTCTAAATGGACTACAATTGATTTTGATTGGCCAATGAATGGCCTAACCCTAAATGAATGATACTAAAAACCATGTAAAAGGTTGATATATGTTCCTTAGGTCTCCTAGGGTATGACAAAGTGCCCTAAGTGACCTAGTTGATTCTTAGGTCAAAGGTTGATCCTTGTAGTAAAGGAGATAAAATGAGTTTAGGTGTTGATTAGGTGGATCCAAAGGAAAATACACCTAGAGCTCGTGAACTTGGGTGTTTGTTGTATCGGGTTGGAAACCCAATGCATGTGGTAGCTAGTGGCTACTTGTAGTTAATTGAAACTTGGAGAGTTCCTAGTTACAGTGACATGTCGTGAGCCAGTCACTGAAATGAAGTACACTTACCGAAAGTTCTATATGCACTTGCAAGTGCAAATGACATCAAGGTACTTGGACTCCTAACTAGTGCTACTCATGGTGAAAGTTCTATAGACCCTCGCAAGTCTGGATGACATCGGATACCAAGGGGTGATTGGATATGATCTCGTTCGAAACTAGATTGAGCAGGGCATACTTAGAGTATCTTGTTGTGTAGCCCATCCCATCTATCTTCCCCTGCCAACGAAGATTATGAATGATCATTGACCGAACCTCGATTGATATGAGTCATCTCCTTAGGATCTCAAGGAATTGATCTAGGTAGCTCCCAAAGGTCCAACTCTTCTAACTATTGTCAACAACATTCTCATATATCAAGAACAGGTATGCCTCACTCGAGTATCACAAGTACAAAAGGTCTCTCCTAATCAAGGAGAGACTCCTGCCATGAGGTGTCAAGAGGAGGATATATCCCCATTACCTTTTTTCGAGAGGGATGATGAGTTTAAAATGATTGAACCTGTGAAGCAAGCGAGTGAATTATAAATAATAGCCAACGGAATTATGGTCTAGGATTAGGTTTGGAAGGTTGGTTAGCTTATAGTATAGATACTTGTACACTACCTTTTTCTTCAGTTTACATACATAGTTTTGTTCTTACTTGATCACTTGACTCATCCCTACTTGCAACCTACCTTCAGGATCAAATGCCGTGAAGCGATACGTGGAAGATGAGCAAGGCCAAGCGAGCAGGCAGGTACATTTACCAGGCCCTATGGTGCCTAGAGGTGGAGATGGTGGAGCGGCATCATCCAGAGCAACAATCTGACCTCCCACTAAGGGGTTCTGGGAGGCACTGTCGGAGTTCATCACTGCTTCTTGTCAACTGTGCTTTGCCATCTACAGGGCTGAATACACTCCTAGTGCGTAAGGCATAGCTGGAACTCGGGGATGCAACTTCTTGGAAAGTTCATGTTTTATCAGTTAGTTGTAATTGCCCATTTTGTTATATCACTGTAAATAGTAAGGTTGGGCCTCGTTCCTGTAAATATAATATGCTGGACAATGTCACATGTTGTAGAAATGTGAATGTTACGAGATGGATTAGTTATATTTTGAGCTTGTAACATTTTATATTTGTTATATCCTGCTTTTCAATATATTTCGCCATGCTTTTTATGTCAAGCATCAATGTGGAATTATATTTATTGATAATCGTCAATCAAATGGATAATAGAAAATTAGAATACTTACAAGTTACTACCCTAACCACTCTAATAGTTGAGACCTGATCTAATCACTCGTTAATTTAGTTCCCAATTCATCTAGAGGTTGCAAGGCATAACAGGGCAGGCTAGTTTCTGAATACCTACACAATGGTTACTTCATACCTTGTGCACATGGACTGTAATCAACAAATACTCTGACAAAAATATCTGAAATGAAATAGTTCAGACACCTCAAATAACTGGTCCCAGAAATGAAGTATCAAGCAAAGAACATGCATATAGTTTACAAACAAAGCCGCAGGAAAGTTATCTTCTGAAGTTCTTGATGTCAGTTCCTGATTTCCTAATTGCATTAAATCTTAATTTCCATTTCATTGCCTTCTTTACAAGAAAACAAGTTCTATTTCATCAAGCACTTCATTCATGTGCCGAAGGAAGACTAGCTACAAAAAAGAACACATGAATGATAGGTTGAAAAACAAAGATTTTCAATTAGCAATAGACTTACAAGATGTCTTAGATGATCTTTAACCAAATCATTGTTTGTAAGGTCAATAGTTCTCAGTGATGATGATTCCATGCGATTAACCATCGCACTGAGTTCACTGGCAGTATGAAGACCAACACTGAAAATTGAAAAGAAAAAATTGTAAGCCTATTACATGGACAAGCAAAGTCTTCTCTCTTAACAAACACTCCTACGTGCAGAAATTTAAATTGCCAAACCAAGCATGATCCCCTGATTTAACTTTTTCTATAGCCGCACGTCTAAAGAAGCATTTATCAACAATGTCATTTGTACTAGACCCAACTGAAAGAAAAGCAGGTGCATCAAGACAAGCCATGACCTCAGATAACCAAGGTAGACAAATGCAGGCATTTTCATACTTTTCTTAATAATTATATACTAAAAAAAGGATAAAAGTTCAAGGATGTAATTCTGTCAAAAAAAAGTCACAGATGCAATTGCATCATATGAAGTTTTGAATTTCTTAATAAATATATACTGAAAAAAGGATAAAAATTTAAGGACGCAATTTTGTCAAAAAAAGTCAAGGATGCAATTGCAACTTTTGAAGTTTTGCATTCAAACCAAAGCATGGCCAATGTTTCAATCAAAGCTGCACATGAACCACGGATAGATGAAATCTGGGACCAAGGGAATTCATTGTTGCCCCTGGTAAATGGATCAAACGATAAATATGTTTTTTTTTTCATATTCAAATTGGTACGAAAACGTTTGAGTACATGCAACAGAGGCCTGCAATTGGTAGGTTACCGCAATGTCCAACATAATGGATTGACTTCCACTTCCACTGCAAATTTTAACCAAATTTGGCAATAAAGTATATATATGGGCAATCTTAATAGAAATAAAAGAACACAGGTTAAAATTCCCAAGCTGGTTGGATACAATAAATAAATTCTCCCTCAACCCCAACCTCCAAGGTCGCAAGAAAATAAGGGCAAAGCAATGCCCAAATAACCGGCTCTGTCAAACCCTGACCTGTAAAGGATAAGAGCTTCATCTCTGGAATCATCAAATCTATATTTGAATTCTGTAATATTCATGGGCCCAACCTGTATAAACACTGCTATCAACTACAACAGCCAATATGAACCTGGGAAATTGGATAACTTTGGCATTTGACAAACCAGTTCAGCAAATTTCTTGAAGCTTCCAGCCTCCTCAGGTAAGAATGTTGCAAGGACAGCTTCCCGCTTCCGACCAACATCTGCAAGCTCAGTAACCAATCTCAATCGATCAAAGTTCATATTTGCCCCACTGGTAATGGCCACAACACTTTCACCCTTCAAACCATAATACTTGCAATATGCCTCTGCTCCAGCTAAAGAAAGTGCACCAGCTGGCTCTAAAATGCTTCGTTTTTCCTCATACATATCCTGCATTACATTGTTAAGGAATTGTTATTACTAGAGCTGTTATAAATGTTATTCATGATCTTGTAGTGGGTCATAAGTTATAACTGCAATTTAAAATTATGAAATATCATTTTACCAAATCCTAGCAGTTGAAAATCCACACCCCCCCCCACCTCCTCCCCCCCCCAAAAAAAAAAAAAACAAACAAACCTGCTCACCTGATGTTGTAAGCCCTACGACAGCCCTACCTCCTTCCCATTCAAGTGAAACTTAAGCACCTTTCACAAGTTGCAAATTGCAACGTGCCAATTAGCAAACGTAAGAACTTTGTTAATCTTTCATACCTTGAAAATTCACTCTAATGCACTTTCACTTCTTTCTTCTGCTACATTAAAAATTTTTATTATTGAATTAGGAATCCGATATATATATATATATATATATATATATATATATATATATATATATATATATATATATATATATATATGTATGTATGTATGTATTTCAGAAATTTGTTGCTGCTAACTTGACCGCAATATAAATGGTGATATTTGCCAGGTCAAGCATTCCTTTTGCAACCATTTTAATTCATATGTTTGAAGCTGCCTTCAAAAAGCAAGAGGTGGAAAGTAGAATTACATGCATACTTCTTATAGCAAAAAAGAAACATATACCTTTATTGAAGCACAGATAGCATCACGATTAACAAGGACCACTCCGTCCACCAACTCTCTGCATATTTGAAAGGTATGCCCACCAACCTCTTTAACAGCAACACCATCAGCAAAGCCTCCCACCTGTTCAAGCATGATCCTCTGCCCGTGATACAATGAAAGTGCCATTGCATTTGCATCCGAAGGCTCCACTCCAATTATTTTCACCTGTATGAGTAATTTATGAATCAAAACCTCCAAATAAGGCCTCTTCAAAAAAACAAACCTCTAAATAAGGAACAGACAAACAAATCTCGATGAATAGCAATAACTCGTATAAGAGAAAACATTTAACAAATTTCAAGCACTTAGACTTGCATACCAGAAGTAAACATATATAGCAAAATTTAAAAAGTTGAGAAAAGAAGATGAAGAATGAAATGACAGCATAAAAATCAAATTTATATCAGAGCTCTATCAATGCACAGTGCCTTGTGTGAGTAGGAAGTTAAAGATAGCACATCTTTTTTTATATTGTGATTTTTTTTAAAGTAGGGGGGTAGAAGTGTTACTGATTGGATTGATTTCTCTAATGTGGTGCATTTTTTATATGTTTCATTGATCAACAAAAACCACCCAAGAATTTCATTGATCAACAAGACAGACCATATTCCAAAGCTTTATCCTAAGCACAAATTAAAGAGGTAATCATAGAAGCATAGTTCTCAAAGTAGGGGATTTTTTCCCTAAAAGTAGTTGCATTTCTTCCAAACCAAATGCCCCATAGTATAACACAGGCTTTAGCTCTTCTCAAACTTTATAAGGAAAAGGTTGTTTACTTGATCCCTTCTCCCTCTCCTATATGAAGCCCAAAAACTAGCAGCCGAGGAAAAGTCAATCCAGCCTGCATTAAAATACGTCCATAGTCAATCAAAAAGATTGCACCGAAAGAAAAAGGTGATTAACGTCCTCCTATCCAAACCCGCAAATGGCACACACAATGTCTTTATCGGCCACCCATGTGACTCTCCAACATCTAAGGCTGCTAACTGAACTGAACGGTACGAATTTGACTTGAATTCGTTCGATGAAATACTCGATAAAAGTTTGTTCGAAAAGAAATGAACCAAACATGAACATTAACACTATGTTTGTTAGCATAATGAACCGAATATGAACATAGTTTATGTTAGTTCGATAAAAGTTCGAATTCGAAAACACATATAAAATAAAAACATATGTAGTTCGATAAAAGTTCGAATTCGAAAACACATATAAAATAAAAACATATGTTGATATAATTATACATTTATGTAGATATTAAAAATCCATTTGATTTTAAAAAAGAAAAAAATAATAACCCTTCCCACCTTGCCTCTCACTCCTCGTCTCTACAGTACAAAGAAAAAAAAAACAAAACATAAAAACAAAAAACCTTCCCAAATACCCGATACCCACCCAACCTTTCGAATCCCCACTCACTTTCTCAGTTTCCCCTACCCCCAGTGTCCCACGACTCGTCGACCCGCTCAGGCTCCAGCCTCAGAAGTTCAGCCAAATCAACCCTCCCCTCAAGTCCTCGCTCTCCACACTTCCAAACCCTAAGCGACAGCGTGGCGCAACGACGCTCACGGTCACGGTGGGCTCATTCGGCCATCCTCGAGTCAAGGCGCTCCGACTGCTCCCCGTCGCTGCAACCTGCAGGCTCTCTATCTCCCTCAACGGCTCCTCCATCCTCATCGACGTCGTCATCGAGGTGACTCAGGTGAGCTCCTCACTGTCCTCAACCTCCTTCCTCCGATCCTCCCCCATCTCTACCTCCCTCCGACGACGACGACCCTCCTCCCTTGCCCATCGGTCCCCTTGCCTAGCAGCAAGCGGTTGGCGACAAGGAGAGTGTCCCTGCCTGGGATGTTGCGGCCACTGCCCCGGCGGAGGTGGTCGTGGAGGAGGGAGCCTGGCTGGGAGGTGGTGGGTGGTGGAAGTGGACCGGTGGTGGTGGCCTTCGAAACTCCACATCTGTCAAGTTCAGTGTTCCTTTTGTTTGTGCGTTTATGCTTGATAAAAAACATATGCTTGACCCTGAAAAGAAAAGTGGAGCTCAACAGATAATAAAGGGAAAATCCATGGGATGTTTTACCTTGAAAACTGATCATTTGCTTTGATGGGTGGAAGTTGGGACTATAATTTTCTGTTGTGCATATGTGCATGTTGGTACAAATATGATTTGGTCTAAATGTAGGGTACACTTGCTAAAACCTGAAGAATATGGGGTTTTAGGCTTTTACAGGGTTGTACATGTGAAATTAGAAACCTACTAGACTATCCATGTTGGTTTACTTTCCCTCCAATGCTTCATGACACCGTTGGGTTGATATAATGATGTTAGTATTAAGTTATGAAAAGGGAAAATGTATTTATTTTTTGATTATTGTTGTCAAAGACAAATTTCTTTATGGAACTTGTTTCTAGTGGTATTATTGCATGGATGTTTCTTTATTTAACCTGTGTGTGGAATTTTAATTTAACTTTCGTTATGCATTGTTAGATGTCAATGATGAAACTCCATCTCATAATAGTACACATCATGTATCACTTGATTCACCTCGTGAGGAAAATGAAGTTAATAATGAACTCATTGAAATTATTGAAAGTTAATGAAGAATATCAAAAACAAGATTGCAAGGAAATAGATCGGAATGTTCAGAGCGATCCCCTTGCTAGGCAAGGAAGAAGGAAAAGATCATCCGTTTATGAAACATTTTCACAGAAGATTATGACAGAAAAGAGCATTACGAAAAAAATATGGGTATGCAAGGATTGTAACCATAAATATAAAATAATTTCAAGTATGACAACCTTACATTTGATGTGCCATCAAACCAAAGAATGTCTTGGTAGACCAATGTTGATAAGAAACAGAAGAATTTGTCATTTAATCCTCCATCATCAGAAAATGACTATTTAAGCACCCTTACTATGTCATCTTCCAAGTTTGATCAATTGAAGGCTTGAGAACTTATTTCAAAGTGACTAATAGTGCATGAACATGCATTTAGCACTGTTGAAAAGCTTTTCTTCAATACTATGTTAAAATACTTCAATTATAATTATGTAAAAGTTTCAAGAGCCACAATCACAAATGATTGCATGAAAATTTTTTCATTTGAGAAGGACAATTTGAAGAAGAGTCTTTCAGAAGTTGAAATGATCAGTCTCACATTTGATACTTGGACATCAGATCAAACAAAAGGATATATATGTTTAACTGCTCATTATGCTGATTCAAATTAGAAGTTGCAAAAACGCATTCTCAATTTTTGTGAACTAGATCAACCGCACACTGGGATTGTGATTGCAAATGCTATACTAAGCTGTCTAGTTGAGTGGGGTATTGATAGAAAAGTAATTAGCATCACTCTAGACAATGCTAGTAGTAATGATGTGGTAGTGAGAACAATGATGGATACTTTTAATGGGTGAGGGTATTTGTTTTTCAATGGAAAGCTTTTTCATGTGAAGTGTTGTGCTCACATTTTAAATCTTATGGTTCAAGATGGCCTTCTTGATATTCAAGCTTGCATTTCCAACATTAAAGAAAATGTGAAGCATATGAAGAAAAGTCCAGCACGTTTAAAAAGTTTGGAAACATTGCTAAACAATTAAACATCCCAACTTCTAAAGGCTTGTCCATGGATGTTCCCATTCGTTGAAATTCCACCTTTTCCATGTTGGATTCTACAATTTTTTATAAAATTATTTTTCAAAATTATGCCAGAAGAGATGACAATTACAAATTATTACCTTCTCAAGAGGAATGGGAGAAAGCAGAAAAAATCCGTCTTGTATTAAAGCAAATTTTTGAAGTTACATTAATTTTTTCTAGCACTTCATTTCCAACATCAAACTTATTTCTTCCTAAAATATGGAAAGTTGCTGAAATTTTAAAGGAAAAGGTTCGATCAAATGGTGAGTTCATAAAAGAAATGACCATTTCAATGAAAAAAAGTTTATCAAATATTGGAAAAATTGCAGTTTGCTAATATCTATTACTACTATTCTTGACCCTAGATATAAATTCAAGTCCATTGAGTTCATATTTGAGAGGATTCATGATTTTATTGATGCTCAGGATCAATTGACAAAGTTGTGATTTGTCTAGCATTTTCGAGTATTACACAAAAAAGGTTGTTACTCGAAGTGAAGTAGCAAAACATTCATATCAATGTGAGGAATCTCTTGATGATTTGTCAAATGAAGCTGAGTTAGACAAATACTTGGATGATGTTGAAAGTGAGCCTCCCAAAAGATTAGATTTAGATAGATATTTCAAAGAACGCACATTAAAATCCAGAAAAGGAGATCCTTCTTTTGATGTGTTGGATTGGTGGAACTCAAATTCCTTAAAGTTTCCAATTCTCACAGTTATGGCTAGAGATATATTATCCATCCCAATCACTTCTGCGGCTTTAGAATCTGCATTTAGTACGAGAGGAAGAGTTCTTACAGATTATAGAAGTTCTCTAGCACCAAAGACTGTGGAAGGCCTAGTATGTGCATCTGATAGGATTCGAGCTAGTGTTAACATTTCACATGTAAGAAACTTAAACTTGAAAGTCATTTTTTGATCTTTTTCTTTAAATATACATATATATCTTTATATATTGTAACTTTTTTCTAATGTAAACTCTTGTAGAATAACAACTTTGAAGATGAATGTCTTAAAGTAGGGATTCCAGATTAGGGGGAGTTACCCATAAGCGAAGATTTGTATTTAATTTAATTTCTTATTGTGTAGGCAAAGTCTTACATTATTCTTCATTGACGACTCTTATAACTTTTATTATTTTCATTTTCCAGGAGAATAGTGAACGAGAGCTTGTTGAAAACTTGAAAGGAAGCTTCTTTTTTTAGCATTGTATTTGACATTCTAATTAGAATTTAGAACTTCATATGTGTAGTGTTTTATTTTATGTTGAATCATGTAAACATTTAGTCATGATATGCTATCTTTTTTAGTTGTGAATTTTTTTTTGCTCTAGTACTAGATGTCATTTTCATATGATGTAAGTTGCCTTTTTTTGTTGGAAAAACCACAAACCACCATTTTTATGTGAAAAGTCCACCCAGTTAATTATACTTCAAGACTTGCCTTAAATCTAGACTAGTTGAGAAAAAATAGTGGTTTATATGGATATTGGAATTTCCCCTAACTTCATGCTTCTGCAACATCTGTGAACTTTTATGATTTTTCCACTGCTAACTTTGTTTAACTACAAATCAACCAAATGGATAATGGATATCCATTTCAGGCACAATCATTAAGGATTTAGGGTGGGATTGGTTTATGTGGAGTTTTGAGTACAGCTATACCCATTTCTATTTTCAAATCTAATATATCAATATGCATATTGCTTTAATTTTTTGAAATGATTACATTACTTGGTAATAAGATGAGCGATGGCATTGGGAGGGGAAGTATTCACGTCATTCCTTGGGACATGTAACAACTGAATGTTATCATGTTTGCTAAGAAAATTCATCCACCCTACCCTATTTATCCTGGGCTTGATTAGCTTCTTTCTAGTTTCCACAATCTTGCCACGTCATGTAACTTATGTTTTGGCCATCTCAATAAAAAAATAGTATTTTAAACTAGCGATAAACACGGAATCAATCATATTGATTAGTGGTTACAAATCGTAGGGGTCGTTAAAGGTGGCAAAATGTCCTTTTTTTTAGTACTTTCCATTAAAGATAATTATCAAACGAACTATTATCAAACAAATTGTTAGCAAATATATTGTTATCGAACATATTATCGAACTTAATTGAACATGTTCTTTCGAACGAAACAAACGAACTAATAACAAACCGAACTCGAACATTCGATTTTGTTATCAAACCGAACTCGAACATTAAATATGTTATCGAACTCGAGCATACCTATGTTCGAGTTCGTTCGATTCGATTAGCACCGCTACCAAAAGCGCATCATGAGTCTTCCCCTTCCTAACAACTACGCAAATATCTGGATCTTACGAGCACAAGTCATCGACATAACAGCCTGCAATCCCTAACGAGGTCACTATCAACCAGCTGCATCGACCCCCTCAACCTAGCATAGGCCTCCCTAACAAAGAAAATACCACTATCCCATTCATAGGCATTAGTTCCCTCCTCTGTTAGAAACCCCTTAATCATTTCCAACAGTTCAGTCAAGTCCAACAACTTTGGCTTTGAGAAATTACCTACAAAAGTAGGCACCCAACTTCCACCACTAGTACATCCTTGTCCACAACAAGCGCAAACCACCTAGGAGAAACCACACAAACTTGCCCTTACGCTGTCCAATCATCTTTCCAGAACCTAAAGTGATCACCTATTCCAATGAAGGGTGAAAAAAATTGCCGCAATTTCTGGGAGACCATGGCTAAGCCTACGAGGAAATGAAACGATCCACTCTTTGACGATACCCACCTATCCTAATCTAGAAAAGAGCCATAGCATTCAAAGATGATGGAAGAAAAAAGATCATTTCCTAGGTACATTATCTTTGTAACCCACTTGACAAGCAGGCTATCATTCATCAACCACAAATTATCCACCTCCGACCTCCTTCCTTGAGCATGTCACACCTCATCCCAAGCCACAAGTCTAGCACCTCTTCCATTAGTTCCATAGTTTGTCTAAAAAAAATCTCTCATGCAACTTGTTAGTATACAAATTAAAAATAGGGCAACCAAAAAACCATCAAAAGAATCTAGCATAGATAAGCTCTATGAATAATAATTTATTTTTAAAAAAAACTTTATCAATGATAATTTTGATAACGAGGAACCCTCTGTGCAATTAGAGGTAAACCCCGAGAGGCCTGTCTCGCGAAGCCATAGTCGACGCGCTGTAGCTTTATCAATGATAATGTCTAATATCTCATTCAAAAAGTCTATGCTTTTTGAATGATGCTCTCCATCATGATTTTCATTATTGGAGAAAAATAAAGCACCTTATTCAATCAAAAACCCTAACCTCTCTTAAGAATTATATAAAAAGTCCAACTAGAAATATAAAACTAATTAACAACCTCAAACCTAAGATAAATAAACTTCTAAGGATAATACTCTAATATTCCCCCTCAAGTTTAAGCGTAGATATCAATCAAGCCTAACTTGCTACAAAAGATAAAACTCAACACCCTCACATCTTCCAGTTGGAGGAACATACAAGCGACAAGAGCGTAACGATAAACTGATTACGTACATGGGCAGGCAATAGGAGATAATCCCAAGCAGTAGTAAGAGAAGACAATCCCAAGCAAACAAAAGGGGAATCAATCTCAAGCAATAGTAGTAGGAGATAATCCCAAGTAGACAAAATCAGGAGATAATCCCAAGCAGGCAAAAGTGAGAATCTCAAGCGGTAGTAGTAGAATGAGAGGAGATCCCAAGCAATCAGAAGAATACGACAAGGAGTTTGATCAAATCCCCCACCAATCGTCAGCTTCCTCTGAATGTCTAGTAGGATGATCGAATGCTCCAGAATCCGATCAGAAGAACCTACAAAGGCAGAATTGGTAGCAATACTTGCAGTAACAGCAACAATAGAGAAACAGGGCTCATTCCTCAATAAACTCCTTAGACGAGTTGATTCCTCAGCAGTGGATGGCAAAGAAAACTACTCTATAGCAGTCTCAATCACAAAAGTCTCAGCAATACATGTTTAATTAGCCCAAACGGGTTTGCTAAACTTCTCTCAATACTTCTCAGAAGGGTGATTTATCCTCTTGCAGTGCATGCAAGGAGAATAGACACAACAGCCTCATTTGAACCTTCCAATGTGACCACCTCTCCATCCAGAAGCAACGAGGGCAGAGGAATCAAGAACAATAATAGGAAGAGCAAGTAATGCATCGACATCAATTTTGTTAAGACAACTATAGACTATCTCTAGATCATGTTGGGATTAGCATATTTTCTCTATTCTATGTTAATGTTATCCCTTTTGTTAGTTTTATGAGGTATCCATATGTAAGTTTTCCTTTCTAATCCTCTATATAATGGGATTAAGGTTTCTAATAGATTAAGCTTCTCATTTCTTTCAACATGATTTCCTTTTTCATGATTAATACAATCTCTAGATGATTATCAATCTCCAGTAATCTTCCTTTTTTCTTTCTCAAAAAAAAAAAAAGAATCTTTCAACATGATATCAGAGCAGCGGTCTGATACCCTCCTTGATTGTTATACCTCTTTTCTCCTTCACCCAAAAAAAAATCATAAAAAAAAAATCAAAAACCCCAACTTTCTTTTTCCCTAAAAGCAACAAAACTATGATTTTTGATAAACTAGGATTTTTTATCTTGAACAGCCACTGACTTGTCGCACCACCGCCCAACCACCACCAACTGGGCACTCCCCCCCGCCTCACCCCACCATCGCCGCCAACCCTCGACAACCACCAACGACCACCATCAGTTAGCCAATAACCCCTAACGATGGCAGCAGCTGCTAGGAAGGGCTTTTCCAACCCCTCCAAGCCAAAGCATCACCTGGTGCCAGGTCTCCAATGGTTGCTAGATGTCAAGAAGCTCCGGCGACCCCCAACGAACCACGATGACCGGCTAAAGCGATGTCGATAGGACAGAATAGGCCTCCAAGGGCTATTCCGGGTGATCTTTTGGGCGTGAAACGAACCTTCTTGCTCATTTTCATGACCTAAAACACTATTCAAACCCTATTAGAGTGCATTAGACTAAACATGTCTTAAATACGAATACCATACGTATTCGATGTGTAATCTGAGGTCCTACGATTCTCCCCTTCCATCTTGGTAATTTTAAAGCTTTCGTTAATATTGCTTATGAAGTCCTCACTGAAAGGGGGAGTCATAAGAACCCATTCTTCAATCCCATGGAGAGGTTCGATGGAACTAGCTATGCTCAATACTTACAAATGTTTCTCATGACTATAAAGGGTCATAACAAAGACCATGTTCTATTTGAGCCAGAACTTGAGGAAACAAATGGCAAGCATGCAACTTGGAAAAGGGATAATGCTATGGTTCGTATCTAGATCATAAATAATGTTACCTCAAGAATTGGTGGCGAGGTTATATACTACCAGGCTGCGAAGGAGAGGTGGATGATTTCTCAGAGATGGATACAATGATTGTGCACAAGAATTGGCTTCCACTATGGTCTCTCCACTAGATTTCCCAATTGCTTTGTCTACTTAAAGCCCTAGATGCAATTCTGATTGGTTGGTAGATTAAAAGGCATCTTGGCACTTGTGTGGAGATCGAAGTAAATTCTCCACCCTTAGATCTATGACACCAGGACAAAAGATTTAAATAGCCGATAGGAACCACTCATTAATTAATGGACAGGGAGACATTCATATTTCCCTACATGAGACTGATAGATGCTTTTGTAGGACTAGACTTCCCTATCAACCTACTCTCAGTTAGTAGGATAACCAAGAAACTTAATTGCAAGGTTATATTTGATGTAGTTTCATGTGTATTCGAAGACATTGACTGGGAAGACAATTAGTGGAGGCTATGAAAAAGGGGGAGAATGAAGGCTATTTTAACCACCGTTAGCTACACATGCCACTTCTCCAACATCTTCTACCATATCTTCTATCTTACTTTTCAATGTCACTTGTGCTTAGGTCATCTTCCCCTTCACAAGCTCCGTTGTGCCATTCCTTAGATTTCTCATAGGCTAAAATCGAGTGTAAGGCATGTCAGTTGGGGAAACATCACCAGAACACATTTTCCACCAATCAGACTCCAAGTCTGGGTCTCCATTTAAGCTCCTTCACATGGATGTCTGGGGTCCTAAATGTGTTCATAACAGACTAGGGCGTCACTACTATTTGGTGATTGTTGATGACTATTCTTGCTCGAGTCGGGCATTTTTGTTGAAGCAAAAATCAAATATGTGAATGATTATTTGAAATTTCATTTTAGAGAAGACACAGTTTGGGGCCACTACTAAAGTTATTCATTCTAACAATACCATAGAGTTTTGTATCACGTTTCTTCGTGATTTCTACAAGTAACAAGGAATCATACATCAGACAACTTATCCACACACTTCTGAGCAGAATAATGTAGCCGAGCACAAACATCGTCACATCTTTGACATCACTAGGACACTACTGATCCACAACAATGTACCTCAGACATATTGGGGAGACGTGGTTGATAAAGCATGTTACCTTATCAATCGCATGTCATCCTCAATACTTAATGAACAAATTCAATACACCTGTTATATCCAGATGGAGGATTATACGCTGTTCAACCTCGTGTATTTGGTTGTGTGGAGTTCATTCATCTTCATGGTTGTTGTAGAGATAAGTTGGTCCTTAGAGTAGTCAAGTGTGTATTCTTGGGATATGTCCTTCGATCGACATACGTTGCACTAAATGTCAACTCCACATCTGAATGACCTCCAGAAGCTGAGAAATGAGTCATGGGCCCACCACCGGTCCTCAATCCAATCCCAGACCTACATCACCGCCAAGCAGGCAAACAACAAGTGGTTCACGTCTTCCTCTGCCTGACCACAGAGCGGATAAGATCTCTCTACATCCTGGACCCACCAAGCCTTCCACATCCTAGTCATCAATCGGCTTCTCCTAAGAAGCCAAGCAAATATATTCACCTTCAGGGGGTAGGAAGTCTCCCAAAGCTGTCTGCAATCTCTGACGAAATCAATGTCCCCCAGTGTGCCTGAACCTCCAAGCCTTCTATACGCATCCCGCACCGAGAACTCTCCTTCCTTTCATCCAAAAGAGTCCGCACCAACCTCTGGCTAAAACTCTTCTAGATCTTGCAGCATCTCCTACATCTCCCCAAATCTCTGGTCTGACAGACTACCCGAGAACGTGGGACACCACGTGTCGTCCTAGATCTCCGTCACATAAGCTCCTCTGTCAATCACCAAAGCTGCAAGCCTGCAGAAGTGCTCTGCCAGAGCCCCAAGCCCCATCCAATCATCCATCCAAAATCTAAAAGTATCGCCTGATCCAAGCACAAGGGTAAAGAACAACCGTACCTTCTGTGCCACCAGAGATAATCCTCTAAGGAAGTGAGAGGCACCTCAAGGAGGTGACACCAGGAGACCCCAACCAGGCAGTCCCCCATAATAGGATCGCAAGATCCTCCCCACCAGACACCTCTCCTCCAAGCAACCTCTCAACCCACTTCACCAGAAAGCTGTCATTCATCCTCCCAACCTCCCTGACACCTAGTCCCCCCTCCTTGACAGGTTTGCACACCTTACTTCAGGCCACCAATTTCGCCCCCTTCCCGCCTTGCCCATAGTTAGTCCAGAAGAAACTTCTCATCATGTATACAATCTTGTCTTCAACCTTCTGCGACATCTTCACAACAGAAGTAATGTACGCTAGCATAGCCGACAGAACTGATTTGAGGAGGACCAGTCTCCCTCCTCTCGAAAGCAGTTTAGATGCCCATCCCACCAACCGATCCTCAATCCTTTCCAGCAATGGAGCCTAGTCCTGTAAAGACAACCTCATATCCGTTAACGACAAGCCCAGATAAGGGAAGGGCAGGGACCCAACCTTGTCCCCAAAGCCTCTAAACACTCCCTGGCCTTCTCAACAGCCGTACCAAATGGAACAAAAGAGGACTTCAAGTAGTTAATCTGCATGCCAGAAGCCTCAAAAAACAACTCCAGGAGAATACAGCTCCATCTCGCTTCTACCTCCGCCCCTTCCACGAAGAAGAGAGTATCATCTGCATAATGCAGCACCGATATACTCGTCCCTTCCCCCACAAGGAAGCTCTTAACCTGACCTACTACACACGCCTTGTCAGATGCCCTCGCCAGAGCATCGGCCACCAAAACAAACAACATGGGTGCCAGGGGATGTCCCTGCTAAACGCCTCTCCTCGACTGGATCCAACCACCTGCCAGATTCCCGTTGATAAGGACTGAAAAGGATGTTGTTGTGACGCACTGTTTCATCCATATGATCCAGATCGGCAGGAGAGCCCTCTTGGCCATGGCCGCCTACAAGAAGGACCACTGCACGAAGTCATATGCCTTCCTGGAATCAACCTTCCACAGAAATGTCGTCCTCCTCTCCCTCTTCCAATGCGCAAGGATCTCCATGGCCGCCACATACCCATTTAAGATACATCTCCCTAGTACAAAAGATGTCTACACCTTCAACACAATTCCCTCAATCACCTTCCTGAGCCTATTCGCAAAATCTTTGCCACAATCAAATAGACGCATTCGAGAGAGTAATTGGTTTGTAGTCGTCGATCGCCTCTGCCCCCCTTCTTAGGCAGTAAGAACATGTAGAATTTGTTGAGCCTGTTGAAGCCACAATTACCCTCCATGAACTCCGCAAGGACTTACAGGATCTCATTCTTCAGCAGCGACCAAAACCCTTTAAAGAACAGCACCGAAAATCCGTCGGGACCCAGGCACCCGTCAGCATTCAGCCCCCAGATTGCCGTACGAGCCTCGTCTTCCGTGAAGGGTGCCACCAACTCTTCCGCCTCCACTGTACCAACAACCGGAATGTCCAGGCCCCGCCATCGCCACCTCCCATCCCTCCTCTTCCACATGAACTCCTTGAAATAATCCGCCATCGCTCTGCCCACAATTTCCCTGCCAGAGCATTCCACCCCGCCTACCTGGAGCTTATCAATCCAATTCCTCCTACGCCTGGCCAATGCCGTCATATGGAAGAATTTGGTGTTTGAGTCCCCCTCCTTGGTCCACTTCTGCCTAGATCTCGTTCTCCACTCCACTTCCACTTTCCAGTCTTCAACCTGGACTGTATTTATGTGTTCAGCCCTAGTCTCTCTCTCCACTGTCAACAGGCCCTGGTCCTCCACTCTGTCCAGCCTCTGGATCTCCCCGAGCGCTTCATCCTTTTTGTTCCACTCTTCTTTCACCTGTCTTCTCGTGGCCGCCGAATCGCCTGGGTGTAGAGTCCTCCATTTGTCCTCCACCATGCCCTTAAAGCCCTCCTCCAACGGCCACGCCATGTCAAATTTGAAGTACGTACCAAAGTGGGAGCCCTCGCCAGACTCCCACATAAGCGGAGTGTGGTCCAAGAAGGGTCTCTCAAGGGCACGGACCCTCGCCAACGGGAAGACCTCCGCCATCTCCACTGAGCATAGAAAGCGATCCAGTTTGGACATCAAGCCCCCAGAGCTCCACGTGTAGGCACAGGAGGCGAGGGGTACATCCTGCAGCCCATGCTCAGCGATGAACCTTGCGAATTCCTCGGAATCCCGGTCCTGACCTCCTCTCCCACCTGGCCTATCCTCTGCCAAGAGAGTGATGTTAAAATCTCCTCCAATAAGCCATGGGCACCCCTGAAATCTCTCGACGATCTGACACAAGTCCTCCCAAAGGGAATTCCTCTCGGAGTCATCAATCGGCCCATACACCAATAGAACACCAAAACCAACCCATTGCTTCGCCCCCTCAGCTGCATAGAGACCACCCCCGCCCCCACCTCTGAGTCCTCCAGGGAGAACATGTCCTCCTTCCACCCGACCACGACTCCCCCCGACCTCCAAGCCGCATCCAATGCCAAAAAACCACCCAACAAACCACCCCTGATCTCTCTCTAAACCCTCTAGTCACACGCCTGCAGCTTCGTCTCCTGGAGGAAAATGACATCCGGGCCCCCCTTTCGGAGGTAGGACTATCAATGTTATCAACATTGCCACTGTGTTAACACAGATGTAACATTTTTCAAGTCAATGCCATATTTTTCAGGATTACGTATGAATATGATTCCTAATATGGTACCTATGTCGATGCCTCCTACTCCATTAAAAGAGATTCCAGCTACTATCCCTCCAAACCTTAGGCTCCTTAAGACACAAGTGATCTCTAGTCGCATCCCTTCAACTTCTGAGCCTACACATCCATCAACCCCAGATAACAATCTCTGTTGCAGGGCTCAGATTCTTCACAGTAGGAGATGGAGCGAGAGAGAGGGGGCGAGCGAGAAAGGGAGGAAAAGTGAGCGAGAGGGAAAGAGAGGGGGCAAGCGAGAGGAAGGAAGAAGGGGCGAGGGGAGGACTTACTCGTCTGCGAGGCAGTCAGGCGAAAGGGTCTTGGGGTGTGGAGGGTGGTCGAGCGGAGGAAGAAGAGGGTGGAGGCTCGCGTTGAGTCCGATCAAGGGAAGGAGGGAGTTGTTCGATGCCTCAAGTGTCTGGGGGCTGGCCATAGGGCGAAAGACTGTCGAGAGCCTGTGCGATGTTGGGGCTGTCAAGGCCTTGGACATCGACGTGCACACTGTGGTGGGATGGGGTAGCAAACCGATGTGCATAGTGTGGAAGCGAGGTGTCCACCACCTCCACCGATGGTGGTGCCCTTAACAGAGGTGGAGGCGCCTTGGTCGGCGAGCACAGCGAACCTATGTATTCTTGTGGGTGAAGGTCTGCTGGGCGAGTTGGTCTCGAGGAAGTTGTGGATGTTTGAGATTGTGGAGGCCCTCAGTGGTGGTTCGCCAGGGTCTGGAGTGAAGATTCTTCCTTTGGGAGACGGAGGGATTCTCGTGGTAGGGCTCTCCACGACGAACGAAGAGGAGTTATGCTTCCAGGTTTCACGCTTCAAATCCAAGATGGTGGCGTGGTGGAGGACTTGCGTCCACAATGGGGAGCAGAGAGAGCAGCCGCCGGTGAGGTTGCTGGTGGTGCTGGTGGTCGAAGGGATACCTTGGTGGCTTCGTACGGTGGAGACTCTCGAGGTGGTGGTCTCACTATTCGCACGCCTCCGGAGATGCAAGGAGATTGGTCTCTTTACTGGTCAGCTTGTGGCAGAGGTGGAGATGAAGTTGGGGGCAGCGATGATGGAAAAGGTCTTTCGCCACGGAGGTTACTCGTGGGTGGTCTTGTGCTGCCGCAAGAGGGCTCACAAGAGGAAGCCCTCATATGCGGAGGTGGTCGAAGGGGTGGCGAGCTCGTGCGGCGCGACGGTGGCCCTACCTAGGGTTTCGCTCGAAGACCAAGAGCCCAAGCATCCAAGCGCTGACATGGAGCTGACCCCATTGATCACGAAGCAGCAACCATTGATTGTGGACGTTACGGCTACCTCGGTGGAGACGTGTTTGGAAGGCGAGGAGGCATGTATTGTGGTGCGGTTGAAAGAGCGGGAGTCGGCGCCTGTTGCAAGCGAAGAGGAGGGTCGACAGTTAAGAGACGCATCGACAACCTCTTTTAAGGAGTCGGGTATTCAGGTCGGATCCCACCCGGATCCGATTGATGGAGGCAACGTTTCAGGTGAGGGTCAGAACCGTGACCCGACTTCAGTCTTCGCTTCGAAGTCTTGGGCCGACATGGCAGCAGGCCAAGGACACCCCCTTGGCGGCAGGCGACCATACGGTGGTCCCCCTGTCTAGGTGGAGACCACACGTGGTACATGGTGATCGAGGAGGAGCTTTCCATCATAAACAGAAATGGAGTTACCAGGGATCGAGCCAGGGTCAGAGGGTGATAGTAGATTACCGTGACAAAGCGCCACAGCCCTCGGCGGCAGCAGCCCTAGATCATGGAGATGAGGAAGTACGTTGGACTGCAGAAGCATGTGGCTTCTGTTTAACGATGAGGGAGACATCCACCTGTCCCACATGAACGGTGTTGTTACATGGAATGTGCGGGGTCTCAATAACCCATCAAGGAGGGCGACGCTGGGGCAGTACATTCTCCTGTGGAAAGCAGATGTTGTGCTATTGCAGGAGTCGAAGCTTTTCGAATGTGACGCTAAAACTTGGAGGGAGATTGGAGGCTCTTGGATGGACAGCTTTCATTGTGTTTGAGCAGCTGGCTGCTCTAAAGGGCAGATACTGGGGTGGCGGGAAGATATCTTCTCCTTGGTAGACTGCTTCGAGGGTGAGCATGTCATCTCAGCGAAGTTGTTGTGGAAACTAGAAGGTGCCGGTATGGTAATCACAAGGGTCTACGGTCCGTCAGACACTCAGGCAAGGGGGGGATGTGGGAGGAACTCATGTCGGTGGCTGCGGAATGTCATGGAAGTCCCTGGTTGATTGGAGGAGATTTCAACATTACCCTACAGCTGAAAGACGGACCGGAGGGGCGAGGGAGGCAGGACCTTGGATCTGGCGACTTTGTAGAGTTTGTGGCCACGCACGACCTTATAGATTTGTGTCCGACGTCCTATGCCTTCACATGAAGGAACCACTGCGATCAGATGTCCTGGATTGACAGGTTTCTCTCCAACATGGAGTTGGCAGAGGCCTTCCCCCTGGTGGAGTTATCCCCTTTCGAGAGGTCGTTCTCCGATCATACTCCCCTAATGTGGCAACCTAATGAGGGGCTACACTTTGGCACCTACTTCAAGTTTGACAAATCTTGGCTGCTGAAGGAGGGTTTCCGGGGTTTGGTGGAGAGAGTTGGAGCTCTTTTGTGGTAGAGGGATCGACTACGCTTCGTCTAGCAAAGAAATTAGCTATGTTGCGAGACCGCCTGAAGGAATTTAAGAAAGAAATCTGGGTAGCCAGGAGGGGCAAAAAGGAAGAGGCCCTGACGAAGATTGCCAAGATCGATAGACTAGAGGACCAAGCCCCTATCTCGATTGAGGATAGGGAGGTCAGGCTGAAGATGACGCGGGTTGTACAGGAGGACAAGAAGGCAGAGGTAGAGTGAAAGACGAGATCAAGACAGAAGTGGCTGAAGGATGGTGATTCTAATACTAGGTTCTTCCACCAAATAGCATCTACCAAGAGGAAGAGGAACTGGATAGAGAGGTTGCTGATCCACGGGAGGCTCTCTCAGGTAGGGAGGAGGTGGGTAGAGCCGCAACGAACTACTCCAGAGAGTCCACAGGCAAACGCGGCAGAGGTTGTTCACAGTGGACGGGGAGGACATGCAATGCGTTACTGATGCCCAAGCGGAGAGCCTTACGACCAGCTTCTCAGAGGATGAAGTGTGGCGGGCGGTTTGGTTTGGGGGTTCAATGCGAAGGGATGTCCTGGACTAAATGGCTTCCTTGTCTTCTTCTTTAGGGAATTCTGATCTTTGGTGGGGACAGATGTGATGCAAATAATGGAGGAGTTCGTGGCAAGGAATAAGGGGTTGGACAAGCTGAACAGATTTTATATGTTTTTGTTGCCCAAGAAGGATGGTGTAGAAGAGATCCAGGATTTCCATCCGATTGCGCTTCCAAATGCGGTCTACCTTATTGTTGCTAAGGTCCTAGCGAACAGACTCAGAGAACTTCTTGGAGACTTGATTTCCCATGTGCAGACGACCTTCGTGCCGGGGAGGGCAATCTTGGACGGGTTCATCGTTGCTATGGAGGCTTTGGCTGCTTGGAAGAGGGAGAAAAGTAGGCGTTTCTGTGGAAGGTAGATTTCAATAAGGCATATGACTCAGTACAGTGGGACTTCCTATGGGCATCCTTATTAAGGAGAGGCTTCCCTGCAAGGTAAATCAGTTGGATGAAGAGATGTGTGACGACATCTTTCTCAGTCCTGATTAATGGAAACCCGGCAAGGGGTTGGGTGCAACCTAGAAGAGGGGTCAGACAGGGGTGCTCTCTAGCACCTATGATGTTCGTGCTGGCAATAAATGCCTTGACAAGGGCAACTTGCAAGGCATGTGATAAAAGTCTAATTAGAGGCTTCCAGGCTGGAGAGAATGAGCAAACGGTGATCCTACAGTATACTGATGATACCCTATTTCTGGTTGAAGGAACGGGTTAGGAGGCTAGGAGGATGAGAATCATTCTAAAGCATTTTGGTGCTACGTCAGGGTTGCAGATTAATTATCGGAAATCAACATTTGTCCCATTTAACATGGTGGTGGAAGAGGTGGAAGCGGTGGATGGTGCACTTAGGACAAAGGTGGGATCCTTACCGTTGGTATACTTGGGCCTCCCTTTGTCAGATAGGAGGCTTAGGCTACAAGATTGGCTTCCTTTGCTAGAAAGGATGGAGAGGAAATTGGCAAGGTGGTCGTCTAGACTTTTGTCTAGAGGTGGGAAATTGGTTCTGGTGAAGGTTGTTCTGGCATCCATACTATCATATTTCCTCTCTGTTTTTAGGATGCCGAGATAAGTTGAGAAGAAGATTTCCAGGTTGATGAGAGACTTTTTCTAGTCTAACATAGGAGTGGGAGGAAGAGGGGCGAGGCTGGTGGCCCAAGAGGAGGATTATAGGTCGGTGCATGAGGGGGGCCTAGTGGTTAGGGAGGTTGACAAGGTGAATATTAGCTTCCTTACGAAGTGGATTGCTAGATTTGTGGGCCGTAAGCAGGGGTTGTTTGGTGACGTCATGCCACATTACTACGGGTCGTTTATATCTTGGGAGCCCCTAGAGTCTCCTCCTTCAAGGGCTTCTTTCTTTCTAAGGGGGCTAGCAGCAGTGGCAAGGAAGGTACGGCCTTTCTTTTCCCCCACGCTGGGTGAGGGAGATGTTTTCCGATTCTAGCTGGATGACTAGCAAGGGATCGGGTCACCTCTCAATGCCAAGTATCCTCGTCTCTTTAGGAGTGTGGTGGACCCATCAGCCTCTGTGGGAGACTGCTGGACCAGGGCCTGGTGTCTAATCTTTCGAGAGGGCTTCTCTGACCAGAGGTGTAAGGATTTCCAGCGATTGTCGCAGTTGGACGGATTGGAGTCAGAAGGTGATTCATATTCTTGGGAAGAGGGCAACTTTTCAGTGGCGAAGGTCTTCCATAGATTGAGTAGCGACGTGGCCAACCCGGACATCGATTTCATGAGAGACTACAAACTTCTATAGGAGGCGGAGTGCCCACTAAAGGTGAAGACTTTCGCGTGATTGATGAGGAGGGGGAGGATTATGACGAAGAGGTGGAGAGCGAGGTGGGCCCAGATGGATAATGTAAGTTTTCCCCTGTGTGGAGCAGCAAAGGAGGACATTCAGCACCTCTTCTTTCAGTGTCTGTTTGTGGTGCAGGTATGGCAGAGGATGGGGATCGACTGGATTGACCTTCGGGACATGATTAACTTCTGATCTTCTTTTCGCAGGGGTAATGCACGAGAGGGACAGATCTCTTTTAAATCTAAGAAAGATAGAGCTAAGATATTGGCTGTCTTATGGGGTGTTTGGCTAGGCAAAAATGGGATGCTTTTTAGAGGGAGAGACCCTATGTTGAGAATTTTCTTCCATTAAGTCCCACGTGGAGTTCTGGAGAACTAATCTATAATTTCTGATGTAATCTTTTGGTGGAATGGAATGGAATGATCTTGGGTGGTTATCGCTTGGATAACTACCTTTTCGTTTTTCAAAAAAACAAGAATATAGGCTCAAATACCATGGATGATGTGTTGGTGAATGACAGGTTTAATACCCAGGTAAGAGATACTTCAACTGCATATAAGCAAATAAATGTCAGTGATAGTCAGTATGCTACAACAGACTAGGAATGGCCAATAACTCTATAAAAGGGACGTCATACTTGCATCATGCATCCTATTTTCAAGCATGTCTCTATGGCATGCCTTGGGTCCTCTTTCAAGCAGTTCTCTCTGCATTATCTACAATATTGATTCCTCCATCTCATCATCGAGACTTACTAAATCCATGATGGAAACTGGCTATGGAGGACATGTCTACTCTTACGTCCCATGGTGCCTAGGAGCTTACAGACCCATCATCAAATGCCATTGTAGGAAGGTCAAAATGGGTTTCACCATGTAGTATAACCCAGATGAATTAGTTGCACGATACAAAGCCAAGCTTATAGTGAAGGACTTCACTTAGACTTATGGTGTAGATTTTTTTAATACATTCTCTCACATTACACGACTTCCTACAATCCGCATTCTCATATCTATAACAGTACAACATGATTAGCCACTACATCACTTGGATGTGAAGAATGCCTTCTTGTATGAAGATTTCCAGGAGGCAATTTACATGCAACAACCACATCGATTTGAGGTTCAGGCGGAATGTTCTAAGGTATACAGATTAAGGAAGGCAATATATAAGGCAACATACAAATTAAGGAATGTTCTAAGGCTTAAACAGAGTCCCTAAGCTTCATTCCAGAAGCTATCTGAGGTTGTTGAGACCCTTGGATTCTATAGGTCCTTAACCAATCATTCCTTATTTTGTGCAGCAAACTTCTCAACGGATTGTATTTATGCTTATTTAATAAGGATGATGCCCACGGAATTTACAAGTTGAAGAAATGCCAAGTGAAGAACTTTGTGATCAAAGATTTAGGTATTCTTCAATATTTTCTTGGGATCAAGGTTGCTCGAAGCAAACAAGGTGTTGTGTTATCTCAAAAGAAATATGTGATGAACTTGTTGCAAGCAACTGGAATGTTGAAGGCAAAACCTGCATATATTTCTATGGATCCAAAGGTCGATCTATATAATGTTAGTGCAGTCCAATTGACGCTCACCAATTTAAGGCCTTAGTGGGAAACCTTTTATATCTGACTATCACACATCCTAATATCTCTTTGGTTTTTGGAAAGCTCAGTCAATTCATGAACAAGTCAACTAAGGTGTATTGGGATGCAGCTATGATAACACTCAAGTACCTAAAGTCCTCACCAGGAAAGGGGCTCTTGTTCATAAAAGATGCATCCTACAGCATTATAGCCTACACAGATGCAGATTATGCAAGGTGTCTTGCGGACAGGAAGTCTACAACAAGCTTCTGTACTTATGTAGCATGGAACCTTATGACCCGAAGAAGCAAAAAGCAAGTGGTTGCCTCCAAGTCGAGTGCTAAGTCAAAATATTGAGTGATGGCACAAACTACGACAGAAATGATGTTGATATATTCTATGTTGAGTGATCTAGATATTTCTAGGGTGTACACGAGTCAGGTTCAATCCGAACCCAACCCAATTGAGTTGGGCTAGGATGAGGGTTATAATGGGTTGAATTGATCCCAACCCAATAAAAAATGAGTTGGATTGGATTTGAGGTTTAACCAACCCAACCCGCAACCCGATACAACCCAATTTATAATTTATACACACATATATATTATATGTATATAATATATGTGGATAATAAGGGTGGCCATGTGGACTGCCACGTGGCAAAGTAGGCCACGTGGTAATGCCATGTAGCAGCCAATCTATCCGCTGATAAGCAATGTGGCCCTTGGGTATAGTTAGTTGGCTTGCAACCCAAATTATGCCACATGTGTCAATTTTGTTTTAAGTAATAGAAGTTCAATTTTGGAAAGAGTTAATTTAGAATTGTGATTAATTAAGTTTGTTAGGATTTGATTTGATTGAGAGTTACTTTTAGAAGTAGGAATAGATCTCTTTATAAAGAGATTAACATTGCTTATTTGAGTTGAGTTGCAATAAATCAAATTTTACCACAACAACTCCCTCTTGCTCTCTCTCTTTCTTCTCACCGCTGCCAACCTCTATCTCTCTCTCTCCATCTCCCACCACGTTCCATGCGTGGGATTTACCACGTGCCAAGGCCATCATGCTTCCACAACTCTTCACATGGTATCAGAGGCACCAGTCTAGGCCTCTCCAGTCATCCACACATGGAATAAGGAGTTGCAAGAGGAGATCACACACAAGTCCAGTCTTGTGCGTAAGTCTCCACATGCATCGGAGCCTCGATTTTCAAGCCATCTTCATCGACGTAAGAGTTCTCTCAAAGAACTCCTTGAAGTACCTTGACACCTTACGCAAGGCCTAAGGAGACAAGGAGACTCCAGCAAGTTGCTTCCCTCATGCATCCAAAGCCTTATGTGGAGCATACAAGTAGAGAAAGGCTTGTTCTTCGAAAACAAGGATGACTGAAAATGAGAACCAAATTTATGCTGGAGAAGGAAAGGTCATAATCCAAGGCACCACAATCAAACTTTAAGGTATCTCGAACTATATACTATGGGTGCTGGCTTTCAAGACCTTAGTAGGCAACTAGGACAAATTGCATGTCCTGTTAGAAGAAGAGCATGAGTCCAAGGACACGATGAAGACGTGGGAGAAAGAGAACTACATGGTGATGAATTGGGTGATGAAATCAGTTGATCCATCCATTGTCTCGAATATGCTATACAATAAGTCGACATTCGAGATGTGTGATTTCTTGGAGAAAAGATACTCTAAAAAGTTCAGTAATGCCTGCATCACTGGCATATATACTCGCATCTGGACAGCAAATCAAGGAGATCTTCCTCTTGATAAATATTATTCGAAGATAGAGGCGTTATTTGAGGAGCTCAAGATCTACAAGTTTTTCTGCTGTAACAAGACTGTTACACATGAGAGGTAGCAAGCCACGAGATTCTTGTCTAGGTTACATCTCAATATCAACTGGCACGTGACCAAATCTTGGTGCTGGACGAGGAGATGGACCTAGAGACGATTTACAATCATCTCAAGAAGCTTAGAGACCCAGAGACAAGATCCAACAAAGTTATGGTGTCTAAAAACACCGCATTGGTCACTTTTGGAGGTGCAAGACATGGAATAGGATGTGATCAAGGCTCAAGTTCAATATATCCACCATGTCAACATTGCGAGCACACCAATCATTCACAAGATCAATGTTGGGACAAGTTTGGGAAACCCACACATAGGACTACTAACAACTCATGTGTGGATTCCCTTACTCCTGCAGATCTCAAGAAGATTAGAGCCATGTTTTTAGAAGAGAAAGAGAAAAAGACTATGACGAACATCGTGACAACTATTAAGGTTGCCCAAGAGGCAACAACGAAGGCTACACATGACTTCTAGCAAGGAGAAGATCAAGAGTTTAAAGCTTGAAAAAGACAAAGAAGGGTAGGAGCTCTAGCCTCACTACACATTGAACAAGTTATCGTCCTCCCGACCTTGACTTAAGAGGGAGTATGGAGAATAAGGAGGGCCACGTGGATTACCATGTGGCACAGTGAGCCACATGGCTGCCAGTTTGTCCACCAATGGGCCATGTGGCCCTTGCAAGCAAAGTTCTGCCACATGTGGAAATTTTGTTTCAAGTAATAAAAGTCCAATTTTAGAAAGAGATAATTTACTATTGTGATTGATTGAGTTTGTTAGGATTTGATTAGATTGAGAGTTATTTTTAAAAGTAGGAATAGGACTCTTTATAAAGAGATCAACATTGCTTATTTAAGACTTGAGTTGAGTTGCAATAAATCAAGTTTTACCATAACAACTCCCCCCTCTCTCTTTCTTTTTCTTGTCACCATTGCCAGCCTCTCTCTCTCTCTCTCTCTCACCCACCACATTCCATGCATGGGATCTATCACATGCCAAAGCTATCACGCTTCCACGAATCTTCACAATATACATGTATATAATTATATGTATATAATATATAAGAGCCGCCAAGCTATAGCAAAACCCTCATCTCGTCAACATCTCATCACTCTCCCTCCTAAATTCCCAATCATAGCCATTACAGTATCACCAACCCCTCATCTCTCCCACCTCCACCAACTCCAAGCAGCACCCTCTTCTCTCCTTAGCTCCAAGCTTTAGGTGGTGCCCTCTCCTCGATGGTAGCTGACAAGACCCCACACTTTTTAGGTAACCCACCTCTCCTCTCCTCTTCTTCCCTACATGATCCCTCTCCCTCAACACCACCACTCCCTTCCCTTTCCCTTTGTTTTTTTTTTAAGTGTTTGTATTTATAAGTTTGTCACTTTGGATGGTGGTAAGGAATATACTTATGTATTATTTAATATTTGTTAAATTTTATTATTAAGTATACATTTATCTTTTCTCATTACTTTTAGGTCATATTTCTATTATTTTTGTTTGAAGTTTTTTTTTTGAGCTATTTTATTCGCTTTTTATAAGATACAAATTGTTTATAAGTTTAGATTTTTTTGTTATTAAGTATGAAAGACATAGGAAACATGTAGGAGATAAACATAAGCTTTAACTAGTCAGTAACATGTTCAACACGATCCAACCTGACCCAATTTTATGGGTTGGGTTGGGTTCAGTAACGTAACAGGTTGAGTTGGGTTGGAAAAATCCCAACCTGCAAACCGTAGGTTGGGTTTATGTTGAGTCCCAACCTGACCCATGTACACCCCTAGATATTTCTATTGACTCTCCCATGGAGATACGATGTGACAACAAGGTGGCAACCCTCGTTGCCAATAATTTAATGTTTCATGTTCAGACAAATATGTGGAAGTGGATTATCATTATACCCACGATCTCATTTAGAAGAGACTTATCATAACCACACATGTTCCTTCTAAGGACACCAAGGCTCTCCCAAAGTCTCTTTTTAACAAATGTTGTTCCAAGCTAAACATGATAGACATCTATACTCCAGTTTGATGGGGAGTGTTAATATTAACACATTTTCTTTATTCTATACTATTGTTTATCTCTTTCATTAGTTTTATGAGAGCTCCATGTGTAATGTTCCATTTATAATCCTCTATACAATAAGGAGTGCAATTTCTAATATATTAAGCTTCTCATTTCTCTCAACATATCAGCCACCAAATCTAAAGACATTATCTAATCTCTAGCTAAATATTGTCGTGGTGGTAAGACATCCAAAAAATGATATGTTTGTCACTATGCTCACTCAAAGACTTACTTCTTACAACAATTAGGGTGAAAGATGATGAGCTCCTCAAATAGGCCCTCTAAAGTAATAAAATACTCAACTAGAGACACATTGCCTAGATTGATATTCTATAGGTGGCTCCAGTTCATGGCTTAGTTCTACTTTTTATATTTCATAGCATCCTGAGGATTTGAAGCTTTATCAATCAATAGGTGCAAGCGATCCTGTCCCACCAACAACTATGTGAATTGCTCTTGATCACAAGACATAATACAGGGATCTAGTCAACTTAATTGTCGTCCCTTGAATGAAGACAAAAATCTTGGCCTTAGAAGTAACAGTAGTGGAATCCACATCTACCCTACAAATAGAAAGAAAGTATGTCAAGCAATCAAGTCGACAAAGATCATGCAACAGTGTGTGATTTCACACATAGTTGCGTAAGACACGTAGAAAAAAAAAAAAGAATCAAACTTCAAAATATATGCAAGGCGCTTCGGAAGCATGAATGGGAAATGTGCACACAACGAAGCAACCAATGCCGCCACGCACAGTAGGGGCAACATGTGCAGGAAAGGAGGATTGCACACTATGCATGCAACATAGCCATGAATTGCACAACCACACACTATGCGCGAAACAAGGTTGATGGTGCCATAAAGCAGTTCGGCGTCGTTGTGCACCTAGGGGCCTACATGGCCCTGTGCCACAACCAAGTGACAATGCCTTGTGAAGCAGCTACTCGCTAAAGTCTCGATCACAACTTGTTAACAAGAAAAGAGAGAAGAGAGAAGGAATTTCTCGGTGGAAAGGTACCAGGTACGAAGAATCTAGGACCCACCCTACCTTAATACCATATTGGAGTAAAATAGAGCGCCTTATTCAATCAGAAACCTTAGCCTCTCTTATATAAAGAGAAGGGATAGAAAAATTACATTAAAAAGTCTAACTAGAAATATAAAGCTAACTAGCAACCTCAAACCTAAAATAAACAGACTTCTAACGACTCTCAACACTTTAACATTCATAATCATTTTATGTAATGAAACATGTTGATCTACATAGATGGTCTCACGGAATTTTTTATTTAAGTAGAAATGCAAAATCAAAGGTAAATTATTTCGCCTACCTCTGGCCGCACTCGTTTAACATATGCAGCAATGCCAGCAATGAGTCCCCCACCACCAACAGGTACAAATATTGCATGTAATGGACCTTTTAGTTGACGAACAATTTCCATTCCAATGGTCCCTTGGCCTGTTATAACATCAGGGTGATCAAATGGAGGTATAAAGGTGCGTCCTTCTTGTTCCGCACGTTTCTTGGCATAAGCCTGTGCTTCATCATATGAATCACCCACCAGGACAACAGTTGCTCCAAGCCTTTGGACAGATTTCCACTGCAAATTATTATCAAAAAGAAAAGGGGAGAACATTGAGAAGAAAAACAAAGTCACGAGAACATGCAAATAACAGAAGAAGGCATATATTGTTGGCCGTTCCATATAAAAAATCTACAGAAGGCAAGAACAGAATTTAACCAAAAAAAGGGAATATCCTTAAATCATTTGACCTTGATTTCAGGTGTAGTGACAGGCATCACAATGACAGCATCACAACCTAGCCTTTGAGCAGCCAAAGCAACCCCTTGGGCATGGTTTCCAGCAGAAGAGCATATTACACCTTTATCTAGGGCGTCCTTTGGAAGCTTGGCCATCATATTATACGCCCCCCGCAACTTGAATGAGAAGACCTATGTGACACCAAGGGAAAAACTACTACTGATAAGGCAAGTAGAAGCTCGTTATATTCAAGTAGCAACCTAAAAACTACTACACTAAGCAATAAGCTGGATTATGAAATTTACAAAAGGCAACCACTTTATTCACTCAAAAGCAAGGTCAGTCAGATTTAGAAACCAATTTAAGAGTCTTTCCTTCAGTAAAATCTTAAGGCCCAGTTTGGTGTGATTTTAAAACAGGGTTTTATCCTACGTGGCAGTAGTTATTGCTTCAGTGCATGAATAGTACACAAGTTTTATTCCCCACCCATCACATCTATCCCTCACGAATCATATGAACTCCCACTAACTCACACCCATCACATCTACCTCCTACTAACCCACTTCCAATACAAATAAAAATAAAATCCAATGATGATATATCCACTCAACTATCATATCCACACCCACTAACCCTCCTCTTATCCATCAACTTATTCCTCCTTAAGGGGGTGTTTGGTTGGCAGGTTAAGTGGATTTGTGCCGGGTTAAATATTTAACCCGCCACTTAACCCACTCCCTATTTACGTCGGGTTAAGTAGACTTAACTTAGGGTAAAGTTATTCCACCATCTCTGTGGAATAACTTTAACTCGCCAAAACTTCCAAATGGATTAACTCACTTATTCCACCATTTATTCCACTTCTTCTATATTCCTTTAATTTATTGCACAAACTTATTCCCCTTACCAAATGGGACCTAAGACTTCCTAAATTCTAAACCTAAGCCTATGACTTTTTTGACATGCAAAAGCTATTCTGCTTTTAATGTCACAGAATCTGATTAACCCAAAATGATCACCGTAAATCATATGTCACATCAAAATAGAATCTTTTTCCTTGATCAGAAAAAATACCATTTTAGGTCATCAAAATAACGGTAAGACAGCAAAAAAGATATCAGAAGACACGGGTAGAAACCAGAACAACAAAAACCAATAAAAGCATCAGCTTGTTTACCTACAAAGACAACCATCAATTCAGCTATTTATCACTCAAACGCGACAGCCAAAAAAGATTTCAGCGTGGGAATATACAGAGAATGACATCCTGCCATTCTATGTGTCATCATCTCCAATTACCGTCTTATACATACACATATCAATTCCCCCACTTAAAAAACGAAGAAAAGGATTCTTCAGGTTACCGAAACCTTGACATATCATAAACCCAACCCATCATCTTCACTAACAAAGGTCGTAGGTATTGTCACATCAAAAAAGGCCCTCTTTTTCAGCGGAAAGAATCTAATTTGAATCATAAAATACAAAACTAACACAAACGAGAAGACCAAAGAGCCTCAATTTCCAGTCTTACCGGCTGCAGGTCCTCTCTCTTGAGCCAGACGTCCACCCCGATCCTCCCCGACAGCTTCGGCGCGAGCTGCAGAGGCGACTCGATCGCTACATCATACACCCTTGACGATAGGATGCTCGTAAGGTACTCCATCGCCGCCACCCCTCCCCTCCCCCCTTCCGCCGCCGACGACGCCTTCTCCGGCACGCCGCCGAGGAACCCGCTCTCGTACTGCAGCGAGTCCGTCGTCACCTTCCTCAGCTCCGGCGGCGCGGTGGCCGGGGCCTCCTCGAGGAGTCCCGGGGTCGCCGCGACGGCAGCGACGCGGCAGTGGAGAGATCGGCGGTTAGGGCAGAGGAGGGAGAGGCGGGAGGGGAGAGAGGCGAGGGATGGGGAGGGGAGGGGCCGGAGGGCGAGCGATGACGACTCCATGGAGGCAATGACGGCGGAGAGGAGGGCGATGTGGGGATGGGAGGGGGTATTTATAGGTGAGTGGGGAGGGAGGATGTAGTGTGGTGGAGACGTTGGAGGGTTGGGGTTTAGCGAGGGGGTGGTGGTGAGGGACGAGGTAGGGGAGGGGATTGGGTGCGGCACGGGGAAAGAGGGTGGTGGACCTGGTGGTTGCCGCGGCGAGGTCGTGGGGGTGGTGGGGGAGGGGAGCGGATGGGCGTTTGACGGTGACTAGTGAGGTACGCAAGCCGCAAGCGGGCGCGGGTTTTTTTAGTGGGAATGTCCTTGTGCGTTTTGTATTTTTGGGTCCGTAGTTCGTGCCCCTGCAGGGGATTCAGAGTGATGGATGGCTGCGTTTGACTTTGAATAGGGTTTAAGGTACGATAAACTTTAAAGCTTTAACGCGACGCGTACATGTAAGGGGATTTTTATATCCAATTCGACGCGTAAAGTTTCACTCAACTCGAAATTTCTGAGCAGGACAGGGACTCTAGTATTGTTGAACATATCATGTAATGTAATTTTTCTTCGATAATCATTTTTTTATACACATGAGCGCATACTTCCAACGACAGACATGTATTTGTACACCATGACACCCACGTCGTCGCACACAGTGAATCTCAATGCCACCTCATAGTAATCCTCGACTTCCTCTCTCCAAGTGCATGCGAAAGCACATAACCATGCACAAATCATTATACAATGTGACTTCATTCTCACCTTATCCGAGTAACCACACAATATTAGAGAACCGCACATTTTGCTATAGTTGAGAGCGCTTAAATTCTTCCATATCGTAAGTGATTGATAACTACATTGCCTTATGGTTGTAGGATGGCATTGCATAGAAATGCTTATAGGTGACATTGAGCTCTCAAAGGCCCAAGCCAAAAATGAAATTTACAAGCTCCGAAGTGAGTATTTACCAATGCTACTGCAAGATATCAACAGAAACTAGGCCACATGTAGAGGACAACATAACACATTTTTTTATATTAGCTTTTAATTTATTTTTTAGTGGACTATTTATGTTGTGCTGAAAGTGTTGTTGCCATGTATTTTTTATTAAATAGTTATGACTTTAGATCATATAGTCCTCCTTGATTATGTATGAAGTTGTGTGTTTGTAGTGAACCTCTTTTATGTTTGATGAACAAGGTTCGTATGCAAAAGTTAGAGTTAAAAATTCATCATCGTAGTGTATAAAAATTCGCTATCAGATAAATTTAATCGAAACTCTGGTGAGTCTCGAATTGAACATGGGGAGGCAAATGTTTGATTTAAAATCCACATTTCTATTTTTATAAAGTAGAGTAGCTGGTTGAATTAATCTACGCGAGCTAAACTACTTAAAGAATAAACAATAGAAGCAACAGAGAGAATAATACAGAGAAAGAGAAAAATAGAAAAAGAATGAACAAATATTTTATAACCATAGAACCATATCTATTACATCTACTTCCATAATTAAAACTAAACTAGAAAGCAATAAAAAGATAGGGATACAAAAATCATCATCGACAGCCGCTTGTAGGACGAGTCGTGTTGTTGGCGCCTGGAAGATAGAGATGGCATGCTGGAAGATGGACGGAGTCTAAAGACGGGGGTGAGGCGCGAACCGTCAACATGAGATCTGATTCCCGAATGGTGGTGAGAGAACAACCATAGGCGTTCCACTAAGGGGATGAGAAGATGGAAAAATTATTTTACTCTAACTCTAGTAGAGCATCTCGGGTATGGGACCAGCTCTTTAAGCTTTGGGGAGGGTGAGAGAAGAGGGGAAGGGATGAAGAATGAGGAGGGTGCAAGATCCTTTTTATAGGCAATGGAGAAGGGGCATAAAAATCATTTCCAAAGCTTTTAGATTTGATATACAGCCTTTAATGACACATGTAAGCGTTACTAAAGTCGACCGTTGCTGAAGGCGCGTGCAATGTGAGTCCTTCTTTCACGATTAGAAGGTTTAGATTACGCATGCTAATGTTACTTGTATCACACCCTTGCGTGTACATTAGCACATCATCACACGCATGTTGCACGCCTCTCATCCACAAAGCCACATGGTCACGTCTCGGCTATTTGATGAAGATCCAGTGGTTCCAATCGCGCACCTCATTTGTGTTGAGGAGAAGAGCTTTGGGGCACCTACATGAATTAATCAGAGCCGCAAGATCACGATCATGTGGTCCAATTCCAAATCAAGCGCATGTTGAGGAGCAACACGAGGAAGACTTGAACCTGTGACCGACTGTCGGTGGAAGCTCTTATCCACTGCGCTATGCACGTGGATTGGCAAGGAGATCAAATGCACTCATGCTCGTTGGATCGTGGATCGACAACTCTAATCACATGATGGAGCGTCCTTTAAAGATGTAAGGGCATGGCTTAAGTTGATCTCAACAAAGATTACACGGTGCATGCACTCTTAAGGCTGAGGAGGGAGGCAGCAGTGACTTTGGGGTGCCTGGATGATGCTACGTGACATCATCTAAGCTGTCATTCTTCTTTGCTTTATAGATGATGCCATGGATGTTAGGTTGAACCAATTCTCACAGCATTAGGCTGCGACCGTTGATCCAAATCCATCCTTACGATAGGATTCTTCATCTGAGGTTCGGATTTCCACCACCTTGCTCCTTGACTTCTAATCTTCCTCAGATTGCATTTGATGGTACGGATGTTCGATCGGGCCAATCTTAGAGGCGTTAGACTCCGATCGTTGCTCTGATCAAATCCATATGGTTGGATCTTCATTCTGAAGCCCCAAAATGATGTCGCCATGTCCTCTAGGCACAACAAGAGGCAATTTATTATACAATTTATACAAATTAATTTAAATACGTGATGATGTATATTATGCAATATTTATAATACATAATGCTTTTATTACACTAAGAACATGCATAAATAAATATTTTAGATCAATTAGATATGTGCACATCAATGCTTCATATACATATGTTGTAATGAACTATATTTAAATATGATAGGGTGTAAATATGGTGCCTGATAGTTGAATGAACGGTCTCATTATTGAGTTATGTTGCAATGGCATGTAACCATGTAGGGAGAGGATAGATTTTCTGTGTGAATGTGGCTATCAACTGTTTACTAACGAGAGAAATTCTCATTTCATTCTCTCTATGTTTGCTCAAATAGGGAGTGGTGAGCATGCAGAAACAGGTGGAGGTATATTTTTGAGAACACTCTCTGCATCTTACAGTTCTCTTTCATTATCTATGAAGTGCTCGAATAGTACTTATGTGGATGGTGCCTAGCATTTGTATGAATGGCCTATTTATTGTATGCGACGGTGCTCTACCATGTTACCATGTATGCACAAGTTAGAATTTGCATGTGCATGTGTGTGTTCGCTATCTACTAATCAGAGGGACGCTCGATGAGAATACTCTCTAGAACTTTACGCTTTGCTTGCACCCTTATGTGAAAGTTAGTCAACTGTTGGATAAATCGCACATATTATTGCTAATTTTCTATATTTGCTCAGTTTAAAAGCAGATATCAAACTACTTATTCGGCCTCCAACTGTGGGAGCACTCATACATGCTTTAAGTGTGCTTCTGGTAGAAAATATCTGTAGTGAACATTTCTGACACATAAACCAAGCACCAACTATACAGGGACGTGTGTGTATTATTGTTCTCTTAATGTAACTTATTACCAACTGCTTTGATTTATATGGTGCAACCCAAATGTTCATGATTTCATATACCTTTGGTAAGTACAAATAAAATACTAGAAATTTCATTTACACATCCATATACCTTTCTAAGCATAGATAAAATAATAGAAATTCCATTCACGCGTTCCTGATTTTGTATACCTTTTGTAAGCACAATTTTGTATACTTGTCGTAAGCACGGGTAAGATTATAAAATGCACACAAGGAAGGCAATAGAGTAAGACATCCTTCCATATGGGTGAAAGCTATTTTATCGGTTAAGGAGGATGAGTAAATAAGATTGAAAAAACACACGTTAGCGTAACAAAATGCATAAGACAATTTTATGAGTTAAGGAAGCCACGATCAGATGAGTACACATAGCATACGATCGCATGAAGTATTTTATTAGCCAAAGAGGATGGGTAAAAAAGCATAGTAAGAAGGATCACATACTAGCATATACCATGCGCTAGTGAATTAGTTAATTAAGTTGTGTATTCGTAAACACAATACACACAATTGTACATGAACAAAGACCGCAAACACAATCCACACAAAGTTTACATAATCCACGCAAAAAAATTGAAATATCAAACACCTCTACCCAAAACACAACTCACGTTCTCGGGAACAACACAAGTGTGGGTTAGGCCATTGAAAGGGATTTGTACTTTCCATTTTTCTAATTTTAGTGGTATTGATGTAAGTGATGGGATAGTAAAAATAGATGTAATAGATGAGTTGATGTATTATAAATTATAAGTTAATGTGATTTCAATATAAAGAATAAAGTTACAGCTTATTTATTTTATGTTTGATGTAAAGTTTTCTTTTATTATTTTGTTGGAATGTAAAATGGATGAAAGTTTAATTTGATAAGTAAATAAATATGTTGTGTATAAAAATTTAAGATGAGATTTTGATATCATTTATAACATTATTTTTGCTATGCTCACCACATCACCTAATGATGCTTTTTATCATCATCGAAACAAAGCCTTACAGGATAGGAGACTTTTAATGGAAATGTGTTTGTGTGTTTTATTTTTTGATTTTGGAGTGTGAAAGATTTGAGTTCATATTCTCATGTTTGCATTGATCAATGATTAGGTGAGGCACTTATTTTCTTTTAATTATGGTGAGTAACTTTTTTCTCTATTTGATGTATGAGTATTGATTGGATTAGTTACGTTGAACTCTAATCGATGCCTAACTACTTCCAAAGAGTTTAACCAATGGGTTAAACTACAAATTTTAATCAAAGGGGGGTGTTAACCTCCTCATACATTCAGGTTTGATAAAACTCAAACTACTTAATTTAAAATCTTGTTTGCTTAACCTTTGAAGTAAACAAAGGAGTTAACCCTTATTTTTAGGACGTTAACTCACAAAATAAGTCAGGACTTTATTGTTTAGTTAAAGGCCAATCTATCCAAAAAGAGTTGGCAATATCAAGGAGAAGTGTGTGGTTGAGCATTAGGCTTGACCCAAGTTAGCCCAGCATTTAAAATCAGTAAGATCTTTTTTTTTTTTTCAGCTATGTGCTAAGTCAAAAACCTATAAATTTCAATAAATTAAGGTCCAAGCTTGGACTAAAGTTCATTCTTTTGAGACGGTTTAGGCCAAGGCAGGCTTAGAAAACTTTATTTTGAGCATTTTTTTATATGTACATGATTTAAGTGTTCCTTTACAGTGGTTTGGGCCCTTTTCTTTATAAAACCGATTTCAAGAACTAAACTTCATCTTCGGTTGAATAACACATAAGTACTTCATGACTATATTCTTGTTGCTGATAATTTTTTTCTTGTGCAAATAATTTGGCAAATTGATTGGGTGGTATACTTGGAAAGCCAACGAGTTTAGCTGAACTACCAAAATAATTAAACATAGTCTGCATGTAATATCAACTGCATTGATGATTAGCTCAAAAGCCTATCTGAGATGCATGTAACTCCATAAAATGGCAAGTTCCAGCTAGGTGGCACCATTAACGTTATTAGTGATTGTACATATAATTCATTCTTTAGCTAAGTGACTTTCGCCAGGCACAAGTCACAAATAAATCAGGTATAGTTCTCACATATCCAGGTATATATGTCACTGATCATCTACGCTATTATTCGTTTGGTTTGGATTAGCTTCAATTACTCCCTTGTGGATAAATTGGACAAATTTTTTTTATTTGGTATGAACTTGTTTCACTGATTCTCATATGGATAAGTTGGGTATAATTTTATGTATTTGATTAGTTCTTGGAACTCAAGCTTTAGGTGTAAGTTAATCGTCAAGGAATCCAAGAATGATACTCTGGAGGTGCCATTTTCTGTATTTAACTTGCCGAGGTCTCGGAAGTTAACTATGTAATAACGGAGATCACAAGAAGACATGCTCATTGCGTTACAAATGTCCATAAGCTTAGAGGGGAACTAAAATGACTCGAGTAAATTAATCCTTGCATTAAAGGGCCAATTAGAACTTGATTTCCTTGATGTGCCACTTTCCTGGACACCGGACGCTGATTCAAACATGCCGGCGTCTTTCTTTTCGTTTGCAAGTGCTTAATTAATTCGGCGGTCATTTGTGGAAAATACGACCAATTAGCAAGTGTACTTGCCCGTCATTCAAGTACGTCCTCGTCTTTAGTCTTAATCAAGAGTCGTAAATACCCAAGGACAAGGTAGCCCTCGACCACATAGCGTCTTCCCCAAAATCACAGCATTCATGAATTTTTAGATTTTTTAAGGGTCTCTGGCTCAATCGCGATGCCTGCAAGGGTATCACTGCCAAATGCCCTCACCTCAGGGCCGATGGCTTCCCATCCATCATGGTGCTCTCCCCACGTCCATCCAAAGGCACACGTGGGATTCGTGCGTGGAGTGGGACGTATTGATCTTTAACGCCTGCGTTCCGACCTTTTCTTTTTTATTCTTTTTGAGATATTTACATTTATGTATCTATAATCGTAACCGATTATGTCTATATCACTTAAAAACTTCACGCGCACACGCTCACACACCCATCGGACGTATAAATAATTGTAGATTAACTTTTTTGTCAATTAAAAATAAATAATTTATGAAATATTTTTTTACATCATTAAACTTAACAACATAAGATTTAAAAATTACTTAAAAATCCTTATCATTTGTTTTCACAATTTTCTCGTAAAACCTCCACCTTCTCCTCCCTTATCAACGGTTACGAAAGAGCGCTTCAGACATCTTTTAAGACGTCTGGGAGGTGACCCAGACGTCGTACCAGACATCTGGAATCACTTACAGACGTCGGACCAGACGTCTGTAAATCGGTTATTTTGGCACGCTACTATTCGTCTGCGCGCCTGAGCGCGCAGACCTGTGTTTTCTCTCTCTCTCTCCCTCTTTTTCCCTCTCTCCTGCGGCCGCAGACGCCTCTGCCGCGTTCTCTCTCTCTCCTCCTCGCGTGGCCTTAAAAGGGCCACACCTCTCCCTCATTCCCATCACCTCCGCCTCCTTCCTCTTCTCCTTCAGCCAGTGCGCAAGAGCGAGCGCAAGGGTGTAGCAGCAGCGACAGCCGCGGTGAGCGTGGGAGGAGGTGCTGCGCGTGGGAGAGGCGCTCGGCCGTGAGGGCTCGCCGGGGCTGCTAGGGCCGGCCGGCGGGGGGCGCAGCGGGCGCTGCGACGCGGGAGGACTGCTGCGGCTTGAGCAGCAGGCGGAGCACTCGCAGCGCTGCCGGGAGTCGCGAGCGGAGGGCGAGTGGTGCCCTGGTTCTGGAAAATTTTCCAGAATCAGACGTCTGTGCTTATAGACAGACGACGGGAACGACGTCTGGAAGACTATCCAGACGTCTGAAAGGTGAGTTTTTCCATCTTCTTCCTCCCTTCGATTGACCGTACTAAGAGAGAGAGGAAATGGGTACGCGCAGGGTCGGAAATTCGCATCCAACGCGAATCAGACGTCTGGCTGCAGTGCCAGACGACGGAAACGACTTCCAGACGTCCTGGGTGACCATCGGACGTCTGGGAACTAGGCCAGATGCCCCCGCAGGCTTCTGGACGTCTAAGAGCCCACACAGAGCGAGGTAATTCCCTGTTCCACTTTTTAAGACGTCTGGAATCGATACGTCTGATTTTGCACTATTTCGTCGTTTTCGACCCGTTTCGGGCCTGTTCGGGCTCCGTTTTCTGCGTTTCAAGTTACGTTCTTTTCGGAATTACATCCTCTACCTGTCTACAGTAGCTGTATACTGTTTGAGAAGTTCCTTGTGTTTGATCCTTGTGATAGGACCCAATTCCGTTGCAGTCTCAGGGGTTGCAGAGGCACGCGGGATTCCCGACCACGCCTCCAGTTCGCCTGTTGTAACCGGTAGAGTGGCTTTAAGTATAATCCGTTAAATTATGAAACCATAAATAGAACCTAGGACATTGCATGAATCCTAGGAATGAGAAATAGATTGAATGGTAGATTCCTAGGGTATTGCATGAATCCTAGGGTTGGAAAACTAGATTGTATGATAGATCCTAGGATATGGCATGAATCCTAGGACTGGAAAACTAGTGGAATGTATGAATACTACAGCCTTGGAAAATGTGGAAAGGAAATAATAACTGCCTGTGAATTGAATTAACAGCTGCCTGTTATGAATAAATGAACATGATTAAGAATATGGGATGTATGAATGTGAAACTGGAATGTTCTGAGTTAAAGAGCTGGAACCCTACGGGAAATTAAGAGTGGAACTCCTGGAAAGTGAATGGAATAGAATTGGGGAAGTGAGCTGGCCCTTGAATACGGAGTACCAAGGAGAGCGACTGTCCCCCCTGTTTAGTGCAGAGCGGAGCCAGCCGCCCCAGGGACTCGGGGTTAGGACTGGCCACTCTGTACCGACTTGCTGGCCCTCATGTACGTAGTACCGAGGAGAGCTACTAGTGTAGGGAGGTACTAACTACCCTACGGATCCCGGGGTTCTGCGAGCCTCCCACACTGACTTGTTAGGCCCACTGGGGCAAACCAGGGTAGTCAGGCGAGGGTGCGCGGACTGTGGAGGGGCAATACCCCTGTTTGGTTACTATGGAGGGGTTGGACCCCTGTTACTGAGAGGGCTCTGCCCTGTACTGGTTCCGTGCTGTGCTTTGGGCGCACCCGTTAACGGAAACGACTGACTGCGTGCCAGTGCGGGTTAGCTACCCGTGCGTTTACCGCGCGTGCCGTAGTCACCGTTATGTCTGTCAGTGACCTTGGGGTGGTTGACTGAGAGTAGGATCACCACGGGGGACTCTCCCGGTCAGGAGAGCACCACGTGCTACTTCTACTGTTCGGAAAAGACTGCAATCAAGATCGTTCCCATGAGGAACATTCGAGATCAAGTGAAGGATCTGAGAAATAGATAAATTGTGAAACAATAGAAAGACGTAAATAAAGGAAGAAAGAAAATTAAACAGCTGCCACTCTACTCAGCGTTTTGCTGACGTGTTACACTCGTTACCTTTCAGGACCAGGTGTTGAGCAGCCAGGGTCAGCGGCTGCAGAGGACGTTGGGCCGAGTACGGTCCAGTAGAGTTACCAATGTTCTCTTGTACCTCTTTTTGTTCCGTTATAGTGAGTAGTTCTTGTTTCCGTTGTACTTTTCTTTACCTGCAGTTCATATTATGTTATGAATGTTGTTCTACTGTTGTGGTGGTATATACTGTAGTGGTTTTTTTCCTTACTGTTGTATTTCTTTACTGTTAGTTATATTCATGCTGAATGTGGTTTATTTTACTGCTCTTTTGGTTACTTCCTCGTTGGACGACTAGGTCTTGGGATTAGTCGAGTCGGTCCGGTTCTCGTGTCTCGTAGGGACTTGGGAATCGGGTCGTTACATCAACCCTTCATCACTTTTGCTGCACAAGCTCCTTCATCAGTTCTACTGGTGAGCTCATCTGTCGTCAGCTCCTGTCCCTCTTGAGGAGTGTCGCACCCTTCTCATCTCTAGCCTTGTGTATCACAACATAAACCCCACAAGGTACGACAACCTCCCTGTGGAGGCTTTGAGCATAGGAAGTGAGCTTTTTTTGGTGCTCAAAGGCGGTATGCGGTAACTTGATTGTCGTCTCCACCGTGAAGAGGAGGGCAAAGGAGAGTTGCGCAGACTTGATCATGATGCCGAGTGTGGAGTTTGCAGAGCAGAAGGGGATGGTGGTATTGTCGCGCGAGTTGATGTTGGGGAGCTGGTTGTGGGTGTTCGAGTAGAGTTATGTATTTTTATTTTTATTACTCGAAAAAAAAAATTTTCGAGATCGAACTCAGGGAGCAATACTTGATTTTAGAAACGTACAAAATCACAATTTATAGATATATACTGTTTTACAAAAAATAATAATAAAAGAAAGAAATTTTGTCCTTTTCTTCTCTCTTTCTTCTTCTTTCTTTCTCTCTTCAGACGTCTGACTCTAGGGTCAGACGACTTAAACTCCACTTGCTATAGTGCTTCTTCTGCTGGTTCTTGGTTTCTTCCTTTCTTCTTTTCTGCTGCTTCTCTTTCTCTTCTTCTTCTATGTAAGGCCTTCTTTGTCTTCTTCTTTGCCTTAGGCTTTAGCAACGTCTTCAGCTTCTTCTTCCTTGGCCTCTCTCTGCTTCATCTTCCTCTTCTGCTGCAACTCCTCCTTGGCTTCTTCTTCTTCTTCCTTTTCTTCAGCCGCATCTCTCCTTCTTATTCTTCTTCTTCTTCTTCTTCCTTGCACGGTGTAAGGTTAGGCAAAACCTAACCCTTACCCTCCCCTCGTCTCTCTCTCTCTCCATTTCCCTCTTTGGTTCGCTCTCCCAGAGCCTTCTCGGGTATACGAGTCAGGTGTACGTGCCCGGGACTAGGCCCACCAGTGTGTGATGGTGGGCGAGGTGTGCACGGGTAGTCGGGTCAGGCCAGGTCCGTGGAGGCGTGGGTCGCGGACGAGGCCGGTTCGGTTCGGGTAAGAGGGACCTCACCCCGTGATTTGGAGGTGAACAGCTACTGGCAAGAATTCAACTTATGCATGTGCTGTGCCTCAGAACTTTCCGAGGTGGGACTAAATGTCCCACCTTCATTTCACGAACGCTCGCAGCAGGAGTTGCGTTCAATTGCCGAAGTTGCAAGGGTCCTCGAAGCTAGTCACTTGGCTAGGGTTGTGCGCGAAGGGCTTCCGCGCGACCTGGGGCACTTCACCTGGAGCGGAGAGACCTGAAGCTGCAGCAAGCTTGCTTCAAGCTTCCTCGTCAATGGAGGAGGGACATCGGAACCTGAAATGCATGAATACGGCCTTGCGGCCCTGTCAGACCATAGGAAAACCTTCACCGTATCACAGCGAAGGTGAGGCGGGGGTTGGCTGGCGGCGAGGTGACCTAAGCATGCGTGCCTAGGTTGCACTGTGGCCGTGATGGTGGGTTAGGTCGGTGGAGGTATGCAGTGTGTGTGACAGTTGGTGAAGGTGCGGAGGATGATCAGTGGGAGGTGGCGGAGCTTGTGGGGTGTTTGGGGAGGTGGATGGGTGAGTGGAATGACAGGAGCACCTCGCCGGAGGTCTGGCCGAAGGTGGAGAAGGTGGTGATGGAAAGTGGATGTCGAGGGGTCGAAACAACAAATTAACAGGGGGAAAGAAATGGGAGAGTAAGCGAAACTTATCTACGAGTCCAGAGTGAAGGGGGATGTGCAGAAGTGGCGAGCAGCCGATGCTACCGTCGCCGAAGATGAAGGTGCCAGGGGAGAGAACGACGATGAGGAAAAGGGGTCGGAGAGTGCCCGTTGGTATGGCGCGGCGCTGCAGAGGATGGTAGAGTTAACCCTGCCACTGGTATGGTGGCAGGGCAACGAGAGAGGAGAGGGAGAGTCGCCAGAAGCTCTGGCAGTTGGCCGGAGTTGGGAGGAGACGAAGAGGAGAGGAGATCTCAGGCCAAACGAAGCTTGGGAGGAGTGGTAGAGCGTGCTGCTTCTTAAATAAGCGAGGGCAGGCCAGCAGGCGTGCAAGAGTGGGGGGAAAAACCCCACCAGAGACGTGGGCAGTCGGAGACCCAGCAAGGCATGGGAGGTGGTCCATGCAGAAGAGAACAACATAGGGAATTTTCCTCTCAAGTCTGTGGCCAGCTCCCATGCCCTGCGCAGCACCATACTCTGCGCAAAGTCGCCGGAAGTATGACCTGCTGCTGCGGGTGGCAGAGGGACCAGTTTGCAGAAAATGACAGGAAAGTTGAGGGGCTAAATGCAAGAGTTTAAAAAGTTAAGGGTTAGAAAGTAATTATTGAGGACCAATTTGCAAAGTGGGTCAAGACAACCTTCCCTTAGGTCCAAATTTTGGTATAACCCTAATTTGGACCTAAGGAATCCAATGGTGAGGTTGGATTTTAGGTTTGATCATGTTTGACAGAACATTTTGCATAAAAATCCAAATTAGGTCAAAAATTGGGTATGGTTCTCAATCCAGGTTAAGATAGGTTCCAATAGCCAAATTGAATGTTCTAAACCCTAGGAGATATTTTTTCATGAATTTTAGAGGGTTTAATTAATTTTTATCTTGCCTGAAACTTCGTGAATTAAAGTTGATTTATTTTAGGGTTACAGAATGTCATTTAATTCCCATATTTTGTCATAACCCTTTATTGATCGAATCATCCCACTTTTTCTCTTATTAAGCCTATTTGACCTGTGTCTAGATCCTTAGAAATCCTGTTTATGCACTGCATTGGTAAAATTACAGTTTTACCAATTGTGAATTATTTCATACTCAAATTTGTAATTATCTGATTTAGGCTCTCATTTAGGTTTTGTAGGAGCTTTTGTACACTTATTTAGGTCAGAATGTGTTAGTTAGGGTTCATGATGAGGTTTTCATCAGGAGCCACATGGCAGTGGTGGCAAGGTTGTGGGTGAAGCACGCGGAGCATGACCCAAAAATATCTGTGTTGAGGGAAGGGGAGCAAGAGATGAGCTCCTTCATCGACAAGCCCCTTTGTTGCTACATAAGGTGTGGATGTAGGGGAGAAGGGTGCAACAAGGTGGTGGTTGTGGGGGAGGAAGCATAGAGGAGGTAGTTGTTGGTGCTAAAGCACCACGATCATTTGTTTTGATGATAACAAAACACGTGTTATTTAACATTTGCAATTTGAGTCCTAGATTTCAGGTCAATTGCAAATGTGGACGTGTTTAGACGGAGTTCGAGCTCGCATCCAGGACGGATTGGAGGAGCTTGACGGAAAACAGAGGAGGTTCGCGTGGAGCGAAAGATTGAAGATGGAAGGAAATGAAGAATAGGATAGATTTCCTTCTTTTGTACTTGTTGTATTTTTCGTTTCTTTTGTTGTTATTTATTTCCTTAGATATTTCATGTTAAAGAGCCTCAAAGAACCCTAACAGTAGTCCTAGGAACACCGGCACAACCCTAGGATACTTAGGTTTTCTGTAGAATACTTAGAAAACCAATATAGGGTTCAAACAGCACTTCCAGACGTCTAATTCCCAAATCAGACGTCTGATAAAGTATTTTAAGACGTCTGACTGTTGTTTTAGACGTCTGATATCTGTTAGGCTGGGATAGCTAGTTCTGTCTGATGAAATCAGACGTCCAGATATTATACCAGACGTCTTAGGAGACGTCTGATGGACTTGCCAGACGTCCAGATAGTGGACCGTTGGCTAGCTTAGCAGCCACTCAAGATTATGACTGTTAGAGCCTTATCAGACGTCCTTAGGCCTTTCCAGACGTCTGATAAATGACCGTTTTGCCTCGGCTGACCCAAAATCTCTTCTCAGAGATTTTCTAGCCGTTGCAACGTTTGGAAATCAATTCCCACAGTAAAAGTAGGTTTCCATACGTCCAGACTTAGTGCCAGACATCCTGTATGTCGTCTGATGGACTTGCACAAAAATCCTGTTTAGATCTGATTCAAGTCAGGAGGAAACCCGCATAGAATAAGACGTCTGACCTTGGAATCAGACGTCTTAAAGTGGCCCTCCAAACGTCTGATGCAAGAGTTAGACGTCCGATCACCCTGTTAAGTGTAATCATTGTCCTGATTTCGGCCTGATTCAATTGGGCTTTGTTCCCAACGGCTATAGAACCTTTCCTAAGCCTTCCAAAGCCTTCCTAAGGCCTCTATAAATAGAGGGGAGCCTTTACACACCTAGACACACCTAGAGACACAAGATACACACCAAGAGACACCTTGTAATACACTCTCACACTCTTGTGTCCAAGAAGCTCTTGCTCTCTAAGCTAAAGTTCTACATCTTGAGAGCATCAAACCGTTGCGCACCCGCTCTCCCGCCGTTGTCTACGAGAGCGAAGTTGCGCCATCGCGTGGCTCACGCATCCGCGTCCTCGACGCACTCCTTGCAAAGGGGAGTTTCCTTATTCCTATAGAAGCTAGGTTTATAATTACTTTGTTGGCTCTATAGGACTTGTTGTTTCTTTTATCTTTGTTATTTTGTTGGGTATTCACTTTACGAATTCCCGTCTCCTTCGCGAGACAAAATCCTTCTCGTGGAGAGAAGGGGTTGAGGAACGCTACCCTCGTACTTGTAGCGTGGTTGTACTGAGGTTGAATCACCCTCGTTTTAAGTAATTCAGTTTAGTGGATTTTGATCAACTAGGTTGATCGGAAAATCCTAACTCGAGAGGGTTAGGTGGTGGTTTTCACCCGATTTGGGTTTCCACCTAAAAATTCCTGTGTACTTGTGTGTTTGTTCATTTTGTGAGATTATTTATATTTCAATTCCGCATTTTTTACGTTACGCTAATCTCACCCCCTACAAGTAGGAAATTTCAGTAGTGGCTACTGGGAGGAGTGTAGAGTAGGTCGTGACTATGCAGAAGAGGAGTTGTAAGAATAGGAAGATGAGTTTTTTTTTCTTCTTTTTTTTAAAGGTAACTTTGACATATGATTACATTGCAATCATGGTTAATACATTATATCGTTAAATATTAATGAAAGGGCATATGTGATAAATGGTGTAAGTTTGTAGGGGTATAAATGTATATTTAAAGTTTTTAAGGCTATAGATGTAATTAACTATAATTATAGGACATGGATATAAATATCCTTTTCTTTTACCTTTTTGCACATTTGAACATGGAAACAACTTAGAGCAAAAAGGAAAAGGCATGAAAAGCAAGGCAAAAGTCACGTAAGTGGTATTGAGCGTGACTGATATAATTCACAAAAATGTATACCCATACAACCGATGTTAATGGGTTGGATATTGGCCTGGTTATTACGTGGCCTGACCTAATCTGATCTTAATTAGGTCATGAGTTCACATAATCCATGTCCGATTATGTGAAACCAAATCATAGATATCCAATGGATACCTAATTAATCAATTTAGTTAAAATATAATAGTTAAAAACATAAAGTTTAACTCAAAAATGGTAAAAAGTGCAATTGCACAGGATTGTGGTCATTTGGTTGAGCTTGCAATGACCTGAAATCATTCCCTCAAGCTTGAGTATAATGATCTGGGCCTAAACTCAAGTCAAATAAGAAAAATTAGCTTTAACAACTTCTTGGTATAAGCATAACAACCACGCAAATGTTTAAGTTCAAATTGTTAAGTAGTAATTTTCAATTCTTACATTCAGAAAAGTTTCCTACATATGTATTTATTAATTGCTTATGTATGTGCATTTCCTTTACTTGGTGATGTTGTGAATCAATACCTTGTGTTCTTTCAACTAGATTAAAAGTTTCATTAGATTGTGGCATTAGAAGTTTAATGACACAAATTTTTTTTGGGGTTTGTACTATTGATGATTCAATAAAACATTTACCTCTATTCTACACCTTTTATAAAAAAAAATTTCCTTCGTTTTGTTTTAGATTGTATCAACCATAATATTTTTACAAGGAACCTAGGAAAATCTTTGCATTGAAGAACCATTACAATGTCTTACAAGAGAACAAGTTAAGCATGGCATGCAAACAAAGTTGCAAATCACAACAGCAACCAAAAAAACCATATCATTGGAGCAAGACTGAAGCTAGAGGAACGTAATATCAAAACCAATAGGAGCAAAAACACAATGATGACCAAAGAGTTCATTTTCAAAATTTTCAAAATGATTTCCATGAGATAAACCACCAAAGCAGGAACAAAATTGATCAAACCACAGGAATTGCAAAACATTCAAATCTATGATGCAAGCCACATGCAGAGGACCAACCACATTCATTTGATTGCTTATGGGAATCCTTCATGGCTGTAGTAGCATTGGTGAGAGAAGAGTCATGTTTCGTGACGCGAGTATGGTTTCACTGTTAGAATAATAATGCGAATCGACATATATTATTATTACGAAATTATATGTCATATACATACATACATTTAGATATTACATTTACGGTTATTAAAGTAGTCTAATTACGTAAATTGACAATTTTCATATGGTTATGATATGATATTTAATACATAGAAACCTTAAGGCCTTGTCTGGCAGAAGGTTCTGACGTGGGTAAGGGCACTATCCAAGGTTCAATCTATTGTAACATTTGGAAATGGCATAGGTTGGCGGTGGAATCGAGAGAGGAAATCATTAACTACCAATCATTAACATCATATCAAAAAAAATTCACTCACATAAAAAAATTATTAAATAAATACCCATTAACATCACATCACTTTATCAATTGTTTTATCCTACTATTTATTTTTATATCCCAACCAAATACCTTACAAGTTATCCTTACAATACTTTATTCTGATATAACCATTATCCTCCTACCAAATGCAACCAAAGGGAAATGTAATTCTGTGATTGGTGTGTTATTTTATATTTTGCGGGTATGGGTCTTGGAGGGGTGTGAGCGAAATGGCTATTTGATTTTCTACATTCCATCGCAAAAATATATAAAAGACCTGTTAAGACCCATATTGTTTGAGCCTTTTAAGACGTCTGGACTGTGGGTCAGACGTTTGGACACCTTCCTAGACGTCTGGAAATCGAAAATTTTGAGTATGAGCTCGCGTCTGCGTGCGTGCTGCGCGCAGACAGTACACTCTTCTCGTTTTCCTTCTTCTCTCTCCTTCCGCCTCGACGAAACCCTAAACCCACACCCTTATATAAAGCCCCCCTCCTCTCCCTCGTTCCACCCCACTTCCCAGCCACCTTCCTCCTTCCCTCCAACGAGAGCAGTAGAGTGAGTGAGAGCGCGGGAGCAGTGTGAGAGGGAGAGGAGTTTAACTTGCGAGCTCGCGTGGGAGCTCGCCGGTGAGCTCACGGCCGGAGCAGCGTGTGCGCAAGGCGGAGGAGTGCATCGGAGAGGTCCTCCCCAACACTGCTGCAGCCAGAGCAGTTGGCGAGAGGGCGCGGCACGGCCACGCGCGACGCGTGAGGGTGGAAGCAGGTTCTGGTTTTGGGTTTTTCCTAGAATCAGACATCTGGAGGAGGTTCCAGATGACTGAGGAGTAGACTTCGCGAATATATATCTTCTTTGCGGATACGGCCATGCAAGCCGCTCCGCTAAGGCATTGTTGCATGCCTTTTTTAGGAGATTTGGTGGATTTCTTGCAAGCTTCGCTTCGGGAAGGCGCAGGACAGACCCTCCCACGCATTTCGGACGTCTGGGCGACATACCAGATGACGGGAAGCGCTTCCAGACGTCCGGAGAGGTGGTCGAACGTCTGGAACTGGGTCCAGACGGTTTAGCGGAGTTCCTGGACATCTGAGGAGTGGCGCAGTACTTGAGGCATGGCACTGGACACTTTTAAGACATTTGGAAGTTGTTCCAGACGTCTGATTTGAGTTAGAAGCACTGTTTTTGACCCATTTAGGGTCCTTTTGAGGTCCGTTTTCCGCAATTAAGATACCGATGTTTCCCGTATAAATTCCCCTACTCGTTGGAATACTTTCTATATTGTTTTGAGTATTCTCTTGTGATTGATTCTTGTGATAGGACTTGTTTCCATTGCGGGTTTGGGACTTGCTGACGCACGTGAACTTGCTGTTTAAGGCTCCACTACTCCTGGGTTTACTGGTAGAGTGTCTTCCCTTTAATTTAATTAAAACCTAAATGCATGTGTGGAATGGATGATTAGAACCTAGGATATGACATGAATCATAGGGCGAGAAACACTTGAAATGTCTGGAATGGATGATTGATTTGCAGTCTTGAATGAGTAGTTAGAATAATAACAATTGCCTGTAAATAAATAACAGCTACCTGTGAAATGTAAAGTACTTGTACTAGCAAACTGTTGCATGTAAATTCTTGTTGTATACGTTAAATGATATAACACGAGCTGCATGTATATAAATTGAGAATGGTAATATGAATGATGGAAATACGAGCTACCTGTGTATAACCCGTATATGGAAATGTGAACGATAGAAATACAAATTGCATATGTATAACATGAGAATGGAAATAGAAATGATGAAACCTGGTATGGCATGGCCTGAGGAATATGAGCATGAACCCCACGGGGGAATAGGAGTTGAGCTCTTGGAAATATATGGAATGGATATGGAAATGCGATGGGAAATGTGCTACCTCTTGAGTTCATGGTACCAAGGGGAGAGCATGTTACCTTTTAGTGTAGAGGGATGCTTTCCACCTTTGGGTTGAGACCCGGGGTGGGTTTGACTACTTTGCATTGACTTTGTGGCCCTTGTGTACATTGTACCAGGGAGAGCTACTAGTGTAGGGAGAGAGCTAGCCACCTCATAGAGCCCGGGGTTCAGTTATCCGCCCTACACCGACTTATTAGGTCCACTGGGCAAACCAGGGTAGTCAGGCAAGGGTGCGCGGAATGTGGAGGGGCGAGACCCATGTTTGGTTACTGAGAGGGGCTAGACCCTTGTTACTAAGAGGGCTAGGCCCTATACTAGTTTTGTGCTGTGCTTTGGGTGCACCTGTTAACGGAAACGACTGACTGCGTGCCAGTGCGGAGTAGCTACCCGTGCGCTTATCGTGTGTGCCGTAGTCACCATTACATCTGTCCGTGACCTTGGGGTGGTTGACTGGGTGTAGGATCACCACGGGGGACTCCCCTGGCCAGGAGAGCACCACGTGCGCCTTCTACTCTTCAGAAAAGATTGTAATCAAGATAGTTTCCACGAGGAACATTCGAGATCAAGAAAGAGATATGATAAATAAACCAATGAGAACAAAGGGAATAACTTGTGAAATAATGAAAATTGTAAAATAACAGCTACCTGTCTACTTTTACTGCTTTAGTTAGTTGGTTGCCACTCTACTCAGCGTTCGCTGATTTTGTGTACTCACAATCCTTTTCAGGTCCAGGTGTTGAGCAGCCAGAGTCCACGGCTATAGAAGGTGCTGGGCCCAGTAGAGCCCAGTAGTTATAGCTTCTTGTTGTACTTCTTTTTGTTGTAGTGAGTAGACTCTTGTACCCTTATATTCTGTACTCTTTTATTCTGTACTTTATATTCTTGTACCTGGTTATTTTTCTATTGTTGTAGTGGTGTGTACTGTAGTAGTTTTACTTCTTACTGTTGGACTTTTGTTACTGTTAGTTGCTTAGCATAGTGAATGTGGTTTACTTTTCTACTTTTTGGTTACTTTCTCGTTGGACGACTGGGTCTTGGGATCAGTCGAGTCGATCCGGTCTCGTGTCCTGTAGGGATTCGGGAACCGGGTCGTAACAAGACCCATGACAGAATCCAAGGGGTACGCAAATTAACAACAGTCTCCCATTCAGTTTTCTTCTGCTCTTGCTCTTTGAACCCTTTGGAAGCACCATCACCTCTGTCTTGTGTTAGAGAAGCAAATCCAATGGCTTTAAAGGATCTCCATGAACTCCTCAAGTTTTCCGCTGCGATGGATTTAGGTATCATTCCATCATTTCCCTTTTCTGTTTTTACTTTGGTTGATAATATGATGATTAGATCGTTCTTGGGATTATAGAGAAAATCATTTGATTTTAATTTTTATTCGAAAATAATTCCATCATTCACGAGATGGGTAAGGAAGGGCATACATGAGAAGGATATCTTTGGAAGAATAGTTAGGGTGTAGGTGAATGGAGGAATAGGTTTCGAAGATTGTTGCACCATCACGGGAGGGATGTGGGAAGAGAGAGAGAGAACAAGGGCATCTTAGGGAAATCGAGATCATGGGAGGGACGTGAGGAAGAGAGGGAGAATGAGGGTTAGAAGACGGGTTGCACTAACCCTTGTGAGAATCAATGTTAGGATAATACCGGATAAGGATCTCAAAAGGGGTTGGGTTACCCCTAAAGGGTGGATAACTTTTTGTAAAGTATAGATGAATATAACAACTTTAGGTATATAAATATAATATTTGGACTAAAATATAAGAATTATTACAAATAATTCTCTATTTTCTAACAATTATCTTTTTGTTTATTTTTAATAGGCATTTTGAGGATATTACTATTGTTAGAATTTTAACATTAGTTTTACACTACTTTTTAGGTTTACACTACTTTTTGGACATGCATCCGATGCTTGCATTTTCAAACTTGTTGAAATTTCTAGAAATCAATGCCTTAAGGTTCTGTTTGATAAAAAGATAACTTATGTGTTATTCCTCGGTCAAAAAAATATTAAAGAAATGTCAAATGGATAAAATTTAAAGTTAAAAAATATAATTTATCTCATTTTATCGATCAATATCAATATCAAACTATTCAATCACATCACATCAATATCAATATATATTAAAATATATATATTTTAATATAATATATCTATTAAAATATATTATATTAAAAAATTACCTTTCAATATTACATCATCGTATTAATATTTTTTCTGATCGATTATTTACCCTCAAATAAATATTATATTATATTTATTTTTATAATATTTTATATCAAACTAACTTTTATCCCCTTGGTAAGTGTCGAAGAGGTTTTGAAGGTTAAAAAAAAAAAAGAAATCATGGGAAAGTGGACATCTTCTTACGTTCTTCTCTTTTTTGTGCCAAGAACTAACCCACGTCTGCCCCTCAAATTTCATTTCCCGTCAACGAGAGCAACAACAACCCTCCCCAGTCACCGTCGTCTCTCTCCCCACACCCCAATCGCGCCACCGTCAGGGATTCGCTCACTCCTCCCCCTTCCCTTCCAAAAACCCCATCAACCCGCCACGCAGTCGCTCCCTCCCGTTGCCTCTAGTTCGCGAGCTCCGGATGTCCTCTCCGCCTCTGCTCCCTCCCGGCGGGGGGCCCTCGCGGCAGCCGCAGGTACTCCCCTCCGTCCACACACCTCTCGGATCACCTCCCCTTTCCTTGATCGGATCCCCACCTTGATGCCTCTTGCTCTATCTCGCAACGATCCGGATCGATCAGGTGTCGCTGAGGGGTGCGAGCGAGAGGGAGATGTCGAGGTACGCCCTCCTCCAGAAGCTCTCCCGGGAGAGGGAGATCAGGAACCACGCCCGCCGCGCCTCGGCCGCGGCGCTGTTCATTCAGGTGCTTCCCTCGTCTTCTCGCTGTGATTCGCGATCGGTTCTGCCATTTGGATCACGTCTCATTCCCGAAATCTGGTTTCATGAACCGAATTGGGACTGCTTGGAATGTTCCACTTCAATCGTCTTGTGGTCGATTGGTTCGCTTTTCCTCGCATGGGTTAGAAAAGAATCACGAATTGCGTTCTAATTGGATGAGAAGTTATCCAGGGTAACTGCAATTTTACATGAATTTCTATATACTTAAAACTAGAAGTTGTGCATTTTAAGGAGCCAAGTACAACAGTTCTTGAAGGATGTGCATCACGGAAATATTTAAACACCAATATTTTGTTTGACAGGGGGAAAAGTTTTGACACAAACATGGTGTTAGATTAACAAGTGGTGAACTCACTATCCTCACAGGCACCAAACCTTCGTGGCATAGTTGCTGAAGCAGAGAAAAGCCCTGTCTACTAGATAAAGTCACCCTCATATTTCATGCCCTGCATGGCATACGTACAAAGTTCTTTAGAAGATGATGGATCCCTTAGAGATGAAGAATTTCATGAGAATAATTGGACAGAATTACAAAGGGAGGGCAAGTGGGGTTGGCAATGGTTAGATTGGGCGGCTTGTGGGGGGTGGGGGTTCTCTGTCTTGGTCTCTTACATTGGTGTTTATTTTTGTTTTTTGCTTTCATCCAGGTGTCCTAGTTTGAACAAGATTCTTCTCAGGGAATCAGTTGTCAACATTAATTCCTGTTTAGTCAAGTGGTAGCAAAGAGATTGTTGAACTAATTATTCCTAAATTATTCGCTGCAATCAGGAGCCTGGTTCAAAATCCTAATTTCCTAGATCAACTCCCATCACAACAAGCTCTTCACCAGTTAGGACTTACCTCTGACTGCTGGCATCATTTGGTGCCTACCACTTTGGACACATGCCATGTGTGGTACATAGAACATGAGACTAATATATAGGGCTATGCATACATATATGTAATTGTTAGGATTTACGTAAGTAGGAGCATGGAGGCTCCTTGGCGTGGTACAGGATAGTCACACGTGGACTGTGTGGCATGCAAACCAAGGGAGGCAGCCAGGTGGTCAGTGGCCTTGTGTTGTTGGCGTAGGAGGCCGTGGGCCTTGATGGTGGCCGCTGGTGATGTTGTTGGAAGAATAGAGAGAGGGGGTGGAGTAGTAGACTATGAAATATTATTAATGACTCAAAGGAAATACAATGGAAGACTCTTTATATAGAGAGAACATATCCCAACATTTAGAAATAAAAGATCTTATCACTAAATAAATCCCAAACATTGTTTCCTAAAACTCATTTATTAAAAATAGCAAACTTAACAATTAAGCAAAAGATTTAAGTTAGTCCCTTGGACCACAATACTGCTGGCCCTAAGGGCCCTATACTGCTGCCATGTGGCTTGGATGGCTGCCACGTGGTCCCATCTTTATTCCCAACAGTAAGGTTTTGAATGTTGATTTCAGTGCCATTTTAACAATTCAGAATATGTGCAACTTGGAGCATGTCAAGGAAATTTTAAAATTTCTATGCACAATTTCTATGATTACACCTAAAGAAATAGGCATTTAAATGCATGCCCAAGGTAAGCACTCAAGTTTCAATTTTATCCATTCATCCCTGACAGAGGTCTATAATCATCCAAAGAATTCTATTGATTGCAAATAAGTGGATTACGTGCGTGTATCAATTGATATATTTAGAATCACATTCACCCTTCAAAATTAAGTAATTCTTGTATAAAACCTTTTCAAGTTCCAAATTAAAGCATTGGAAATGCCCTCCACAAATGAAAAAAACTTACAGTTGGTTTTATCAACAAATCAAACAGCAGAAAGAATACCTCCCACATAACGTAACTGGCATCCCTGCATCTTTACTTGAGTCCCCCTCCCATGATGAGAGCAAACAAAAAAAGAAGAAGAAAAAGTCTGGGTGTCAAACTAGTCAAGAATCCATACAGAGTAATCATCTTTCGAGAACTCGAAGCTTTTTTGCGAGCTGAAGTAACTTAACATTGTATAGAACTATGAGACCATTTCTGGTATGACCACGCATACACCTTTGAGAAGTTGGAAGCTCCCTAGGAACACATCTTTCCTCATTGTTTAACGATTCACATGCACCTGGCTCCGCAAGTAACTCCCTTTCTCCATTCGTTTGAACACCAACCTTCATATCAATGTCTCGTTTAAATGCTTCTAGTGAAAGACTTGCAATGTACCTTTAACAATAGGTTGGCGAGCCTTAGACTGGTACAAGTACTAGAGCAATGGCAACCTTAGAAAAGAATCTCTATCTAATTGCGTCAACTTGCCTCTCAATCCTCTTAGGCACAAAGAAAACTGACGAGTAGAAAAGTGATATAGCAGAAAGTACCGACTCTGAAAAAACCAATCTTCCCCCTTCGAATAATAACCTTAATCTCCAATGTCCAAGCCTCCCTCCAAGCACTCCACCACAGACTTCCAGTCTCTAAAAGGAAGGTTGCTTTGCAAGGAAAAGCAAACCCAAATAACCAGTTGACATCAAAAGATCACCCACGCAATGCTCAATCTCCAACTGTCTTACACCAAATGGAATAAAAGCTGATCTAGCATGAATCGTGATAAGCTTTTAACCCATAAATTACCTAACAACTTGACAAGCATGGCAAAGTTTCTGGCCTCTGTGGATCCTTCCTACTCCACTAAACTAGTACCTTCCGCAAACTGCAAAAGAGGAATTAAAGCAGGCTCGCTTGCTGATGATTAACACCAGAAAACTACCCTGTGGCAAGCATTAGAAGCACCAATCTCTAAGACACCTTTTGCATAAACAAGCAAGGGAGGGAACAACCAACAAAAGGGTACATCTACCTAACTCACATTATTGTTGTATCAACCTTCCTATGGGTCTTTAAAAAAGAAAATCAACCTCCCTATGGGCCTTTCATTAACCAAAATGGAGAAAGAAGTCGTGGTAATGTGCCTCTTCATCCATGCAAATGATAAATCATGAAGATTTATTTGTCTTAATGATTCCACAAACAGGATCAAGACATAGACTCATAAGCCTTAGAAACGTCAGCCTTCCACATGATACCTTTCCAATTTGATCTCTGCCATGCCTCCACAATCTTAGAAGCCACCACAAGGAGTCGTGCAGCAATCTGCCTCCAATAAGCACTGCTTGAAGCAGTCCAATTAGACTTGGTAACACCTCCCTCAACTTGTTGGTCAATACCTTTGTCACAATGAAATAATCTACATAAGGTAATATAATCTGACCTTAGCCGTCCATTCATTCTACAGCCTCTCTCTTTTGCAATAGAAATAGAATTGGAGTTGCTTAACTACATGCAATATTTACCCTATAATGGTTTATAATAAAGTGAAAAGTGCATACTGGTATGTCATAAACAACTTAACAAATAAAAGTAAAGTAGAAAAAAATAGTAGCATACATTGTTCATAATGATGCTAATGGAACCAAAGTGGAGGTTCAATCAAAAGTTGATTCAGGTTTAACCATCAGATCAACTTATTTAGAGCATATGCTGATGCCACCAAACCATTAAATCAGAGTGAGCCGATCCAGCAGTTAGAGTTTGGTTGAATTGGAATGTCTTATGTGGTTGCATGCTCTCGCATGTGCTTGTGAAACCAAGGTATTAAGGAGGTCCTTATTACTGCAGAACTACAATAACCATTTTAAACTGAGGTAAGACATTATGCTGTGCTCCCTGTGCCTGATGGCCGTAACTTTGTGATTGCTACTGTTGCTTGATGATTATGAGGCTGTGGATAACATTTAGATTATGTTCTTGAGAATGAAGGTGTTACCGTATTCTTTTGACATTGGAAGGGATGGCTGATTTGGGTTTAACCTCTTACAATTATCTCTAGCTTATTCTTTTAGTGTTAATTTTCAGTGTTTAAAGTGTGCTACCAAGATCTCCAAATTATAACGTACATGTTAATTCTTGTCACATGAATGAAAGTAGGAAAAAGGAAAGGGGAAAATCAAGGCTCTAAAAAATTGAATGAATACTTGGAATCATATAGAGAGTCCAATGTTTTAGCCCACAAAATCTTGATGATTATCAAATCTTTAGAATGAGAATTGGCATTTCCAGATATAGTATTTAGAAATGCGTCGATGACATTGAATTTATATTTACTATATTTAATCTGCCGTTAAATCTTATCACTAAGTTTTGGTTTGTCTACATTAAGTTTAATTTGCAATTAGGACTGCAACATCTTGTCAAATATTGCATGTTTTGAGAAATGTTGCATATTCCAGTTTATTGAAATTTTTTTTGAAAGGAGGAAGGGTGGTTATCCGGCTGATGACCACCCAAAGAATATATTAATCAAGGGCCAAGAAATCTAGATTTATTGCAAATTGATTAAGATATCACTGTTCCAACATTTTTCTATCAAGTAATTATGTATTTTTAATAATTAAGTTATCATTTTCTGCTGGTAAAAGTGGCTTAAGTTTCACAAATTATATTTTTGAAAGTAATTGGCACATTTCATTTGTAAATGGTATCAGTTTACCGCTGTGAACAATACTCCAAAATTTACTACAGTGATCCATATTTAACTTATTGAAGGTAAGCTAACATCTGAAAGACAGGTCAAATACATGAGTGGTGCCATTCTAATTGTGATATTGTTTGATAACAATATGCAATACAGGACTTCTACTCGAAAAGTTGCATGAAACCAATTCTTGTTATCTCTGTGCTCAGGCTTACTCATACCTGTACATTACAGTACAAGTCATTTGTGCTTAGATTGTTTACTACTTCTACCACCACCGCCACCACCACTAACACCACCACCACCACTTACTCCTACTACTGTTATTAATATTTTGAGAAGGCTAATATTTGAGTCATGGCCAGTGGATGGATGGCCAACTTCTCAATTAATAGATGTTTAATCAGGTTATTATCATTACTTTCTCTGGAAGATTGCCTGTCAGAAAAAGATCTTTCAAATATAACCACTTCATTATTTGCATTTTGTAGGTGATAGTTTTTACTTTTCATTTCTCAAATTTCTATCTAAATCTGCCTTCAGATGTGTTTATGTTTTACCTTCTTTCTTTTGTTTTTGTTGTGGCTTCTAGTTTTGTAATTCTAATATTTTTAGTGTCTACATCTATACAAGAAGCTTACTAGTTCTTCCTTTTCAGCGAGTTTGGAGGCGATGCTGCTTAATAAGGCTTGTTGCTGAGCAATATCAACAGGAATGGGAAAATAGTCTCAGTCATCATAATTTTACAATGAATACCAGATGGATTTGTAACAATCTATTGAGACCCTTCTTATTTTTCACTTTTCGTGCCACAAGATTGCGTCAGAAGCTGAAATCCAGGGATATAAAATGCATCGGACTTTGTTTTGAAAGTCTTTTACAAAGCATAAATTCTCCAGGTTTATATATTTGTCTTTTTGTGATTCATTCTTTCTTACATTTAGTGTGCGCGCATGCATGCCTGTGCATGGATGCATGCATGGGCATGTTCATACATGTGCATGTGTGCACATGCATTGCTTTGTACGGTGAAAAATACACTTCTGCAATATCCTAAAATAGCAGGATCTCTCCTTCAAGGGAGATAGAAAGTGAAAGAAATTTGTTTGAAAAACACATTTGAAACTGGTAATTACAATTTTTGATTTGAGTCCATTTCAGATCAATCCATCAAAACATCCAATTTCTGGTGTGTTGCACTTGTGAGGGATTAATTTAAGATCACATACCTTTCCAAAAAAAAAGGATTGCATAAGTTAGCTTCTGTTGGAGTGGTTCCTGCTTTCAACTCTGATGAGAAGATATTATATAGATGGGGTCTTTTCCAGGCATAATGATCAAGTTGAAACCATTGAGGAGTTTATGTTACTACAGAGCTTTGAAATCCACATAATGAGAGAGCAAGAGAAAACCTCATCCTTAGCATCCATTGGTGGTTGTGTCTGTTTGTAAGAGAAGATGTGACAATCCTTTTGATCGGTACTTTTTGGGTTGCTTGGGTTTAAAGTACTGGATTTGGTTACTGAGTGATTATTTTGTATGTGTACTTCACTTGGAAATGGGAATGTATGGTGATGTATTGTGGATGAATTCAAGACATTTTTCGTCCCGCTAACACAATGGTCATTCAGTTCATTTCTTTAAATAAGCATTTCTTTCTTTGAACACATCCCATACTTTCTTCCACATTCATTTGGTTGTCTTTTGTTTAAGTTGCTCAAAGCACAGCCTGAATTTATCAATGCATGTACTTCTTTCATGTGCTATGCATGTTGCTTTAACTAGAAAAACATGTCTTTTGACTGGGATACTAACTTCTGTTTTGCTTGTTTATACAAAAGAGTTACCATCTCTCTCTCTCTCTCTATGGGTGTGTGCGTGTATGCGTGCGTGTGTGTTTATTATAATTTTAACCCTGATTCGTGTCAATTGTTTTTATCACCATTTTACTCTTAAATTACCAAGTGCCTATAAAGAAATGCATAATGGGGTGAAATTTATTTGTGTTGAATGTCAGAGACATATTTCTTGGGCACTAAAGTAAGGAGCACTTTCAAATGCTCAATCTGAATGAAGGCCAAATTTCTTTTTGTGTGCTCTTAAGTATGTTGTACTTGACATCTTACTCGAAATTTTGCATTTTAAAATTGATAATTAACATAACACACAGAGAAACACAACTGTTTTAAGTAGAAGTTCATGCATGGATGTCATTGTAAAGCTGGATGACTTCTGACCTCATGTAGCCATCCTTCTACTTTAAAAAAAGCAGCAATTCATGTCTGGATGCTTCAACTGTTTATAATTGGGAATGAGAGTAACTTTGGATGAAATTTACGTACAACTAATGACATTCGCTGACTCATTTATACCATTGCAGTGACCACAGAATTTCACTAAAAATGCCATTTTCCTCTCTTGAGTCACTAGGTTATTCTCTTGGAAAATTTTGTACTTGGTTAGATGGTTGAAATGCTAGCGCTTTGGGGATGCCCTACAGTTTCTATCTTTCAAGTACTAGGGTGGTTGTTTTACTTTGTTCCATGATCTTTTGTTACTGGTGCTGCAAACCTACGCTAAATATTGATGAGTACATTATAGTTAGCTGCTGGAGGTGGAAATGTACAAATACAATAACAGGACTGAATATCCATCTTTTTGCCTTCAATTTTCCGGTTAAAGTAGGCGATGCATATGAAAGAAAAAGCAATGACAAAGTGACTGGCTGGGGGCTTTAAGTTTAATCATTAGAAGTTAAGTCCTAGTTTCTAAGAAGCTACACATGCATTTACTCTGACTGCCAAACTGTAATAGTAATAAACATGCACTTTTTTTAAAGGGGAAAGATGACTACTCAAAAAGGGTGACTACTTGAGATTAGTAATTGTTGGAGATTCTACGAGATCTCCACGTTGGAGATCTCACGTGATCTCCACATTGAGTGGAGAAGAAGAAATCCACTTTTCAACTTATCTCTTTCCTATTTTTATGTTTTTTATTTTGACATTATCCCTTTAAAAAATTTGTTTAGGATTTGATGTGATTTGGTTTGAGATATGTTTTTCTTTATTTAGAAGATTATATTATGTAGGGGTGTATACAATTTGGGTTGAAACTCAACCCAAACCCAACCCATGGTTTGCACGTTGGGATTTTCCTAACCCAGCCAACTTGTTACACTACTGAACTTAAGTGAACCCAACCCATAAAATCTGGTTGGGTCGGCTTGAGCATGTTATTGACCAATCAAAGCTTATGTTTATTTCCTACATGTTTTCTATGTCTTTCATATTTAATAACAAAGAATTTTAACTCATAAACAACTTGTATCTTATAAAAAAGTAAATAAAATAGGTAAAAACAAAAAAAAATCAAACCAAAAATAGAGATATGATATAAAAATAATGAGAAAAGCTAAAAGCATACTTGATAATAAAATTAAAGGAGGGTGTTTGGTGGTGGCGACTAGTGGGGAGGCGATTGTCGAGGGGAGAGGAGGGGGTTTGTGGTGCTAATGGACAAGGGTCGTCCGGTGGTGGTGGCTGATGGTGGGAGGGTTATTGGGGGGAAGAGGGGTGGTGTTGAGGGAGAAGGGGTTGTTCAGTGGTGGTGGCCCTAGTTTTGGGGGGGGGGGGGGGGGGGGGGGGGGGTGCTCTAGTGGTGGTGGAATCTTTGCAAGGAAGAAGAGAGGAGAGGTGGGTTGTCCGGTGATGGTGCTAAGGTCCTAGCGGGGAAGAAGAAAGGATAGGTGGTCGCTTGGTGGTAGTAGCTAGTGGGGGAGGGTCGTCGGGGGGAGAGGGGGGAGGGGAAGGGGAGTGGTGGTGCTGAGGCAAAGGGGCCTTACGGTGAAGAAGAGGGGAGGGGAGGTAGGTTACTTGGAGAGTGTGGGGTGTCACTGATTGCCATTGAGGAGAGGAGAGGGCATCGCTTAGAGCTTGGAGTTGAGGAGAGGAGAGGGTGCCACTTGGAGTTAATGGAGGTGGGAGAGATGAGCGGTTGGTGAGATTGTGAGGGTTGCGATTGGGAATTTGAGAGGAAGAGTGAGGAAATGTTGACGAGATGGAGGTTTTGTTGTAGCTTGGCACCCCTTAAATATTATATACATATAATTATTTATGTATGTATATATTATATTTATTATATACATATAATATATATGTATGAATCAAATTATAAATTGGGTTGTTGTAGGTTGGGTTGGGTTAGTTAAACTTCAAATCCAACCCAACCCGTTTTTATCATGTTGGGAAAATCTCAACCCAACCTAACCCATTATAACTCTCAACCCAACCCAATCGGGTTGGGTTAGGTGTTGTTCAGGTTGAATCCGACCTATGTACACTCCTAGTATTGGGATTTGAAGAAGGATCCCTTGGCTCTATCCCTTTCCATTGCCAGTCTAAGAAGGCCTTGTTGGTCTTCTTCCTCATCACATGGGGCCTCTCCAACGAGCATCATCTTCATTGTGAGGATTGGTGATTCCACGTTAGACCTCTGATTTAGATCGTAGGTTGCTTTCTCGGTTCGGTCCAACGTATTGTGCTTTGTGTTTTGAAGAAGGATTGGTCTTTGTATATAAAGAGACCAATATCCATTGTTTCGTTTTGAGTTTTCTAATAATAAAAGTGTTCCATATTTTAGAGAAACTCCCACAAGAATTTTTCTATGTCATTAAGTAAAATGGAAAGGGATCTTAAGATTATAGAATAAAGTAACCATTCCCACAAATGTTCCTCAAAGATATGATATGAAAGTGCATTTTCATGAGGTTCTTCATACATGACCTAGCCCTGCCAAAAAGAACATACACGTCCCAGCTGTGACAAAAAGAATGCAGTTCTCCTAAAGCCACAAAGTTCATTGCAACCTGAGTTGCAACTTGCAAAGCCTTTTCAGTCTTTTCTTTGAGTGTAATTTCACGACCTTTGAGAATTAGGTTGTTTAAGGTTCCTTCAGAAACTCTCTTTAGGTGAGAAGTTAATCAGTTGAATCCCAACTTTGCCCTGCATTTTATTCGAGAAACTACACAGGAAGAGAGAACTATCCTCATTACGAGGGCTATAACAAAGAGCACACACGAAATTTTTTCTTCTTAAATGGGAATGGGGTGGTTATCCTTGCGATAACCCCCAATCTATTAAAAAGAAGGGTTTTTTACGTGAATGTCACTGAAATCTTTTGAAATTACTTAAATGCCATTCAGTTCACTATATTTATAGATATGCCATTGAAAAAGAAGTGTCATTTTCGTATATGCCATTCCGTTCGCCATAGCCATTAAATTTAATGATTTTGGACTGAAATACAATAAAAAATTATTTTTTAGCCCTCAAAATCTTTTTTGTCGTCAAATTTTATTTTTTTAATTTTCACCTCCTCCCTCTCCCTTTCTCCTCGCCAGTTCACCTCCCTTCCTCCTCACCTCTGACCACCTCCTCCACCCCCACCCTCCAACCTCCAACCACCTCCTCTACCCCCTCTCTAACCACCACCTCCCCTCAACCACCTCTTCTCTTCTCGAACATAACTAGGGGGGTAGAAACTTGCGCCCAACCCTCTTGCGAGAAGAGATAAAATACACGGGGGTCCCTACGTGGGTTGGACAATGCGTGAAAACTATGGGAAGGCCTTTCAGAGTTCAGAGAATTATTCGAAACTATGAGACACTATAAAAGATACATAGAAATTGCAAAATAACTCCTGGATGTTTAGAGTGGTAAATACGAAAACGGTGCTACTTTTTCAATGGTATATCTGTAAATATAGTAAATTGAATGCCATTTAAGTAATTTTAAAAGATTTCAGTGACATTCACGTAAGAAATCCTAAAAAGAAGTGCTTGGGGAGCACACACAGAATTTGCCCTTGCACTCCATAAATTATCATCTATATGGAGAATCCATATGAAGATATGAAACTTCAAGGGCTCTAGCACCTTGTAACAGGTGTTTTGTCCTTCAGGTGTCTTTAAGGAGGACATAATCAGTCAAAGCTAAATGGTTGTGCTAAAGTTTGTGTGCTCCCCTGCCGGAGCTCCAACTCCCTGTCCTGACCACATGCTAGAGTAGCTTTAAAATTCAAGAAAGCTGCCAGCACCGGTGAGACAGGATTGAGGAAAAATAATATGAGGTCAAGTTCCCTCAACAGGTCCAACAATTCAGATCAGCAACTTCCCACCAAGTTATTAAGGTCTAAAAAGAGCCAAAATCAATGGGCAAGATCTCCCAAGATACCTTCCAAAAAAAAAAAGATCTCCCAAGATAACCCTTGATGACTGATAATATCTCTATCTTGGTAAGGCATGAAGAAGAAGTCCTTGGCAACACTATCTCCACACCTCTCCAAAGGTGGTGCTTCTCACAACTGCCTCCCTAGTCTCCCAGCAACAGTCTCAACCACAGCATGAAACAGAAATCCTGATATCCATAGATTGTTGCATGTCCTATGATATAAACCGTCGACTTTGCTATGAGCATGTTGTCCTTGTCCTTAAAGTGTTTGACTCCTCGGCTGCCTCAAATAAGGTTGATAAACAACATTCTAGTCCAACAATGGGAGCCCTCTAGACTTATACCAGCATTCCTCTGTGTAAAGCCTTGCTTTAGGGAGTTGATTTTCTTCACTACCTTGGATGGTATCAACATGTACGAAGTTGGTAAAGTAGGTGAGATTGACTTTGGCATGATTGCTTTGAGCAAGTCCATGATTGGAGTGCTGTATGAAGCCAGAAAGATGGCCTTTGTAACCTGGAGTGAAGGCATAACCATCTAAAGTTTCAATTGGAGAGATGAGAGACATAAAGTGAGTTAATGATGTTGTCTGATTTCCCTCTGTGGTTGAATCCAGTCTCCAATGCTTCCTCTTAACTAGGAGGGAGAATGAAGGTTTGGTGGATACACCTTTTGTTGACCCACAAATCCAGAGAGCCTTTCCATGTAGTTAGCTCCAAATGAAGGTTCCAATCAAGTGAATCACAAGCCTTTGTTAAGTCAAGTTTCTAGAGAAACTACTTCCTATCCATCCTCTTCCTAAATGTTTAAAAACCACATAGAAAACCACAAAAGAAGCCATCAATTAAACATTTGTCCTTGATGAGAGCTGATCTCATTGAAGGGCAATGCCCCTTGAAACTACTTGCGAGGAATTTGTCAAATTGTTGGCAATAATAAAGTGAATCATACTGGATGGATGATCTGGCAGAAGTCTTCCACCTGCTCAATAGAATTTGTTTTTGGAAATAGAAGCATGTTCAATATTCCCCATTGCAAACTCCCGCATTATCGCCAAGACATGGCAGAAGGCAAGCCTGAAATATCTTCAAAAGAAAAATGGCAATCTGTCATACTCTGACAAAACCTTTGCCCTAGCTGTGTCAATGCATCCTCAATTTCCTCTTTGGTAAATGGATGGGTAAGCCAGTCTTGTTTTGATTCGAAATATGCACAGTTGAAATGAAAAACATTTGAATTGGAGGGAGGGTAAACTATATGGTTCACCTATAGAAGTGAAGTACGAAAGAAATCACACTTCCTCTCAAGTTAGGTCTATGTACCTGTTCACTGTTGCATGGGAGAACTCTGCCTATAAGAGCTTATAAGGTGAGATAGTTTGTTTCTTTTGAGATGGGGACACCGAGGGCATAAGTCACTTGTTTTGTGCCAATTTTTTCGGAAATGGTGTGTATTGAGAGGACGGATTTCTTTGTCGAAAATGTTACAGATGGAAACATGGGTGGTCTTTCTCACCGACATAAAGGGAATAGAATCATGTTTACAAACTGTATAGAAAGGCTCTGGTGAAGATATCAACTGACTGATTTCCTGTAGCTTAAAGTTGAGTAGAATTTGGCCTTGAAAAACTTCATCTCTAATAAAGTGAAAATCAATCTTTATGTGGTTTGCACATTTATAGTAGGCATGATTATTTGAAAGAAAGATGGTGGCTTTGTGGTCATAAAAAATAGGAGTAAGCTTTTCCATCTACACATTAATGTTTGAGGTAGGGATTTGCCTATAAATGCTTATAAGCAGTATGAGTACAGGCCATCACTCTGTATTCTTACCCTGTGCTAGTTATGGAGACAACATTGAGCTTTATGCTTCTCAAAGTAACTAATTTTCTACCAACAAAGTCATATAATCCAATGGACCTTTTTATCTGCATGAGCACTGGCATGTTTTGCATCCGCAAACTGTGAATTTTAGGATGCTTACTATTGTGAAAAACGAGTTCCTTTCATGCTTATGTTAATATTGGGCATGCGGCTTTTGCAGCTTTTGGGTACACCGCTGTGGCCTATCCATGAACTAACTAATATGACTAACAGAAAAGGACGAGCTATTGTCAAGTAAGGAAGTTTTTCCATCAAGGCTTTGTAGTGTCTATCATCAGGGTAAGCAGCAGTTATAGGGTTGACAAAAGAAAGCTTTGGAGTGATTGCTACATAGATAAGCTAACAGCTTGATATCTTGCCTTATGAAGAAATCGAAAGCATAATCCTGTTGAGAGAAAATGGCACCATTAAATGTATAGAGAATTTTAATGCCAATAAAATAATTAAGACTTCTGACTGATCCTTTTCCAAAAAAAAGGACTGTTTACTGATTGAAGGAACTTCTTAGTATGTGCCAAAAAAAAAGGGTCACAAAACCAGAATCTCTACATAGAAAATTTTTTCTTATGTGTTGAAAATCTAGATACCATAATTTTGAATAGAACTGAATTTTGTACACATAGATGGGCTTTACTTAAGACTATAGATAGCTTTCCATAATCAATCATGCTCCTAGACGCTGATTATGACACTGTTTCCATGATTTTTGAAATGTGCATTTTGGAGGTAGGCCATGAAAATGCTTTGATTTGATCAAAATGGTTACAATTACATTTTTCATTTTGCAAAAAATGGTTTTATTTACATTCAGATCATAGAATTATGCTATCAAAACTGGATAAACACCCAAACAAACACAAACTCGTGTTACATATGAGCTGAAGCTGCTAAAATAAGTAGCAATCACAAATACAGCCTGAAATATCTTCTAACAAACTAACATCTAGCAAGCTTCGTAGGGTACCAGAGATCCATAGTTTGAATGCCCAATTACAATGGTTACAACACGATATGAAATAAATAGAATTTGGTTCATATTTTAATGCAGGAGATATGATAAGAAATATGAATGAAGTGCTGCATCCATGTCTATGCTGCAAGCACCAACATAGCTACCAGTTGGTTGATACCACTGGCCCACTGGTGATTCCTGTTGTGGCATTATATTGTTTGAATATAATCTCAATAATCGTTCCATGACATCTACAGATACTTAGATATGGCAAGAAAGCAAATATCTATACTTGTGAGCACTTGCACCATTCAATATTCCAAGATAGGGATATCTACTATATGTATAGGGTGTGTCTTGGATCTTATGTGATTGTCGTGTGGAGCTTCTTGCTTTTGAAGCTTGGAAAGATAATAGTGATCTTGACAATTGGGGAGCTTGAGGGTGGGGTTTCTTACTGCTGCATTGGTGATGATGGAAAATAATCTTGGAAGATAACAATATCCAGATGCACAGATCGACTAGGAGCACTAGCAAGGCTTCATTCCTAGCGGCACTGCATGAAGAATAAGATGGATAAGAAAGATAACTCTGGTATGGTGGTGGTGATGATGCAAATAATTGTAAGACTCCATAAGAGAATCGCTCATCATCTTGTGAAAGTGAGTTGTAATAGGAAGTGGTGTTGTAAAGGAGTGTGAAATCCATTAAAGAATTGCTCATCATCTTGTGAAAGTGACTTATGACGAGATCCCATACTGTAGTCAGATCCCAAGTCAAATATTTGGTCATCAATGGTCATTGAACCAATGGATTTGCTCAAGTCTTCCACATAACTACAAGAATATTCATGTCTCCCATAACCCATTAGTGCTACACTGGGTTTATGCTTTCTAGGTGCATTGGTATGTCATTCTTGAAAAGGTGTGCCGGTTGGGGTGGGGAATAAAATGATACATAGGATATTGAATGCATAGATGATCCCTTAAGAAGAGAAATATAAAGATCCAAATCATTCTTATGAAGAATGAGGAAGCCACTGGCACTGCCACGTGGCCTTATTCTCCACAGTTCTTATACACCAGAATCAGATTCTCCTTCAGATAAAGTAGATATGGTGGTTGGTTCGGGACTCTCAATGATAGTGAAGTGGTTCTCTAGTAGGTAATAGGCATGTGATGGTTTAGGTCTATGTGGTCTTCATTGGTGGTGGTGGGTTTCTTCGCTTTGTTGGTTGTGGCTTGGGGAGAGCCAGTGGTGGCATGTTAGGAAACTCTATGACATCCTTTGGGTGCTTATGTTGCGAAGGACGATGTTTTTGATTGGGGTTAAATTTATATGGATAATCTGCTTTCTATGCCGTGGACTGCAATGCACACTACATTTCATGTTATTGGGTGGTGGACTTATAGGGAGGTGCACTTTCTTTCATTTTTTAAAAAACAAAGTAAGTTGATTGATATGAATTGTGACGACTACCGACCTTTTCTTCCAGTGCTCTTTTGTTTCACTTGTTTGGCAAAGATTGGACTAGCCCTGGATAGACCACCGAGATGTGTCTAGCTTTTGGTCGTCGTTCCGAAGAGGTAGCGCCATGCCTGGGGTGACCACCTTCCGGTCCAAGAAAGATAGAGCCAGGGTGCTGGCTATATTGTGGTGTGTGTGGTTGGGGAGGAATGGAGTGGTGTTTAAGGGGGAGAGGCCTTATGTGGAGAATGCTCTCTCGTCTATCTCCTCCAAGGAGCCAAGTGGCCTCCTGGGAGTCTGCTTTGTAAGTTGTGATGGTTTGACGTTTTGGTGGAATGAATTTGGGTGGTTATCGATCGGATAACTACCCTCTTGCTTCTCAAAAAAAAAAAAAAAGACTACCAACCTTTATTATTTGCTTTTACCTGTAAATGGGAAGTTGATATGTTTGTATGTATTATTCAGCTTTTGTATGGAGATCAATTTTGATGTTGCAACAAGCTTTATAAAACAAATCTGATGTATGTTGAATGTCTGTTCAATTGTGATAAAATCTTTTTTAAAGAAACTGTGCATTTTGGTGTGCTTGGTATTCTTGAGGAAAGTGTAGGTGTTAGCAGTGAATTATTATCACAAAGCATCTTCTTAGAAGTTCTCATGTGCACTCTGATATTTTTCTGGATGCTGATAGTTTAAGTGTTTTGAAGTGTCACCGTGCTTTTTTGTCCAAAACATTTTTGGTTGTTACTTGTTCCTTACATAGAAATGCCAAAATGATGGATCTTAATTTTGAACTTGCAGATCCAGATAAGAACTTCTGTTCTATGGCCCTGGGTACTCCTTCAGACAGAGCTACATGGCTATATCAGATAGAAAAGCTAGCTTCACTGTGCCTGTTCCTCCTTGCTGAAAGTAATTCCATGTGCCAGACTGGTGAAGATGTTGTTTCGGTTACTGCTCTGGGAATGCGCCTGTTAGTTTCTTTGACTGATATTATGTCCTGGAAATGCATAGAGAAGCAGAACACTGGGCATTGCGCTCAGATGATAAAAAAGCTACTGATATATATGGCAACTGGGAGAATATTACTCTATAGTAGTGTTAGAAAATACATACTAGAGCATGTAAATAGCAATTTTCTATCAGATGACAAGTTCTTGATCACTACTAGTGCCATAACACTCATGTTACGCCCATTCCATGCAAAGAAGTTAGGGGTTCATGATCTCGGCGACTTTGAACTGTTGCATGCTGCTGAGGAATATTGTAAATTTATTTTGACTATTCCTTATCTGCTGCAACGTCTACCACTTGTTTTGCTGCCTGCACTCAAGCATGAGTCTTCATTATTACCTTGCTTGAAGGTTTTATTGGTAAGGATTTTTAGCAACTTTTTTGTCCTTCTCACTTGGACGTCTTTAGATTTTCTCAAAGTTAGAGTGTATGGAAAAAAAATACTTCCATAATCTTGTTTTTTATAATATATTCTAAGACTTCGACTGTGGATAATGGAGTAAGGAACTATTGCGAGTTCCACATTTGGTTCCCATAACAGAATGAGGGGGTCACATCATGGAATAAGTTTGAAATCTATATGGTCTCTTATGATAAAGGTTGTTATGATGTTGAGTTCACATTGGGTTCTTAACAAGGGTGGATTATGTCACATCATGGAGTTGGTGGTGGAACTTTTCTAACCATCTTCCAACCCCCACCCCTTGGAATGATTTATTCCATCACCCCCAGGAATTACTATTTTGTAGGAAGCTTTGTCTGTAAGGAGATAGAAAAGAGGCTTGTTGAGGTGAAGACGACTCTTTCTTGGGCATAGGCTCCCATAAGTAGTGGTTAGAGTCAATGTTCTAGACTGAAGAGACTCCCTCAATACTTTCTCCTCCATATATTAGCTTAGTTTTGAACTAAAGGCCCTAGTTGATTTTGCTTCCTCTCTTAAGTTACTTTCTTAACCTTACCCTTGCAACATGCTGTTTCAGGTGGAAGATATAAGTTTTATCTCATAGTCTGATTTTAGTAGCCAGTCTGCCTACCTAATATATAATGTAGATTTCTGTTACACTTTGCTTCATCATGTCACTCCAATCTCCATCACCCTCCATTGTTCTTATCTTCAATATCATCATTCCAATCTCACATCTCCTACCAACTGTAAGGGAGGAAAGGACTTTTCATCCTTCATTCTTGTCCTCACCCAAAAAACAAGACCTGACCTTACCTCCTTTGAAAGCTTGTTTCTTCATGGGTTCTATATGGGGGTTTGCACTTACTGAGAGCAAACAAGACCAAATACCCTAATAGTCCATGCTGTAAATGATGAATCCTCACCCTTGGTCCATGTAGCTAAGCGGTGATGAGGGGAGCCTTTTTAAGGTGGATGGCGGTTGGGGGCAACAGTCGGGGTTAGGCGTAGTGCCATGGCACTCAAGGAGTATGAGTATGGAGGGATATAAAGTGGTGCTAGGTCCTTGACAGTGTGAGTGTATCGGGCAGGGAGGGTATGTGCATCATGGGGTAGGGGATATTTTATGGGGCTGTATCTTGGGTTTTTATACAAATCATTGATCCTATTGGGTTAGTTATCAACCGACTAATTGGATAAGTGCTTGATTGTTAATCGACTATAAGGCCCATTATCATTATTCAAGTCGGTCCACTACCAAATATGATTGGTTGGTTGATTAATCAGTGACTAAATTGATGTTTACCACCTTGGTGTAGGCTTACTCTACTTGCAAGTGAGGCAACAAGAGCATATGGAGAACAAAGCAAATTCCATGGTGAAGCTTAAAATGAACTAAGGCTCTTGAGTGGTTTTGGCTACAAGGAGACAATGAGGTTGGTTGAGGTGAATTGGTTGGAATCAACACGAGGGGTTAAAGAGACTCCATCAATGCTTTCTTTTATATATATTGTTGAGTGTAAGGTGTATTATGTAATTTTCTATATTTATTGGGTCCCCTTGTAATTAAACTGATGTTCTTCTCTATAAAAGAGAGTCTAGAGTTTCTTTTGAATGTGATGAAAACCTTTCCTCCTCACATGGTATCAGAGTAGTGGTTTTAGAGCAGTGGTTTTAGGCTGATGCTCTGGTATCGCGCCAAATATTCCACTACGCAAAGATGTTTGGATCACCAACATGTTGGTGATTCATGCTTTAGATGGAGAACCAAAGCGGTGGCAGCAGCAGTAGCGTTGCTGCCAAGTGGTTGTGAGGTAGCGACGCTGCCGTTGAGAGGTTGGGCGATGCCCCCAACGCTGCCAGTGGGCCCCATGGAGCCTTTACCATCACGTGTTACTGCAGAAGATTGGTGCAACAGATTTCTGACTTGTGTAGTGGCGTCAGATTTTCTATCGTTGAGAGATTTGTGTGTGTTGTGAGCCTTCTCCCATACACAACTTGGTTAGCGATGATGTTTTCTCTCTATAGCATGATGAGCCTTTTCTCGCTCTTGAAGAAGATGTTTTCTCTCTATAGCATGATGAGCCTTTTCTCATTCATGGAGCTTATGTTTGGACCTAGAATAGGGTTGGTTTCAGACCTACGAGGGATTGCTTGAGCAACCTGAGAAGGATCAAAGAAGAAGTCCAATGGTGCCTGGGTAATTGACTCTGAGGCATCTATTCACCTTACTAGGAACACAGAGCATCTAGAGAATCCTTTATCCCCACGTGGAATCAGGAGGGTGAGGGTTGTTAATGGTGCCACTTCCTTGATCACGGCTGTTGGAGGTGTTTGATATGTTGATTTTCTCTTAATGAGGATATTAACAACAAAAATAATGAGTCGTATTTTTTAATGTGGTGGGAAATCAATTATTAAAACATTAAATAATTAAAATAGCCACGAAATTGGTTAGGTCGTTTCCACAGGGAAGAATTAGCTTATTAAACTTGTAAATGTTACTTAGCTTGCTCATTAAAACCTACATTACATGCTTTGAAGATTTGCATATTCATTCATGAAAAGAAAGCAATAACACGTAATTAAACCAAATAAGAGGGAGATTTATGCAAGTTCACCTCAATAGACTAAATCATTAAATAAGTGAATAGTAGATTTGCAATGGCATTATTTGTAAATATTAATACATTCTAGCAAAATAGGGGTTTGGTTGCTCTTGCTCGCTTGCATGTAGAGAGGCCGCAGCTGGCCACGAGGAGCTTGGGGAAGATGCGTTGGGATGAGGGCGTTGTGATGGTCAGGTAGCTCAGTAGATGGTTGATGGAGAAGGCGACCACACGTGGAGATCGGTGGCGGTGGGTTGGTGTCGAGGATGAAGGGGTTGCTGGTTGGTGGCGCGAATGGCGGAGGTTGACGGCATGCACGCCGACGAGCTTGTCGATGACGTTGGCGGAGAAGATGGTGGCCGGAAGTGGCTGCTGTGGTAAGGAGGGGTGGTGTTGTTGATGGGTTCTTCGTGGAATTACAGAGGTTGAAATCGAAGGAGGAAACGAAGGGGAGGAAGAGGAGGCACGATTGATGTTTGCACACTGTCACCATGCACACACCATCAACGTCAAGGGATGGAGAGCGACGGTGGTGCTCGCAGTGATCACGGTGCTCACTAGAGGGTCACAATGCAAACATGGTCCACCGTAGAGAAGGTGGGAGATGATGGAAGATGGAGCCTTCGAGAGGAGGGAAGCCATGGTCTTATCCCCTGTTCCTCTTCGGGTCCACCATACCCACCTACTTTCTAGTCGCATTAAGGGCGAATTAAGCATAATAACTTTGTCGGCAAGTTAAGTGAATAAACACTTAGATCTATGCAATTAAAGATAAGAAAAAATGCAATTAGATGTACTTAGGCTAAGTGATTGTCCAATAAATTGGACTCATCTACCTCTAGGTTGATGATTGAAAATGTTCACTATGCTCTTGAGTTTCCTATGAACTTATTGTCTGTGAGTCATATCTGCAAGGATCTTGGATGCTGGGTGATATTTGATGAGGACTGTTACTTTCAGGACAGATAGACATGGGAGATCCTTGGTGGAGGCATGGAGAGAGACTTCCCATACTACCTGGACATGTCTGCCCTGTTCGTTGGAGTTGTATTCATTGCTAATGATCCTTGGCTATGGCATAGGAGGCTTGGTCATCCATCAATCAAGAAGATGCAGTAGACGTATTCTGAGTTGCCTGAATCCTTGACTCTTGAGTGCAAGGATTGTTAACTTGGGAAACACTACAGGAGCAGCTTCCCATGATGGAGTGATGGGGTGTGTTACCCTGTTTGCACTAGTACACTGTGACGCATGGGGATTGTCCAGGGTTATGACTCTAAGAGGACACATGTATTATGCAGTGTTTGTGGATGATTGTAGTCGCCTCACTTAAGTCTTCTTGATGAAGACTCGGTTAGAGATTTCCTAGATTGTGCAGAGGTTCCTCTTAGAGGTGCAGACCCAGTATGCTACCACTGTTAGAGTTTTCTGCAATGACAATGCATTTGAGTTCATGCAGAAGGATCTACAGGAGTTCTTCAGCAGTATAGGGTCATTCATCAGACTTCTTGCGCCCACACATCTCAGTAGAACGGTGTGGTAGAGCACAAGTTGAGACATCTCTTGGACATTGCTTGGACCTTGATGTTCCATGTGAAGGTCCTGAGGTAATTCTAGGGAGATGCCATTCTTATTGCTGCGTACCTTATCAATTGGGTACCCTCTTCTGTGCTCGGAGGACGGATCCCGTACTAGGTTCTCTATCTAGACTGTGATTGGATTTTCACCCTACCTCTGTAGTTTTTTGCTGCACATGCTTTATCTAGGCCTTTGGTAATTAAGATAAGTTTGCTCCTCGTACCGTGAAGTGTGTGTTCTTTGGATATTTTAGGACTCATAAGGGATATAGGTGCTACGATCTAGTTCACATGAGATGCATTATGACAACGATGTGACTTTCTTTGTGTCTCAGAGGAAGGTATGTCGATAGAGGCTGCTCTACAAGAGACAAATCTATTACAGGAGATCAACAACAACATCTGACATTGCATAGGACATTGCACCTAATTCTACCTCCTTTAGAGACAAATGATGATAAACCACCAGCATTGAGAAGGCCTAGTCGGTCTTGCACATTGCATTCGATGTCTGATTATACTGGAATCTCACACTTAGAAAAGGAGGCTAGACACTTTGCCTTTGTTATCACCATTGCTGTCATTCCCCGAGGTTTCAGTGAAGCATCCTAGGACCTCTGATTGTGTGTGGCCATGGATGAGGAGATGCAAACACTTCAATTTAGGGGAACATGGGACCTTGTGCTATGTCCTGCAGGTGCCATAATTGTTGTTTACCGATGGGTTTACACTATCAAGTACAGGGATGATGGGATTGTTGACAGATACAAAGCTAGACTGGCGGCTAGAGGCTTTACATAGACATATGTGGTAGATTATCTTGAGACCTTTCCTGTTGCTTATATCTCGTCTGTTTGGATTGTCATCTCCGTTGCAGTGCATAAGGGGTGGTCATTACACCAGCTGGATATAAAAAATGCCTTCTTGTATGGTGATCTAGCATAGGAGGTATATATGAGACAGTCACTGGGCTATCGTACTTAGGGGGAGCAGATCTGTTGCCTGAGAAAGATGATATATGATCTGAAGCAGAGTCCAAGGGCCTAGTTTGAGAGACTTAGTTCAGAGGTTTAGTGGATTGGATTCTAGTGCTCTTCCTCAGATCATTTCGTTTTCATTAGGAAGGTCACTTGTGGTGATACCTATTGGGTGGTTATTCTAGTAGTGTATGTAGATGATATGGTCTCGATTGGGGATATTGTGGTGACCTCCTCTATTTCCTGGGGATCAAAGTTGTTAGATAGGGGTCTAGCCTTTTCTTTTGTCTTAGAGGCAATATATCCTGTAGATTCTTGAGGAAGCTAGACTATTTGGGGCTAAGTTTTTGCCATCCTTGTTGAGCCACAATATGCTCACATCTCTGATAAGGATGATCCTCCATATGAGGACGTTACTAGATATTGTAATACAATGGGATGCTTGTTATATTTGACCATTACCCGTCTAGACATCAGTTTTACAGTGTGTAGAGTTAGCTAGTACATGTAGACTCCTAGATAGAGTCATTGGCAGGAGGTTTGCTTTATCTTGAGGTACCTTAAGGGGAGCCCTGGTTAGGGACTATACTATACTGCCAATCGGACATTAAATGTCATAGCCTACTTGATGCAGGTTATGCTGGGTCGATTGATGATCGATGTTCCACCTCGGGGTTTATAGTATATCTTGGAGGCAATCTGGTGTTATGGTGGAGCAAAAAGCAAAATGTGGTTGCTCGCTTTAATGCAAAGGCAAAATACAGGACCATGGCACATGCAACTTGCAAGATCACGTGGATAGTGGGCTTTCTGTAGGATTTGGGAGTGAAGGTTGATAGACCAGTTCCACTCTATTATGATAATTAATCAGCTGCCTATATTGCCTCTAATCTAGTCTTCCATGAGATGACTAAGCATATTGAGGTTGACTGTCACTTCGTGCGGAATGTGATCCTTGAAGGCAAAATCAGCACTCCATATGTTCCCTCTGAGCTTCAGCTAGTAGGCATCCTTACCAAAGCCTAAAAGAAGCGACATGACTTTCTTTGTAGCAAGTTGGGATTTACAGATATCTACGTCCCAATTTGAGGGGGAGTATTGTGTACAAGGGGTATTATGTAATTTTCTATATTCATTGGGTCTCCTTCGAGAGTACCTGCGGGTCTAATACTCTATACTAGAGGAGAGGGGCGAATAGTATAGACGACAATTTAAAAATAACTTTAGATCACAAATCACAAAATATCATACATGAGTGCACCTGTATTTATAGTGGAAACCCTTACAGGTAAAAATCACTACCCAAGCCTCCTAGCTTAGGATTTTTCCCGACTAGGCAACTTTAGTTAATCCACTAATGCACCACTTAAACGAGGGTGCTACAACCTCTTACAAGTACTCTTATCTTAATAACCTGAAGAGAAGCACAACAGGTCTTCCCAAAAAAAACTTGGGACCTAGATCAAAGTAGCCTAAAGAAAGTAGTATAATGAAATCCTAATGGAACCTCAAAAAGAGATCAATCCGAAGTTTTATGTAGAGGTGTTTGATTGGAGTGCTTAGAAAAACGAGGATGCAAAAGCGCAGAAGCATTATAGAGAGATGAAAGCATAGAAGCACTTTTTCTAGAGATTTTTTGTTCTGAATGTGTGTAGAAAAAGGCTGTCAATTACCTCTATTAATACTTAAAATTCGACCTAGAAAGGAAGTTTTCAAATGCATTTGATCGATCAAATTATATAGTTTGGTAGATTAAAATTGCATTTGATCTGTCAATTTCTATGACTGGTCGATCACTTCTTGGTTGATTAATTTATAGTTTGATCGATTGAAAAAGAATTTTATAACTTTCTAATTTGACTTAATTTGATCGATTAACCTAAGTGATTAGTCGATCAAACTCTTTTGGTCAATCATTTTTAATAATTGGTCATCAATTAATGCCTGAACTATGTGTTTAGGTAAATTACGTTTTGAGAGAATAATTTTGAGGTTCCGTACATATATTCCAGACTTAAGAAATAAAAAGACACAAGAGATGACTATAGAGAGCTTTATTCCTTTCTATGAGTTAAGATAGTTCTGAAGGATTAGTCTGATAGATAACATAATTTTGGTGTATCAAAATTGAGGAATTAATATTCTCTCTTTTTTTGATGACAACAAAATTATAATTATGCATAAAGAGAAATAGCTATTTTTGCATAAGGTCTAAAATCAAGTGATATGTATAATATCTTCCCCTTTTTGTTTCAACAAAAATTAATCTAATCAGGTAAAATTATATCTAATGTTTCCCCCTTAAACAAAGTAATTATAATTATGCATAAATGACTTGTAGCTCACGATATAAGAGGCAGATATGCTAAATTAGGTAGCTATGAAAGATAGAACATGTGCGCAGATATGAGGTTTTATAGACCAACATAGATAATCCAGAAAAGAACAAATAATATTCATAAAGGCTTATAATAGGTAAAAGCTATCCTAGTGAATGAAAGAAGGCACCCACTGTGCTCTGAAGATCAGCATCAAACTCAAGATCCATAGGATCAAATGGTGTCGACGAAGAGGATGGTTGACCAAGACAAAGGCGTCTCTATGTAGAGGAGGTCGGTGGTGTTGATTGGGGAGGCGACGACTGAAGGTCGGTGGAGTGGTGTGGGGTAGGGTTTTTTGTTTTTGGTTGGTGGGGGTGTGGTGGGGTTGGGGGTGAGTTTGGTAGGGTAGGGTATGTTGAGTAAAGAAAATGATGGGCAAAAGGTTTGGGTTTTTATATTTTTGAGTGGTTATGTATGATAAAAGCAAAAAAAAGGTAGGGAATATGTGTAATGGGGTCAATTTAGGGAAGGTTAAAACAAGATTAAAGGTGATTTGGGTCAAGAAAAACACCAATCAAATCCACCTAGATTTGGTGGATCAAAACAATGCTTTGGTCGATCAAAACAACAATTGATCGATCAAGGTAAAGAATTGCTCGATCAAGGTTCTAAGTTTTGAGGAGAAATTTCCTGCCCAAACAAAATGGTCAATTAAACTTCAAAATTTTTGGAGGAAAATTTACTGCCAAAGAAGTGGTCAATCAAACTGAGAAAATACAATAATTCAAGATTTTCCAAAGAGTTCTTTTAGTCTTGCTAGACCTAAAGTGTAGCATATAAGGTTGAACCTATCTTTGGGTAAGGGTTTGGTGAATATATCAACTAATTGGTTTTCTATTTGCACAAACTCTAGAATTTTTTCATCTTTTAACACATAATCTCTTAAAAAATGATGTCTAACATCTATATGTTTGGTTCTACAGTGTTGCATAGGGTTTTTGGATAGGTTAATGGCACTAGTATTGTCACAAAGTATTTTATTATTTTTGTAAGCTAAGCCAAAATCTTCTGGGGTTTGTTTCATCTAAAGTAATTGTGAACAGGCTAAGGAAGTAGCTATGTATTCAGCTTCTGTTGTAGATAGGGAAACAATATTTTGTTTTCTAGAAAACTAAGAAACTAGTGAATTCCCGAGAAATTGACATGTTCTACCAGTACTTTTATGGTCCGTGAAACTACCTGCATAATCAACATCATAATATGAGTAGAGATCAAATATGGTCCTAAGTCTGAGGTGTTGTTAAAGTATCTAAGGATTCTTTTAACAATATTTAGGTACGCTTCTTTAGGATTTACTTGAAAACGTGCACACAAACAAGTGTTAAAGAGAATGTCAGGTCTACTAGCAGTGAGATACAACCGAGATCCTATCATTCTTTTAAACAGTTTTTGATCTATAGACTTACTTGTTTCGTCTTTTTTGAGTTGTGTTGAAGCAGCCATTGGTGTTTCTTTTCCTTTCACCTTATACATGGAGAATTTCTTCAGAATTTTCAAGGTGTACTTTGTTTAGGATATGAATATCTCAGTGGTCAATTGGTCTATTTAAAGACCAAGAAAGAATCAGAGTTTGCTCATCATACTCATTTCAAATTGTTCCTGCTTAACCTTAGTGAACTCTTGCCATAAAAGATCATTAGTAGCTTCGAAAATGATATCATCAACATAAATTTGAATTAACAAAAGTTCATTTTCTTTTTGTTGTGTAAATAGAGTTGAATCTATTTTCCCTATTTAAAATCATTTTCAATTAGGTAATTGTTTACTCTGTCATACCAAGCTCTTAGAACTTGTTTTCAGCGATAAAAAGCTTTATGCAATTTGTAAACATATTCTGGATGGTCAACATTTTCAAAACCTGGAGGTTGCTTGACATAGAGTTCTTTGATAAATTCATTTAGAAATGCGCTTTTGACGTCTATTTGGAAGAGTTTGAACTCCATGTAGGCGACAAAGGCTAACAACATCCGAATGGATTCTAGGTGAGCCATAGGTGCATAAGTCTCATCAAAATCAATACATTCTTCTTGATTATATCCTTGGGCTATAAGTCTAGCTTTATTTTTAACTACTGTTTCATTGAGTTTATTTCTAAAGATCCATTTGGTTCCTATAATGGTTTGAGAATCTGGTTTTGGAATAAGTTCCCACATTTGGTTTCTTTCGAATTGATTTAATTCTTCGTGCATTGCTATAATCTAGTATTCATCAATAAAAGCATCCTTAATGTTTTGATGTTCTAATTGAGAGACAAAAGCTGTAAGTGCTAAGGTATTGACTGATGATCTGGTTTGAACTCCTTTGGATAGGTCTCCAATGACTAATACCTTTGGGTGATCCTTCAGATACGGCATATCTTTTGGTAGATCTTTCGAGATATTTTCTTCAGGTATGTCTGAAGGATCTCTTAGGTGTTCATCATCATTGTTATGAGAGGATTGTGGGTGTGCTAGGGTTTCATCAAAAGATACACGTAAACTTTCCTCAACAACACGATTCTTCTTATTGTAAACTCTATAGGCTCTACTTCTAGTGGAGTAACCTAAAAAGATTCCGTCTGAACTTTTAGCATCAAATTTATCAAGGATATCCTTTGTATTCAGTATAAAACATTTGCATCCAAACACCTTGAAATAGGAAATCTTAGGTATTCTTCCATGGTAGAGTTTAAAGGGTGTTTTGTTTGGTATAGGTCTGATCAAGGATTTATTTTGGATGTAACAAGTAGTGTTTACAGCCTCAGTCCAAAAATATTGAGGCAGCTTTGACTGGCATGATATTGTACAAGAACACTCTTGCAGGGTCCTATTCTTTCTTTTAACAACTCCATTCTGAGGAGCAGCTCTAGGAAATGCAAACTCATCTTTTATCCCAAATTGATCACAGAAGTCAGAAAAAGATTGATTTTCAAATTCTTCACCATGATCACTTCTTATCTTACTGATTTCCATTCATTTCTCATTTTGCAATCTCTTTACAAGTTTACTAAAGATATCAAGGGACAAGTCTTTACTTCTTAGGAAAGATACTTAGGTAAACCTAGATAAGTCATCAATAATGACAAGACAATAACGACATCAACTTAGGCTTTTGGATTTGGTTGGTCTGAACAAATCTAAGTGAAGTAGTTCCAGAGGTTGAGAAGTGCTAACCATCCTTTTTGATTTAAAGGTGATTTTAGTTTGTTTACCAATTTCACAGGAATCACAAATTTTGCTTTTCTTGAAATTTATCTTTGGCAACCTTTGACTAGCTCATGTTTCATAAGTTTACTTATGTTTTCATGTGAACATTTCTTAGTCGTTTATGCCAAAGTATTGCCTCATCGTCAGATACGACTAGACATTCAAAGCTGTTGCACTTGTCGAAGTCGACAATGTATATATCTTTGTGTCTGTAACCTTTAAGCATGGTTTAGCTTGTTTGTCCTTTATTTTAAATCCATTTGAGGTGAAATTGATTTTATAACCTTTGTCACATATTTGGCTTACACTAACCAAGTTGTGTCTTAATCCTTTAACTAAATGCACATTATCGAAAGAGGTAGAGGAGTTATCAACTTGGCCAGTATCAATAATACGACCCTTGGGGTTGTTCCCAAATGTAACTGTACCACCTTCTTTGCAGTTGAGCTCTAGGAATAGGTTTTCTTCTCCTGTTATGTGTTTTGAACATTCGCTGTCTATGATCCATCTTCTTTTCCTTGGTCATGTCATTCGTGCAGCCTTGTGAGCTCCGGCATTACGAGATCTACAGATGGGCTTGAGACTTCCGTTCGACTCTTGGTAAGTCCATTCTTTATAATCTACTTTTTCTTTATGACCTATAAAACAAGCTTCCAAGGTTCGTTTTGGTATTCATTTTCTTTTGGGTCCAGATTTGTTAGTTTTGTTTGTCTTGTATGGCAAGCTACCATTCTCAACCTTTTGCCTTGATTTAAAACTAGTTGTTTCATGGTCATTTTTTGGCATATATCCTAATCCAAACTTGGTGGTGGTTTGAGTTTGTGTTCTTAGTAGTTTGTGAAGAATACGATTACCTTTGGTAAATTTAGCTAGATTATTTTTAAGTGAGGTAGATTTTTCTTTAAGCTTATCAATATCTATTTTAAGAGTGTATATGTGCTTGAAGTGTAGTAACTTCAATAGAGAACTCATTATTTTGTGATGCAAACCTATGTTTAAGAGCAGTTTCATCATCTAAGGGTTTTGCTAACCTCTTATTTTCAACTTTAAGTGTTTTAGCTAGATCATGCAGCTCATAGAAAGCTTCTAATAATTCATTAGATGTGAAAGAAGTTACCTCATCTTCTAAAGCTATGAGTCCTAAAAGTGCTTCACTGGAGGTTTCTTCCTATTCTGAGCTTGAGTCAGATTCATCCCATGTTGCTTGAAATGCTTTCTTCTTTCCATCTCGCCTCATGGGTTTCTTGGTTTTCCTTCTTTCTGTCTTCTTTTTGAGAAGTAGACAATCCTTTTGAATATGCCCCTTCCTTTTATAGTTGTAGCAAATGATAGTATCTTCCTTTGAATCTTCCTTCTTCTTTCTCCAGTTCCTCTTGTTTTTTAAGAACTTTCTGAATTTCCTTGAGAGAAGGGCAATTCCATCTTCATCCTCGTTGGTTGATTTGTCTGAGTAATCGTGTTCTTTGAGTGCTATGTCTTTCTTCTTTGTTCCTTCGTTTTTGTTCTCCTTCATGTGCTGAAGTTGAACTTCATAAGCCATGAGGTTGCCGATCAGGTCATCTAATTGTAGTGTCGTCAGATTCTTTGATTCTTGGATGGCAATGGTTTTTGTTTTCCAGTTGCTGGTGAGAAATCGAAGAATTTTCCTTACCAAGGCTTCATTCTTGATGTTTCGATCCAAATTCCTCAGGGGGTTTACAATGTCTGAAAACCTGGTGTACATCTCCTTTATGGACTCTCCCTTCTTCATCTTGAATATCTCATACTTCTACACGGGTTTCTTTTACCTTCGAGGTTCCTTCGTGTGTGACTTTCAAGATGTTCCAGATCTCGTAAGTTATTTTGCACGTAGAGATTCTGTTGAATTCTTCCTTGGAAAGTCCACAAAAGATTGCGTTCATGGCTTTTGCATTATGGGTAGCCATCTTCTTCCGCTCTGATGATATGGCTACTCCTTCCTTTATTTTTGGGCGTGACGCAATTACGTCCCAGACTCTGAAATCCATAGACTCCAGAAGGATCTATATTCTGGTTTTCCAATAACCGTAGTTTATGCCGTCAAATAGCGGAGGGCGGACTGCAGATTACCCCTTAGTGTAAGTGTTGATAGATGACTTTGACATCTTCTAGACTTAACCAGCGCTCTAATACCAAATGAGAGTACCTGCGGATCTAATACGCTATATTATAGGGGAGGGGTGAATGGCATAGACGATAATTTAAAAATACTTTAGATCACAATTCACAAAATATCATACACGAGTTCACCTTTATTTATAGTGGAAACCCTTGTAGGTAAAAACTACTACCTAAGCTTTTTAGCTTAGGATATTTCCCGACTAGGCAATGCTAGTCAATCCACTAATGCACCACTTGAATGAGGGTGGCACAACCTCTTATAAGTACTCCTCTTAATAACCTGAAGAGAAGCACAACAACACTGGGTCTTCCCAAAAACAACTTGGGACCCAGATCAAAGTAGCATAAAGAAAGTAGTACAATAAAATCCTAATGAAACCTCAAAAAGAGATCAAATTGAAGTTTTCCGTAGAGGCATTTGATCGGGATGCTTAGAAAAACGAGGAAGCAGAAGCGCAAAAGCACTATAGAGATGAAGGTGTAGAAGCACTTTTTCTAGAGATTTTTCGTTCTGAATGTGTGTAGAAAAAGGCTGCTAATGATCTCTATTTATATTTGAAATTCGACGTAGAAAGGAAGCTTTTCAAATGCATTTGTCGATCAATCTTTGTGATTGGTTGATCACTTCTTGGTCGGTTAATTTATATTTTGATTGATTAAAAAGGAATTTTATGAACTTCCTAATTTGACTTAATTTGATCGATTAACCTAAGTGATTGGTTGATTAAATTCTTTTGGTCGATCATTTTTAATAATTGGTTGATCAACTAATGCCTGAACTATGCTTTTAGGTAAATTACGTTTTGAGAGAATAATTTTGAGGTTCCATACATATATTCTAGACTTAAGAAAGAAAAAGACACAAGAAATAACTCCAGAGAGCTTTATTCCTTACCATGAGTCAAGATAGAGTCCTGATAATTTTGGTGCAAGTATTAACACCCTTGTAATTAACCCATTGCTCCTTCCTCCTCACATATATATTAGTGTATCTTTGCTCAGTAGACTCTAGTTGGGTCCTCTCTTAGGCTACTTTCGTGACCTTACCCTTGCAACACTCCCTTTATTTTAGAGAGGAGATATGAGCCATGTCTCGGTACCAAGTCTCCTCTTAGTAGCCCACTACCTACTAAATAAAGGTAGATTGTAAGTTCACTTCCTTCTCGAGCTCATTCATCATGGTTGACTTCATTATGTTACTTTAATCTTTGTCTCCCTCCATTACATTTGGCTTCATCATATCACTCCAATCTTGTATCTCTGCAATTGTAAAGGAGGAAAGAGGTCTCGTTGTTTTCCATCCTCACTTGAAAAAGCAAGGCTTGGACTCAATTCCTTTTGAAAGCTTGCTTTTTCTTGAGGGGGAGGATGTAGGTGCTTGCACTTGTTGAAGTGTGAAAGCATAGGGAACGAGCAGGATCTTGTATCCTCGTAGTCAATGCTGTAAATGACAAGTCTTCGCCCTTGGTCCATGTGTATTAGGGGCCTATCTACCATGTGAATGACTCCCCACCCCCTTCTGGGGAGTATAGTTGCAAGACTAAACCTCAAAGGAATTGACAGAGGCCCCCGCAGGTGGAGTATGTGCTTTACGTCAATACAAATGCACATAGCCTTTTTCCTTGTAATGCATGTAGCCGTCCGATTGTTCTCATGTTCTGGCATTATTATTTTTTTAAATTAAAAGAAAGGGAATGTAGAGAAGAAATTCATTTTAATTGGTCTTGGTGTTGTTTTTCGTGCAATTTCAATTTACCTAGTGACTTTCTTATGTTCAAGCTTCAAAAATTCTATGAGATTCTTGTTGGTTTAGTATTCCTGTTTTATAGTTGTGGAGTGACCCCATTGTCTGACACACTCGACAATTTGTGTTGTCTGCATTTGAGTCTCTTCTCCTGTGGATCTGAGTATTTTCATCTAGCAAATTCTTTAACCATGTTGGTTGATGTTGCTGTCATTTTGAAAAGTATGAAAACAGGGAAGGAATCAGAGGTATGGTATCTCATTTCTTCTTATTTATTGTAGTTATCATGCTCCAAGTAGAAGTTGGAGTTTTTAACTCGATAGAGACTTGTTGAGTGCAGTCACTTCATCCACTGGGTTCATAGTGGAAGGTGGAGGTGTCTGTACTCGCTAGACTTTATTGGTGCCATGTTGTTACATCTTCTCCACCTTTTGTGAAAGTTGGAACAATGTCTTTGTCAAAGAGCCTTGCTTCGTTAAATTTAGTACTTCATCCGTATCCTCTATGCCATTGAGAATCATCATAGTGCTTGCAACTTTGGTTTACCTGTCCTTCAGAAAAAAAAAAAAAACACATTGCTTTATCCGTAATTCAATGGTGCGTGTAACTATGCAGAGTCAGAAGCGAATAAGGTCTTTCTTACTTGTCTACTCAATTATTCGATTTACATGCTTGCCTACATGTTGTGTAAGTTTTGTTGTTGGTGGGCCTGTGTGATGTATATGAACTGGAATTTATCCTGCGGGACCTGTACTAAGTTGAGCATTGCATGCTCTTGGGTGATTGGACCTCGTTCAAGATTTATTGAGTCTTGGTATGTGGTTTTGTGCTTAGAGTGACAACACCAGCTGGGATTTTTTTTTGGGGAGCAATATGCGTGCCTGTAAATATGCAACTTGTTCAGAAGAAATAATAGAAAGGATGTCACCCTTCCAGCTTGCCTCTCCCATGAAGTAGGATGGCCCTATGCCATCATGAACTACATAAATCTCAGTCACTTCTTTTTCCGTATTTCGTGCTATCTTGTTTATTCTAAAGCTCCTAATTGTGTTTTCCTGAAAAAAAGGAAGACCTGGCTTGTCACACCTATTCTTTTGTTTGAGGACAGGGTCTGCCTAATTCGGAAGAGTTAATGAGTGTGAACAATTCTCCAAGCAATGAAGTGTATCACATATTTTGTATAATTTGCGTATTCTTGTCTTATCTTGGATGCTTCTATCAATTTTCACCCTAGGGCATGCTGGGAGTCAATGACTCTTGTTTTTCTTTTCTACTTATTTATCTATTCCTTAACCTATCCCTTTTGGAGATTGATCAAACCACGACAGGGGTGATAGGTTGCAAAGGAGAAAGTTCTTGCAGAGATGTTGAAAGTTGAGTCCAGCAACACTGCCAGAGTTATGGGTGCAATTCCATGCATAGGCTGGGCTCTTTCTAATGCTGTTGACTTATCAACTGAATCCAGTGATTCAGGCAAATTCATCCAAGGTTTGGATTATCAGTTATATATTAGAGCAATACGCTGCCTGTCAGAGTGTTTTTTGGATTGGATTGAGAGTGCAGATAGAAATGAAGACAGATTGGATGATACTGGATGTAAGATCTCGGATCTTTCTTTTCTCCAAAGACTTCCTTCTGATACAGAAGCTAGGACCACATTTTTTGGAGCAGAAGCAGTTTCATTCATGGACCAGCTTTCACCTGTCCGTCAGCAATGGCACTTAAGGTTGCTTCTTGGTGCCGTCAAGGATGATAATTTTAGGGGAGATATGAAAATTGTTACGTCAACAACCTCCAGATGTTTGGAATTGTTTGATGTTGTATCAGCTTACTCCAATTTGCTTAGAATACATCAGGTTCAAAAGCAATCAGCTGGATGCTTGTCTCTTCTTAATATGCTTTCTTTTACACCTGGATTCCTTCCAATACTACGGAAGAAATTGGAAGGTTATCTTTTAGGTCGCTGCGTGGGTGATTCAAAAAATTCCTGGGACATCAAACATGCACATCACCTGAAGCACAGTGATCAGAGGCCAGATAGTAAAAAAAAGGGCGTTCTAAAAGATGCTGGAGATAAATGGGTGCATGTCTTTCATAAAATTGCTGGTAGGTCCTCTGATATGGAGTGTTCAATTTCAAGTGAGGACCCTCCCAAATATGATCTGGTTGTGGATGAAAACTCTTGCTCATGGGAAATAAAGTCTCCGGGACATGGTCTCCAAGGAATCCCTAAGGAGATTTCATCTTTGCTACACCTCTTTTGTGCTATCTATGCACATTTGTTGTTGGTTCTTGATGACATTGAGTTCTATGAAAAACAGGTAATACCTGTGGCTTGAAATAGCTTTTAAATGAATAAGATATTTCATGTAAATAACTGAGAAGGAAATATCATCTGCTTTGTTTTGTTCTGTGTGGTTGCGTGCTAGGTCCCATTCACACTAGTTCAACAGAAGCAGATCTGTAGTGTACTCAACAACTTGGTCTATAGTTCATTTCTTAGCAGTGACCATGAGAGTAAACCGGTGGTAGATGTAGCAGTTCGATGTCTTCATTTGTTGTACGAACGAGATTGCAGGCGCAGGTTTTGTCCAGGTTCTTTGTGGCTTGAACCTGCCAAAAATAGCCGCCTTCCAGTTGCTGCAGCCGCCAGAGCACATGAAGTGGCTTTCACTAGTCTTCATTCAGGGGATGTAGCCACCCCGGTGAATTCTGTCATAACTACGATGCCACACGTCTTTCCATTTGAAGAAAGGTACTTCTTAGAGAATATCTTTTAAATGACAGGTTGATTTTTATTACATAATTCAGTGTAAATTCCCTGGTGATTTTTCTTTCAAAAAAAATCCTGATGATTTTATCATATCATTCAGTGTATCTTTGTTTGTAATTCCTGGATAAAAGTATTTTCTGGGCCATGCTTCTAATTTGGCAATATTTATTTTCAAAGTTCGTTAGATGGGTGGGGAAGTCTTTGAAAAGTTTGCGGCTACATCTGCATTGATGTTCCTTTTTTCATTCATTTTTTTCCCTTTGCTATCATTTGATTTGCAAAATTGTCTGGTTGGTGAAATAAATGCAATCTGTGAGATGAAAGTAATGCAAATTATTGTAGAAGAGCATCTTATACCTAAGGATGAGTTGTCAAACCAACTTGTCCTCGAAGAAGTGTTGATTACAATCCTCTAAATGGATACTTTTGCCTAGAGCAAGTCTGTAAAGTTGATGCTTCCAGTCCTTGTTTTCCTAGAAATTTGAATAAAATTTTGATGGGGACAACATGAATAATAATAAGCAGATTATGATTTTTTTTTTGAGAAAGAATAAGCAGATTATGATGTAAGCCAAAAACATTGTTTTCACAATGCAATACCAAAACCTTTAATAAAAGAGCATGTAAATAAAAACACAGAATTAATCATCAATTGCTTGGTAAAGATGAGGAATGGTTGTGATGGTCTAGTTCTCTTGGAAGTTGTGAACAACCTTTCTATTGAGTCTCAAGCATGACAATTGTTAGTAGGTTGCTGGCCTTTGTGGGTATGATCTTTTGCCAACCTGCCTTTAAAAAAAAATCCCATGCTCATATGATCCCATAAGGCACCTCTGGCATAAATATGCAACAATGATGATTTATAGGCAATCCATGATGTAATCGGCGTTACAGATGCAACAAAAGTGATGTTTGTGATACATTGTGATGTTTGGAGGCCATCTCGTGTTAGTAGTATTGGAGGTCATAGATACTTCGTGGTCTTTGTAGATGACTGTAGTCGATCCACTCAGGTCTTTTTTATGAAGGATCGGTCAGAGATCCTTCATATTGTGTGACGCTTCTTTACAGAGGTGTAGAATGTATACTCTTCTATTTGGATCTTTCGTAGTAATAATGCTTTGGAGTTCATGTAGAGAGAGCTTCCATCTTCCTTTATCACTAATAGTACCCTACACTAGACGTCATGTGCATGTACCTCTCAACAGAACAGGGTGGTTGAGAGCAAGCTGAAGTACATATTGCACGGACACTTCGAGTATTTATGAAGGTGCCTAAACAGTTTTGGGGTAATGCAATTCTCATAACAACGTACCTTGTCAATCGGGTCCCTTTGTTCTATAGGGAGAGATCCCCTATTAGATCTTGCACCTTGAGTTTGATTGATTGTTTGCTTTAGCCCTACGAGTATTTGGCTGTACCTATTTCATACATGTCTTTGGACAGCAAGACAAGTTTTCTCCATGAGTAGTGAAGTGCGTTTTTCCGGGCTATTCATGGACCTAGAAGGGATATAGGTGTTACGATCTGACCGGTAGGAGATACATCGTTACAACAGATGTTACCTTTTTCGAGAAGGTTTCATTCTTCTCTAAAGAAGGATTTATTATTGAACTTATACCTTGTGAGATGTAGACCTACCATAGACGAGATGGGGAACCTCCTCTCCACCTACCACAAATGAGATGAGGGACCTCCTTTCCTTCCACTACCTATCATGCCTGTTACTCTACTAAAGGATAGGTTTGCCAGGGCACCATAGGTGTAGAGTTAGGGAGATGTTGAAGATGGACCAATTGCGCTGAGGAAGGCTATCCACTCCTACACTCAACACCTTATGTTACATTAAACCTCCATTGCTCATTTGGATCAAGATTTGCAGTAGTTTTCAAAAGCCTTGCTCGGTACAGTAATACCACGTGGCTACTCAAAAGCGTCACAGGATCTGTAGTGGAGGGCCGTTATGGATGTAGAGATGGAGGCCTTGACTTCTTGTGGCACATGAGAGCTTGTTCCTTGTCCTCCTACTGTAAAACTAGTTGACTGCAAGTGGATGTACATTGTTAGGTATCTGGCAGATGGTACAATTGACAGATTCAAGGCTAGACTTGTGGCCAAAGGATTCACTTATACATATGAAATTGACTATGTTGAGACTTTCTCTCCTATAGCACAAGTCTTATCTATATGGGTTATCCTGATTCCTGTTAGCTGCGGTCAACAAGTATTGGTCCCTTTGAGTTGGATATCAAGAATGCTTTTTTGTATGGAAATTTTACTGAGGAGGTGTATATGCAACAACCTTTTGGTTATGACGTTGAGGGGGAGTATGTATGTAGGTTGAAAAATGCTATATATGTACTCAAACAGAATGCTTTGGCTTGGTTTGATAGGCTGAATGCATCAGTTTTGGAGATTGGTTTAAGGAGATTTGCATTGGATCATTCTATTTTTATTTTAGAAGCCACTACTGGGGTTGTCATCATAGCTGTGTATATTGATGATATAATCCTGATGGGAGATGGCAGTGTTGGTATTCAGGAGGCAAAGGCCTTTTGTCATCAAAGATCTGGGAGAGTTGAGATATTTCCTAGGAATAGAGGCAGTGAGATAGGAGCATGGTCTTGCACTCTTTTAAAGAAGGTACATGTTGGAGATCATTAAGGAGGCAGGGCTTCTAAGTACCAAGCCATTTGTTATACCTATTGAGTAGAAGAGGAGACATGCATATACATATGATGATTCCCTTTTTGAGGATGTTCATAGATATAGGAGTACTGTTGGCGAATTACTGTATCTATCACATGACCAAATATTAGTTTTGTTGTGAGCAGAGCTAGCTAGTTCATGGACATACCACATTATAGCCATTGGCATGATATTTGTCTTGTCTTGAAGTACTTGAAGGGAACACTTGGAAAGGGGCTCTACCATGGAACAAATGGGCATCTTGACATATGCTCTTAGATGCAGACTATGCTGGATTGGTTGAGGATAGGAAATCCACCACATGTTATGCTATATTCCTACGAGGCAACCTTGTTTCTTGGCGTAGCAAGAAATAGATAGTGGTTGCTTGTTCCATTGCTAAGGTAGAATATAGGGCAATGGTTCGCATGACTTATGGGGTGATGTGGATCACCTCCTTTCGAGCAGATCTTGGGATTCATACGTAGACCCTTGTTCCTTTGTTTTATGGCATATTGCCTTGAATCCAATATTTCATGAGTGGACAAAATACATTGAGGTGGTGGAAGGGAAGATTACTATTCTTATATCACGTCATAGCTTAAGATAGTTGCCATCCTCATGAAGGCATTGACAAAGAAAAGACATCTGTTTTTATGTGACAAGTTAGGTTTGGTGGACATCTATGCTCCAACTTGAGGGAAAGTATTGGAATATGGGTTATGGTCATTTTGTTATTTTTATTTTAATTGTGGAACCCTTTGTTGTTTTTCCCTCATCTCTATATAAACAAAGGTTAGGGTTTTTATGACATTTCATTCCCTTTCACAATGAGGAAATTGCTAAAAAGGAGAAAATTTTGTAGATTTATGATCCCAATGTATAATATATACTTATTTGAACACAATTTTTCAATATTTTTTTTATAAGTAATTTAACAATAATCTAGGTTTTATTGTTTTGATTTGGCATAGTTTAGATGTCAAGATCTTTCATATGATAGTATAACATTCATCATTTACATTTTAGAGATGCACATACTTTTATTTGTAAGAACTAAGAAAGTGCTAATTTCCAATTGTCAAGTACAATAACAACAATTGGATAACAAGTAACAGCAAATAAGACTAACATGTAATAAATCAATGGTCAATAACAATTGACCGAATAGCAAGTACCATCAACAAGTAACAAGTACTAACTATCATGGTCGCAGTACAATGAGTAAACTAAATAATGATTATGTAGAATCGTACCTTAAATAATTAGTTTTAGAAGATATAATAAAGATATAATTAACCATTTTAAACATAAGTTACCATTAACTCCCAAATACTCAACAAAATCCGGTAATCTTCCTTTTTCCTTTCAAAAAAAAAATCCCCGAGGTAAGTACATAAATTTGCTGGATCTAACACTTGGTTCAAATTCAATTTACATCACCTTTTGCATGAATTGGGATTTCTAACATTCCCTACACATTAAACCTGCTGAATCTAACCTATAAAATCCACCAAGTATATTCCTAAGATGATAGATCTATCTTAGAGGAGATGACAATATGATGTAGAAAGAGCCGAGGTCCCAACTTTAATTTATTCTAATAGATTGGAGATTGAGGAAATGAATGCTTCGAAGGTCAACTAAGAAAATTGTTGAAGACCAATGCCCAACAATTTCGTCTCATAGTGCTGAAGGGTAATGGGAATATTGAAGTTCCAAATAGCAGCCTCTAATTCTTTAATTTCAATACCGCTACAGATAACTCTCCTGAGGACTTCTTTTTCCAAAAAAAAGAACTCTCTTGAGCACTACTTTTTCAAAAAAAAGAAAAAACTCTCTTGAGGACTATCTGAATACCAATGGTAAATAATACCTAATTTAATATTGATTGGCCACAAGAGGAGGGTTGGGGAACCTCGTGGAACCGCGAAAAAAGAAAGGAAGCAGGTGGTGGGGCAGAAGTGGTTACAAGGTGGTGATGCCATTGACGAGATGGGGCAAGGTGGCAGCTTGTTGAGGGACCGAAGATGGCGCTGTTGACTAGAGTGGTGGCGTGGCGTCAAGGAGTTCAGAAGAAGAGAGTTGGTGGGGAAGTTGATCATGGGCTTGGGCACATAGAGGCAGTTCATCTAGGGTAGGCATTGGTGGTTTGAGACCGAGTGGTGGTGGAGGTGGCACACAGTGAAGTTGTTGTGTTGGTGGTAGTGGCGTGTGGTATTGCTTGAGCAAGGCGCATGTGGCGGAAGGGCAACACGATGTAGGGAACTTGGTTGTGGCATCAACGCGGGGAAGGGGGTGGTGAGGAGGATGTTTGGCAATGATTTAGCAAGGGGGAGAGGGTTGGTGTGATTGGCAGTGGAGTTGGGTGGAGAACAAAGGACAATGGGGGAAGGGAGTTGTGAGATAGGAAAAGAAAAAAGAGAGAAAGAACAAGAGAGAATGAGAGAGAGGGAGAGGAAGAAGGATAGGGGGAAAGAGAGAAGAGGGGCATGTGGTCTGGTAGGAAGCAAAAGGAAACCTTTTTTCTCTTTTTCTTTCCAAAGTCCAGTGCCATTCTTCTACAAGATGTCCCTACCAATAGGGAGGGAACTACCTTCAAAAATGGAAAAACTCTAGTACGAATCCTATTGCTAAAAGGGCTTTTTGAAAAAAAAGGGAAAAATAATAAATTACATTGAAACCCTCTAGATATATAAAGTAACAAAAACGTACAAAATGCCTCTTAAATTTTATGTCAAATCCTCTACCCTGCATTGCAAGAGGTTATATTTACCTTTAAGGAACCAAAATACCTCAACAAAGTAAAGGAAATTGAGTTGGAGATGCAAGGGAGGTCACCCAATAACGGCAACAGCAGGACTTGATTTAGGTGAACTGGGACTGTTCTGTTGGCATGACCTTTTATTTGGAAGAAACATGCAGAAATTGTTCTTAAATTCCTTAAATTTAGCTGTATGATGGTATGGTCATGCAGAAATTGTACTTAAATTCCTTAAATTTAGCTGTACGATGGTATGGTTCGTTGAAAATGGCCCCATAACGCCGAATATCGGCATGCCTCCTCCACTTCTCGAAATCATGTAAATTCGATAACTCAAGCATGTGCTTGTTTGGCCTCTCTTCAAAATTTTCTATTTCAATGACAAAATGCCAGTGGTATGAGATTCCGTGGACTTGCTTACACAGTAGATTCGAATCATGCCCTTATTTGGAGGCATTCATTCTTATACCTGAAGCTCGAGGCTTGTTTATATAGACACTCTTTCTTTGGCATCAGTAGCTTGGTTCTCGACTCAGAGGCAAATGGATTATGGTTGGAGGAGCTTGGTCTCATTTTGGAGTCAATCTCTAGCATGGAGTATCTTGTGCCTTTGTGTTAGAGTGCTGAATCATGCTCTTGGTGGCATATGTACTTAATATATGTGTGCTCCCAGTCTCCTAGTAGAGCCTAGTCGAGTATTTTTGTTGCTATCGACCATTGTCTATCAATGCTGTTGCTACTTGTGGTATTTTGTCTTTTTCTTTTGGACATTAGAGGAACCATCACTATTGAATCCAAGGTTGGCATTTCCCCCCCACCCGAAGAGCACTCATTTGGGAGCCAATGGAACCAGTGCAAAGAACATTACTTGGGGCCAACATTAGTGGCCATAGTTCTTTGAGTGGTGCTCTATTCTTTAGTCTCCAGGGATTGGTTTCTTTGCTTGGGAAATCCCTTGAATTGTTATTGGATTAGAGTCCAACTTTGCTCATTGCTACTTACGTGGGTTAACATGGGCACTGTCATGTTTTTAGATGGGAGCAGCTAAACAGATGCTTGAGATCTTTGGAAAAGGTGCTCAGTCATTGTCACAACCGATGATGTGCTCAACCTGAGAATTTATGCGGAATGCCCTTCTCAAGCCTTTTGTAATGAGAAAGATATATATTGAAAATTGGGTGCACCACTGGTATGGATTATGATGATAAGATTTCTGTAGTTCCTCGTGTTGGGCTTTGATTTTTACTTGGCACTGGTCATAGTTCCATCATTGTCCCTTGTGAAGGACCTAGATTTTGATCTGTGAGATGTGGGTGCTGAACATTTTTTGGATTTGTAGGTCCTCGTGTTACGTTGTGACCTCAGATATTGGGGTTGGTCTGTGTGTTGACGAGAAATCCAGTAAGGGAAGCTCAAGTGAATGTCAGCAACCATCAAAAGGAGTTTGATAGTCAATGATGTGCTCAGCAGTTCAGTTTGACTCCAATTTACTTGGCTTATTGGTGTTTTATTGTCAAGAGGTTGGTAGTTAGCTATTGCTTGTTGTGTGGAGTATTATTGAAAACAAACATCAGATCAAGAATGTTCCTTCGCAAAAGGATTTTTTCTTTTTTCTTTTTGTTGTCTGGATTCTTGGGACAAAATTCTCATCCTTTTGAAAGTTTGGGAAGCCTTTTAATCGGGAATCTATTATTCTTTTATGGTTGTCATTGAATGCTATTACTTTGCCTTTTTATTGTGCATTCAGTATGGTATATCTATGATTATGGGTAACCTTAAATTACTTGTTCAAAGTTGATTCCTAGTTCCCAATTCTTTAAATCTAAAAATGTTACAGAGTTCAGATGTTCAGAGAATTTATCAAGCTAGACAAGGCTTCCCGAAGAATGGCTGGTGAAGTGGATGGCCCGCACTTATGTTCGATAGAGATAGTTATTCACCGAAACCATATTATTGAAGATGCTTATAGGCAATTAAATTCTCTTGGTTCAAGATTGAAGTCAAACTTCAATGTTTCATTTGTCAGTGAATGTGGGCTTCCAGAAGTTGGCCTGGATTATGGTGGGCTATCCAAAGAATTCTTAACAGATCTTGCAAAGTCTGCTTTTGACCCAGAGTATGGTCAACTTAATTTTCTCAGAATATTTATACATCCTATGTCTTCTTTTTTCTGATTTCTGTCTTTTATGGCTTTTTAAAAGGTATGGTCTATTTATACAAACTTGCACTCCTGAGAGACTTCTCTTTCCTAATATAGCAGCAAAATCTATGGACAATGGCCTTGACATGATTGAATTCCTTGGAAGAATTGTTGGCAAGGCTCTCTACGAAGGGATTTTGTTGGACTATTCATTTTCACTTGCCTTTGTTCAGAAGCTTCTTGGCCGGTATAGTTACCTTGATGAATTGTCTACTTTGGATCCTGAGCTTTACAAGAACCTGATGTACATCAAGGTATGGATTTAGTTGTCGGTCTGAGACATGCTATTCCTGTCTTATTAGGCATGTTAGTTTTTTGGTTGATCTATTTAATGAAACTCTTCAATGAAGGGATTCTCTGGTAGATGTAGAAGGGAGGGAGTAAGATGTTAGCTTAACAGACTGGGGTAGGATTTAGAGAAAAATCAGGTTTGTGTTTGATCAAAGAATCTGTTTGCCTCTGTCTTTGTATCAGGATTGCCAGCAAATGTAAAATCATGGTAGGCTGTTACTCAGTTCATTCTGATAGTCAATTTAGGGTCTCCTTTCTTGTATCTCATACAAACTTTTGTATTAAAGGATAACAATATCTTATTTAGTGCCACCATACTCTTTGTAATTATTTAGGGTACTTCACATATGTGTCCCCCTAAACATTTGACATTACATGTATTCCTGTGCATTTTATCTTTTACAATAAGGTAAGATTTGAACTGTGATTCATTGGATGGCAGTCCAGCCGATAAACTGCCAGGCCATTAAAGTAGGTTACACCACTATACTTCTTCTCACATCTACGCTCCCTTGTGAAGTTGCTTCATCTTATATTTTAATATAGATCTCTCACCAGAAATGCCAGAAAAGTTAACAGAATCGGACTGAAAAGCACTAAGAATTTCGAGGTAGGCTTACCAGAAAGACTATCTTTTCTCTCGCCCTTTCTTGATGTTCACTCCTATCTCCATAAATTCCTTTGTTAATTCCATTTTTTTCCTCCTCCTTCTTCATCTACCTCCCTTCCTCTATAAAGCCTACGCCCCCTCTCTCAACAAGGTAAAAACCCACTTCCAATTTGATATCAACATCTTTGATTCTTCTGTTGTCTTGGCCTTGAAATCAAACCCCTCTTGTAAATCAACATAAGCTACTTGTCTACAGCCCCCTTGCCATTCTCCACATATGTTGTTATGCTCCTATTGGACTTGATCATTGACATGGTGGACGGCGATGAGACACATGGCAGTGAGAGTGTTGGTCACTTCAAAAACAAGATAGCCCAAAAGGGAAGATTTGAGCTGAACATAATGCCTCCAGACCCCAAATAGGCTCTCCTCCTTATGACACTCAAAACTACTACTTTCGTTGCCTATGTGATCGCCCTTTTTTTTTTCTTTTTTTTCCAAAAAAAACAAAAAACTACGACTTTCCTCTCCCCAAGCTACTACCTTGGTGGCTGTAGCTGCACCTCTCTTTTGTGAACAAGTCCACCTCCTTGACATCTCTAATAGTGCTGCCTCCACCTTGACCTCTCTGAGTGCCCCCTTGACTGCAGCTTTTGTTGTCCTTTCCTCACTTCCTGGTTCTTTGCTGATCATGGTTGGCCACTGTAACAATCCCATTGCCATCCACATCTTTTCTTTGATGTCCAACAGTTGATCTTTATTTGGAGGTGGGCTTCATTTAGAGAGAAAGGAGGAATGTGGGGGAGGAAAGGATAGGTATACGAGATGGAGGAAGAAGTGAAGGAAGTGCTTAAATAGTTAATAGGGTGGAGATGAGGTGCTGAACAGGAGGGAAGAGAAGGGTGTGGAGGAAAGGGGGAGGGGGGAAGAAAGATTATTTCTAGAGGCTTACTTATAAATAGTTATTTCTTCCTTGTCCAATTTTTTTTTCTATATATTTGATGGCAGTTGACAAAGAGCATACGGTATATGTCAACTGCAACCATGTAATATCCAAACTTAACACATACTGAAAAGAACCATTCTCATTGCATCCACAACCATACTTAAAGAAACCTAGATCTTATTGGTTTTAGGTATGGATGATCTAATGGATAAGCCTAGATGCACTAAATATTGTGATTAAGCACTTTCTAGGTGGCAAACCTTAATATGTAGGCAGAATGGGTTCCTTTGCTATGTAAGTTGAAATTTAAAATAAGCGGAAACGAGTAATATCAAAGCATAAAGAAATTAAGAACACTTGGGCTTACATGGAAACCCTAATTACAAAGAGGGGAGAAAATCATGGGAGAAGGTCCCGATAGGACTGAAATTTGTATTGATCTTCTTAAAGAAATAAGTGGGGGGTACATACTTATTTATAGACCACCACACACTCCAACAATCCACATTACTAGATGTGGCACTAAACATCACACACTCTTCTCAATAGTCCCCCTCAAAATGGAGCATGAAATGCTCAGCTTGTAACAAAACACAATCCTCACTCTACAACAGAATACACTCCTCTCAACTAGTTCTCGCTTGTAGGTAGGAACACAGGCTGGAGTTGCTAAAGGAACTGCTGATGTCTCTGATGAGGGCCTCTTTTTCAGAGACCTCAACTGGTGCTAGTGGCTCCCCATTCAGTATCCCTATAATGGGTCTTCCTTTGAAGACTTCGAAGCTGGATCTCCCCTCTTGAGTCCAGGAAATTGGATTTTTCACGTAGAAACCGGTTGAGCCCTTCCTTTGAGGACCTCAAAATTCAATCTCTCTCTGGAGACCTCGAAACTCTGTACCTCCCAAAGTTTGGTGTCTCATGTGATGATCTACAACAAAAGGACTCCCAAATGGGAGTGACTACAATAGGCATCTACATTCCCCCTATCTCTCATACTCGTATAGAAGAAGAATATAAAAATGAGAAGAAAAATTATTACGAAGAAAAGAGTTTCTCCCCCTCTTTTCTTTAATTCAAACTCTTCCTTTTCTTTTGATATTTTTCCTTTTTTTTGATTTTTTTCCTCTTTTTTTTGAAAAATTTTCTTCTTTTCCTTTTTTTTTTCTTTTTTTATTCCCTAAAAGAAATTCCCTTCCTTTTTTTTTTTTTGTTTAAACATAGCTAACAATCATCAACAAGAAAGAGCCTTACCAAGAACATTAGCAAAAAATAGAGGAAAATAAAGCAAAATTGCCCCCCATCACTTCTTATTAGGGTTCCAACGAACCCAACTACGTTACTGATGCTCTTGAGATCGGGCGCAACATCTCTGCAAAGGCCCACAGTTTCTGTGGCTTCATTACCATCATCATTGCCAAGATCATCTTCGAAGGAGCAGGCCGTGCTGTCAATGCCACCAATCTTGTTGCAATCGACGTCGAATCTTCCTCCACACAAGATCTGCTCGGTTGCGCCTCCCTTCATCGTCTTCTTTGACTTCTTTATTGTTGTGCAGCTCTTCACTAGCAGTCCATCGTTGCTGGCATGATTGTCGCTAGACGAGGTTTGCGGGGCAACGAGCTTGAGTGCTCTACTGCATCGACTCGTGAAGGCTCTTCTTCAGGAGGCTCTCCCTCTTGTTCTTGCGGATCTCCACCATGTTTTCCTTGCGGCGGCGATAACCCTCCTTCGTGTCCACCACCACCTTGTAGCAGTTGTGATGGACCTCTGTCCTCACACTCGGCCTCAGTGACATCGCTTTCTGGATTGGCTCCTATTCCTGGTATGGTGGCGAAGAGAAGCCACATGAACACGAGCTTCTCCATCTTCTTCGCCTTCGCTCCTTTAGTGTTTGGAAGAACCCATGCCTTCTTCACATTGATCTCCCCCTTTCGAACAGTGAAAAAGAAAGGAACTCCAGAACAAAAAAAAGAAAAGATGATATTCATATAGAATGTTTTCGATAAAACCTAAGATTGAATTGCTCTGATACTAAGTTGAAATTTAAAATAAGCAGAAACGAATAATATCAAAGCATGAATAAATCAAGAACACTTGGATTTACGTGGAAACCTCACTCATGAAAAGCAGGGAGAAAATCATGAGAGAAGGCCCCGATAGGGTTGAGATCTGTATTGATCTTCTCAAAGAAATAAATAAAGGGTACATGCCTATTTATAAACGACCACACACCCCAACAATCCACAGTACTAGATGTGACACTTAACACCACACACTCCTTTAAACAATATAGTTTTACAATATTTTGTGTGATGTTCTCTTCACGTTTTGCCTTTTCTAGGAAGGTCCTTTGAGGCACATCATCCTGCTAGGGCTTCATAATGAACACTTGTAGTCTGTTACTATGTTTTGCTGGCTCTTTTGCTTCGCCTTCTCTTGTTGGTTTGATTTAAGGTTTTGCTTTGACATTGTTTCCTTTCCCATGTAACACAAATGTGGCTTATGCAGCATTATGACGGCAATCTTGAGGAACTTTCACTCGATTTCACTGTTACTGAGGAGATTTGTGGGCAGCGGGTTATTACTGAGTTAAAACCTAGTGGAAAGAATGTTGCTGTAACAAACGATAACAAATTACAATATGTCTATGCAATGTCAGATTACAAGTTAAATCGGCAAGTGCGTGTTGTTTAATCTTTATGCGTAGACTTTTTAACATTTGCATGACTTTGCTTTATCTAGCAACTTCTGCTGTTCTTTTTCAGATACTTCCGTTGGCAAATGCTTTTGTTAGGGGCTTGAGTGATCTTATCACACCATCTTGGTTAAGATTGTTCAATGGGAATGAATTTAATCAGGTATCTTTTTAATGGTAATATTTTGGTCATTGCCCTGTGCGTGCATCTCTGTGTGTGTGCCTGCCTGCTTGCTTCATCAAAAACTTGATGTATTCAGCAAGTACATGTATCTTCTTTTTCTGTGCATTTCTTCACTTCATTCATTCATTCATTTTCAGTTGACAGCTTTCTCATTGATCCTACATGCATCCTTTGAAGTTAATAATAGGCTCTGTCAGTGCCATGATGATGCTGATAATATGAGGAATAAGAACATCTTACCTAAATTCTCTAAGAATTTGGGTAAACTGTGGTAATCCATGGTACAATTGGAATGCTTCTGAAAAGCTTGCTATCCATCTGCACCAAACTAAATGTACTTGGCAAGGGGGATCATGAGTTCCCAAGTACTAAATAAATAAAAACCGGCAGTTTTCTGTAATTTTGGAAAGACTTTGAATTGCTTGTAGGCTCTATTGAAAGCATTCACTGTTCTTTTCAGACAAAAAAAAGAAGAGAGAAAACATTTGCTGTTTTACAGCAAGAAGTAACGTGTGGTGTAAACATTTATCCTCTGGAAAATTGCAAATATTTCTTCCCGGAGATGTAAGCAAGCTCTCTGGAGTGATTCTCTCCTTTTTTGCTTCTAATTTTTTTCTCAGTAGGGGATGGATGACTGCGTGATATTTGCGGCTTTCCTAAACATTTATTGTTACAGGATATTTTCTTTTCTCTTTATTTTCTTTATTTGTTTATGCTTTATTATGTTCTTTAGTTCCTCTTGTGTATTTTACCCACACCTCTCTCTCTATATAAAGAGGTGTAGGGTTTCCAGAGAATAATAGATTGCTCATTTATTCCCCTTTTATAGATTTATGTTTTTTTTTGGGAAGAAATTTATAGATATATGTTGATGCTGTTAATCTATTAATTACACAGTTTGAATCTACATCTACTCGTTGCCCTTGATGAATCCAAGACACAGTAGAACCCCCTCAAGATGGCACCATAATTATGGAATGCTGTAACTCTAGAATGATTAGAGGACCTATATTCATTATTATCCTATTGACTTTTACTTTTCTGGTCAGCATATATTTTGCTTTCAATATGCCATATTTGTACTTTGGTACATTATCTTGTTTAGTAAACATAGTATCTGTAAAAGGTCTGTGGATGAGGTTATTTACCGGCACAGCATTCTTTTTGATATGGCTCTTCTTTAATGAAGTGGGGAGTTGACAACCTGTGTTATACCTCTTTTTTTCCTTTCAAAAAAAAAAAAAAATGTACAGGGTACATGATATTTGCCTTCTCTCTTAAGAGGCACCTTCTTGGATGGGAGGCATTGAGACCCATCTGGTCCTCTGAAAGGTGGCTTGAGATACAAGGATAAAAGATTTCAAGACAACTCAATGAAGTAATATAAAGACATTCCATCAAATAAAATGTGTTTCTTTTAACAGCTTGCCCCAAAGTACATTTTAGAAGGTCCTCTTTATGCATATGAACTTTCTCATTTGAAAAAACTATCAAATTGTTGGCCAAGCCACCTGTCATCATCAAATGTTGTCTTGCCTCTATTGACACTCACTCCATGCTATATGCATTTATGTATTCCTTTCTCTATAAATGGATCTGTTGGTGTGTAAGCACCATTGACCTTGATTTTGATGATAACAAAACATAAATATATTATGTTGTTTGGAGTACTAAGATTTTAGGTTAAGAAGCAAGCTCCAAAGATACTCAAGGGAGTAACCAAGAAGAAATCAATTGGATTAGGAATAAGCTACTTAAGCTTGAAGGAAATGAAAATAAAGCTCATGCTCTAATGATATCAAGGAAGAACCTAGAAAAAGAAGCTTTAGAATTTAATATGTTGTAATACTTGTTGTAATGTCTTTGTATTTTATTTTTGTACGCTTATTGTTAAAGATCCCTAAAATGAATGCATCTAAGTCCCTAGCCGTTAGAACACTTAGGTAGGCCAAATCAACCCTTAAAATATATCAAGATAACCATTTAGTAATCAACTGACCAATTTGATAGTCAGTCGTCCAACTCCTTAGGAGGGTGTTGACTAGGTGTTGTTTAAATTGTTGAACGTTGATTGTTTAATCTTCAAAAAACTTTGGAAATGACATGCATTAAGTACTCCAATTAAGTCACCTAGTCAGCCTTGAAACCTTTGCTAGGATCGACCAGTGATTGACCAATCCTTAAGAAGCCAGTCGATTGATATTGTAAAATCGATGCTTAGTAGCCAAGACTAGAAAGATTTGACCTAAAAGCCTATAGTAGCTAGTCAATCAGTGGTCGACTTGCCATTATAGTATTGGACGACCAACCATCGACTAGGCACTGACCAACCAATGAATGCCATGTTGGGCCCTTTGACACCACACTAGCCAGTCGACCAATACTAAATTTTGGTCGACCAGCTCTTCACTAGTAAGCCAACCAGGCATCGATTAGATACTACTAACTGCTGTGTTTGCCTTTTGAATAGATTTCTGCTTGACCCCTTTGCTGCCATTAATTGTCCAAACGGCTATTGCAAGTCTCTAAAGTACTCTAGAGTGTTCCTAAGCCATCTATAAAATACCCTAGGACACTCCAATTGTTAGACACAACATTAAATACAACATATACACATTATACTCAAGCTAGAATACTTCCTACTTACATCTAAGCTCAAATTGTGCTTGTTAGGAAATAAATTAGTTAGATTTTTTTGGGATAAATTAGTTAGGTTTAGGTGTCATACTATTTTTAGTCTTTTTATTTTCACTCTTGAAGTCCCCACATGAGAGAAGCTCACTTGAGATCTCCAAGGAAGAGGCACACCTAAGCTTTCGTGTAGGAGAGGCTTACTCTCGAGGTTCCACCATGAGAGAAACACTCGAGGTCTCTAAGGAAGAGGCATACTTCGAGTTTTCATGTGGCAGAGACCCACTTCAGAGATCTCTCGTTCTACTGTAGTTTCTACTTCTCTTATAGTTGCCTTCAACTCCTCTGACTTATTGCATACTCATGCTCCTCTGGATGTATACTTTTGTGGGGAGTTTACTTGTGTAACAAGTTGGCGTTGCACACTACAACTTGGGGGGAGTGTTACAAAATAAATTAGTTGGATATTTTAGGGATAAATTAGTTGTGTTACGAAATAAATTAGTTAGATATTTTAGGGATAAATTAGTTTTGTTAGGAAATAAATTAGTTAGATATTTTAGGGATAAATTAGTTAGGTTTAGGTGTCAATACTATTTTTAGTTTTTTTATTTTTGGTAAGGGAGTTATTGAGTGTTATTGTGTTTCTTTGTATTCTTAAGCCCTCTCTCTGTATAAAGAGGGCTAAGGTTTTCTTTTCTAAATTACACAAGAATCAAGTTGATCTTTCTCAACAGTGCTCGAGCCTTGTGATTCAACTTAAGAGCACTCTACTCTCTCTACTTCCACAAATTCTCAACACCTATGGGAAGTAGTCTAATTCTTGTAGAAGTTAATAGATATTAAATTCATACTTGGGCTCTATAGGGTTGTGTATTTTCTTGGAAGGGTATCCAAGTTGTGGATTCCCGTTTGCCTCGGAGACGAAGTACTCTTCGATGGAGATCGAAGATGGGTTGTATTTGAGGTTGTCACCCTCGATTTAAAGTGGATTTGATCACCCGGCGATCAAGAAAATCCTAAGTCGAGGAGGATTTAGATAGCGGTTTTTACCTTTGGAGTTTTCACCTAAAAATTGATTGTTTATTGTGGTGGATGCTCTTTTGTGGATTGATTTTATTTGCCCCTGCAAACCCCCCTTCCTCTAGTGCAATCTTCATGATCCACAACCATGCACTTCAACAGTTCATGAATTCCCATTTCCTTTTTAAATTTCGTTATAATATATTAGATTGGATGGTTAATTAGATCTCCTGAATCCATTTAGTCATAGATTTTGTTTAGTCCAGCATCATTTATTTTAGTTGTTTCTAACTTTCTATGAGGATCTGAATCTATAAATATCACTCTGTACTGCTATTTAATCTTGAAGGAAAATAATAGAAGATTTACCTTTTCCATGGTTTTTCCCTTTTCCTTGAGAATGGTGAGGAGGGTTTTCCACGTAAGTCAAGGTTTTCTAAGGTGCTTTTGATGCTGCTCTCCTATATATATAATTTCTCCAATGTGGCAACAGAGGATGTTCTATTGTGGTTTCTTATCAAAGTTTGTGCCATTTTCTGCTACGATAAGGTTTCACGGAAGTTTCCTCTACAATTTGACATATATTGCTTTCCATCAATATTGATCCATTGTTCAAGGAAGGCAAGTTACATGCCATCAACTCTAGCAGATTGAATGTTAACATTGTTCTGGGTGAGCTGTGGTGTAGTATTCTGTTCATATCCTATGCAGGAATGTGAACAGATATAGCTGAATATCTACTAAAATTGTGACAACTGAGTGCACCACAAATCCAACACCTGACGCTTGCCTGCTTTGCACGTCCACATGCGGACTAAATATCGAGCCAAATGAGCTGAGCCCAGCTTGGTTCAAGCTAAGGCTTAACAAGCATGGCTTAGCTTGAGCTTGGTCAAGCTTTATTGAGCTAGCATGAGCTCAGCTCATTTGGCTCAAGCTGAACTCATGTGTCAAGACTAAAATAAGCCCACCTGTGGGCTTGTTTGGACTGAGCCTGTCTTTGTGGAGTCATTGGGGACTTATGTGCTATTTTTAGATATAGCCATTAATTTTGCATGAGCTATATGTTCAATCAGCGTAGTTCATACATACATACGTACACATATTGTGTGTGTGGAGTTTTTAGAAGGTATACAACCTTGGTGGGTGGTGTACAACATCATTATAGATCCCTCTGTGGATAACATCCTTTGTTATTGTTAACCTCTTATTTCTTCCTCAAATACACACACACAGATATATACCATGTGATCCATTGGATTGTGATCCCTGTAAATATACCTGAAAATCAAACATTTGGCAGTATTTTGATATCCTGGGATGGTCTTAGGGAGTTACTTGGGTTTCATATCTTGAGGTCCATCCGGGTTGAACCCTTGTAAATACTCACATTGCAGCCATGCTCATGTGTTTCTCATGACATCTCTGAAATTTGAGAAGGCCTTCGTATGGTGCCATTATCTTTCTTCAATATGTTTATCCAAAAATATATATTTTTTATATGTGTATTTTCTAGTGTGATTATAAGAATTCATAACAGCTTCTTGTTTCTATGTTGTCAAGTCCTTCAGAAAATCCTTGATTTTTTTTTTTTTTACTTTCTACACTCTTAGCTTGCAAGTAACTCATGCGATCTCTCTGTCTTTTGGCGTTTGGTAGTGCTTGGCACCATTTATTACCATGCTGATTGGTTGCAGTTGATGAACTTTGTGCTTTTATGCTCATTTTTTCAGCTGCTGTCAGGAGGAAAGCATGATTTGGACATTGAAGACTTGAAGAAGAATACAAGATACACTGGTGGTTACTCGGAGGGAAGCCGAATGGTAAAATTATTCTGGGAGGTAATTTCTGGAAAACATGAATTTTATTATTTAGGAGTAAACATTTTGTTGTATGCTTCAAATTGCTACTTTTTAATTATCATATTGACCATATCTGATGTTTATTTTCAAGATATTAAGTGTTCTAAATTTTTAAGGAACTTGTAGTGCAAGCATTTTAGTTTGTCCCTTGAAAATGTTTTATTTCCTGTGTCTTTTCGCTTCCTTACTTTCTTTCCAGGCCTTCTTTCTTGCACCTTTCTTTTGCAGGTTGTATTTCTTTCCTTGATCTGATAGACGTGAGGAATGGGTGGTAAGCATGTATGTGATGAGCTTGTTTTCCCAGTCACCCATTGGTCAGATCATGGGAAGTCTGTACCATTTATTAATGATAAGTAAGAGGCATGGACTGCTGGATTGGGAACTGATGTAGAAGTAGAAACATAGTCCCACAATCTAGGCTGGTATTATTGCTGACTGGCATAGAGCAGAGACAGACAAGGGGCTGGAATGCGACAATCTCAAGGTGCTGAAAGAAGACTGCTTCACTATCAATGACTAATGAGGGGACTTGAAAAGAAGGAATCCCATGGCTATACATGGCAGCTACCAACCACTCTCCCCAGATTGGAAAGCCCCACAATATGCCTGACTTCTAGGTCTTAACCTCTCTTAAAGACTTAAAGTGATGCCCTTATCCATGTTGTACCTTCCTTCTCACACAGCCTCCATGCTGGAACCAAAGGGTCAACAAACCTCTCCTCTTAACAAGTACTTTTGGATTTTTCTGTTGAGTCCATTGAACTTTGATGAAAATATTTCTGTTGAAACAAAAGGTTGAAGCTAATATGGAGTCTTTTAAATTTGATGCTATGTTGAGAAATAGGAGTTCCCTACAGTAGCCTTTTGCTATTCTTTATTTTTTTGTGCTGACTCTGAGTACACTTATCATTTCCCTTATATAGAGGATGATAATAAAGAGCGAGATCATGTTGTTATTCTACATGCTGCCAAATCAGGGTAGTAGCTGTAGGTCCTCCTTTGCTGATCACTGCCTTCTTTAGCAAGTCAAGCAACTGGCCTTGGGTTCTCTCCTGTTGCATGCAAAGCTCCTTGCTGTGCTAGTGTTAGCTTGGAGGAGACTGTTGCATTTTTCGGTGCTCTTGCAGTTGTGCCTTGGAAGGCCTCCTGAGTTGGAGCATGGTCCTTTTGTGTGTGGGCATTTTTCTGGAATAAAAAGGACGACTACCAGAAGTATGTTTTTTTTTGAAAAGAACTACCAGAAGTTTGTTGACAGCCGTTTCATTAAAACAGATTAGGTTGATTTCTAGAAAAATACAAAACTTCCTGCACCACACTCTTTACAAATCTCTGTCCCTCCTAAATGCAATTCTATTCCTTTGTAGTCAATTTGGCCAAATGGCTGTGAAAATTACAGCAGCTGTATTCTCCACACTATCCTTGGCCTTTGCAATGTTTTCCAGACAATCATTCAAAGAGAAACTCCAACTTGTCTCCAGGAAGTGTTGACAAATCATCCGTGTGAAGACACTGCTGAAGAAAGTGCTCAATATCTTCATCTTCAGCACCATGCCGCACAAATCCACTTCTGGTGCCCACCAACACCTGCAAACCAGTCACCAATCTACAGGATCCAGGGTAGATCCAGTTAGAGCTGGATATATCCTTTAGTCGATCGCACTTAATGTGGGAAAAAGTGTTATTGTTGTCAGCAAATTGATAAGGAAATATTTAAAATCATAAAGCATTTTTTATGTACTATTTATATATTTCACATGTATTTGAGGTGCAGTACAGATTTCAACCTTGAAAAAAATGAAACACAAAAATCATGCAAATTTCCATGTAGAAAATGTTTGATTACTTGTCCAAGTAAGTGAGTTCAGATTGATCAGGCTTGCTGAAAATTAGTTTGAGCAAGGTTTTAAATGCTGATTTCAACATCTTTTTGATGATTTTAGAATTGTTCATTTTGGAGGCTTGTAGGAGGCACACTGAGGAAATGCCTGAATTTTGACATTGATTTCGATGGTTTTGACACCTCAAAAACAGGCATTTTTGACGCATGTGGAGGAACTTTTGTTATTTTGACAAAATGATTATAACAGTATTGGCTTCATGTAGTTATACTAAGAAAACTTAATAAATACTTAGTCATGAAACTTAAGTTCTAGCAATCTAGCTTTTTAGAACATATAGATACAACAATCCTTAGATTAATTGATTTTAACATTATCTATCATAATACCTGTATATAATACCCATGTATCTGCAAGTATAATTCTTAAAATAGAAATCAATCAATCTAGAGATTGTAGCTCCAATCTATTTTGACTTTTGAGAAGCTAAAATACCTAAAAAATCCAGCATGAGGAGAGAAAAACCCTCTTATGAGCTCTTTCCACTCTAACAAATACATGTTAGCATCATGTTATTTTTAATTCTTTGCTAGTTTTTAGTTCTTTATGGATATGTATGCAAATTTTATTTTTGTATCCCCTCCTCTCTATATAAGCAAGGCTAAGGCTTTCTTTTGGAATAAGATGTTTCATTTTCTTTTACATGATGTTAGAGCAACGATCCCGGGTTGGTGTTTGATATTTTCTTGATTCCCATACCCTCTTTTTTTTCCCTCTGTTAATCCACCTCTATTGTTGCACTGTCTTGAAACTATCACATTGTAGGACTGGGTAGCGCCACATTGAGCACATCATAGGCCGTGTAACACCACATTGCGTGTAGCACGCGTAACACTTAGTGTGGTTATGTGCATGTGAGCCTACCCTCCGTCAGTTATGTGTTGTTCTCTGCCCTTGAAGATGACCATGCTTTTTGTGACACGCTTCTATTCTACTTACTTCTTCTAGGGAGTGTGTGGATGGTCTGATCTCTATTTGCTATGGCAACTTTGATCCTCTCATTTACTGATCGGGATTGTTTCCCAATTCTTACTTGGGATTGTCTCCCACTACTACTTGGGATTGTTTCTCACCGTTACTCTTGTCTCAGTGTGTTGCTTTATAGAGGGTTTCTATTTTGATGGATATGTTCTAAGGACATTTTGACTACATGCGATGGTGGTCCTTGTGTGCTTGTTGCCCTCACTGATGCCGATAGGGCTCAAGTGAATTTGACATCTAGCATTGTTGGCAAGTGGGTGATTGACTTGGATGTATTCACTCATGTCACTGGAAATCCTAGTTCTCTGTGTGCGACTTAGCTGGTTAGATCAGTTACCTTCGTGAAAGTTGTCAAATGGCTTTTACTCCTTAGTGGCTGCAGTTAGGGATGCTCAGTTTTCTTCTAGGTTGCAGTTGTCAGATGTTCGTTGTGCACCTAGTTCCCTATGAGTCTTCTCTTTGTAAGTAAGCAGTGTAATGATATACAGTGTTGTGTCAAATTTGATGAGCATTACTGCTACTTTCAGGATAGGTGGATTGGTCAGATTATGGGTGTTAGGTATGAAAGGGATGGACTATACTACCTTGATATACCCACTCATTTTGCTGGAACTACCTCAATATCTACGAATCCTCTACTTTGGTAGTGTTGACATGGTCATTCCTCCTTTGGGAAGCTTCGCCAGATGTTCTCGGATATGCTTTCATCTGTCAGATTTAATTGTGAGGCTTGTCAATTGGGCAAGCATCACTTATCTACCTCTCCTCTATGGATTGAGGAGCGCAACAAATAACCCTTTTAGTTAATTCATTGTGATGTTTGGGGATCGTCTTGTGTGACTAATACTACAGCCTACAGATACTTTGCCGTGTTTATTGATGATTATAGTAGGTTCACCTTGGCATTTCTTATGAAGGATCGATTTGAGATCGTTCATATGGTGAAGTAGTTCTTTGTAGAGGTGTAGAATGTTTACTCGACCTCCATTAAGACCTTTCACTATTCTAATGCCCTAGAATTCATGACAGAGCTGGATCATTCTTTATCCTAAATGGCACCTTACATCAAACATCCAGTGCTTATACCTCTTAGCAGAATGACATTGCTGAGAGGAAGATAAGACATATATTGGATATCTCTAGGATCCTCGTTTTCCTGCATGTGCTAAAATAGTTTTAGAAAGATGTAACACTCATTGCTACTTATCTAATCGATCAGGTCTTTTCATCTGTCCTGAAAGGGAAAATCCCATTCCAATTACTACACCTTGATATGGATGGACCCCTTGCTCTCCCACTACGTGTTTTCCGATGTACATGCTTTAGGCATGCTTTTGGGAAGCGGGACAAGCTATTTACACGAGCAGTTAAGTGCTTCTTTCTTGCATACTCTCATACTCAGAAGGGATACGGGAGTTATGATCCGGGTAGTGGACAATATATAGTTACTACATATGTGACCTTCTTTGAGAAGGTTCCTTTTTTATCTGAACAAGGGACCAATATTGAGCTTGTTCTTCGCTAGCTATAGAAATATCCTAGACGAGATAAGGAGTAGCCTCTTGTTCCATTGCCTACTATGCCATATCCTCCTCTTGATGTTAATTATAACATGCCCTCGCAGACACAAAGCTAACGTGAGGAAGATGATCAATCGATTGCTTTGAGGAAAGTCGTTTGCTCATGTAAACTATCCTGTCTCTCATCTTACGCTCATGGCACATCTGGATCCTTCTGTACAGTGGCTTTCTAGAGTGTTGCTTAGTACTGTCATTCCATGTGATTACTTAAAATTGTGGAAGACAGCCATGGATGCTTAGATGGAGGCCATTACTACTTGTGGCACATGGAAGCTTGTGCCATGCCCATAGGGGGACCAAAATTGTTGATTGTAAGTAGGTCTATACAATCAAGTATGTTGCAGATGGCACAATTGAAAAATTCAAGGCGAGATTTGTGGCTAAGGGTTTCACATAGACCAATGAATTAGACTACTTTGAGACCTCTTGTGGCTTGAGTGGCTTCCATACGTGTTATCCCGACTGTTGTTAACATGAACTGACCATTACATTAGCTTGACATCAAGAAGCCTTTCTCTGTGGAGATCTGATTGAGGTGTATATGAGACAACCTTTTGGTTACGAGGTTGAGGGGGAGTATGTATGTAGACTAAAGATGGCCGGTAATAGATTGGGTTCTGCATGCCTTGTTTAATAGATTAACCAGTAAGGTGATGAAGATTGGGTTCTAATGATCCACATCAATTATTCTATCTTCATTGGGTTGACTACCTCTGGCACCGTCATTCTTGTTGAATACATTGATGGCATAGTTCTGACGGGAGATGACAATGTGGGTATTCAAGAGGCCAAGGGATTCTTGTAGATGGTCTTTGTTATAAAAGGCTTAGGAGAGCTGCAATATTTCCTGAGGATAGAGGTAGTTAGAGACAGACGTGGCTTTGGTACTCTCACAGCAGAAGTATGTTGGATTATTTGGCACAAAGCCCTCCATTAGTCCAATTGAGCAAAAGAGATATGGGGAGATAGAGGATTTACCCTTTGAGGATGTCCATAGATATAGAGCACCATGGGCAAACTACTATATCAACTATTTTCGCTAAGATATTAGTTTCTTAATCAGCAAGGCAAGTCAGTATATGGACAAACCATGCTACGGTCATTGGCATGTTGTTTGTCTTATCGTGAAGTATCCGAAGCAGTCTCCAGGAAAATGGTTGTACTAAAGGAATAATGAGCATTTAGATCTTTGTTCCTATTCCAATGTAGACTATGCTGGATTTGTTGAGGATAGATCTATCACTAGCTATACCATATTGCTTGGAGGCAATCTTGTCTCATGGCATAGCAAAAAGAGGACTATTGTGGCCTACTCTAGTGCTGAGCCGAAGTAAAGGGCAATTGCACATACTACATGTGAGATCATGTGGGTCATTTTGTTCTGGGTTGATCTTGGTGTCCAAGTGTCGAGAGTCCAGTTCCTATGTTTTGCGACAAGTCAGCTACGTATATTGCCTTTAATTCTATTTTTCATGTGAGGATGAAGCAGTTTGAGTTTGAGCTGGACTGGCACTTCATTTGGAATGATGAAAAAGAAAATGACCACTCCTTATGTGTCCTTTGAGCTTCAGCTTGAAAATATTCTCATGAAGGCATTGACAAAGAAGAGACATATTACCATGTGACATTGGGCTTAATAGACATTTATGCTCCAACTTGAGGGAGAGTATTAGCATCATGTTATTTTTAGTTCTTTGCTATTTTCTATTTCTTTATGAATATGTATACAATTTTTATTTTTTGTATCCCTCCCCTCTATATAAGAGAGGTTAGGGTTTTCTTTGGGAATAAGATGTTCATTCTATTTCACACATAATAGCAACAATGGATTGAAAAGAGTACTATACTACCAATCTCAACGTTTAAATATCGAAATGATGCAAAATTTGTACGTAAATCCATCTGTTTCACTGAAATTGTCGGCATATTGACGAAGCCCAGCCGTTCTGCTTTGTTGACATAGTGGTGGCTGACTGCTGGGAAGGCCCTTTGGCAGGGAATATGGGCATATGGTTACTAAGACTAGGTGAAAGCCTTTTAGGTACCACCGTACCAGAATGGATTGTTTGCAACTGCTGCTTGCTGAGCTTGAGGGCTTTTGTCCTAAGGTGAAGTCAGCTCACTTACATGGTGTAGGGGATCTTTCTCCATCCAAAAGGTTTACCTATTGTTTAGAGGAGGGTCAGTGGCTGGTGATAGGGGTGTTGGTTTGGATTGTATGGCCTTTCAGGAACTTGGAGGATTGGCTGAAGATTAAGATTTTGCTTGGTTACTTAAGAGAGGAAAATCAGTCACCAAAACCTTGTGCATGAGATTGGTGTCTGAGGGGAAAGCTTGTGCTCCTTATATCAAGATTTGAAGGAGGATATTACACACCTTTTCCTCAAGTGTGATTGCAAAGGCGATTGGGGTATAGCTGCACTCTTCAGATTTTTCTTTTGACTTCTTTGATGTCTTGTGGAGTTGTTTGCGAGGTGGCTCACAGGTTGTTTTCTTTCTCTTGGGTGAAGATTCTTGTTGTTTTTTGGATCTTCTGGTTGGAGAGGATTGGGATGGTGTTCTGGGGCAAGTGTGAACCCTGTCGAAACTGTTGGTGGCTTCTTCACTTTGTAATTTTCTGGATTGAAAATCTGTAATGTTTTTGGAGATTAATGAAGTGGCACCTTTTTTGTTTGAAGAGAAAAAGACAAAGTATCACTTATGCATTTCAACATTGCATGTTTGTCAAAATAACCCAACATCTGGAAATGGCTGTTTCATCAGCATCAATGCTAATGCATAATGACAGCATCAAGCATCAATAATCCATTGAACAAAGGTCACCACCCTGGATAATTGTCCAGTTAATAACCTAAGAATGTCAATTTAGGCAATTTGGATTTTGGCTGGGGAGGTTTTCTTAGATGTTTCTCTGTTAGAAGAGGATGTTTGGTCCTCCTTGAATCAGTTTTGTCATCTATACCAGTGTTTTTCATGTTGGTGTTTGCACCATCAAAAAGATATTAAAGAACATTGACTTGTTAAGGAAAAGATTTTTTTGGAAGGGGGTAGATTGGGAAGGGAGATTTGCACAATTGGTTTCTTAGGAGGAGATTTGCAAGCTTAAGAAAGGAGGATTTGGTGTGGGCAGGTTGGACTGCATCAATAAGGTCCTTTTGTTGAAGTGGTTGGTGAGGTTGTTTGCTAATGGTCGGGACATGCTCATGTCCACTTTGAGAGATTCTTATGAGGAAGATATGAATCTTATTCAAAGGGCTGCAACAACCAAAGGTTCTTCTGCTTTTTGTCCCTTCGTGCGTCCTTTGATGGTTGAGTTTGCAAGCCACTTCGGTACGGTACTTGGGGATGGTCTTTCTTTCAAATTTTGGTGTGATGATTGGACTGATAATGGTAAGTTTTCAGAATTGTATCAGAGGTTATTTTAGCATATTCAGCATAAGGAATCAATTGTGGCCGATTTGTGGGATAGAGAACATAATGTTTGGGACATCAGGCTTCCGGAAGGACTTTCTGATCCCATGTTTATTGAATTTCAGCAGTTGCTGTCCACATTAGGGGAGTTCTCTCCCACTGTTGGACCGGATATGTTGCAGTGGAAACATGGCAAATACACCGTCAAGAATGCGTACAATCTCCTCATTGCTAATGGTGGACATCAAATGCATGTGGAGAAGGATTCCAAGTTGCTGTGGAGTTGTAAGATTCCTCTCAAAGTCAAGTTATTGTGATTTTTTAGGAGAAAAAGATTGGCAACCAAAGTGTATTGGACTAAATGGTGTACATCTAAGGATACCACGTCCTTTGTGTGGTCAGTCAGAAGAGGATATTCATCATCTTTTCTTCGAATGTGGTTTCTCTAGAGAGATTTGGGATCATTGCGCAGTACATACGACCAACTATACTAATTTGATTCCTTCTGAGGGACGTTCCGGGATCATCTGCATTTGGACATGGCTGGCTGGTGCAAAGTCTTTGCTTTTCTTTAGGCTATTTGGTTGTGTAGAGGAATGGTAAAGTTTTTAATAATAATAGATGTTTGGTGGAGGATGTAGTGAGGGAGGCTTATTTTTCTGACTTTTGGCTACAAAACTTGTAAGTTCGTTCCTCTTTTAATTTAATATACGAAATGATTACCGTGCTCAAGTAATCTTCCTCTTTTCACTAAAAAAAAAGTTATTGTTGATAGTCACTTTCATTCTAGCCAGTAGATATCTCTGATACTTCTCTCATGTCTACATTGCAACCTAGAAGGCCTTAAGGGGACCTTGGTGCAATGGTAAAGTTGTTCCTTGTGACTTTGACGCCATATGTTAAGAGTCCTGAGAAATGCACAAGGTAAACTATATCTTGTGTGAAATTGAGAATATTGAAATTCAAACCTTTAAGGAGCTATGTCTTGAACAACGAAAGAATTTAACCTTGCTTGAAGGGACAAATCAAGCAAGGTGGAGACAACCTCAGAAGAAAGATTGACATGAGTGGTTACTCTTCTTGCTAACTTGTTAACAAGAAGAGTGGGGGAAAATGATGATGCTAGACTTTCCTAGATCATGGAAAAGATATGATTAAAGGAAAATCTAAGCAAGGATTGATCATGGACTGAGGTTAAAGAGGATCCTAGCCTAAGAACCACCTGAGTCGAGCTGCTCAGGTGAAGTTAGCGTAGGGATCAAGAACTCTAATTAGGCCCCAACTTTATGGATTACTTCTGTAGTAGACCCAAAAGTGGTACAACCCCTTTCGTGGATGCCACACGGTGGGAGCTTCATGCGCTGTGTGACACCACTTATTGAGTCTTGATTCCTACAGTGACTCAACCTTCTAGTTCCTTCTAGCCATTGTTTTCTTTTGCTTGGCCCATAGTAAATCTAGTTTTTTTGTGTTTGCATTTAGAATAGGTTGTTAATTTAGGTGCCTCAACACCTGGGCAATAGAAGTCCCATGTCTTCTCCATATCTATCTTTACTCCATATGATAAGCGAGAAATTGTTGCGAAGAAAAGTTGAATTTTGGAAAACTCGAGTTGTAAAATTCGCAAGAAAATCTGCTACCAAATAATTTTAACCGGAACTCTGGTAAGTCCCAGGTCGAACATGGGTAAATCCGCAATTATATTTTTTTTTGTAATTTTTTTTATAAAGAAATCATTCACAATGCTAATCTACTTGCAATATAAACAAGAGAGAGAGCGAGAATAACAACTTTTATAACTATGATAATGTCAATTATAACTACTTGCTATAACTATAAAGTTGAAAATCTACACTAGAAAGCGGTAAAAAGATAGGGGATGAGAAATTGTCCTTCTCGACGAATGCTTGGAGGACAAGCCGAACGAGCAACGCTTGGAGGAAGGAGAGCGAAGACGGAGGCATGAGGACGAATCTGGAAGAACTAGGGATGAGGTAGGGCATTGACGTCGCGGGATCCGCTTCTGAAACGGGGGCGAGAGGACGACTGGCGAGAGCTCTGTGAAGAGGGTGAGAAGTGGAAAATTTTATTTATTTTTACTCTAGCGATGCTTCCCGTAGCTTGAGAGCACTAGAGCAAGCTCAAGAACTTATTCTTAGCTCTTTAGAGGGTTGAGAGAAGAAGGAAGGGATGAAGAATGAGGAGAGGTATAGGGTCCCTTTTATATGTTAGGAGAAAGGGGCATAAAAGTAATTTCCAAGGCCTTTAGATTTAATATATGGCATTTAGTGACGCATGTAAGCATTACTAAAGCCGGATGTGATTGTTGGTGCACGTGCAATGTGAGCCATCCGATGGAGATCTGATGCTCCTCACGCAACCAGGTCAGGCACCGCTTCCTCTCCACCGTTGAAGCACGTTCTTCTAGCATTGAAGCCTCTTGAATGCGCCTCAGCCATCAAATGAAGATCTGATGTTTCAAGATCGAGTGCGTTTGCCATCAAACCTCGCCTACTCGATCTTAATCAGATGACTGTGAAGCCCCACAGACGTCTTATGGTGTAAATTGATCAAAATGGCAGAGGCAATGTGGTTGCATGTCCACCACTCGATGTTAATCGTGTGGTGGAATTTTGATTTGGCTTGTTTGAGGAGAGCCACTCCTCAAGTCTTGAACCCATGTCTCTTGTTTAGAGATAGGTGCTTGAACGTTGTGGCAAGGAGGCTTTTATGTCAAGAAGATGAATTTCCACTCACGATGAAGAGTTGATCTTAGTCGTTGGATGAAAATCCACCGGCTGAGACCAAGGAAGCTTTGATGAGAAGGGGTAGAGGTCGGCGATGTGGCAAAAGTAGGACCATTGGATTAAGATCCAACGATCCACATTGGATCTTGATTTCTCCTTTGAGGTTGTGGAAGTTGCTGATGAAGGTGCGACATGGCAATCCCTTGATCGTTGGATGAGAATCCAACGATCAAGATCAGCGGTTGCAAGTGAGGAGGTGAGATAGTGGGTGGTTTGGAGGGTCTGGATGGTGCTACATGACGCTATCTGGACCATTCATTTTATTCTGTGCATAGGAGGTGCAACGGATGTCGAATTAAACCGATTTTCGCGTCGTTGGGCTGCGATCATCAATCCAAACCCAACCATGGGATTGGATTCATCTGAGGTTCGGATTTTCATCACATTGCCTGTTGACCTCTGATTTTCCTTGGACTGCATCTGATGCTACGGAGGTCCAATCGGGGTGATCTCGGAGGCATTGAACTTCAATCGTTTCCATAATCAGATACATACGGTTGGATCTTCAATCCGAAGCCTTGAAATGTTGTCGCCCTGTCCCCTTACCACAATAAAAGGCAAATTACTATACAATTTGTACAAATTAATCTAAATACATGATGATGCATGTTATGCAATATTTATAATGCATGATACTTCTATGACCTTAAGAACATGCATAAATAGATATTTTAGGTTAAATAGATGTGTACACATCACCATACCATTAAAATATGCCTTGGAAATGGAAGTTTTTTCCTTATTTAAGTGTATAGGTGTATGCCCTGCGCTCAACACATGGCCAAAGTGGTGCCTTATGCCATGTTTCCTTTAAGTTTATTATATGTTACATATTAGTTATACTATTAAGCTTTAAATGTCGTGTCATATTCTTGGGAATACTTGTTAATGGGGGAGTCTGGGACATGATTGTCATTCATGTTGAGAAACAAGTAAGAAACCAGTATGCTGGATGATCAAATATGAAGTTGAGTGACTTGGAATTTCTGAGGTGCTTCAGGGGACTTTGGATCCTATATGTTAATTAGTGTGTGATTAGAGCTCCAATGATTTTGATCAAACATAAAGGAATAAAATAGCAATATTGTGCAATTATGAACTCTCTTTTCCGCACTTTCCCTTCTCTATTCCAATTATGCTAAGCTGTTACAACCTTAGTCGATGATTTTTGCTGAATGAACTCTTCGATTTAAGCCTCATTTTGTGTAATCTGCAGGTTGTGAGGGGCTTTACACCCGAGGAAAGATGCTTACTATTGAAATTCGTAACCAGTTGCTCTAGAGGGCCATTGCTTGGTTTCAAGTACTTACAACCAATGTTTACAATTCATAAAGTATGTTACTTCTCAAGTAGCAAACGTTGTCTATTAGAATGATATATTTATGAATTCTTAACTTGATCAGATTGGCTAAATCTTTTGTCATGCTTCACCAACCAATCTTCTGTTTGGTAATACCATCATTGGCATATTCATCATTAAAAATAAGTGGGTTAAGAATCTCCACGTTTATTTGTCTCATCTGTTTTGTGCTTTATTATTGCTTCTTTTACCGTCCAAACAACAATATTTTTGGTCCTCTTTTTGTATATAGCCTTTGCACTTTTGTTATGTGTGCACTTTATTCCTGTGAAAAAACGAATAGTGTGCACTTTATCTTTCAACCTTATTTCTAATAATAAGTTTGCTTTTAAGTATCCAAAGTGCTGGAAACCAAGTAGACTTTTTGAATTTATACATTTGGATCTTATATGAATGCAAGTCTTAGGATAAGTGATAGGTGCATTTCGATGTTTGACCTTTTTATGGTAGTTGCATGACCTCATCTTTGTGTTGTTTTGGACTTGTTAGTGGAATCTGATGCAAACTTACCAACCGTCACTGCCACCTGCTCAGTCAGTTTGAATTTTGGCTGAAACAGGAAGTTTAATAAATTTTGATTTTCCTGAAATTGAAGGTGGCACTGATAAAATATCATTTACATAAAACGCTGCTCTGATTTTTCCATTGATATTTATCTTTGAAACTTGAATTTCTGACAATATCTTTAATAAAAATCCAATTTCTCTGTTACTTTTTGTTAAAATAAATAAGAAAAATAAAATAAATACAAATATCAAGGCATAACAAGATAAAATGCTTAGGCTTACGTGAAAACCTCATTCAGGAAGAGTAGGGAGAAAACTATAGGAGAAGGTCTCGATAGGGCTGATGGTTCTATTCTTTTCAAGAAATAAATGAGGGTACAACAACCTATTTTAGGTTCCCACACATTGTACTTTTCTTCGCTCCACTATGTGGTGCTAAACATGCCACTACAATATACCACATCTCTCAACACTTTCCCTCAAGTTGAAGTATAGAATATTCAGCTCACACAACAGATATCCCTACTCTACAAAGCAAAAACAAACACACCACAAATCAAATGGTGCTATTGGGTCACTGTTGTCTTGTGTCGCTGGCTTCTTTACATCTTTAGCTTGCTTGTAGACAAGTGCAGGTAGGAGTCCGAAGATAAGTTGTAGATAATTAATCTGTTGCTGGTGCCATCTCATTTGAGAATGTTGAAAAATGCCTCTTCTATGGAGATCTCAAAGACAAAAGTGTCTCTCATGGGATTGCAAAATAAGCTCTCACATAGAGAAAATATAGAATATAAAGAAGAGCTTCTCCCCCTCTTCTCAACATCATTATTATTTTTTCCCCTTTTTTTCTCTTTCCTCTTTTTTCGGATTATTTTTTTCTATCTTTTTTTATCTTCTTTTTTTTATGATTTTTTTTCCTTCTTTCTCCTTTTTTTTCCTCAGCTAACTGTCTTGCCCGTCTCCTTTGCAATACTATAAAGGGACTAAAAAATAGAAGGAAATAAGAGGACAGATAAGTAAAAGTCACCAAAAAAAAATCTTAAGGGTTTAAAGGAACCCAAGAGATATGATATGTAGCTACTTGCCCCTTCATCATCGCCGTTTCTCCTTCAGTGGCACCTTCATCGCTGTTTCCTACCACGTGAGTTATCTCATGTGAGATCTTCATCAAGATCATCATAGCTATCACAACCATGTTGATCTCGCCTCTATCGACGTCGGATCTTTTGCAACACCTTCTTCGTCTTCTTCGATTTCCTCCTCACTATTGCCTCTATGGCCGCCATCAGCTGTGGCATTGGCTATCGCCAATAATCAGCGATCGAAAGTGAAAGGCCTCACTTTCTTGCTCTCATCCGAGGACGATCCTCTTTGCATCAATGATTGCAACCTTGAACTTAATCAGACGAGGGCAAAAAAGCATCAGAGATCTTCACACTGCAATAAGTGATGGCTTTCCAGCCACCACATCTCCGACCAAAGCACCATCAAGCAATCTCCTAAGAGACTACTCTGACGGGGACCACGGCACTAGAACCAAAGGCGGAAGAGGAAGGTCCCCAACTACCATAGCCACTGGCAATCCAGACAGTGTCGTTTGCCTTGAACCACCTTCCTTCAACTACGTGTGCACTACCATTGGCGATGTTTGTTCCCTTAGCACTGAACACACACAATAGGATCGTGGCAAAATTTTACAAGGTGTCCTCACCCTTGACATTGAAAGCATTGGACCTTTGACATACCCTCCTTTTCGGGAAGAGCAACCCTCCATCGACGCCCCTACACCATTGACCAACAATCTCCCTCATGGACCCCTCTATCGCCCGCCTCTCCTCCTCCCTTCATCTCCTTAACTCCTATTTCTTTCAATAATGAAAGTGATAAAAACTTTCAGGTTTTATATATAGCCAAAATTTTGTTTGCATCTTAAGGAAAAATTACAAAGGCACACACTTCTCATAGTTATACAATATTTATGCATAGCCCCCAGATAATGCTATAATCCATCAATCCATCTTGCAATTGAGTTATGTGCTTACCTTGTGTTTCTTCTTGAGAACGCTTTGGCAAGAATGTGATATTGATATGAGAAGTCTCTGTAGGAATCATTTCACGGAGGTTCTACTGGTCAAGGTGATTAGTAAATCTGGTGGTTTATTATTAATGTGGAATGATGATGTGTTTTCTTTAGCCCATTCCTTAATTACTTTACTCATGATTACAGGCTCCTTCATGAGACGTGTGGATGGTATGCCCTTGGACCATCTTGTTCATGTGTGGTCCATGTGATGTGTAAAATAGATAGGTCCTTTGGGAGGAGATGCAAGCGTCAGAATTTGTGAATGGGAGCCCTTGGTTACTAGGAGGTGATTTAAATGTTTCCTTAGCATCTAATGACAGGTTGGATATCATGCTTGATAGGGGTGTGACTGATTTTGGAAAGTTGATAGATGGATTAGAGCTTCTTGATCTCCCCACTTCTAGCATGGTTTATACTTGGTGGAATGGTTCTGGTTTGGCATCTAGGATTGACAAATTGTTGTGCAATGTGGCTTTGGCTTATGTGAGACCTTTATCGGACCACACGCCACTAATTTAGGACAGTAATGAAGGGATATCTTCACCTCATTTTAAATTTCAAACGTCATGGCTATCTAATCTGGGTTTTCACGAGTTTATGCGGGACAAATGGAATGCGATACCAGCTTCTACGGCACAAACATTGGCAATGAAAATTCAGGTGCTTAGAGTGGCTTGATTGGCTATAAGAATGATGTCGTAGAATGAATGGAACAGTCAAGGACAGAGGCTTCACAGGCCATCGCTACTTTGGATAGGAAGTAGGATGTAGATCCTTTAGATGAGGAGGAGCATCATGAGAGGCATAGGCTTTAGTTGGTGGGCCATGAGGAGGATATGAAGCGAAAGACGAATTAAAGGTAGAAATACAAACAACTTTGGCTTGTGGAGGGAGATTCCAACACGTGGTTTTTTCTCCTCTCGATGAGTATAAGGACAAATCTTATTAACTCTCTAGTGGATGATAGGATTTTGAACAAGAGATCAGAGATTTGTGATGCATTCCATGCCCATTTTCATCAGTTCACCAGGAGGCAACCTATAGGGGGTGGAGATTGGGGGCTTTAGACATGTCAAGCTTGGATGACCACATGGGTAATTTGACTAAAGAGGTGAGGAAAGTGGAGGTTATCTCAGCTTTGTGGGGTTTGAAGGTTGAGGGGGCCCTTGGTTCAGATGGTTGCAACTCCTATTCTACAATGAATTATGGGATGTGGTAGGCACTAATCTTATGGCGATGATTTGCAAATTCATTAAGGGGAATCATGGATTTGAGAGGCTTAATTGTTTTACCTTGTCCTCCTTCCAAAGAAAATTAGGGTTGAGAGTATTGATGATTATAGGCGAATTGCACTCTCAAATGTTGTTTATCTTCATTACGGCTAAGGTGCTTGCTAACAGGCTGCAACTAATTTTGCGAAAGATAATTAGTCTAGTTTAGTCGACCTTTTTTATGGGGAGATCACTATAGGAATCCTTTGTTGTTGATGAGGAGATGATTGCTCTTTGGAGGAGGTCGGGGGTGTCTTCATTCCTTTGAAAGCTTATGATTCTTTGGCATGGCCTTACTTGTGGGAGATCATAAGGAGAGGTTTCTCGGAGCTGTAGGCATAGTTAATGAAGTGATGTATTACCACCACTTCTTTCTCTGTATTGGTGAATGGAAGGCCGTGCCGATCTTGGACACAACAGCAATGGGGCGTTCAACATGGATGTCCTTAAGCACCTCTTATTTTTAATATTGTTGTAGATACTTTGGCAAGCTTGGCTTTCAAAGCGTGTGGAGTTGGATTGCTCTCTGGTTTTAGATTAAGAGATGGTGAGTCTATTTGAACTCCTATCTTACAATACGCAAATAACACCATGTTTTTCATTGAAGGCAGATTAGCCCAAGTGGAAAATCTGGCTTCTCTAGTTAAAATATTGGGCAGATCTTTGGTTTACATGTAAATGGGTCTAAGTCTACCTTTGGTCTGTTTAATATGGAGTTGGAGGTGGTGGCCGCATAGAATTTTCTTGCCTCTCCTTTGGTTAACTTACCAATTACTTGGGGCTTACGTTGAGAGGAAAAAAACTTATGTTTGCTTATTTGAATGGCTTGGTGGAGTGTATGGCTAAGCGTCTTACCTTGTGGGCTGGAAAGTTACTTCCAAAGGGTCAGTTGGTGCTACTCAAATCCATTATGCCATCTATACCTATTTTTTATTTGTCCATATTTGGACCTCCTAAGAAGGTTCCCAGGGATTTGGAGATGGTGTGCAAGCGTTTCTTTGGAAAGGGCCAGACCATAAAGGAAGGTTTCTGTAGTTAGTGCCTTGGCATGACATTTTCCAAACAAAGAAAAATGGGGGCCTTGGTGTCCGTTCTCTAAAAGAATTCAATGATGCACATATGATGAAGTGGTTGGTGAAACTATTCCAAAATGTTGATGGCATTTGGAATAAGCTAATAAGTGATTCTTATGGCTCTGTTATGAAAATAGATGAGAGACATTTTCCACCATCGCGATTCTGCACTTTGGAGGTCCTTGACCTTGGTCATGCTAAGAGGTTTCCCCATATGAGATGCCTTGTGGATGTTGATCACAGGAGAAAATTCATTCCATCTAACTTGATGGAGGTGCCTTGCATATGAGATGTGCTTGTGGTAGATGATTTCCCCATTGAGTCACTGAGATCTTGCAATCGCTCATGATGCTTTGATTTGTGGTAGAATAGGCTGGCTTTGTAGAAAAATCAGATTATCAGATAGACACCAAAAAATCAAAAATCAGATCTGAAAAATAGATCATGATCTAGGGCGAACAGGGTGCCTATCCCCCTTATGAGTGCCTACCGCAGTGCTTGGGGACCCTGGTGGTGTCAATAGGGCAGGAAAAGAGGAGAAACAACACTGCAATAGGGACCTTCAGGCGGCAGCAGGGGCATGATAGCCCCCCAGTGGCACAGCATCAAGCACCGGCACTGCACCTGGGGGCTTCAGGTGGTGCTGCAGGTGGCAGGAGAAGGCTGGGGCAGCGCTGCTGCCACCACCAAGCCTACTGCACTTTGGGTGGGGTGGGGGGAGAGTGCTGTTGCCACTGCTGGTGGCTGCTGCAATCTCCGGTGGTGGCAGTGGTGGCATGGGTGAGAATTGATCTACCAGGGAAGAAAAGATGGTGGTATTTGGTGGAGGTACTTGAGCATCGGTCTAGAACTGCTATTCTGATACCATATTGAGGGAAAAAGTGAATGGTCTAATTCACCACAAAAACCTTAGAGGTCTTTACATAGAGAGACACCTTACAATAATAAAATAAGAACCAACTCCAAAAGTTACACACATAACTCTGAATTACTCTTAACACACACACACACACACTCTCTCTCTCAAGATATCTCTTATCTTTTGGGGCAATCAGCTTGAAATATGAACTGAAGATGAGAAGAAGGGGGAATAGGATGAGAAAGAGCAAAGGGAGCTTGCAATTGCTGAGGATCATGTGTGTCATTGGGGAACTGGTCTCAGCAATTGCATTCCTGCTTGAGGCTTCGATGGGTTGGGGCAGGAGTCACTGGTGGGGATCGAACAAGGTGTTGGGATCTTGATAATGAAGAAGCTCAGACATGATCAGAGCAAAAGGTGGAAGATCCACATGAGGTATCCTCATGAGGATTAGCTGTTCACGTCTGGTGTGACAAGATGCTCTCTAGCAACTGTACACCAGAGTTACAACCCTGAAGCCACAAACTTGACTCATTACTTAATCCCTGCTCCCTTGGGAAACAAAGCAAGTAACCCCAGTACAATATAAATCAGGGAGTGAGAAAGGGAGGAGAGGAGACATGGAAAGATGCAGGGAAGGTGGAGGAGAGGGAGACACTGCAAAGGATGCAGAGGAGGAAGAGAGGGGATATATAAGAATATAGGAGTTCCATTCGCACCTCACACGAGGATGGGAGGGGGGAGCATCTGTGAATGGGATGGCTACTGAGTGAGAAAAGAAAATCTCGCTAGCCCCTCGGTTCAACTATCCATCCAAAGAGAGAATGTGCCACTTTTGATGCATTGACCCATGGAGGGGTGGCTTTGAGAGTGAAGCGTAGCAAAATCATTAGTCTTTCAAAAGAAACTGAAGGGGGGTTTCGGTTTGCACATGATGCTGGGAGTTGTGGCACAAAGAGGAACGAGGTGGAGCTAAGAAGGGAATGGGGAGCACTAATCTTAGTCGTCAAGAGAGATGTGATGACTGGCTTGGTTAGACTGCTGTTCCTGTACACTGAATTCGTGATATTTCAAATATAGTTTGTGAAAGCAGAGAGATTTTGAATTCATTTTCACTCATGGATTTTCGTCTTTTGTGTGGGTGGCAGTAAAATTTCAATGGTGACCAAAAAAGAGTGGCTAGTGTCCACGTCCACCCCATCAAGAAAGCTAACTAGGAGAGAGTGGAGAGAGTTTATAGATCAAAGAAAGGAATTGCCGAAACGCAAAGCTTAGCTCACTCAAATTTGGTGGTGGGAGGGGGAGTTCCACAATCCATAGCTTAACTCACAAAACGGTGCAAATCTGAAGCAAAAGATTAATTGGCAGAAATTAGCATAGCGCTTCATAGTGTCAAAAAGGTAATATTTCTAGGAATATGTGTGGGCTCTTCTGTAATAGCAGACCCTTATAGGGTCATTTAGATAATGGTCCCACGTGTATTCACTGCAATAGTGGTGGATCATGTCATAAGGTGTGTTGTGAAAAACAAACAAAAATCCATTTTCTATAGATGCATGGAGTTTGGGAAATGTACATATATCAAAATTCTCTGCATTACTAAATAATCGTTCTTTTTAAAAATTACTAAATAATCATTGATTGTGTTCTCTCCAAGCAAACTCCTTTCAAGGTCAATCTTTGGTGTTTCATTTCCTTATATTTTCTCATGGCAACGAATCTAATGCTAGAAACTGCATGACTAGGTTGTATGCGATATACCCCTTTGGGCATTGATCGGGGGTCAGGACATTGATCGTCTTCCCTCTGCATCCACATGCTACAATACGCTCAAGGTGATTCACAGCTCCTTCCCTGGCTGCAACTGTTTTCATATATTTGCCTGATATTTTGTTTCTTTGTTTCCCTGACTTCATTTTGATTATATTTCTGCTGCTTCCCAGCTTCCTACATACAAGAAAGCAAGCACGTTAAGAAGCAAGTTGCTTTATGCAATCAGTTCCAACACAGGATTTGAGCTCTCTTAAGGCCATTCTGTGAGCTGTTTTACTAACAAAGTCTGCAGTTCTACAACTGTTCTTGTGGTGTTTTCTATTATCATATGTTCAAACGCAATCTACACCTTCATGGCAGTCAAGCAGCTTCTCTTTGCTATTGGCTCCAATCTGGGTTTGGCTCTCCTGGAGCTACTTGGGAAAAGTACCTTCCTGAGATTGTTTATGTAAATGGGGTGTATGGTAGGATGCACAAACATGTTCGAGCAATTGATGGGATTTATATTGCATTGTGTATCTGATAATTGTATATATTCGTCGATGCTAGTTTATTAGGCAGGGTTACACTTTGTAAGGAAGGATGTTTGTAACCTTCCCAACGTGGGTAGAAAGGAAGGATGTATATAAATTGTGATAGCAACTGGGACCTTCCATCGCTTGATATTCCTTGCCGTTAAATCTCATATTTTACATATTAAGCATTCTCTTTTCTTTCTTCGGCTGCGTTCGCATGGAGGATAGGGGTTATATCGAGATAAAATAAGTTGTATATTATTTGATTAAGAATAAATAGTAAGATAAAATTATTGATAGTATGATATAATATTAGTGAATGATTTTTAATATTATGATATAGTTATGAGTGGATTGATATGATATAAAAAATATATTTTAATATATATATTATGTTGAATTAAATATATTTTAATATATATCGATGTTGATGTGATATAATTAAATAATTATCGATGTTGATTGATGTAATAAAATAAATTATGATTTTTTATCTTTCAAATTAATTCGTAAATAATTATCGATGTTGATTGATGTATTAAAATAAATTATGATCTTTTATCTTCCAAATTAATTCGTCCGATTTCTTTCGGGAATCTTTCGACAAACGCAACTCAAAGGAAGTACAGGCTCCTCCAATCCGACACGTCACCTCACCTCACCTCCGCCACTGTCACAGCATTTTTCCCTGCACCCTTTCTCTCTTCCCTGTTTTTCTCTCACAAGATAACACCCACACCAAACAACCCTCCTACATCTCTCTCTCTCTCTCTCACGAGAAATATCCCCTCGTTATCACAAGCTGACCACCGTCTCCTGCCACGTGTTCAATCCCTCTTACCCTTTTTCCATTTCTCTTCCCGCTGATTCACACTTATCTCATTATAAAACAAAAAATAAAAACCTCTCTTCCTCCGACTCGAGCAACATCATGCAATTAAAAAAAAAAAAAAAAAGTCTCCTCTTTTTTAGAGAATTTAATTTTACTTCTTAAAAATATGATATTTTTATTATTATAAATTATACTCGTACGGTCAAAACAGAACCCCCCTTTCCCCAAAATTTAATCCATGAAAAATTGTTGGCTTTTTTAAGAAAGCAAATCCGACGGAAGTATTTACTGTTATATAATTTTTTTGTAAAATTAATTATATAATTATCTATTGAGGAAAATTATATGTGGTTTTTGTTATATATTTAAAATTTTGACAATATCTCATTAATTTATATTATTATTAATTATCAAAATTTCTCATCTCGTTATTAAAAAAAAAGTAAAATCCACTCCTCCGGTCTGATTAACGTCATCACATTTTAAAAAGAATAACAAAAATCTCCTCACGATCCGAGTTATGTCATCCCATCATAAAAAAAAAAAAAATTAAGTATGACATTTTGTCATTATTAATTTTACCCTTTAAGTATAAAATAAATCCCACAAAAAAATCTCTTACCCCTAAAATAAATTTCATGGAAAGTTCTACCATTATATATTATTTTTTGAAAATCAATAGATGATTGTCGATTGAAGAAAATCATGTGTGATATATATTTTTTTAAATTTTGATAATATCCCATAACGTAAATAAAAATTGAATTATAATTAAATTTTGTTAGAGTGAATTTTTTTGATATATATTTAGTCAAATTATATACTTATAATTGGATATATGAAAGTTTCGTGAATTCCCACAACGAAGTACAAGTATATTACTAATTACAACAAAAGACATGTTTTAAGTTTTTCACCTTGTTGACATAACTTAGATAGGGAAAAGTGCTTCATAGGGTAGGCTTGCACTTGATATTTAGGAGAGTCGATTATACCAATAAAGCATATTAGGTACCTCTCGGAATGATTTTGTTTTCATCCATCCTTTGATCATCGCTAAGATGGGCCCCTGGCCAACACGTGCCTCCGTACATAAGCTGACATCACCATAATGGCCTTTGCTGCAGCCTAGCAAGCAAGTCTTTGGACGTGAAGAAAAAAGTTGAGTGTTTTCATTTCTTCACTATTCTAAAAAAATAGAACTCGGTGTGAGCTGTAGCGAAGAGAAGGTGTACTCACTCGCGGAGCAGCGAGTTGTATGTGTTGGTAGCCGACGAGCATAACTCACTCGTTCTACTACAAAAAAGCTTCACTTCATACACTTTGTACACTCGCAGTAGACGAGCTTGTTTGAATGGTCATTCTCTGCTATTCAAAACTTAACTCGTTCCGCTATCGCTTCACTTCGTACACTCATAGGAGTCGGATGCTAAGGGTAACGGGATTTCCCCAAAGAATAAGGTCGGTATAATGGGGTGTGCATTGTTCCTAGGGTTAGACATCAATAAAGCGCAGTTATGCTGCCCGACTTTATGAACTTAGCTTTGGTTAATTATTCGAGGTTTCGAGTGATACTAAGTATCTTGGGGGTTTGAGCCCTGTTTAGGGGGGGTTTGGAGCGGCTTTAAGCAAAGGGTTTCGAGAATCAACAGCTAACCAAGTCAAGTAGGGAATCCATAGCAGGGGGAATGGGGAAGATTCTACAACAGGGTGGATCCTATAGCCACGCACATGCACAATTTGTTAGTTACATAACAACAACAACAACCAAGTCCTCTCCCACACTAAGTGGGGTCGGCTATATGAATTATTTGCCTCCACACAGATCGATTTTCAGCCATTTTAGGACTTAAATTAAAGTAATTGAGGTCATACATAATAGTTTCCTTCCAACACTTGTTTGGTCTTCCTCATCCCCTCTTAGCGGGTTCAGCCTCCAACTTCTCACATCTCCTAACTGGAGCATCTAGTGGCCTTCTTTGTAAATGTCCAAACCATTTTAGACGGGCCTCTCTTATTTTATCCTCTATCGGTGCCACCCTAACCCTGTTTCTAATAAATTCATTTGAAATACGGTCCTTTCTTGTATGACCACGCATCCATCTTAACATCTTCATTTCTGCCACAGACATCTTCTATACATGCCTATAGTTTATAGCCCACCATTCAGAATCGTACAACATAGCTGGTCTTACCACAGCTCGATAGTATTTTCCTTTGACTTTTAAAGGAACCCTCTTATCACAGAGAACACCAGAAGCACCCCTCCATTTTAACCACCCTACATTAATTCCATGTGTAACATCTCCATCAATTCCACCATCATGTTGGAAAATGGATCCCAAGTACTTAAAAATATCTTTAATTGGAATGCACTCTTCTCCAATTTTTACATCAATCCCTTCGTTATTCCCTCTACTACTAAACTTACATTCCATATACTCAGTCTTCGTCCTACTTATGCGTAATCATTTATCTTCCAGGGCTTCTCTCCAAAGCTCAAGTTTTCTGTTCACTCCATCTCTTGTCTCATCAACCAACACAATGTCATCAGCAAAAAGCATACACCAAGGCACCTCAACTTGGATATGCTTCGTCAACTAATCCATAACCAATGCAAAAAGATAAGGGCTTAAAGTCGAACTTGATGTAAACCAATGGTGATATCAAAGTAGTCGGTCAAATCATCCTTAGTCTTTACACAAGCTGTACTCCATAGTACATATCCTTTATGAGGTTGATATATATAATCGGCACTTGTCTCTTCTCCAAAATTCTCCACAAGATATCTCTTGGGACAGAATCATAAACCTTCTCCAAATCAATAAAAACCATATGTAAATCCTTTTTCTTCACTTTGTATGTCTCCATCATACGTCTCAAGAGGTGTATTGCCTAAATAGTAGACCTGCCTAGCATAAAGTCAAATTGATTTTCAGTTACCATAGGGACTTGCCTCACCCTTCTTTCAATTATTCATTCCCAAAGTTTCATCGTATGACTCATCAACTTAATACCTCTATAGTTGGAACAATCTTGTATATCACCCTTGTTCTTGTATAAAGGTACCACAAAACTTTTCCTCCATTCCTCTAGCATCTTTTTGCCTCTCCACACAGTATTAAATAAATTTGTGAGCCAAGTTATACCCCGTTCTCCCGTCATTCTCCAGACATCTATAGGAATATCATCAGGCCCAACAACCCTCCCACTTTTTATCATCTTCAGAGCCTCCTCTACTTCTTTCTTTTGTATCCTTCAAAAACATGATCGAGTCACATACTCTTCTGAGTTAACTAACTCCCCTAAGATGATATCATTCTTTTATTTTTCATTAAATAGCCTATGAAAATATTATTTACATCTTGTCTTTATATCCTCACTAGCTATAAGCACCCTTCCTTCTTCATCCTTGATGCATCTTACATGCGTAAGGTCCTTTGCTTTCCGCTCCCTTGCTTTAGCTAACATGAAAATATCTTTTTCACCTTCTTTAGAATCAGGTTTGTTATAAAAATGATTTCAAGCTTTTGCTTTTGCTTCACTGACAATTTTTTTTGCTTCTTTCTTTGCTCTTTTGTAGTTTTCCATATTTTGTAGTCACCGTTACGCCTGTCCATGACCTTGGGGTGGTTGACTGAGAGTAGGATCACCATGGGGGACTCTCCCGGTCAGGAGAGCACCACGTGCTACTTCTACTTTTTGGAAAAGACTGCAATCAAGATCGTTCCCACGTGGATCATTCGAGATCAAGTGAAGGATCTGAGAAATAGATAAATTTTGAAACAATAGAAAGACGGAAATAAAGGAAAAAAGAAAATTAAAGCAGCTACTGTACACTTTACTGTTTCTTTAGTTTAGCTGCCACTCTACTCAACGTTTTGCTGACGTGTTACACTCGTTACCTTTCGGGACCAGGTGTTGAGTAGCCAGGGTCAGCAGCTGCAGAGGAAGCTAGGTCGAGTAGGGTTCAGTAGAGTTACCACTGTTCTCTTGTACCTCTTTTTGGATCCACTGTAGTGAGTAGTTCTTGTTACCGCTGTACTTTTCTTTACCTGCAGTTCCTATTATGTTATGAATGTTGTTTTACTGTTATGGTGGTATATACTGTAGTGGTTTCTTTCTTTACTCCTGTATTTTCTTACTGTTAGTTATATTCATGCTGAATGTGGTTTATTTTACTACTCTTTTGGTTACTTCCTCGTTGGACGACCAGGTCTTAGGATTAGTCGAGTTAGTCCGGTTCTCGCATCTCGTAGGGACTCGGGAATCGGGTCGTTACAAGATGGTATCAGAGCAAGGTCGTCCCGAGAAGTGAATCAACTGACTGGAAAATAACTAATTCACATGTCTATAGCTAGAGTAGCCACCACAACATACCTTTTGACATGAACTCTTAGACGTTTTCGTTAGGTATCGTTCCCTATTGACGTGTTTCGTTTTGTTTCATGTCTCCATTGTAGGAGATGCCTCGTCGTGGAACTAGGAGGGTGGGCCACGGGCGCGGCCGAGGTCGGGGCCCGAGGGACAGATGTGTCGGCCTTGGAGTACATACTACCCCTCCTCTTCTCCTGAGCATACCGTCTCCGGACCTCGTCCAACTAATTCGAGAGGTGGTTCGAGAAGAATTTCAGCTTCCACCCACATCGCCACCCCCTCCTCCCCCTTCCAAGCGTACGACAGAGGAGTTGGTGGTGGAACGAGATTTCCGCCGTCACACTAGGCGTGTTAGGAGAACTCGAAGGAGACACGTGGCATCCGCAGGAGAGCCGTCACATTTTGCAGGGCCATTAGTGGCCTTTGGGGGCCCTCGACAGGGGCCAGTCGCCAGTACCGGACCCCCACCCAGCCGACAGCAGGGACTCACTGAGGGCGGTAGTCGGGTTCCCCTCTGTTACCAGTGTGGCCAGCCGGGTCACATCAGGAGGGACTTCTCGTCTAGGGCAGGAGGTCAGAAGATACTTCTTGCGTAGAGCATTAGAAGGCGCTCAGGAGGCCGTGGTTACCAGGCGCGAGGAAAAGGACAGCAGTCACGAGGAGGGTACCGGCCAGCACCTGCCCGTCCGACGCAGAGTGTGGCTGCTTCGTCCGCACCTAGAGCTGAGGGGCGTATCAACGCCCTGACACACAGGGATGCCAGAGATTCAGGCTCGGTAGTGGCAGGTATGGTTTCAGTTTCCGGCAGACTCGTTTACGCACTTTTCGATTCCGGTGCTACGCACTCGTTTGTCGCAGCCAGTTTCGCAGTTAGTTTGGGCCAGGATTATATGCTGTTAGAAAATCCGTTAGTAATCAGATGTCCGAGTGGTCAGCTGTTTGTAGCTGAAGAGGTGTACACGGATTGCGAGGTCAGTGTTGGGGGACATAGCTTGCCAGTTGACCTGATTATGATACAGATGGAGGACTTTGGAGTGATTCTGGGGATGGACTGGCTGTCCGCTTACCACACCTTGGTAGACTGTTTTGAGAGGAAGATCGTCTTCTCCATTCCGAAGTTGCCTTCTTTCGAGTTTCACGGACAGCCAGTAGACGGAGGTTTCAGGTGCATCTCGGCACCTCAGGCGGCGAGACTTTTGAGCCATGGGTGTGAGGGCTTCCTAGCTTGTGTGGTGGCAGAGCCCAGCCCTGTGGCAGACTTCCAGAGCATCTCGGTGGTCAGAGAGTACCCTGACGTGTTTCCAGACGAGTTACCAGGACTACCGCCCAAGCGCGAGATCGAGTTTGAGATCTCACTAGTACCAGGGACCAGCCCCATCTCCACCGCGCCATATAGGATGGCACCGCTTGAGCTACGAGAGCTTAAGTCTCAGTTGCAGGACCTTTTGGAGAATGGTTTCGTGAGGCCCAGTGCGTCTCCGTGGGGGGCCCCGGTACTGTTTGTGAAAAAGAAGGATGGTACCCTACGCCTTTGTGTGGACTACCGACAGCTGAATAGGGTCACCATCAAGAATAGATATCCGCTGTCGAGGATCGACGACTTGTTTGACCAATTGCGGGGTGCCACGGTGTTCTCCAAGATCGACTTGAGGTCGGGATATTACCAGTTGAGGATCAGGGAGACCAACATCTCCAAAACAGCTTTCCGCACCCGGTACAGACACTACGAGTTTTTGGTCATGCCGTTTGGGCTGACTAATGCCCCTGCTGCTTTTATGGATCTGATGAACCGGGTGTTTAGACCGTACTTAGACCAGTTCATGGTGGTTTTCATAGATGATGTACTCATCTATTCTAGAGATCAGACGCAGCACACACAGCACTTGCGGATGGTTCTGGACACTCTGAGACGACGTAGGCTGTATGCCAAATACAGCAAGTGCGAGTTCTGGTTGAGGGAGGCGACCATCTTAGGTCATGTGATCTCTGGAGACGGCTTGGCGGTGGACCTAACCAAGGTCGAGGCAGTACTCAGGTGGGAGAGACCGCGTTCAATCACTGAGATTCGCAGTTTCCTAGAACTGGCAGGCTACTACAAACGATTTATCAGAGGGTTTTCACAGATCGCGCGTCCTATGACACAGTTGACCCGGAAGGACGTGCCCTTTGCTTGGACAGACGCCTGTGAGGCGTGTTTTCTGGAGCTGAAGGAGAGGTTAACCTCGGCTCCCGTGCTCACCATCCCTGACAGTAGTGGCGGGTTCGTTGTGTACACGGACGCCTCCTTGCAGGGGTTAGGAGGTGTGCTCATGCAGAAGGGTCACGTTGTCACTTACGCTTCGCGGCAACTGAAGCCCCATGAGCATACCTACCCTACCCACGACCTAGAGTTGGCAGCTGTTGTCTTCGCGCTGAAGACCTGGAGGCACTACTTGTACGGTGAGACCTTCGAAATTTTCACATATCACAAGAGCCTCAGATACCTTTTTGATCAGAAGGAGCTCAACATGAGACAGAGACGTTGGTTGGAGCTCCTGAAGGACTACGACTGCAGCATCTCCTACCACCCGGGAAAGGCCAATGTGGTGGCTGACGCCTTGAGCCGTAAGGCGCCCGCACACTTGGCCAGTTTACAATTACAGAGTTGGAGCCTTTTGGAGGAGGTGGGCAGTTGGCGACCCCTGGAGTTGCGGGGGCACTGTGGGGCAGTGACGGTGACACGACAGACTAGGCCAGAGCTGATAAACCGCATCATCACAGGACAGATGGCCGATCCGTACTTGCAGTCCTTGCGCGACAGAGTACTGTCAGGAGACCGAGGGGACTTCTCTTTCACAGACCAGGTGCTACGCCTGAGGGGACGGTTGTGCGTTCCCAGAGACGAGGAGCTGTTGAGAGAGCTCCTGACTGAGGCATACGGTTCCAGATTCACCATACATCCCGGAAACACGAAGATGTACCACGACTTGAGACGCGAGTTTTGGTGGAGGGGATGAAGCGGGATGTGGGTGAATTCGTGCAGCTGTGCTTAGTGTGCCGACAGGTGAAAGCCGAGCATCAGAGGCCTGCAAGGCCGCTACAGCCGCTTCTAGTGCCAGAGTGGAAGTGGGAGAGCATCACCATAGACTTGGTGGTGGGCTTACCTGTTACCCAGCAAGGACACGACGCAGTCTGGGTAATTGTGGATAGACTGACGAAGACGGCACGATTCTTGCCGATCCGAGTCACTTTGGGACCAGCACAGTTGGCAGAGAGGTATATCCGCGACATGGTACTACTACATGGAGTTCCGCGGGAAATCGTATCCGACCGGGATACCCGCTTTTCGTCCCAGTTTTGGGCTGAGTTTCAGCAGGCCCTAGAGATGCAGTTGAGGTTTAGTACAGCTTACCACCCCCAGACGGATGGACAGTCCGAGCGCACGATACAGACACTTGAGGACCTTTTGCGTGCCTATGTACTGGACTGGAGGGGCTCTTGGGAGGAGCACCTGCCCCTGGCGGAGTTTGCATATAACAACAGTTATCACTCGAGCATCGGCATGGCTCCCTACGAGGCTTTGTACGGACGGAGGTGTACGGCACCCTTGAGTTGGGTTGAGGTGGGGACCAAGTGGGAGGTTGGCCCCAGGTTGATCTGCCAGAGTCAGGAGGTAGTCGAGCAGATCCATAGGCGACTCCGCACTGTCAGGAGCAGACAAAAGAGCTACGCGGATCGGAGACGCAAAGAGGTGCAGTTTGAGGTTGGGGACCACGTCTTTCTCCGTGTTTCGCCCATGAAGGGCCTGCAGCGGTTTGGGGTGAGAGGGAAGCTCGCGCCGAGGTTTGTGGGGGCCCTTTGAGGTCCTGGAGCGGGTTGGACCCGTTGCTTACAGGCTTGCCCTCCCTCCCCAGCTTTCTAGTGTGCACGACGTGTTCCACGTGTCCAACCTCCGGAAGTACGTAGCCGATCCCAGTCACGCACTGAGTCACGTGAGTGTCGAGGTGGGCGACGACTTGACCTACCCCGAGCGGCCAGTGCAGATTCTAGACCGAGCCGTCTACAATTTGAGACGAAAGCAAGTACCTGGGAGCCTGAGGCGGCAATGCGGGAGCGGTACCCAGAGCTCTTCGCGGGTACGTCTTTTCGGACCGGCTTCGGTCCTCTTTGAGTTTGTTATGGTTACTATGACGTTTTTCCCGCACCTTAGTTAGCGCAAGTTTCAGGGACGAAACTTCCTTTGAGTTTGTTATATTGTTACGAACGTGCGGCTTCAGACGTCTTTTAAGACGTCTGGGAGGTGGCCCAAACGTCGGACCAGACGTCTGGGATTCGATTTTTTTCGACATGCGCGGTTTCGTCTGCGCGCCTGAGCGCGCAAACCTGCGAATGCACCCTCCTCTCTTTTTCCCTCTCCCTCCTGCGGGCGCAGGCTGCGCCCCTCTCTCTCGCTCTTTCTCTCCCCGCGCGGCTTTAAAAAGCCACGCCTCTCCCTCACTCTCTTCACCTCTGCCCCCTTCCTCTTCTCCTTCCAGCCGGTGCGCGAGTGCGAGCGGCGGCGGCGACAGCTGCGGTGAGTGCGGGAGGAGGTGCTGCGCGAGGCCGGAGGCGTCGACCGTGAGGGCTCGAGCCTGCCGGGGTAGCGAGAGCCGGCCGGCGGGGGCGCAGCTGGCGCGGAGTGACGCGGGAGGCCTGCTGCAGCTCGAGCAGCAGGCGGACGAGGCGCGGCGCGGCCGTGCGTCGCGGGCGGAGGGCTTGTCGCGCTCTGATTCTGGAAGTTTTTCCAGAATCAGACGTCTGGGATTCCAACCAGACGACGGGGAAGTCGTCTGGAGGACTGTCTAGACGTCTGGAAAGTAAGTTATTTTTCGTACCTTCTTCCTTTCCTTCGACCGTCCGTACTGAGCACGAGGATGTGTACGCACAGGTTCTGAGATTCGCATCCAACGCGAATCAGACGTCTGGCAGCGGTGCCAGACGACTGGAGGAACTTCTAGACGTTCGGGGTGACCATCGGACGTCTGGGAACTAGGCCAGACGCCCCCGTAGGCTTCTGGACGCCTGAGAGACCACGCAAGACAAGGTACCATCTGATCCCCATTTTTAAGACGTCTGGAAGTGTTGGTGCTAGAGCACCACGATCATTTGTTTTGATGATAACAAAACACGTGTTATTTAACATTTGCAATTTGAGTCCTAGATTTCAGGTCAATTGCAAATGAGGACGTGTTTAGACGGAGTTCAAGCTCGCATCCAGGACGGATTGGAGGAGCTTGACGGAAAACACAGGAGGATCGCGTGGAGCGAAAGATTGGAGATGGAAGACAAGAAGAATAGGATAGATTCTTTTTTATCCTTTCATGTATCTCTTGTATTTATTTTCTTGCTCTTTATTTTCCTTAGACATTATGTTAAAGAGCCTCAAAGAACCCTAAAAGTAGTCCTAGGAACACCTGCACAACCCTAGGATACTTAGGTTTTCTGTAGAATACTTAGAAAACCAATATAGGGTTCAAACAGCATTTACAGACGTCTAATTCCAAAATCAGACGTCTGATAAAGTATTTTAAGACGTCTGACTGTTGTTTCAGACGTCTGATAACTGTTAGGCTGGACTTAGTTTTCTGTCTGATGAAATCAGACGTCCAGACCTTATACCAGACGTCTTAGGAGACGTCTGATGACTTTGCCAGACGTCCAGTTAGTGGACCGTTGGCTGGCTTAGAAGACACTCAAGAATATGACCGTTAGAGCCTTATCAGACGTCCATAAGACTTCACAGACGTCTGATAAATGACCGTTTTGCCTCGGCTGACCCAAAATCTCTTCTCAGAGATTTTCTAGCCGTTGCAACGTTTGGAAATCAATTCCCACGGTAAAAGTAGGTTTCCAGACGTCCAGACTTAGTGCCAGACGTCCTCTATGTCGTCTGATGGACTTGTACAAAAACCCTGTTTAGATCTGATTCAAGTCAGGGAGAAACCCGCATAGAATCAGACGTCTGACCTTGGAATCAGACGTCTTAAAGTGGACTTCCAGACGTCTGATGCCAGAGTTAGACGTCTGATAACCCTGTCAAATGCAATCATTGTCCTGATTTCGGCCTGATTCTCTTGGGCTTTGCACCCAACGGCTATGGAAGCTTTTCCAAGCCTTCCAAAGCCTTCCTAAGGCCTCTATAAATAGAGGGGAGCCTTTGCAACATAAAAACACACAAGATATACACTAAGAAAGACACAAGACACACTTAGCTATACACTCTCACACTCTTGTGTCCAAGAAGCTCTTGCTCTCTAAGCTCAAGTTCTACATCTTGAGAGCATCCAGCCGTTGCGCACCCGCTCTCCCGCCGTTGTCTACGAGAGCGAAGTTGCGCCGTCGCGTGGCTCACGCACCCGCGTCATCGTCGACGCACTCCTTGCAAAGGGGAGTTTCCTAAATCCTATAGAAGCTTAGGTTTATTACTTTGTTGGCTCTATAGGTTTGTTGTTTTATTTTACCTTTGTAATTTGGTTGGGTATTCGCTTTGCGAATTCCCGTCTCCTTCGTGGGACAAAATCCTTCTCGTGGAGAGAAGGGGTTGAGGAACGCTACCCTCGTACTTGTAGCGTGGTTGTACTGAGGTTGAATCACCCTCGTTTCAAAGTGATTCGGTTAGTGGATTTGATCAACTAGGTTGATCGGAAAATCCTAACTCGAGAGGGTTAGGTGGTGGTTTTCACCCGGTTTGGGTTTCCACCTAAAAATCTTTGTGCACATTTTGTGATTGCCTATTTTGTGATATTGTTTATATTTATTTCCGCATATTTTTACGTCACCCCTCCTAGAAGGGAACCTTCAATTGGTATCAGAGCAGGTTTTCCGCCGACAGGAGTAACATCCGCGGAAAGATCACATGGAGGGAAGCTGTTCCACAAGCAGGATTTCCGAGGGGCAGTCCACAACCCGTCCGCCGTTCTTCGACGGGAGCAACTACCCCTACTGGAAGCTGCGGATGAAGACGTGGCTTCAAGCCACCGACTTCACGGTCTGGGCTAGATGCGAGACGCCATTCGACATCCCAGAAAAACCCGCGGGAGGATACTCGCAGCAGCAGATTCGGGAACTCTCTCTCAATGCAAAAACAATGAACGCATTGTATTGCGCGCTCAGCTCAGAGGAGTTCAATAGAATCTCGCAATGCGCCACCGCATACGAGATCTGGCACACACTCGAGGTAACTCATGAAGGTACCTCTAAGGTAAAAACTTCTAAACTCAATTTACTTTCACAAGAATTTGAGGCTTTTTCTATGAAATCTAACGAAACTTTAAGTGAGATGAACACTAGGTTCACTCTCATAGTAAATAACTTGAAAGCTTTAGGGAAGACTTTCATCAAGGGGGAGCTTCAAGGGAAGCTTCTTCGTTCCCTTGGACCGGAGTGGGAACAGAAAGTTACCGCCATCGAGGAGGCAAACGAAATGGAGGAGCTCAACATGGAAGATCTCTTAGGCAATCTGATGGCCTACGAGACTAAGTTGAAGCAAAAGAAGAAGGATACACCGGAGCCTAAACTAAAGAAGACTCTCGCCTTCAAAGCCGCGTCGGATAGCGAGGTAAGTTCCGACGACGAAGACTTTAGAATTTTACTTAAAAATTTTTCCAAGTTTTGTAGGGAATTAAAGAAAGAGAAAAAGGAGAAGAAAGAAAGCCCGAGACGTTGCTACCACTGCAACGGGAAAGGGCATCTGCGACCAGAATGCCCACTTCTCAAAAAGGAGAAGAAGAAGGAAAAGGAGAAGAAATCTAAGAAGAAGGCGTTCCAAGCCACTTGGGACGATTCTAGCTCGGAGGAAGAAGAAGAAAATACCATAGAAGAAGAAACCGCTTGCTTCGGTTTCATGGCCAGAGGAAGCGACAGCGAAAGCGAAAGCGACTCAGACAACGAGGTAAATCTCGATCTTCAAGAAGCTTTTAATGAACTTTTTGAGATTAGTAAATCACTTAGGGTAGAAAATAAAGGCATTAAAAAGAACCTTAGTTTTCTTAGAAATGAAAATGATAGGTTAGAAAAACAACTCAATGATATAGAGACTAGTCCTAAGGATAATAACCTGTTATTAGAAAATCAAGACCTCATCAATGAAAATAATAAATTGATTGAGGAAAATAATAGTCTAAAGTTAGAAATTTTTGATTTAAAGACTAAGATGCAAATTATAGAAAGAGAAATTGCATGTCTTAGGGAAAATTCTAACAAATTAATCAACAAAGTTGATAATTTTTATAGCCCTAAGGTTGAGAAAGGATCTCCATCAAGGAGACCCTCTAACAAATCCGAATCCAAGCCCACTTGGATACCAAAAAAAGAATTAGAATCTTGTTTTGTAGGATTCAGGGATAACTACAATACACAGGACTGGACCTACAAACTCAAGGCTGGTCAACTCGAATTGGGAGAACCAAGGAATAGACCAAGGAGGAGAACAAGAAGACCGACGAGACGGCAAACAAACGACGGACCCGCCGCACGTCGACCACCAGATTGGAGACCGGCGCCAATGCCCGGGCCTCCAAGCTACGGATGGGAGCCCCATCCGATGTGGCATCCACCACCACCATTCGGGCCATTTTATTGGCCATGGTAGGTGAGGTAAAATTCTTAACCCTATCCTTTTTATAAGCATTTAGATAGGGGGAGTCAAAAATGATGAGCTTATTGTCAATTTTAAAGGGGGAGATACAAGTTAGCTAAATTTCCTTTAGTAAGGGGGAGAAAAATAATAGCTATCTTGTTGTTATAAAAAGGGGGAGGACATTACCTTTGTTAAAAATAAATAGAAGAGCATGTTTTAAGGGGGAGTAATAGGAAATATAAAATCAATCAAACCTTTTTGATAATGTCAAAAAGGGGGAGGATTTTTATGCATTATTATTTACGGTTTTGTCATCATCAAAAAGGGGGAGATTGTTGGTGCTAGAGCACCACGATCATTTATTTTGATGATAACAAAACACGTGTTATTTAACATTTGCAATTTGAGTCCTAGATTTCAGGTCAATTGCAAATGAGGACGTGTTTAGACGGAGTTCAAGCTCGCATCCAGGACGGATTGGAGGAGCTTGACGGAAAACACAGGAGGATCGCGTGGAGCGAAAGATTGGAGATGGAAGACAAGAAGAATAGGATAGATTCTTTTTTATCCTTTCATGTATCTCTTGTATTTATTTTCTTGCTCTTTATTTTCCTTAGACATTATGTTAAAGAGCCTCAAAGAACCCTAAAAGTAGTCCTAGGAACACCTGCACAACCCTAGGATACTTAGGTTTTCTGTAGAATACTTAGAAAACCAATATAGGGTTCAAACAGCATTTACAGACGTCTAATTCCAAAATCAGACGTCTGATAAAGTATTTTAAGACGTCTGACTGTTGTTTCAGACGTCTGATAACTGTTAGGCTGGACTTAGTTTTCTGTCTGATGAAATCAGACGTCCAGACCTTATACCAGACGTCTTAGGAGACGTCTGATGACTTTGCCAGACGTCCAGTTAGTGGACCGTTGGCTGGCTTAGAAGACACTCAAGAATATGACCGTTAGAGCCTTATCAGACGTCCATAAGACTTCACAGACGTCTGATAAATGACCGTTTTGCCTCGGCTGACCCAAAATCTCTTCTCAGAGATTTTCTAGCCGTTGCAACGTTTGGAAATCAATTCCCACGGTAAAAGTAGGTTTCCAGACGTCCAGACTTAGTGCCAGACGTCCTCTATGTCGTCTGATGGACTTGTACAAAAACCCTGTTTAGATCTGATTCAAGTCAGGGAGAAACCCGCATAGAATCAGACGTCTGACCTTGGAATCAGACGTCTTAAAGTGGACTTCCAGACGTCTGATGCCAGAGTTAGACGTCTGATAACCCTGTCAAATGCAATCATTGTCCTGATTTCGGCCTGATTCTCTTGGGCTTTGCACCCAACGGCTATGGAAGCTTTTCCAAGCCTTCCAAAGCCTTCCTAAGGCCTCTATAAATAGAGGGGAGCCTTTGCAACATAAAAACACACAAGATATACACTAAGAAAGACACAAGACACACTTAGCTATACACTCTCACACTCTTGTGTCCAAGAAGCTCTTGCTCTCTAAGCTCAAGTTCTACATCTTGAGAGCATCCAGCCGTTGCGCACCCGCTCTCCCGCCGTTGTCTACGAGAGCGAAGTTGCGCCGTCGCGTGGCTCACGCACCCGCGTCATCGTCGACGCACTCCTTGCAAAGGGGAGTTTCCTAAATCCTATAGAAGCTTAGGTTTATTACTTTGTTGGCTCTATAGGTTTGTTGTTTTATTTTACCTTTGTAATTTGGTTGGGTATTCGCTTTGCGAATTCCCGTCTCCTTCGTGGGACAAAATCCTTCTCGTGGAGAGAAAGGGTTGAGGAACGCTACCCTCGTACTTGTAGCGTGGTTGTACTGAGGTTGAATCACCCTCGTTTCAAAGTGATTCGGTTAGTGGATTTGATCAACTAGGTTGATCGGAAAATCCTAACTCGAGAGGGTTAGGTGGTGGTTTTCACCCGGTTTGGGTTTCCACCTAAAAATTTTTGTGCACATTTTGTGATTGCCTATTTTGTGATATTGTTTATATTTATTTCCGCATATTTTTACGTCACCCCTCCTAGAAGGGAACCTTCAGGAAGAAGTTCAAGACGTCTGATTTTGCACTGTTTCGTCGTTTTCGACCCGTTTAGGGCCCGTTCGGAGTCCGTTTTCCGCGTTTTGAGTTGCGTGCTTTTCGGAATTAAATCTTCTACCCGTCTACAGTAGTTGTATACTGTTTTGAGAAACTCCTTGTGTTTGATCCTTGTGATAGGACCCATTTCCGTTGCAGTCTCGGGATTTGCGGAGGTACGCGGGATTCCCGACCACGCCCCCAGTACGCCTGTTGTAACTGGTAGAGTGGCTTTTAAGTTTATTAGTATAATCTGTTAAATTATGGAACCATAAATAGAACCTAGGACATTGCATGGATCCTAGGAATGGGAAACTAGATTGAATGGTAGATCCTAGGGTGTTGCATGAATCCTAGGGCTAGAAAACTAGATTGTATGATAGATCCTAGGGTATGGCATGAATCCTAGGATGGGAAGAACTAGTGGAATATATGAATACTGCAGTCTTGGAAAATGTGGAAAGGAAATAATAGCTACCTGTAAATTGGTTTAACAGCTGCCTATTATGAATAAATGAGCATGTCTGAGAATATGGGATGTATGAACGTGAAACTGGAAAGGTTAAACCTAAATGTGCTGAGTTAAAAGAATTGGAACCCTACGGGGGATTAGGAGTGGAACTCCTGGAAAGAGAAAGGAATAGAACTGAGAAAGAAAGACGTGGTAGTGTGTTATCTCTTGGGTACGTAATACCAAGGGAAGTACCTGTACCTGTTTAGTGCAGAGCGGAGCCAGCCACCCCAGGGACCCGGGGTTAGGACTGGCCACTTTGTACCGACTTGCTGGCCCTTGTGTACGTAGTACCGAGGAGAGCTACTAGTGTAGGGAGGTACTAGCTACCCCACGGGCCCCGGGGTTCTGCTAGCCTCGTACATAGACTTGTTAGGCCCACTGGGCAAACCAGGGTAGTCAGGCGAGGGTGCGCGGACTGTGGAGGAGCAAGGCCCCTGTTTGGTTACTGTGGAGGGGTTCGACCCCTGTTACTGAGAGGGCTCTGCCCTGTGCTGGTTCCGTGCTGTGCTTTGGGCGCACCCGTTAACGGAAACGACTGACCCCGTGCCAGTGCGGGTTAGCTACCTGTGCGTTTATCGCGCGTGCCGTAGTCACCGTTACGCTTGTCCGTGACCTTGGGGTGGTTGACTGAGAGTAAGATCACCACAGGGGACTCTCCCAGCCAGGAGAGCACCACGTGCTACTTCTACTTTTTGGAAAAGACTGCAATCAAGATCGTTCCCACGAGGAACATTCGAGATCAAGTGAAGGATCTGAGAAATAGATAAATTTTGAAACAATAGAAAGACGCAAATAAAGGAGGAAAGAAAATTAAAACAACTACTGTACATTTTACTGCTTCTTTAGTTTAGCTGCCACTCTACTCAACGTTTTGCTGATGTGTTACACTCGTTACCTTTCGGGACCAGGTGTTGAGCAGCCAGGATCAGCGGCTGCAGAGGACGCTGGGCTGAGTAGGGTCCAGTAGAGTTACCACTGTTATCTTGTACCTCTTTTTGGTTCCACTGTAGTGAGTAGTTCTTGTTACCGCTGTACTTTTCTTTACATGCAGTTCGTATTATGTTATGAATGTTGTTCTACTGTTGTGGTGGTATATACTGTAGTGGTTTCTTTCTTTATTGCTGTTTTTTCTTACTGTTAGTTATATTCATGCTGAATGTGGTTTATTTTACTGCTCTTTTGGTTACTTCCTCGTTGGACGACCAGATCTTGGGATTAGTCGAGTCGGTCCGATTCTCATGTCTTGTAGGGACTCGGGAATCGGGTCGTTACAGGAGGTGTCTTTTATTTGCATATTTTTATCTGAAATATTACATCTCACAATGTAAACTAAAGCTTCGATGGGAATGATCCTTCTCAAAACTCTATCAAGATTGTGAATAAGGAAATGATCTACTTAAATTAAAAAAGAACAATCAATTTTTCTTGTACATGTACCTATAAGGTTAAAACAGAGCATTTAGGAGAACAATCAATTAGAAGAGAACGAATACCTTTCCCTCGTTACCCTTATAGGGTTGTATCCCATGACCAATGTCCTTTTACCATTTTTGATTCTATATTATTTCCTCTAGATTGGTGTAAAAGTAAGAGTCATATGGAATTTTCTAATGAAATTTGGAGGTTAATTCCTCCTTGAGACGAAAATCGACAATTTGTGAGTGAAATTTGATAATCAAATCTTTGGTGTTTGCTTTAATATTGTTGATTTCTATTTCTTTCTTCTTTGTTAAAAGATTTACATGGATTCGATTTGTTCATGTACATCTTTCACCTACAAATACAAAAATATGACTTCTTCCAAAGGACATATCTCTCTCTCTCTCTCTCTCTCTCTCTCTCAAGAGTTAGATTTCATGCCTCCTATCTAAGGGTTGTTTATCAAACCTAATGAGCTTACCTTGATTTGGGCTCAAGTTCAATGACACCAACTAGGTTGGAGTTTGGGGTTAGACTCGATCAGCTTGAGCCCTTATTGAATCTATTACCAAGTTCAATCCTTAATGAGTTGAAACTCTTTTCCCTCTCGAATGGTCTAATGAGCTTGGAGTTGGCTCATTAACAAATCGAGTCGAGACTACCAAGCAAAGTCTGAGCTTTTTGTAAAATTCGAAACTTTCAAGATCGAACGTGCGAAAATCCCCATAGAATAACCGCATTACCCGGTCGTTCCCGGCACGAGGCCGCCACGCCACCCATCGATGTACACACGAAACAACCCCAACGTTCCCTTTTATTACACCCCCACCCCCTTCCCCCACGTCTAAACATATATAGCCCACAAACCAACCCCTCCACTTCCCCAATTTGCCAACTTCCAAACCAGCCATTTCCCTCCATCACCCAATCCCCGCCGTCCATCCATCGATCCACGCCCCCTGGCGATGCCACTCCATCACCATGACCCCCCCGCCTCACCATGACCCATGGCCCCCAGGTGGAGGAGGAGGAGGACCACCGCCACTACCACAACCACGCGGTCTCGCCAGACGCCTACGCCCGCGGCATCGCGCGCGTCGCCGTCGCGCAGCTCTGCCTCGAGGCCTTAGGGCTCCGCGCCACCCACAGGTCCGTCGTCGACTCCCTCTCCGACGTCGCCGTCAACTACGTGCGCGACCTCGGTAGGTCCGCCAAGTCCCACTCCGAGTCCTCCGGTAGGTCGGAGCCCAACGCCCTCGACGTCCTCGCGGCCCTCGAGGACCTCTCCCTCTTCCCCTCCCCGGCCATGATCCGCGACCTCGCGACGTACCTCCGCGTCGCCGCCGAGGTCCCGTTCGCGTGGCCGGTCCCGCGGTTCCCGATTCCGAAGGTTCGGGAGGTCCCGCGGAGCTTCGCCCGGGCCGGGGAGGCCCCGCCGGTGGACCACGTCCCCCCGTGGCTCCCGGCTCTCCCCGAGCCCCACACGTACTCGTGTACCAGGGATCTAGGGGAGGAGGAGATGGTGGCGGCGGAGAGGGAGGTGGACCGGGTGGAGCGGGCGAAGCAGAGGAGAAGAGCGGAGAAGGCGCTGCTCAGCCTCGAGAGGCGGCTGGCGGACGCCGGGAGGGGGAGGGCGGGGGCTCCCGAGGGGGGAAACGGGTTCGTCGAACCGCGGGTTCGGTTCGGGGACCGGGAGGTGCCGGTCGTCCCGAGGGAGGCGTCGCTGGAGCCGGTGATCGAGGCGGTGAGGAGGAGTGGCACCGCTGCCGGTGTCGCGAACGGGTGGAGGGACGAATCGCCGAGGTGGAAGAGGTGCGAGGCGCGGTTTCGTTTCGGTTTCGATAGGTGGACGCTGAGCCCCGCGGTGCCATTGGCCCCCGCCGGGGGCGCCGATCGGTGGGTGGCGAGGGAGGAGGAGAGGAATGAGAAGAAGAGGAGAGCCGCGGCGATCCTTAGGGAGTCCGTTGAGAACCCACACGAGCTGCTTAGGTTTTAAGGAACGATAGGTTTGCCGAGTTGGTTGATTGCTTGATACTTACCATAGGTTGTAGTTTGGAGTGTCGAAGGGGTTGCGGGATGTGGGGAGTGGTGGGACCGGCATTTTTGTTGTTCCTCGTGGAGATTGTCCATATGGATTCTTTTTTTTGCTTGAGGTGCGTGGAATGGCCAATCAAGCTCCGTTCGGCTCTTGTTTAGCACTTTTTTTTTTTTTTACCCCTTTTTCCTCTCTTTTTCTCCGACGTGTGAGTAACCACGGACGAGGATCTTTCCTTTTTGGGGTCGTCATGGACTTGTTCAGCCATTCTGCGTGGTCTTGTTAGGTTCATAGAGTAAAGAGCAATAATGTTGGTAGAGAAAGTCTGGTCTGTTTATATCTCTTTGGTTATTATTGGGAACTAGTGCGTGCTGTGAATTTGCTGCAATTTTGCCACTCTACGCGCGGCTCTGCTTTCTTTCGTTTTGTATTTGCCAATTCTGCCTGGTATGTGACGAATCCAGACCAAGAGTTTTCCTTTTCTCGACTTTTCGTGTTTAACCTGTTTCTAGTCTTCTTTTGTTAGTTTTTAGGGTGTTGAATAAGGGGGTGAGCATTCAAGTTGGGCGTCATCACTCATCAGTGATCAATTAACCCAACAAGTTCCATTAATACATAATATCTGTTACCCCTTTCAAGGACAGCAAGCCCACTCAAAAAGTCTCTGGCCCTCCCATATTAAAGTATGTGTTACGCTGAAGATGTGGGCCAGTTGCATAATCCCGGCATACCCTCATTGCAGATTGTCGTCACTTCTTGAAGAAAGCATAGGTAACAAGTAAACCGGCTGAAGTCTATTATGTTTCTTCCATGAGGTGCCAAACCTTAAGGGCTGGTTTTCGGTGAGGGTTATCCTCTCTTTTTGAGGGGATAACATCCGTCTATGTCATGGGATAACTCAACTCTTGATAGCCTCCTTTTGAGCTGGTGCGGGTGGTTAACTTATCCCCTATCAAGTTTATTTCGTACATTCTAACTCCCATACTCAGGTCTTTTACCACCCTATCTCTGTTTCTAACCGATTTTTCTAAGTAAACATCCTCCTTTCATATCTTCAATTCTTAATTTTTGTTTAGTAAACATAAATAGGAATTTCTAAAGATTAATTTACTTCAAAGGTTAGGAAATTAGTATTAACCTCTATTTTCATTTACTTGTTGAGTAGTGATGGTAATTGTTGAGTAGTGATGGTAATTAGTATTAACATCAATTTTACGAACAAATGTTAAGATCATGTAATTTAAACCTTTAAATAAATGGGGGTTAACCTCATAAATTAATCCTACAAAGAAGTTATTTTGGATTAACTATCTAAAAGAGAAACATTTATTCTCGTGACGTTGTTTCTAATAAAGAGGTGCCGTCTCCGAAGTTGCAGTTAAGTTTCATCGTCACCTTTATGATTCACCCTAAGGTGTTGTTGCACACGGTTTGATATAATCTTCTTCGTCACTTATCCTATTCTTTTTTTTATTATTTTGGAGTATGTTCTATGTCCCAACCCATCTCTACCGGATCATACCTCTCTCCCGTACCTGAACGTGATCTGAGATTGGGTCCCGCACCCAGTCATCGGAGGGACACGTTATTTCTCTTGCATCCATTTGTTTGTCACAGACAAAAGACAAGAAATATTTTCGTTCTGTATCCTGTCCTGAACAAGAAAAATGATGAAAGTTGCCTCCAGTGTGATCCCTTCTTGGGGACGACAGGTGGCTCCATTATTACATACGTGCTATGGTTTTGACCTTAAGTTTTAATTACGTTGCACGCCCCATTTGTCTTAATGGGTTGACTTTGTCACTGCATCGAAGTAATTGAGCTTTTTCCTGTCGTTATTAGTGAATTACGTTTTTTGAAAATTGCCGTCCACGTTTTTCATCCCCAAGAAATGGGGCCGAAAGATACTCGCATCTGAGATACCGTTCTTCGTGCAATTCCGGCGCTTTCGCACACGCACCACTGCAGTTTTAGTCCCGAGTCAATGCCAAGTGTATGTGCCAATCTCACCAATTTAGTAACGGTTGAAATCTAACTAGATAGCGCTTGATCTGATTTTGCATAAGTATGAACCCTCATGTTGACTAGGCTTATGTGATATTTTAACATTTGGATTAAATTCGGAAGGCAAGGTCCTTGTTCCTTCAAAAACAAATCGTAATTCCTCGTCTAGACTTCGACGTTACAAATTCCTGAATCACTTGCAGGAAGATAGTCAATGCTCCGTTGGCGCATGCATTAGACCATATCACCAAATTGCGCACGTAGATAAGCAAACGATATCTTTACTTACGTACCGGTGTCATTTCTGTTGAAGGTTACACATGGAAACATGCTAATTGTATGCTGTATTCATCAGTTTCATTTATCACAGAAGTAATATACAGTTTTAATATAATTACGTAAATTAGAACTATTAAGTCAAACGAGTGAATACAGATAAGCATTAAAAAACAAGATCTGAAATAAAGTAGAGAATAAACTATATGTCATGGCAAGTAAATATAAGATGAAATAAGGTTAGAGATTATTGTAATCAAATTGTTTATATAGAACTGTTATTAGATAAGGTATTGACATCCGTGAAAATCACTTAAAAAAAAAATACAGTTGAAATAGTTTAGTAGATCAAAGTGATTAATTAATTGATCAAGTTTTGTATTGATCAATCAATCGATCAAGTTTTGTATTGGTCAATCAAAATGAAAAATTGATTGATCAAATGTTGTTGGATTCTTGGTACTTTTCATGCAAATTGACTAATCAACATAAGTTTTGGTCCATCAATTTACATGTCGTGCATATGAAGATGGGAAGTGGAAGAAACTGGGATGGCTCTCGTTACATAGGTAGAAGATCAGGGGACTTTACAAAGCTTAATGGAGGATTAATTGATCAAATAATTAATCAATCAATTATATAATTAATTAATCTACAAATCAAAAAAATTATCCGTGGAAAAGAGTTTAAGTTTTAAGTTTCGAAGTGATTTTCACTTGAGCTCAACCTAAAATTAAGGTGAGTCAAGATATTGGTATGGTCCTCAACCTTACTATTTACTCTTTGTTACACTAGTGATTGGAGTTAAAAACCTTTTATACATATTAAGAGATTTGCTAACTTTAACGTGACATTAAAAACCTCCACCAAATCTTTTAAATTTTAAAATGAGTTTTCATGTTATTATCCACTAATTGCATCTCAAGATATAATAAATCTTCAAAAAATAATATTTTTCTACAAATTCATAATTAAAACTTAACATGAAGAGAAGACCTCTCGATTAGCATGCTTTGTTTTCAATAAAGATATTTTTGATTTGAAATTTTACCAGAGCCATTTATCTTCATTATGATAATAATAAAATGAAATTAGCCTTAAATTTTAAAACTTTGATATGGGATATACAATGGTGACAATAAAGTGTAATTTCCGGTGATAATCTTTAGGATCAATGCTCTTAAGAGTCATGTATCTTGTCTCATTTTATGAGTATTTGGGAAAGATCTTATTTCCTAAACTCCAACCTAGAATACCTTTTGCTCTTCTTAAATTTATGGTTAAAGACACTTAGGCTTTTATGAATTAGACTTAGATGCAAGAGAATTTAATAATTAATGACAATCAATTTCACATACATCTTCTTGTTATCACATTGATTATATTTTGTGAGATCTCCAATTAGGTATGTTGGGCTATCATTGCAAGTGAATTTTTAATGGACTTATAATGCATTATAACAAAGAAGAGTTTTTGTCACAGTTAAAAATCACCACCAAAGGATTAAAAATCTATCATCAATTAACGTCACCAAAAATTACGTAGTGGAAGGGTTTTGATTATGGTTCCATCCAAATGATTTAAGAATTTCACCTAAAATCGTGACTAAAGGTTTACCACCTTAACTAGCCTCGAGAGTTTCTTGTCATGGTTTTAAAACCATGACAGAAAGTCTTTGGCGATAGATTTTAAACCATAACTAGAGAGTTGTGGTCATGATTCACAAATCGTCACCAAGGAGTTTTAGTGACACATACACATGATTCCCAAAATTTTTAAAGGAGAACAATATAAGGAAAAAATGTATACATATGAAGATTACATGTGAAAAGAAATAAAGATCAACTATTTGACAACTTCTATGCCACAAGATCTTCAGAAAGCAACTCCTCTCTACATAAAAGATTAATATTCATAATATTAATAATCAGCCAATAGAAAGCCTTCAAAATGAATCAAATTTGACTTTAGAAGGGAATGATACATCAAGGAAGGATGCATCAATTATAAAACATCAAGCTTTAGTGGCACCATCTTGCTGCTCGACTTCTAGTGATGATTGCTGCAAAAGAAAGCCTCAAAAAATGTAGATTATACAAGATTTTACAACACATGGTTGGCATGAGGAAATGACTGATTTGCACATCGGTAATTCTTTCCAAGATATTGGTCAACATAGGATTTTTTTCATTAAAACTGAAATCAAAAAAGCTGCATCACAAAAAATAAAAAAACGATGCGGCCCCTAATAGGAATGATGCATTGTGGAAGACATTTTCACAAGGAGATCAAATCACATATCTTTCATGCTCCTAATGGCTTGAGATGATTTATAGGCTTATTTATCAAGGTGGGTTATCTTTTAGAGACTTTATGGACATTTGGCGTTAATTCCTCATCTTTGCCTCGATTTATGTTGTTCGTGATATTATTTTTGATTCATGAGAATTGAAAAGTACATAGAATAATAAAAAGATGGATCCGATATAAAGGTAGAAGTGGCTTAATTCATTCATTAGCTATAACTCTGCATTTATGTTTGTCGGAAAGAAAAAAAATTACATGGCAGTCCAACATAAAAGAGTTACATAAGCTAACATAACAAATCTTTCTACCACATCTTTGCATGATTAGTGCCTGTTCAAAGATTTGCTTTCAACTTTTTTTCTTTTTGAAATGTTTCAATATTTATAAACATTATAGCTACATATGTGCAACATAATCATCATTTCATGTTTTCAATTACTATTTTGTTAGATTTCGCATGAAACAACTTACGGAAAGAAATATAACTCCCATCATGATGGGTATATTGGACAAGGAAAAAATTTCATCATTTCAAAGTAGCAAAACCATATATAAATACAGCCAATGCTGAATTTTTCTCACCATTTCGAAGCACTGTTGCAGCATCAGCTTGATATGCATGCAATTCCTGCAAATTTGGCAACTTACAGATTAGAAGTCTGCAGTATCAGTGTGAAAAAAAATTTGGAACCTCTGAAGTAAAGGTAATGTTATCCAGAGCAAAACACTAGCATGAAAACCTAATAGAAGCTTTATCAGCATGCATCAAATGAAGTGTAACATTAATATAGCAACCACAAACTCTCGTGTCTGCTATATGAGGTCAGCTTTTATCTTTCTTTCGTCACTGTTTTCCTCTGCAAAGTATCCAATTCTAAATTGGATTCAATACCCTAACCCCTATTTACCACTTATACCCACAAAATTTGGGCCGAATCTGCACATTTTTGGCTGTTGATGAGGGAATTTTCCCTCCAATGAACAATCTAATTGGAATTTCCAAAGCCATATTGAAATAACATGGAGTAAATACAACTAGAAACACGTAAAGAATGCAGACAAAAGATAGAAGATATTGCCAAGGATACAGTTGATTGTTATTTAGAATTCTCACTAGATCCAAATAGAAATTAATTAGGTGTTGGCAAACTTAAAAGAAAAGAAAATATAAGGCAACAGGCAACGATATTTATTAATAAATCCGGAGACAATCATGTTTTTGTTAAGAAAAAAGGAGACAATCATGGTTGGTAGTACTTCGTTCAAGAGATGGTAGTACTTCGTTCACAAATCACAAGATAAAAAAGCCAACTTAGCAAGACCGTAACTTTGAGAAGGACAGGGCCATAACAAGTTGAATACAAATTAAATTCTACTTCCTTCTTAACAGAATACCCGTTACCAAGCTTATCTTTATTTCTTCCCCTCCCTCCAAATCTGGCAACTAACAGATCTTGTAATTGCGAGAATTACATACACAAAGGGGTTATTCATTCGTAAATACTAGAATACGTTGAGAGTGTTTGTAAACAATTCAGAGCCTTCTTGTAAATAATCACAGGTCCATTGGGTGGGAGAACCGTGGGCGTGGAAGAGGATGGCACACTGACGTCAAAAATGGCAATAAAACTTCCTCATTTTGTGTAAAAATTGTGCAATTGATGTTGATGTCAAGGGAAAAGAGTTCAAATCTTACATTAATAAAGTAAAATGATTCTTAATTTCTTTTTGCATCAAGCGTATGGTTATTGACAACTACAATAAACTAGCCAAATTGTTAACCAGGTAGAGTGGGATCCTTTGGCCATGGCTCCTGCTTTGCAGACAACAAGTGAAACAGCGAGTACAACCAATCCAAGTCTTAGCAACAATGATTAATTGGAAGCTAATCCAGGTCTCATCAGTGAACACCACTATATACATCCACAAGCAGCAACCTAAACAATCACATCAGAGAACTAGAAATGAGAGTTCAATTAAAGAACTATCTTGCTACTTATTGTTTCCAAACGCTTTCTTCTATGATGATAACAGTGTATAGAATCCATTTGGGCATTAAATGCAAAGAAAGAACGACCTGAAACACCCACGCAAATCCTCCATAGAACTAACACCGAGAGTAACGGTAATCAGAATCCAAAGCTACACGGTTGTCACGTTCTGAATAATGAGAGAATCAGGTCCCCACAAAGAAATAAAAACTGTGAGGCCAAGCTAACGCACTTTACATCTCCCCAAGAATAACACATCCGCATATATCCAGGAACATGGAGCCAAATACCAATGAGCAGGTGCTCGGCAGAGATTCTCCATAAATGAGCAGAAGCATAACATTCCCCTGATTCACCATGAGGTGAAGTTAAAGTTTTTCCCTTACGCACAAAACCCAAAATAGAAACCAACATGTGGTGGGTACGGGAAACATCAAAGGATCACCCGAGAGAAAAGTTGGAATCACCAAAATGTGTTAGAAGATTCCTACAACAAACCAATCATTCCCCCCATCCTTTGCCACCCAATTAAATATAAAAAAACCCACGAAACCAATAATCTGAATTTCTTTTCAGTCACCACTAGAGAAAGCAACCATGGGCTTTATCTGTATTTTACTTATTCACCACCTCATGACTCCACAAGGAAACAAGCCAACCCCAGAGGTCTCACAAGCGGCGACGGCGACGGCGACGGCGACGCCGATGGAGAGGGTGAGGCACTTCTCTGTGCGGTTGATCTTGCGAGACCAATCCTTGGGCTTGGGGCCGAAGACGCCGTCGCCGCCGGGGAGGATGGGGATGTGCATGGAGCCGCGGCAGGCGCGGCCGAAGTTCTTTTGTGGGTTGGGCTTGCGGCCGCCACCGCGGACCTCATCGAGGGTGAGGGTGGAGACCGTGCCGCGGCGCCTCCTGCAGAGGTCGTGGACGAGGGCATAGTGGACCCCAGCGCGGGCGGTGTTGGCGGGAGTAGTGCGAAGGAGGAGGGGGGTGTCGGAGATCTTGGAACCGAAGAAGGGTAAGATCGGGAGGGAGGTGGGGAGCCGCTCCGCGCGGATGGAGAGGGTGGTGGGGAGTGGGGAGAAGGAGACGCGTGGGGAGGAGAGAAGCTTGAGGATATGAGGGGATGGGGACGAGGGGAGGAAGGGGTGGCGATGGCGGTGAGGGGCATTGTTGAGAGGAGAAGGATGGCAGAGGGGGGTGAGGGCGAGGCGGAGGAGGATGGATGGGGAGGGGGCACCGACATTGGGGGTTTCATGGGGTCGGGAGGAAGAGGTGGGCTTCGAGATGGGTGGGGGTACGGGCAGGGGACGAACCACGTCGGAGGAGGGAGATCATGGAGGAGGAATCGGGAGGAACAGGAGGTGGTGGCGTCGTCGGAGAGATGCGAATGGGGAGAGGAGGTTCCGGGAGGGTGTCGGGGACCGGGCGGATGGAAAACACTTGCGATTTTTCAAAAAAAAATTATAAAAAAAAAAAAATCCTTTTTGTCGGCGTTTTCGAATCGTGACCAAAGATTATCTATCACTGTCCCACTCATGATCGTGATCAAATGCTTTTAATCACGTTTTTTAAAATCGTGGTGAAATATTCAATGCAAAATCAATTTTTTTTGTTTCTTATTTTTTTTTTTATGATTCCACTTAAAATCGTGATCACATGTTATTTTTTGTCACACTTTTAGGTCACAAAATCGTGACCAAGACATATCATTTTAGTGGCGATTCCATCCTAAGACTTGATTTAAGGATTCGAGGTCTATTAAGTCGTTTACTAAATAGATATGCTATGTTAGCCTTAAATCCAATAAAATCTATGATAATCACCTCCCGAGACACTAAAGATCTTATAGACTTAAGTTTTGACTCGAATATATTTCTTTGTTTTTTTATTAAACTTTAAATTCTTAATCTTTATTTTTGTAGTCATCTTATCACAATGCAAAAATATTACAAGAATTAACTTATCTACCATGAGAATTTTAAAAGGAAGTAACTTTAGCCATTTAGTCTTAATTTCAGTAATGTCCAAAACACATAATTCATCCACAAATTACATTGTCTTGAAGATATTGATTAACCTCATCTCACATTTGTTGACCTCGTATACTTTGGTTATTACACTCCAAGTGGTGTCATTTTTTTTCTCCATTTCATTGAATATAGTTCTTGTATCCTCCACACACCCATCCTACCCAAACGTGAGGATTACGACAGTACACGTGACAACAGGCTTCTCAAGCATGTTGTGGAATGACTTGAGTGCCTCTTGATCATGGTAGGCGTGGAGGTTTCCCGCGAGCATGGTGGTCCAGGATATTTCATTTCTGTTAAGCTTAACCTCGAATAGCTTGCAGGTGACGTTGACGCGGGAGTTGTGGGTGTACTTGGAGCTCATGACGATCAAGGAGATGATGTTCCTCTCGAGCATGGAGTCGAAGAGATTGTCAATGTCGTCAAGGTAAGACGAGTTATAGAGGAGGGCACAAAGCATGATGGCGTAGGAGATGGTGTTCTTCTTAAGTGTGCAATGGAAGATGACCTCAGCTGTGAGGAGGTTGAGAGAGAAGAGCAGGACGATTTGGAACCTTTAGGAGACGACGATGCAGGAGGGAGGGGGCAATACCTTGCATGTGGGTGCACAAGCTGCGGAGATGGTCGAGGAGGGCTCGATCATTGTACACAGGGCTAATGCATTCAATGGGTATCCAAGCAAGACTCCGGTAAATGACGAGTTAACACTAACAAGTACCCGACTCATACTCGATAAATGGGTATCCAACTTGGTTCCGTCAAGTAGCCAATATCACCAAGTCAAATGAATACCCATAAGTCCAAATTTAAAATTAATATAGCTTAAATATAACCAATTATCAATCTATATGATTAGCATTTCAAAAGATGGATAATCGTGATAGAATTCAAAGTGAAATAGGATTAAAAATGGGAAATACACTGCCGTAACCAACTTTATAAAATCATGCAATTGACTATGATGAGGTAGTAAATTAGACTTGAGAAGAAAAATTAAGTAGCTAGCTACAACTAATAATAGCTGGCTATAGCAAATAACAATCTCTTTAGGTCAATAAGATTTTGCTGAAAATTATTAATGTTGGAACTCATGAACTAATTGCATGTGGTATATGATTAATGGATCAGCTCTAAATAAGGTTGAGTATGGATATATTTGAACATAATTTACATGTGAATCTGTTGATTTCATAGATGGTTGGTTAAAGGGTTTTCTAGCCAATCATGCAAGGTGGTTTGGGTGTAAGCCATAGATGATACGGTAAAGGAGATGTGTAAAGAATGACAAGACCTGTGTGATGGACAAGAAGACTTAGGTGGTGTTTGATAAGTAATTTAAAGCACTTATCCTGTATTTGTTCATTACTTAACCTATCACTCATTTGCACTAGGTTAAGAGAATTTAATTTAACGTAAATTTATACCAACTATTATGTGGAATAAGTTTAATTTACCTAAACTTTCAAATATTAAAATTTACTTATTTCACTTCTTCATTATTCCTCTACTTATTCTACAAACCTATTTCTCTTACCTACCGGTGGGTAGCAGATTAGGTAAACAAATATGACCTATATGACCTTCTAAATTTTTGAAATAGAACATGTATTCTGGATTGGAAGCTTTCATTCCGCCAAGATCATGTGGAGTTCAACTGGTTTCTAGAAATTCAAGAAAATGTTCTCCAGTCTTGGATAAGTCTTCAAACCCATATGCTTTGTCGAGGAGAAAAGATATATGGAAAAAGTTTCTATTTTGTTTCCCTACTGTAACCTAGGTTTACCTATAATTAAAGCACTCAAATGTTAAACGGAGTGCGTGTAGGGATGTGGTATGATTTAGAACACGTAGTGATTTATTTTGGAGCAATTGGTGTGCAAGAATGTCAAATTGCCTAGCGTTCTTAAAGTCAAACCCAGCTACGAGTATAACCAATTACATGAGGAGATATCGTTGAGGAAAAAGGTGCTTAACTAGGCCATAGCCGCTTTGCAAAGGTTATAGTTAGCTATACAAGTTAAAGGATAAAAAAGCATAGAAACAAACTAGATAATTGAAAGCTTAGATACTTCAAACATTTAGGTGTCTAATCGGGAACTGGAAAGCATGGTCATCTAGTAAGTAAAAATTGTATTAATGATCATAAATATTATACATAATATTTTACATGGGATAGAAAGGTATCTTGTGTTTGACCTAAGAAATACCGCGATTGTTTTATCCTTAATTAGATAGAAAAATCCAATAATTTTTTAATTTAATATCTGTGATGTGGATCTGAGTCGTTCCACATAACTTATGTCATTATTTAACAAAAAAAAATATAATAAGATATGCGTTAAAATATCTACCTTTATCGTAACTACTTCTTTATTCAGACTGGATACCATTTGAAACTTATTTCTTGATGTATCTCGAACATCATCCCGTCAAGAAAGTAAATTAACTCGGTATAAGCCCTTGTTCTGCATGGCACCGTATAATTAAATGTTAGGATCTCTGTTAGGAAATATAAAAGTTGTGCACTTGTTAGTATGATTTTTTTCCTTTTTTTTTATGTAAAAAAATATGCTGATGTGTGGTGAAATTCATTATTATTGAAATTAATAATAAATTATTTTTGTAGGGATAGATGGTTGTACAAAATTATTTTACATCTTTAAAAAAATTTTACACGTATGCAAAATAAGATTACAAAGGTAAAATATTACTTTAACTACTTTACATGGGTGTAATATTTTTTTACATGGGTGTAATATTTTTTTACACAGGTGTAAAGTAAAATTGTACCTTACTTTGAACTACTTTACATCGGTGTAATATTTTTTACACGGGTGCAAAGTAAGATTTCATCTTACTTTGAATTACTTTGCATCAGTACAATTTTACACCGGTGCAATCTTTTTTGCACAGGTGTAAAATTAAATTCAAAGTGTTTCTTCACGTATAACAAGTTATTTTACACTTGAAAGGTGATTTTTCACCTTAGGATTTGGTCTTCAGTGTTTAGGGTTTAACTTTGCTAAATCCTAAACTGTAAATCCTAGACCCTAAACTTTAAGGTGAAAAATCACTTGTTATACATGAAATCACTTTTCATAAACCTAAATCCTAAACCCTAAACTCATAAATTAAAATAAATTTGCATGGGTGTAAAATCACTTTGGACAAGTGAAACTACCTTTGAAATAATTTATCACCGATGCAATCTCGGTACAAAGACACTTTACAATAATTTATCATCGGTGCAAAGTATTTTATCATTGATGTAAAATTTTTTATTTCTATGTATTTTTTAAATTAAAGTGGTGTAGTGATTTTTTAAAATATAGTCGAAACTATCACGTAACAATCTTATGTTCTTTTATTTATTTACATTAAATATCAATTATCAAGTGAGTCAAATATTACGTAAAGTACAAAAATAATATTTTACATCACTTTTTGAGTCACACCCTATAGTTCCGTACTTTCTAGTTAAATCTTATTAGGCATATTAACAACGCCATAAACCGTTCCATTCCATGGCGAGGATCAACTCCCATGGATCCGCAAACGTAGGCGTTGGCCTTGTGAGATGCTCCAAGTTCCGAACTTACTCAAGTTTGTTTGATGCATATGGTCATAAATGACAAATTCATGAAACGACGTGCAACATGCAACATGGAAGTTAATAACTTAATGTTCTGCGGGAAATCACTAAGATCAACATCATGGATCATGATCATTTTGCCCATTCAAGTGAAGGCATTTATTCCTCGTACCTTTATTCATATAGTTTTTATGATAGTTCCACATGGTGAGGTTTAACAGCTAATAGTTACAACAATAGCATCTTTTGATTGCGAAGAAAAGTGTTCGGCAATCAAAGAAGGCGTAACCCAAGTGGTTGCATTCATTGGCGCATCCATCTTCGCATCTCAAGAAATAAACGCCACCTTGGTGAGGGCAGTCTTCATCTTGAGCTTCTGCGATGCGTGAAACACCGGATAATTAAAGGGGATGGTAAATGCATGTGCGCATCTAACATCATTAGAAGAAAAAAAATCCCTCTTAGATATTTATTTTCAAATGTTTAAATAATTATAATTTTATTTGAACTTTTAATCAAAATTAATATTAAGTTAGATCTATTTTGAAAATCATAGTAGATCTTTCCCGACGTTAATTTTGTGTAATTGTCTGGATGAGAATAAGGTTATTTAGACGTTTACCAAAATAAATATCAAAAACAAGGTCTCTTTTCTTATAATATGTACTATTTGAGTCGTTGCGGGGTATAAAAGTTAAAGTTATATTAAAATTTTATTATTAAGAAAAATTATTTAAATAAGACAGAGAGAGTTCACATTGAGAAAGAAAATAAATAAATAGTGACATGATTAATATGCTTAGTATTTATTCCACGACCCTTTATATCATAGGTAAGATTCACTTAAGAAATTAAATATATCAGTATATTTTGATTTTTAATTAATGTATTTTGATTTTCTGTTGAAATATGTATGTTGGTAAGTAAAATATACCGGTTGAAATAAATAAATATCACCACTCAACAAAATACATCGATGTATTTTAAGTTTCAACCGGTGTACTTTTGTTTTATACCAGAATACATCGGTTTAAAATCAAAATACATCGATGTATTTTAATTATCCATCAAAATATATCGATTGAAAATCAAATTACACATATTAAAAAGTAAATAAACGTCCCAACTCAATAAAATATACTGGTATATTTTTATTTTCAACTAATGTATTTGAAATCAAAACACACCGTATGTCTTAGTGTATTTTGATTTTCAATCGGTATCTTAGAGTGAGTTTATATAGCATGACTTTGTATATGGATTATTTCATAATCTCGCAGAAACATACTTAATATTGATCTTTAATGAAGGAGTACAAGACAAAGAGATCGATGGTAAAGATGAAATTCAAAATAAACGTACGTGATAAAATATTCAAAGAAAATGAAATAAGAAAAAAATAAAAGAAGAAAACATGGAATGAGTTGCAGCAGCAAATGAAAGAGGGGAAGAAATCGAAAAGTTAAAAAATAATAATAATAACACAACAATACAACAACCGTATAAATAAGCGACAACTTCATGGTTAATGTGAACTGTATCGTATCTACAACTATTTATTTACATAACAACATTGGTATTTTGTATGTATGAAGAAGCCAATCTGTGTAATACGTATTAGCGTTTTGTATGTATGAAAAAGCCCATTTGTGTAATAGCGTTTTGTATGCATGAAGAAGTCCACCTGTATTGTGTAGAAATGAAACGATAATTTTTGGGAGCATAGCCGCGTATCAAGTTAGCTGCACCACAGAAGGATAGGGTTTAAGCGTAATTTTGACTCTTTTTGTGAAGATGATGGATCATCTTATGGAAGGATGACTAATTGTTGGTTCAGATCCATTATGGAGACGATCGATTTGGCACGTTGCAAATTATGAGTGTCGAACACAATTGACGTATACTCATCCAATTCTGTGGTGGGTTCATCAAAAATCCATCGAGTTCCCTCCTTCTCAGTGCACGAGAATTTAATAAGAATGGTTGAAATAACAACCATCTATCTTCCTTGTAGTTTGGATAGCCACATCGTTCGCAGGGGACCAGCGAGAGAAATCAAGACACTTTTCAAGATGGCTTTGATTTGCCATTGCAAATTAATGCATGTAAGGATGTGACTGCTGCTGATCGTTTCTCTTGTTTGGTGGTTTGTAAGTCATCCACAACCGTCCACAATGCTATTTTCTCAAATTTTCCAAGGTAACAGCTGTGAACATTCTAACACTCACAAGGGGTCAAGAAAATACAGAAAACAGCGTCTCCAACATGCGAGTAAAATATTGTGGCAAAGAAGGCAAGACGGAGTGATCCGCTTTTAGTCTGCAACATATTTGAAGTAATAGAGAACCGATGTCCACTTATAATTCGATTTAAGGTGATGGAATGAGAAGAACGGGGAGGAGATGAGAAGGATATATGGAGAGGCATTTGCACAAATAGGCTAATCTGAGATTTATGTTCATTGGAAACTTATACTATGTAGACACCATTTTGAGAAAAAAAATTCTCCTATGTAGACACACACCTTTGAAACATACAGAGGTAAAAAAACATACAGAGGTACCACTTAGCGGGTGGGCAACAAGACGATTGATGGCTTTCTTGTATTGAACATGCAATGGTCATTAAAAAGTAGATTTATCATGATTTTTCTAGTTACTTTGATTAATTATGGGCAGGAAGTTGCAACTAAGGATAAATTTGAAAAGCTGAATGGAAGTCTCCAAATTCGATATATCCCCTTGGAGATGTTTACAAGAGCAGAATATATATACTCTGGTCTAAACTAACATAACATTGGCAAGTTGACATGCCACAATTAATTAATCACTTTGAGAGGAGAGGAGATAGAGAGGAACAACAAGGTAAGGGAAATTACCTGAAGCAACGAGGAATAGAGAGAGAAAGAGGATCACTGCAAGAGCCTTTGCCATTGAGTCACCACCTCTACCCAACGTATGTGTAAGGAGAGCTCACTTCTCCAACTTTATATCTTATCAAATTAATGACTCATTCAATATCCAGTAATTTCAAGAGTTGACATTTTAGTTTACCTTTGTTGCACGTAAAAAAAATTACAGCATGCCCATGTCCAAGTCTTCGTTTCATTCTTATCATCAACCAAATCTCCTCGTGGACAAATTTGACAAGAAATTAGGATTTAGAACTAAGTTTTTCTCTAGCGGGCAACCACTCCTCTGGCTTGTCGAGCAGTACTGTGGAGGTTGAAATATGGAGTAACAGGAGGAAAGGAAAATGGGAGATTCGGGATGGGTGATATTCCATCTCATTATCACTATAATCATCAAAGAGAAATTTCATTTAAATTTGAACCATTGTCCTTGAAGCCAAATGAAAATTAATCTGCATGTGCCAACTCTAGTAGCCTCAAGTTAGAAAATTTTACTTTGTAATATTAAAATGTGAAAGAGGATGCCTAATTAGCTTGAAATCGTGGTTCTTCGACTCGCTTAATGCATGCCTAAGCATTTTGATGCGTGTATGGGAATCAAGCCTAAGCCAAAATAAAACATAATTGATGAAATACTAAAATGAAAAATGGCACAAAACATAATTGATTCACATAATTCAACTAAACATGTATAATATCTCAAAATATAAAAAAATTGCAAAACCAGATCAATCTCCATCCCTTTTGAACTCTCAACTTTTGCTCCGTCAAAGTACCTAAAGATTAAAATAGTAGAAGTTTGCATATAATATTGATATTTTACGATTCTAGCAAAATATTTTATATTATACTTTAGTGACGTAAATAATACCTCAACACTTATCATCATAAATAATAGAATCATTTAAAAGTAACACGTTTTCTATGAAATCTTTAATACTAGCTTCTATATCACCTTTATTTAACCAGGAAAATATTTTATCAATCAAATAATCTAGCTATTTAGGAAGAAATTTTAAAAATACTAGTGTAGCATACCTTTGGCATTAAAGATCAATCACAAGTGCAAATTAGAGTCTTGACAATATCGGGTTTCAAGGAACTATGTAATTGATCCAAGACTCTACCACTAATGCTAAAAGTAAATTTTGAGGTTAGGGTAGATAAGGGAATGGATAACACATTCCTTATCATCATAGTAAGTTGAGGGTAACATGCTTACAGGAACCTTTCCAAAATTAAAAATTATCTATATTCTTTTTCTATCCAATAAGTCATTTTCAAGGTACAATTGTAATCGAGAATTTTGAGATTTTTGCTCGGATTTGTCTTAATGTAGAGTAGTAGTTCTCTCCCTCCTTTTTATCTCGAGGTTAAACAAGATCGAAATCAATGTGTATCTCCTTGATTGCATCATTTAGCATCTTTTATTTTATTTCTCACTACCTAATTCCCTCTTTTTTTCTTTTTCTTTTTTTCTATATATATATATATATATATATATCTTTTTTTTTCTTTTCCTCCTCTTACCATCTAACTCTCTAGTTTTTTTACTCCATTTTTCACTCTTTTCTAAGGTAGGTGGCTTTTCCAAATCTAGTTCATAAATACTTTATAAACAAGAATTTGGAGAAAATGAGGGTGTAAGGTCTGGATTTGAACATCCTACATATGGAGAGTATACCTCATGCAATATATTAGTTATACCCACAAAAGTCTTAGAATTATATATGAAATTAAGTCTAATTTTAAGAATAGACGCTCAGGTCTCACACCTCTTAGAAAACTCAACTCTATCACTAATTGCCTACAAGTCAGTTGATGTGTAAGTGCAAAAGGTAAGACGCTTAGATTTCAAAATCACTCAAACAAGGGGGTAGAAAGATAAGTCACATGGTTATTATCATGTTGACTTAATACCTTAGCTAACAAGACTCCTTAGGGTTCACTTCTAGAAAGAGCATAATTTACGATGAATACCTTTAGGGACGGTTATTTCACTAACCATTGCTTAAAGCCTCCTCCCCCATCCAAACTTAACTTAGGGCGACGATTTAGTGGCGATTTTATAAATCACTGTCGCTAATGATCATTAGGAAGCATGGGTTTTTGGTGCGCTAAATGTGAATTAATTGGGGACTGGAAACGGTTATGTTGATAACTGTCACCCAACGTTCATTGAAGAGCGTACCTCCCCAAATTTTGATGTCCATACAAGAAATAAGTTAAATTCAATTGGCGACGATTATTGGTAAAATCGTCTCGAAGTGCGGCCCCATAATGACATTTGGCAACCGTATTAGTGACGGTTTTTAAAAATCGTCGCTAAAGATCCAGATATTTTCTGCCAGTGATCAACCTTCTCCTCCTCTCCCTCTCTTCTTCTCTGATCGTCCCTCACTCCTCGTGCAAGTTCGCCACCGCCGCCGCTGCCGACCTCTGGACCTCCACACCTTCAGCTCCTCCACGACGTAGAGCTCGTCCACCACCTCAAGCTCCTCTGCGCCCTCTCCTCCAATTGAAGTGCGCTATCACCGACCTCCCGCAAGATCGAGCTTCCTCCCCCTCCTCGTCGTGACGCCACGACCTCCCCTAGCGCTTGCTCCACGCATGTGCGCCTCCGCGCAGCAAAGCCCCCCTATTACCTTCCCCTTGCAGCAAACGACCTCCCCTACCGCCTTCGCGCAGCAATCCCCACCCTTGCTACCTTCCCCCTCCCGCACGCAGCAACTCCCCCTATCGCTGATCCCCCTCCTAATTGCCCCGCTGCCCACTTAATTTTTTTTTGTCAATTACATTTTTTTTATTAATTGCATTTATTTTTTGTGTGATGAATTTAATTGTAGGTAATGAAATTAGTTTTCTAATGTAATTAAATGTTAATTATTGGAAATTGACGTTTAATGAATTTATTAGTATGAAATTTAGTTGACATGAAATTTATTACATTTTGCATGTAATATAATTTTTTAATGAAATTTGTATGTAATTAATTGAATTTTGTTACTTGTTGCAAATTATTGCATATAATTATGTTATTCTTAAAATTAAATTTGACTATTAGATTATGTTATTTCTATTTTTTCATTTAATAGTGGGGTGTGCCCATAATTTAAAATTGTTAATGTTGAATTTATTATGTTATATGTGGGGTGTCACTACAGCATATTCAACATTTGTCGTTAGTTGAAAACCAACGGCAAAACCCATATAACCAACGCCATTAAGCGACATCGTTATTAGCATCGCTGTTTCGTTTTCCCATTGGTTAGAGGTCAAATCCGACGTCAAAGTATTGTTCGACCACCAGACGGATTAGATATTTCGACATCGTTTTAAAATCGATGGCAATTGTATTTGTCGTCGGTTAGAAAATAACCGACAGCAATTATACGTCTGTTTTTCACGTCTTTATGCGCCCTTTTTTAATTTTCGTTGTTGCTTATATAAATACACCGTCGCTTATACAAGCGACGGCAAAATTATTTTTTCATCCCTTGTCCTTATAAGCAACAACATATAAGGCTTTAGAGAAGCCCTCCTATTTTTTTGACTCATATAAGCAACAATATAGATGCGACAGCAAAAAGGTTTTTGTCGTCACTTGTCTTAATGAGCGACGGCATAAAAGAGGTGTGGTTCTCTAGAATCTTATATGTCATCGCTTATCATAAGAAGTGATGGCAAAAACTTTTTTACCTCGCATCTATACCATTACTTATTCAAATAAGCGGCGAACTACCTACTAAACCTATTTAAAAGACTTACCTTTATACAAAAATAACTAATGAAAATAAAGAGAAGTTTATATTTCATAAATATAAAGTCTATTATATAAAAAGTTTGAAAATGAAATATTTACATAAAAAGGGTAAAATGAAAAGCATAACAAAAGAAAATGGATAAAAATCAAAATGCTACTACTCCGATGCCACCGGCTACACCTGCACCACCCATGTTGTCGTCATCTCGTCTATAAATGCTGAGATCTAATAAAGACAAATGCTCTGACTATCCCTTATTGAGAAGAATGGATAGAAGGGTCTGAAGCTTCTCATCCATGGCATTCATCTTTTTATCCCTCTCTGCCTCTCCTTCTCTCATCTCTGTATTATGTTGATCTTTTGATATAGCTGATCGACAATATTAGATGAGACGACTCCTTTTCTCCCATACCAATTGGATAATGTGTGTGCCCTCCCCGCACTATGAATGAAGCCACCGTGGTCCGGTGGCATCACTCTCCTAAATGCCTCCTCTGGATCCAGAGGCTGCTGGATGCTGTCAAAGGTCTTGTCGGTTGGGGGTGTATTAAGTGTACCATTTGCTCCTAAATTTATTAAAAATATTATAATAATATATATATACAAAGTTATAAATTTTTTGAGTTTTGAAAATTTACGTCTCTCTTAGTTTGACACATGAATCCACTTACGAGTACGTTCAGCTGCAGCCTTACTATAGGTGACTTCGTAGATATCCATTCTATTCATTTCCATCTAATCATGTGTAGCAGACTGAAAATATAAAAATGATGCAATTATATTAAGAGAATTGTTGTGCATGATTTTTTTTTTGCAGGAAATGTAAATATATAATAATATAGGGGAAGCTCTGTCGAAAATATTTCGTTAGAGTTATAGTGTTTAGGCTTAATGATTTAGGAGATTTTCACTTATAGTTTATAATATTAGATTTTAGGATTTTTGATTTTGGATTTAGATTTTAAGGTTTTGGACTTGGGTTTTATGTTTTTAGGTTTTCGATTTAAGCTTTACGTTTTTAAGTTTTCGATTTAGGCTTTACGATTTTAGGTTTTAGATTTAGGTTTTAACGTTTTAGGTTCTGGGTTTAGGTTTTAAGGTTTTAGGTTTTCCGTTTAGATTTTAAGATTTTAGGTTTTGAGTTTAGCTTTTAAAGTTTTGATTTTAGAATTTAGGGTTTTTTATTTTGGATTTACGGTATTAGATTTGAAGTTGATATTTTATGGTATTGAGTTTAAGTTTTTTGATTTAAGATTTAAGGTTTAGAGTTTAGCGTTTTGAATTTAGGGTTTTGTGTGTATTATTTAGGATTTTAAGTTTAGAGTTTAGGGTTTTGGGTTTCGAGTTTAGGATTAGTATTTAAGGTTTAAGGGTTATGGTTTATGATTTTTGTTTTGAAGTTAAGTTACAGAAATTTAATTGAAAACTAAAATTAAATTTTAATTTACATCTAACAATTTAATTCAAAAGTTAAATTTTTTATTGTCAACTCTTAATACCACACACACTTGCACAAATTTAAAAGCACTTCATAACAAACAATAGAAATTATAACCACTAGGTAACAGGTTGTGAGAGAGATATAATTGTGTCAAAATACATTCCCATCGAGACTTATGAGCCTATTATACAAACATTGTAGAGTGGGTGTGTAACGACCCGACTTCCGAGTCCCTACGAGACACGAGAACCGGACCGACTCGACTAATCCTAAGACCTAGTCATCCAACGAGGAAGTAACCAAAAGAGCAGTAAAATAAACCACATTCAGCATGAATATAACTAACAGTAAGAAAGTACAGCAGCAAGGAAAGAAACTACTACAGTAGATACCACCACAACAGTAGAACAACATTTATCATATAACATGAACTGCAGGTAAAGAAAGTACAGCGGAAACAAGAACTACTCACTATAACAGAAACAAAAGAGGTACAAAAGACTGCGGTAAACTCTATTGGACCCTACTCGGCCCAGCGTTCTCTGCAACCGCTGACCCTGGTTGCTCAACACCTGGTCCTGAGAAAGGTAACGAGTGTAACACGTCAGCAAAACGCTGAGTAGAGTGGCAACTAAAACTAAAGACAACAGTAGAGTGTACAGTAACTGTTATGTTCTATTACTTTCTTTATTTACATCTTTCAATTGTCTCACTATTTCATTTATTTCTCAGATCTTTTACTTGATCTCGAATGTTCCTCGTGGGAACGATCACGTGGTGCTCTCCTGGCCGGGAGAGTCCCCCGTGGTGATCCTACCCTCAGTCAACCACCCCAAGGTCACTGACAGACGTAACGGTGACTACGGCACGCGCGATAAACGCACAGGTAGCTAACCCGTACTGGCACGCGGTCAGTCGTTTCCGTTAACGGGTGCGCCCAAAGTACAGCACAGAACCAGTACAGGGCAGAGCCCTCTCAGTAACATGGGGTCCACCCCTCCACAGTAACCAAACCGGGGCCTTGCCCCTCCACAGTCCGCGCACCCTCGCCTGACTACCCTGGTTTGCCCCAGCGGGCCTAACAAGTCGGTGTGGGAGGCTAGCAGAACCCCGGGGCCCGTGGGGTAGCTAGTACCTCCCTACACTAGTAGCTCTCCTCGGTACTACGTACGCGAGGGCCAGCAAGTCGGTATAGAGTGGCCAGTCCTAACCCCGGGTCCCTGGGGCGGTTGGCTCCGCTCTGCACTAAACAGGGGGACAGTCGCTCTCCTTGGTACTCCGTACTCAAGGGCCAGCTCACTTCCCCAATACTATTCCATTCACTTTCCAGGAGTTCTACTCCTACTTCCCCATAGGATTCCATCCTTTTTACTCAAACATCCAGGTTTCACTTTCCAGTTTCACATTCTTACAACCCATGATCTCATTCATGTTTCTTTATTCGTAACAGGCAGCTGTTAATTCAACTTACAGGCAGCTTTATATTCCTTTCCATTTTTTTTTCCAAGACTGCAGTATTATACATTCCACTAGTTTTTCCATCTTAGGATTCATGCCACATCCTAGGATCTAGCATACAACTAGTTTTCCAGCCCTAGGATTCATGCATCACCTAGGAGCTATCATTCCATACATTTCTCATTCCTAGGATTCATGCAATGTCCTAGATTCTAGTTATGGTTCCATACTTTAACAGATTTTAATAATAAACTTAACCCACTCTATCAGGTACAACGGGAGTAATGAGGGCGTGATCGGGAATCCCGCGTGCCTCCGCGACTCCCAAGACTGCAACTGAACGAGGTCCTATCACAAGGATCAAACACAAGGAGTGTCTCAAAACAGTGTATAGCTACTGTAGACGGGTAGAGGAATTAATTCTGAAAAGAACGCAACTCGAATCGCGGAAAACGGAGCCCGAACGGGGCCCTAAACGGGTCGAAAAAGACGATACTGTGCAAAATCAGATGTCTGGAACTTCTTCCTGACGTCTTAAAAAGGTGGATCAGGGAATTACCTGTTCAGCGTGGTTTCCCGGACATCCAGAAGTCTGCAGGGACGTCTGGCCTAGCTCCCAGACGTCCTATGGTTACCCCGGACGTCTGGAGGTCTCTCCCGCCGTCTGGTACAACAGCCAGACGTCTGATTCGCAAAGGATGGCGAATCAGCGAGCCTGCACACAGCCAACTCCCTCCCTCAGTACGGTCAGTCGACAGGAAGGAAGAAGAAAGCGGAATACTCACCTTTCAGACGTCTGTATGAGCTTCCAGACGTCTCCCTCGCCGTCTGGCTATCAACCCAGACGTCTGATTCTGGGAATTTTTTCCAGAATCAGGGCGCCACTCGACCTCCGCTCGCGACGCCGCCCGCGTCACACCTCGCGCGTCTGCTGCTCAGACCGCAGCAGGTCCCTCTCCGCGTCGTTCCGCGCCCCCTGCGCACTCTGCCGGCCGGGCAAGCCGCTCCGGCGAGCTCGCCCTCACGGCAGAGCTCCGCCCTCACACGCCGCACCTCCTCTGTGCTCACTGCGGCCGCCGCTGCCGCCCTCGCGCTCGCTCGCTCTCGCGCACAGGAAGGAGAAGAGGAAGGGGACGGTGGAGACGACAGGAGGGGAGGCGTGGCCTTTTAAGGCCGCGCGAGGAGGAGGGAGAGAGTGCGCGGCAGGTCTGCAGCTGCAGAGAGAGAGGGAAAAAGAGAGAGAGGAATCGCGGGTCTGCGCGCACAGGCGCGCAGACGAATCTCTCGTGCGAAAAATAACTGTTTTCCAGACGTCTGGAAACGATCCCAGACGTTTGGATGTGATCCCAGACGTCTGGTACGACGTCTGGGACACCTCCCAGACGTCGTAAAAGACGTCTGGGGCACGCGTTCGTAACAGGGTGTATGCCTGACTTATATGCATGATGCATTGTCTTTATAACTAGCTGTAACGAGCGCGTGCCCCAGACGCCTTTTAAGACGTCTGGGAGGTGGCCCAGACGTCTGTCAAGACGTCTAGGATCACATCCAGACGTCTGACCAGACGTCCGGGATAGTTTACAGACGTCTGGAGAACAGTTATGCTCGCACACGAGATTCGTCTGCGCGCCTGTGCGCGCAGACCTGCGTTTCTGCCTTCTTTCTCTGCGGCTGCAGGCGGCTGCGACCGCCTTCTCTCTCCTCTCCGCGCGGCGTTAAAAGGGGGGGCGCGCCTCCCCTCCCGTCTCCACCATCTTCCTCCTTCTTCTCCTGCCTGTGCGCGAGAGCGAGCGGACGCGAGGGCGCAGCGGCAGCGGCAGCCGCAGTAAGCGCGGAGGAGCTGCGGCGTGCGAGGGCAGGGCTCTGCCGTGAGGGCGAGCTCGCCAGGAGCGGCTTGGCCGGCCGGCGGAGGGCGCAGGGGGCGCAGAGCGTCGCGGAGAGGGACCTGCTGCGGGCGAAGCAGCGGACGCGTGAGGTGCGACGCGGGCGGCGTCGCGAGCGGAGGCCGAGCAAGGTTCTGATTCTGGAAAAATTTCCAGAATCAGACGTCTGGATTGATATCCAGACGGCAAGGTCGACGTCTGTGAGATCATACAGACGTCTGAAAGGTGAGTTTCCGCTTTCTTCTCCCTTCTTGTCGACTGACCGTACTGAGGGAGGGGGGTTGGCTGTGCGCAGGTTCGCTGATTCGCCATCCCTTGCGAATCAGACGTCTGGAAGTTGTACCAGACGGCGGGAGTGACCTCCAGACGTCCGGATGGACCATCGGACGTCTGGGATCTAGGCAGACGTCCCCACAGACTTCTGGACGTCCGAGGAACCAAGCCGAACAGGTAATTCTCTGATCCACCGTTTAAGACGTCTGGAAGGAGTTCCAGACGTCTGATTTTGCACAGTATCGTCTTTCTCGACCCGTTTAGGGCCCGTTTGGGCTCCGTTTTCCGCGATTCGCGTTGCGTTCGTTTCAGAATTAATTCCTCTACCCGCCTACAATAGCTATACACTGTTTTGAAACACTCCTTGTGTTTGATCCTTGTGATAGGACCTCGTTCGGTTGCAGTCTTGAGAGTCGCGGAGGCGCGCGGGATTCCCGATCACGCCCCCATTACTCCCGTTATACCTGGTAGAGTGGCTTTATGTATTAATAAAATCTGTTAAAGTATGGAACCATAACTAGAACCTAGGGCATTGGATGAATCCTAGGAATGAGAAATATATGGAATGATAGCTCCTAGGTGTTGCATGAATCCTAGGGCCGGAAAACTAGATTGTATGATAGATCCTAGGATATGGCATGAATCCTAGGATGGAAAAACTAGTGGAATGTATGTTACTGCAGTCTTGGAAAAATGGAAAGGAATATATAAAGCTGCCTGTGAATTTAATTAACAGCTGCCTGTTATGAACAAAGAAACATGTTTGAGATCAAGGAATTTGAGAACGTGAATCTGGAAAGTGAAACATATGATGTTCTGAAATAAAGAGCTGGAACCCTACGGGGAGTTAGGAGTGGAACTCCTGGAAAGAAAAAGGAATGGAACTGAGATGTAGTTTGTACTGTCTCTTGGGTACGCAGTACCAAGGGAAGTACCTGTACCTGTTTAGTGCAGAGTGGGGCCAGCCGCCTCAGGGACCCGGGGTTAGGATTGGCCGCTCTGTACCGACTTGTTGGCCCTCGTGTACGTAGTACCGGGGAGAGCTAGTAGTGTTAGGAGAGTACTAGCTACCCCACGGGCCCCGGGGTTCTGCTAGCCTCCTTCACCGACTTGTTAGGCCCACTAGGGCAAACCAGGGTAGTCAGGCGAGGGTGCGCGGACTGTGGAGGGGCAAGGCCCCGGTTTGGTTACTGTGGAGGGGTTGGACCCCTGTTACTGAGAGGGCTCTGCCCTGGTTCCGTGCTGTGCTTTGGGCGCACCCGTTAACGGAAACGACTGACCGCGTGCCAGTGCGGGCTAGCTACCTGTGCGTTTATCGCGCGTGCCGTAGTCACCGTTACGTCTGTCAGTGACCTTGGGGTGGTTGACTGAGGGTAGGATCACCACGGGGGACTCTCCCGGCCAGGAGAGCACCACGTGCTACTTCTACTTTTGGAAAAGACTGCAATCAAGATCGTTCCCACGAGGACATTCGAGATCAAGTAAAGGATCTGAGAAATAAATGAAATAGTGAGAAAAATTGAAAGATGTGAATAAAGGAAGTAATAAAACATAACAGCTACTGTACACTCTACTGTTGCCTTTAGTTAGTTTGCCACTCTACTCAGCGTTTTGCTGACGTGTTACACTCGTTACCTTTTTCAGGACCAGGTGTTGAGCAACCAGGGTCGGCGGCTGCAGAGGACGCTGGGCCGAGTAGGGTCCAGTAGAGTTACCACAGCCTTTTGTACCCCTTTTGTTTCTGTTCTAGTGAGTAGTTTTTGTTTCCGCTGTACCTTCTTTACCTGCAGTTCTTGTTATATGATAAATGTTGTTTTACTATTGTGGTGGTACCTACTGTAGTAGTTTCTTTCCTTACTGCTGTACTTTCTTACTGTTAGTTATATTCATGCTGAATGTGGTTTATCTTACTGTCTTTTGGTTATTTCCTCGTTGGACGACTAGGTCTTGGGATTAGTCGAGTCGGTCCGGTTCTCGTGTCTCGTAGGGACTCGGGAACCGGGTCGTTACAGTTTTTATCAAGAAAATTGGCAACGGTTTAATTAATAATTGTTAGTAATTTATTTTGGGTACGGTTTTAAAATCGTCGTTAAATCTCACTTTTATGTTTACCTGCGCGCACTCAAAGGTGACGAAATGGGATTATAACCGTCGCCAAACTAAAATAGTGACGCAATATACTGCGACGGTCGTTGGCGACAGGTTATAGGGTACCCATGTGCTATTGTAGTGGTCTAAAAAAATAGATTCGCATCTTCTTTACATATTAGACATTTAACACTTTAATCAAATGACTCTATACCCAAAATCCAAGCTTTAGTAACTTTCGAGACTTTTGTCATTGTAATCGGGCGTCTACCTATTTTCATCAGAAGTCCCATTATTATAGTTATCTAACATTTAATAACTTGATTAGACATCTAATATATATTTATTTCTGTGTAAACTTTAGTGTTTAAATTTCTTTTTGCTTGACACCTATTCCAATAAACTTCAATACCCATAAGGCCTTGCAAAGCTCATTTAAACCTTTTCCATGAAGCTAATAAATATCCTAGTAGGTTTCCTTTGGTAATACAACACTTTACAATACTTCTTATTATTTTTATTTGAATTGAATGTTGAAATAAATGCAATACAATACTTTACAATACTTCTTATTGTTTTTATTTGAATTGAATGTTGAAATAAATGTATATAGGAAATAAATAAATAAAAATATATATATTTCCAACATTTTTACGTAGATCAAAAATATTAAATTAGGAAAGTCAAACATAATTTGGTAAAATCTAGAATAAAATAAAAATTAAATAACATGTAATAATATAAATAAATAAAATGAAAATGGATTAGCTTTTATTCCGATCGAAGTGCTTATTCAGGACTTCCCTTAGAGAAAATATCACCTCTCACAATATCAGTGCGTCATGGTCTGATGAACTCCTCCCAGAATACGACGATCCACCTTTAAGATTTGATGCACTCCAATCTTGGACGTCCTCGAAAATCACCTCAGGAGAACAAAGCCGAGGCAATTTGGCTTGCAACCAAATTCCTGATTGATTTACCAATTTAATAGTTTGATCAACCAAAAACTTCTCGTGGATCTCTCAATCTCCTTGTGCAAGGTTGACAAAAGTGATTGAAGATTTTTTTATCAATCTCACGTTGAATTAATGCACCAAGGAAGTGAGACAAAAACAAGAGAGAGGGGGAGAGAGTGGTGAGAGCTCTTTTGCTCTTGTTGTGTATCAAATGAGAGTCCCCTCGTGGCTCTTATATAGAGCCCACGACCAGACGCTTATGGAAATTCCCATTTTATGAAAATACGACAATTGATTGACCAATTAAGTTCATTGATTGACCAAAACAATTAATCGATCAACTTTACTATTTGGTTGACCAAACCAATTCTCGACTAAACTAAATTTATTAATTGACCAAAATAACTGGTCAACCAATTTTACATTTTGATCGACCAATTCATGTAAAGTTGTGAGATTAAAATTCGTAGTAGAGTTCAAGTTCAAAATTGATTGTCACCTTAGCCTAAGCCCGAGCCAAAGGCCCAACAGAAGTTGGGGTGGGACGGGGTGTCTGTGCATGCGTGTATGGTCCCCATCCCACATCTCACTCTTTGCTACATAAGCCATGAGAGGCAGAAGCCTTTTACACCTATCAAGATGTTTGTTCACTTCTAATATGAGACAAACCTCTCTCAAATCTCACAAATTTCAACATGAATTCCCATGTCACCATATAATAATTGTATCCTGATTAATGCAATTAAGCTCTCAAATTCAACATTGAAGATTAAATTACAAGGCATCTCAAGTGATTTGTTGCACATTTAAGTGCTCCAACTTTACTCTCATTGCTATAACATTAGAGCATTCATCTTCCGTACTCAAACACCTTAACGATCTTTCAAAGGGAAGTTTTTTAACCTATAAAAGATAACTTTATATTAATATTACTCGTGGCTCTATAAGATTTCCTATTCTTTTTGTTTCTTTGTAATCTTCGCCTTTTCCCATAACGAGAGAAACTCTTTGGTTGGGACCAGATGGAGTTTTGTAATTGAGATGTCTCACCTCTTGTTTAAGGTGATGTGGAGATATAGGGATTTGTGATTGGTTTGAGATTTGATATTGGTAAATCTTAAGTTGGGGAGACTTAGGTGGAGTTTTTACCCTTTTGATTTTTTCACCTAAAAGTTTTTACTCTTGTGGTGTGATTTTCTTTTGTGCATTTTTTTTCTTACAAATATTCGATTGCACTAATCACCCTCCCCTCTAGTATACTCTCACACGAAAGGTTTACTTAACCTACAATCAATAACCAAAGTTGCGAATGAGCTATGTCTAGAGATGTTGATGGGATAAGGTTGAGTTGGCATTTGATGGTACAAAATCCACCCTTATTTACAAACATGTTCTTTACACTCATTACATTCATCTAATAGGAAAAATGAAACTAGTATCCACTAAACTATCGTGTTACATATGTACCTATTAGGTAACCATTGGCATTGAAGATTTGACTACAAATTATAATCACAGAAATATTATTTTGAATATTTTTCCATTTAAAAAGATGAAAACGTTTCAATAAAAATATCTCATTCTCACCATATTTTACATAATGAAGATAAACTTTCCATTATCTTGTTGGTATATCATCAAATATTTACGTAGAATACATTAAATAGTAATAAATCAAAGAAACAACACATGTAAGTATGAAAATAAATAAAATCAAAAAGTTAAGTAAATCAAATTGGTAGTAGATGACAACAACTCCTTTAATCAAAATCTAATTCTCTTTTGGGGATTTTTTTTATTTAAATATTACAATATGATAACAGAAAAGATATATGAATCTAATATACAAGTAGACAACCTAAGCATCAATGTAAAAAAAAAAACACAATAACACTCCCTTAAATATGGAGAAACTTTAAAAATATCGTAACATAACAAATTAAAAGCAAAACAAAATAAAAAGAAGCACGCAGTGACCACAGTAGTTTTTTTTTTCTCAAATTCGAACCCGTTAACGAGATTGATAAAACCCAACATGATTGGGGGAACCCTAATTGTCATCCCGACCACCCCACCCCCCACAAGTTGGGTTCACCACCGCAGCATCCAGTCCAAGCCGGTGGGCTTACGCTCCTCAGTAGAACCACCATTTCCCACAAAGGCGGTTCCGGTCACCTGCGCACCGCTCAGAGATGCTGAGGCGGCTCGCGCTCCGCTGCTCCGCTTCCCCCTCGCTCTCCCTCACCTCGCTGCTCCGGTCCCTCCCCGGTGGCCCCACCGCCGGCACCCACACGGCTCCAACCCCGACCACTTCTTCCGCTCGCGGCTTCCTCGATATCCACAAGGTGTGTAATTGGTCTCGATATCATCGTTTTCCTGCTTTGCACTGTGATGCCGTCGTTTACTTGATCTTCGGTTGCTTGACCGATGCAGCTGGTCGACAAGGAGGCGGTCAAGAAGGAGAAGGAGAGGCTGTAAGTTTGCGATCTGTCCCAATTAATTGTATTCGATCCTGTAGGCCTAGTTTACTTGGGAGATTAGAAAAGTGGTGTCAAGAAATGTGAAACTGGTGTTAATCTACAATTGTGTTTACTTGGGAGATTTGGAAAGTGGTGTTAAAGAAATGTAAAATTAGTATTAAGCCACGATTGTGTTTACTTGCAGAGTGGTGTTAACACCAACTTTTGTTTACTTAAATTGGTGTTAAGTTGCAGTATTAACTCTTGAAATGTTTACTTGGTAATGGTGTTAGGAATATGAAACACAAGGAGTGTTAAAGATTTTGAGTGGTGTATGACTTTAACATGGATTTGGCTAATACTAGTGGAAATCGATGTTAGACAAACTTGTGTCGAAGTGGCCGAGTGTAGGTTGTCAGATGAGAGGTTAAGTAGTCAAGCAAACAAAAGAGGGATTAACCCCCTAAGTAAACTAGGCTGTAGTCGACGGTCTATTAGTTCTGTTTTGATCTTTAGTCGCTTAAGTGAAGATGAGTTTTATTCAAGATTTGTTCTCGCCGGAGTGCTCTGATCAGTGATCCTGTGCTCCTCTTTTGTTGTTGCGATGTAGTTAGGTTTTATGGAATGTGATCTAATCTTGATGGTATCCAGATCTAAAATAATTTGATGCTTTTAGTTTTTGGTAAGACGTTGAAGATCACTTTCAAATAATCTAGTTACAGTGCTTGTGAGGTGATCTAGGTTAGGTGAATTAATTTCTGAAATGAAATGATGGATTATGTTGGAGTCGAAGATGAGAAGATATTTTGTGATGACATGAAATTAAATCAGATTACGTTGCATCAATCTGATCAGTTTCGGGGCCTTGGTGTAAATAGATTGCAAACTATGACATGATCAGGATGCTCCGAAGTCCTGAATTCCTGTTCTGCAGGGCGCTTGATTACTCCGACTTTCCTATATTTGTCTATTGAAAGATCTTTATTAGCCGGAGGTGAAAACAATAGATCTCATTAAAAAGAAATTAGGTACTTGAAAGTAGTTGGAATATATTTGACTAGAATGGTCCTTAGGAATAGAAAAGCTATACCTTAAAAATGTGAGGATGAAAGAATTATGCATTCTGACTTGGATATTCTTGTCCTTGGTTAGGATTGTAAAGTGTGATCCTGATTGATGGTTTGGAATTGTTCATTATACTAGGCTGAACACTTGGTAGTGAGGTCATTATCTGGTTTTGCATGCTTTGGTTAAAGAAAATTTCAAATAGCCAGTTACCTCAAGATTAATGATTTGAGCTACTATGTAAGGTATGGGCATGCTGGTATTCCTGTAGAATTTATCTTCTTTCAAATCCTATGCAACCAAGTATTTTGGTTCAACATTAGTTCTCACCTGAGAGGAATTGATCATGGCCATGTTGGGACATGGATTGCCTTCTTGATGGTGTAGGAGTAAATGCTGTGGAGGTATAAGAAGTTGGGCAATGGACAAGTTCATAGATTGTTGGAAGAAGACATTTAAGCACGAGCCTGCTTTCCTGGAGCTAAGTATGGAATGACCTTAGTTGGATGAGGATGGCTTCAAGGATGAAGCCAATCTGTTGGTTTCAACGTTGATTGAAATGAGACAAAGCTTATCCTAGGTTTGAACAGGTTGATAGGGTCACATTTATTATGTCCAACTCTCTCCTAATTGATGCAAATGAAAATGGAGAGGGTGGTGGATGGTAGGCCCACCTGAAGTGCCATTAGCTGGATGACAAACAACTCATTTAGTGATTGGATCTTTGTGATAGGTTGTGGACTAGTAGGCAAGTTGATTGATTGTTCCACTGAGGGGGGTTGTCAATGATCAACATTAGTTAGGGCATCAAGCTATGACCTTTGGGTCATATGGAGCCCAAGCTTAGCTCATTTATTTATGCAAGCTCATGAGTTAAGCCAGAAACCAATATTTTTTATGTTTTTGGCCCAAGCCCAAGCCCACTAAGAAGAAAGTGGCTAGGTCTAGGTTAAGCTAGCCCAAATATTTTTACTAGCTGATTTCACAATCAAATCGATTGTAGAGATATTCATATAGAAGACATAATACTTCTATCAAAAGCTTTTATTGTTTAAAATTATGATAAATCTATAATGCTTCCATGAATATATCGCTGATGTGGCTATGTAATTATTTATCAATAGAAATTCACTTTATTTGCAATTACAAAGTAAAGAATGTGAAATTATAATGTTAACAACATAGGCTTAGAAATGATGGAGGGATGAGGTGTTCAGGCCTAAAAATGACAAAGGACTTGGCATCTTGAACCTTGCAAAGCTTTCTAAGTGGATCTTGCAACTCATGGGCCCACAACTTTGCTTTTGGAAGAGGACTATCTGTGAATCTTATGGGGACACCGTTGATTGGGATGAGAGAAGAAGGATGATTAGAGGCACCTCCTTGTTCTAGAAAGGGATTTGCAAACTCCTAAGGAAAATCCAACCTCATTGTAGGGTATCCCTGGGAGATGGGTTGAGGTTTAGATTTTGGATGCATGAGTGGTCCCCTTTTGGAATTATTATTGATATCCACACCATCTTGCAACACTTGCTTTGGACTGATTCACCGTTGCTCAGTGTTACGGAGATGGGCTTTGGATGCCTAATATCCCACACTTGTTGTTTGATGCAAGGGTAAAGGAGTTGACTCTCACTTTGCAGGCTTTTCAAGCTGTCAACCTGCTAGGTGTGGAAGTATAGGAGGTTCTTGGTGAAAAAAGATTGCCTTCGGTTTATGATGACTCACACACCTATTGATCCTATCATTGCCGAGAATTGTAGGAGGATTAGATGGTATAAACTGCTGTTGAAGATCTGTTACTTCATTTGGCTCCTGAGGAGGAAGAGGTTGGTTACTCGACATTTTAGAATCAGGTGTGTTTTCTGCTCTTCTTATACGGAAGATGTTGACCACCTTTTTTCGCTTGCCCCCAGGTACAACAATGCTGGGAGGGGCCCATCAATGGAGCTTGGATATCTCTTCCCATGAGGCTTTTTGGAATAGTATTTGGGGTTGTATGGATGATGATACTATGGAATCTATAATTAGAAGGGCTTTTGTCCTGCTGTGGTGCATATAGCTCGAGCAAGATGGAGTCATCTTCAAAGGAGAGAGAGCTAGCACAGATGGGATTCTGTGTAAAATTCCTTATCTTATTCATTATTAGTGTCAACCTCCCTTTCCCTTTAAAAAAAAAAAAAACAGAAAGACAACATAGGCATTTAAAACTGTGCATGTTCGTTTGGTAGAATTTGGGACCCCTGATGTCTCTCAACAATAATATTTTATGCATAACAGTGCACACTGATGCAGTATGTGTAACAAATACATGAACAGCATACACAAATATAATATTTGCATGCAGGGTGGAGTTGTGGACTTTTACATTGGTCGAGCTTGTGGGCCCACTGGCTAGGCCTACTAAGGCCTGAAACTTGACCAATTATTTTATGGTTCTATATTTGAACTGAAGCCAGCTCAAAACTTCTTGTGGTGGTTCAGGTTATATAGGTTGGGCCTAGGGTTAGTTCGTGCTAGTCCAACCCAATGTCCCACACAAGTCAAATAAATACTTCCAAGATGTCTGGAAGGAATATAGATCCATGCTTTTCGCCTTTTAATTTTTGTTGAATATCGTGGTGAGTTCAACTGAAAATCGATCTGTGTGGAGGCAAAGAATCCATATAGCCGACCCCACTTAGTGTGGGAAAAGGCTTGGTTGTTGTTGTTGTTGGTGTATCGTGGCGAGTTCAAAATGTCAACAACTGCAAGCGTAAAACCAACACATAATTGATCAGTAGAACTATGGCTGGACTGGTTAACATTGCATGCAACTAAATGCTGTATGCTAGCCCCAACTTGTTGCAATGAAATACTGTAGATAATTTAACAGTGTTGCCTGATACGTGATAAAGCTAGTTGAAAAATCATGAGTTGGGAGTAATGTTTAATATCTGAGATTAGGAAGCCTTGCCATTTACATGTATTTGAGCCTGTTTTGATTAGAAACCATGGGCTGCACTTTTTTGTTGCAACATATGATTCATGCTTGGTATCTCATTAGTCAAAACATTCTTAATGAGCTTCATTTGGTATTTTTTGCAGCAAAGATGAAATAAATCGAGGATATTTTGCTGACATTAAAGAGTTCAATGCTCATGGTGGAAAGGTTTGCTAGATTCATTTAATCATGTAGCATGTTTGGACATGTGGGGAATGATTATTGCTACTCCTTCTTTATCATAAGCAGAAGGATTCGATTGTGGCATCATATGTTAATTGCTTACCTTTTCTCCGTTGCAACCACCAGTTTGTAGTGGTGATTGGATTTTCAGTTGTTCATTGCTGTATTATCTATCATGTTTGTTTCTTGTTTGCTTTCTATTTTCACCCTTGCTTAGTGGTTAAAAATCTCCTCCACAATACCTTTCAAAAAAATAAAAAATAAAAACATTTTCTACACAAGCCATTGATTTTTGGAGTGACTCTTTAGTTCTTGATATTTATAGGCACCAAGGAAGTTATTAAGCTTTTATGATTGAAGTCCATAGGAGATTAAGGTAGCATTTGGGGGAGGGAATCAATCACGATCTAGATAAGTTGCTGGTTGGGATAAGTGGAGAAAAGGTATCTGTTAGGTGGCAGAATAAGTAGTTAATTGGATGTGATAGGTGGAACAGATGTGTTTTAAGTTGGTATTCTTTAATTTGAGTTTGGCATGTCTCCTAAACTATAGCATAGACTTATCTCCCGCTTCTATTCTATGGATAATAGTTAGAGTGGAGTTTGTTTTCATGTTATTTTATTATTTATTTAGGCATCTCTTTATTTTTTTTTTCTAGTGTCTTTCTATATAAAAAAACATAGTGTTTCATCGTTAAGAGAATTCCTTTTTCCTTAACACGGTATTAAAGTGATGGCCTTAAGTTAGTAGACCAATATCCCATCTAAACTAGGTCTTCTCCTTCCTCATTGTCTTCTTCGTCATTTCTTCTTTGTCTCTTCATGCGTTAGGTGCTTGAGGTTTGTTCATGATTTAAACATGCGTAGCATGCACTAGTGTGAGTCTACATGCACTTCTAAGTACCATGATCAACAACAGTTTGGCACCAAGTGTTGCATTGCCAATAGGCTTCACTACTTGAAGCAACATTGCCATTAGCAACCTTAGCGCATTGCATAGCTACTTGCAACCTCGCATGTAGTCTATGAGGATGATGTCCAATGCATGGTCTCTACTTAAGCAAAGTCCCTACTTGATCTTTGTCTATGCTACTTTGATCCCTGATTTGTCAATGGCCTAAAAGCTCGCTTGTAATAGATTCTCTTTCTTCTCCAACCTTATGAACTAATGACTTACTGGTTGACAACAAGAACTCCATTAGCGACTCTCGGGGGCAATTCATCGCCACAATCCCATGCAGGGCACTTTCATCAAATTGGATAGTAGCAATTTTCTTTTATGTTCAACTTTATTTAAGCAGCTTGTGAGGTTACACAAGAAGTATGTTCTTTTCAAGGACATACCAACAGAGAAGACATATGACTAGAATGTGAACAACGATTGGGTTATTGCATGTATAATTGACAACATGAAAGAGTCCACACCAAATAGGTTATGTCTTATCAGTTAATGAAGAATATATTCCTTAAAAACAAGAGGGAAAAAAAAGAAAATGTAGAAGGCACTTCATGAGGTATGCACTTAAAAAGGAAATATAACTCATCTTTGTCGTTGATCAAGGATGTTCATGCCTTCAAAAAGGGCTTCATAGCATTTGCCAAGTGCTATTTTTCTCCAAAAACTCTATGAGATGACAAGGACACTTACATGCTTATCTTTGTTGATGTGGCTTAAATGGCCAAGGGAGGCAATTCAATTTGTTTATTTCCTTGGCGTGTTTGGGCCAAAGGATTACGCGATGAAGGATCAATTAAGGATTTTAGAGGGCATTCCAACTACATCAGTTAGCCCATGGCAGGTGGTTGGGGATGTAGTGGCTTTCTAGTAAAGGCAGTGCCTATTAGTGTTCTGGTTGCAAACTTGGTGGTGGCTCTCATTAGTAAGCATTGTCCTTGGATTAATAATTTGTCAGATGGATGTTGGAACAAGCATGGGTTTACAAGTGGTTAGAACCCTCATAATGTGAATCGGGTGCCCTCAACTCTTCAAGACCAAGAGGATCAACAAACCTTCTCAGGTTGCTATCTTTGGCATCAATTTCAAGAGGATTGTTAGAGTTTGGAATAAGCCATGTGGTAGTAACTGATTAGTCACATGTAGGGCCCATGTTGGGCATGTGAATGTGTGTGCGTGTAGGTTTAGGGTTTGGTGTTTTCAGGTTGGTTTTGTTCCACGTGTTAAATTATTTTTAATTGGTTGTTAGAGTCCAAATTGAGATTGAGTCAATTTAGGTATAGGTGATTTGATTTGATTGAGTTTGTTTAGGAAATATGATTAGCAAATCCTAAATTAGTTAGAATTGTCATTGAGATTGTAATTGAGATTGGTTCTATTTAAATAGAGTCCAAAACCCTTTTGTTTTTCATTGAGTTGCAATGAACTATTTTTCACATTCAAGAACTCCCTCCTTTCTCTCATCTCCATGGTGCCAATCTCTCTCTCTCTCTCTCTCTCTCTCTCTCTCTCTCTCCACACGCCAACGTCTAAAAGAAGGGATCCTCCAACATCACCAACTCTTACATGGTATCAGTGCGGGTCCTCTTGGCCTCTTGATCTCACACGTGTGGAGGAGATTTCTCTTCACATGTGGCACGTGGAGCTGTGTTGAAGGTCAAGCGCAAGCCAAGATCAAGTTTAAGTTTGAGGTGCATGAACCTCTCATGCACCCAGGAAAGCCAAACAAAGGAAGGACATTGGCTATGGGGTGTATAAGAAGAGGCGCAAAAACCTTGAAGTTCAAGTTTAGGGGGCACGTGAACATCTCATGCACCAAGGAACACAAAACTATAACACTTGATTTTGAGGTGTACAAGAAGAGGCATAGAGACCTCCACAAGTTGTAGTTATGGCTGACGTAGAGGCTCAAATCACCATACTCAATGTTATCTTAAAGAACGCACTTGAAAATCGTGAGAGAACCAAGGCAAAGAAGTGGGAGAAGGAGAATTACATGGCCTTGTTTACATCTGCGAATTTAGAGAAGCTCCGAGCATTACTCAAGGAAGAAAAAAAGACAATTGCGGCTATAGCAATGACTTTTGAGGTTACCAAAGAAGCAATGACTATTGAGATTGTAAAAGGACTCGTAGTTGCACCAGAAGATGTGTTCAATGAGGATCCAGGAGCATACATTGATGTGGATTATGAATTCCATTAGTGGGGCAACTAGCCTCACAGTTTCTAGATCATACAGGTCTTCACCCTAGGTTCGACTTGAGGGGGCATGTTAGAGTTTGGAATAAGCTACATGGTAGTCAGTGGTGAGTCACGTGTGGAGCCCTTTTTTTTTTTAGGAAAAGGGATGACTATCGGTACTCGGTAACCATCCAAAAATGCATTCAATCAAAATAATTGGAACAAACTAACTCATAACGATAAGATGCCTCATTTTACAACATTTTTAACTCACACCCTTTCCCTCCTAAAAATGGAAGCATTATGTTGCAACCAAACGACTAGAGCGCTGCCATAGCCTTCGCCCATCCTGTCGTATCTGCATGCACCAAATTGCGGAAGAATCCCACGAAGTTGCAAATGATGACATATCATCCCTCCAAATGTCACATTTCTCCCAGACCTTCACAGAGAACTACAATGGAAGGATAGGTGTTTTAGGTTTTTTGTTGTCGAGCCACATAAGATACAATCCAAATCATCATCAACAGCCCATCTGGTCCCGAAGGCTTTCGTCACCAGCTTCTCTCTCTTGAACAACCATAAGAAGACTTTAACCTTGAAAGGAATAGGCAGTTTCCAAACCAAAGCACAATCCTCCCAGTCCAAAGATGCTGACCCCATCTCTATCATCAACTTCCCATATGCCTTAGCCATTGAGAGGACACCCTCCATCCATCTGAAACAATCTAGAGGTTCCTCACCAATAGAGATCCCATGAAGCAACTCAAGCAACCCCTGTAACTCCTCCAAGGAGGCGTCAGAAAGACCAAGTTGCAAAATGAGGGACCAAAATCTAGAAGTACTGTTCCACACATCTGAAATGAGTGCAGCCTTGTCTCAAGCCAAACTAAAACTACATAGGAATAAAGACTGTAAGCTTCCACTGCCCATCCAATCATCCTTCCAAATTGAAAGGAGCACCCACTGCCAAGTCTTGGCCCAAAGAAATCGAAAGACAGTCCACGTGCAATGAACGACTCAACAGAATCCCAAAAAGTAGGACGCACTGGTTGGGAGCGCTTACATGCAACTTCGACAGGGGCCCAGAAGAGTCTCTCCACAACTTATCCAGGAGCCCATTCCCTCCCGCCAAAAGTCTTGCCACCCACTTCATAAGAAGCACAATATTGAACTCATCAAGTCGCCTTACACCCAAACCCTCTTTCTTCCTCGGCCTACAGACCTCCCTTCAGGGGACAAGCTGCAAGAAGAGGCCTTGATGCTCCAGCTCCTTCCAAAAGAATCTTTTTCGGGCCACCTTTAACTTTGTTAAGATTTTCTTCGGAGGTCTAAACAGAGAAAGAGAGAGATAGAAGATAGGAATTGCCAACAGTACCACCTTAATCAAAACAAGCCTACCACCTCTAGATAAGAGTTTCCCACTCCAACCATTTAATCTCCTTGCTAATCTCTCTTCCACAAGCCTCCAATCCAACATTACCAGATGTTTTCCCTTTAGGGGTAAACCCAAATACATAACTGGAAGCCTAACAACCAGCATATGAAGGATGTCAGAAATGCTCTCCTCAACACTCCCATCCAAATGAAAAGGAATGAATGCCGATTTTTGCCCATTAACCGGCAAACCTGAGATATCACCAAACTAACTAACCAACTCTCCAACATGCTGAGGCTGGTGCACACCACCCTATATAGATATGCTTAAGAGCTTGACCATAATGATTTGTTGAACAAATGTCATATCTATCTAAATATGCCATGTCTAATTGTGTTGAGTTTATTTAAGTTCATTTCTAAACCGATTGCTTGGGATTGCTATATTTCTTGATGTGTTTCTCTTAGAAGCTTGCTGGTTAAGGCCATTTAAAGACAAAGAATATGGCTTGGTCCAGGTTGCAATGGCAAATAAGACCATTATTCCATCTGTCGCAGCTGTGAAGTTTCCTGAGTTGGAAGTGTATTTCCCTGATGGTAAGAGTATGAAGCTTCCTCTTGACTCTTCGAAGTGTGGGAGAAGTAATGGTACCTCTGTGTCATTGATATGTCTGTCTTTTCGTGCAAGCTCTCAGGTACTTCTAAGCAGTGTCTATAACATCTTTCTCTATCTTGACATCTTTGTACCAAGAATGTACATCCCACGTACAACTGCAAGTGATACAAGAATTTGTAGAACTCTGTTCCATTTGAATCTCTGCATTTTAATACTTCTACAATTATAAACTCGTGAGAATTAGGCAGACCAAACTGTGTGGATTTGCTATAATTTAATCATAGATGCTTTAATGCTTTAGTCGTATTGCTGTGTTATTGGGAAGTTTTCTGAGCTAGGGCCATTAAGTCTAGGATATGCAAGTTGTTTTTCTTCTCATTTATTTAGATAAAATGTTGAATTGGTATGTTTTGTATTATAAATTCCTTGTGAGAGTTTTTTAGGCTAATGCAGTAATGCACATATCAAGTAGATGCATCTCACTATGAGTTAACACCATAATCTTATTCATGTTATTGTTGAGGACTTTTGGAGTACATCCTATTGTGAATCTTTTGTTGCATGTCAAGCTGTTCGGCTAACTAAATTACTTTTCTGACTCTATGTATTGCCACTTGTACGAACAGGCCATGATTGAATCATGGAGTACACCTTTTTCAAATTCATTCATCAATTCTGGTAATGTTCAGATATATGAGGTAATCATCAAGTTGCTATTCTTTTTCATTCATTCATTTTTTTCTTTGAAGAGATATTTCATTCTTTCTTTTCTCTTAAATACTGTCAAGAATCAGTGTAGTTTGGAGCGTGGAGGCTCTGTGTGCGTGGGAAAATAGTTCAAGGAGGACTGTCCACGTGTATGTGGAGAGAAGAGAGAGAGGAGAGGAGCCTTGAGTTGGAAATATTATTGATGACTCAAGAGAAAATACAAGGGAAGACTATCTTTATTTAGAGAGAACATATCCCCACACTTAGAAACATATCATATCTCTAACAAGGAAAGATCTTATCTCTTAAGGAAAGATTTTATCTCTAATAAAGAAAACAAATCTCTAATTATTTTCCTAAAACATGTTTACTAAAAATGGCCAACTTAGCATCTAAGAAAATCCAAAATTGGTCCATAGGACCTTCTAGACTGCTGGCCCTGTTGGGTTTTTATTGGCTGCCACGTGGATTGCTACTGCCACGTGGTTGTCCACATGGCCTTCTTTCTGCCGTCTTAACATTCTCTCTCAAGTCAAAGGCCAAGAGGCTTATGACTTGGTCGTTCACTTGTGAGGCTAGATGCCCCATCATTCATCTTCTTTGAGAGCCAAGCTCCTGGTCTTCTCCTTTAACGAGTCAACGGTGTAGCCTTTTACGACCTTCGAAGTTATTGCATCTGTGGCAACCTGAAAAGTTGTCGTGATGACCGTTGTTGACTTGTCTTCTCAAGAGCGACAAACGTGAGAGAAACCATGCGTGAGGTACTAGTAGCCCTACATGGTGATCTTTGCACATTGCCTGGATCTTTAGGAAAGGACTTTGGATCAACCACTAGTCTTTTCGCAACCTGGGAAGTCGTTGCCTCTTTTGGCAACCTCGAAAGTCATCACGTGAACTCGGATGTCCTCTCCTTAACATCTTTTCTTCAGGAAAATCTCCTCTTTTGAAGGAGAGTAAAAAACTGGATGCAAAACGTCAATATGCAAATAACTTGATAGATCTCCTCTTGCTTCTTTTTCTTCCTACCTTCTCCTCTTGATAACGTGGTGTCTCCGACCGTCGTGGTTGACTCTACCATCTTCTCTAGTCTTCCTTCTCCGCGTAAGGTGCCAGATTTGTTGAGGAGGACTTTGTCCTGATGCGTCGACCACTAGCGTGAGATCAAGAACCCACATGCACAAGGAGCCTAGATCGAAGGTTCTGATATCATGTCAAGAATCGATGTAGTTTGGAGCGTAGAGGCTCTCATGTGCGTGGGAAAACAACCCCAAGAGTGGGCTGTCCACCAAACTTGCACCCAAAGCAAAAACTCGAAACTTGGTCCCTTGGACCCTTGATCGGCGACCCTGTTGGGCCTTCTAGAAGCTGCCACGTGGTCAGTCCACGTGGCCTGTTGACTGCCACATGGACTGAACACGTGGCTTTATTTTTGTCATCCTAACAAATACAATTAGTTCTTATGAGAATTAAATTTGTATCATAGATAGATTTAATGTATAATGAGAGCCTAATTATGTAAGTATTGCACTCATGTAAAGCTTATTAACCTTGGTCACTAAAACCTTCCTAGAACACTTCTTTATGCTTAATATGAACTACTCTTTCTAAAACATGAAAGAAAAAATGGATTTGGGAGAAAAGTGATCTTACTGGACCTGTTACACAGCCGTTAAATTGAGCAATAATATGCCAAAAAATCATAGTATCCTCCCCTTATACATCTCAAAGAAGTGTTAGTCAATATTTATATGCTTAGTTAATTCATTGCATATGATATGCTTGTAGTAAAGGAAGATGCTTTGTGAATCCTGGGCTTTGGAATTCCAAATGTCGGAAAATGAAGGGTTGTCCTACCTAGGATAAAAAGAGGACCCTTTTTCTTAGAGAAGAACATTCCTTTCCTAGTTATAGGGTGAGTGCACACGACTTTCCCTCGCTATGTTGGAGGACTAGTATGGTTTCGTATCACCCTATAGGGTTAGGGTCCTTGAAGGCCTTCAGGTGCTTTAGGATTGTAGAATTCCTTCTCTCCTTGCGGCTATGGTCACAGTTTACTTCTTGTTCGTTCTTGGATTCAAGATGGTTCTCATCTCCCATGTAGAATTAGAAAGGACCAAGGGAAAGAGTGCTTTCTTGCCTGTAGGAGGGAAAAGGTTTATCCATCCTTCCCAGTTGGGTGGTCTGAAAGAGAAGTGCTTCCTGTCTTTCCCTCTTGAAAGCTAATATGAAAGAAAAGGAATGTGATGAGCCATACTACATTGAACTCTTAAGAAGTCAAAACATCAATCTAGAGAAAGTTTTAGGTGGAAATTCTCATATCCCATAAGCACATGTTCCTACAGTTCAAATGAGTATAGCCTCCCTCTGGTATATTTCCCATTCATCCTGCTTTATTTTCACTATCCATTTCCGGTGAATCTTGACATCCCATTTGAATTTCTCCAAGTGAATTCAATCCACATCTTGTCACTCTTATAAAGAGAGCAGGATGTTTTTTACTAGGAATTTGCACCTGATTTTCTTTTCCTTTTTATTTTTAAAAGAAGAAAGTAAGGGTGGAATTTGCACTTGATATAGAGGTCACATGTGCTTCTCACGTTTCTAACTGGCTAGATTTCCTCAAATAGTGCCGAATCTGGAGGATGCATCTTATGCCTGCAGTAGAGAGCCTGGGGAAAAATTACAGTAATTTTAAGAATTTCTTTCTACAATTTAATTGTGGATTCAGCAATTAATCCACACTTAGAAGTGACAACAGACCCATTAACTAGTCCATAAAAAAATCCATTAATTTTCTGTTTCTACACAGATGTTCTTCACTTAAATCCTTAATTTGCTTGGCAATAAACATACTTTTTGAGCTGAATAGACGAGAAGCTGCCAAATGAACTGCCTTCTTCCTCTTCATGCCTTTTTTTTTCCCCAAAAGGCTGCTATCTTAGTAAGTGTAGTGTAACAATTTGTAGCTGGTTCATAAATTAAACAGCAATCCTGTAGTGCCTGATAAATCAACCTTGCAAACGAACACTGCCTGAGATGGTGTACATCCTAAGAAGCCTTGTCATGGAGCACATATAATAGATATTCCAATGTGAAACATGCACTACAGTTCCTTGATCACATTGTGTTCTCTTTTCAGTAGTTATAAAGATGATCACTTGAAGGGTGTCTCAGCCCTCCAAACTTTTGCTGGTTCTTTTCAAATTGTTCATTTGCCTACTACGTGCATCCAATTTTTAATGGTCAGAATTCGTTGCTTATTTTGATATTGGGAACCCGGGCATGCTAGGGGCATCTTGAGAAAACCTTGGGAATCAAGTAAAATACAAAATCTGAAATTCTGAAGACATGCTTTCAATAATATTCTGGGAAGAATGTGACATTGGCACCATCCATCGCAATAAGTCCAGAAATAAGGTTATCAAATCCCTTGGATCATGGTCTTGGAATATCAACTAGCATGGTGAAAATAGTGCTCAAACAACAAATAAAGCTTCTTGCTCCATTCCCATCTTGCCTCATTCCCATCTTGCCTCATGATGTCGACTCTTGCAATTTCTTTGCCTCTGTAGAGATAATCTTCCTTCCAAAGTATCACCGAGTCACAAAGGGCTGGCTGTAGCAAATATTTCTTTCCCTCATGTAGAGGATGAGAGCATTTGAGCAGTAAGACCAATACTTGAACCTGGGATTGGTGGGGAGCAGCAGGGTTCAAAATGTCGATTTCGATGCTGTGCCGATGAAATTCTAAGTGTGCATTTCATGGGTATGTCGATGATACGTCGTGGAAATGTCCGTTTTTCGATGGGCATGTCGATGCATACCGACAAAAATAACAGTAGTCAAAAAAACCAGTAGCAACCTCGGCATGAGCACCTATTTCGAAGGCATGCCGACGATATCCCTGTAAATCGATACTTTATATGTGTCGGTACGGACCTTGCTCGAAAATGACCTTGTCGATGGCATTTAAAATGATGGGGAGCAAACACTATGCTATCAATCATCTGGCCATACCCTAATGGCAACTTTGAACTTTTAACTTATAAGGCGAAATTACTTTCTCCTATTGTAAAAATGTTCTACTGGAATTAGTATATATTTCAGGTGGTTACCATGGTGTAAAGAAGGGTGGATTGTCTTTTGGAGGAGGTGAAGTTGAAGGCTTGAGATTAGTGGTCACTTTATGAGAATGGACAACATTGATGTTCTCTACTTTTGTTTGCCTTTGTAGAGGCCATTTTGCATGTTTTTATAGAGATTTAATGCTTTGATTAAAGCGTGGAGGCCCTGGCCATCTTTAGGGTTTTTATGTGGTGGTGGGTTCCATAATTATAAAGACAGATCGAGAAGGTGAAGTGACTCATGGCACTATTACAAATGGAATTGATGGTGAGGTGGGGCTCCTTGGGCTAAAGTGTTAAGGGATAATGTTAGATATCACTAGCAGTCTAATTGGAGATGATCCTTCTTTAGAATTTTCATTAGAGGGGGTAGAAGCTGCAATTGTAGACAAGGTTGGTGGATGACAAGACTTTCAAGTTTCTTTTGTCAATAGAGATAAGTTATTGCTTCACATTCTAGATAGAAAGATGTCGGAGTACTTATTTTGTTCACTTCATAGTGACAAAGGATTATAAAGCAGTGCAAGTGGATGGAAAGATGCTTTGAAAGAGTACATGCAACCAAAGCTAATGATTCATATTGCAATTAAGGGTGTCCCTTGTTGCTTAAGATGCTTAGAGGTTGTTAAGGCCATTATTTCTAGATTTGGTGTGCAAGGATGTTAGTCTTTCTTTGAAGAATCTACTAAAGATCATATCTCAAGTGAAAGTGGCTTTCTTGTCTAAGGTCTCCTTGGTTGTTTTGGTTTAGGCGAGGATTGTCCAACTCCATTTTTGTGCAACCAAAGGGGGAGGTGCTCATTGAGCTTACACTTCTATGGTAGGTGGTTCTTGGATGAGTTTAAAGATGGATAGGTTGTTATTAGCGGCAGTGTGATTTGGTTGCCAATGGTCAAAGAAGGCTCCGTGGTAATTTCACATCAATTTTATGGAAAGCTCTATTTTTGTGAGACAATTCCTTCAAAATTTGTGGCCAGCATTATAGTTGATGATTGCAACCATTTGAAATTGCTAAGGCTTAAAGGAAGGAATGAAGGGGAGTCGAAGTTGACTCAAGAATCTTATTCAATAATCGTGATGTGGGATTTCCCAACATTGTGGCCTCTTCAAGTTTGCTTCTTGTCAAGGCAGGCTCTACTGACGAGGCTGTGCAATTAAGGAGCAAAAAGACTTTGCAAAGGGGAGGGAATTAAGAGTCTTTGGAAGATGCTAGAAGAGGAGGTTTGAAAAGGGTGGAAAGGAGACAAGATCTCAAGGGGTAGCAAGGGATGAATCTAGCAATAATGGCTTTGGGGGTCTGTAGAGGAGCATGAGAGGAGGGAGGCTACAACAATTGTGGTAGGCATGCAACATATGGAAAAGTTTGCAATTGGAGAGGGTGGGAGTGTTAAGTCCATATGAAGGTGGTCACTTTGAATGTCAAGGGGCTTAAGGATGTGCAAAAAAGAAGGATTTCGGGGGTTTTTTTGAGGCTTGGGGTACGGGTGTTGTTTTATTGCAAGAAACAAAGTTGGAGAGTTTTGGGGATTGAGAGTAGCGCACTGTTGTCAAGGCCATCACCTTAGGCTATTAGACTATCGAGCCATGTGAGAAAGCTAAAGGTCACCTTTGAGCTATTACAGACTAGGGGCTTCATTCGGGCTCTCACCTGATCGCCTTCTTTGTCGCTTGGGTCACCTTGTGTCTCGTCACCCTACTCCTAATTCACTTTAGTTAAGACTGTATGACTCTTATTTAATCTTAAATTATATATATTTTATATATGTGTGTGTTATATATTGTTGTATATATGGGTGGTTATCTATGGGATAACCGCCCCTTACTTTTTCAAAAAAAAATATTGTTGTATATACATATATATTAATATGCTCAATTTTTCCTTCTGCTCTTCTTAACTTAGACTATTGTTTGTCTGTTATTTACTATATAAGTTATATGCATACATGCATGTCTAAATGATATAATTATGTATGTATATATTTGTTATTGTTTGTAAGTCTCTACTGATATATAACAATATATGTATAAGTTATGGTATTAAGTCTATATTGTATTGTAAATATAGCATATTATAATACATGTTATTATCTTGATGATGACTCAGTGACAACCTTTTGGGCTAGCATTCACGAACCACTAGTGGATGCCTTTACCTTGATGAAGGCCTTTACTTTATTGTGGTATATTTGGCTTGGACACAATGGAGTGATTTTCCATGGGAAAAGAGTCTCAACCGAGGGAGTGCTTTGTCATTATAACGCTCTTTGTAATTTTTGATGATATATAGTAATCTATGTATAAGTTATGGTACCGAGTTTGTATTGTATTATAAATATAACATATTATAATACATGTTATTATCTTGAGTACAACTTGGAGACAACCTTTTAGGCTTGCATTCATGAGCCATTAGTGGATGCCTTTACCTTGAGGAAGGCCTCTTTATTGTGGTGTGTTTGGCTCGGACACAATGGAGTGATTTTTCATAGGGAAAGTGTCTCAACTAAGGTAGTGCTTGATTATTATAATGCTCTTTGTAATTTTTGGTATAATTAAATCATTTTATTAATGCAACAAGCCTTTGTTAATCCTTCTTTTCTTCTTCAAAAGAATACATGTTACTGATGTTTTGGTAGATATATATAATATATGTTTTGGTTTTTGTTTTGGCCTATAATTATAAATGTAATATATATGTGTACGCATTGTATGATAATATAAATGTATATGTTATTGTTACTTAAATATGATAGAATCATTGCTTTTTCTTTCACCTAAATTGTAGTATCATATGTTTCTCATGAAAGGCAATGCTACAATATGGGTTTATTAGGCATATTCAATATTTTAAGAAATAAAAAGACTTGTCGCCTCAATTCAATTGGGCGATCACCTTTTTGTCACCTCTCGCCTCATGCGATCAAGGAGCTTATCGCCTTGCAATTTGCCTAATGCCTCAACAGCTTTAGAGAAGGGGGCAGGTAGGAAAAGGTAGGTTGTGAGATCTTTGACAACTTTGATGCCTCGGGAAATTATGATGGCTTGTTGGCAAATGGTGGCTTGGAAAGAGGATTATTTTGAAAGAGGAGGAATTAAGGGGGCATGTAACGGCCCGAATCTGGCTCCATGTGGATCTCAGGGTCGGGCGTCTCGACTAACCCAAGACCCAGTCATCCAATGAAAAATAACATCACAAAGGGAACCAATCCGCACATGTAACATAGCTAGAACTTTAATTAAATGGCAGGAAATGATAATTAAAACCATAAACAGTATGAGGAAAAAGATCCTTAACATAGCCATTGCAACCATAAATGAAAACGGAAATAGAACTAAAGGTTCTAAACCAGAGTACTCATGACAGTAGTAGGAAAAGTCCAACTACAGAAGAAACGAAAATAGACTAGGGCTGGGCTCGACTAGGCCCAGCACCCTCTGTAGCTGATGGTACTGGCTGTTCACCTCCCTGACCTGAACATAAGTAGTAGTCGTCAGTAAAAGCGGAGTAGAGTGGCAAGTGTAAAATAATTAATGCATTTGAATTTAAAAACAGTAAGCATTTCAAGTAATTGTAAACATTTTACATAAATTCATATTTTGTTTCCATTTCTATGTACTAGTTGTTTTGTGTTTCGAAAATTTTAACAAGGGTCTCGTTATCTCTTAGTTCACATGTTCCCTAATGGAATGATCTTGTTGCAGTTTTTCCCGCGATGCAGGATGTGCACGTGGTACTCTCCTGGTTGAGAGAACACCCCGCGTTTGTCCCACACCCAGTCTACCACCTTAGGATCATGGTCACGACGTAGTGGTGACTACAACACGTGCGATAAATGTACGGGAAGCTTCTCGTACTAGCACGCGGTCAGTTCTTTCCACTAACGGGTACGTACTAAGTAGTACAACACAGAACAGAACAGGGGTCACGTCCCTCACCAGTCTGCGTACCCTCGCCCGACTATCCCAGTTGGCCCCGTGGTCCTAATAGGAGTCAGTGGAAGGAGGCCATTCCTACCCTGGGTCCCAACCCGAGGAAATGCTAGCTCTCTCCTTACAAGTGGGATGAATAGCTCTCCTTGGTACGTAGGTACACGAGGGCCAGCTCACCCCCAAACTAGAGTCCAAGCAATAGTTATACCACACTGTAGACAAGTTATTCCATCGTTATCCAAGTTCATACCATAGCAGGTAATTTAATCTTCTAGTATACCTTAGTGGTCAAGTACGTCTTACTATTTCTGTTATCCAGCTTATTCGATGGTAGTTCCATCCATTAGGAGAAAACAAACATATTTTACGTTTATGTTACATCCAACAAGGTCTATGCATTGAACAAAAACATGCATCATTCTCATTCTTAGGGTTTATTTCATATCGAGCATGCTCTATGATTTCATACACATTTAGCAAACAACCTTGGATTAAGTTATTAACTTAATACCTAACCCGAATGGCTAGGGTGGCAGTCGTCAATTTTCAAATCTAAACGGGGCATAAATGACTTCAAACTTGTGTTTCATTACTTAGGTTTCAAACGGAAATCTCTATTTTTATATTCACTTAATCGAGCCAATGATCAAAGGTAGATGAAGACCACTCTACCTAGGGGTATGGAGGATATGGGGGCACGAGCGGCGGATCTCGATGCCTCCGCAGGTCTCGTACACGGCACGGACTTGGGGCTTACACTAATTTAATGGTCAAAAGGAGCATCCAAAACTTTGACTGACAATTCAGTATACAAAAATTAATTCAAAATAGTGTAGAAATGACTCTAAAACGTAGGAAAATTCGAGGGCTTTCCAACAATACCTTGGTTGCGCCATTCCAACCTTGATTGGGCCTTGAATCGGCCTAGAAATTTTCCCTGGTTCACTTGAATCGGGCTGGGATGGTTCAAGCAGACTGAACCAACCACCCACTAGTCTTAGGGAGTGCTCGACGCTCAAATCAGACATCTAGGACACTTCCCAGATGTCTTAAACAGCGCAAAGCCCCAGCTTTTCTCTTCAGACATCCGATGAATGCCTTGGTCATCCTGGACCCACTCCAGACGTTTGTTACCCTACCTAGACATCCGAAATGGGTACCCTCTTCGTTCTCGAGCAGTAGACCTGCTCCTTTCCCACGCGGGGCTGCCTGCAACGCGACCTCAACCTCGTGCGGCAAGACCCGACCTCATGCGATGCCCACGAAGTCCACCGTGACCGGAGCTCCGCCTTACCCCACTGGCATCACGGCGAGGTGCCGCGGTTTCACCCTTGCGTAGCAGCACCCTGCAGCGCCGCTTAGCCGCGCGCTACCGTTGTGCAGCTCGTGGCCTCCGCTCTACACCTGCGCCTGCAAGTCGCTGCGCTGCCTGCAGCTGCAGCCCTGTCCTTGTGCCCATGTACCACTGGCTCTCCTCCCCTCACGAGCTCTCTCCCTTTCCCTCTCTCACGTTGGAGGTGGAAATGAAGGGGGGAAGTTTGGTTAGGGCACACTGCCCAAGGGTTTTATGTGGGGAGAAAGAAGTGGGGTTGTGTAGGGTTTTAGGTAGGGAAAAATTGTGGGTTAGGTCCCCCACACGAAGTCCTAGAACAAGATTCAAGATTCGGGGGGTTTAAAATTGTATTAAGCCCCCCAAAGTTTAGGAAAAACTCAAATGGCCCCTAGAGAGGGTCATTTCAGGGCACCACTCACTATCCAGTTTGTTGAAGAGAAAATAAATGGCCTAGTATTTGTGGTTAGAGGGGTTTATGGTAGGTAGTGGTGGCTGATCTGAGAAGTGAACCTTGCAGTGATCTATGGGTTGTGGAGGAGACTTTTCTACGGTTTCCATGGCTTGTTGAAGATCTAAATGCCACTTTGAACTTAAAAGGATAACCTTAAAGATACTAGAGGTAATCAAGATGTTGGATCACATGAATTTTGAGAAATCTTTCTTGAGCTTAGACTGCAAGAATTACAACTTTCGAAATGCAGGTTTACTTGGAGAAGCATGGCCAAAATCACTTCTAAGTCAAAACTCAACATGTTCTTTTCCTCCTTGGCCCTTGGAAAGTTTTCTGTCACCTATTGTCAATGCGTTCAAGAGGCCCTTTTTTCTGGAAGACGCACATCTGCCTTGAAGTTCGAATGAGGGTTGTGGGTTTTCACCTACTTTAAATTTGAGAAGTCCTGGTTTCTAGCTCCACATTTTATATAAATGGTTGAAGACTGGTGGGAAGTTGCACCTTCCTTTGCTTTTGCAATGGTTGTATTGGCATGGAGGTTACAAAGCATGAAGGATTACCATAAAGACTAAAGATAGAGAGGGATAAGAGACGTATCAAGGCTCGTGAAGGTGTCCAAATTTAACAAGTTGGATGATGCGAGGACATTGTCAGAAAAGAGATTTCTGAGAGAAGATAGCACTAGAAGGTGTTTTTCAAGAGGACTGGAAGAAGGTATTAAAATGGGAGCAGCGATCATGAAAAACTTGGTTGAAAGTAGCGAATGCCAATAGAATTTTTTTCTCGAGGTTGAAATTGAAGGCATTGTATGAACCATATTGAATGTATTCAGTTTAAAGAAGGGAAATTATTGATAAGACAGCTGAACTATTTTGGTTGAACACTTCAAAGCTTTTACCTACAAGATGGAAGTGCTATGGGTGGTTTTGTAGAATTTTAAATGACCAGGCGGATCAATTGATTAGATCTTTTCTACAATAGGATGTCTTAGAAGCCTTAAAGGGGCTAAAGTTGGAGGAATCTCCTAATCTTGATGGTTTCCTTGTGTTCTTTTTACAGAGTTCTAGTTTATTGTTGGTCCAGATTTGATGGGAATATTGAACGAGTTTGTTGGTGGTAATCATGGTTTTGAAAAATTGAATTCTTTGATTTCTTCAGGCAAAAAAAAAAACTATGCTAATTATATCGAAGACTATAGGCCTATACCTTAATTGAACCTAAAGTATCTCATATAGGGGCGATGAGTGGGAGAGGCAATCGTGAAGGAGAGGTTGGTGGTGTGGGGGGGTGAAGGAGATGGTGAGGGTGATGGGTGGCCTTTTGTTGTTGGCCAGCTTCGTAAAGCCAAGACAGAGAAGAAGAGCACTGCAGACAAGGCTAGAGGTGTGCTTGGTTGACAATGTTGTAAGGGAAGTTAAATTTCTTTCTGATTTTTTGCTTCAAACTCTACAAATCCATTCTTTATTTGAAATATATTTTTGGATGATTACCGGTAATTTTCCTTTGTCCTCTTGTTCAGGGGCAAAAATTGCCCTCGAATCCAAAACTCCGCGCCTAATGTAACAAAAGATCTGGCTACCCGAATACAGGACAAACAAGCGGGTCTAGCACCACCCGACTCGCTTGCGACCTGCGGGACACAGGCCGAGACCCATCCAAGCTACTAGATGATTTGACGTAGCCAAGGCAAAAATCACGACAGGATGGAAATGATCACCTACAACCTAACAACAGACATGTAGTCTGACAAATGTACCAGAGATTACTAGGCTAGGAATCTTCCCATGTTATAAATAGTGAGGAGCGGCCCCCAAATGAAGGGAGCCGCAAGGGAGAGAAATCTTGTAATCTTACTAGCTCTAGTGCATAGTTGGGAGCACCATCCTCCCCCCAGATGTACACCCCTTGTGGTAGAACTGGGTCACCAAATCTCTTTTCCTCCCTTGTGATTGCTTGAGATGCGTCGGGTTGAGCCCTCCCATCATGTGGGAGACTCGACCATACCCTCTTAACAACGGATGTCTTGCGGCTATGCGACGTTCCCTAAATCTAGAAATGCTTTGATGGCCAACAACGGCTCCCGTGGCTTATCAAATGGCACCATCTGTGGGAAGCGTCAACAAAAGCATCATCGCTCCTTTAAGCATCCAGTTGCTGGGAGGAGACGCCCCTCCAGCACTCTACCTCGACCTCCCAGAGTAGGAAATTCCGCGACAGTCTTAACCACTCGCTGCTCCTCCCTCCTAAGGAGGGCCTGATTGGGATTTAGCAGCTACACGTCCCAACGACACCCTTAGCACACTGGTCCCAATAAAGGGAAGTGGGTATGTCCCGACCGGCTACCTGTGGCCCCAAAGAGGACCTCCCTCCTCGAGGTGTGGGCCAGGAAGAAAAGAAAAAATGTGAAGCCGAGGCAGGTGACCTTGGGTATACGCCCTTGTGCGTACCATTTGCCCATTTGCAAAGAAAAAGGGGGTAGTGGCAGCCCCCTGCTGGAAGAGTTCGAACAGCCGGTTGGGGCCAGACATAGAGGGATGGCGAACTCCAGCAGTGTCCCTAAAAGACACTGCCAGATGATGCTGGCGTGTGGTCGCCCTGACGGAAGACCTCGCCAGGCGCTCTCGATTGCACCTGCTGGCTAGCCAGGTTGCCGGCTCCCCAACACTGAGCTGGTGAGTCCTAAGGGCATTTTACCGAGCAACGAAGGGCTGGAGATGACCCTGAGAGGCCGCTAGAAGCTGGACGACGGAAGACTGAGTCCTTTCGATCCTACCTGGATCAATTTGAGGCTCAGTACTTCATGGGTGGCAGGCCCCGTGAGGCAACGGTCGCCCAACACTCTGAGTCGGGCCGTTTGACTCAACAACCCGGACACGATGTCAGCAATCACGCGCCGGAGCATCTAGCAGAACTTCGAGCAAAGTCGTAAGAGTTGCGGAGTGAGGCAACTTCTCCCGTTCCCGTGGTCGACCGGCCAAGGGATGTGACGGCAACGCCAGCCCTGAAGAAGGCGAGAGGGTCCCTGACAGGCGTGCCCTGGTACTTGACCACAGAAGTGGCTGCTTCCGTGAGCGGAGGCCCACCTTCATTAGCATAGCAATCGGCCCGCTGAGGATCGTTAGTACGGTCCTCGCTAGACGAGGGAGTCCTTGAGAAATGCACTCCTCTGGCCATCAACCGAACGAACATGCTTGAGGGGAACCGGCCGACAAGCAAGGACCAGAGCTCCATGGAAAAGGAAGCTTACTCCGGGCCCCGCCGTGAGCGCCTCAAGGCCCAGAGCCGCGTGACCAAAGGACTACTGGGACCCACAAGACCAGGTTGAGTCCCAAAACCCGTCAGGGGAACTTGACTCGCCTCTTTAGGTGAATCTGCAATGGAGAAGGCGTAGTAGACCCATGGAGGGCCCGAAAAACCACCCTAAAGAAAAGCTCCAATAATTATGGGCAGCTGACACGATCTTCCCAGCGGACCGAGGGTTGGGCTAGCTGACACTTCGCCCGGTTGGGCCAAGTGGGGTCACCCTGCTCCCCCTCCGACGGGATATCGCCATCAAGTCCTGGTGGCGGTGCTCGCGTCACTTGAAGTTCTCACCCTCTGTCGCTTGAACATATTAGTGCAAGGGCGAGGGAAGTCTTCTGGGTTGGCTTCCCCAGGCCGACGACCCATTCTTTCCGGGGCAGCATTCTTGAGCGCCTCCCCCCAATCCTTAGTGGGGCGAGGAGGGCATGATCAAGCGAGCAGCATCCCAATTAATCCCCTCCTTGCCTGATCCGGCAGAGCGCTTGGGCTCACTTCTGGAACACTCCTTCCAGCAGGGCAACTCTAACCTAAACCCTTCTAAGAATGCACTCCCCTTGCCATGAGGTAGGCAGATGTGTTGTAAGCACCGTAGGACTCACGGACACACCGACAAGGGCTGCCCAGGCCTACACGACCAGATCCGATGTGGAAGCACAGACCGCCAAATCAAGCGAAACGAGGACCAAGGTCAAGGGCCCATCAAAGGCTAGATAGGTCGACGACTCACGTAGTGAACTTCCAACAGCAATGCCTGCACTATCCCGCGACGCTCACCTCTCTACACGAGGGCCGAGCTAGCCTTTGGAGCTAACAAGTCGCCTCTTCCAGGTCGGTGGATCCACAACGCTTTCTCAGCCCCTTCGTGGGAGGTTGGATGGACATTGTCAAGAATGCAGAGTCCTGACTGTTCGCCCCTTCAGGAAGAACACGGACCTGCTCTCGACAACGCCTTCACCGGCAAGTCGGCTACGGCTCGAAGATAACACCTTTCCCTCCACCGGCTGTTCCAATCGTGGATCTTTGGCAATCTCGGGGAATGGCCAAAGGGAGATGTTTGCCCTCCTCAATCCGATTGCGACGAGGATGTGCACCTCAACCGTGTGGCCACACTTATAGTGGTCAGGTTGGCGGTAGCACTGGACAGCCTTGTCGGCTGGCCATCGATATACGCCCACCGCCAAATTCTCTCAGCGCATTCCCAATCTCCCCAAAAGGTAACGATAACGTGCGAGTCAAAGCGACCTGGAGTAGACTCCTAAGGGTCGAATCGAAGCGACCCAGGAGGGAAACCAAGTCTAGGTAACCCGGCAAAGGGCAAGCCCAGCTGACCTGCCAGCGACTCCGGGATGGCAGCCAGGCTCTTCAGCCATGGCCATGCTTCCTTCCCCCTCACAACACTACCGAGCTCGTCTCGGCCGAAGGAAGTCTTAATATCCTCCAAGGCCCATGGATTGTCACTCCCGCTTAGGATAGGACGAGCACGCCCAGAAGCGACTGCCTAGAGTCAGCGTACGCTAAGGTGCTCCCCTCGCATTCCTATAAGGACAAATCCACCTCCTAAGGTTGGTAGGTGTTAAATACCCTCCGCGCGTAAGTCTCCCGCTGCGGGGAAGGCAACCCCATTGGTGCTAGCGACAACAATCAATATCCAGTCTTGTCATAGACTTAAGACTTACTCTCTGCAGCGACTGGCTATCGCTCGCAGAGGGTGACGCTTACACCATGTCATTACTCGGGTAACCGCCCCTTAAGGTCAATGAGCCGCCTTTTAAGGTCGACGGGGACCAGGCATCGGTTTACCTTTTCTCCCTTCGCAAGCCTCCTCTTGGGGATGGAAGGGATTCAAGCGAATGTGCCTCACAATCGCCTCGTAAGGCCGGTAATAAAGTAGGCAGACATGCCTCACAATTGCCTCATACGGCCGGTAATAAAGCAGGTGGATATGCCTTACAACTGCCTCTTAAGACCGGCAAGCCACCTCTTAAGGTCAGCCGGAACTCGGGCGGACGTGCTTGGCGTTCCCTTATGTTGCTGCCTCTTAAGGTTGGTAAACCACCTCTTAAAGTCGGCCGAAACTCGGGTGGACGTGCCTGGCATTCCCTTATATTGTCGCCTTGTAAGGTTGGCAAGCCAACTCTTAGGGTCGGTCGGAACTTGGGTGGGACGTGTCTGGCGTTCCCTTATATTGTCGCCTCTTAAGGCTAGCAAGCCACCTCTGAAGGCCGGCAAGCCACCTCTTAAGGTTGGCTGGAACTCGGGTGGGCGCGTCTGGCGTTCTTTTATATTGCCGCCTCTTAAGGCCAACAAGCTACCTTTTAAGGCCGGTAAGCCACCTCTCAAGGTCGGTCGAAACTCGGGTAGACACGCTTGGTGTTCCCTTATATTGCCGCCTCTTAAGGCCAGCAAGCCACCTCTTGAGGTCAGTCGGAACTCGAGCAGACGCACTTGGCGTTCCCTTATATTGTCACCTCTTAAGGTCGGTCGGAGCTCAAGCAAACGTGCCTGGTGTTCTCTTATATTGTCGCCTCTTAAAGCCGGCAAGCCACCTCTTGAGGCTGGCATGAATCCAAACGGAAGCGCCGCATGGTTCCCCATAACGCCATCCACTGAGATTGACAGTCGTTGACCAGAGTCGGAAGAAACAAAGGCGTTCACGCCTTGTGTACCGATAAATATGTTGCTCCTTAAGAACGACAGGAACTAGGGCTCCTTCGCCCCATGTTTCGACGGATATAATGTCGCCTCCTCGGGTCGATAGGAACTCAGGCCCTGCGCTCTAAAGTTCCGCACGCACTGGTACCACCCACTGGCAGGGTTCTAATCACTTCACTCTCAGTACCATCTGTTAACCAAAGCAGATGGCGAGAATCCGAGTAGCCTCACCCAATGATGTCATACTGGCCAACAAGGTTGATAGGAATTGGGGCTCCAGCACCCCACGTTTCAGATTGCATGACGTTGCATTATAGTAACGGTAGGAGCTTAGGCTCCTACGGCTCAAGTTTCGCCTAGCACACACTTGGACTTCTGGCAAAGAGAATCTGAGCGCCAATACCTAGCTTTCATTGCCACCCTTCAAGGTCGGCTACCCTTCACTGCCACCTTCCAAGGTAGGCTCTCATTTGTGGCCACCTCCAAAGGTCAACCCCCTTAAATGTCCTCTTGTGCTTTTCCTGTCCCCTAAGAGGATACTAGGGGTACAATCAGGCGGGTTAACACGTAGCGGTATTACACCCCACAGCCACATTGGCAAAATCGTCCCTTATCCGCATATGATAAGGACAGACTTAGCAATGAACTTCCAAGCCCTTATCTCTACGAAGAGCCCGGGTAATGGATCGCGATGAAACCATCGGGTCTGAGCTAGCCTTCCCAGGGATTCAACCAGGCTCTTCAGCCGTGGCTACTCAATCCTATCTTGGTAACGTCGCCTGCCTCGTCCGGTCGAAGGACTCGCCCATTTAAGCTGTTATAACTCAGCCAAGTCATAACAAGAGGCCAAGGCTTGAGTAAGGGAGCTCCCCCAAAGTGGTTTTACTAAACCCCCGCGTTGGGTATGGCTCTTGAAGGAGGTGGTGACCTCGAAAGAGGTACACGCGTATGCCTCACTAACGAAGCCCACCATAAAGCTCTCTTACTAGGGTAAGGTACTGAAGAGCTCCTAGGCAATTCTGCCCAACCTTTGTAAAAGACCCGTAGCCAATATTGCCAAAATCATCCCGTTCTAGTTAATGGATTTCCTACGAAATTGAAACAAAGAGCTTTTGTACGAAGAACTTCGAAGACCCTTAGTCTCCAACAAAGATACGAACGGACGTTGACAAACTCCAAGCAACCATAACCCTTTTATCCTCAGGCACCGGGAAAAGGGTTTAGGTAGCTCATTAGTGACAACCGATTCCGGGATCGGCTGTCCCATAGTGTGCAACGGACCGAGCATTTCTCTCAGAAGCCGGTCAGTCCGGTTGAGATTTCCCGTCTCTGCTTACGCTACCTCATAAGGAAGCATTTCAAATAAAGGCACTCAAGGCAACCACTCGCAACCTAACTATTTCAGGAAAAGCAATGCTAAGGCACCAGACAAAGCTCAAGCATCAAAACTATGTGCGCAAAGGTGCTAGGTATCGCTGAGCCCAGCACCACTATTCACCTGAAGAGCTACCGTCGCTTCTAGCATTCTCCCGTTGAGCTTTATCTACAAGAGGGATCGTATGGATAGCACCCACCCCTCTAAAAAGGCAAGTCGCGGCCAAGACGCTGGTACCCCTCCTAGTCGACACAACCATGTCATGTGTCAAGTGAATACAGGTGGGCAAGATACCAAGTGAATAGCCGGGGCACGGGGTACGCAAAAAGGCTCCTACAGGTCACATGCCTACCCTCGGTCAGGCAAATGATATAACCGCTTGGCCACTACGGTGGCTAACCTCCCCTACAACCACCCCCTCGGGACCCACCAAAAAGTAGCCGGGATAAAGTGACAGAACGAGCCTCTATGCCAAACCATTTGAGCAAAGAATTAGAATGCCCTACAACAGGGATCAAGCTTGCCTCTTACACTCGGCATACGAGTAGTTCATAACAACACAACAGGGGGGGGGGGGGGGGGGGAATAAGAAGTTTCTTCCTTTTATAAGAAATATCAACTGTTACATTCCCCGAGATCATGGTCTTCGACTAAATTATAGCTAAAAAAGAGACAAGCTAGTACAAAGATAATGATGGCATCGTTTATTAAGACTCAGCGGCTTTGCCCTAAGTCTTCGAGCCTACCCGCCCTAAGCAACACGGGTGATAGTGTAGCGTCAAGATTGGTGGCCCCTGTAGTCTCCGGCTGACTCGCCTTAAACGACTCCTCGACGAAGACCAATATCTTCCCACCTAATGCCCCTTGGCTAAGTCCCCAACGAAACCCCGGGTGTCGACGGGATGGGTCCTCCAGCCCACTACCGCTCTGCAGAGGATTGTCCCACTTCCAGGACATGCACCCCCCTGCAGAGGAATAATGGCTGAACGAGCCTACTGGCGGATCGACAAGTCTTGATGAGCCACGACGGTTGCACGAGGCAAGCGGAGTGGCTCGGAGGTGCGGAGTATTCTTCAATCTATCAGTGAAGTACCCAACTTAGTCGATGCCATAAGGCCTCTAGCAAGCCATTCAATGGGGGATACCCAGTTGAGCTTAATTGCCTAAGTGGGCGTTGCGAGCGCCATCTGACCAAAAGCACTCACTCCTGCTAGCACCCTCGTTAAGCTCTACCCCACATTTGGCTGGGGAAATACACTCCCACAAGAGGAGCTACCAGCAGCAGCTCCCGCTCCACCCTCGTGGAGTCACCAAGAGAGCCGAGCAGAGCGGCAGAAGTGTCGAGCCTCCGCAAAGGAGCGACCTCCACCCGGGCCCCGAGTGATGCCTCTGCGACCCGACATCCGGCGGGTTCTCCATGCAGAACCAAAGGGGACAACACCCCTAGCGGAACATTCTCCGCCTCATCCTCGCTTGGGTCTAGGGGGGTGGACGCAGTTGGCTCCCTACCAACGAACTTTCCGCCAAGCTTCCCTTGCGAATGCCCTAAGGAAGCCCGCTCCGCCTTCTCTTCGCTGCTGGCATCCTTCCTCTTGAACTCTTCGAAACAAGAGATCTTACCCTGGTCCGTGCTCACATGAGATTGGCCCACATTGGGAAAAGCCGCCGCGACGTCCAAAATCGTCTGACGAAGAAAACCCCCAAGAGCCTACGCCAAGAGACAAAGCAAAATAAGTAGATGAGAAAGGAGGAAAGCAACTCCACGGACACCCCTTCGCCGCGAAGAATGGTCAAATCTTAAACCCACCGTCGCAACAGGCGTATAAAACTCCATAGAAAACTGGGAGACCTCACCTCAACCCATGCATTAAGCGAGGGACCAAGAGGGGCTTGCCCTTGTTCGAAGAGCCATACATGATTGCCCTTCGGCCACTTCGCCGAATGCGCAGAGGTTCGACGGTGAAGTTTTACCAAAGGAGTGAATGGAACAAAACGTTCCTTCGCACAATTGATAAGCCCCTCAAACACGGTAAAGAGGGTGAAGGACTGTGAACTAAGACCCACCATGGACTCCTATTTATAGCCCCCCTCCCCACAATCTTCGGAGGGCGGTGATGTCGTTCCACCCCCCTGTGGGTCGCAGGTTTCCAAGGAACAAAATCCCCCAAGATACGGCACGGCTTTCACAGCAGCTTGACCGCATTAACTAAACCGTCAGTCAAGGACTCTGCACGTTATAACACATTGGGCATACGAACCGGCACTACAGAAAGCATCGGTCGCCTTGTTGAACAGACACGACATTTGAGGTCACGACCTCTCACATCAACAAAAATTAATGCCTGCCTCAACAAGCTACGTGACAAGATAGTCGGCGAAGCACTACCTTTTAAGGCCAGCGCAAGTTCAAGCTCATATGCCCTAGTTCAACAGAACGTTGCCTCTTAAGGTCGGTGCGAGTTCGGGCTCATGTGCCCTATGTTCAATAGAACGTCACCTCTTAAGGCTGGCACGAGCTTAGGCTCATATGCCCTACATTCAACGAAACGTTGTCTCTTAAGGTTGGTGCGAGTTTGGGCTCGTATGCCCTACGTTCAACGGAACGACTCCTCTTAAGGCCGGCACGAGCTCGAGCTCATATGCCCTACGTTCAATAGAACGCTACCTCTTAAGGTCGGCACGAACTCGGACTTGTATGCCCCACGTTCCACAAAGTACCACCTCCTAAGCCCTAGAACGAACCAGGCTGGCACACCCTTACATAACCACCTCTTAAAGCCGGCGGAAACTCAGACTCTTAAGTCCAGCACTTCAATGGATCAGACGTCGCATTTCAAGGGTGGTCGAATCCATAGTCAACGCGCTTGTGTTGCCCCATAACCGTGCTGCCACCTCCGTTGGCAAAGAGACGGGAGAAAATTTCCTTACACCTGATCATCTATAGTCGGCAGGAGATAGAAGCCAAACCACCTAAACTCGTTTACAAGCATCCAGCAACTCCTCTATTACGACAATGCCCATCCCGTTTCATCCTAAGCGGGCTGAACACTTGGGGGCCTTGTTTACCGCGAAGTTTTGAACGCTTTAGCTACTGTCTTAGCAGCCTATGCTAGCTAGAGAGTGGGGGCATATGATGAGAGGCAAAAACTGCCCTTGAATCCAAAATTCCGCACGTAATGTAACAAAAGATCCGGTTACCCAATTACAGGACAAACAAGCGGATTCGGCACCACCCGACTAGCCTGCAACCTGCCGGACACCGGCCGAGACCCAAGCAAGCTGCTAGAAGATTCGACGCAGCCAAGGCCAGAATCACGATAGGACGGAAATGACCACCTAAACCTGACAACAGATATGTAGTCTAACAAATGTTCTAGAGATTACCATGCTAGGAATCTTCCCATGTTATAAACAGTGAGAAGCGGCCCCCAAGTGAAGGGGGCCATAAGGGAGAAAAATCATGTAATCTTACTAGCTCTAGTGCATGGTTGGGAGCACCATCCTCCCCTCGTATGTACACCCCTTGCGGTGGAACTGGGTCACCAAATCTCTTTTCCTCCCTTGTGATTGCTTGAGATGCGTCGAGTTGAGCCCTCCCATCACGTAGGAGACTTGACCGTACCCTTGTAACAACGAATGTCTTGCAGCTATGCGACGTTCCCTAAATCTAGAAATGCTTTGATGGCCAACAGCGGCTCCCATGGTCCATCACCTCTCGAAAAAAAAAAAGAAAAAGGCTAAAGACGTGAGGTGTTTTCGTTGCCGTGCTCAAGGACACATTGCATGGGTTTGCCATGATCTGATGGTATGTGTTCAATGCCAGGGGGTTGAGCATGAACTATAGGAATGCATAAAGTTTCACAGGTCTTTGAGGGACCTAGTTGTGATAGGAGCGGGTTGTCGGCCTCCCATGCTCTTGGTCATCAATGTGTCGTGGTCCCCTACGTTGCGACCCATCCAATGTCTTCTTGCTAGTGTATGGATAGATGATATCGTCACGGGAAGTCCATTGGAGTCAGTTAAGAAGGCCTTGGAGTTGGACATCTTTTGTTCTCTCTCAATTGGCTATGCAATGGCCATTGTCGATGACACGAAGTTCCTCCTTCATTGCTATAGTGCAGAGGACATCGAGATGCTCTACTTTCAATCCTTGCTTATTGGGGATGGTAAGGGTAGATGGTGGGACCCTACTCCTTTCAATGGCGCACTCGATGAGAGTCCTCCTGCGCGGAAGGTAGTAGAAGTTCATTTACATAAGATCCCCTTACACCTCCATACGCTCGAGGTGGTGCAAGTCCTCATTTCTGGCGTAAGTCCTCATTTCAAGCTTCTCGTACCTTAAGCTTTGCTGGCAGGTGGGTTTAGACATAGACGATTTGCAGTGGGTAATCGCATCCTTTGAGCTTAGAGAGGTGATAAACATTCTCGAGAAGCTTCTACTTCACTTAAGGGGTTCTTTGTAGGTTGTGAGAGTCGAGGTGCCTGCCTTATGGGAATTCTGTATTGGCGACTTCTTTGGTGTCGGTGGCCACTAGTGTAGCAGAATAGATTTGCCTTGCATAGGGGCGGTGACACTGCCTTTGGAAACTAAATCAATTGGCTTTCAGTTAAGGTGACTGGGTTAATCTTTGGAAGGATGCTTCTGTTTTGGTGAAGTAACGTGGGGGATTTTGCGTTATATAGGGATCCCATATTACCTCGTGGGACCTATCTAAATCCTCATATCACTGGCGTGGATAATGGCATTGTTAACTTAATAGGGGTTTTTGGGCCTGAATGGGCCGAAGCCTATACAATTTTTTTCTAGATTTGAGAATAGGTTTAGACCCGGTATGCATCCTCATTTTGGAAACCTAGATTCGAGTTATCAATGGTTTGTTTTGCCCTCCTCTTCGGTTTGGTACTTTGGCGACACAACGTGGTTAGGCGATGGAGGCCATCCTGAGGATGCTATTGGAGGTGGTTTGACAGCCTAAGGGGATGTTGGTGGTCGTGTGAAGGTTACAATGGGGGCTCATGTAGGGGGAGCAATGGGGGATGGCCCTCCCTCTAGCCCTGATTACTGCTGCCGGTGTGATACAAGGTCAAGTGGCCACGGTGGAGCACGTCTGGTTATTGTTGAGGGATGGACCACACTGCCCATGTGGCTTTGCGAGCACCTCACTGATTCTGCAATGAGGGAGATCCTGATGGGGGGTGCTCTTCCCCATGAAGGGGTCAACGTAAACCGTGTTGTTGCCATGTCGAGTTGTGGTTTTAAGGGTTGGCACTTGGTGATGACAAGAAAGAAGCTTTTGTTTAAGTCCATGTACCAGAGAAAAAAGTTGAAAGACTCGTTCGCCGCTAAAGTTCGGGGCAAAGACGTGATGTGGAGGATTAGGTTGATGACCATTTGGCACTTGTCATTGATATATGGAAGAATGGTGGCACACTAGCAATCAGGGGGGCTCTGCATCTATCCATGATTAGTGTCCTTTCCTGTATTGTCCAGGGTTTACGAGACCTCGTCCGGAGGGCTCCCCTTCAGCAGTACTTGATGGAGTGGAGAGTTGATTGTGTAATGCTTCAAAAGATGCATCTTGAGGATATTGATGCCCAGTTTAAGGAGATTAGGGGAAACTCCCTCAACTATTTTTTGCCAGTGCCTTTATTGATTGATAAAGCACGATTCTTATGGCATGGAATGATGCTTCGTTTGATTTGGTTAACTCGACACCTGGGATGTGCATACTCTCGACTGCTCTAATTAGGAACGCTAATGGTGTTGCTCTGGTATTGTCCTCAGTGTACAGTCCCTATGATGACGTGTGGGTGAAGACTTTAACGCTACATTGTCTATGGATGATAGACCTGATGGTTGAGTACATCGGGCAACATGCAACTTCGTGGGGTTGGTTGAGGAGCTTGAGTTGTATAACATTCCTAGTTTGGGAACCACTTTCAATTGGAGGAATTCCTCAGGCTCGAGATTCCAAGATTGATAGATTCTTATGCTCTGCCGATATGGTAGTTTTTTCAATTGGTTGATGTCATTGCTAGGCCTCAACCATTCTTAGACCACATGTCGTTGATGTGGAAGTCCAATGAGGGTCCTCTGTTCACATCCCATTTCAAGTTGTAGAAGTCGTGGTTGCTGGAGCAAAGTTTTCGTGACCTAGTTAGGAAGAAGTGAGGGGAAGTGTCACATTCCTCTTTTGCCACTTGTACACTAACCTTGTAGATATAGCATCTGAGGACCTTGATTACTTACAAGAAGGACGTCAAAGAGCGATGGGAGCACTCCAAACTAAAGGCCTTTAATGCTATTACCATGCTTGATAGGCAAAAGATAGTAGTGCCCTTATAGAGTCGGAATAGGAGGAACGTCGCTGTCTTCAAGAGGTTATTCAGCATGAGGACCATAAGAGGGAGGTGGATTGGAGGTAGAAGACTAGACTGTTATGTTTGAAGGAGGGAGATGTAAACACTTATTTTTATCACATGACAGCGAGTGCCAAAAGAAGGGCCAACCTCATTAATTCCTTGTGGGTGGGTGATGAGGTTTTTACTGATAGAGGATGGATTGCCCATGCTATTGGCCAACATTTCCATGAGTTACTAGGAAGAGACCTATGGGTAGGTGGCTGTTATCATCCACTGAGTTGCAAGTACTTGATGATGGTATGCGTGCTGACCTAGTTAAGATCTCTAATGAGATTTGGGTTGCTATTTGGGGAATGAAGGTGAAAGGGGCTTTGAGCTCGGATAACTTTTAGGTGTTATTCTTTAAAGAATTCTTAGAGACCGTAAAGGATGATTTTATGGCAATGTTTTGTGAGTTCATAGTGGACAACCATAGTTTCAAGTGACTTAATAAATTCTTCTTTTCCCTTTTGTCTGAAAGGCCATTTGTGGAGGAGATTGGCAACTATTGCCCAATTGTGTTGTCGAATGTTGTTTATTTGATTGCAGCAAAGTCCTAGCAAACATGATGCGTCTTGTGCTCCCCCTCTTGATTAGCCTTGTGTAGTCGGCTTTAATGCATGGCAAATCTTTGCTGGAGTCCCTCATTATTATTGATGATAAGATTTTGATAGCCTAGAGAAGGTTTGGGAAGAGGCATTTTTTTATGGAAGGTTGATCTTTCAAAGGCCTACGATTCAGTCTCTTGGCCTTATCTTTGGGAGATTCTTAAACGAAGATGCTTCCTGGAGACATGGGTTTAATGGATGAAGAGGTGTATCACGACCGACTCTTTTTCTATTCTAATTATTAGGAGGCCAGATGAGATATGGATGCAGCCTAGTGTGGTGTTAGGCAGGAGTGCCCTTTGGCACCCATACTTTTAACATTGCGGTGGATACTTTGGCGGCATTGGCTTTCAAGGCATGTAGGGGTGGCCTATTATTTGGCTACTCCATGCAGGGGGATGGTGCTCTGTTGACACCTACCCTACAGTACGCAGATGATACCCTTTTCTTCATAGAAGATGATGCGAGCAAGGATGTAGAGAATGTCACTGCACTTGTTTGAATCTTTGGTCAAATATCATGTCTAGAGGTTAATCATGCGAAGTCTGTCTTTATTCCTTTTGGAATGGATCAGGAGTAGGGTGCTTGCTTTGGTTTCCTTCATACCATGATTGGTCACCTCCCTTCCACATATTTGGGCTTGCCTTTAAGGGGCAAGAAACTCGTCTTTACAAATTGGACAACTTTATTAGAGACATTAGGGAAGGGGCTCTTGTCTTGGAGTGGGGGACTTCTATCTCAAGGAGACAAAGTAGTCATCCTCAAGGCGGTTCTCACGGTGATTCTGATTTTCTTTCTGTTTTTAGACCACCGAAGAGTGTTTTTCATAAGTTGGAGATTATGTAAAAATTCTTCTTCTAGAAGGGATTGCATCATGTAGGCATATTCCGCCAATTAGTGCTATGGTAATAGGTTTGCATGGCGAAGAAGGAAGGTGGCCTGGGCATTTGTGACTTGCCTACTTTTAGTGATGCGCTAATCACAAAGTGGATTGTGAAGCTCCTTTCAAATGGTGATCGCATGTGGCATCAATTGTTGTAGGACTTTGGTGGCTCTTGTTTGAATTTAGCGGAGATGGCAACTCTTTTGCGAGGTGCATCAGCCTTTTGAAGGGCTATTGTACCACTCTTGCAAAGGGTGTCCTTTTTCCACCTTGTTTTGGGCAACGGAAGGACCTTTAAGTTCTGGCTGGATGATTGGTCAGAGATTGTAGTCTTGGCGAAGCTGGTCTCTCGCCTTTTTGCACTTGCGAATGGCAAGAGTCTCCTTGTGGGAGATTTGGGATGAGAAAGCTTCATCTTGGTCCCCTACAGTTGGGGAGCTTTATCCGATGCTTGTTTTTAGGAGGTGTAGTTCCTGCTCTCACTTTAACAGGATCTCTCCTTTTATTTATTTTCTTTATTTGAGCTCTTCATGTTTTCCTTTCTTCTTTTGGTCATGTTATGTAATTTACCTACATCTCACTATATAAAAAGAGATGTAGGATTTTCAAGGAATAATAGATTGAACATTCTCTCTGAATTGGTATCAGAGTAGCGATCCGAAATCGGTGCTATGGCATCCCACTAAAAACCTAGCTGCCAAACCCGCCCACCGAAACCCCCCTCACCTCCGTTGCTACGCCATTGTGAATTGCCGCTAACTGAGGATCTCTCCCTTACGTGTGCAGTCTGCCATGAGCGGTGGCAATGCCCGCTAACTGAGGCGTAGCTGGCAACTGCCTCCACCCTAAGTGGTAGTGGCAGGGAGCCTTAGTCCTACCGGGTAGCGTCGATGGGGGCTTGATGACCCTCATGTGCGCCTCCATTTGATCCTAATAGGGTTGGGTTTTCTCTCCAACATGATATCTGGAACTCCAGTCTTCCATATTCTGTTGGGATCTTCTGTGTGATTTAATGGTCTACATGGTATGAAAAATCCAATTTTAGATTGGTCTTTGGTGGTCTTTATCCCTGATTTGACATGATAGTGACTTCCTTATCATCTGAAGTCACATTGGATGCTTCTTCAGAGACTAGGAACATCAAGAATCCATTTTTCGTTCCCATCACAAAGTTGGATGAGACCAACTATGCACGTTGGTCGCAGATGTTCCTTATGACAGTTGGACACGATAAGGAGCATATCCTTTTGGAGATGGAGCCGACTAATAAGACTGGAAAGTATGCCACGTGGAAAAGGGACACTACCATGGTTAGAGCTTGGATCATGAATGCCATGGTGCCTTATATTGGTGATGGGATCATGTACCACAAAACCACCAACGAGATGTGGAATTCTCTTTATGACACGTATTTTCATAAAAAGAATTTCAGTAAGGTATTCTAGATTACTCATGACACATTTCTCTCAGACAGGATGATCTTTCTCTACCTCAGTATTATGGCAAGTTGAAAGGATTACTTGAAAATTATAATGTCTATAGACTTGTTTGCAGTTGTGCCACGCAGAGAGAGTATTATAATGAATTTGCAGTACTCAAGTTTCTTTCTAGATTAGGCCTAAACTATATTTAGCTAGATCCTAGATGCTTTACTGTAATGGAGTTTCCTACTTTGGAGGAGGCATACAGCCGAGTTAGTAAACTTTCAGTGAAGGCTACTATTTCAGAGACTATAGGACAAACTTCTACCTTTGCAGCTGCGGGTGGTTAAGGAGGACATGGTGGTTCTGTTATTCGAGGATGTGGTTAAGGCCGGTGGCAACCTAGCAAACCATGCTCAAGTTGCACTTTCTGTGGACGCATTAGACATGTTGAGGCCTCATGTTGGACTAAGCATGGTAAACCACCAGTTGCTAATCAGGTTGTGACTACTACTGAGATAGAGGTAGACATGGTTCCTAGAGCAGAGTGTGATACTCTTGCCTAGAGACTTGCTCAGGTTACACAGGAGTCCCCTTCTACTTCAGATATCGTTGCCCTCGCCTCCTCGGGTATAGAGTGTGACTCTAGCTTTTTTGTACTTCCACACTATAGTAGATCTACATTGCTTATAGATTCTGGAGCTTTACGGCATTTAAGCAGTGATTAGTTCTCCTTTTGGCAACTCCAATCTGTTACTTTAGGACGTACAGTACAGGTTGTCGATGGTCGCCTATGTAGGGTTGATAAGCAAGGGGAGGTTTCCCTTACTCCCAGTTTACAGTTGCCTCATGTTTTATTTGTACCTGAGTTCTCTTTTAGCTTATTTTTTATTAGCAAAGTCACAAAAGATCTCAATTGTCGTGTTATATTTGATGATGTCAGTTGTGTGTTACAAGACCAAGCTCATAGGGAGGATGATTGGTGGCGGACATGAAGAGGGGGGTATATCGCCTGCTTCAGACAGATATGGCAGCTTCATGTCAGGGCGAGTATGCTTTTGCTGTTGGGACTGCACTTCAGTGGCATCATTGCCTTGTACACATTCCTTTGGACAAGCTACGACATATTATCCCTCATTTGTCACTTGCTATTGAGATCAGATGTCATGCATGCCATATTGGGAAACATCACTGAGCTTCTCTTCCTACTAGATCTTCACTGTCAAACTCCATTTTTTATTTGGTTCATTTGGATTTCTAGGGTCCCAGTAGAGTTCCTGATTGATTGTGACATAGATATTATCTGATTATTGTGGATGATTGTTCCTGTATGTGTTGATTGTTTCTTTTGAAGAATAAGTCTGATGTGAGCATAGTTATAGAAGATTTTATTATTGAAATAAAAACTTTGTTTTCTACTACTATCAAATGTGTGAGATTAGATAATGCATTAAAATTGTGTATATCTCGATTGCGTGCATTTTACAGGTTACATGGCATTATGCATCAAACTACATGCCCACATACATCCCAACAGAATGGGATAGTTGAGAGGAAGCACAGTCATGTTTTGGATGTGGCAAAAACTCTTCTCATACATCACAATGTACCCCATATGTATTTTAGTGATGTAGTACTCACGGCATGATATCTTATTAATTGAATGCTTAGTTCTATGCTATCAGAACAGATTCCCTGGTAGATTTTGCATCATGACTGTGACCTTTTTCTAGTGACACCTTATACTTTTGGTTGTATTGCCTTTGTACACATTACTAGGCCTGATGGGAGACTCATCGTGGCTCTTAATTAACACGAATTAGCTATTTTCCCTAACTAATTACCTAAGAATAACATAAATATGGGGTTAATTATAACTTAAGGGTAAAATAGTAAGGACCAGTAAAATAAGCGAAAATAATATAATTAAAGCTTAATTAATCTTAACATAAGTTTAATTAATAATTGGACTCAAAATAATATACATTAAATATTTAATTTAACTTAATTGAATTAAAGATGTAAGTAATTAATTAACCTAATTAATTTAATCATTTAAATAAATATAGCTAAAATGGGTAAAAGTGTAATTTCAAGATATAGATATATTATTTACATCATTTATGATTATACATAAAAAGTTGAAAATAAATAAATTAAAATAAGCCTAAAAACTCACTATTTACATTTATATCTTTAATTTACATTTCAATCGAGTACTTTTTATTACTATCAGGTCCTCTATTTGCATAAAAGTCCCTATGTACATACCATCTTCAACCTCTTCCAAATAATATCTGACTCTCAATTGAGAGACCTAATGTCATTCGCAAGTCTTTTAATCTGAGAATCAACTATGATCACATAGAGTGCGTGTGAACAGGAACATGTTCATGTTTCGACTTCATGGATCACTTATGATCCAATCCCCAAGTTGACGATGCAATTGAGTAGAGGAGAGTTAGAGCTTTTCAACGAGCTTTTGTTCATCTTGAACGGAGCTCTGAGCTAATCAGAATCGCCGTCCGAAGTTCGATTGTGATTGATGTTGCGCTGAAGGAGAAGTGGTAAGGAATGTCCCACATCATGGAATGAAAGAGCACCGCATCCCTTAATTTGATTTACGCCACATGCCCCTTCAATTGCCATCCCTCGACGCATCTTATGAGAATTGTGCGCATGTATGTGTGTGGGTGTATGGGCCTGTGTGGGCGTGAGCTTAGTGGGCCTGACATGGGCCAAAAGACAAAAATAAACCTAACATTAACTAGGGTTCACCTAGTAGGGTTGATCCGGCCTAGTGATGGATCATAGATCCTCGAAAAGTGTGCCCGCTCATTAAATCATTTTTTTTTGGTTAAGTAGAGAATGATTTGTGAGCTCAAAATTTGGCTAGGTGTCCAGAGTGAAGTTGAGAAAGAGATGATGGCTGAGGTTGAAAATTTGACCAAGTGTAATATGCGAATTAAAGAGAGAAGGCTCATTTGTAATAAATGTTAAATTCTTTTATTGTTTTTAATTGTAAACATTTATTGTAATTTATTACTTTAATTGTAAATTATTTATGTACATTTCTTTCATTAATGTAGTAATTGCCATGTTTAAAGTTTAATTTTTGTATTCAATTGTTCGTTAGCTTAACATATGTTGTAATTAATAAATTTATTAATTAATTGTTAATAAAAATGGTGAATTAATTAACTTAAATACCTCCAAGTGAACGACGAGTTAAATGAATTTAAAATTTAAAATATAGGTTAACTTGACCTTATACTACAATTAACGACAACAATTCAATAAATGAAGTTAACCTAAGTCTCTTCTTTGTGCGATTAATTAAGACCAATAACCTTAATTAACTGTGTTGAGAATTGAACGATCAAGGCCTAATAGAGATAAGTTGGCACCAAGGGCTACTAAGTGTGTATTTCTAGGATATACTCATACCTAGAAAGGATACATGTGCTATGATCTTCCCACTAGGAAACATTATGTGAGTGCATATGTTACATTTCATAAGGCTGTACCATATTTCTCTACTGTTGCAAGACAATTCTCTTTTATACCTCATGACAGATCCTCTTAGTCGACTCTTATACGTGTGCCACCTATTCATTTTGGTGATTTTTCACCTATTATAGTATCTACTCAGTCATCTGCGAATCTAGGTGATAGTAAGTTCAGAGATCCATCAGTGGTATATCAAATTCCGGTGACATATAGGCCACGTATTACTAACCCCCATCTCCCACTACAACGCCATCATTCTCCCCTACACAGGTATATGTTGATGATACTGATGACTTTATGCCTCAAGATGTCTCTACAGGTTCTGATACTGTTCCTGAGGATGTTCCTACAGTTGCTACAGATGATGATAGTGATCTTCTAATAGCAGTTCAGAAGGCACCCTATAGTTATGCATAATACCATGTTACTGGTGCTTCTATGTGTGTTGGTCTCACTACCACTTTTGCTACCTTCACTATTGCTCTTATGGCGTCCACTATACCGTCTACTTGCCGGGAGGCCATGCTCAATCCCACATGGCATCAGGCTATGATGGAGATGACTCTTCGCTCTCATGGCACATCGGAGCTTACACCAAGACCTGCATGAGCTTAGGTAGTTGGATGTCGATGGGTCTTTGCCTTGAAATATAATCTGGACAGGTCTATTCTTGGCATAAGGCTCGCTTGGTGGAAAAAGGGTTGACTCAGACATGTGGAGTGGACTTTTTTGACACTTTCTCATGTAGCTATGCTTCTAACTGTTCGTATTCTTCTCTCGGTGGCAGCCAACAAAGACTGGGATCTACACCAACTAGATGTGAAGAACGCCTTCCTCTATAGTGATCTTTAAGAGGAGGTGTATATACAGTAGCCCTTGATTTTGAAGTTGAGGGGGAATGTGTTTGTAGACTAAAGAAGGCAATTTATGGACTCAAGTAGAGTTCTCGTGCGTGGTTTCAAAAATTGTTTGAGGTTGTGGAAGGCATGGGTTTGAAGAGGTCTACATCTGATCATTCTTTGTTCACCAGGAAGACTGATAGGGGATGGTTGCACTCTTTGTTTATGTTGATGACCTTATTATCACTGGGGATGATACCATTGGGATTTTACAGGTCAAGAATTTGGCAGCACAATTTGTTATGACAAATTTGGGTTCTCTGTGATATTTCCTGGCCATTGAGGTGGCTAGAGGAAAAGATGGCATTGTAGTAAGCCAGAGGAAGTATGCACTTGACATTCTTAGGGACACCAGGATGTTAGGAGCCAAGGTGGCTAATATTGCCATGGATCCCAAGGTGCACTTATATGATGTTGATGCAGAACCTATGGAGCGCAGAAGCTACAGACGGTTGGGAAGCTTCTCTAACTTACTATTACTAAGCCTGACATCTTACTTGCCGTTGGAAGGCTTTGTCAATTTATGGAGAAACCAACTAAGCAACATTGGAATGCTGCAATGCAGGTACTTAGATATTTAAAGAAAGCACTTCACAAGGGGTGTCCTATGGCAGTAGTGGGATACTCTGATGCAGATTATGTTGGATGTCTTGTAGATCGCAAGTCTACTACGAGGTTTTGTACATATGTAGCAGGGAACCTAGTGACATGAAGGAGCAAGAAGCAGATTGTCGTATCTAAATCCAGTGCTGAATTAGAATACTATGCTATGGCACAAATTGCTGTAGAGATGGTTTGGGTAGAGTCTATTCTATGAGATCTACATGTGCAGATAGAGGGACCTATAGAGATGAGTTGTGACAATCTTGCTACCGCATATATTGATAATAATCCCATGTTTCATGATTGTATGAAGCATATGGAAATAAATTGTCATTACACTAGAGACTCTATCCAGAAGGGTATTATTTACACATCTCCAGCTATTTTAGAGGACCAAACAGCAGATGTTACGAAGCCCTTGAGCAAAGCTGCCTTTGACATTTGATGTGACAAGTTGAGTATGATAGATATCTATGCTCCAACTTGAGGGAGAGTGTTACAGGATCTCTCCTTTTATTTATTTGCTTTATTTGGATTTCTTTATATTTTCCTTTATTCTTTTTGTCTTATGTAATTTACCTAAATCTCTCTATATAAAGAGATGTAGGGTTTCTAAGAATAATAGATTGAACATTCTCTCCGACTCTCACTTATGAGGTATTTCCATCTAATACTAGGGTCTCTTGACCAATTGGTTTGGATTGGTGGCTCCTTCTATGTGAAGAAAGCATATAGCTTCCTAAGGGAAGTGGGGGTGCATGATGGGGATTTAATGATGGACTGCAATTATTTTTAGAGGTTGAAAATCTCTTTGAATGTTCAAATCTTTTTGTGTTTCTTACAATGTCGGAAATTGGTTAGAAATATATATAGGAGGAGGTGGATAGGGGACTCTGATGCTACATGCGTTGTTTATGGCCAAGAAGATGAAGATTGCCAACATCTATGTTGGGCATTTGATTTTTCCAGGAACTGTGGGCCAACATGAACTTGCCTAAGGTCGATGTCTCTTCTGCAAATGCCTTCTGGTTGTCTTTCAAGATTGGAATTCAGACCAATACTTACATATGGATATCTGCGGCACTGGCTTTGTGGGCAATTTGACTATAGTGTAATGCAACTATTTTCCAAGGACAATGGGCATGGGTTGACATTGTTGTAAGGGGTGCATGTTTTTTGCTTGATTTATAGATGCATAATTTGTAAGTATCTCTTACCTTGAAGAATGAAGCTGATGAGTACTGATCTCCGATAACTGTCCTTTAATTATTCAAAAAAAAGCTATCCATTATTATTCAAACAAAAAAGAAACTCTCATTATTATTAAAGTCTTGGCAAATCACCTTCAAAGAGGTTGTAGGTGATGTGACGAATCTGATTTTATAAGCCTTTATCCATGGATGACACTAGGTAGATAGGGTTGTTGTCGCCTCAAAAACAATTAATTATTGGCAAAAGTGTGGTGTAAAGGGGTTTCTATGGAAAGTGGATTTTGCAAAAGCCTAGATATGTTAGATTAAAGCTTCCTTTGGAGTTCACTGCACATGTTGGAGAATAGAATAATGCCACCTTGTTACTGAAAGGAGAACCCTAACTCTCTTCATAGAGAGAGTTGGGTTAACAAGTTACATAGTAATCCTATCGGGAATAAGAAATAGAAATAGGAACATTGAAACACGTCTCATTATTCGTAAGCTTAACTAAACTAGGGCTTTTCCTATTACTCTATTACTTTCCTAATTCTCTAACACTCCCCTCCAAGTTGGAGTGTGTCATGCCCAACTTGTTACAGACAAAATTGGGACTCTCCTCCAATGTAGACATCCGAAGGAGCAGATGGTGACTATAGCAAAAGTAGCAGTCATGATGGACAATAGTATGTTGTAATAGAAGTGGTAGCGGTGACAGATGGTAGAAGGTTGTAGTAGCAATTGTAGACGATAGTAGTGGGGCTATAGGAGATGTAGTACCTGAAGACTATAGTAATGGGGTTGTAGCAAAAAAAGTAGCCAAAGGCAGGGAAACGTTCCCAAGCAGGCGGTAGTAGATAAGTAGGTAGGTAGTCAGGAGCAGGAGATGAGGACCTCACTTAAATCCCTTACTATCATTACCATCATCATGATGGGTAGTGGTAGGATTGGATGTTCTAGACGTAGTGATCTGATAAATAGTAGTCGTAGTAGTAACCACAAGACTAGTGGTAACAACAGCAGTAGAAACAATAAGGCATGGGTGACGACCCCTGTAGCAATAACAACTGTAAAGGAGGGCTTGCTCCTCGGTAGGGTCCTCAACTTCCATTGAACAAAAAACCCAATTTTCAGTGCGGATTGTTCTTGCGTCAAAGGGCGAGTGACACACTTGTGTGCACATAAGTTGATGTGGACGTCAACATGTTGATCCACGGGGAGGCAACACCTGTGCTCATGTGCACACATCATAGGCAAATGCATGCGCGAGGATGAACATTAGGGTAACAATAGTGCACATAGGATGCAGGGAAAGGCAAGAGTAGTGCACGTAGAGGTGTGCATGAGGCAAAATCAAGCAGTGTGCATAGCATGTGCAAAGGAGAGCAACAACACACAGTGTTTCATGGCAACAACATTAGCAGTGTGTAGCACGCATGATGTAGGAGCACTGCGTACGGTGGCACGTGATAGGTAGGGGCAATGTGGCTGAGCACTTGGGATCATACACGTAGCTACATGCTAAGGTGCGTAGCCAACTAGGATAATCAGGCACTGAGGCGCACAACAAGACATGGAGGCCACACATTATGTGCATGTGAAAAGCAAGGCTTGTATTGTGCGTGCTTAGGGTAGGAACCATGCGCTGCACGCTTACTTTTCCTTATCATGGTGGATGCACTTGCTCCTTGTATTTTTGTGGTTTGGGGTCATGGAATTTTACACCTTTAGGGAGAGAATTCTTTGATTCTGATCCTATAGAATGTGGAATGTAACATTCTTCCTATTAGGAATAAGGAGGCCATGTGGCAGCAGCAGTGGGCCCATTAGGGCCGGCGGCAAAGAGGACCAAGGGTCTTATTTTTGGTGTCTTAGGTTCCAAGTTTGGTATTTTTGTTAAGTGGATTTTAGGAAATGTTCTTTTAGAAAATTATTTGGGATTTGGTCTTTCTTATTTTAGAAGATAATAGTTGTTTCTTATTTTGCTGGGATATGTTCTCTTTATATAAAAAGAGTATTCCCATTGTATTTGGTTCTTGAGTCCATTAATAATATTTCCAATTATTCAAGACTCCTCTCCTTTCTCTACTTCTCTCCAATAATCAGCCATCACCACGAAGGTTGACCACCTTCAGTTGGCCAACAAGAACAGTTGATGGCTACTCCTCCCTGTTTTCTCACGTGGACTGTTTTCCCATGCCAAGAGAGCCTCCATGCTCCACGTGCGTCAATTCTTGCCATGGTATCAAAGCTTACGGTCTAGGCTCTCTTGCACGTGTGGGTTTGTGATCGCACGTTGGTGGCTTTCGTCTCTGGAGAGTCTTCCTCAACAAATTCGGCACCTTACGCAGAGAAGTAAAACAATAGAAGATGACGAAAGCTTTCACAACAGTTGGCTACACCATGTTGGGGCTGGGAGAAAGCAATGTGGTGTCTCTAGGATAACCATCAAGCTACATGGTGCCTCTAACTACGTTTTGTGGGCTCGCGCCTTCAAGATATTTGTTGGAGGATAGGAGAAACTTAGTGTTCTCCTCGAAGAGCCACCGGAGCAAAAGGATGACAAGAAGTTTGAGAAGGAGAACTACACTGTCATCCATTGGCTTATGAACTCGATGGACCTCATGAACTCGATGAACCTATCCATCACCTCGAACATGCTCTATAAAAATAATGCTTATGACATTTGGACGGCCCTGGAGAAGAGGTATGCCTAAACATCAAGCAACACGCTTATTATTGATTTGTATACTTGTATTTAGACATCGAGTCAGGGAGATCTTTCCATGACCAAGTACTACGAAAAGATGGAAGCCTTGTTCGAGTAGTTGGAGATATTGGAGCCATTGTGTTGCAACAAGCAGGGGGAGACACGGGCGATTTGGCAATCCTCAAGTTTTTATTGGGGTTGCATCCTCGTTATCGAGCTGCTAATGATCAGATCCTCGCCTTCGATGGGAAGATGGACCTTAAGACCATCTTCTGCCATCTCCTGAAGATGGAGGTACCTAAAAAAGAAGTCAAGCCAAAAGGCGAGAACTTCGCACTTGCTATTCCAGAAGTAAGTGTGAGGCGTGGAAGAGGGTGTGGCCGAAGTGCTGGTCACATCTATCCGAAGTGCCAACATTGTGGACGTACCAACCATCTACAAGATAAGTGCTAGGATAAGTTCGGGAGACCTCCATGTGGGGCTATTAGCACTTTGTGTGTAGACTACTCGACTCCTGAGGATCTCGAGAAGCTACGGGCCATGCTTCGTAAAGACAACTCAATAGCACCGTCGCAACGACTATTCAGGTTGCCACAGACATGACTTCGGAGGTTGCAAGAGGATACACTGTTGACTCGTCCAAAGAGAAGACCAAGAGCATGACTCTCGGGGAAGAAGAGTGGTGGGGCGTTTAGCCTCACGAGTTGAAGACGAAGTCGTCGGCCTCTCGGCCTTCGACTTGAGGGGGAGTGTTAGGAATAAGGAGGCCACGTGGCAGCAATAGTGGGCCCATCAGGGCTAGCAGCAAAGAGGACCAATAAATATTTGAGCATTAATCACATCAGAGAGAAGAAAAAGAAACATAAACTTCAAATGCAATCTAACTCTAAAAAACATACAAGTCAAGAAATCATAGATCTAGTAAAACTTAGATTAAGTGATCTTAGGATTAACTTACATGGGTCCATGAGTCTGTAAATGTAATCTGGAAAACCTATAATAGAATCAATCAATTTAGACATTGTAGCTTAAATCTACCTTACAGGACAAGAAATAACTCCTATTTGACTTTGGAGAAGCTAAAATACCTAAAGGATCTAACAGAGAGCAAGAAGAAACCCTTGCAAGACCTCTTCGCACTCCAGAAAAAAAAAAAAAAAAAGGTAGTGGACCATGGGGTCTCATGCCACCCATGACGGCCTTACAATATGGAAACAATGCAAAAGTTGTGCCAAACCCTGCCCATTTCACCAAATTTGTCCGCACGCTATAAAATTTGATAATATATCGCTGACTGTGGAACATTTCAACATTACGTGCTAATTTGGCCTTGTGTTAGAAAAGGCTATTTCATCAGCATGCTGCCAGCACACTGTGGACATGTAGAACACTGGGAATATGGTTGTCTTTTATGGCTGTTCAACACCAGAATTATGAACCATGCTCTATTAATAAAATGGATCCTTTTTTATGAGTGATACGGTGGTGTCATGGATGCTTTATGTCGTTGCTATTGTAGAACTGCAAATTGGGGGAGGCATCATACCAGTATGACTTTTTGGAAGGAATTCTTTCGTCTTATGTATCCAGTAATGACTTTTTTTCCTACTATGTTGTGGATGGTACTGATTCCCGTTTTTAGTGTGATGATTGGGCATCAGAGGCATTATTTCCAGATAAGTACCCCACAATATTTGTTTTACTACCAATTCCAATGCATGGTTGCATCTTATTGGGAGCCAAGTTGTACAGGTACACAGTGCTTGTACTCCTAGCTTTGTGCCAAATCTCTTAGATAGATCAAAGGATTGCAGAATTCTTTCAATTACAGATGATCTCAGGCATGTAAAACCAGTGCCCGGTTATACTGATAAATGGGAATGGAATATTGGTGATCTCTCCTTAAGGCTGCATGTAGGGCTTTGCAGGGTGATGGAGTCATTCTGGATCAACGCCAATCATATAGTTATAGGATTATTTAGAAGACCAAGACATCTTTAAAGGTCATATTTGTTCTCCTGGATGCTTAGAAGAACAAGGATCATTGCAAAATGTATCCGATGCTTGCTCCAAATTCAGAAATTACCTGTGTCCTCTGCATACTGGATGGTACGGATTGTGCTCATCTATTTTGTTCTCTTGCCATTTTGCAAGGAATGTTGGGAATGGTGCCAGAGTGAGTTGGACGGATGGGAGCATGGGAATCTTTTTGCTAAGCTTCACTTTAGGAAGACTTGATCAAGGGCCCCTTTTTTACAGATGGAGATGTGACAAAGCAATGCCTCTTGGAATCCTGTGGATATTTGGCTTCGGTAGGGTGCATTGGCCTTTAGGGAGGAGAGAGCATATGTTGAAAATATTTTTTCTATGATTATCACAGTAATAGGTTTATGAGCATCAGTTCCGTAGGAGGGGACTTTCACACTGCAGTTATTCTCCATCGGATGACCACTGACCTCGAGTCATCTTCTTTTTACTACCAAGAAAGGGAGCATATTTCCATACTTACTTTGTTGAGAGAGATGATTGTTGGTTATTAGGTTATTGGATATTGTGGAGATTCAATTATGTTATTTAGTCCTACCTCGTATAAGTGGGAATCTGGGAGGAGTAGAGTAGCCTATTTAAAGGCTTTTGTATGCCAGTTTGTTTCTTAAGAAGAAATGTCACAGGATGATGCCTATAGGGCCTTTCTCCTATGGTTTTTCACCTCGTGGTGAGAAAGGTTTCCATGTAAACCCAAGCTTTATCCATAATGCTCTTGATGTTTTGTTTATTTTTCTTATTTTTATTATTCAACATACTTTTTTCTATTTGCTATTTTTTAAAAAAATCTTTATTAGTCAGTTAGTGTGATTGCTTTTCAGCGGTAATTTGTTCCCCAGATAATTAATCAAGGTTAAATCATTCAAAAGAGAAACAATTAAATTTCATTTGAGAGGCTACAACAAATAATTCCCTACTGTTGTTCATCCTCCCTTGCAAACACATTTTCTACAGTAATTTATTCACGATGTCATTTGATGGTTAAGTTCTTTTATGTCTGCATTATTCCATGGCCTCCTCCTTTTCCATATTCTACCTTTTGCTCCTGGCAATGCTTGTTGGTAGATATCTACATCTGATAATCTCCTGCTCATTAAAATAAATAAATAAATAACAAAAACCTAATAACTTATATAGTTCCTGTTTGAAAATTGGGGCATCTGCCCTTTCTGCAGGTTTCATTTATAGATTCCTGGGTATTATCATTGTGGCCTGTCAAGCAACTGATGCTTCGTGTGATGAAGAAATGCAGCAATCCTTTACGTCAAACAGTATATGCCTTTGGAGATCATTATGACTTGAGAAAAAAGCTCAATATAGTGAATCTTCTAACTGGGTGTGGCTTCTGCTGCTTTTTTAACCCTATAAGCAAGCAAGAGTTTTTTGTGTTGGAACTGTTTGTGATATGAATGAAATATGTTGCAGGTATCCTTTTCTGCTCGATAGTTATGGTAGGATCAGATGGCAAGGTTTTGGTATGGCAACAGAGGAAGAGTTGTCGTCACTTATACAAAGCACCCAGCTGCTGCTTGATGAGAAATGAAGGGATACGCTCATTGAGTGGTCCTTGTGTTCAAGCATCCTCATGCATATAGCATCCTTTGATGCCCAATGGGTCTATTGATGCATCATCATATCACGCACCAATGGATCAACACAGTTTTCCAAACCCTTTGTAGCCATTTGTTCTTATCATTTGTCAGGCTTACATAGCAAACTGCACAGATACCTCATGAGGTTTGCTCCCTCTCCTTCAGCTTCATCTCAGCGGATGCTGCTACTTCGTCCCCTGATATGAAGCATGACACTGACTGGCATTAGGTTTTCCTTTGAGTGAGTTCAATTTTTCGGTCCATTTATTTTATTGTGGTTGGATTTGTCCTGATTACAACATTAATACAATACACACAACTCACCACATTAGATGGGCAACTAATCCTGCGCTCACTGGAGGATGTAAATTTTGTTAGAATTGGTTAGCAATTCCACCAACCTCTGGAAATTGCTTCTTCTGTTCTGCAGTTTTGATATTTATTAATTGGAGGTAAAGTGTCTTGTATTGGAATAAAAGGTGTGAGGTTGAAAAATCCTGCATCGATGTTTATGAGCTGTTTGGGTATCTTGCTGAGCTGATTCTGTTATGCAGTATCCATGAGAATTTAACCAGGCACGAATTTCAAGTCTTGGGAACTTTGTTGTAATCTCCTCATTGAGTGATAATGTAAGCCGGTATCGTATAATACAATCCCTCTTTTCCCCTTTTCTTTGATGCATGTCCATTCCCCTTGTTGGCCCTCCTCCCCCAACTATTTTTACATTTGGTAGTACGTCTACAAATCATCACATTGTCTTGTCATAAGTTTCTAGGCTAAGAGATGGTAATCTTCTCTAAGGCATCGTTTGTTTGCAGGGATTGATTTTAAGGGATGGTAAATTGTGTAAGTGGGATTGTGAGTTAATCTTGGAATTGTGATTGTTTTGTGTTTGTTTACACTTTTAGGTTAAATCAAGAGATTAGAGAAATTAATTCTCTATTTGATTAGTTAGAATATTTATTGGTGGGATAATGTGGAGAAGGCTTAATCCTGAGAGGGATAAAACTAAGGGATTGCACAATCCCACCCCTCCCCCTTAATTAGACAATCCCGTGTTAGTGGACTCAATCTTGGAATAGTCCACTCCCGGGATTATGGAAGCCAAACGTGGGATATAGAGTCCAATCCCGTGAAACAAATGAAACCAAAAGGTTGTTGTCAAAATATTTGTTACTGGAGGGAAACTTAAAAATGTCGTGCAAGGTAGGTCAAAAGTTGGTTTGATGAGATAAAAACACAGTACAATTGTCTTTGTTACTATTATGAAAATGGTGCATTCTTTGACTTGAGGCATATATGTATTCTACAATGAAGCATGTACATTTGTTAGACCACCGGTTGATGTATTGATGAAGGCACTATATATCGTAAAGTTAGTATATATGTGAAGAGTTGTGAAATAAATGCTCTCTCAAAGGGGGATTGTGCAGACTAAAAGAACACACTTACCATAAGCTTGTAAGGAAAATTTTACGTATGGTCATGGAATCCTGTTTAGACTAACATCAAGAGAACAGGATAATCCTTTTGATAAATAGGTTGGTCTTTGTTCTCACCATGACAATACAAGGAGAAATTTAACTTGTAACTTGTAGTAGGGAAGACATGAAGAACATATGGATTTAATCTTAAGGTTACATAATGTTACTGGCTGAGCTCCCAATCTAATGAAACATGATCAATTTCTTGCAATTAACTCACGATTGCAATTGCCTAACTTGTAAATATAAAATATGTCCTTAACACAATGAATATTATCACACATCATTCATAAAAGAAATGAAATAAATATAAAGCTGAAAAAAAGAGTTCATGGATCATTAAGCTATAAATGATAGTTCATAGCTATCACCTAATTTGAATGACAAGTCCTAAAGAAAAGCATGGTAAAATAGAGAAGTTATGAAAATTTTTTGGAAAGCTCTTGCAGACCAGCTACAATACTAAACTCAGACTAGCACCATTCTCTCCTTTTGCATCGTTGACCCTAGCCAGTGCTCACAAAACCCCAAGTATTGAGACAAAATGGAAACCATCAGTGAAAGTTGACTATAATTAAACGGTATTCAAAACAAAAAGTAAAGGAAGCATTAAAAGCAAGAGATGGGTATTATGGTAGTGTCATTCTCTTTACTTATCCAAGTTTATTCAGTTCTTCTATTATGTATGTCTGCTTATCTTACGGTTCTTAATATCTCATAGCTGATTCCTTGGAATGCATGGGATATCAGTGTAATATTTCTAGCTATAAGAGGGACACATACCCTTTTGGTTAGGAAAATATTTATAAGCCCCCTATATAGCTTATAAATTTCTATGGCACAAAAAATTTAAAGGCATATTTATAAGCCTCTTGTTGATCTTCATACAAGATTAAACACACCTCTAGTAAGATTTTAAGTCATTTTTTCCTTTTTATGTTTCTTGATCGAAGATCTGATACGGCTGGTGCTCCTCCTTCATCTTCCAATTGCCACGTTGAAAATGAAGTTTTACAATGAGAGAAAGATATTGGGAAGCCCTGCAAGATTCGAGGAAGAGAAGAGAATATTTTCCAAAGTTAATACTTTCTATTCGTTGAAAACTACGCCATGCACAATGTGACAGACAATAATCTTGAATTACTTCTTACTCATTTCTTGCTACCACTGGGGACAAAGTCAAGAATTTGAGTTTGGGAGGGCCAAGTATAAAGCCTCCTATCTATACCAAAATAAAATGTATTCTTGGGCTATAAAAGATTTTTTAAATATATTCAATATAGCAACACTAATGTAAAAAATTGTTAGATTCAAAATCATTAGAAATAACTATAAATTAGTCGATCTAAAATCAACACTAAAAAAAACGAAAAAAAAAAAAAAAGAACAATTGATTTATATAATTTCTCTATTCATTAAAGGCACTCCACTAACTTAGAGAGAAGGAAAACAAAGGAAAGAGCAAAGCATACCTAAGGTTTTGATGGATATTGGAGAGTGAGGGAAAATTATCAGACTTGGCCCGGCTGGTGGGGGCTTTGCCTTTGATGGGAGAGAGGAGAAATTGTACCTACTAGTGTGGGTTTGATAGAAATAGAGCAAGAGAAATGATTTTTTTTTTTTTCCTAAAAACATATAGTTATTGGTACGGAGAAAACATGCGGGTCTTGCTTTTCAATTTTTCAATATGGTATTGGGTGTTTTGTTTGCGTAGGGAGCTTGTTTTCGTTTTTGAACAGGGACAGAAAACTTTAGAGTGGTCGATGGAAATATAGAAATCTTAAGAGTTGGGATTCATGTAACAATTGCAGTTAGTGATTGAAACTTAGTGAGTCCCTAGCCCTCTCCAACTCTCCCTTCTCCATACCTGTCGATTAAATTTCCTAGATGGTAAGTAGAGCAACCCACTCCCTTTTCTTTTCTAGGCCAATCTTAACTCTCCATCAAATCGAATGAATACAATTTCGTTTTTTTTTTTTTGAGAAAGGAGATAGCCCATTAATGAAAACAGAAAAAATAGAAGAAGATGCAACCGCAAAAGATAAGAAAAATGTGACAAATGCAGCACCCTCAAAGAAGAGAGGGAGGTGAATACCAAAGCAAAAGAAAGCAACCAAAAAGAAAAAGTAGCATCTTTGTAGCATATTTCATAGCAAATATGACTACTCAATGTTACTAGAGAATGATTGTGCCACCAATGATGTCTTTGGCGAGTTTCATGATCCACACCTATGAGTAACACCAAGTGGAACATGCCAACTAACTAGTCGATCACAATAGAACATGAATTCACACATGGTCCCGAGAAAAATAAGTGTAGCCACGGGGATGAAAGATGAATCCCAAACATGAGATAACCGCCTCCGAAACCTCAAACATTCCCACAAGTAGTGGATCTTTTCAGCTAGACAAACCATCTCCCCATCTCCCAACTAAGACATCAAACAAAAGCATGAAGATCCTACTTCACTAACAATTCCATTTATGAGGGAAGGTCAAGGAAGCACATTATGCTCAAGTATGGGGCAAAGACGTCAAGGTCGCAAGATAATTGATGCCAGGAAGCTTGAGGGAAGACAATGAGCATGAAATAAAGGATCTGGCAAGCTTGATGGAGCAAGGTTGAGGGAGCGTAATTGTGCTTAGGCAAGGGAGAGGTGGAGGAGAACATTGAGACGAACCTCTTAATGCTAGGGAGAAAGAGCAAAGACACAAGATGAGGGAAGTGAGAGAGAGGGTGGGTGGGTAGTTGGGGGTGTCATTAAGGATTTGGATGGGCAAAGGATAGGAGCTTTGTAGTGCCCTTTTCCTACGTAAGAGGAAAAAATGAGTAAATATATAAAATTTCCTAAATATATATTCTTGAATATTTTCCTTAAATGTCAAGACTTGTCATTGACACTAAATGATATCGTCATTTGTTAATATTGGACAAGAATGCTCCTCCAAGTCTCCTATTTCAACCTTCATTTTAAATATGCATATTATAAATTCAATGGAAAACCAATGGAAGGACATACTTGACGCCAATTAGAAACATCAAGAATGATATTAATGCTATTTAAGTTATGATCACATGAATTCAATCTTCATGATTAAAAGATAAAAAAGGATGAATGGATTGAGATGCCATCTTTTTTCTTATAAGCAAGAAGTTACGGTGGAGGTAAGGTGAATAGTATAGTAAAAATTTTTTTTATAAGAGTGAGTACTTCGATCTTTCATTTTTAAGAAGGTGAAGTAATTTTTTTGGATTCAAAGGTAGAGTCGAAGAAGACTACGGAAGGTAATCACTTTTCCCAACCTTTTAATTTATTCAAGAACAATGTTTTAAATATCGATATCGTATCAACAAGTCAAAAAAGGGATATATCAGGGATATATCGCTAATATCGGTAAATTTTGAGGAAATCAGTTAAAAAGGTCTAAAATGTCCCAAAATATCACAAATTTTATGAAAATTAACATTTTAATAACTAATACATCACGAAGAAACGTCTAGAAGACGAAAATCGGAAATTTTGAATGAAAATATAATAAAAATGCGTTGGTCGCATATCGATAAAGTCATATATTAAAAAGAAGGTGTCTAGAATATGATAATAATTGAAAAATATTCATAGTAATGTTACTCACCAAAAAAAGGAAATATAAATAGTGTCAGAGTATTAATTGACCACACCAAGCACGAAAGCATCAGCCTATGCCACCAAATCAATACCAAGTTGAACTTCGACCTAAGTCGATACCTCTCCTCCGATTATCTTCCTAGATTTTTAGCACTCTAACAAATTCACAATATGACTCCCACATCATGTAGCTATACCGAGTATTGTATTACTTGATGTATTGTTAATAGTCTTCATTACTGCAATACAGAAGTATTCCAAGACGTGGATATCGATTGTGATTGTCGAACGAGCTACCCCTTATTTTAGTTCTAGGTCTACCCTGATTCTGAGTAGACTTATTTTGATGTTCTCTTGAATCTTTAGATCTGGTAGAACCACCTCGTTTCAGTGTAAAACTTGATGATTCACAAGGTTCACGCTGTCTCATCGATGAACTTCGTGGTGGTCGAGGAGGAAGTGGTGCAGCAGAGTGGGAAGGTTGATAAGATAATTGTTGAGGACCATGAGATGCAAAATACTCAGGGAAAACCCCATAGCCATAATTTGCAGATGCAGGATCACCTTGGGTACTATTACTTTAGCGGTGACCATCATACCCATAGTCATATGAGGAATCAAAATAAGATGGAAGGTTGGTGTAGTTGGGGAAGTAATTAGATGAACCTTGCGTCTCATCTTGGAGTTGGCACTAAGGGATGGTGTAATGAGATCCGTAACCACCATAGTAACTTGATGATGATGATCCTAGGCCACCTCCAAAGAATGGTTTCGACTCCTGATTAAGAGATCCCACTGATAAGCTTAAATCATCGATGGATATTATAGAATGGCCTGAGGCATACCCATACCTTATCAGGCTTTTCCCTGTGTCATATTCACATGGTGGACTTGGCATGGGATCTCCATGTATATTTGTATATCTTTATGTGTATTCATGTTGGATATGGATAACGGCGTTGTGACTAGCTTTTGTTGTAGAAATTACGTTGTAGTACAGATAGTCATTGCCATTATTTTAATTTATTACTCGGAAATAAAAGAGTTCCCGAGGTCGAACTCAGGGAGCAAGTTGTATTCTAGAAGTACAGTATTTCTTATTACAAAAATAAAGAGAGAGAGAGAGAGATGGAAATTTGGCTTCTTCTCTTCTTTCTTCCTCTTTGTCTTCTCTTCTCTTTGGCGCTCTTGAATCTTCTTTCTTTTGTTCTTCTCGTGTTCTTCTTGTCTTCTCTCTTCTTTGCTGCGATCATGTTTCTTCTTTTCTTCTTCTTCTTCTTTGCCTTCAGGACGTCGTCTGGTTTTCCAATCAAACGACTTAAACTGCTGCTGCTACAGTGTCTCCTAGCTTCCTTCTTCTTCTTCACCTGTGCCTGCACACTTAAGGTTTTCGTCAAAGGGTAAAACCTATTCTAACCTCCCCCGCGTCTCTCTCTCTCAGAATTCACTCATGGGATAGCTCTCTCAGAGCTGCCGGATAGTCGGGTACGCGGGTCGCGCCCGGGTCCAGGCCCACCGGCTTGCGGTGGCGGGCGAGGAGTGCAGGTCGGGCCAGGTCCGCGGGGCATGAGCGCGGACAAGGCCGGATAATCAGGCGGGTGAAGGGGACCTCACCCCGTGATCTGAGGCGAACAGCTTAAGGCACCTTTTGCCTTTAAGCGCCCGCGCGCCTCTGTGAGTTTCCGAGGTGGGACTAAATGTCCCACCCCAATTTGGGCGCCCGCGCGGAGGAAGCAGCGGGAAGTCGAGGCTTCACGCGAGGGCTTCGCCCCAGCTGCGAGCCTGGGACTCTTCGCGAAGATACCCTGCGCAGCCTGGGGGTCGGATCTGGGCGTGGCGCGCCTGGAGCAGCAAGTCGAAGAATCTTCGCTGCTCAGCAATGGCGATGGCGGGCGCAACACCTGTCCACAGAAGCATGGCCTCTCGGCCTAATCAGATATGCGGAGAACCTTCGCCGTGGCATGGCGAAGGTGGTCGGGGGGTCTGCAGGTGGCGAGGCGGAGCCTAAGGGCCGCCCTAGGTCAAACTGTAGGTTGGGAGATGGGTTTGGTTGGTGGGTCTGCAGAGGGCGATTGGTGGGAAGTGGAAGGGCGGAGGTTGATCAGGGTGAGGAGGTGGAGGTTCTGTGAGGGTCGGCGAGCCGTGTGGGGTGCTGGAGTGACGGGAACAGGTCGCCGGAGTTTGGCCGGAGATGGAGAAGGTGTGGGTGATTAGGCGCGGTCGAGGGGTAATTAGATAAAAATAACAGGGGGAAAAGAGAGAGAGGAGGCAGGGAAGTAGTTCTAACCTAACTAAAGGGACGAAGGGGGTGAGGAGGCGGACGGCTGTACCTGTTGTCGCCGGAGAAGAAGGTGCCCAGTGGGGGAGGACGACGGCGACGACGAGGCAGAGTCAGCGCGCCTGGTATTGCGCGACGCGGAGGAAGATCAGGGAGGTGGCTCTGCTGCTGGAATTGCTGCAGAGCGACGAGGAGGAGGAGGAGAAACCACCGGAGCAAGGGGGCGTCTGTCGGAGTGGGAAGAGAGGAAGTGAGGGGGTATCTCCGTCAGATCCGAGCTCAGGAGAACGGCGGAGCTTGTGGGATTTTTATAGAGGTAGAGACGGAGAGGAGGGCGGAGGGAGGCGACGTGCCTCCCTTGTCGGAGGACGCCGGAGGAAGGAGACCCATACCGTCCGTGCGTTCGTATGGCCGGTATGGGTGGTTGCAGCACTCAGGGGGGTGCTCCTGCGACGGCTGACGACGGAAAGCACCCCCATTTGACTTGGCAGGCCCCCCACCTCACCCTGCGCGGCGCCATGCTCCGCGCAAGGACGTCGGAGCATGGTGCTGCTTAGTATTTTGCAGGAGGGACGTAAACGCAAGGAACGAAGGAGAGTTAGGGGCCAAAATGTGAGGGTTCAAAAGTTGAGGGTCAAAAAGTAAATATATGAGGACCAAATTGTAAAGTTGGTCAAGAAGGTTTCTTCTTAAGCTCAAGTTTTTATACATGATTAATTAGAACCTAAGGATTCGGATGGTGAATTTTATTTCTACATTAAACCTTGTTTGACCGGTCAAATTACGTAAAAACCCAAATTAAGTTGTTAATTGGGCATGGTTCTCAATGTAGGTCAAAATGGGTTCCCAAGGCCAAACTGAAGGTTCTAAACCCTAGAGATTATTTTTCTATGAATTTTAGAGGATTTATTCCATTTTTAATTGTCCTCGAACCTCGTGAATTGAAGTGGATTTGTTTTAGGGTTACAAAATGTCATTTAATTCTTAAATTGCTCATGAACCCATTTCTGATTGATTCAACCCACTTTTTATCTTATTTAGATCATTTGACCTATGTTCGGTCTCTGAGAAATTTCGTTTATGTACTGCAATGGTGAAATTACAGTTTTTAACCTTTATTTCATGTTTTCTTCTCAGAACACTTATTCCTCAATTAGGCCCTTTGCTAAGTTATGTAGGAGCTTTTATCCTTTGTATTAGGTCAAAATGAGCTAGTTATGGCTCATGATGAGGTTCTCATCAGATATCCTCTCTACTAGGATCTTGATGATGATATCCCTCATCTCCTCCACCACTGCTTTCTTCCTGTGGCTCGTCAACCATCACTGCATCATCATCATATTCATTTTGTGTTTCTTTTAAAGGAAGTGAATCTTCCTCTGGACTCTCATCAGTTTCAAGGTTACGGATTACTCTTTTTCCAAATTTACTACGCGTAAATTTAGATACATTTGCCTCCAATCTCTGTGCTATCTCTGGATCGGGACCATCATTTTTGCCAAGCGATGGTTTTCGATTACTATTCAACCATTTTTGTAAAATATCTCTGTCTTCTGTGTCGCAAAAAAAATAAGCCACATCTATTGGGTTCATATACTCTTCTATATTTTCTCTTTCTCGTATATGTTTCATCTTTAATCTGATGTTGTAGTGCACGAATACCAAGTCCATCAACTTATTACTGCCAAGGCGATTTCGTCTTTGTGAGTGAATTAAGTTGAAGGTACTCCAATTTCTTTCACAGCCTCCTGCTGATGCCATTTGAGGTAAAATTTTGATAGCAACTTAGTGAAGGTGTGGAGCATCCGTGCTATCCAAATGCCACCATTCAGCTATAATAGAAAAATAGAAATGAATTCACGTAACCTGTCGTCAAATACGTAAAATATATTCAAATTTCACAAAATCACAAATGATTATACTAGGAAGAGTTCTATTTCGAGCATGTGTACCAGTGTTCGTCCCATAAGATAGCAACTAATCTCTGAAATATTTTATCTATAATAAAAAAATGATTTTAAATTTTAATTAATAAATGAAATGTATAAGTACTAATAAGCTAACATTTTACTTTTTGGCAAAACTACTAAAAAGTATAGTGTAATTTATCACATTCACATCATTCATACAAGCTGTTTGTTCTTGTACATCATTTATAAGCTTACAGATAACCATTTGTACTGCTTTGAGGAACTCATTATCACTACGAAGTCCGTACTTGTAGTGATATTTCGGGTTGAAATAATCTGCTGCAAAATTACGATTTAAGAGTAATCACCAGTAATCTATTACAATGTACATACTAATAAATTCATAGTTTCATACCAGCTTTGTGAAGTGGATGGGAGAGCAGGTCTTGTCATATCTCATCAATTATCTTCATGTATTGGCGTGCTGACTTCCCAGCATTTTCTTTGAATTTTTGCTTCATTCTTTCTATTGCAGCATATATACTTGCCAAGGCTGGTTTTTTTATCACCATCAACCATCCTTAGCACGATTACAACAGGTTCCATTATCTTCACAACCCATGAATAGCTGTCCTAGAATTTTGTGGAGGTCACCAATCCCTCCGCATTCTTCTCGATTTCTGGTTTGCTCTCTTTTTTTGCACATCAAACATCCAAGATAATCATCTTTTTCAATCCAACTTTGTTATCCAGAAAACTTTGCAATGTGATGTAATTTGTTGCAAATCGGGTGATGGCTGGTCTTACAAGTTCAGTTTTACAAAATTATCTCATCATTGCCAGTATATGTGAGTGATTGTAAATGAAACTGCTGATTGATCGTGCATCTGAAACAAGGTTATTTATTTCCTTCTTCTTTCCAAAGTCCTTAAGAATGAGATTAATGCAATTAATTGCACAAAGGAGTCCAAAAAACTGTATACTTGCTAGACTTCATAAATTTCTTTCCAACCTTGTTAAAATTACTACCATTATCAGTAACAATTTGAACCACATGTTCGAGTCTAACCTCCTTAACAACATTCACGATTAAACGGTATATGTATTTGTAATCTTTAACTTGATCAGACGCTTCCATAGATTTCAAGAAGATCATCTTCCCATAATAATAAAGAAGGAAATTTATTATTTACCTTATAGTAAAATTGGTCCACCTATCACACATTATGGACACACCATAATCTACCTATGTCCTTTTCAACCCAATATTTATGTAGTTGTTAATGTCATCCTTGTGTATATACAAGTACTTGCTCATGATCTCATGTGCAGTAGGGGCCTTTACCCCTACTCCTCCTTGGGCAATCTCATCCATAGCATGCTACAAAAATAAAATGGTCAATTTGCTACATATGCTGGGATGTAATGTGGAAAAAAGAGTTAAAAAGTGACCTTCCCCACCCTTTCTCTAACATTCCCAAACATCCCCTTAATGGCCTTTTGCTTCTTATCCTGATTAGAAATATATTTCGTACTACTCGATCTTTCAAATTCTATCCCTCTTTGTTTTTTTGTAGGATAGTCAGGGATGTTGATATGGGTACTTCCACCTCCTCTGTCATAAAATGCCCTCGCACGGGCAAATTCTTCTTTTCGCCTCTCATGTTCACTCCTTACGGATTCTCTAATAGCATTCCTATATTCCTGTCTCTGTCTAGGAGTTTCATAATCATTAGGATACTGAATATCTGAATCATGATCCAAGTCATCTATTTCAATGTACTCTTTTCCTCACATTTTCTCTTGAAACATCTCTTCTCTCCTTGCTTTCTCCTTGCCTTTTGTTTTCCTTCCCTCTAAATTATCTCGCACTAATAGCCTGTCTTGTTCAGATACATTTCTGCACTTTGCCACATTTTTGTATTCACCAAACAAGTGATGTTTCAACCTTGTGATGCCTCCTCCTATCATCCTTTACCACAAAAGTTACATTGTGGCTTCAATTTGTCTCGATTTATGGGAGTGTTATAATTCCACTCAATTTCTCCAACATTCTCACTAGAGTGACCTGACCCTAATACGATGAAACACCTACCATTGTACGACAAAAAATCTATCACAATTTAACTAACATGAATAATCTCGGAATGAATAGTAATTGAGATTAAAAGTTAAAACATGATCATTTGAAATTTGGTCATAATCAAAGCCATACTAGATTCAATTTGATTACCCCGACCATTGAATTACCTGACCTGCCAGATGAGTGGAACCCCCTATGATACCTCTCACGACGGGACACCATTAGTGGTTAATGCGGTTACCGCACCGACCCATTTTGTCACCAGTTGGTCTAGGTAAATAAGGTTCCAGAATGAGTCAATTAAGTCTAATATGACTTAGATAATTATCCAAGTCCCAAACTTCCAACCTAGTTCATGCATCTACTTTTTTTAGGATTGGGTAGCAGTAGTAGTTTAGTAGATTTATGGTAAATTTTCAATTGAGGTTTTAAGTGTTTATTTCAACATTATTTAGACAATTTTTAAAATGTAAATTTTGGAGGTATGTCGAAGAAAATTTGATAGTAAATTTCAATGAGTACGAGTTGCTCGCATTAGTTGTTTTGGTGCAAAATAGCATATGACCTTGTCGCCATCCATTTTGTGGTTCATGTGGATCACTAGAGTTTACGTTACTTGTTAGAGTTGTGATGATGCAGTGGCAAAATTGGATTGCCATGCTTATCATCTCAAGTTACCATTAGGTGCCCTTGAGATGATTATAATGGGATCTCATGAAGACCACTTGATTGTTGTCGTTATTGTTTGGTCATGTTATCCTTATTATAGGACAACTATACAAAGCATGTGGAGTATTTGCAACTATACAAGCATGGGGAGTATTATATATAGCTTGACTCATTGTACAACTCTAAAGTTGATATATTTGATGGACTATAAGGGAGCAACAACATTAGCAATAAAATGACGATCAACATATTATTGTAAGCAAGTTGCATCTACTTATATAGAGCTTTTATGAGATTATTAAAATGACGAATATTATGTTTCATAAAGCTTAATAATAAAAATCTCATAAAGCAATTAAGCATCCCATATTTTTGCACATCATTATCACATTGATGTTGCTAGTAGAGGTTAATGTGTTCTCATCTGAAAGTTGTAACCAAAGCCTTGTGCTTATGGTTTTGCAAAAAAATGGACTCACTAAACACTGGCTCATAAGTTTCATAGTCTTATAGTCATTGTCACTGTAACGACCCGGTTCCCGAGTCCCTACGAGACACGAGAACCGGACCGACTCGACTAATCCCAAGACCCAGTCGTCCAACGAGGAAGTAACCAAAAGACAGTAAAATAAACCACATTCAGCATGAATATAACTAACAGTAAAAAGTACAGCAGTAAGGAAAGAAACTACTACAGTAGGCACCACCACAACAGTAAAACAACATTTATCATATAACAAAAACTGCAGGTAAGGAAGGTACAGCGGAAACAAAACTACTCACTAGAACAGAAACAAAAGAAGGTACAAAGCTGTGGCAACTCTACTGGACCCTACTCGGCCCAGCGTCCTCTGCAGCCGCCGACCCTGGCTGCTCAACACCTGGTCCTGAAAAAGGTAACGAGTGTAACACGTCAGCAAAACGCTGAGTAGAGTGGCAAACTAACTAAAGGCAACAGTAGAGTGAACAGTAGCTGTGATGTTCTATTACTTCCTTTATTTACATCTTTCAATTTTTCTCACTATTTCATTTACTTCTCAGATCCTTTACTTGATCTCGAATGTCCTCGTGGGACGATCTTGATTGCAGTCTTTTCCAACAGTAGAAGTAGCACGTGGTGCTCTCCTGGCCGGGAGAGTCCCCCGTGGTGATCCTACCCTCAGTCAACCACCCCAAGGTCACTGACAGACGTAACGGTGACTACGGCACGCGCGATAAACGCACAGGTAGCTAGCCCGTACTGGCACGCGGTCAGTCGTTTCCGTTAACGGGTGCGCCCAAAGCACAGCACGGAACCAGGGCAGAGCCCTCTCAGTAACAGGGGTCCAACCCCTCCACAGTAACCAAACCGGGGCCTTGCCCCTCCACAGTCCGCGCACCCTCGTCTGACTACCCTGGTTTGCCCTAGTGGGCCTAACAAGTCGGTGAAGGAGGCTAGCAGAACCCCGGGGCCCGTGGGGTAGCTAGTACTCTCCTAGCACTACTAGCTCTCCTCGGTACTACGTACACGAGGGCCAACAAGTCGGTACAGAGCGGCCAAGCCTAACCCCGGGTCCCTGGGGCGGCTGGCCCCACTCTGCACTAAAACAGGTACAGGTACTTCCCTTGGTACTGCGTACCCAAGAGACAGTACAACTACATCTCAGTTCCATTCCTTTTCTTTTCAGGAGTTCCACTCCTAATTCCCCGTAGGGTTCCAGCTCTTTATCTCAGAACATCATATGTTTCACTTTCCAGATTCACGTTCTCACATTCCATGACCTCAACATGTTTCCTTGTTCATAACAGGCAGCTGTTAATTAATTTCACAGGCAGCTTATATATTCCTTTCCATTTTTCCAAGACTGCAGTAATATACATTCCACTAGTTTTTCCATCCTAGGATTCATGCCATATCCTAGGATCTATCATACAATCTAGTTTTCCGGCCCTAGGATTCATGCAACGCCTAGGAGCTATCATTCCATCCATTTCTCATTCCTAGGGTTCATGCAATGCCCTAGGTTCTAGTTATGGTTCCATACTTTAACAGATTTTATTAGTGCTTAAAACCACTCTACCAGGTACAACGGAAGTAATGGGGGCGTGGTCGGGAATCCCGCGTGCCTCCGCGACTCTCAAGACGGCAACCGAACGAGGTCCTATCACAAGGATCAAACACAAGGAGTGTCTCAAAACAGTGTATAGCTCTGGGTACCGAAAGGACGTACCCGCGAAAAGCTCTGGGTACCGCTCCCGCATTGCCGCCTCAGGCTCCCAGGTAGCCTCCTCGTACCGCTGGCTCCTCCACAAAACCTTTACCAGGGGTACTTGCTTTCGTCTCAACCTGCGGACGGCTCGGTCTAGGATCTGCACTGGCCGCTCGGGGTAGGTCAGGTCGTCGCTCACCTCGACGCTCTCGTGACTCAGTACGTGGCTGGGGTCGGCTACGTACTTCCTGAGGTTGGACACGTGGAACACGTCGTGCACACCAGAAAGCTGCGGGGGGAAGGGCAAGTCTGTAAGCAACGGGTCCAACCCGCTCCAGGACCTCGAAGGGCCCCACGAACCTCGGCGCGAGCTTCCCTCTCACCCCAAACCGCTGTAAGCCCTTCATGGGCGAAACACGAAGAAAGACGTGGTCCCCAACCTCGAACTGCACCTCTCTGCGTCTGCGATCTGCGTAGCTCTTCTGTCTGCTCCTGACAGTGCGGAGTCGTCTGTGGATCTGTTCAACTACCTCCTGACTCTGCCGGATCAACCTGGGGCCAACCTCCCACTTGGTCCCCACCTCAACCCAACTCAAGGGTGCCGTGCATTTCCGTCCGTACAGAGCCTCGTAGGGAGCCATGCCGATGCTCGAGTGATAACTGTTGTTGTATGCAAACTCTGCCAGGGGCAGGTGTTCCTCCCAAGAGCCCCTCCAGTCTAGTACACAGGCACGCAAAAGATCCTCAAGTGTCTGTATCGTGCGTTCCGACTGTCCGTCCGTCTGGGGGTGGTAAGCCGTGCTAAACCTCAACCTCGTCCCCAAAGCCTGCTGAAACTCAGCCCAAAACTGGGACGTAAAGCGGGTATCCCGGTCGGATACGATCTCCCGCGGAACTCCGTGTAGTCGCACCACATCACGGATATACCTCTCTACCAACTGTGCTGGTCCCAAAGTGACTCGGATCGGCAAGAATCGTGCCGTCTTCGTCAACCTATCCACTATTACCCAGACCGCGTCGTGTCCTCGCTGGGTAACAGGTAAACCCACCACCAAGTCCATGGTGATGCTCTCCCACTTCCACTCTGGCACTGGAAGCGGCTGAAGCGGCCCTGCAGGCCTCTGATGCTCGGCTTTCACCTGCTGGCACACTAAGCACTGCTGCACGAACTCACCCACATCTCGCTTCATCCCTCTCCACCAGAACTCGCGTCTCAAGTCATGGTACATTTTCGTGTTTCCGGGATGTATGGTGAATCTGGAACCGTGTGCCTCAGTCAGGAGCTCTCTCAACAGCTCCTCGTCTCTGGGGACGCACAGCCGTCCCCTCAAGCGTAACACCTGGTCTGTGAAAGAGAAGTCCCCTGGGTCCCCGGACAGTACTCTGTCGCGCAAAGACTGCAAGTACGGATCGGCCATCTGTCCCGTGATGATGCGGTCTATCAACTCTGGTCTGGTCTGCCGTGTCACCGTCACTGCCCCACAGTATCCTCGTAACTCTAGAGGTCGCCAACTGCCCACCTCCTCCAAAAGGCTCCAACTCTGTAACTGTAGACTGGCCAAGCGTGCGGGCGCCTTACGGCTCAAGGCGTCAGCCACCACATTGGCCTTTCCCGGGTGGTAGGAGATGCTGCAGTCGTAGTCCTTCAGGAGCTCCAACCAACGTCTCTGTCTCATGTTGAGCTCCTTCTGGTCAAAAAGATATCTGAGGCTCTTGTGATCTGTAAACATCTCGAAGGTCTCACCGTACAAGTAGTGCCTCCATGTCTTCAGCGCGAAGACAACAGCTGCCAACTCTAGGTCATGGGTAGGGTAGGTATGCTCATGGGGCTTCAGTTGCCGCGAAGCGTAAGCGACCACGTGACCCCTCTGCATGAGCACACCTCCTAACCCCTGCAAGGAAGCGTCCGTGTACACGACGAACCCGCCACTACTGTCAGGAATGGTGAGCACGGGAGCCGAGGTCAACCTCTCCTTCAGCTCCAGAAAACACGCCTCACAGGCGTCTGTCCAAGTGAAAGGCACATCCTTCCGAGTCAACTGTGTCATAGGACGTGCAATCTGCGAAAACCCTCTGATGAACCGTCTGTAGTAACCTGCCAGTCCCAGGAAACTGCGAATCTCAGTGACTGAACGCGGTCTCTCCCACCTGAGCACTGCCTCGACCTTGGCGGGATCCACCGCCAGGCCGTCTCCAGAGATCACATGACCCAAAAAGGTCACCTCCCTCAACCAGAACTCGCACTTGCTGTATTTGGCGTACAGCCTGCGTCGTCTCAGAGTGTCCAGAACCATCCGCAAGTGCTGTCCGTGCTGCGTCCGATCTCTAGAATAGATGAGTACATCATCTATGAAAACCACCACAAACTGGTCCAAGTACGGTCTGAACACCCGGTTCATCAGGTCCATGAAAGCAGCGGGGGCATTGGTCAGCCCAAACGGCATGACCAAAAACTCGTAGTGTCCGTACCGGGTGCGGAAAGCTGTCTTGGAGACGTCGGTCTCCCTGATCCTCAACTGGTGGTATCCAGACCTCAAGTCGATCTTGGAGAACACCGTGGCACCCCGCAACTGGTCAAACAAATCGTCAATCCTCGGCAGCGGATATCGGTTCTTAATGGTGACCCTATTCAGCTGTCTGTAGTCCACACAAAGGCGTAGGGTCCCATCCTTCTTCTTCACAAACAGTACCGGGGCTCCCCAGGGAGACGCACTGGGCCTCACGAAACCCTTCTCCAAAAGGTCCTGCAACTGAGACTTGAGCTCTCGCAGCTCAAGCGGTGCCATCCTGTATGGCGCGGTGGAGATGGGGTTGGTCCCTGGTACTAGTGAGATCTCAAACTCGATCTCACGCTCGGGCGGTAGTCCTGGTAACTCGTCTGGAAACACGTCGGGGTACTCTCTGACCACCGGGATGTTCTGGAAGTCTGCCACGGGGCTGTGCTCTGCCACCACACAAGCTAAGAAGCCCTCACACCCCTGGCTCAAAAGTTTCGCCGCCCGAAGTGCCGAAATGCACCTGAAACCTCCGTCCACTGGCTGCCCGTGAAACTCGAAGGAAAGCAACTCCGGAATGGAGAAGACAATCTTCCTCTCAAAGCAGTCTACCAATGCGTGGTAAGCGGACAGCCAATCCATCCCCAGGATCACCCCAAAGTCCTCCATCTGTATCATAATCAGGTCAGCTGGCAGGCTGTGTCCCCCGATGCTGACCCCGCAACCCGTGTACACCTCCTCAGCTACAAACAGCTGACCACTCGGACCTCTGATTACGAACGGGTTCTCTAACAATGTATAATCCTGGTCCAAACTAACTGCGAAACTGTCTGCGACAAACGAGTGCGTAGCGCCGGAATCGAAAAGCGTGTAAACGAGTCTGCCGGAAACTGAAACCATACCTGCTACCACGGATCCCGAAGCTCTGGCGTCCCTGTGTGTTAGGGCGTTGATACGCCCCTCAGCTCTAGGTGCGGACGAAGCAGCCACACTCTGCGTCGGACGGGTAGGTGCTGGCCGGTACCCTCCTCGCGACTGCGGTCCTCCTCCTCGCGCCTGGAAACCGCGGCCTCCTGCGCGCCCCCCAGTGCTCTGCGCGGGAAGTATCTGCTGACCTCCTGCCCTAGATGGGCAGTCCCTCCTGACGTGGCCCGGCTGGCCACACTGGTAGCAGAGGGGAACCCGACTCCCGCCCTCAGTGAGTCCCTGCTGTCGGCTAGGCGGGGGTCCGGTGCTGGCGACTGGCCCCTGTCGAGGGCCCCCAAAGGCCACTGATGGCCCTGCACAACGTGACGGCTCTCCTGCGGACGCCACGTGTCTCCGTTCTCGCCGGCCCTGTGAGAAGTCTGGCTGAAAGGGCCTCTTCCGCCCGCCGTCGGTCTCTCGCGCGGACGGGTTGGTCTCCTCGTAAGTCATGGCTGCCTCTACCACTCTCGAAAACGTCGGCAGCTTCAGGGGTTTCACATACCCCCGGATCGCAGGCCGGAGCCCCTCGATGAACCTCCAAAGGCGCTCCTCCTCAGTGGCTACCGCTGTCGCTGCAAAGCGAGACAGCTCCAAGAAACGCGTGCGGTACGCGCTCACGGTCATCGTCCCTTGGCGGAGAGTGTGGAACTCCCGCCTCCTCTGGTCCTGCCACGTCTGGGGAAAGTACTGCTCGCAGAAGAGGGTGACGAACTGGTCCCACGTCGGCTCGTCCCTCTCCTGTCCCCGGACCGCCCTCCACCACCGGTGTGCCGCACTCTCCAGCTGGTACGTGGCAAAGGCCACGCGGCACTCCACCGGGGGGCGAAGGGTGTCGAAGATCTTCTCCAGCTGCTCAAGCCAGTCCTCTGCCTCGGTCGGGTCCTCATCCCCCTTGAAGGAGGGGGGCTTCAGCTTCCGGAACTGCCCGAAAAGCTCGAAGTGGTGCTGTAGGGGAGGTGCTGGTGCACCTCCAGGCGAAGGTGCCTCGTGTACAGAAGTGTCGGAGGAAGGTGGGGGCGGCAGGGGCCCATCCCCTCCCTCGTGTCCGGCGCCGCGTCCGTCGCGTGGTCCCACAGAGGACTCTCCCTCTGCAACCCCAGGAGGAGGTGCTCGGGGCGGTGGGTGGAGCTCCTCTCGTACAATATCCCGTATCAGTCTGGCGAGGTCCTGGGCCTGGATGACAGGGAGTGGTGGCTGGTCCACCGAGACGTCAACGACAGCACGTCCACCTCGCCGACCTCGCCCTCGGCCGCGCCCGCGGCCAGTCTCGCCAGTCCCACGACGAGGCATCTCCTGCAAGGAGACGCGAAACAAAACGGAAACGTCAAAACAGACGGTACCTAACAACACTTCTAAGAGCTCATGTCAAGAGATATGTTGTGGTGGCTACTCTAGCTATAAACATGTGAATTGGTTATTTTCCAGTCAGTTGATTCACTTCTCGGGACGACCTTGCTCTGATACCATCTTGTAACGACCCGGTTCCCGAGTCCCTACGAGACACGAGAACCGGACCGACTCGACTAATCCCAAGACCCAGTCGTCCAACGAGGAAGTAACCAAAAGACAGTAAAATAAACCACATTCAGCATGAATATAACTAACAGTAAAAAGTACAGCAGTAAGGAAAGAAACTACTACAGTAGGCACCACCACAACAGTAAAACAACATTTATCATATAACAAAAACTGCAGGTAAGGAAGGTACAGCGGAAACAAAACTACTCACTAGAACAGAAACAAAAGAAGGTACAAAGCTGTGGCAACTCTACTGGACCCTACTCGGCCCAGCGTCCTCTGCAGCCGCCGACCCTGGCTGCTCAACACCTGGTCCTGAAAAGGGTAACGAGTGTAACACGTCAGCAAAACGCTGAGTAGAGTGGCAAACTAACTAAAGGCAACAGTAGAGTGAACAGTAGCTGTGATGTTCTATTACTTCCTTTATTTACATCTTTCAATTTTTCTCACTATTTCATTTACTTCTCAGATCCTTTACTTGATCTCGAATGTCCTCGTGGGACGATCTTGATTGCAGTCTTTTCCAACAGTAGAAGTAGCACGTGGTGCTCTCCTGGCCGGGAGAGTCCCCCGTGGTGATCCTACCCTCAGTCAACCACCCCAAGGTCACTGACAGACGTAACGGTGACTACGGCACGCGCGATAAACGCACAGGTAGCTAGCCCGTACTGGCACGCGGTCAGTCGTTTCCGTTAACGGGTGCGCCCAAAGCACAGCACGGAACCAGGGCAGAGCCCTCTCAGTAACAGGGGTCCAACCCCTCCACAGTAACCAAACCGGGGCCTTGCCCCTTGACAGTCCGCGCACCCTCGTCTGACTACCCTGGTTTGCCCTAGTGGGCCTAACAAGTCGGTGAAGGAGGCTAGCAGAACCCCGGGGCCCGTGGGGTAGCTAGTACTCTCCTAGCACTACTAGCTCTCCTCGGTACTACGTACACGAGGGCCAACAAGTCGGTACAGAGCGGCCAAGCCTAACCCCGGGTCCCTGGGGCGGCTGGCCCCACTCTGCACTAAAACAGGTACAGGTACTTCCCTTGGTACTGCGTACCCAAGAGACAGTACAACTACATCTCAGTTCCATTCCTTTTCTTTTCAAGAGTTCCACTCCTAATTCCCCGTAGGGTTCCAGCTCTTTATCTCAGAACATCATATGTTTCACTTTCCAGATTCACGTTCTCACATTCCATGACCTCAACATGTTTCCTTGTTCATAACAGGCAGCTGTTAATTAATTTCACAGGCAGCTTATATATTCCTTTCCATTTTTCCAAGACTGCAGTAATATACATTCCACTAGTTTTTCCATCCTAGGATTCATGCCATATCCTAGGATCTATCATACAATCTAGTTTTCCGGCCCTAGGATTCATGCAACGCCTAGGAGCTATCATTCCATCCATTTCTCATTCCTAGGGTTCATGCAATGCCCTAGGTTCTAGTTATGGTTCCATACTTTAACAGATTTTATTAGTGCTTAAAACCACTCTACCAGGTACAACGGAAGTAATGGGGGCGTGGTCGGGAATCCCGCGTGCCTCCGCGACTCTCAAGACGGCAACCGAACGAGGTCCTATCACAAGGATCAAACACAAGGAGTGTCTCAAAACAGTGTATAGCTACTGTAGGCGGGTAGAGGAATAAATTCTGAATCGAACGCAACTCGAATCGCGGAAAACGGAGCCCAAACGGGCCCTAAACGGGTCGAGAAAGACAATACTGTGCAAAATCAGACGTCTGGAACTCCTTCCAGACGTCTTAAACGGTGGATCAGAGAATTACCTGTTCGGCTTGGTTCCCCGGACGTCCAGAAGTCTGTGGCGACGTCTCTCCTAGATCCCAGACGTCCGATGGTCTCTCCGGACGTCTGGAGGTCACTCCCGCCGTCTGGTCCAACTTCCAGACGTCGGATTCGCAAAGGATGACGAATCCGAACACCTGCGCACAGCCAACCCTCCTCCTTCAGTACGGCCAGTCGACAAAAGAAGAAGGAGAAAGCGGAACCCACCTTTCAGACGTCTGTATGATCACACAGACGTCGGCCTTGCCGTCTGGATATCAGTCCAGACGTCTGATTCTGGAGATTTTTCCAGAATCAGAACCTCGCTCGGCCTCCGCTCGCGACGCCGCCCGCGTCGCACCTCGCGCGTCCGCTGCTCCGCCCGCAGCAGGTCCCTCTTCGCGACGCTCTGCGCCCCCTGCGCCCTCCGCCGGCCGGCCAAGCCGCTCCCGGCGAGCTCGCCCTCACGGCAGAGTCCCGCCCTCGCACGCCGCAGCTCCTCCGCGCCTTTGCTGCGCCGCTGCCGCTGCGCCCTCGCGTCCGCTCGCTCCGCCCGCAGCAGGAGAGGAGGAAGATGGTGGAGACGGGAGGGGAGGCGCGCCCCCTCCCCCTTTTAACGCCGCGCGGAGAGGAGGAGAGAGACGGCCGCAGTCGCCTGCAGCCGCAGAGAGGATGCGGATCGCAGGTCTGCGCGCACAGGCGCGCAGACGAATATTCCGTGCGAGTATAACTGTTCGTCAGACGTCTGTAAACTATCCCGGACGTCTGGTCAGACGTCTGGATGTGATCCCAGACGTCTTGACAGACGTCTGGGCCACCTCCCAGACGTCTTAAAAGACGTCTGGGGTACGCGCTCGTTACAGTCACTGACCACTGTCAATAGGAATATAGGATACAAGTTGCAAGAGCAAGAGCCAAGAAGTAGATGTGTGTCTAAAGACTCTGAACTCTAAAATATGAGTTTTTGAGTTGTGAGTTATGACTTCCATCGGATTTTATAGATATTTGGTTACTTCGGTTTGAATATTTTATGAGATTTTTATTATTAAATCTGTCGATGGGTGAGTCAGTAACGGTATGTGTGTAAATTGTATGATTCGAGCGATTTTTTTATTGATTTTTTACAAATACATCCGTTGGTGGATGATTTCATTTAACGATTAATATTATATGTGATTTTTGTAATTTAGTCAATTTGTCTATTGTCGACTCATCATTTGTATCGCATAATCACAACGAAATGTAAATCATATTATTTGCATAATTTTTTATTGAATTTTTACAAAGATATCTGTCGATCGAAGAATTCATTCATCTATTAATATTTTATGTGATTTTTGTAATTTAATCCATTTTGTCAATTGTTCACTTGTCGACATCGTCGTTTATGTCGCACAATCACAGCGTCGAAATGCAAATCATGTTATTTGAGTGATTTTTTTTTGAATTTTTACAAATATATCTATCGATGTAAGAATTCTTTCATCGATTAATATTTTATGAGTTTTTTATAATTTAATTTGTCATGTTTTTATAATTCACATGACTCGCACTGTCGCATATTTTACAATTCGACGGGAATACATTTTTATCATGAATAATCTATGATATCAAAGATATTATGGTAAAAAGAACTATCAGTGGTATCGATATGTATAACATCGACGATATCGATATATCGATAATATATTACTAATATTTTAAATTATATTTAAAAATTATACACTAAAATTTTTAAATCTAATTAATTATCTTATACTTTACTTTACCCAAGATTTTTATATATTATACAAATTTTATTTTTCCCACGTTGTCCTACTTTCGTGTATGGACTTAGGTTTGAAAGATAAGGGTATTTAATCAGGGAGATGGGTTTAGGACGCGGACGTTGGATCCGAAACTCGACCCGCAAATACGCGACCATGGCAAAACCCTCCCTCCTCCCATTCATCCGCCTCTCAGAACCCTCCCGCCCATTCCTCTCCCATTTCAAAGGACCCTGAAGAAGAGAGGGAGAGTGGGGGGGACGGAGGAGGGGAAGGTTGGCGATGGGGGAAGTTGGCGAGAGGGCGGTGGAGAGGCTGAGGGGGGTGGTGAGGGACTGCGTGAGCAAGCACCTCTACTCGTCGGCGATCTTCTTCGCGGAGAAGGTGGCGGCCATCACCTCCGACCCAGCCGACATCTACATGGAGGCGCAGGCCCTCTACCTCGGCAGGCACTACCGCCGCGCCTTCCACCTCCTCTACTCCTCCCCACCCCTCCTTCGCGACCTCCGCTTCCGCTACCTCGCCGCCAAGTGCCTCGTAAGCCACCCCCATCCCCCTCCCCCTCCCATCACCATCACCACCATCATCTCCGAGACTTAGTTAGTCGAGAAAAACGTAGGAATCTTTGAGGAAACTTTGATCCCTCTCCTGTAATATCGTGAAATCCTGTATCCGCTGATCAGAGCGGAGGCCTGAAAGAGCGGAGTCCGACACCCTCTCTCGATATCCCAATAATCTCCACTATTGCCATCACGTCAGCATCAAGCTGAAATGGATGCCGAAATCTCTACGCTAGAGGGCCATGAATAGTCCCATCATCATCATCATCATCATCATCATCGCAAAATCCAAACGTTTTGCCACGTCCCAAGTTTGCACAGAAATGATTGAGTGACAAGGGGGTAACATGTACTATTTCCTTCTAGAAGCAATTGATCTACCCAATTGATGCGCCACGGGTGCCGCTGTCAAAGCTATTGATAGCCATCAAAGAATTTGTTGATATAGTAAACGTAATGTAGACACAAGAGAATGAAAATATGTAGGGTGATCGGATCTCCTAAGTAATCAGAGGATCCGGCTCAATGAGTTACAGGAAAGCAATCATAAAGAAAACATGGAGATTTGTGATTCAGTTCCACGGCAGGGGATGTACGTCTGGGAGGAGGGCAAGGCTTCTGTAAATCCACTAAAAGTAACGATATTACAATTTCTTGAAGTTTCTCTCTCTCGGATTGTATGTTCTTGGATTGCATGTTTTTACCTCAGGAGAGCCCCGAAGGGTCTCCCTCCTCTATTTATAATACAAGGAAGTATCTTAGCTAGGTAAGATCTTTTTCAGGGGTCTTATTGGACTCTCCAGCACGTTTGTTGTCGGGGCATGTTCATTGTCAGGCTATTAATATCATTAGTAACGCCATGGTTACTGTTGGCATAGGTGTCATTGGCGTTTCCACCGCCTCTCTGACTTTGGTAAAACTGGGACCTCGGGCGGGTCGGGCTTGTCCGGATCCGCTTAGATAAAGGTGGATCCGGATCCAAGAGCTGATTGTACTTTATTATGCGAGGACTATTTTCGTCTCACATCATACGCCCCGACTCTCGTAGTTTGGCTGCGTCGATTGTGAGAATATACTTTTTTTTGTCCTCGTGACGAGGTCACCCTCGCCCTTAGCAGTTATTGCTTGGTAGTGTCGGGGGATAGGTGCTTCGATGCCCCTACTCGCCTCATGAGGAGAAGGGGGTAGGTGCTTCAATGCCCCCGCTCGCCTCATGGGGAGAGGAGGGTAGGTGCTTAATTGCCCTTGCCCCCCCGCTTGCCTCCTGGGGGAGGTCGTTTGGGAACCATCTTCTAAAAAATCAGGTGATTAGTGAAATATAAATCACAATAAGAGTGCAGGAATTTAGTTCTCGACTTCAAATTCGATCTCAACCCACTATTTGTGCTGGCGGGATTGGAATACCCAAGTGCTCTCTGGGTCCTTAAGAGGTACCCCATAATAGGATGCTAAGGTTCCTTGCATGTTGCCGATGCTCGCAGGGGGCCCAGGGTTCGCTCTAGTTGGGGTACCCGCTGGCAGCTTGTCTCATGTGGGTGGCGTGCGCTTGTTGGGAATAAGGGGATTTTCAGTCTCGGCATGTACTAGTTTGCAGGTGGGTGGGGCGGTAAGTGGTATATAAATTTTACAAAAATAAATTTCATTTTGTGAAATAGAAGGATTTTTCTACTTATCTTTGCATAAGAGGGAGATGCATGGAGCATCATTTCCACCATTAGCCAACCTTTTAGTCGGGTTGTCATGGTTTGGCGGTTATAACAAGTGGGAATTCAGTTCCTGATTTTACTTGGTCTCGACCCACTATCCGTGCTAATGAGAATTGAGTACTGAGCTCTCTCGCCAAGGTTCCTCTCATGGAGTCGACGCTTGCAGGGGGCTTAGGGTTTGCTTTGGCTCAGGTACCTGTTGGCAGCTTGTCTCGTGCCGGTAGCTTGTGCTTATGGGCAACGTTAGGGGATTTTTATTGTCCCGTCCTTTGGTGGGAAATACGGTCGGAGCAGCGCCTGGCTGTCGATGAGGTCGCCAACCTTGTAAAATTTTCCTTTGGCGGGAGATTGTCGATTGTTGTTTGGTTGTCCTCGCCACCTGGGATGTTGGCGGAAGGGTGGCCCCAAAGGAGGATCCTCCGAGCATTAATGAGATCTCCTAAGTGGAAGGAGGCTCGGTAGAGAAAAAATATTGGCTGGAAGCCTTGATTGGCAGATGAGTAGTCAAGAGATGCTCTCCGTCAAAGCTCCTACCGGGTGGATGGCAATTTGTCATCACACTCTATTTTCCCTTTTTTTTTAATTTGGTGGCGGGGGCTAATGGATCTGCCAGCCTCCTCTTTCTTTCTCTCTCTTTTGTTTAATGGTGGCATGGGCTAATGGATTTGCTGACCACGTCTTTCTTCTTTCTTCTTTTTTTAATTTTTGGCTATTGGAATTAGTGGTTGACGATGTCTTGGTGGAGGCCATCTGAAGGTCGCCTGAGGGGGGCGATTTTTCCATGCTACGAGAGGGAAAAGCCCCAAGAATGGGAGGCAGAAAGGCTCCATACAACTGTTGACTCAACCCCTTTGCTGCCTGAGAGATGGGAACCCTTGGCGAGGGGACGTTGTTGAGTTGTCTTTGCTGCCTGAGATATTGGCGGGGTGAGATCTTGCCTTGCCGCCATGCCCAGGCATCTCCATTTCCCAGTCTCTACTACTGTTCGCAGGTCCACCTATCCTCGCTGCCTTGCGTGAGCTTGCTGCCGGTCGTGGAGCCGGGGGAGCTTGTTGTCGGGCAGGGAGCCGTGGGGAAGCTCGCTGCCGAGCGAGGATAGAGTTGAGGCTATGGGGTGTTATTGGGCTTGGAGCGAGAGGATCTCGCTGCCGGGTGTGGAGCGGGAGGAGCTCGTTGCTGGGCGTGGAGTTGGAGGAGCCGTGTGGTGTTGTCGATGTTCGCTACCGGGTGAGGGGGGTTGTCTTCCCCAGTGCGGCGATGTGGCGAGGCTCCTCCCCATGCGCTTACCATAGGATTGAGGCTGTGTTGAGTGAGCGCACGGGAGGCAGGCGGTCCGTCAGGGATCGCTCCATGAGCTGGATACGTGGAACCGAGGGAGCTCGCTTGCCGTTCGGTCGCAACGCTCTGTAAAGTCGGAAGGAGGAAAGGAAAAAAATCCCTTTTTTACTTTTCTTTCTCCATTTGCTTGCCCATTTCCTCTCTTTGATTTTTTTAAGGTCTTCCTCAGCCCTCTTGATGTGCACTTAAGAGGGCACGTAAGAAAGGGCACTTGCCTGCAAGGAGGGGTTGTCCTTGCGGCAAATTTTTTCTCCCTTTGTGTTTGCTTTTTTAAGGAGGATGCACTCGTGGTAGGTGGGAGGAGCCAGTTGCGCCTTCTTGTCGGCAGAGAGGTCGAGACAGGGAATTGTGGAGGTGTTGCCCTCCAGCAATTGGATGCACGGGAGAGCATGGCATTTTTGTTGATGTTCCCACAGACGGTACCATTTGATGAGCCCTAGGAGCTCCGTCAAGGCTACTAATAGCCATCAAAGAATTTGTTGACATAGGAAACGTAACGTAGCCACAAGAGAATGAAAATGTGCAGGGTGACTGGATCTCCTAAGTAATCGGAGAATTTGACTCAACGAGTCACAATCAAGGAATCACAAGGAAAACAAGGAGATTGGTGGCCTAGTTCCACCGCAAGGAGTGTACGTATGGAGGGAGGGCAAGGCTCCTGTAAATCAACTAGAAGTAGCGGTATTACAATTTCTCGAATTGCATGTTCTTGGATTACATGTTCTTGCCTCAGGAGAGCCCTGAAGGGTCTCTCTCTTCTATTTATAATACAAGGAAGTATCTTAGCTAGGTAAGATCTTCAGCGGTCTTATCGGACTCTTTGGCACGTTCGTTGTCAGGCTATTAATAGCATCGGTAATGCCATGGTTATTGCTGATGTAGGCGTCATGGGCATTTCCACTGCCTCTCTAACTTTGGTAAAATCAGGACCTTAGGCGGGTCGAGCTTGTTTGGATCCGCCTAGATGCAGGTGGATTCGGATCCAAGAGCCGATTATGCTTTATTCCACGAGGGCTATTTTCGTCCCATATCACCAACCAAGCCTTTTACCATGGTGCAATTCATTGTGAGTTGTCGATCAGGTATAACATTGGCATGCTCCTCGACCAGATTGAGTGTGGGCTAGATCATGAAGTCATTGTGTTGAGGTCTTTTGTGCTGTAGAATAATAGAAGGGAGCGGAAGATGGAGAGGGAAAGATGGTGTCGGAGTCGAATGGGGTCCATCATGCGATAGTCCAAGAAAAAAAGGATTCGAAGGGTATTGGCACACTGGCTTCTGATTTGAGAGAAGATTTGGAGTCATCATGCATTGGTGTTGCTGTAAGTAGCAATGTCATTTGATCCTTTCGTGTTTAAATGGGAAGTGCATCCTGCAATCGAGACTCTACATTAGCATGAGAATCACCTGCATTAGAATGGGTGAATTGGTTAGCGATAACAATCTTGTTGGTGATCCGTTGCATCACCCTTGGCATGTTTCCTGAAGGGTTGCTAGGATTCCTCCAATCTTTTCCTTGTTGGAGGCCTCAATGATGTTGTCCTCTCGTCGACGGTGTTGGAGGTGCAACTCCCCTTTGAGTTCCCGTGGTGGTACTCAAAGAAACCACGTCTGTAAAACATCTTCCTTTCCCTTTGACTCTCAACTACCACGATGAGCCTCCTGCTTGTAGTAGGACCTTTGAGGGAACTTCTACCTTGGTTACCTCCACCAATGCCTTCACCCAACGTAAATCATCCGCATCAAATCCCAATTGTCTATAAAGTCTTAGGCGACCATAGACTACCTCGAGAAGAACACAAGTGCAAAGGGATACCCATTACGCATACATTGATGATTCTCTTTGGAGGCATATGCTTTCCATTTGTCCCATCCACATATATCGGAAATTGACATTGCACTCTTCCACCTTCAACCTTCATTCTAGTGAATTTTAACTTCTTCAGAGTTCCCACCTCACATCCATGCAATAGGAATGCCAAGTCGTTAATGGGTGCAACCTTCAAAGTTGTCTACATCCCACCTAACTCTCCAATGGCCTGTTGAATAGCCTAAAGCAATGGCTGACTGGGTACAATATCGCCAATTAAATCACTTTTAAGAAAGAGCTTTGTTGTTTGCAACAAGGTTCGAAGTGTCGATATCGACGTCGTGCTGATAAATTTCTAGGTGTGCGTATCGTGGGCATGCTAAGGGCATGTTGTGGAAACGGCCGTGTACTGATCTCATGTTATTGAGGTTATAGATGACCCTAAATAGTCCGTATCAATATTTTCCATGTTGGAGATCTAATCCGATAAGCTGACCGGTAGCAGCAGTAGCAATAGTAGCAAGGTGTGCTAGCAGCAGCAATAGCAGGAGTGTGTACCAACACCAGCAACAGTAGCAGCAACACAATAGGTCTTACCGGCAGTATCCCGACCTTATCGGTGGCATGCCGACAATTGCCTGCATATTGAAATTGTGTTCATGCTGATATGACTTCTAAAAAAGTGCCATATCGGTGGCATGCCGTCGGCACATAAATCATTGGTTTGCAAAGCGATAAACCGTGGAGCTTCTACATCCGATAGGCAGCCCATGCCCCATGCATCTTTGGTGCTTCCCAACTCAACAGTCCACATTTCCTTCATTGAACCCCAAATCTTTGTGGAGCAGGGACTTTCTATGGCCTACCCCATGGCATCGAGGGCATACAATGGTATCATTGTAGTCAGTTGACATGTGACCATGGTGCCAACACTGGAAATATGCCACGAAATGACTTTATGTTCTCGGCAGCTGTCTCCTGTGTCCTTCCACGCTGCATGCACCATTTGCAATGAACCTCTACCCATCCTTCCTCAACTCTCCTCTGCTGCCCTCTCTCCTCCTCTCCTTCTCTAATCATCTCTCCTGCATTGGCATCAATAATCCATCTCGACTCCAATGTGTTCCATCAAATTCAGATAGTACTCATGCTTCCATGATTATGCCAAACCACATGCATCAATGGTTCTTACCCTTTAATGACCTCCTTAATGGCACTGAAAACCACATACAGTCTTGTCATCTAGTTTCTATTTGGTGTCTGTACATGTTCATGATTTCTTTTTTTCTTTTTCTCGAAAAAGTGAAATAGAGTAAAGATGCATGGCTACCGTCCCTTGGAGAAGATATAAGAGAGCATAGTTGTGTTGCTTAAGGTATATGGCGATGGGCATTTATGATAGGGTGAAATTGGGATTGGAATAGAATTCAGTCCTGTATTTTGATCTTATACAACCGAACACATCAGAATTCCAGTATATCATTAGTTAAAATCCAAGTGGGATGTCAGTTGTTAACTAAAATATATTCATGAAAGGTTCATTCCACTTTTTTCAAATACAAAGAACCCAAGACAATTGTGTCGCGTCATTTATGTTGCTTATTTACTCACACATCTCCTTCTCTTTTCTCCACTAGGAAGAGCTAAAGGAATGGCATCAATGCTTAACAATGCTTGGTGAGGCCAAAGTGGATGAACATGGAAAGATTAGTGATTTAGCAGGTGATCAGATAACGCATTTGGACAAGGATGGTGAAGATCGTGAAATTAATGCAAGTGCCATCTACTTCCTCATACTATTAATTTCTGTCAAGGCTGCTCCTTGAAGTCGATATCTGATGCTTTTGTTCATGAGATTTTCTGTTGGCATTGGTTCTTTTTATTGTTTTTTTAAAGAATTAATGGGGCAGAGTGGGTCTTACCTCTTAAAATTTTCTCCTTGTCGAGGCTATTATATTTTGATAAATTTTGTGAGGCCAAGGAAATTGCTTACAAAGTTCTGTTTGCTACTTATTTCTTCTGTACGTGTTTTTCTGAGTGATAATCATGGATTATCATCCGTTTACATTCATAAAACCAAACTAGATAATTCATCAAAATTGACTCCAAAAAATTCAACAAGAAGACTTTAAAAAAAAAAAAATTCAACAAGAAGAAACATCAATACAATTTGGTTTGGTCTATAGATGGAGTCTGAACCATACTATTTTAAATAGGTACTCAAATCTTTATTGTGGTGGTTGATTCCTTGGCAACACTTTTGTTTGATATTTGGCTGGTCTCACCAAGGGATTTTAATCTACTCCCAAGATAGAGATGCCGATCCTGTAACTTGAGTATGAAGATGACATGGTTTCCTTCACGGAGGAATTTCTTGAGGTTTGCCAGATGATTTAGTTGGTTTATTTCTTATTGTCTTGATTGGTTAAGGGGTGGAGGCACTACCAATCCATTGCCTTCATTTGCTAATGGCATATTGTTACATTGGTTTATAGGGTAGGACCTTGTAACAGAACACTTGGAGAATAGATTGCAGCATTGGGATTCTGGGCTCACACACACATAAAAGAAGAGACTTTTAGATAGGCAGGGAGAGTGAGAGGGATGGTAGTGCTCTGTAATTCTATAGTTCCTGTGCTTCCAGTTTTCATTATCTGCATGCTTTAGAAAATTATCTTCATGTTTTAAATGCCAAGCAAAGTTGAGAAGGGGAGTGTTGAGTTTCCCTATAGTGTAGTAGCTTTACCAGTAGATCTGTTGCGTTGCATCCTTAATTTAAATGGGTGGACCATTGCAACACTTTATATGTTGAAATTCCTAGATTTTGGTATGTTTTGACGAAATTTCACTGAAATTTTGATCGTTCAATGCTCTGCCAGTGAAATCTCACCATTTCAATGAATTTTTTACCAAAATCTCACCATTGGGTTTGATGTCACCTATTATTTTAAGCTATATCTTGTTGGCTGGATTTTAAACCTTACTCAAGTATGTGAAACCGAATCTGCACTGTGCGCTTGTTAGTTGATTGGATACTCTTTTCATGTGGACGCTAGTTGATGTGGCCAGCGGGTCGAAGTTGCTGTTCCTAATCATTGGTCAATCACTCTTAGGTTGGCTGCTGTATACTTAGAATTTTATGGTTATAACATAGTTTAGGAACATGGTTAGATTTAGGTCTCACATGGTGGATTTAAGCTTCACATAGTAGGATGCAAGCTGGAATTAGCTTTACATACCTAGATTTAATTAGCTAGATTTCTGGATGGAAACTCCACTTAGGTAGATCTAAGCTCTACTTAGCTATAGAAGCACACATCTAAGCTATGTAATAAATTTACTGTTAAAATGTCAATATTTGCATAACCTGTTATTAAATTAAAAAGTGTACTTAGTCATAGTTTTTCTCTCACCTGTACTCCTGTTAATTTCAGCTCCATTAGAATATATCAAGCTCTGTATCGTGTTAGATGATCTGTTCAATGGTTTCAGTAAAAAAATTGTAAAAGTTTTTTTTAATATTTTTTCACAGATCATTGCAGCCATCTGCTTTCTACGTGGAAAGGCATATGAGGCTTTAGATAACCGCTCTCTTGCGCGTCAGTGGTACCTACTTAGTTTCCCTGCCAGTACTTTAGTTTTTAAAAATATTATCTTTAGCCCTTTCCTTGTTCTGGTTGAAATCATATTGTATAGTAATCATCTTTTCTTTAGTGCTTGTTGTTATGTCCTTTGGATAAAGCTGTTCACTATATGTCATCCTTAATTTAGATAAAGTATATGTAGAAGACTTCCATTTGGAATATGAAGTATACAAAATAAAGGCCTTTTGGTTATGAGATCATGCTCAAATTAGCGTCTCCCTTTGTCCATTTGACCTTAATGCTCATTGCTAAGGTTACATTTGCTCTTGAGAAAGTACAATGTTGCCATTGTGACCCTTTGCTTTTTAGGTCTATCCCCATCTTTGTTTTTTCCTCTTTCTCTTATGTGCATGCAAAATAGGGGCTGAAAGTTTGATTTGTCCTGCTTTTGGACTCCACTTCATCATCTATCCTAAGTACCTAAAATGTTCTTTTCTTCTCTCCGCTATCATTTGTTGCCTCTACCTTTGATAAATTCTATTTTTTCAACAAGGGTTCTCTCTCATATATCCCTCTCCTGTTTGCTAGTTTTGTTGGTGCATGCAATTTGAACACACCTCTTGAAGTGCTCCATACTTGATTCAACTACCGTCATGATTCAAGATATGGTGATATATTGCTGATGTATCACCACATAATGCTGTTTTGATTGGGGAGGATGCTACAATGAGCTATGGTAACTAATCATAATTATGTACTTGCTTTGGATGCCACTCACGATTATTGGATATTCAGTATCAAAGGTAATGGCCCCTTCCTTGACTAAGCACCCATAATAAAGTTATAATAAGTGTTGGCACAAATGTACGCTAATACAAAAGTTCACGTGCCTCTCGTTGAACTAAATTGTATCGGTGATATTTAGGCTGATATTTGAATATTTTAGTTTTATACCAAATGCCATTGATGATATTTGAAATATATTACCGATGACTTTTGAATATCACCTGTGCAATATAACAAATATCATTGGTGATATTCACTTTTTAAATGGTCCGTGAACTTTCGTGTTTCCAAATTGCGATCCTAAGCATTATTCTCTTGAGAACCTGCTATTGTAATTTGAACAGTTACTATTTGACAGTCTGTTGTGGTCTGAATTAGAGGGCTATGCCTGGATTTGACATATTTGTTTATAACTTCACGTGTATTTCCCACTTAGTATTGTTGATTTAGTCTGAAATAAAACCATGTGTTGTGCAGTTGGCTTCTCCTTACACTTTGGTGTTTAACTCTAGGTTGTGGCATTTTTCATTTCTGAATGGCTTAAGCAAATTCCTAATCTAAGCTACTTTGGTGGATTTTTCTTTTCTTTTCTTTTTTAGGTACAAAGCTGCAATCAAGGTAGATCCCTTGTGCTACGAGGTAGATATGGCAATTGAATTTTGAAAACCTTATTTCCTTTTTACACTAAAAAAACTCTTGGGAAAGCTTGCTTTCTGTTGCAATTTTCATAGTTATGATCTTTCATTACTATACATTATATGTAATGGTGGCATCTTATATCATGTTGCCCGTGTTTGTAGATACAAGTTTTTTGTAATTTTAAATATATATAAATTTTCAACTTCTTACATAGGTGCAGTGGACCGTTTTCAGGCTTTAGAACGCTTGGTTGATAACTACATGCTGACTTGTGAAGATGGTAAAGACATTCTATACAAAACTACTACAGTGCTCAGCCTTGGTCTTTCTACTTTTCTTTTCAACCATGAGTCTACAGCATTTACTTTACCATTTTTTTGAAAGTATTTACTTTACTAGTTTCTCACAAAATGTTTTGATAATGTTCTATAGCACTTCTTCATTGTGTTAATCGTGCTAAAATGACAGGAGGCATGAATCTCCAACTGGCATACTATATATATATAAAAGTCGAAAGAATTAATATTCTTTACCTTATTTTTTGAGAAATTATAATACTTTATCTTGTTTCAGAATCAAGCCTTCTGTCATCCCTGCAGTTTTCTCCTGAGGATAGGTGGTTGTCTACATTTTACTCATGCTTAGTAAAAAAGGTATATTTTATGCATTTATGATTTTTGTTGGGTGAGGTATTCCTGTCTCGCACTGAAATATACATCCCTCCATCAAAAGGGGCCATATTTTTTAAACTGTATCTCACTGGACCTAACCATTAACGTGCCAGCCCAAGTGGCAAGAGGTTGATTGGGGGGAAATAAACTTCTTATTATTTGCCAATGTCTCTCTGAAGCTCTTGAACTTTTAACTTCTTTAACATTCTGGGTATAGTTTGACAAAGAAAGTATCGTGGGAGCAAATTTCTTGGACGCAAAGGACAGCTGTGGTGTGAGCTCAGACAGTCTGTCTTTTAATCACTCATTACGAAATAATACAGATATATTGGCCCGCAAAGCTGAAATTTACCATCAATGTGGAGAATATCAGAAGTGCTTTGCACTTACTTCTGAGTAAGTTTGTCAGCCATCTCAAGTCACACTAAGGAGAAACAAATGTTCGATGTGTTATTAAATCTAATTATTTCTGCTTTATGTTAGGATTTTGGAAAGAGATCCTTTTCATTTGAAATCTACCCTTGTTCACTTAGTAGGAGCAGTGGAGCTTGGGCGTTCAAATGATCTCTATCTTATGGCATCTGATTTGGTTAGAGATTATCCTCAAAAGTACGTCTTTTTCTAATGTAGGTTGGTTATCTTATTTTACTCGGTGTTGCTAACAGAAAACCCATCTAAATTAGTATGTCTTTTATAGGTTGGTTATCTTCACCTAGTTTTGCTAACACAAAACCATCTAAATTGGTCGGTTGTGTTGTTTACTGCTTTGGACATGAATTTGGTTGTTTTTAGTCACTGATATGAGATTTAGATTAGACATTCACATTGCTTTAGCTGCAACCATTTCAGTGACCAATGTAATCAATTTCTTTGTGGGGGATTAAACACTTAGAATATGCAGATTTTCCTGAGCTGAAATCGCCTTCCTCAGCTCTTCCTTTCAAGGGAACTATTTTTTTCTGGGAAGATGGTGGTTATTCAGATTAAACTTCTGGTAGCAGCCATTGGAAAGGTAATTGTTCTTTAGATGGTACTCATGGTTCTATCAAGAGAATATGGAACTAAGGTTGCTTTTTTAGGGTGTTAAGATTTAGGTCTAGATAACTCTTAGAAAGAGTTAAACTTTGAAGGTGGGATAAGTAGCTGCCAGATGTGATAGGTTTTTCTCAAAGGGAGGTCAGATATGATAGGTGAGTTGATGTGTTGTAATTAGGAAATTTGAAAGTTGTGGTTTATTTGTTTTATATTTGATGTTGAATTGGTTTTATCGTTATATTTTGTTTGTAGCAGATAAATAGTGGACTGGATGTTAGTGTGAATTGATGATTTGATGTGTTGTAAGTAGTGGTTTATTTTGGTTTTCTACTAAAAGTCAATATTACCTGGAAACCTCATCCATCTCATTTTAATCCATGTACATTGTTAATCATTCCACCCAACCCCTTTCCTTTTGCTGACACCATGCTAAATGCAGCCTAAAAGTCAAAGCATGACCCAATTAGATGATGCTTGCTTAAATTCTACTTTATATGAGTTAGTGAAAAATGGTAAATAACTTTCAATTGGATTTAGATAATTGAAGGGAGCAAGTTCCCCTCATTGAGTATTTGGTGGATATTTGGTCAAATGAAGAAAGGACACAAGCAATCATATACAAATAAGGACGTTTTTGCAAGGTTCCCTCTAAAAATGATTGTAATGTTTTGGGAGATTACTTTGTCTGATGTGTTAGAAGTCCTGCACAGGTCTTACTTGGCCACAATGACAAAAGTGTAAAAGTATCGCGTGTGATGTAAAGATAAAGGAAGAAAAGTAATCACACAAAGTACACAACGATTTATAGTGGAAAACCCTTTCGGATAAAAATTACTACCTAAGTTTCCAATCTTAAGATTTTTCTGATCAGTCCGCACTGATCAAATCCACTAGTACGAGATAGTTAGCGAGCTATCTCAACCCATTACACAACCCAAGGTGAGGATTGGGTCACCTTAACCTAATACAACTCCAAGACGATTATCAGGTCGTCTCACCTAAATACAAATAAGAAAATAAAAAATATAATGATTGACACAATATAGAACAAATTGAAATATTCTTACTGTGGAGATTTGAGGGAAAAATGAACTTGATTGATATGAAAAAAGAGTCCTTGGTCCTCTTTTTATAGATTAAGGGCAAGGGCAAACAAGGAAATCACGATTATACTTTACTAGAAATGACTATGACTAAAATTAGAAAAGACAACTAAATGTCATCTCTGATTTATTTCCTAACAAATAGAAAAGATAACTAAATGTTATCTTTGATATATTTCCTAACAAATAGAAAAGACAACTAAATGTCATCTCTGATTTATTTCTTGACACTTCTCCGCAAGTTGCGATGCAAGTGACGGTGAATACTTGGATCCTATAGACATTCATGATGGCGTAAATCAACAGTAGTCGAAGGTAGTAGAAGATAGAATAATCATCTTTGGCATCCGCATCAACCTGTCGTGTTTCTACTTGTATGTCTCATCTAAGGCGTTGGGTACATGAAAAATCACGACTTTAACTTCGGTGTTGCTACTCCCACGTCTAAGAGCTTGAAGACGATGATGCTTGGTCTTCTTGAGTGCACATAAGGTCACACGGTTACCATTGCTCATACATCTCGTGAGCTAGCGTACCATGCTTGGTTTCTCAAGACGTGTGTAAGGTCACATCGTTGCCATTGCTCCTACGCCACAAAAGCTAGTTGAAATGCTCTAGGTACATGAGAGTGCATCCTATCTACGTGACGATGCGAAGGTCGATGATGATCGAAGCAACGGTTGGTGGTGGTGGTGATGACCTTTGGTTGTTATAACTGTTGTTGGTGGGTTCCAACATTGCGAAAAGGAGACAAGAAGGAGATCGGTGGAAGAGAAGAGTGGAGGAGATTGGCATGGAGAGGAGGGGCCTCCCTAGTGTCTTGCTAGAGGCCGATGGTACTGTTGGAGACTCCCCACCCCTCTTTAGGGCTTCTCAACTAACCCTAAGGCACAGAGATCGGTAGCTTTGATAGCATATGGAGATTTGAGGGAAAAATGAACTTGGTTGATATGAAAAAGGAGTCCTTGGCCCTTTTTATATAGATAGAGGGCAATGGCAAGCATGGAAACCACAATTACACGTTACTAGAAATAACTATGACTAAAAATAGAAAGACAACTAAATGTCATCTCTGAGTTATTTCCTAACACTTACAATATTCGTATGCCTCCAAGAGATGGTTATGAACAAATTCGACTCCAGGCGAATCTTGGTTTGAATGAGGAAATGAAGAATTGAATGAGCAAAGTTGCGATCTTTAAGTGTATATGATGGTATATTGTTCTTGTGTGTTAAAATGATAGCAAAAGGCCTTATTTATAGGTTTCCATAGACTTAGGTTCGAATACTTGCCGTTAGAAATAAATTAGTAACAAATCAATTTTAATCAATTCAGATTAGGAAATTGGATCTACCCCAATGGTCACATGTATTGGTATAGATTCATGTGTATTGGTAAAAGGCACATATAGTTTGGGTTTTGTCCAAAAATTAACTCAAAGCTATAACTCTTGTACTGGTATAGTGGTACAAATTCATGTATATTGGTACATCATGCTCACTGCTGTTGGTATGTGGCAAACATGTATTGGTGCAAAATATTTGTATATGTACACAACTCCTTTTGTTTACATGTTATAAAATTGATTTGAGGACCATCTTTAAACCCTTTTGTTAAAGTTCTTTTTAGGGTGTTTTAGGATGTTATTAGGCTATTTCTAATGACTCATTGGTGGCTTACAAAAATTCTAAAACTCAACAAAAAATTAGCTTTATTCTTGAACTTTCTTGCTTTCCTTTTAACTTTCATTTTGCATCTTGGTCTCCATAATAATTTGCTAACCTGTGTACATGTTAGCTTATACAAAAATAATTATGTAGATTCGTTTTGTAAACACCAAAACATAAACAGAGTTTAGTATGAATAATCTCCTCCTTTTTGGTGTTGACAAAACCTTTATCAAAATTAAACTTTGATTGGAGAGTTTTTAAAAGTTCTAAACAAATGGTGATTCAATGCTCCCCTTCATGTAATGGTCCTTTATCAAGGTTCCCCCTATTGAGTTGCTCCTTCTATCTTAATCAATTTTCTAGACTTTAGCCTATTCATATTCAAGTAGGATATAAATATTTTAAAAATAAAATTCTTATCTGCTTAGATATAAGATGTTGTAAAATGGTGGGTTGGGGGGCTCCCCACCAATAATTTGGCCTCTAATGAATTCTTTGAGGCTGCCATCCTCTACATCCAAATTGTTGTTGAACATTTCTTTGATTGATGTTCCATCAGTTGGTGTTTCTATGTTGGTTACTGACTTGCATCATAAGTTTTCAAATATTTTTTTGTACCCATATTTTCTTGAGTTCGGATTGGTTAGTTCCTTTCAAGGTTGAGGGTTTATGGGGTTCTCTCCTCTTGACCTTTTGGTATAAAATACATGCCTAGTCTAATTTTTGTTTGTCTTCTTAATGTCCTCACATAATTTTGTAGATGCTTTAGTAGAATTTGAGACCATTAAGTGTATGTTCGTAGTGAATATATTGTTCCTTGAGATCTTCAACTTTCTCATGGAATTTGGATTGACGCGTCTTAATGATTCTAGGTCCCTTTTGCTATTTTCTAAATCTAGAAATAAAGTATTTTTTCATTTTCTAAAATTGAGCACTTATCTTTAATTTCCTTATTTTTCTTTTTTAATCTTCTAGCTAATCTATATAGGTCATGATATGCATCTAATAATTGAAATGAAAATTCAAAATTTACCTTAGTTTCACTTGTTGACTCATTTTTTGTCATAAGACAAACATATCCTTCTTCCTTGTTAGATGTCTCCTCTTTGAAATCCAATCCTGGGCTTGAATTGGACTCATCTGATATTGTTGTCAATGTCTTTAGCTTCGACCTTTTATTTTTCTTCATTTCAATTGTTTCTGGTTTCTTTTTTCTCTTTCTCACTTTGAAGTACTGGGCAATTTAATCTCACGTGTCGTTTCTATTCTTAGTCATAGCAAACCAACTTGTTAGGAGTCTTAAAATTTTTGATATCTTATGTCTTAAGAAATTTCCTTAAATGGCATGTGAGGTGTGCCATTTCTTCATCATCAAAGCTTGAGTCCTTGGTCTTCGATTGAATTTTGGAATCAACATTTGCCTTGAAGGCAAGAGTCTTCTTTAGTTCCACCTTTGTCTTCGCTTTATACTAATGTATAAACTCTAGTTGTACTTCATAGGCCATGAGGCTACCTATGAGAATAGTAAGTGTGTGTTGGTAGAGGTCCTTTGCTTCTTGAATGGCTGTGGTCCTTGACACCCAATGAGAAGTCAACGATCGCAGCAATTTCCTTACAAGTTGCTCTTGGGTGTACTTTATTTCGAGCGACTTGAGTTGGTTTACGATATCCATAAACTGCGCGTATATCGCCTATACCGTCTCTCATTTTTTCATCCTGAAACATCCATGTTCTTGCATCAGTAACGTAATGCCGGTTTCTTTTACCTTAGTGCATCTCTTGTGAGTTACTTTGAGGGTGTTCCATATCTTGAAGGTTGTTTTGCATGTGGATACCCAGTTGAACTCTTCTTTAGTGAACATGTAATACAAGGTGTTCATCGCTTTTGCGTTGCTAGTAGCTTTTTTCTTGTCCTCGATGGGGTTGTTGTTCCTCTACTTTAGGTGGTTGTTGATACTTGCTCTTGATCACCTCCAGACCTCTAAGTCCATAGCTTTAAGGAAGATTTGCATCCTCCACTTTTAATAGTTGTAGTCCATCCCATCGAAGAGAGGAGGGTGGACGGAGGATTGCCCCTCAACATGCATTGCCAGTGTGGCCATCGCGAGTCGATGTGTTACAATGCCATATCGTGAGTCGATGTGTTACATGTGTGATCACCTCTCACGAACCTGTGTTGATGCCACTTGTTAGAAGCTGTGCACATATCTTACTTGGCCACAATAGGAAGAGTAAGCGTAAAAATATCGTGTGTGATGTAAAGATAATGAAAATAAAAGCAATCATACAAAGTACACTACTATTTATAAGGGGAAATTCCTTTGATGTAAAAGTCACTACTTAAGCTCCTAAGTTTAAGATTTTCTTGATTGGTCCACATTGATCAAATCCACTAGTACTAGATGTGGGCTATCTCAACCCAATACAAAACTTAAGGTGAAGACTGGGTCACCTTAACCTAATACAACTCCAAGATAATTATCAGGTTGTCTCACCCAAATACAAATAAGAAAGTAAAAAAAATACAATGATTGATGTACTATAGGACAAATTGAAATATTCTTACAATATCCTTGTGCCTCCAAGAGATTTTTATGAACAAATTCGGCTTGGGTGGAGGTGTGTATTGGCTTGAAAGAGAAAATGAAGAATTAAATGAGCAAAGCCTTGATCTTTGAGTGTATATGTTAGTATATTGTTCTTGTTTGTTACAAGGGTAGCAAAAGATCTTATTTATAGGTTTCCATAGGCTTACGTTTGAATACTAGTTGTTAGAAACAAATTAGTAACGGATCAATTTCAAATCAATTCAGATTAGGAAATTGGGTTTGCCCTAGTGGTCACATGTAGCGGTACAGATTCATGTGTTTCGGTCCAAGGCACATACAGCTTGGGGCTTGTCGAAAGTTTAACTCAAAGCTATAATCCTCTTATACTGATACAGATTCATGTGTATTCGTGCATCATGCTCAGCTTTTGGACTATGGCAAGCATGTACTGGTGCAAAATATTTGTAGTACTGGCACGTGTAAATATGTACCTATGCAAAAATTTTTTTCTTGTACACAACATTTTCTGTTTACAACTTATAAAATTGTTCTTAGGACACGTTTAAATCCTTTTTTCTTAGTCCTTTTTAGGGTGTTCCAACATGTTGCATTATGTAAACGCAAGCACAAGGCTTGTGGGTACTCTGTTTATATTCCATCATGAGAGGCTTGGTGGCTTTTTGTTACAGATTAAGGATAAAAGTAGAAAAGGGAACAGAATAATCTCTCATTATTGCTGCCCACATCCTCCATGATGGTCCATATTGTTCCATCTCCTCAAGACTTTGGATGACCAAATTTATCTCCTTCAATCATGGGGTTGATCTTGGAACAATGGTGCAGTTGTTCTGTCTGGATTGTGCTGATTTTTAAACCAAGACCAAGTTCTTTTGCACATTAGTTGGGACTGGCTATTTGGATTCTCTGCTGCCATAGTGATCTGCTTCGGATACCCAATCATAATGTTCTGAAAAGGAATCAACTGCAATAGTTGCTACTTAGTAATCGATACAATGTTGCCATACATATTAGTAAAGGGAAAATTATTGTAAATAAAGAAATGCGATAGCTAAGGCATTGTATGGAAGTGAATGTAAGCATAGCATTTCTTCCTTGAGTAGGATGATGAGAAGTAATTTCTTTGTTGATAGCACATGGCACAGAAACTTAAGCTTTTGATTACCCTATTGATGTTGCAATTCCCGCCTTAATGTGCTGACTGCATGAAGGATCTCACAATGCTGTGTTCTTAGCATATATACTGCAATTTGTCATTGTCTTTTCACTGTCATCACGGACTATGTCCCTTGCTAAAATAGTACTGCTACACTGTTTAAAAACAAACATGCCCTTGTTATTCTTTTAGTTAAGCTTCTTTCTTTTAAAATTTATTGATATTTGAATTAGCTTGTGCCTCTTGTTTAATTATACGTGGTTGAAAAATCTTTGGAGTTGCCTTGTTTATTTTTTGGGTGATAAAGGTGAATGTACCTTATGTTTCAATTTGTAGATACAACAACTCTAGAATTGATATTTTTCTGCTAAGATCTAATGCTGTAAGAATATACTGGTGTTTGGTTGGCTACTTGGCTTGTGCTGCTTATTTAGTCCTACATTATAGTAAAAGGACTCAACACTGCGTTGTTCTGCCCCAAGGTTGTAAACAGTGGTGAATCATCGATCCTTGGCAGTGGAGGTCCCAGGTTTGAGGCCCATTATGTCAAAAAAAAAAAAAAAACACTGCATTGTTCTTTCTCTTTCTCTCTCTAATATGGTATTGATTGGGATTGCTTATTTTCTAATATGTTCATACATGTGTGCTAGTTGTGTTAAACAGGGACAGAAACTAATTATGATGAAATTTTTGAACATACCCTAGGGCTTTGTCATGGTTTGCTGTTGGTTGTTACTATTATTGCATTAAGAAGTTTGACCAAGCAAGAAGATATTTCAGGTGATTATATTCTGCCCATGAAAAATCTGTTACAGTGATCTGCATTAATTCTTGCTGATTCTTGAATTACCTAAAGCCAACCTTCTTTTTCCTAAACAAGTTTGGTCATAACTCCTTTCGTCTGTTTGTGCTCTTTATTTTGTGGTCAAAGAACTTGAATAATTTTAATAGTAAATTGTCATCACTATGCTTTAGTATCTAGATAGGTTACAGCAAATTGTTATCACTGTATTTGGAGAGGTTCACAGTTGTATGCTAAAGATATTGGACTTACTGCCCAATTGATGGGTTTAATGTTGAGCCAAGGATGATATTCTTTCCTGCCTTAGGGTGATTGGAAATAATAAAAAATAGGGTTTTTACATAAATTCCCTTGCAATCTTTCGCAATTGCACCTATATTTTCCGTATTTAAGTAGGTACCCTTAAAAATATCAAGTAATTTGCATGTTGTGTACCCCTCCTTCTGCTAACTTTAAATGATTTGGATTAAAACATGTATATTTTTTTCAAAGAAAACATTGCAAATTTTTTATTTGCTTTTTTAATTCTTCCCTCTTTTCCCTTTCCCTCGTCCTCCTTCAACTCACCTCCCTCCTCTTCCCTCTTCAACCTCCCTCCTCCATCCACGACCAATAGCGGCAATAACAAAAGAAGGCCCCCCATCTCACTAGATTGACCCCGACGAAGCCTTTGTCTTGGTCTCCTCTTCCTCCTTGGATCTCACCACCACAACCTCCTTTTCCATCACCATCAGTGACCTTGTCTCCTCCTTTGAAGCAAAATCCAAGGCCATTGGTGAGGTGAGCCCCTCTCTTTATCCTTCTGAGGAGATCCATGATGGGGGAGGTGATGGATGCCCAGAGGGTGAGTGAGAGGCAAGTTGTGATTTGGGTACCACGAGTTGGGGCATAAAGGATTGTTGTTGTTTTGGTTCTTGATCTAAGATTGGATCTTGGGGGAGGATTTCGATGGTGGTGCTAGTGCTTCAAATCTTCATGGCGATGATGGCGTTGCTACAAGATTAGCAGAAAAGCTTGAATGGGAGGTCAATGTTGCTGCTCCGTTTGAGAAATTAAGAGGGAAGATTTAGGCTTGGGCTGCTTTGACATCTCCTTCTCCATCTGTGGATGGTTGCAGCTCCAAAAAGGGCGCAACGCCTTGCCTCGAGTGCACCAATGCATCTCGCTACATTGATTACAGCCTTGAAGGCTACTTGGCTTGAATCAGCAACAATGCTACAACAATTAACATTGCCATCAACCATGTCAAGACCATGGCAATGAGTCTGATAGTGCATAGAGGAAGAGGGGATGCGATGACCTTGTGCTCCTTCACAACAATGAATGACAACGACTCCTCAGTTACAATGGAGGAGTTATCAATGTGGTTGAATGGGAGGTGTATGTGGCAGATTGGTGCTTGGTCGAAGAGTAAGAGGTTGAAGAGGAAGGAAGTGGGTTAGGGAGAGGAGGAAGAAGCGGAAAAAAAAGAGAAGAATTAAAAAACCATATAAAAAATTGCAAGGGTCTCTTTATAAAAAAGTATACTTACCTTAATCCAAATTCATTAAAGTTAATGGATTGGTTGATGAAAGGGTACGACATGTAAACTACCCAATGTTTTTAAGCATACCTAAGGTTTTAAAAAAACGCGAGGCGGTCTGAGGCGGTTTGCCTTCATTGAGGAGAGGCGTAAGCCTTGAGGCGGTCGAGGCGTAAGCCTCAGGATTTACATAAAAAGCATAGAAAATTGATATGGTATATACTTGTTAAGTATATATACATACATATACATATTTCTATGTATACTATACATACATATATGAGTATATATTATATACATACTTCTATCTATACATACATATATAACATATATATTATATACATACTTCTATATATACATACATATATAACACTATATATTAAGTACATACTTCTATATGTACTATTATATATAACAGAATCTATTATATACATATTTCTATATATAGATACATATATAACACTATATATTATATACATACTTCTATATATACTATTATATATATCAGTAGATTTAGTACATAAATAACGCTTGGTCGAGCTCAAGACTTTGGTGAAGCTCGAGCTCAAGACTCTACACTACTTTTGAAGCTGAGACTCAAGATCGACTTCGCTGAAGCTCGAGCTGCTCCGCCGAAGGTTGACCTAGGGTTTCAGGCGAAGCTTGGTGGTGACCGAGCTGCTCCATCAAGGAGCTCCCGCTGCTGCTGGCGATGGCACTGGAGCTCGCATTGCTACTGGCGATGGCGCTAGAGCCTGTGCTGGAGCTCGCCTTGCTGCTGGCGATGGCGCTGGAGCTCGCGCTGCTGCTGACGATGGCACTGGAGCCTGCGCTGGAGCTTCCAACCGAGGTGGCACCTCTGCAGCGCCTTAGCGCCTCATCGCCTCGGCAGTGCCTCGAAGAGTTGAGGCACACGTCTCACAGAACAGACCTGAGGCTACAGCCTCGAGGCGAAATCAGGCTGCCTCGCCTCGAGGCGTACGCCTCACGTGCCTCGAGGCACGATTTTTAAAACAATGAGCATACCTATGTAAATATGGAAAAGAGAGGGATGTAGGTGTAATTTTTAAAGATTACAATGGCATTTATGTAAAAGCCCTTAAAAAAAATATGTACATTAGTGGTGGAATTGGTATGCTTAGGAGTAGCCTTGTATGAACAAGGTATGGGTAGAGAAGAAATCGAATAATTGTAATTGATGGTTGTGTCTTCTATACATTGAAAACCATCGGAGACAAAGGAAATGCGAGTCCATGAGGAAAATAATGAAACATGAAATGCACAACAAGCAAAGAGGTGTAAACTCTAAGAAACTTCCTCAAATTATAGCATAGATTTCTTGCACATCCAACTTGGATATAATATCCATGAAGCCATTCTTAGGAAGAACCTTGGTAAAAAATCACCCGTTGGGAAGTGTTGATTGGTTGACATATTGGGGATATCTCGAATGAAATGGCTATGTCTATGTGCTAGGTATGCTCATGGTTGCTACATGCTGGAATTTTCTTTGATTTTCATGGCAGTCACTTGAGGTGAACTAATACTCAATTCAATGAAGTCAAGCTAGGAAACATTTCGTTATGTGGGCTGGTGGATAATCATGGAAGGTGTATATGAATGATCAATTGCTGGAATATTGGTGATGTGGATAGCAACTTTATTATCAGAGGCATGGGTATAAGAAATTGTATCAGTAAAACCATGCCTTTCAAAAGAGACCTAATTCATAGCAACTCAAAGGAAATGTGAGTCTCACTCTGCACCTGATCTAAATGTGGAACTTTTATTCTCAATGAACATGTGTATAATAGCCACTTGTAGAAGGTTGACCTAAGAGTTGAATTGAAACATCTTTGAATCCAATGACTTTAAGATGTTTATGATTCTTAAAGAACATGCCATTATCAAGGGAAACATCAGCTATGGGATTATATGATATGTTATGTGAATGAACTTGTTATGACTTATCTATGAATTGACTCACTCTATCAACCAGACAGGATATATCTTGTTGAGTAAATGTAGTAATTTGCCCTCGGGATTCATATCATCTTTTTCTGAATTGGATGGACTATCAGGATTTAATTCTGGATTTGTCAGACTAGACATGGGTTTGCAATGAGAATGCTAAGCTCAGATAGCAAATGAAGAACGTACTTTTCTTTGTGGGAACTCAATCTTTTCATAAGTGCAAGACTTTAATGCCTTGAAAATCCTTCACATAGCACTGATCTTTCATGACAAATTGAGAATGTAGAATTTCTTGATTTCTTGAATACCAAGCTGGTCACTTCCAATTAAAAGAAGACCAGCTAGGTGCAAGGACTTTGCTAACGTCAGTGTGTTGCATTCTTCGTCTTTTAGATCTTTGTGTGCTTTCCCTTGATAACAAAATTAGGAGGCTTTTGAATGCTATAGAGAAGGTGACTTGATATTGCCTATCAACATGGCATCAAAAATTCACAGCAAGGGAAATAAGAGTTCTAACAGGGTTATGACATACAAGTGGGGAGAATTATCTCTAAACAGTCTACATCATATGTTCGACTGTAGCCTTTAGTAATGAGCTTGGTTTTCGTAGCAATCGGTAGAGCCACCAGGTAAATACTTAACAATAAAGACCCATATGCAACTAAGTATTTCCACATCGACATGCACATCAGTTAGTTTCCAAGTGCCTTTACATTGCAAAGTTATTATTTCTTCGTTTGCTATATGCCTTTCTGGAACATGTAGCCTTATCATGGTTCCAATGGATGGGAGCCCTATTAAGTGAAGGAGCAAACTGTTGAAACACACTGTCAAGATTGGACAAAGATAGATAGTTCGAAATAGACTATCAAGCATGGAACCTTTTTGTTTTTCACAATTTTATGCGAAGCTAAGACTTGTTAATTTTAAGTAGATGGTGGATCTCTGTCAAACGATTTGATATTTAGGGGTTGAACTTCTTCAATAGTGGTGAGTGGTTCCATTGACTCGAAGTGTTGCCATTGGCTTGTGCCTTTATTGATAAATGTTGAACAAATCTCAGCTAAGCTTTGGAGATGAACATAATTTAGAGGATATGTAGGTGTGGGTAGAGTTCTCTCGTCAAAAAGAGTAGGTTTCGAGGGATTAATCTCATTGGATTAATATGGGACATCCTCAAAAAAAGTTGCTTCAGCAGTCACATAATATCTTCAGATTCTAGGGGAAGAGGATTAGACTCTATTGGCATGCTACTAGTGAGAGTTTTGAGTGGCAACCAAGTTGTTATCTTCCTCCCATAAGGCATGAATGCCGATCTTCTGTATCGGGCTTATTTTTGTTAAGTTATTTTATCTTGTGTTGAGAATTTGTGAACTAGTTAAAAGGAGTTGATCATACCAAGAAATATGCACCATCTAGTTGCACATTTATATATTGGATATTATGGAGATTTGTAGTGGGAGGGGGAAGGCATCCCCTCAGGACCTGGCTTTGAGTTGATGGCCATAGATCAAAGCAAGGAAGAAGATTAGGAAATCAATATCTCATAGATACATCTCTCCATTTCCTAAAGAGATTAATTACACCAATTGGAATGAAGAGGGGAAGACATCGGGAAAGAAGGCTACATGATGTCACCAAGTGATCCATGTGAAGGTCGTGTAAAATGCAGAAAACTTAGGTATGCTACTTGCTGGTTGTGCTTAGATAAGAGCTAGCACAATGTAGTTCATGTGTTTGCATGGGCTGTGCCTTCAGGTGCTGCATGAGGCAGTTACTGCAGACAGATGGTTGCGCACAAGCCAGTGCAGTTGATGCAGCAAGGTGCTGTTGTGCAGCACAGTTGCTGCAGGGATGTGTATGAGCTTTGTTCTTCACAACGGCTGGTGCATCTAGCATTGCTGCAGATACTTGGCCTTTAGCATTTCCTGCTGATGGTTGAAAAACTTTCTTATCTTGCTTATTGTGGACCTTAAGTTTTGGTCCTTAGGAGGGGGCGATGTTGAGACACCGAGAGCGAGGGCGAGAGGGAGGCAGGGACGGTTGGGTGGTGGTGGAGAGGAGGCGGAGCGAGAAGCTGCACACGGCTGGAGTGGAGGGAGGCAGAATGTTGGGAGCGAGGGTTGAGTGCTTCAAGTGCCTTGGTCGCGGGCATTTTGCCAGGGAGTGCTTGGACCCTTGGTGATGCTGGAGGTGCGGCAGCCTCGGGCACCGCAGCATGCGATGCCACCGTGATGGGGTTGGGGGTGCCTTGCCTCCACCACCGGCGGCGAAGGTGCCGATGGTTGAGGTTGAGGCACCGTGGTTGGGTGAGGCAGTCAGGCTGAGGGCTGCGATTGAAGGTGGGTTGGTGGGGGAGGTCCTGGAGGGTTGGGTTCGGTGCAGTGAGGTCTTCGGAGCCCTCGAGGTGAGGGGGTTGGAGGATGTGGAAGAGGGGAAGTTCTTCGTGCTCGGTCTCCCGTTGTCTGTGCGGATGAGGTTGTGCAGGGAGGAGGTCTGGTTGAGGAGGGGCAGGCTGCGGTGGCGGAGGCCATGTATGCATGATGAGGTCACTCTGATGCGCCCCTCGGAGCGGCCATTGCTTAAGGTGCTGCTCATCGGGGTGCCTTGGTAGTTGAGAACGGTTGACGTGGTGGAGGCTTTGGTTGGGCCGTTTGCACGATTCAGATGGTGTTGGAACACTGGCCTCGCCGCTCGGCCACTTCTTGCGGAGGTTGAGCTCAAGATTGGTTGCCCTTTAATGGAGAGGGTGACCCTGAGGGCTGGCGGAGCCTTCTGGTTGGTTGCTTGCTGGTCGCAGCCAGTTTGGGGGGGGGGGGGGGGGGTGGTTGGGGATTCCTCGAGCGGAGTGGCGACACAGAGCACGAGGATGATGTGAAAACCTAGGTAGGCGGAGCCTTGGGTCGGCGCAGGGTCCAAGGCTCTGTCCTTGGGGGGGCCATCGAGATCCGCAGGGCAGTGTGCTAGATCTCGGGCGCAAGAGGAGCCTGGGGAAGTGGAGGGGTCAGGCGAGGGTGGAGTCGCCCACCAGGAGACCTTCTTGTAAGGTTGGAGGTAGTCGGGTCGGGTGCGGGTGGCATGACTCGATTAACTGGGCACGCCTCTCGGATGGAGGATCCAAGTTGCGGATGCGGACACCCGTTTGGGCAAGAACTTGATCGTGGATGTGGATTCGGTGCTGGAGTAGTAAGGCAACCGCCTTTGGGGGATCCGCCTCGGGGAGCCCCCTTGACCCTTGGCGACGACTCTCCCCATCCCTCCGAGCGAAGGGGAGTGCATCAGGAGCTGTCGGGTGCGGTCCCTGGAGATGATGGGTTGGAAGACCTCCCCGCTCCACCTTGCTTGGACTGGGGAGATGGAGCTTCGGAGGAGATGGCCATGGTGGGTGGAGCAGAGGCTCAGGCGGAGGCCATGGCGCAGCCGAGGCAAGACAAGGGAGGTGCGAAGGAGTCTGTGGTAGCGTAGGACGGGGAGAACGAGGATGGGGCTTCGGTGATGGAGTCGAAAGCATCGGCGACGATGTGCAAAGGCACTGAACTGGGTGCAACGCTAGAGGTGGGGGCCGTGGAAGGGTCTGGAGTAGAGGCGGCGGCTACGCCTGACCGACCTGGGACCCAGATTTGGGTTAGCACAGTCGCGTGGCAGCCATGTGTCATGGGCAAGGGATGGGGAGGCGGTCTCTGGTATAACCGACGGTGCTCTTTCAGGAAGACCAGAGGGAGCGATCGGGTGGTGGTTGACGGCTGGGGAGGACCGCTGCCAGCAGCACGGTTGGTTGTTGCGACGCTGGACGCGTTGGACGAGGAGGTTCGCCGGACGACGGAGGCTGCGGGCTTCCGCTTGACCGCGAGGGAGGTCCTTTTGGTTGCTCTATGAATGGTGTGCTATCTTGGAATGTTAGGGGTCTTAATGACCCCTCCAGGAGGTCGAGGTTGGGGAGTTATATCAGGCAGTGGCGAGCAGACGTGGTTCTGCTTAAGGATTAAGCTGCGCTCTTGTGATGGGAGGTTGTGGGAGGAGATTGGGGTCTCTTGGATGGAGGGTTTTCTGAGTCTGGATGCAGTTTGTCGTGCAGGGGGACAGCTGCTTGGATGGCGTAAGGTTGTTTTCACTTTGGAGGACAGTTTCGTAGGGAGGCACATTATCTTGGTCATTTTAGCCAGGATCGCAGACGGGGCCAAGGCGGTCATCACGGGTGTTTATGGCCCATCCGATGCATAGGAGAGGGAGATGATGTGGGAGGAGCTCGGGACGATGGCAGCGGGGAACCAGGGGAGGCCATGGCTGGTTGGTGGTAACTTTAATGTCACGTTGCAGGTTGATGATAGATCGGGAGGGCGTGGCAGGTAGGACCCTGGTTTAGAGAGCTTTGTGGAGTTTGTAACGTTACATGGCCTCTTTGACATGGTCCCTGCCTCTTGTTCGTACACCTGGAGGAATGCTAGTGGTCAGAAGTCCAGGATTGACAAATTCTTATCCAGTGTTAAGCTCGTAGAGGCGTACCCGTTGGCGGGTGTGATCCCAATGGAGAAGCCCTTCTCTGACCACATGTCGATTATGTGGAAAGCAAATGAGTCATGCTTTGGCACCTACTTCAAGTTCGATAGGTCCTGGTTGTTGGAGGATAGATTCAGAGGCTTGGTGGAGAAGTGGAGCACGATGGAGGTAGAGGGATCAACCACGGTTCGTCTGGCGAAGAAGTTTGCTGGCTTTAGGGACATTTTGAGGGTGTACAGGAGAGACTAAGGAGTCCAGGCGCTCTAGGAAGATGGAGGCTTTAGCGGAGATCACCAGGATCGACAGGCGTGAGGATCTCGAGTCTGCTTTTGAGGGCGACAGACTCTGCAAGGTCGAGCTGACTTAGGTGGTGCAGGAGGAAGACAGGAAAGCGGAGGTAGAATGGAAGACGCGATCTAGACAAAAATGGTTGGGTGAGGGTGACTCCAACATCAGATTCTTTCACCAGGTGACCTCGGTGAGGAGGAGGAACTGGATTGAGAGCTTGTAGGTGGGAGAGGAGTCCTTCTCTGGCAGGGAGGAGGTTGGTCAAGTTGCAGTGGTCTATTTTAGGGAATTCACAGGGAGGTGGAGGAGAGGGGGTTGGAGGTGGCGGGGCGTGGATGTGCTGAGCGTTACGGCGGACCAGGCTTTGGGCCTCATCTCTAATTTCACGGAGGATGAGGTGAGGAATGCGGTATAGGGCCTGAATGGGGAGGGATGCCTTAGACCAGATGGCTTCCTCGTTGCCTTTTTTAAGGAGTTTTGGGCTTTGACTAAGCAAGAGGTGATGTAGATGATGGAGGAATTTGCAGAAGGTAATAGAGGGTTTGACAGGTTGAACAGATCCTATCTCTTTCTACTGCCCAATAAGGTGCAGAGGCAATTGAGGACTACCGTCCCACTGTCCTCTCAAACGCTGTTTACCTTATTGTTGCTAAGGTCCTGACCAACAGACTTCGCACCATCTTGGGGGATCTCATCTTACCGGTGCAGACAGCCTTCATCCCGAAAGGGGAATCTTACCCGGCTTCGTGGTTGCCTTGGAGGCCCTCGCGGCGTGGAAGAGGGAGGGGAGGAAGGCCTTCCTTTGGAAGGTTGATTTCAGTAAGGCTTGTGACTCAGTGCAGTGGGACTTCCTTTGGAGGTCTCTCGTGAGAAGAGGCTTCCCCCGGGTCTGGATTGACTAGATGAAGCGGTGCGTGACTACGACTTCCTTCTCCGTGTTGGTTAATAGGAACCCTGCAGGTGGGTGGGTGTAGCCTAGGAGGGGTTTAGGCAGGGATGCCTGCTCGCCTCGATGCTTTTTGTGTTGGCGGCGGATGCTCTGGCGAGAGCGACCCACAGGTCTTGTGCGAGGGAATTGATCAGTGGCTTTGGGGGTGGTTTCGAAAGGGAGGTCCCTTTGTTGCAGTATGCGGATGATACTTTAATTCTGGTGGATGGGTCAGTTTTGGCGGTGAGGAGGTTGAGGATACTGTTGGAGCTCTTTTGAGAGGCCTTGGGACTGGAGATCAACTATCTGAAATCCAGCTTCATCCCGTTGAACATGACGGTTGAGGAAGTAGTGGAAGTGGCGAGCGCCCTTCGGACTGGGGTGGGTACGCTACCTTTGGTGTACCTGGGGCTACCGCTTTCTGACCGACATCTCAGGGTGTAGGATTGGATCCCGCTTTTGGCAAAGATGGTGAGGAGGTTGGCGAGCTGGTCCTCCAAGCTTTTGTTGAGGGGAGGGAGGTTAACCTTGGTGAAGGCGGTGCTGTCCTTCATTTCGATTTTTTTCCTTTCCGTGTTCAGGGCATCGCGTCAGGTGGAGAAGAAGCTCTCAGGGTTGATGAGAGACTTCTTTTGGCCCAACGTGGGAATCGCCGGAAAGGGGGCGAGGTTGGTGGCTTGGAAGGAGGTGTGCCGGCTGCTGCAGGTGGGTGGGTTGGGTGTTAGAGATGTGGGGAGGGTCAACTTGAGTCTCCTTACGAAATGGATCGCCAGGTTGGTAGGGCAGGAGTTGGGTCACTTTGGTGATGTCATGCGGCACTGCTATGGCTCTTTTCTCTCTTGGGAATCGTTGGAGGTCCCTCCTCTAGGGGCCTCTTACTTCCTTAGAGGTTTGGCGATGCTGATAACGAGAGTGTGATCCTTCTTCTCGTCGGAGCTCCGTGTCTGGATACTTTCAGGTTTTGGCTTGACGACTGGCAGGGGTGGGGGAGCAGCCTCAGTGACAGGTTTCCTCGCCTCTTTGGGAGGGCTAGGGCTTCGACGTCCATGGTTGGTGATTGCTGGGATGGGGCATGGTGCCCAACCTTTTGGGGAGGTCTCTTCGACCAGAGAGCTGCAGTGTTCCAGCAGCTGCTTCAGGAGTTAGAGGGCTAGGCACTTGAGGACGGGAGAGATGCTTTTTCTTGGTTTGACGGGGTGTTTGCCGTGACGAAGGTGTTTGGAGAGTTGGGTGGCACTACATATTCCATGGATACAGACCTTTCCAAAGACTGCAGGTTGCTTTGGCAAGCGAAATGTCCGCTGAAAATTAAGGTATTCTCTTGGTTCCTGCGGAGAGGAAGGATTGTGACAAAGGTGTGGAGGGAGAGATGGTCGCAGATGGACGATGTGAAGTGCTGCTTTTGCGAAGAGGCAGATGAGGATTTACAACATCTTTTCTTCCAGTGCCCTTTTGTTTCATGTATTTGGCAGAGCTTGGACTTAAGCCTGGATAGACCACCTGGACGTTTCCAGCTTTTGGTTGTCATTCCGGAGAGGCAGCACTACGTCTGGAGTAACTACCTTTCGGTCCAGAAAAGATAGAGCCAGGGTGTTGACTTTACTGTGGGGTGTGTGGTTGGGGGCAAGGTTCAAAATGTCGATTTCGACGTCGTGCCGACGAAATTGTAGGTGTGCATTTCGTGGGCATGCCGAAGGCATGCCGTGGAAATGCTCGTTTTTCGATGGTAGATTTCGATGACCCGAAAAAATGACATTTCGGAGGCATGTCGAAGGCACATTGAGGGCATGTCAATGCATGCCGATAAAAATAACAGAAATGATTAAAATTTGGAATACAAGTGAATCAACATATTAGGAACATATTTACAGTTGTATGTAACAAAAAACGATCGTTTATGAACATATTTAAAGCTGTATGATAAAAAAAAAGGACAAAAAATCGTGTGTGTGTTTCCCCTCCTGCCCAGCTTTTCGAGTTTCCCTCCTCCGCGTGCTCTAAAGCCTTCCCTTTAGTTGTATAATAAAAAATAATTGTTTATGAACATATTTAAAGCTGTATGACAAAAAAATGGCCAAAAAATCGTGTGTGTGTGTGTCCCCTCCCACCCAGCTTTTTGAGTTTCCCTCCCGTTCCTGCGCTAAACCTTTCCCAGCTCCCTCCGGTGGCAATTTCCAATTTCCATTCAACTTTCCCTCTCGCTCAGCTGCAATTTCCAAACAACCCATCTTCCCCGGCATATCGTCGGTTTCGTCGGCATACATTAGCAACTGTCGGCATGTCAGCAAAATTCTCGGCATGCCGACGGTTTACCTGTAAACCAACATCATATCTGTGTCAGCATGACCCTGCTCTGTAAACAGTTTTGCCGACGGCATGTCGGCGTCATGCTGTCGGCATTTAAATTACTGGTTGGGGAGGAATGGGGTGGTGTTTAGGGGGGAGAGGCCTTATGTGGAGAATATTATCTCGTCCATCTCCTCCCAGGTGGTGTTCTGGGAGTTCGCTTTGTAATTGGTGATTGTTTGATGTTTTGATGGAATGAATTTGGGTGGTAATCGGTCGGATAACTACACTTTTACTTTCAAAAAGAAAAAAATCTTGCTGATGGCTTTAGCTTGCAGAAGTGCTTGCCCGTCATTGGCATATCAAATGCATGTGAATGTAATTAACTCTTACCGTTTCCAAATTGGGCTAGGGAGCCCATTTATGTAGCATGGCACTGATTATAATTGTGCTTTGGAGAACAAATTGGTATTTTGCAGATTTACAGGACAAGGGTCTGAAATAAAAATAAGCTTTCATGAAAAGGTACTTTCTTTCTACCACAGAAAACAAGTATAGCTGGTGCAAGTCTGCATTTTTTGAAGTGTCTTTGAAATCTTGGACTGTCAAGAATTTTGGTGAAGTCGGAGAAAATGATAAGTCTTATTCATCAAAAGGGACCCAACACCTCTATATATAGAGTACAGGTTTGGGAAAGATACAATGCATGTACAATATAAAAAGTAAAATAACATAACATGATAAAACCAGAAAGCATAAGTAGAGCATCTTAACACTTTCCCTCAATTTGGAGCATACATATTTATCATGTTCAGCTTGAAACAACAATAGTTAAATACTGATCGAGCTAGAGGCTTCGTGAATACATATGCAGTTTGATCTTCAGATGCAACACAAGTAGTGCGTAACAAATCACATTGTATGAGATCTTTGGTGTAGTGGCAGTCCACCTCAATGTGTTTGGTGTACTCATGGAACATCGGGTTGTTAGCTATGTATGTAGCCGCCTGATTGTCGTATCTCATCTCTATAGGCTCCTTAATTTGGACATGCAAATCATGCAGTAAAGATCGTATCCAAACCGTCTTTGCAGCAGTTTGACTATCGTCCTATACATTGACTCTACACTGGAGTAGGAAATTGCCCCCTACTTCTTGCTCCTCTACGTAACCATATTACCTGCCATAAAGGTTCAGAAACTAGTGGTGGATTTTCTGTCCACCACACATCTAGTATAAATAGCATTGGAATATCCTAGCACAGTCGAAGGAGGGAAGGAAGGCGATGGAGAGAGGGCGGGAGTGAAGAGGGGGTACTAGGGAGAGGGGGAGGGCAAGGGCTCCGTTCGTTGGTGGAGGATCTAGGATGGTTGTCAGTAGCGAGTCGGAGGAGGGTTTCTCGAGCGGCGGATGCACCTCGGAGGTCTGCTTGTGGGGGAAGTGGCGCGGAGAGAAGGGGGAGGTGCTTCAAGTGTCTTGGTCGAGATCACTGATGCAGGATTGTCGCGAGCCATGACGTTGCTGGAAATGCGGGGGCCTCGGGCACAGGAGCGGACGATGCCGCGGTGGCTGCTTTAGTGGTGATCGGGTAGTTCCACCACCACCGCCGAAGGGTGCACCGCAAGTGGAGGTGGAGGCGCCATGGTTGGAAGGAATATGGGGCTTGCGGAGGGAGGTGGAGAATGGTTTGGTGGTTGAGGTTCTGGAGGGGGGTGACGAGGGCGATGGTGGAGGTATTGGGTGGAGATCTGTCAAAGAAGGGGATTACGGTACTATTGCTGGATGGTCGAAGTCTTCTTGTTCTCGGTCTCCCCGCTTTGCAGAGGGAAGAGCTCCTTCTCTTGTAGTCTTTCGCTAAGGGCAGAAGATGGAGATGGCGTCGTCCATCCCCGCACGATGGGGCTTCCTCGGAGAGACCATTGGAGCGGCACTCAGTCGGGGTGGCCATCGCGGGGATCCCATGGTGGTTGAGGTCGGTGGAGGTTGTGGAGGCAGTGGTGTCCCCGTTTGCACGCCTCAGGAGTTGCGACGTCGTTGGCTTGTTTGAAGGGTTGGTGATGGCGAGGTTAGAGATGAAGGTTGGTGCGATGATGTTGGACAGAGTGGTGTTGTGGCTTGGAGGCTCATCGTGGGTGGTGTCCCTGTTGCCTACTGGAGCAGGCCATGGTGCATTGGCGGTGGTTGGAGCAGCCGTTTCGACGCGGTTGAAGGCGAGGTGACGACTGACGAAGGCGTGGGGGAGATGATTGGATGCTGACGTGGCCTGAATCCACGGGAGATTTGCGCGGATCTCGCGTGACGAGCCGCAATCGTCGCTCGAGAATGGAGCGCTCCCGAGGATCTCGGGAGAGGAAGACGAAGGTGGCGTATTTACGGGGACAGTCTATCCCGAGGTACGTGCAAAGGCTGCCTTCGGTGGAGTGGTGGCAGATCCGGATTCGAGTGGGAGACCCGAAGCTTCGGTTTAGTTAGACTCGGGCGTGTGAAGTCCTCAGGTCGAACACCCTCGTTCTCGCAGGGCTTCACCTAAGAAGAAGACCTCCGCCTCTTCGTTCTCGCCTTTGAGGATGGTAGAGGGAGGGCCAGAGTGTGGAGGCGGAGTGGGAGGAGATTGACCCTCGACTTGCCTCGATGCGGGTGACGTGCGATCGCCCTTAGCATTTCCCTTGCTGGGAGAGGAGGGGAGAGAGGCGACGACGATTGCAGACATGGTTGTGACGATTTCAGGAGGCATCTCCAGTTGCCCTTTGACCGGCGAGGCTGAGAGGAGGCCCACGCTTGATGAGAACTTGATCACCAAGAAGCAACTTGAGGCTTTCTCGTTGGTGCAGCGGTCAGATGGAGGTGGCATGGTAGAGGTCCCTTTGATCGGGTGGAGGCCACGCTTGGTGCACGATGGTCAAGGTGGCTCCCTCCAGTATAGGAGGAAGTGGAGTTTTCGTCGAAGACAGAGGTCGAGGGTGGTGGTGGATGGTTGTGGAAGGACGCCATAGGACTCATAACAGACAACGACGTTGGATTATGAGGATGAGGAGGTGCGTAAGACGGCAGAGGCAGGTGGCTTCCGGTAGGCAATGAAGGTGACGCCCAATGTTTGTAAATGAATGGTGTGCTTACATGGAACGTGTGGGGTCTCAATGACCCTTCGAGGAGAGTAGCTTTGGGGCAGTATATTAGGAGATGGAGAACGGATGTCGTGCTATTCCAGGAAACAAAGCTGTCCGGTTGCGACACTAGGGTATGCAAGGAGGTGGGGGGTTCTTGGATGGAAGGTTTTCGGTCCTTTGATGCGTTTGGCCGCTCAGGTGGATAGATCCTTGGATGGCGGGAAGATGTTTTTTCCTTGGAAGACTGCTTTTGTGGAGAACATGTAATCTTTGCGAGGTTGGCTATGAAGGTGGGAGGGGCCAGCGTGACTGTCACAGGGGTGTATGGGCCAGTAGATACATAGGCGAGGGGAGTCATGTGGGAGGAGCTCACTTCTGTGGCTGCGGCATGCCATGGAAGCCCTTGGTTGATTGGTGATGATTTCTACATTACCCTGCAGATAGAGGACATGCCTGGAGGTCAGGGGAGACAGGATCCCAGGTCGGATAATTTTGTGGACTTTGCTTCTACTCATGGTCTCGTGGATTGGGCTCCGACATCCTGTGCATACACATGGAGAAATAGCGGTGGTCTGATGTCTATGATTGACAGATTCCTTTCCAACGTGGAGTTTGCAGAGGCTTTCCCTGTGGCGGATGTGTCTGCTCTGGAGAGACCTTTCTCGGACCATACACCTCTCATTTGGAGGCCAAATATGGGGGTACAGTTTGGCACTTATTTCAAATTTGACAGATCCTGGTTGATGGAGGAGGGATTCAGGAGTATGGTGGAGGAGAAATGGAAATTGATAGAGGTGGAGGGTTCGGTAGCATGTCGCCTGGTGAAAAAACTGAGTGCGCTGCGAGACGACTTGAGGGTGTATAGGAGAGAAATCAAGGCGTCCAGGAGGGGTAGGAAAGAGGAAGCTCTAGCAGAGATTACCAGGATTGATAGACAGGAGGAGCAGGTCCCTATCTCGATGGAGGATAAGGGGGCTCGGGGGAGGATGGCACATATAGTAAAGGAGGAGGTGGAGTGGAAGACGAAGTCATGACAGAGATGGTTGAAAGAAGACGACTCCAACACCTGGTTCTTCTACCAAATGGCTTCAGCTAGGAGGAAGAGGAATTGGATAGAGAAGATACATGGGGATTCTTTCGTTGGCAGGGAGGAGATGGGTTGAGCAGTAGCCGATTTCTTCAGAGACTTCGCAGGGAGGCGTGTCAGGGGGTGCTGGAGGTGGAGAGGGGAGAATGTACATTGTATAACGGAGGCTCAGGCGGAGGGTCTCACTGTTGGTTTCCCTGAGAATGAGGTGAGACAGGCGGTTTGGAGCCTGAACACGGAAGGGTGTCCTGGCCCAGATGGTTTTTCACTCTTTTTTTTTAGGGAGTTTTGGACCTTGGTGGGGGTAGAGCTGATGCAAATGATAGAGGAGTTTGCGGCTGGAAACAGGGGTTTTGATAAATTAAATAGATATTATTTGTTCTTGTTACCCAAGAAAGAAGGGGCGGAGGCGATTCATGATTTAAGATCGATTGCGCTGTCGAATGCTATATACCTTATTGTTGCTAAGCTCTCGGCCAATAGGCTCAAGGATCTTCTTGGTAACTTGATATCCCCGGTGCAGAGAGCGTTCATTCCAGGGAGAGGAATTTTGGATGATTTTGTTGTTGCTTTGGAGGCTCTGGTAGCTTGGAAGAGGGAAAAGAGACAGGCTTTTCTGTGGAAGGTGGACTTCAGCAAGGCATATGATTCGATACAAAGGGATTTTCTATAGACTTGTTGAGGGGTTTTCCTGCAGTTTGGATTGATTGGATAAAGAGATGTGTGACGACATCCTTTTCGATATTGATCAATGGGAACCCGGCAGGAGTGGGGGTCAGACAGGGTTGCCTCCTAGCGCCTATGTTATTTGTCCTTGGAGCAGATGCTTTGGCATTGGCAACACATAGGCCCTGTGATAGGGGTCTAATAAGAGGTTTTTTGGTTGGTGAAGACAGGGAGACAACGGTCCTGCAGTATGCTGATAATACACTATGTCTGGTTGAGGGTACGGTGCTGGAGGCTAGAAGGATGAGAATTCTTCTGGAGCTTTTTGGTGAGGCGTCCGGACTACAGATAAACTATCGAAAGTCAAGTTTTGTCCTGTTTAACTTGTCGACCACAGATACAAAGAAGGTGGGCGATGCCTTGGGGATAGATTTGGGTTCCTTGCAGTTGGTGTATTTGGGTCTTCCTTTATCAGATTGGAGGCTGAGGGTACATGATTGGCTTCCTTTATTGGAGAGGATGGAGGGGAGGTTGGTGGGGTGGTCTTCCGGGCTCCTTCTAGAGGTGGAAGATTGACTTTGGTGAAAGCGGTTCTGGCATCCATGCTGTCGTACTTCCTCTCGGTATCCAGACTACCACGCCAGATTGATAGGAAGATCTCGGGACTGATGAGGGATGCTATGGACCCTTTCTGTCGTGGGGGCCGATGGTCTCCCCTGCCTTAGGAGCTTCTCACTTTCTTATCGATGTCTAAGCTGACATGTCCTTTTTGTGGCCGAGTCGACGAGGATGGAGAGCGAGATGGAACCACACGGATGACTTGACGTGTCCTTTTTGTGGCGGAGTCGACGAAGACATCCAACCCTCTTCTTTCAATGCCCTTTTGTGGTACAGGTTTGGCAAAGATTAGGGATTGATTGGATCGCTTATTGGGATGAGGCTGTCTTTTGGTCCTCATTCCGCAGAGGTAATGTATGTGGCGAAGGGATCACCTTTAGATCCAAGAAGGATAGGTCCAAAATTTTGACGGTCTTGTGGGGTGTTTGGCTGGGGAGGAATTGAGTGCTTTTTAGGGGAGAGAGGCCCTATGTTGAGAATTTTGTTTCCTCGATTTCCTCCCTGGTGATGTTCTGGAGATCTATTATGTAATATGATGTAATCCACTTTTTTAGAATGAGATGAATTTGGGTGGTTATCATTTGGATAATCGTCCTTTTGCTTTTCAAAAAAAAAAATCCTACCACAGTCATGGGGGAACCTCTCTGGGAAAGAATACCATGACCTGATGCTTTCTTCAAGTATCTTAGCACTTGCATAGCTGCCTGCCAATGCAGCTTCGTCGGTCTCTCCATAAACTAAGTTTACCTACTGCCAAGGCAATATCCGATCTAGTAATGGTCAGGTACAACAGCTTGCTTACAAGCTGTCTGTATACTCTACTATCAGTTGCCTCTGCCTCGTCATCATGTAGATGTGCCTTGAACCTCATGGGAATATTGGCCGGATTAGACCCTAGCATGTTTGTCTCCTGAAGAACATCCATCGCATACTTACATTGAGAAAGAACAATCCCATCTCTGCTCTTAGTGACCTCGATCCCCAGAAAGTGTCTAAGTCAGCCCAGATCCTTCATAACAAACTGCTGTGCAAGAGACTTCCTGACCTGTCTTATCCCAACCTCATTACTGCAAGTGATAATCAGGTCATCTACATAAACTAGGTGTGCTACAACGTCGTTTTCCATTTTCTTGACAAGCAGTGAATGATTTGAAGAGGATCTCTGCATCCCCATCTTCTACAATACATCTGAGAGCTTTTGAAAGTAGGCTCTCGGGCTCTACTTCAGAACATAGATGGCCTTCTTGAGTCTGCATACACACTCCCCCTAAATCGCAAAACCTGGGGGCTACTGCATGTAAACCTCATTCTGAAGATTGCCATAGAGAAAAGTATTCTTCACATTAAGCTGGTGTAATCGTCAATCTCTGTAGGCTGCAATAGAGATAAGTATCCGAATAGTGGTAAGGTGCGCAATGGGAGAGAAAGTATCAAAGAAGTTCTCTCCATAGGTCTAGGTGAACCCCTTTGCCACTAATCTGGCTTTATACCTTGAAATAGATCTATTAAGGTTTTATTTTAAGGCAAAGACCCATCTGGAGCCACCTTGTTGCACACTTGTAGTAAGCGAGGCGAGCTTTCAAGTCTGTCTACTCTGAAGAGCTGCCATCTCGTCCTTCATGGTTTGATGCCTTTTTGGATCAAGCATGACTTGCTGGTAGGTGGATAGAATGTGCGAGGCTGTAAGTCCCTAGTAGAAGCTGCCAAATTAAAAATCATGACCATCAGTAGCCAAACTGCCTGCAACATGATATTTAGACTCACACATGTAGGGTGCCTTCCTAATAGCAATAGGAAGGTCAGAATCATCTGGTACCTCTGACTGAGTCTTTGCAGAAGGAACCTCACCATTGTTGTGATCTGCACTGTAAGGGGGATCTGGTTGAACTCGACTGTGACTATTATCAGAACCCATCTCAACAGTTTGTAGAGTATCAGTTACTGGTGTGGGCGGTGGCATCTATAGTGTTGCATGAGGTCTATAATACATGAGTAGTAGACCATGCAATCTTTGGTAGTCATCCAAGGCGGTAGTAGATCTCGAAGGAGTCGGTTGAGGTGTGGAGATTGGAATCACCTCAAGTGGAGTAGGAGGAATTGGCATGGGAACTGCATTATTATGAACACTCTTTTGACCAACAACTAAAAAATATGATGTTGTCTCATGAAAAGTCACATCAGCGTTGATATAATGCATGTGGTGGATGTAATCATAACATCAGTACTCCTTCTTACTCATGGAGTACCCTAAGAAGACATACTTAACAGTGCGAGGTGCAAGCTTGTCACACCTAGTGATGGCACATTAACAAAAGCAACACACCCAGAGGTCCTAGGAGACACGTGAAAAAGCTCGCCATTTGGATGTAATAGAAGAATCAGTATCTGCTTGTGACAAATTGAACTTGGTATCCTGTTAATGAGATAGCACGCCGTCAAGACATACCCCCAGTTTCTTTGTGGAACACTGTGGTGGATAAGCAGAGTGTGGCCAACCTCTAACATGTGTCTGTGCTTCCTCTTTATAATCCCATTCTGTTGTGAAATATGAGGACAATTGATCTGGTGGATAATCTCATGAGTCCTCTAGAACTTAGTAAGTCTAGTAGTGCAGAACTCGAAGGCATTATCGGTTCGTACAATCTTCACTGTGACAGAATACCGAGTCTTGATCTCCAAGAGACGAGTCTTTATGACACATCCAACATCTCCCTTGGTCTTCGGATGGAATACCTAAGATACTTTGGTGAAATCATCGACCACAAGATAATACCGATGTCCCATCCTGTCTGGAACTCTACTCAGTCCGCAGACATCCATATGGTGTAATTCAAAAGCAATTGCTTATCTAGGAGAAGTACTGGTAGGAAAGAAAGACCGATGATGCTTACCTAATTGGCAAGCATCACATCTAATTGTCGTGGTTGGTGAAATGTGTGGAATCACCCTCCTGAGGCGACTTAGAGGCAGATGGCCTAGATGAATGTGCCACTGTGAGGTAAGGTTCGAAATGTTGATTTCGATGCCGTGCTGATGAAATTCCAAGTGTGCATTTTGTGGGCATGCCGAGGGCATGTCGTGGAAATGCCCGTTTTTCGATGGGCATGCTGTGGGCATGCCGATGCATACCAACAAAAATAACAAAAGTAATTAAAAAAATCAATAGCAACCTTGACATGGGCACCAATTTCGCCAGTATGCCGACCATGCCGACGGCATGCCGACCGTGCCGAGGGCATGTCGACGAAATCCTTGTAAATCGACATTTTCTTCGTGTCGGCACGACCCTTTCTCGGAAATGGCCTTGCCGACGACATTTAAATCAATGCTGTGAGGTACTTCCACCGTCATATCTGCTGGTTCCTGCAAAAGGCTCCTGGTTAAGGTGATAAAGATCATTCTCCTGTGTACCTCTAGTAATGGTCTTCCTTGTGAACTTATCCTGGACAATACATCCAACCTTATCGAAGAGAACCCTGCAATGAAGATCCTTTGTGATCCTGATCACAGACAATAGGCTCAATGGAAACTCCAATACATGGAGTGCTCTCGACAATCGCAACGTGGGGGTTACTGACACTTCCCCCTATCTAACAATAGAAGCATGCCTGCTATCGGCAGCCTATACCATTCTCCTTGATGCAACAGACTTGAGAGACTGAAAATATGTCTGATCCCCATGAAGATGCTGTGAGGCACCAGAATCAAATAACCATCCTGTACCATGGTGGCTCTGATCATGCTCTTGTGGTATCATGCTTGCATACTCTACTATCCCTGCCGTAGTAATGGTATCCAAAGCCATCTATGCTTCTCGTGTGATTGGCATTGTGCCTATTAGGGACGAAGTGGATCACCAAGGGATAGGATTCACCATCAAGAGAAGAAACGATGACCAAATAATGATCTAAATAATTTTTTAGATCATATGAAGCATCAACTTGGGTGAATTAGACCTTGGACGTGAAGATCCAGGACTCCTGCGATATGAAAAACTCGTCTAAGGCACATAAAACGCTCCTACACAGAGAAATGGGGTACGCTAGGGCCTAGGGGATGCCCAATGCACCCCATCAAGGTCTGATGGCCCCTTAGGCGGTGGCCCTAGGCAGCTGTTGGCGGTAGTGTGGCGGCCTGGGTGGAGCGCGAGCCTGTTGGCCCTCTAGGCGATGGCCCTGGGTCGCTGTCGGAGGTAGGGCGACGGCCTTGGGCCGGTGCGAGCCCAACAGCCCTCTAGGTGGCAATCCTGGGTAGTTGCTGGCTGTAGAGCGGCGACCTTGGCAGAGCAAGGTTTGTAAATGGTCAGGCGGTGGCGGAATCCAGCAAAGAGACCGCGGCTGCAGTCGACGAGATGTGGATGGCGGTTGGTGGGTGGCGCGCTGGCTGCTGCCCTTATGGAGGGCGACGGTCGGCTATGGCAGGCGGTGGTCCCTTGCAGATCCCAACAAGGAAGTTAGGGTTTTGGTGGATGGGTACAGAGGCTTGTGCGGGTGGGTATCTGAGTGCTGATCTAGGATTGTCGCTTTGATTTCAAGTTAGAGAAAATGATAAGTCTTATTCATCAAAAGGGACCCAACACCTCTCTAAATAGAGTAGAGGTTTGGGAAAAATACATTGTATGTCCTATATAAAAAATTAAAATAGCATAACATGATAAAACTAGAATATCTCAACAACGATCTGTCAATAGATATGTTAACTTGACAGAGCATCTGTTCTATTTGGCAGAAAGGATGCATTTTACGTTTTTGAATTTTTCCCATGCGGTGGTGGCATTATTACCATCATCCAGTAATTCCTTGTATATTATATGATTATTGGCAAAATTTCATGTATGTTTTGTATTGTCAACTTAATGGTTTAATTCTTAATTTACATCAATTTCCATGGTTATTTTCCTGAATTCGAGTAGGGTATTTGTACCTACTCAGTTTTCCCGTAAAAATATGTTAGATGTTTGTATGGTATTACATGTTAATATAGCAAGGCCACGACACTGGATGGATCCTTTGCTCCTGCTTGGTTGGGTTCTGGAAATTCAAGTGCTGCTGGTGATGAGAGTGAGCAAGCAATGATTGCTTTCCGGACTGCTGCACGCCTGTTTCCTGGGTATACTAATATTACTTTTGTCCTTGTCTTTTTATGGTGCTGCTTCTTCAGTTATTTATCATTTTTCTTTACAAGCATTTTTTGCATATAAAAAGTTGGACGATATCTTGCTGCTTTTTATATTAATTTTGAGAATTTTTGGTTTTGTTGATTCAAGCACGTGAGTTTGCGCAACATAAGATGGGAGACCTCAATGCTTACCTTTCTTCTGAGACAGTAATATTGTAGGTCTTTTGTACCTGTTGAAATGCATTCTAAGTGGACCCTGGAATGGATCAAATTATATATTCTGTTATTACTTTTCAGAAGAGGGTATAAATTGCTACTCACAGTGGCAACCACACTCTTTTAAGTTAGAAATCCATCAACAAAGTAGAAAATAGTGTATTGATTTTACCCAAACAAACCTAGACTTCCTTGAATATTACAACCCTCTCACCAGCACCATGTATGGGCTGAATTGTGAAAAGGACCTTGTTCATTATCCAGCAGCCCCTAGAATGATCTGTATAATCATTTGGACTTTTAAATTTCCTATTTCCTGCCAACCTTCCCCACCAGTAAATACATGAAAAGAGCCGTATGGCTGATTTAACTAAGCCTGATGGAGGAACTGAACCAATGGACTCAATAGATACTCAGCACGCGAGCCATTGCAAGGGCCTCATAAGGATGATTCTTTGACGGAGGACAAGTTGGAATATCACACTTTTATGGAGGGTAATACCAGACGCTGCCTATGTTTCTATTCTTCACACATAGCTTTGGGGTGAATCTAATCTAGTCTGGTTGGGGATGGCTTATGCTTGGGCAAATAACCCCTCTTGTCCGTCATGCCAAATGCTGGATGACCCTAGGATAATGCTCATCTTGTGGGCATATCTAACAATTGCGTGTTCCCCAAAAAACTGAACTTCTGCTGATTGTGTCACATATCTAAGAGGAATTACCGATGCAAGTGTTCACTTAGTTTATATATATATTCACTTAGTTTTGAGACTCTTTATATGGTTTATAATTGAATGAAGCCACTATACTCCAATGGGGAGATATACTAAAGGGCAAATTCTTTTATTCTTTCAGCAAGTAAAAATTAGTATTGTGCTTTTTGTCTAGGCCTATTTGCAATCTCTCATATTTAATTGATGATGTAAATCTGTGAGCATCTCTATGTCCCTGTAAATTATGGTATCACGTGGAAAACTTGAGAGTTTCAAGTAGTACATAATGATGGTGGCAAGTAATTAGTTATCATGGACTTGAGTATTTTGAGCAAGTTGGTGGTAGGTCTATTAAGGCTTGTGGTTGAATGATTTTAACTAAGTAGTCGCTTGGTGGTGTGCTTGGGGTAGGACTTTGGGATGTTGCAGAATGGCATTGGAGCACGAGTTTCTCCAATAGAGGAAGAGTTGCCCAAGAGGTGGAGCCACTAATAGGAAAGATGTCTAGTAGGAAAGGGCTATCTTTAAGGTGGAGCTACCACCACTAGTTTGAAAGGGAGCTTGGGCCAATCGCAACAAGGATGCTGCAATTCTAAAGTAGGGAAGAATGTAATCATCTCAATGTACTCCTAAAAGATAGTATTAGGTGGAATGCAAGAGGGTTTTAAGTAGTATATAAAGGTGGAGGAAGGTAACTAGTTAACATAGGCTTAAGCATTTTAAATCAGTTGGTGGTAGGTCCATTGAGGCTTATGGCTCAACAATATTAATTAGGTAGTAGCCTGGTGGAGTGCTTAGGGTAGGACCTCAGACATCGTCAAAACCTATTGCTAACAAATTGGATAATAAGTGACATTAACATCTAATAACGCATCTAGTTTGAATTGAAAAACTTTTAGGATTAGTTTTAGACATTCAATGAAGCAAGTGCAATAATGATATAATGCATTGAACAAGGTTTTAAATCTCGATGTTGATGTCGTATCGACAAGTTGAAAAAGGGACATATTGGGGATATATTGCTGATATTGGTAAATTTTGGGAAAATCGTTTAAAAAGGCTCAAAATTTCCCAAAATGTCACAAATTTGATGACAATTAACATTTTAATAACTAGTATATCATGAAGAAAGGCTTAGAAGATAAAAATCATAAATTATAAATAAAACATAATAGAAATGCATTGGTCGTATCTTGGTAAAGTCATATATTAAAAAGAAAGTGTACATAACATGATAATAATTGAAAAATATTTATAGTAATGCTACTCACCAGAAGAAAATGAATTATCAATAGTGTTAGAGTATTAGTAGACCATATCAAGCACGGAAGCACCAGCCAATGCCACCAAATCAATACCAGGTTGAGCTTCGACTTGACTCGATACCTCTCCTCTGATTATCTTCCTCAATTTGTAGCACTCTAACTTATTTATAGCATGATTCCCACGTCATGTAGTTGTATCGAGTATTGTATTCATTGATGTATCGTTGATAGTTTTCATCATTGCAATATAGAAGTATTCCAAGATGTGGATATCGATTGTGACTGTTGGACGAGCTGCTCTTGCTTATAGTTTTAGATTTACCTTAAGTAGACTTATTTTGATGTCCTCTTGAATTTGTGGACCTGGTAGGACCATCTCGTTTCAGTGCAGAACCTGACAATTTACAAGGTTCATGCTGCCTTATTGATGGACTTTGTGGTGGTTGAGGAGGAGGTGGTGTAGCAGAGTGGGAAGGTTGATAAGAAAATTGTTGAAGACTTGAGATACAAAATACTCAAGGAATATCCCATAGCCATAACTTGCAGATGCAGGATCACTTTGGGTACTATCACTTTGGTGGTGACCAACATATCCATTGGAGGAATCACAATAAGATGGAGGGTTGCTGTAGTTGGAGAGGTAATTAGATGAGCTTTGCGTCTCATCTTGGGGTTGGTACTAAGGGCTAGTGTAATGAGATCCGTAGCCACCATAGTAACTTGATGATGATGATTCTGGACCACCTCCAAAGATTGATTTTGCCACTAGATTAAGGAATCTCACTGATGACTCGAGGCATACTCATACTCTATCCTTGCATCATAGTCACTGCAAATCATGTTATTCAAGTTATTTTTTATTGAATTTTTACAAGGATGTCCGTCAGTGGATAAATTCATTGATTAATATTTTATGGATTTTTTGTAATTTAGTTCGTCGTTGTGTCACACAGTTACTGCAAATCATGTTATTCGAGTTATTTTTTATTGAATTTTTACAAAGATGTCCATCGGTGGATGAATTCATCGATTAATATTTTATGAATTTTTTATAATTTAGTCCGTTAGCAAATCATGTGTCCATGTGAGTTGCACAGGGAAGGGGTGAAGAAAAAAAATGAAACGAATTCGTGTTCATGTGAGTTGCACAAGCAGGTAAAGATATGTGATTGACATATCTCCTATATCGGTCACATCACCACTTTAGGGAAAAATTGAACAGCAGCATTGATTTAAATGCCAACGGCATGTCGTCGGCAAGGGCATTTCCGAGCAACGGTCGTGCCGACATGAAGAAAGCGTCGATTTACAGGGATTTCGTCGGCATGCCGTCGGCATGCCCTCGGCACGGTCGGCATGCCGTCGGCATGGTCGGCATGCTGGCGAAATTGGTGCCCATGTCTAGGTTGGTATTGGTTTTTTTAATTACTTTTGCTATTTTTGTTGGTATGCATCGGCGTGTCCTCGGCATGCCCACAGCATGCCCACGGCATGCTCATCGGCATGCCAATCGAAAAACGGACATTTCCACGGCATGCCCTCGGCATGCCCACAAAATGCACACTTGGAATTCATCGGCACGGCATCGAAATCGGCATTTCGAACCTTGAACAGTAGTTCTTCATTTTTGACTATATATCGCCAATATCGATGATATATCGTTGATATTATGGAAAAAGATATGGTACATGATATCGATATGCTTCAACCCGTCGATATCTAGATATTGACGATATATCACCGATATGTCAAACCTTGGCATTGAATTTCATGTCTCTTCACCAAAAAAATTCATGTCTCCTCCCTTTGAATTTCTTGTGTCAAAATGTACATCAGCCCATATCAGCCAATGTTTGTGGTACTTGTCTTGCCATGTTGACCATTCACTAACAAAGATAAAAATGGTTCTATATGCTAAAATTGATCAAGTGGGGAGAAGTTGGACTCCCATGTTGGCTACCACTAACTCTGCAGTTGGAATTCGCTCCTATTATCTTTTATAAAGAACTTAGTCTCATCTTTGCTTACATCTCTAGTCAGAAGTTACAATCTGAAAAGCATGTTAAGGGGCTCCAATTTGAGTACTGAAGTTGGCTCAAGTAAGTATTTTTATGCTTGGATGTAGGTCAGACCGCAAGCAATTTGAAAGAAGGTGGGTGCATGTCTAAGTAGTCAATCAACTACTGTAGCAGGTTTCATTGTATCATACTGTGTGATTTAAAAGGGTTCTTTACCTGGTTTCAAACAAATTTTGCTTTTCAATGTGACTCCCACTTAGCATTTGGACTTGGATTTGCCGTTCAGATCCAATCACTCCTCAGAGGATACTGGTCTTGGCATCATGATAGGTTTTGCTGAAGCCTCTTCCACCTTTTGTAGATGTTGAGTTGAGGTGGGAACAACTTCAGTTTAATTGGAGAATTAATGGAAGCAAGAGGTTGGGAGCACTAGGGGTTCCCAATGATTGTAGAGGTTAGAGTCCTTTGGGTTTGGGGGGTGGGGGGTGGGGGGAGTACTAGGGGTTCCATTGGGTTCTCTTACAAATGATGGTTGGAGAACTAGGTAGGTTTTGACAAAGGGTGGTGAGGGGAATGGTAGAAAGATGTGTATAAAGGAGTGCAAAAGCAATGAATGGGAATGAGAGGTCTAAGGGAAAAGGGGTGGGCGACTTGTCTTTTGTTAGGGAGGAGCTTGAGAGAAGGGTTATGGATACATAGGTTGGGGGTGTTTATAATGAGGTTCTTTCAATTGACATTGTTGAAGATGATATTGTAGAATGTCAATGGGCTACGACGACTAAGGAGAAGATTTTGGGGTCACATCTCTCTTGGGGAGCTTAGGCTGCACTTCTTTGGGAAACAAAGCTTGGTTAGAAAGAAAAGCACCGGGTTGGAACTGCTTGGATAAAGAAATTGTTGTTAAAAGATGCAATATTGGTTGTGTGATTTAATGGTGGCATGGACCAGAGACTTATTGGAGAAATCTGATGTAGTTATTAGGGGCCATTTTATCACTGTACTAGTATGGTGGCTCTATTTATGGTCCATGTTCATTAGGGGGAAGGGGCAAACATGTGCCGACTTGAAAGTGTGGAATGTCATGTCTTCGGCATACACCTCGCATTTGCAATTTTGGCCAGTTGCACATCGAAAGGTAGGGTCATATTAAAATTATGAGAAATTAATTGCATACTAGTGAAGTTTGATGTAAAATTGCTAGATCACGGTAGAATTCATGTTGACGTATATTGACATTATGCTTTCATTGTGGATATTTTGGTAATTTTCCTTAGTTTTGGTCTATAAAAGGGTCTTGGAGGTGCTTCATTTCCATCACACATTAGCTGAGAGAGCTTGGGTGAGTTTGGGAGTTCTTATTTGAGTAAAGGATGCGAGGCTCAGATAATCTTCCTTCTTTTTCCTAGAAAAAAAAAGAATATTCCCATTTTCTTAGTGAGGTGGATTGCTTCCCTCTTTCCTAATCTTAGGTTGCGTTTGGCAGCAGGATAAGTGTTATTTGGGTATAAAATATTGTAGGGATAAAATGATTAGTGATATTGATGTGATGTTAGTAGGTATTTATTTAATATTATGATATGGATGTGATTGGATTGATGTGAGATTGTAAATATATTTAGTTAAGTATAAGGATGTATTAAACTTTCATCTTTCTTTTATGAGTGTTTGTGTAGTTAGCCCATTTTTCTCTCTTGTAAAAGAGAGGCTATGGTTTCTTTTGAGAACTTATGCATCACTTTCTTTTCACATGGTATTAAAGCAGCGGTCTTAAGCCGGTGCTTCAATATCCCACTAAATACACATCTAAAAGGATGACTAAATCACTAATGCAAGGGTGATTCGATGGAAGAGATTGGGCTTGTTTGTAGTAGTAGTAGCGATGCAAGAAGAGGGTCTTCCAGCATCGTTGCCTCCATCAGGAGGCTCGTCTGCCACACTGATAGTGTCGTTGACGCTCCCAGCGCCATCACTGGGGGTGCTAGCTAGTTGCTAGTGGCTCGACAGGCCAGGTGTCTGTCGGTTTTCCTTGTTGTTGGTGATGTGATCCGCGTGATGAGGCTTCTCTCGTGCCTAGTATACATTGTGATGATTCTTCTCTCACCATTGATGAAGAAGATCCTTCTTTTAAGCATGATGAGTCTTCTTTCTTGCAAAGAAGGTGTGCTTGGTCCAAGGAAAGGGTCTGTTTCAGATCTACAACACTAGCGTGTGTAGTCCAAGGAGACACGAAGAAGAATATGGTTAGAGGAATATGGGTTGTCGATTCCATTGCTTCTATTCATCTTACAGGGGATGCAGGGTGATTGGTGAATCCCACGGTTCCATGCAAGAATAGAGATGTCGGGTTAGCCAATGGGGTTACATCACCAATCATCGCAGTCGGAAGTGTATGTGCATCTCTAAAGATGGCGATTGAGAAGGTTCATTGTGCTTTGGAGTTCCCAGTGAACCTAATATCGGTGAGCGGCATTTGCAAGGACCTTGAATGCTGTGTGATCTTTGATGAGGACCATTGTTGCTTTTAGGACCAACATGCATGAGAGATTATAAGTGGAGATATATAGAGAGATGGTCTTTATTACCTAGATACGCTTACTATGTTTGTTGGAGCTGTGTCCATAGCTTCTAATCCCTGACTGTGGCATAGGAGACGTGGACACCTGTCTGTGAAGAAGATGCGGCAGATGTACCCAGAGTTACAAGACTCCTTGACTTTGCAGTGTGAGGATTATTAGCTTGGGAAGCACTACAGGAGTAGTTACCCACGGAGAGATGATAGGGTGAGTATTGTTCCTTTATCCCTTGTGCATCAAACTGTGATGTGTGGGTCCCTCCAGAGTTCTCACTCTAGGACGACATCAATATTATGTAGTTTTTGTGCACGATCACAGCTGCTTTACTTGGGTCTGCTTGATGAAAGCACGTTTAGAGATTTCCTCATATTGTGCAACAGTTCCTTTCAGAGGTTCAGATACAACATGCCACCATCATCAGAGTCTTTTGCAGTGATAATGCTATGGAGTTTATCTAGCGGGACTTACAGGAGATTTTCACTTCTAGAGGCATTATTTATCAGACATCTTGTGCTCACATATCTATGCAGAATGGTGTGGCTGAGCGCAAGCTGTGACATCTTGATATTGGCAGAACCTTAATGATCCACATACAGGTTTTGAAGCAATTATGGGGAGATGTGCTTATTGCGTTGTACTTGATTAATAGGGTGCCTTTGTTAGTGCTTGGAGGATAGATTCTTTATCAGGTGGTTTATCCAAATTGTACCAGGCCATTTGCTTTGTGCCTTTGAGGATCTTTAGGTGCACATGTTTTGTTTAGGCCAATGGCATTCGGGACAAGTTTTCTCCTCGGGTTGTAAAATGTGTTTCTTGGATTCTCCAAGGCACAGAAGGGCTATAGATGCTATGATCCTATCTGCAGGTGGTATATTGTCACAACAGATGCAACATTCTTTGAGAAGATCCCATACTTCTTAGAAGAAGGGATGTCTATATAGGGTGCCTTGGAAGAGACTTAGGTTTACCACAGGGGACCACAAACTCTACCTGATACTACATACCTTCTAGCCATGTCAGATAATAGAGGATCAGACATTGACGAGCAGTTTGTATAGAGGAGGCCTAGTAGAGCATGCACTCGTCATCCTATGTCCCAATATACATGGGTCTCACATTTGGAAGACGACGATAAACAATTTGCTTTGGCTATCACCACTACAATTATTCTTAGAGATTTTGTTCAGGCCTTGCACGACTCTAAGTGGCGTGCAATGATGGATGAAGAGATGCAGGTGTTACAATCCAGGAAGACATTGGATCTTGTGTCATTCCCTTCAGATGCTACAATAGTTGATTGCAGATGGGTGTACACCATAAGTATAGAGTAGATGAGATGGTTGATAGGTACAAGGCTAGGCTTGTTGCCAAGGAACTTGCCTAGACATATGGGATAGAATACCTTGAGACCTTACCGCCCGTGGCTTGCATTACTTTTTTTAGGATTATTATCACAGTTGTAGTGGTTAAGAGATGGTCGCTATATCTGTTAAGCATCAAATCATATAGTGGATTGATGTTGGATAAAGCATGGCTTCCCTTAGAAGCATCAAGCCAACCAGGTTACATATGATGGTGAAGGGAGTCAGTACTACCAGGAGTAGGAGCTTGTCAACTTGGCAAGCATCATATGGCATCTTTTCCTAGTAAAAATAAAAGAGTTGAGTCTCCCTTTAGTCTTGTTTATGCTTATTTATTGGGCTCGTGTTGCGTCAAAGGTTTTAGGGGTTTTCGTTATTTTTTGATTCATGGGGATGGCTATACCTATTTTTCTTGGGTATTTATGATGAAAGAGAAGTTAGAGACTCCTGTATTGATAAAAAATTTTGTTAGTGAAATAAATGATGAATTTTTTGTTCTTATTCGCATGCTTTGAACTGACAATGGACTCGAGTTTGTGAATGCCAATTTATCTCAATTTTTTCAATCTATGTGCATCGTTCACCGGACCTCTTGTGTTCATACATCTCAACACAATGGAGTGGTTGAGTGCAAATTGAGACATTTGCTTGATATTGCCCCTACTATTATGTTCTAGACGTGTTCCTTCTACCTTTTGGGTTGATGTTGTTCTTATCGCTGCGTTCTTGATTTCAGGTGCCCTCGTATATTTTTGAAGAGAGGACCCCTTATTCTGTTTTGTTTCCAGATAGAAAGTTGTTTTATCTGCCACCTAAAGTCTTTGGAGGTGTTTGCTTTGTTCACTTATTCAAAGTGGCCAAAATTTCACCTCGGTCTGTTAAATGTGTTTTTGTGGGATATTCTAGAACCCAAATGGGATATAGATGTTTTGATCCGTTGACACGTCAGTTTTATGTTAGTGTGGATACATTTTTTGAGGAGATTCCCTATTACTCTGCCACTGGGAAGTCTATTACTATGTCTCAAGATGTTCCACTTCATATGCCTACTGTTACGCCTCTAATGCCCTTTGAGCCACCCATACCTCAGACAAATGTCCCACCTGACTTTCCCAGACATCTTGAGGTTGCAGATACCTTCCCCAGACATTTTCAGCATAGGCCTGCACCTACCACCACCTTAGTCGGTGAGCCTCTATCTACTATTCCTACTTGATACTCTGCTGACCCTGCGGATTCAACTGGAGATCCTGAGCCTACAACATCGGAGGTAACTGATGTGGACCTTCCCATCACCCAGACGAAGCCATAATAGTCTTGTGTTAAGTGTTCTATTTCAAATTACATGTCACTTGATCATTTGCCAAACGTCTTCTCTCTCTTGCAGTAGACAACCATCATATTTCCAGGAATCATGTGATGGCCTTCTAGGATTCTTCCTGGACCTCTTCCATGGAGGAATGGTAGCACTTCATTCCAGGGGAATTTGGGGACTTATTGACCTCTCCCCTGGTGCTATTGTAGTGGGGTGTTGGTGGGTGTTTACCCTCAAATGTTGTCCAGATGGTTTAGTTGAGAGGTTCAAGGCTTGGTTGGTTGCTAAAGGATTTACACCAACCTTTGGCATTGATTATTTTGAGAAATTATCACCTGTGGCTTGTCTCAACTTAGTCAGGATTTTACTCTTTGTTGCAGTAAACAGTGATTGACCGGTTTTCCAGTTTGACATCAAAAATGCATTCCTCTATGGTGATCTTGAGGAAGAAGTATATATGTAGCAACCCTCGGGTTTTATGATTAAGGGGGAGTGTCAAAATCAGAAGGTGTGCAGATTGAAGAAGACTATTTATGGTCTTAGGATGAGCCCATGAGCTTGGTTTAAGAGATTTAGTAACACAGCTTGAGAATATGGATTTACTAGATCCGCAACAGATCAATCTATTTTTACTATGCACAGTGTTATTATTATTGTCTATGTTGGTGATATTCTGCTTACATGGAGTGATAGAGGAGTAGGAGCTACAAAGACCTTATATTCTCAGTTTGTGACTAAGGACTCGGGACTGATAAATTATTTCCTGGGCATTGAAGTACAACATGTGGATGATGGTCTTGTTTTGTGACAAAGGAAATATGTGCTAGATATGTTGAGGGAGGCAAGAATGCTAGGTTGCAAACTTGCTAGTGTCTTAATGGACTCATCTATACCACTTGCAGAGTTAGAGTCTACTTCTTGAGGATGTGATCAGGTACCATGCAATTTTGGAAAGCTTCTGTATTTGACAGTTACAAGATCGGATATTTCCTTTGTTGTTGGGAGACTCGGCTAGTTCATGCAGTCATAGGGAAATACACTGGGATGGTGTATGTCAGGTGTTGAGGTATCTTAAACAGGCTCTTGGAAATGGACTTTGTTTTAGAAGACATGGCCATCTTGATATATGGGGTTACTCGAATGCTGATTATGCACGGGCCCATGAAGATAGGAGATCTATTATAGGTTATTGCACCTATGTAGGTGGCAATCTTATCACCTGAAGAGGTAAGAAGAAGAATGCAGTTTCCAGATCTAATGCAGAATATGAGTATAGGGCAATGGCACATACTACTTGTGAGTTGCTGTGGGTGAGATCTATTATACAGGATTTATGAGTGCCTATCTTAGGTCGTACTCTCGTGTACCGTGATAACATAGTAGTAACTTTTATTGCTAACAATCGCATTTCGTGAGCGAACCAAGCACATAGGAGTGGATTGCCATTTCGTTAGAGATGCCATCCTGGTTGGGAAGATTTCAACATCTTATATTTCCAGCAGAGATCAGATTGTTGATATCTTCACCAAAGCACTCTCCAAGAAACGTCTTGAGTTGTGTTCCAAGTTGAGCATGTCAAATGTGTACGCTCTAGCTTGAGGGGGGAGTGTTGAGTTATGTGGTCTTTTCATTATTTCCTTAATGTACGAGTGTGTGCTTGTAATTTACCCTTTTGTGTCTCTCTATATAAAGGCACATAGGGTTTCTCAATAGAACTGAATCGCTCTTTTGTCTTAACACCTTCTTATATGGTGATTTGTCTGAGGAAGTGTACATGTGACAACCACCAGGGTATGGTGTTCAAGGGGAGCTTGTTTGTTGCTTGAGGAAGGCTATCTATGGCCTGAAGCAGAGTCCACATCTTTGGTTTGAGAGGCTTAGCTTGAAGATCCAGAAGATTGGGTTTCAATGATCCATCTCAAATCATTCTATTTTCATCAGAAGGACTAGGTATGGTGATGCTGATCGAGTGGTTATTCTTGCTGTTCATGTCGATGACATGGTCTTTACGGGTGATGATGAGGATGTGATTGTCCAGACGAAGGCATTTCTGTAGTCCACATTGGCTACCAAGGATCTGGGTGATCTTCGATACTTTTTGGGGATAGAAGCAGTTCAGTAGGGGATGAGTCTTTCCATGTCCCAGAGATAGTACACTCTGCAGATCCTTCAGGAGGTTGGATTGCTTGGGTCTAAGCCCTCTTGTATACTGGTAGAGTTTCATCCTACTTGCACCACTGATGAGAAGGACCCACTGTGTGAGGATGTTACCAAATATCCTAGCACTTTTGGATGCTTGCTTTACTTGACCATTACGAGCCCTGATATTAGTTTTGCAGTGAGCATAACTAGTCAGTATATGTAAAATCCTAGGTACAACAATTGGTGTGAAGTTTTCCTTATCCTGAGGTACCTTAAAAGGAGTCTAGTTAGAGGGTTGTACTACAGAGATGGAGGAAATCTTGATGTTCTGGCCTATTTAGATGCGGACTATGTTGGGTTTGTGGATGGCAGGCGTTCTTCTTTAGGATATGCAGACTATCTTTGTGGGAATCTAGTTTCTTGGAGAACTAAGAAACAAAATGTGGTGGCTCGTTCAAGTGTAGAGGCAGAATATAGAGCGATGGCTCAAGTGGCTTTTGAAATCATGCAGGTTGTTAGTTTTCTATAGAACATGGGTGTTAAGGCACATATGCTAGTCTCACTTTATTGTGACAAGTTTGCCACTTATATTGCTTCGAATTTGGTCTTTCGTGAAAGGACCAAATACATTGAAGTAGATTGTCATTTTGTCCGTGTTATAGTCCTAGAAGGGAAGGTTAGTACTCTATTTGTTTCATCCTAGTTTTAGCTGGCATACATCCTTGGTAAGCCATCGAAGAAGCGTCTTGATTTTCTATGCAGCAAGTTAGGCCTTGTTGACATATATGCCCCAACTTGATGGTGACTGTTGAGTATTAAGGATGTATTTGACATTCATCTTTCTTTTGTGGGTGTGTGTAATTAATCCGGTTCTCTCTTATAAAAGAAAGGCTAGGATTTTTTTTGAGAACTAACGTATCACTTTCTCTTCACATATTTTAATAGATATGTTATATTGAAGTGGGTATATTTTAATGTATATTGAAATTGATGTGATGTGATAGGATGGTATATAGAGATGTTGATTGAGTTGACCTATTCCTATCTCTTCCCTTATTCCGAAAGCAAACTAGGCCTTAGGGTAGGCTTTGCTGAATTGATGGAAGAGGTGGATAATTCCGGAATCCCATAAATTGTGAACTTTGAATTTCCAAACATCAGAGATAGGGCATGTAGCAGGTCATGAAGCAGGTGTTTGAGGTGACTTGCAGCTCAACATTTTGAGTATGGTTCGGACTTGCAGCAACATACATATAGCATGACATCATGTATTGGGAAAAGCTTTTATCGCTTATGGTATCTGAGGTCTGTTTCCCTCAATCTAGGCTCAATTTATTTTTTAGGTGCTATTGATTCGGTGTTAGGTGCCACATTGTGAATTGTGATGGTATTAACATAGACAATTTGATCTTTGTCTGTACTTCATAGTTGCTTACCAATTACTAGCTCGAAGTTCAAACTACTAATAAGTTGTAGTTATGTACTACTAAGCATGGAATTACTAATTAAGTGCTTAGTTAATAAATGGTTAATTCTTGGTTTAGGAAAGTGGCAATGTACTTTTTGCATTATACATGAAAAATTGCAATGTACAATTCAATGCATCCACATTCACACAAAGGTAATTGTTGTTGTTCCTCCATTATTTTAGGTGCCATTCTTCAACACTTTATATGGGGATGGAGCACATGCGTACACACAACTTCAAACTTGCAGAGCAGGTAGATGTTTCTTGTTCCCAGCTATAGGATCTCTCTCTCTCTCTCTCTCTCTCTCTGTTTTTTTTTTTGTCTTTGTGTGTGTGTTTTGGGTGGGTGGGGGCGGGGGGGGGGGGGGGGGGGGGGGGGGGGGGTGCGATGGGACACAGATTATGTGTGAATGGGCTTCTGTTCATTTGAGTATATTCATGTTCTCAATCATCTTTTTTTATTGGATTTGCTCATATATTCCCCTATGTAATGCTTTCAAAAGAAAAATATTTCCCCAGACAGATTGATAGTCACGTCCTTGAGAATGCTATTTCAGATGTGGCAATCAAAGTCAATTTCTACCTTCCTCGTTCGAGTAATCCCCACCGTGGAAGGATACCAGTTTATCTTCATCCAAACTAAAGTCGACTAACTTGGGAAGTGACATTTGGAGAAATCAATGCAATTGTTTGAAGGATCATAGTTATCTGTCGATCCTCATACATAAATAATATAGATACTCATTTACTTGAAATCCTGTAGAATGTTTATGCTCTGTAACAGAATTAGTACTTTAAGGCAACATAACCCAAATAAAGGATAGAAGTAATATAGAAGCACCTGGAAAGACAGTGCACCCAAGATAAAATAATAAATGACCATATGCATATTTTTTGGAAAGTAAGGAAGGTTAACAAAGGATGTTAACAAAAAAGTTGCATAAGACATTACGATGACAAACCACCCTTATGGAGGGTGTTACCCCTCATGTTTTGCTTCAACCAAATACATCAAAGAAGGATAAAAGGCTTCCTCAACTCAACTAATCATTGTCAACTGCAAATTGATATCTCGAATGCTGTTCCAGATTAAAAGACCACATTCTTTTTAGAAAGGGGACAAAAGACCATATTTTTTTTTCCTGAGCAAGAGCCTACAATGCCATTGTGGTTGTGACCCTTGTTTGCTTGACACCATTGCCACTGCTTGTGGGGATCGCTGGCACTTTCTTGTTCTGCATTGCCTCTGGATGTTGACAATTTCTTATTTCGAAGGGGCATATTGGCACTTTCTTGATTCTCATGTGATGCTTTGTTGCTGTGGCGTGTTGCATTTCTTGCCCCTTGCCCTGCACTGATTTGTTGAATCATACCAGCTTTGCAGACATTGTGCCATGCCTTATGTGTCTGAGTATCGTCACGTGCACCTCACTGTGCTTCAAGCCCCTGCATGCTCTTGCCATCTTACGTCACATGTTGAGTTTTGGATAGTGCAGCACATTGTCAAAGCACACAAAATTATGAGTAAACTTCATCAGGATATTACGTACTTTTTTTCTCAGGAATACAAATATCTTATCCTGTCATGCGTCCACACCCTGTTGCAAGCCTGTAGCAGTTGCTGTTTTTCCCCCTGTATTTGTTGGTGCACTTCTTTCCCTCTGAAACCTGCTTCTTAGGGTGCTAGAGTTGTATTCAAGGAAGGTAGCTTAAGACAATGACGAGACAAAAGCTATCCATTTTTGGTTTTTGAGCTTGGAGAGAAGCTATGCTTTCCTTATATGGCACTCTGAGATGTATACTGGAGCTTGTTTTAACTAGACAAATGTGGCTCTTTTAAACATAAATTTTTCCTGAGGGTACAAATATAAATGGCTACTGGGGCATATCTGAAAAAAGATTCTTCGATGGACCCTTTTATTATTAGTTTTCCATACATCTGGCTGGGTTTCATTTGCACATATATAACTCAGGCTGTTGTATAATAGAGGGCATGGCATAGGAATGATGATTATTATGCAATGTTACTGATGTAGGTTAGTACATGTAATACTGTTGCCAAGAAATATTGAGTCATGGACCATTATCTTTGTATGACTTCTTTCTGCAGTTATTTTTGCAGGCCAAATTGATATGCGCTTATGATCCACTTGTATATAATGAACTTGGAGTTGTTGCCTATGCTTCAAAAGAGTAAGCAATCCTGTACTTCAAAATAGAAAATACGATTTCTATTTCTTGAAAAGTACTGACTGTTTGAAATATAACGCAAATGGTACATAAGCCTTTTGCAATAGTATACAGTTCCGTTGCTTAAAGAACTTAGTTTTGTTCTTTCTAGAAAGTTCACAACCTTCCTTAGAATGTGTAGTAAAGTTTTTTTTTATAGGTCAATTGAGTTGTACACTAGATGCAGTGTTTTAATAATTGAACCGAACTGGCTGGTCCAACTGGTTCAACCGGAAACCAGTGCCTTACCGGTCAGATCGATCGGTTGAGGCGATAAAAGTCAAAACCGGTGTAAACCGATCAAAACAAGGTTGGCCCGGCCAGTTTGGTTAAATCGGCCACCTGGTTTGGCCATTTTTTAAGAGTTGAAAAATTAAAAAAAAGGAAAGTACATGTGACTTTAGAACTTGAAATAAGGATTCAAAGATTTATATGTTCTTTAAGGTTAAACTCTCAATTTCGGTTATACCTTTTATTTTTGTTTAGTATTTGATAGAAACATGTCAATTTTAGTGTAATTGGAGTTTCAAAATAACATTTCCTACTATTTATCTTCAATGGTTTTTTATTAAATATCGGTTCAATCTGGTTGTACTTGGTTGAATCAATACAAACTAATCCAAAGGTCTTATTGTTCGATTTTCTTCAATTTTATCATATGCTGACATCATGCTGATGTCAGCACCAGTTCAACTGGTATAAACCGCTAGTTGAACCACTAAAAAACTAACCCAGCACCTTACTGATTCAATGATTGGTACGGTTTTTAAAACATTGACTAGATGAAAATTATATTTATTGTTTCCCATATTTTATTATTTATGGATATGTTCTCTTTTCTACTGCAGGCATCCTACATTGTTAGCATATATTGTTATTATATTTTTTATTCTTTTCTTGTACGGGCTTATGGGTGTTTAGCTCCTTAGGGATAGTTTTGTACTTTTAATCGTTCGGTCTCTCTCTATATAAGAGAGCCTAGGGTTTTTTATAATGAACTAAGTCATTTCATCCAATTTGGTATCAGAGCATCAGCCATAGACCGTGGCTCTAGGTATCCCACCCCTCAAGGCCTCTGAAACCTTACCACCACATCCCGTTCTTCTCTCTCCCTCTGGGTGTTGGCGCACAGAGGCCACTCCACCGGCGGCGATGGCGGCGACGACACTAGGCGTGCAGGTAGCAACGCGTAGTGTGGCCAAGGTTGCGCACAACGAGGTCCTAGCGGCTCTGACTTAGCCGCGACGGTGATCAGCAACGTTGTGCGGCGACCAGCGGTGACCAGCAGGGAGGCGTGGGGGTCTGCAACAGCCACCTCTGACCTCTGCTCTTGGTTCAGAGGCTGCGCAAGGTGTAGTCCCTGTGCAGGCTGTAGGCAGCAACTATAAGGGGGTGTAGCCCCGCTCTAGGGGCTGTGTCCCTCGTAGTAGTAGGGAGAGGGAGCCTAGGTCTCCTTGAGGCCATCTCGGGTGTCCTTGCAATCGGGTTAGGCCAACGCCCGTCCAAGAGGGCCTCTTGTCAGTGATGCGGATTTGAATATGTTCTGCTTCAGATCGTTTGATGATTTCTTGGTGGTAGAAGCTTGATTGAGGCTTCCAAATTGCGAAGATGGCTTTAGATGATCAGTCTGAGGTGACTTCAGGCTTTATTTCGGACATTGGGGTGCTCAAGAATTCATTTTTTGTCCTGTCGTCAAGTTGGATGAGACCAACTATCTGTGGTGGTCCCAGACCTTTTTTATGACCATTTGGGGTCATAAGAAGAGCCACATTCTTTCGGATCAGGAGCCTGCGAATAAGTCTAGCATGAATGCCAACTGTGACAGCGATAATGTCATGGTATGTGCATGGCTTATGTAGACAATTATTCCCCGAATAAGGGATGAGATCATGTACTATACTACAACGAAAGAGATGTGGGAGTCCTTACGTGACACCTATTCACATGACAAGAACTCCGCACGGGTTTTTCAGGTCTTTTACGACCTCTTCTACTTGCATTAGGAGGGATGCACGCTGCTACAGTAATACTCGCTCATGAAGGGAATGTTGGAGAGGCATTACTTTTATGTACCGGGGTGTGCCTGTGAGTCTTGGAGGAGCTTTAAGAGACAATTGGCAGTCTCTCTTTTTTTAGCTGGCCTCAGACTTGAGTATACGGTAGCCAGAGATTAGATTCTCATTGCTCGTGAGCTTCTTACCCTGGAGGAAGCTTATAGCAGACTCAGTAGAGTTGCAGTGCGCACTTTTGCTCGACTTTGGTGCTCAGATGTCTGCACTGGTTGCAATCCTTGGACGTGGGGTGCTTTTTATCCTGCACGTGGTCGTGGACGTGGACATTCTTCTGGTACAACGATTTAAATGTCGATGACATGTCGTAGGCAAGGTCATTTTCCGAAGGGGAGCTTGCCGACACGAATAAGTTACCGAAATGTAGGGATGTCGCCAGCATACCGTGAATATCGTCGGCATGCTGATGATATTGGTGGCATGCCGGTAGATTTCGACGCAGCTTGACGGGAGGTTTGAAATTTGAAATGGCGGTTTGGAGGGAACTGGCAGGCAAAGGAAGTGGCTGGAGGGAACTTGGGATTCGAATGGGAGGGAGCCTAGGAAGGCTGTTTTGGGCATACACCAGGAAGGCTATCACATACAACACACAATTTGAGTATTTTTTTACATCATCTTTAGTATTTATGTGATTTTTGTCACAATTTGAGTAGAAAGCTGTTTGGACACACACAAACACACAATTTGGACAGTTTTAGTATTCATGTGATTTTTTGTCACAATTTGAGTATCTTTTAGATCATTTATTATTTGTGATTTTTTGTCGGTGTGCCCTCGGCATTTCCATGGCATGGCCATCGAAAAATGGGCATTTTCACGGCATGCCCACGAAATGCATACTTAGAATTTCATCGGCACGGCATCAAAATCGGCATTTTGAACCTTGTTCTGGTACACGCATTAGAATTCCGTGTACCTATTGTGCCAGACTTGGTCGCTTTAAGTCTATGTGTTGGCAGAAGCATGGTAGGCTACCTGTGGCCAATCAGGCAGCTAAGATCTCAGATGGAGTCCTCTCCAGTTCTGATGTTAGTTCCTTGAGTATAGAGATTGAGAACTTGCGGCAGTAGATTGCTCAATTGACTCAAGCATCTTCTTCTCAAACTCTAGACATTGCTGCTATCGCCACCTCTTCTGAGGTACCTGCGACTGGTATGTCATCATTCTTGTCCACTGGTGATTGGTCGATTGATTTTGGTGCATCCAAGCACCTATGTGGCAATAGGAGCTCTTTCTCATTTAGCATCGGTTACACCAACTAGGACAGTACAGGTAGCAGATGGGAGACATTCACTATTGGTTGGAAAGCGAGATGTCTTCATCTCTTACTTTGAGATTGACAGATGTTTTCTATGTGCCTGATTTCCCTTTGAGCTTACTGTCCGTTATCAGTATTACTAGTGATTTGAACTATCGAGTTATATTTGATGCATCTTCTTGTGTCTTGCAAGACAAATTCACTAGGAAGACGATTGGTGGAGTGAGGAACGGGAGATGTACTGTCTGAGCCGTTCTATTGTTGCTGCTTCTGCTACTCATGGCCTTGCTTCTGCTGGATCTCCTCTTTAGTGGCACCACTGCTTTGGCCACCTGTCTCTTGATCGCCTTAGACGTGTTTTGCCACACATACCCTCCGCTACTGCTCTTACCTGTGATGCTTGTCAGCTTGGCAAGCACCACAGGATTAGTTTTTCTAATTCACCTCTGTCTCATTTGTTGGTACATTTGATTTGATTCATATAGATGTTTGGGGTCTCAGTCGTATTCCCGGTAGACTTGGGAAAAATATTATCTTGTTTTAGTTGATTTTTCCTATATTTCCTGGATGTTCCTTTTGAAGAATAAGTCCGATGTGGGATAAATTATTGAGAATTTTGTTAAAGAAATAAAAAGCCAACATTCTTGTTTGGTGAAGCGTTTTCGCTCTGATAATGCCTTGAAATTTTCTACTATGCGTTTGCCCCTTTCTTTTCTAGTTGTGGCATTATCTATGAGACCACGTGCTCGTACACCTCTCAGCAAAATGGTGTTGCTGAGAGGAAACATCGTTGTGTTCTTGATGTTGCCTGTACTTTCTTGATTAACCATTCGATCCCCTCCCTTTACTAGGGTGTGTTGTTTTGATTGCATGTTTTTTGATCAATAGGATGCTTAATGCTACATTACATGAACGGATTCCTTTGCAAGTTATATATCCTGATTGAGCCCTATTTCACATCACCTCTCGGACTTTTGGTTGTGTTACCTTTGCCCATTTATTGGGACCAGGTCGGGATAAATTAGCATCGAGAGCAATGAAGTGCATTTTTTTTAGGTATACCTGGATACAAAATGGGTATTGGTGTTTTGATTCGCTTACTTCTCTATACTATGTTTCTACGGATGTTACCTTTAATGAGGCGATACCTTTCTTTTCTACAACTGCAGCTGAGATGCCTTCTGACGGTGATATGGTGCCTATGCCATATACCCCCATTCGCTTTAAGAGTTTTGCTGATATTCCTGTCCCTACTACACCACCGCCATCACCTCATGCTATGCATCCCTTTCCTCGGCTGACTGAGCCACTCCAGACATATGTCCGCACTCATACTACCTATCAGGGACCCCCACTCTCGCCTTCACCATCTGCTTCTCAGGTGAGTCTTTTAGACACTGACGCATGTTTGTCATGTGATGGTCACATGGACAAGACAGATGATGTGATAGGTGATGATCTTGATCTTTCGATAGCTATTCGGAAGCAATCACGGACTTGCACCACTTATCCCATGGTGGGGCACTTGCTACTGATAGCCTAGCACCTGGATTTGCTGGATTCACTTAGGCGTTAGCCACTACTTAGATTCCAGCTACTCATCGTGAGGCTATGCTTGATCTAAAATGGCGGGCAACCATGGAAGATAAGATGGCCACGCTTAGGGGCTGTGGGACCTAGGATCTCACTTCACTTCCTGATGGTGCTATACTTGTTGCTGTTGGTGGACATTTATTGTGAAGTTCAACCCAGATGGTGATGTTGCTAGATATAAAGCACACCTCATGGTAAAGGGGTGGACTTCTTTGACACCTTCTCACCAGTTGCCAGACTTCTCACGATATGGATGTTGGTTGCATTGGCAGTTCAGTTAGATTGGCCCTTGCGTCACCTGGATGTGAAGAATGCCTTCCTCTATGGTGAGCTCCAAGATGAAATCTACATGCAGTAGCTACCTGACTTTGAGACTTAGGGGGAGTGTGTATGCTGACTACGGGAGGCCATCTATGGCCTTAAGCAAACTCTTAGAGCTTGGTTCCAGAGGTTGTTGCAGGTTGTAGAGGCAGTTGGATTCAGAAGATCGACAACTAGCTTTTCTCTCTTTGTCAGGAGGATTAGATGAGGTACTATGGTACTTCTTGTTTATGTTGATGACTTAATTGTCACAGGGGATGATGGGCAGGGTGTTGCTGAGATTAAGCGCATTCAAGCAGAGCAGTTTGTCATGAAGGACTTGGGGGCTCTACGGCACTTTCTTGGTATTGAGGTTGCTCGAAGAAAAAAAGACGTCTTGTCTCAGAGGAAGTATGCTTTGAAAATCTTACAGGAGGTTGTTATGCTTGGGCTAGGAAGCCAATATTCCTATGGACCCTAAGATGCCACTCTGTGATGAGGATGCATAGGTGGTGGATAGTAGGCAGTACAGGCAGCTTGTGGGAAAGCTGCTAGACCTCACTATCACGAGGCCAGATATCTCCTTTGCAGTGGGGAGATTAATTCAGTTCATGACCAAGTCAACACGGCAACATTGGGATGCAGCATTGATTGTGCTCAGATACGACAAGAAGGTTCTTGGGAAGGGTTTCTTCTCCTCCAAGGGGTCTTCTATGACTTTGATTGGCTACTTTGATGCAGGCTACGTCGGATGTCATGTGGATCGCAAATCCACTACTGGGTTCTGCACCTTCTTAGTAGGGGATTTGGTCACATGGAGGAGCAAGAAACATGGCACAGTTGCGAGATCCATTGCTGAGTCTAAGTATAGAACTATGGCTCAGACGACAACAGAGATGATGTGGACCAAATTCTTGCTTATTGACTTGCAGATACAGTTTTCTAGCCCCATAGAGATGCGATGTGATAACAGAGCAGCCACCTTCATTGCCAACAACCCAGCATTTCATGATGGTGCATGTTGAGGTTGATTGTTAATGTGCTAGGGACATTATTCAGAAGGGGTTGCTATATACCACTCCAATCACATGTGAGGAGCAGATTGCAGATATTTTTACCAAGTACTTAGTCTGATCTTTATTTGATTCATGTGTATCTAAGTTGAACATAATAGATATTTATCTCCAGCTTGAGGGGGAGTGTTAGCATATATTGTTATTATATTTTTTATGCTTTTCTTGTATGGGCTTATGGATGTTTAGTTTCTCAGAGGTAGTTCTATACTTTTAATCCTTCGTTCTCTCTTTATATAGGAGTGCCTAGGGTTTTCTATAATGAACCAAGTCATTTCAGCTAATTTGCGTGATTTGCATTTGATAAAATTATGTTAGGAAATAAATTAAGATTCAATTTGTTAAGAATTTGGTTGTCGTTCTAATTTTAGTCTGTGTTATATTTAGTAACTTTGTTGTTATATTTCCTTATTATACTAAACTCTTTCTCTATATAAAGAGGGGGTATGGTTTGCTTTTTTCAATAAGAACAATCATTTTCTCATTCTTAACATGACATCTGAGCCACCGATCTTTGTGGCTTAGGGTTAGGAGAGATGAAACCCTAGAGAGGGGAGGGAGGGTCTTCAACGATCCTACCGGGGAGGCCCCTCCTCTCCATGTTAATCTTCTCTCTTCTCTCCCACTGATCTCCTTTACTTTTTTCAATGTTGGAACCTACCAACAGCAGCTGCAACGACAATTGAAGATTATCACTACCGCCACCAACTATTTTCTATCATTGTTGGCCTTTGCATTGTGACGTAGATGGGGTGCACTCTCACACACCTAAAATGTTTTGGTTGACTCTTGAGGTGTAGGAGCAATGGCAGCGAGGTGACCTTATGCACGCTCGGTTAAGCCAAGCACGATACGCTGGTTCACGAGGTATCGGAACAATGGCATCCACGTGACCTTATGCACACTCAAGAAGACTAGGCCTTGTCATCTAAACTATTGGACATGGGAGTAGCAACACTCGAGTTGTAGTCGTGATTTCTCATGTGCTCAGTGCCTTACGTGGGATGTACAAGTAGACACACTACCAGTAGTTGTGGATGTAGATGCAGTTACTGCGTCATTTGCAGTTGTTCTTTAACTCTTGTCTACCACAGTCGCACCTCTGATTGCCTGGATTAAGGGGGAGCCCCTCGTTTGTTGTGACTTCTTCAAGTTGGTGATTATACACTTAAACTTGGGAGGGAGTGTTAGGAAATAAATTAGGATTCAATTAGTTAGGAATTTGGTTGTCTTTCTTATTTTAGTCTGTGTTATTTTTAGAAACTTAGTTATATTTTTTTATTATACCAAACTCTCTCTCTATATAAAGAGGGCTATGGCTTGCTTTAGTAAGTAAAATCTTTCCCTCACTCTTAACAAATTTTTTAGATGAATAATTCTTAAAAAATATTAAAACACTCGGATCAAACTTGGCATGAAGTAATCACTTACGTGCTGGGGTGTGTAATTGGATAATATTAGATGAAATTTTTTTCTATTTGATCATGGTACAGGCTGTTCGGGTTAAAAGGTAAAATGCTCTCTCCTGCACCTGAGATATGCCAGCTAAGGCTTGAAAGTCTTATGTTGCAAGTCTCATAGGATTTCTATTTATGTAGTTATTAGCACACATATTGTGAAGATTCATGGAAGCAGAGTGGGCCTTGGTACGTGGAGAACCCATGTGTGGAACTTGGTGGGTGATGGAGAGAGAGAGAGAGAGAGAGAGAGAGAGAGAGGGAGTTGTTGATTGTGGAAATATTGTTGTCTTCAACTCTATTAAAAAAAAATTAGAGAGATATTCCTAATATCTAGATAAAGAAAATGGTAAATAACAACCCACAAATTGGCTAAAACAGTAAACAAAATATCCTACTAACAACTTAATTTATTAACACTTAACATACCGAAACAAGATAACTTGTACTCAAAGGAACCCACAACCAAAACTCCTGGGTCTGGCACCCTTGATGACTGACTAGATTTGCCACGTTTATGCCATTTGGTAGTCCGCGTGGCTACTTATTCTTATTCTCCACACTCCCCCTCTAGTCGAGGTCGGGAGGACGGTGACTTGCTTCACTTGTAGTGAGGTTAGAGCCTGCATTATTCTTTAGCTTCTTCGAGTTTCAAATTCTCGATCTTCTCTTTGGTAGAAGTCATGGTGTAGCTTTTTGCGACCTCCGAAGTCATTGCCTCTTAGGTAACCTCAATAGTCGTCCTGACAGCCGTCATAGTCTTATTCTCCTCTTCTTGGAACATGGCTCTAATCTTCTTGAGATTTGCAGGAGTAAAGGAATCCACATGTGAAGTGTTAGTTGCCCTATGTGCGAGTTTCCCAAACTTGTCCCAACATCGATCTTGTGGGTGATTGGTGTGCCTGGAATGTTGAGATGGTGGTAGACTTGACCTGAGCCTCGATTATGTCCTCTTTCGTATCCTGCACCTCCATCAAGCGTAACTAATGCGGTGTTTTCAGACACCACAACTTTGCTGGGTGGTGCTTTTAGTTCTCCAAGCTTCTCAAGATGACTGTAAATCGTCTCAAGATTTATCTCCTCGTCTAGTGCGAAGATCTTGTCACATGTTGGCTGATATCGTAGATGTGACCCCGATAAAAATCTCGCGGCTTGCCACCTTTCACATACAACATTCTGCTTGTTACAACAGACGGACTCGTAGATCTCCAATTCTTCAAATGACGCCTTCATCTTAGAATAATATTTATCAAATGGAAGATCCCCTTTAGTTGTTGTCTAGATCTGAGTATGTATGCCAGTGATGTAGGCTTTGCTGAACTTCTTAAGTATCTCTTCTCGAAGGAATCCCATACCTCGAATGCCAACTTCTTGTACAACATGTTGGAGGCGATGAACGGATTGACTGAGTTCATCACCATGTAGTTCACTTTCTCCCACTTCTTCGTCATGTCCTTGGACTCGGGCTCCTCTTCCAATAGGACATGCAACTTGTCCTGGCAGCATATGAAGATCTTGAACGCCTGCACCCATACGATATAGTTCGAGGCACCCTCGAACTTGATCGTGGTGCCTTGAACTATAACCTTTCATTCTTCAGTGTTGATTTGATTATCGTTTTCAGCCATCCTCATCCTCTAAGAACAAGCCTTCCTTTACTTGTATGCTCCGCGTAAAGCATTGGATGCATGAGGGAAGTAACTCGCCAAAGTCCCCTTCTTGTTTTTTTGGGCCTTATCTTAGGCGCCAAGGTCTTTCAAGGAGTTCTTTAGGAGAACTCTCTAGTCGGCGAAGTTGCTTTGAAAATCAAGGCTCCAACACTGGGAGACTCATGCACAAGACTGGGCTTTCTTGCGCATGATCTCTTTTCCTTGCAACCCCTTGGCCCATACATGGAAGAATGGAGAGGTCAAGACCGGTGGCTTTGATACCCTGTGAAGATTTGTAGAAGCAAAGTGGGCCTTAGCACGTGGAGAACCCACGCGTGGAACTTGGTGGGTGATGGAGAGAGAGAGACAGGCTAGCGGTGAGAAGAAAGAGATAGAAAGGGAGTTGTTGATTGTGGAAATATTATTGTATTCAACTGCATCAAAAAATAACATATGTTATCTCTATATTCCTAATCTCTAAATAAGGAAAACTGTAAATAACAACCTACTAATTGGTTAAAAGTAAAGAAAATATCCTACCAACAACTTAATTAATTGACACCTAACATACGACCAGACCTGCCATGTGGCACTGCCACACGGCCACGTGGACTGCCCACTTATTCGGCACACATATGTTATTAACTATCTCAGATATTGAAAAGAAAAATACTAAACAGGATAATATCTAAACCCCCTTGATAGGTATATTCTTAGTCACCGAATTCCCTGATGATCTTGGCACCTTGTTTATCTCTCCTAGAGAAGCCTTTTGGATGTCAATATGTTCACAGGACAGTTCGTAGTACCGGAGAGACCTTTGATGGTAAATGCATTTGAATCACCAGCAGAACTAGAGAAATCGTGGAGTAGCCTAGTTTAGATTTGGAGGTAGAAAAGTCCATGTATTTGACCTTAATGTAGGAAACAGCTTGATTTGTTGGTGTATGGTGGAACTAGTGGTTGATCCTATGCGAATAGAAAAAGGTGATGAATCATGTTATGTGGGACGTTCTGCATCATCTTTGTATTTTCCATTTAACTTTTTTAGTATGGATTATTTTTGTTCTTTGCAACTCTAATTACCAGTTCTCGTAATTTCTCAGTCATTAGTTATTATTTTATTTGGTGTACTTTCAGGTATCATAAAGCTGTAAAATGGTTTGAAAAGACCTTGGATCTCATTCCATCATTAAATGAGATGTGGGAACCGACATTAGTGAATATTGCGCATGCCTTGAGGAAGCTTAAGTATGTAATCATATTTTTGTTGAAGAATAAATGAGGCAATGAACAGTATCAATCCTGTATTTGTTTAATTTAGAAATGTCTATGTTTTTTATGTTCATTGTCCATTGTGCTGCTTGTCATTATAGGAGGTACAATGAGGCAATTTCTTATTATGAAAAGGCATTGACTCTTTCTTCTAGAAGTTTGAGTACCTATGCTGGTTTGGCCTACACCTACCATCTACAGGTTGTCATCTTTATTCTTTTTATCTTATATTGCCCACTTATGCAACAGTCGGTACTGTCAATAGTATGTTAAATGTGTATTCAACAATGAATTTAAGCATCTTCAAAGCTCAGTTCTGTTAATATAATAGAAATAAAACTTTTATGTCTGTGGCTACAATCTTGGGAAATCCTTGGTTTGAGTATGTCTGCATCCCTTATTTTTCACAGATGTTCCATATGAGTGTCTTTATCTTGTGTCTTAATGACTTGATCCACATAGTTGTATGTTGCATGCCTATAAGCTATTTGGCTTCAGCTTGCTTGCACTCCTCTTTCTTGAAAGTACAAAAGATAGCATTCAAAGCCATTACATTGGTAAAACAAATCAACCTGTACGGTAATTTATGCTATGTATATGCTTTAGTTTTTCGAGGAGAATTATATGTTTTAGTTGACTTTTCAAGGAACAAGAATACTTATGTTATTTATTTGTTTGAGGGTTTAGATGCAACCACTTCATGATCTTTTTATGAATTTTGTTATTTAGGCATCTCTAGTTAGGAAAGTTTTTTTTTGCATTTTGTTTCCTTTTCTTTTTAGGGAATAGATTAGCTTTTCCTTTTTTAGAAAGAAATTTACATAGCTCCACCTCTATACAATTGGGAAAGATGAATTGAAAAATTTGTATTTAGAATAAAATCCTAATTCTCTTTGTTTATCTCTCCCACAAGTACCCTTTGCCTTCTCATAGCTGTTCTTCCTTGACCAGTGAGGAGATCTGTGCATATTGCTTCCTAAATTCTCACCTATCGATTAATCACAACCTTCTTTATTCCCAACTTCTTTCTGCATCATTGGTACCAGGGTCAGGTTTTTTGGTTGTTCTCATGATACGATGATCGACACCACATGGAGTGCAGTATGAGTGATAGTGAACAATTTGTTCTCTACTCTGAAGTTCTCGAGAAATCAACACCCATGGAACAATCACCTGCCACCATCTACTGCATCAATCTCCATTCTTGCTGAATTTGACTCCCCAATTTTAAAGGTCCATGGACAAACAGTTTCTCTATGTGGTGCTTTTCTAACTATATTATGTCGATGCATCAATGTCCTCAACAACAATCCTCCACTGGTCATAGACCCCCTATTGCTGCCAATGACACCATTACTAAACCAAGAAAAACCATGTCACCCATAAACATCGCTGAACCAGCACATAACCTAAGAAGCATCGTTGACAACAACCAGTCCCCAACAATGCCTGTAGGAGCCATTATTAGTTTGCCACATTGAAGATCACCATCGTATGGCCCCTCTAGTGGGTTTGGCTTTCTCCAATCCATCATCCATTGTCACAAACTCCAGATCCTGTATCCAGAGTGCTGTTTGTGTTACTCAATTTCAGAATCATCCCTTTTGACTCCACATCCTCTCAAGAAATTGCCACCATTTGGTTTTTCTGCCCTTGAATAAAGCCCATTAATGTTCGCCTGCTAAGAAGATAAAAAGCAACAATCTAATTGCAAAGTAGATTCAAAAGTATTCAAAAAGGGTGAAATTGCAGTTGCGTAGTATATTCTGAGGAAGCTGCAATCAATCCAAAATCTCCAAGAACTAAGGGGAAAGAACTTTTGGAAATTAGAAAATTTGTATTAGTCTTAAGTCAATCATAAGGGAAAAGAAATCGTTTGGCCATGTTTCATTGCGGGATAACCCAAGGGATTATCCCCATTGGAAGGGTTTATTATTGGATCATACGGGGGGATAAAGTTGCATTTATAGTGTTCAATGCAATATTCTCCAACTCATGATTTTCCAACTTCAAATATAAAAAATACTATCACATCTAACCCATCACTATCCCACCATACAACCAAATGCCTTAAACCTACTTATCCCACCCACCAACTTGTCCCTTTACAACTTTTCCTACTGCGAACACACTTGCTGGTGGTGAGGCGGTATTACCTGAGGAGGTGAGATGGGAGACCATGGTAGATGTTAGGGTCCCTAGCTGGGGCGGTGACACTCTAGCTTCTACTAACTGGGGTTATGGAGCTCCAGGATCTTATCAATTGGAGTAGTGCAGGTAATGGGGTTTGTCACGAACTAGTGCGGGTGAAGCCGGTCTTCAGGAGTAGGTGACTAGCCTATGGTCTATTGGTAGTTTGGAAAGAGTGGTGGTGGTTACTCTAAAGTGTCACTCATTAGAAGGGCAGCAATGAGTGAGGTTGATGGGGGAAGATTTACCATGTACTTATGAATATTTTTTCCCAGAATGCGTTGCCTTTGAGATGATTCTTGAAAGCAAAGATTTGCTTAGTATCTTAGGCAACGACACCCTTTGATTTTCTTATTGCAAGAAACGAAATTGGAGGAGTGCTCTGTAAGATCTTGGGGTTAGATTGGGGGTTCTCAGTGGCAAGGTTGGGCCATGTAGAACTCTGTTTGGCACTCAGTGGGTTAAGTGATTGGGTGGCACTCGAGGAAGGACAATCAAAAGTTGGAGGATTCATTCTGTTAATTATGCAGAGAAGGAAAACAGATGGGCAAAGCTTTCTATTTTCATTTATTTATGGTTTGAATGTAGATGAGGAGAGGAGGGATTTTCGGGAGGAGCTGAAGGGCTTAAGGATGAATTTTTTGGAGGTGTTGTGGATAGTGGGGTGTGATTTCAATGTTAATCTCAGCATGGAGGATAGACCTGGTGATAGAGGGGCTAGAGATTGGAGGTCTCTCGCATTTAGGGATCCTGTTGCAGAGTTGAAGTTTGTTGATCTCCCCTTAGACAAATTGCAGATTAATTTGGAGAAGTTCAATAGAGAATTTGGAAAGATATTTTAGGATTAGTCAAAGTAGTTAAAAGCTGTGTTTTATCTCTTTTTAATTATAGAGATTTGATCTGGTTTGATTAGAATTGATGAAATTGAGTTTGTTTCTATATTTAGTTAGTAGGACTAGGATTAGGATTGGGATTGCTTGTAATCCTCTCTATATAAAGATGGGTTAAGCTTTTCTCTTTCATCAATTTTTATTCTAATAAAATTCTAATTCTAGAATTCTTTGACATGGTATTGGAGAGGGAATGATCCTAGGAAATTCCTTGGACCGCCGACCCTCCCTTTACTGCATGTGGTCTCCTTTGCATGTTCTCCTTTGTGTACGTGCCATCGCCACACTTCATCTTTGTGCTTACAACACACACATGTAGGACTCATTGCCAACTGCACCTCTACGGGTGGGTCTTCTTCCTACGCGCGTAAGCCACATACGCGCTATCCTCTCCAATTTACTTCCGTAGAATTAGAGCATCTGTTGTCTCTCTGAAGGAGTAAGACCTCATCTATTGCTGCCATGGCTGCAACCCTTATTGCTTCTCTAGACCAAGGTACTGGGACTTCTTTTTTTTTTTGAAAGAAAAACAGGAAGATTACGTGAGCTTGGTAATCATCCGTAAATTGTATTAAAAAGGAGTAAAAGAAACGGACTTACATATTTTGCAGCCAAAACTCAGAAATAACTCTCGCCTCTCTAACACATTGTCCACCCAACACCTCTCATTACGAAAAACAATATTGTTCCTTTGAAGCCAGATACACCAAATAATAGCGATTCCCTAACACCAGCCCGCCATATCAAGCAGAACATGATCTTTGAAGCTTGTCCAAAATCTTTCAAAATTTGTCTTGTCCACCATGTTAAGGTTAAAACTTGACCAAACATTTCTAGCAAAATTGCAATCAAAGAATAAATGTTGCACATCTTCATTTGCATTCTGACAAAGAGGACATAAAGTGTCCCCGTTTGGAGCCCACCTGGATCTATACATCTATGTAACAATCTGCTTCCTTGTGAGGAACCAGAGGAATAATGTTATCTTGAGAGGAAATTTACATTTTAGAATCAATTTGGAATCCCCATCAACCTGATTACCACTGGCATCATTATTAATCATTAGCTTGTATGCACGACTAACCGAGAATGTGCCTTGCTTCCAAATGAATTCATCTGGTTTAGCAGAGGAAGGAGAAAGGTCCTTAACAGAATGTAGTAGTTGCTGAAAATCATTGAAAGTGGATTCTGAAAGACCCTCTGGTAGTTTGATGTCCCAACAACGAAGAGCTCCGTCCCAGAAATCCTTTACCTTGGCTTCTTTATAAATAGCATGCTGAAAGAGCCTCTGAAAAACCTCAGAAAAGGACCCAATTTGTGTCCAATTATTGCGCCAAAGAAGTAGCACCATCACCCAGAGATGGGACAAACTGATATGAAAATTCTGAGAAAAGAGGTCTAATGGAGTGCCAAAACATAGGAATCCCATAGGTATTACCTGCAGCCCCTTGCATCATCTTCATACAATCACCATAGGAATCCCTCGGGATGGAATTCACCAAAGAATCATCATTGGATAGAAAGCTAACCACCCATTTCAGCAATAATGCCTTATTAAAATGAGATAAATGACGCACTCCAAGACCTCCTTCATTCTTCGGCTTACATCTCATTCCACATGACAAGTTGAACAAATCTTCTCTCTGAATTAGACCTTTTCCAAAAAAATCTCTTCCGGATCATATCAATCTGCTTTAGTATCTTCTTTGTAGGCAAAAACACTAACAAAAGAACGTTGGAATTGAGTTTAAGACAGATTAATACCAACGGTCCCCCTTTAGAGAGGAGTCTACCACTCCAAGAAGAAAGTCTATTAGAGAATTTCTCAATCAAACTCGTCCTATCCGAAGAAATTTTTTTACCTCTTAAAGGAAGACTAAGAAATGTGATTGGTAATGTTACCATCGGTGTGTCCAATTCCAAAGCAACATTATTCTCCATCGCAGACCCCATATTAAAAAGAACAAAGCTAGATTTGTTGTTAATTTTCAGACCTGAGATTTCCGAAAAGATCCTCATCAAAGAAGACACGTGCTTTGCATCCCCCCCGCCTCCTTCAATGAAAAAGTAGTATCATCCGCATATTGAAGAATGAGAGTTAAAACCTTCCCATCTCCAGAATATGAGAATCCTTTGAAAAGACCTCCATTGCATGCTTTAAAAGCCATGGCCGCAAGCCTATGGACCACAATATTGAATAACATTGGTGTTAACGGACAACCTTGATGCAGTCCTCTTTGCGGCTGTATCCAAGCTCCATTAGCCTTCCCATTAATCAACACTGTAAGGGAAGTAGTAACACGCATCTTCATCAAAGAAATCCAAAGGTCTGGGAAGCCCCTTCTCTTAAGAATATCTCATAAATAACTTCAGGAGATAGAATCGTAAGCTTTTGAAAAGTCCACTTTCTAAAGAAAAGAGGATCAACCTCTTCTCTTATAGGCAGCTAAGAACTCCTCGGCCAAAACATAAGAATCTTGAAGAGATCTCCCTTTAATAAAAGCTGTTTGGACTGGAGAAATAATATTAAGAAGAGATAAACATAACTGATTAGCCAGGATTTTAGCAACCAAAAGATAAATGCTATTTGATAAAGCAATGGGTCTAAAATCCTCTAACTGTTCCATATTGCCTTTTTTTGGAAATAAGAACAAATAGAACTTGTTCAACCTCTGAAATCTTTTATTTCCTGAGAAGAACTACCTAACCATAGCAACTTCTGTCCCAACAACATCCCACAACTTCTTGTAGTACACAATCTACAAACCATCCAGACTAGGGGTTTCTTCCGCTTTCATCCCACACATTGTAGCAAGGATTTCCTCATCAACTTCTTTAATGAGAGCCTGCTTCGCATTCTCCCCAATTTGCTCCATCACAGAGAAGACAAACGCCACAACCCGCATTGCTTCTTCCTAGTGAAATCATGAAAGTAGTTTCTAAAAGCAATTCGGATCTCTCCTCTTTTTTTTCAGGATCTTATCCCCAACCTCTATACAATTAATCATGTTTCGCCTTCTTCTCACAGTATGCCAATAAGTGAAAAAATCTTGTGTTTGCATCTCCTTCCTTAAGCCATAGCTGTTTTGATTTTTATCTCTAGTCCATCTCCTTCTTGTGATCTTTTTCCAAAACGATGTCCTGGAATTTTCGTCTCTCAATACAATCCTCCCTAGAAAGTGCGGCAATCTCCTCTTTTTTGTCCAAAGTCAAAATACGTAAGAGAGCGTCACATCTCTACTCCCTATGCTTCTTCAGGTCACAAGTGAAATCAATCATAGCCAATCTAATAGCTTTGATTTTGTCAGATAAAGTACGAGTGGCTGAGTATGAAGTAGAGGCAGAATTCCACTTATCCTGTATCATTTCCTTGAAGCCAGGTTCCTTAAGCCAAGACTTATGAAATTTAAAATTGGAGGAATGTCTCACATTATCATTGTTGTGCCATAACAGGGGGTATGATCAGAGAGAGGTCTGTCACAAGCAACCACGTCCGCCAGTTGAAAATGCTTGGCCATTCCAATGTTGCACAAAAATCTATCAATACATGACATTGTTCCATTCCCATTCCTCCAAGTAAAACGAGATCTAGAAAGCGGCAAATCAATAAGCTTCAGTTCCTGAACCACCTACTGGAATTGAGTGGTTGAACTATCAACTCTACCATTTGGTCTATTAGTTGAACAAAGAGTAGCATTAAAATCGCCACCAATCAACCAAGGCATACCATTAATATAGGAAGAGGCCTGCTTGAGCTCATCCCAAAAAATCAACCTTGCATTATTTTCACAATGCCCATAAATCGTAGTAAGTGCAAGATTAAATCCATCCTGCTTACTAGAGAAGATCACCGGTCTAATAATATGAGCACAACTCCAAACAGTCATTATGCCAAAGCATAAGAACTCCTGATCTACTTGTTGCTGCCAAATCCAGACCTTCTGTAAACTGATCCCCATAGATATAGTTTTTAAACTAGGCGTGAAATTTTCCAAATGGGTTTCCTGAAGACATGCAACATCAACCCTCCAATCAGCTAAATATCTCTTCAAAATTTGCCTCATCTTATCATCTCTAAGGCTCCTAAGATTCCAAGTCAGAACATTAACCATTAATAATAGTCATCATTCCCCCCTTATGGAGCCTTTTGAGTCCAATCACCTTGGCCACAATGTCATCAACCTCTTCCTTCCAGGCACTTGTAGCAGAACTTGGGGTATCTCTCTTTCTTTTGTAGCAGGCATTGGGAACTAGTTTATGTCTCTGCGGAAAAACATTAATATGGCCAGACGACTTGCCAGATTTATGTGAAGAAGCTTTTCTGTGGCTGGATCTGGACTTGATATCTGTACTGATGGTGATATGGCCCTTGTCATTCACACTTGACCCAGCATCATTTGGAGCATTACCTCATGATCGTCATGCAATACTTCTTCACCCTGTAAGGAATTAGCAATAGTAGCAGATGCAGGAAATGCACGAGAAACATCTACCAGAGGTGCATCACAATTGAACTCACCACAACTGGACCCAAACATGGGTTCGGCCTCCCCATGTGAAGAGTGAAATGTGCCTGTATCCACATTAGTCAAATTTCCATGTGCTCCATTTTGTAAATCAGAAGAATATCCCTTGAAGATTGAGCCAAAAGCCAAAGTCGCTTCTCTCTCCTGCAAATAAGCTAGGCCCTAGTTACCCTCCGAAATAACCAAACAAAAATTGGTATCATTTGATTCACTGTAGGTAGGCTTATCACAATCGGACCCCTGATAGGGTCCGGCATGCACCTGTGGAATGCAATCAAGCTCCTGCGCTCCACAAGCAGCAAAAGATATCCTAGGTGCACCTTCCCACACACCAGCAGATCGCTCCACGACGAGGGAATCCTCAACAGCTGCAGCGTGTTTTCGTAGCAGGTCCTTGTGAGAGACGCTGAAGATATGGTCCCTTTTTCGAAGAAACCGGCAGTTCGAGACGATTCTACTGTGCCCAATACTTGCAGCACATGGGGTCCTGCGATGGGGGACACGTGACGACCCCAGAGACCTAATCTCCATTGCCAAAAATAGGAAAAAGAGAATCAAATTTCATATTAGGAAACTCACAAACTCTGGATCCAAAAGTGGATCTGGATGCCACCTGTGTGAAGCCTTGATTGTGACCTTCCAAATCAACCAACGAGCTTGAAAAGGAGCCCTAATTTGGAAAGGCATCCATGTGATTAACTTGTGCATCAACCACACAATTAGCCTTCTCCTCGCCAGCTGTGTGATTCAAATTTTGAATCCCAAAATCAGCCTTCTCCTCGCCAAAGAGTAGTTGGATCTTCTACGTGCATAGGAGCCTAGATTGTAGGCTATGATATCATGTTAGGATTTGACAATGAATATTGGAGTGTGGAGACTCCAAGTACATGGGAAAATGGTCCTAATAGGGAATTATCCAACATCTGGCTTCTCGGTTGAAGTTGATGAATGGTGGGATCTTTGATCAAGGCTCTCCTACTACTACTACTACTACTACAACTACTACTACGTCCTTGGGAATGTTTCCCGATGTATGGCTGCTACTACTGCTACGACCATCGTATGTGTAGTCGGTACTACTGCTACTACCATTGTGTGCAGGGTTGCTATTTTTGCTTCAACACTTGTCTATTGTCTTTTGCCACTACGATCATTGTATTATGATGCTACTCTGCCACAACTACTAGTACTGCACAATGATTTGTACTTCTGCTATAGTCTACATTGCTTTGTGCTCCTTTGACTGCCTACATCAAGGGAGAGTTTTCGTGCCTCCTTGAAGTTGGACGTTGTACACTCCAACCTAGGGGGGAAGTGTTAGAGAATTAGGAAAGTGAAATTTTAGGATTAGTCAAAATAGTTAAAAGTTATGTTTTATCTCTTTCAGATTTTAGAGATTTGATTTGATTTGATTATGATAGATGAGATTGAGTTTGTTTCTATATTTAGTTAGTAGGATTGTGATTTCTTATAATCCCCTCAATATATAAAGAGGGTTTAGGGTCTTCTCCTTTTCATCAATTCTCATTCTAATAAAATTCTAGTTCTAGAATTCTTCAACAAGCTTTTTTGCTTTTTTGGGAAAGGAAAAGGAGGGGTTAATGTTAACCCCCTGGATTCATTAATAAAAGGGGTTAATTACAGCAAGAGCTGTAAAGGGAGGCATATAAGTTCACAACACTATCTGCACTAGCTTGCTCCCTTCTAGAAATAACCCGGTTATGCTTCAACTACATTGACTAGAGTGTTGTCCAGTACTCCTCATGCAAGTGATGATCAAAAGCCCAGCTGGAACCTCCATTATTCCAGCAATCTCTGGCAAAATGGCTGGTGATGAAAAGGTGATTGATGTCCTCAGGGTTTGCTTCACAAATCACACAATGGTGATCATTGTTAGGTGCCCACCTCCTTCTAAACTCCCTGGTGATCAATCTACCTCTTCGCAAGAGCCAGATGAAGAACTTAACCTTGAGTGGAATTTTAGCCTTCCAGATTCTCCTACAACCTGCCACCACCATAGTGTCCCTGGGTGGATAACCCTCCATTAGGTCATTTTTACTTTGAACTTGCCATACTTCCAAACCCAGCCATCTCTTCCATTCCCCCGTCCAAGTTCCAAGAGAGCCTGAAGGGTAGTTGTGAGCTCCTCCAATCTGGGCATCTGAAAGGGAGGGTAGTGGAGCAGTGGACCACACACCATCCTGAAATCAATCGGCTACCATGGCGAGTGGGGTGGTGGCTAGGGCGGCCAATCTTTGCAAGTTCAGAGGATTCTTGTTCTCAGTTGGCAGATTCTTGTGCTCATTTGAGTTTGTTAAATTTTTCCTGTTATGTGATGCAGTACCGTTGGAGAGACATTTCTCAAATCAAAACCTCTTGTGCTGGAGGTCCAAATAGGACTTGGAAGTGCCACACTTGTTTCAAGTTTGACAAATCTTGGTTGTTTGAACCTGATTTTGGAACTAATGTGGAAGAGCAATGGAGAAAGATGCCTGAGTGTGATTTGACCGCTAGAACTTTGGTCTCCAGACTAATGGCCTTGAGTTTTTTTTTTGCTGGACTATAAAAAAATGATTAAAGAGGGAAAAGAAGAAGATTGAGTCTTTGGAGGCTCTCTAGGTTGGTCAGGGTGCAAGAGGAAGCTGTTGATAGGGCAAGGCATTTGCATGTTGTTGAGGAGGATGAAGAAATTGAGATTCAATGGAAATAAAAGTCTAGACAGAAGTGGGTCAAAGAAGGGGATGCTAATACAAAATGCTTCCATGCATGTGCTGATGGAAGAAGGGGGGAATCTTATTCAGTGCTTGATTTTGAGAGCCAATAGATTGATGGAAGAGGTATGTTGGGTGATTTTCTAGTGTCTCAATTCAAGAATTTCAATGAGTCGAGTATGGTTAGTTCTTAGAGATGAAGGGGTTCAAGTATCTGGTAGATCATAGAGGAGCGGCAACAGTTTTGGCGGTTGTAGTGACAGAAGATGAGGTTTTCAAAGCCCTTATGAGCTTGAATGTTGATGATTGTCTTGGGCCAGATTTTTTTCCAGTCTTCTTTTATAAGAAATTCTAGGATGTTGTTAGGGGTGACATTATGGCTGTGATAGGGTAGTTCATGTGTGGCAACGGGGGTTTTGAATGGTTGAATAAGTTCCTTTTGTTTCTGCTACCCAAGAGAGAAGTGATCTAAGGTCTATTGCGCTATCCAATGCGATATGCTTGATTGTGGCAAAGGCATTTGCCATTTGTCTCAGAGAGGTGTTGGACACATTGATGCGACCTGTCCAAGCTGCCTTCATGAGGGGAAGATGTCTAGCAGATTGTCAGAAACTATTTTGGCTTGGGAGAGATGGCAAAAGCAGGAGTTCATGTGGAAGGTTGATTGTGGTAAGGCTTACAACTTGGTTGCTTGGAGCTTCTTGTGGTCATTGTTGGCCAAGAGGGGTTTTTCCTGACTTGTGGATACAGTGAATGAAATGTTGCATTACTATGACTTCTTCTGCAGTATTATTGAATGGGAATCCTATAGGCATATGGATACAACCTAGAAGAGGGTAGTTGCTAGGGATGTCTGTTAAGGACACTCCTATCTGTGCTTGCTGTGGATGTTTTGGCAATTAGTTCTTCCTCAGCTTCTTCAGCTGGTCTATTTTCTTCATTTTCTGGTTCTCCTGATTCACAGATAGCGATTCTGCTCTTGCAATTTGTTGATGATACTTTGTTTTTTGTGGACTCCGTAGCAGAGGCCAAGAATGTCATGGCCTTGGTTAGAGTTCTTGGTGACGCTTCTTGTCTCTCTGTTAATTTTGATAAATCTGTTTGCATTAATCTTGGGATGGACTAATGGGAGGCAGATGCAGCTACGACTGTGTTGTCTTTGCCACAAGGAAGTTTGCCCATCACGAACTTGGGCTTAGCTCTGTTTATTTCTGCACTAAGATTCCAAGATTTTTTGTCACTCTTGCATAGGTTGGAAAGGAGGTTGGAAGGGGAAGGTCTGGATTGTTATCTAAAGGGGGACGGTCGACCCTCCTGAAGGCAGTGTCAGCAGCTATCCCCACCTTTGCATGTTTGTTCTTTTTGGCTCCAACAGGAGGTGCTGCACAGGAGTCAAGCCTTGTGTAGGCGGTTCTTTTGGGATGGCCTTGGGGTAGTGGGTAGAGGTGGTTTCCTAGTTGCTTGGAAGGAAGTATTCCAGTCATTTGCAGAGGTTGGATTTGGTGTCAGATGGCTCCGGGACATGAATGTGCCTTTACTATCCAAATGGTGTGCACAATTAATGGAAGACACCTATTCCACCTATTCCCTCTCCATGGATGCGTTGAGAGCCTTGTATAGTAGGGTCTTGAATTGGGAGGAGAAACGCTTGACCATGGGAGGTGAATCATATTTCTAGAAGGGAGAAATGAAAGTTTTTCTTATCTATCAGAGTTTTTCTTGCTAGTTCTAGTTGTGGGAAGTGGATAATCTTTTAGATTTTGGCCAGACGATTGGTGTGCATTGGGCTTTTGAGGGAAGTCTATCCTAGGTTTTTTACTTTAGTATGTGATTGACAGGCAACCTTGAGGGAGTGTTGGTGAGGCCCTACGAGGAATGAAGCAGGATGTTGGATACCTTCCTTTGTGTTTGGTTTATCTAATGGTAGGATGGAGGACCTTTTGCAATAAGTGATTGGGGATGTATGCCTTGTTGAAGGTGTGACTACTGCCTAGGAGTTGGAGAATGGTAGGGTTCCGGAGGAGGGTGAAATTGACCTTTTCACTGATTGTCGAATGTTGTGGAAGGCCAAGGCTCCTCCTGAGGTGAATTTTTTTGCTGGGGAGTTTAGGAGGCAAGGGATTGTAACAAAGATGAGGTGGAGAAGATGGGCCCCTGATACTAATGCCGCTTGTTCTCTCTGTTGACGTTGGGAAAAGCATATGGATCATAATGATGAGGAGGTGCATAGGACAGCGGAGGTGTGCGGCTTTCGATAGGCTATGAAGGAGGCCCCCAACTGTTGTAAATGAATGGGGTGCTTACGTGGAATGTGTCGGGTCTCAATGACCCGTCAAGAAAGGCGTCGCTAGGGCATTATATTTGTATGTGGAGAGCAGACGTCGTGTTGCTGCAGGAAACAAAACTGGCTGACTGTGATGCTCAGATCTGGAAGGTGATTGGGGGCTCTTGGATGGAGGGGTTTCAATCTCTTGGTGCGACTGGCTGCTCAGGAGGACAGATACTGGGATGACGGGAAGATGTTTTCTCCTTGGAAGATTACTAGCACAGGGAGCATGTCATCTCTGCTAGGTTGATTAGGAGGGTGGAATATGCTAGAATGACTATCACAGAGGTATATGGTCCGTCAGATGCCCAAGCGAGGGGAGTCATGTGGGAGGAGCTCACAACTGTGGGTGCGGAGTGTTTTGGATGTCCTTGGTTGCCTGGAGATTATTTCAACATCACCCTACAGATAGAGGACCTGCCTGGAGGGCGGGGAAGATAAGATCCTAGGTCGAATCTTTTTGTGGATTTTGTGGCTACACATGGCCTCGTGGATTTGATTCCAGCATCCTGTGCTTACACCTGGAGGAATAACAATGGCCAGATGTCTAGGATTGATAGATTTCTTTCCAATGTAGAGCTGGTAGAGTCCTTCCCTGTGGTAGATGTATCTGCTTTGGAGAGACCATTCTCTGATCATACGCCCCTTATGTAGTGGTCCAATGGGGGGACACACTTTGGCACCTATTTTAAATTTGACAGATGTTGGCTAATGGAGGAGGGGTTTTGGAGTTTGGTTGAGAAGTGGAACTCTATAGCGGTGGAGGGATCTGCGTGTGTTGCTTGGCGAAGAAGTTGGGTATGCTGCGAGACCACTTGAGGGCATATGGAAGGGAGATCAAGGCGTCCAAACGGGGCAGGAAGGAAGAGGCATTGGTAGAGATTACCGGGATGGACAGGCAGGAGGACTAAGCCCTTATCTCGACGGAGGATAGGGAGGTTAGGGCGAGGATGGCACGTGTTGTGCAGGAGGACATGAAAGCAGAGGTGGAGTGGAAAACGAGATCGTGGCAGAGGTGGCTGAAGGAAGGAGACTCTAATACTAGATTTTTCCACCAATTGGCCTCTACTAGGAGGAGAAACTGGATAGAGAAGATGCTGATACGTGGGGAGACCTTCTCTAGTAGGGAGGTGGGATGAGTTGCGACAGATTAGTGCAGGGAGTTCACTGGGAGGCGTGTCATGGGATGCTGGAGGTAGAGGAGGGAGAATGTGCAGTGTGTCACAGAGGTTCAGGCGGAGAGTCTCACAGCTTGTTTCTCGGAGGACGAGGTGAGGCAAGTGGTTTGGAGCCTAAATATGGAAGGGTGTCGTAGCCCAGATTCTTCTTTAGGAATTCTGGCCCCTGGTGGAGGTAGATGTGATGCAAATGATGGAGGAGTTTGCGGCCAAGAGTAGAAATTTTGACAAATTGAACATGTACTAGTTTTTGCTGCCTAAGAAGGATGGGGTGGAAGCAATCCAGGATTTCAGACCAATTGAGCAGTCGAATGCTGTCTACCTTATTATTGCTAAGGTCCTAGCCAAAAGGCTCAGGGACCTTCTTGGAGACCTGATCTCCCCTATTTAGATGACTTTTGTTCTAGGGAGAGGAATCTTGGATGGTTTTATCGTTACAATGGGGGCAATGGCCACCTGGAGAAGGGAGACGAAACATACTTTTTTGTGGAAGGTTGACTTCAGCAAGGCATACGACTTGGTGTAGTGGAATTTTTTGTGGGCTTTCGTGTTGAGGAGGGTTTTCCTGCGATGTGGATTGATTGGATGAAGAGGTGTGATGACATTTTTCTCAATCCTGATCAATGGAAACCCGATAGGAGGATGGGTACAGCGTAGGGGGGGTTAGACAGGGTTACCCTCTTGCACCTATACTGTTTGTGCTTGCGGCGAATGTTCTGGCACGGGTAGCACAAAAGGGCCTGTGATAGGAGTCTGATTAGAGGCTTTATGATTGGTGAGGGCAGGGAGACAGCGGTCCTGTAATATGCTGATGATGCCTTGTTTCTGGTTGAGGGAGCGGATTTGGAGGCCAGAACGATGAGAATCCTTTTGGATCTTTTGGTGTGGCGTCAGGGCTGCAGATCAATTATCAAAAATCAACCTTTGTCCCGTTCAACTTGTCGGTCGAAGAGTTGGAGAGTGTGGGTAGTGCTTTGGGGACAGAGGTGGGTTCTCTGCCACTGGTGTATTTGGGCCTTCCTTTATTAGATCGGCACCTCAGGTTATAGGATTGAATTCCTCTGTTAGAGAGGATGGAGGGAAGATTGGTGGGGTGGTCTTCCAGACTTCTAAGGAGGTTGACCTTGGTGAAGGCAGTGCTGGCATCCATACTATCGTATTTCCTTTTAGTTTTCAGACTACCGCACCAGATTGAGAAGATCTCAGTGTTGATGAGGGATCTTTTCTGGGCTAATGTAGGGTTGGCAGGAAGAGGGGCGGGGTTGGTGGCCTGGGAGGAGGTGTGTAAACCGATTCAGGAAGGGGGTTTGGAGGTTAGGGATGTGAACAAGGTGAATATCAGTCTCCTCACGAAGAGGATTGCGAGGTTTGTGGGGGTGGGAGCAAGGGCTCTTTGGTGATGTTATGTGGCGGTACTACTGCCCCTTCCTTTCATGGGAACCCCTGGAGTCCCCTCCTCTCGGAGCCTCTCACTTTCTTAGGAGCCTAGCATTAGGAAGAGAGGCGAGGTTGGTGGCCTGGGAGGAGGTGTGTAAATCGATTTAGGAAGGGGGTTTGGAGGTTAGGGATGTGAACAAGGTGAATATCAGTCTCCTCACGAAGAGGATTGCGAGGTTGGTAGGGTGGGAGCAAGGGCTCTTTGGTGATGTTATGTGGCGGTGCCACTGCCCCTTCCTTTCATGGGAACCCCTGGAGTCCCCTCCTCTCAGAGCCTCTCACTTTCTTAGGAGCCTAGTAGCGGTGATGGAGAAAGTGCGGGATTTCTTTTCCTCGACACTGAGGGAGGGGGATGCATTCCGGTTCTGGCAGGACGATTGGCAGGGGGTTCTTTACCATCAGCGACAGGTTTCCTCACCTTTTTGGGGTTGTTGTGGACCCGTCGGCCCCAGTGGGAAGCTGTTGGGATGAGGCTTGGTGTCCAACCTTTTAGGGGGGCCTATTTGACCAGAGATGCGAGGAATTCCGTTGTTTGCTACATGAGCAAGAGGGTTGGGCACCGGAGGAAGGTGATGATGCATTTTTCTGGGAAGGAGATTTCTCCGTGGCAAAGGTCTTTTGCAGATTAGGGAGTGGCGCGGTCAGCTCGGACAAATTTCTTACAAGATTGCAAATTGCTCTGGATGGTGGAGTGTCCGTTGAAGGTGGAGATCTTCGTATGGTTGGTAAGGAGGGGGAGAATTGTGACGAAGCGATGGAGAGTAAGATGGGCTCAGTTGGATGACCTAACATGTCCCCTTTGCGATGGAGTCTAGGAAGATATCCAGCACCTCTTATTCCAGTGTCCGTTTATGGTGCAGGTTTGGCAGAGGATGGGGATTGACTGGATCATCCATCGGGATGCGGCTAGCTTCTGGTATTCGTTCCGTAGAGGAAACGTCCACAATGGAGGGGTGGGTCGCCTTTAGATCCAAGAAGGAGAGGGCCAAGGCTTTGGCGGTCTTGTGGGGTGTTTGGCTAGGGAGAAATGGGGTGCTTTTTAGGGCGGGATCCTATGTTGAGAACTTTGTTTCATCCATTTCTTCCCAGGTGGTGTTCTGGGGAGTTATTCTGTGATCTCTGATGTAATTCAATTTTTTAGAATGGAATAATTTTGGGTGGTTATCATTCGGATAACCGCCCTTTGGCTCTTCAAAAAAAAAAAAAAAGAAGCATGTGGATCTTTTCCTCTCTTTTCCATTTGTGGGGTGCTGGTAGAAGGCCAATGTTCGATGGATTGATGCCATTTCCTTTGCAAACTTTTGGAGGACCTTTAGGTGGGCTAGTGCAATTGGTCCAAATGTTTGGTACAAAAGAAAAAGAGCGATGTTGATGGCTCTCTTGTGGGCAACTTGGAGGGAAAGGAATATGGCGGATTTAGGGGTTCCTTATGTTAAAATGTTCTCTTTGCTTGATTGTCCTTGTTAAAGTGGGATGCTTTGTATTTTTTTAATGTGATGTTTGGCCGCTTCCTTTACTAAAGTCTTGGATGATCACTAACCTCGAGTAGTCATCCTTTTCCGTTTCAAAAAAAGGTTTTTGACGAAGGGAAGGACTGGGGTAGCATATAGTGGTTTACTTGATTTTCAAGGATGCGATAACATTTCTGTTAATTATTGTTTGTTGTGAGGGTTTAAGTGCCACCCTTTTGTCACAAAATAAAGGATGGCTACTGGATGTTGGTAGTCATCCACTTCATTACTTCCACCAAAAAGTGGGTAAACAAGAATTACAAAATTTGAGACCAAAACTCATATGTCGACAACACCTCCCTTGCCACATTATCCCATTCCTATGGAACCAAAAACTTGGGAGGCCTCAACAACCTTCCTTTGAGCAGAATGGTGTGCTGGAGACCTGCACTAAAAAGATATCCAAAAATCTCCTTCGAATTAGCCCCCAAATCTAGACTAGACAAGTGCTCCCACAGATCTCTAGTGAAATGACATATGATGAAGACATGCTCTAAATCCTCCTCTAATGTTGCACAAAGTGCACAGGAAGTCTTTATGTTCTAGATCTGGTTTGGATGACCAATCTTCATCTTCGCGTCTTGAGCAATCACAAGATTTTCACCTTTAGGTTAGTTTTCTTTTTTCAAATTGTGGAGCAATCCAATTGCCTTCTATTTCTCTCCCAAGCGAGTGGTCCATCTTCTTAAAAGAGAGACTGCACTGAGGCCAAGGAGTCTGGGTACCCTCCTTCAGCCAAAGATGCTTAGTTGCCCTTAGAAACTCTTGGAAGTCCTGCATCCTTGCCTCGGAAAGACCACTAACCAAATGCGATACCCAAGTACTTGAATTCCTCACTAGCCCATCTCAACAAACCGTGAACATACATTGCTAGGGTTGTCAAACTTGATTTGGATTTGTTTAACCGACCGAGTCTTGACTTTATTAGTGGACCTGAACCCAAACTCGGACTCGTTTAAAAACAGGTAGGTTGGGTCAAGTCCGGGTGAGGTCACACAGACCTATCAGACAAGGTTCGAAATGCCGATTTCGACGTCGTGCCGATGAAATTGCAAGTGTGCATTTCGTGGGCATGCCGAGGGCATGCCGGAGAAATGCCTGTTTTTCGATGGCAGATTTTGATGATTTCGATGGCTCGAAAAAATGCCATTTCGAATGCACGCCAAGGGCATGCAGATGCATGCCGACAAAAATGGTAGAAGTGGTCAAAATGATATCAGTTTCAAGAAAATCAAATGTTGATTATGTAACAATAAGAGTGTTACATCATAATATTCATATACAACATGGCCATACAATGTTAAAATTCAATAACGAGATGAAATATTCTTACCATGTTAAGAATACAGAAAATTTAATAATAGAAGAATACAAAGAATTTAAGAATCAAAGAATTTAAGAATGAAAGAATCAAAGTGTATAGTTTCAAAGTAAAAGTTAAAACTGTAATGTCTTGATGTATGATGTATCGGAAGTCAGGACTTGGAACTTGAAAGACAGATTTCACCAGAACCAAGAGTGTCTTGCTGGATGCATATCTTTATCATGGGTACTATCACCACTTGATTGATACCATTGTTGACTATTGTGTCGATGAATACTTTGAATGTATTCACAGTAATCCTTCCAAGACATATATGAATACATTGTCTGGTAATCCATTATATGCTGTTTGTATTCATGTTCATTCATACTAACAAAAATCCCAAGACGGGGAAATCTACTATCTGTATATGGTCTGTTACGTTGCCCACGTGCACGATTAGTTGCACGTGCTTGTGAGAATCCTGTTCTAGAATCATCTTGTGATGATTCTGATCTTGGCATTTGAGGGAGAGCTTGGGGTTGGAACTGCTGAGGAAAGTAATTTTGGATCATACCATACTCATATGGGTAAGAATATTCACTCCCAGTCCTAGTTCTAGAAGTGTCAACATTTTCAGACTCAGCGTATGAATATGATGGATAATTATATGAAGGCGGTGGTAGTGCAAATGATTGCGGGTAGAATGGTTGAGCATACGAAGATCCCGTCTCACGTGTTGTGTCGCATGATCCCATGTCATATCCAGATCCATGTGCTGAAGAACCAAAAAATTGATCACTAATGCTCATGGAACCAGTTGAGGAGCTCAAATCCTCCATGTAGGCATCGTGACTTGGATATCCCTCGTAATCCATGGCTGGTGGACTTGGACTTGGAATATGTTTGCCATGGATATTGGTGTGTCGTTCGTCATATTCTGTAGCACCCTGAGTTTGCACTTGACCACCATGTCTCCCTCTGTCGGATGATCCTTCTGATGCAGATCCTTCTACCATTATAAATGCATCGTCATTTGAGCCATCATCTGAGTCATCCTTTGAGGTTGAAGTAGACTGTGATAATTGTCGTTCTTCATCCTCTTCATCCAGTACTCTTATAGGAAATGTATGACGACCAGATCTGACCATATGTCCTTCAACATCAGCACCCATTTTCTTTGATAGCTCTGGATCTGGCCTTCTCCTAACATCCATCACAGGTTCTCCAATGTCATTTATCCAACTTTCTAGCACACCAAGAAGCAGGCAACTTTATAGCACAGCTCCCCCACCTTCCCAGCAGGCAACTAGTCCACCACCAAGAAGGTGAGAAGTTCCATAAGTAACGATGCGGGCTACAGCCTGAAGCAGCGGCAGAGATGACAGTGACAGTGGCATTAGCGGGGCGGAAGAGATGGTAGTGGCAGTCTACAGCAAACACACAGCATCGGCATCGGCATCGGCATTTCTTAACAAGGTGGGCTGCATCGGCATCGGCACAAGCACACCCCCTTGGTGGGAGTCCCTATATGTTAAGCATCCTACGGCATCGATAGTGCTTGCCGACCCTATGGATATTTGCACAAGCACACGGCATCTCTTAACAAGGTGGGGCCCCCACTACACCCAAATCAAATAGCCCTCCCGCCTCCCCCGCCCTCCCTCCCCACCCTCTATGTCCGCGGGGCCCACCGACCTTGCGGCTTCACCACCACCACCACCACCTTCCTCCCCATGTCCTCCCCCTCCATCCCTCCTCCCTGCCCCCACCTCCAGCTCTTCCTCTCCTCCTCCCCCAACCCCTTCCGCTCCCTCCACCTTCTCCTCTGCCCCAAACCCCCCGCCCTCGGCAGCGCCGAGCCCCACCTCGACCTCCCCCACCGCTGTCCCCTCTGCCCCCCCTCCTCCAAGGTTCGAAATGCCGATTTCGACGCCGTGCCGATAAAATTGTAGGTATGCATTTCGTGGGCATGCCGAAGGCATGCCGTGGAAATGTCCGTTTTTCGATGGCAGATTTCGATGATTTCGACGGCTCGAAAAAATGACATTTCGAGGCACGTCGAGGGCATGCCGGTGCATGCCGACAGAAATGATTAAGATTTGAAAGACAACTAAGTCAAGATATTAGAAACGTTTTACGTGTTTTTTTATAATAAAAACATGTTATTTTAGCCTGAATCTGTCTCTGTGTGTGATCAAGATATTAGAAACGTTTTACAGATTTTTTTATAATAAAAACAGGTTATTTTAGCTTGAATCTGTGTGTGTGTCCTTCCCTCCCAGACCGCCCCCCGCGCCCTTTCCCTTGCTTCCCCTTCCCTGTGCCCCCATTCCCGCCCAACCTTTTCAAGTTTCCCGCCGCTCCCATTCCTAGCGCCGCTCAGCCACCATCGGCATGCCGACGTTTCGTCGGTGACTGTCGGCATGCCGACGGTTTCCCTACAAACCGACACTATTTGTGTCGATATGCCCTCCCTCCAAAAATCCACTGGCATGCCGTCGGCATTTAAATCACAGCCCTCCTCCTCCCCACACCGCCTCTACTTCTGCCTCTCTTGCCCCCTCCACGCCCCCGACCACCTCTACCAGTCCCCCTCCTCCCCTCCCCACGCCCTCGACGTCCACAGCGTCGAGCTCTTCTGCTTCGCCTGCCGCGACCAGGTCTACGACCCCAACTTCGACTCCGCCGTCCTCCTCGCCTCCCAATACCGTACCGCCTCATCCCCCTTCTCCCCACACCCCCCAAGAGGCGACTGGTCGAGTTCCGCCCCTGGACCCCCACCCTCAGGGAGCAGCGCCTCCTTGACTGCTGCTTTAGCCCACTATGGTGCCCCGACACCGCCGCCGCCGAGTCGGGCCGCGGGGTCCCGTGGGGCCTCCGGGGGCTCAACAACCTTGGCAGCACCTGCTTCATGAACTCCGTACTGCAGGCGCTGCTCCACACCCCGCCCTTGAGGAACTACTTCCTCAGCGACCGCCACAACCCCTACGTCTGCAGGCCGCAGCAGAGGAAGAAGGCGGGCGGCGAGGGCGATGACAGGAAGGTCGTGTGCCTCGTGTGCGATCTCGACGCGATCTACTCCGTGGTGTTCTCCGGTAGCCGCACGCCCTACAGCCCTGCCAAGTTCCTGTACAGGTGAGGGGGACGAGGGAGAGTGACCATTTTACCGGCAGTGGCATGGCGGCATGCCGCCGAAACACCTGTTTTTCGACACTGAAATCATATCGGCATGGCTGTTTTTCAAAACCGGCCTTGCCGACGGCATGCTGACGGCATGCCATCGGCATTTAAATCAATGCTATTAGACCCATTGGACTTGTTTAGGAGTTGTGGACCTGGATAGGACCCGGTTAGGAATGGACTCGCTTTGGACTTGTCTAGGACCCGAATAAGACCTGGGGATCTAATTAGGACCCATGGGCATAGTTGACCCATGGACCTATTTAGCTAAGTGGGTTGGGTCAAGTCCACGTGTAGATAAATGATTTAGGTCACAGGCCCATGATTTTGGACCCATTTATTAAATGGGTCACAGGTCGATGGGTGGGGTTGGACTAGACCCGACCCATTTGTTACCCCTCTACCTTGCTCATCAACTGCCAGGGCATATTGTCTAATGTCTAAGCACAAGTTCTGCAAGCAAGGCATCCAGAACCAGCCCAATCATCTTTCGAGAATCTAAAGTTTTGCAATCTCCCAAAGCTACTATAGGCATTGCAATGTGTAACCAATTGCCACTGTGTTGTGTGTTTTTTTGGGGGGGTTAAATTTTAGTTCTTTATGGATTAGCAATTAGGAAATTGAATCACTAGAGAACCAACAATATTATCCTTCACTTTTTTCTCAGTCTTTGCCATCAAATGGCCTTGTTGCAGCTGTCACCTTCTACACGTTGCAACATTGTGTACTACAAATTATCTATCTTTGTAAATTGGCGTTGTTTTTGTTCTTGTTTCTAGTAGATTCATTGATGCAGATAGTGTTATCATTTTATGCATTTGTTTTGCAATGTGCAGCTGTGGGATATAAGAAAATGGAATGGTCCAAGGTACTTATAATGGTCGAGGGTAGTAAAGATCTTAACAAAGCTCGAAAAGCCATCTGACTTATTGCGAACTAATGGCCAATGCTACTGCAGAAATGCCAAGTTTTTAATTGGCTTGAGGATATGATTTTTTTTGGTTTTTATCTTGCTTAATTCTTGGTTATTGAGCATGAATGGTCAAATGAATCTTTTCAAAAAAAATGACAGCGCAAATGAATTTGATATCACGTTAAGGTCTATAATTTGCAATATGAGGATGTTCTGCACAAAAATCAGTGATTATAACATCATCTTTTCAATCAGTTGGCTGTGTGAGAAGATTCCATTGGTTACCAAGGGGACATGATCCAAGTAATTATATGCTCATGTCTGCTACCAATTTTTTCTACTGCACTTGATAGATCTGCATGTAGCACTAGTGGCAATGGTCTGATTTATTAATGCAGTCTTACAAACATCATATAAAATACTGGTAGAATCATAAGGTATCTGTGTCAATTCCCTCTTACCTCATGTCCACATCCATGGTTGGATCAGCATTTTCATTTTATTCAATAACATAGACATCTGTTATTTGGGTGGAAAAAATCACCTTATTTGCTTAAGAGGCACAATTTTAGACAGTAAACTGTTGCATCCTAGCAGTAATGAGTTTCGAAGACATGCTTTCTGTCTTGGTTGGCTGACCTTGTGCGACTTTCACCTAGTGACCTGATAAACCTGACATTGCCGTCAGGGCTGGGTCTTTTAAACTCAAGGAGGACTGAAATCTTCCTGCATCTTTTTACCTAGTGACCATTAAAGAACCCCGATATCACTGTCAGGGTTTGGTCCTTTAAACTCAAGGAAGAGAAATCTTTCTTTTCATCTACTGACCTGAGCTGGGCCCTACACTGACACTAGCTTTTGTCTAACAAAATGGGGTGCACTCAGTGACACACCAACCCAGTTTGGTCTCACTAAAAGGAGACACCCAACTCCAACTTGGTATTTGTGGAGGTGATATTCTGTTAAGGTTAATTATGAATATAAAAGAAAGAAGCCAAATTTAAGTTTGTATCTAAGGTTGCAATGCTGGATTGAAATGCTCCTGCAGAAACCTTTCTTTTGTTTCATGTTTAATGCCCAAAACCATCTGGATGATAGTGTTTTACTCCGTGCTATACAAAAAGCTTGTGGTGTTTTTGCATATGTAACTTGTTTTCTTTGCCTTGCATTCATCCATTATTTTGCGATGCTTTCTGTTTCCTTTTTAATTGGGCTGATTTCACATGCAGGACAACTTTGATGTGGCGATGACTTACTACCATAAGGTATGATTCTCTAGCTTTCCCAGTTAATGCTACATGTTGGCAAGAAAAGCTAACTATTTTAATTTCCTGTTAGTGCATAATGAGGTTTCAGTAATAATATAGAACGATCTTTTTCTTCTACCTAACTCATTACCTTAATTATGCTTTGCTCTGTTTGTTATGTGGTATTGTGCATATTCATTTGTGTAGGAATACTCGGACAAGCATCCTTGTTGGCTATGTTGAGCAAATTATAACGTATAAATGTGGCCACACAGAAGCACATATCCCATCTTATTACCTCTGAAATCAACATTCAGGACTTTGCTCCCCGAACTCAAAGGCCACTTCTGGCATTCTTATTCCCAAACAAGTCACACTTGTACTTCTGCCTTTAATGCTGCTTTGCAGGATATCCAATATATACTTGCCACTAGTATCTGCCAACAAATGCCTTTCTTCTACTGGCATACTGCTAAATGCTAACATTGCTACAGAAAATGTTGTTTCTTATTTCATCCTTTTCAAATAACACAGTCAATCCATAGTCATCATCTTCCATTCTCGAAGCAGATACAATGCTTGATGCTCCAAAGGCAACTATTCCGGCTAACAATATTCTCACACATTGTTTTGACTTGTTCCCTTGCAAGAACTTTGGGACAGAGTCTCCCTCGTTAACTTTGTTATTTATGATGGATGCCTTTATGACTTAACTTTGAGAATTTCATTCTCCATGCTCTGGCCATCAAGGAGTGACAAACTTGTAAAGGAGCAATCAAAGACGATAACAGGCTTCATGCTGTGTAGGAGAAAATCAAAAGGATGAGGTTGCTTTTTCCTGAATCATCTCACAGAAATTTCATTGAATCAAGATGTTTCTGTAAGTACATGTTGATGGTACAATAGACAAATTCAAGGCTAGACTTGTTATTAAGGGTTTCACTTGACAGTATAGGGAAGATATCAATGAAATCTTTAGTCCGTTGTTGAGATGGTCATGATTTAATTCTGAATGTTGCCTTTGAGTTGTGGATGCTGCATCGAGTTGCTAGTAAAAGGTCTTTCTCCTTCAGTTACGGCAATTTGTAGGAAGAAGTTTATATAGAACAATCTGATGGGTTTGAACATAAAGTAAACTTCAATGATCAATTTATGGTCTCAAGTAAGCCTCATGTACATGGTTCGTTAGCTTCCTCAAAGTGAGAATCAATTTGGGTTCTGGTAGGATCACTCCTTGTTTATCTACAAAGTGGGAGCACCATGGTTTTTCTGTTGCCTTATGTTGTTATCAGAGTTCTCTTCAAGAAAAAAAAAGAATGTTGATGATATAGTTCTCATTGGAAACTCTGACTACTGTTAGAGATGTAGAAAGAGAATTGATGGACATTTTGGCATTGAAGATTTTGGATTCATTTATAATTATTTCTACGTTTTGAGGTTGATAGAAATGCTAACAGCTTGACCTTGACACATACTCTTGATCTACTTTGACTCTTTAATTTCTCAAATTGCAAACTTATTTACATTGCAACCCCATCATTGCACAAACTATTCAAAGTTGACAGATGATTTTCAGTTCTGTCGAATGTTGTAGGATGGCAGGAGCTCTTCAATATTTCACCATTACCTGCTCATATATTACCTTTGGGGTCAAGTAAAATTTTTCAATATGGGCATTTTCTCACCTGTAATCATCTTCAAGTTGTCAAACATGTATGAATTGTGCTACATCAAGGATCCTGATTTGTCACATGTGCATGGTAACGTGAATGCTTTTCTAATGCTGGATAGGGTGGTGATCCAGATAATCACAGATTTGTCATCAGTTATTGCATTGTCTTTGGCAACAATCAAATATTTTGGAAAATGAAATTATCGCTCTCTTACCTTAGAGGGTGAAATTATTTAGATTTCTTCGTGGATGATCTTGCTTTTGAAAATGAGTGTACCACTATTTTCCAATATAATCGTAACACCTATGCTCTATGAGTAAATCTTTTATTTCGTGGGTGATCAAAGTATATTCAAGTTGATCGTATTTTGTCAGAGAGTAGATATAGATTGACAAATGAGTTGCTGATGTGTTGCCAAAGTCTTGCCATCAAAGTGCTGTCCAAGCTACAGGGAAAGTTGAGTGCTTGTCAAACGCATTCTCAATTTGCGAGGGCCGATGGACTTGTAAGCTGAGGGGATTTTATGTAAATAGTTTACACTGTGTGTGCATGTATTTGTACTTTGCCCATTGCTTTAGACACAAAAGCCTTCTCATTTGTTCAGTGAGACAATTAAACCACAGCACATCTTTGTCTTGATCTGTAATAACAGATTTTGTTTTTGTCTCTCTCTTGTCTAGGCTTTGTTTAAACTTTTATAGCTGTGTAATTTTAGTGTTGTTGAAGGTGAGGCACACTAAATGATGACTCACCTAATTAAAGCAAGACACAAGTTTGCACGTGTAAATCACAGAAACAAACACTATATATACATGATTCATATCTGGACAGAGTCAATTCAAGATAATTCCAATGCTTCTATGCAAAAAGGGTAGCCCAATCCAATTCTGCACTTTCCATAGAACCAAAGGCCCTAACTTCAACCATAGTGGAATAGCTAAGCAAAAACCAGCTTTTATAAAATCAGGCCAAAATAAGCATCTATGAAACATGTATAACCTTTAAGTTAAATACACCTAACCTTTGTATGTGTCTCTAAAAGACTTCAATACACATTTTATAACCTCAAGTTAAATACACCTAACCTTTGTATGTTTTAGGCTCTCACATGATTCACACATCATCTGCATCCAGGGACTTGCCCAAGTGATGCCTAGAGTAAATCAGGTGAGGCAAAGTTAGGCTTGCCTAGGTGTTAGAGCCTCACCTCTCCTAAAATTGGTGCCTAGGTAAGCTTAGGCAAGCACCTTGATCATCGCTTTAAAATAATTTGTTATATGTAGTTTAGTGAAGAAGCATGTAAGGATGCAAATACAATCACTATGATTGCGATCCAAATTCTTGCAAGCTTTCTTCACATCAATTTGAGAATATTTCCAGCAACAAACTAAATTTGATTGAAGGATAAAACATTCTAGATGTTGAGAGATGAAGTGTTATTGAGGGTTAATTTAGTTCCACATTGTGTGGAACAAATTGTGTGGCCTGTGTTGCCTATATAAAACCCATGTATCCACTAGTTTATCTTTGAGAAAGGGAATAGAAATATCTTGCCCTATAGGGGCCTTCTGCTTGCTCTTCGAGAGTGGGATTTTCACATAAATTTAAGTGTTCTTGATTGATTATTCTTTGATATTGCCATTTACTATTATTCTGTTTTTATTTATTTCTTAATATGGTATCAAAGCGAGTTGTTCTTGGCTTTTACCATTATATTCCATATATTATTATTTTTTATCCTTGATGTTTCCATGGTTGATGCTCCTTGTTAACGTGAGATCGTGAAATCTTTACTTGGAGGCTTGTAAGTGCAATTGGGATTGATTGCATACACATTGCTTGATGATGCTAGCGCTTCAGCAGATTGGTAGCCGCATTATGATTGTACAATGGCACCGCAAGGTGGTCTGCGCTGATCTCGCGGGGACTACTCGATCTCATGCAAGATATTGTGAGATCAAAGAAGATTGAAGCTGGCAAGGATTGCGCGCTAGTGCCTGTTGTGGCATTGATTGCGACGATCTCTCACGCGAAATCACGTGAGGATGTAGCAGTAAGGCATCAATGGCAGCAACAAGGCATTGGCGAGCTTGGTGGCATTGATCTCGTGCAAGATCGTGAGAGCTTTACAACGACCATGCAATGAAGAAGGTGCAATGATGAAGATGTTGAAGGAGGAACACATGTGGTCTCTTGCAACGGGGGTGAAGGAAGAATAGCGATGCCGACAACACCGAATGTGATTTTGGATTCTTTTGAACCTTAAAAGAGATATTTTGGTATTTTTTCATCTTTGCCCCTTGTGCTTCTATTATACCCTTTTTGGGTTACTCAGCTTTGTAAAGAAAAAGGGGCAAGAAAGAAAGAAAATAAAAAAAGGAGAAGAAGAGGACAATAGGAAGAAGATGAAATAAAAAAGGAAGGAAAATGTAAAAAAAAGAAAAAAAAAGGAGACAAAAATAAAGTGAGAAGAAGGAAAAAAAGGAGAAAAAAATGATGATGAGAAGAGAGGAGCTCATCTCTTGGATTTTTTCACTATCTTGTTTCTTCTCCCATATGAGTATGGGAGAAAGGGAAAGTGTGCAAGTCTCTTTATGTATCCCATACAAGACTCTTTTCCTTAAAGTCCCCACATGAGAAACTCTTTTCTTTTGGTCTCTATATGAGAGGAACAAAGAATTTCCGTATAGAAGAGATCACTCTCTAGGTCTCCAAAGGAGAGGCTCAGTCTCTTGGTTTTCATGAGACTGTTCAAAATGGGAGGCACAAGCATCGGATCCAGCTTTAGCTATTCATCTTCAGACTCCAACCTACACTCACCTACAATCAAGAATGAGGATGCTGGGAAGTCGGTGACCCGTTAGCATCGGTTGAAGTTGCCTTGAGTGTTGTGTTTTTTGCTTTGTAGAGAGGATTTCTTTTGGACAAGCTTAAGGGTGAGTGTTAAGAGATGAAGAGTTATTGAGGGTTAATGTAGTCCTACATTGTGTGGAACAAATTGTGTTTTATCTTTGAGAAAGAGAATAGAAGTATGTCATAGGGGCCTTCTCTCGTTTTCTCCCCTTATTCATGAGTAGGGTTTCCATGTAAATTCAAGTGTTCTTAATTGTTTATGCTTTGATATTATCCTTCACTATTATTTTGTCTTTATTTATTTCTTAACATTGGAACTTCTATAATTAGCTTGTTAGAGAAAATTAGCATTAGAAATTAAAATTATATATTTCCTATTTATCTCTTTTCTATTCTGTTTCTTTTTAAATTATAGAGATATATTTTAGGTCGTTAAAGGTTTGATGTGATATGATTTGTTTCCATTATAGTTGAATTAGGATTGGATCCCTTTCTATATAAAGGGACTAACTCGATTGGATCCCTCTCTATATAAAAGGACTAACTCAATGTAACTTTCTTAGAGATTCGTAATAATATTTCCAATTTCGCAAATCTTCAACATGGTATCTAAGTAGGTTTAGGTCAGAAAACCTAACCCTAATCATTTCTTTTCTTCCTCCTCTTTCGTCTTTCCTTTTGTAGTAGAAAATAAGCCCTAGTTGGTTAAGAGAAGCCTCCATTTGCAACCTCTAGTTGGTTGGAGGGCCTTGTCGGCCGCCTATCGATGTTGCCCGACCTCGGTGACCCTCTTGTTGGATCCACTAGCCCTCTGACGATCCTAAGCATCAATATTGTTGCAGTTGTAGCTACTGTTGTTGCTATTGTCATGATTGTTGCAACTGTTGCGGCCTTGTGGAGGTCAACTAGGGGTTTGATGACCATCCTGAAGGAGTTCGGCGACCCCCCGTTCCCTTTGGTGATCAGATCCAAACGCTATAAGGCCATATTCAATGGAAAACTCACTTGGGTGGCATCGTTGGTGCTTATTTTGACGTTGATGAAGCCCTAATGACCCCGATGACTAATCTGACGTGCTCCTATTGGGTTGTGAACTTCATTTGCTCTCTTTGCTTTTGCCTCTATGGTTGTTGCCTTTGTGATTGCCTCAGCATTGAAAGTTCTCATCATATTATGTAGGCACAGAATTGACATGGAAATAATGGTCCAAGTCAGGGAAACCTGGAGAGAATAAAAATGGACAGCTTATATGTGTTTAGCAGGTTACTTGGTTTATGCTTCGGGCAAGGGCCAATTTTGCCCCATTTGGGGGCAATAGTAAACCTTAATCATGCCTGTGTATGGATAACCAATATCTGAATCAGGATTTGGATTCAAATTCATTGAAATCTCCTTTTTGAGAACACTTTCTTTGGTATTCTTTGACATTTATCTGGCATTCTCTGATCAAAGATAATTTGGTGTTTACGAGATTTCAGATTTGGCAGGCTGAATTACAACCACATTTTTCAATGAAATTTCTAATTGGACATAATCCGTGTTTGATTATCCGGTGAGTTTAAAGGTCCAATCAGGTAATTGCCGTTTTCACCCCAAACCATCCCTTCCTCAAACAATTGATTTCCACTTCACTCAGATATTGATCTGGATGTTGGACATCCTATCAGCTAAAGTCTGATATTTGATAATCTGAATATCAAATGGATATGGATCCAGATGAGAGGTTGCATCTATTCATAGGGTATGACTGAAGCTGACTGTTTACACTGAGACTTGCTGCCTGTGTCAGCTGTTATGTTGGACAGAATGGATTGGCAAGTAGGGGGATCACGATGCTCGCCACTTGAAATGTGGGCTGTGGCTTGTGGCTGATTGGTACTTCTTGCTCATGCAGTGTCCTATTGTTGGTTTGGCTGTTGAGTAGGTTGGTGAGATCTTGCAACATGCATCAGTCCCTAGCCTTTTAAAGCGACACTTGTCATGGTGGTCTCCTTGTGTATGGTCCAGGTCAGGATGGCATAGTTTGTGTGGGTGTTCTAGTTGGGTATTCTAGTTAGTCCTGTCCATCGAAATGATTATTGAGATGATCTTGCCTAGGTTCAATGAGGGAAGAAGAGGTTCTTAGTGATTATTGAGATGATCTTGCCTCGACTAAGGGTTACATGGGTGAAGACATGTCCCAAGCATGTGGGGTAGTTTCTTCCCTCATCAATAGCTTGCTTGTATAGTTTCTCGACCTAATACCAACTTTTGTGCTTAGTATCTTATAGTGTACTTGGTTATCTGGTTTCTCGACCTAGTGCTAATTTCTATAATGGCTTACTAGTCAGAAACCTATATCTTGATTCATAAGACCTTGCCATAGCGTTGTTTTATATTTGATTTCTGAAGGTTATTCTCATAAATCTGCAAGTCCAGGTTTCAATTACAGCACCTTAGGAACAGCGAACTATCATGTGAAACGCATTGCTTAAGTCTTTAATGACCCTTTTTTTTCTGAAAGTGTAAAAGATGGCCATTTGACATCATTGGTCGTCCATCTGTAACACCTTTGAGTACAAGGCTATTGATGCAAATGCTTCCCCCAAGTCACTCGCAAGTCTTTGCCTTTTAATGATGTTAAGAATAGCTTCATTTCTGATGGGTTGTTTCTGTCTTGTATTCTGTGTTTCGTGTGATTAGGCTCTGTGGCTGAAACCGGACGACCAGTTTTGCACCGAGTTGTTAACGCTAGCATTGGCAGATGAATCATGTCGAAGCAGCAACAGAAGGAAATGATCGCCAAAGTCTTCAAATTGCTGCAGTTCAAAGTTGACCAGGTAAACGTCGTCAGCTAGCCTTTGCATGATGAAGTATTTCTGCTAGAGATGGTCAACTATGATCAAGGTGGTTCATCGCAATAGGTTGGCATGCTCCATCGCACTTGCAGGTACATCTGCTTAACATCTCAGTTTTGGAGAGTGCATAGTCACTTTGTCTTCACTATCAAGGTGGTTCGTGGCAATAGGTTGGCAGGCTCCTTTGCATGCGTAGGTACATCTGTTTACCGTCTCAGGGTTGGAGAGCATGTAACCTTTCATTATTCTTCTGTGTATGCAAGAAAAACGTTTGCAAAGCACAGGCCTTCATCTTTGCGTGTGGTAATTACAGAACTGGCTTTTAAGTTAAACTGCGAACTACGTATGAAGTCTCGTCACGTTGAGCATCTCCAGTTTTTGTTATGTAATTCCAGAATGGTAGCATTCATGCCTCTCTTTGGAAACTGTATTGAAGAAATTCTTCGATAAATCAAAAAGCCTATTTACCTTTCCATACATTACAGTCAATTTAAAATCCAGCTCAGAACTTTTCAGGCCATTAGTTAGTGTGATATGATGCTGGACGAATTACATTTAAATTGAAGTCTCCTAACGCCTTAGCCAATGGGGGCAATATGGTGCGGTACACTTGTCGGACCACGGTTAAAAGTTGTTTGAAAGTTTGCCCCTCTCGATGAAGTGGTTAGAAGTCCCTGTTTGAGATGCATGTTCGAGCAAAACTAGAGTTCGTAGCCTATGAAAGGGAGATTATGTTGCAAGCGTATTTACTACTAGGTTGCCGCCCCATCTCCATCTAGGAAATCTGACTAATATTGCTCTCTTTTACTGGATTGTCTTGACAAGTATCGACTTCCTTTTCCCTCTTCTAGAACCCCTACTTGATCCAGCAGCATCTAGATTATCGTTAGTGATGCATGCCATGTGTCAAACGTGCAGTTGATGGCATCATCAGTTCATAAGATCGGTAGCATCTTCATCCTTATTTATAGGAAAAAGGCAACAGTTCTGTTGGTTGTTGGGTTAAGAAGGGTTAATTACCTAATTTGTCACTCAGCCTGCCTATGAATTACGTTAGGTAGAGGAGATTTAATCGAGGATAAAATTATTTCTCCTTTTTTGTGAAATAATTTTAATCAATCAAAATATATAAATAGATTAATTCATTTATTTTCTTCTTTTATTTCACTCTTTCAAACACCACCTTAATGTCTTGTGGATGCCTTTCCCTTTGTCTTCACAAAAACGACACCTACGTTGCCTCTACCTTGCCTTTGACACTCCTTAGGCTGCTATAATGGTGTTGGTTGTGGTAGCGGTGGTGGTGTGGTAATGTTGGTGGAGTCGGTGATTATGTTGAAGGTGAAGCTCATGGAGTGATAATGTTGTTGGGGTTGATGGCGAAGAGCATAGAAGTTGGTAATCGGTGTTGGTGGTGGTTGTGGTGATGGCCATGGTAATAGAGTTGTAATTGTCATGGCTGTGGTTTGAATGATTATGGTAGACAACGGTGAAGGAGAGAGTGAAGCGAGGAAGGGGATGGCACATAAGTGGTATGGCACTAATTATTGCATGATGATAACAAAAAAATGTAACGCAATTGATGTTAAAGAGCTTATGAATTTACAGTCCTCGAGTATAGCCGATACATTTGACCTTCTCTGGATGGAAGATAAGAAAAGTGATTAGGTGACATGGTGGAGATAGAGTAATTAGTGTGAAAATGTTATCTAAAATTTTCATATATAATATATTAGCAAATATGTTACATTTAACTTTCATTTACTTTATTTTTTAATAAAATAATAATTAAAAGTAAATTAATATCAAATATGAAATAAATAAATTATAACTTTCTCTTTTATATTTATATCATAATAACTTACAGTTTCTAATACATCCAGCTCGCTTGTGACATTCACTCCCACTATTCTATAAATTACACTAATTCTACTTAAAATAAGGCCTTAATATCCTACTCTCTATCTAACATAGTGCATCTTTTGTCAGGATTGTACTTCGCCTCTCTGTAGATAATGATCCCGAGTTCTGAAGAGTTATATTTGAGTATGTGCTATGGTAGAAAAAAAAGATGGCAGAATTGTTTTGTGCTGTGGCAACGGAACGTTTTAGCAAGCGAGGAGAAAGCAGATATGATGATGTTTCGGCTTACAGGGGTGGGTGGGCCGTGGGCGTTTGCTTTGAGCGTCCACTTGGGACCGCGCAACCTACGTACCTTTTGCTTGTGCAAAAATTCTACCAATAATACATGCGGTGGAACTGTAACCTACATACCCTTTGCCAAAGGTAGGAGTCAGCGTCACTTGCAGCTGGGAATGATTAAATGCAGATGCTGTTTGTATTTGCGATACATAGGGATTTATCCTGAGATAAAAGTTATTTTGGGATAAGGGATGAAAATATAGGATAAGTTCATCGTCCCCCCTCCTGTGACATGTCACCCTCACTTATCCTCCCAAATATTCTAATTTATACTATGATTTAGCCTATATCTTCTTCAAGGATCAATATCAATATATCTCCCACTTTTCTTTCAATTTTGTCACTTACAAAATTTATTTCTTAAAATTTATTTTATGATACAAATATTACCATATTTGTTGTACATTCAGATGGTGGAATGAAAGAATTAGTTGACAGATTGAAGGCTATACTTAGGAAAAAATTAAACGTATTTGGAATGTATTTTACAAATGTAAAATTATCTTTTATAGGTGAATAATTACATTTTAAGTGAAAAAAATTATTTTTTATAAAAATAAAATACATCAATATATTTTTATTTTCAATCGGTTTACTTTAATTTTTCATATATTTTAATTTTTAACCGATTGAAATTATTTCTTCATTCAGTATGTTGATTTACTTAATTTTTAATTAATTGATTTTCATTTTGAATCGATTGATTCTGGATTGCATATTACAAAATACGTTGTAACGCATATTTTCGTATTTACGTCCGTAAGCTTATTCTCGATAAGCTACCTTCTCTTTAGATATTTGTTGGATGTGACATCAAAAAGTAGTTTAAACGTGTAATGAGCTAATTTAAGATTGCTTATTATTGGAGGTTACATATTCCTCCAAGATGGAGGATTATGGCACTTTATGGAAGCTAGTGGTTTAAAAATTGGACTGGTCATTGAATCGGTCAAGTTTTGATTTTGATTTTTAGTGATTCAACCGTTGGTTTGAACCGGTGATGACATCATCATTAGAATAGGATCGGAAAAAATTGGATCAGTTATGCTTAACTTTAGTTTGTATCATTATCTTTCATGTGAGTTCCTACTCAAGGTCATTCTTTACTCTCTAAGAATATATGAATCATCGGATGCAACCAATGCAACAAATGCTCAACGACAAATACAAGACCAGATCAACAAACCGGGAACTCCAACAAATCCAACCATTTACTCCCACTCTCCATCAAACAGAATGCACCGTTACTAGTCACATTCGTCCGCTAGAACTTGAACGTCAATGACTCGCCTCCCCTAAAGTAATCACATGGCGAAAAAGCAAAGACGATTCCACACGGCAAACATGGGCGAAGGCCGATCAAGCGACGGTGGTGAGAGAGGGGGTGGAAGAGCGAGGACAGGCGACACTACCATGGATCTCTTTGGCTACCAGGTGAAAAAAAAAAAAAAGGGAAATGGACATGTTCTTTACCACTGCTGGGAAGCAGGACACACTGCGGAGGGTCGGAGGTGTTGTGTGGAGGTGCTGCGAAGGGTTGGAGGCGTTGTGGAGAAGCTGCTGTGCTGCAGAAGTTGAAGATGGTTGGGGCAACCAACGATCTTTGATGAGATGTTTGTGGAGGTCGGAGTTGGAGGAGGAAGGTGGGAGGTGAGGCAAGAAGATGAGGTGATGTCATTGAGACTTGGAGGGGGGTGTGGGTTGTGACTGTGGCGTGGAGAGAAACTGTGAAAGGGGAAAAAGGTGGGGAGGAGGAGTGCAAGTGACGCGAGGAAAATTGGATGTTTCGTCCCTTCATTTTTGCCAACCGATTGAAATGGATGGACTGATCGATTTTGATTCACCGATCAACTTGATTCAATCAGATTTTAACTAATTCCATCGATTCAAAACATCCAATTTAAAAATCGATCGGATCAATCTATTCATAATCGATTCTCGATCCAATCAATTGAATTGACCGATACGATCTGAGTTTTAAAACCTTGATGGAACAACCTGTGAAGCTTGGCAATTAAGGCTATCTCAATATTAATGATTAAACTATTAAATATATTTCTCAGCATTTTTACGCTTTCACTCTTCAGCCCTTCATTTTATCCTATATCCTTATAAATTACAAGACACAGACAGCCTAGCCAGAAATTTACCAGAGGGGCCAAGTTTTCAAGCCACTAGTAGCACGCTATTACAAGAAAAAAAAAAAATCAAAGGTTGACGAGTTACAAAACCTATGTACTAAAAACATAAAGTAGTATAGAACTAAAGAATGAATTCTAAAATGGCATGAAATTCTTTCTCAAATCACGTTACAACAATGTAAAAAAGATATCTTAAATATAATGCTATTTAGTCAAAACGGCAGTACAAGCAAACACAAGTCATATGATTGGATTGGAATTAGATCGTGAAAAACGATGTTCTCATTCTATGTCCTTTTCGATATATATGAAATGTAATATGAATAAAGGATTGGTAGTCTACATATACATATAACCATACTAACATTCATATCCACCGATATTATTTTGAATTGAAAATTTAAAACAAATTAGTTAATTTAAATAATACATATTCCAAATTTCTTCAAAACTGGACACTTCCCTACCCTTCATATGGTGAAACCGAATTTTAGAAACACTCACACCATGAAAATTAATCGCCCTTTATGTGAAGCATAGAGATGTCAAAATGATCCCCAATTTCGTGTATGACATGCACATATGAGGTGATTACATTCCTCAAAGTTTCAAGTTTAAGATATAAGAATGGTTCTAAATAACTTATCTACAAGCTACACATGGTAATTATATGTTTCCTTTGAGTTACTCTTATCAAATATGATTCTAAATTAAAGTGGACAGAAAATAGAAGAATATATCACCAACCTAAGAATTATAAGCAATTACATGTCCCATCATATTTTTCTCTTTCCAAGGTCCCATTTGCTAGGGAAATAAAAAAGAAGATAAGAATAGATCACCTTAATCAACATCTTTATATATCATCTTATTACATTACATCAATACCAATGTAATTATTTTTATTATTGTGGTCGGTTATATAGGCATGCATGCAACGATAATATATTTGATCAATTTTGGTGACAATCGTAATTTTACAACTATAATTAACTCATAAGAGATTTAATATCAGTTAAAAAAGCTGACATTTTTGAGAAAACTTGTGTGAAAGGTGGAGCTAAAGTGGGAGGGTTGGGACCATGTTTTCTTTTCCTCCTCTTACCCCAAGTAAAAGGAGTAAATGCCTTACGTGCATAGGTGGTAGAAGGTTAAACATTGCATTTGATAGTGGGATAATAATTATTTTGAGATAAAATATTTTATGAATAAAGTAATTATGGTTATTGATGCAATGTTAATAGTTATTTGTTTAATATTAAAATATTAAAGTAAATAAATTGATGTGATATCATAGATATATTTTAATAGTAAGGTTAAACTTTACCAGAGGGGCCAAGTTTTCAAGCCACTGGTAACAAGCTATTGAAAGAAAAGAAAAAACAAATCAAAGGTTCACGAGTTGCTAAACCTATGTATTAAAAACATAAAGTAGTATAGAACCAAAGAACAAATTCCAAAATAGTATGATATTCTTTCTCAAATCACATTACAACAATGTAAAAGAGATATCATAAATATAATGCTATCTACTCAAAACAGCAGTACAAGCAAACACAAGTCATATGATTGGATTGGAATTAGATCATGAAAAACGATGTTCTCTTTCTATGTCCTTTTTGATATATATGAAATGTAATACGAATAAAGGATTGGTAGCCTACATATACATATAACCATACTAACATTCATATCCACCGCTAGTATTTTGCGTTGAAAATTTGAAAAATTAAATTAGTTAAGTTAAATAATACATATTCCAAATTTCTTCGAAACTGGACACTTCCCTACCGTTCATATAATGGAACCGAATTTTAGAAACACTGAGACCATGAACATTAATCGCCCTTTATGTGAAGGATAGAGATGCCAAAATGGTCCCCTATTTCGTGTATGGCATGCACAAATGAGGTGATTACATCCCTCAAAGTTTCAAGTTTAAGATATAAGAATGGTTCTAAATAACTTATCTACAGTAATTATATGTTTCCTTTGAGTTAGTCTTATCAAATATGATTTTAAATTACAATGGACGGTAAATAGAAAAATATATCAGCACCCTAAGAATTATAATTAATTACATGTCCCATCATTTTTTTTTCTTTTTATTCTTTTTCTCTTTTAAAGGTCCCATTTGCTAGCAAAATTAAAAAGAAGATAAGAATAGATCACCTTAATCAACATCTTTATATATTCCCTTATTACATTACATCAATATTAATATATATTAAAATATACTTACTTCAATATAATATAACTATTAAAATATATCTATAATATCACATCAATTCATTTACTTTCATATTTTAACATTAAATAAATATCTATTAATATCGTATCGACCATCATTTTATTCATGAATATTTTATCTCAAAATAATTATTATCTACCAACAAATGCAATGTTTAAGCTTCTACCATGCATGTAAGGCATTTAAGGAGGACAAGAAAACATGATCCCAACCCTCCCACTTGAGCTCCACCTTTCACATAAGTTATCTCAAAAGTGTCACTTTCTTAAGTGATATTAGATCTCTTATGAGTTGATTATAGTTATAAAATTAAGATTGTCACCGTAATTGATCAAATATACTATAGTTGCATGCATGCCTATATAACCGACCACAATAATGAAAAGAATTATTGTAATATTGACAGTGAAACGTGAATCAAAATTTTTCTACGATCCAAAATACAGAAAAACTCGTCTGGATATTTGATTCTAATATCCACTCTGATTTTAGGAAGGTATGAGTACGTTATCGTAAGATTTTTCTTAAAAATATAACAAGAGCACGTTCTATCTTTAATCTTAGTTAATTTTATGAGTTAGAACTTCTTAAGTTGAGGGCTAACGAGTGATGTGCGTCGATCATCACCATCCATTTCGGTGGGAATCCGTGCAAGCCATGATGGATGGTGATAAATGCACACAAGACGAGTACCAAAGAGGAAGTAAGGAAGAAGGGTGTAATATAAGTTCTTATTTGAACAACGTCCCCCGGCAGTAGCACTGCCCTCCGCCATTAATTATTGAGTAAATTACTGTTTATTCAAAAAAGAAAAGACAAAAACCACAGGTGCATGGTCATGACATGAACCCTTCGGGATATGCACATACGACATTTTACGTATCCATCAGCAAGTCTTCTGCAACGAATTACATTAATTGTTTTATTATTAAATATATTGATAATTTTGGAATAGGACAGGCTATGGTAGCTGAACCTACATACGTACGTTCCTTAACATATGACGGCATACATGTAATCCTCTGCAAAACCTTGAACTGACCTTCCACTCCTCGACGTCAAATCAGGTCAGCTGAACCCTGCAAAGGGATATTAACAGGTCACCGTTACCAGTGGTCTCAGTACTATTCAAATTAATGCTAAAAAGAAAAGTTCATAATGGAATACATGGTACAGCGTAAAATATAGCAGATCTGGTGTTGATATATGGATGCAGATAACGGTGTGTAAATAAATGTGATTACATATATATATATATATACATACCTAACTTCAGATCTAGACCGTGGCAAAAAGAGGATGAAGAGGAACCCACGGTGGGGTGATCTTTGGGCATTTGAGTAGAAGCTAACTGCACTTGGAACACAGCAAAAAGGTGTCAAACATAGCTATATATTCATGTATTCATGCATGTTTTTTTCTCGTAGGAACCTCAAGGATTTGTTAAGGGTAGCTGCTCCTGTTAACTTCCAAGGTTTTAAAGAATAATACAGTATAACAATTACATTTTTTTTTGTCCTTGACCATTGTGTTTCTTTCAGCATTTTAATCTTGCCCACTTGACTTAAAACTTATAGCTCTGCCACTAAATTCATTTTAGTAAGAATATAAGTAACGAAAGGACCAAAAAAGTAGTAATGTTCGTATTCTATAAGCTAATATTAAATATAAATGATTGTATATCAATTTTTATTTACTTGTAGAGTATATGAATTTTTATTTATTTAAATTGATGTTAAGATGTAATGTTAAATTATACAAAATTTACTTAAATTAATGTTAACATTAATTTCCAATGAAAGAAGATTTGAATGTGGAGGATTACAAAATTAACATCAATCTTGCACACACCGGTGTTTTGGTGTGTTAACGAAATTAATGTTAAAAATCCTAAAACCTAGACTACGGCTATATAGCTTAATCATTCGAGTAAATGACGGTTAACTTTTTAGTTTGTGAGAACCTTTGTTTCTATCTTTTCCATAGATTTGGTTCCTAATTGAAGTCTTACTAGGTGGAGATCGTATCATATCATATTCTTAAACTGATAGATCCGAGGAGTTGACTAAAGTGTACATAAGCGTGGAATAGCAAATCCCAGCTTTAGTCTTACATAGAAACTAACTTTCCCAATAAAGGGAATAAAGGTCAAGAATGGCTGTTATTTTCTTTTAAAATAATGCCTCGAATTATTTCCTTCGGCATCAGTTTTTTCACCTTATTAATACCATGCAGAAACCTACCAAGCCAAATAAAATGACCCACCAACAAGCAACTTCACCAACAAAAAAAAACAAAAAAAAAAAGTTACGAAATAATAAAACAAAAAAAAAATAAATTAATAAAAAGAAAGACAAAAAAAAAAAAAAAACAGAGAGAGAGAGAGAGAGAGAGAGAGAGAAGGGATTGACTTGCCTTTTCAAATAGATTGTGTCTTTCCTCCTGGCGTCTCCATACCTTATCACATCATCAAATCAGAAGACGCATCACAGGAAACCATTAAAACACACATATAGCGACAAGTATATGTACACATATATACACGTTTTCGAAAAGGAGGTAAATTTTTTTAAAAAAATAAGGAGGCTATGCACTTACATACACATACAAATATATACAACAGATATGTTTTCGTCTGTCTCCTATAATTAAAGTGCATAAGATACAAGTAATTAAAAATGGGGGGTCAGTAGAGAATCAAACCATATCCTCCAATCTCCCCATCTCTCCCTTGATCTTCCTGTCCTTCTCCAACCTCACTCTTTCTATGGAATCCTGGAGGGTCTGCTCAAGAATGGTCAAGCCAGGCAGGTTGTAATACTCATTCTCCTCCACCGTCAAAAATCTGCTTATATGATATCATAGAACATATGCACACACTTCAACAATTAATGCAGCACATACAAATTAAATTATTAAGCAGCCATCTGAGTCATCTAATTTATGGGATCTTGATTTCTATATCCGACCTCATTTCCTTCTCCAACTCATCACACAGCTTTTCGATCCTCTCTTTCTCCTCGTTTTTCCCCTGACAAAAAAAAAAAAGAAAAAGAAAAAAAATCTTTTCTTTCACCACTTTGCATAGTTTTCGGAGGAAAAATACTGCTACACATACAAAATTTCCTATGTAGATAATTAACCAACTTCTGTGCTTATATATCTACTACACAAGAAAAGGAAACAAAAAAAAAGAAGAAGCAAAAAACTGCATTTATGGGGGCATAGCCAAGTAACCATCAAAAGAGTTAATGGGAAAAATGCATACCAAGACCTCACTTCTCCAAACTTGGGTTTGAGTCAACCTCTGATAGTTCAATATGAACTCCTTTGCGCTGCACCGAACAGATTAAAGATTCCTTAATCAGTCAAACGAATCGCAACCAAACCCTTGAATTCCAAAAATGGGTAGACATAAAAATGCTCTAAAAACGTAGACATGTATCGTATATCAATAGAAAATATATGGTTGTAAAGGGGGAATTAATAATATACCACAAAATATATAAACCATGTGTATGGTGTAACACGTGCATGGGTAGAAGCTCATGGATTCCAAAAATGGGTGCATTCGCAAGTGATTCATGAAAAAGGTTGCAAGTAGAGGAATCATATATGAAAAACACACAAATTACATAGATAAGGATTCCCAAAAATGGTTGGGAGGTGACCTGGAGAAAGGAGGGGAGTGGTATTCATAGAGCTTCCCAGAAGAGGAAAAGAGTATGAGAAGGAGGCTGGAGTCACAAAGGATAGAGAGCTCCCTTGCCTTCTTGAAAAGCCCATCCCTTCTTTTATAGAAAGTGGACTGCCTCTGGATGGGGTTCTCTATCCTCTTTATCTCAATCTTCCCCCTACCCATCTCCCCACTGCCCTCCCAACCCCAACACCCCCCCCCCCCACTCTCTTCTTACAGGAGAAAGAGATTAAACAAAAAAAAGAAAAAAAGCCAGAAAAGAAGGAGAGAAGGAACCCGTTGAAACACTAACTAAGGTCACGATTAGAAGGGGTTGTGGAGAAAGGGGGAGGGGGTGAAAATACTTTCACGAAGAAGGTAACGACAGCCCAACTTGGTTAAAAGGATCGAGGGGCATATCTTTGCCTTTGGTTCTTTCTGGCCCTCTCTCTTTCCTGCATTGTGGTGACCACACCGGTGACGCCTTTTCTCACTTAGTGATGAAATGGTTCAACCCCCCCCCACACACACGGTGCAGCAGAGGTGTTTCTTTCTCTTTCTTAAATGCTCGCTTACCACGTGAGGTGACGCGCAATGTTGCGTTTGCATGCAGGCGAGTACGTACGGCTGTCTCTTTCACCCTTTTGCGTTCCTTTCTTTCGTGGTCAGACACATTTACATGGCCTCGCAGCTGTGAGGAGTGAAAACGGGTCGCTTTGGTAGCAGATGATCGATGTTTTACCCTACGGGTAGCACAACGTGGTCCGGCCCCTTCCTAGGTTTGGATGGTGTGCTTTTGCTCCCCCCTTTTTTTTATTAGACCTAAATTAAGCCGCGGGTTAACCTTCTTCTACAACCGGGGTCAACCTAATCTCACTTTGTCTATGAAATCCACGATAAGCAAACATAACATCAATGGTGAGTTAAGATAACCGTCCTTTCTAACCCCTCTTTTCTCATCCGTCATCCCCACACATCATTTCCATCCTATTCCCTTTCTCTCTTTGTGTTTGGTAAGTTAATATCTTTTGATTGATAATCATTTTAGTATAGTTAGTTTATAATTAAACAAATAATTTTATTTCAAAACCATAACAATATATCTAACTAAATAAATAATAATATTTTAACCATAAAATAATGAATGAAGATACTTTTTAATTAGCATATACCCTTACCCTAAGCATCATATTTGTCCTCCAACACTTCTTTTGTCATGGTAAAGTAACTTTCTCACGAAGTAGATTTGTTTGGTGTGGAGATTCCTCAAACATAAGACTTTCATTTATTTGCAAATCAAAAGATGAGATGTAGTCATGTAAGCACACGAGAACACGACTTCATTGCTCTAGAGCTTGCTGAGCTAACACACACCTAGATTCTCCATTATAATGAGCCAATGAATTAATTTGTTTGGAAGTAATTATTGGATAAGTGAACGAATAATGACTTATCTTTACCCCATAGAGGGCTAAATCGAGGACAAAGAAATGTACGGGTAGATTCACTTATTTGGGGATAGACAAATCTAGGGATAAATTCAAGCCAAATATAAAGTGACACATATTTAATATCATATGCTTTTATGCAACCATCAAAGACATACATTGCTGATGCATTAAGTTTGAGGAACAATACAACATGCCAATTGTTTGTTAATAACTACATTATTTTGGAAATGACAAGCTTTGAAATTAGGCCTAGCCTCATAATAATCTTATTCTAGCTCTTTGTGCATATTGTCAATGCAACTTTTAACATTTTCTTTTGGGTGCTTAAGGCATACATATGTACACCATAGTCATTTTCTTAAGCCAATTATTATTTTAAATTGATTTCAAGATGTGATCTAATTATCCATTATCTGGACTTTAGGAAAGTGGATAAACTCAAACTATTTTATATTGCTTCTCACGTTCTTTCTTCCTAGTTTACTAACCAAATAATACCAAGAAGATGCCTTTATCTACTATACCAGGAGAGATTGTTATCAAATGTAGGGTACCGGTGATGATTGGGATGAACAAATCCAAATAAAGTGACATGTTAAAATTCCACATGGAAATAGAGAATTCGGTCACATAATTTCATCAATGTGGTGGAGTACTGTCCTACTATATGCCCTTGTAGGTGTTGTCTATGAAGAAACTTCTCTTTTTAATATCTCACACTATATATATTTACTTACTTTCAAGTAATTTCATGCCAAAGATAACATTGTTCCATGCAGAGATGCTTGATCCCACTTCCATAATCATTCCTCAACCATCTCATCTCGCTTCCCTTGTGTGATTTTTGAAGTGACCTTGCTTGGATGTTGCCTTCATCGATCTCATTCAATCGTGCAAATGTTTAACTTGCAAAACTAGCTTACCATGCTCTGGAGCTAGATTGGTCTTGTTGCGTGGAGTTATGCTACTTCACCCGTTTGAATTCTTGGAAGCAACAACAAATTGAAAGCATCAACTTTGATTGTTCTATATATGGTCCTCTTAATACTCGATGTGTTTGAAATTGTTTAATTCGAGGGTGCCCCTCTCCCCTTCACGCAAGCAGGTTAAGGTCTTTGTGAACTTTGCTCCTATTGGACAAAGCCTTTTGTTTTTCTTTGACACAATAATGCTCAGTGAAGTGATCACTTTGTCCAAGTTTGTGGGCTCGGAAGTGCCCTTTTGTTTCTTTTTTTTTTTTTTCTTGTTGTAATGTCTATACTTTTCTTTTGTGGGGATGTAATCTTTTGCGGGTAAAATAACATACTTGCTTATAGATTTTGAATAGAAAACTTGGAATTTTTATGTGATTAGATATTTTTTATGTGTGCATGGTGACAACCATTGAAATTTACCATTTAGACAAGGAAATAAAAGGGTTGTGAATCAAGCTCAATAGAAAAATGCAGTGTAGGAAAAACACAATATTTTTAGCCAAGTCGATCATCTCTTAATTAAATGAGGCTATGTCTTGAAGAGGTTTCGGTACCTTCCAAATGCAATTTATGAGTGCTTGCACATGTGCCTCCTCTCTGAAGAACAATTTATCGATCCATGGGGCTTTTCTCCATCGGATTTGACAAGACGTTGGAAAGTGATCACATCCAGATGTCAATTTGTTTTCTGCTTCAAATGAAATGATTTTTTTTTTTTTTTCCTTTATGGGAAAGTAACGTTACCGTTAAAGGAAGGAACCTGATATACAAAGATGTGTCTCAAAGGGGGAAAAAAAAAGGAAAACTTTAATGCATTTGACGAGGGGGACGTTGCTCTTTGAAGAAATAGGGAAAAGTAAAAATAAAAAAAAGGATAAAAAATAAAGATAAAGAAAAAGAAAGCGTGACAAATTATCAGGAATTTAAAAAAAGTTAATCTTTCAAAGGAGGTTAACTCTGCATTTATAGATGTGGTAAGGTACCAACAAGATAATTCTAAAGAAATGTGCCAACAAATGAATCGATGTAAATCTATCAAAAGGTCAACATCAATTTTTAACCTAAGTCAAAAAACTTAACCGAATGAGGCCCAAGATCTCACATAGTTCTCCAACCAAAAAACAATAAAACTAAAAAGAAAGAAAAAGAACATATCAACATCACAACCATGCACATGAATATGCCACCACCAAAGCACATGTCCAACACGAACACCGAGGTAACCGATTGCCACTAGCTGCCATACCCCACCGCCGCTTGCCAGAAGGCTTCGCCATGGGCTGCCGACCCCACTGCTGCACGTCACTGTGTGCTGCCAAACCCCACCATCGCATACCATATAGCCCCAACCCGTTGTGCATCGCTTCACAGAATGGCCACCTCATGAGGAAGCCAGCATGCATGGGGGGAGAGCTCATCGACCATTGCGAGCACTGACCAGAGGAGTCGCCTGCCGCTACCTCCGCCTTACCAGATTAGCTGCTAAAGATCAAAGGACGACATGCATGTTGAGATCGAAGAAGCAAAGGAGATCCGGAGGTAAAGAAGAGACTCTGATGAACTTGGGGGGGCCCCGATCAACTCCGATGATCGATCGAGACCCCCACTATAGCACTTGTACTTGTTGAAGGGGAGGAGTAGAGGAGGTTTTGCCGGCAAGTGCGAAAGAAAAAAAAAAAAAAAAAAACAATGAAATGGTATTCTCGTCCCTCCCTTTTTCCAACAATTGACAAGGGGGTTCCTCAATATACAAACATGCACCGTAACTAAGAGTCCTCTTCCACCAAAGGTCAACTTGAATTCACCGAAAATAGGTTCATCTCATATATTAATACAAGGACTTAAGTAGACTGTTGATGTATCGGACTTGGCTCTTATCTTTTGTGGCATGCATTCCCATTTCTGCTCCAAAGAATCTGGTAATTAAGTAATGTGTCTAGCGTATGGAAAACATCGATCGGTTGCCAAACCCTCTCATTCGCAGCAAACTTTCTTCTGCCTAATGACCTATAATTAATGCTAGTCACTGCGTACAACCTAATGTAAGCCCTACAACCTAAAGTAGTGAAGAATTAAATAATGTGCTTTCGATAGTGACCATGCTAACTCCTACTTGGATAGTGTTGGATAATGGTGGCCTTAATGCTGACTTTCTTTGCTCAATGCTACCTTGCAATACGCATGTAGACTTTATTGAGTTGTTGGAGTCAACTAAAGGGATTTCATTTTTGCCTGTTTGTAAATAGATTAAGGGTAGGAGGAGAATGCAAAATCATTTACTTTTATTTCTTAGCCGTAGCCATATAGTGTAGTTGCTATTAGCTCATCATAACAAAAAAGACAATCAAAATAAGTGGGAAAGAAGGAAGAGAACATCCAATTAATACGTGATAGATGGTGGAAGATTGTTTGTTGTTTCAGCTATTGTGGAAAGTCTTTCCATGGTCTGCATTAAAGCTTATGGGATAGCTATAATGGAATGGGTGGTCTTTGTCTCTTCATTTCCATTCAGCGAACCACTCTTAGGAAAGTATAAATCAATTAGCCCTTTAATTATGTGACAAATGATACTCTTGGGAAAGTATAGATCAGCTCTTTACATGACAGATTATTGCAAAAAACATGACATGGGCTCTTATCTTTAGATCTCTGTCCCCTCCTTTTTGATGTGGAAGTCATTCATCAAATCTGAGGCTTCCTATGACACCCCAATCTTGACCAAATGTTGAGTTGATTGAAGAAGGAAATAGGAAGGAAAAGGGATTCAGGAAACTATCTCTACCATCACCTCAAGTAGAATCTACCGCCAAGGGATGAAGCTAGGTTGCCATTGTAAGGGAGGTTGTGAAGATATTAGTAAGGAGGTGCGATGGGTGTTTCTTCTAGTGGTAGAGGGGAGGGGGATCCATTAAATCTATCGGCATAAACCTGAACTAAATTTAACCAACCTGAATGCGTTAATTGGTTAAATTTAACCAACCTTATAGTGCATAGTTGGGAGCACCATCCTCCCTCAAGATGTACATACCTTGCGGTGGAATTGGGTCACCAAATCCCTATTTTCCCTTGTGCTTGCTTGTTAATTGTTGATCTTCCCTCCTATGTGACGAATTGTAATGGCTAAGTAATGCTTCCTACCCGTATAAATCTTTTGGTGGCCTTCTGAGGCCCATCAAATGGTGCCATCTGTGGGAAGCATCAATGAAAATGCCATCGCGCTTCTAAGCATCCAATCACTGGGAGGAGGAGCCCTTCTGCGCTCTACCTTGACCTCCTTAATGGAGAACCTCCGCAGTGGTCGTAACCACTCGTGGTCACACTCACGGCTTCCCTCCCCTCGGAGGGTCTCAGTCGAGATTCGGTGTCTTTACACCCTAGTAACCTTGACTGATCGCCCGAGGTCCTGAAGCCAACCTCCCTTCCCCGAGGCACGGCCTAGGGAAGAGGAATAGCAGGCCAAGGCCAGTGGCCTCAGATATACGCTCCTGCGCATACCCCCCACTAGCTCGAGACGGAGGAAATGGAGGTCCCCCGTTGGAAGTGCCTAAAGAGCCAATCAAGCCGGCCTATGGATCGTCGCCCAGCCACCCGTACAGGCTGTCAGCCCCCCCCCACCCGAAGGCATGGTGGGAAGGTCCTAGGAGCGCTCTGCCAAGTGTTGGAGGACCCAAGACAACTCCTAGAGGTTGACGAAAGTCGAGCGGCAAAAAACTGAGCCCACCCGGTCTTACCCGGATTGGTTCGAGGCTCAGCACTCCGAAGGAGGGAGGCCTCGTGAGGCGATGATCTCTTGGTGCCCCAAGCCAAACCGTTCGGCTCGCAAGCGTGGGCACAATGCCCTCGATCACATGTTAAAGCAGCCAACTAGAAACCATGGAGCGAGATAACTCCTCCTGTGGATCAGCTGGGGGGTGCGGTGGCGGTGGTAGCCCTGTTGAAGGCAAGAATACCCCCTGCTAGGCGTGCCTCTATTCCCACCTACGGAAAAGGCCCACTTCCATGAGCGAAGGGCCTCCTTTCCTAAGACAGTGCCCAACCCTCGAAGGATCGCTATGGCGGATCGCGCGAAAGGCATTCCTCGAGGAATGCACTCCCTTTGCCATGCATCAAGCGGACGTACTCAAGAGGAATCGGTCCACTGGAGACTACTGTTGCGGACCCAACCTTGCAAGGTAGGAGTCCCTTGGAGAATGCACCCCACTAGCCATGAACCAAGCGGGCGTGCTCAAAGGGGGCTAATCTGCGAACTAGGACCCGTTGCCCCTAGGCCCTGTTGAGTGAGGGGATGAAAGGCCTATAAAGCGCTTGAGGGACCACCTCAAGAAGGGGTCTTGACGATTGTGGGTAGCCGATGTGGTCTCCTTGGCGAATTGAGAGCCAGGCTGGTCAACACCCTGCCCAATCAGGCAGGCGGTGTCACCTTGGCTCCTCACCTAGAAGACATCACCACCGAGTCATGGCAGTGACGCTCGCGCTACCCAAAGTCCTTTCCTCTTGTCTCTTGAGCACATCAGGGCAAGGGTTAAGGTAACCTCGGGTCAACGTCACTCCAGGAAATTGAGCCCCTCCGTCTGAGCTGGCTCTCCCCAGGAACCTCCCTTAATCTTCATAAGGGTGAGGAGAATACGGTGAACCCTCCCCGCAAAATTTGGCAAAGCGTTTAGGCTCGCTTCAGCGAAAGCCTCCCCTGTTAGGGCAACCCCGAGCTCTTTAGAAAATACATTCCCTTGGCCATGGACTAGGCGGAGGTCTCTGCCGTGGCGCCCGCGATTGCCTAAGGTCCTCACCTCTAGCCTCTCGAGCACGTTAGCGCGAAGGTTGAGGAAACCTTTGGGAGCAACGTCGTCTGAGACAAGTCAACAACCTACACGACTAACTTCCAGCAGTAATGCCGGCAGTGCTTCGAGACATTCAGGTTGAGCTACCTTTCAAGCCACCCCTTCTGAGTCGACGAACCCATAGCATATCCACCGCTCGACGAGAATACCTTCCTCTCCTCCCATCGGCCATTCCAGTCATGGCCCTTTGGTGATCAAGAAAAGAGGAGAGTGGAAGGGAACAACCCCCCTTGGCCAACTTGGACGAGGAAGGGCACCTCAACCAACTCTCCACACGTAAGGTGGCTAGGTTGCTGGTAGCATTAGGCGGCCCAGTCGGAGGATCATCGATGTACACCTGCCGCCAGATCCTCTCGACGCATGCTTGTTCCCCTCAGAGGGTGAGAATAGCACGTGGAGGTGCGACGACTTGGCGCAACACTCCTCAGGGTTGAGCCGAGGCGACCCGAGAAATGCACGCAAAGAAAGGAAAGGGGAACCAAGTCTGTGCAATCCAGTAAGGGGCTAACCCAGCTGAATTGCTAAGTGACTTCGGGATCATAGCTGGACTTTTTAGTCATGTTATTCCTTGCCTTCTTTTCTTTCCTCACGATGCCAGCAAGCTCGTCGAGGTCGGGGGGAATCTTATTCCTTCCAAAGGTCTAGGGGATGACTCCCCCTCTCCCCAGAAGGGGCCAACGTGCCCACAAGCAGCTTGTTGCAGGGCAAATTAGGAGATTTAAGGATATGGTCATCGTAGTATACTCCAAAATCACATAACAAATACTTAAATTTATAAACTCAGATTCTAATTGGAGTTCGAGGTCGTTCTTAGGGAGTAAATGTAGAATTCACACATTAATCTTCATTCAGAATTAGTGAGCACAGTAAATTGAGCATCAGATAGAAGATATTTAATGAATAAACTGGTTAGAATAGCATTCAAAAATAGATCAATGTATCTCATGAAATAGCAAGGGCAAAAAGAATGGAAAAAATCTAAAAGTGGTGATTTAGATCACCATTTTTATCCTTCTAATTAAGTATATACCCAAGCATTCAAATCATTCAAATAAATCAACAGTATTCCTCAATCATTTAATCCACATCAACTTTGGTACTTAAATGATTCAACGGTACCAGCAGAATCAACTTCAAAGCCTCAGACGATAGAACAAGGCATCAAACGCCTTATCAGAAGAGGCACAGCACCAACAGAGCACAAGGCTCTCACAAGAGCCTCATAGGTTCTAAGGCACAGTACAGCAATCCTCAAGGGATTTTCTTCTTTAAGTCTTCACAAGCACAGGGCCAATCCTTCTCAGAGACTAAGTGTTAGCCTCCTCTTCAGCACGTGCCCTGAGGCACTTCCCTGCAAAGCAAAACCCTCCCCCCTCCTCTCATAAATCCTCCTCTTTCCTCATCTTAGAACCAGGTTATGGGTAATTGGGTATACGGGTCATGAACAGTACTGGGTTTGGACCAGGCCCTTGTGCTATGTGCACGGTCGAGGAGTGAAGGCTATGCGTGAGCGGGGGACCCGAGCTCCCGGTGTACTGGACGAATAGCACAAATCACAAATTCAATTTATACGGTTGTAGTTGCTTATCTGTTTACGATGTGGGACTAAACGTCCCATATCTTCCTCACGCGAGTGCAGCTGTAGTTGTTGGTCTTAATTGAGTTGCTGCTAGGGCCCCTCTCTTTAATTGGGAACCTGAACGGCTTTAGGAGATGAGGTTGCAGTGATTAAGTGTGGTGGTAGGTCGTGTGATAGCTAGAGGACGGCGAACGACATTAGAGATGATGGCAGCGACGACGAGCGAATGACAAGACTTGAAATCACAAGTACAGGCTCAAAAGGCCCCAATCAGATAGCTCCTAAGCTTCGCCAAGTGATGGCGAAGGTGATGGTGGGGCCAATTTGGCATGTGGGTGCGTGTGGAGGTCGTGAGAAGTCGGAGAAGGTGTCGACGATAGGTGGTGTTCGGTGGGGGTTTTGGGTGTGTAATCCCCTCAATTTCTTGAGGGGTTTTGGTGGGCGTGAGGTGGCGGAGCTTTTGGAGGTGACGCAAGGGTGGTTGATGGTATGTGGCATTCTGAAGGCTTCACCGGAGTGGAGAAAGACGGTGGAGTTGAGGGCGTGTCGACGATCGAAACAGGAGAGGGAGGAGTTGAACCTATTCTAGAGAGGGAGAGGAAGAAGTTGAGCTAACTAATGGACAAAGGGGAAGGTGGTCCGTGCCGGCTTGGATTGGACGGCGTCGGAGGGGACAAACTCTCCAGTGGAAGAAGTGGCGACAATGAAGGGGCCTGGGATGCTCTCACTATTATTGTGAGGAGCAGAGGAAGGAGATGAGGAAGGAGGTGCCTCCAATTTGATTGTTGGAGGCCCTGATTTGGGATTGAGGAGGTCGCTGGAGTCGGTGGAGCTCGAGATCGGAGAGAAGAGAAGAGGAAGATTTCCAACCTAGAAACGACTAAGGAGCATGGTAAAAGATGCGTGAGCTTATATAGAGCTTGGCCATGACTCAATCAAGAGGATTTATCGTGATTTCTTCGTGATTTGGCTTGGGTTTGAATGTGGATTTTTGGAGCTTCGCCTGAGCTCCACACTTTAAATCTTGGCTCAAGATTGCGTCCAAACGTTCTCTCCTGGTTTGAACACCAATCCCACCAATTTTGGTAGGATTTGGCGAAGATTTGATGGAGATCTCGTTGAGTCATCGTTGGTGGAGTTGGGTTTAGGAGTTTAGGTTGAAATCAAGTGGCAAGGGGCTTTTTGTGAAGAAGAAGACAAAAGATAGGGGCCCTTTGGTAATTAATTCGAAAGTTAAGGGCTTGGATGTGAGGAATAGAGATCTTAGGGACTAAATTGTAAACTAGGTCAATATGGACTCTGATTGGGTACAAATTTTGGCATTAACCTGATTTGGACCCAAAGAATCTGATGGTGAAGTTGGATTTTAGTTTTGACCATGTTTTACTAGGGAATTTTCATAGAAACCAAAATTAGGGCAGAAATCTGTCTAAGACTCTGTTTAAGGTCAAATAAGGTTCATATAGTCAAATCAAGGATACCAAACCTATAGGAATATTTTTATATGAATTTTAGGAGGTTTAGATAAATTTTATCCTGACCAGAACCTCTGTAATTTAAGTGGGACTGAATTTAGGATTTTAGATGCTGTATTGGTTCTCGAAACACGTGAAACTTTGCTTTTATTTGTGTGAACTCACTTATTAGACCTTAGTGCTCATTTGACCTTAGATTAACCACTTGCAAATCCCGTGGTTACTTTCTTTCATGATGTGATGTTAAAACTGCAGAATTAACCATGATTTAATGTTCTCTCAAAATAAATCTGAATGGAATTATGGCTCTCAGGAGATTATGTAGGAGCATTTGTCACTTGATTATAACTAATTAAAGCTAGTTATGGCTCATGATGGTGTTATCATCACAGCCTTGTAAGGCTATCAGGGATTGGGCATCCCCCTGCAATCCTGCAATGGCGAAATCACCCCTCGAGGGTGGCCGGCGCTGGATACCCCCTATGTGCGCAGTACTCGTCGTGCAAGGAGTAATCTCATAACCGTTGGCCTCGGCGTTTGGGGAATCCATCATATCGCAATGGTAATAAAAGGCCCGACCTATCCTTCCATGGGTAGGGACTTATTCCTCTCAATGGTTGACCGTCGTATGTGAGAAGTGACGTTTGCCCCACGCTCTCGCCCGGCAACTCACCTCGGGTGGATGACAGGGACCAGACATTGACCTGTCAAGCCACCTCCTACGGTTTGCTCGAACTCGGACGGATGTGTTCGATGTTCCTTATATTGCTACCTCTTAAGGTCGGCATGCCACCTCTTTAGGTCGGCACGAACTCGGAAAAATGTGCCGACGCTTCTTATATTGCGACCTCTTAAGGTCAGCAGGCCACCTCTTAAGGTTGGCTCGAACTTGAATGGATGCGCTCGACGTTCCTTCTATTATTGCTTCTTAAGGCCTACACGCCACCTCTTTGGGTCAGTGCTAACTCGGACGGATTTGTCCGACGTTCCTATTATTGCTGCCTCTTAAGGCCAACAAGTCACCTCTTCAGGTCGACGTAGACTTGGACGGACCTGCCCAACGTTCCCTTACACTACCACCTATTTCGGTTGGCAAGTCACATCTCTAGGTTGGTTGGGGCTCGAACAGATCCGTCTGGCAATCCTAAAGATTGTCGCCTTTTAAGGCCAGCAAAGCTAGTCCTAACGACTGGCATAAATTCAAGCAAAGGCACTTGCGCCTCGCTTATTGGTTGCTAGAATGCTGTCCCTGGAGAATGGCGAAACTAGGGCTCCTACGCCCCATGTTCCAACAACTATGAGGCCATCTCCTCGGGTTGGTAAGGACTCAAGCCCATGTGCCTTGATGTTCCACTCATCGACCAGCCGCTTCACCCTTAGTGGTATTTTCCCACCAAAGCGCATGGTAGGCATTCGGGCTGCCCCGCCAAATGACTACGATGTCGGCCGCCAAGGTTGATAGGAATCGTGTTAATCGCTCTGAAACGGGTTTTAAAGTCTTCGCGTTGTAGTACAGTTCGAATCAGTGTGAAAAATAAATAAAATTTATACTTGAAATAAATCTGAGGTCGAACACAGGGAGCAAGTAGCAATTAACTCTCAAGATTGCAATTCTATCAATGTATAACAATAAATCCAAGCAAGAATGATGTATGTGATAAAGCAAATGTCAATGAAGCAAAAAGATTAGGGTAAATTGGTGATTTGAATCACCAAATTACCCTAAGCACAAATAAGCTCAAGTATCTCAAATAATGCAACAGTAATATCAATGCAACAGTCGTATTAGTCGACGGCCAGGCCGATCAGTCGACTTAAACAGCAGGTGCTACAGTACTCCTTTTATTCTTCTTCTACTGCTATTCTTCTCCTTCTCTGTGTGCCTTGATGAGACACTCATCATGATCTCTAATTACCCCTAATTAACTAGTCTTCCTAGTTAATTAGCTAGGGTTATGAATATATAAGGGTTAATTATAGAATAAGGGATACTTAGTTAATGACCTTAAAATAAGTTTAAAATGACATTTTATCATTCAAATAACATTATTAATAATTTAGATAATAATTGGACTCGAAATCCTATTAATTATTCTCTTAATTAATAAGATAAGTAACTTAAGTATAATGTATAACTAAGTATGTAATAACTTAAGTGATTTTACTTAATCTAGTAAATTAATATAAAAAGGTCAAAAATATAAATTCAAGGTGTAAACATAATATTTACCTTATTTACTAACATATATAAAAAGTTGAAAAAGATCTAAATTAAAATAAACCTTCAAAACCTGGGTTTACATTTTAGTCCTTAATTTTCATTACAGTCGAGTCCTTATTTAGCACATAGGTCCTTAGGTTTTATTACTTCTAGATCCCTCTTCGTCTGCTTCTTCTTCTCTGGCCAAACGAACGGCTGGCGGCAGAGAGTCATCCTATCGCGCGATCACCACCTTGCCGACATCATTCCTCTTTGCCCAAGCTCCTGCAGCTTGTGCTCACCACCTCCACTTGATCCATCAGTTTGGATCATCCGTAAATCCTATTTTTCAGTGGGAATTAACCTCACCGCCGTCGAAGACGACGACGGAGGTTAACCTCCTCAAGCTTCTTCTTCGGCCAGACCCCGCCCCTCTCTTCGCAGCAAAATGCTATAAATACCCCCTCACACCTCTGATTTTAGCAAGTTGGCTCCCTTCCCTCTTCTAACACCAAAGCCGACTTTGATAGGCTATTCTTCTAAAACCTCCCGCAAACCCTCATTTCATTTTCCGACTTCCTCTGTCCACCTTAAGTAGCCGAGGAAATTCGCCGTGGTCTTCCGCACCTCTGACAAAGGCGCCGACCTTAGGATTCCTCCGCTCCACCTCAAATTCGCCGCTGGAGCTCTTTCTTCAACCCTCTGATTTCGTCGTCCGCTATGAGACTTCGGCGGAACCCTATTGACCCCTTCGTCTAGGTAACAGTAGACTAGGAGTAGGAGTAGGCTAGCTTAGTTAGTTAGTTTAGTTAGTTAGGTTAGAGTAATTGTAGAATTTAGCTTCATCTCTTCCAGCTCCGGCGAGTTCCTTGAGCTCGCCAGAGACTTTAATTTTGTCTTTTAACTTACTGTTCACCTTCTCATATCTTTCATGTTCATTTCTAATCCACTAAATATATTAATTAGATCACCTAAACGCCTAATTCATGTCTCACCTTCACCGACTACTTCACTGTCCAGGGTGACAGAAGCCGGCCTAATTCCACCTTCATTGGGTTCTTTCATCACCTTCCATCACTAATGAACCCTAATCGACTCTATATTACCTATTACTATCATCTATAATTAAACGACCAAATTTAATTAAGTCCTTGAGCTCGCTGTCCATGGCGGCTCAGGAACAATTCAAATTATAAATTAAATATATATTAATGATTAATAATACCTATTGACTTCATTTAACTACTCAATCGAGTAGTTAAATCAAGTCTTGAGCTAAAACAAATCAAATTTTTAAGAAACAATTTTATTGTCAAATCTGATATTTCAATGAACAAACGAGGAATTTAATGTGAAACAGAGATTCCTTGTAACCTCAAAATTGTTTTTGGATTAAAAATAATTAATTTTGTCAAACTGTACATGCATTTTGTATTTTCTGGACTCACCGGAGCTCCGACGAGCTCCAGCGAGTCAAAGATGTGTTACAGCCTTTAAAAATTGTTGTGAGGATCCAGAATAATAAAATAAGGATTACTAATCATTTTTAAGAAATTTGTTTGAGGTTTCATTCACTGGAGCTTAAGATTCAACTTCATCTTCCCCAACTTCGGTGAGTTGGAGAAGACTGTTGTAAAGGAATTAAGAAACATTTAAAGAGCTAAAAAGCAGCAGTGCGAAGCACTGAAGCTATTTAAGTTGTTAAAACACTGTAATAAACACTGATTTACTTTGTTGAACAAGTACCTAATTTAGTCCAGGCGGCGAGCCTGAATCCCTATGAATTAAGGTTGAAACTCAAATCTGAAGATCTGAGTGAGTTCCAAATGATGAAGAGAATCTAACTGATGTGTTAATTTCTTAGGAAGAAGCATTAAACAAAAAGTCAAATTTTGAGCTTCTACAGTCAAACTTAAGTCTGATAATGGTGTTCTGAGCTTAAATCAAGGAATTAAGATGTGGAAATTGTTTCTGGAATCTCATTTGATGTTTTTCACTCAACTCAGTAATTAAGTTAATTTCACTTAATTAAGAGTAGAAGAAATCACTTAGGTTAACTCGAAGTTATGTCGATTGTGTATAACCTGAAATTGTGTAGAACACCATTATCATGCTCAGGTTATACACAATTGTTAGCAGAACACCCTAAACTCGATTGTGTAATTACTGATTTTAGCTCAGGAATCATTCCCCTGGTTTTGCTCAGAAATTATCCAGAAACAATCATTCCACATCTGGATAATTTCTGAGCTACCTGTGTATAACCCCCTCAGGTTATATGAGCTACCTGAAATCACTGCACAATGGTGTTCTGCTAACGATTGTGTAATTAAGATTGTGTATAACCTGAAATTAACTTTGAGAGTGTGAGGGTTAGGGGGTTTTGCTATGAAGATCAATGGCTAACACTTAGCCAAATCCAAGAGTGCTCCCTCTGAGCATGAAGAACAAAGGCCAAGGCACAAATTATATACACATTTCCATACTCAGGTTATACACAGGTAGCTCGTATTTCCATCATTCACATTACCACTCTCAAATTATATACATGCAGCTCGTATTATGTCATTTAGCGTATACAACAGGAAAGTTACATGCAATAGTTAACTAGCACAAGTATTTCATATTTCACAGGCAGCTGTTATTCATTTACAGGAAGTTGTTATCATTTCTGTCTACTCATTTAAGACAGCAATTCATTCATCCAATACAGACATTTCCAGTATTTCTCATCCTAGGATTCATGCCATATCCTAGGTTCTAATCATTCATTCCACACATGCATTCAGGTTTGTAATTAAATTAGGGGAAGCCACTCTACCAGTAAACCCAGGAGTATTGGGGGCTTGAACGGCAGGCTCACGTGCCTCAGCAAGGCCCGAACCCGCAACGGAACGAAGTCCTATAATAAGGAACAATCACAAAGGAACATTCAAAACAGTATATAAAACCTTCTATCAAGTAGAGGAACTCACAAGGAACACATCGGCATCTTATTTACGTAAACGGACCTCAAACGAACCCTAAATGGGTTAAAAATAGGGTTTCTGACCCAAATCATATGTTTGTAACAACTTCCAGACGTCTTAAAAGTGTCCAGTATCATACCTCAAGCTCTGCGCCAATCCTCAGATGTCCAGGAACCCTTCTGGACTGTCTGGACCCAGCTCCAGACGTCCGACCACCTCTCCAGTCATCTGGTAAGCTCCTCAGACGTCTGAAATGCGTGGGAGGGCGTGTCCCACGCCTTCCCAAAGCAAATCCTTCATACAGCCACCAAATCTTCTCAAAAAAGGCATGCAAAGTGTTCCTGCGGAGCAGCCTGCATGGCCGTATCAACAAAGGGAACATGCCTTCGCGAAACTCTCTCCTCAGATGTCTGGAACCACCTCTCCGTCTGGACGTCACTCTAGGCGTCTAATTCTGGGAAAAACCCAGAACATGAATCTACTTCTGCTCTCTCGCGCCGCACGTGGCTGCGCCTCGCCCCCCTCGCCTGCAGCTCCGATTGTAGCAATGTCGGGGAGGACTCCCCCGACGCACTCCTCTTCCTCGCCCACGCGCCGCTCTGGCCATGCGCTCAACGGTGAGCTCCCACATGAGCTCGTGAGCTCACCTCCTCCTCTCCTTCTCACGTCGGTCCTCCTCTACGCCGCTCTCGCGCTCTCGCTCGCGCTGGGGAAGAAGAAAGGAAGGTGGCTAGTGTGGGGAGAACGAGAGAGGAGGAAGGGGTTTTATAAGGATGGGGTTAGGGTTTGCTGGAGGCGGGGAGAGAGGAAGGGAAGGAAAATGAGAGTGCTACTGCGCGCAGCCCACACGCAGACGCGAGCTCGTACTCAAAATTTTTGATTTCCAGATGTCTGGGAAGGTGTCCAGACGTCTGATCAGACATCTGACCCACAGTCTAGACGTCTTAAAAGGCTTAAACAGTACGGGTCTTTACATCATAACAAACTTAAAGGAAGTTTCATCCTCGAAACTTAATCTAGCTAGGGTGCGGAAAAAGAACAATATACGCATAACAAACTTAAAGAGGACCGAAGCCGATCCGAAAAGACGTACCCTCAAAAAGCTCCAGGTACCGCTCTTGCGTCACCGCCTCAGGCTCCCAGGTAGCCTCCTCGTACCTCTGGCTCCTTCACAAGACCTTTACTAGGGGTACCTGCTTCCGTCTCAAATTCCGGACGGCTCTGTCTAGTATTTGTACAGGTCACTCAGGGTAGGTTAGGCAGTTACCCACCTCGACACTGTCATGGCTTAGAACGTGACTGGAATCGGCGACGAACTTCTTGAGGTTAGACACGTGGAACACGTCGTGCACACCAGAAAGCTGGGGAGGAAGGGCAAGCCTATAAGCAATGGGTCCTACCCACTCCAAGACCTCAAAGGGCCCTACAAACCTCGGTGTGAGCTTCCCTTCCACCCCAAAACGTTGCAGGCCCTTCATGGGCGAAACGCGAAGAAAGACGTGATCCCCAACCTCGAACTGCACCTCTTTGCACTTCCGATTGACATAACTATTTTATCTGCTCCTGACAATGCGAAGTCGTCTGTGTATCTGTTCTGCCAGATCAGCCGGGGGCCAACCTCCCACTTGGTCCGCACCTCAACCCAACTCAAGGGCGCAGTACACCTCTGATGAGAACCTCATCATGAACCCTAACTAGCACAATCTAACCTAGATATGTTAGAAAAAGCTCCTACATAACTCATAGAAGGGCTTGACTCAGAAAATTCTGAGTTTGTGAAGAAAACAGGTCATAAGGGGCAAAAATGTAATTTCACCAACACAATCAGTAAACAGGGTAACTCAAGGTCTAAACATTGGTCAAACTAACCTAATAAGAAGGAAAGTGGGATGATTTGATCCAACAAGGGCTACAGCAACTCCAAGGAATTAAATGACATTCTGTAACCCTAAAACAAACTCACTTCAATTCACGAGGTTTGAGGCAAATTAAAAATCGACTAAAACCTCTAAAATTCATAGAAAAATAATTTTTAGGATTTAGAACCTTCAATTTGGCCTTGGGAACCCATTTTGACCTACATTGAGAACCATGACCAATTAATGATTTAATTTGGGTTTTTACGTAAATTGGCCAGTCACACAAGGTTTGAACTAGAAATAAAATTCACCATTAGAATCCTTAGGTCCCATTTAGTCATGCATAGAAACTTGAGCCGAAGAAGAGACCTTCTTGACCGACTTTGCATTTTGGTCCTCATCTATTACTTTTTGACCCTCAACTTTCAAAACCCTCACATTATGACCCCTATGTTCTTCGTCGTTCTTTGCACTTAGGTCCCTCCTACGAATCTCTGAGCAGCGCCATGCTCCGGCGACTTTGCGCGGAGCATGGCACCGCGCAGGGTGAGGGAGGGTACCTGCCAGTTGAACCGAGTGTTCCCTGCGACGTCTGCTGTCGCAGGAACACCACCTTGACCTCTGCCCTCGCCCACACCTTCCGTACGAACGCGCGGAAGGTATGGGTCGCAATTCCGACCACTCTCCGGCGAGGGAGGCACGTCGCCTCCCTGTGCCCACCCCTCCGCCTCCGCCTTTATAAGGACCAGCGTCGCCAGCCGACTCTGGTAGCTCGGTCCTGACGGAGAAAAAACCCCCATTTTTCCTCTCTTCCCACTCTGGCAGAAACCCACCAGCTCCGGCGGCTCCTCCTCCTCTGTCTCGTCGCTCTGCTGCAATACCAGCAACAGAGCCTCCTTCGCCCGCTCTTCCCGCGTTGCGCCGTAGCCAGCGCGCTCCCTCCCACTCCCTTCCTCGCCGCCACCCTCTCTCTCTGGGTATTTTCTTCTCCAGCGACAGTCGATATGAATGCCGCCCTGCTCCGGCCCCTTCGTCCCTGTAACTAGGTCAGAACTATTCCCCATCTCCCCCTCTTTCTTTTCCTTATTGTCTTTCATTCGATTAAACCCTCGACCGCTCCTGTCCACCGTCACCTTCCTCGTCTCCGGCCACCCTCCGGCGAGACGCCCCCATCGCTCCGCAGCCCCACACGCCTCGCCAACCCTCACACAACCTCCGCCTCATCACGCTGAACAACCTCCGCCCCACGACCTGCAGCACCTCGCACCACCTTCGCCGTGCCACGGCGAAGGTCCCCCACTAGTCTGATTAGGCCGAGAGGCCGTGCTTCTATTTGACAGGGTCGCCACCCCAGCCGCCATTGACGACGACTGAAGCAGCTTCGAGGCGAGCTCCAGGCCCTGCAGCTTCAGGATCCCAGGTGCTGCAGGTTGGGGTGAAGTCTGCGGAGTCCGCCTCAGCAGTTGGCACCAATAGTGGCTGCAGCTGAGCAGAGAGCAAGGTGGAATCGTCCTGCGGGCGTGCGCGAAAAGAGCGCAGAGGATACTCCCACATTATGAGTTTACCAAACCCCACAGTAGTATAAATTGATTTTGTGTTTTCTATTGGTCGCCTCCGAAAGCACTGGGGTGAAGTCCCGCACCTACTCACCCGCCCGGTCCGCGAGCTCATCACGCGGATCCGGCGGACCCGACCCGACACTACCTGCGCACTCCTCGAGTACCAAACACGCCGGTACGCCTGGTCACGGGCACGAAACCCGACCCGATTACCCGTGGCTCTGGGAGAGCGTCCTGTGAGTGGTTTACAGAGAGAGAGAAATGTGCGGGTAGAGGGACAGGGTGCGACAAAAAGAAGACTGCAGGAAGAAGAAGACCGCAGGCAGAAAGAAGAAGAAGGAAGAAGAAGACTGCAGGCAGAAGAAGAAGAAAGGAGGAGAAGACCAAGGAAGAAGCGAGAAGAAGAAGACTGCAGGAAGAAGAAGAAGGAAGAAGAAGAAGACCGTAGGTAGAAAGAAGAAGAAGGAAGAAGAAGAAGACTGCAGGCAGAAGAAGAAAGGAGAGGAAGACCAAGGAAGAAGCGAGAAGAAGAAGACTGCAGAAAGAAGAAGGAAGAAGAAGAAGACTGCAGGCAGAAGAAGAAGAAAGGAGGAGAAGACCAAGGAAGAAGCGAGAAGAAGAAGATTGCAGGAAGAAGAAGAAGGAAGGAGAAGAAGACCGCAGCCAGAAAGAGAAGAAGAAGGAGAAGCACAAAGGAAGCACTATAGCAGACACCACTTAAGCCGTCTGATTGAGAAATCAGACGACGGATGAAGCTCTGCAGACCAAGCAAAGAAGAAGAAAAAGAAAAGAAAAGGTGTCGCAGCTGAAAGCAAAGAAAAGAAGATAAAGAAAGAAGAAGAACTGAAGAAGATCAAGAACTGTGAAGAAAGAAGAGAAGAGAAAGAAGAGAAAAGAAGACAAGCAAAGAGAAAATAAGAGAAGAAGAAAAAGCCAAGAAACAAAATCTATCTGTCTCTCTCTCTCTCTCTTATTTTTGTAATAAAAGCATTGTACTTCTAGAATTTTAGTAGCTCCCTGAGTTCGACCTCAGGAAAAATATTTCTGAGTAAAATTGTAATGGTGGCGATGACGACAAACCGTAGCTATTTTATCTATACCACAACGACATTACTGTAATAGACACTAAAACAAACAAAAGACTAGCTACGGTTCGGTTGACAGCCATCATCAACCTCCGTCCGTATAGAGCCTCGTATGGTGCCATGTCGATACTCGAATGATAGCTGTTATTATATGCAAACTCTACCAGGGGTAAGTGCTCCTCCCAAGAACCCCTCCAGTCTAGTACACAGGCACGCAAAAGGTCCTCAAGTGTCTGTATTGTGCGCTTTGACTGTCCGTCCGTCTGGGGGTGGTACGCCGTGCTGAGCCTCAACTGTGTCCCCAAAGCCTGTTGAAACTCAGCCCAAAACTGGGATGTAAAACGGATATCCCGGTCGGATACAATCTCACGCGGAACTCCGTGCAGACGTACTACGTCACGAATATACCTCTCTGCCAACTGTGCTGGTCCCAAGGTGACTCGGATCGGCAAGAAACGTGCCGTTTTCGTCAATCTGTCTACAATCACGTAGACTGCGTCGTGTCCCCGCTGGGTAACGGCCACGCTCACCACCAAGTCCATGGTGATGCTCTCCCACTTCCACTCTGGCACTGGAAGTGGCTGTAATGGCCCTGCAGGCCTCTGATGCTCAGCCTTCACCTGCTGGCACACTAAACACTGCTGCACGAACTCACCTACATCCTGCTTCATCCCCCTCCACCAAAAGTCACGTCTCATATCATGATACATCTTTGTGTTCCCGCGATGTATGGTGAACCTGGAATCGTGTGCCTCAGTCAGGAGCTCTCTCAAGAACTTATCGTCTCTAGGAACGTACAAATGTCCCCTCGTACGCAGCACCTCGCCTGTAAAGGAGAAGTCCCTTGGGTCCCTTGACAGTACCCTGTCTCGCAACGACTGCAGGTACGGATTTGTCATCTGTCTTGTAATGATGCGGTTTATCAGCTCTGGTCTTGTCTGTCGTGTCACAGTCACTCTCCCACAATGCCCCAGTAACTCTAGGGGTCCCCAACTGCCCAACTCCTCCATAAGTCTCAAACTCTGTGCCTGTAAACTGGCCAAGTGGGCGGGTGCCTTCCGGCTCAAGGCGTCAGCCACCATGTTGGCCTTCCTCGAGTGGTAGGAGATACTGCAGTCATAGTCCTTCAGGAGCTCTAACCAACGTCTCTGTCAAGCTCCTTCTGATCAAACAAGTACTTGAGGCTCTTATAATCCGTGAATATCTCAAAGGTCTCACCATACAGGTAGTCCTTTTATGTCTTCAGCGCAAAGACGACAGCTGCCAGCTCTAAGTCATGGGTAGGGTAGCTATGCTCATGGGGCTTCAGTTGCTGTGAAGCGTAAGCGACAACGTGACCCCGCTGCATGAGCACACCCCCTAACCCCTGCAACGAAGCATCCGTGTATACAACGAAACCGCCACTGCTGTCTGGGATGGTAAGCACAGGAGTCGAAGTCAACCTCTCCTTCAACTCCTGAAAACACACCTCACAAGAGTCTATCTAAGAAAAGGGTACGTCCTTCCGGGTCAACTGTGTCATAGGACATGCAATTTGCGAGAAACCCCTGATAAACCGCTGGTAGTAGCCTGCCAGTCCGAAGAAACTGTGGATCTCTATCACTGTACGTGGTCTCTCCCACCTGAGCACTACCTCCACTTTGGCTGGGTCCACAACCAAGCCATCCCCTGAAATCACATGACTTAAGAAGGTCACCTGCCTCAACCAGAACTCGCACTTACTGTATTTGGCATACAGCCTACGTCGTCTCAACGTGTCAAGAACCATCCGCAAGTGTTGTTCGTGCTGCGCCTAATCCCGCGAGTAAATGAGCACATCATCAATAAATACCACCACAAACTGATCCAGATACGGTTTGAACCCCCGATTCATCAAATCCATGAAAGCAGCGGGGGCATTGGTCAGCCCAAACGACATGACCAAAAGCTCATAGTGTCCGTACTGGGTGCGGAAAGCTATCTTGGAGACGTCGGTCTCCCTAATCCTCAACTGGTGGTAGCTAGATCTCAAATCTATCTTGGAGAAAACCATGGCACCTCGCAACTAATCAAACCGGCTGCAGTAGTGTCGGGGAGGACTCCTCCGACGCACTCCTCTTCCTCGCGCACACGCCGCTCCGGCCATGCGCTCACTGGTGAGCTCCCACGTGAGCTCGCGAGCTCACCTCCTCTCCTTCTCACGCCACTCCTCTACACTGCTCTCACGCTTTCGCTCGCACTGGGGAAGAAGAGAGGAAGGTGGCTGGTGTGGGGAGAATGAGAGAGGGGGAAGGGGTTTCATAAGGATGGGGTTAGGGTTTGCAGGAGGCGGGGAGAGAGAGAAGAAGGGAAGGAAAATGAGAGTATTGTTTGCGCGCAGCCCACGCGCAGACGCAAGCTCGTACTCAAAATTTTTGATTTCCAGACGTTTGGAAAGGTGTCCAGACGTCTGACTCACAGTCCAGACGTCTTAAAAGGATTAAATAACAAGGGTCTTTACAGCTTCAGATTTGATTCATTCGCAAGATGACTCAAGGAATCTCCCTTCCAATTTTAGAAGGGATTGAGTGAGAAATCATGGAGATCTTCCCATTTGAAGGTCACCGAAGCTTTAAGATTAGTATTTTGGTGCGGTGGGGGCCTTTTTGTGAAGAGGACAAAGAAGTTAGGGGCCCTTTTGTAAGAAATTCAAAACTTGAGGGGCCATGTGAAAAAAAGAAAATTAGACTTGGACCAAAATGCAAATTAGGTCAAAACAATCTCAGATTGAGCCCAAATTTTGGTACAAACCTAATTTGGACCCAAGGAATCCAAGGATGAAGTTGAATTTTGGTTTTGACCTTGTTTGACTAGATAATTTATGCAAAGACCCAAATTAGGGCAAAGGTTTATCTGTGGCTCTATTTTAGGTCAAAATAGATTCTGATGGTCAAATTGATGGTGCCAAACCCTAGAGAATATTTTTATATGAATTTTAGAGGATTTAGGTAAATTTTATCCTGACCATAGCATTAGTTAATTAAGTGGGTTTGTTTTTACGATTTTAGATGTCAATTAATTCCTGTAACGCACGAAAATCATTTCGTTCTGTCTGAACCCTCTTAATAAACTCTAAAGCACATTTAACCTCTATTTAGCCCCTTAGAAAATCCGTGGTTATTCTATTTTTGTGATAGAACGGTAAATTTGCAGAAATAACCCGATATTCTTGTCTTCTTCTCAAATTAGTGTTTTGTGCCCTTGAGACCTTCTAAAAGATATGTAGGAGCTTTTATTGACTCAATCAGATCAAACTGAGCTAGTTATGGCTCATTATGGTGTTCCCATCAGGACCCTTGCGCCCCGCGTTCTGGACAACACAACGTCACTTGACGCACGCTTGGGCTCCTATGCCCCAAGACTCGCCTAGCTCGCCTTTGGACTTCTGGCATAAGGAATCCGAGCGCCAATGCTTGGCTCTCGTTGCCACCCTCTGACGAAGGCTCTGGGTGGTGGTCACCCCTATGGGTCGAACCATGCAAACATCCCTGTGTGATTGCCTTGTTTGGGGGCACAAGCCGAGCGGGAAAACACCCGGTGGTGTCACACCCCACAACCACAATGACAGAACCGCCCTCGTCTACGTACAATAATGACGGGCCCAACAGCAGAATTGCCATGTCTAGAAAATGAGCAGGTCACTAACTGGCTTCGTGGACATAGTCAGCCACCTGGCAACCAAGTTCTAGGTCCTCAACTCTGCAAAAAGGTCAAGGTAACAGATCGTGGTTCAAAAACCCTCACAAGAATTCGGCCAGGCTCTTTAGCCTCGACTACTAGACTCTACCCTAACGATGCTACCTAGCTCGTCTAGGCAAGGGATTTACCTTAACTTAGCCACGCCACAACAAAAGGCCAAGGCCGAGGCTCGGGGCCTTCCCCAAGTCAAATCCATTGAATCCCCGTAGTGGGTGTGACTCTCGAAGGAAGCAGTAGGTCCCGATTAGGGCATGCGTACAAGCACCACTAGGAAAGCCTGCCTCAAGCCTCCCTCGCCAAGGATAGGCGCTCAGGCGGTCCCGCATTGGGCACTTCTGGCCAACCCTCATGAGGGGCACGCAATGAGTACCGCCAAAGATAGCCCTATCCCAGCTAGGAGGTTTCCCAAGAAACCCAACCAGATGGCCCCCAAATAGAGGGGCATGTCCCAATATGAGGAGCTCCAAGTTCCCCCAATCCTCAATAAAAGGACTTGGGGCAATGTTGCCAAGGCGGCCTGACATACGACGATCGAATTGCAAGAAAATATTATTTTATGTGTCATTGTTTTAGTAAAGGTGTCACAATGCAAATCGATGTCTCATCATTTTTATTTAATTATAATTTTTACTGGTTGGTTTTCAGGTCATTTGCTCAGTTCAAAAATATCATTTTATTCCAAAAATGTTAATTTTATTTACAACAAGAATCAGTGAAACAAATAATGAATGAATTGGTCATTTATATAAAAAAAAATCAATTAATATACATTATAATGCCTTAAACATATGTACAACTAACATGCATAAAAAACTAATTAATACTACACTATGTTAATTATTTACAATTAATATAAGTAATACCTAAGTGTAGGTTCAAAAATAGCTACTAATATCTACTATACTAAGTTATGTTAACATATTAAGATCTTTAGTAAGGAAAGGCCGGGGTTGAGTATTACTCATATTCATGGTTTGATTTACTTTACTTGAATGAAAGATAGAGTTGGGGAACTCTCTCTGAGAGAGAGACTACTCACATTGGTGATTCCCAATAGGTTTACTCTTCTTCACGTAATCTTGTGATTCCCTTCTTTCGGGGCGGGGCCGCCAAGGGTGATAGGTCAAGGTTCGCATTCAGTCTTTTAGGCGTGGAATGGTAATTAGAATATTGTATCTTCAAGTGTATGTTATACATACAGTAAGATATAAATATGTTGGTATAGCCTTAGTAAAACATTTCACAACATAAGGCACAAGTTACTATCTATACTAACGTATATACATATATACAGTGATAGATATATCTATCGCTAAAGCCTCTATTGTTATTTATGTACAAAAGAGCTCAAACAATACTTACTATACTCATATTGCACGTATACATATTTATAATTATTTATTTGTATACATATGTTGTTGGTGCAAGGGCACCACGATATTTAATTTTGATGATAACAAAACACTTGTAATTTAACATTTTCTTTGAGTTTAAAGTTTCAGGAAAATGCAAATGGTTACAAGTATGAAGGAGGAGCTCAAGCTCACATCCATGGCAGATTGGAGGAGATGGATGGAGGAGAAAGAGCTTCGCTTGGAGCAAAAGCTTGAAGAAGGAAGGAGATGAAGAATATGATAGGTAAATTTATTCATGTATTCATTTGTTGTTTCTTTTGCTCTTTATTTTTATCTAGATGATTGTTAAAGAGCCTCAAAGTTACCTAATAGTAGTCCTAGGAATACTTACTCTAACCTAGGATACTTAAGCTGTTCATAGAGAACTTAGAAAATCAAAATAGGTTTTAGATAGCCTGATCAGATGTCTGATCTTTGACTTTAAGACGTCTGATTGTTTAATCAGACGTCCAAAACACTTAGGCTAGAGAACCACTCTTTGTCTACCTGTTTCAGATGTCCAGCCCTTAGTCTAGATGTCTTAGAAGACGTTTGATGACCTTGCTGGATGTTCAACTAGATGATTGTTGGCTTTATCAGACTAATCTTAAAGGATTAACCTTTAATCTAACCTACATATACTTTCAGACATTCGTAGTGATCCCTAGATGTCTGATAAATAGATGTTAGCTCAATCTATCCCCAAATCATTTTTGTCAAGGATTATAGCCGTTCGAGCCTTGGGAAATCAATTCCCAGAGTAGAACCTATTTCTAGATGTCCAAACTTTGTGCTAGATGTCCGACCTGTCGTCTGACCAACAAGACCTAGAAACATGTTTAGGTCTGGACAAAAATAGGAAGGAGACCTGTCTTAAATTAGACGTCTGACCTTAAGTCCAGACATCTTAAAAATAATCATTAGATGTTCGTCTTGATCCAACTTTAATCAAATCTTCCACCCTTCTAGATCAGACGACTAATTCCTAAATCAGATGATGACCCAGACGTCTGATAATAGATCCAGACGTCTGATAACCCTGTCAGAATCATAAATAACTCTGATTCCGGCCTGATTTGTCTTGGTTTTGTTCCTAATGGCTAGAAAAGCCTTCTACTAGCAAGAAGAGGCTTCTAAACCATTCTTAGGACCTCTACAAATAGAGGAACATCCTTCCTAAGCCAAAACACACTAAGCAATACTACTTTCCACTCATTTTGTATCCAAGAGAAGTTAGAATCAAAGGAGAAGTGCTCAAGCCTTAGTCTACATCTTGAGAGCATCTTCCCAAACGTGCACCTGCTCTCCCGCCTACGTATACAAGACTGTCGTCGTGCCATTGCGTGGATCATGCACTTCACTTCCATCTCATGGAAGTACCCGTTTCCTATAGAAGCTAAGTTTAAGACAATACTTTGTTGCTCTATAGGACTATTGTTTTATTTATTTTTTGTTGGGTATTTGCTTTGCGAATTCCCGTCTCCTTCGTGGGACAAAATACTCCTCGTGAAGATGAGGGATTTGAGGTACACTACCCTCATATAAAGTAGTGTTATTGTAAGAGGTTGTACTACCCTCATTTAAGTAAAATGTTAGTGGATTTGATTGACTCGGTCGATCGAGAAATCCTAAGTCGAGAGGCTTAGGTGGTGGTTTTTACCCGGGTTTGGGTTTCCACCTAAAAATATTTGTGTTCCTATGTGATTGAACTTTCGTGAGATTGATTTATTTATATTTTCACATTTTTTTATATATTACGCAAATCTCACTCCCTCCGTTGGAAACCTACATTTGATATCAGAGTAGGTCTTGCATTTCAGCGTCACACACCGGCAAGCAAGAATGGAGGAAGCATCACCGCGATGAGAACATCCAAGGGGCATTCTATTACCCGTTTGCCGTTCTTCGATGGGAGCAACTACCCTTACTGAAAGCTTCGGATGAAGACTTGGCTCCAAGCAAGTGACTACACGATATGGCAGTGATGCGAAGTGCCATACGTCATTCCAGAAAGGCCCGAGGCAGGTTACTCCCAACAACAAACTCGGAAACTTTTGCTGAACGCCAAAACAATGAACGCTCTTTACTACTCATTGAACCTGGAGGAGTTCAACCGAATCTCTCAATGCACCATCACATACAAGATTTGGCATACATTAGAGGTAACTCATGAGGGTACCTCAAAGGTAAAGGCTTCTAAAATTAATATCTTATCTCAAGATTTCGAATCATTTTCTATGAGACCTAACGAAACTTTAAGTGAGATTAACACTAGGTTCACTCTCATAGTGAATAATATTAAAGCTTTAAGGAAGACCTTCATCAAGGAGGAGCTTCAAGGAAAGCTTCTTCGTTCCCTCGGACCGGAGTGGTAACAAAAGGTCACTGCCATTGAGGAGGCGAACGAAGTTGAGGAGCTCAACATGGAAGATCTCTTAGGCAACCTCATGGCCTATGAGATGAAGATGCAGAAGAAGGACACTCCTGAGCCAAAGCCAAGAGAGTTTGGCATTCAAAGCCGCATCAGATAGTGAGGTGAGTTCCGCTCAAGAGAGGGGATGGGGAGGGAGTATTTAGCACCCAGCGCCTGACTACTAGCAAGGCAATGGGACAAATTCTATTTAAACCATAGCAAGCATTTTGCGGTGCATGATTTGAGACTTTCCCACACAGCCAATCCAGGACACATCAGCACTGCGGTGCGTTCTGATTCAATGGTTTTTGCCCTCAATTTGAGGGACTTATTTTAATATAAATTAAAATTAAATTATATGGTTACAAAGCCCTTATATAGGTCTATATGTTTATGCAATTTATTTACAAAAATATGTTATTTAAATATATAATTAAATTAGTTAAAGTTGGTTCTTTATACACGTTAAATTAAGAGTTAATTGCTTAATTAAAGTAAAAATTGGTTAATTAATTATACAATTGACCTTATACATAGTTGATTTATATAATAAATTATTTATTACGCATTTTTATTGTAATTTTGAGACTTTATTTCGATTTATTTACATTTGAATACTCGTTTAAGTTAGTTATACACATAAATAATTTACAAATACTATAATACACTATAAATGCAATATAAATAGGTTGAAAATACTTAATATAATATTATACAAGTGTACATTATAAATTACTTCAGTTTAAACTTAAATTACTAATTTATTTTATTTTAAGTTAATAAATTACTTAATTAACTTAATAACTTAATTACCTACTATAAATATATAATTAAATTAAATTACAGGTATTATGCAGTTCATATTACTTACTTAAATATGTATGTATAGTAGTAAACATAGTTGTGTACACATATGTAGGTTTATATAATTACTTAAGTTAATATCTATTTAACTAATATTAATTTATATATAATTAATCAATAACGTTATATATACAATAAATCATTCTAAATATTTAATTTAATATATAGAATACATATATAAGTTAATTATGTATATTATGTATAGATTATACAATATATGCATGTAGCTTAGGTTTAAGTTATATTATACAAGTATATACATAGTATACAATGTATTTTTGGTAATTTTTGATAATTTTCTGATTTTTACAGTTTTTATATATATAATGGAGGTAGGGGATGAGAGAGAAAGAATGAGATGAGAAAGATGAAGTTCTTTTTTTGATTTTTCATATTTGGTCTTTTATTAAATTTCAAAGTATATTGAACCGTCAGCTAATATATTCTACTAAGACAGAGGTTTAGAATACTTTGAAACTTGGTGAACACTTAGAAAAATACCTGATCTTACTCAAGACAGGTTTATTTTATTTTATTTTATTTTTTTAGGTATTTTATTTATGGGCAAGTTAACACAAGTTAGGCCTTGTTGAATGTCGGCATATGCACCTAAGGCCTAAGAAGTAGTTCTAATAGGTTGAGTAGCACAAGTGGGCATTCATAAACGTTCAGTATAACACAAGCAGAATGCTCAATCATGTAAGCATATATTTCTATTCAATTCTCAATCATAATTACATTTGGACAGTTAATTTGAACTTAAAGTGCTGATAATGGATTAAAATACAAATTATAAGCAATTCTAATTGAATCAAAGTTCAATTTCAGTACATGAATGCTTGTTCCATACTAATCTAACATTACATTACAGTGCCAGCTTCCTTAAATCCTTGAAATCATTCAAATTCGCAGCTTAGATCCTTGGTTTAGACATGCTGAAACTGATATGTAGCAGCTAAATTTGCTATTGCAATGCTGCTGATCAGATCAGCATGTCTGAACTCAGCTGCTATCACTGCTAATTAGTAGCTGTCTCAAATGTTTAGACGTCTTAACTACATGATGCAGCTACTGCTGCCGCTACAAGAGCTACTATTAACAACCACTGCTGCTAATGCTTGCTGTACATATCATGATATAACTCAAATCCACTCTCATATCAGATATGAAATCTCTAGATATAATCAAAAACATTTCCATCCTAAAATTCACTTGAAAAAACACTCAAAATCTATGTACCCTTTTTGTATTAGAGCCTGAAAATCAATCTCTAACTTATAAAGCTCAAGACATTTTAATCCAATCCATTCTCTTTGTCATAGATAACAAGAGAGAGATGGATTTGATTAACATTGAATCCACTCATAAATCAAATCGAAACCTTCATTAAGACCATTTGGACCTCATTTTGACTTTCATGAATAGATTGAAATCCATTTGAACCTAGAAACCATATTGCCCAAGTGGCCTTTTGATCTTACTCGCTAAGATGTTTTGAACATCTAGGGTTCCTGCACACCATACATTGGTGTACAGGAGCTCTAGGCGATCATGTAAAAACCATTAGATCATTGCCTGAGCCTCAAATCAATGCATCTGATTCTCATTGACTCAATCTACCAAATTTCCAGAAATCAAAACTATCGTTCAAATTAGGCAAAAGCTCATATGAAAAAGGAAGTTAAATCCAAGTAGCTCAGAATCATCGCAATGAAACCAATAAAACAGAAACAACTTCAAATTTCTTGATTAAAACCATTCAAAGCCAATTTAATCCAAAATCTTGCGATTGTGCGTGAAATCCAAATATAAGTCAATCAAGCAAATTGGTTCGATTAAAACTGGATCAGGGGTCCTTGTGAACATTTGAAGTGGATGGGAAGACCCCTAGATGGGTTTGAGCGTGAATTGGATCTAGAAGTTGATGAACTTCAGATCCAATTCAACTCTGATGGATGTGGTGAATTATGGAATAAAACTTTGGGGGAAGGAAATGAATGCCACAATGGGATGATGAGGAAGCTGTGTGATCAAGTGGATGCCAACGAATTGATCAGAGGAGGTGTATGTGCACCACACTAATCTATCACCAATCAACTACTGAATCCACAAACTAATGTACTAATTCTACTCTACTAAATCTAAATTACACTAACAACTACTCTAGAAAGCATGTAAAACCTAATCTAAGTGGACGGATGGAACCTTTGGATCTCCACCTGGTGGATGGAGAGGAAGAAATGGAGGAGGAAGTCTCTAGCGGAGTGAAAACTCGCTAGTGGAGTTCTATGTCACCCCCAGGTGCTACAGAGTCTTTAGCGGCGAGGAGTGATCGTAGGAAGATGGTGTCCCACTGTGTAAGCAACGAAATAGAGGCTATGTGGGGAGAGGAATCGGAGAGGACGAAGTTGCTCGACTCAAGGAAGTAGGAGGAAGTTGATCTTTACACGCGAGCTCAGGTAGCTACTTAAATAGGTACGTGAGCTGATCAGGTCATCGCGAGGTAGGATTAAGCTTCTAGAGCTTCGACAATGAGATGGGATTGTGTGAAGTGTGAGAAGCTCTATGTAAAAAACCCACACTGTAAGATGGGATCTAAGGGGTACGGTGAGGCTAAACGCAAATGCATGCAAAGTTTGGTGAATGATCGGCCGTAGGATCTTGGTTCCAAGGGATCAACAGTAGCTGTAGCACGAGTTTATCGCGAGCTACGGTGCCTAAGGCACCCACAGGTGTGTTGGAAAATTGCGCTTGAGCCTATAAATATGAAGGGGTAGAAAATTTGCAAAGAAACCCATAAGTGGAGGAATGTGTATCAACGAAGTCCCTGAGTGTTGCAAGTAGGTCCCTGATGGTTTGCAATTGGATCCTTTAAAATTTTTATGTGAAGAAATGTGAATGACCTAAGGACTTAAGTGAAAAGTCATTAATGCAAAGTCCTGATGATGTCCAAATGCCATGAGATTTTTGTTGGAGCTTAATTGAACATTTAGGAATATGATTTCACCTTCAATTTGATCTTTTGAACCGAAATACATGTTCAATTTGCAATTAGATCACCACATTATATCTGTGAATAAAATATCTCATTTTGTGACCTAATTATGCATTTTTAACTCTAATTTGCTGTTTTAGGTCATTTCCGTTAATTCTTACACTTAATCATTTTCTTGTGTTAATTATGTAGTGTTTAACCTAGTTTCTAGCTTAGCTTGGTCATTTTAGCTGTGATGAGTCACACCTCATCATACCCCCATGCTTAGGTTTTGTTAGTCTCTTAGCAAACAACTCATTAAGTGCAAGGCGTTCAGCATCAGCTAAGTAAGTGTGATGAGATATCTATTTTATTTATTTTAAATTGTTAAGTGTTTAGAGATGATCTTAAGCTGAAATTTTTCTGATCAACCAACTATGTTTATGTTTGGACGTTGTAAGAACTAGTCGCTTAGGAAGATTGACCAGAACTTAAGACTGATATGACATAGACCATCTCTCGATCAGTAAGGACTCTTGATATTTAAACCTTGAGTACGATTTCCAGAACTTAAAAGCTAAGTGGTTATGGTTGTGCTTAGTGAAAGGTTAGGACTAACCAAGTGAACTTTAAAACTCAATCCCAGGGTTTCACTTCTTTTTAAGTCCAGTTTAGTTCTAGCTTCAGCTCATATCCTTGGATCAACTCTCAAAAATAAGGAAGACTCAAACCCAACACTTATTGCGTTGTGGCTCAAAGAATATTTGTTTGAAACAGGGTATTTGTAATGCACCCTAAAAATATTTTTGGTGGAAAGATATTTACAGGACTTGGAGAGCATACTTGACTTATTCAAAAGAATGTCTTTCTTTTTGACTTTTTCTAATTTTTTTTTAGCAAATAAATGTGTGTCTCAGATAACTTTATTTGGTAGAGCACAGTTATTTGGTGAGTGAGTTCTTTAGTGGAAAAAGCTTCTCCTAAACACAAGACTAATGACTAGGACAAAGAGTTTAGCTGCACGCATAGGTAAGGACTCCACCTTCCTTAATGAACACTAGGATTGAATTTCAAGTTTATAAGGTCTTTCCCAAATTGTGTAGTGTAAACCAAAGTTACTTAGACTCCTAAGCCAAAGCAAACCAGTGAATCCTATACTGGTGACTCAGGTACGAGAATATGTCCTATGTTAGGAGAGATCCTGGTCTATCTTGTCAAAGGTTAAAGTGTATTAAGTCAAAGCTTGAGCGAATCCAGCTACAATGCCTCGGAAAGTCTAATCAGCAAAGGTTGAATGTCCATAAATACTTATTCTATTTTCGTTTTCACCTAGAAGATCACAATTAAACACTTATAATTCTTTTAATGCTTTTCTCTCTCCTCAATTTTCAATTTTGGAGTTCTCCCTCAATAATAGGTGTAGTAGATACCTTATTGTATTTTTGAAATTTTTATTTTTTCCATTTTTTTACGTTTTTTTTAGAAAACCATTTTTTATGTATTTTTGACTTTGTATTTTTTTTTTCAAATTTTTTCAAAATCTTTCTTTTTTTTTTGGTATTTTTGATAATATTATACTATATACACTACAAGTGTGTCTATAATTGCATTTCAGTGAATGATTTCACCATTTACACCCCCATGCTTAAATGATGTAATGTTTTCATTGTATGAATAGGGTGATGCAAATGCATACTCTGCTTTTTCACTAACTTAGATTGGGTAACGGAAGGAAGTCGGAATGAAGAGATAAAAATCTCTGTGCGAACAATTTCAAGTTTGATACAACATCAGAGTGGGAAGTCGGGCTAGGAAGTGAAATGCATGACATATGTGACTATGAATGTATGCTAAAAATGCAAGGATAGACACCTAATAAAAGAAATGGAAACTAAGAAAGGTGAAAACAACTATGTACAAAAGATAGGTTTGCTAAATTTAACGCCTTCAGCCAGGCATAAACCTAGATGGTGAAAGTTCAAAATATTGAAGCAAAACAATGGAATTGACAAGTCTGAGATCATGCGGCTCAATGAAGGGTTTCAATCTTTGTCTATTGACAGTAAGAGGTTCAGATTTGGCAATCTCAATGATCTCAACGCTTCCATTGTCAAAGGTTCTCAAGATTTTGAAAGGTCCAGTCCATTTGGATCTGAGTTTCCTTGGGAAGAGTTTAAGTCTTGAGTTAAATAGAAGAACTTTTTGACCAGGGTGAAATGACTTCAGATGAATGTGATGGTCATGGAAGGCCTTTACTTTGTCCTTATAAATCCTTGAGCTTTCATAAGATTCATTCCTTAATTCATCAAGCTCATAAATTTGAAGTCTTCTATGATCATTGGCCTTCTCTAAGTCCAGGTTACACCTTTTGATGACCTAATAGGCTTTGTGCTCAAGTTCTACGGGATGATGACAGGGTTTCCAGTACACAAGTCTAAAAAGAGACATGCCTAATGGGGTTTTGTAAGTTGTCCTATATGCCCACAATGCATCAAAAAGGTGGGAAGACTAATCCTTTCTATCTAGTCTGATGGTAGTTTGTAAAATCTTTTTGATCTCCCTGTTGTGCAATTCTACCAGTCCATTAGTTTGAGGGTGGTAAGGTGTAGCAATCCTATGTGTCACCCCATACTTCTGAAGTAGGGATTAGAAATGTGTGCTCCTAAAATGAAACCCTCCATCACTTATAATGGCTTTTGGTATCCCAAATTTAGAGAAGATATAATCTTGAACAAATTGTGTCACAACTCTATGATTGTTAGTCCTCGAGGGGATGGCTTCAATCCATTTAAAAATAAGATGTACTCGAAGCCATGAGAATACTCAACTGCCAACAAGATGTACTTAGCCTAGAGGTACTCAAGTACCAACCAAGATCCAGACCTGACCGGGTTTAGCCTCAGTCTGCCGCGAAAGTTTCTAAGGCCCACAGAAACTATCCTAAGGTTTGTTGGATCTCGCGGTTAAAACATCTGTGCTTGTAACATGGTTAGTCTAGGTTCAGTTTGCAGTGTGTTTTTGTAGGAGAGAGGGATAGAAAAATTTTTTCATTTTTTGAAAATTTTCTCTCTTTTTATTTTCTTTATTTCTAGCTTCGGATTGGCTCAAAAATATGGTATGTATCGGATTCCTAGTTCCCACCATCAATCCTCGTAGGGTCCCTAGCAATCGATACTTCGAGATAGCACCGCCTATGGCAACCCCCAGAACCATTACTTTCAACACTTCGAGATAGTGCTACCCATGTCATTCTGTAGCTAAATTCAGGCCCTGGCAATCGACATTTCAAGAGAACCCCGCCCATGGCACCTGAACCAGCATAAGGTGGTTACATGCCCCCGATAGGATATTTAGATATCCTAGGAGACAAGCACCGAGGAGATGGTATGTTATTACGCATCTTCGAGGGGAATTTCCCACCTCTCCTCATCGAGAACTCGTTCAAATCAACTTGTGTTGATAATCTGCTCCTAATCTAGGTAGCTTTTTAGAATAGAGTAAATGCTTTTGCATGATTTTTGATCGTTAAGTGCACTAAACCAGACTGTGTGTGGATTATGGTGTTTAGGTTACCGAGTCCCGCAAACTAGAGGTTAGTTAACGAGGTTGAATAATCCCTAACCTTAGACCTAATACGTAAGCTTCGCATTTTCCTCAACCTCTTGAGGACTATCTAGATCTTAATGGATACTTAAATTTTTAAGCCCAAAACAAGCTCAAGAGGCCTAAGATCAACACTCATACTAATCTCTATGTCTCTCTATTATTCTAGGACTTAATTTTTTTCTTTTGATTTGATTTAGAACTTAAATAGATTCCATAATCATTTACTAATGACTTACTTTTTGTTACAAAATGTTGCTCCTTTTTGGCATTTAAAATCACCTCATTTCCTCCTCAAAAAATGATTTTGCAATTAATCTCTCAAAATTTCCCCCCCTTTCTCCATTTTTTTGTTCTTTTTCAATTTTTACTTTTTTGGTCTTTTGAATGAGTAATTTTTTTGTGTTTGCACTTTAACACCTCCCATGCCTAAGTTTTGCAATGTCCTCATTGTAAACCGGAGGGTATGAAATCATCTTGGGTTTAAGGATTAGAACAGGGTCAATGGGTGGGTGAATGGGTCGGGATGATTGTTGCGGACGATTTCAAGCTCTGGTACGAGTACCAAAGGTGGAGTCGACTGTTCTACTCTGAACTCAGAAGTGCAGTAGACGTGAAGCTCAAAAGGATAATCAGAAGGATCTTAGGTTTTTGGAATGACGGGTTGCCTCCCGTTAAGCGCTAAATTCAATGCCTTCAGCCGAGCAAAAAGGTGGTCAAGGAGGAGTGGTCAAATTAGATGTATTTTGTAGAATAAACACCTTGATCAATAGCCTGGTTGGTCCAACCAAGTGCTTGTTTAGATCAACAGGCTGTTGATGCATTCCAAACTCAATCAATCTGGTGGGTTGATGAATGTGAATTAGTAGATATGGTGCCCACCAGATGCTTTGAAGCTTTGAAAGATATGGCAGTGTGAGTCGTGGGTTTGGCTGATTCCAATCAGCTTGGTTAGAGTAGGGATCCTAAAAAGAGAACCGATTTGTGGAGGATGTGAGATCCCTACAAGAGTGATCAGAGAAGGATAGGGCATGATTATCAGTCTGATCGATGTTCGAAACCTGATTAAAAGATGCGATCGGATCATCGAGAGGAGAATTAGAGTAGAAGTTGATTTCGGTTATGGGTCAGGGTTGGGTTCGAATTCGAGAAGGTTCTGTATGTGCTATAGAAGAGGTGGTTTCTTTCAAATCATTGACCTCAGCATTAGAATCAAAGGACGGGTCGTAGTCACTGAGGTCGTAAACAGGTTTGGAGTCATTAGGAAACAACGGTTCTTCGAAATCAGAGTAAGAGTCGAAATTGTCGGAAAACTTGTGAAGATCATTTTCTGAACTTGATTCCAGATAAGAGATTCCACCACAGAAAGAATCAAGATAAGTAGAATCAACAACCAGACTTGGATCTAACCTAGTTTCATATTTTGAGCTTAAAAATGTGTCCTAGGATAGACCAATCGAGTCCCAACTCTTCCAACTCCTCAGTTTCTGTATTGTAAATTGGCATGACTTTTGAAAAATTGATTTGTGTCTCAGAGGAAGTTGAAGAGGTATATTAATCAAATATAGGCCTAGAATTGTAATTCAAATTCAAAATCTGACTTTCATCATTTTGGGCCTCATGATTTTCCCAAGTAGGCTCGAATCCAGATTCTAGGTTAATGGTAAGGGTTATATCTCTAGGATCTAGGCTGGGCTCTCTTGGGATGTCAGAATCATTCTCGAGAATCACCTTAACATGATAAGGCTGGGGATTTACATTCTCGAGAATGTCTATTTTAGGCTCATCATTACAGGTGTCGGGGAAATCTAAGCTTGGTGAACCAGCTTCCTGGTTTTTTAGGGCTAGCTCGAAATTGGGAACAACTGCAGTTGGATCTTCCCCACCCTCATCAAGATCAGCAATGTCAATTGTTATGAAATTTGAATCTAAATTCATTCGGGTTGGGGGTTCATAACAACTATGATCATCTAACCCAGGCTTTAGAGAAGCTTTAGAATCACTCTAAGATGTCTCATTAATGGCTTTTCTTAATAGACTTAGAAAATCTACATGTTGCTCAATGATATCTTGGTGTATCTTCCAGAATGATGGATTTGCAAAGCAATGTAAACCCTCTGTTCTATGTAATTCATAAACTTCATTGAATTTTGGTATGAGGGTCTCCTGGGTTGAACTATTTCCTAGTTGAGTAAGCAATAGTTTAAAACGGTTCATAATGAATTCTGTTATTTCTGGGACATTAACCTGAATCATGCTAGCTGGATAATCTTGAAAATATCTAAGGGCAGCCTTAATCACTTTGTCTTTTATGATAATTTTGGATTCAGGTTTCCTAATTGGCCTTTCCTAAAGTGGCAGGTTGTAAAAATCAAGTGGTGGAATCAAGATTAGAATCAAACTCAGGATCATATTGGAACTTGATTAGATTTGAAAGAAGTTCCTAGGAAAATCTAATGAGGTCTCTTAGGTTAAAAACCTAATGACCTTCCTGTGTGTTATTTGGACCCAATCAAGGCACCTAAAGATTTTTGGATGACTAAGGCCGTTTCGAGGTAGATGATACCTCTAAATTAGAAATATGTACACCCGAGAAATACCTGGGCAGCCAGGAAGGGAGAGCCTCCAAAGATCCCTACATGGTAGAGCATCCCCACGGGTTACAAGGTTTCCCCTACCTAACCTTCCTCGTCACTACGGTTCCAAGTAGACCAGAATGTACGGACTTAAGTCCTTAACTCTTCCAATTTTATTCCTAATTTGTGCCTTGGATTTCACTTGATTAGAAGTTGATTTTGATTTGTGATCTAATTTGGAGGTTGATTGACCTATAATATAGATCAACTTCACCTGACCTGCCCTAAAGAAGGCAAAATGAAATCTAGATCAAGACTCAGAAATCACCCTGAATGACTCTCAGTTTATTAGGTTCAAGATTTTAGGGTTCAAATGAAATTAGAGCATGATTTTTAGTGTTCTTTTTTATTAGATCTTTTGAAACAGGGGCTTGGGTAGCACACAAATGTCAGAGAGTAAATTTTCTTTTATTCAGGCAAATGTGAACTAGCACTTTAAACCCTAATGCTGGAACCCTAATCTGCTCTATTCCAAGTCCAATTTGATCTTTAATTGTTCACCTTAGGCTTCAAGCAATAAGTATGTTAGCCCAAGGTGATTTTACAAATTAAGCATAGTCTTTAATAGGTACACGCAATTTGGGTGGGGAATTCTAAACAGAATCGCTTCAAGCTTCAATCAGATATGAAAATTTTTTCGTAAATAAGGAAAACTTGACTTTTAAATGAAAATTACTATGAAAATAAGGCAAATGAGTAATAATTGATTGTTTCCTTTTTTATCTTCCCAATATTAGAAGGTTAAGGAAGAAGAGACATTACCTGCCCTAGGAGTGGTTGTTTTACGCGGAAGATCGCCTCATGATGTACCTTGTAAAATCACAAGAAATAGACAGGGCAAGTCAGTGCTCAAATATAATCAAATAAAACAGAGAATAGCGGTGAATTGTGCGTTGCTCTCCGACAACGGCGCCAAAATGTTGATAGGAGGCTATTTAGGAGATTAAAGTGTCTCGTTGTAGTAAATTCTCCTAAATCGCTCTTCGACAAATATAATTTATAAACTCAGATATCTAAATGAAGTTTGAGGTCGAACACAGGAGCAAGTAGGAATTCACACGCTAATCAAAATAACTATATAAATGACCACAATAAATGAGGCACTATAAAGGTATTTCAATTAATATTAATCTGTCACATTAGATATTCAATGAAACTGAATGTATCTCAAGAGTTAAAGAGGATAAAAGGATACCTAAGATAAAATAATGGCAATTTGAATCACCAATTTTTAGTCTTAAGTATATACATATCAATCACTCAATATCTGATATAAATGAACAGTGGCTTGAACCACTTAAGTTTAATTCCACGTAAGCAAATGTATCAAGCTAAATTAGCCTCATTAGACATTGGTAATGAATATCAGACGACTTAAACATCGCCTTACTGCAGTGCCTCCTCTTATTCTTCTTCTTCCTCCCTTCTTCTTTCAGCCTTCTTCATAAGTAGAGCTTCCCTTTTCTTTGTCAAAGGCTAAGTGATGAGAACCTCATCATGAACCCTAACTAGCACAATCTAACCTAGATATGCAAGAAAAAGCTCTTACATAACCTATAGAAAGGCTTGACTCAGAGAATTTTGAGTTTGTGAAGAAAACATGTCATAAGGGGTAAAAATGTAATTTCACCAACACAATCAGTAAACAGGGTAACTCAGGGTCCAAACATAGGTCAAACTAACCTAATAAGAAGGAAAGTGGGATGATTTGATCCAACAAGGGCTACAGCAACTCTAAGGAATTAAATGACATTCTGTAACCCTAAAACAAACTCACTTCAATTCACGAGGTTCGAGGCAAAGTAAAAATCGACTAAACCCTCTAAAATTCATAGAAAAATAATCTCTAGGGTTTAGAACCTTCAATTTGACCTTGGGAACCCATTTTGACCTACATTAAGAACCATGCCCAATTAGTGATTTAATTTGAGTTTTTACGTAAATTGGCCGGTCAAATAAGGTCTGATCTAGAAATAAAATTCACCATTAGAATCCTTAGGTCCCATTTAGTCATGCATAAAAACTTGAGCCTAAGAAGAGACCTTCTTAACCGACTTTGCATTTTGGTCCTCATCTATTACTTTTTGACCCTCAACTTTCGAAACCCTCGCATTTTGGCTCCTAGGTTCTTCGTCGTTCTTTGTACTTAGGTCCTCCCTGCAAAACTCTGAGCAGCGCCATGCTCCGACGACTTTGCGCGGAGCATGGCGCCGCGCAGGGTGAGGGAGGCCCTCTACCAGTTGAACCGGGTGTTCCCTGCGACGTCTGCTGTCGCAGGGACACCACCATGATCTCTGCCATCGCCCACACCTTCCGTGCGAATGCGCGGTAGGTATGGGTTGCTACTTCGACCATTCTCGGGCGAGGGAGGCACGTCGCCTCCCTGCGCCCACCTCTTCGCCTTCGCCTTTATAAGAACCGCCGTCGCCTGCAGAAGGAGGCAAGCTATCTCTGACAGAGAATAACCCCCCACTTCATCCTCTCCAGCTCCGACAGACGGCCTGCAGCTTCCGGCGACTAACTCCTCCTCCTCGTCGCTCTGCTGCCTTACCTGCAGCGGGGTTCCCCTAACCCTTTTGTCTGTGTTGTGCTTCACCCGCCGACACCCTCCGCCTGCCTCCTCGTCGCCGATCTCCCCTTCCAGGGCCTCTTCTTCCTCAGCTCCGGTAGGTACGAGCTGGTGACTCCGCCATCCCCCCTTCGTCCAAAACTTAGATAAAAGCTTCCTCTCCTCCTTTAAATTTCCCCTCTGTCAATTTATATTTTCGCGCCCCCACACACAACTTCCACCACCGCCTCCTCCGTCTCCGACCACCCTCTCCGGCGAGCCCATTCCACCTCCACAAACCTCCTCACTCCTCGCCGCTCACCTCAGAAGCTTCCCCTCACTCCACTCCACAGCTTCCCCCTTTTCATTCCCTGCCACACGCCACCTAAAGACCCCCCGAACAGACTCATTTGTCCGACCACAGTCTGTCCTAGGGCTGCCACCGTACACCGCCTCACGCCTTGCCACCACCCGCACTGGCTTCGCCGCACTCCGGCGAAGCTCCTTGCATCTTCTGACTGGGCCGAGAGGCCGTATTCCTGCTCTCAGTTCATGCCCCCTTCGGCGCCATTGCTGAGCAGGTGAAGCTCCTTCACCTGCAGCTGCAGCTTCGATCTCGCCCAGGTGCTGGTCCCAGGTTGCGCGGAGTGTCTCCGCGAAGACTCCCAGGTCTGCAGCTGGGACGAGAGTCCTCCAGGCTACTGCAATTGCCGCGAGCTCCTCGCCTGCGGGCGCCAATCTAGGAGGTGGGACTTTAGTCCCACCTCGGAAGTGTGTGGCTCAGCGCCTGCACATAAATTGAAAAAGTGTTCGAGGCTATTCGCCTTTGAACACAAGGGTCAGGTCCCTTACGCACGAGCGCCCCACGCGCTTGCCCTCGCCCGCGCTCACGCCCTGCGGGTCTGGGTCGGATCCGGATACCCGACACTGTGCACACCTCGCCCACCACCGCATGCCGGTGGGCCTGGTCCCGGGCGCGATACCCGTACCCGAATACCTGGCTCTAGGAGAGCGATCCTATGAGAGAAATCTAAGAAAGAGAGAGACGCGGGAAAGGGTAGGGGTAGGTTTTGCTCTGACCAGTTGTGTGAGTGTGCAGGCAGAAAAGAAGAAGGAAGAAGGTGGCCGAAGCCTTGGCCGCTCAGGGCAGAGAGGAAGAAGAAGGACTGCGAGAAGAAGGAAAAAGAAAGATAAAGAAAGAAGATGACTGCAGGAAGGAGAAGAAGGAAGAAGAAGAAGAGGCACAAAGGAAGCACTGTAGCAGACACCACTTTAGCTGTCTGATTGAGAAATCAGACGACGGATGAAGCTCTACAGACAAAGCAAAGAAGAAGAAAAGGAAAAGAAAAGGTGCCGCAGCTGAAAGCAAAGAGAAGAAAGAAGAAAGAAAGAAGACAAAGAAGAGAAGAAGAAGAACTGAAGAAGATCAAGACCTGTGAAGAAAGAAGAAAAGAGAAAGAAGAGAAAAAGAAGATAAGCAAGAAGAGAGAAAGAAGAGAAGAAGAAAAAGCCAAGAAACAAAATCTATCTCTCAATCTCTCTCTCTCTTCTTTTTGTAATAAAAGCATTGTACATCTAGAATTTTAGTAGTTCCCTGAGTTCGACTTCGGAAGAAAAATATTTCTGAGTAAAATTGTAATAGTGGCAATGATGACGAACTGTAGCTATTTTATCTGTACCACAACGACATTACTATAACAAACAAAGACTAGCCACGGTTTGAACGACTGCCATCATTACCAAGTGTTGAGCATAGACACAGAGGAGCAAAACCCTCCCCTTCCTTGCTGATGAGAACCTCATTATGAGCCCTAACTATCTTATTTTGACCTAAGAAAGAGAAGAAAAGCTCTTACATAATCAAGAGAAAAGCTTAATTCAGGGAATTACTGATCTGAAAAGAATACTTGAAGAATAGGATAAAATTGGAATTTTACCATTGCAGCGCATCAACGGGATTTCTCAGGGTCTAGACGTAGGTCAATTGGGTTTAATAGGAGAAAAAGTGGGATGACTCAGTCAGAAGAGGGTTATTGTGAAATTTAAGAATTAAATGACATTCTGTAACCCTAAAACAAACCCACTTTAATTCACAAGGTTACAGGCAGGATAAAAATCAACTAAATCCTCTAAAATTCATGGAAAAATATTCCCTAGGGCTTAGAACCTTCAATTTGGTCTTTGAAACCTGTTTTGACCTAGATTGGGGTCCATGCCCAATTTTTGACCTAATTTGGTTTTTGTGCAAAATGTCTAGTCAAACATGGTCAAACCTAAAATCCAACTTTACCATTGGATTCCTTAGGTCTAAATTAGGTTTGTACCAAAATTTGGACCTAAGGGAAGGTCATCTTAACGTACTTTGCAAAATGGTTCACCTAATTACATTTTGGCTCTTAACTTTTGAAAACCCTTGCATAAACCCCCTCAACTTTTCAGCACTTTCTTCATTTAGGTCCCTCTGCCATTGCAGCAGGGACCCATACCTCCGGCGAGGTTTCGAGGTGGTTCTTGCCTTGTTTCCCTAGGAGAGCTGCTCTTAGATTTGAAAAGAGAGCTCTCTGCGAAACCCCTTACCGCATGAGCAGCTCCCCATACCCTGAATTGCCTCATACCTCTCGTGCGAACGCTCGAGAGGTATGGGTCTCACTCTGGCCATACCTCCAGCGATGACTTCTGGCCGCTTCCTTGCGATTCTCCCTCTGCCTGTGCCTATTTAAGCTAACCCAGATCCCTCCGCTGGAGGTAAGCTTGTTTTGGCCGAAGAATTCCCCCCAATTTCGTCTCCTCCTCCTCCGACCATCTGCCCGCAGCCTCCGGCCATCTGCTCGCAGGCTCCGGCGACTCTCCCTCCCTCTTCTTGTCGCTCTACCACCGTACCAGTGGCAGAGTCCTCTTCATCGTGTTCCTCTGTGCCGCGTCGTACCAGCGTGCGCCCCTCCGACCCCTTCCTCGTCGCCGTCATCCTCACCTCAGGGCCTTTGTCTCCAGCGACGGCAAACACGCGCCTCTCGCCCTCCGCCTCCCCCCTTCGCTCCAAGTGACTCAGTTAAGTTCCTTTCCGTCTACTCTTCATTTTCCCTCATTTTATTTCACAAACCACCCCTCGACTGCCACTGACCACCACCATCGTTCCCATCTTCGACCAGACCACCGGCAAGGTGTTCCCGTCGCTCCACGCCTCCATCCACCTCGTCAATCACCTCACAAGCTCCGCCACGACTCACCGATCATAACCCCTCTTCCCATTCACCGCCACACGCTCTCAACACGCCTCCCGAACACACCCACCTTCACAGCCACAAGGTGACCTAGGCACGCACACCCAGGCCACCCCGCACCACACCGACCCCCGCCTCACCTTCGCCGTGATACAGCAAAGGTTTTCTTGTGGTTTGACAGGGCCGTAAGGCCATATTCATGTTGACAGGTGTTGAGGGTCTCCACCGCCATTGACGCAACAAGGAGCTTGCTTGGGAGCTCCTCCAAGTCTCTCCTCTCCAAGTGAAGTGCCCCAGGTCGCGCGGAATCCCTTCGCGCAAAGCCCCGCCCAAGCAATTGGCACTGAAGACGCAGCAGCTGCTGCAATCAGAGGAGGATTTCTGTTGCGGGCGCTCGCAAAGAAAGGTGGGACGTTTAGTCCCACCTCAGAAGCTGACAAGCGGGCGCTGTGAGATAAATTGTAAAAGTGTTAGGGGCTTATCGCCTCCTGACATGGGGTGAGGTCCCCTCGCCCACTACGCCTCGTTCGCGACCCACACCTTTGCGGACCTGGTTACCTGACCCGACTACCCGTGCACTCCTCGCCCACCACACACACCGGTGGGCCTGGTCCCGAACGCGCAAACCCGACTTGATAACCGGAGAAGGCTCTGGGAGAGCATTCCTAAGAGCGAAATAGAGAGAGAGAGACGCGGGTGAGGGTAGGGGCTAGGTTTTGCTCCTGTGTGTGCGCAGGGAAGAAGAGGAGTAGCTGAAGGAGAAGGAAGGACTTGGAGGCGAAGCTAAAGAAGAAGAAAGAAGAAAGACTGCAGAGGCCAAGGAAAAAGAAGGAGGAGGCACAGCCAGAGAAGAGAAGAAGAAGAAGCCAAGGAGAAAGCAAAGGCAGAGAGAAGTAGGAGCAGAAGAAAGAAGAAGAAGAAGAAGCCAAGGAGGCAGCCGTAGAGAAAGGAAGAGGAAGATGGGGTTGCAGAAGAGAAGAAGAAGAAACCAAGGAGGAAAGCCAAGTGAAGAAGAAAAGAAGAAGAAGAAGTACTGTAGCAATCGCCAGATAAGCCATCTGATTCACAGAATCAAATGTCTGAGAAAAGAAAGACAGAGAAAGAAAGAAGGAAAATGGTGTGGCCAAGAAGAGAAAGAAAAGCAAGAAGGAGAAGAAGGGAGAAGCTATCAAGAAAATATTCAATTTCCTCTTCCATTTCTATTCTATTTTTAGTTTTCTTATACATGAACTTTCACTTATATGCTTGTCAAATTTCATATTTTGAGAATTGTGATTTCTGTTTCTAGAATACTAATTTGCTCCCTGAGTTCGACTTCGGAAGTTTTGAATTTCGAGTAATAAAATTGATAATCGTTTTCGCGGTGATTTCAAATATACTACAGCGAATATCTTTTTAAAACACGATCTCGTCGCGTAACTAGCGATTACCCGCGCTCTCTCTCTTTTCTCTCTCCTTCCTTCTCTTCTCTTTCTTTGAAATCTGGTTTAATCAGGTAATCTGATTGCATACCCGGGTCCAAGGCTGCGGGCATGGGTTGCAGTTGAGGAGTGAATGCTTAGGTCGGGTCGGGTATGCGGGTATGGTGCTGGGGACCTCATCCCCGGTGTGCCTGAGGCGATAAGCCCGCAACACAAAAACACTTTGAGCAATTGTGGGATTAATCCCAGGGGCTCTTCTTGGCGCACGGCTGCAGTTGCAGTTAGCATCCCCAATGAAGGACTTGGAATCATTCATGGGGTTATTCTGCAACTCTTGAAGGGTGCACCTGGGGCTTGCGTGGCTTTGAACACGATGAACGAGGTGGGGAAGATGGCAGCGATAGCGGAGCTCCGGTGGAGGACTTGAAATCAACAATACAGCCTCACGACCTAATTCAAATAGTTCAGGACCTTCGCTGGTGGACGAGGAGTGTGGTGGCGGTGGTTATGTGGTAAGGCAAGGCGTGTAGTGGCTGGACAAAGTCGAGAATGGAGGCAGGAAGGTGGGTTGTTTAGTGAGGAGATCGGGTGGAAGGAATGGCGAATAAGAAGAGGGGATTTGATCGCGATGTGACGGCGGCGGTTGTGGGGTAGGTGGCGAGGCGGTTGGTGGCTTATGGTGTGAGATGGGCCTCGCCGGAGTGGTGGCCAGAGATGGGAAAGATGATGGTGAACGTGTAGGTCGAGGGGTCTTTTTGGGTTTTTGGATGGTAGAAAACTAACCTAAGGATCTAACTAACCTAACTACCTACTCTAAGTGGACGAAAGGGGTAGGAATGACACCGGTTGTTGCTCAATGGCGCCGTGGAAGAGAAGTCTCCTGAGAGGGGGACGGCGGCGAAGAACGGGGAAGACTGCCCTCATTTTGACTAACGAGGCGTAGAGGAAGATGAAGAAGATGATGGGAAGGCCAATTTGGCCGTCAGATGCCCTTAGGAAGACGAAGGAGGAGGACTGCCGGAGCTTGATTGGAGAGGGGCTAGAGATGGGGTTTGGAAGAGGTTTTTGGCCCTAAACCTCACTAAGGGGGTGAGGAATGCAATATGGGTCCTTTTATAGGTCTTAGTGAGGGGTTCCCGGCATGGAAGGAAGCTTTCAAGCTTCGTCCAATTTGCATATGTGGGATACCTACATCTCCCATGCATTCACATGGGAGATTGGGAAAGAATTAAGGCTCAAAACTACGTTTAGATCATAGGGAAATCTCTCAGGAGTCTTCCTTCCAAATCTGAAAGAGATTAGACGAGAAATTAGGGAGAACTCCTTGATTGAAGGTCACCGGAGTTGTGTTTAGGAGTCTAAAGGCGGCGGGGATCTATTTGTGAAGAAAATGATGAAGTTAGGGGGGTATTTGCCAATAATTTTGAAAGCTGGGGGTTTAAGTGAGAGAAGAATCAGACTGAACTAAAATGTAAACTAGGTCAAGATGATCTCTGATTGGGCCCAAATTTTGGTACAAACCTAATTTGGATCCAAGGAATCTGATGGTGAAGTCAAATTTCAATTTTGACCAAGTTTGACTAGCTAAATTGCGCAAAAACCAAAATTAGGGCAACTGTTTATCTGAGACTCTATTTTAGGTAAAATTTGGTTCCAATAGTCAAATCAAGTATATCAAACCTTAGAGAATATTTTTATATAATTTTTAAAAGTTTTAGGTGAATTTTATCCTGACCAGAACCTCAGTTAATTAAGCGTGTCTATTTTTAGGGTTTTAGTTGTCATTTAATTCTTAAAACGTGTGAAAACCCATTTTGTTATGCATGAACCACTTATCAGGCATTTATAACCATTTGACATTTAATTAACCCTTGAGAAATCCCTTGATTGCTCTGCAATTAGGATATTCTGTTAAAACTACAGTTTTACCGTTATTTTCATGTTTAACAATCAGAAAGGATATGCAATGAATTACAATCTTCTGGCAGTTATGTACGGGCATTTATCAATGGACTATGACTAAATAAAGCTAGATATGGCTGATGGTGACGTTATTATCAACACCACTGAAATGTAGCAGGTGCATTGCATAATCCAAATGTCATCCCACGGAATGCAAAGGTTTCGTAGGGGCAGGTGAAAGTCATTTTTTCCTAGTCATTGGGGTGAATCGTCAGCTGATTATAGCCTGAATAGCCATCCAAAAAGCAAAAAAATCTATTCCCTGCCAATCTTTCCAGTATCTGGTCAATGAAGGGCAATGGGAAATGGCCTTTCTTCATGGCTTGGTTGAGTTTGTGGTAGTCAATACATACTCGCCACGAACTAGCAATCCGTGTAGGTATGAATTCTCTAGACTCAGTGGTTATGATGGTAAGTTCGGCCTTCTTAGGCACAACTTGAACATGACTTACCCATTGATTGTCAGAGATAGGAAAAATAATTTTATTGTCTAACCACTTAATCATTTCATTTTTAACCACCTCCTGAAGTGTAGGGTTTAGTCTATGTTGTGGCTGTCTGGTTGGTCTAGATCCTTCTTTAGTGAATATTCTATGGGTACAGTAGAAAGGACTAATGCTAGTCAAGTCAGAAAGGCTCCATCCTATATCCTGTCTATGTGCTCTCAAGACAGATAAGAGTCGTGATTCTTGATCAGACGATAAATGGGAGTTGACAATCACAGGATAAGTCTGATCTGGTCCTAAGAAAACATATTTTAAAGATTCAGGGAGATGTTTAAGCTCAACAAGAACAAGATCAGGTGAAGGAGTAGGTGTGGAGATCTTAAAAGATCCTAGAGACACTAAAGGAATTGGAGGTAAGTTCCCAATTTCTAAAGCGGGTGTCTTAGGAATTGTCAAGTCAGAGGTCAAAGGGTGTTAAGGTTCTAAGTTGAGTGAAGCAAACAATGTATCCTCGATTAACTTGTCCAAAGAATCCAAGGAATATGTTTCCTCAATCAAACTACAAGATGGTCCCCTTTAGGCCTGAAAGATATCAATTTTCATTCTTTGATCTCCAAATTTCACCTCTATAAGGCCCTCCTCGCAATTTATGTTCGCCTTGGCCGTAGCCAAGAAAGGTCTTCCTTATATGATAGGTGTGTTTTGGATATCCTTAGGTACTTCCATGTCAAGGATGATGAAGTCTACAAGAAATAGAAGTCCTTGACCCGCACTATAACATCTTCCAACACTCCCTGAGGTGTCTTAATTGATCGGTCAACTAATTGCAGGGACACCTCGGTTGGCTTTAGATTGCCAACCTCGAAATGTGTCAGTAGGGAAGTTGGGATAAGATTGATGGAAGCACCGAGATCGTGGAAAGGCTTTATTAAATGTGGTGTTTCCTATCATACAGATGAGAAGAGGGGTGCCTGGGTGTTCATTTTAATAGGGAGGCTACTAGAAATGATGGTACTCACTTGTTCCGAGAGAATGATAGGACTACTCCCGTTCTGAATCCTAGCTTTACGTTTAGGTGTGCATAGGCCTTTAAGAAACTTAGCGTAAAGAGGAATGTGGCGAATTGCATCCAACAAGGGGATGTTTATGTGGACTTGCTTAAAGAGCTTGAGCAGAGGAGAAGTAACAGAACAAGCCTTTATGCCAAGTCATTCGAGCAATTGAAGGAAATCAAGCCAAGACTCGTAAAATGCAGTTCAGATAACAAGTGCGAGTAAAAAATCCCAGGCAACAAAACAGTTCCTCACACTTAGCATACGAGCAGTTCTTCATACAAGGAACGAAAAAGTCTCTTCCTTTATAACAAACATCGACTGTTACATTCCTCTGATTATTGTCTCTGACTAAATTATAGCTGAAAAAAGATAGGCTAGTACAAAGAAAATGGTGACACCAGGACTTAGCGGCTTCACCCTCGGTCTTCCAGGATGCTCGCACTTAGCATAATAGGGTAATAGTGTAGCAGCAAGAGTAATAAGCCATGCAGCTCTTGTCGGGCCCATCTTGAACGACTCCTCGGCAAAAATCGATATGTCCCTGCTAAACACCACTCGCCTATGTCCATAGTGAGGATCGGGCTCCCAAGCTCCCTACCCCTCTGCAGTAGAGGATTGTCTGACTTCCAGGACATGCACCTCCTTCTATAAGGGAATAGTGGCTAAATGAGCTCACTATCGGACCAGCAAGCGTTGATGGATGATGATAACCTCATCATGAATCCTAACTAGCACATTTTGACTTAATAAATTGAACAAAAGCTCCTACATAACCTAAGGGATGGCCTAAATCAGGGAATTGCTAATCAGAGAATAAAACATTATACAAGGGGTAAAACTGTAATTTTACCATTACGGTGCATGAATGGGATTTCTAAGGATCTAGACATAGGTCAAGTGAACCTAATAAGAGAAAAAGTGGGATGATTTGGTCTGGAAAGGGTTATGACAAAAACCTGGGAATTAAATGACATTCTGTAACTCTAAAACAACCTACTTTAATTCACGAAGTTCCAGGAAAGGTAAAAATCAACTAAACCCTCTAAAATTCATGAAAAATATCTCCTAGGGTTTAGAACCTTCAATTTGGCCGTGGGAACCTATTTTGACCTAGATTGAGAACCATACCCAATTTTTGACCTAATTTAGGTTTTTATGCAAAATATCTGGTCAAACATGGTCAAACCTAAAATCCAACTTCACCATTGGATTCCTTAGGTCCAAATTAGGTTTATACCAAAATTTAGACCTAAGGGAAGGTCATCTTGACCCACTTTACAAAATGGTCCTCAATAATTACTTTTTGACCCTTAACTTTTTGAAATCTTGCAACTACCCCCTCAACTTTCCCATCATTTTCTTCAGTTCGGTCTTTCTGCCACCCGCAGTAGCAGGTCACACCTCCGGCGACTTTGCGCAGAGGATGGCGTCGCGCATGCATGGGGAGTCGGCCTCGGATTTGAAAGGGAGACTCCCTGCGATGTCCCCTGCCGTATGGGCCGGCTCCTATGCCCTGTCGTCCGCCATACCTCCTGTGCGAATGAGCGAGAGGTATGGGTATCCGATTGCCATACCTCCGGCGAGGCTTTTCTTGCCGCTCTCGCGTGCCTGCCGGCTTGTCCTCGCCTATTTAAGGAGCAGCACCCTCTGCCGCATCTCTCAAGCTTCGTTTGGGCCAAGATCTCCCCTCCTATTCGTCTCTCACCAACTCCGGCCAACTGCCAGAGCTTCTGGAAACATTCCCTCTCCTCTCTCGTCGCCTTGCCACCATACCAGTGGCAAGGTTAACTCCGCCATCTTCCGCTACGCCGCACCATACTAGCGGGCGCTCTCATTCCCTCTTCCTCGTCGTCATTCTCTCCCCCTGACGCCTTCGTCTTTGGTGACGGCAGCATCGACTGCTCGCCAGCTCCGCATCCCTCCTTCACTCTGGACCCACAGCTAAGTCCCTCCCATCCTCCCCTTTATTTCCCCTCTGCCAATTTGCTATTTCAACCTCTCGACAACCACAGACCATCACCATCTCCTCCACCTCCGGCAGATCACCGACGAGGTGTCTCCGTCACCTCCCCACACCCATCCACCTCGCCAAACCTCTCAAAAGCATCACCTCCACCCACTGATCACCCTGCAACCCTCCACTGACTACGCCACCTACTGTTGCCTCCCCTCGAACAGACCCACTCACACAGACTTAGGCTGACCTAGGCATGCATGCCTAGGTCGCTCTAAGCCACGCCAACCCCTACAGTATCTTCGCCGTGCTCTGGCGAAGCTCACCGAGTGTTCTGACAGGGCTGCAAGGCCATCTTCTTGATTTCAGGCCCCAAGCCCTCGCCACCATTAACGTCGAGCTTGAAGCAAGCTCGTAAGCAGCTCTAGGCTCTTCCAGCTCTAGGAGACGAGCTCAGGCTGCGCGGAAGACTTCCGCGCACGATCCCAGGTCCTCAATTGGAGACGTGAGCCTCGTGTCTTGCTGCAATTGGAAGGGCACTGCTTGCTGCGGGCGTGCGAGAAAGGAGGAGCGCAGATAGTCCCACCTCGGGTGTTCTCAAGCACCCCACGACACATAAGAGGAAAAAGTGACTAAGGCTTATTTCCTCAGTCACACGGGGTGAGGTCCCTCTCACCCGCTCACTCGGCCTCGTCTGCGACCACCCCACGCGGACCTAGCCAGACCCGTTTACCTACCTAAGCCTTGCACACCTCGCCCACCACCGCACGCCGGTGGGCCTGGTCCCGGGCACGTTACCCAACCCGCATACCCGAGTAGGCTCTAGGAGAGCGAACCCAAGGGTGAAACAAAGAGAGAGATGCAGGGAGGGTAGGGGTTAGGTTTTGCCTAACCATATGCCTATGCAGGGAACTGAAGAAGGAAGAAGAGAAAACAGAGGCAGGGAAGGAGCGGCCAAGGACTTAGCCACACCAAGGAGCTAAAGTAGGAGAAGAGGAAGAGGAGAAGCAGACTAAAGAAGAAGGAGCTGTAGCTCAAGAAAGAAGAAGAAGCCAAGAAGACCAAGCAGAAAAAGTTGAAGAAGAAGAAGAAGAAAGGAAAGGAAGAAAAAGAAGAAAGAGCAGGGGCTACAGCAGAAGAGAAGAGAAGATGAGCATGAGCACTGTAGCAAGTGGCTACTTAAGGCGTCTGATCCATGAAGTCAGACGTCTGAAGACAGAGAGAAAGGAGCACAAAGAAGAAAGAGAGAAGAAAAGAGAAAACAAATTTTTACTTTCTCTCTCTAATCTTTTTGTAAAACAGTATATTATTGCAAATTGTGATTTTTTATGCTTCTAGAATCAAGCTTGCTCCCTGAGTTTGACCTCGGAGAATTTTTGTATTCGAGTAATAAAATAGAATCAAACTGGTCGGCAAAACCCGAATCAGTTCTTGGCGCTGTTGCCAGGGAGCAACGGGCATTCTAGAAGCTTCAAAATCACAATTTCTGATTTTATACTGACTTGGTCCCTCTCTTTTGTTGTGCAGGAAAGGCAAGAAAGGACAAGCAGCCGCACAACAACTACACCAGAAGACAAGTAACTTCAACCCTCTCTTAAGCCCCTTACATTCTAAAGAGGAAAAAGAAAAGAAAAATCAATCTAGGTCTACCGGTCTTCCGTACTTAGTAATTCTCAGAGTTGCCTGATTTTAAGTTTCAACACACTCTAGATTGCATATCTACTTAAGGTAACTAGGGCTAAAACCTTCTTGCTTGAGCCCTTGTTACCCATTTCTGAGGCAACTAATTGGACCAACTAGAGCCAACCTAGGATTCCAAGCTAGGGTTTTAGAGACACAACTTCTAAACAAAGAACTGAAAATTCTAAAAGAGGTGTGCCTAAACCATTGCTTGAAAAGATCTATTAAGAGAAACCCTAAGCAATCCGGCTCTTAATTCACTTGAATACGAAAAGAAAGGACCTAAGAAGCTCTCACAGGAACAAGAGGTAAAATTGATCCCTTGGATCAGCCAACCTTCAAATTAGGTCACTTTTTGCACACAAAAGGCTTAAAGTTCAAGTGAAACCCTAAGCACCTTGATCTTAATTAAAAGTGGTAGACTTAAGAGGTCAAGGTCCCCATTCTGGTCTACCTGGAATCTCAGTGACAAGAGAGGTCGGGTGGGGGAAACCCTGTAACCCGTGGGGGCGCTCTACCGTGTAGGGGTCTTCGCGGGACTCGCCCTCTCTGGTTGGCCATGTAATTCTCAAGTGGACGACCTTTTGATCAAGGGGTATCATCTGCCCTGAACCTTTATAGTCACCCAACATATTTTGGGTGTCTTGATTGGGTTCAACACGTTCTAACCTCATCCAGTCCATTAGTGCATGTTCGGTAGGAGGTCCTTGAAACCTCCTTTAGTAATCTACTCTCCTCGAGGCCAAGCCTCGGCTTCCTTGATTGTGCAACAACCTCTCCACATAGACCTTTCTTCCGATTCTGAACCTGGTTCCCTTTCTTCTTTCATCATGGCTCAGCCTGTTGAAGAAGAGAATAACCTTGAGCACCAGCTCCAGCGTCTTAATGACCTCTTCTAGAATTTCATGAACCCACCGCAGCGCCCCATGATGCAAGATCACTATAATCCCGCTGCGGTGGCAATTGAGCCTCGAGTCAGAATCCCGACTGGAGGATCTGATTCTGAACTGAAGCCCAATATGATTCATGTTATACCTAAATTCTATGGGCTTAACTCTGAAGATCCCTTCTAGCATATCAAATAGCTTAAGCATCTGGCCCAGACCTTCGGGTCAGATGCACAGAATCGGGATATCTTACTCATGATGATGTTCTCTTTCTCCCCTATGGACAAGGTAGCTCATTGGTATCAGACACAGACCCGTCCGATTAACACCTGGGAAGAACTTCAGTCCGAATTTTTGAAGAAGTTCTTTCCCGTTGGTCGGACAAATGCCTTGCGTCATCAGATTACTCACTTCACACAGTAGATGGGAGAACCTCTTCATGAGGCATGGGATCGATTCCAGGATCTCATGCGAAAGTACCCCCATCATGGAGTTCCTAAATGGGAACAAGTCCAGTCTTTTTACCAGGGACTCCGTGAGGATATCAGATTGTTCATCAATGCAACTTGCGGAGGGAAGAAGGAGCTACAACTCAAGAAAGAAGAAGAAGCCAAGAAGACCAAGTAGAAAAAGCTGAAGAAGAAGAAAGGAAAGGAAGAAAAAGAAGAAAGAGCAGGGGTTGCAACAGAAGAGAAGAGAAGATGAGCACGAGCACTGTAGGAAGTGGTTACTTAAGGCATCTAATCCATGAAGTCAGATGTCTGAAGAGAGAGAGAAAGGAGCACAAAGAAGAAAGAGAGAAGAAAAGAGAAAACAAATTTTTACTTCCTCTCTTTAATCTTTTTGTAAAATAGTATATTATTGTAAATTGTGATTTTCTACGATTCTAGAATCAAGCTTGCTCCCTGAGTTCGACCTCGGAGAATTTTTGTATTCAAGTAATAAAATAGAATCAAACTGGTCAGCAAAACCTGAATCAATGGATAACGACAACCGCTTGAGGCAGTCAGGGCCGCCCAGAGGTGCAGAGTACCTCCCAATATATCAATGAGGTACCCCACCTAGTCGTCGCCATAAGGCCCCTTGTAGGCCATTCCATAGGGGATAACCAGTCGAGCTCGACTACTTAGGTAGGTGCTGCACCCGCTCCTGCCTGCGACCTTGTCGAGCTCTACCCTACCTCTACTCGGGAAAATGCACTCCCACCAGAGGAGCTCCCAGCAGCAGCAGCCCCCGCTCCACCTTCGCGGAGTCACTAGAGGAGTCGAGCGAAGCGGGACAAGCGTCACAACTCCGCAAAGGAGCAACCTTGCCCCAGGCCTAGGGAGGCACCCCTGCGACTCGGTGTTCGGCGGGTTCTCAACACCGGTCCAATAAGAGAGGCACAACTGCGTCTCTCTCTCAACGAATGCCTGGTCAGATTCACCTCGCAGGCACCTTAAGAGAGCCTACCTCGCCCCTTCTCGGCTCCCAGCTTGCTTCCCATTAAACTCCTTGAGAGTAGAAAGACCCCTCCTTTGCGCCTTGCCAAATAGGCCTCCTCCATGCGGGATGGCCCCAGACCAGAAGAATCTGCCACAACATCTGTAACCGCTCGGCAAAGAAAACTCACAAAAGCCTATGCCAGAAAACAAGGCAGAATAAACACATAGAGGGAAGGATAAGCTACAATAGGCGTATTGAAGCTCTTACCTCAACACGTGTGTTGAGCAGGGGCACAAAGAAGGGCTCACCCTTGTCCGAAGAGTCGCTCATAATCGCCCTTTGGCCGCTTCGCCGAACACATAGAAGTCCGGTGATGAAGCCCTATGAAAGGAGCAAACGAAAATGAGAATGTTCCTCCCTGCAACTGTTAAATCCCTCAAGCACAGTAAAAAGGGAGGGAAGGCTGTGAAGCAAGGGCCACCTCAGGCCTCTATTTATAGCCCCACCACACAGGCTCCTGAGGACGAAACGTCTTTCTACCCCCTGTGGATCGTCAGTTCCCAAGGAACCGAATCCCCCGAGATACGGCATTGATTCCGCAATTACGTGACCATGCTAATAAAACCTCCGGTCAAGGACCCCACACATTTTTACATGCTAAACATTCAAAAAGCCTTTCGTGCCTTTCCAAAAGGGCACCACGCTTCGGGCCACAACCGCTCATGGCAACAATAGTTAATGCTTGCCTCAACATCTAAATTTGGCGTAATGCCACCTCCTAAGGCCGACACAGGCTCGGGCTCATACGCCCCACGCCTTAGTAATGCCGCCTCTTAAGGCTGGCACGGGCTCGGGCTCAAACCCCCCACGCACACGAAATGCCGCCTCCACAAGCCAGCCTGGGCTCGAGTTCATACGCCCCACGCCAGGTAATGCTACCTCCTAAGGCTGGCACGGGCTCAGGCTCATGCGTCCCATGCCCAAGCAATCCTACCTCCATAGGACAGCATAGGCTTGGGCTCATACGCCCCACGCCCACGAAATGTCGCCTCCTAAGGTCGGCGCGGGCTCGGGCTCATAGGCCACACACCCAGGTAATGTCGCCTCCATAGTTCGGCATGGGCTTGGGCTCATAACTAAGTAATGCTGCCTCCTAAGGACGGCACGGGCTCGGGCTCATACGCCCCACGCCCAAGAAATGCCGCCTTCGCAAGCCAGCATAGGCTTAGACTCATATGCCCCACACCCATGAATTGCCACCTCCTAAGGCTGGCACGAGCTTGAGCTCATATGCTCCATGCCCAAGAAATGCCGCCTCCACAAGCTGGCATAAGCTCGGGCTCACACGTCGCGCAACCACGTAATGCCGCTTCCAAAGGGCGGCATGAACTAGGGCTCATTAGCCTTGAACTCAATAAGTGCTGCCTCGAAAGGCCAGCACGAACTCAGGCTTGCATGCCCAATGGTTAGCCTCGAGCTGATACGCCCCATTCTTAAGCAAACGTCGCCTCCTAAGGTCGGCTAGAGCTCAGGCTTACACGACCCTAACAAGGGACCTCTTTCAAGTAACGAGAAGCAGGTGAAAGCTACCCAACTCCTCCATCACAAATGTTCCCCCCACTGTTGCACAGCTGCAAGAACATCTAGGGGCATTACCTACCGTGGAGTTTTGGCCACTTTCACTACTCTCTTAGCAGTTTACACTCGCTAGAGAGTGGGTGCATATGGTGAGAGGCAGAAACTACCCTTAGATCTAAAACTTCACACGTAACTCAACAGAGGATCTGACTACCCGACTATAGGGTGAACAGGCGGAACCGGCACCGCTCGCCCTGGCGAAGACTAGCTGGATCCCAACAAGAACCTACCCAACCTGCCAAAAGATTCAGCGCAGTAAAAGCAGAAGATACGATAAGGTAAACCTGACCACTTATGCCTTGATAGCAGACAGGTTGTCTAATAGTAGGGATACTAGGGGCCATCAACTAAGGGTTCTTCCCATGTTATAAATAGAGAGAGAGGCCCCCAGTGAAAGGGGGTTGCCCCCTGGAGTGGGAGAGCAAATCCTGTAAATGCAGAAATTATAGTGCATAGTTGAGAGCACCATCCTCCTTATAGATGTACATCTCTTGTGGTGGAACTGGGTCACCAAATCATTATTTTCCCTTGTACTTGCTTGTTGATTGTTGATCTTTCCTCCTATGCGATGAATGGTAATGGCTAAGTAACATTTCTTGCTCATATAAATCTTTTGATGGCCTTCCGAGGCCTATCAGCACCCTTCAACGAATAGTGCAAGATTCAAAAAGAATTGCAGAATAAAACGCATGCATAAACACATAATATAAAATAGAGATGAGATTAGAACATGATACAATTGAAGAACCCATAGAAGAAATTTCCTTAGAGAGGATTTACCTCACAATAATGGTGCGATGGGTCTGGCGATTTACTCCCATGATACGATGATCACACTACCACGACCAATGCACTCCAATTGTGATCAACCTCAAAAATCACCTTAAAAGAACTTATCTTAGACAATTTGATCAACTAAAATAGGAGATTGATTGATCAAAATGACAAATTGATCGATCAAAATGAGAACTAGTTGATCAATCTATGTCTTGAGAGAAAGATGGGAAGTGAAAAAAAAAAGTGTGTTTTGATATCACACCCTAAGCACGAGTTAAGCTATGGTGATGTGTGGTCCTTAGGCTCACCTCTTGCCCAAGCCACAAAAGAATTTTATATCTATGAAGAGGTTTGTCTACTTCTAATATGTCACTAAAAATCTCCATCAAATTTCTTAGATTTCAACATAATTTCCTAATGTCACCATTCACCAATTGTACCTGAATTGATGCAATAAGGCTCTGAAATCAACGTAAAATTGACCTTTCTACTCCTCGTTTAAAAGACATGATTCCATAGTTTATTTATTTCAGAGTCATAGGCTCTTAATTTTGGTAGACAACAATTTCACCTAAGAGGTAAAATCATCGTCTCCGTAGTTATTTAATTTACTCTTCTCACATAGGTGATGCTTGATTCTTTGATTTGATATTTAATCTCCCCCAACAAGGAACACCTTTAATTCGTCCTATAATTTCATTTTTGAGTAATCTCTCCTCTAATATGGGGCCATTTCTAGCTAATTCCACATGTCAAAGCCACGTAGGAGAAGCACTCAACTCAAGACCACTGGCACCCACGAGACGTACGTTTGAGACCTTGGAGAGGGGAGGCGTTACGAGGAGCATAAAGGCATGGCAGCATCTACCACTATGCTCGCAGAGAAAATGTGAATCCCTTTCCAATCTGAGGATTAGCGTGATACCTTTCCCAAAGTTTGAATTGTGGGTGGAGGGTTCCTTCACGTGCATGGGCCAATGCACCACAGGGACACGTGGTTGGAGCATGGATTGGTTTCAAACAAACAAACCATTAGTAGAAAGTAGAAACGGCCCTCTCCCTCCACTTTTCCACACACACACACACACACACAGATATATATATACACACCTCCCTCTCCTCCCTTGCTCTCTCAATATTTGCTTTCCTCTCTCTTGCAATAGTCTACAAACCATAGTGTGGTAGGGTTGGGATGGGTATGGGTGGAAGTGGGTACCTTGTGGCTTTGCTGGTGGTGTTTATGGTGGGCATCTCTTGTTGTAATGGGTATGTGTTCTATGTTGGAGGGAGGAGTGGATGGGTGGTGGATCCACCTGAGGATTACCATCATTGGGCTGAGAAGAGCAGGTTTCAAGTCAATGACAAACTTGGTGAGTTTAGTTCTCCTTCTCTTTTTATGCCTATCAAGGGGTTTGTATGGTTTTTGACAAGAAAATTATACGTGTACGCTTTCCTTTTTTACTTTTGCTTTATGGGTGAAGTCTGAATGATGATTCTTTCGTTGGGAGTCTGACTGCTCAACCACTAGTCATTTAAGTGGTAGCTATATATGAGATGTCAGAAGTTGTTAATTGATTTGTTTTGACCTCTTGAATTTTTCCTTGTTATACAACTCGTGTGGTTTAAGTGTAATTTGGCGGAGAAAGTTGCATTGCTCGGCTAGGTTTTGGTGGAGCATTGAATCCTATGGAGCAAGACCTTTAGATATGCTATTAGTTTTGAAGAAGAGAGGAACCTTCTTGAAAGAGCTACCAAAGAATTTAGTTTGGGGTTTTAAATGCTTTTTTTGATTTTTTGTGAGTGCATGTTTTCAATTTGTCTGAAATCTTTTGGTTTTAAAAAGATCTGTTTCTTTTTTATGAAGATATATATATGACTTCTCAAATTCAATAAAATTGCACGGCACTGCAAAGTGATTTTTTTAGGACTTTAAAAGGTACAAGATCTGCAAAATGTTGGATTATCTTAAGCAAGATTTTGGATTGGTTTAGGATCTTCAAGAGGATTTCACATCCAAAATCTTTCTGAAGGATCTACTTTACAAGAAAAATCTGGTTTCCTAAAATGTCATGCCCATTGAAAAGCAATTCTTAAAGATTTTGATTTAGGAATAATAAAAACAGTATACTGGTAATCTTGGTTTTCGAAATCCACAAAATTTTACATTTTCATCCAACATTCCGCAACCTTTTCACGAATCGCAATTTTCTTTTATGGCAAAATATCCACCCCTTTGAGAAACTAGAATTTTCAAATTCACTTCCAAATAACCCACAACTATGAATCCTGAAATAAAAAAGGGGGTTGGAGAACATGATCAATATCCACTTTCCAAAACACCCCAAGTATCAAAACTGACCTTTTCATGGGATTCAAGGGGAGGAGAATTCATCTGTCTCATTTTCCAAAGAAAACCCCATAAATGATATGCAACTCAATTTGTCATCGTGAATTTCAGCATGAAAGCCAATTCCCTTCATTCCTCTCATGGTTCCTCTGTTTTGATCATCATAAACATCCACTTGGAATTGATTTTTTTGCAAAAAAAAAAGAAAAAAAGAAAAAAGGAAATCTTGTTCTCTGAAAGCATCCCGGACTTTGAATTCCATAGAAGCCCTAGAGTAAGATATTAAGACATTGTCCAAAAAATCCAAGATCTGAAATATATATATACATATATAAAAGATTTGTTAGAATTTGATCCAATAATGTATAAGGATAACCATGAAGAATCCAAAATCCATACGCAATGCCTTTTTGGTAAAACTATTCACATCTCTCACAAATCAACCCTTGGAAACTACTACTTCTACTCAGTCGCACCAAAAATAATAAAAATCATGACATCTTGCCCATAATTCAATAAACCAAAGAGGAAGAGTTCAAATGTCCCATCAAGTTCCATTTTTTTTTTTTTGTTTTTACCAAACATGATGAATGCAAATAATACATATTTAAGCTTCCTCATCGGCACCATCTCACTCATTCCTTGCAGGGCTGGCTATTTTTGGTCCCCCTCTCTAACTGCCCATTCCCCCTTTGTTTAATTGCAGTGTTCATCTACAAGGTGAAGGAGGACTCAGCTCTCCATGTGACAAAGGAGGACTACCACTCCTGCAACACCTCCTCCCCTCTGAGGTACATGGGCAGTGGCCGCTCTGTGTTCACACTTGACAAATCGGGCCCCTTCTACTTCATAAGTGGAGCGATAGGCCACTGCTCCAGTGGCCAAAAGATGATGGTAATTGTCATGGCCCATTGGCACCACGCCGCCGCCCCCTCGCCCGCAAGCCCACCCCACGGGTCCCCATCTCCGATCCTCAGCCCATCCTCAAGCCCAAGCCCAAGTCCAAATCCAGGCCCGTCACCGCCCGCCACAGTCCCCACACCTCAATCTGAGGCTCCAAGCCCATTTGAGGAGGGTGGTGTGCCTTCCCCTTCTCCCATGGCAAGTGGTGCCACCATGTTGGCTCATTGCACCGACTTGGGGGCTCTCCTTTGGGCTGTGGTGGTGGGTATTGGAGCTCTGAGTGCCTTCTGAAGTGCCATGTTGAGAATTGTGGGATATCGAGCAATAAATCGCGTGCCTTTCCCCATGATTTTGTCGCGTAATCTTCAGTTGGTGAAGAACTTGATTTGTCCATGGGGATTGGGTTAATTTATACAATTGAACTTCCATTCGAATGCTTCGAAATGGTTTCCGTTGAAGGTTGTATGGCGTCTTTGGCTTATGTTAGGATCAAATGTAGAACAGTATTCGGCATCGAGATGCATTTTTTAATTTGTTCGTGGGGACATGCAATTTTCGGTGAAGTAGCGATTCCTTGCTTTGATTTCTGTTTGATACGCGGTGGTTCGATCGCGTTGAAGCCGTTTAAGTCATCCCCTCTGGCTTTTAAATGTTAAAGAATGGTATACTGCAACCTTTAATTTGAGCCATTGATCTCGATGTTTCGCCTCCACTTAACTTCTATAGGTTCTTATTAGGGGTCATAAGATCCTTTGATCCCATCTCCCATGACCTGAATCCCTGGTTCCTTCACCAGTTTGAGAAACATTAAGCAGGATAGTTTGGAAAGGAATTGCAATGGAATACAATTATGTTTGGATTTAAGCAGGATACTTAGAAGTAGTACTTGAATGTATGGTATGGAATGAGGGTTTAAGCAAATCCAAGAGTTGGAAGGAAAATGTTTACAAGTCTACATCTCAAAACTTAAAATATGTTTTTTTCTGGTATATGACGATTACAACCAGTTTATTTCTTTCATCTGCCAACATGTCCTTTATTTGGGATTTGGCGATAGGCTTAAGTGCAGTAATGCTTAGAGTTTGTTATTTTGGTGTTTGATGTCTCGGAGTTTTCTCTCGGAAGTTAGGGTTTTGATGTAATGCTGTTACCTTGGCATGGTTTTCGCATTAATGCTGTAATTTTACAAATGGTGAGATTTTCTGATATCCCCTCTGCAGTTAAGTTAAAAGGAAATAATGATGCATGGCTTAATGTGCGTGTGAATTATAATTAATCACTTTTGCGTCTCTTTGCCAACCAAGCTGAAACTTAACTATTATTCAGATTGGACTTCCATGTAGATTTTAATATTTTATGACATTCTTTTCCAAGCAAGTTAAGATGGAATGTGACCCTATGTGATTAAATCTTACATAAAATTTAGCTACGTTTTCTTTTTTCGGAGGAAAGTGAAAGTAGAAATCTAGACTCAGTAGTTAAGCATTGGAATCAAATTATTGCAATGATGGAGGACAAAGAGTATTCTCAAGATTAAAATTTCCCATAATATCCTATGATTTTTCGATGTCTTGATAAATCCGACCATCCGATTATCCTACATTTAGGTGGATCTTGGTAGATCGGCTGGTCAGAGATTCACTAGAGTGCAACACTCCTAAGTATCTAGTTGACCCGATTCCGAGGTTTAGCAACTCTCCTAAGTATCTAGTTGACTGAAGTTAAAGAAGCAACAATTACATCTATGTCGGCACTAATGACCCACTCTATTTAACCATATAAATCCTATTAATAGTCAAGTAATGGAAGAAGCGAAGGAGACCACGAAGTTCGTTATGGAATGAGAGTTTGTTACAAGAGTAGTTCTTGTATTATAAATACGAAAGAAAGAGGCTTTAGGTTTTTTACACACTTAGAGAGAGAAAGAACCTAGAGCGATTGTATTATCATCTAGCATAGTGTAACGACCCGATTCCCGAATCCTTACGAGACACGAGAATCAGATCGACTCGACTGATCCCAAGACCCAGTCGTCCAAAGAGAAAGTAACCAAAAGAACAGTAAAATAAACCACATTCACCATGTATATAACTAGCAGTAACAAAATACAGCAGTAAAGAAAAGAAATATTACAGTATACACTACCACAACAGAAGAGAAATAAACATGTACATAACATGAAGCTTACAATAAAGAGAGTACAGGGAGTAATAGAAAACTACTCACTACAGTGGAAAGAAAAGTACAGAAGGTACTACAGGTAACACTAATTGGCTCTACTAGGCCCAGCGCCCTCTGCAACCGCTGACTCTGGCTGCTCAACACCTGGCCCTGAAAAGGTAACAAGGGTGACACATCAGCGAAACGCTGAGTAGAGTGGCAACTAAAAGCTAAAAGAAATAGTAGAGTGTACAGTAGCTGTTATATTTTTACTTTCTTTCTTTATATTTTTCCATTTATTCACTATTGATTATTTCTCAGATCCTTCTCTTGATCTTGAATGTTCCTTGTAGGAATGATCTTGATTGCAGTCTTTCCCGGAAAGTAGAAGTAACACGTGGTGCTCTCCTAGCCGGGAGAGTCCCCCGTGGAGGTTTTACTCTCAGTCAACCACCCCAAGGTCGCTGACAAACGTAACGGTGACTACTGCACACGTGATAAACGCACGGGTAGCTACCCCGCACTGGCACGCGGTCAGTCGTTTCCGTTAACGGGTGCGCCTAAAGCACAGCACGGAATCAGTATAGGGCAGAACCCTCTCAGTCACAGGGGTCCAGCCCCTCCACAATCCGTGCACCATCGCCTGACTACCCTGGTTTGCCCCGTGGGCCTGACAAGTTGGTGTAGGAGAGCTAGCAGAACCCCGGGGCCCGTGGGGTAGCTAGTGCTCTCCCAACACTAGTAGCTCTCCTCGGTACTGTGTACATGAGGGCCAGAAAGTCGGTGCAAAGTGGCCAAACTGTAACGACCCGATTCCCGAATCCCTACGAGACACGAGAATCGGACCGACTCGACTAATCCCAAGACCCAATTGTCCAACGAGAAGTAACCAAAAGAACAGTAAAATAAACCACATTCACCATGTATATAACTAGTAGTAACAAAATACAGCAGTAAAGAAAGGAAAAACTACAGTATGCACCACCACAACAAAAGGGAAATATACATGTACATCACATAAAATTTTCAATAAAGAAAGTACAGGGTGTAACAAAAATTACTCACTACAGTAGAAGAAAAGTACAGGAAGTACTACAGGTAACCCTACTGGACTCTACTAGGCCCAGCGTCCTCTGCAGCCGCTAGCTCTGGCTGCTCAACACCTGGTCCTGAAAAAAGTAACGAGGGTAACACGTCAGCGAAACGCTGAGTAGAGTGGCAACTAAAGCTAAAGAAGCAGCAAAGTGTACAGTAACGGTTATATTTTACTTTATTTATGTCTTTTTATTTATTCACTATTGATTTATTTCTCAGATCCTTCTCTTGATCTTGAATGTTCCTTGTGGGAACGATCCTGATTGCAGTCTTTTCCGAAAAGTAGAAGTAACACGTGGTGCTCTCCTGACCGGGAGAGTCCCCCGTGGTGGTCCTACCCTCAGTCAACCACCCCAAGGTCGCTGACAGATGTAACGTGACTACGGCACGCGCGATAAGCGCACGGGTAGCTACCCCGCACTGGCACGCGGTTAGTCGTTTCCGTTAACGGGTGCGCCCAAAGCACAGCACAGAACGAGTATAGGGCAGAGCCCTCTCAGTAACCGGGGTCCAACCCCTCCACAGCCCGCGCACCCTCGCCTGACTACCCTGGTTTGCCCAGTGGGCCTAACAAGTCGGTGTAGGAGAGCTAGCAGAACCCTGGGACCCGTGAGGCAGCTAGTGCTCTCCTCGATACTACATACGCGAGGGCCAGTAAGTCGGTATAAAGTGGCCAAACCCACCTCGGTCTCAACCTGAGGGCGGCAAGCTCCCCTCTACACTAAGAGGTAATACGTGCTCTCTTTGGTTCCACGTACCCAAGTGACAACACACTTCCGCGTTTACTTTCTCAGTTCCATTCCATTCTCTTTCCAGGAGTTCTATTCCTAATTCCCCGTAGGGTTCATGTTCTTTTTGTTTAGCCATTTTGGGTTTCACCATTCCAACTTTATATTTATATAACCCATGTTCTTAATCGTATTTATTCATTCATAACAGGTAGCTGTTAATCAATTTACAGGCAGTTATCATTTCCTTTCTACCTTTCCAAGACTGCAATATTTATATATTCAACTAGTTTTCCCGTCCTAGGATTCATTCCGTACCCTAGGATCTATCATTCAAATCTAGTTTTCCAATCCTAGGATTCGTGCAATACCCTAGGATCTATCATTCAATCTAATTTCTCAGTCCTAGGGTTCATGCAATGCCCTAGACTCTATTAATTGTTTCATAATTGTAACAAATTTTGTCAAATAAATTAAAAAGCCACTCTACCAGCGAAATCGGGAGTACTGGGGGCGTGTTCGGCAATCCCGCGTGCCTCCGCAACCCCCAAGACTGCAACGGAACGGGGTCCTAACACAAGGATCAATCACAAGGAGTTTCTCAGAACAGTATACAATTACTGTAAACGATAGAGGAATTAATTTTGGAAAGAACGCAACTCGAAACGCAGAAAATGGACTTCGAACGGGCCCTAAACAGGTCAAAAACGACGAATCTGTCCAAAATCAGACGTCTAGAACCTCTTCCAGACATCTTAAAAGGTGGATCAGGTCGTACCTCAGTCAGCGCAGTCCTTCAGATGTCCAGAAGCCCGTTGGAACGTCTGGCCTTGGTTTCTAGACGTCCGATTGTCACCTCGGACGTTTGGAGGTTCTCTCCGTCGTCTGGCACTGTGGCCAGACGTCTAATTCACGTGGGATGGCGAGCCCTCGCGCCCTCCCGAGCAGAACCTGCGCACACACACATACCTGCTCTCAGCATGACGAAGCGCAGAAGAACGCGGCGGACGGCTGCATGGCCGTACACGCGTAAAAAAGGAGAAGATAAGAAATATCGTACCTGTCAGACGTCGGGACCATCCTCCAGACGTCTTTGGCGTCGTCTGGACGTAAGTCCAGACGTCTGATTTTGGGAAAATTTCCCAGAATCCGGACCTGGTTCGCTCTCCGCCCGTGACGCACGGCCACGCCGCGCCCCGTCCGCCTGCTGCCCGAGCTGCAGCAGCCCTCTGCGACACCCCACGCCCGCCGCTCCCCCGCCGGCCGGCTCTAGCTGCCCTGGCAAGCTCTCACCCTCGCGGTCGAGCTTCTTCCTTCCTCTCGCAACCCTCCTTCCCGCACGCTCGCCGCCGCCGCTCACTCGCTCGCTTGCGCTCTCGCTGGCAGGGAGAAGGGGAAGAGAAAGGCGGAGGAGATGAGGGTGAGGGAGAGGGCGAGGGTTTATATATAAGGCAGCACGGGGAGAGAGAGAGAAGAGAAGCGGCGCATCTGCAGGAAGAGAGAGGAAAAAGAAGACGAAGGCGGCAGGCGCAGTCTGTGCGCGCACGCGTGCAGACGCAACCCGGTACGTCGAAAAAATTTATTACCAGACGTCTGGGAAGGGTTCCAGACGTCTGGACAGACGTCTGGGCCACTTCCCAGACGTCTTAAAATCCGTCTGATGTTACGTTCATAACACAAACCCATCCCGGTCTCAACCTGAGGGCGGCAAGCTCCCCTCTACACTAAGAGGTAATATGTGCTTTCTTTGGTACCAAGTACCCAAGAGACAACACACTTTCACGTTTTACTTTCTCAGTTCCATTCCATTTATTTCCAGGAGGTCTACTCCTAATTCCCCGTAGGGTTCATGCTCTTTTAACTCAGCCAATTTAGGTTTCACCGTTCCAGATTTATATTCATATAACCCATGTTCTTAACCGTATTTATTCATTCATAACAGGCAGCTGTTAACCAATTTACAGGCAGTTATTGTTTCCTTTCCACTTTTCCAAGACAGCAATGTATATATTCAACTAGTTTTCCAGTCCTAGGATTCATGCCACATCTTAGGATCTATCATTCAATCTAGTTTTCCAGTCCTAGGATTCATGCAATACCCTAGGATCTATCATTAAATCTAATTCTTCAGCCCTAGGGTTTATGCTATACTCTAGACTCTATTAATTGTTTCATAAATTTATAACTTTTGATAATTAAATTAAAGGGCCACTCTACCTGCGAAACCGGGAGTACTAGGGGCATGGTTGGCAATCCCGCCCGCCTCTGCAACCCCCAAAATCGCAACGGAATGGGGTCCTAACACAAGGATCAACACAAGGAGTTTCTCAGAATAGTATACAATTACTGTAAATAGGTAGAGGAAATAAATATGGGAAGAACGAAACTTGAAACGTGGAAAACGAATTCCGAACAGACCCTAAATGGGTCAAAACCGACGAGTCTGTCCAAAATTAGATGTCTGGAACTTCTTCCAGACGTCTTAAAATGTCGATCAGGCCATACCTCGGTTTACGCAGTCCTTCAGACGTCCAGAAGCCCGCTGGATCGTCTGTTCTTAATTTCTAGACGTCCGATTGTCACCCCGGACGTCTGGAGGTCCCCTCCGTCGTCTGGCACTGCGCCCAGACGTCTAATCTGTGTGGGATGGCGAGCCCTCGCGCCCTCCGGAACAACACCTGCTCACACACACACCCGCTCTCATCACGAAGAGGCGCAGAGAACGCGGTGGACGGCTGCATGGCCGTACACGCGTAAATAGAAGAAGGTAGGAAAATATTGTACCTGTCAGACGTCTGGACCTTCCTCCAGACGTCTTCTGCGTCGTCTAGACGTAAGTCCAGACGTTTGATTATGGGAGATTTTCCCAGAATCAGGACCCTTTCCTCTCTCCACCCGCGACTCACGGCCGCGCCACGCCGCGTTCGCCTGCTGCTCGAGCTGCAGCAGCTTCTTCGCGACACCCTACGCTCGCTGCTCCCCCGCCGGCCGGCTCTAGCTGCCTCGGCAAGCTTGCGCCCTCGCGGTCGAGCTTCTTCTTCCTCTCGCAACAACTCCTCCTTCCCGCACGCTCGCAGCAGCCGCTGCTGCCGCACTCGGTCACTCGCTCACTCGCGCTCTCGTTGGCAGGGAGAAGGAGAAGAGAAGGCGGTGGAGTGAGGGTGAGGGAGAGGGCGGTGGTATTTGAAGGCAGTGGGGAGAGAGAGAAAAGAAGCAGCGTCATCTGTAGGGAGGGAGAGAAAAGTGAAGAACGAAGGTGGCAGGTTCAGTCTGCGCGCGCATGCGTGCAGACGCAAACCCGTACGTCGAAAAAATTTAATACCAGACGTCTGTGAAGGGTTCCAGACGTCTGGCCAGACGTCTAGGTCACTTCTCAGACGTCTTAAACTACATCTGATGCCCACGTTCATAACACATAGTAAAATATTGAGAGCATCGCTCTCCTCCTAGACGTATACCCCTCTTAATGGAATTAGATCATCAATCCTCCATGTCGTTGATTTCTTGTGTGATTGTTTAACTCCTTGAGTTGAATCTCCTGCTGATCCAGACCTCCATCATGGGACAAGAATCCAACTGTAACAACACCAAGGACTATTATTATGTATCTTAAAATGAAAGAAACCTGGCACAAAAATACTCTCAAAAATTCACACACATATGGCATGGCCAAATACAATTGGGGGTGATGAATTCGGGTGATAATAATTGATTCCAGAGTTAGTGAGATTAACATGAAAAACATGTTTTACACATTAGAATCGTGAAACTATATATATGAAGGAACCATATAATCTTGAACACTGATGTGGAGTCATAGATTTTGGTGTATTGTCTTAGAAAGAAAGATTCATTTTTACTGGGAGGAAAGAGAGGATTTTAAACAGATTTTTGATCAAGTATGGAATAACTTTTTTCTCAAAATTCCTTAGAAATGTGTGAAAAGGTGTCTTTAAATAAGATTCTTTGAATTAAACATGAAAGCAAGGGAAGCGTTGCATGTGTGGAAATGAGTGTAGAATTAATGGAGTGTGGAAATATAACTCTAAGATGGAACAAAGTAAGGAATTACATGTCGGAAGCGAGTGATATTTAACAAATGTCAGCATAAATATATTTAAAATAAGCACATTCAGGAAGCACGAAAATGAAGTACGAAAATAATTACATGAATGAGCAAGTTTATGCAAACTTATATGTCAATCTTCTTTTATGGGTTGGGTAGTCTCGATGGATTGCCAAATCTATTAAGCTTGTCGAGTGTGGGTTTACATGATTCTATACGCGTCTACATGAAAAAGTAGAAACAACAACAAAAATGAACAAAAGGTGGGAAATGGCACTAAATGAAGTCGATTCCTCTAAAGCAAATTGGCATTAATAATGGAAGGAATAATTGCCCTAGGATATGGACAACCAAACTGACAAATGATGACATCTCTTATATGAGATAATTCTCTTTTCCTTTCTTGTACATCTCTTATAAGTTTATAGTGACATTAAGCAAACGTTGCTGTAGGTATTTTATTATGCTATGATTTGAACTAATTAGTATTTACTTTGAGGTGACTCAATTATTTTACAATTCTCAAAGCTTCGTTACAAAAAACATTGAACTTTTTTTGAAACAAGGAATGTCAAGAGGTCCAATAATAGACCAAAAGGACAAAGCCTGAACATTCAAATTACCAGTCAAACAAGGATTCACTTTACATAGTAATACTAAAACTAACCATTTTTTAATTTTGATGAATTGCTGATAGAAATTGACTCTTATGTGAGATAACATCGACATCTATTAGTAAATGTCATCATAGATACAAACATCGGCAAATAAAGTAACATATGTTGTTACATTGAAGAATTTTCCTAAATGCACAACCACTTACGTTAGCATGTAAGCCCACATAGTTCCAGATTAATCTAAGAGGGTACAAACTCAGCAAGTGTACGACTTTCTCTCGCCTTCACCTTGCTGCCATTCTCCTCTCATGAACTTTAAGGTGACTTAATGTGGATTCCATCGTAAACACATTTTATCATTGGTTCTTAAAGCAATGATTGCTTTAAAACTGCTCAGTATCATAACCCTATCCTACATTAAAAACGTAAGCTACTCTAAGATTATTTAACATCCATATATAAATATCTTGCTTCAAATCATCTTCAATTTTCTGGACTCCTTGTAGCAAGCAAATTGGGCTTTGCTCTCCTAACATGCACATATGCATCATTCGGTGGACATGTCAAAAATTCTATAATATATTTCCTGTCCTTCTCTGTACGCATGAACCATGGATCAACACTTGGTGTGTTTGAGATGGAACTGTTGCTCTTTGTTGACTCATCTTCCCTTCGAAAGGGTCAGCTTTGTGACCAGTGAATGGAAAGCTTGTGTGGTGGTATTCTAGAATACCAAATTGAGAAGCATAATTAATTAGTTTCATTTAAGTGCATGATGAGATCATTTTAAAATTCACAGCACATTGTTAGATTAGCATGTAAATGATCTATATCGACATATCTACCTTTCAATCTTTATTTGCTAATTAATTATCAAAGTCCAACTAATTAATCATTGACCACATCCAATCGTATGTCAATATATCGAAGGAGAGAGAATCAACGGTTGCGTAAATAGTCAAAATTATCCCAAACAATTAGAGGGTTAACGAATTACAAAGGGCAGAAAAGGACCCACATGTACTTAACATCACGAAGAGGTAACTTTTCGTTCCTGATTTGCCTGAAGGACATGTATCCTTGGATTGTTCTTGACGTGTGGACACCTTTGATGCATGATAGAAACTCAGAAAAAGAAAAAAAAAAAAAAAAAAACCCTCAATAAGAAAGGAAAAAGCTTAAAGGGTAACGGCATAATGATGATGCATAGAAAGAGTCGTTCTCTTTCCTAAATCAACGAATTAGGAAAATCTTCAACACCGACGCCTGGCGATTTGAACTGTAGGCTTATAATAGTGAAGCTTCTTCTGAGTACTTCCAAGTGGTACGTCGAAGGGGTGACGGTGTGGCTCTTCCCCTTCCAAATACGCATAGGCTGGCAAGCATATTCCCCTTCCAAGCTCTTCCAATTCCCATTCCAATACCTCACTTACACAAGGACATACACATACAGATATGAAGAAGGCATCACCATAATTTTTTTGGTCTCCCTTTCCTCCTATTTTTGTTGGCTTTCCTAAGATTAATGAACCCACACCTCTGGAGCCCATTTGTTCTATGTTGGGATCAAAGATGGTGGGGTGCGGAAGCCATCCGAGCCCTACGATCAATTGGCCACAAGGGAACAGATTCCAGAGTCAACGATCCCTCTCGGTATGTCCTCCCATCCATTCCAATAGATCCCATCCAATGGTGTATGATTATTCCACATTGTGATTGTGTTCCACTGTTGTTCGATCGAACCGAACAAATACTTTGCAACCAAGTGATATTTTTCGAAATAGAAAGATACATCGCAATCTAAATTATCAGACATCAGAAAGATGTTTGACCATAACATACTTGGGATAATAGGACTCTCGTCGAGGTCGATGTGCATGGCTTGGGCTTGATAAAGGCTTGGGGTCAACCGACCTCGATTCTAAGTTAAGCTAGCTCCTATAGCCCCAACTTGAGGTTTCAATAATGTATGAGTCAGAATTAGCATTTTTCTGGTTTACTTGGAATTCATTTCAAGCAAACTGAGGGGAAATTGGTCATTTCCTGCACATTAATACTTTAAATAATATAGGGATAAGAATTTGAATTCAGATCTCTCCTATCAAGGTTATGTGTCTCACCCATGTCAATTTCCTCCCTCTCTTTCTAGCCATTGAACACTAGATTCTTGACACGTAAATATGTCACTGTACATATGTAATCTTAAGTAATTAAGATCAACTGGACTTCATTCATAGTGTTCTAATCCATAACTACCGTTTCATATATGTGATCCAAGTCTCATCCAATCCGATTCGTGTGCACACACATTGTGATGTCCTTGTTAATTGTGCCTAGCTTTCATCTGCAACAAGACCTACGACTTAGGTGTTGGTGGTGATAAAGGAGGATTACTCGTCTTGCGAAACCCCCCCTCCTAACTTGAGGCCTAATACCAACAACGATTAGTTCAAGTTCGATCGCTCTGGCCCATTCTACTTCATCAGTGGCTCTCCTTGCTATTGCGACGATGGCAAGAAGCTCATCATTGTAGTACACCATATCATAGGCTTCATCACCTCACCTCCATCTCCACCTCTAGCACCACTGGCCTCTTAGCCGTTTCCACCTTCATAAGGTCCGCCACCACCACCTTCAACTGTCCCACCAAGGTCAAGATTGGATCTAAGGAAGGTTGATGATGTGGGGGGCATCATTTGCTAGTGCAGTTTTCATGTAACGAGAAGGAAAATGTTTGTGGTTGGATTCTATGTCTTTGGCACCCTGCTTTGGCTTTTGTTTGTGTGTGGTAGTGATGTAGTACCCTGCCTTTACTTTCGTAAATACTATATACCATAGTCTTCTTGTTGATTTCACAATTAATCATGTACCCTTGGAGGTTGCTTGGCATGATTTCTTCTTAGAAGGAAGAAAATTTGTCACTTTCAAGTTCATGTTTCTTTGGGTCAATTTGCATTGGCAATTTCTAGAGTTTGGAATAGTATCAAACGTGTGAAACAAGTGGAGCCCCAGCAAGGTTACTTTATTTTGGAATCCAATTCGAAATGGATTGTAATCGTACTCGAGTACGAACCATTCTTAAAGGGTCTTGGAAATTAGAACCAAACATAATCCAAGTCATCTAGTCGTCCTTAAATTGGAAAGGTAACTGCGATGGTGTCCATTTGCTTACAACTCAATTTAAGACACCATTCTACATTGTTAACGATATCACTTTAGTTCACATTGTCAGTAAATCGACATGGCCTGAAATGAAAACATCTAATGGCTCAGCAAGCTTTATCGACAGTGGTTCAGCACATGTTTTCGTTCTCTATGCTAATTGTAGCACCTTTTGTTCGTCACAATTTTAATAGCATATTTTGTTATGGAAAATTGCATTTAAAGACACAATAGCTATTGATGCTGGCCCTGTGTGTTATGCAATGTTACCTTGACAACCTTATAAACAAGCTTCACAAGCTTTCTCAGATGTCCAATTTTTAGACAGGGTGAATGATAGAGAACGTTTTCTTTGGCTGGATACAGAGACATATATGTATCGTAGCAAGAAAGCATCAGATAATGTGAAGTTGTTTAGTGCCTACTTAACACATCTCTTGTGAAGTCCTTTCTTGCCCTCTGCACATTACTGCAACAACTCGGGTGGACAAAAAAGCAACCATTACACTCGTGATTTTTGCGATCTCAAGCGGAAGAACATAAACTATTACATAACCAGCAAAATAGCGTGTACACTACACAAGTTACCAAGGATACATGAAGCTTTTACTGACATGATAATGCTAAGCTGAGAAGGATATGTCAACCTCAAAATTGACAGGTTACATTGCTTGCTGGTTTCTGTAGGAACTATGACAACATACCTTAGAACTGATAAATCTTTGCTGATTTGCTCTGAGGCTCAAGTACCTTCCCTGTATTAGATCCAACCGTGAAAGGAATAGAAGAATGCACTGGAATGGAATTATCAGGATCCACATTTCGGCCAGGCCGAATTATGTGCTTTGCTCCTGGGGTGAGTTTAATAGGCCCAGGCCTTGATTCACCATCTACCCTAGGAGAATCAGACCCAGGTGCACTTGTGGCACCAGTTTTCATCGTTTCTTGAATGCCAATGGTTCTGTTTGTGGAACAATGCAAGTCCAACTGAGATGGGCATTGCATGAAAGTGTTTGTGTACAGACCATCCCTCACAGTTTCCTGGAAGTCTGGCCCAGAAAGCATTATGGAATTTGGTTTCTTGGCAGGCCTCGTGAAATCATCAGGTCTTGATGGAAGCCTCCTTTTTGTTTTTGTAGTCTGATCAGGGCCTTGCAGATAAGAAAAACCCGGTCTCATTCCAAAATCACCTTTCCACATCTCTTGTTGGTTGGCATTCGCCGTTGGTGACTGCATTGTCATGAAAGGTGGAGTAACTGGAGAGCCTATTGCTGTAATGCCAGGGCTAAACGCATAGGCAGTAGGAGCATTGCTAGAACATGGAAACTCCATCGAGTGTAGAGTGGTAAAAGGATAGGCATCTGCCATCGACATTCTTACAGGCTGAAACTTGGAAAACATATCAGAATAAGACGGAGATGGATCCTGGAATTTCTTCTGTGATTTCATGTTAGCCAGCCATGGAGGCACAATTTGGGAAGTATGGTTGCTGAAGATTAGATGGTCTTGACATTCACCACCTTGTACAAAGTTGGGCCTTTCATCAAGAAAAGGAATTCGAGAATGCTGATATTCACCAGAGTTTGGCTGAATCTGAATGCATGAATTATAAGTTACCGGAGGGGACATTAACTTTGATGAATCGACTATAGTATTGCTTGACAAGATACCTGTAGGCTGCTCCGCAAAGCTGCCCCAGTTAAGTGCATGACATTTATCAAATGAGATGGAATTTCTAGCTGTCCATTGTGACCCACCATCAATATGAGCATGCTGTAGCCGAGGATCAACAGCTGACATCTCATAGAAGTTCCGAGGACTCCTTCCAGTTTCCATGGAACAAAGTACATTGTTCCCGAGAGAACCAGATGACCAGTTGTCAAGCCACTTAGGATGGGAGAACCAATTTGGAGTGGAGTGATCAGGCCTACTTGGGAATATGATTTCCTTGTCGAGCCATTTTTTGCCGTCAAGAAATCCTTGGAAATCACTGTTATCTGCACCAATGGTGACGTCTTTTCCCATCAGGCGCATTGTTGGCTGGTTAACAGGCTGGAAACTGTTCTGCAAAGGCCCTTCCATAGGAATTAACTGAACACCGGTATGACCTTCCATCACATTCTGCTTCCTGCATGTGCCACAGCACGGTCCCTGATCGAAGTGATTTACATGGTGATCAAAGGTGTTTGCCCGCTCTTGGTACCGCTCTATGCAATTTGCTTGCAGAAACCGAGGGTCAGGATATTGACTTGCTCTCTCTTTGAGATGCACAGAGGTATCAGGAAACTTTCCTTTGTTCATTAGATGATCTAAATTGTTCCAGTAGTCGACATAATTTTGCGAATAGTTTCTCTGGGAGCTGATGAACCTGTTTTGATTTTGTTTTAGCTGATCATCTCTTGAGTGCCAATGGATGAACTCTCCTTGTGAATTAAGAGGCAAACCAATGAAGTCACCATTGTTGCACCTATCCTGATAGGTAACAGTTGGATCCAGCCTAAGAATCGGATCCTTAATTTTTAGGCTGGTAGGTGGACAAAATTGTATCCTTGGCATGGAGGAACAAGCTCTAGTGATGAATTGGTGGCATGATGGCTCGGCCTGTGAAATGATGCCAGAAGCATTCGGAACATGGTGTATAGATTGACATGACTGACCATTGCTACCTCTGATTCTCGGCATGCATGGTTCCAACAATTGCGAACCTGCATTCAATGCGGACCACGAGGAGTCCATCGTGGAAGGGGGGTCATTTGAGCATATCATTCTAGTTATACTGGGCCTCATAGGGAATCTTCCACCTAAGAGATATTCCATAACTGATTCAGTGCCATTCCTTGTGACCGTGCCAAGAATTTCTGAGCTGCTGGAACATGTGTTGCTCAAGGACGGGATAGAACCACAATGATTTGAAAAAGGTGAACTGCCACATCCACATGGAGAATGGTTTAGATCCACAACACAATTTATTGTGTTATCAGAGCTGTTAGTTACCCTGGGATTATCTTGATCATCACCAGACAACTCTCTGATATCCCTTGAGGATCGATTTGTATCATCAGCAGATGTTGCGGTTGCAATACTTTCTGTCTCATTGACTGCTACAGGCATCTCTGCAACAGTTTTATCTTCTGCAGCTGACACAACTAAGGCAGTGGAGATCTGCATAGGTGAACTGATTTTCTTCTTTTGTCCAATGATGTCATTTTTGTCTGAGAAGCTCACATGTCTCTTAGCTTTTTTAGATTTATTATGATCAGTAAGATCAGAATTGTGAGACTTGCTAGCTTTTCCAACCTTATTGGCAGAACTTACTTTCACTGGGACCTTAAGAATGCCTTGAATAGGAAGCGCTGAAGATCTTCTCAATTTTTTCTTAAAAAGTAAAGCTGAAGACTGAATAGCCTTCACTCTCCTTTGCTTTGAAGAGCCTTGTGTTTTTGCTGCTTTCTTTTTGTCTGTAGGGACTTTTATCTCTTCTCGACATCTTCTAAGAACTGAGCCACGTAATAATTGTGAAAGGCCAGTTTTAGAGGGCACAATGGCATTGTGCAGTTTGCCCTAAAAAGGAAAGGGCTGAGATGTTAAAATCTAAAATCTGATTGATGATTTCAGTGTTACCATAACCAAAGAATACAGAAAAACATGAATTTTAGTGGGCTGTGATACTGTCTTGAGAATTTGCACACAGATTTGATCATGAACAAAAAACAAACAACCTTGATTTGTTGTAGATAACAGAGTATCAAGTCACAACTCCAAGAGGATAGAGGAGAATATTCCGTGATGAAGAAACAGCTAAAATCCTTCATTTGAAAACCCAACTTACCCAGTAGCACATCTAATACTCCAGAGGTTTGGCATGATTATCATCTTAAAAGATCACTGAAAACATGTCAACAAATTGGAGTGTTTCAAGGCATGATTTGTTTACCAAGAGTTTCCCCACAACAATGTAGCAAGGACTTGATGCAACATTTACTTGTCCAACACAGTATTACTTGTACCCTTTCAAAAAAAAACACACACACAGTATTACTTGTCTTCATGTGCTGATGGTCATCAATTGATGTGGAGATTATTTTCTTAGATTGGTAATCAAAAGAAGTCTATAAGAGTAGCTTGGGGGCTTTGCTGAGCTTATCCACGAAAAGCATGTATTCAAGCTTCAGCAATCCATAAACAGATTGAAACAATGCCCCTGAACTTAATTCTTGAGTATTCAACATGTTATTGTCATCTAAGTTTGAAAGACTCCTGCTGATCATTTACAAAAAGGAAAGCTTGTGCTCCTACCTTTCTACTTCAATGATTTTGTAATATGGGAGATTTGCCGTTTACCACAAATTTGTTACTGATGATAAAACTTCCCTTGTGGCAAGCAGGGAAAAGTACCAGATAATCCACCCTAGAACAAGCTTTGGTTTGTCTAACCCACATCTCATGTCCAATACTTGGTCCAAGAGCATCAGAGGCAGGCGGAAAGCCCATAGGATACCCTCGGACATGCCTGATCTTCCATTATATTGGCATGGCAAGATGGTCCTATAGAGTTGGAAGATAGAACCTGCCCAACAGCCAAGCTTGAGATCCTATAGACCAACTTGGTCAATAATTTGCCAGGGTGAACCTCAATCTCGTCATGGCTGGCCATCTGCAAGAAATTTTGGATGCTCAGGTCTAACATCCATAGCAGCTTGTGTGACCAGCCACGGTCTGTGCAACCCTTCCAAGGTAATTCAACGACCTCTACACCCTCTCAACACCCAATATGACTCCCCACCTCACTAAGGTTGGGGTTCCCTGTCACACTTAGGCCCCATTTGGTAGAGATTTATAGTTTAAGACTGGGTAAAATTTAGGAAGTCTTAAGAAGGGATAAGTGGATGGATAAGAGGACGGTTAGTGGGTATAGAGGTGATAGTTGAATTAATATGTTATTATTGTTTTTGTTTTTATTTGTATTGGGAGTGGGTTAGTAGAATAGACGTGATAGGTGGATGTGATGAGTACGAGTTAGTGGAGATAGATATAATTGGTGAGAGGTAGATGTGATAGATGATAGTAGATGTGATAGGTGGAGAATAAAACATTTTCACTATTCATGCACTGTTCATGTTACCCTTGACACATAGGATAAAACCTCCCTTTAAACCTCTACCAAACGGGGCCTTAGGTCCTTAACATCTTGACTTGCTCAACCCAGACTTGAGGGGCCTACCTTGGACCCATTGTGCCGGGACTTATCAATTTGTAGTAAGAATATCTTGGTCTATCAGGAGCGCAATCTGCCTAGCTAACCAAGAGGGCACTCAGCCTTCACATTGGCACTCAAGGTCATAGGGAAAAAAATCCTCAAGCATCAAGTAAGGGGCAGATGTGCATTCGTGGGCATTCATGGGTATCAAATAGACCTTTTGAATATAAGCCATGCCTTGATTGCGAAGGAAAAGGTCTAATACTAAAGGTAGGTCTCCTTTAGGAGGTGATAACATGATTAAAATTGATTTCATTATGGCTTACATATCCTGTTAATCTGGCCTTCATTGAATGATTTGAGTCAAATGAACAAAAATTCTATGTTTAGAGATAGGGTATATACTGAGGCAGCCAGCCTGATCAGCAACATAGAGAGCAAGTTGGACAAGGTTTTCTTGCAAGGATGTAGCTTAATCTCTGAAACTTTTTATCTTCTCACGACTTGTTACTCTGATTCTTCAAGTAGAACTCTAACATCTTCACTAGGCCCACCTAAGATTTGTTGGGCATCGACCCTCGGGTCATTGAGCACCACCTCAATATTCTCGCGGGTGCTCGCCCAATAAAACGGGTATGTCGCCACAAGTCTATTGAGCAGTGGTAGGTGGCAAATGAATAAGTGGATAAGCTCCTCCGGGAAAGGTTCATTGAAAGGGCAATCTACCCTAAATGGGTCTTCAACAACGTCACAATCAAGAAAGCAAGCGGAAAGTGGTAAATGTGTGTGGACTTCACCAATTTAAATGCCACTTGCCCGAAAGACAAGTTACCCGTTGGTAGACTCTTGCACCGGCCTGATGGGGATCTCTTTTAGTATTGTGTAATGTGCCCTTTAAGGTAAAGAACGCTGGAGCTACCTGCTAGCATCTTGTAAACTATATTTGTGCCAAGTGAATTAGAAAATATCTTGAAGTGTATATTGATAATATGCTGGTTAAATGCACTAGTTACCCAGAACACTTGGCCAACCTAGTAGAAGTATTTAGCACAATGCGAGAATTCTACCTCATGTTGAACCCGAAGAAGTGTGCCTTTGGTGTCTCATCAGGTAAGTTTCTAGGATTATTGGTGTCGAGTAGGGGGATTAAGGTCAACCTCGACAAAAGCTAGGTGGTCATGGACCTCTATCCACCATGACACATCCAGATGGTACAGTCTTTGGTTGGGTAGGTTGACGCCTTACGGAGCTTCCTATTTCAGGCATTCGACCGATGCCTTCCCTTATTTGAATACTTAACAATGGGCAAAGGGTATTCAACCAAGTATTGGATGCCCTAATGCTAAGAAGCCCTTGAGAAAATCAAGGAACACCTATAGTCCCCTCTAGTTCTGGCAATGCCTACACCAGGTGAGTCGCTATTCCTCTATCTAGTCGCCTCAAATTCAGCCATTAGCACTATCCTAGTGAACGACGAGGAAGTGACATAGAAAGCGGTTTATTTTGTGACTTATCGGAGGACGGAAGCCAAGTGCCATCCAATCAAGAAGCTTGGCCTGGCCTTGGTCAATGTTGCTAGGAAGCTATGGACATGCTTTCAGGTGCATACTATAGCAGTCCTCATGGATCAGTCCTTAAGGAGGATGCTCCATCGACCATTCAACTCTCCTCAGATAAAATGGGCCTTGAAGCTAGCGGAGTACAACACCAAGTACCAATCTTACATGACCATCAAGGGGCAGGTCTTGATAGACTTTGAGGCGAAATTTGCCCCTGCATCACTCCAAGCTAAGGGAACCTGGTGGCTCCACGTGGATAGTTCCTTTAACAAGAGCAATGCCGGTTGTAGGAATGGTGCTCGCCTCACCTGATGGCTTTGTCAAGAAGTATGTCATTCACTTGTTGTTCAAAGCAACAAACAACGTAGGGAAGTATGAAGCCCTCCTGGTAGGTCTCCGACTCACCAAAATGATGAGCACAACTAGTAGCAAGGTATTTATTGACTCCCAATTGATCACCCAATAAGTGCAGGGAGGGTTCCAAAGGAAGGACCGGTTGATGACTTTGTATGCCGAAGAGGCTTGAACAGCCTTGGCAGACTTCCACCATGTCAACGTCTATTGGGTCCCCCAGGTAGAAAATCCATTAGCAGATGCCTTGCCAAGCTAGCCTTTGTCATCCAATCGGGAGAAGACAACCTAAATCTTGAGTTAACGAGACTTTCATTCACCTAAACTCGATTACGGCAATCAGCTCTCGCAGAATGACTTGGATGGACCCAATCCTTAGCTACGTACAAGGTGTAATTCCGCCTAATGTCGTCAACCATAAGAATCGAAGAAAATGATGTCTTATTTTTCAAATGAAACCCTACATCTTTTTATATAGAGAGAGGTGTTGGGAAAATTACAATATAAGTCCAAGAGAACAAAATAAATGACATAACAGTCCAAAACAGTAAACAAATAGATAACTAGAGTGCTCTATCAGCAATAAGGCATTCCGTCTAAAGGCCGATGCGTCATTTTAAATGGGACCCTATATAAAAGAGGGCATTCGACTCCTTTACACATGTGCCCAAGTCCAATGAAGGCACAATAGATCCAAAAGGATGTCTACACGAGTGTCTGCAATAACCATGAGGGACCAAAGGCCCTACTTGTTAAAATACTTCGCTATGGATATTTTTGTCCCTAGATAACTGGAGACGCTAAGGAATTCACATAGAGATGCGACAAGTGTCAAAGGTTCTCCAACATTCCCAGAGCCCTACTTGAAGAGATGACCCCCATAGCCTCTGCTACCCCATTCGCACGATGGAGGATGGAGTTCATTGGTCCTTTCCCAATGGCTCTCCCTAGGAAAAGTTTGCAATTGTGATGGTCAATTACTTCTCCAAGTGGGTCGAGGCAAAAGATATGACTAGGCAAAAATGTCGAGTAGGTGGTGAACTTCATCTGTAAAGACATCATATGCAGCTACAACATACCCCAAATAATCATGGCAGACAATGGAACACAAATTGCTTCAAGGCACTTTAGGGACTTCTACACCGAATGAGGCATCCAACTGAAGTTCACGTCTGTTACACACCCCCAGGTAAATGATTAGACAGTAGTTACCAATTAAACAATTATTGTAGCTCGGATGTAGCCAAAGGCAAGTGGGCAGGAGAATTGCCCTAAATGTTGTGGGGATATCAGACCTGGAAAAAAATTACAATTGGAGAGACCTCCTTCAACATAGTCTACAAGGTGGAGGCTCAAATCCCACTATCTCCCTTCTTGCAGGGTCCAATTCTATAACCCCGACAAAAACAAGGAACATATACGCATCACCTTAGATCTACTAGATGCCACCAGAAATGAGTCGAAGGACAAACAAGATGCTTATAAGGAGACAATGGCCAATTATTACAATCAAAGGTCAAATGGGGACACTTCAACATCCGTGACCTAGTTCTCAAATGAGCGACAACATCCAACTTGTCCGAACTAGGAGGCAAGCTAGCCCCTAACTCGAAAGGCCCGTACTGGGTCACTACCTCAAATTCTGTCAATTCTGTCAACTCTTACAAGCTAGAGGCCTTAGATGGTCGCCCAATATCTCGCTATTGGCATGTGGTGAACCTAAGGCCCTACTACATTTGAGGCGGGTTATCAACACTTAACCAAAAAAGCATAGTCATCACAAAGAGAGGATTCATCTAGGCCAAGGGGAATGGCATAAGGCAAAAGTTTGATTTCATTTCATTACTGAAAGGGGGCAACCACCTTTACAGCAGATTGAGGCAGACCACCAAGTAGATTAAAAAAAAAACAAAAGAAAAGAAAAAGAAAAAAGAAAAACAAGATGAAGGAACTAGGCAACAGGGCGGTAGAGCTATAGGTGACCAAGTAGATTGACCAACCAGCTTAGGCCTCAAGCAAAGCATTAAGTAGGGCCTCCTTCACATCTAAGGGAGCATCCACCTCATATGAGTCAGAGTTGAAGGCTTCCCCCCCCCCCCCTCGGATGGCAGCTTGATGGGGGGCCAATCTTCAATCTAAACTATGCAGACCTGCTCGCTATGAACTTGGAAGAGATCGCAAGCAGACCATGTGCGAAGCTCCTTTGCGATGATGCCCCTGCCAGGATTGATTGAACGACCACTAGGTTGTACTTCCCTAATTCCCCAATCTTAATCAACTCGCCTCCATTGACGGATCAGTGGTGAAGAAGTCCATCACCATGTTTGATGAAGTCGTAGCCTCCTCTCATTCTTTAGTTGACAAATCTCATTCAATTGTTCTTTATTGAGGGCAGCAAAGGGGTCAACGTCAACATCTTTCTCCATGGAGCAGATCTCCTTGAGGTGACCCACTTCCCACTTGGCTTCCTCCTTTTCTGCCCAAGCCTTCGCTAAAGCATCTACATAATCAAAGCAGGTATTCTCATACTACTCCCTCCGAAAGACACATTACGCGGCAATCCCATCCATGACCTCCTGCAGCTTCTAGATTGTGCGATCGTCTCTTCCGTCCTTGAAGATTGCTCCTTCAATGCCGAGGTGAACTTGACTAGGCCTTTATCATGGTGTCTCATGAAATGGCAAAGCTCTGCGTGCACCTTTTGAATGTCGCTAAGCTCCCCCAAATAGGATGCCATTTCCGCATTTACCATGGATAGCATCTCCTTTATATGGGCTATCTTCGTCGCCCCATCCTCCTGCTACCTTTTCAGGGCAGTCCATTGTTTCACCTTCTCCCAGGTAGAGCTGCCTTTTCCAACTTCAGTTGGAGGACCTGGGTGTCTGTGTAGGCCACATTCGCCCAGGGCATCGCTTGTTCAAAAGCAAAAGCAGGCCCCCAGCCAAAACCTACCGTAATAGCATGGATAAGACCTCGTCATAGATGTCATACTCGATTACCTCAACTTGCACAGAGCAACCAACTCAAAGTTCATGGAACGTGGATGTGGAGCAAAACTCTTGCTAAGTCAAAGTACTTACTGACCGAAGGCAATTGTGATAGATATTCCACAAGTGGGCAGGGGCACGAGGCAACATCCCCCATTCAATGAGAGAGGTCAACATCTCTAACACCTTATTCTCTGTCTGGAGGTTTACTTGATTGAAAGCATCTAAGCAAACCTCCAAGAGTTCTCGAGACAAGGCGGTGCCAGAAACCTACTCCCGCAACTCCTATACCTTCTTTACTACTTTAGTCAGATTCGCCGAGTCCACTTTGGTTACAAGCACGTTGACAACCTCGCGCTCCCATTCCTCCCAGATTGTGCGAGCCTTTACCAAACCCCCCTCGAACAGTAAGCAGGAGGGAAGGTTTGGGGTAACTTGCCTGAGGACCTCCGATGCCTCCACCTACCCACACAAGTAGGCCTCAAAGAGGGTGCAGACTGGGGATTATGTTGCCCTCAAGGACAATGCCTTCAGTCGACAGAGAACTTGATGGTCTACAACCCTTTGACAAAAAGGGGGCAATCCCGAGGGTAGAGAAGGCTGATCATTAGGCCCTTATGATTTTAGCCAATGGGGAATGACCGCCCGCTTTGGCAAGATAATTTCCACCTCGATTGGGTTGTCATCATGGGCTTAATCTTCACCCTGAGGCAGCCTTTTTGACAGCACCTTGACCATGATCTCCACTACAACGAGCTCGAACAAAGTAGGCTTTGGCCTTGGTTAAAGAGGCAGGGGTGCTGGCGCCTCTCCTGCAGATGAGCTAGCTCACGCCTATTCGAGAGCAAGATCCTTGCGTGAAGGCTCTTCCTGTGTAGGGAACTTCGCCTTAAAGCTGCTTCCCATTCACTTTTTGGATAGGTACTCCTAACCTCCTGAAGAAGAGCTAGAACCTCTCTTTTTCTTCTTTTGCTTCCCAGGCTTTGCGGTCTTGAAAGCAAGAAAAGCTGCATAGAAAAAAGGTCAAATTAGCACAATGAGGCTAAATGATAGAAGCTCATGGCCACTCACTTCCATCTAAATAGTTATCTTCAGACGGAGAAAATCTTCCAGACATCCTCTTGTGCGAGTTCCTGGTACACCAGAATGTCAAAACCCTCCAAGGCATCCAATTCCTCTATCTATAGGCTTAAACACACGCAAATGTCATGCTTCAACGGGCTTTGCTAATAATTGGGGACCCAAAGGGGTTTCCAATTATTCACAACAAAAAAGTGCCGATCCTAACCCTTCAAGTTGTCTAATTAGCTCTACGAGGTGAAAGCCTTGCTTGCAGGGCAAGAATGTGTATGTCTTGGTCGGAGGATGCCCCTTTTTCACTTTCTTGGGAAAGAGGCCACAAAGCTACCAAAAAGGGTCTAAAGAAGGTTTTATCCCAAGATTAATGCTAATGGCCACAAATGCGTTCAACTCAAGCTAGCAATTCAAGCCTAAGTAAGATGGGGTAAGATTGTAATATTAAAGGAAGGAGATAATAAAAGAGTTTAAGGGGAGGCACAGACCATTCTTAGTGGCATATCTACATATATAAAATGGTCGGCCCAATTGGGTAAACACAACTTTTAGCTGGTTGCTCGCTACAGTATACGCACCCCACCCAAGTTATGCCTCCTAAGAAATTTTCCTATTTCCTCCTCGCTATGCACCGAGGAATCAAAGTTGTAAAGGGAAATGGCATCCTTACTCAATTGGCCGAAGGAAGAAGGTTCCACACCGCGATTAATGAAGAACATCTCAATGCTCAGATAAAAGGAAGTTAGCTATACGATCACCTCAACCATAGCAGCAATGCGTGCAAGAGCTTTGAAAGTAATTGCAGTAACTCGTGCAAAGTAAAAGTAAGTGATCCCACCAACCCCTTATTTACAAGGGTAAGAGTGCGTAGGTCTTCTATCGTCCTAAACCATCCCGTAAGCATTTAATATGACAGGACATGTTCATTCCCCAAGCTTAGGAGGATGACACTTGTCTCACCCCAAGCCTTGGAAACCACAAATGACGTGACAACGTTACATTCTTGATTGCCACATGAAGAAGTCATGAGGTGATTAATAACCACCATTCACCCTAGTAATCGAACAGGTAGACCACTAGACCAAGCAAAATAACCCCAAACAAACGACAAGACCCGACAACATTATGAGTGGTGAAAGCTCACCAAAGTGCAAAAAGGGGGTAGGACCCTAAAATCACTAAGTGATCAACTGAGTACATTGTTAAAACAACAAAACCTCCCCCCAATAGGAGTAAGGAAAATTGAGCAAAAAGCATGAAACCCTAGGTAAAGTCGAGTGATAGTTGCTGAAGGTAAGGGGGATAGCCTAGAATAAGAAAAAGAGACGAAAATCATAATTTACTTTCGTAGCCCTTCTAGCAAACTACGAGTGGGGGCAACAATGAGAGAGGAAAAGTCAAGCCCATCAAAAGTGGCCCATGAAGCCCAAGCAAGCCCCAATTAGGCCAAGCAAGGATTGATATATCGGCGATATATCGTCGATATATTAATATCGCCGGGTATGCACATATTGATATTAGCCTTAATATCTTTTTTCCATGATATCGGAGATATATCGCCGATATATCAAAGATATATCGTCGATATCATGGACTTTTGTTGAACCTTAAAGCTGTACATGCTAGGATTCTTGCTTCCTTGTAGTCCATCAAATATGTCACCTTTAGAGCTGTACATTCTCTGTCGACAATTCAATCATTGCATTTAGTTTTACTTATTGAAAAATAAGAAGATTCTAAAACTTCGATGAGAAATGCATTAGTATCTTCAAACCTCTATAAAAAGATGTATAAAACTAAACACTTTAATAATCCATGGGGGTATTGAAAGGGCTATCTTATCATCTTCCTTTGATTAAAAAATATCATCCATGATGGTTCTTCTTTCCCCCATAACAACCTAGGATTGATAGGCTCACTTGTTTCAGCATGGCTTATCTAAGTACTTGCCAAGGTTTGACATATCGCGATATATCAGCGATAGATTGCCGATATATCGCATATCGACGAGTTGGGTGATATCGATACCACCCAAAGTGTATTTTTCCTGGACATTGGCGATATATCGGCAATATATCGCCGATTGGGTGGGAAAAATGGTGCTGTGGCACTGTTGAAATGGGACAGCTGGGTGAGAGCTTGAAAACGATAGGGCAGGACTCGACGGGAGGCGTGAGATTGAAAATGGGTAGGCACAGACAGACACACAGGCAGGACTGGACTGGCACTGTTCGGAACCCACACACACACGTTTTTTAGCCATTCCTTTATGATATATTAGTCATAAAAATGTTAATGTGACTTTCTTATATTTTATAGCTTTCTAAGTAATTTCCAAAAAATTTACCGATATTAGCGATATATCAGTGATATATCCCCTTTTTAACTTGTCGATACGATATCGATATCAATATTTAAAACCTTGAGGCCAAGGAGGCAGCCTATTCACCCACTAGAACTACCCAGACTAGTATGCCTACTTCATTCGCTTGATACTCAAGACGTAAATGTTCACCACATACTTAAGCAATAAATGTTCCTAAAGGAGCAAGGCCGACCCTCAACATTAAATCGAGCCGGGTGGAATTGAGCGAGAAAGTGAAATGACAACACATGGAATGAGGCAATGACTCAAAAGGTGAAGACGCACAAGTCAATTACACACCTCAAGGAGCAAGTAATTATTGTCATCCTAATTACGATCTAAATCTCCTATAAAAGAGAGGTCATGTACTTGAGAAAAGGGTAATCACTCATATTATACTCCAAAGAACAAAAGTATACTCTAATAGTGAATAATTGAATGTTAGATATCCTCCCAGAAGTATAACCATTGAGGCAGAAATAGGTCACCAAATTTCATGTCTTTTTCCTTGCATTATTCACACAATCGTTATATTTCTCTCGATCAGGTCCTTGGACATCGATTATTAGGATTTTGAAGAATCCACTAGGTTTCACCTCTATGGTGTTAGCCATAGACTTAGTTGAATTCTAAAGAAGTCAATCGGAAGATCCTAGCTAGGAACCACATTGATTAGGATAAAAAAAGGAGTGAAGAGATATTGTTTAGACAATTATCTCTACATTGGCTGCTATAGGGTCAACTAGAGTAGTCATTCGGAAGGGGGCTTGTCCTAACATCAACGAAAGTATAACCATCCGTGCTTAGGCCAATCAAAAAGGGGAATTTTTTTTTTAATTAAAGGGCATAAAGGTAGGCAATCATTGTTGGTGCAAAAGCACATCGATTGTTAATTTTGATGATAACAAAACACATGTAATTTAACATTTGCATTGAGTTTATAGTTTCAGGGTAAATGTAAATGATATCAAGTGTAAAGGAGCTCAAGCTCATGTCCATGGAGAAATAGAGGAGCTTGACTTATAGAGAAAAGCATCAAGGAGCTAAAAAAAGAAGAATAAGACTAAGAAAAGTATTATTGTAATTTTTATGTTGCTCTTTCTTTTAGATTTTTTGTTAAAGAGCCCAAAATATATCACCTTAAGTCCTAGGATCATGTATACATTCCTAGAACACTTAGGCAAAATCTAGAGTTGAATTAGAAAGTCTACATAGGAACCAGAAAGACACCAGACATCAACATGATTAACAGACATCCAATAATAGGACCGTTATCCTTTCAGCACAATATCTCCAAGAAACCAGTTAGAAATATTTCAATAGTATTCCCAGACGTCCATAGAGACTCTTAGATGTCTGATAAAGAGATGTTGGAGCTTGTCAGACTCGAAACTAACCGTTACTCCTCGGAAATCAATTCCTGCATAGGACCTTTGTCTCAGACGTCCAAACCCTTTGTCAAATGTCCAATCAGACGTCTAACATCTCTACTCTAAATCCTTGTTTGGATCTTGTCAATTCCAGGAACCACCCCACACTTTGTTAGACGTCCAATATTTTCATCAAACATCTTAAAAGACAACATTAGATGTCTGACCATTTATATCAAGAACCCTGTTTCCATCTAATTGAATCCAGGAACACTGACCCCTTTAGATCAGATGTCCAAACCTGTCATTAGACATCTGACCCTAAAATTAGACATTTGATTCAGTTATCAGAGTCATGATGAGCCTGATTTAATTGGGGTTTCGGCTTAATCATATGGGATTTGTTCCCAACAGCCATGAGGCCTCTCCCAGGCCTTTTTGGAGGTTCCTTAGGCCTCTATAAATAGAGGACATCTACCTTGCTATAACACACCTTTGAGATAATTCTCTTCACTAGAAAGGTCATTTTGTAAAAGATCAAAAGAAGAAAATGTCCCTACTCTCCAAGCCTCTTAGCATACTTTCGAGAGCACCAAATTGCTGCGCACTCATGCCGATCTACTTCTGCATCAAGAAATTTTCTCAACCTATGGAAGCTTAAGGTTAACCATTATATTTCGTGCTCTATAGGTCTTTTGTATCTTCATTTTTTTTTGGTTGAGTATTCGCGTGGTGAATTCCCATCTCCTTCATGAGATAAAATTCTCTTCATGAAGGAGAGATTAAGGTATACTACCCTCGGTTGTAAAATAGTGTGGATTGTATTAAGGTTGTACTACTCTTGTTTTAAATAGTATGGTTAGTAGATTTGATCGACTCGGTAGACCGGAAAATCCTAAGTCGAGAGGCTTGGGTAGTAGTTTTTACTCAGATTGGATTTCCACTTAAAAATACTTGTCTGTGGTGAATGCTTGTGTGATTAATTTTTATTCACATCATTTTTATTCAACAGTATTCACCCCCCTCTAGTGCACCTACAATTATAACTAGCCATAAAATGATAAGGAAATATGGTTAGGCAAGAGATGTCAGTCAGCCTATAACAGGCAAATGATACCATCAAGTTAGTTCTATTGAGATCTGCCTGGACATGAAATACTGGTTAATCAATATTAAGCATAAAATACCAAGTAATCGACATGAGTTCTGGAAAGCCAGTGTTGAGGCATGAGATGCCAAGAAATTAGTGCTGGGCACATAATGCCAGTAAATCTGTGTTAGGCATGAGCTTTTAGCGTTCTATAGTTGACGACACCATTTTGGCATGGGATGCCAGAAGGATGATGTCAGTACAATAGGTCCATCAGCAGCAAATGCTTGACTTTCGTCAGACAGAGAACTCTAACTATGGCTTCAGGAGTTTTTAATTACCATTTTCATTTACATTCCAGTCCAACCCTTGTACTCAATGATTGAGGAAGTGAGGACTTATTAGATCAGTGGTTGTCCGACAAGGAATTATGGTACAAAAGACAATATGTAGTGGGTAGATAGGGTAAGAAAATAAATATCCGTTAGCCAACAGTGAAGCATGCAACCTATCTACGCAAACGGATTTGCAATGGTTGGAGAGAGGATAAGGGAAGACAAAAGAGAAGTAGGTCAACAGTGAAACTCTTCTATCTCATCTTGCTAGTCACAGGTGATTGCAAAGAATCTGACAAATGACATAGCGAATATTGCAAGCAATTTGAGAAACCTGACAACCAAAGATATCAAAAGAAAAAGGACTGCATCCCAAGGTGGCGATTACTAAAGTTTAACCGGTAAAAAGAGGATTGTACCTCTTGTATGTAAGTTGGAAAAGAAACTTACAGGGAAAGACCAAGTATCAAATAAACTAACGTTTTTATCAAATATATAAGCATTATCAATGGGAATAGGGATTGTTGTAGGATCTGAATATCACAAGCACACTAGAAGGGGGAATGAATAATGTGGGAGAAAGACATAATTCAAAAAATTCAAATCACAAGAATGAATACAAGATGTATAGTGGTTCCCCTTACTTTGGAACTCTACACCTAAGTCTCCCATTGAGGGAATCAATGTACTCTAACTAGAGGTAATTAACAGATTACCTCAACCCAATTACAAAGATATATAAAAAATAAGAAATGTACAAGTGCAAGCAAAAAAAAAACAAATCTTACAACTTGATCCTAAGCCTCCCAATAGAAAATAATTAGAGAGATTTTACCAAATGAAGCAAAGGACAATTATCGACACACTAATCGAATTACCAAATTACCAAATTCTGCTTCTTGCTCTGCCAAGTAACCAACTTACCACCCACATAAGTACAGTAGCCAGTGGTGGACCTTTTGTCTTCACGTGCCCCTACATAATCAACATCAGAGTATCCCTACATCTCTATGTAGTCATGCTTCTGAAAAGTTACGCCTCTTCCTGGATTGCTCTTCAAGTACCTCAAAATCTGGCACACCCCTACCTAGCATGCCTCCCTTGGCTCATACATAAACTGGCTAAGTTGACCAATAGCATAAGCGATGTCTAATAACAATGAGATAAAGTAACTTGCTAATGATGGTACAATATCTAGTAGCATCCTCTAGTACAAGGCAGTCAAAGTCTACTACATGAGCAACTAGGTCCGATGGAATGTTAGCTGGCTTACATCCCATCATCCCTACTCTCAGCATGTCAAAAACATACTTCCCAAGTGGTGTACCCTAATGCCTAGGAAGCAAGCTAATTTTCCCCACATCCTTAGTAACAAATTGTGAATGAAAAAAGGTCTTGGTTGCCTCCATGATCTCTTTATCGCTCCCTATGAGCAAAATATCTTCAACATAGACTATGAGAATTACTAAACCCCCAAATCTCTGCATAACAAAAATCGAGTGATCTAACGATGACCTATGGAAGCCAAACTGTTATACAGCTTTGCTGAATCTATCAAACCATGCTTTTAAGCTTTGTTTTAATCCATAGATCGCTTTGCACAATCTGCAAACCTTCTAACACTCCCCCTCACTAATATCACCATGAAGGAATGCATGCTTGATGTCCAACTGAAACACAGGTCAATCACAATTCATTGCCACTAGCAGGAGAATATGAATGGAGTTCAATTAGGCCACTGGAGGAAGATATTAAACTAATCTACACCAAAGGTTTGAGTATAGCCTTTAGCAGCAAACCGAGCCTTATGTCGTTCAGTTGTTCCATCAAGTAGGTATTTGATGGTAAAAACCCATCGACATCCAACCATTGTAGCCTTAAAAGGGAGTTCACCAACTCTCATGTGTCATAGGATTGTAAGGCCTACATCTTGTTATCCATAGTAGCTTTCCACCCTGGACTCCAGAGGACCTCAATATAATTCCTCGAAACCTAGTGATTGTGCACAGCAATAGAAAAAAGTCTACCAACAAGTAAATGATCAAATGACATGCTGTGAAATGAAATAACGGCCACGGGACCATTGGGCCCTCCGATGGGCAATGAGAAGGACCAAGTCAGATCCATCTGTAGATGGTACCTGATCTCCATTATATTCCACAGGATCAATGGAAGATTGAGAAGGATGTATTGTACACAGTGGTTTTGGGCATGGCAAAGCAGGGTCCCTATGCTGGTAGGTGCACAAAAAAGGTTGTGATGCTGGCGGTGGTGGTAGGAACGATCATGGCCTTCCTGGATTTCCTGGAGACTCAGAGGGCACTGGTGGCGTAGCAGTAGGCATGCAAAATGGAATCTCCTAAGAGTTGGCCACAAATGGAGGTGCCCCTTTGGGTGGAAAATATAGCACATCCTTAAAACAAGTGACATCAACACACATAAAAGCCAAGTGGTCTTGACACCTGCAACCCTTTTGGATATGTGAGTATCCCATAAATATGCATTTCACTGACCGAGGAAAAAGTTTGTCGACCTTGGAAAGGTGAAGAAAGCACACACCAAAAGATAACAGGTATAGGAGAGAAACAATCCCAGCCAGGATACAACAGCAAGTAAGGTGTCTTCCCCTTGAGAATAGACAAAGACACCATGTTAACAAGAAAGGCGACAGTCAAAATATCCCAATAATGTGGTGGAACATTCATATGAAGCATCATAATCCTAGCCACATCAAGCAAGCGATAGTCAAAATAACATCTTCCCAATAATGTGGTGGAACATTCATATGAAGCATCATAATCCTAGCCACATCAAGCAAATGATGAAGATTGCGTTCAACCACCCGATTTTATTGGGATGTATAAACACAATACATCTAATGAAGAACCCCTAGAGAGGTGAAGAAATCGTGCAAAGAAACATTCACAAATTTCAATCAATTATCATTATGGACAACGGGAATAACAAAAGAAAACTTAATCTTTATTTCAGCAAAAAAAAATTAATGAATGCCGAGATTTCATACTTCCCTTTCAACATGTAGACCGACGTAACATGCGTATAATCATCAACCAAGACAAGAAAATATCTAAAACCTCACAAACTTTGAACTCTACATGATCCTCACAAATCAACATAAGAGCAAAGGATGACTCAACTCTTTTATTTTGACTAGATGGAAAAGGAACTCTATGATGCTTGCCAAGTTCACAAGCATCACAATGAAAAGACTCAGGAAAATGTAACTCTGAAAACTAATATTAAAGAATAAGGATACTCGAGTAACCTAAGCGTAAATGCCACTGTAAGGCAATGGTGGCACAAATAGTGGTAGAAGATTCAAATGAGGGTTGTTAAAACCCGTGCTGTTAAGCCTTTTTAAGACGTTCGGATTTTAGGTCAGACATCTAGTAAGACGTCTGGACTGAGGGTCAGACGTCTGGACTCATTCCCAGACGTCTGAAAATTGAAAATCTTGGGTACGAACTCGCGTCTGCACGCGTGCTGTGCGCAGACAGTACCCCTTCGTTTTTCTTCTTCTCTCTCCTTCCGCCCCCGACGAAACCCTAAACCCACAGCCTTATATAAGGCCCCCTCCTCTCCCTCATTCCACCCCCACTTCCCAGCCACTTTCCTCCTTCCCCCAGCGAGAGTAGCAGAGCGAGAACGGCGGAGAGGAGTGGCGTGAGAGGAGAGGAGCAGCATGAGAAGGAGAGGAGAGCAAGCTTGCAAGCTCGCGTGGGAGCTCGCCGGTGAGCTCACGGCTGGAGCAGCGTGTGCGCAAGGTAGAGGAGTGCGTCAGGGAGGTCCTCCCCAACACTGCTGCAACCGGAGCAGCAGGCGCGAGGGCGCGGCGTGAGAGGGTGGAAGCAGGTTCTGGTTCTGGGTTTTTCCCAGAATCAGAAGTCTGGAGCGACGTCCAGACGACTTGGCCGACGTCTGGAGGAGGTTACAGACGTCTGAGGAGTAGACTTCGTGAAGGTACATCTTTTTTTCGGATACGGCCATGCATGCCGCTCCGCCGAGGCACTGTTGCATGCCTTTTTAAGGAGATTTGGTGGATTCGCGCAGGTTTTGCTTCGGGAAGACGCGAGACATGCCCTCCCATGCAATTAGACGTCTGGTTCCAGATATCCGGAGAGGTGGTCAGACGTCTGGAACTAAGTCTAGACGGTCCAGCGAAGTTCCTGGACGTCTGAGGAGTGGCGCAGGACTTGAGGTATGGCACTGGACACTTTTAAGACGTCTGGAAGTTGTTCCAGACGTATGATTTGAGTCAGAAACACTATTTTTGACCAGTTTAGGATCTGTTTGATGGTCGATTTCCGCAATTAAGATACCGATGTTTCCCGTATGAATTCCTCTATTTGTTAGAAGACTTTCTATACTATTCTGAGTATTCTCTTGTGATTGATCCTTGTGATAGGAATGGTTTCCATTGCGGGTTCGAGGCTTGCTGAGGCACATAAGCCTGCCGTTCAAGCCCCCATTACTCCTGGGTTTACTGGTAGAGTGGCTTCCCCTCAATTTAATTAAAACCTAAATATATGTGTGGAATGAATGATTAGAACCTAGGATATGACATGAATCCTAGGACTAGAAATACTGGAATGTCTGTATTGAATGAATGGATTGCAGTCTTGATGAGTAGATAGAATGATAATAAATGCTTGTGAATGAATAACAGTTGCCTGCGAAATATGTAGTACTTGTACTAGTCAATTGTTGAATATAATTTCCTGTCGCACACATAATATGAGCTGCATGTATATAATTTGAAAATGGAAAGGTGAATGTTGGAAACACGAGCTATCTGTAAATAAACTGAATATGGAAATGTGAACGATAGAATTACAAATTACATGTGTATAACCTGAGAATGGGAAAAGAAATGATGACACCTGGTATGGAATGACCTAAGGAATACAAGCATGAACCCTACGGGGAATTAAGAGTAGAGCTGCTGGAAATAATGGAATGAAACTGGGAATGTGAGTAGGGAAGTGAATTGGCCCTTGAGTACGGAGTACCAAGGAGAGCGACTAGTCCCCTTTTTAGTGTAGAGTGGAGCTAGCCGCCCTTGGGTTGGGACCTGAGGTTAGGATTAGCCACTCTGTACCGACTTCTTGGCCCTCGCATACACAGTATCGGGGAAAGCTACTAGTGTAGGGAGAGAGTTAGCCACCCCACGGGACCTGGAGTTCAGCTTGCCACCCTACACCGACTTGTTAGGCCTACTGGGCAAACCAGGGTAGTCAGGCGAGGGTGCGCGAGCTGTGGAGGGGCGAGACTCCTGCTTGGTTCTTAAGGGCTAGACCCCCGTTACTGAGAGGGCTATGCCCTATACTAGTTCCGTGCTATGCTTTGGACGCACCCGCTAACGGAAACGACTAACTGCGTGCCAGTGCGAGTTAGTTACCCGTGCGCTTATCGCGCGTGTCGTCACCGTTATGTCTGTCCGTGACCTTGGGGTGGTTGACTGGGTGTAGGACCACCACGGGGGACTCTCCCGGTCAAGAAAGCACCACGTGCAACTTCTACTCTTCGGAAAAAACTGCAATCAAGATCATTCCCACGAGGAACATTCGAAATCAAGAAAGAGACTTGATAAATAAACCAAGTGGTGAAAGAAAGAATAATTAGTTAAAGAAAGAAAGAAATTGAAAAACAACAGCTACCTGTCCACATTTACTACTTTAGTTAGTTGGTTGCCACTCTACTCAGCGTTCGCTGACGTTTTGTACTCATAACCCCTTTTCAGGTCCAGGTGTTGAGCAACCAGAGCCTACGGCTGCAGAGGATGCTGGGCCCAGTAGAATCCAGTAGTTGTAGCTTTTTATTGTACTCCTTTTTCAGTTGTAGTGAGTACTTGCACCTCTGTACTATGACATTTTGTACTTTATATTTCTGCATCCATTTACTTTATTTTGTTGTGGTGGTATGTACTGTAGTATTTTTACTTCTTTACTGCTGTACTTTTGTTACTGTTAGTTGCTTAGCATAGTGAATGTGATTTACTTTCCTGCTTTTTGGTTACTTTCTCGTTGGACGACTGGGTCTTGGGATCAGTCGAGTTGGTCCGATCTCGTGTCCAGTAGGAATTCAGGAACCGGGTCGTAGCAAGGGTGAAAGTCACAAATAGTATGTCATTGTACTCAAATCCTCCACCAATCTGCTTTATCGTCTAGAGACCCTGCAATAGGAAGTAGCAGTCATCAAAAATCGCTCGAAAATGTAGAGCCTTCGTAATCAACATCTGTAAAAGGCGACGAATCAGCAAATGAAACATCTCCAAGTCTTGTCACCGAGGATAGTGCTCCGTTAGCAACTCACATTAAAGGAGATTGCAGGAATAAGGAAGAAAATAAGGTGCATCCCAATGATGTGAGAGGGATCACCTGAGTTGACAATTCGTGATGGCTTACGTGAACAAGTGGATAACGCAACCATACCTTCTATCTTGACCACAGAAGCACTAGCAGATGAATTCGACTGAAAGGCCACTAGTCTATCATATTCCTCCTGTAAGAGTAATACCTGAGAGGTGTCTCCACCATGACCTGTAGTGTCATCACCACCAGTAGCTACCTGATTGGCACATAGTCCCTATCCAAGCGGATATCCATGTTTGATTTAGCATCTATCCACAGTGTGATTATGATGGTGACAATGCTCGCAGAATAGATCCACGCATCCTCTCCCATGGCCTATGTTTCCTCTAAGAGGACATGGTTGACCTCTGCCACAGAAGTTGCCCCGACCACGACCAATGGATGCCATAACTAAGGACTTAGTAGTAGGGGCAAAATTAGGCACCTCCAGTCATGACAAGCAAGCATATATTTGAGCAGGAGTAGGCATCTCCTCCAGAATTCTAGCCAAGAACTGTACTAATCTGATAGCCTCCCTTTGCTTCACCGTAACAGAGACATTGGTAGGGAGGCTGAAGGTATCCTACATTCCACAAATTCTTCAATGTGCCATAGCATTTGGCCAAAGACATCGTCACTTCACGGAACGTGTATATCTTCTGTTGAGAGAATTGAGTGGTTGTTTAGTGCAACATTGGAAAGTGTAAGCTTTGTGTGTGAGTGGTGGCCTATAAATAGACATATACTCCTCTCATTTCCTTTGAGAAGAAATACAGAGAAAACACGCCCAGAGGGCACTTCTCCAGTGGTTCTCCCCACTCCTCGTGAATGGGATTTCCACGTAAACCAAAGGATTTTGTGATGCTTATATGCTTTGATATTATTGCTTCCGCATTATTTAAATATTTCAACTTGGTATCAGAGCAATTCTTTCTTAGGTTATCATTCAATTATTTTTTAGATTATCAAATTTATCTTTCTTGGGAGTTTTTGTTCGTCTAAAGAGAAGACGAAGAGAAGAGGTAGCAGTAAGCGACGCTGCCCACTGGAAAGAAGGGCGATGGCCTAGACAGGGGGGACGCGATATGGTGCCTCCTTGTCTGTGACATGCAATGCAGCGCACCTTTGGGATCCACTTGGATCCCTACATTGAGATACAGTGGCCGTCATCCACGTTGCAAGCAATCGAGCAGGACTACAGCTCAGGTGGCGATGGAGAGGCGTGTGTTGAAGGAGATGATCTCGATGTGGCGTGAGGCCCGACCCTATTCGGCACGAGGGATGCAAGGCACAATGTCGATGGCATCATCCAGACCGAATCGGAGCACACGTAGATCGAAGTGAGAGGGTTGGCGATGCTCCGCTGCTGCTCACCGCCCTTGTAAGGCATCGATCTTAGGGCTTGTGTCCTTCGTGAGGGGTTGCGATCCTCCAAGGCACGCGAGGTGGTGATGGTGGAGTCGATCTCGCCTACAGAGAAGAGGCGGTGCTCAGAGGAGCTTCGCGAGGTTGAGGAAGATCTCACGTGATCTGTGCCGCTGATGGAGGTAATGCATGAGGCGTCGATCTCGTGCAAGATGAGATCAAGTCGGTTGCGGTGTGGAGCAGCGAGGATCACGACGACGTGGAGGCAGAGACTGACGTTGATGACGGAGATTGGGACGATGTAATAGTAACAGATGGTTGGCGACGTGGAGGTGGAGACTGGCATTGATGACAACAAAGATCGCGGCGACGTAATATTAGCAAATGGGTTGGAGATCATCACGACGGTTGGTTGGGTTTCTATTGAACCCTAAGGTCTTGTGGACATTTTATATACGTGGTCTTCTAATATCATGTTCTTACTTGGTAGCTATGCAAAAAAATTGGGAGAGAGAAAAGTGAAAAGAAAAAGGAAGGTGAAAAGGAAGAGGTGGCAGTACAAAGAAGAAAATATTGAAAAAAAAAGGGAAAAAAAGGGAAGGAGAAAAATAGGAGAAAAATAAAAAATGAAAAAAAAGAGGACTTGAAAATTTCAAAAGGAGAAAAAAAATAGAGAGATAGAATAATATAAAAAAAGAGAGAAAAAAAGGAATTATGAGGTTCATGTTTAAGAGGAGTGGAGAATTCTCTAGTTTTATTGTTTTTCTTGTTATTTTCTTCTCCCATATGAGTATGGGAGAAAGGGGGAGTATGGAAGCCATTATAGTCACTCCCGTTTGGTAGTCTCTTTGCTGCAGTTCCAAGGCACAATAGCATTCTCCAACAGTTGAGGTGATATCGGATGCTGCTATGGACTTGTTTAGCAGCTAATCTTCACATGAGAAACCAAACACTGGGAGGTCCAGAGTTTCGATGTCTCCAAAGAGAGGGAGATCCATTTTCTATGTGAGGATGCAATTTTGAGGTCTTCAAAGGAAGACCCTTTTCAGGGATACTAAACGGGAAGCCACCAGCACTAGATCTTCAAAGTCAGCTACAGTTCGTCTTGTAGCTCCAGCTTGTGTTCTCGCTTACAAGCAAGAACCAGTCCAAAGTGTTGTTTGGTCTGCTGTGTAGAGTGGATTTGTGTTACAAGCTGAGCACCATGCTCCAACTTAAAGGGAAGTGTTGAGAGAATTGAGTGGTTGTTTAGTGCCACATTAGAAACTGTGGGCTTTATGTGAGTGGTGGCCTATAAATAGATGTGTACTCCTCCCATTTCCTTTGAGCAGAAATACAGAGAAAACACACCCATATGGCGCTTCGCCTGTGGTTTTCTCCTTACTCCTCGTGAGTGGGGTTTCCACGTAAACCCAAGAGCTTTGTGATACTTATATGCTTTGATACTATTGCTTCCGCATTATTTAAATATTTCAACTTCTTCTATAGCACGATAAAGATGTGCTATATTATTTTTCTGGGAGTAAATCTCATGTAAAACCTTTCACATCTTCTTAGTCGATAAGTACGACATAACTTGCTCTACAATAGGCTCTTTCATACTATTCAGAATGCAGGTAACCACCCAATCATTGTTAACCTCCTAATCATCGATCTTTTCTTGAGTCAGTTCTTCCTTCGTCATATATTTCTTCCGATGTAAACCAACAAATCTAGCAAAGGGGGTAGACCACAGGAGAAAGTTAGTTTCATCAATCTTGATGGACGTGCCCTGCATATGAATGGATGCGCTGGTGGTGGATATCTTCCCCATCAAGTCGATCAAAGGATCCTTATGGTCACCCATTAAGTCGATCAAAGGAGAATAAAAGAAACCTCTAATATGCCAAAATCAGATCATTAATGGGACAGACCGTACCCAAAAAAAATCTAAAGCATAAGTATTCAGATCATATTAGGCACTAAGCACCACAGCAAGCCACCTTAGAGCATCACGCACACACGGCCAAGTCCACAAGGTTCGAAGCGACAATGTTGGGTGGCAGAGAAGGCAGCAAAGCTGTGTCTAGGGCAAGAAGGGGGATCCAGCGACGTTGACTACCACCTTGGAGAACCAACAATGAGGTTACTGTTGTCGGCAAGGGGTTGGCGGTGCCGAGGGAGGGAGAGAGAAGGAAGGCTTTCGATGGAGTGCAAGAGGCTAGGTTTTTGGTAGGATACCCAAGCACCTGCCTATGATCCCTACTCTGATACCATGTTGGGTGAAATGAGCGGTGTTAGGAGGTGTGTGGAGGCCTTCTCCTTCCTTGAGAGCATGTATGTGGAGAGAAAAGAGAGGGAGTTGGCCTATGAGAGAGAGAGAGAGAAGAGGAGGCATGAGAAGAGGGACAAAGGGGGGGAGTTCTTTGGAAGAGAAAGTTTATTATTGGAGCTCAAATAACAACTAGGTATTGCTCTCCTTTTACAAAGAAGCAATCCTATTTCAAAGAAATGGAAAATAGGAAATCAAATCCTAATTAACCTAAAATAGGAAACCTAACTCTTATTCCTAATTATCTTTAACAAAATTGCCACATGTGGCACAAAACTTCCATGGCATGCAAACCAACAACGCTAAGGACATGATGGTCGACTACTTGGACTCTTAATACCACGTGGATAGTGCCAAGTGGCCATGGTGCCATGTGGATTGTCCACATGGCCTCGTCTTTATTCACGCTAACATGCCCCCTCAAGTCGAAGCCAGAGAGGGTGAAGGCTTGCCTTTGAACTTCTTGCGATGATAGAATGGTGAGCGATCCCATGCAACACATTTGACGCCTTTTCTTCGAGAAAATCTTTCCTTTTAGAGGAGAATAAAAAAAGGATATGAAGGCTCCATTGAGGAAGCAAAAAAATCACAAACCTCTTTATAACTTGATAGATCTCCTTCTCCCTCCCCTTAACTTTAGCCCCATCTCGTGTATTTGTGGTGATTTAAGTCTCTACGCCAGCCATATCTTCAACGCGGTGATTAAGGGTGGTCTCTGTGCCACTTCTTCTACACCTAAGAGCCAAGAACTAGATCTTAGCATTCCTCGACGTGCTAAAGGGTTCCATGCACTCCTATAAACCCCCTGGTGTCGTTGCTCCTATACCCCATGAGCCTGCTAAGTCACTTGGGTTTCTGGATGCATATAGGGTTCTTTTCTTAGTAGAGTTGCACGATGCTTCAACTTTAGTGCAACTTCACGCAATCCACGCACACGGAGGTAACTCCATGTGATCTTGCATGGGCCTCATTCTCTTCTCCACGTACACGGAGGCAACTCAAACATGTGTGGAGTTGGGTTTCTCTCCTCCATACATGGGATCAAGGGGCTTGGATGACCTGCTCTAATACCATGTTAGAGTTGGAGGTGTGTAGAGGCATTCTTCTCCTTCCTTGAGAGCGAGCGTGTGAAGAGGAGAAAAGAGAGGGCATTGACACATGGGAGAGAGAAAGAGAAGAGGGAGAAAGGAGAGTTCTTTCGAATAGAAAGTCTATTATTGAAACTCAAATAACAACTAGATATTGCTCTCCTTTTAAAGAGAAGCAATCCTATTTCTAAAAATAGTAAACAAGAAATCAAATCCTAATTAACTATAAATAGGAAACCCAATTTATTCCTAATTATCTCTAATAAAATTACCACATGTGGCACAAAACTTAGTTGGCATGCAAGCCAAAGACCCCAAGGCCATGGTGGCCAACTACTTGACTCCTAATGTCACGTAGACTGTCCATGTGACCACCTCTTTATTCACGCTAACAAGTGGAATTGTTATTACTGAACCCTAGGGACCTTTCTATAAAGAGGTTCCCTTGGGAGAATTACTAGTATCCCATACAATAATAAAAGTAGAAAAACACCTACAAAGAATAATAATCTCAACAAACCTCTTCCAAATGGCCATAAGGGATGATGCATAATGGTTGTAAATTGTTTACTTCCTCATATTCCTCTATAGAATTACTAGTATCCCATACAACTTTCGAACATTTTTCTTAAACAAGGGTAATCCATTTTTAGGATGGAAAATCTTAGTCCTTGTGATCCTAGCTCAAGCCACTAAGGAATGTAAACACTAGATCCCTTTTATGCATATGGTAAATCTTTTGATCATGTTAATTTTGTGACTCACCAAAGCTATAATGCCAAATTTTAATTTGTAGTACGAATACAATGATAATTTTCATTTGGAATATATTTTATAATGGCAATTAAATGCATTTATGTTATCTTTTTATAATTAAGACAGGTGTAATAGGAATTTTTTTTCCCCTCCCATGTTGGAGAAACTATCGATGAGCCAAACTCCTAACACCCAAGGTTTTTTATTTAGAAGTTCTCTCAGCAAACTACAATATGTCCTTTTCTTACCCCATTCTGTTCTATTATCTATACAATTGTCCTCCATAAAAATGTAATATTGAGTCTAAGCATTGCAAGATGTACTCAAAACATCATCGATATAGATTGATCTTTCCTTGTTCTTCATCTTTGACCGTGAAAAAGGAACAATTATCATGACTTGGTTGGCCTTCCACCTTCCAAGAATGCACTGACCTCCGAGCAAACAATTTATTGAACTAACATGCTTCTCCTAGACAAATCAAAGTCCCCACTAATGCAAAGCAATAACAGAACAATGTAATGGTTTGCTTACAAATGGCATGTGCCTCAACATCATCAATTACAAATGAGATTTCAGATGGAAGTACCAACGCAATAAATGATAACGGTTGAAGTCTCGTGAATAAGCCATATAGCAATGCATGTATACGTGCGTGCGTGTGAGATCAGGTGGATCTTTCATGAGATCTCACGTGAGATGTTGGTTGGCCAATTGTGGCAAACTTTATTAAGAGTTATTTATTTTGTTTGTCAAGTTGTCAAGTTATGTGGTTTAGGAAACATGTTAAAAGTCCAATTAGGATTAGGATTGATTGAGTCCCAATTTACTTTATTTAGCCAATTTATTAAGGTGATTGGATCTCTATAAAAGAGACCACTACACCAAGTTGTTTTCTTAAGTCCCACAATGAAATTTTCTCTAATTCTCACATTGACTCCTCTCCCCTTCTCCCATGCGTGGCTCTCTCATGCATTCTCTCTTGCGTGCCTTGTGCCTCGTGCAACGAGCCTCCATATTTCGTGTCATGGTATTAAAGTAAGCGATCTTGCATGCCTAAAGTCCTAAGATCTACATGGACGATCTCTTCTGTGTGGATACCAATGTCCACGTGTGAGAAAGAAGAGTTATGCATTGCCTCGGTCTTGTCCGCGAAGAAACCACACCTCTTCTTTTCATGCGTGGGATACATGTCATGTGAAAGGATGAAAGGGACCATCTCCATGCGTGCCCGAGTTTTTTGTCGAGAAGTCCCCTCAATTCCTAAACCAAGTTTTCGTGCACACAAACCAACATGTGTGGTCATGGTGGATGCTGATTCCTCAATCAGCTCAGCGGCGAAAATCTTGGTTTAGGGCACTACCATCAAGTTGATGGGGACCTCAAACTATATCATGTCAACACGTACCTTCAAGATCTTCGTCAATGGCCAAGAGAAACTACACATTCTCATCAACAAAGCTCATGAAGGAGCAAAGATGAAGTGGGAAAAAGAAATTGAAAATCTGAGTCATTTCTTGAGACAATTAAACCTCATCGTAACTTCTCTGCAAGTTTGGCCTCCTCTTCAGGAGTCCAACTTGGAAGGGAGTGTTGAAGTCAAATGAATAAGCCACATGGCAGTGCGTGCATACATGTGTGCATGAGATCAAGTGGATCTTCCACGAGATCTCAAGTAAGATGTTGGTTAACCAATTGTGGCAAACATTGTTAAGGATTATTTATTATGTTTGTCAAGTTGTCAAGTTATGTGGTTTAAGAAAGTTGTTAAGAGTCCAATAAGGATTAGGATTACTTGAAACCCAATTTACTTTATTTAGTTAATTTGTTAAGGTGATTGGAACTCGATAAAACGGACCAATACACCAAGTTGTTTTCTTGAGTTCCATAATAAAATTTTCTCCAATTCTCACATGGACTCCTCTCCCCTTCTCCCACACGTGACTCTCTCTCTCTCCCTCTATCTCTCTTGCATGCCTTGTGCCTCCATATTTTGTGACAATGACATTGAAAGATATACAACCCAATTCAATATGTTGCGAATAGTGTGTATTGCATGTATTTTGCACTTTCTTTGAGAGTCCCATTATACTTTTTCTACAATCCTCGGTTAAAGTCACTTTATACCACAATTTTTATGGTTATTTTATGTATTTTATTTCTTTAAGAACTACCTTGTAATTTTCCCATTAACCTCCTCTCTAAGAAAGAGGCTAGGGTTTGCCGAAGAGAATAAGTCACCTCTTTATTCTACATGGTATTAAAGCAATTATAGATTATTGGTGGTAAATACCCTTTTTTATTCAAATTTCTTCTTTGACTCTCCAAAAAAAAAGGAAACCCTAACCAACTAGCAACCCTCTGGCAACTTTCAGTCAACCACAAAAAGTCATCACCGGTAGGATCTAACTTCAATCTAGTTAGGGCTTGCCACCACAAGGCCTACTTCGAGCAACCCACCAGACTACGTTGGACCACTATATGGTCTAGGTGCAACCAAAGTTGATACCAATGGGCCCTCACTAGTGGATGCTTTTCTCGCTACTTGTGCCGCAAAGGAGCCTTAGGGACATAGCCTAACCTCTTGGGGCATAGGCTCTCTTGTCAAAACAATCATCTTGCTTATCAACTGATACTAGCCAACAATCCCTTTGACACTAGGTCATTTATTCAACCAGGTAGCCAACGACCAAGTTGATTCTTTACTAGATAGGTATGATTTTAGATAATTGAAAAATGTAACAAGCAGAAACATAAATCAAAGCAATAAAATAATCATGGAATGCTTGGATTTACATGGAAACCTCACTCATGAAGAGCGAGGAGAAAATCACAGGAGAAGGCCCTGATAGAGCACGTGTCTATAATTTCTCAAAGAAGAATGAAGTACATTGCCTATTTATAGGCTACCACACAGTCCCACGCTAACTGATGTGGGACTAAACCACACACACTCCAACACTAACCCTTTAGCTGGAGTATGCAATGCTAAGCTTGTACAACACTCAAATCCCACTCTACACAACGGAACATACACTCTCAACTGGTCCTCGTTTGTAGGTGGGTATGCTGATGTCGACACATCAACGAGGGATGAAGCTATTGGATGTTGTAGCTGACAAATGGCCTTTCCTCTGGAGACCTCAACATGTGCCGATGGCTTCCCATTCAGTATCCTTGTAATGGGCCTTCCTCTGAAGACCTCGAAAGGTAGATCTCCCTCTTAGAGTCCATAAAACTAGATCTCCCATGCAGAATCTGAAATGGGCCCTTCCTTTGAGGACTTCGAAACTGAATCTCCCTCCAAGAGACCTCAAAACTCTGGTCCTCCGAGAGTTGTGGATCCTCGCGTAGTGATCTCGAATAAGGGACTCCCTCCTGGAGGATGATTATAATAGGCTTACCCCCTTTCTCACATACTCGTATGGGAGAAGGAATAAAAATAGAGAAATACACACATATATAGAGGAGTTCCCCCCTCCTCTCTTGAGTTCCTTTTTTTTCATTTTTTTCTCTTTTTCTTTCTTTGTTTTTCACCTTTTTTCTTTCTTTTCTCTTCTTCCCTTTTTTTATTTTCTCCTTTTTTTTCTTTCCCCTTTTTTTTTTCTCTACATCTTCCTCTTCTTTTTCTTTCTAAATGCCCTCACCCCTTAGGGTTCAGGAAACACAAACAAAGACAACTGCAACTCCCATGGGTTCGAAATGAGCAGTGGCGGCTCCTCCTGCAGCCGCTACGGTCGCCACCTCCGACTGCCTCATCTTCATCACTGTCGCCGATAGCCAAGGGCAAGGGTTGCCTCGTTGCTAAGACCGCCAATGTCATCACCCGCCTTCTTCCGTAGTGCCCCTTAGAAGGAGAAGCGCAACCGCCTCGTCGAAGGAGAAGCACCTTGACCTTGCCCTTCAACGCCAAGTCCTCAAATCCTCTCGACCTTGGATTCCTCGTAGGGAGGACAGCCGACCCCTAGTGGCTCCCTTCGAGATCCTTTAAAAGTGCCACAGCCTCTCTCCTCTGCACAGCTTCTCCCTAACGCAGCGTCACCAGGAGGTCGTCGCCGCTTTTCCCTGACACTACTGTTGCTGCTCTTACCACACCTTCTTTGATCTCTCAGCCTCGTGACAGCCACCGCCGTCGCTGAGCCCTAGTAGCTCCGCCTCTTCCCTGAACCGCTTCACAGGACTAAGTCGCTCGATCTCAGTGAGGAGCAATGGCAACTTAGGGTCACCTGCCTCCGCCCCATTCGAGTTCTTTGCTCCTACCGTCGGGAAGACACACCTTTACGCAAATAGGTCGATGTTGCGCCGGAAAGGATGCGAGGACTGAAGGAGCTACGACCCGATTTTGATGGATCTCCCTTAGACCTGAAGCTTCCCATGGCTCCCTCAGGTCTTTGTCATTGTGCTTTATGGTGCAACAGGTTCGATCGAACTAGCTTTTACACCGAATTAGTTCGGCATGTGGATCGTTAGGCGGAAACCCTAGGCACCACTCCATATTGTGCAAGCCCTAGAGGCTGCCTAACACCGCCAAATCAACTAGCCTCCTTGCCACCTTCCTTCCTCACCTCCACGAGGCCATCGGAGTAGCAGATCTCCTCGCTGCCTTCTTCTTGCAACCCCTCTTTCGATCATAGGGTCCAGTGTCGCCCAAACCAACGTGCAACTACGTTAATGCTGCAGCCGGCAACTATCTCTTACGACGCAAAAATCTTCTACCTCGTTGCCATCTCCTTCCACAGGATCTCCACTTTGCACAGAGAGATTAAGGTTTCCCCTTCTCTCTTGAAATTGAAGATAATATAGAGACAAATAATAGATCTCAAAAATAATAAAGTTAAGAACAAAACCCAAGCTCTAATACCAAGTTGAAAAATATAACAAGCGGAAGTATAAATCAAAGCCATAAAATAATCATGGAACGCTTGGATTTACGTGGAAACCCGATTCACTAAGAACAGGGAGAAAACCACAGGAGAAGGCCCCGATAGGGCACATGTGTCTGTAATTTCTCAAAGAAGAATGAAGTACACTACCTATTTATAGGCCACCACACAGTCCCACGCTAACCGACGTGGGACTAAACTACAGACTCCAACATAGACTAATCTAACATTGAGTTTGTGTTTTGTGATTTCTTGTTCCTGTTCTACTTGAGACATGAATTTTGATTGAGCCATAAAGTGTTGTGGAAGTTCCCGATCAACTCCTTTGGTGCAACTATGACAATTGCATATTTTTGTTCTCATGCCACCTACTAATCCTAGTCAAGAGAAGGTCCTATATTGAGAGCACGCACTCACTTGCAAGATAAGTTTCCTTTACAACAAGCACTAACGTAAATTTTTTGATTAAATTCTTTTGATTGCAATAACGAGTGGTTCCTTGTGGACTTTTTACCCCTCTTCCATTTAATATGTCCTAAATTCAAGGCTGATTGCTTGGGTTTTTTTGTTTGCGTTGATCGATTTATAACAATATCCATTTTCATTTCTTTGCTTCAAGTGCTATGTTAAAGTATACACCTTTTCACATATTCAATTGTGTTTAATTTGTTATTTTATCACACCTAATAATTATTTTTTAAATTTAAATATCAAAAATACAAAAATCTATTATTCTTTGACTACTCCCATTGCATAGCCTGCACTCTTTAGTGAGCTCCCTGGTTGAATTCTAAATACCAGTTTCACAAGGAAAGGTGAATAGGACAGATCCTACAAATTCATTGAGAAGCTATCATTAGTAGAAAAGGCACTATTTTTGACGGTGAATTTTCAACCGTTCTACAACGGTCGCAAATATTAAATATTCTCGCTTGTTATAAGGAAAATGATTGCTAAAAAATCCATCATTAAGTTTCCCACCTACTGGGCGGACGTTAATAATGGTTGAGAATAAGAGTGTCTTCGACTGTTAATGAGAAAACGGTCAACCATAAGCCGTTGGCTTGAAAAGTTAATTTTTAAGTACAATTGTCGATCGTTTCTAAATAACAGTTGAGAAAGATCTACGTCATTTCCCGACCGTTCATGAAAAAATGGTCAACGATAAGCCGCTGACTTTGGACAATAGTCGATCATTTCTACAAAACAGTTGAGAAAGGTCTACGTCCTTACTCAACTGTTCATGAAAAAACAATCAAGGATAAGCTTTTCATAAACCACAACTTGAAAAGGCTAATTTTTCAAATGCTATTGGCGACCGTTTCTCCGTAACGATCGAGAAAGGTCAACTAAAATCCCTTGCACGGCCCCGACTCTCTCTCCCATCCTCTCAAATCATCTTCTCCTCCGCGACCCTCACTGCGACCCGTCTTCCAGAGCTTTCCCTAAGCGCTGGCTCCGACACCCCCGACTACAACACCCTCGACCCTTCTTCGTCGACGTGCACCTCCTCCTTAGGTAGCCCTCCTTCAACTCCTCCGCCCGCCTCCTCCGCACCACCACACCCTGCCCTCGTCGCCAGCCCCCTCATCATCGCCCCCGCCACCACCAATAACAACACCACCACCCCCTGCCGCCACCCCCCACCACCACCAACACCACCACCACCCACCACCCCCTCCTCCCACTACCATCACCTCCATCTAACCCATCCCCTTCGTCTCTCTTCCCAATGTACTACTTAGGTTTAGATTTTTTTTTTTTTTTAGTGTACTTAGGTTAGAAATTTAATTATGAATGTAATCACATTGTGTGCTTCAATATTTAGTTAAATTATTAGTGTAGTTAAATTTATTATTAGTGTGTGTGTGTTACGTGTTGATGATGAGACGCTCAATCCATGTGAATTTGAAATCAGAGTTTGGGCACATTATTGGAGTTATAATTACATTTAGGAAGTCGTCGTCTGCATTTCAACCAAGTTGCTTTGTGTGAGGCCAAGAACACTCTGAAGTATATCTAGTGAGATTAAGACATACAAGGGTAGTGTTTATGTGGTTTGAATTGATGTTCTATAGGCCTCTCGTAAAATCTTTCTTTTGACTTTAAGAGGGGGGACCCAGATATCTGAATTAACTATAGTCAAAATGAACTATTCCTTGGTTTTGATGAGTGTGACAACAGCATAAGTCTCCAAATTATTATGATGACAAGTGGAAATTTTAAAGTTCCAACCATTTAGAAGTCCTCCATTAAGATCCCTATCAATAAGAGAGTTTCAACTTTTAAGATGGAGAACAGCTTAGCTTAGATTTTTCCCTAGGGGAAATGCCAGCTACCCTACCACTGAGTCATTCTAATAGGTTACCTCAATCACTTATTAAACAAGCACTACCTTCTTTTGGACATAGAGAAATGTTAATTGTGATTCATTCATCTCTCTTGTCTCTCACCCTGTTGCAAGTTTCTCAAAGGATTTCACCATAAATGAGCATTTAATGCTCTTTCTGAGATATAAAAAGACAATTCATTATGCACGCGAATAAAGGAGACCTATTTGGAGATAAAACACCATTCCTACTTAGATTTAAATACTCTGCCCTGAGACTTACATAACTACAAATACTTGCTTGGGATATATCATGCTAGCCGCATATAAAATGGCATTACATCGGGTCATAAATTAACGACTCCTATATGAACGGTGGGAGGACATATACAACTTCTAGAGGGCCTTTCAGTACGAGCCCAATACACACAGTGGCAATGCCAACCATCGCGAGCATTGCAGGTCTATACAGCAAGAATGATGGTCCTCCTATTGACTTAAGCTAACTCCTACTTGCTGCAGATTTGTAGTGCGACTGCTGAAAGGCCATTGGTGCCATCTTATCAATCTCAAACCCACAGTGTTTGCTAATTTAAGGCAAATTTCCTCATTACTATGTAAATGTGTCAAAATGAGTAGAAGTCCATTTCACATCATCAATCGAATATCCAACATGATTATCTTATTATCCATTACCTGTATGCTTCAATTAAATTGTAATTTATAATTGAATATTTGATATTTACGTTTAATTACGAAATTTTTATTACAACTTTGTAGATACATATTTGCACAAATTAAGAAGCACTTCATGACAAACAATAGGAATTCTAACATCTAGGTAATAGGTTGTGGGAGAGATATAATTATGTCAAAATACTAGTCCGTCGAGACTTACGATCATGTTATACGGATAATGCAGAGTGTGGGTATACCTCACTTACATACACGATACGTTGTCTTTATAACATGCCATAAGTATCATCGTCTTTAGTTCAAAAAAGTTCCAAACTAAGGGGGATCCTTGAAGATTTAATTACAATTTAGGGCTACTTACATGTAGCTAGTATTTGGAGAAATTTTCGTCGCATTTTTTCGCTCTTCTACGGTATACCAACTAATCTTAGCTCTGTTCCTAAAACGTCCTTTACGCTCTTGGGGGATATACTGGAGAAGTGCAAGGAAATGTTGTCGAAATTTCTCCAAACACTGGTTGCATGTAAGAAGTAACGTTGTGATCAAATTTTCAAAGATGAACTATCAAGTAAAAATCTTCTTAAAATACGTATTTTTTCTTTATTCATGTCCAACTTATAAGTGGTTGTCATTGACATTTAGGTTAATTATCATGGATAAGTCATAGATTAGTCTGAGGAATTCGAATTACCACAAATGTAAGAGTGGAGTGATTTTGTTTCTGGAGTGGATATTTAATGATGATTGGAAGACATTTAGACGAGGAAAATTCCTTCAGCCGATTTTATGCCCATGTAGACATTGTTTGAATGATTTTTCCATGATTGAGACAGTTTTCGAGCATATATGTAACGATTGATGATAGCATTATGTAAATTGGATAGCTCATGGTAAACAAATCATAGAAGTTAGAAATGAGATAATTGAAGCTTTTGAAGAAAGTGATGATGATCAAGGAGATGAAGCTGGTGATGGAAGCCAACCCTAAGGCGACAGGAGAGAGGGTCCATAGTGATGAAGGATGGACAACCTGGAGATCTAGGGCTTGGAGGCGGAAGGAGAGAAGAGGTCCGATGGCCGTTGGAAAAAGGGTAGCAGGCAAAAGTTGAGTTAACGATGGCAAGCCATGGGGCAACAAGGAAATTGTGTTTCCGATGTCGACGTCGAGGGCATATGGCGGCGGTGTGCCGCTTCCCTTTGGTTTGCCTGCCGTGTCAGGGACATGGCCACAAACGAGACTCTTGCACGGCTAATCATGGACAACCAAGGGGAAGGACGAGCTTGCACAATAGGGCAACGAAGTTTGGAATGCAACCACTTCTGCCTTTGCCTCCACCTACTTATGGGGGACACACAGTGGGCGTGGAAATCCCTATGAATGATGACATCAAGACGGCGGAGCTTGTGTTACAAGGGACTCTAGTAGGAGAGGTGATGACGGCCAGTCTTTCCCTGGAAAGGATTCATCAATTGGTAAGTTCTCTTTCCTTGTCGACTGGTGGTTGGAAGATTACGTCTCTTTCCCCTACGTGTTTTGTGCTCTTTGGGTTGGGGATGATGGATGTAGAACATTTGTGTTTCCGCTCAAGTGCTCTGGATGGATTGATGGTGATTTAGAGGCTGGTATTCCCCTTTGATGGATCATTGCCTGAACGGCCACCCCAGAGAACAGCTTCTATATCGGGGAAGTTGGGAATTAGGGGCCTACCGTTACATCTAAGATCAAAAGAGGTGGTGGCAGCTATGATAGCAGGGTTTGCTACAGTGGCTGAATATGCCGAGATTGGATTGCTGGAGGGTGATGGCCGAGTATTGAATGTTTGGGTTGATGTATTCAAAGCTGGTTCTGTGCCAGAGAAGCTTATCCTCCGCTGTGGGGGGAGTTCATGGCTATTGATTTTGAGTTTCACAATGGTCAGTACGTATGGGGGACTCAATCAGAATAATGCATCTTATGCGGAGTTGTAAAGCCTAAGGCAACCTCACAATAGCCAGGTCGTGAGACCGCAGATGAGGCGCCTGAGCCTAAAAAACACAAGGTTCATCACTGCACAGAGGAAATGGAGGAAGGGATGAAAGTGACATTGAGAGAAGGTGTGGCAGAGGAAACAAATGCTATTATACCAAGGGCAGATACATCTTATCAGCGTGTTTTGCAAGAGATTCTCGCAAATTCCTTGAGTCTGCAACCCAGCATGCCAGCAGTAGAAGGGCTGAAATTTGGTGCAGGGACAGTATCCAGGACTAGCATGGGTAGATCTCCGTATAAGCTCAGACAGAGGCGACAAAGCACAACGCTGAAACTTGATGAAAATGCCATTGCAGCTGTGATGAGGGTTGACAGAGCCCCAAACCCCAAAAAAGGGGGCACCCAAGAAACTTAATAAGGATTCTCTCTTGGAACGTGCGTAGGCTGCGCAACAAAAGCCGGAGGGCTTCCCTTCTAATATATATGAGAGAATGGGAGATAGATTGTGCCATTATTCAAGAGACGCACATAGAAAGTGAGGAAGATAGGGCTTGGGCTGGTATGAAGGTTGGTGGTGCGAATGACTGTGTGATGCTTAATTCACATGGTAGGTCTCGGGGTATTGTTATGTGGTGGAGGAAAAATGTTCTGCAAATGTTGGAGGCCTCTATAGGTAGACATATGCTGACTTGTAAATTTGAAAGGATTCAGGGGGGGGGGGGGGGGGGGGGGGGTGACCTCTACATTACAAGAGTTTACGGCCCTTGTGATGCCTATGCAAGGTAGGAGATGTGGGAAGATTGGAGTGAAGCTACTGGTTTGCGAATGGGGCTGCATGGGTTGTGAGAGGAGAGTTTAATTGTGTCCTGACGGGAAGGGACAGACCGAATGGCATGGTAGACAGCGCATCCACTGGGTTCCAACTGATGGTTCAGACACTAGGCTTGAGTGAATATCCCTCCTTTGGAACTGAATTCACCTAGAGAAATGGTAGTGGCCTCATGTCAAAAATTGATAGATTCTTTGATAATGCTAGGCCACTGGATATGTTTCAGTTATCCTCTGTGTGTGGGCTGGAACATCCCTTTTCTGATCACACGCCCTTGGTTTGGAATAGTAGGAAACAAGTGCTTGCTTGCTCTTATTTCAAATTTAAAAAATCCTGGTTGAGAGAACCGGGATTCCGTGAGATGCTTGAAGGCTGGTGGAGGGCCAAACGTGTAGATGAAGCGGCCACTATCAAGCTTGCATCTAAGCTGACTGCTATGCAAACAACGCTAAAGGAATACGGGGCTGCAGTGTCTGTTGTGAGACATTAGAGGCACAATGAGGCACTGCTGGAAATCCAAGGCCTTGATGCAAAAGAAGCAACTGCTCCTTTAACTGACCAGGAGCTCAAAACTAGAAGAATGTGGCAGGATGTGGTGGCTAAGGAAGATTTAAAATTGGAGATGGATTGAAGGGAACGTTCCAGAAAACTGTCTTAAAGAGGGAGATGCCAATACCAAATTCTTTCACTTGGCTGCCAGCTCTCGTAGAAGGATCAACTTAATTTCATCCATACTCAAGGACGGTCAGAGAATGTCATCTATGCCAGATATTAGAGCTGAGGCCATCAAGTATTTTAGAGACTCGTCATGGGCAGCAGGGAGAGGTCAATGGAGAATGGCGGCAAGTGACTCACCTAAAGTCTCTGGGGTACAAGTATCTAGTTTGACAGCAACCATCACTGAGAAAGAAACAATGGCTGCCATTAAAGACTTAAATAATGAAGGTAATCCTGGTCCTGATGGTATCCAAGTTTTTTTCTATAAAGGGATGTAGGGTGTGGTTGGTAAAGAAGTGATGGATGTTATTAAGGAATTTGAGGGGGGCAACTCTGGCTTTGATAAGATCAACAGATCTTTTCTTTTCTTGCTGCCAAAGACACAAGGTGGAGAGAAATTCCAGGATTTCAAACCTATAGCTCTCTCGAACTCCATTTATTTGGTGGTGAGCAAAATCTTGGCAAATAGGCTGCGGCCCGTCCTGCAGGATTTGATTCATCCAATCCAATCTGCATTCCTCCCTAACAAATCCTTACAAGAGTCTTTCATCATGGCCAAGGAGATGGTGTGTGGTTGGCAAAAAAGGAAATGTAAAGCCTTTATGTGGAAAGTTGATTTCCGTAAGGCCTATCATTCTATTTCGTGGCCCTATTTGTGGGAGGTTTTCAAGAGAAGAGGATTTCCCCCTCTCCAGATTCAATGGATGAAAAGGTGCATCACTACTACTTTCACTCCCTTGATCAATGGGAAGCTTTGTGGGGCCTGGATTCAACCGCAGTGCGGTGTGAGGCAAGGATGTCCTCTAGCCCCTTTGGTTTTTAACCTTGCTGTTGATGGTCTGGCGAGATATGCTTGCAAACTTTCTGAGGCGGGCATTATAAGAGGATACTCTCTTTCTAACAGGAGAGCCATAGCTCCTACTCTCCAGTATGCAGATGATACAGTCTTTTTCGTGGAAGGGTCAGAGGGTAAAGCCCGTGCACTTGGTCATATGGTTAATATCTTTGGTGACATTTTAGGTCTGAAATTAAATAGGGAGAAGTCCAATCTGGTATGCTTTGGTCTGAATGAGCAAGAACAAGAACCTATTTCGGATATTTTGGGGACTCCACGCACCAACCTTCCCATCAGATACTTGGGGCTGCCCCTAAGATGTTCAAAAATGAAAAAATGCGACTGAAACAATCTTTTTGATAAAATTTCAGTCAAGTTGGAAGGATGGAATAGCAGGCTCTTATCTAAAGGTGGCAGACTCATTTTACTGAACTCTGTTATTACCTCGATCCCCGTTTTCTACTTCTCCCTCTTTAAAGCTCTGAAGTCTATCTGGAAGCGCATGGATCTAATGCGAAAGAGGTTCTTCTGGAAAGGTGCCAAGCATGAAGGTAGATTTATGCAACCTTTGAAGTGGGAGTAAATCAGCCGGCCTAAGGAAAGTGGTGGATTGGGAATCAAAGCTTTGAAAGAATTTAATGAGGCCTTATTGATCAAATGGGCTATAAAAGTTCCGAAGGGGGAAGAGAAGCCATGGACCAAGCTAATTAAAGATAGCTACGATCAGTCCAATAGTGCATTAAAGAGGTTATATCCTACCAGACCATCACCTTTCTGGCAGTCTGTGATTCAAGCTCTGAAATGTAATTGGCATCTACTGCAGCCTATACTAGGAGACGGCAGGACATTTGATTTTTGGTCTGAACAATGGTCCCCGCTGGGCCCTTTAAAGGAATCCTACCCGAGTGTATTTGCTGCAGCAAGGGACAAAACAGGTGCTGTGAACTGCTATTGGTCTGAATTAGGGGCCTGCTGGCAATTGAACGAAGCTGAGTCCATCAAGGAGGGCACCTGGCTGTGGGAAGAAAGACTAAACATGATTTCAAACCTGGAAAGATTCAAACCCAGACCTGGCGTGGAAGATAGCTATGTTTGGGATGGAATTGATACAGTCCAGCATGCTTATGGAAGGATTATGGATGACAGCAGAGGTTGGGGTTATGATCACATTGATAAAAAAGTTTGGCTCTTGAAGATCCCCCTCAAGGTACAAATTTTTCTTTGGCTTTGCAGAAGGGAGGGCTTAATAACAGGGGATCTAAGGCACAAAAGGATGGGAGCTGCTCTTCATGAATGCCACTTATGTGGAATGCACACTGACAGTCTTAGCCACATTTTTTCTTCTTGCTTGATTACTGATGTAATATGGAGGAGGATTTATCAGGAGCCACTCCCCCCATGGGATTCACTGTGGCACAACTTTTTAATTTTGGAGAGGTCGCACCTGCACATGTCCACAACACTTTGGTGCGTGTGGAGGGCAAGAAATGAGAGATTATTTCAGGAGAGACAAGTATGCTGTGAGCAAATTATAAATGAGTGATGGTCCCTCATACATAGATGGGGATCTGATTTGTAATTTTTTATTTACCTCTTTATCAATAAAATGCCCTCCCAAATTGCTATCGTAACACGATAGCTTTCCTTTTAGTTAAAAAAAAAATCAAGGAGATGAACTGAATGAAATGTTACATGATATGAGAGCAGTAGACCCTGAGGATGCAGATGACGATGAGACATTACAAGATTGTAATAAGTTTTACGATGCAGTCAAGGCAGTAAAGGATCCTATTACTTCTGGAATAATGTTAATGTCGAAGTTGTCATTCCTTCTCAGATTATTTCATATGAAAGTGATGAATAAAGCCACAGCGAAATTAATATCTAAGATTCTTGAATTCATTAAGGAGTTGCTGAATAATCATGCTGGGTACCTTAAGTCCTAGTATGATGAGAACAAGCAGATACGTGGACTCGAACTAAAATGCGAGAAGCTTGATGCATGTCGTAATGACTACGTCCTGCATATAAATGAGTACCCAAAGTTGATTAATTATCCTAAATGTGGTGTGGAGAGGTATAAGGTCGCTAAGTCAACAAACACAGGCGAAAAGAAACAACTGGAATAAAACGCCTATTCATTTCCACTAATCCCTAGGTTACAACGCTTATTCATTTCCAGTAAAACAGTAAAACTGATGACGTGGCATCAGGAGAATAAATCGAAAGATGGACGCATCCGTCATCAAGCAGATTTTGATGAGTGGAATAGATTTAATGAGAATCACACATTATTCGCAGAAGAGACACGGAATGTGAGATTGGACTTACAAGCGATGGATTTAACTGTGTGACACATATTAGATGTTATGCACATCGAAAATAATGTAATTGACAACATTATTGACATATTAAACCTAACAAACAACCCAAACGATACAGTTAGAACTACAGAGAGAAAATCTTAGATATTCGTCCTAAGTTGCATGTTGAAGGAGGGTCTCAATTTTCAGAAGCTACATACAATCTTATCGGAGAGCAGATACAAGATTTTCTCATTCCTTAGAGACATTCGAGTTCCAAATAGGTATTTATCCCAGCTTTCACGTTACGTAAATAAAGCGCAGAAGATTACTGGGTTAAAAAGTCATGATTCTCATGTATATATGCAAATCTTATTCCCTCTAGCGATATGTGCAGTGATGCCTGATCCGGTAGTTGATTCTTTACGAAGATGAGTAGATATTTTAAAGTAATTTGTTCAAAGACATTAAATCTCAAATTGCTGGAGTACTGAGATAAAGAAATTGTGATTGCACTTTGTAAAATGAAACAGATTTTCTCGCCTACATTCTTCAACGTAATGGTTCATGTCACGCTTCATCGTGCGAGTGAAGCGAGAATTGCTAAACTCGTGCAGTACAGATAGATGTATCCAATTGAACGATATTTGAAAAAGCTAAAAGATTATGTCTTGAATAAAGCAAAGCCAGAATCAATTGTGGAATGATATCTTGCAGAAGAATGCATTAACTTATGTGTCATGTAAATGAATGAGACAAACAATCAATTTAATCAACTTGAACGGAATTATGGAGGATTTAATGGTAATGATGAAAATTACCTGTCCATATTTGACATCAGAGGAAGGTTGATCATCCCAACGGAGTTCAAGCCCATCTCGAAAATGGACCAACGATTGACACAGTTGTACATTCTGAAGCAAATTCCAAAAGTTGATGAATTTTACAATGAATTCAAATAATCCTCTATATCATCTAGATGGGACTTGTAATTCCTTGATTGGTTTAAGGATCATGTAAATAAACTGTAAGAATAGGAGGATCCACTGTAGGTACAAGATTTTGATATAATTGCTGATACACCTTTAACATATGCACGTTACCATTCGGATTACATAATTAACGGATTTAAATTCAGAGTACGGTCCATTGATGATGCGTAGGCCACCAAACAGGCGGGAGTCGTCAATTATGACATAAGCACTAGTTGTAATGGGTATTACAATTAAATTGAAGAGATTGTGGAAATGAATTTTACGTTTAACCATAGGTTAATTCTATTCAAGTGTGATTGATTTGATGTTTTCAAAGAAGACGTTGGATTCAAAATTGATAAGAAATACGGTTTCTTAAGTTTATGTAAGAACCATCGCATTCTTTAGTCATCAGAATCATTCACATTAACTTGTCAGGTAGCACAAGTATTTTACGTATCTGATAATAATAGAAATGAATGGATAATACCCGTTAAAGCTCTACCGTGGGAACAATATGATGCAGGAAAGGATCTCAACCCAGATGTTGAATCCGAAGCATATCAGGAAAACTCACAAAATGAAGAAGTTACCCCTAGTGGACATTGATATATAAAGTAATTTGGTATTCATGTTAATTCGTATCCTATAAATGAAATTATTAAAGAAATTGAGTTTTAAAGCTTACATTTAATTATTCAAAGCTTATATTAAAATTTTTTTAAGCTTTTTTTTTATTATTCCAAACTAAATTTTATTTTATTGCCATGTGATATAGGCTTCTCAGATTCTTTGAGGTTATTCCCTTGTTCTCCAATATGGTGAGATTATTCTACCACTTTGTTTAAATTTTTTAAAAACTCTTCCTTTTACATGTGGGGTGTGCCCACTTAAATTTAATTTCTATAATAATACCGGTAAATTTGTGATTATGTGGGGTGTGCCCACTTTTTTGAAGAGTGAAATGTAAGGAAGAGGGGGGGAAAGGGGAATGGAGGGGTGAAGGGGAAGAGGGGAATGTGTAGAAGAGGGAGGGAAAGGGAAATGGATGTAGGAAGGGGAATGTAAAGAAAAGATGATGGATTGTGAAGAAGGGGAAATGATGTGGCAAGGGGAAAGGAATGTGGAGAAGAGGGAGGGGAAGGGGAAAGGAATGTGGTATCACCCGTCTCAGTCCCCCCGTGAGGAGCCCCTGGCACTTCGGCAGCATTTCTAAGGCCTAGAGATGTGGCTCGATATTTCCAGAGTCAGGGGAGGGGGTAGGGGGAAGGGGAAGGGGAAGAGTCCGATGCCTCCTCCAATGGATTTACCGGCAACGGATCCTAATTACGAGAAGGATGCACCCGCCGATGAGGACAAGGAGGATAATACTTCATTTGATGAGGAGTTTGGGTTGGATGATCAGCCAGAACAGTTGGCTGATACAGATCCTTCTTAGCCGGGATGTTCTGCACCACCCTCTCGCAGTACTCGTATGAAATTAAAGTTTGGTAAATGTTATGATTTATTCACTTATTTGTTACTTTATTTTATGTTATAATTCTGTGTTACAATGCACGTAGAGGAAAAGGTCCCAGGCGGAATAGGGACCTAGAGAGAATTCCGTATGGGATCCGCATTTCAGCTAGAATCACACCAGCGGGGGAGGCAGTGGAGTATCCTCCATTCGTCAGCAGATTGGGTATGTTGCTGAAGGCGATCATCCCACTCTCCTACTTCGATTGTAGGAAGGTGCCAAAGAAGCTGAAGAAGCAGCTCATCCCAGAGTTAGAGGTAATTGGCAAAAATTAATAACATATTTACATTGCTTTATATAACTTTAAATTATGTAACAATTTCTATTTTCCTACTAATTCAGTCATCTTCGATTGGGACGACGATCTGAATGTCACTAAATATATTTTCAAGTATGCAGCTAAGATTTACAAAGACTCAAGGTTAGAGATGAAGAGTAAGGTAAAAGATAAATTTTAACTGTATTTGCTTATTTCTTTTATCATAATTATAGTATTACTTCTAACATTATAAATATATTTCTTAGTATTATAAGAACAAGAATCATCATGAGGCATTGCGTAATTAGCCTCTTCTGATACAACCGCACAATTGGTAGGAAGCGTGTGAGCATTGGTATGATCCAGTAACGCAGGTAAAAGTATTGCATATATTATCATTTAATTAATTTATAAGTAAAGAAAGTGTATCTTTAGATCAAGAGCAAGCCAAGAAAAATAAGGAAAATAGGGCTAAAGCTCAACCGAAGACCCATATCTTGGGTAAGAGCATGGGCAGAATGAAATCCCTATACGTAAGTATTTTTAATTTCTATTTTCTTTTAAATATTACAATATTTTTAATTTGTTTCAATTAACTGTTTCAAAATATTATAGTCTGCCATTTCATGAAGATGCCCAACTTGACAGGGTGGGAGTATATGAAAACACTCATAGCAAGATGAGTAGTGAGAGAAACAGAGGATGGCTTCATGACACATACCCGCAATGACGCGTAAATTAAAATACACAATACTTTTATTTCATTTCGTAATTATAATTAAATGAAATTACTTAACATAATTCAACTCTTTCAGGAGAATATGGTCAACTTAATGCATCCTCCTGAAAATGCCAACTCTAATACAATTCAACAGCCACTAACAGTAGAGGAGGTATTCTGGATTGTCATGCCACTTGAGCATGCGGGTATGTCCGTAGCGTAGGGAGGAGCAAGATCGTCTCCACGTGGTACGGGAGAAAGAGGGCATCGTCCTCTTCAGCTGAGATATAGGAGATGAGGAAGAATACTGCTCTATTACGTCGCCTCCACGAGGACCAGCGGATCGATGAGTTGACCACGTAAGTCAGGGATGACGCGACGTAGTTCAGGGAATCGACTTAGACTATCAAGGAGCTCCTGAGGGTACTTCAGCAGGGAGGTATCGATCACCAATCCTTTCATCAGTTTAGAGATCGTCGAGACGATAACGATTTAGGTAGTGGTGGTGGTGTTGAAGGCATTAATGCCGCAACATAATTGTTGCATTTTTTATATACATTACCGTTTGTAATAAACTTTGTATATATTGTTAAATATATGAAATTTTTATTTTCAATTCTAGTGTTTTAATTAAATTCAAATGTTTTAGTTGTGTGATCGATTATATTTTTATAGAATTTTTAGTTTTCTACATGTCTTCCACATAAATAAAAAAAATTAATAAAAAAATTACAACTATTCTCGACCATTTTCCAACGAACAAGAATATTATGCAACCAAAATTACAAGGAATTATCGACCATTTAAAAACAGAAGAGAATATTAGTATTTTCGACCGTTAGATACAAATGGTCAACAATACTAATATTTTCAACCATTTGAGAATGGACAAAAATATTGGTATTTTCGACCGTTAGATAAAAATGGTCGAGAATATTAGTATTGTCGACCATTTATAAATGGACGATAAGAGTATAATTCTCATCCATTTTCAAATGGTCGAAAATAAGATCTTACTCGACCGCTTCAATATCAGTCGACGTAAATATTTATGTCAACGATTTATCTATAACGGTCAAAAAAAGCTTTGTCGACTGTTGAAAACAAACGAGAGAAACAATTATATGTTAAGTGAGGGTCCGCCTTTTTTCCGACAGTATTATTCGAAAACGGTCGAGAAAATCCAATAGCTACAGTACATTCTTTGATCTTATTTCTCGACCGTTATTTTCACATTACCGACAGTTTTCAACAGTCGGCAATGGTGAATATTCTCGTAGCGTGTATTTGGATGGAATCTGGCATGGCATAACAAATCAATCCAAAGAATACCTAAGCTAGGTTCAACTAAGAGAAAATAACTTCACGTTGAATTTCTTCAACCACTCCTTTTTTTTTTTGCAATTTTCTTGGGAAAATGGAAGCATTATTTTATGATCAATAAAGTATGAATAAAATGGCATGAGTAACAAGTGTGCTAGAGATGAACAAGAAGGAAATATTTTCAAAAATGCAAACCATGCCATGCTTGAATGTCATAATTGGAGAAATGCTTTGTGGACAAATTACTTCATTAAGAAACTAAAAACCACCTACTTCACCTCAAATGAACATCAACCACCATAGAATATAACCAGGCAGGCATGCATTAATTAACATACATGGTACATATCAACTACATCACACAACAAGCATCCTCAGAGAGAAAATGTGATATTCAATTTCCAGAACTATAGTAATAATTTTCCTACTATTGTGCATCATTTCTATTGTTCGTAACATGAGTCTAAATTTTTGCAGCTTCCCTTGTCTCATAGTCCAGATATGCATGTCCACATACAACTTAATTTCCCCAAATTAAACTACAAAATTCCATTTAACAATCGCATCCATTTTGTTATTATGTGGACGACAAGTTCCCTAAACATAAAGTCTACATGGATGCCAACCAGTATGATAGGGAAAGAAGCACCATCTCAGCATTGAAATCTCTGAACATGATAACGACGCAATGGTAGAAGCAGTTCTCAAATGCCAACTTAATTCCAGCTTTTATTTCCAAAGTCAACAAGCATATCCCTCCTTCACATCCTTTTCCGCTTACGTAACCATCCCAAAATCATATTCAAGATGCATATATGCTTTGGCACTGCTTAGCCATGTCATCTCAAGCATTACTTCTCCACAAACTCACCACCATGCCCCCAACGCACAACCTTCCGAAAGGCATCTATATATATCATACCAAGAAACCTATATTGCAAGAAAATTCCAGTTGCATAACAAGAAGGAATTGAAGCATCATGTGATGGTACTACGCCTTGATTTCGCACATGAAATATCGACACCGGATGGAAGAATCACCACGAACCGCAGATAACCTACATAACAAATCGGGGGTTAAGACTCAATACCAATCAACTTGACCATACGTATCCTTCCGATCTAAAAGTACCAACACATGTGACATCAAAAGTCCGTAACTGTTCACGGTCAAAGCTTTCTCCCTGTACACCACCGCTCAAAGAAACCGCAGAGAAGCTGCCAAAAACCGAGCTCTTTCCAGTCACCTAATGGCCATCACCAGCAAACACCTTAATCGGGAAGAAAAGAAACTCCCGATTCGTACATCATCGAATTAAAGCATCGGTCACCAGAATGTCGATTTAGCATGAGGTCAAACAACACCCCCACCTTTTTCTTCCCAAGCCTTTACCCTTACCTTCTATTCTAATCCAGGACCAAAGCACACAACTGCTCTAAGATTCCCCCCCCCCCCCCCGGTTATCACATGAAATGTAACAAGCGTTTCTATCAAGAAAAGAAAAAAAGGAGACAGGAACGAACGGTAAGAAAGAGGGGAAAAAAAAATTATATATATATATATATATATATATCAAAGGAACGAACGAAAGAAAGACAGAGAAATAAAGGAGGAAAGGACGTGTACCTTCTTGGCTTTCTTGATCAACCTTTGCTTCTCGAGCTTCCTCTTGTCCCTGTTCTTGATCTTTCCTCCGCCTCCGCCGCCGCTCCTGACCACGAGCAAACCCCTCCTCTTCCTCATCAAGGTCTCGAGGAATTCGTCCCTGTCGTCGCTGGGGACGTCCCCGTCGTCTTCTTCTTCTTCTTCTTCTTCTTCTTCTTCTTCTTCTTCTTCGACATCATCGACGTGAGGGGCGACGGCGAAGAGCTCGACGATGGACCTCTTCTTCTTCCTGTGGGGCCTACCGATGGACTTCCTGGTCGTGGTGGAGGGGGAGGAGGAGGGGGACGGGGAGGGGGCGGATCTGGCGGCCTCGAGCTCGGAGGCCCACCAGCGGAACCTCGGGCACTCCATGGGCTCGCAGCGGAACGGCAGGAAGGGGCGGAGGGAGGAGGAGCACCTCATTCTCAAGGTGTATTCCCTGCCTTCCCCCACAACCATCCGATCCGATCGCATAGAAGAAAACCACATTATTATAATATGATCCATATTTATGAGGAGCAGAATGGGGGAGGGAGGGAGCGGAAGTACCGGATGGAGAAGCTCGCGAGCCGCATGGCGAGGGCGGAGGAAGAGGAGGAGGAGGAGGAGGAGGAGTCCTGTTCCTCCTCTTCGACTTTAGGGGAGGGATGATCCATGGGGGGTGGGGGTAGGGGGGGGGGGTGTGTGTGTGTGTGCGCGCGCGTGTGTGTGTGTGTGTGAAGGGGGTGAAAGAAAAGGGAGAGGGAATTAGATGGATGTCCACCTTCCTCCTTGGTTGTTTCTGTTTATGGTTGTGGGCAACTTTGCTTTTGTATCTCTCTCTCTCTCTCTCTCTCTCTCTCTCTCTCTCTCTCATGTGACAGTCCTTTTCTCTCTCTCTTTGTGCAGAGTTTGTGCAGTGTGTGTGTGTGTGTCTGAGGTGGGGTGTGTGCGTGTCTGTCTCTCTGTCTCTCTCTCTCTCTCTCTTCCCTCTCTCTACATTTTCCCGCCCTCTGTTGTGCCTCGATTTCCCTGCCGTCTCCACTTAAGACCGACAGCGACGTATGATGAGAGAGAGAGAGATGGGAGGGGGGGACGGGGCGTACAAACAAATGTGTTTAATGTAAGCAAGAAATTTGCACCGCTTTCCCCCCGCTCCCCAAGTGGATCGGATTCGTCCCTACGCGTTGGCGTCCACGTAAAATCGCAGGGGAAAAAATTCCCTACTTGGGAGGGAGCAGCTAATTTTTAACGTGGAGTAGTACACGTACAATAACCTCGAGATTGACGTAAGTGTTCACACAAAATAATTGATTGAGTTTTGCGTGTAGATGGAAGGATACGTGTGCGCATCTCCTGGCGTAGCCAATATTTTGCTTGAAAAGGAAAATCGATCGCGTGTTGGTTAAAGAATTTAGGTGGGAAGTTCAAGGTCATTTCCACCTAAAGCAATCAAATAAGGACTTTGTGTATGGGAATGTGCATCGTAATATATTTTATAACATATGATTAAGAATTAATCGAGTGAAAATTATAATTAATTGATTGAAATTTAATAAAATTAAAAAATATCAATTTGAAAATTATTTTTAACTGGTTGAAAATAAAAATACATCGATGTATTTTACTTTTTCATCTATATAAAATAACTTTTCACTTTAAACGTGATTTTTCACTTAAAAAATAATTTTTCATCGGTGAAAATTGATTTCCACTAGTGGAAAACAAAATACACCAATTAAAACTATCACTCTTATTTGTACGTTGCAAAATATGTTGCAAATTACGTTTGTTCACTTTTCCTAATCAAATAATTAGGTTGGATCTGACCCTGTCTATCATGCACGTGTGCGATTAGATAGTCGATTGTGTAGGAGTATGTCTATCATATGGATCGAACTCTGATATCTACACAATCGAACGTTACTCACTATGGTTATGGTAAGTGGACCTATTCCGACTTGGTTATGGCACAAGTCAGCCAAATTCGAAGGTTTGGATCCTTTGCTTGTAATCCAACCCATTTGGTAAATGATTTTGCTAGTTGGGTTGGATCCATTTAAACGAGCTTGGTTTAGGTTAAGCTTTTTTTTTCATAACTAGGTTAATTATTGACCGTAAAGAAGAAAGGATGAAGACACAGGGTTACACCCCTCAAAGAGACGATAGAAGCATTCAGTCATCACATGCCTAATGACAATAAATTGAAATCTCCAAAGAGCATCACAATATAAACAAGAACTAAATCTCCAAGTGCAACTAGGATTTAGGGAGTTGAAATCTATGGGAATTGTAAAATTCTTGCAAGAGGACCCTAGGCTTAGGGCCTTGCAACACAAGATCTTAAAAACTTTTCAACCAAAATACTACCATTCAAGATTGATATGAAAGCAAAGAAGCACTGAAGATGCTAACTAATTAGCGGCTATGTAAATCAAATGTGTCTTTGTGGCAACTAGATTTGTGCATGCTGAAGAAGATGAGGTTATAAACCACTTAAGGAAGTAGGCTAAGTCAAATTTGAAGGAGGATAGAACTTTGTTGAATGCTCAAGTCCTTACGAGCCAGATCTTTGTCAAACCTAAGCCCTCGCCAAGGCAAGCTAAGGGAGTATAGAGGTCGTCAAAGTAACATTGAGGTTGTTGGGGCTGTGACTAAATAAGGAATAGGTAGGTAGAAGGCCACCATGTGTAGGTGAAGCAACAATAGGCATGTAAATGACAGAGGTGAGTCCCCTTGCTTCTTTTTGATAGCCTCCAGAGCGTGCGGGATGAATAGAATTGAATTCCAAATTTTGCAAAACAAAAAAAATTCAGAGGTGGAAAAATTCATCAAATCTACCATCATAAGGAATATCGAAGCTACCTAGGCTAGAGAACAAATCCCAAAGGCCAAGAGAAGCCATTGTGAGAGGCTAATCCATGCTCTTTCTACTAGCTTTGAATAGACAAAGCCAATCCCACCAACTTTACAATAGATGACAATAACGTACATAATCATGGTTGATAGGCTATAGGAAAGTAGAGCATGCAGCATGATAAGGAGTACAAACAATGCTTAAGCTTAGATGCATGTCTATACAAGTTTGATGTAGAGGAGAAAAGCCAAACAAGCTAGCATTGGCAATAGGGAACAAATAGTAAAGAAGAGGAGAAGGGGGAGAGAAGTTAGGGTATACAAGGAATATGACCCTAATTGGATAGTAGCAATCAAGGTACCAATCTGAAGCTTGATTCCAAACCAGATTCATGTCAAATTTATGCTGGGTTAGGCAATTCAATTCAATTATTTTTTAAGGCCAAACGTAAAGGAATTAACCTATATGCACGCATTTGTAACCTACTTTTCCGCACACGTCGATGTCAAAGTTGATATCAATCATACTATGTGCATGTGTCCATCACATCAATGTTACAAAACATCATTACCATTAGCATTCATGCTACAACGCTATAGTGCCACCATAGCATCTAAACTATAGCACATTGATCTTGTAGCATTCTATTTTGCCATAGCTTTGACACAATGGCACCATAGGATGCATCGACACCATACAATGGTATGGCATTTGCAATATTATGATACTAGCATAGCCTTGTTGCTCTCACATGATTAGAGAATTGTTGCTTCATTACAATGCAATGCTACACATCAATATGCTAATGTTGTAGTGCTATGTCCCTATAGCATGACTCAATTGTATTGTACCGTTTTATCTTTTTCCTATTTTCAGAATCTACAAACTGTTGTCTCTAAACTTAAGCATCTAAGCTAATCCTCCTTTTCTTCTCCGACCCTTTTGACCATCTCCTTTGACCGATCAACGCATCGCAAGTTTCATCTTCCTCTATTCCATCACTTCTCACCAACAATCAATGGACATCACTTACCAAGTGGCAATATATATGCCTTCCACTATGTGAAGGTACTCCACTATGGAAAGGTATTTTCACTTTTCCTTCCTCTGGGTTATCACGTCAACGATAGATAGGCGTACTTGAACGAATGAGTTTGTTAACCTCCATCCCTTTTCGATAGCCCTAATTTCATCAAGTTCTCGTGAGAGAAACTATTCTCTTGCCCTGTGAAGGAAACTTGTAAAAGAATTAAATTCCTGATAGATTTGTACGGGAGTGCAAACTACCGGGACAACTGAATATGATCGTATTTAGTAAGAAAGAAGAAAGTCGGAGATCCATTTTAACCATAAATAATAAAATCAAAATTGGATATGTCGTTTGCCAATTTTATTGGTTGTGGTTATTGCTTGGCCTAACGGAACATTTTACACTTTATAAATGTATGCATGTACTTATATATTCCGAAGGGGATCACTTCCCACTTGGGAATTTTCTTTTAAAAAATAAATATGTTGGTCTTAACCGAGATTCTTACAAAACCTTCGATAGATCAGATCCGTATACCTAGATTAAAAATCATTGATCATCATATTTAAATGTAAGGAAAAGTGTACAAAAATATATCATATAATATATTTTACAATATATGTATAAACATGATACATTAGTATCAGATGATTTTAACTGTTTTATATCTCCTTATATTATAAAATACATCAACATCTACGTTCTCATACCTGCACCCTAAATTTAATTGGGATAAGTCAAATTCACTGAATTGCATGCCCTACCCAGCCTCCTAGCTGGCACACAATTTGGAATTTAAATGCAATATCTTTCAAAGTCAGACGTTGTTTGCATTCATCATCCTACTTCTTAATCTCAAAGTGAAATTTTCGATTTCATGAAAAAAAGCAAAATAAAGGAGTAGAGAAGGTATCTTTTTGTTGGACATGGACATTGAAACATAAAAATTGTCGTATTATGTAACATGTTGATGTGATGCACAGGTGTAAAATCATCATCAATTATTTTACATCGGTGTAAAATCATCCAAACTCACTTTACATCGATATAAAATCATTCCATGAAGATTTGACACTGATACAAAATCACTATAAATTACTTTACACAGATGCACTATAAATTACTTTGTATCTGTGCAAATCACTCCATGATGATTTTACATCGGTGTAAAATTACCCAAAAACACTTTACACCGGTGCAAACTGGCGCAAAATCACTCCATGACCATTTTACACCAGTACAAAATCACCCAAAATCACTTTGCACCGGTGAAAACCGATGTAAAATCACTCCATCACTATTTCACACCAGTACAAAAATACACAAAATTACTTTACACTGATACAAACAGATATACCACATCAATAAATTGCAAAATGTGTCGCTTGATACATTTTTGTATATTTTTACTTTTTTATTTAATTGATCTAAACAAAGGTGTTACGACCCAGTTCCCGGATCCCTACAGGACTCGAGATCTGCTCGCCTCGACTAATCCGAAGACTCAGTCGCCCAACAAGAAATAACCAAAAAGTAGGAAAGTAAGCCACATTCACACGTGTAATATAACTAAGCAGTAAAAACGTACAAAGCAGTAAAGGAAAGAAAAACTATTGTCCCATTACATACTACCACAACAACAGAAACAATGGAAGCGAAAGTAATAGTAACAAGAACAGTAGATAAAGTCTGAAACTCACTACAACAGTAAGAGGAAACAACGAGAAAGTACTGAAACAACGGTTGGGCTCGACTGGGCCCAGCACCCTCCACAGCCGGAAGCTCAGGTTGCTCAACTCCTAGTCCTGAACAGCGTTACGAAAATGACAAAATCAGCGAACGCTGAGCAGAGTAGTATTTATACTATCTAAAGCCGTAAAAGTAACATGTTAATTCTCTTTCTAATTATTTTATTTTATATGTATTTCCCTTTTTTTCACCCATTTTCCTCAAACTTTCAGATTTTCTTGATCTTACGTGTTCCTCGTGGGAACGATCTTGAATGCAGTCTTTTCCGAAGAGTAGAAGGTACACGTGATGCTCTCCTGGTCGGGAGAGTCCCCCGTGGTAGTCCTACACCCAGTCAACCACCTCGAGATCACTGTCAAGACGTAGCGGTGACTACGGCACGCGTGATAAGCGCACAGGTAGCTACCCCGCACTGACACACGGTCAGTTATTTCCTCTAACAGGTACGCCTAAAGTACAGCACAGAACAGTATATGGCCTAGCCCTCTCAGAAACAGAGGTCTCGTCCCTTAGAATGAAACAGAGGACTCGCCCCTCCACAGTCTGCGCACCCTCATTTGACAACCGCGGTTTGCCCAGAGGGCCTAACAAGTCGGTGTAGGGTAGTTAGCGGAACCTCGGGCCCTGTGGGGTGGCTAGCTCACGAGGGCCAACAAGAGCTTACACGAGGGTTAACAGGAGTCGATACAGAGTGGTCAATTCAAACCCTGGGTCTCAACCCAAGGGTGGCTAGCTCCGCTCTACACGAAAAGGGGACAGTCACACTCCTTGATACCACGTACTCAAGGGCCAGCACACTTCCCGTCTACATTCCAGATTTCCATCTGACCACAAGAACTCTACTCCTAACTCCCCGTAGGGTTCATGCTCATGTTCACTACATTATTCCTATCTAGATTGCACCATTCACAATTCAATTCTCATTTATATACAGGCAGCTCGTGTTTCCATAATTTAATACATGCAACTGGTGATTTCACAGGTAATTGTTGATTTATCTCAGGCAACTCATATTCTAACAAGCATCTCACAACTATATTACAGACAATTGCTAGCAGTTTAACTTAATCATGTGTACAAATTCAGTCATACAGTACAAATGGATCATTTATTTCTCTGTCCTACGGTTCATGCCACATCCTAGGGTTCCAGTGGGCTAATTCCACAGACACATTCTTATTTAAAATGATTAACAGAAGTAGAACACTCTACCAGACAATCCGAGAGTAATGGGTCCTCGAACCGCAAACTCAGGCGTCTCTACGAGCCCCAAACACGCAACAGGTCGAAATCCTATACCAAGGAATACATCACAAAAGGAAGGTTCAGAATAGTGTACAAAGGTTTCTAGTACGTAGAGAAATTCGTAAGGAAACTACAGATACTTCATTTGCGTAAAACGGATCCCGATTGGACCCCAAACGGGTCAAAAACGTGACTACTGACCAAAATCAAACGTCTGCGAACAAGTCCAGATTTCTTAAAAGATACAGAACCTCACCTCAAGTCCCTGCTGTGCCCTCAGACGTCCAGGACTCCTCTGCGATCGTCTGCGGGTAGTTCCAGACGTCGAACCACTACTCCTGTCGTCTGGTGAGCTGATCAGACGTCCGAAAGAGCGTAGGAGAGCATTCCGCACTCCTTTCTAAGGCTGCTCCTTCGTACGACAGTCGCAACCACCCAAAATTAGGCAGACAAATCCTTCTATGGTGCAGCCTGCATTGCCATAATCGCGAAAAGAACGTACCTTCGCGATAAAGGAGCTTTCAAACATCTAGTCTTGACTCCAGACGTCCAAATGCTCCGTCGTCATCTGGACTCCGCTCCAGACGTCTGATACTGGAAATTTTCCAGTATCAAAACCTGCTACTTGCGCTCTCCTCCGCGCGCCTCCTCACGCCGCCACAGCTCCAATCACTGAAGGTGGTCGAGGATGCCTCTCCAGACTCTCTCCTCCTCCCGCACGTGCTCGCGGCGGCCGTGCGAGCTCCGCCAAGCTTCCACCGAAGCTCCCGACCTCGGCCTCCTCCTCCCGCACTCCCCTTCTTTGCTCCCTCCTGCTCTCCCTCGCTCAGCTCCTCTCGCGACTCCCGCAACTTTGAAGGTGAAGGTGGGGTGTGGTGGTGGTGTGTGGAGTGGAGATGAGAGGAGGGGAGGGGTCTTTATAGATGGAGTGGGGGGCTTAGGGTTCAGGCAAGAAGGAGGAAAGGAGAGAGAGGAAAAAGGAGTTCTGCGTGCCACCCGCATGCAGAGCGTAGAGCGTATACAAAAATTTCATTTTCAAATGTCCACGAAAGGGTCTAGATGTCTGAACAGACATCTGACTGAGACTCCAGATGTCTTAAAAGCTAAAGGTGGGTTGGATCTTTACAAAAGGGTTGAGCAGTACTACTTAAGTGATTTTCCAACTGAGGTGCCAAAAGGAAGAAGGACGATTGAAGATTATCCCAATGGTCGAAGATCTTCTAGATAAGGAAATAAAATTTGATACAGACCTACCACATATAACTTACCAATTTCCATTGCCCAAAACAAGTCTGAGAGAGTTTTAGGTTCAACTACAAGGGCTTTTTGGGAGAGGGGTTCACAAGATCAAGTGCCTCACCTTCAGGTAGTCATACCTCTGCACAACTCTACTGATCCCATAATTGTTAACAGTATTTGAGCTTGTATGATTGTACTAGCTAGCTCATGACTCATGATCGATTTTTACATTTCTTTACTTATAATAGGTACATTTTAGCGTAGTCTCTCTATCTTTTGCTTTTAATAAATTAACTAAAAAACAAAAATGTAGAACCAATAAAACGACGAGATATTAACTCCAAAACAACTCTACTACAAGTTTCAAGCTTTCATGATCACTAGTTGCTTGTTTCGAGGTCTGCATGATTAGTTCTTGTTGGAGCAACAAGTGTTGGTGCTACACATTTCCTTCGACTATTTGATCAAAATTTTGCCTGTAATGTATGAAAACTTTTCATGCAAAAACGTGCTTCCGTTTTCTCTTATTGATGACAACTCTGCGGACTCCAACATGCTCACTTAATTTTATATTCACAATAACCAAAACTGCTGCTTAGGACCTACACAAACACCATTGTATATATCTGCCCCTCTCCGGAGTTTTATGTTGATCTTTTCTATCCATCTCCTTTCAATCGAAATGCATTCCTCTGAGCTTTAAAATAAAATCAATTTGTAGACACTAAATTCATATTGGATGTAGAACTTAATTACCTAATAGATGGTTGAAAAACTTACGTAGGATTGCATGCCTTTCTAATAAGTGAAAAAGTAAATAACTATACATTATAATATATTTTACAATATATAAAGTGAGTGTATTTTAATTTTTAATATGTAGAAATCAATTTTTATAAATAAAAAATTACATTCAAATAAAAAAATACTTCACATAAGTAAAAATTTATATTTTAAATAAACAATCATTTGTCATTAATAAAAAGATAAAATATATTGATGTAATTTTATTTTCAATAGATATATTTTAATTTTTTAATTTTTATTTAATTAAAAATTATTTTTAATTTATATATTTTAATATATTTAATTTTCAATCGATTTATTATAATCTTACGTCACGAAATATATTAAAATATATATTTTTAAATTCGTGTCCATTTAACAATTAAAATAATGAAAATCACGTGCTTGGGAATGGATCGATGCATCCCCGCTCTTGTCGACGTGGATCGGCGGGCACAAACATGTCAGGCAGGTGGAGTACAGAAAGGATAGATCTACTTTCTCGAGAAGAAAGTGTCTTTGCGTAGGAAGTGTGGATTTTGATATGCACGTATAGTTTGTGGACAATAGGGATGGGAATGTGGGACTGCCTTCGAGAGGGAGATGTGAAGGAGGAAAAGGCACGGGCAAGGAGGGTTTTCCCCCACGAGTAAGGAGTTGGAGATAGATATGTTTAGCTGTTAGAAAAAAGACAAAAAAAAGAAAAAAAAAAAAAAGATGAAGAGGGTACCAGGATATTTAGGTTGCGTCCAGCAGTGAAATAAGTACGGACGATTTGAATATGAAAAATGTGTGTTGTAATAATTTTTTTAATTAATTGGTTGTTAAAAATTCAATTAAAAATTAAAATATATCAGTTAAAAATAAAAATATATTGATTTATAATTTTTTATTTAAAATATTATTTTCATCTATATGGAAAGTGATTTTTTACTTGAAAAGTAATTTTTCATCGATGAAAGATGAAAAGTGATTTTCACCGATAAAAATCTAAAATATACCGATTGAAATTATCACTCACTTCCATGCATTGCAAAATACGTTATCCAATACATTTGTTTACTTTTTATCTAAGTATTATATCAGAATAAAGTATTGTAAAGATAAGTGAAAGAGGTATTTATTTGGATGGTAGAATAAGTAATAGAATAAATAATTGGTGAATTGATGTAATGTTAATATGTATTTATTTAATATTAAGATAGGTTGTGAGTGGGTTAATGTGAAATAATAAATGTATTTTAATAAATATATTATGTTAAAGTTTATTTTAATATATATTGATATTTATATGATGTAATGAGATAATTTGCTATTAAATTAATTGATGGAAGTTCCTTATTTTCTTTGATACTCTCTCCTCCTTACTCAATCTCATTTGTTACATTGCCATAATCCCTCCTAGGTGAAACATTCCCTTCCTAATTCCACCACCAAATGAAATCCTAGAGTACCTAACACTAATTATGTTGTAGAACTTGTATTACAAAGCTACGTACAACAATTTTATCAACAATGGTGTTATTAACATTATTATATAGTATCAATATATATGTATACCATATATAGGAAAAAAAGATTTTAAGAGAGGTTGAGACCCAACATCTCAAAAGGTGGTGCTCGTATCGAATCGTAAAAGTTGAGGTATCTTGTAACATGATGACTTGGTGCATCAAAGTAAAATCATCAGCGATCATTATATATTGATATAAAATTATTTAAAATCACTTTAGATCGATATTAAATTATTCTATAATTATTTTATATTAATATAAAATTATCATAAATTACTTTATATTGATATACTATAAACCTCTTAACGTCATTGTAACCCACTATACTCATATAAAAGTGATATAAAATTATGTGTAATTACTTTCCATCCATGTAAATCAATATACAACGTCAATATATTATAAAATACATCACACGATGTATTGTTCCAACTATAAAGATATTAAATTGATGAGTCAAACGATGAAATTTTGGGAAAGAATAATTGAAAGAAGGATGAGACAAGTCTCTATGGTAACTGAAAATCAATTTGACTTTATGTCAGACAAGTCTACTATTGAGGCAATACACCTCTTGAGACGTATGATAGAGACTTACAAAGTGAAGAAAAAGGATTTACATATGGTTTTTATTGATTTGGAGAAGGCCTATGATTCTATCCCAAGAGATATCTTGTGGAAAATTTTGGAGAAGAGACAAGTACCAATTATATATATCAACCTCATTAAGGATATATACTATGGAGCTATAACTTGTGTAAAGACTAAGGATGATTTGACAAACTACTTTAATATCTCCATTGGTCAGCATCAAGGTTCGACTTTAAACCCTTATCTTTTTGCTTTGGTTATGGATGAGTTGATGAAGCATATCCAAGTTGAGGTGCCTTGATGTATGCTTTTTGCTGATGACATTGTGTTGGTTGATGAGACAAGAGATGGAGTGAACAGAAAACTTGAGCTTTGGAGAGAAGCCTTGGAAAATAAAGGATTACGCATAAGTAGGACAAAGACTGAGTATATGGAATGTAAGTTTAGTAGTAGAGGAAACAACGAAGGGATTGATGTAAAAATTGGAAAAGAGTGCATTCTAATGAAAGATATTTTTAAGTACTTGGGATCCATTTTCCAACATAATGGTGAAATTGATGGTGATGTTACCCATAGAATTAATGCAGGGTGGTTGAAATGGAGGGGTGCTTCTGGTGTTCTCTGTAATAAGAATGCTCCTTTAAAAGTCAAAGGAAAATACTATCGAGCTGTGGTAAGACCAGTCATGTTGTACGGTTCTGAATGCTGGGCTATAAACTATAGGCATGTACAGAAGATGTTAAGATGGATGTGTGGTAATACAAGAAAGGACCGTATTTCAAATGAATTTATTAGAAACAGGGTTAGGGTGGCACCGATAGAGGATAAAATGAGAGAGATCCGTCTAAGTTGGTTTGGACATTTACAAAGAAGGCCACTAGATGCTCCAGTTAGGAGATGTGAGAAGTTGGAGGCTGAACCTGCTAAGAGGGGGCGAGGAAGACCAAACAAGTGTTGGAAGGAAACTATTAAGTATGACCTCAATTACTTTAATTTAAGTCTTAAAATGGCTGAAAATCGATCTGTGTGGAGGTAAAGAATCCATATAGTCGACCCCACTTAGTGTGGGAAAAAACTTAATTATTATTATTATATTAAATATCAAGATAATATTGTTAATATTTAAATGTTAAGGAGACAAATGACAAGATTTTATTTTATAATAACCGCGCGGGCCTGAAATTCAATAAATATCAAGAATAAAGCATGTTTCAATCTACGTTGACGTTGGCGTCTGGATGTGAAAGTGGAGTTTACGTGTTACACACACAAGCATCCTCTCTCGTTTTTTATTTTTTTCCCTATTTTTGGACCGGAGGATTACGTGATGACAAGACTTCAGAAAAAGGTACATAGCCAAGTTGATTACCCTTTATGAAGACCCACAAATGGACGTGACCAATTAATGGTTGGGAGCATCGCAACCGTCGGATGAAATCAACAGCCACGGTCGGCATCCAACCTCTATCCTTGCTTTTTTTTTTTTTTTTTTTTTCCTTTTATTTTATCTCCTACGTCGTGACCGATGTTTGTCGTATTAAATTTGGAGGGTGGGTGAGCTTTTGTGTGAAGAAAGGACGGGATGGGATGTGGATGGCAACTGGAGAATAGTGGCGATGGATTGCTTTCTGATTGTACAGTCGGCGGACAAACTCATTATTATTATATAGTTGATAGTAGTTGTATGTCGATCTCTCTGTCAAACTTGAATATTCACTTAAGTTTTGTTTGATTGGTAAGTTCAGTATTTAATTTATTTTTTATTTATGTTAGATTAGGTAAATTTTATTTGTTGTAAAATTATTTTATTTTTTATAGAATAAATTTAATTTATAAAAATATTTAAACATGTTAATTCATTTAATCTATCATTCATTTTACTTCTTCATTTTATTATATAAATTTATTTCCCTTACCAAAATGAATAATCTTCTCTGACTAGACTAGAGGAGGTATGTGTACAAATTGATCACCGTAATAAAATACACTTGTAGTGATAATATTTAAAGATGGAATTGGAGATTACGGAGATAGATTTTAAGATATGTGACGGAAAATTCATCCCCAAAAATCTGTTCTTCAAATGAAGGTCACTAAAAGTTTTGAAGATAAGTTTTTCGTAATCAAAACTATTGTAACAGAAAATTATTCATAATAGAATAGATACAAAAAAAGGTAATGATTTCGCATTTAATTTGTTTTTAGAGATGGATTGCTTTGTCTCTACAAGTTTTAGGAACATAAATAATTGACTCTCATAACCTTTTAAGGATAATGTAATTGTGAATATAAATTATAACATAGATATCTTGACAAGGAAATTTTAGTAATACATATAACATAGATAGCTTGACAAAAATGATCTTTGACATAAAACATCATTTTTATTAAAATTAAAATACAAAGGACTTGCTATAATGTTGTGAAGAAATAACAAGAAAGAACAATAACCAAAATACATCATGATACAAAAGAGTACTCAACTCTTATTTTTTACCTCTTTAAAATAAAAGTCAACTATTTCAATCTAAGCCCCTTGATTGACAAAAGCTCAAGGAATTCATTCTTCCATTTGGTAGAATCAAGTTCATTGTTGCTCCTATGTGCCACAATAACCTTGGCGTGCTCCTCCAAAGAGAAATTCTTGTAAGGGAAACTTGAGTTGATATAATCCTTATGCATCTCGAGCAAACGTATGATTGCTTGTGGTGGATGGCACTTCACACCAAGCTCATTGCATCTATCTAAGAGATTTCTTCACTGGAAAGATCCTTGGGTATGTTGAGGTTGGCCAATTTTTCGTAGTTTTCACTCACAATAATCATGTCCATCCCGCTGCAATAATGCTAATGTTGGAACTTTGAAACTAGTCCAACTTAGTGATTCTCCAACATAAAGAGTACCTAAAAGATAGAGTGAAACCAATCTCATCGATTCCCTATCTGACCCATCTGCATGATCTTTTATGGATATTCAAATTCAAATCTCGCCAGAAATATCAATAAAAATATTTAGATTCAAATGGTGAAAATTCTGATGTCAAATTGATAATCTAATCTGACATTTCAAATTCTAGCAAAAAAATTGCTATATTCCTTTTTTTTCCAGGAAAAGATCTGTGTTACATTCTCTAGTACCATTCAATAACGTTTTAAGCAGATTGTTTAGTACTGTATGAGGCAAGGGAAGAAAACCACTAAATGGGCATTATGACAACAAGCACAAGCACATGCCATCTAAATGGAACAAATCCCTCGCGAGCATTCAGATAAATCACCAAGATCCCTTGTACTAATTAAGCATCAGTTGATCTTTTCAACCACTAAAAAACAACACACTAAGCATCAGCTGAGGTCCCAAGATTCCGAGGGACCAAAGAAGAGTTCCACTCAAATAACTCTTCCACTCCTGCAATCACCTACCAAGCTGCAATTTCATCTTCCCAAAGGGACTAAAGAGAATCTCAACACATGGGGTCGATCTGATTTCTCACCTTCCCGAGAGATCTTCCACGTCCGTACGCTGAAACAGCCTAAAAATAGCCAGAAGATGATGAAAAATCAGATATTATCTATGATGTCAATTTTCATTGAATATGTTATTACAACTAATAATAGCATATAGCGTATGCTCTGCTTAGATAAGAAAAGCATATGCTCAACTGAGCCTATATCGGATGGGTGCTCTCAGTATCCCTATACCTGTATCTGCTTTCCTGAATGGAGCATGATAGGAAGGTATCATAGTTTATTGGAATTAACCCAAAAAAAAAAAAAAGATAGACAGTTGAAATTCGATGTAAGTAGGAGACTTGAAACTTCAGTAAGACATCACAAACCTATTAGTTACCTGGATGTCTGGAACTGTGGGTGCCACACTTAATAGTACCAGTTTGCTGGCCTGGAAAAGACCAGTCCGCAATCCATGGCTGTAGATAAAAATAAAACTTTAAAGCATGGACATGCTGGCTTAAAGAGAAAAATAAAGCGTGTATTAGATATTGACACCATGAAAAATGTCCAATGATTGCCGGGATGGGACCCCTGTACAGTACACGTACCCCAATCTGAGGAAGCTTCGAGATAACTTCCAGGAAAGAAAGTATGGATGCTTGTACATGAGTATGATGATTAAAGAAGGTTATGATGATAGCAATACATGAAGAACAAATAGAGAACATAGAAATAATGTGAAATCAAACGTCTTGACGTATGCGCCAATTTTACAAAAATTCAAATAATAAATGGACAATTTCATTCATTCATCGAAGAAAAGAGGGCCACGATGGACAAGGGTGCTTCTAATGACTCCCCTAGATTGGTGCATCAGGAAATGATGGGAAGATGGTACGTAGCCATTTGAGAGATTACAATGAAGCATTAAAATGTCAAAACAGCAAGAATACGCAGGATATCATGTTTTTGAATGTTGAGGATGTTAGTGTATACCATAGTTAATGCGTCTCTCCTTAATTGTCATGTATTTCCTTGTACCTTAGTCATAATGCAAATGTTTTGCAAATAAATTAAGGGAAAAAAAACTCAGCAAGGCAGCAAATTTGCCAGGATTCAGTATTTACCCTTTTAAGATCCATTTGATCTACTTGTTCAACAACCCAAAATTCTTCCAACAAGTTTACCCTTCAAATCTTTGACAAAATACAATGACATATACATGAGTGTCTATGTAGGTTCCCATGTTCTAAATCCATTGTAGAAGCTTCCAAAATCCAAATCAAATCCATTAATTTCACTCTTGACAGTAAGATTTTTGTTAAGGAAAAATTAGATTTTTGATAAAAGTTATAGTATTTCTACATTATACTACCTGTGAGCTACGAAATGCAGAAACTTCATCAAGATACCACATTTACCCTTTTACAATACAGTCAATCCCCTCCTTCAGCCGCTCAAACTTCTTCCAACCATTTTAGCCTTAACATAATAACATTCTTTTTGTATTTAGAAGCCCAAAGTTTTAAGACCATTTTAGAAGATTCCAAAATTCAAATTGAATCCTTCAGTTTCTGTCTACCTCTTAACAATAAATGCATACAAACTTCGAGTACTTTGCTATAAAAGAAAAAAAGATGCGATTTTTCGGTGAAAGCTTTGTTCACGCTTCTCGTTCCTTGTCTTGAGCGTTCAAAGACCATTCAATCCGGTCTATCACATCAAATCTAGAGATGGCGACTGCTTCCCTACAAGCACACGGACGAAAAATACGTTGGTGTCATTAAAGAAAGAGGTTGATCCGAAGAACAAAGACACAATAAATCTTAAAATGTAAACTATTATCTCCTATGGTTTAACAATCGTCTCTAGTAGATTAATAAATTTACCTTTCAGTGGAAGATGATTATTAAATCATTTTAATTGGCAATAATTTTTTTATAATTGACTTTAAAGGTGTGAAAATTTTTTACGTATAAATTGGATTTTCACAAAAAAAATTGGCAACGGTTAATGGATAACTGTTACAAATTCACTTTAGCGACCATTTGAAATCGTTGTCAAATCCTACTTCCATGTTCGCCTGTGCGTGCTCAGATGGCAACGATAACGGATCATAACCGTCACCAAAAGAAAACAGCAACGAGATATACAGCAACAGTGTGTGGCGATGGTTAATAGCGTTTTATCGATGGTTTAGAACCATCGCAAAAGTGGCACACTATTGTAAGTTTGAGGAAGGGTTAACACGAGATTTCTTGGAGGTCTACTCGGTGGAGTCCTTGTTGATGACCTTTGAAGGGCACTTGGAGATCCCCACAACTAGGCAGCGCCCGTTGGGCCTCTCCCACTTCCCCTCATTGAACTGGCTCACGATCACCGCCTTCCTTCCAGCTAACCTTCCCTGTAGCATGATCACCACGGTTACAACCCGGTTCCTGAATCCATACAGGATACGAGATCGGACCGACTCGACTGATACAAAGACCCAGTCATCCAACAAGAAAGTAACCAAAAAGCATGAAAGTAAACCACATTCACTATTCTAAGTAACTAACAATAAAAGGGTACAGCAGTAAAGAAATAAACCTGATACAATACATATCACCACCACAACAGTAGAAAAGTAACAAGTTACAGGAACATAAAGTACAGAACGTAAACGTACAGAACGTAAAGGTACAAGAGTCTAATTCAATTCTGCAAAAGGAGTACAACAAAAAGAAGCTACAGCTACTGGGCTCTACTGAGCCCAGCGCCCTCCGCAGCCGTAGACTCGGGCTCCTCAACACCTGGACCTGAAAAGGAGTTATGAGTACACAAAGTCAGCGAACGCTGAGTAAAGTGGCAATCAACTAACTAAAGCAGTAAAAGTGAACAGGTAACTGTTATTTTTCAATTACTTTCTTTAACTAATTATTCTTTTTCACCACTTGTTTATTTATCAAATCTCCTTCTTGATCTCGAATGTTCCTGGTGGGAACGATCTTGATTGCAGTCTTTTCCGAAGAGTAGAAGGCACACGTGGTGCTCTCCTGGTCGGGAGAGTCCCCCGTGGTGATCCTACACCCAGTCACCCACCCTAAGGTCACAGACAGACATAATGGTGACTACGGCACTCGCGATAAGCGCACAAGTAGCTATCCTGTACTAACACGCGATTAGTCGTTTCCGATAACGGGTGTGACCAAGTACAGCACGAAATAGTATAGGGCCTAGCCCTCTAAATAACAGAGGTCTAACCCTTAAAAACCAAATAGGGGTCTCGCCCCTCCACAGTCCGCGCACCCTCGCCTGACTACCCTGGTTTGCCCAGTGGGCCTAACAAGTCAGTGTAGGGCAGCTAGCTGAACCCCAGATCCCGTGTGGTGGCTAACTCTCTCCCTACATTAGTAGCTCTCTTCGGTACCATGTACGTGAGGGTCAAGAAGTTGGTACAGAGTAACCAATCCTAACCCCAGATCCCAACCCAAGGGCAACTAGCTCCGCTCTACACTAAACAGGGAATAGTTGCTCTCCTTGGTACTATGTACTCAAGGGCCAGCTCACTTCCCCACTCATATTTCCAGATCCATTCCATATATTTCCAGGAGTTCTACTCCTAATCTCCCCGTAGGGTTCATGCGCATATTTCTCATGCCATTCCGTACCGAGTTTCATCATGCACGTTTCCATACTCAGGTTATATACATGCAGCTCATATTCTATCATTTACATTTTCATTCTCAGGCTATACACATGCATCTCATATTTTATCATTCACATTGCCATTCCCAAATTCTACACATGCAGCTCATGTTATATCATTTAACGTATACAATGGAAAAGTCACATGCAACTGTTAACTAGCACAAGTATTTTACATTTCACAAACAGCTTTTGTTCATTTACAGGCAGTTGTCATTCTATCTACTCATTCAAGACTGCAATTCAATCACCAAAATACAGACATTTCAAGTGTTTCTCTTCCTAGGATTCATGCCATATCCTAGGTTCTAATCATTCATTCCACACATACATTTAGATTATAATTAAATTAGGGGAAGCCATTCTACCAGTAAACCCAGGAGTATTGGGGGCTTGAACGGCAAGCTCACGTGCCTCAGCAAGTCCCGAACTCGCAACGGAACGAAGTCCTATCATAATGAATAATCACAAGAGAACATTTAGAACAGTATAGAAAGCCTTCTGACAAGTAGAGGAACTCACAAGGAAAACATCGGTATCTTATTTGCGTAAAATGGACCTCAAACGGACCCCAAACGGTTCAAAAATAGGGTTTCTGACTCAAATCAAACGTCTGCAGCAACTCTCAGATGTCTTAAAAGTGTTCAGTAACGTACCTCAAGCTCTGCGTTAATCCTCAAACTTCCAAGAACCCTTCTGGATCGTCTGGACCTAGCTCCAAATGTCCGACCACCTCTCTGAACGTCTGGAAGTGCTTTCAGTCGTCTGGTAAGTTCCCCAGATGTCTGAAATGCGTGAGAGGGCGTGTCCTGCGCCTTCCCAAAGCAAATCCTGCAACGCCACCACACAATCTCCTCAAAAAAGCCATGCAACAGGGTAGCAGCGGAGCGGTTCGCATAGCCGTATCCGCAAAGAGAGCGTACCTTTGCGAAGACCTCTCTTCAGGCATCTGGAACCACCTCCAGACGTCCGCACCGTCGTCTGGAGGTCACTCCAGACGTATGATTTTGGGAAAAACTCAGAACCAGAACCTGCTTTTGCTCGCTAGCGCCGCGCGTGGCCGCGCCTCGCCCCCTCCCCTGCAACTCCGGCTACAGCAGTGTCGGGGATGACTTCCCCAATGCACTCCTCTCCTTCCCGCGTGCACCGCTCCGGTGGTGCACCCTCTGGTAAGCTCCCACATGAGCTCACAAGCTCAACTCATCCTCTTCTTCTCACACTACTCCTCGTCACAGCTCTCGCGCTCACTTGCTCGCGCTGGCTCTCTCGCTAGTGTGGAGAAGAAGAGAGGAAGGTGGCTGGTGTGGGGAGAATGAGAGAGGGGGAGGGGTTTTATAAGGTGATGGGTTAGGGCTTGCTAGAGACGGGGAGAGAGAGAAGGGAAGGAAAATGAGAGGGTACTGTCTGCGCGCAACCCGCGCACAGACTTGAACTCATACCCAAAAATTTTGATTTCCAGACGTCTGACCAGACGTCTGACCGACAGTCAAGACATCTTAAAAGGCTCAAATAACATGAGTCTTAACAACCACCTTGTTCAATGTCGGAGCTTCACCATCTCTGCTTCTGCATGTTCTTCCTCCTCCTCCTCTACTGGTGGTGTCGCGTGGCAATGGGGATGGTGGTGGAACGCTAGAGCATTTCTTTTTCCATCACCAACCAACATCAATTGAAAAGACACCAAAAAGAGCAAAAACTTGAAATCAGAGAAATCGAAAAGTAAGCATGAACGCATACCATATACGACCATGACCCTCATTCCTTAAACTAAACACTTCAAAAACAACACCAAACACACCACACTTTTACACTAACAGAGGAAACAACATGCAAAACCCTAATCCCTAAAACAACCGCCAGAACCCACCGACCACTAGAGACAAGAGGATAAAGCCCTGACTAAGCCCTCTCCCCACAGATCCTGCAAGCAAGCTAGATGTCCTTGGGCATGATGGTGACCCTCTTGGTGTGGATGCCATAGAGGTTGGTGTCCTCGATAGGCCCCATAAGGTAGACCTCAACGGCCTCCTAGAGGGCAACGATGGCGGAGCCCTGGAAGCAAAGGTGGGTCTTGAAGTTGTACGATCTCACAGACGAGGCACTAGAAGGGGAGCTTCCGAATGAGGAGCTCCATTCTCTTCTGTTACTTGTGGATCTTATGAAGGGCCACCATCCCGGGGTGGAACTAGTGGGACTTCTTCATGCCACCGGTGGGCGAAGCATACTTGTGGGTCGCCTTTGTCGCCAGCTGCTTCCTTGGGGCCTTCCCGCTGGTGGACTTGCAAGTCGTCTGTTTCGTGCAGGCCATTGGTGGAGAGCTACAGAGGAGGAAGAAGGGGAGTTTTCGGGAGAAGATGAGAGTAGATTGTTAGGAAAAGAAGGGAGTGGAATTGGACGAGTCGAAACCCTAAAGCATTTACCAGTCGGGATTCATACAATTAGGGTTTTGGGTGGAATGGCACATAGACCTCTCCAATAAGCTACAATCGAGGATGAGGTAGAGGGCACTGTCGTCAATGAGTACAACAACGAAGATGATGAGGATGAGGAGCTGCAAGAGGGGAGGAGGAGCTGCAAGAGGGGGAGGAGGAACTGTAGCTAATTTTAGGTGGGAGGGAGAGTTATTTAGTTGGGAGGGAAAATATGTATTTGGGTGGGAGATGAAATTAGGTGGGAGGAAGAGTTATTTAAATAACTATGGTGACCAAATTTTAGAGACACCTAATCTCTTTCAAAAAGTAATTAATTTTTGGAGACCATTTTTCTGTCACCCACCTCTTCTTGGTCACCAAAACTAAATCCATCTTTAAAATGTGATCACTAAAGACATATTTTGTTATAGTTGGTGTACATGGAAATGTACACCAAATCTTTTCCTTATTATATCCTTGTGAAAATTATCAAATAGCCCATCGTCCTTCCCAAACTTGTTAGGAGATCCATCGCAACTGGGAAAACATGTGTAATTGGCCTTGTTGGTAATTATATAAAAATCTCAAGTTTGTGGAAATCAATCTTTTGAGTTTAAAGATGCATCCATCATAAATTAAAGATGCAAATAACAGAATCCAATGTTGTGAGGTTATACATCCCACGGCCAATGCTTTAGCCCATGGCATTGCGACATGGGTCTTTCGAGTTGGCAACTATTTTACTCCACGCAGTAGCTCTCAAGAAGCTTGTCATGGATGATTCAATTAGACAACATTCAAATGCCTTACATAGTCTGATTGGGCTTGGGGCCTAGTTTCTCCTTTTTGGTCTTCTGGGCATAGTTTTGGTGTTGCTTTGGTTTTATTTGATGTACTAAGTAATGAGTCGTGGTCCCTCTTTTTGTGTAACTGGTGGGTATTGATCTAGTTCCCCCACCTTTTTTTAATGCCTCTAGGGAGTGGAAGGCGAATAAAATTTAACTCCTGCTTTACTTAATATATACATATATCAGGTCAATTTTGCGCATTTGACCCTTCCATGTATAAAGATCGATGACTAACCTCACTGCTCATTTGTGGCTATTGGCAACTATATAGCTACATTTGATTGAAGGTTTGGACAGATTTACGTTAAGATTGGAGTGAGATAAGTTAAGAAATATATATATATATATATTTTTTCCAAAAAAATGAGAGTTTATATTATTCATCTCCCACTCCCTGTAGGCTATCTCCAAATAGACAAAGGGACTAGATCAAAACCTGTCAGTACATCAAAAAAGAGTACCACAACTAGTGGCATAGCACATTCAAGCAACAACAAAAACAAAAAGCAAGAGATAAACCATAACCAAAATTAGGATATGATGTATGGCCTTTGGATCTTGTCGGGGCAAATGCAACCCCTTAAAGAACACAGAAGGTTAGCTTGGTGAGAGCAAAGTTTCCAGCTATGATCTCCCAAATTCGTAATTCTTTTGGCCAACTGATAGAAATGTATTCATTTGATAGATTTTTAATGATTGATATGGTGATTTGATGTTAGTGAATGATATTTTAATATTATGATAAGATATGAGTGCTATCTTATCACAGTTGGTGCATCTCCTCCCCATACGTACCTCCCACTTGGGAGGCATGAGTTCAACTCTCCATCCCCTCCCTTTGTGGTAAATTACTCCATCTCCCTTCCCCTCCCCAATTGCTTGAGCTCGACTCCCGCTTTGGATTGTAGGTCAGATCTCTCATGTAGTCAATTAGCTCGCTGCCTGCGGCAAGATATAGGTTCGCATCTCCACCCCGATCAAGTGATTCTCCGATCAATTGACTCGCTGCTTGCGGCAAGCTCTTAGGTTCGCATCTCCGCCACCAATCTAGTGGTTCTCTAATGAGCACCTTCCAATGTAGCAAACCGTATGGTCATCATGTCCCGAGCCTGCGATGAAATGTAGGTTTCGATTATGAGGTTATACTTGATATATCCAAGTGTAACAATTAAAAAAATTTAAGATAAATAAAAAAAATGATAAGATAAGAGTGAGCATATTATGTCAAAATTAAAATATTTTAATATATATTAGTAGTGAATGTATTTTAATAGATATATTATATTATAGTGGATATATTTTGAATATATTGGTATTGATGTGGTATGGTAAATTATATTAATAGACATATTACATCAAAGTGAATATATTTTATTACATATTAATATTAATGCTATGATGAATAGAGTAATAATTAATATAAAATAAAAAAATATAAACCCCTTGTTGAAAATTTGAAACAACCCCTAAACCCCCTCTAAACCCTTATCCCATCTCGTATGCAAATGCAAGGCAATGCATTAGCTTGCAATTGGTAAGATTAAACAAGTAGGTGGACCATCTTGCTATGTTATGCGCGCGTAATCTTTATCCTTGCAGTCTTCCATTATCATGCTTAACTGTTCTTTCTTATTTGGATGTATTTTAAGCTTCGCAACTGGTGTTAGATTTTTTTTTTCAGATTTAAGGTCACAAATTTTGGCTTGTTTTGCGCCTAAACAAAAAAAAACAAAAGAAAAGAAAACTCCAACAATTAGCCCTTGCTTCTTGTAGACTGTTTGGAAATAGAACTGTTGGAAGAGAAAGCGAGCAAGAAAAAAAAAAGGTTGTTAACGAGGTGTGTGGAGCAACGAAATCAGAGGAAGTCCTAGAATATTCATGTGCATCATGAAGCTCAAGCACACGAATCGAATACCCTATATATCATTGCAGCGAAGTTCCCTCGATTTATAGATTGGTCCAACTCATGATCACTTTTGACCCAATGAGCTTGTGGGTAATATATGTACCAGATAAATCACTTTTAGGTCATATTTATAAATAGATGCGTAATAGATGTTGGTCATATATTTATTCACTTTTGACCCTATTTGTTTCTTGTAATTTCCCTAATTTAGATGTCAAGTTTAAGGTAAATGAGTCTTTCTACTCTCTTGAGCACAAACGTCAAGATAAAGACAATTAAATCACTTGTGAGACGATTGGACATATGTCCTAGAAGATCTTGTCATATCGGAAGACATTGGTAGTTGCATATAAAACACCATATCAAACCCTTGTAAGGTTCTTTATTTGGCATTGAATTAAACCACAGAGTACTGATGCAAACTCCTTAATCCTTCTGCGTTTCGCTATTGTGAACGTACCTCCTTAGGAAGGATAAATGATTGCCTCTTGCTTAAAATACCATGATACAGATAAGATCCTTGCAAACAAGTATTATTGTGGGTTTGCCAAGTAAACCAATTAATTAAACTCATCAAACCATAAGGGCGCCTTATACGCAACATTTTTCCTATTTTTCTCTCACAAATTTTGGAGTTTCTTTTGTGAATTTGAGTTGGTGCATCTAGTGGTGGCACGAAGACAGCTATCGATGCACAGTTGCTCGCTCGATGCTCTATCTCATGCATGTAGGCAATTCTTTCTTCGAGTTCAGGGAGGAATCCCACCTCCCCCCTTGCCAAAATCTTGGATTTGTTTCTAAAACTTCATCTTTGTTTTGGATGGTCATTGTTGATTTACACTAAAGGATTTTTTTCCTGATTTAATGAAAATTTCCAACATGCAGAAACTCTTTCTTAGTATGCACTAAAATCGAGAAAAATCATATATTTATTTTATCCTGAGTTAACTTTTATTTTTTTGTTTCTTTGGAGCAACCTTGTCATGAATAAACTGAACAAGCATCAAAATATTCCTGGAGAATCCTACGGAAGGCAGCATGAAATAACTGTCTTGGGAGGTGATGTACGTACCTGCAGCTTTCGTGACATTCGACGTGACAGCCTTTTCCATCGATCAGAGATTCTAAAGCAAGGGAGGTTTTCGGGTCTTGCACCAATTCAAGCCCAGTCGTGGCCCAGTGCTACGGGAGGTCGTGATGATGATTGTAGCTGTTCCAAACACAGCGTCTAGGAAAACATTGGGGTTTCTATTTGAAGGGTTCAACATCCCAAGATTGGTCCTACTGTTTTGGTTCTTTCTCCAGGTAGCTGGAGATCTGAGGAGGCTGTAAAAGTTTGGGAAGTCTTCAAGAATATCATGCACGTACGTACGTGTCTATGTGGAGATTAGAAGGATAAGTGTTCGCCAGGTTCCATATATATATATTGTACGTCATTGATGAAGCAGATATCGGATGTTAGACGTGCATGGGCTTTGAGCCTCAGATCTGGAAGATTGTGAATGAGCTATCCCCGCTGATCAACGGCAGACGACTGAAGGGCTTAGGCATCAAGGTTGGAGCTGCTGAATGCTGCAATACCATGGGGATAAATTAATCTGAGCAGGAATGAGATCGTGTTCTCTCACAATTTCGCACAAGCAGGTCACCGGGGTGTACTTGTAGCAACTGACGTCGCTGCTCGAGGATTGCATGCTGACGGCATCGATCGGAGTTGTCATCAACTGCGAGTGCTTCCCCACTGGTGTTGAAGGTTATATAGATACGTTCACCGGATTGGAAGAACATGCAAGGGTGGTGCAGCCACTGGAGTTTCTTACACGTTCTTTAATCTGTGACCAGGATGCAAATGATATATATATATATATATATATATATATATATATGCAGCTGAGCCAAGGTTGGAAGGGCCCGGTAAACCAACAAGTTCCTTTTATGTTGCGTTCGGCATAAGGATAAAGTGTGGGATAGAGTCATTATAGTGGGATGGTGTCGTTATGGCGAATAAGATTGGAGTGGAATGGAAGTTAAAATGAGAAAAGGGGATAATTATTAACCATCAATGATTAATATGATATCAAAAAATCTTCACCTTTAAAAAAAATAAAAAAATAAATAGCCATCAACATTATATCACATTATCAATTATTTTATCCAACTATTTTTTTCTAGTAATGATTAATTTATTATTCAAAAAAGGGTCACTAACCCAAAAGAATAAATGAATATAGCACAGAGTCCCTGCAGATTGTGTTTGGCAAGACGGTAAGGGTTTTATTATAAAAAAGTATCATAGGGATAAGTTGTCGGGTGCTTGGTTATAATATAAGAATAAATAGTGGGATAAAATGATTAGTGGTGTGATATGACATTAGTTGATAATTTTTTAATATTATGATGTAGAAGTGAATCAGTTGATATGATATAATAAATGTATTTTAATCAGTAATACTATGTTAAAGTTGATATATTTTAATATATATTAATGTGGATTGTGATACACCGAGCGCTTTGGCCGTGAGGAGAGAGAGCGCCTCTCCCCCTCTCCTTTTTCACCCCCTACCTCCTTCGGTTCTCCCTACCTCTTGCAGTCTTGTCTCCTCTAGGCTGTTTGCACCCTGCTCTCCTAATGAGTCCTCTCTACCTCACCTACTTTTATACGTTCCTCTTTTGTTGGTGGTTTCTCGCTTTTAGTCTTTTGTGATTTTTTTCGTTTTCTTGTGGTTTCCTACTCGTTTCGATTTCACTTTTTGGGTGTGGGGTCTTTTCATGGTTGGGGCTTTGCTGTTGGGTTATGGCTTCTCCTTCGGAGCCCTCCTCTAAACTCACAGTGGGCAATCCACGATCAGAATCGCCGCAGAGGCCTTCCTTTGCCTTGGTGGTGGCCAATCGTCGATCTTCTGAGGCCCTTCCCTTCGATGAGCTTTCCGTGCCGGTTCGCTTGACTACGAGGTTGGATGGCCACCTTTGTATTTCAATTTCTTCTTCCAAAGTTTCTGAGCTCACTAAGGGTTTGGCTTCTTCGGTGGTTATTAGTGCGACAGACCCTAAACCATCTTTTCAGGAGGTTAACGATTTCCTTACTATTAAGGTCCGTCTCTCCAATTTATCGTCAACCGCTCTAGATATGAGACGCCGGTTCGTGCGATGCTCTTCTTATCTTTATTTTTGCAGACTTTTCTCTCTTGGTTCTGCTATTTTGAACAATACCCGTCTCCAGTTCATTCGTTGGACACCCTCTTTTCGTACTAATGCTTTTGCCACTTTGGTGTCAGTCTGGGTTGGATTCCCAAGGCTCAACCTGCATCTTCTTCATCCTAATGTGTTGTTATCGCTTGCATATCAACTGGGTAATCCGGTTTATGTGGCTCAAAAGATGGTGCAAGGTTTGAGATCAGGATATCCTCGTGTTTGTGTGGAGGTGGACCTTTTTGCTAATTGGCTTGAGTTTGTTCGTATTTCCAACAATGGTGTTGTTATTCAGCAGAAGGTGGTTTTTGAGCATGTGCATTTATGTTGTTCTTTTTGCTTGAAGCTCAATCATAGTTTGCACTCTTGCTCTGCTTCTTCCTCTTCAGGTCCTGTTGATTCTTCGGGTACATCCCAACCCTTAGATGATGCTCAACCAAGTACCAATGTCCTAAAGAAAGGTGAAACTTCGCCGACTTGTTCGGATGCTGGTCCCTCCATGCAGGATGCAATCCTCTCTCCTCCACCGAAGGACTCTGGGGGGTTTCTATTCGGAGTTGTATAATTCCTCCTCCGAGGGGGACTAGCGTTCTAGGTGGTCCTCCAGTGGTGAAAAAGAATTAGTGTCGTGTGCGTCTGCGTACTAGGAGAAAATTGAAACCTCTACATATCAACGACCTAGGGAAAGAGCCTCTGATGACTTGTTCATCTAGGCCCCTTGATCCCCAGTAGGTACACCCATTCTCTTCTGCTGTTGAGGGGAGGCACCAACTGTGCTACTCCTCGTCCCCATACCAGATATTGCTTGTTAATAATCAGATTAATACCTCGATTAATGCAATGAAATTCTCCAACGAGGATGGCACTTTATCATGGGGCATTTACCTACCCATTCATATGCTAGCCCCTACTGATCCTGGCCCTCCTTTGATTAAGGAAATTGATTCTAATGAGGAGCATCTTCTAGTGAGCAATGATGATCCCTCTATAGCTTCAAGATTTGAGTCAATTCCTCAAGGCTTCCTTGACGATCTTGCTATCAATCTTCTCCTTTCTCAAGGGGATGCAAATGTGGCACACTCTACTAAAAGGTCTAGAGGAGCCCATGAAGGTGGCTCCTCTAGGGGAAATGGTAGGATGACCCATAGTCACAATAAATCGCTTTCCAAGATTCGTTCTCGATGAAAGTCCTCTTTTGGAATTGTAGAGGGGCGCTTAATCTGCCCACTTCCAATTGCATTAAGTTTCTTATTCATGGGCATAACTTTGGCATTATCTTCCTTTTTGAACCTTTTGCGGGCATTTCTTTGGCTGCTATCTTCATGGATATGATTAGCCTCCACCAAATGCACATTAGTGCTAAAGCCCCCAATTTCTGGTGTTTTTCTAAGAATTCTATTACTACCTCCTTACACCAAGTCATGCTCTAATCTGTTACTGTCAAACGTGTGTTTCAAAATTCCACTTGCTTCAATCCTGGGGTTTATGACTCCTGCTGTGGTGATTCCCAATTGGCTCTTTGGACCCACCTTTCTAATTTTAACCCTACCATCTCCGACCCTTGGATCATTGGTGGTGATTTTAATTGTATTTTACGATCCTCGGAGAAGAGTGGTGGTTTACCTTTTCAGGTGTCTCAAGCCTCTGACTTTCGTCTTTGGAAGGACTCTCTTGGTCTCTTGGAACTTCCGATGGAAGGTTATTAGTTCTCTTGATGTAATGGGAGACATGAAAGTGTAAGGATATACCAAAAGTTGGATCAGATCTTTGTTTTTTCGTCTTGAATGACTCTTTCTCCTGAGGCTTCTTATCTCTCCAGACGTAACTCAAACCACATGTCCATGCTTTTCCCCTTATGCATTACTAAGCCTTTTAGACCATGTCCTTTCCGGTTTCAAAATACATGGTTTAAAGACCCTTCTTTTAGGGACTTGGTTAGTCGAGTTTGGGATCAATCCCACACTAATCCTACTTACAATCCCATTGATAAACTTTATTCTAAACTTGCCAATCTCAAAAGAGCCCTGCAATCTTGGAATAGATGGTTTTTCGGCAACATCCACTCGATTATCAAGGACCTGGAGATTCATCATGATGATTTGGAGGCTAAACAGACATCCCAATGAGATGATCAAACAACTTTTGAGCTTGTGGATATTCGTAACCAACTAAAAGATGCTCTCGTTAAATATTTTGACTTCCTTACTCAAAAAGCTAAAATCAATTGGATGCAACATGGGGAAGGGAATAATTCTTTCTTTTCTACTACCATTAAGAAGAGATTTACTAAGCGTAATCGAAATTTCCTTTCCTCTTCCATTGGTAACAATTCTTGGGACGTGACAGCTTCTAAATCGGTTCATTACTTTCAAAACCTCCTCTCATCTACCGAGATTGGTGACATTGATAAATTTTTGGATGTCATTCCCTACATTATCTCTCCTAAGGACTCCTCTTTTCAATGAATATCCTTACTGAAAATGAGATCTTGGATATTATGAATTCGATGCCCTCTAATAGCTTCCCCGGTCCAAACGGGTTTAACGTTGAGTTTCTATGCAATTGCTGGGATATTGTTAGGATTGATGTTGTGAATGCCATATCTCATTTCTACTTTACTCAATCTACTTCTAGATCTGTCAATTCTACTTTTATCTCTCTCATCCCTAAGAAACATAACACTGAGGAGCTTTCTAATTTTCATCCTATCAGTCATTGTAATGTGACTTTTAAGATTGCCTCAGGGATTTTTGCTAAATGCATGGCCAAGCTGTTACCTAGAATCATCTCCCCGGAGCAGGCTGATTTCATTAAAGAAAGATCTATCTTTGACCACATCTCCACCAGGTTTGAGCTTTCTCAGAGGCTCAATCATAAGGTTTTTGGCTCTACGTCATCTTTCAACCTAATCTTCAAAAAGCCTATGATAGAGTGGAATGCGAGGCTCTCTATTGTAGACTTCTTAAATTTGGTTTCTCTCCCCATGTTAACGTGCTTATCAAAGCTTTTGTGGAGCACGAGGGTTCTTCCATCTTGGTTGATGGAAGCTCCTTGCCTTTTTTCAAAGCCTCTCGTTGGCTTAGACATGGGGATCTCTTGTCTCTGTTTCCTTTTGATATCTTTATGGAACCCCTCATTTGGGGTATGAAGGAGATGGTTTTCTTGGATCAGTTGGCTACTTTCTCCATTAAACGTGGCATCTCCTCTCTGGTCGCTCTCCTTTATGCCGATGACATTATTCTCTTTCTTAATGGTAGTCTTAGATCTACTACTAATCTTATGACCTTCATTCATGATTTTGAATCTAATTTTCGTCAAAGATTAAACTCTCTGCAGAGTTTCTGTTATGTTGGGAAGGATTTCCCCTTGGGCAGACTTTCTCATATTCTTGCTATTACTAGTTTCAAACTTGGGAGCTTCCCGTTCACATACCTTGGTTACCCCATCTTCTTGGGTAGAGCTAAAATTTTGTATTTCCATGGTCTGATTGACAAAATTCATTGTAAACTTTTGGGATGGAAAGCCAAGCTCCTCTCTTCCGCTGCTAGGCTACTCCTAATCAACCACATCCTATCTTCCATCTCGATTCATGTGTTGTCCGTGATTGATGTCCCCAACACTGTGATTCGTAACTTAGAGTCCACTTTCGCCAATTTCTTTTGGAATTCCGTAGAGGAGGAGTGTCACCATCATTGGATCTCTTGGCACTCCATCTGCAAGCCCCTACATCTTGGAGGGCTCGGCATAGGGACCTTTCCCCTGTCATTAAAGCTTTTAGGATGACGAGGCTTTAGAACATCATGTTTGGAGCTTTTCCTTATGTTTCTCTAATGCGGAATCTTTATGGCCTACCCCATAATTCTACTCATAATCTTCCAAACAAACTTAACTTCCTCATCTCGATTCATGATAATATGAAATCGCTTATCTACTGGGAGGATAAGGAATGTGATCTTTACTTTTGGATGGATATTTGGATTGGGGACTCTCCTCTTAAGGACTTTCTCCCTCATGATATCGATCCCCCCTCGTTGAAGATTAAAGATGCCTTGGCCTCTCCTGACTCAATTGATCATCTCAGCTTCATTCCCCCTCATGTTCGTTCCAAATTCCTCCAAATGATCATTCTTGATGCTAGAGACTCTCCTATTTGGGCTCCTACCCCTAGTGGACACTTCTTTGTTTTCTCAACGTACAACATCAATTTCAAATCATTGTCCACCAACCCCGTGCTCAACAGCCTCTGGAATTTATAACTTCCTCTTAAGATGAGCCTTACAACTAGGTGAATTATTCGTGATAGGCTCCCTACTGATGACAACATCCAAAAGCTCGATTTTAATATGCCTTCCAAGTGTGTCTGTTGTCCATCTCACCCAAATTATGAGACCCATTCACATCTTTTCTGCCAGAGTGAACTTGCTGTTATCGTTTCTGAGTGAGCTTTCAGGATTAATTTCCTTAATCCTATTGTGCCTGACAGGCTTTTTCAAAACTTACTTAATTCCAATGGTTCCTATTCTAGAAGGATTAAGGGGATGACCATATTTATTTGGCATAACATATGGTGGCTCCATAACAAGATTAAGAATGATAACTTTAAATTCTTGCATATATGCCATTTTCTGGATTGTAATTGGAGAATGTTTACTATGGAAAATTAGCTTAAATCTCAGCATCCCAAGGTTTTCACTGTTTCTTGGGTTCGTCCTGCCATGGGGTACAAGGTTCACTTTGCGGCTATTTGTAATAATGGCTCTTCTTCCATTGCCTGGGTTCTCCGAGACATGTTTGGCTCTTTTATCAATGCAGCGACAGCCAAGGTTTTATAATTTGCTACTGAGACAGGTCTTATTGAGGCCATTACTCACTTCCTGTAATGTGGGTTTATGGATTACGATAATATTTGTTTGAAGTAGACTCAACATTGCTTTATTATTGGTGGAATGGCAAAGTTCCAATGGCGTTGAGGGTGCATTCTCTGCTGCAGAATGCTAAAGACTCTTGTTCTCAAGCCATTCATTTGAGTTACATTCATCTTGTGACCAACAACCTGGCACATGATCGCCTACTCTGCTGATAGTCCTTGGCATGAATTCATTCCTCGGCACTTCTCTCTGCTGGATGCTATGGTTCGCTAAGACTGGACAAGATTCACTTTCCTTATATTATTAGCTAATGCTGAGGTGTGCTTTGGTTGTTGTTTTGTTGATTTTGATTGTTTTGTACTAAGCCACGAGTCGTGGTCCTCTTTTTCCTGTATGGTGCAGATATTGATCTAGTCCTCCTGCTCCCCTTTTCTGGCCTTCAGGGAGTAGGGGATGAATAAAATTGACTCTCGTATTTTGAAATATATATATATATTGATGTTGATGTGATGTAGTAGGATAATTTGATGTTTATGTTGGTTGATTGAGTGGAATAAGTTGTATCATTTGACTTCTGAATTAACTCCTTTGACTTCTTCTAATAATTCTTTGACCAAGGGATCATCTTTTATCCTCTAACCAAATGCAACCTTGGAGTTAGCAAAGGGATAACTCGTCCCTCTTTCAAAAGAATATGTGAGTAAAATTTTACTATGTTTGGACGAAGGCTCAGAGGTGGGATAAGGACTTAAAGGTGAGTCTAGGTTGGGTTCCAAGCTTCTACCAAAGGATTTCATAATTTCTCACTTTATACCAATCATTACAATCTCCTATATCACATCAACATCAATATATATTAAAAGATATATATCCACTCAAATATAATATGTTCATTAAAATACATTCACAATATTACGTTAACTTAAATATATATTAAAATATACCTACATCAACATAATATATGCACTCAAACCATATCATTATATTAAGATATCACCCATTAATATCACATCATCATATCAAATATCACAAGCCCCCAATTAGTACAAGTTCACCAAACAAATATCTTCCTCAACTTATCTCACTCCAATTCTAATCTAGACTTGGCAAACCTCCAACCAAGTACAACCTAAAGTCAAGGGATACAACTTGTCCCACTTTATTAATCAACCTCAATATCAAGCTATTTCATTACATCACATTAACACTAATATATACTAAGATATATTTACTCTAACATAATATACCCATTAAAATATTTATATTCACTATATTTCATCAACTCTCTTACATCCATATCATACTATTAAAATAATTATATATTAACATCATATCACCCTGTTAATCATTTTATCTCAATATTTATTTTACCACTGTAATAAACACCCTATTTCACTTATCTCTCCACTATTTTTTCTCAAAATAATTCTTGTCCAACGGCAAAATGCATCCCTGAAGACATGACCTTGTGTGGCGACCAACGGCTAATACAATGGACCTTCTTGTGGTAGATATGAAGGTGGTGGTGGCGAGTATCAACAAGGAAGCTCTGATGTATGACAAGCAAGACAATGGTGAGTGTTGGGTAGGGTCCTGTTTGGCTTCACTCTTTGAAATATAATATGTCAGGAGATGTAGTTAGTTTTTATTTTTTGTTGTATATGACTGGTCTTAATCTAATACTTCGTCGTTTTTATTGTCTCTAAGAAGTGGAAGATGTATAAAATTGGCTTTCACATTTTAGACCAAAAAAAAAAAGAGTAATGACGATGGTGGTGGAGTTGGACGAAGTTACAACTCAAATCCAAACGCAAACCCTGCCTTTGAGCATGCTGATCTTGAGTGCATGCCATGTAGATGGTCTCCTTAAGCTTCCAATTAATATTAGTGCAAAGTATGTTGATTAGTGACCTCGTTACAGTTGGAAAACTTTACCATCTGCTTGGCATTATGAATATGTGTGCCATGTGCTTTTCTTTGCATAGCTAATAGTCTTTTGTGGTTTACATAGCACTACTTCTATGCTGTGGATGAAGAAATACGGATAGACGATAGCATGTTTCCAAAGGCGACTATTGTATACAACATTACTAGCTACAATGGTAGTTGTCTGTCATAATATAATCGGATGGTGGTGGGTTTACATTCCTTTACTTCATAATAGAAAGGAGGTATATATTTAAATCTAACCTTACAATTATCTGGAAGGGATGAGATGCGAGAGACGTGTCTTCCACAACTTACCCGATTTTGGGTTGTAAGAACAGAAGGAAAACCTATGATAGTAGTTGATATACAGTGAAGATCTCATGTTGGCTCATCCAAGCGTTCTGCAACTGTGACTACTGTACACCCGGTGTAGCTGAAGATAATGACGGTGCTTGTTTTATCAAAAAACCAGAAAGAACAATCGTACGTACGGCCGGGAAATGAGGAACCAAATTCCCTTTATATTTTCCTATTTTCTCGTACAAGAATTTAAAGAAGTGGCACACACTTCAAGACTTGGGAATTGCATGTAACCAGTGGAAGTGGGTAGAATCGTACTTTACGATAGGAATAATATCATCACTGATCAAATATTATATCATAAAAATTTATGATATATATATATATATATTAAATGTGTTATATTTTTTAAATAAATGACTACTTCTGAGATCTCAAAATTTTATATATTTGAGATTTCGAGATAGGTTTATATTTTTTGTTCTTGATTTGTTTAAAGTAAGGAAGCGAGAGAGGTTCTTTCGGGTAATTAGATAGGTAAGATTTTAATAGAAGAACGATATTTATGTTTACCTAAATAGAGATATAGGGTGGGTTTTTTTTTTTTTCTTTCAAAAGAAAGGGGAAGATATTCATGATATTTTATGTGTTGGATAGGGTGACATTTAATTTGAGTAATGAGTTTGTGGGATTTAATTTGAGTGAGATTTAGAAGGAGGAAGATAGCAAAGGGGGAGGGCATAACGTGTCAACTGTGTGGTAAATGTGGTATTTGATATTTCGAGCATGAAGAAAAGTGTATTTTTATAATTTATGTTTTCTATTTTTTTTAAATAAGGAGGAATGATTTTTGTAAGTAGTTGGATGGATGAGATTTGATAGGAGAGTGACATCTATATCTATCTAGATGAAGATGTAAAGAAAAGATATTTTTTTATATATATATTTTTATGTAAAATAAGGGATTCATCATATTTTATTTGTTGGTCAGATAAAATTTAACTTGGGTGAGATGACTATAATTTTAAGTGAGAGAGAAAGAGAGGAAGAGGCAGGGAGAGAGATCGTGGGAGTGAGGAATAGGTTTTTTTTTATATTTTTTATATATCTTAATTTTTTTATTGTTACATTTGGATATAGCAAGTACAACTTCATGATTGGGATTGATATTACATCGGTAGGCTCAAGGCATGATGATCGCATGACTGCTGCTGCACCTGAAGGTGCTGATGAGGTGATGAATCACCAAACTTCACTTGATCGGGAGCAGATATGTGAACCTACAACTTGCTGCATGTGGCGAGTCAATTGACCACATAGGAGATCAACCTACAACCCGAAGCGAAAGCCAAGCTCGACCACTAAAGGAGGGGATGGGAGGTGGAGCAATTTTTATCACAAAAGAAAAAGATGGGAACTTGAACCCACGCCTTCCAAGAGGGAGGCACTCATGTGGAGGGAAGGCACCAAGTGTGCTACTCCTCAGCCCTAGGAGTGAGGAATAGGTTGTCAGGTTACATGGAAGGAGGGTGGCAGAGAAGGAAGGGAGTCTGACACGTGGTTGTTTCTAACCTCACTTTAGTACATAGGTATGGATGCTTTCTGGGGTCGGCTTGTAAAAATAACTTTAACCCTTAGTGCATTTTATATACGTCCAGTGTCCAGTCCACCGTCGGGAGAGGCCTGTAAATTAATGTTACAACAGCAAAACTAGACCTAAATTTCTTGCTTGTGGGTATGAAACGAACATGGTACCAATTGTCCCCACCATTACCCCACACTCGAAAGGAATACGTTGTTGGTATCCTATGGTCTTGGTTAGGACCCTTGAGGGGCGGGGTTTACTAGGTCGTACTTTGACTGATCCATTCCAGGCTTTATGCAAAGGCAGAGCCATGTTTTGTGTAACCTCGATCTGTATGTAGGCGCATGGAATATTTAATCATAGTTTAACCTAAATCTTGGGATACTTTCAAGCAAATTAGGAGATGTATAATTCGTCCAAGATATATATAGAACAATACAAAAGCAGATACTGGTATGCGAATGAAGGATAAGTTCGGCAAGAATAAGAACCGAGGACTAATTAAGGTCGTGGCCTTTCCAAGAACAAGTCCAACTCAGAATATCTGCGTTAATTAGAGTTTTCACCGGGTCGAAAGGGGAGATTTGGAAGATTACCAAGGACTGGAAACAAAGAAAAATTTGCTGTAAGGGTAGCTTTTGAATTATACGTTGGAGCAGATAAATTTTTGGATTTAATTTCACAACCATCGAGACACAGAAAAAAGGAAATGACAACTTAAGATTGATGGATTAGGACTTGTAACGTATCACATAAGAGCATCCTAATGGTATTTAGGCCAATTTGAGGATAACAACTTGTGTGCCAAAGAACCCACCAGGGTACAGCACAGCTGGTGCAAAGGACACTTGAGATTGAGTCCCAAGCTTACATTATTTGGAGGTTCGTGTTGCGAGATCGTTAAGTTCTTTCAATTTTCGTGCAAGTGATGTTGGATCATAAGGATTAAAAAAAAAAAAAAACCAAGGCACCAAAGAAGTCATATTAGCACCCAAAAGTGTACGGTTGGCAGGACACAAAAATCAAAATGTATATGGTCCTGATGTGCAAATGTGCAGTTCATCTCAAACGGGATCCGCATTTGGTCAAGCTTCCAAAGGCCTCTAAATAACTGGTTGGGAGGTCATTGTGGCGACAAGTATGCATGGGAGGACACTCGTGTCATCCTTTCTTTCTTTCTTTCTTTCTTTTTGCTTTTTTTCGAAATTTAGAGTACATTTTTTTTCATCCGGAGGCAATCAAAAAGGTGAGGTGACTAAACCAAGATCCACCGATTACAAGAAAAGACTAATCACAACTCATGACTTAAGTACAAGAGTATAAAAAGCCCATGAATCACGATTAAGAAAAACAAAAAAAAAAAAAAAAAAAAGGCAAGAGAAGCCCCCAGAAAGGAAACACCCTTAAGCAACATATGACATCCAGATCTTATCCAATCTGATGAACCCTGCAACCAGTTTGGCAGATTAAGAGCATGCGTGACGGCTTTCACTCAGGTAAAACACATCAATCTTGACGGCTACAATAAATGGAACAGCAAGCCCAGTCAAACAATGTACATACGACATGTACATACGACATCTGTATCTTGTCCAATCTGACGAGACCAGCAACTGTACGAGGGAGCTGTTGTAAGGAATCCAAGTTTTGCCACTATGGAAAACGAAGCCCGACAAGATGACAAGCAAGCGCATTGGCCAAGGTATTGATACATTCCAACGTCTGAATTCTATCTGGAACAACTTTAATGGAGGAGAATTGGGATTTCAAGAACCACGGGACAAGGAGTTTGCCTTTCCACCAACAGTATAACAAGGTTGATTCCATTTCTACCTGCAGTGAATAAGAAGAGGAAACCACAGGAAAGGCTAGACAATGTAGAACAGCATGAAAGCAAACATTTCTCAAAATCAGTATCCTGGAGTGAAGAAGCAACCCCACAAAAGAAAGTCTCCTAGATGATCTCCGATAACCCAGGCCACCACACTATAATTTCCTAGATGGATAACCGCAAAATTAGCCTGGGCGAACGCAGCCAACGGCTGCTTGAACAGGTTTAAAAGAGTGGATCCAAGTTCTGGTTTGAAACTCATTCCAATTATGCTCCAGCAAAACTTGAATGTTGCAGTAAGGAAATCCTTCATGGATAATGTGATTTATTATCCTCCAAACATGATGCCAGATGAACCAAAACACTCGTGTCGTCCTTGCTAGCACTTCGCGTGAGGCATCTAGTTGGTAGGTTTACCCCCTTTGACAACGAGCTGAAAGCTAGAGATAGCATGCCGAGAGATATTGGAGACTCTTCATTTGGACCACGGTAGCACCATCCCATCATTAATTCCACTGCTCATGTAGGAGAACATAAGTGTTATCAACTACTACCATATCCACGGTATTTTACCGCGACCGTGTTTGGCAGGTGTCTCGACTTATTGATATTAGTTAGCCTCAATAGTCAAGATTGTCAAGGTCAGCTTTAGTAATGTTGTCGTTATCCAGTGGCATGGAGTAGTTCTTTGTCCACTACGGATATGTTGTTTGGACTTTTTTTTCCTTCTTTATTTTGTTTTTACTTCATTTCTTCCCCCGACCCCCTTCCACGGGGAGGCGGTGTTGTTGTTTGGCTACGTCTTGTTGTTTTTATTCCATTTCCTTAGGCGTTGTTTGGTATGGAAAGTTATTAAGAAGAATACAAATTAAAAATGGGAGGAATGAAGAGATAAGTGATTTTATTCTACCCAAGTATTTGATTAGATTTATTATCTTGTCAGAGAAATTAGGAAATTTTATTTCATTTGAAGTATTTATTTGATGGAATAAATTAGTCGGATAAGGAGAAAATTAATTTAGAAAAAAAAAATAGATAAGATTAACATACGGAATTAGATAATTTCATTAAAAGAGCAAAACTAACTAATTTGAAATTACACATCTAATTTTAGAATTATATGATTTCAAAATTAAAAATATCAAATATGAAATTAATATTTATTCCACGTACCAACCACACCCCACGGAGGAAAACCTTATGTCGAAAAATGAAGAAAACAAAAAAAAAATAGGAAAACATGAGTGGTCTCAACTTATTTAAATACCAAATAACTGTTTGTAAGATGCCTTTTTGAAACTTCTTCACGTCCATCTTCTCTGAAAACAATTTGTTCATCAGCTTCACTTGAAGTAGCAGTAATTCCTGCATGCCTGTCGACCTTTTCTCTCTCAAAGGTAGCCGCCTGCCCGTCAACCTGGTTCGTCCAATATATCAACTATGTACGTAATCCTGAAGGTAGGCCCTCCCTTATATGTACCATCTTTATTTCCGCCATTGTGCACGAAATACGTGGATCTATTAGATGCAGTTATGAAATTTGTCTTCTGCATTTTTTTCTTTTAATTTTATTCTATCTTTTCGTTCTGTAGAGCCAAGCCTGCAAGGGGAGCTTTCCATTCATCATAAAAGAGCCTAATTAATTTGGCGTGCAGCCCAAAGTATGCATCAAAGTTTTCCCAACAAACATCAGGCAGGGAAGAGAGTCCGCGTAAGTACAGATTTCAGAAACACAAAAGTATATGTTAGTCAACAAACAAGTTTAAAAGACCAACCAAAGGGCACAGATGCCGTTCATCAGATGGCTAACAGCAAGAGACGATATATATATATATATATATATATATATATATATGTGGTTGAGTCGTCGGTCGATTGATACGGAGAGGGCTTCAACCTTTTCAGACTGTCCGGTTGGAAGAGGGCGTTCGACGTCAGAAGTGCAGCTTCTCAGATGCATAGCCATATATGAAAAAACCTTCGATCAAGATTAATCTTTGATATATGAAGTAGCCATATCTAAGATCAACCCACTTTATAGCTACGTCCTTGCTGGAGTTCACGTGGGTGGTGTTCCGTGGCCGAGTTAATTATTTAAGTCGGTCACTTAATTTGGCTTTCATTTACATCGAATTAAGTAAAATTTAATTTAAAGTAAATTTATTTACTTCTCACGGTAAGATAATTCTAATCCATCAAAATATCTAAATTAATTTATTTATTTTATTATTTATTTCCCTCATTCTCTGTTTCTTTACTCATGAGATTCAATGGACGACGGTCACATATTTCCTTTTAAATTTTTATTTTTAAATTTTTTTATTTATCTTAAATTTTTAATTGTTACACTTAGATATAATAATTACAACTTCATGATCAAGACAATCATTGCATCGGTAGACTTAGAGGCACGATGATTGAACGTCTATTGCACCTAAACGTGACCATACTTTTATCATCAGAAAATCACTTTATTGTGTTAGGAGGTGGGAACCTACAACTTGCCACAGGTGACGAGTCAATTGATAACATGGGAGATCAGACCTACAACGTGAAATGAGAGTCGAGCTCGACCAGGAAGGAGATGGGACATGGAACAATTTTACCACAAAAAAAAAAAAAAAAAGATGGAATCTTAAACCTACACCTCTCAAAAAGAGAGGCACTTATGGGTGATGGGAGGAACCAACAGCGCGGCCTCTATACCCCATTTCCTTCCTAAGTTAACGTAAACAAAGTAGCTGATATGATTTTCATAATTTCTTTTGCTAGTTTTGACCTTCATTTGTGGGTGAAGGTGTTGTTGATTTTGGCAAAAAGGCGGGGAGCTCTCGATAAATTAACCTAAAATATAGTGTCAGGAAAGATGACGCATCAAACGACATGTACTCATAATGATGCAAAAAATGGTGTAGTATCGTCAATTCGCAAGAATGCTGCAAGCAGTTATAACAACATAGTCGATACTCGCTGCAAAGTCAACCCGAAAGAATGGTAGACGATGATTTGCGATACTTTTTTGGCAGTCTGTACTTCGTCGGGATAGCGCACCAATTAGGTTTGTTTTGGCAGGAATTTTACTAACCAAATAAGGTACGGGAACCAAGTCGCCACTTACCAAATAGAAAAGAAACTAACCACGACGCTGTTGGCATGTGATCGGATTAACGTACAGTGATATCGTAGCAGCACGAAATTGATATTTAAAATACTTTCAAATTTGATTAAATTGACGACTGAAAATCCGATCAAGAGCTTAAATAAAATATTCTATAATTTAGGCTCACAGATTAAAATTAGCTTTCAATCTGATTTAGGATCCAATAACTCCACAGTTATTACTTGTGATTAGCATAAAACAACGTTACACTTGCGGTGAAACAATCTGTCACCTTTCGGTCCTTTAAGATGTCCACTAGACGTTTGTCCAGACATCTGAAAATACCTTTTCCCTTCGACGCGTACCGTACATACGCCATGCCTATTCCCTTACAGCCTCTCTCCTCCCTACGACGCCACTCCGCACCACACCCTCGCCCATGCCCTTCCCCTCACCTCTCCTCCCTTTATAAACCCCCCTCCTCCTCTTCGTCTCGCGCCATTTCAGCCGAGCCAAAGAAGGAGAGCAGTGAGCGGAGAGTAGAGAGCAAAGAGCGGAGGGCAGATCGTGAGTTTGAGCGTGGGAGCGAAGGGTGCCGTGCTGCTCTGTTGCAGCTTTTGTAGCGAGGAGAGTCCAGAGCGGTTCCGCGAAAGTCATTTTTCCACTGAATCAGACGTCGGGAGTGACCTCGAAATGTCAGCGAGGACTTCCGAAGGTAGTATGAGACGTCTGGTAGAGATTTACTTTTCCGTTATTTCTTTGCCTAGTCCTGACAATGCGTGCGCATGTGTCAGAGGTTGGGAGTCACGATGGAGCGAAGACCAAGGCAATTTCAGACGTCCGGGAGCATCTCCAGACGTCTGACGGAACCCTCGAACGTTGACACTGCATTCCAGACGTCCGATAGAGGTGCCCCGAGAGAGGTATGCCTGCGAGTTGGTTTAAGACGTCCAGAGTCTCTCCTAGACATCTGATTTCTGTCAGACATCGTGTTTTTAGGCCTGTACAAGGCCCAAACGATGTTGGTTTTCCGTAAACAAAACGACTTTGTTTCCCATACGTTTTTCTCCATGTAATGGTACCCTGTTTGTCGCATTTTGAATCTTTTTTGTCCTGTCAATAAATGGCATGGGTCTCCAATCCGTCGAGTGTACGGGACTAGCAGAGATGTCGGGAGCTACTGTGTAAGCCCCCATTCCACCCGATTATCCTAATAGAGTGGTTCTGACTATAAATCTCCAAGATTAATAAAATGCATGCAATTAGTTAAACCTGAGATGTGAGATGAACCTTAGGAAGAAATAAACGTATGCTCTAGAATACATCTATTCAATTGAAACCTAGGTTTTGACATGAACACTAGGGCTAGAGAAAATGCATGGTTGAGTAAATCACGAGTTGTCTGTATTATCTGGAATTGACCACAATATGAATAAACCTGTACTGTGATTAAGCTGCTTGTTCTATATATATGTATATCAAACCGGATATAGAGAAGTTCATGTACAAACCATACGGGAAATGTAGAACGAGACAAGAATACCGTAGCACGGAGAACAGGATGGTTCTAGATTTGCCACCAACAGGAAACCGTTAAGAGAAGTGAGATAACCTTCGTGTACGTAGTACTGAAGAGAGCAACTATCCCTTGTAGTGTAGAGGGGAGCTTGCCGCCTTTGGGTTGAACCCTGAGGTGGGTTTGGCCACTCTACGTCGACTCTGGTTGGCCCTTGAATACGTAGTACCGAGATGAGCTACTCAGTGTAAGGGGGAGCTAGCCGCCCCAGGGGGCTCGGAGTTAGGCATGGCCACACCACCTCTTGTTAGCCCGTTGGACAAACCGGGATAGTCGGACGAGGGTACGCGGACTGTGGAGGGTTGAGACCCCTGTTCTGTTCTGAGAGGGCAAGACCCTGTGCTGTTCCGTACTGTACGTTTGAGCGTATCCGCTAGCGGAAACGACTGACCGTGTGCCAGTGCGGGGTAACTACCTGCGTACTTATTACGTGTGCCGTAGTCACCACTACGTCGTGACCATGACCTCGAAGTGGTAGACCGGGTGTAGGACCACCACGGAGGGACTCTCCCGGCCAGGAAAGTGCCACGTGTGCATCCTACATCATGGGAAAACTGCAAGCAAGATGGTTCCTTTAGGGAACAAGACGATTAAGTAATGTAATGAATCCTGATTAGAGATCTCTACACAGCAAACCATTGTAACATAATTGGGATCAGAAAGTAATATGTTAAACTCTTGTTAAATACATTTTATGTTTTAGCCACCACTATACTCAGCGTTAGCTGACTCCAGATGTATAACCTTGTACAGGTCAGGGATTTAAGCAGCCCAAGTCACCAGCTGTTGAGGACGCGGAGCCTAGTCTAGCCTAGTTGTAGTTTCTGCTACTAGTGAGTTTCTGTAGTTATACATTCCAGTACTTTTCCGTTGTATTTCTCTATCATCTATGTACTAGTTTTTTGTTGTAGTGGCTCTATTTCTGTTCTTGAGAGCATGTAATATTTTGATATTACTATTATGTTTCTTCTTTTGTTGCCAATTTCTTTTTATTTAGTTACAGTACTTATGTGGTTGTAAATTGATGCATGTTATTTTGGTATTTCTCGTTAGATGACTGGATCTTAGGATTAGTCAAAGCAAGCCGGTCTCGATCCTGTTGGGATCTAGGATCGGGTCATGACATGCGATAACACCTACAATAAGTCTTGGCATGCCCTCAAGGCCTACGCCTATGATAGACAAGGCTGACGTCATCCTCAAGTACATGCCGAACAAGGCTAGCCTCCTTAAGGCCTACGGCGAGCTCCCTGAGTCCACCGGACTCAACGAGGGCATCACCGATGGCCTCATCAAGGAGGACGACGGCGTCGTCGACAACTACATCGAGTTCGAGGATGAAGATATTGAGAAGATATAACCAAATCATTTATATATATAGGAAGAACGAAAAATAATTAAATAAAAAAAAGGATGATCATCCAAAAAGGTGAGCCCTTTTGTCATTCCTTCCTTTCGCGATTTGGCTAAACTATGTTGGAAACGACGCACTACTCCATGTATGTGGGCTACTCTCTATTTGATATCCCTAACAGTCATGGATTATATATCCGATGAATTGCTCTGCTAGTACTACTTCACTCCTGTTACTGCTACTAATTTATGATGATGCGTTGTTGCTGCATTATATACAAATAATTGGATTGGATGAGCTAAACAAAATTAAAAAATTAAAAAAAAAAGTCTTGGCACGCCCTAGAACTATCTTCCTCAACGAGTGGATAAAGCCCTTTGTGTCGACAAGGATCAATCACCGTAGTACACGAACAATTTCACAAATCCTACGTGTGACCTTCACACTCTTCACCAACCACAGTCGCAAGGAACCCTTTCCAATCAAGTTGGGCCTTCAGGACACTACTTGAAGATTCAAGTTGCTGCAAATTGGACGTCCAACAAGTAAGTTGGATAACCAGAAGGACTCTACGACATCTAGACAAACTCCGAGATGTCCTATATGGGAGACCAGAGAGCGATGGCGGTGCTCTCTCTCTCTCTCTCTCTCTCTCTCTCTGGATTAATTTATGGAGAAAACAAATGATTGATTATGTTTCCTAGGATTTATTTTGGTAGATATTTCTTTTTTTTTTAGAAGAATTTTGGTAGATATTTATAAAGAATCAAATCTAATATTAATTTGATGGCCAAACTCCTTTGATATCCATTCAAGGGATGGAATTGATTCATACTTAAATTTTATAGGAAACAACCTATGAAATATTTGGATTTAATATCTAAATATTATTTAATTACAATCTAAATCCTTTAAATCTAACCTAATCAAATTAAACTCAATTAACTGTAAAATCAAATGTAATTTAATTCTTTAAATAATATTTGATTTATCCTATACATCATTATTAGCTTTATCACGTCAATAATGAATAGTTTAGGACTTATGCAATTATGACACTACACCTCACCAGGTATGCCAGATACCCACGAAGCTTTCACAATTGACGATAATATTATCCTGAGGTCTAATCTAATTAGACAGCCATCATTCTTCCTTAGATAATATTATTTTTAATATCTCTTCATATCACTAAAATGAGAATAAAGACCAACTCCTTTCCAAAAGGAGTATCTTCTTCTCTTTCTTGCTTGAGTTTGATTAGGATACTACACCACATATGGAATTACCTTTTCTAATACACTTGAAGTAAGCTCATTCATCCAATCTACCATGTACACTTATGAGACAGATTCACGTGATCCCTTTGAGAGATCACAAAGCTCTCATCTCTTCCCACATACACCAGCTTTCTAGAATTAACATCAAGGTGGGTGTATCTACTATTGGTTTATCAAATGTATACGTTCGTGAACAAAAAAACATATCTATGTCAAGTCAAAGGATACGCCATCTCCAACCTGACATACGTGACAATTTGAGTCTCCATTCAAGAACATCAATCAACCGACGATTTCTAGAGAATGTTATCATCTCAACTCAGGCTAGAAACAACTGATCAAATCATATGGTTTCGTGATGTGCTATCGAATCTTCTAAATCATTTAGATATTTGCATTAATAGACATCAAGTTTATTCAATCAAGTTAAGTACATCACTCTATTCGTACTAAAGGACTCAATTCATATACTGAAAATTAATTTAATTCTTTTATTCAGATACAATGTAATAGTATTACATTATTTGGATGATTTGCTCAGGACATACAAAATCTAAAAGACTCGACTTAATTATAAGTAAATTAATTTGAGATTACTTTGGGATGGTTGTAAGTAACTTAATTGATTATTGCGAAGTAGATACTTGAACAAATCACTAAATTGAAATGAATAGTACTAGGATCTCTTACTAAATACAACTTTGACATGAGAATTTTTTAATCTAAGTCTTACACAATGGAATTTCTTATAGGATGCAAATGACATGGAAGATACCTCGAGAATATGATGGAAACTACCATGCAAAGGAATTACTTAAATTACTCAAATTGTCGGATAACTTTACTTGTGTGAAACTAAAGGAAATCATACCAACTCTTGGAAATTGGTTATGGAATAGATGACATGCTCAAGTAACTGCATAGCTAAGTTAAGGAGTTGTATACTTTTTCGACACCTCCATTCAGATGTGTAATGCCTCGGTGTGTCACTGGGGTTTGTGCTTGGAATGAATAAGGGAATGATGGTAGATTAGTGAGTGGAAAGAATGTTAACCCTATGATAGCCATACTTCTTTTTCACTGAGAGGTAGTCTTTCCCTCTATATGCAGTTTCACGTTACATTACAATTTGGATGGGATCCAACATGATACCCCTAGCTGTCCATCAAGTGTGTCACGTTGAAATCGTCATATGTCAGATTAATAAAATACCTAAAAATATATATACTGACCGGACAAATGAGAATAAAAATGAAGACTAAATCCTATAGATTTAAAAATGAGATTATCTGACGCATTCATTTTCGATGCCCTTTTTTACTTGTTATGTTATGTATGTCTTTATAATACTTTACTCAGCTTTTATAATGCATGATTATAATATTTTTATAATCATTTTATATTGATATATCATATCCATGCGTTATAAAATATATCACATGATATATTTTTATATATTTATTCATAATTATTCACAAAGAGTAAGATATCGTGCCTTTGAGCATGAGAGAGGAGCATAACAGGGGAGAGAGGAGAGGTCAGACCTTAGTACGAACAGGATGGGAGGGGAATTGATTTCGGGCGATAAGCCAACTCATATAGACGCGGGTTGACAGAAACCCAGGTTTTGTATGAAACCCAAGTCAGGTTATCTAAGAATGTAAATGGAAGATATCCCTAATTTACTTGTGGAGACACCTGTGAAACCTTAACGGCATTGCCAAAATTGGACTTGAGGATCACTTAGAAGGAAAAACAAAAAAAATGCGGGGGATCATGACATCTTGAATGGACTTCTCCCGCCCAAAGTGGCCACCTTGAAAATTGCAGCAGAGATCAGATCACGGTGATGTGGGGGCACCTTTGGGATAACTACTGACAACTGGGAACCTGATGGCTCTCTTTCTCTATTTTTCTTCTCTTATAAGCAATAGTATATATATTATATATCCTATTCCTCTCTCTCTCTCTCTCTCTCTCTCTCTCTCTCTCTCTATCTAATATGTGTGTGTGTGTGTGTGTGTGTGTTTTGGTAAGAAGATATCTGTGTATCTTTAGCTGTTGGAAGGGGCCCACGTGCACGCTCCTGTCAGCGTCTCTTGAGGCAAGACGTTCGTACGGACACGTAACTATTACGTTTATCGTATTTATTTATACTGATGACGTTACGGAATTGCTCTGGACAGTTAAGATGAACAGTGATCAGTTTGTATGTTCAGTGATTTACGATATATATAAAGATAACATAAGTGGTGGTTACACTGAGATGAGTGTGATAAATATTATCAATACGGGTGATTAAATTAAATTACATAAAGATATGTGTGCGGAATATATTTTTCTTGTCCATCTACGTGAGATGAAATTTATCCATCTAAACGAAACCCAAATATAAGTTTACAAGTCAGCCACATAAGAGCTGATTTTTATAAAGGTTAGGATTTAACTGACAGATATATAAATCATCTCCATGGTTAAAGTCGAAATATCAAAATAAAAATTGTAAATAAAAGGAGAGATACGGTGGATCCGTGGATTCTATGGTTGAGGTCGCAAGTTAAAAATAATATTTGCTCTGATCTTTAATTTTCCAGAACAAATAGGAAAATTAAGTTCGTTGGAGTTAAAACTTTAGGAGCTTACATCAATTAATTTCACGGGACTATTCTTGTAGACGTAAAATCCAACGGTATGTGTATAATAAATGATATGCATATATATATATATATACATATATGTGTGTGTATGAGTATATACATATGTAAACTCCTACACGTATATCCTTCTGCGATGTTGACTGCTAGGTACTTCTATATGTATATGCGGCACCATTGTCTTCCTGTGGCAACATTTACATGTACATGATCCTAAGAAACCATGACGGAAGTTTGTTGTTTTCTTGACGGGGATACTGGGATCTTTTAAAATAAAAAAATTTGGAGTAATTAAATTTTATTTATTTTTCACTTCCTGAGGTAGCAAAAGGTAAGTACAAGCCAAATGGAAAGCAAATCATGACTTGTGACCTGAAGGCAAAAAAAGAAAGAACAAAAAAAAACAAGAAGGGAAGATTTTTTTAACCAACAATACAGACTAAAGGGAAAAACCCAGACTGGCTAGCACCATTCTAACGACGAGAACTTCCTAGATGGGCAAGGAGACGTCGTATCTCGAAAACATCCTTGACATTAATCCTCTTAAAGAGAATTAAGGATAAGGGAACTCCAAAGCACGACGACAAGAAAATCAAAAACAAAAAGGGACCACAAAAGAAACAGCCAGCAAGGAAGCTAAAGAGACACCAGAAAAGAGTCAAGGTAGAGATGACCCCTAACTCGCGTTGGAAGAACATCGCTCACAGGCGAGGTTGACGATGGGTTGATGTGCCCGCTATCGAGAGACGATTTTTATTACTGAGGTGTCGATGACCTTGCGAATAAAATTGCTGTATTTAACTAACATTTGAGGGTCAAAATGGGCGAAGAGAAAATTTTAACGTCTCTTTGTATATTTTGATTGGGTAAAATTATTTTATAGAAAGTGAAGTAACTTTACATCGATTTAAGTTACATGAATAAAAAGTAAGTTAAGTGATAAGTTAAATATTTAATCTGTCAATCAAATGTAATCTAAGACTATATTTAATAGATGGAGAGTGTTATATCAGGATAGAATATGAATGAAATAAATATAGAAGGTATTTAATTTGTTGGATTGTAATAATTGATGAGATTGTTAATAATTAGTATGTTAGTTTTGTTAGAAATAAGAGAGAGTTAGTGATGTGATGGATTTTAATTATTAGGTAGTATTTTTAGAGTTATATGTATAAAAAGAGAGTATTAGTGGATTTTCATACGATGAAAAGAGAGAATATATGTGGGAAGAGTCAACTTCTTAGAATCCGTACTATTCTTATCACATCCCACCTCTTAACCCTTATCCTGCAGTCAAATACTACCTCAGTTAGTTTGGCTAGAATGATAGATTTTATGAGATTTTTTTTTTTTACAATTAGGTTATCCTCTATTTTTATCTCAAAGTTATAAAGATTATCCTAGTAAGTTAATTTATAATTATTTACAAAATTTTTAAATTAACTTGTAAAAATATATAGGATAATAAAAAAAAAAAATAATTATCTCATATCAATCTTTGAATAATTTATCTTAAATTAAATACTCTTAACCTGAATAAAAATATCTTTCCTACCGTATAAAGTTAATTTATATTTTAATAAATTATCGCCTTACCAAACTAATCCTATCATCACGGCATGGGAGGGGAGTTGTGCCACCATCCAGCCCAGCCGCGATGAAGTGTCCAAGGGAATCCCTCGAAATCTAAGTTCCAAAATTCAAATTCCCAGTCCAAAGAATGGTGAAATTAATTTTGAAACCGTACGTCTTTGCATGCATGTTTGATCACATCAAGGGAATAACGACGGAAAAGGCTGATTAATGAAATGATAGAATATAACACTTTCTCCTTGGAAACAACATAGTAAAGGATGAATAAACTTTAACTTTCTTTGATGGATGTTCGACCTGTCAACTTTGATCAATTTAGTGGATTTCGTGGTAGATCATTACTGACTAAAAATTATATATTTTGTGATTATTCATTTAAGACACCGTGATGGTGATTTTGGTCGCAGAAGTTCATCTCGATCCCCCCCCGATCGATGCCCCAAGAAGCAAAAGGATATGTATATATGCAGAACAAAATGAAAAAATAAGAAACTATTTGTTCCACCGGCAAAATGAGTGATATATACCTTTTTTTTTTTTTTTTTTTTTGCAAATGACAGTAAACACAGCCAAAATGACCGGAGTATATATCTAGCTTGATATTTGCTCTCATCCTGCATCTTGTCGTGAATGAATCAAACTATGTTTCATCCGCATAATCTGCTAACATCGATGAATAAGATCGGCATAATTTGCTTGCGATGTTGCACGTCGTACGCATGCTCCTATCTACCAACTCACATATAATGAACTTAACAGGGTAACTTAATTTATGATTTTTAGGATCAGGATTACGAAATCATTTTTTTATTAACTTAGAAAGCCATGGATTCATAAACTCTTATTCTAAAATAATAATAATACTAATAATAAGGAGTTAATATTATCCATCCTTCACTTCCTCAAAATCAAACGAGAAGGTAGGGAGGCTAAATCAAAACTCGTCAGATATAAGTAAAAGACAAAAGGCCATGACATGTGACCTATTACAAAAGGGGCGAAAAAACAACAAAAAAGACCCAAAAGAGCCAAGCTATCCTTGAGTTTACCATTCATGTCAATACAGTAAGGTGATAAGCACTAATCGCAAAACAATCAATTGATACGAAGGAAAGCCCAAAGCAAAAGCAAGCCAAACAAGATAGAAAGCTCAAAGAGGCAAATGTGGCATTTGAAAGTTCATTAGGCTGAATCAAGCCTCTAATACAATAGGGTAATGCAGCCATAGAGGAATAAATCTCCTACTTGTCGATATCTGCACATTGCCCCAACTCAATTATTTTCTTTACTAGTGTATTCGCAGACCCGTGGATAAAATGAAAAGAAAATATAAGGATTTTAAGAGAAGTTAGTTGTTGGAAGAGAGCCTTGGCATGCCACGATATTTGGAGCTTCCTTGCCCACCAAAAATGGAGCGTTGAGACAGTTTCAATGTTTTGACGAAAACCACGATCGATGCCTATAACGACCCGATTCCCGAATCCCTACGAGACACGAGAATCAGATCGACTCGACTGATCCGAAGATCCAATCGTCCAACGAGAAAGTAACCAAAAGAGTAGTAAAGTAAACCACATTCACTATGTATATAACTAGCAGTAACAAAATACAGCAGTAAAGAAAGAAAATACTACAGTATACACCACCACATCAGAAGAGAAATAAACATGTACATAACATCAAGCTTACAATAAAGAGAGTACAGGGAGTAACAGGAGACTACTCACTACAGCGGAAAGAAAAGTACAGTAGGTATTACAGGTAACACTACTGGGCTCCACTAGGCTCAGCGTCCTCTACAACCGCTGACTCAGGATGCTCAACACCTGATCCTGAAAAGGTAATAAGGGTGACAAGTCAACGAAACGCTGAGTAGAGTGGCAACTAAAAACTAAAAAAAGCAGTAGAGTGTACAGTAGCTGTTATATTTTTACTTTCTTTCTTTATATTTTTCCATTTATTCACTATTGATTATTTCTCAGATCCTTCCCTTGATCTTGAATGTTCCTCGTAGGAACGATCTTGATTGCAGTCTTTTCCGAAAAGCAGAAGTAACACGTGGTGCTCCACTGGCCGGGAGAGTCCCCCGTGGTGGTCCTACCCTCAATCAACCACCCCAAGGTCGCTGACAGACGTAACGGTGACTACGGCACGCGTGATAAGCGCACGGGTAGCAACCTCGCACTGGCACGCGGTCAGTCGTTTCCGTTAACGAGTCCACCCAAAGCACAGCACGGAACCATTATAGGGCAGAGCCCTCTCAGTAACAGGGGTTCAGCCCCTCCACAGTAACCAAACAGGGGTCCTGCCCTCCACAGTCCGCGCACCCTCGCCTGATTACCCTGGTTTGCCCAGTAGGCCTAACAAGTCGATGTAGGAGGGCTAGCAAAACCCCAGGACCCGTGGGGTAGCTAGTGCTCTCCTACACTAGTAGCTCTCCTCGGTACTGTGTACACGATGGCCAAAAGTCGGTACAAAGTGGCCAGACCTAACCCCGGGTCCCTAGGGCGGCTAGCTCCGCTCTGCACTAAACAGGGGGCAGTTGCTCTCCTTGGTACTCCGTACTCAAGGGTCAGCTCACTTCCCCAATTCTATTCCATTCACTTTTCAGGAGTTCTACTCCTAATTCCCCGTAGGGTTCACGCTCTTTTGACTCAGCCAATTTAGGTTTCACCATTCCAGCTTTATATCCATACAATTCATGTTCTCAACCGTATTTATCCATTCATAACGGGCAGTTGTTAACCAATTTACAGGCAATTATCATTTCCTTTCCACTTTTCCAAGACTGCAATGTTCATATATTCAACTAGTTCTCCAGTCCTAGGATTCATGCCGCACCCTAGGATCTATCATTCAATCTAGTTTCGCAGTCCTAGGGTTCATGTAATGCCCTAGACTCTATTAATTGTTTCATAATTATACAAATTTTGTTAAATAAATTAAAGGGCCACCCTACCCCCGAAATCGAGAGTATTGGGGGCGTGGTCGGCAATCCTACGCGCCTCCGCAACCCCCAATACCACAACGGAACGGGGTCCTAACACAATGATCAACACAAGGAGTTTCTCATAACAGTATACAACTACTGTAAACAGGTAGAGGAAATAAATCTGGAAAGAACGCAACTTGAAACGTGAAAAATGGACTCCGAACAGACCCTAAACCGGTAAAAAACGATGAGTCTGCCCAAAATCAGACATCTGGAACTTCTTCCAGACGTCTTAAAAGGTCGATCAGGTCATACCTTGGTCTGCGCAATCCTTCAGACGACCAGAAGCATGCTGGATTGTCTGGTCTTAGTTTCCAAACGTCCGATTGTCACCCCAGACATCTGGAGGTCCTCTCTGTCGTCTGGTACTGTGTCCAGATGTCTGATCTGTGTGGGATGGCGAGCCCTCGCGCCCTCCCGAACAACACCTGCGCACACACACACCCGTTCTCATCACGAAGAGGCGCAGAAGAACGCGGCGGACTGCTGCATAGCCATACACGCGTAAAAAGAAGGTAGGAAAATATTGTACCTGTCAGACGTCTGTACCTTCCTCCAAACGTCTTCTGCATCGTCTGGACGTAAGTCCAGACGATTGATTCTGGGAATTTTTCCTAGAATCAGGACCCTCTTCGCTCTCCGCCCACGACGTATGGTCTCGCCACGCCACGTCCACCTGCTGCCCGAGCTGCAGCAGCCCCTCCGCGACACCCCACGCTCGCTGCTCCCCCACCGGCCGGCTCTAGCTGCCTCGACAAGCTCGCATCCTCGCAGTCGAGCTTCTTCTTCCTCTCCCAATAACTCCTCCTTCCCGTACCCTCGCTCACTCGCTCGCTCGCGCTCTCGCTGCCAGGGAAAAGGAGAAGAAGAAGGCGGTGGAGTGAGGGTGAGGGAGAGGGAGGTGCTATTTGAAGGCAACGCGGGGAGAGAGAAAAGAAGCGGTGTCGTCTACAAGGAGGGAGAGAAAAGAGAAGAACGATGGCGGCGGGTTCAGTCTGCGTGAGCACGCACGCAGACGTGAACCCGTACGCTGAAAAAATTTAATACTAGACGTCTGGCCAGACGTCTTAAACTACGTCTGATGCCCATGTTCGTAACAATATAACAAACTCAAAGGAAGTTTCATTCCCGAAACTTGCGCTAACTAGGGTACGGGAAAGAACAATGTATATACATAACAAACTCAAAGTGGACCGAAGCCGGTCCGAAAAGACGTACCCGCGAAAAGCTCCAGGTACCGCTCCCACATTGCCGCCTCAGGCTCCCAAGTAGCCTCCTCATACCGCTGGCTCCTCCACAAAACCTTCACCAGGGATACTTGCTTTCGTCTCAGATTGCGGACGCTCTGTCTAGAATCTGCACTGGCCGCACGGGGTAGGTCAGGTCTTCGCCCACCTCGACACTCTCATGGCTCAGGATGTGACTAGGATCGGCGACATACTTACTAAGGTTGGACACGTGGAACACGTCATGCACACCAGAAAGCTGAGGAGGGAGGGTAAGCCTATAAGCAATGGGTCCAACCCGCTCCAGGACCTCAAAGGGCCCCACAAACCTCGGCACGAGCTTCCCTCTCACCCCAAACCGCTGCAGGCCCTTCATGGGCGAAACACGGAGGAAGACGTGGTCCCCAACCTCGAACTGCACCTCTCTGCATTTCCGATCCGCGTAGCTCTTCTGCCTCCTCCTGACAGTGTGGAGTCGCCTGTGAATCTGCTCGACTACCTCCTGACTCTGCCGGATCAGCCTGGGGCCAACCTCTCACTTGGTCCCCACCTCATCCCAACTCAAGGGTGCCGTACATCTCCATCCGTACAGAGCCTCATAGGGTGCCATGCTGATGCTCGAGTAATAACTGTTATTATATGCAAACTCCACCAGGGGCAAGGGCTCCTACCAAGAGACCCTCTAGTCCAGTACACAGACACGCAAAAGGTCCTCAAGTGCCTATATCGTGCGCTCAGACTGTCCGTCCGTCTGGGGGTGGTAAGCTGTACTGAACCTCAACCGCGTCCCCAGGGCCTGCTGAAACTCAACCGAAAACTGGGACGTAAAGCGGGTATCCATGTCGGATATGATCTCTCGCGGAACTCCGTGTAGACGTACCACGTCGCGGATATACCTCTCTGCCAACTGTGCTGGTCCCAAGGTGACTCGGATCGGCAAGAAATGCGCTGTCTTCGTCAATCTATCAACGATTACCCAGACTACATCGTGTCCTCGCTGGGTAACAGGTAAGCCCACCACCAAGTCCATGGTGATGCTCTCCCACTTCCACTCTAGCACTGGAAGCAGCTGTAGTGGCCCTGCAGGCCTCTAATACTCGTCTTTCACCTGCTGGCACACTAAGCACTGCTGCACGAATTCACCCACATCCCGCTTCATCCCCCTCCACCAAAACTCGTGTCTCAAGTCATGGAACATCTTTGTGTTTCCAGGATGTATGGTGAATCTGGAACCGTGTGCCTCAGTCAGGAGCTCTCTCAACAGCTCCTCGTCTCTGGGAACGCACAAACATCCCCTCAGGCGCAACACCTGGTCTGTGAAAGAAAAATCCCCCGAGTCTCCTGACAGTACTCTGTCGCGCAAGGACTGCAAGTATGGGTTAGCCATCTATCCTGTGATGATGCGATCTATCAGCTCTGGCCTCGTCTGTCGTGTCACAGTCACTGCCCCACAGTGCCCCCGTAACTCTAGGGGTCGCCAACTACCCATCTCCTCCAAAAGGCTCCAACTCTGCACTTGTAAACTGGCCAAGTATGCGGGCGCCTTCCGGCTCAAGGCGTTAGCCACCACGTTGGCCCTTCCCGGGTGATAGGAAATGCTGCAGTCATAGTCCTTCAGGAGCTCCAACCAACGCCTCTGTCTCATGTTGAGCTCCTTCTGATCAAAAAGGTATCTGAGGACCTTGTGATCTGTGAAAATCTTGAAGGTCTCACCGTACAAGTAGTGCCTCCAGGTCTTCAGTGCGAAGACAACAGCTGCCAGCTCTAGGTTATGGGTAGGATAGATATGCTCATGGGGCTTCAATTGCCGCGAAGCGTAAGCGACAACGTGACCCCTCTACATAAGCACACCCCCTAACCCCTGCAAGGAGGCGTCCATGTACACGACAAGCCCGCCACTACTGTCAGGGATGGTGAGCGCGAGAGTCGAAGTCAGCCTCTCCTTCAGCTCCTGAAAACACGCCTCACAGGCATCTGTCTAAGTGAAGGGCACGTCCTTCCTGGTTAACGGTGTCATAGGACGTGCAATCTGTGAAAAACCCCTGATAAACCGTCTGTAGTAGCCAGCCAGCCAAAGGAAACTGCGAATCTCGGTAACCGTACGCGGTCTCTCCCACTTGAGCACTGCCTCGACCTTGGCTAGGTCCATTGCCAAGCCATCTCTAGACATCACATGACCTAAGAAGGTCACCTCCCTCAACCAGAACTCGCACTTGCTGTATTTGGCGTATAGCCTACGTCATCTCAGTGTGTCCGGAACCATCCGCAAGTGCTGTCCGTGCTGCGTCTGATCTCGAGAATAGATGAGCACATCATCAATGAATACCACCATGAACTGGTCTAAGTACGGCCTAAACACTCGGTTCATCAAGTCCATAAAGGCGGCGGGGGCATTGGTCAGCCCAAATGGTATTACCAGAAACTCGTAGTGTCCGTATTGGGTGCGGAAAGCTGTCTTGGAGACGTCTGCCTTCTTGATTCTCAACTGGTGGTATCCTGACCTCAAGTCGATCTTGGAGAATACCGTGGCACCCCGTAGCTGATCAAATAAGTCATCGACCCTCGGCAGCGGATATCTGTTCTTGATGGTGACCCTATTCAACTGTCGGTAGTCCACACAAAGGCGTAGGGTACCATCCTTCTTCTTTACAAAAAGTACCGGGGCTCCCCAGGGAGATGCACTGGGCCTCACAAATCCCTTCTCCAAGAGACCCTGCAACTAAGAGTTGAGCTCTCGCAGCTCAAGTGGTGCCATCCTATATGGTGCGGTGGAAATGGGGCTGGTCCCTGGTACTAGTGAGATCTCAAACTCGATCTCACGCTAGGGAGGTAGTCCTGGCAACTCGTCTGGGAACACGTTGGGGTACTCTCCGACTACCAAGATACTCTGGAAGTCTACCACAGGGCTGGGCTCTGCCACCACACAGGCTAGGAAGCCCTCACACCCCTGGCTCAAAAGTCTCGCCGCTCGAAGTGCAGAAATGCACCTGAAGCCTCCGTCCACTGGCTGTCCGTGGAACTCGAAAGAAGGCAACTTCGGTATGGAGAAGACGATCTTCCTCTCAAAACAGTCCACCAAAGCGTGGTAAGCGGATAGCCAGTCCATCCCCAGAATTACACCAAAGTCCTCCATCTGTATCATAATCAGGTCCGCGGGAAGGCTATGTCCCCCAAAACTGATCTCACATCCCGTGTACACCTCCTCAACTACAAACAGCTGACCACTCGGACCTCTGATCATGAAAAGATCCTCTAACAGCATATAATAATGCCCCAAACTAACTGCGAAATTGGCTACGGCAAACGAGTGCGTAGCGCCGCAATGGAAAAGCGTGTAAACGAGTCTGCCGGAAACTGAAATCATACCTGCCACCACTGATCCCGAAGCTCTGGCATCCCTGTGTGTCAGGGTGTGGATACGCCCCTCAGCCCTAGGTGCAGATGAAGCAGCCGCGCTCTGCGTCGGACGGGTAACTGCTGGCCGGTACCCTCCTCGTGACTGTTGTCTTCCTCCTCGCGCCTGGGAACCGTGGCCTCCTGCTCACCCTCCAGTGCTCGACGCAGGAAGTATCTGTTGACCTCCTGCCCTAAACGTGCAATCCTTCCTAGTGTGGCCCAGCTGGCCACACTGGTAACAGAGGGGAACCCAACTCCCGCCCTCGGTGGGTCCCAGCTGTCGGTTGGGCGGGGGTCCGGTGCTGGCAACTGGCCCCTGTCGAGGGCCCCCAAAGGCCACTGATAGCCCTGCAAAACGTGACGGCTCTCCTGCGGGCGTCCGTGTCTCCTCTCTCGCCGACCCTGTGAAAAGTCTGGCTGGAAGGGCCTCTTCCTCTCGCTGTCAGTGTCTCACGCGGACGATTGGTCTCCTCGTAGGTCATAGCTGCCTCCATCAATCTCGAGAAAGTAGGCAGCTTTAGGGGTTTGACATGCTCCCGAATTGCAGGCCGGAGCCCCTCGGTGAACCTCCAAAGGCGCTCCTCCTCAGTAGCTACTGCTGTCGCGGCGAAGCAGGACAGCTCCAGAAAACACGTGCGGTACGCGCTAATAGTCATCGTCCCCTGGCGGAGAGTGTGGAACTCCCGCCTCCTCTGTTCCTTCCACTTCTGGGGACAGTACTGCTCGCAGAAAAGGGTGACGAACCGATCCCAAGTCGGCTCGTCCCTCTCCTATCCCCTGACAGTCCTCCACCATCTGTGTGCAGCGCTCTCCAGCTGGTACGTGTCAAAGCCCACGCGGCACTCCACCGGGGGGCGAAGGGTGTCGAAAACCTTCTCGATCTGCTCGAACCAGTCCTCCGCCTCGGTCGGGTCCTCATCCCCCTTGAAGGAGGGGGCTTCAGCTTCCGGAATTGCCCGAAAAGCTCGAAGTGACACTGCAATGGGGATGCTGGTGCACTTCCAAGTAAGGAAGCCTCGTGTACAGAAGTGTCGGAGGAAGGTGGGGGCAGTGGCGGCCCATCCCCTCCCTCGCGTCCAGCGTCACGTCCGTCGCGTGGTCCCACAGAGGACTCCCCCTCCACAGCCCCAGGGAGAGGCACTCAGGGCGGTGGGTGGAGCTCCTCTCGAACTATGTCCCATATCAGCTGGGCCAGGTCCTGGGCCTGAATGCCCGAGAGTAGTGGCTAGTCCACTGAGACGTCGACCGCAACACACCCACCTCGCTGACCTCGTCCTCGGCCACGCCCGCGGCCCACCTCGCTAATCCCTTGTCGGGGCATCTCCTACAAGGAGACGCGAAACAGAACGTAAACATGTCAATATGGAACGATATCCAACGAAGAAGTCTAAGATCTTTATGTCAAAAGAAACGTTGTGGTGGCTACTCTAGTTACAGACACATGAATTGGTTATTTTCCAGTCAGTTGGTTTACTTCTCGGGACGACCTTGCTCTGATACCATCTTGTAACGACCTGATTCTCTACGAGACACGAGAATCGGACCGACTCAACTGATCCCAAGACCCAGTCGTCCAACGAGAAAGTAACCAAAAGAGCAGTAAAATAAACCACATTTACCATGTATATAACTAGCAGTAACAAAGGAAATACTACAGTATACACCACCACAATAGAAGAGAAATAAACATGTACATAACATGAAGCTTACAATAAAGAGAGTACAGGGAGTAACAGAAAACTACTCACAACAGCGGAAAGAAAAGTACAGTAGGTACTACAGGTAACACTACCGGGCTCTACTAGGCCCAGCGCCCTCTACAGCCGCTGACTCTGGCTGCTCAACACCTGGTCCTCAAAAGGTAAAGAGGGTGACACGTCGGCGAAACGCTGAGTAGAGTGTACAGTAGCTGTTATATTTTTACTTTCTTTCTTTATATTTTTCCATTTATTCACTATTGATTATTTCTCAGATCCTTCTCTTGATCTTGAATGTTCCTCATAGGAACAATCTTGATTACAGTCTTTTCCGAAAAGCAGAAGTAACACGTGGTGCTCTCCTGGCTGGGAGAGTCCCCCGTGGTGGTCCTACCCTCAGTCAACCACCCTAAGGTCGCTGACAGACGTAACGGTGACTACGGCACGCGCGATAAGCGCACAGGTAGCTACCCCGCACCGGCACGCGGTCAGTCGTTTCTGTTAATGGGTGCGCCCAAAGCACAGCACGGAACCAGTATAGGGCAGAACCCTCTCAGTAACAGGGGTTCAGCCCCTCCACAGTAACCAAACAGGGGTCCTCCCCCTCCACAGTCCGCGCACCCTCGCCTGACTACCCTGGTTTGCTCAGTGGGCCTAACAAGTCAGTGTAGGAGGGTTAGCAGAACCTGGGGGCCCGTGGGGTAGCTAGTGCTCTCCCTACACCAGTAGCTCTCCTCGGTACTGTGTACACAAGGGCCAAAAGTCGGAACAAAGTGGCCAAACATAACCCTGGGCCCCTGGGGCGACTAGCTCCGCTCTGCACTAAACAGGGGGACAGTTGCTCTCCTTGGTACTCCGTACTCAAGGGCCACCTCACTTCCCTAATTCTATTCCATTCACTTTCCAGGAGTTCTACTACTAATTCCCCGTAGGGTTCACGCTCTTTTGACTCAGCCAATTTAGGTTTCCCCGTTCCAGCTTTATATCCATACAATTCATGTTCTCAACCGTATTTATCCATTCATAACAGGCAGCTGTTAACCAATTTACAGGCAATTATCGTTTCCTTTCCACTTTTCCAAGACTGTAATGTTCATATATTCAACTAGTTTTCCAGTCCTAGGATTCATGCCGTACCCTAGGATCTATCATTCAATCTAGTTTCGCAGTCCTAGGGTTCATGCAATGCCATAGACTCTATTAATTATTTCATAATTGTACAAATTTTGTTAAATAAATTAAAGGGCCACCCTACCTGCAAAACCGGGAGTATTGGGGGCGTGGTCGGCAATCCCGCGCACCTCCACAACCCCCAAAACCGCATCGGAACGGCGTCCTAACACAAGGATCAACACAAGGAGTTTCTCATAATAGTATACAACAGGTAGAAGAAATAAATCTCGAAAGAACTAAAGTTGAAACGCGGAAAACAGACTCCGAACGAACCCTAAACGGGTCAAAAACGATGAGTCTGCCCAAAATCAAACGTTTGGAACTTCTTCCAGACGTCTTAAAAGGTCGATCAGGTCATACCTTGGTCTGCGCAGTCCATCAGATGTCCAGAAGCCCGCTGGATTGACTGGTCTTAGTTTCCAGACGTCTGATTGTCACCCCGGACGTCTAGAGGTCCTCTCCGTCATCTGGTACTGTGTCCAGACGTCTGATCTGTGTGGGATGGTGAGCCCTCGCGCCCGCCCGAACAACACCTGCGCACACACACACCCGCTCTCATCATGAAGAGGCGCAAAAGAACGCAGCGGATGGTTGCATGGCTGTACATGCGTAAAAAGAAGGTAGGAAAATATTGTACCTGTCAGACGTCTTTACCTTCCTCCAGACGTCTTCTGCGTCGTCTGGACGTAAGTCCAGACGTCTGATTCTGGGAATTTTTCCCAGAATCAGGACCCTTTTCGCTCTTCGCCTGCGACGCTCGGCCGCGCCACGCCGCGTCCGCCTGCTGCCTGAGCTGCAGCAGCCCCTCCGCGACACCCCACGCCCGCTGCTCCACCACCGGCCGGCTCTAGCTGCCCCGGCAATCTCGCACCCTCGTGGTCTAGCTTCTTCTTCCTCTCGCAATAAATCCTTCCCGCACGCTCTCAACAGCTGCTGCTGCCGCACTCACTCACTCGCTCGCTCGCGCTCTCGCTGGCAGGGAGGAGAAGAAGGCGATGGAGTGAGGGTGAGGGAGAGGGAGATGCTATTTGAAGGCAGCGCGGGGAGAGAGAGAAAGGAAGCAGTGTCGTCTACAGGGAGGGAGAGAAAAGAGAAGAACGAAGGCGGGGGGGTTCAATCTGCGCCCGCACGCGCGCAGATGCGAACCCGTACGCCGAAAAAATTTAACACCAGACGTCTGGGAAGGGTTCCGGACGTCTGGCCAGACGTTTGGGCCACTTCCCAGACGTCTTAAACTACGTCTGATGCCCATGTTCGTAATAATGCCTAAAGGAATGACATGTAGAAGGGTCTTCAACAGGGTAGTCTCTTTATGTTGAATAGTGCATCTGGTGGTAGCAACACAACTGTTACGACCCAGTTCCCGAATCCCTACAGGACACGAGACTGGACTGACTTGATTGATCCCAAGACCCAGTCGTCCAACGAGAAAGTAACCAAAAAGAAGTAAAATAAACCACATTCACCATGCTAGCAACTAATAGTAATAAAGTACAGCAGTAAAGAAGTAAACTACTACAGTACACACCACCACAACAGTAGGAAAGTAAACGGGTACAGAAATATAATGTGCAGAACGAAAGAGTACAGAATATAAAAGTACAAGAAGTTACTCACTACTACAAACAAGTACAAAAGAACTACCACTACTGGGCTCTACTGGGCCCAACACCCTCTGCAGCCGTATGCTCCAGTTGCTCAACACGTGGACCAGAAAAAGGTTATAAGTATAAACGTCAGCAAATGCTGAGTAGAGTGGCAACCAACTACTAAAGCAGTAAAGGTGGACAGGTAGCTATTGGTTTTCAATTTCTTTCTTTCTTTAACTAATTTATTCTTTCTTTCACCACTTGATTTAATTATCCGCTCACTTTTTTGATCTTGAAAGTTCCTTGTGGGAACGATCTTGATTGCAGTCTTTTCCGAAGAGTAGAAGTAGCATGTGGTGCTCTCTTGGCCAGGAGAGTCCCCCGTGGTGGTCCTACACCCAGTCAACAACCCCAAGGTCATGGATAGATGTAACGGTGACTACGACATGCGTGATAAACGTACAGGTAGCTACCCCGCACTGGCACGTGGTGAGTCGTTTCCGTTAGCGGGTGCGCCCAAAGCATAGCAGGGAACCAGTATAGGGCATAGCTCTCTAAGTAACAGGGGTCTAGCCCCTAAGAACAAAACACGGGGCTCGCCCCTCCACAGTCCGCGCACCCTCGCCTGACTACCCTGATTTACCCAGTGGGCCTAACAAGTCGGTGTAAGGCAGCTAGTTGAACCCCGGGCCCCGTGGGGTGGCTAGCTCCTTCCCTACACTAGTAGCTCTCTCTAGTACTATGTACGCAAAGGCCAAGAAGTTGGTACAGAGTGGTCAATCCTAACCCCAGGTCCCAACCCAAGGGCGGCAAGCTCCGCTCTGCACTAAATAGGGGGACAGTCGCTCTTCTTAGTACTCCATACTTAAGGGCCAGTTCACTTCCCCACTCACATTCCCAGTTCGATTCCATTTATTTCCAGGAGCTCTACTACTAATTCCCCGTAGGGTTCATGCTCATATTTCTCAGGCCAAGCCATACTAGGCTTCATCATTTCTATTTCCATTCTCAGGTTATACACATGAAATTTGTAACTCTATTTCATATTCAGTTTATTCACAGATAGCTCGTTTTTCCAATATTCACCTTTCCATTTTCAAGTTATATACATGCAACTCATATTACGTCATTTCACGGGTATGACAGAAAGGCTACATTCAACTGTTAACTCACACAATACTATATATTCCACAGGCAACTGTTATTCATTTACAGGCAATTGTTATCATTCTATGTACTCATTCAAGACTACAATTTATTTATTCAAAACAGACAATCCAGTATTTCTAGCCTTAGGATTCATGCCATATCCTAGGTTCTAATCATTCATTCCACACATTCAATTATGTTGTAATTAAATTAAGGTGAAGCCACTCTACCAATAAACCCAGGAGTAGTGGGGGCTTGATCGGCAGATCCACGTGCCTTAGCAAACCCCAAACCCACAACGAAAGGAGATTCTATCACAAGGATCAATCAAAAGAGACTATTCAGAACAGTATAGAAGGTATTCCAATAAGTAGACGAATTCATACGGGAAACAACAGTTTCTTAATTGCGAAAATCGGACCTCAAACGGATACTAAACGAGTCAAAAATAGTAATTCTGACTCAAATCAGACATTTGGAACACCTTCCAGACATCTTAAAAGAGTCCAGAGCCATACCTCAAGCCCTACGCCACTCCTCAGGCATCCAGAAACTCCGCTGGACCGTCTGGACCCAGTTTCAGACGTCTGGAAACACTTCCCGTCGTCTGGTGCCTCGCCTAGACGCCCAAACTGCGTGGGAAGGTGTGTCTCGCGCCTTCCCGAAGCAACCTCTGCACAAATCAACCGAAATCTTCTCAATAAGGCACGAAACAGCACCTCAGCGGAACGGCCTACATGGCCGTATCAGTAAAGGAGATGTACGTTCGCGAAGCATACCTCTCAGTTGTCTGGAACCTCCTCCATACGTCGGCTACGTCGTCTGGACGTCTCTCCAATCGTCTAATTCTGGGAAAAACCCAGAACCAGAACCTGCTTCCGCCCTCTCGCACCACGCGTGGCAGCGCCACGCCATTTTGCCTGCTGCTCTACCTGCAATAGTGTCGGGGAGGACCTCCCGACGCGTTCCTCCGCCTTGCGTACACGCCGACCGGCTGTGAGCTCACCGGCGAGCTCCCACGCGAGCTTGCAAGCCTTCTCTCTCCTTCTCACGCTGCTCCTCGTCTCCTCTCACGACGCTCCTCCTCTCTGCTACTCTCGCTCGGCTGCACTCGCTGGAGGGTAGAGGAAGGGAGTGGCTGGAAGTGGGGTGGTGTGAGGGAGAGGAGGGGGTTATATATGGTGTGGGGTTAGGGTTTGCATCGGGCGAGAGGAGAGAGAAGGAGAAGAAAATGCGGGTCACATACTGTCTACGCGCAGCACGTGCACAGAAATGAGGACATACACGAAAATTTTAATTTTCAGACGTCTAGGAATGAGTCCAGAAGCCTTGCAAGACGTCTGACCCTCAGTCCAGACGTCTGACCTAAAGTACGGACGTCTTAAAAAGGCTTAATAACACAGGTCTTAACACGAACCAAATCCCCCATTGAATCACACAAAACCCAACCTAAATAATTTCTGGTTGAATCCTAGTTGTTAAGACCCGTGGTGTTTGAGCCTTTTTAAGATGTCTGGACTGTCGGTCAAACGTCAAGTAAGATGTCTGAACACCTTCCCAGATGTCTGGAAATCAAAAATTGTGAGTACGAACTCGCGACTGCACGCGGGCTGCACACAGACAGTACTCTCCCTTTTTCCTCCTCTCTCTTTTCCCCTCCAGCAAACCCTAACCCTCATCCTTATAAACCCCTTCCCCCTCTCTCGTTCTCCCCACTCTAGCCACTTCTTCCCTTCCGCACCACCCCAACGCGGGTGAGAGAGCACGAGAGCGGCGACGAGGAGGACCGACGTAAGGAGAGGAGGAGGAGAGTTGTGATCTCGAGCTAATGTGGGAGCTCACCGGAGAGCACACGGCCAGAGCGACACGTGCACGAAAAGGAGTGCGTCAAGGGAGTCCTCCCTGACAATGTTGTCGTCGGAGCTGCAGGCAAGGGGGTGAGGCGCGACCATGCACGGCGAGAGCGAGCGGGAGGATGTTCTAGTTCTGGGTTTTTCCCAGAATCATACGTCTGGAGTGACGTCCAGACGATGATGCGAACATCTGGAGGCGGTTCCAGATGTCTGAGGAGAGAGCTTCACTAAGGTACGTCCTCTATGCGGATATAGCAAATGAGGCCGCTCCGCAGGCACCCTTTTGCGTACCTATTTTGAGAAGATTTGGTGGATGCGTGCAGGATTTGCTTCGGGAAAGTATGGGACACACCCTCCCATGCATTTTAAACGTCTGGGGAGCTTACCAGATGACTTGAAGCACTTCCAGACATCCGGAGAGGTGGTCGGACGACTGGAGATGGGTCCAGACGGTCCAGAAGAGTTCCTGGATGTCTGAGGACAACGCAGAGACTGAGGTGAGTTTTTGGACACGTTTAAGACATGGGGAAGTTATTCCAGATGTATGAGTCAGTGACCCTGTTTTGACCCGTCCAAGGTCCGTTTGAGGTCTGTTTTACGCAAATAAGATACCGATGTTTTCTTTGTAAGTTCCTCTACTTGTTAGAAGGCTTTCTATACTGTTCTGAATGTTCCATTGTGATTGTTCCTTGTTATAGGACTTCGTTCCATTGCGGGTTCGAGGCTTGCTGAGGCACGTGAGCCTGCCATTCAAGCCCCCAATACTCCTTGGTTTACTGGTAGAGTGGCTTCCCCTAATTAAATTATAACCTTGAATGCATGTGTGGAATGAATGATTAGACCCTAGGATGTGGCATGAATCCTAGGACGAGAAATACTTGAAATGTCTATATGTGTGAATGAATTGCAGTCTTGAATGAGTAGACAGAAATGTTAAACAGCTGCCTGTAAATAAACCAAAGTTTCCTGTGAATTATGAATAACCTGTGCTAGTTAGCAATTTCATGTAACCTTCCTATTGTATATGTTAAATGATATAATACGTGCTGCATGTGTATACTCTGAGAATGGAAATGTGAATAATAGAAATACGAGCTACATGTGTATAACCTGAGAATGGAAATGAGAAGGATAGAAATACAAGTTGTACGTATATAACCTGATAATGGAAATGTGAATGATGAAACCTGGTATGGAATGCAATGAGAAATATGAGAATGAACCCTAAGGGGGAATAGGAGTAGAGCTCCTACAAAATAGATGGAATGGATTTGGAAATTCATTGGGAAGTGTGCTGGCCCTTCAGTACGTGGTACCATGGAGAGCGCATGTTACCTCTTAGTGTAGAGGGGAGCTTGCCGCCCTTCGGGTTGAGACCCGAGGTGGGTTTGGCCACTTTGCACCGACTCTGTGGCCCTCGTGTACACTGAACCGGGGAGAGCTACTAGTGTAGGGAGAGAGCTAGCCACCCCACGGGGCCCGGGGTTCAGCTAGCTGCCCTACACTGGCTTGTTAGGCCCACCGAGCAAACTAGGGCAGTCAGGCGAGGGTGCGCAGACTGTGGACGGGCAAGACCCCTGTTACTGAGAGGGCTAGGTCCTATACTGTTCCGTGCTGTACTTTGGGCGCACCCGTTCACGGAAAGAACTGATCGCATGCCAGTGCGAGGTAGCTACCCGTGCATCTATCGTGCGTGCCGTAGTTACCATTACGTCTGTCCGTGACCTTGGGGTGGTTGACTAGGTGTAGGACCACCACGGGGGACTCTCCCGGCCAAGAGAGCACCACGTGCGACTTCTACTCTTCAGAAAAGACTCCAATCAAGATCATTCCCACGAGGAACATTTGAGATCAAGAAAGAGATCTGATAAATAAACCAAGCGGTGAAAAAATATAATTAGTTAAAGAAAGTAATTGAAAAATAATAGCTACCTGTCCACTTTTACTCCTTTGGTTAGTTGGTTGCCACTCTACTCAGCGTTCACTAACTTTGTGTACTCATAACCCCTTTCCAGGTCCAGGTGTTGAGTAGCTTGAGTCTACGGCTGCAGAGGGTGTTGGGCCCAGTAGAGCCCAGTAGCAGTAGTTTCTTTTGCTGTACCTTTTTGTTGTATTGAGTTCAGGCTCTTGTTCTTTTACGTTCTGTACCTTTACTTTACTGCACCTTTATGTTCCTTTAACTTGTTACTGTTCTACTGTTGCGGTGGTGATATGTACTGTAGCAGTTTTTACTTCTTTACTACTGTACATTTTTACTGTTAGTTGCCTAGCATAGTGCATGTGGTTTACTTTCCTGCTTTTTGGTTATTTCTCGTTGAATGACTGGGTCTTGGGATCAGTTGAGTCAGTCTGATCTTGTGTCCTGTAGGGATTTGGGAACCGGGTCGTAATAAGATAGTATCAGAGTAAGGTCGTCCTGAGAAATGAACCAACTAGCTTGAGAATAACCAATTCACGTACATGTAACTGGAGTAACCACCACAACGTACCTTTTGACATCTGTTCTGAAGTTCTTTTGCTGAGTGTCCGTTGGAAGTGACGTCTCTTTGTTCTATTTCTCGCGTCTCCATGCAGGAGATGCCTCGACGAGGGGTCCTTGAGGCGAGCCGCGGACGAAGTCGGAGGGGCGGGCGTGCTGAGCTCAACATTTCAGTGGACCAGCCACTTCTTCCGGGCGTTCAGGCCTAGGACCGCGCCCTGTTGATACGGGAGATTGTTCGACATGAGCTCCACCCGCCTCCACGGGCACCTCTTCCTTGGGACGTGGAGGGGGAGTCCTTTGTGAGACCACGAGACCGACACAGCGCTGGGCATGGGGAAGGGGGTGGTCCTGCACCGCCCCCATCACACTTTGACACTTCCGAGCACAAGCCCTTCCTGCCTGGAGGCGTGCCAGTTTCCCCACTACAACGACATTACGGGCTTTCCGGGCAGTTCCGGAAGCTAAAACCCCCTCCTTCAAGGGGGATGAGGACCCGACTGAGGTGGAGGACTGGCTCGAGCAGATCGAGATGGTGTTTGACACCCTTCGCCCCCCTGCGGAGTGTCGCGTGGCCTTTGCCACGTACCAGCTGGAGAGCGCAGCACACAGGTGGTGGAGGGCAGTCAGAGGTCAGGAGAGGGTAGAGCCGACGTGGGACCGGAGCGCTGCAAATGCTCCCCGCACCGAGCGTTGGAGGCCGTGGTTCCCAAGCGCATGGGGGAGGACAACAGTCGCGAGGAGGGTATCGGCCAGAGTGTCGCTGCTTCTTCGACATCGAGAGCTGAGGGACGTATCAACGCCCTAACACACAGAGATGCCAGAGCTTCAGGTTCAGTGGAGGTAGGAATGGTTACTGTTTCCGGCATACTAGTTTACACACTTTTTGATTCTGGCGCCACGCACTCGTTTGTTGCTGCTAGTTTTACTGTCAGTTTAGGACAAGACTGTTTGTTGTTAGAGGATCCTTTTGTGATCAAAGTTCCGGGTGGTCAGCTGTTTGTAGTTGAGGAGGTTCATACATACTGTGAGGTCAGTGTTGGGGAACACAGCCTCCCCGATGACCTAATTGTGATACCAATGGAGGACTTTGGCGTGATTTTGGAGATGGATTGGCTATCCACTTACCACTCTTAGGTGGACTATTTTGAGAGGAAGATCATTTTCTCCATACGGACAGCCGGTGGAAGGAGGCTTTAGGTGCATTTCTACTCTTCAGGCAGCGAGACTTTTCGGCCAGGGGTGTGAGGGCTTTCTAGCTTGTGTAGTGGCAGAGTCCTGCCCCGTGACAGACTTTCAGAGCATCTCGGTAGTCGAAGAGTACCCCAACGTGTTTCCAGAGGAGCTGCTAGGACTACTACCCGAGCGTGAGATCGAGTTTGAGATCTCACTTGTACCGAGGACCAGCCTCATTTCTATAGCACCTTACAGGATGGCACCACTTAAGCTGTGAGAGCTCAAGTCCCAGTTGCAGGACCTATTGGAGATGGGCTTTGTGAGGCCCAATGCGTCTCCGTGGGGAGCCCCAGTGTCATTTGTGAAGAAGAAGGATAATACCATACGCCTTTGTGTGGACTACAGACAACTGAATAGGGTCACCATCAAGAACAGGTATCCGCTGCCGAGGATCGATGATTTGTTTGACCAGTTGCGAAGTGCCACGGTTTTCTCCAAGATAGACTTGAGATCTGGATACCACCAGTTGAGGATCAGGGAGATCACAGTCTCCAAGATAGCTTTCCGCACCCAGTACGGACACTACGAGTTTTTGGTCATGCCGTTCGGGCTGACCAACGCCCCCGCTGCTTTCATGGATTTGATGAACCGGGTGTTTAGACCATATCTGGATCAGTTTGTGGTGGTATTTATTGATGATGTGCTCATTTAATCGCAGGATTAGGTGCAGCACGGACAGCACTTACGGATGGTTCTGGACACATTGAGACGACGTAGGTTGTATGCCAAATACAGCAAGTGCGAGTTTTGGTTGAGGCAGGTGACCTTCTTAGGTCATGTGATTTCAGGGGATGGCTTGGCTGTGGACCCAACCACGGTAGAGGCTGTGCTCAGGTGGGAGAGACCACGTACAGTGATAGAGATCCGCAGTTTCTTGGAACTGGTAGGTTACTACCGGCGGTTTATCAGGGGTTTCTCACAGATTGCGCATCCTATGACTCAGTTGACCTAGAAGGATGTGCCCTTCGCTTAGACAGACGCTTATGAGACGTGTTTTCAAGAGTTGAAGGAGTGGCTAATTTCGACTCCTGTGCTTACCATCCCAGACAGCAGTGGCGGTTTCGTTGTGTATACGGAGGCTTCTTTGCAAGGCTAGGGGGTGTGCTCATGCAGCGGAGTCACGTTGTCGCTTATGCTTCGCGGCAACTGAAACCCCATGAGCATAGCTACCCTACCCACGACCTAGAGCTGGCAGCTGTTGTCTTCGCGTTGAAGACATAGAGGCACTACTTATACGGTGAGACTTTTGAGATATTCATAGATCATAAGAGCCTCAGGTATTTGTTTGATCAGAAATAGCTTAACATAAGACATAGACATTGATTAGAGCTCCTAAAAGACTATGACTGCATCATCTCCTACCATCCAGGGAAGGCCAACATGGTGGCTAACGCCTTGAGCTGGAAGGCACCCACCCACTTGGCCAATTTACAGGCATAGAGTTGGAGACTCATGGAGGAGTTGGGCAGTTGGCGACCCCTGGAGTTACAGGGGCACTGCGGATCAATGACAGTGACACGGCAGATGAGACCAAAGCTGATAGACCGCATCATCACAAGATAATTGACAGACACGTACCAGCAGTCGTTGCGAGACAGAGTACTGTCAGGGGACCCTGGAGACTTCTTTACTGACGAGGTACTGTACATGAGGGGACGTTTGTGCGTTCCCAGAAACGAGAAGTTATTGAGAGAGCTCCTGACTGAGGCATACAGGTCCAACTTCACCATACATCCCGTGAACACGAAGATGTATCATGATCTAAGATGTGACTTTTGGTGGAGTGGGATGAAATGGGATGTAGGTGAGTTCGTGCAGTAGTGTTTGGTGTGCCAGCAGGTAAAGGCCAAGTATCGGAGGCCTGCAGGACCATTGCAGCCACTTCCCATGCTAAAGTGGAAGTGGGAGAGCATCATCATGGACTTGGTGATGGGCTTGCCCATTACCCAGCGATGACACGACGTAGTCTGGGTGATTGTAGACAGATTGACGAAGATGGCACATTTATTGCCGATCTGAGTCACCTTGGAACCAGCGCAGTTGGTAAAGAGGTATATTAGTGACGTGGTACGTCTGCACGGAGTTCCGCGTGAGATTGTATCCAACCGGGATACCCATTTTATGTCCTAGTTTTGGGCTGAGTTTCAGCAGGCTTTGGGGACACGATTGAGGTTTAGTACGACGTACCACCCCCAGACGGACGGACAGTCAGAGCGCACGATACAAACACTTGAGGACCTTTTGCGTGCTTATGTACTGGACTGGAGGGGCTCTTAGGAGGAGTGCTTACCCCTAGCAGAGTTTGCATATAATAACAGTTATCACTCGAGCATTGGCATGGCACCCTACGAGGCTTTGTACGGATGGAGGTGTACTACGCCCTTGAGTTGGGTTGAGGTGGAGACCAAGTGGGAGGTTGGCACCCGGCTAATCTGGCAAAGTCAGGAGGTGGTAGAGCAGATTCACAGATGACTTCGCACTGCGAGGAGCAGACAGAAGAGTTATGCCGATCAGAAGCGCAGAGAGGTGCAGTTCAAGGTTGAGGATCACATCTTTCTACGCATTAAGCCCATGAAGGGCCTGCAGTATTTTGGGGTGGAAGAGAAGCTCGCGCCGAGGTTTGTGGGGTCCTTTAAGGTCCTGGAGCTGGTAGGACCCGTTGCTTACAGGCTTGCCCTTCCTCCCCAGCTCTGGTGTACACGACGTGTTCCACGTGTCCAACCTCAAGAAGTACGTCGCCGATCCCAGTCACGTTCTGAGCCATAAGAGTGTCGAGGTGGGTGACAACCTGACCTGCCCCGAGCGACCAGTGCAGATACTAGACAGAGCCGTTTAGAGTTTGAGACGAAAGCAGGTACCCCTGGTGAAGATCTTGTGGAGGGGCCAGAGGTACGAGGAGGTTACCTGGGAGCTTGAGGCTGCGATGTGAGAGCGGTACTCGGAGCTTTTTGAGGGTACGTCTTTTTGGACCGGCTTCGGTCCTCTTTAAGTTTGTTATGCGTTTATTGTTCTTTTTCTGCACCCTAGCTAGCTCAAGTTTCGGGGACGAAACCTCCTTTAAGTTTGTAATGATATTAAGACCCGTGGTGTGTGAGCCCTTTTAAGTTGTCTGGGCTGTCGGTCAGATGTCCGGACACCTTCCTAAACGTCTGAAATCAAAAATTGTGAGAACGAACTCATGTCTGCGCTCAGGCTGCACGCAGACAGTACTCTCTTTTTCTTCCTTCTCTCTCTTTTCCCCTTCAGCAAACCCTAACCCTTATCCTTATAAATCCCTTCCCCCTCTCTCGTTCTCCCCACTCCAGCCACTTCTTCCCTTTCGCACCACCCTAGCGCGAGCGAGAGAGAGCGAGAGTAGTGAAGAGGAGCGGCATGAGGAGAGGAGGAGGAATGTTGTGCTCTCGAGCTCGTGTGGGAGCTCACCGGAGAGCGCACGACCAAAGCGGCGTGTGCGCGAAGAGGAGGAGTGCGTCTGGGGAGTCCTCCCCGACACTGCTGCAGCAGGAGCTGCAGGTGAGGGGGCGAGGCACGGCCATGCACGACGAGAGTGAGCGGGAGCAAGTTCTGGTTCTGGGTTTTTCCCAGAATCAGACGTCTAAAGCGACGTCCAAACGGCGGTGCGGACATTTGGAGGCGGTTCCAGACGTCTGAGGAGAGACATCGCGAAGGTACATCCTCTTTGCGGATACGGCCATGCAAGCCGTTCCACAGGCTCCCTTTTGCGTACCTATTTTGAGAAGATTTGGTGGATGCAAGCAGAATTTGCTTCGGGAAGGCGCGAAACACACCCTCCCGCTCATTTCAGACATCTGGGGAGCTTACCAAACAACTTGAAGCACTTCCAGACGTCCGGAGAGGTGGTCGGATGTCTGGAGATAGGTCCAGACAGTCCAGAAGAGTTCTTGGACGTCTGAGGATGACGTAGAGATTGAGGTGCATTTTTTGACACCTTTAAGATGTCTGGAAGCTGTTCCAGACGTCTAATTTGAGTCAGTAACCCTGTTTTGACCCGTTTAGGGTCAATTTGAGGTCTGTTTTACGCAAATAAGATGCCGATGTTTTTTTTTTGAGTTCCTCTATTTGTTAGAAGGCTTTCTATGCTGTTTTGAATGTTCCATTGTGATTTTTCCTTGTTATAGGACTTCGTTCCGTTGAGGGTTCGGGGCTTGCTGAGGCACTTGAGCCTGCCGTTCGAGCCTCCAATACTCCTGTGTTTACTGGTAGAGTGGCTTCCCCTAATTAAATTATAACCTTGAATGCATGTGTGGAATGAATGATTTGACCCTAGGATGTGGCATGAATCCTAGGACGAGAATACTTAAAATGTCTATATGCGTGAATGAATTGTAGTCTTAAATGAGTAGACAGAAATGTTAAACAGCTGCCTGGAAATGAACCAAAGTTGCCGGTGAATTATGAATAACCTGTGCTAGTTAGCAATTGCATGTACCCTTCCTGTTGTATACGTTAAATGATATAAGACGAGCTGCATGTGTATACTCTGAGAATGGAAATGTGAATAATAGAAATATGAGCTGCATGTATATAACCTGAGAATGGAAATGGGAAGGATAGAAATACGAGCTGTATGTATATAACCTGATACTAGAAATGTGAATGATAAAACCTGGTATGGAATGGCATGAGAAATATAAGAATGAACCCTAAGAGGGAATAGGAGTAGAGCTCCTGCAAAATACATGGAATGGATCTGGAAATGCGTTGGGAAGTGTGCTGGCCCTTCAGTACTTGGTACTAAGGAGAGCGCATGTTACCTCTTAGTGTAGAGGGGAGCTTACCGCCCTTCGGGTTGAGACCTGTGGTGGGTTTGGCCACTTTGCACTGACTCTATGGCCCTCGTGTACACTGTACTGGGGAGAGCTACTAGTGTAGGGAGAGAGCTAACCACCCCACGAGGCCCGAGGTTCAGCTAGCTACCCTACACCGACTTGTTAGGCCCACTGAGCAAACCAGGGTAGTCAAGCGAGGGTGAGCGGACCGTGGAGGGGCGAGACCCCTATTTGGTTCTTAGAAGCTAGACCCCTGTTACTGAGAAGGCTAGGCCCTATACTGTTCCTTGTTGTACTTTAGTCACACCCGTTAACGGAAACGACTTATCGCATGCCAGTGCAAGGTAGCTACCCGTGCGTCTATCGTGCATGCCGCAGCCACCGTTACGTCTGTTCGTGACCTTGGGTTGATTGATTGGGTGTAGGACCACCACGGGGGACTCTCCCGGCCAGGAGAGCACCACGTACGACTTCTACTCTTCGGAAAAGACTGCAATCAAGATCATTCCCACGAGGAATATTCGAGATCAAGAATGAGATCTGATAAATAAACTAAGTAGTGAGAAAGAATAATTAGTTAAAGAAAGTAATTGAAAACAACAGCTACCTGTCCACTTTTACTCCTTTAGTTAGTTGGTTGCCACTCTACTCAGCGTTCGCTGACGTTGTGTGCTCATAACCCCTTTTTAGGTCTAGGTGTTGAGCAACCCGAGTCTACGACTGCAGAGAGTGCTGGGCCCAGTAGAGCCCTGTAATAGTAGTTTCTCTTGCTGTACCTTTTTGTTGTAGTGAGTTTAGGCTCTTGTTCTTTTACGTTCTGTACCTTTACTTTACTGCACCTTTATGTTCCTGTAACTTGTTACTATTCTACTATTGTGGTGGTGATATGTACTGTAGTAGTTTTTACATTTTTACTGTTGTACCTTTTTACTGGTAGTTGCTTAGCATAGTGAATGTGGTTTACTTTTCTACTTTTTAGCTATTTCTCGTTGAACGACTAGGTCTTGCGATCAGTCGAGTCCGTCCGGTCTCGTGTCTTGTAGGGATTCGAGAACCGGATCGTAACAAGGTGGTATCAGAGCAAGGTCGTCCCGAGAAATGAACCAACTAACTTTAGAATAACCAATTTACGTGCATGTAACTAGAGTAACCACCACAACGTACCTTTTGACATCTGTTCTGAGGTTCTTTTGCTAAATGTCCGTTTAATGAGACCCCTAATGAAGGGTTCCATAAAAATGTCAAAAATGAATGGTAATAAAGGATCACCTTGGCACAAACCCTGAGGAACTTTAAAGAAGGGGGAGGAGATTCCATCAATCATTATGGAGGATCCCTTATTGGACAAAGCATTTGATAAGTTGAATGAAATCCCTACTAAAGTTAAAACGAGAAAGAATGTCGCAAGGAAGGGGTCATTCAACCCAATCATAGGCCTTTTCAAGTTCAAGTTGAGGAACAAGATTAGAGACAAGGACTTTACGTTCGAGCCGCTAAATTAATTCAAGGTAGTAGCGATATGATCAAACATGGATCTATCTTTCATGAACATCGAATTGCTCCAAGGTGATTACCTTTAGAAGATGGGTGGAGAGATAGATGGCAAGGATCCCATAAGCAATTTTGTAGATAACATTGCAAAGGCTGATAGGGTGATTGTTCAAGAGAGAGGAAACTTGAGATTTTTTAGGAAATTGAGAGATGAAGATGGGATTAAAGGCTCTAGGAGCCTCATGCCTAGCAAAGAGATGAGTGATAGCTCCTGCAAGGACAACTTTAATTAGATCCTAGGAGTGGGAAAAAATTTAGAATTGAAGGCATTGGAGTTAGGAGTTTTGTTCAAGGGCATACGAAAAAATTTAATAATGGTTATAGTTGTGGAATCTTTGTGGGAAACAAGATGAGGAATACAGTTAAGGAAGTTTCGAGGGATCTGGGTGTTCTGAGAGGAAACTAAGAAGCAAGGTATAGAAATCAATTACCATGAGCGAGTCAATTGATTTTAACTATTTGAGAAAAAAAATAATTAAGTTTAATTAAATCCACTCATTTTTACTTCTATGCTCTAATCCTCACAAATGACATCTAAGGCCAGAAGTCATGGCTGTTTTCCCATTTTCTTGTAACTTAGGCTGTCACGGATCTTGTCCATCCATCTTTTTCCTTTAACGTATTACATTTCTTTTTCGTGAGAAAAGCTCATGCATCCATTCCTAACGGAATCAGAATAGTATGGGAGAGTTAGATAAATTAAAGGCAGTATGTTTGGACTTTGAACCTATCGTGAGCTACTCATATGCGACGAGTTAATTGAAATAATTTGAAGGATTTAGTTAGATAAAAATAAAAACCTAGAATGATTTTGACTGAGGAAATTTATAGAATAAGTAAAGAAATATGAAATGAATGAAATAAATGGTGAAATAAGTGAATTAATATTTTTGAACATTTAAACAGGTTAAAATTATTTCATAAAAAAGATAAAATAATTTTACCTCGAATTAAATTCATTTAATTCGACATAAATAAAAGACTAATCAAGTAATAGATTAAATACTTAATATGATATAAATTCACTTAACCTGCTAATCAAATATTCCCTCATGGAACACCACCACCCTACCCACCGGCAGAAAAAAAAAAAAAAAAAAAGCCAGAGAGTGCATTATATTTCTGTCCTCAATGCACGTACATCAATATACTCAAACATGCATCGCTAACTACCAAACCTAACAAGCTCCCTTTTTTTGATAGAGTATAGTAATTTGCTGTCACATGATTTTATTTTCTCAATTTTTTTTTATCATCGTTTCCAACTTATTTGCTATACGCTCTATATATCGTTACTGTCTTCCTACCTTCCAGTTGCTTCTCGTCATCTCCGTTTGAATCTTTTCTGTAATTTTGTACGTATATACAAGAAGAAGGCTCGTAGCTCCGTTCAAACCCAACTTATCTATTATATTTTATTTGCTAGGCACGTCTACTCTGATTTTCTCTGTTAAGTTGATTCAAAGGACGGTGAATTCTCTTACCAAACGGATCTCCAAACTGACTCCCGCCAAGCGCTCGTGAAACATTCCTATCGGACAGCACACACTTACCTTATCGTCACATCTATCTCAGCTCATTTGTCTCCATCAATCGTCTCCTTTGCTCTACGCCGTGGCTGCTTCCTGCCTTTGTTTTGGTAGGCATCTCGTCGCTCTTCCTAGTCTTTCTGTCATCGACATTTTGTCCTTCTGTTAGCTTTCCATTTTTTCTATTTTGTCTTGCCTTCGTAAGATCACGAGTCGCGATCCGCTTCTTTGCCTGTACCGGCAGATTTTAGTCTAATTCTCCTTTATCTTTTTTAAGTGTCTTTTAAGGAGTGAGAGGTGAATAAGATGGGAGTAGTGCAGATTTTTTCTGAACATAGCACTAGCATTGTGTATATGTTTGCTTGCAGACGAGGCATTAACTGCGTTGGGGTGGTAGTGGCCTTCAGCGAAAGGAAGATATATGTGAAGTTCCAGAGGATGAGGAACGATCATATATATAGGATGCACCTTCTAATTATAGATGTCAGGAGGGTGCAAGGCCCTCCAGTGCGGGGCGCAATATATACCCAAGTGGTCTTGGTGGTGGTTGAACCAATTAAGCCATCATATATATGCATGGAAAACTTCTGCAAAGGAGACAGGTTTTCAAGTCTACAACTTGGGTGTTGATGAGATCTCCTAAGCTTTGTGACAAAGGGAGAGAATCGAAGTCATCTTTTCTTTTGCTCGTCCTTTCTCTCAAAAGAATAACAAAAAGGTGAAACTTCTTATATATACATATATACACCTCAAATGGAAGGGAGACTAAGCTCCGTCACTCACATAAGTTGTTCCCTCCCATAGACTGATAGTTAGAAAGTGTGTGTGGGCAGGCGTATGTAATCGCTACTCACCTAAGTTGTCCCTCCCATAGCTTGATAGTTAGAAAGTGTGTAATTAATTTATGATTGCAAGTAAGGGTCAGGGAGCTATATTATGTGGTACACATTGTGGTATGTATGTTACATAATTTGGTATATTTTGTATGTATGGATAATTCTTTCTAGATTGATCATGGACCCTTTTAAGATTACAAAATTACTTTCTATCGATAATAAATTATGTAAAATAGATCTTGGGAAATCGCAAAAGTTCTAACTCTACGATTTTTTAATAAATTTAACGTTGATAAGATTCGAACTAATAATTCAATTCCCACGTGACATAAGGATCTTATCAAATGAACCACCCATTGGAGATGCATATCATTTTCCTTGCGTATATTGACTAACATTAACACAATCACACACTTGTATTTGTTAGTTGCTTTTTTATCTTTTGTATTAGCTAGGTCATGAGTCATGGTCAATTTTTATTTTTGATCATGCATAGGCAACGGGTTCAGATTCAATTCCCGTATCTTTTATCTATGAATAAAATTCTCTTTTCCTTTAGAAAAGAAAAATAGTTTTAACTCGGGTCACGACCTGTTTGGCATGTGAGTTAAGTTAGTAGAATAAGTAAAGAAATAAAAGGTAAATAGTAGAATAACTAGATTTAAATATTTGGATGGTTAATTAAGCAAATTAATTTTATTTTACATAAGAGTCGGGTTAACTTTACGTTAGATTAATTTCTTTTAACTCAACACATGCAGTAGGGAGGTTAATTAAGTGGCAAACACATCCAAATTAACCCACTTTAACCCACCTAACATACATGCCCACGCCTATCAATCTGTCCCGATTGTTGTACCTTTATCCTGCTGCGCGGCAGTATTGGAATTCTTATCTTTAAAACACTAAACGATAACCAAATGGTTGCACGAAGCATAATTCCCATAACGGGATCATGACAGGTGAAACACCGTAAATGTGCAACGTTGCATATTTATATTTTCCAACATTAATGACAGCGGGAACTCTCAAGTGAGAAGCATTCTCGTTGGCAGCTGAGATGGTCCTGTGATTTGTAAGGCTGCTTAATGAAGGTTTCTTTACCTGCCAAAAAAACAAAAAAAGCAGAGATGGTCGCCGTTCCTGCTTAGAATGCTGCAAAGTAATTAATCCGATTTCCAATTTTTGTCGTCGTCCTCATGATGACAGTGGCAACACATATCAAAGCAGAGAGGCACATGTGAACTGATCGACGCCACGTGCACCGCCATGCAGTTGACAGTTTACCATTAAGATATACCTTTTAATTATATCCCCGACGTTGCCGAATCAAACGGTAGATACAATTAGATCCATTCCGATCTATAATATAAGTGAAGGCTCCGTGCGATTACTGTAGCAGTCTGACGATGGTATTAGATGTTATTATCGTGAAAGTCGAACCTGATTTCAACGCCTCTCTCTCTCTCTCTCTCTCTGTCTTTCCAGTGACGTGCTTGCGACTCCAGGTGCTCACCCGCGGTGCATGAGGCGACGTCGACGGTGGCGGAGGTGTCGAGAGGTAGTTGGAGCGGAGACGGGGCTGGTCGATGACCATAATGCCTCCATCACCCCCACTCCCTCCTTCTTTCTTCTTCTCCAAGCTCCCTGCGAGGAGGATGACGAGCTCGAAAACTTGCGGAAAGACATGGCCACCTCTTTAATTACGAGAAGTATATTTATGATGGAGGGAGGGAGGTGATGTGGGAACAAAGTTTGGAGGATAGAGTAGAGGGCAGAGGGAGGTGTGCAGTAGTTGGTTAGCAGCAGTAAGAGTTTGGTGATTTTGGGTACTTCGAGAAACGCATCACCGGTTAAGATCGCGAAGCAGAACGCACTCAATTTCGATACTGCTGTTCTTTTAGCCTTGCTCTCTCTGCTTGGGATTTTTTTTTGTTGTTTTTTTTTTTTGCCTTCCGTTCCATTGTTTTGCTTTTTTCGGGAATTTGGTTTATTTCTTCAAGGTGGGTATGCGGATATTTGGGGTTTTGACGTGGGTTTACGTACGTTTAGATGGGAGATAACAGAAATGAGAGCTTTGATCCTCATAATTGATACGACCCCATTTTACATTTTCAATTTGATGATTTCGTTGTTGGAGGCCACGTAATATTTAGCATGTCCATAGGTTGTGATATGTAATACAGCTAGGAAAACATACGGCACTGGACAAACTGGTAGGATTGGTTTCCTTGTCCTTGATTAATTTTTCCTTCAATTTTTTTTCCCTATCTTTTAAATGCTGCAATAGCCTTGTTCATTTCGTTACGATAGGAGAGGGGCCTGTGAACTTGTGGTGAGAAAAAGAGAGAGGAGGCCATGATGATTGACTCAAACGTCGCTTATCTCAAACTAGGAGAATGAAATAGATCGTGACAAAATTAATCTCTTTTTTTCTCACAAAAAAAAAAAAAAAAAATCAAACTCTTTTTATTACATGATTTGTTCTTTCTCTCAAAAAAAATAAAAAAATAAGTGTTTTGTTTGAGTGTAACTTTTCTCATTGGAAGCATTGCATTGGACACTGAAGGGGTTGTTTCCAAACCGTGAGTAAAACTGTAAAGGTGGTAGATGCAGGTAGCACTTACATCTGGGTAGTTTTAGGATTAAGGTGGTTGTATTAATTTGGATGTTAACATTTTTATATTTTTTTCACTCTATTACTTTATTTTTCCATTGTCTTAATTTTCCCCTATATATAGCCTAGCTAAATTTTTTTCCTTTTTAGGTAAAATGATTTGTCATCACTTTCGGTTTTTTATTTCAGTTTGGTGTTTGTTGTTTAATGGTTTCATGACTTACTAATGTTCCCACACTTAAGTTTCTACGGATATTAGTTTTTACTTTTACTTACTGCATTTTGCTTTTTACTGTTTAATGACTTTAAGAGCTGCTAATTCATAAGCTCTCCCTGACATATGATTTGTACTCCTACAGTAAAGTGTAGGTTAAAAGCTAATGATACTTAATTTGTCGCAGCGTGACAAATTAGCTTGACCAAATTAACATCCCTTCTTACCTAGTTAAATGCAGTTGCGGCATTCTGCCAAAAGTCTTAGGATATATGGATAGAAGTCACCGATCCTACGTGAAATCGAAGAGCGAGTACCAAGTTTTTCTTATACTGTTTTGCCTCATAAATCAAGTAAATGAAGTGAATCAAATTGTAAGTCAGATATGTATACATACAAACCCTTGAAAGGTACACATATGGTACTCACGTATGTTAAATGCGTTCGGTATATTGCTCTCTCCTACTTGAATATAACGACCATCTCTGATCAGCTACTGTTCTTGCAGGTTCAATTACAATTGGTGAAAGATTTTGTTTTTCCTTTTTCCTCCTAACTATATGCAGTTTGAAACTGCAAATTATATTTTTTATTTATTCATCAGGATATTCATTTACTTCTATATTACAAATGTGATCGCATGTCCTCAGTAGAATTCAGATCCTTAAGGTCATGATGGGATTTTATTTATATGCTTTTCGAAGAGCACAGGTCCACAATGAAACATTCCAATCATATGTGTGTGTGTGTGTGTGACCATATGGAAAATCTCCTTGAGTGTAATTTGTTTAGAGAGTGTGAAGGAGAGCAAGAAATTCTGCTGTACCTCGAGAAAGGCAGTTTTATTAAGCACTGCTTCACTGACAATCGATCAGGGTACTTAATAAGCGAATTAATTTGGCAACTTCTTGGAGTCACAATGCTTAATCGCTCTCCCATGCCATTCTACGACTTCCGATTGACGACATGTCTTGATCGTTGCCTCATACATGTGTCCAAAGGAAAAGTACTGATATTTATCTTTTCTGATCAACTAGTGGCATACATGATTCTCTGTCACCTTGAGTCAAGCGTGCGTGCATCAGTGAAATGATTGCGCCATTATTCATTGTTTACTTATGATTTAATATCCAGACTCCGATAGATGGTGTACATTAATATAGTCCGGTCGATAAGTTCTGCACAGCTCTCCTCAAACGAAGGTGACGAGGGGGTAAAAATCACCCTCAAATTTAAAATGTCGTATTTAGAGAATCCAGTTATTCGATTACAGGACAAATAGGTAAATTTGATATCACCCAATGCATCTATAATCAGCTAGACCTGAACCTAAATTCGTCCAACCTACTAAAACATTCGACATAACTAAGGTAAAAATTATGATAAGACGGAAGTGACTACCTATAACTTGATAGTTGATAAGTAACCTGATAGAAAATATATCAGAAATTACTAAGCTAAAAATCTTTCCACGCTATAAATAGTAAGGAGAGACCCTCAATTGCAGGGAGGATCTGTAATCTCACAAATTCGAGTGCAGAGTTAAGAGTATCATCTTCCTCCCAGATGTACAACTCTTACAGTGGAACTGGGTCGCCAACTCCTTTCGCCTCTTTTGCGATTGCTTTACGTTTTGTTCGGTGGAACTGTCCGATTGCGTAGGAGGAGCAACCACATCCCCTTCGGGATGAAGTATTTTGTGGATGCGTGACGTTCCTTACGTCTACAAATCTTTAGATGACCATCAATGGCTCGAACGGCGGCCACCGAGGTTCATCAAATGACGTCGTCTGTGAGAACACCAACAAAAGTACCATGCTCTTCTAAACATCCAATGGCTGGAAGGTGACGCCTCTCCAACACCCTTAACGTGCTAATTCTGGTAGAGGGATGCAAATACGACCCCGTCGAATGTTTGAAACCCCAAAATGGGACTCCCACCTCGGGACACAGGCTGGGACGAGGGAGTATGAGGCTAAGGTCAACGACCTCGACAGTACGCCCATGGGCATACCTCGTGTCCACTTGCGAACGAGGCGGAGGTAACCCCTCGCTGAAAGGGTTCGAGTATCTAGTCATGGCCCCACATGAGAGGAGGACGAACCCCCAACAGTATCGATTGGGGGCTACCACCAGGTGATATTGGTGCGCGGCTACCCTGACGGAATTGTGCCTATCCGGCCTGGCATGCCAATGGTCCATCAACCAATTGACCAGGCAGGTCACCTGAGCCTGACATGTTCGTCGTAGGGGCACTCTGCCGAGTAGCGCAAGGTTAAAGACAACCCTGAGAAGCCTGTTAAAAGTCAGATAAGCAAAGAGTGAGTCCTTTCGACCCTACCTGGGTCGGTTCAAGGCTCAGTGCTTCAGAAGTGGGAGGCCCCGTTAGGAGACGACCATTTGACACTTCGAGACGAGCCGCTTGACTTGAGGACCCTAGGGCGATGTCGACGACTGCACGCCAAGGCACCCAGCAAAGCTCCCAAGTAAGCTATAAGGCTTGCAAAGCAAGGTAACTCCTTCTGCCCACGCAGTTAATTGGCCGAGGGTCACGACGGCAACGCCGACCTCGGAGAAGATAAGTGGGGTTCCTAGTAGGCATACCTCAGCGCCCATCTGCCAGAGTAGTCGCCTCCATGGGTGAAGGACTACCTTCCTTAAAACAGCAACTGACCCACATACCGAGGGTTACAGCAATAGACCTCGCTAAACGATGCAGGGGTCCCTTTGTACTACCCTGGCCATGAACCAGGCGGACATTGGGGGCGGATCCGCGAGCAAGGATCCATCGCCCCTAAGGACCACAAAAAGGAAAAGCCGACTTCAGCCCTCACTGTGGATACCACAAGGATCGGAGCCGCGGACTCTTGGGATCTGCGAGACCAGACTAAATCTCGGATCTGGAGCAGGAACTTGGGAGCCTTATCAGGAGGAACCACAGCAAAAAAAGTGTACAAGGCCTAAGGACTGCCCGGAAGACAACCCTAAGCAAAACCCTCAACAATGTCGGATTACTAAGATGACCCTCCTCTTGAATCGAGAACCAGACTGGTCGACACCCTGCCCAATCAGGCCAGCGGTGTCGCCATGACTACCCCTTTGGTGGGACACCGCTATCGAACCATAGTTGTAGTAATCACATCACCCAAGGACCCCACCTCCCATTGCCTAAACATATCTCCGCATAGGTCGGGGCATTCTTCAGGGTTGACGTCGCCCCAGGATGGCAAGTTGCTCATCCCGAGACAACTCTCTTGAGCACCCTTCCCCAATCTTCAATGGGGCAAGATGGCACAATCAAGCAAGCAACGTCTCAGTTAATTGCCTCCCTGCTTGACTCGGTGGGAAACGTAGGCTTACTTCGGTAACACTCCTTCCAGAAAGGTAGCTCCGAACCAGGCCCTTTGAAGAATACACTCCCCTTACCATGGATTAGGCAGATGGGCAGGTGAGGAACTAACCCCGTTGCCTCCAAAACCCACAAAATAATGGCTAGCCTTGGACCCCACAGCAAGTGCCATAGGGCTCGCAGATGCACCACTAAAAAATATGAGTATCTGCAGTACCAAACCTAGTGGTGGAAGCCCGCACCACCTCAACAGGTAAAAGGGGGGACCAAGGTCGAAGGCCCAAAAGAGTGTCATAGGGAGGAGCACCAACAACTCCAAGGGATAAGATGACCTTTAGCATGAGGTTAAGGCCAAATAGGTCAACAACTTACGTAGCTAACAGCCAGCAGCAATGCTCACACTACTCCGAGGTGCTCACCTCTTGATACAGAGGTCGAGCTAGAATTCGGAATCAACAAGCCGCTTCTTCCCGGTCGGCACACCCACAACGCCTTTCCCCCTCCTTGATAAGGGGTCAAAGGAATATCGTCAAGAAAATAGAGTCCAACTCGTTCGCCCCACCCGAAAGAACACGCGGACCTACTGCTAATGACACCCTCACTAGTAGAGAAATGCCAAAAGGAGCGGTTGGGCCTCCTCCGTTCATATGCGATGAGGACGGGCACCGCAGCCAGGTAACCATGCTTACAGTAACCAGGGTAACGGTAGCATTGAACAACCCCATCGACTGACCACCATGTAACTCCCTATGGGAGGGGGTGAGATGCGTGACATATAAAATGCAGAATTAAAATAAATAATCTCACAAAAATAAGCAATCACACAAAAGCATAAGTAATTTTTAGGTGGAAACCCAAACCGAGTAAAACCACCACCTAACCCTCTCGAGCTGGGATTTCCCGATCGACAAAGGAGATCAAATCTATTAAACGAACTACTTAAAACGAGAGTAGTTTAACCCCAGTATAACCACGCTACTTTATACTTGAGGGTAGCGTACCTCAAAATCACTCCTCTTCACATGGAGTATTTTGTCCCTTGATGGAGACGAAAATTCACAAAGCGAATACTCAAACCAAAGAAAAATAAAAGTACAAAAATCCTATAGAGCCACAAATATTAAAACCTAGCTTCTATAGGAGTTAGGAAACTTCCCTTTGGTGGAAGTGCGTCGATGTGACAACGCGGGTGCATGAACCACGCGGCGGCGCTTCGTCGCTCTCGTAATCGCAGAGGGAGAGCGGTGCACAACTGGATTGAAGCTCTCTAGATTTGGAATGACCAAATGAAGAGCAAGATCTTCTTCTATTTGACTTAGACACAAAAGATGTGAAAATGCTATTCAAGGTGTATTTATATAAGGCAAGGGTCCTCTATTTATAGAGAGCCTAGGAAGGCTTTGAAAGCCCTTAGAAAGCTTCCATAGCCGTTGGGGTTGAACCCAAGGCAAAACAGGTTGTAATCAGAATCAATTATGATTCTGACGGGGTCAACAGATGTCTGGTCCAAGTATCAGACGTCTGGTAACTAAGTCGGACATCTGATTTTAGACGGATTTCCTTCCTGACTTGGTTCATACCTAAACGGAATTCTAGTGTATAATCATCAGACGACGTACAGGACGTCTGGCACTAGGTCTGGACGTCTGAAAATCTATTGTAATGTGGAAATGGATTCCCAAGATAGGTTAACGGCTAGAAAATCTCACAAAGGTGATTTTGTCTCAGTCGAGACAAAACGAAACATATTAGACGTCTGGGGTCCTCTATGGACGTCTGATACAAGCCTAACGATCATAATCCTCAACGTTTACTTTGTTTAGCTAACGTTCCACTAATTGGACGTCTGGCACAACCATCAGACGTCTTCTAAGACGTCTAGACTAAGGTCTGGATGTATAATTTCAACAGACAGAATTAATTAAGTCCAACCTAACTTGTTAGACGTCTGAGTCAACAATCAGACGTCTTAAAAGTCACTATCAGACATCTGATTTTCATAGTAAACGTCAGATTAGGCTGTCAGAACCCTATTTTGATTTTCTAGGCTCTTTACAGAAAACCTAAGTATCCTAAGGAAGTACAGGTGTTCCTAAGACTACTTTAAGGGTTTCTTTGAGGCTCTTTAACAAAAGATCTCGACACAAAGAATAAAGAGCAAAAGAAATACAAAAGAATACATGAAAAGAGAATCTATCCTATTCTTCTCTTCACGCTTTTGCTCCTCGCGAAGCTCTTTCTTCTCCATCAAACTCCTCCAATCCGCCATGGATGCGAGCTCGAACTCCGTCTAAACACATTTTCATTTGCAATTTGACCTGAAAATTAAGACTCAAAAGCAAATGTTAAAAGACACGTGTTTTGTTATCATCAAAATAAACGATCGTGGTGCACTAGCACCAACACACCAATCCACTCCCCTCACCCAATCCTCTCAGTGCACTCCTGATCCCCTTAAAGGGTAAAAATAACGCACGAGAGCCGAACGGCCAGGCGTAGAACTCCTAAGGATCAAGTCAGAGAAACCTAGGGAATCCCAGATGGGGAGGGAAGGAAACCAAGTCCAGGCAATCTGGCCAGGAGAGAACCAAGCTAATCTGCCAATGTCTTTGGGATTGCAGCCAGTCTCTTCGATCATGGCCGCACTCTTTTTCCCTCACGACGCTACCTAGCTCATCGAGATCGGAGGAAGCTTGATACCCTCCAAAGCCCGTAGATTACCACTTTTTGCTCAAGAAAGAACAAACACACCCAAGAGCTACTACCTAGAGTTGACGTAAACGGGGGCATCCCTCCATGCTCCTATAACAACAATGCCATCTCTTAAGGATGGTGGGCATTGAATACCCCCCACCACAAAGAAAGGCAACCCTATCAATGCCAGCGATGGCATCAGAGGCCATCGCCTCAACTTGACGGCAATCAATAACAAGTCTTGCCACAGAATAAGACTTTCTCCCCACAAGTGGCTAACCATCACTCGTAGAGGGCAGCATTTACGCCACATCATCTCCCGGATGGCTACACCCCATGTTCTCTTGTATCGCCACCTCTTAAAGCCAGCAAGCCACCTCTCAAGGTTGGCAGGAACTCGAGCAAACACGCCTCACGTTCCCTTATATCACGACCTCTTAAGGATGGCAAGCCACCTCTCAAGGTCAGCAAGAACTCGGGTGAACCTGCCCCACCTTCCCTTATATCGCCACCACTTAAGGGCGATAAGCCACCTCTCAAGGTCGGTAGGAACTCGAGCAGATGCGCCCCACGTTCCTTTGTATTACCACCTCTTAAGCATGGCAAGCCACCTCTCAAGGTCGGCAGGAACTCGAGAGGACACACCCCACGTTCCCTTGTATCACCACCTCTTTAGGCCAGCAAGCCACCTCTCAAGGTCAGAAGGAACCCAGGTGGATGCGCCCCACATTCCCTTGTGTTGTCGGCACTTAAGGATGGCAATGGCAAGCCACTTCTCAAGGTCAACAATAACTTGGGCTGACGCGCCTCATGTTCCCTTGTATTGCCACTTCTTAAGGCCGATAGGGCACCTCTCAAGGTCAGTAGGAACTCGGGCAGGCGTGCCTCATGTTCCCTTATATTGCTGCCTCTTAAGGATGGCAAGCCACCTCTCAAGGTTGGTAGGAACTCCGACGGGCACGCCTAATGTACGGGATTTCATTGTGAAAAAAATTGAGTTAGAAAATCTGTCATAATGTGATTCACAAGAAAATTCGTCGATCAAATAATTTTTAACCGAAACTCAAAACGAGTCCCAGGTCGAACATGGGGAGGCTACATCGATTTGAAATCTACAGTTATATTTTTTTGTAATTTTTGTTTATAAATGAGACATTCACAATCATTACTATTCACTTTGCAATATAAACACTACAACTAGAGAGAGAGAGAGAGAGAGAGAAACAACTTATATACTCAAAATAACGTCATTATAACTACAACTAGAAAGTAGGAAATCTGTACTAGAAAGTGATAAAGGAGAAGGTGGACAGAGGTTATCCTCCTCGATGGCTGCTTGAAGGACGAGCCGCGTTGACGGAGCACCCAGACTAGGGTGGTGAGACGATAGACGAAGGAGAACAAAGACGGAAAATGAAGGATGAGGCAGGGTGACATCGCAGTGGGATCTGTTTCCTGAACGGCAGTGAGAAGACAATCGCAGGCGTCCCATGAACGGGAATGAGAAGGTGAAAAAATTCTATTTTAAACTCTAATGGAGCTTCTCGGGTTTGGGACAAGATCTTATAGCTTTGGAGGGGTGAGAGAAGAGAGGAAGAGATGAAAAGAATGTGGAGGTCATAGGGGCTCTTTATAGTTGAAGAATAGAGGGGCAAATAGGTCATTTTTATGATTAAACATTAATTCAGGGTCTTTAGTGACGGATTTAATCGTCACTAAAGCCCAATCATGGGTGTAGCACACATGCACGCCCACCTCCTCCTCTTCCTTTGTTTCAACGCATGCATCACGTTCAAGCGTTCTCACCCATCCGATCGCGAGATCAGATGACTTAGGATGCATCCACACCCGCCTTCATCGCGCGCCTGCGTATGTGATCACGCGTGCAGCGGCACGTCTAATTGCACATGCGAGAACCGCGGCATCTAGGTGTGCCATGCAGCGCTCGCATCTGCCGCCAGATCATGATCCAGCGACACAATTTCATCCATGCTCACCCGTGCCTTCAATTTGAGGCAAGCAGAGTCTCGATCCCACGTCTTGGCTCTTGATAGGGCATTCACCCACTAAGCTACAACTGTGGGTTGTCTCAAAGAGGCTTCACGCTTCCATCGCTCTCAGCTGTTGGATGAGAATCCAACAACTGAGAGGCACTAGCGCGAATGACTTCAAAAGTCGAGCAGAGGGCTGCAGGCGGGTTTGGATGGTTGGGATGGTGCCACGTGGCACCATCCTAGCTGTCCATCTTCATATGCTCGTAGGTGGAGCCACAAATGTCAGATTGGATCGATTTTTACACCATTAGGTTGCGATCATCGATTCGAACCCATCCGTGTGGTCGAATTTGTCATCCGAGGTACTGATTTACACCACTTGGCCCCTTGACCTCTGATGTTTCTCGGACTGCATCTGATTCTACAGAAGTCCGATCGAGGTGATCTTGGAGTTATTGAACTCCGATCGTTGCCCTGATCAGATTCGTACAGTTAGATCTTCAATCCGAGACCCCGATAAAATATTGCCTTGGTCCCTGACCACAAAAAGAGAAAATTAACCTAAAATTTATACAATCTAACATAAATGTACAATGATGCATGTTATGTAATATTTACAATGCATGATACTTCTACGACACTAAGAACATGCATAAATAGACATTTTAATCTACTTAGATGCATACACATCAGGCCACTCCACCGAACACGGAGGTTCGACGTTGAAATTCTATCAAAAGACTGAATGGAACAAACGTTCCTCGACGCAACTTGACAAGTCCTTCGAACATGATAAAAAGGGTGGAGGGTCGTGAACTAGGACCCACCACGGACCCTTATTTATAGCCCCCCTAAGTATTTTGAGGCCAGTGCCGTCGTTTCACCTCCCCTTCCCCCAAATCACAGGTTTCCAAGGAAAAGAATCCCCCAGGATACGGCACAGATTCCATAGCAGCATGACTTCACTAACAAAATTGTCAATCAAGGCTCTGCACGCTACAACACCTTTCACATACGGACAGACGCTACAGAAGTATCAATCGCCTCACTAAACAAGCATGACGTTTGAGGCCATGGCCTCTCACGTCAATAATAATTAATACCCATTTGGACAAACTTCATGACAAAACAATTTCCAAAGCGGTGCCTCCTAAGGCCGCACAAACTCATGCTAATATGCTCCACATTCAAATTTGACGAAGTACCGCCTCCTAAGGCCGACACGAACTCCGGCTCATTTGCCACATGTTTAAATTTTAGGAAGTGTCGCCTCCTAGGCCGCACGACCCCACATTCAAATTTGATAAAGTGTCGCCTCCTGTGGTCGTCACGAACTCAGGCTTATTTGCCCCACATTGAAATTTGACGAAGTGCTGCCTCCTAAGGCTGCACGAACTCAAGCTCATTTGCCCCACGTTCAAATTCGATGAAGTACCGCCTCCTAAGGCCGCATGAACTCGAGCTCATTTGCCCTACGTTCGAATTTGATGAAGTGCCACCTCCCAAGGCTGACACAACTCAAGCTCAGATGCCCTACGTTCGAATTTGACAAAACATTGCCTCCTAAGGTCTGCATGAACTCGGGTTTAGCATGAAGGAGGCATCGGACCCCTCTCTATACAAGAACACGAACCTCTTACGAGCAGTAGAAAACAAGGGCAAACCACCCAACTCTTCTATCACAAATGTTCTACCCGCTTCATCCTAGCCGACAGTACATTTGGGGGCATTATCTACCACAATGTTTTGAGTACTCTAACTACCCTCGCAGCAGCTTACACTAGCTAGAGAGTGGGAGCATATGATGAGGGTCAAAAATCACTCTCAGATCCAGAACTCCGCGCATGACCCAACAAAGGATCCAGTTACCTGATTACAGGGTAAGTAGGCGGGTCCGGTACCACCCTACCGGCCTACAATCAGCCGGACCTGAACCTGGATCTACCCAACCTGCCATAAGATTCGTTGCAACCAAGGCTAAAATCGTGATAATACGAAAGTGACTACCTACAACTTGATAGCTGACAAGCAGCCTATTACGACCCAATCTCGGCTCCCTACGAAACTCGAGAATGGGTTGCCTCTACTAAATCCCAAAACCCAATCGTCGAACGGAAAATAGCCAAATGCACAAAATCATTCCGCAACCACACAAGCAATGTAACTAAGCAAAAATAGATAATAGGCAGCAATGGAAAATAGAACCGAAAATCTCAAAGGTACTACAGGCCACAAGCGGAATAGAAATGTTCACTGGTATAGCCATCACACAAAGTAGAGAGAAACGTAACAAAAATGGGTATTACATGCTAAAGATACACACTACTAACAAAAAGGGGCCTCTGGAACAGAAAGCAGAGAAAGTACAACTATGACTGTGCTCGACTAGGCCCAGCACCCTTTACAGCCGGTGGGACTGGCTGCTCAACTCCCTAACCTGAACATGGTTATATAAATCTATGGTCAGCTAACACTGAGTAGAGTAGTAGATATGTCATTTACATGCAATTAAACATAATGGAACAAGCAGCTAACCAACCATACAATTTTCAGCTATGTATTATTGTTTGTTTTTGTTTAAAACATCTATGCATTTCTAATTCGATTTCTAGTAAGGGTCCATGACATTTCTTATTCCACTTGTTCCCTAAGGGAACGATCTTGATGCAGTTCTCCCCACGATGCAGGATGTTCACGTGTCGCCCTCCTGGCTAGGAGAGCACACCGTGGTAGTCCTACACCTGGTATACCACCTCAGGGTCATGGCCTCGACGTAGCGGTGACAACAACATGCACAATAAGCGCACGGGTAGCTACCCCACACTGGTACACAGTAAGTCCTTTCCACTAGCAGATATGCCCAAACGTATCACATAGAGCAGAATAAGGGCCATACCCCTCAACAGTCTGCGTACCCTCTCCCGGCTATCCCAGTTTGCCTAGTGGGCCTAACAAGAGTCGGTGTAGGGTAGCCAATCCTAACCTCGGATCAGAACCCAAGGGGCAGCTAGCTCCCCCCTACACTAAAGTGACAGTGGCTCTCCTCGGTACCGTGTACACGACGGCCAGCTCACTTTTCGTAACCAAGTCCATACAACCAACCAGCCTGTAAGCAACATGTTCCAACACACATCGGATTTCCATATCACAGTATTTTGATTTCCTTTCCTAGCTCCTCGAAGGGTTCATGCAACAGCATTTATCTTATTTCATGATACGACATATATCTCCATTCACATTCTTGTTCTTAATCATATAACAAGCAGCTTGTGATTCAACAAATTAAGCAATCACCACATCAATTAACTATTCAGTTGCTAGCAGTAAAGATTTTAACATGCATTTTAGAACATAACAGCATGGTTCAAGTAATGTACATTCATCCTCCTCAGCCCTAGGGTTCATTTCATATCGTAGTGTTCAATCAGATATTTCAAACATAGCACTCACTTAAATCATTTAAATCGCAGTCTGAGAGAGGACCACTCTACTAGGGTATACGGGCAGAATAGGGGCTCGTACGGTAGAACCTGACGTCTCCGTAGGTCCCGTGTACACTACGGACTAGAGATCTATATTGTTGACCAATCATGTCAAATGGCTCAAAATAGTATAGGAATGACACAAACACATAGGGAATTTCGAAAGAAAATCAACGATACTTTGTTTGCATAAAATCGACTCTGTTTGGGCCCTGAACCGGCCTAAAAACACGCATTCTGACCAGAATCAGATGTCTCGGACGAGTCCCAGACGTCTTAAACGAACGCAATAGCTCACCTTGCTCTCTTGCATCTTTTTCAAACATCTGAACCCCGTTGCAACCATTTGAGGGAGCCTCCAGACGTCTGACACTACTCCCGATTGTCTGGATGAGCAGTCAGATGTCTGACTTGGCCTCCAGGCACCCTAAAGTGCCTCGAATGTCATGCCACGTGCCTTTCCTACGCTCTCATACTTGCGCATGCATGCGCAGTGAAAAAGCGACACCTAAAATACTATCGTACATGCATGCAAGCTCGTGCAGGGTACGTACCTTGGCACTCTATGTGCTATCGGACGTTCGAAGCTCTCTCTGAACGTCCGACGACCCTCCAGACATCTGACAAGGGTTGCAGATTCAAACTTTGGATTGCATTCACTCTTGTCACTTGTAGATTCTGAATCTTATAGATCATAAAGGAATGATTCCAAGTCAATGGAACTCGATTTTGAATCGATGATCTCAGGATTAGGGACCTCAGAGTCAGAGTCAAAGAATGGATCGTGGATGCTGAGGTCGTAAATTGGCTCGTAGCTGTCAGGAAACAAAGTCTCTCCGAAATCAGAGTAAGATTCAAAATCATCAAAGAATTTGCGAAGATCGTGTTCTGAACCTAATTCCGGATCGAAAGTTCCACCACAGAATGAATGGAGTTCTGGAGAAGTAGCAACCTAACTTGGATCTAACCTAAACTTAGAATCCGAACTCAAAAAGGTGTCCCTATTAGGCATGGGTTCGGGACCTTGGCTCCTAGGAGAGGCCCAATCGAATCCCAACTCTTCCAGCTCCTCAGTTTCTGTGTCGTAAATTGGCATGATTTCTGACAAATTGATCCATATCTCGGAGGAGTCTGGAGAGGTGTAATCATCAAACATAGGCCCAGAATCGTATTTCAACTTGAAAATCTGAGTCTCATCATATGGGGCCTCAGTTATCCCAAATAGGCTCGAATCCAGATTCTAGGTTAAGAGTATGGATTGGATCACTAAAATCTAGGTTGGGCTCTATTGGGATGTCAGAATCATCCTCGAGAATTACCTTAACAGGATAAGGCTCGGTATTACATTCTCGAGGGGTTCTGTTTTAAGCTCATCATTACAGGTGTCTGGGAATTCAAAGCTAGGCGAACCAGGTTCTTGTATCTCTAAGGCTGGGTCGAAATCGGGAATACCTACAATTGGATCTTCCCAACCCAACTCAAGATTAGGCGTATCAGTCTACATATAAGTTGGATCATATTCCATCTGGTTTGGGGATCCACAACAACCTTGATTCTCAAACTTGGGATTTGGGAAATCATATTGATTCTCAGCCTTATTCCATGATGTTACGCTAAACACTTAGGGAATATACGGGTATTTTTTATCGATAATCTATTTCAACAATTTTATCATCTCTTCCCATTTCTCATGGTCATCTTGGTGCTTTTCCCAACATACATGATTTGTTAGACATTGGAGATATTCAAAGTTATGCAATTTTTCCAATTCAATATATCTCATCATGAGAATATCCTGAGTTGATCATTTGTTACTTATGTCAATATTAACTGAGCACAATTTGTAATAAAGCTTGTTGTTTCTGAGACATTAACCTGAATCATGCTGGCTGGTTTTGAGGTTTTGTCATCAACTCCATAAAATTTCAGGGCATCCTCAATCACTCTATCTCTTATGGTCATTCAGGATTCAAGTTTCCTAAATGGTCTTCTTAAATTGTCAGTCTGCATCTTCAAATCAGGTGATGGAATCAAGATTTAGAATCAAACTCAAGATTTAGATTGAAATTGATCAAATATGAAAAGAGATTCCCAAGAAGATTTAATGTGGTCTCTTAGGTTAACAAACCTAAGGACCTTCCTATGTGTGCTCTAGTGAAAAGATGAGCGACTTGAATTTTATTTGGGCCCAATCAAGACATCCAAAGATTTTTGGATGACTATAGAGGTTCAGGGCGGATGATACCCCTAGATTAAAAAGTCATCCACCAGAGAATTACCTGGGCAGCCGGAAAGGAAGAGTCCCGCAAAGACCCCTACACGATAGAGCGTCCTCACGGGTTACAGGGTTTCCCTCACCTGACCTTCCTTGTCACCGTGGATCCAAGTAGACCAGAATGGATGATTTGACCTCTTAAGTTTACCAGTTTTAAGTCCTAATTTATGCCTTTAATTCTACTTGATTAGAAGTTAATTTGACTCGTGACCTAATTTGGAGGTTGGTTAGTCCACAAAGTAAACCAACTTCACCTAACATGCCTTAAAAGATGGCAGAATGAAATCTAGGTCAAGACCCAGAAATCACCATGATTTAACTCCCCGGTTATTAGATCCACAATTTTAGGGTTTAAGTGATTTTAGAGCATGATTTTTAGGTTTTTCCTGAATAGGTCTTTTCAAATAGGGGCTTAGGTAGCACACAAATGCAAGAGGGTTTATTTTCTTTTATACAGGTAAATGTGAAATAACACTTCAAACCCTAGTGTTGAAACCCTAATTGGCTCTATTTCAAGTCCAATTTAATTTCAAAATGTTCACCGAGAGCTTTAAGCAAGCAGTGTGTTATCCCAGGGTGATTTTAGAAATTAAGCGTAGTCCCTAATAGGTATGGGCAATTTGGGTAGGGAATTCTAAACATAATCGCTTCAAACTTCCATCAGATATGAAAATTTTCCGCAAATCAGGAAACTTAGCTCTTAAAGATAATTACCAAAAAAAAATAAGGCAGGTGATTCCTAAGTAGTTTTATTTCTTTTTTTCTCTTCCAAGGATTAGGAGATTAGGGAAAAAGAGAGATTACCTGGCCTGGAGTGGTTGAATTGCGTGGAAATTCACCTCGTGAAGTACCTCGCAAAATCACAATAAACAAATAGGGCAATTTAGAGCTCAAATATAATCAATTAAATCAAAGACTAGCGGTGAATTGCGTGTTGCTCCCCGGCAACGGCACCAAAATGTTGAGGGCAAATTCATCGTTGTTAAAGTTATGCATTGTAGTATAGGACAAATGCGCTCAAACAAATAAAATTTATAATTCGATTGGAAGTCCCAGGTAGAACATAGGGAGCAAGTAAGAATTCACGCATTAATCACAATGAATATATATATGAGCACAATAATTAATCCAAGAATGATATTCAAGGAAGAATAATTACTCAAAAATTGATCATCAATGTATAACATGAGTTTGACATAGCAAAAAGAATGGAAATGATATAAAAAGTGATGATTTAAATAACCTTTTAGATCCACATTTAAGCATGCTTCTTAACCATAGTACTTAAATTATTGAATAGTAATTCAAATAACACCACAGTGTCTAGATGCTACAGTGCAAAGGCACTGTTCATCTTCTTCAATTCTTCTCTTCTTTCAGCATGCACTGGCTTTCTTCTTTTCTCTTCTCAAGCCTTCTTCTCTCTTCACGCACAAGGGCTACGCACCCTTCAAATTTGGCTAAGTGTCGCACAAGAAAACTTCTGCAGAGAGCAAAACCCCCTCCCCTGCACTCTCACTCTTTTTCCTTCTCCTCTTTCTTTCAAACCCAGAGCATAGTTGGATCCGTGTACGGGTTAACAGGTATTCGAGTTTGGACCAAGCCCGCATGCCGTGTGCACGGGAGAGGTGTGAGGCGTGAGGAGGCGTGTAAGGGGGACCTCACCCCCTGTATGTGTCTTGAGGTGATAAGCTATCGGCAGGAATTCAATTTTTGCGCGCTGTGTCCCTTGTCCATACATGATGTGGCAGTAAACGCAGTGCCCTTTTCTTCGCGAAGCTGCAGGAAGTCCAGCACTTATTTGCGAGTTGCTCGGATCTATTCTGTGCTCAATTGAAGATGCAACTCTGCTCTTGGGATGTGTCTGCGTCGATTGCGAGTGGAATTAGCAATGGTGATGGCTAGAGGGAGCGTGAAAGACTTAGAGATGATGAAGGCAACAGCAGAGGGTGGCGAAGACGTAAAAACACACATACGGCCTTTCGGCCCAATTAAAATAGTTCAAGAGAATCGTCGTGCAGCAAGGAGAGTGATGGTGGTGATCGCGAAGTGTTTCGTGGTGTTTAGTGGTCGGACAACGTCGGAGATGATGGACTGAGCAAGAGGTGTTCAGTGGAGGTTTAGGATGCGTGGAATGTGAAATAAGTAGAGGGGTTTTAGCAAATGGGAGTTGTGTTGAGGCGAACGGTGTCATGTAGCGAGCTCTTGACCTCGCTGGAGCTCTGTCGGAGCAAAGGAAGACGAAGGGAGAGGCACGTGGTTCATGGTCAGAATTAAAGTCTAAGGAGGAGAATTTAAAGTAGAGAGGAAGATGGAGCTAAATGACCTAATTTAGTGGACGAAGGAGGCAAGGTGGCGTCGGTTCTGGTTGGCCGACGTCGAGGACGAAGTTTGCTCCGGTTAGATGAACGGCGGCAAGGAAAGGGAGAGGACGACCTCGCTATGGCTGGCGAGGCACAGACGAATGTGAGGAAGAGGTTGGATGGGCCAATTTGGTCTTTGGTCATCCGTAGCTAGATGGGGACGGAAGCTGCCGAAGCCAAGGTGGAGCTTTGCCGGAGATGGAGGAAGAAGGGGTATTTGGCCTCAAAACCTTGTTAAGGATGTGAGGTTTTCGTCGTAGGTCCATTTATAGGCCATGGGGAGGGGTTTCAAGCTTGGAAACCAAGCTTACAATTCCACATTTTTCATGCAAGTAGGACATGTGAAGCATCAAAAGGTTCGCATGAGGAATTGGGGCTGAGTTAGGATTCATGGAAGATCTCATTTGAAAGGAAGGAATCACCCTTTCAATTTTGGGAGTGTTTGATTGAAAATCGAGCGAGAAATCCTCACTCGAAACTCAATGGTGAAGGTCTAACCTTCCAAAAATGGCATGAGGACCTTTTTGCAAAGAACAATGATAAAGTTAGTGACCTAATTACAATTATTTCGAAAGTTAAGGGCATGTGTGAGAGAAAAGAGTCAGACAGGACTGAAATGTAAACTGGGTCAAGGTGATCTCTGATTGGACCCAAATTCTAGTATAAACCTAATTTGGACCCAAGGAATCTGATGGTAAAGTTAGATTTAGGTTTTGACCAAGTTTGACTGGGTAAATTGCTTAGAAATCTAAATTAGGGCAACTGTCTATCTGAGACTCTATTTTAGGTCAAAATGGGATCTGATGGTCAAATCAAAAATGCCAAACCCTAGAGAATATTTTTCTAAGATTTTTAGGGGGTTTAGGGGAATTTTATCCTAACCAAAAACTCAATTAATTAAGTAGATATATTTTTAGGGTTTCAGATGTCCATTAATTCTTAAAATGCGTGAAAACACATTTCTGTCTACATGGACCCACTTATTAGACATTAATGATCATATGACCTTTAATAAACCCCTGAGAAAACCCACGATTGTTCTGCATTCATGATATGATGGTAAAATTACAGTTTTAACCCTAGTTTCATGTTAAACTCTTAGAAAGGATGTACAGTGAATTATGGTCCTTTGCCAGTTATGTAAGAGCATTTATTAATGGAATATGACTAATGAAAGCTAGATATGGCTGATGATGACGTTATCATTAGGGGCATCCTCCATGTTGCTCCTACTCCCAGCTCTTCCGAGCTCCTTCCCTCGCCCACGCTCTCTATCTCCCTTACCCATGCTCTCTCCCTCTCCCTCGTCTACACACTCTCTCTCCCTCTCACCTCCGTGCTCCTCCTACTCCCCTCCTTCTCCCCCACTCACAGCTGCAAGGGGATGGGGGAGGGAAGATGATGGTCGTCGACTGCAAAGAGGGTGGATTGGAGGTGGCGAGGGTGGAGGAGTGGAGGTGGCATTGTAGATGTAGGTGTCGTTGGGTGTGGAGAGGGTGGAGAGGTGAGAAGGGGTTTTATAAAGAGAAGGTTTAGGGTTTTGGGTGTATGTGTGTTACGACCCGATTCTCGAATCCTTACGAGACACGAGAATCGGACCGACTCGACTGATCCCAAGACCCAGTCGTCCAACGAGAAAGTAACCAAAAAGCAGTAAAATAAACCACATTCACCATGCAAGTAACTAACAGTAACAAAAGTACAGCAGTAAAGAAAAGAACTACTACAGTATATACAACCACAACAGTAGAGAATTACAAACAGGTACAAAATATAAAGATTACAATAAAAGAGTACAAGTGAAAACAGAAATACTCACTACTACAGAAATACGGTACAACAAAAGCACAACTACTGGGCTCTACTAGACCCAACACCCTCTACAGCCACAGGTTCTGGCTGCTCAACACCTGATCCTGAAAAAGGTGACAAATGTGACACGTCAACAAAACGCTGAGTAGAGTGGCAACCAGCTAGCTAAGAAAGCAGTAAAGGTGGACAAGTAGCTGTATTTTTAATTTCTTTCTTTATTTCTCTATTTACTCTTTCTTGATTCATTTCTCGGGTCTTTCTCTTGATCTCGAATGTTCCTCGTGGGAATGATCTTGATTGCAGTCTTTTCCGAAAAGTAGAAGTAGCACATGGTGCTCTCCTGCCAGGAGAGTCTCCCATGGTGGTCCTACCCTCAGTCAACCACCCCAAGGTCACTGACAGACATAACGGTGACTACGGCACGCACGATAAACGCACGGGTTGCTATCCCGCACTGGCATGCGGTCAGTCGTTTCCATTAATGGGTGCGCCCCTAAGCACAGCACGGAACTAGTATAGGGCAGAGCCCTCTCACTAATAGGGGTCCAGCCCTTCCACAGTAAACAAACAGGGGTCTTGCCCCTCCACAGTCCGTGCACCCTCGCCTGACTACCCCGGTTTGCCCAATGGGCCTAACAAGTCGGTGTAGGACGGCTAGCAGAACCCTGGGGCCCGTGGGGTGGCTAGCGCTCTCCCTACACTAGTAGCTCTCCCCGATACTGTGTACGCGAGGGCCAAAAGTTGGTACAAAGTGGCCAGACATAACCCCGAGTCCCTGGGGCGGCTAGCTCCGCTCTACACTAAATAGGGGGACAGTCGCTCTCCTTGGTACTCCGTACTCAAGGGCCAGCCCACTTCCCCAATTCCATTCTATTTACCTTTCAGGAGCTCTACTTCTAATTCCCCGTAGGGTTCATGCTCATATTTCTCTAGCCAAGCCATTTTAGGTTTCATCATTTCAGTTTTATTCTCATATAGCCTGTGTTTCCAACATTTAATATCCATTCATATACAAGCAGCTGTCATCCAATTACAGGCAATTATCATTATTCTATCTACTTTTCCAAGACTGCAATTCATGTATTCACGACATTCGTTTCAGTGTTTCTGTTCCTAGGATTCATGCCACATCCTAGGATCTATCATTCAATCTAGTTTTCCAGTCCTAGGATTCATGCCATACCCTAGGATCTATCATTCAATCTAGTTCTCAAGTCCTATGATTCATACCATATCCTAGGATCTATCATTCAATCTAGTTTCAGACCCTAGGATTCATGCCATACCCTAGAATCTATTATTTATCTCAAAGATGCATTAATGTTGGTAAATAACCAAGGGGAGCCACTCTACCAGCAAAATCGGGAGTAATGGGGGCGTGATCGACAGGTCCGCGTGCCTCCGCAACCCCCAAAATCGCAACGGGATGAGGTCCTAACATAAGGATCAATCACAAGAAATCACTCGGAACATGATACAAGTAATTTAAACAAGTAGAGGAACTAATTTTGAGAAGAACGAAATTTTAAACGCGGAAGTCGGACCTCGAACAGACCCAAAATGGGTCAAAAAAGACGACTCTGACCCAAATCAGACGTCTGGAACACCTTCCAGATGTCTTAAAAGATGATCCAGGTCATACCTTACTTCTGCGCTGCTCTTCAGACGTCCAAGATCCCGCTAAACCATTTGAACCTAGTTCCAGACGTCCGTCTATCACTCCGAACATCTAGAGACGCTCTCCGTCGTCTGGTGACTTGCCCAGACGTCTGATCTCTGTGGGAGGGCGTGTCCTTGCGCCTTCCCGAAACAAAACCTGCGTGCATACGCAAACACTCTCAACACGACACGTCTTAGAGCTTTCGGTGGAATGGCCTGCATGGCCGCATCCGGAAAAAGGAGAAAGATGAGAAATATCGTACCTTTCAGACGTCTGGATCTCACTCCAGACGTCACCCGCGCCGTCTAGACGTAGGTCCAGACATCCGATTCTAGGAAATTTCCCAGAATCACGACCTCCTCACCTTCCTCCTGCTGCGCACAGCCGCGCCGCGCTATGCTCGCCCGCTTGCTGCCTGAACTGCAGCAGCACCGGGGTAACTTTCCCCAGCACCACGCTCCCGCTGTGCGCCCGTCGGCCGGCCCTGGGCTGCTCCAGCGAGCTCGCTCTCTCTTCCTCACGCGCTCTGCCTCTTTTCCCTCTCGCTGCACCTCCTCCTCCCCGTGCACACCCGGCAGCAGCTACCGCCCTCGCTCTCTCACTCTCACGCTAACACTGGAAGAAGGAGGAGACGGTGGAGTGGTGGGTGAGGGAGAGGGAAGGGGGGAGAGGGTATTTGAAGGCATCAGGGGAGAGAGAAAAGAAAAGAAAAATGCCTACAGATCGGCAGGCGTAGTTTGCGTGCAGACTCGCAATAGTAAGCCGCAAAAATTTATTTCCAGATGTCTGGGAAGACATCCAGACGTCTGACCAGACGTCTGGACCAACTCCCAGACGTCTTAAAAGTTCTTGATGTCTTGGGTCTTAACAACATAACAAACTCAAAGGAAGTTTCATCTCCAAAACTTACGCTAACTAGGTTACGGAAAAAGAACGATATATGCATAACAAACGCAAAGAGGACCGAAGCCGGTCTGAAAAGACGTACCCTCAAAGAGCTCCGAGTACCGCTCCCGCATCGCCGCCTCAGGCTCCCAGGCAGCCTCCTCATACCGCTAGCTCCTCCAAAAAACCTTCACCAGAGGTACTTGCTTCCGTCTCAGACTTCAGACGGCTCTGTCGAGAATCTGCACTGGCTGCTCAGGGTAGGTCAGGTCGTCACCCACCGCGACGCCCTCGTGGCTCAGGACGTGACTGGGATCGGTGACGTACTTCCTAAGGTTGGACACGTGGAACACGTGCACACCAGAAAGCTGGGGAGGAAAGGCAAGCCTGTAAGCAACGGGTCCAACCAGCTCTAAGACCTCAAAGGGTCCCACGAACCTTGACGCAAGCTTCCCTCTCACCCCAAACCGCTGCAGGCCCTTCATGGGCGAAACGCGACGGAAGACATGGTCCCCAACCTCAAACTGTACCTCTCTGTGTTTCCGATCTGCATAGCTCTTCTGTCTGCTCCTGACAGTGCGGAGTTGCCTGTGAATCTGCTCAATCACCTCCTGACTCTGCCGGATCAGCCTGGGCCCAACCTCCCACTTGGTCCCCACCTCAACCCAACTCAAGGGTGCCCTACACCTCCGTCCATACAGAGCCTCGTAGGGTGCCATGCCGTTGCTCGAGTGATAACTGTTATTATATGCGAACTCCGCCAGGGGCAAGTGCTCCTCCCAAGAGCCCCTCCAGTCCAGTACACAAGCACGCAAAAGGTCCTCAAGTGTTTGTATCGTGCACTCAGACTGTCCGTCCGTCTGGGGGTGGTATGCTGTACTGAACCTCAACCGCGTCCCCAGGGCCTGCTAAAATTTAGCCCAAAACTGGGACGTAAAATGGGTATCCCGGTCGGATACGATCTCCCGCGGAACTCCGTGTAGACGTACCACGTCGCGGACATACCTCTCTGCCAATTGTGCTGGTCCCAACGTGACTCGGATTGGCAAGAAACGTGCCGTCTTCGTCAATCTGTCAACGATTACACAGACTGCATCGTGTCCTCGTTGGGTAACGGGCAAGCCCACCACCAAGTCCATGGTGATGCTCTCCCACTTCCACACTAGCACTGGAAGTGGCTATAACGGCCCTGCAGGCCTCTGATGCTCAGCCTTCACCTGCTGGCACACTAAACACTACTGTACGAATTCACCCACATCCCGCTTCATCCCCCTCCACCAAAAGTTGCGTCGCAAATCATGGTACATCTTTGCGTTTCCGAGATGTATGGTGAACCTGGAACCGTGTGCCTCAATCAAGAGCTCTCTCAACAGCCCGTCTCTGGGAACGCATAAACGTCCCCTCACGTGCAGTACCTGGTCTATAAAAGAGAAGTCTCCAAGGTCTCCTGACATCACTCTGTCACGCAATGATTGTAAGTACGGGTCGGCCATTTGGCCTGTGATGATGCGGTCTATCAGCTCTGACCTCGTCTGTCGTGTCACAGTCACTGCCCCACAGTGCCCCAGTAACTCTAGGGGCCGCCAACTGCCAATCTCCTCCATGAGGCTCCAACTCTGCGCCTGTAAACTGGCCAAGTGGGTGGGCGCCTTCCGGCTCAAGGCGTCAGCCACAACGTTGGCCTTTCCCGGGTGGTAGGAAATGCTGCAGTCATAGTCCTTCAGGAGCTCCAACCAACGTCTCTGTCTCATGTTGAGCTCCTTCTGATCAAACAAGTATCTGAAGCTCTTATGATCAGTGAAAATCTCAAAAGTCTCACCGTACAAGTAGTGCCTCCAAGTCTTCAATGCGAAGACGACAGCTGCCAGCTCCAGGTCGTCGGTAGGGTAGCTATGCTCATGGGGCTTCAGTTGCCGCGAAGTGTAAAAGACAACGTGACCCCTCTACATGAGCACACCCCCTAACCCCTACAAAGAGGCGTCCGTGCACACAACGAATCTGCCACTACTATCTAGGATGGTGAGCACGAGAGCCGAGGTCAGCCTCTCCTTCAGCTCCTGCAAACACACCTCACAGGCGTCTGTCCAAGTAAAGGGCACGTCCTTCCGGGTCAGCTGTGTCATAGGATGTGCAATCTGCGAGAAGCCCCTGATAAACCGCCTGTAGTAGCCTGCCAGTCCCAAGAAACTGCGAATCTCAATAACTGTATGCGGTCTCTCCCACCTGAGCACTACCTCAACCTTGGCTGGGTCCACAGCCAAGCCATCCCCGGAGATCACATGTCCCAAGAAGGTCACCCCCTCAACCAGAACTCGCACTTGCTGTATTTGGCGTACAGCCTACGTCGTCTCAGTGTGCCTAGAACCATCCGCAAGTGTTGTTCGTGCTGCGCCTGATCTCGAGAATAGATGAGCACATCATCAATGAATACCACCACGAACTGGTCCAAGTACAGTCTAAACACCCGGTTCATCAAATCCATGAATGCAATGGGGGCATTGGTCAGCCCAAACGGCACGACCAGAAACTCGTAGTGTCTGCCTCCTTGATCCTCAACTGGTGGTATCCAAACCTCAAGTCGATCTTGGAGAATACCGTGGCACCACGTAGCTAGTCAAACAAGTCATCAATCCTTGGCAACGGATACCTGTTCTTGATGGTGACCCTATTCAGCTGTCTGTAGGCGTAGGGTACTATCCTTCTTCTTTACGAACAAGACTGGGGCTCCCCATGGAGACGCACTGGGCCTCACAAAGCCCTTCTCCAAAAGATCCTGCAACTGAGACTTGAGCTCTCGCAGCTCAAGTGGTGCCATCCTGTATGGTGCTGTGGAGATGGAGTTGGTCCCCTGTACCAGTGAGATCTCAAACTCGATCTCACGCTCGGGTGGTAGTCCTAGCAGCTCATCTGGGAACACATCGGGGTACTCTCTGACCACTGGGATAGTCTGGAAGTCTGCCACAGGGCTGGGCTCCGCCACCACACAAGCTAGGAAGCCCTCACACCCCTGGCTCATAAGTCTAGCCGCCCGAAGTGCAGAAATGCACCTGAAGCCCCCGTCCACTGGCTACCCGTGGAACTCGAAAGAAGGCAACTCCGGTATAGAGAAGACGATCTTCCTCTCAAAGCAGTCCCCCAAGGCGTGGTAAGCGAACAGCCAATCCATCCCCAGAATTACGCCAAAGTCCTCCATCTGTATCATAATCAGGTCAGCGGGAAGGCTGTGTCCCCCAACACTGACCTCACAACCTATGTATACCTCCTCAGCTACAAACAGCTGACCACTCGGACCTCTGATTACGAACGGATCATCTAACAGCACACAGTCCTGCCCCAAACGAACCGCAAAACTGGCTACGATGAATGAGTGCGTGGCACCGAAATTGAAAAGCGTGTAAACAAGTCTACCGGAAACTGAAATCATACCTGCCACCACTGATCACGAAGCTCTGGCATCCCTGTGTGTCAGGGCGTTGATACGCCCCTCATCCCTAGGTGCGTACGAAGCAGCCACACTCTGCGTCGAATAGGTAACCGCTAGCTGGTACCCTCCCCGCGAATGCTGTCCTCCTCCTCTCAGTTGGAAACCGCGGCCTCCTGCTTGCCCTCCAGTGCTTGGCGCGGGAAGCATCTGCTGACCTCTAGCCCTAAACGAGCAATCCCTCCTGATGTGGCCCGGCTGGCCACACTGGTAGCAAAGGGGGACTCGACTCCTGCCCTTAGTGGGTCCCTGCTGACGACTGGGCAGGGGTCTAGCCCCCAAAGGCCACTGATGGCCCCACAAAAAGTGACGGCTCTCCTGCAGGCGCCATGTGTCTCCTCTCTCGTCGACCCTGTGAGAAGTCTAGCTGATAGGGCCTCTTTCGCCCGCTGTCAGTGTCGCGTGCAGACGGATTGGTCTCTTCGTACGTCATAGCTGCCTCCACCACCCTTGAGAACGTCGGCAACTTCAAGGGTTTGACATATACCCGAATAGCAGGCCGGAGCCCCTCGGTAAACCTCCAAAGGCGCTCCTCCTCAGTAGCCATGGCTGTCGCTGCGAAACGAGACAGCTCCAGGAAATGCGTACGGTACACGCTCACGGTCATCGTCCCCTGGCGGAGAGTGTGGAATTCCCGCCTCCTCTGGTCCTGCCACGTCTGGGGAAACTACTGCTCGCAGAAGAGGGTGACGAACCGGTCCCAAGTTGGTTTGTCCCTCTCCTGACCCCAGACCGTCCAAGTCAATTCGTCTCTGGCGAGGAGGTTCTATAATCCCACAAATTCTAGTGCAGAGTTGGGAGTATCATCCTCCCGCCAGACGTACACCCCGTGCGGTGGAACTTGGTCACCAACTCCTTTCTCCCCTTCTGCGATTGCTTTACATTTTGTTTGATTGAGTCCTCCGATTACATAGGACTGATCGCAACCCTTTCAGGATGAAGTATTTTGAGGATGCGTGACGTTCCCTATGTCTACAAATCTTTTAATAGCCATCGATGGCTCAGACGATAACCACCGAGTCCAATCAGAAGGTAGAGAATTTCTCATAGGATGCCTGCTCAACAAAATATACTGGTATATTTTAATTTTTAACTAATGTATTTTGATTTTTTATTAGTTGAAAATAAAAATACACTAATTAAAAATGAAAATACATCGATATTTTTAATTTCCAACCAATTTTGCACTTATACAAAATTGTTCTTCACTTATTAAAAGTGATTTTTCATCTTTCAATTTAGGGTTTAGTGTTTACCATTAGGTTCTAGGGTTTAAGTCCTAAACCCTAAACCTAAAGATGGAAAAATTACTTTTCGAGTAAAAAGTCACTTCTCATAAATCCTAAACCTAAAATCGTTACGTGAAAAATCACATTCCACTTTCAAATTAAGTGAAAACCCATTTTACACAGGTAAAAAGCTAAAACACACTATTCTGTTTCATTTCCACGCTAGTGTGTTTTGATTTCCAACCGTTAAAAAATTAAAATACACCGATTGAAAATCAAAATACACTAATATATTTTATTGAGTGGAGGTTGCACACTGCAAAATACATTGCAATGTATGTTTCTTTACTTTTTCACTTTTCCATATGTGCATTTAACCAACAACAAGAGCACATTAAGGTTGCATTTGGCAGCGAATTTGCAACTGGAATAAGGGCTTAGAGGTGAGATTGGAATGTGATACAGGCTTCTACAAAAGGGTTTCGTAATTTTTCATTTTATATCAATCATTACTATTGTTTATATTACATCAACACTAATATATATTAAACTATATTTAATCTAGTATAATATATCCATTAAAATATATTCTTAATATCACATCAACTTTAATATATATTAAAATATATCAACTCCAACATATTAAATAACCACCGCAAAAGTATTTTTACGATGGGTATAATTCATCGTAAAGATATCTAATTACGATAGATAGGGTCGGGACTGTTAGAGATTATTAGTATTAATAATCGTCGTGAAAGAATATTCGCTTCGCAATATTCTGCGGTGTCAAATTGAGACAATTTTGTTATTTTTGGCGATGATTTTCAACCGTCGTCAAAAGTGATTTTTCTTGTAGTGTCATAATATTAGAATATCACTTACTAACATCATATCACTATATCAATCATTATAAATCTCCAATCATTATAAATCCACCAACTAAATACCTCTCTAAACTTATCTCACTTCAATTCTATCTCGAAAGAGATTACTCAAGCTAGTCGAAAAGGCACTACCCTAGCTATATATTTTGCAGTCAGATAATGCACAACGTGCAAAAAAGACATTACCCTTGGGCTTCCTAATTGCAGGTTAATTTTGTTGGGAACTGATATGAGTGACTCCTGTTTGCTTTGCATCTAACTTTTCTAACTTAGCTTTTTGTAGAGGTAATATATGAGTCGTAATCCACATATAAATTTAAGGTACGTACTTTTTATCTATTAATTATCTAATTAAGATTATCCTTAGTGGTAATCCATTTTCTTTTCGTTATTATATTCAAAAATCTTGAAAAAGGAAATAAGGAAAGAAAAGAAAAAGGGAGAGACGCTTCTTGTTCATTTGTTAATTAATAGGAATAAAAGGTAACCAAACAATGAGAGTGCAGTGGCATAGAGGGTACCTCAACAGATGGCTACAAGCACGTATATATGGAATCGAGAAATGTCAAGGTATGTACAAAAAGGTCATACGTACATGAACGTCCACGATTGAGCACAACATGCATGTTTTTGCAGCATTTGTAAAAGCTTTATGAAATTATGAAGATTCTCATGCTTCTCCAAACATGTCACATTTTTTTCCTATTATTTGAGAATTATATATTGCATCTGTTTTGCTTGTTACTTCTTGCATATTATATTTTGTTCCTAAAAAGTAACTTTTACCTATTTCCCTTCAAAAGAGCTCAAAGAATGCAGTCAACTTTGCAACACAATAGATAATGACCTAAGGTTCCGTTTGGTTATGAGTCATTTCAGAGTTGATCTCATTATTTTGGATCCATCGGTATTTGTTGGGGTTGAGTTAACTCAGAATATCTTATAAAATGTGAAAATTACTTTTTTTGTCAAACATCAGTCAAACTTTTTCAAAATGGATCATTGTTACGACCTGAACCTGGTTCCATATGAAACCCAGGTCGGATCAATTCGACTAATCCAAGACTCAGTCGTCCATCGAGAAATATACCAAACAGTAAAACATTCCACTCATGCTACATAGCTAGAAAATAATTAAAGACAGAAAACTGAACGATAGATTATAATCACAAACAGTGCCACAAAAGATTAGCCAAGTTCTCAACGCAGCCATCACAACCACAAGAAAAGACGAAAAGTAGAACTACTAGTTCAAACATGAATACTCACTACTACGGAAAGAAGCAAGTCACACTACAGCAGAAACAAAGGGGAAACCTACTAAGGCAGAGCTCGACTAGGCCCAGCTCCCTCTGCAGTCGAGGAAACTAGCTACTCACCTCCCTAACCAAAACACAAGTAGTAGTGGTCAGCAAAAAGCTGAGTAGAGTGGCAAGCATAAAAAGCAACAAATATAATTTAATTTAAAAGCAGTAAACATTCCAGGCAATTGTAAATGTTTCAACACTTTCAAGTTTTATTTATATAGCCTAAGTGCCAGTTGTTTTGTGATTTCAGTTATTCTAGCAAGGTCTCATTTCTCTTGTTCACATGTCCCCTAATGGAATGATCATGTTGCAGTTTTTCCTGCGATGCAGAACGTGCACGTGGTGCTCTTCTAACCAAGAGACCACCCCGTGTTTGACTATGGTACACGCGATAGACGTACAGGAAGCAACCTTACACTAGCACGCAATCAGTCATTTCCGCTAACGAGTATGCTCTAAGTTGTACGACACATAACAGAACAGGGGTCGTGCCCCTCACCAGTCTGCGTACCCTCACCCGACTATCCCGGTTGGCCCAGGGGGCCTAATAGGAGTCGGCGTAAGGAGGCCATTCCTACCTTGGGTCTCAACCCAAGGGAAGGCTAGCTCACTCCCTACACAAGAGGTGAATAGCTCTCCTCAGTACGTGCATACATGAGGGTCAACTCGCCTCCATACTAGAGTCCAAATAACAGTCGTGCCACACACAATCCATCACTATCAGAGTTTCACTTATAACTCCTTGGATTCCTTTTTAAACACCATCGAATAACATGCATTTCCTTTCTAATTCCAATTTCATATATGAAGCAGACAATTAAGTACACTAGGTAAAAACCTTGATATGATCCATTAGGGTTTTCGTTACTCCCAACAAGAATTAATCACTTCTCATGTGTGTAAACAGTACAAAACTTATATATTATGAGCTAGGGCATGCGCACGTATGCGTAAACCTATTAAGCAGAACAATTCTCATTTCCATTCACTTCATCCATATGCGAAATCATAATAACACAATAAATAGCTACTGTTAACTTGCATTTAAGATTGGACTATCTACATCAATACATGAAGAACCACTGTACCTAGGAGTACGGGAGATATGGGGGATCGAGCGACCAATCCCGACACCTCCGTAGGTCCCGTACGATTCACGGACTTGGGGCCTACACCAATTCAATGGTCAAACGGAGCATTTAACACGTTGACTGACATTTTAGTATGCTAAAAAGGCTCAAAACAACATAAACTTGATCTCAGAAAGTGAGAAAATCCAAGTGCTTTCCAACGGTACCTAACTTGCGAGATTCGAAGACCGAATGGCCCCGAACCAACCTCGGAAAGGTCCTGGTTCACTTGAACCAGACCGGGTGGGTTGGTCTGGCTGGACCAACCGCCTGTTTGCAGCAGGCCCACACCACTCGCTGCTATCAGACATTTGAAGTACGTCCCAGACCTCTTAAACTCACACAGAGTCCTACCTAATGTCCCTACTCCTCTTCTGACGTTTGCTGCCATTCCCTGCCTTTCGAGACTCTATTCGGATATCTGGCACCACCCCCAGACGTCCAAAAGCACCTCAGGTGCTGAGCACACACACCTCCCCTTGCAGCCTCCCCAGCACGGGCGTTGCTTCCCCATGCAGGCTCGCGCCTCGAGCCCGTACTCACCGCAAACACCTCGGGCAGGATGTGCCTCACACCTCGCTCATCCTCAAATGTCTGGACATCTGGTACACGCCTCAAACTCTGCTTACGTGCCTCGCGTAGCACGCTTGCCACGTCGCTCACCCTTTCACATCGTGCCCACGTGCTTCAGCTGCTACGCCCAATGTCTGCCTCTCCCTCTCTCCTTCCCCTGACCTCCCACTCTTTATCTCTCTCGCTCACCTCTCTCTTCTCTCTCTTTCTCTCACTGGAGGCGGAGAAGGTGCGCCGCTGAGGTGGGGAATGGGGTGCGCAAATCGACGAGAGGGGGGGTTTTATGGGGGTTCGAGGTTAGGGTTTTAGGTGTCGTGGGAGTGAGAAGGGACCGGGGAAAGTTGTGGGTTTGGCCCCACAGAATTTATGTTTCCCACACAAAGCCCATAGAATAAGAATTGGGGGGGGGGGGGGGGGGGGGGGGGGGGATTAAAAATGCATAGTCCCTTTACGAGCCAAATAACTCGCATGGGGTCCCCACACACGTTTCTTGGTGTACGAAAGTTACGACGAGACCCTATAGTTTAGGGAATCACAAAATGACTCTAGAGAAGGGCCATTTCAACCATATTTGACACCGTTGGATTCCTCTCATTGTAATATTTCCAACAATTCTTGTTTTATGCAAATATGGGGAATGTAGCTATTACGACCCGGTTCCTGGATCCCTACTGGACCCGAAATCGGCTTGCCTTGACAAATCCCAAGACCTAGTCATCCAACGAAAAATAACCAAAATCAGGGAAATAAACAACATTCACACATGCAATATAACTAAGCAGAAGAAAAAAAATGAAGCAATAAACAAAAGTAGAACAACTGTCTTAAAATAGTACATGCCACCACAACAACAACAGAAAATGGAAAGTAACGAGAACAGAAATTTCAAAGTCTAATACTCACAACTACAGCAGTAACAAAAGGCAGGAAAGAAAACTACTACGACTAGGCTCGGCTGGGCCCAGCTCCCCTAGCAGTCGAAAACTCAAGCTACTCAACTACTGGTCTTGAACAGGGTTACAAAAAGACGGAGTCAGCGAACGCTGAGTAGAGTGGTGTTTACATTATTTATGTGCAAGTAAAGTAAAAATAATAAGTAGGTTTTATTCTCATTTTTATTTATCTCATTTATGTATTTCTGGTTTATCTATTTCTCGAAGTATCCAAGTATTTCTTGATCTTGCATGTTCCTCATGGGAACGATCTTGATTGCAGTCTTTTCCGTGGAGTAGAAGGTACACATGGTGCTCTCCTAGTTGGGAGAGTCCCCCCGCGGTAGTCCTACACTCAGTCAACTACCCCGAGGTCACTGGCACGCGTGATAAGCGCACTGTTAGCTACCCCGCACTAGCACGTGGTCAATCGTTTCCGCTAGTAGGTACACCCAAAGTACAGCACGGAAAAGTATAGGGCCTGCCCATGCGGGTGGTAGAGAGACTAGAATGAAGAGGACGATGGGAAAGATAAGGGGGTCTTTGCAAGATTTCAAAAAGCTAAGGGTCAAAAAATAATTATTGAGGATCATTTTGTAAAGTGGGTCAAGGCGACCTTCCCCTAAGTTCAAATTTTGCTATAAACCTAATTTGCACCTAAGGAATCCAATGGTGAAGTCGGATTTTAGGTTTGACCATATTTGACCAGATATTTTGCACAAACACCCAAATTATCTAGGTCAAAAATTGGGTATGGTTCTCAATTTATGTCAAGATAGGCTCCAATGGCCAAATTGAAGATTCTAAACCCTAGGAGATATTTTTTCATGAATTTTAGAGGGTTAATTGATTTGTATCTTTCCTATAAATTCATGAATTAAAGTGGATTTGTTTTAGGGTTACAGAATGTCATTTAACTCCCAGATTTTGTCATAGCCCTTTTCTGACCAAATCATCCTACTTTTTCTCTTATTAAGTCCACTTGACCTGTGTCTAGACCCTTAGAAATCTCATTCATGTACTGCAATAGTAAAATTACAGTTTTACCCCTTGTGTAATGTTTTATTTTCTGCTCAACAATTCCCTGATTTAGGCCTTCCCTTAGGTTTTGTAGGAGCTTTTGTTCAATTTATTAAGTCAAAATGTGCTAGTTATGGTTCATGATGAGGTTCTCATCATACCCCCATGCCTAGCTTTTGCTAGTCCCTTAGCAAAAATTTAAGGTTTTAACCTCTATTTTAGACCACGAATTCCTTTCATCAAATTTGATAAGTTCTTTTTTCTCCTGTCTCCTTGATTAGGTCAGAGTGCCAACCATGAGCCTAAAAGGTACTCTAGTACCAACTAAGATCCAGATCTATATAGCTTTACCCTCAGTCTTTAGCAAAGGTTTTTAAGGTCCACAGGAACTACCCTAAAGTTTATTAGACTCCGCGGTTAAAGCACCCTTGCTTGAGACATTTTTAGCCTTGATTTAGTTTGCAATGCGTTTTGTAAGAGAGAGACAGAGGGTTTATTTGCTTGGAGAGTTTTCTCTCTCTTTTCTTTTTAATTCTAGCTTAGAATTGGCTTCACAACACGATCTATATCGGATTCCTCGTCCCCATCATCAATCCTCAAAGGTTCCTGTCAATCGATGCTTTGAGATAGCACCGTCAATGGTAACCACCAGAACCCTAGCTTTCGAGATTTCAAGATAATCCCGCTCATGGTGTTCCGTGGCCGAATTCAGACCCTGGCAATTGACATTTCGTGATAATGTCATTCATGGAATCTAAACCAACAGAGTGCTTACTTGCCCCCAATAGGATATGTAAATATCCTAGGAGACAAGCACCGAGGAGACGATATGTTGTTACGCATCTTCGAGGGGAATTTCCAACCTCTCCGTGCCGAGAACTCATCCAAATCAACTTGTGTTGATCGGCCGCTCATAATCTAGGTGACATTTTCAGAACATTTGAAACGCTTCTGCGTGATTTTGATAATTATGCTCACTGAACCAGACTGTGTGTGAATTGGGGTGCTTAAGTTACCGAGTCCCGTAAACCGAAGATCAGTTAACGAGGTCGAATACTCCCTAAGCCTTAGACCTAATACTTAAGCTTTTCATTTTCCACAACATCTTGAGGAATATCTAGATCTTAACGGGTATTAAGAGTCTAGCCAAGAAAGCCTAAGGTTAGCGTTCTTACTAATCTTTTTGTGCACTTTCACTTTACTTTTCTTTAATGTGGTCTAAAACTTTGGTTAATTCCTTAATTTCTTACTGAGGACTATCCCTTTTTTTTTCATTTTATGCTCCTTTTAAATATTTTGCTCTTTTCTTCTCCTCCATTGTAAAGTTCAACAAAAAGTACTTCCCTCTTCTCAGTTTCTTTGTTCTTTTTCTTTCTTTTTTTTTTGACACATGTGAAATTTTTTTTTTCTTTTTGTTGAAACCTTTTCTTGTTGTGAATTTTCATTTCACTTTCATACCCCCTTATGCCTAATATTTGCAATATCCTCATTGTACATTAGGTGAGTTTTTATTTGGCGTGGTTCATGCATGAGGACAGATATTAGGTGAGTGGATGGGTCGAGGTGACTGTTGCGGACGAATTCTAATCTCAGGTACGAGTACTCGAGGTGAAGTCGGTTGTCCTAAGGAATGAACCTAAAGTGCAAACAAATGTCAAAAAAAAGTTTCGGGTTTTCAAAAAGAATGATGGGCTACCTTCTGTTAAGCGCTGAGTTTTACGCCATCAGCTAGGCGCAATTAGCTCAAGGAGAATGGAGGATAAATGATGACTCAGCCAAATCTGTATTGGTTACGTCAATGAATGGTTTGAGTCTCTGGCCGTCCATGACGAAAGGTTCGAAATCATGGCTGAGCAGACTGATTTCGACGGCTCCATTTCCAAAAATCTGTCGGACAAGATATGGTCTGACCCACTTGGATCGTAGTTTTCCAGGGAACAATTTAAGTCGGGCATCGAAGAGTAGGACCTTCTGACCAAGGTGAAAGATCTTTCTAGATATGTGCTTGTCATGAAAGGCTTTAACCCACTCTTTGTAGGTTCGCGAGTTTTCGTACGCATCAAGGCATAATTCATCAATCCCGCTTATCTAAAGCTTTCTGTGGGTCCCAGCCTTAGAAAGATCTAGGTTGTAGTTCCATGCTGCCTAATAGGCTTTATACTCCAGTTAGACAGGAAGGTGACACACCTTCCCGTACAGCAGTCTAGAAGGAGACAAGCCTAATTAGGTCATGTAGGCGATCCTATCATCCCACAAAGCATCCAGAAGTCAGGAGGACCAGTACTTCCTGCCAGGTCGAACAGTAACCTGCAAGATTCTCTTGATCTCCCGATTTGATAACTCAGCTAAACCATTAATCTGGGGGTGATAAGGAGTAGAGATTTGGTGCGACACCCCGTATTTGGTCATCAGTGACCTAAACTGAGCGTTGGTAAATTGGGTCCCTCCATCAGAGATGATAGCTCGAGGAATCTCGAACCGTGAGAAGATATTCTGATGAATGAATTTGATGACGATCTTGTGATTACTGGTTTGGGTCGGAATGGCTTTGATCCATTTAGACACATAGTCAACAGCGAGTAAAATGTACTCGAAGCCGTCCGAGATAGGGAAGGGGCCCATAAAATCAATCCCCCAAATATCAAAAATCTCGCATACGAGAATCGGCTGTAAAGGCATCATATCGTGATGGCTTATGTTGCCCAAACTTTGGCAACGACTACATGCCTTACAGTGACTGTATGCATCATTGAAGATAGTGGGCCAATAAAAGACACACTGGACGATTTTTTATGTGGTCTTATGCCCAGAAAAATGGCCACCGCATGCCTGGTCATAGCAGAAAGAGAGTATGTCATTGATTTCGACCTCCAGGACACATCGCCGGATAATTTGGTTAGCACCTGATAACACTACATCTTGGGGTGATAATTCTGTTAAATATGACCCATCTTAAGAATAAAAGGCATAGATAAACACAACATAAGTAGAATGGGAGCATTGCATGCATCATATGTCAAGATTGCTTATAAAACAGTATTAATGGCCATTTGTATGAGAACTTGTCAAAGCAAGCCTCAGATGAGCAATCGGACCGCACGGATGGATTCAGAATGACGAACGGAGTCCAACGAACTCGAAATCGGCCAAATTCGACATCCGAAGCTCCCACAATGGGCCCAAGAAATTCTGACCATTGATCTGATGATCAACGGCCCACGACGCGCCATGTGGCGCCCGCTCACCGTGTCCAAATCGCACCTACTTCCACCTTCATCCGGAGAACAGATCTCAGCCGCCGATCTCTGAACGAACGGCTGAGAACCGCGCGCACGCCCGCGGTCGCCGCGACAAAGCAGTGGGTGTAGCGCAGCGGTTGGAGTGCACGCCCGCGCTCACGCAACGCGAGTTCAAGTTGCGTGGAGCGGAAATGCAGAGGCAAACACGCGCGCGGGCGAAATTGGGCCGCCCGATCAGCAGCAGACGGCAGAGATCGTGAGACGTGGCGCCCGCATATGCACCCTGGACAAACACGCACGATGACACGGGCGCAAGGGGACGATCCAGGCGAGCGCCTCGCCCAAGATCCCAACCGTCCGATCTTAGATCGGACGACTCGTGGCGTGCACACGCGAATCGGGCGCGAGGAAGCACAGCTGCGGGCGAGCGACCGGCGGGCAGGGGTCATCACCGACATTTTAGGAAGGGTTTTAGCGACGTCCCGGACGTCGCTAAAATCGCTTCTTCATTTGGAAAGCCCTTCTCTCTATTTAAACCCCTTCCAACCACCCATTCTAGGCATTCACACCACTTGCAATTACTCTACCCCCTTCCTAGCTACCTTTAAGTCCTTTTGTAATTGTCGGAGACAACGAGCCACCGACGGAGCCCTCTCCACCACCATGGCTGCCTCGCCACCCTCCCTCTCTCTTTCTTCAATTCTTTTAAGCTTTACTTTACTTATGTTTAAGCATGTATCTAATGTTGTAATTTATGAACTAAAGATGCATGATTAATGAAGTTGTTTTCTATTCAGTTGCGTGCTCTATTTTCTGTTCAAGTTGCATGTTAAGAATGAAACAATCCTAACCCTAATCTATCTCTCTCTCGCTCTCTCTCTCTCTGTCGCTTTTCACCCGCTCCTTTTCGCAAGCAAAACTCCGCGATTTTTGTGACAATAAGTGACAAGAAAAATCCAGTTCTCACGCCTCCCTGAGACTGACACTCGGACTCACATCCATTTCTTTACTTTAAAACTGGCGTTGTAAGTGCAAACTATAACGACACTTCTAAACACACACGCACGTGCACGCGCACATCAGCACCTATGCGGAATAAGTACAGGTCTTCCCAGATGTAGTACTTGGGATCGGAGCACAACTTGTCTTTCTTCGCCTTCGGCCAATCAGACAGGATCTGGTGTGATGCCAAGTAGTTTACTATATCAGCAAACCATGGAAGCCAGGTACCAATAGCTAAGAGGTGTTCATCAGGAAAATGCTCCGCGATGGGTCCAGAAGGGTCGATGATCTCAAAAGGAAGGCGAGACAAGTGGTCAGCTACCATGTTCTGTCTTCCCGCCTTGTCGCGAATCTCGAGGTCAAATTCTTGCAACAGGAAGATCCATCGGATTAATCGAGGCTTCACATCCTTCCTCGCAAGGAGATGCCTCACAGTTGTGTGATCCAAGTAGATTATAACATGGGAACCCAGGAGATAAGATCTGAATTTTTCAAGGGCAAATACTACAGCTAGCAGCTCTTTCTCTATAACCGTGTAGTTACGCTGAGCCTCGTCAAGTGTCTTCCTAGCATAGTAGATGACCACGGGTTTCCCGTCAATCTTTTACCCCAGAACCGCTCCTACAGCGAAGTCAGATGCATCGCACATGATCTCAAAGGGTTGAGACCAATCAGGGGATTGTAGGATCGGGGCTTGGGTGACTCGGTCACGAAGGATCTTAAAAGCTTGAGTGCATTCCTTGGAAATCTCAAAGGGTACATCCTTGGAGAGAAGAGTGGTCAGGGGGTGTACGATTTTCGAGAAATTAGGGATGAAACGACGGTAAAAATCGACGTACCCCAAAAAAGATCGGATGTCCCTGATCGAGCTAGGCATAGGAAGTTTGGAAATCAGGTTAACCTTGGCTCAATCCTCTTGGATGCCTCTTTCAGAAATTAAGTGCCCCAGGACGATCCCCTCAGGCACCATAAAGTAGCTCTTTTCCCAGGAAAGAACCAGATTTACGTCAATGTAACGCCTAAGGATATGAACCAAGTGCTGGAGGCAAACGTCAAATGATGCCCCAAAAACTGAGAAGTCATCCATGAAGACTTCCAGATAATCACCTACCATATCAGAGAATATGGCAAGCATGCACCGCTGAAAAGTTGCAGGTGCATTGCAAAGACCGAAAGGCATCCTTCGGAACGCGTATGTCCCGAAGAGGCAGGTGAATGTGATCTTCTCTTGGTCCTCTAGATGAATCGCCACTTGGTTGTAACCGGAGTACCCGTCAAGAAAGCAGAAGAATCTATTTCCTGCTAGTTTTTCGAGAATCTGATCAATAAACGGTAGTGGGAAATGATCCTTCTTCGTGGAGGAATTAAGTCTTCGATAATCTATGCAGACTCTCCACGAGTTGGCTATAAGGGTAGGTATGACCTCTCTAGCTTCAGTTGTGATGGTGGTGAGCCCTGCCTTCTTAGGCATAACTTGGATTGGGCTCACCCAGCCACTGTCGGAGATCGGGTAGATGATCCCCGCATCAAACCACTTAATGATCTCCTTTTTCATGACCTCCTGTAGATTGGGGTTCAGACATCTCTGCATCTCACGTGAAGGTCGTGCGCCCTCTTTAGAATAGATGCGGTGTGTGCAATAAGAGAGAATTATTCCAGTCAAATCATCAAGAGTCCAACCAATGTCTCTGCGATGTTGCTGGAGAACAGCAATCAGATGGGATTCCTGATCAGGTGTGAGTCTAAAATTTATAATCACCGGAAATGTCTGATTGGAACCCAAAAAGACATATTTTAAATGATCGAGAAGGGGCTTGAGTTCTAGAATGGGGTTATCAGCAGCAGCGGGTGGCTCGGAATGGGTGTGAGAAACAAGGGTAGGAGTTACAGGTTTGTCTAGATCAAGTTCTGACTCCTCTAATTGCGATTTTAGATCTTCTTGTGGTTGATGAGGGATAACCATGTTGTCCTCAATTTGTAGTTCATCAACCACGCCTCTGATGTCACAAATTTGCTCTACCACACCGCAATTAATCCCTTTTTGGGCCTTAAAGATATCAATCTTGAGAGTCTGATTCCCAAATTTTAGCTCTATTTGGCACTCTTCACAACTTATGTTAGCCCTTGCAATAGACAGAAAAGGTCTCCCTAGTATGATTAGTGTATCCCTTGGATTCTCAAGTGCGTCCATGTCTAGAACTATGAAATCTACAGGGAAGTAGAAATCCCGCACCCTAACAATAACATCCTCAAGAATTCCCTTAGGTGACTTGATGGATCGATCGGCTAACTGCAATGTCACCTTAGTCGGTTTCAGTTCAGATTCTTCTAGGTGGTTAAGTAGGGATGTGAGTATCAAGTTTGTAGAGGCACCTAGGTCTAATAATGCTCTATCAAACTGGGTTTCACCAATCTTACATGAATTCAGGGGAGTGCCTGGGTCTTTTACCTTAGGTGGGAGTTTACTCAGGATCACAGAGCTGGCTTGCTTTGATAGTACAATCGGACTCCCACTCTTGGTTCGCAGCTTATGCTAGGGTGTACACACGTTTTTCAAGAATCGTGCGTAAGCCGGTACATGGCGGATTCCATCCATCAAGGGGATGTTTATTTGGACCTACTCAAAGAGCTTGATCAGGTCCTCCTCAAGAGCCACAGGTTTAGCTGTCCTCTTTCCCTTGGTCAAGGCCTCGGGAAATGGAACCTTGGTTGGTTCCTCTAGGATAGGTCCAGGTTTTCGATCTAGGACAAGGATAGGGACATCCTGGATAACTATCCCAGGGTTTGGGTCACTACCAGGCTTGGGGTGGTCTGGATAAGGTGGGCCTTGGGTTTCCTTACCACTACGGGTTGTCACAGAATTTAGTCCTGCTTGGCTCTGGTTGGGGGTTGGTAAGATGGGCTGCTGCTGTTGGTAACCCGCATAAGAGGTTGATGCTTCCATCCCGTCAAGTGATGGAATAGAAGGGGCCTGATAGATCAAGTGTGCTTGGCCTGGGTTCTGGTTCATAACGCACCGCTAGGTCGGCACGTTATTCAGGTTAGGCAGAGGTTGAGAGGGAAGTGTGCCCGGTTGACGAGAATTTGCCAACTGCGCGAGTTAGTTGCGGACCTCTGTGATTTCGTCCTTGTGTTGTTTTTGGATAGCCGCATTCGTTCTTTGAATGTCAGCCAGAGTTTGGAGGATGAGGGACATTTGGTCTTGGTTAGGCCTGGATGGATAAGTGGGGTTGGGCCGAGGCTGAGACGGCTGATAAGGACGAGGGGCTTGTGGACGGTGCTGAAAGGGTGGTCTTGGGTTCTGAGAATTTCCCGCCCACTGGAAATTGTGTTGGTTTCGCCATCCAAGGTTGTAGGTGTTGGAAAATGGGTCATTCTAGATGGCGTTGAGGTCCTCGCAGGTCTGAGGAGCCTCAGGAAAGTCGGAGAATGGGGGAGTAGAGTTCCCCCGGCAAGAATAGAAAGGATCGGAGGTCCCTCCAGTCCTGGAGTCAGATGGGGGTGGATACGGGTCCATCCCAGGAGAAGGTCGGTGGAAAATGTTCTGCACAGTTTCCCTTGCGGGAGGTGGTTGTGAGAAGGAATTCTACGCAGAGACGGCTCACTGCAAGTGCTGAGTCAGTTCGTCCACCTTCTTCTCAATAATTGAAACCCTGTCCAACCGATTGGCCATTAATTCCAGGTCGACTGATGCAGATAGGCCTTGCATCTCATGTGCTCCCCTAAGGTTCATCGCTGCGCGGGTATTTATACAGTCGAATAATTCCATGGAGTCATTGTTGATGGAGTTTTCACACATATTCTCGAGAATCTCCCACAAGGTGTCTTCATGTTAACCCATGATATTCCCTCCGCAAGTTGCATTGACGAACAATCTAATATCTTCACGGAGTCTCTGGTAAAAAGACTGAACTTGTTCCCATTTCTTCTTTTCCCTTTCACTCTGTCTCTATCTTCTCTTTCTTCTTCAGTTGGTTTCCTGCTTGGTCTTCTTCTTCTTCTTCTTTGAGCTACGTCTCTTTCTTCTTCAGCTTGCTTCTCCTCTTCCTCTTCTCCTGCCTCAGCTCCTTGGCGCGGCTAAGTCCTTGGCCGCTCCTTCCTTGCTTCTTCTTCTATTCCCTGCACAGGCATACGGTTAAGCAAAACCTAACCCCTACCCTCCCTGCATCTCTCTCTCTGTTTCACTCCAGGGTTCGCTCTCCCAGAGCCTATTCGGGTATGCGGGTCGGGTGACGCGCCCGGAACCAGGTCCACCGGCGTGCGGTGGAGGGCGAGGTGTGCATAGGTTAGGTAATCGGGTCGAGCCAAGTCCGCGAAGGGTGGTCACGGATGAGGCTGGGTGAGCGAGTGAGAGGGACCTCACCCCGTGAGACTGAGGCAATAAGCCTCAATCAATTTTACAATTTATGCAGGTGCGCGGCATCAACAGCAACCAATGTGGGACTATCCGCGCCCCTCTTTTCTCGCTTGCCCGCAGCAGGGGGTTGCCCTTCCAATTGCAGCAAGACGCAAGGCTTGCATCTTCAATAGGGGACCTGGGACCGTGCGCGAGGCTCTTCCACGTAGCCTGGGACTCCAACCTGAGACCAAGGTGCCTGGAGTGAGCCCATGAGCAAGCTTGAAGCTTGCTCGCTAATGGCAATGAGGGCTCAGGACCTGAAATCAAGAATACGGCCTTGCGGCCTTGTTAGAACGTTCGGTGATCTTCGCCAGAGCACAGCAAAGATACTGCAGGGGTTGGCATGGCTCAGAGCGACCTAAGTATGCGTGCCTAGGTCGGTCTGAGTCTGTGTGAGTGGGTCTGTTCGGGGGGAGGCGACAGTAGGTGGCGCGGTCAGTGGAAGGTCGCAGGGTGATCAGTGGGTGGAGGTGATGCTCAAGGATCAGTTAGCGAGGGGTGGATCTTCCTGTGGAGTTGAAATGGCCTCGCCAGAATTGATGGTCGGAGGTGGAGATGGTGAGGGTGGACAGTGGTGTAGAGGGGTCGAAACAACAAATTGATAGAGGGAATTAAAGAGAAGGGTAAGAGGGACTTCACTGGTAGGTCAGGAGTGAACGGGGGAGGTGGAGGTGGCGAGCGACTGTGCTGCCGTCACCGGAGACGAAGGCGCCCAGCGGAAGAGACGGCGACGAGGAAGAGGGGCTGAAGGTCGCCTGCTGGTACGACGAGGTGCGGCGGAAGATGGCAGAGGTAACCCTGCCACTGGCGTGGTGGCAGGGCGACGAGAGAGGAGGAAGAGAGTCGCCGGAGCCTACGAGCAGATGGCCAGAGGAGGAGACAAAATTGGGGGGATTTCTTCGACCAAATCAAGCTTGAAGGATGCGGTAAAGGATGGCACTCCTTAAATAGGTGTCGGCCGGCCGCAAAGTTTGCAAAAGCGGCGGGAAAAACCCCACCGGAGACGTGGGCAGACGGAGACCCATACCTCTCACGTGTTCGCACGAGAGGTATGGCAGCCAACATGGCATGGGAGTCGGCCCATGCGGCAGGGGACAACGCAGGGAGTCTCCCTTTCAAATCTAGGGCCGGCTCCCCATGCATGCGCGGCGCCATCCTCCGCGAAAAGTCACCGGAGGTATGGCCTACGCATGCGGGTGGCATAGGGACCAGAATGAAGAAGACGACAGGAAAGATTAGGGGGTCTTTGCAAGATTTCAAAAAGCTAAGGGTCAAAAAGTAATTATTGATGATCATTTTGTAAAGTGGGTCAAGGCGACCTTCCCTTAGGTTAAAATTTTAGTATAAACCTAATTGGGACCTAAGGAATACAATGGTGCAATTGGATTTAGGTTTCACCATGTTTGGTCAGACATTTTGCATAAAAACCCAAATTAGGTCAAAAATTGGGTATGGTTCTCAATCTAGGTCAAGGTAGGTTCCAATGGCCAAATTAAAGGTTCTAAACCCTAGGGGATATTTTTTCATGAATTTTAGAGGATTTAATTGATTTTTATCTTTCCTGGAACTTAATGAATTAAAGTGGATTTGTTTTAGGGCTATAGAATGTCATTTAATTCCCAGATTTTGTCATAACCCTTTTCTGACCAAACCATCCCACTTTTTCCCTTATTAAGTCCACTTGACCTATGTATAGACCCTTAGAAATCATATTCATGTACTGCAATGGTAAAATTACAGTTTTACCCCTTGTGTAATGTTTTATTTTCTACTCAACAATTCCCTGATTTAGGCCTTCCCTTAGATTTTGTAAGAGCATTTGTTCAATTTATTAGGTCAAAATGTGCTAGTTAGGGTTCATGATGAGGTTCTTATCATGTCCCCACTGAGTAACTGGTAGACCCACCACCAAGTCCATGACGATGCTCTCCCACTTCCACTCTGGCACAGGAAGTGGCTGCAATGGCCCTGCAGCCCTCTGGTGCTCAACGCGGGGAGCATCTGCTTTGCTCCGACCCTTGATGGGCAATCTCTCATGATGTGGCCCAGCTGGCCACACTGGTAGCAGAGGGGTACATGACCTCCTCCCTCAGTAAGTCCCTGCTGGTGGCTGGGCGAGGGTCCGGTGCTGGCAACCGGCCCCTGTCTGGGGCCCCCAAAGGCCATTGGTGGCCCCGCGAAACGAGACGACTCTCCTGCGGGCGCCGTGTGCCTCCTCTCCCGACAACCTTGGGAGTACTCTGGCTGGTAGGGCCTCTTCCGTCCACTGCCAGTGTCTCATGCGGCCGGGTTGGTCTCCTCGTAAGTCATGGCTGCCTTGACCACACGAGAGAAAGTGGATAGCTTCAGGGGTTTGACATACCCCCAAATAGCAGGTCAGAGCCCCTCAATAAACCTCTACAGGCGCTCCTCCTCAGTAGACGCAGCTGTCGGGGCGAAACGTGACAGCTCCAGGAAATGTGTGCGGTACGTGCTAACTGTCAGTGTCCCCTAGCGGAGAGTGTGGAACTCCCGCCCCCTCTGGTCCTGTCAGGTCTGCAAAAAGTACTACTCGCAAAAGAGAGCCACGAATTGGTCCCACGTTGGCTCTCTCCCCTCCTGGCCTCTGACCAGCTGGGTGAGATCCTAGGCCTAAATGCCCGGGAGGAGAGGTGGGTCAACTGGTGCCTCAGGTCCAACACGTCCGCCCCTCCAACCTCGTCCACGGCCACGACCATGGCCTGCCTCGGGAACTCCCCGGCGAGGCATCTCCTGCAAGGAGGCGAAAGAGATAGAACAAGAGTTGTCAACGATATAGGATTACATCGAGAAAAAGACTCAAAGACGAATATCAAAGCGATATGTTGTGGTAGCTATCCTAGTTATATGCACGTGAGTGGCTATTCTCGGACCAATTAGTTCATTTCTCTGGACAACCTTACTTCGATACCATCTTGTTACGACCTGGTTCCCGGATCCTTACTGAACCAGAGATCGACTCACCTCCACAAATCCCAAGACCCAGTCGTCCAACGAGAAATAATCAAAAGCAGGGAAATAAACCACATTCACACATGCAATATAACTAAGTAGAAGAAAAAAATGAAGCAGTAAACAAAAGTAAAACAACTGTCTCAAAATAGTACATGCCACCACAACAACAACAGAAAATGGAAAGTAACGAGAACAGAAATTCCAAAGTCCAATACTCACAACTACAGCAGTAACAAAAGGCTGGAAAGAAAACTACTACGGCTGGGCCCAACTCCCTCTGCAGCCAGAAACTCGGGCCGCTCAACTCCTGGGCCCAGCAGATTTTATTCTCATTTATATTTATCTCATTTATGTATTTCTAGTTCATCTATTTCTCAAAATATCCAAGTATTTCTTGATCTTGCATGTTCCTCGTGAGAACGATCTTGATTGCAGTCTTTTCCGTGGAGTAAAAGGTACACGTGGTGCTCTCCTAGCCGAGAGAGTCCCCCCACGATAATCCTACACCTAGTCAACCACCTCGAGGTCACTGTCGAGACGTAGTGATGACTACGTCACGCGTGATAAACGCATGGGTAGCTACCCCACACTGACACGCGGTCAATCGTTTTTGCCAGCGGGTACGCCAAAAGTACATCACGGAAAAGTATAGGGCCTTGTCCTCTCAGAACAAGGTCTCGCCCCTCAGAACCAAGTAGGGGTCTCGCCCCTCCACAGTCCGTGTACCCTCATCCGACTACCCTAGTTTGCCCAGTGGGCCTAACAAAATCGATGTAGGGTGGCTAGCTTAACCCCGGGCCAAGTGGGGTGGCTAACCCCCTCTCTACACTAGTAGCATGCCTCAGTACCACGTATGCAAGGACCAACAGGAGTCGATGTAAAGTGGCCAATCCTAATCCCGAGTCTCAACCCAACGGAGGCTAGCTCCACTCTACACTAAAAGAACCACTGTGCTCCTTGGTACTACGTACATAAGGGCCAACTCACTTCCCATCTGCATTCCAGATTCCTTTCATACACAAGAGTTCTACTCTTAATTCCCTGTAGGGTTCATGCTCATTATCCATCTCATTTATCAACATTCAGAACTCAAGTTTCATAACTAGTTTCTCATCCATATACAGGCTGCTCGTGTTTTCACAATTTAATTCTCAATCATTTACATTCAACTTGTTGTTTCACCATTCACTTTCTCAATCACATACAGGCAACTCATATTCTAACATGCATCTCATAATTACACTAATACCATTTGCTAGCAATTTATTTTAAACATGCATCAAGTAAACAATACAGCTCAAAACAGGCTCATACATTTCTACCCTAAGGTTCATTCCACATCATAGAGTTTGATTCGATTATTCCAAACAAGTACATTCTTGTTTAAATATTAACAACTTAATTAAACCACTCTACCGGGTATTACGGGAGGAATGGGGGCCTATGCCTCAGATCTCGTCATCTCCGCGGGCCCTGAACTCGCCACCAACTGGAACCTATACCAGCGACTAATTTACATCAGACGAGCTCAAAACAGTAGATACTCAACACGAACACGTAGAGAAACTCGAGTGGAACACAACGGTACTTCATTTGAGGAAATCCGACATCTGGGACTAGTCCCAGATGTCCTAAAAGATGTTAGATCTCACCCTACACTTACTGTAGCTGCTTCAAACGTCCATACTCTCTCTGCAACTATCTGGGAGCAGCTCCAGACGTCGGACAAGGCCTCCGGTCATCCGAAAGCATCTCCAGACATCTGGCGACATGATCTAACGTCCAAAAGTACTTGGGAAAGCGCACCGCGCACCTTCCCAAAGCCTTCACCTACATACGAAGAATGCAGACACAAAATCAGCCTGACATCTCCTACGCTGCAAGCTACATGGCGGAAAGTAGTGCAGAAAGATACATACCTTGCGCGATATTATGCTTTCAGACGTTCGGCTTCAGCTCCAGATGTCCTGGTGCCTCGCCAGCTGTCTAGATGATACTCTAGACGTCTGATACTAGAAAACTTTCAATACCAGAACCTCTGCGCAGCTTGCCTCGCTTGCGCCTCCGCCGTTAGACGATGCAGCAGCACCTCACCAGCTGTAGCTAGTGTGTAGAGAAATTTCGGATGCATTTTCTCCGTCTTCTCTGGCATACCAACTAATCTTAACTTCGTTCTAGAAGTGCCCTTTAGTGGGAGCTCTTGGGAACGTATTTAAGGTTAGTCTTGGGTGGCATACTGGAAAACTGCAGGGAGATACTGTCGAAATTTCTTTACACACTAGTTGCATGTAACAAATAACATTATGATCAAATCTTCGGAGATGAGCTATCAAGAGAAAATCTTCTTTAAAATATAAATACCTTCTGTATATTCGTTCCTAATTTTCAAGTTATTTAGAATGAAAACTTTAGGTTATCGTGGACAAGTCTTGGATTGGTCTGATAAATTTGGATTGCACTAAGTATAAGAGTGGAATGATCTCATTCCTGGATTAAGCATTCCATGAAGATAGGAAACCATAAAGACATAGAGAATTTTTTGAGAAACTATTCTATCCATATAGGAAGTGTTTCAATGGATTTGTCCAGGATAGGAAAATAGTTCTAGAGCATGTAATCTGTAAGGCTGGTGCCAGCATTACACGAATTGGATTACACATGGAGAGAAACCAGCATAGGATGACACACGGAATACAGTGGAAATGGATGAGTCTGATAATGAGGAAGATGATGATAATCAAATCAATGAGATGCTCATGTGATGAGAGAGGCTGATCCTGATATTACAAATGATGAGGAAGCACCCAATAGCTATAATGAGTTTTGATGCGATGAAGTCAGTTGAGGAGCCTATCACGCATGGAATAAGTTCCGTGTCGAGGTTGTCCATCCTGTTGAAATTATTTAAAATGAAAATTATGAATAGAGCTACAACGAAAATGATGTCATAGGTGCTTCAGTTTATACGGGAGTTGCTAAACAATCCCATGTGCCGGAGTCGTGGTATGAAGCCAAGAAGCAAATCCGAGTACTTGGTATGAATTGTGAGAAGATTCACGTATATCCCAATGACTGCATGTTATATAGAAATGAGTGCTCTAACTTGACTTCTTGCCCGAAATGTGATAAGGAAAGATATAAAGGAGAGAGGAAACAAGCTAGAAAGGTTTTTTATTACTTTCCGTTAATTCCAAGGTTGCACCAACTATTTTTTTCTGGTAGGATTGTAATGTGGTTGAGGTGGCATCACGAAAACAAGTCAAGAGACGGCCTTAGTCGCCATCCAACTGATTCAGAGGAGTGAGAAAACTTCGACAGCAAGCATTTATATTTTGCAGAGGATTCGCGTAATGTCAGATTGGGACTTCCAAGCGACGGATTTAATCCATTTAAGAACATGTACCCGTTGTACTCTATCTAGCCAATCCTAATGGTTACTTACAACTTATTTCCCTGGCTATGCATGCTATCCTCATTTATGATGTTGACCCTCCTAATCCCAGGTCCTAAGCAACTAGAAAATGTAATTGACGTCTACTTACAGCCATTAGTAGATGAATTGAATTAACTGTGGCACGGCGGTGATCAGACGTATGATGTAAAGAAGAAAAAAATCCTTTCAGATGTACGAGGTTTTGCCCTAGACCATTAATGACTTCCCAGCATATGAGAATCTTTCTGGATGGAGTACAAAAGAGAAGTTTTCCCGCTAAGTATGTATGGAAGATACACATCATTTGCGTCTACCTCAAAATAATAAATTTGCTTATTTATGGCACCGCAGATTTCTTCCTGATGAGAATCTCATCATGATCCCTAACTAACTCATTTTGACCTAAGAAAGAGAATAAGAGCTCCTACATAACCTAAAGAAGGACCTAATTCAAGGAAGAAATGTTCTGAGAAGAAAACATGAAACAAAGGGTAAAACTGTAATTTTACCATTGCAATACATAAACGAGATTTATCAGAGGCAAAACATAGGTCAAATGGTCTTAAGAAGATGAAAAGTGGGTTGGTTCAGTCAGAAATGAGTTCACGAGCAGTCTAGGAATTAAATGACAATCTGCAACCCTAAAACAGACCCGCTTAATTTAGCAAGGTTATGGTCAAAATAAAAATCAACTAAACCCTCTAAAATTCATGGAAAAATATCCCCTAGGATTTAGAACCTTCAATGTGTCCTTTGGAACCTATTTTGACCAAGATAGGGGTCCTAACTCAATATTTGACCTAATTTAGGTTTTTTATGAAAAAAGACCAGTCAAACGTGGTTAAACCTAAAATTCAACTTCACCATTGGATTTCTTAGGTCCAAATTAGGTTTTTACCAAAATTTTAGCCTAAGGGAAGGTCACCTTGACCTACTTTGCAAAATAGTCCACCCAATTACATTCTGGTCCCTTTCTTTCGAAAATTACTGCATAGACCCCTCTAACTTCCTCGCCGCCCTTACATTCAGGTCCCTCCCCCATTACATCGGAGGAATCCCACTCCAACAAGGATTTGAGGAGGATATCTCCCTGAATCCTCAGAGATCTCCTCTCAGATTTGGAAGGGAGATTCTCTGAGGATTTCTCCATCGTCTGAATAGGATCTCCAGATCTGATTTACACCAAATCTCTCGTGCGAATGCTCCAGAGATTTGGGTGTCTTGCGCACCTTCCATCTCCTACGAGATCTTTGCACATGGAGGCTTTCCTGCCAAGCATAAAGGTCTCGGCTTTCAGCTATAAAAGGACCCTCGGTCCTTGGCGCATCTTTTAAGCTTGATTTGGCCGCAGATACCCCCTCAATTTCCTCCTTCCTCATCTCCATCCAACAGCCTGCAAGCTCCGACGATCTTTCTGTAGGTTTGGCCCTACGAGGAGGGGTGACGTAATAAAATGCGGAAATAAATATAAAGCAATCTCACAAAAAGACAATCAATCACACAATGTACACAATTATTTTTAGGTGGAAACCCAAACCGGGTGAAAACCACCACCTAACCCTCTCGAGTTAGGATTTTCCGATCAACCTAGTTGATCAAATCCACTAACCGAATCACTTAAAACGAGGGTGATTCAACCTCAAGTACAACCATGCTACAAGTACGAGGGTAGCGTTCCTCAACCCCTTCTCTCCACGAGAAGGATTTTGTCCCACGAAGGAGACGAGAATTCGCAAAGCGAATACCCAACCAAAAGACAAAGATAAAATAAAACAAGTAATCCTATAGAGCCAACAAAGGAATTTAAACCTAGCTTCTATAGGAAATAGGAAACTCCCCTTTGCAAGGAGTGCGTCGAGTTGATGACGCGGTGCGTGTGCCACGGGATGGCGCAATGTCGCTCTCGTAAACAACGGCGGGAGAGCGGGTGCGCGAAGCTTGATGCTCTAAAGATGTAGAACTTGAGCTTAGAGAGAAAGATCTTTTCTGGACACAAAAGAGTGTGAAAGTGTGTAACTAAGTGTATCCAAGTGTGTATCTTGTGTATCTAGGTGTGTAAAGGCTCCCCTCTATTTATAGAGGCCTTAGGAAGGCTTTGGAAGGCTTAGGAAAGGTTCTATAGCCATTGAGAACAAAGCCCAAGAGAATCAGCCCGAAATCGGAACAATCATTGTTCTGACAGGCTTATCAGACGTCTAATTCTGGCATCAGACGTCTGGAATTTCACTTTAAGACGTCTGATTCCAAGGTCAGACGTCTGATTTTGGGCAGGTCTCTCCCTGACTTGGATCAGATCTAAACAGGGTTTTTGCGCAAGTCCATCAGACGACATACAGGACGTCTGGCACTATGTCTGGATGTCTGGAAACCTACTTTTACTGTGGGAATTGATTTCCAAACATTGCAACGGCTAGAAAATCTCTGAGAAGAGATTTTGGGTCAGCCGAGGCAAAACGGTCAATTATCAGACGTATGGAAAGGCCTAAGGACGTCTGATAAAGCTCTAACGGTCATATTCTTGAGTGCCTGCTAAGCTAGCCAACGGTCCACTATCTGGACGTCTGGCAAGTCCATCAGATGCCTCCTAAGACGTCTGGTGTAAGATCTGGACGTCTGATTTCATCAGACAGAACTAGCTATGTCCAGCCTAACAGATATCAAACGTCTGAAACAACAGTCAGACGTCTTAAAATACTTTATCAGACGTCTGATTTTAGAATTAGACGTCTGGAAACTCTGTTTGAATCCTATATTGGTTTTCTAAGTGTTCTACAGAAAACCTAAGTATCCTAGATTTGTGCCGGTGTTCCTAAGACTACTGTTAGGGTACTTTGAGGCTCTTTAACATAATATTCTAAGAAAAATAGAAAGAGCAAGAAAATAAAGACAAGAGATACAAGAAAGGATTAAAAAGAATCTATCCTATTCTTCTTGTCTTCTATCTTCAATCTGTCGCTCCACGCAAACCTCCTCTGTTCTTCATTAAGCTCCTCCAATCCATCCTGGATGCGAGCTCGAGTTCCGTCTAAACACGTCCACATTTGCAATTGACCTGAAATCTAGGACTCAAATTGCAAATGTTAAATAACACATGTTTTGTTATCATCAAAACAAATGATCGTGGTGCTCTAGCACCAACACTTTCCTCCCTCCTCTCATCGCTCTGCCACCATACCAGTGGCAGAGTTATCTTCATCTCGTCTTTTCATGTTGCACCATACCCGCGCGCGCCTCTCCGACCTCCACCTCGTCGTCATCATCCTCACCTCAAGGCTTTCTTCCCCGACGATGGCACACACATGCCACTCGTCTCCCCTGCCTCCCCTTCATCCCAATACCCACAGATAAGTTCCTCTCCTCCCACTCATCATTTTCCCTCATTCAATTTCATAATACATCCCTCGATAGCCACCGGTCACCTTCGTCTCCCTCATCTCCGGCCGACCACCGGCGAGGCGAATCCGTCACTCCCCCACTCCACACGCCTCGTCACCGACCTCATCACCTTCTCCATCACTCACTAATCATCCTCCGCCCCTTCACCAACTTCCACACACGCACTACACTTCCACCGAACACACGCACCTTCACGGTCACAGTCTAACCTAGGCATGCACGCCTAGGCCATTCTGCGCCACGCCAACCCCCGACTTACCTTCGTCGTGACACAACGATGATTCCCTCGTTGTTTGACAGGGCCGCAAGGCCGTATTTGTGTAGCGCAGGTCTGAGCCCCCTTCCGCCATTGACACTGAAGCAAGCTTTCTTGCAAGGTTGCTCCAGGCCACGCGCTCCAGGCATAAGAGCTCCAGGCGACGCACGTTGAGTGCACAAATGCATCCAGCCTGAGACCAAGTTTCGCAAGGCACCCAACTGCTCCAATTGCACGGACCTACCTCCTGCGGGCGCTAACAGAAGCGGGTGGGACTTTTAGTCCCACCTCGTGAACTCAAGAGTGAGGTAAGTGATATTTATTATTTTTGTGTCCTTAGCTCATCGCCTCCAAACGATACAGGGTGAGGTCCCTCACCCATACGCACGCCTCGTCCACGACCCCTGCCCACGCAAACCTGGCACCTGACCTGTTTACTTAGCACTCCTCATGCACTACACCACGCCGGTGCGCCTAGACCCAGGCGTGCGAAACCCGACCCGATTACCTGGCTCTGGGAGAGTGTACCTAAGAGCGAAATAGAGAGAGAGAGAGATGCAGGGGAGGGTAAGGGTAGGTTTTTCTTCGTTGTGTGCGTGCGCAGGGAAGAAGAGGAGGCTGAATGTGCAGCCGCAGCCAAAGCTAACGAAGCCAAGAAGGAAGAAGAGGAGCGGCTGAAGAAGAGAACCAAGGGCAGAGGCTGAAGAAAAGAAGAAGAGAAGACAACAGCAGCTAAGAAAGGAAGGAGAAGGAAGGACTTAGCCATAGAAGAAGACTTCAGAGGAAGAAGAAGGCAGAAGAAGAAGACAAGGAGGCCAAAGCTGAAGGAAGGACTTAACCACAGAAGACAAAAGCTGAAGAAAGAAAGAAGGAGCGGCCAAGCAGAGAAAGAGAAAGAAGAGAGGAAGAAGAAAGCAAAGTCAAAAATCAGAGGGAGAAGAATAGAGAAGAGCCTTGCACTGTAGCAGCAACAACTTAAGACGTCATATTTTACATCAGACGTCCATTATTTTTGAGCTTCTTTATACAATGACCTCATTTTCACTTTATAACTTTGATTGGATTGGTCATTGCATTTTATTAAATTGTGAGTTGTGATCTTAAGTTTTTAAATACCAATTTGCTCCCTGTGTTTGACCTCGGATACCTTGATTTTCGAGTAATAAATTCTTATTTGTTTTCGCGGCGATTTTATCTATACTGCAATGGAACATCTTTTAAAACCACGACTCGCCTCGTCAACACTTCCCATTGAGTACAAATGGAGAAGTGTATAGTTTAAAGATAGATTTGATGGTACAACTAGTCTATATTCCAATAGGAATCTAATAAATAAGTTGTGGACAAATTCCATTTGACTGTCAGGGTATGAAGAAATGGGAAAATTACATAACCTTGCCAACGTATCCAATTGAGTGATTTCTGAAGAAGCTAAAAGATTACGCTTTAAATAAAGCTAACCTAGAGAGGCCAACCGTCAGTGGTTACCTTTTAGAAGAATGCAAAAACTTCCATGCTATGTACACGGACAATGTCGACAACTTATTTAACTAATCGACTAAGAGAGGAATTTTGATGGAGGATACAACGAAATAAATGATGATTCTCTAACAATTTTTGACACGAGGGAAAAGTCGATCCAGCACAAAGAATACAAAATGATCGATTTAATGAATCGACAGTTAGCTCACTTATATATCTTGAAATAGATTCCCAATGTCGATTCTTTTCTCAATGAATTTAAATAGTCTTCACCTCATGCCATTCAAGAGCTGCAGTTCCTTGATTGGTTTAAGCAACGTGTGTATCAGAGGGAAGAAAATAAGGATCCACGTTGGGTGGATGACTTCAATGTAATATGCGAGACTTCGTTGAGTTACAGGCATTATCATTTTGGGTACATAATTAACGAATTCAGGTTCAGAATAAAGTTAATCGATGATGTAAAGGCATCACAACAAGCTGGAGTTCTTGTCAATTACAATATTGGAAAAGGTCGTGATGGCTACTACGAGCAAATCATTGAAATTGTGGAGATGAGTTGCAGATACGACTGCAGGGTGGTTTTATTTAAGTGTGATTAGCTTGATGTTTTTAAGGAAGGGATTGGTTTCGAAAAGAATAATAATCATGGTTTCATCGGTTTAAATAAGAACCGTCAAATTCTTCAAAAAGCTGAACCATTCACACCAGCCTTCCAAGTATCACAAGTTGTTTATGTGCCTGATAATAGCAGGAAATGATGAATCGTACCAATAAAAATCATGCCTCGTGATTTCTTCAATGAAAAAAAAGTTAATGAAATTTCTATTACATCTGAAGCATATCAAGAACTTCCAATGGAGGCAGATATAGGTCTCAATGGAATAGATACTGATGTTTAAGGTATAAAAACATTTATTTTAACATCATTTAGTTACTTTTTTAAAATAATTGTTTATATTTTTTTCTTTTCTTATATACTTTTCCCAATATATGTTTACTCCACTCTATTTTTACATATGTGCAGATGAGGCCACAAAAGAAGTTAGCTGCAAGAGGTAGATCACCACCTACCCATGAGGTTAGGGTGGAGGCACAGTCTCAGCCTCCTGTTTCCCAGCTTCCTCTTTCCCAGCCTCCTCCCGATACCCATTATACCAAGATTCCCTCCCACTATCTCCAATACCTACCTCCACATATTGTAGCCCAGTACGATCACGTTTTTCGTAGAGGTAAGTTGCCACTCATTCGTTCCCCATCACCAGGCCCAGGTACCCATGATGTTGAGGTGAATCCTCAACATGAGACCCATCATGAGGAGTTCCTACGACAACAGGGGGTTGTGGATGAGGTATGGTAGCCATTTGACCAATCAGATACCCACACTGGCACGTCACAGGAGCCTGCTACTCAGGCAGGCACCAGTGCTGCTAAGATTTTAAAATAATTTTATTTAAAAGATTTCTATATTTAACTTCTCTCATTTAATCTTTTAAAATATGTTATTTCATGCTTTCAGCTAAGAAAAACACGCAAGGTCCGACACAAAATGCGAACCTTGACGGGCTACCTGAGGCACCAAGATTAAGGTGACCATTATTACAGCTGGCGAAGCAAAGAATTACCCCAGCTTTACAAGTCGGTTAGTGACAATTGTTAAGGCAATCATGCCACTTTCTTGCTTCGACGAGAGGAGGCTCGCCAAGGAGTCGAAGGCATCCATTATTCCGGAGTTGCAAGTATAAATGTGAAATTCATTCGTTCACATTTATAGCAATTATAATTGATTTATTTATTATTGAATACAGGGCACTTTTGATTAGGGTAATAATTCCAATGCACCCAAGGCTATCCTGTAGCATACAAGCAGGATACATCATGGATGGAGAGAGAGGAGATGAAGAGTACGGTATGAAATTCTTTAAGATTCTAAATTTATTTAATTATTTATATATAATCAAAATTTTCTAATAAAATTTTGAAAAATTATTTCAATTTTTTTAACAATAAGCCGTATAAGAGGCATCGAGAAACGTGTCTCCTACAATTGTGCCTCCCATTTGGAGGGAGTGTTGCGAGCTTTGGAGGGTCCAGCGGTAAAGATAAATAAATAGTTTTGAATTTTATTTTTAATTTTAGTTTATAACAAATAATTACATAATCTTTCAGTGATAAAATTTATATTTCTTATAGGAGCAAATCAGGAAAATCGTGGTCAACAAGGCCTAAACTCCTCCCCAGACCCGCTATTTAAGTCGAATGAGTATTGATTCATTAATTGACAGATATGTGAGTTTATTAATTCAGTATTTCAAATAAAATTTAAAAAGTTTAGTTAAATTAAAAGAAGATGAAAATATTACTTCATTTTCAAGTGGAGGTGCATGAGGGTACTCAGTTAGATCGAGTGGGAGCCTTTGAGCAGATTGATAGTAAAGAAACACTCGACAACGCACATGCATGGATACATCCGACATACTAAGAGACGAATGTAAGTAATTAAAAGTTAGTTACAATAATTTCAATTATGTAAAAACTAACGACAAATATATATATATTTACAGGGTCGTATGATAGATTTGATCAATCCTCTTGAGGTCGCAGACAAAAACTCCAGGACTGTTCTGCGAACCCCTCTGACATCAGAGGAGGCCTTCAGGACCGTGATGCCTCCAAAGCACGAAGGCTTCATCCGTAACGATGGGAGGAGTGTGTCGATCTCCTCCTAGTATTGTAGGAAATGATCCTCCTCGTCCGCCTACAACAACAGTTTACACACCAAGGTTCAAACTTACAGCGTTAAGATGTGAAGCGAGAGAAAAGGTTTTTTTTTCTTTTTTTGAGAATATAGAAGTAGATCTTATTCATCCCTCACTCCCAAGGGGAAAAGAAAGAGATAGGGGGGACAAACCAAAACCTGTCTAGTACAAAATAAAGAGGACCACAACTCGCGACCTAGTACAAAAAAGAGCCAAGAAAATAGGATAACTAAGCCACAGAGGCGACAAAAGGAGGACATGACATATGGGAATTGGAGTCGATCTAGCCTGATGATACCCATAGCTCTGGAGGCAAGCAATGATGGCTTTGCCATCATTTACTATAGCCAACTTAGTTTTGCTATGTTTTAAGGGTAAATTCACCTAAAATATACATAAAAAGGGTACAACTTAATCAGGGGGAAAGAATCATCAAATGAACCCAAAAGACAGCTAAATAAGTCCAAAACAACCAATCTAGGGTTTCCTCTAAAAATCAGGCTATTAAGACAATAATTAAAACCCTAACTTTTGGCCTAACTCAAATTGATAGGGTTTTCATAAAAAAATTATAAAATAAACCTTCTAAAAATCGTAGATAAATATGCTACAACGTTTAATGTAATCAATTGGATCAAAAGGACCAAGATGACCTAGAACAATGACCTAGGTAAATAATTAGAGCTAATTGATTTAAAATAAAATTGGACAAACAAATGACTTCAAAACCCAAAATTGAGATTGCAACTAGATTCCCTAGACTCTACTCAAGCTTCCACAAAAAGTTAGACATATTTTGACAATATTCACACCTACTTTACATTCAAGTCCTCAATTTCTTAAAACTTTGCAAATAGGTCCAAATCTATTACTTCTAGGTCCTACTTTCTCACACAAAGGTCCCTAAGTCATCGTCTTCCTCGCGCCGACCTTCGATCGTTTGACCAAGCTTCTAACCAAGTTTCGAGCTCTATTGACGGCCGCCTCGAGCCTCGATTGCCTTCGTCTCCTGAAGCGAAGTTGTTCGCCCTGCTGTTCCGCTTCTAACAATGGCTGTTTCACCGACAACTGTCACCTCTACTGTTCTCTCTTCTCAGTCAAAGCCAGTGCAGCTGTTGCAAGCTTTTCGAGCTTATCACGCACCCACAAGCCTTCTGTTGCTCTAATGTTGGCCTATAAAGCTCCACACAACCATTCCGCGCCAAGTCGTGTAGAAATCGCGAGCGCTTCTCTCCTCTTCTTCCTCCTACAAACGCCGTCATTGAAGGACCTTGAGGTCCTCTTCACCCCGTCATTCTGCCGCCTCTCGGCATCAAACAAGGGTGCAGCTATCTTCACCTCTCTCTCGCCGAGCTTCCCAGCCAAGAAGTCGATCGTTCGACCACCTTCCTCGACCACAATTCCTCCTCGATTCTTCACCGGTGGCCTACCACCGCTGAGGGTTTGCCTATGGATCGAACATATACTAGAAGGGAGGGGTGAATAGTATTGCCTTTTTCAAATAATAAAAGGTAAAAATGAATTCACAACAAAGTCAAGCACAAGTTACACATGGATTTAGAGTGAAAACTCAAATCGGGTAAAAACCACTACCTAAGCCTCTCAGCTTAGGATTTTTTCGACTAGTCAAGGCTAGCCAATCCACTATTGTACCACTCGAACGAGGGTGGCACAATATCGTACAAATCACTTCTCTTTTTACCATGAAGAGAAGAACAATAACAACACGGATCTTCCCAACACCTTGGGATCCGTTAATTAAATCAACAAGGTTGAAGAACAATAAATAAATCTATGGAACCTCAATAAAAAATCAAACAAGAATTTCAGCAGAGATTTGAAACGACATGCTTTGAATGATGTGAATAGTGAAGGGTAGAAACACTTGAAAAAAGCATGAGAAGCTCTGATCTTTTTGAGGGTATTTCTATTGAAAGTTGATTATTCAAAAGAGCTACATACGACCTCTATTTATACTAAAAAGTTGACCTCAAAAGGAAGTCAAATTGTTTGATCAATTAAGGTATATTGGTCGATCAAAAAGCTATTCGATCGATCAATTAAGTTATTTGATCAATCACTAATTGGTAGATTAATTAGCTTGGTTGGTAGATCAAAAGGGTTTTAATCAACTTCCTAAAATGGGTTGGTTTGACCGATTAACAAAGTTGGTTGGTCGATCAATCAATTTTGGTTGATCAAGAGAAAGAATTGGTCGATTAATAACCCTAAAAACTGAATTTCAAAGAAGCATGAAAATTTATTTGAGTTTTATTTTTGAGGTTTCTTACAACAATATCCTAGACTCAAACAAAAGTAAAAGATATAAATCAGCAACCATCTGAACTTGATCCAAGAGAAAAGCTTTGATCCGAGATAGTCCTGAAATATTAGTATAGCAGTAAATATAATTTTAATGCATCAAAACAGAGGTACTTACAACTGCCATCGGTCGCCTCACCTCCTCCTCTCTAATAAAATTAGGGTTTCTTCTCCCCTTATCCTCCTCTATCTCCTCATCTCTTCAATTTCTCCTTTTGATCCTATTTTCACCATCACCAACCACCTCCACTTAGAGCTCCGACGAACTTCATCACCACGCCTCCACACACGACCAACCACCCAATAGATTTAGGGCTTTCCTTCGGGGCTTCACCTCGAAGCTCTTGCATCTGACATGAGGTCAAACGACCTCCTATTTTGCCCGCAAGTCCTTGCTGGAGTAGGTCTTTGTCTTCGCATCTGGCAGTAGCCCTCCAGTCAACTCCAATGAAGCTCCGCACGCCATCGAAAGCCCTGATCCAAGAAAGAGGTCATCAATTGAAAGCACAACACCAACGCTAATCAGTCGCTGGTTGCATTAGTCGGATCTGACAGTCGACGCGCACTAATCAAGCCGGACATCCTCACTACCATGAGACGTAAGAGAGTAGAGGACTTTTAGTCCCACATCGTGCGCATCTGAAGCCTGAGTAGCATTTATTACGAAAACGCGCCCGAAGCATGTTGCCTCAAAATGCACGGGGTGAGGTCCCCTCTGCTCACCCATACGCACGCACTCGCTCACACACCCTCGCTCGAGAATACACCCACGGATCTGGGTTGTGGATCCAGTTAACCGGGTCCGGTTAGAAAAGAAATTAACTGAGGGAGGTGAGTTTTGCACCTCGAGATCTGTGCCTTCCCCCTCAGTGCTTGGCCCTTGTGCTACTAGCTTCATAAGTTAAGGCATCTGTGCCTAACATTCGTCGTCTAAGGGTAAAGCTTGACTTGTCTCTGTGAGCTTTACGTGAAATACTTGATAGCTGGGACTATTCAAACATTTGAGGTTATTTGGGTTGAGACATTAGGGTTAAATTTGGTGGCTTAAGCCACCACTTTTACCCTTATCTTTTTATATTTTTATATCTGAAGATATTTGATATACATTGAACATCCACTACATTATTCTTATAGTGATAGTGATATTTTGCGCAATTTCTTGCTCCTAGAGACGACCTTAAATTTTTCTAATAATTCAAGTAATATAAATTTAATTGTTAATCTCACTTTTATCTCCTATACCACAACGCACATTTTTTTTTATAAAAAAAAACAAACGATCGAAGCGCGTCTAACAAGCTGCATAGGGTCAGCGATAACATTCTAATCTCCAGTAGCCAACTCTGCAAAGTAGCTAGCAGGTGCATTGGCAACAGGTGAGATGTACTTCAAGGAGCTAATCCTACTCTTGCTAGCCATAAGTAAGCTGAAATCCCACTTGAGTGTCTAAGGAAGAGGGAGTTTCCCGTCCCACCAGATTCCAATTGGAGAGAAGCAGTCCCGTCCACAGTAGCAAGTGAATGAATAAAGGACTTTCTGGGTGTTGTGATTCATAAAGCGCATGTTTGATAAGAAAAAGCATCGTAGTATAGTGCGCAATACGATCAACAAAAATATTTATAAAGATAACGAGACTTGGAGTCCTGGTCGTTCGTCCCTGAGAGGCGTTTATAGAAATGCAAATTTGAAATCGATATCTTTCGCTCTACTTGCCTAAAATCTCATGCCAGTTTATGGTGATTAACATATTGATGTACGACATACTAGTTGCCAAAAGATAGTAATTAAAACATGCAACTTCAATCACACCAAAAGATGATAACTAAGCACATGGTGATTTTCAACATATATATTTATATATATAAAAGATGATGATGATATCAGAGTTGCAGAGCACAGGTAGAGGAATGCTTGTACAAGGAAATAAAACTACTTGCTACCAGAAGACGACTGCATACATGAATTTATGGGGGGATTTTGCATGCATCATTGGGGGAGAAGTAAGGAATTACACTATTAAGCAGTAAATAAAGCATGTAAATCTAAGAAGAACTATAATCTAATCTAGCAGAAATAAGGGCATTCGGAGGTGGCTCCGATGGCCTTTGAGTTGGTTGAGAGGAGAAGGAGGGGCGGCCAATGGTACTTAGGCCGACCCTTGGAGAGAGGTTGGAGAGGTGATCCAGCATCTTGGCATGGAGGTGGTGGTGGCCATGGTGAAGCTACTCGTGGACATGGAGGTGGAGTCGATGTGGAATGAAACTAAGCTAAATGGAACCAATAGTGGATGTAGCCAAGAGTGGATGGGTGCAAATGGCCACCCCTTAGGTCTTTTTATAGGCCTAAGGGAAGCTCTCTAGAGAACTATGGAATTCTCTAGAGAGGCCTATGGTGGGAGCTCGTGGGAGAGTGAGAGAGAGAGGATGGGTGGTGGTTTTTAGATCCACCAAATGTGGATCTAAAAATTGAATGGCTCTTGGTTGCTAATTTTAGCAACCAAGGCAACAGCATATGGTAGAGAGTTCTAGAGAACTCTAGGCTAGGTATTTTCGTGTGGATGGTGTGTGTGGGTGTGTGTGGGTCAAAACCTAGGTGGCTAGGTTGATTAGGTTAGGTTTTAGTGGGTTTAGGTCAAAGTAGGTCTCAAATTAGGGTTGTAAACTTTAATTCACTAAGGTAAAGTGCAATTAAACTCAATACAAGTTTAATTGGGTGCGTGAAAACTTAATTGAGAGTAAAATAACTCAATTAAGTTAGGTCTAGGTCAATTGGACTCTCACTGAGTCCAATTGGATAGTGTGTGCTGAGATTAGGGCTCACTTGGACTCAATGAGTCCAATTGAATAGGCTGATGGAATGGACTAAGATCCAAGTCAATTAGGTTTAGTGAGGACCTAATTAGGTCCTTAGGGATGTCTAGAGGTGATGTACTAGGGATAGGGCACCTTAATTTAGGTTCCTATGGGGTTAGAATTGGGTTTAGGGGGCTAGAGATCCAAGATCAAGGCTTGAATTCCAAAATAGGAACTGGAGGATAGTATCGGACATCTAATAAAGTTGTCAAACGTCTTATAGTGAAAAATCAGAAGTCTAGACTTGTTGTCTGGACGTCCAATCAGAGTCAGGAGGGTTTCTAGGTTCTGTCTTGGGTATTCTGCAGAAATTAGACGTCTGACCAAGTGTCTGGACATCCAATAACACTGCAGAAGTGGGTTTAAGGTGTGCAGGAGTTAACTAAGGGTTCTGGACATCCTATAACTCATCTGGATGTCCAAATAGAGGTTGGAATTAGGGTTTTAAGGTTTCCTAGGGTGTGGTGACCTAATCTAAGGGTGGCTAAGGCTTGGGGAAACTTCTAGGCTATCCTAGGGCTAGGATTGTCCTAAATTCTTCATAATTTACTGCTTTATTCCTACTTAAATAGAATAGCATACCTCAACCCCTTACATTATTGTCTACTACATCTTATTCTAGGTCTTCCACTCCAGCTCTGCGGCAACTCCAGTTATTCTTTATTCTTGAGATTTAGCTTTAGATCCAGCTTCAGATCTACCTTCTGGTCAGCTTATTACCTGTAATTGACATAATGCACCTAATCAGCACATTATAGCATTATTTTATTCATAGCTAGAAGAAAGCAGTAAGGATGCAAGTAATGCTTATGCATGCGTGAACTAACTTATGCTAAGTCCTAGCCTAATTTAGGTCAATTAAGACCTATGATTGCTGCGCAATCACTGGGCACCTTCTCCGTAATCATAGAGGGGATCCTGCAAGTAGCACCTTTAATGAAATCACCATATTGATCACGCAGAACCCAACCCAAAAACAAAGAAGAGCCGCAACGACGAACAGCAAAGTTAATTTTGAAACCGTTACCAGGGTGAATCCAATTCACCACAAAGGTAGAAGGATGCATCTTCCTAAGCCAAATACCAATCTCAAAACTATTCCACCCATAAGCCAGAATGGAGTTGATTTGACTAGAAGTAAGCTGGTCATTCCTAAACTTGTTCCTGATAGTCCAGACATTAAACCAAATGAAGCAAATGAGGCCCTTGTTGATGCGACCCTTCCAATGCTTAGCAAGGTTGTTCATTATCTGAAAGAAGAGATTGGGGCAAATAGGATGGATAACATTCTTTGAGAACGTCCAATTGGAGACAGTATGAACAAGCTGGCTGGTAGAGAATAGGTGAGGAATAGTCTCAATTTGAGGAAGGTGAAGACAATAGGAGCATTTGGAAGGAAGCGAGAATCCATGCCTGATGATATTGTCATCAGTAGGAAGTTTAGAGTGAAGAATCCTCCAGGATAGCATAAACAATCTCAACAGCACCTTGAGACTCCACAGTTGCTTAGCAGCAAGATTAATGGGAGAGTTCTTGAAGAAGTGTTGATAGGCAGAGGCCACCATGAAATTGCCAGTAGGATTGGGAGTCAGACTGGGATATCCTTGTTATGATCAAGAGTAGTCTCAGAAAGTTTAGAAAAAATGTGGTGTGGGATATAACCAAAAAGACGATGGTTAAGGAAATTATCAATAAGGGAGTTGATAGGAGCCGGGGTTGGAGACGAGTGACCAGGAAGAAAGTCACACAAAGTAGCATCCCCTACCCAGAGATCCATCCAGAAATCAATGCTCCCTTCGTGAACCTCCTAGCGAATCAACAATTTCATAGAAAAGTAAGTATCCCAAAGACGTCTAATCCTCGAAGGAAGAGTATGAGTGACAAGAGGAGACTTGCCATACAATTGTACCATAATATTGGAGTAAGGGGACTTTGAGAAGAGAATGTTCCAAACACACTTCATTCTGAGAGCAAACATAAAGAGTTTAAGGTTGTGGATCCCCAAACCACCCGCATTAAAGGGTTGAGCAATCTGTTTCCAGGAGATCGAATGATGATGTTTATCCATATCCGTGTCAGTGATGATAACGTCATTATCAGCCATATCTAGCTTTATTTAGTAATAATCAACAGATAAATGCTCCTGCATAACTGCCAAAGAACCATAATTCACTGCATATCCATTCTAAGAGATTAACAGTAAAATAGGGGTAAATTTGTAGTTTTAACAGAATATCCTAATTGCAAAACAATCACAGGGCTTCCCAAGGGTTAATTGAAGATCAAATGGTCATAAATGTCTAATAAGGGAGTTCGTGCAGACAAAAACGGGTTTTCACGTGTTTTGAGAATTAATGACATCTAAAACCCTAAAAACAGATCTGCTTAATTAACTGAGGTTCTGGTCAGGATAAAATTCATCTAAACCTTCTCAAAATCATAGAAAAATATTCCCTAAGGTTTGGTACCTTTGATTTGACCATTAGAACCCAATTTAATCTAAAACAGAGTCTCAGACAGATAGTTGCCTTAATTTAGGTTTTTACACAATTTACCCAGTCAAATTTGGTCAAAACCTAAATCCAACTTCACCATTAGATTTCTTGGATCTAAATTAGGTTTGTACCAAAATTTGGGCTCAATCAGAGATCACCTTGACCCAGTTTGCATTTTGGTCTTATCTAACTCTTTTCTCACACACACACCCCTAACTTTTGAAACCTTTGCAAAAACACCCCTAACTTCATCATCTTCTTCACCAACAGGTCCCTGCCTCCTTCAACTCCTAAACCCACTTCGTCGACAACCTTCAATTAGGGATTACTCCCTGATTTCGCGGCCAAACCCTTTCAAAATTGAAAGGAAGATTCATGAGTGGATCCTCTACGATCTAAACCTATTCTTGAGCTCTAATTCTTTCCCAATCTCCCATGTGAATGCATGGGAGATGTGGGTATCCCACATGCGCAAGAAGCTCGGAGTTTCCAAGCTTGTTTCCAAGTTTGAAACTCCATCCTAAGCCGAATAAAAGCACGCACAATGCATGCCTTACCTCCTTTGCTAGGTTTGGGGCCAAAATCTCTTCTTCCTCCCTACCTCTGATCCCTCTCCGACCAAGCTCCGGCGAGCCCCTCCGTCCACCTTCCTCATCCACCCTCACAGACAATAGCGAGTGGATTCTTGTTCCCCACGATCGTCCGCGTCTTGTGATACTTGCAGACGCCGTCTCCCTCCTTTCCTCGCCGCTCCTATCACCGGAGATATTCATCTTCCACGGTGCCGGCCTGCCAATGCTGATGCCAATCCTACCTCCTTCGTCCCCCTAGAGTAGGTAGCTAGGTTTAGTTAGATCCTTAGGCTAGTTTCCCTCACTCAAAACTCAAAAATATCCCCTCGACGCACCCATTCACCTTCATCCTCTCCACCTCCGGCCACCCTCTGGCGAGGTCATCCGCTCGCTACACAACTCCATCCACCTCGCCGACGCTCCTAAAAGCTCCACCACTCATTCCCACACAAAACCCCTCTCCTATTTCATCCTATTGACCTCTCACAACCGCCACCGAACAAACCCATCACCGGCCTCCGTCCCCGACTCCTTTCAACCACCACACACCTCCATCCTCCACAAAACCATTGCCATTACATTCGCCAACGTCCAATGAATCTTCTAAGGTCTTTTGACGTGACTGAAAGGCCTTATTCTCTGTTTCAAGTCCCACGTCGACGCTCTGCCGCAGCGCCTTATCTCCGACGTCATTCGTGGTGTTCTAACTACGAAGAGCTCAGGTGGTACCTCCAAGTCGTGTGGAAGGCTCCCAGGCATCTCACCAGGTGGTCAATTGGGAGCATTGACCACTCCAAGGACTTCAATTTGACGCCATCTGCTGCCGTTGTTTGCTCGTGAGAAGAGGCCTGTGGGAATAATCCCACATTATGGAAATACAACCGCCCGCCTATGCATAAAAGGAATTTGTGTTTGGGGCTTATCACCTCAAGACACATGCAGTGAGGTCCCACTACACCCACGCACCCATGACCCAACTTGACCTATCACTCCTCGCTCATCACCACTACCGGTGAGCCTGGACCCGGTTGCGCATACCTAATTACCCGGATATCAGAGAAAGAAGAGGAGGAAGGAGAGAGAGATGGGGAGAGAGAGAGAGAGCGGGGGAGGGGAGGGGATGGTTTTGCTCTGAGTTGGTTTCCCCCTGCTCCACACCTAGTCGTAAAAAAAGCTTGAAAGAAGAACCTTGTGCTGTGAAGGCCCTGAGAAGAGTGAAGAGCTGAAGAAAAAGAGAAGAAAGGCAAGTAAGGAATGAAGAAAAGCAGAGGAAGGAGAGAAGAAGAATAGAAAGAAGTGCTAAGGAAAAGAAGAAGAAAATCAGAACCACTATAGCAGATGACATTTTAAGTCGTCTGATTCTCAAATCAGACGTCTGGTTCCTGTTTATTTATTTAACATTGATTGAGTAATTGATATACATGTACTTATGCTAATAATTTGTGATTTAAATCACCATTATTTTGTCATAATTATCTTTTTGATCTTGAGATAAATTGAGTTTCATTGAATATCAAATGTGACAGATTAATATTCATTGAAATATCATTATTGTGCTCAATTTTCTGTGCTCATTTATTTATTAATTGAGATTAGCGTGTAAATTCCTATTTGTTCCCTATGTTCGACCTTGGACTTCATTCTTAGATATTCAAATTATAAATTTATTTGTTTAAGCACATTTGTCATATACTACAATGCATATCTTAAACAAAGACAAATTCGCTTTAAACAGTCAACCCAAAAGGAGGCAAAAATAGAATCCAATTTCATAAGAATGGAGTTCAGAACATCGAGGACAGAAAGGATATGAATTAGGATAGAGGAGAGGACATGTTTAATGAGCATCAACCAAGATGCAAATGAAAGAAGATTAGCTTTCCATCCTACAAGTTTAGCTTGGATTTTGTCATTGATGTGAGAGAAGTAGACAGTTTTGGCGCTGCCAGGAAAGATAGAACATCCCAAATATTGAAAGGGGAAGGCACCTAATTGGATATCAAGGACTGAAGGATCCGTGAAATCCTTCCAAAAGGGAAATGCTTACCAATAAAACATTGACTCTTGGTTTTACTAATACGCTGCACCGAATAATCTTGAAAAGTGCAAAGAAATTTAGAAAGATTGGTAATGGTATATAAGTTTCTGTTAAGAAACGAGACAACATCATCAGCATAAAGTAAACCAAGGGGTGCAAGGACGCCAGCTTAACAGAGAAGGGTCTAATTTTCTCATGATATGCTAGCTCTTTGAGGCCTCAAATGAAGGGCTCCATGAAGATGTCAAAGAGCAGAGGAGAGATCGGGTCACCTTGACAAAGGCCTCGAGACACCTAAAAGAAAGGGCAAGATGTACCATCAATGAGGATAGAGGACCCCTCATGTTCCATAAAAGATTTAAGTAGGGAGATTGCAGAGGAAGAGAAGCCAAACTTCTGAAGGATTTGATAGAGAATTCCTCACTCAACCCTATCGTAAGCCTTCTACAAATCCAGCTAAATGATGATATTAGAACCAAAGACCTTACGGTCAATACGTTGGGTGAGCTCAAATGCAGTCGCAATGTGGTCAAAAAGAGATCTTCCTTTAACAAACCCCGCTTGCTCAGGGAAAATTAACTTGGAGAGAAGGGAAGAAAGTCTATTATCCACAATGCCAAAGACAATTTTGTAAAGGACATTACACAGGCTGATAGGACGATACTCAGATATGTCAAGGACATTGTTTTTTTTTGGAATAAGCGAGATGAATGTGTTGTTAAGGGCATGTGGGGCCTGATTATGAATGAAGAAATGGGAGATAGCCTGAACTAACTCGTCATGAATAAGGTCCTAAAAGAGAGTATAAAACTCAACATTAAAATTGTCAGGCCCAAGGGTGCGATTGGAATCCATATTAGAGATCATGTTATAGATTTCAATGGAGTCAGGGACCTGTGTAAGAAAATCAGAATCATCCTCAAAGAGAATAGTAGAAACAACTCCTAGGAGTGGAAAGGGACCCGAGGGACTTTCAGAAGCAAGGTGATTCCTAAAGAAATCAAAGGCTTTAGAGGAGGTTGTGTCCTAGCACCCATTGCCAATAACATTATAGACAAACGATCTATTCCTCTTGGAAAAACGCTTCCTAATAGTAGAGTAGAAGAATTTAGTGTTTCTTTCCCCATCCTTAATCCAATCTATCTTAGCTTTCTAAAGGAGAATCATTAAGCTTGGCAAGAGCATCATCAAGTTGAATTTGAGTATCATTGAGCTCAACAGCAAGGTCATCATCCCAAAGGGAAGCAAGTCTAGAATCAATTTCCTCATAGCAAGTCTAAAGGCCCTTGACAACATCCTGAATATCCCCAAAAGTCATTCTGTTCCATGCTTTTAAAAACCTCTTAAGAGCGAACAGCTTGGAATAGAATCTAGATATCGGATCCAGCTCAAGATTCACATTGGTATTATTCCAAACATTATGAACCAAATGCCGAAAGGATTGGTCTATAAACCACATGTTTCGAAAACGGAAAGGGCAAGGACGAGAATCCCGATTGGTAGATGAAGAAAGGATTATAGGAGCATGGTCTAAGTTCGTTCTAGATGCATATGAACTCGAGAAGACAAAAGGCAAGGCATCAGAGTTCAAAAGCACACGGTCAAGTTTTTGATAAATCCTGGAACAATCACGACCACCATTGCAACAAGAGAATTGGGATCCAAATAAAAGCATCTCCAAAAGGGCCAAGTGGTGAATGTAAGCTTGGAAAGGATCCGCATGAGATTGAGAAAAGGAAGTCCTCCGAATTTCTCAGAAGCCTAGAGAACACAATTAAAATCACCTCCAATCATCCAATGAGTAGATTTGAGGATGGACGTGTCAATAAGAGAATCTCAAAGGCGCAACCATTGAACAAACTCACAAGAGGCATAAACGGCGGTAACCTTGATCAAGGAACCACCTCACAAGCATTGGAACGTTAAGGCCTTGCTCCTCCTATGACCTTGTTATTCCTAGTATGGTAGAACAAGGTCACTGCCCACCTGCAGGCCGCCACTCATAGGATGGAGAACCAAGAAGAGTTGTTAGAGCGACATAACAAGTAGTGGGAGGAGGTCTTGTCCTATCTCCGAGGGTGGTGGTGGTGGTGAACCTAATCATTCGTCGTTCCACATTCCATGACGTGGCGACGACGGCGATGGTGGTTCTAGGGCTTGTGGCATGATGCCCCAGCATAGTGTATATGTGTTTATATTCTTCCTATTTTTATTATTGTTGTAATATTTGAATTCCAACCGTATATATATATATATATATTAATTTCATTGTATAATTCATTTCGATTGAATATTTTGAATAATTTAGGTTATTTTCGAACATCTCTTATTTGTTATATGTAAATGTAAAATTAATTATTTTAAAAGAAAATTAAAGTATTATTAGCGATGATTATAACGTAGATCATTATAAATTACATTCAGCAATTATTTTCTAACCATCGCCATAAGTCCACACAATGTTGGTGTGGGGCATCCCATCTCTTTCGGTGACTATTATTTGCAATTAATCCTGATTTTTTGAACCATCCCCAATAATAAGAAAGTATGATTTTAACATAAAAATATACCTAAAAGTACGTAATGTTTTTGCACGTAATTCAAATTCCTACGAAAAAAAATTGGCAACAATTCAATAGATAACCATTCCTAAATTATTTTCTCAAAATGAACTTTTATGTTTCCCACGTGCGCTACGAAGGTGACAATAAAAGATTCCAACCATCACCAAATTAAAATAGCAACACAACGTACCGCGACGTTGTGTGGCGACGATTTCTAAATTATTGGTGATGATTTATAATCATCCCAAAACCTACATTCTGTTGCAAGGAGATAATTAGTAGATAAAATGACAATCTACGCACCCTAATTTGTGTTACAGTCAAAGGCAAAACCAGGCTTTTATCCTATCATGCTTGTGCACTTAAAATTGTATTCAACCGAAGCTTGCCAGAATCCATGGCCATATGCGTGAATTAATTTTTTGTCAAGCAATTATTCTGTTACAAATCAAGTAAACACTTTTATTTAAGCTCATTTTTTGCCAAAAAAAATCTCCATTAAGCCCATGTTTGGCTCAAAAAGAAAACAAAAATAAGAAGAAGAAGAAGTGGAGGAAGAATTTTCTACTGCGTACATTGCTTTACTGCACTATTCCCCGCTATGTATAACAATTCAGAGTGACAAAAATGAAGTATCATTATTCTTTTTCCGAAGATAAAGATCATATATTGACATCTGACGCTAACTGGCGTACTTGTGGGGCTGCTAAGGATAATTTGTATCCACCAAGAGAAAGAAGACATCCAACAAGTTTTTTTTCCTTGTTAAAAAAATGTCATTTGGGAAACGGAAGAGATGCATGAATCTACGGGAGAAAAAGATAATCTAAGACACCTCTCGAAGAGATGAATAAAAATGCTCCTTCGAAGAGGAAGAATTCAAAAAATATCAGAATATAACAAAATAAAAAATAAAATAAGATAAAAATATTTATACGGCAGTTTCATAGTAAAGTTGAAAAATTATACCACATCAATTGATGCAACTACACCACCAAAATAATACTGTTAATCAAAATAATCCGTGTAAACAAATAATAAGAGATTAAAAATTCACTTTCAAACTCAATCCTATAGGTCCAAATTCCAAAAGTTATTCCTTGTTTAACTTTTTACTAAAAACCAAAAGAAACATGAATGTACAAATTAGACATATTAAGCTTACCTTGACGTACAAGAGACGAGTCTTCCATCAAGCCCACGCACAACTATTATTGGATCTCTCCATATAAAAGAGTATTATTGTCTCCTCAAATTTGTTTTACGAGGAAGTTTGTTAGAGTTATTAAATGTTAGATTGATTGGGTGCTTTTTAGGATCATATTATTTCTTGTCTTATTGAGTATCTTCTTGTAATTTACCTACGTCTCCCAATTCTGCTTAAGACTGGATGATAATATTCGTACATCATCGATTCTAGACATCCAATATAACACTCACTTACAACACTCTCATGGCATCCTTCTGGACACATGACCTCGTTCCAACGTCATGTGGCCTTTCTAATAAGGGGAGGGATGTCATGGTGTCAAATTTGGTGTACACTTCGGTGGGCACCAAACATTTCCTCTTAAGATTGGAGTGGGATAAATTGAGGAAAATATTTATTTGGTAGATTTGTAATAATTGATATGGTAATGTGATGTTAATAAGTGATATTTTAATATTATGATATAGTGTGAGTTGATATATTTTAATATATATGGAAGTTGTATGAAGTGATACTATAAATTTATTTTAATTGATATATTATGTTAGAGTATGTATATTTTAATATATATTAACGCGAGTGGAAAATTGTGAAACCTTTGGTAAGAGTTTGAAACCCAACCCAAACACACCTCTAAGTCTCCGTCCAAATGCAACCTAAGATTCTTTGGTTCAAAAAAAAAAACCATTCCCTCATTCTCAACATAATATCAGAACTACTGATCTCTAAAGAAACCTTAGAGAGGGGAAAGCCCTCCTGCGAGCCACTCGAGAGGCCTTCTCCTCTCCTAAGTCATGCATCTCCCCTCCAAAATTGCTTCTCACTGCAAGTTCACAACCTTTCGTGTCCAACCACATCACTACCACCTTAGGTGGGTTGTTGCTCATCGTTGCCTACCCATATAGTTAGGTGGCTTGTTGCTCATCGTTGCCTACCCATATAGGGCCCCTTGGGTTGTCGCCAAATCTTCATCGACCTCTAATGCCACCACAACTCAAAGAGGTGGTCTTCTCTCCACCATGCAAAGGCCATCGAGCGCCACCTAGCCCTACAATGCCTTCTTCCTCGGGCTCCAACCACCACCATCATCGCTTCCTTCGCTAAATCAAGCCCTAGAGAAGAGGAGATCCTCGCACTTCGTCTCTAGCATTGAGCCACCCCTCATCTGCTGTCATGGTCAAGGGATTTGCAGCAATGAGGAGACCTCCAGCCGCTATGTTAATCTACTTCATCTCCACTGCTTCCCACCACAGAGCTTCCCACGAAAGGACATCTCCTTTTTATGCTTTAAGTTTTTTTAGGATTAGATGTTTTTGTTTTGAATAGAAGATTTTTTTTTTTTTGGGTGGGGGGGGGCTTCTACGCCCCTTTAGAGTCATGTTCTTCCCATTTTATCTTTATTTGTGAATGTGTGAGAGAAGCAAAGAAAATGTGGCATTGCTCTATGTTCTCAAGTGTATGGGTAAAGCATGGACTGGCTCATGTAGGGGCGTACAAGAAGAGACACCCATGTCGTGATATGTCTCATATCTAACACCTCACGTGGGACATGAAAGTCATTGCGGATGTAGAGGGCACTCAGTCCTCTAACTACTTTTGATCTCTAACTATCGTCTACTCCTGTTGCTCCTCTGACTACCTGCATTTGAGAGGAGTCCTCATGAAACGACCCTTCCCAAGCATCGTTCATAGTTTTTCGGAAGATGTAGGTGCGTGAGCGTAATTTTAAACCCCCTAGGTTTAGGTGTGTGGGCTTTGCTGGGAAGAGAAAGGTTTTGCGAGGGAGATTCTGCAATTTCGCTCTCTCTCTCTCTCTCTTCCCACACAACACACCCACTCCCTCAACTACGCACACACACCTCCCCTCACAAAACCCTAACCCTCTCCCTTTAAAAAGACACCACCACCTTCACCTCTCCACCTTCACTCCACCACCATTACCACCGGTGGCCTCCCTTCCTCTTCCCCGTCCCCTTTTAGCCATGAGTAGGGGAAGGAGGGGAGCTCGAGACAGAGGAGAGAGGGAGAAGCTTGGGCAAGGGAGAGCGAGGAGCTCGGTAGAGAGAGGGAGAGAGGGCGAGGGGAGGAGCCGGAGGTGCTAGGAGAGATGCTCGGGAGAGGAGGTGCGACCTCCTGCAGCTGCTAGAGGAGAAACTGCGAACCTGCGAGCGGAGGATTGCTCGGGGAGAAGGCTCTGCAGGTGGGGAAGAGCACAAGGGGAAGGTTCGTAGGGCGTACTGCGGAACCATTTTCCGCAGTATCAAATGTCTAGGTCGCCATCCAGATGTCTAGAGGAGCCTCAGGATGTCCAGAGCTAGCGCCGGACGTCTGACAGCATGCAGAGTGCCGAGGTATGTCCTTTGTACGCGCTTGCATGCATGTACATGTTTTTTACTTGTCGTGTTTTTAAACCCACGTGCATGCGCAGGTATGAGACGTTGGAAAATCACATGGCGCACCCTTCGAGGTGCTTTAGGACGTCTGGAGACAGTGCCAGACGTCTGACTGCACTCTTAGACGACCGAAGGGAGTGCTAAACGTTCGGGATCTCCCTCAGACGGCTGCGAAGGGGTTCGAACGTCTGAGGAAACTGTAGGAAAGCAAGGTGAGATTCTGAGGTCATTTAAGACGTCTGGGTCTAGTCCCAAACGTCTGATTGTAGTCAGTACGCACGTTTTTGGCCCGTTCAGGACCCAAACGAAGTATCGTTAGTTTCCATTCGAGTTTCTCTACGTGTTAGTGTCACTCGTATGCTGTTTTGAACTCGTTTGATAAGATTTGGTCAATTATATAGGTCTCCAGCCAGTAGAGTATGCAGGGCCCACGAAAACAACAGGATCTGCGATTCGAGCCCCCATTCCACTCATGTATCCCGGTAGAGTGGCTTTTCTCATTATTACGAATTAATTGATCAAGTGCATGCTATCTTAGAATAAATTGATTGAACCCTAGGATATGAAATGAACCCTAGGGCAAAGTTGAGCGAATAAACATTGCTTGAGCCACATGGTTTAATTCTGAATGCATGTTAAAACTCTTAATGCTAACAAATGAATAGTTACATGATGTGATGCTTCTTTCAGTTATTAAATTAGGAGCTACCTGTTACATGGTTAAGAACCAAATTGTGAACAACGAGATATGCATGTCATGAAATGAAATGAACTGAATACAATGCATGAACCCAATGAGGAAACTAGAAGAGGAACTCACATATATGGGACGAATATCGTATGTAGGAGGGAAGTGAGCTGGCCCTCGAGTACACGGTACCGAAAAGAGCAACTATCCCTTTTGCATGGAAAGTGAGTTGGCCCTCGTGTATGCGGTACCGAGAAGAGCTACCTTCACTTTAGTGTGGGGGGAGCTAGTCACCCTTGGGTTGAGACCTGGGGTTAGGAATGGCCCCCTACACAGACTCTTGTTACTTTAGTATAGGGGGGAGCTAGCCGCCCCATGGGGCCTAGGGTTAAGACTGGCCACCCTATACCAACTCTTGTTAGGCCCATTAGGCAAACCGGGGTAGTCAGGTAAAGGTACATAGACTTCTGAGGGGTGAGACCCATATTCTGAGAGGGCAAGGTCCTATTCTGTTTTGTGTTGTACGTTTGAGCATATCCGCTAACGGAAACGACCAATCGAATGTCAGTGCGGGATAGCTACCCGTGCACTTATCACACGTGCCATAGTCACCGCTACGTCGCGACCGTAACCTCGAGGTGGTAAACCGGATGTAGGACTACCACGAGGGTTCTCCTGGACGGAGAGTGCCACATGTACATCCTACATCGTGGAATAAACTGCAATCATGATCGTTCTCTTAGGGAACAAATGGATTAAAAAATGTTGTGAATCCTTATTAGAATAACCGAAACAGAAATACCTAGTTGAGATAAATAGAAATGAATGACTAGTTATTTGCTTGTTTCTTTTGTTAAATTGCATGTAAACGGCTTAACCACCACTTTGCTCAGCGTTAGCTGACTACGGATTGTATAACCATGTTCAGGTCAGGGAGTTGAGTAGCCATCGCCACCAACTGCAGAGGGTGCCGGGCTTAGCCAGGCCCAGCCTTAGTTGTTACTTTTCTGTTTCAGAGCTCTTTTATAGTAGTGAGTACTTTTAGCTATCTCTGTAATATTCAGTTCATGTTACATTTCTTTCTGTTGTGGTTGTAATGGCTATGTATGTTATAGTATTCTTCCACTTGTGGCATGTAATATGTTTGAGATTTCTCATCATGTTTTCTCTTACTGTCTCTTATTTATTTTTGCTTAGTTATAGTGCATGTGTGGTTGTGGTATATTTTTTATTTTCGATTATTTCTCGTTGAACGACTGGATCTTAAAATTAGATAAGACGAACCGATCTTGGATCCTGTAAGGAACTGGGATCGGATCGTAACACCTCATTTTTCATGACTCCTTCAAGATAGATATTGCACGCTCCAACCTAGGAGGGGGTATTGGAGTTATTAAATGTTAAAGTTTCTAAGTATTTGTTGGGGTCCTAGTATTGCTTATTTTATGAGTGTTCCCATGTAATTTTCCTAATGTCTATTCTATTAAAAAAGAGGCTATGATTCTTTGATTCAATAAAAAAAAAGAAATCCCTCCCTAAATATATTGACTCCTTGTATTGCATCTAGCCACTTTGAACAAGTACATATTTTTTACATATCTAAGATTTTTGGGGTATAGATGAAACTTTGCTTCTTCGATAAAGGAAATTCAGGGATCGAATAAATTCTTACTGCAAAGCACAATTGAAAATTTTAAAAATAGATATGGTACATGAGTCGATCAAATTATTGTCTACAAGATTGGTAAGCACACAAGGACCACAACTTACAAGGGAGAACATCCACTGTCCATATTTTGGGCACCTTGTGTCAGTTTACCACGAGGTGTGTGGTAAATACAAATCCTCATGCTGAAGAAAGCATTGCAATAGGGTAAAAACGAACCGCAAAAAAAGACGATTATATTTTAGAGGATCCCATAAAATGTAAAAATAAGTTTGTCGCATAAAATTCCCATGACATCTCAAAAATAGACCCCACACGAAGAGCTCATAAAGTTGAGCAGTGAAAAATAAAAGATTGGTAAATGTTATTTAATAATTTAAGTTTAAATATTTTGAATGATCGTTTTGAATTTATTAAATTCAAGTCTAATAAGTTGTTAAAAAAAGTTTTTTTTAATTAGATTATCTTGGCCATAACAAATGATATTAAAATCATTAACCAATTGGAAATATGAAAATTAAATATTATGCTGAACTAAGTATTACATTATAAAAATAATGGTCGGAACTACCTTAAGAATCTTTATGAGTCGCCTCTAAAACCTTACATCGTCTAGTAAATGATTAATGATATGAATTCTTAGGAGGATGTCAGAATTTTAAGTAAAAAACAATTATAATAACCTAAAAATAGTTCATATAAAAACTTAAGAAAATGATTATCGAGATATAAATAATTAAAAATTACTATTTTATAATTGAAAATTAGGTATTTTAGGTGATTATATTAGATTCACTTGACCCATAATCACCAAAATGTCAATACTAATTTTTCTCAATTAAATTTAGATTTGAACCTAAATTTTATTATAAATGACATAGAGTTCTCACCTTCCAAAAATGCCCTACAAGCTGAATTAGTCTAATGACGTATAGGTTCAACTTCCTTTAGGAAATATATAAAGAGAAAATGTCGGATGTCAGCTTGCCAAAGAAAAATAAGGAAAGAAAAAAAAAAAAGCTTATGAGGTAGTTCAGCGGGTGAATAAATTTATATCACTTAAATAAAAATAATAGTTCTTTCGTTTAAATCTTAATTAACGTGAGAAATAGATTTACAGATTATTTATCCCACGTCCAAGATTAATGTCATCATCTTTTCTTTTTTAAATAATAATAAACAAAGCCAATTCAGAACTTGTCTTCGCTTATGGAAAGAGATCATGATACGATGCTTCCAAAGTTCTTTTCTGCATCAAAATGCAAATAAAGTATTCGCATGATAACCAGAGAAGCAGTCTACCGATTGCAAAAGTTGCCATATATTTTATAATATTTGATTAGCTAGCAAGTAATCACTCCTACAATAAAGGAATTAGATACGAGGAACATCGTTTTGGATGAAAGATTCTGCCATCCACCAGAGGGAATTAACTCATACCTACAAATGGATTATTGAAGTTAATCAATGGAAGTTAATCAATGGCAACGTAAGCAACAATCAAGTCAATTTCTACGTTCCATGTTTTTTACTGGGCATATATAATCAACAATGTATGGAGGGGGTAACTTACGAATGGGTTTCTTACACATCAACCAAGGTATTTCTTTCTGATCAGATTCTTTCTTACCTTTTTCCTGATCCCAACAATTATTGGGCCGAATGGCAATGAATGAATTGGGCCCAAAAATGGATCTCAACATGGGAGTTGTTTGGTGATCGGACCCCTACCTTTTGATGGGGCACTCTAAACCTACTCCATGAAAACGATAGAAAGCGACTGTCAGGAGAGAGTGAGAGTTTGGGGGGAAGGCGGAACAAAAGTTGAACGGTTTGTGGATTGAAAGGGAAGAATAGGATGCTCCAAGTTGGGATGGGATTTGACGTCAATATTCAAATACTAATCCAGTTCGCACGATATTGGAATTTTTTTAACGGATACGAGTATAAAATAATTTTACAACATATTTTGTAATGTATGAAACGTTAAATATATTAAAATATATTAATTGGAAATAATTTTTAATCGGTTGAAATTTAAAATATACAGGTTGAAAATAAAAATAAAAATATACTAATGTAATTTATCTTTTTATTTGAAAAAAATGATTTTTCACTTAAAATGTAATTTTTCATCTATGAAAATTGATTTTTTATTTTGAAATTAATTTTTATGGATAAAAATTAGTTTTCATCGATAAAAAATTAAAATACATCAGTTAAAAATACCACTGTTATTCGTGTATTACAAAATACGTTGTAAAATATTTTTATTTACTTTCAACCTTTTCAACAAGATCCCAATCAATCTTGCAATCGAAGACCATCTAACCTTAATGTTTGACCATTTGGAACGGTATAAGCTTGTTTCTTGATTCCTTTTCCAAACAAAAGGTTTCAAATTGTCAAGATATAAGGTTGTCAGTCGTGTGTTTTTGGCTCACCCAATAGGATGATTCATCTGTGAAACAAATGAAAGAAGATGTTGTAGGTTGCGAATGGAATTTAATGGAAGAATAGAATTCACTCACGATCTCATAAAGAATAACATGCAGGTCAAGTTTGTGGATTTTTTTTTCTTCCTTATAAAAGTCAAAGTTTATGTACCATGGATCAGATGTTATAAGGATAGTTGGATTATATTACATTGCCATTCTAATCCAATTTGATTTATGAGTGTGAATATCCTAATCCAATTTAACCTCTAATCCTTACGTGCTCACAAAGGAAAATTGGAAATTTTCTTCTCCTGGGGAGAACGAAGTGAGGAGACTCATGTGAACTTCGTTAAAATTAGATGGATTTTGCGCACACAATAATGTGTTGTCCATGATAATCCTACCCATTAGTACCCTAGCCTTCGGTACTAGAAGCAATTGCTTAACTTTTTAAGCATGTTGACCACTTGGTCCAAACAACAAAGCTAACTTAGTGGTAGCAAAGATCCTCTTCAATATCTTTTGAATTGAGGGATCCTATGCATTCAACAAATCTTCAGCCCTCCATCAAACACCCCAAATTCCATCCCTCCTATATATTTCCTTCTTTCATATATGTCAAATAGAGTGTTTGGCTTATTCTTCCAAAATTGATTGGATCAAGGATCAAATTCCAAACTAGGCTCTTAAGCAAGATACTTGAGCTAACTGACGATTAACCTCCATCTCTCTCCATGGCATATCAAAATTCAACTATTTTTATCTATCATTACCAAAATTATTTGTGCCAAACTAGAGCCAAACCCAACCCACTAAGGGGACTTGAGCCTGACACAACAGCTATTGGACCCAAATCAAGTTAGGCTTCGAATGCCATTCTTGGACGTAGACCTAGTGGACTTAATAAAGGGAACCTGTAGGATTCACATGTGTACATATGTAACATCTTTAAAGATAATCTTACATCGTAAATTTATGAAAATAAGTTGTGGAATATGAGGATTGAGAATTAATACTTGATAATTTAAGTTTAAGCATTTTAGGTGATTATTGGATCCATTAGGTTCGTATCCAACAAATTACTAAGGTAAATTTTTCTCGATTAAACTCGAATCTGAATCCAAATCGTTATAAATGATATCAAAATAAAACTTCCTTTAATAAAAAGAAAGAATTATCCTTGAAACGACCAAAAAAATATGTATATATACACCATTAAGCAAAATCACCACTACAATTAGAATGTATCGAACCCTAACAATTTCAAGTCAAAAAAAATTAGGGGCCCAAACCATTATAATTATCCCATCCTAAATTCTATCGAAATAAACGTCACCCACGCAGGAGAGTTGTTGTTCTTTGATCAAAAGGTCAAGTCAACAGATCCCATAAACATCAACAACCACCACACCCAAGGAATGGAGGCAGAGCACCGTAACTGTAAGGTAAAGATACCGAGAGCCTCCAAAGCGCCCATGCAATGACTCTCCCCTCCGTCAGCACAGAAACCGCGTTCTCTCTCTCTCCCTCTCTCTCTCTCTAACATTTAGTAAGAGCCACGACACGATCAGTCAAAGCTCTCTCCTTTCTCTCTCTCTAAATTCTAAAACCCAAACTCCCGTTCTCCTTTCTTTCTCCCTCGTTTTTCCACTTCTTCTTCTTCTTCTTCTTCTTCTTCATGAGCTCCAACGAGAGCGCCCCCCGCTCGGCGCTGGCGGCGGCGCTGTCCAGCGCCGTACGCGCCCTCGGGCGTGGCTTTGACGTCACCTCGGACGCGCGCCTCCTCTTCTGCAAGGCCTCCGCGGGGCTCCTCTCCCGGCGCGGCCCCGAGAGGGACGTGATCCTCGGGGACGGGGTCCTCCTCCCCTCCGTCCCGGACGACGTGGCGGTCATAAGGATGGAGGGAGCGGAGGAGGGCGTCCGCGTGCCCCCCACCATCCTCCCCTTCGTCAAAGTTCTCTCCTTTCCTCTATTATCATATCGTTACTACTACTTTTATTGTGGTGATGATGTTTGTGATTGGTGCTGTTGTTGTTCTTTGTTGCTAGTGGCGATTTGGGGAATGTGAGCGAGTTGATCCGTCGATCAGGTTTACAAGGAGGTTCGCGTTCGAGTCCTCCACTTTTGGTGGCGTCGGGATGTTGGGAAGGATGCTTGTATCGTGGATTGCAGTGATATTGGTGGACATTCCCAAAAAAATTTTCGTACGGACGGTGAATAAAATAATTATTTCGATAATTACAGTAAGCAAAAAATTAATTCTTCGAATTAAATTTTTTCTTGCTGTAATTAACGAAATAATTATTATATTCACCGGAAATATTTTCAGGATATTCCTAGGGACAGTTTTTGTGATGTTTTTTTTTTTTTGTATGGGCTTTCGGATGGCAATTTCTGGCGGAAATGCTGTTTTGGAGGTCGGTTGTGAAAGGATTGTAGGTCTCAAATTTGGCCTCTCAATTGGTACAGGATTTTGATCATGCCTTGAAATGACTTGGACCTCGCGAGTGGTTAGGTTTTCGATAGCCCAAGTGAGAGGGTTTGGGACCAAATGGATGTAGTCCGATTTCAGATGGATAGAGTCGGACAGACGGATAGAATCTGATCATCACCAGATAGGCTTTGATCGTCAGTTGCATATAGTTAGAAATCATTGTTTCTTCGTTGTTGTAGATTGATATCCTCTTCGAAATCGATGCACAAGTAGATGCAACAGAAGCAATCGGTATCGTGTACCCATTGAACTTCCCCCCTGGTTTCAAACTTCCTCGGCATCGGTGTTTCCGCAGCCCAATTGCAAGTCGTTGGGAAATCAGCTGCATTCACAAGTGAAAGAAGACTTGCCCCTTCACTTGGAAAATTCAAAATACAGACGTTTGACAAAGTTAGATCACTCGTCCAGACAAGCTTGGAATCGAGCTTAGCTTAGTCAAACCTCGAAAGGCACTTCTAGAGTTTTGAGTCCAAAAAAGGGAGGTTTGAGGGCATAAAGGCTTGCTTGTCGCGACCTCGATGACATTATAGGAAACCAAAGGGGTTACAGTGGGGTTGATTTGGTAGGCAAATTACAAATCCCGTTACAAATATAGAGTCTACATGATGGCAAAGTTATTAGGATTTAGTTTGTCAAAATTCTATGTAGGATAAGTGGCACATTGTATCTAGATAATCCTGTAATTTCATTGTATCTTATGCTAAAGAAGAGAGAGTTCAAAAGGACAAGTTCTTTGTAAACCCCCAAAATATTTCATTGTTTCTACTAATGGTTTTTCACCCTTTTCCATGGAGGGGTTTTCCATGTAAAACATCATCTTATAAGTGCTAAATTGCTTATTTTCTAGCTTTCTGACCTTTTGTTTGATTACTGTTGTTGAAATGAATGAGTAAGTTGTTATGGAATCCTACATCCCAATATATAGAGATGTGAGTAAAGTACAAAGAAGTTCATAGAAAATAAAAAAAACATAAAATAGGACACTTATTACACAACTTTCCATGCTTCCCCTCAAGTTAAAGTATAAATATCAATCATGCTCAACTTGGAATAGCATCTATTGAAAAGGAAAGATCAGCAAATATTAATGAATTTTAGAAGGAGGTCAAGTCAACTTGGAGATTTGTTAATTATGTCTTAAATTGACATGAACATGCCAAGTGTTGGACATAGATAGAGTCTAATAGCCCAAATGATAAAGTTTGGCCCTTAGGGTGCACTTACCTTATGGGATATCCCATGTTTCCGTGGGATATCCCATGTTTATGAGATAAGATATGTCATACTGTGTTTTGCCTCAATCTCGAGTTTCGTTCAACCCGTGTGTGTGCTCAAGATCCATGATCCCTTGTTTTCATCTTGCACTCAATCTTTACACATTGCCAAGGCAAATGACTGCAATGCCCTTGTCTTCCTCAATCTATCTCTCCCCCAATCTGTCCTCCTCTCACCCAGTCTCGGTGATTTGGGAAGAAACGGACAATTTTTATTGCACGTCGGTTGATATGGGCTTTGATATATCTGAAATCACGATCGTGGCTTTCTTCTATTTTGGTTTGAAGTTATTTTTTGGTCTCAAGTAAAGTTATAGGAGGATATATCAGGAATAAACATGTCCTGAACATTGAACCCTCTGGTCTTCTTGATGTCTGTGTAAATCTGACCACACAAAACATAAATCAAATGTAAGCAGCATATTTTCATTGCAGAAAATTAAGTACCCTCTTAACATTGTAGATGCGGATTTTCATTTCAAATGATTTGTGTTAAGCTCAAAGGTACCATAAGTTCCATGGTAAGAAATTATTTCTTGAACTAGTTGTTATGCTTATATAATCTAAAATTGAATTAAACACCAAAGATAAAATTTACCAACTAACATAACTACCAAACCAAGGGTAGAGTTTTCCTTTGATAACTTATCCTCCCTTTCATCCCTCATTTCCAAGTAAGCACTCCACTTTCCCATTCCCAGCTTATCCCTAGTTCACGTAAACACCCCACAGAATCATCCCGAGTTACACATAAACACCAACACAAGATATCCCTTATTTGCAAGTTTATGTCCCACGGAATGCATCTTGCAACGAAAACTAGCCCTTATAGTCTTGAACAGAGTCTATCCCAAAATAGACAGAGTGAAATTGTAGATAGACAGAGCTACTAAGCAAGGAGAGTCTGACCTCAAACAAACAAAATAAAACCTGATCATCAAATCATTAGTCAACCAAAGTCAAATACAGATAGAATCCAGCAGCTTGATAGAGGCAGTTCACCAGTTTGAACTTACTTGGATTCTGAGTTTGCTCAATTAGGCCCCAAAAGACAATCCCAATGCCTAAGCCCGACAAAGGGAGATCTGAGTCCAGGCAGGCAGCCTTGCCACAACCTTTTCACAGTGCATTAGAGTGATATTAAAGCAACAAATCCTTTGCCAACTAAGATTCTCCACAATCTAGAAATTATCTGACTCGATTTGTTAGAATCCTACTTAGAAAAGGTGGCACCTTAAGTTTACAACTACTTTTGTAAATCATCAAACCTTGTGAAGAGAGAATTCAAGAGAAAAATATCTGTATCCCCTACGCTCTTCGCAATGAATTCTTCTCTATGCCCTTGGTTCATTAGCCTTTGCCTTAAAGGAGTTTTCCATCTAAATCTTTGCGTCCTCTGAGTGTTTGAATGCTTCCTTTTTCTCATTGCTTGATTGTTTGTTTTATTTCATGATTTTCCACCGCATATCCAGCACAGGGTGCAATGCAATTTTGGAAGTTAGGATTCTAAGTGGAACCTGTGTTCTTAGGAGATTTTAAAATCATCCCCTCATGGTTATAGCCCTAATATTTTGGCAGGCAATGCAATTTCTTTGAAAACCAAATGGCTTACAGGAGAATTATACAGTTGAGATCTTGATGGAGAAGGAATCAATATAATTTGTTGGCCTCCCTTCCTAATTTTTGTCCAATGCATCTTCTTTGGAGTGATATCTATCTCTCTGAACCTGATAATGCACCATGTGAAGCTTAACACATATGCTTGATCCTTTCTCTTGTTATGTCCTAAACATTGTTATTGGAATATTGATTTTTTATTGTAGCTTCATTTTCGTAATTCTTCAAGTTTGTTGAGCTGGAATTTGGAATATTTCATTCATGTTGGAAACATTTCCATGTGATTGGGCTTTTCTTGTATGTTTTTTTTTTTTTGTTAGGCAGTTTCACTTAATATTTTAGTGACCGAATATCTTGAATGTTCTAGATGTCCGAATCTTTCAACCAGATTTCAGATTTGAGTGGGCATATACCACTTGGCAGCTTTAATTCAGTGTTCAATTTCACTGGACCTTGGAGAATGGATGCTGCATGTACAAAGTCCCTTGCAATGGATGGATACGTAATTAACTTGTATAAGGTTCAACTGGTAAACTCTAACTTGACTTTGATCGAAGATGTCAATCGCTCAGTTCCTCGCACTTGGGAGCCTTCATCCTTGGCAAGGTCAGTTGTGCAGTTCATATGTCTTATTGCAATTACGGAGGGAAATTTCAATGGAATTTACTGAAAACAAGGTAATTGGAATTTTCGTATGAAAAACTTTTTTTGAAACCTCCCAAATTTGGATCCAGTTGGAGTTTCTCTTGATTTTTCTTCTTCTTTCAGTACTTTGGTGAATGTTCAAAGTTCTGGTGATTTTACAAAGAATAGAGATGGTGGTTGAAAATTAAAAAGGCCGACTTTGATTGCAACACCATGTCATTTCTCTTGATTCCTTCGGGTTGAGTTCATGCTTGCTTTTGATTGAGACCCCTCCATGTTTTTTTAATGTTTTTTTGCCCTTGTTGAGTGAAAGGGAACAACAATCATTCTTCTTTGTTGTTTATGACAAAAAAAGACAGAATGGGAGTGAGTGAAACCCCCATTTTCCAAGATTGTTAGTTGTATCTAATCTGATGGGTATCACACTTTTCCCTCTCAAATAGAACATTATGCAGTCTCGTGCTTGATTTTCATGATTGTGCTTGTACAGTGTTAATTTTCTCTCTGGGAAAGTAATTGCTATGCTTTTGTCACAGCTTCATTGAAAATTTTGGTACTCATATCATCACATCCATAACAATTGGTGGTCGAGATGTAGTGTATGTCAAGCAGCATCACTCATCACCTCTGTCAGAGTCAGAAATTGAAAAATACGTCAAAGCCATCGGTGATCAAAGGTTCTCAGAGGTTAATGAGCACTGCGATTCTAGTGTTCTCAAATTCAAGGCCAGGGTTTGTGTCACTCATCATAACTTATTAATATGATGGAAGTTTTACATTTTCAGGGATGGAAATCCTCTGTGATGTGCTATTAATGACTTTCAACGTACAGGTAGGAACTTCCTCCATGCTTGAGGATCAAGAAATTCAATCGCAACCTTCTAATGCTTCCCATCTCAGTGCCAGTGGTAAAGAGGTAATCCTGTGTAATTTTTTTACTAGCAATTAACTTTGATTTATATTTTTCTGTAAAATTCTGTTGTCACAATTTTTATAAAAGAAATGAACAATCAAGTATTTTCTAGAAATGAGATGCCTTTAGAGAATGATACCATAAGATGTTAAGAAGGAAAAGGGATCTTTAGACCAATGCTTTTCACTCCAATGTCAAATGGTTTTTGGTTTGATACCATGTTCAACCTTGAGAAGGCCACATGTTAGGGGATGTATTTTAAAATAAATCCTATGGGAATACATGCTAAGCACAAAGTGGTTAATGAAAGTTTAAGCCTTTCCACTCTATGACAGTTAGTTCTGAGTTTGATGCTCATCATGCTTTTAGAAGATTTTATTCTTTTCTGACCTTCAATATTGTGTGGTGTAACATTTTGCCTGGCAGTTGGAAGTCTTGAAAACCAGGAAAACCAAGGCTAGATTGTGGTATAAAAGTTCTTGTCAAGAAAAAAAAAAGAACGTGATATAAAGGCGCTACTATATTTAATCATATAGATGCATACAGTTATGACTATTCCCACTGCATATTTGTTTTTCTCTGTAATGTGCATGTAACAGGAGCCAATCATTAGACTCAGTTTGAGTGGCTATATATCACAACTAATTTAATTTGACAAAATCAGATGGTCTTCGGATACTATAAAATCAAGGAATTAAGTTTTTTGCTCTGTTGTCTTCAATTATGCAGGACATCACAGTTATATTTAGAAGGAGAGGAGGGGATGATCTTGTTCAAAGTCTTAGCAAATGGGCAGAGACTGTAACTTTATCTCCAGATGTTATCAATATGACTTTCATTCCGATCACTTCTCTTCTGAATGGGCTGCCTGGATCAAAGCACCTCTCTCGAGCAATTGAACTCTACTTAGAATGTATGAGCACACCCTTCCCCCCCTCAAATGCATGTATACATGCACACATGTAAAAAGTGTTTCCTTTATTAATATATCGATGGAAGCATGGTGTTATTCCTTTAAACATAGCATTCTAAATTTGCTTAATCTAATATCTATTAAATCTGCCCCCACAATGTTGCGAGAACTGCCAGAAGTTGTTTCTCCAGTTTGAAATTATTGTGGTTATCGTCTATATGCAGATGAAAATGTGACACCCAGAAAAATAGTATTACATCAGATTCCTGAGTAGTGGTGCTTGAACATTTGTGAAGAACTCAGCTATTATTAAATCTAACATGGTACCACTGATCAACATGTTTATACGGGAATCTGTGCAGAATGCTGAAGTGTTAGCTGCATGATTTGTTGCAGCATCTGTTCAACTGAAAGCAAGTGGCAGGTGATAATTTGGTGGTTATTGGGGACATTGGCAACTAAAATAACAATGAGGGTTCAATCAGCCAGATTATGGGTTAAAAGAGGATCGATATGACCAAGTTGTCCAGGTGTCTCCTTTCCCAAGGCCCTTCATGCACTCATCTGTGGAGAGCTGAAGAAATTATTTAGAGAAGATCGGTTGTGAAATCCTGTTTTAAATCATCTCCATGTGCTTGAGGGCTTTGACAAGGATGTGCAGAAGCTGGTTGTAAATGAACAAGAGGGCTCGTTGAGACCAGCAAACTATGGGTCCTGTACCTGCATTTAATCCAAAAAGGAAATGGCTTGTCCACGATTGGCTAGGGAGAGAATAAGATAAACCTCTTCTATCTACCACTTGGAAGTCTTGTTTCTTAGTGGGATAGTGAAGTATGGTTCATATCTCAGCCTCTTCTTCAAACTCAAAGATGCAAAGAGTCATTTCGACCTATTCACAGAGAAGGCTAGTTGCATGCACCAGCCTATCAACCCCGAGCCTCTAAGATTGCACCCTTTTTGGTTGGCCCATATAAAAGTCTGGCTTACATCACTCCCTAGCAGGCCTATTAAAGCTTGTTGCTCACTTTGTCATCGCAAAGGCTGTGAGACATGAACCTTATTCCACTGACTGTGGGGAGGAGGTTGACCGTATTGGACAAGTCTCTTTACCTACGTTTTGTATTTTATAGTTGTCAGCTTATTGGAGTTTGGCAGGTCAGATTGTTGTCTTAGGTCAAGAAAGTCCCTTCATCATATTCATCTGTGAGATCAGAAGAAATTTTCCTGCAATGACAGGAATGGAGAGTCAGTACATGGTATTTTGGAAATGGACACAAATCTTAGGGGGATAAAAAGTTTTTCAGAGAACATAAAGAATGCAACCTTATCTTTAATGGAGATGGAAGTAGTTTTTGCTACTTCCTATTTATTATTTGGATTCTGCTTCCCTATTGTGGTTTCTGATATGGTTTATTATTTGCCTCTCTGATGTAGGATTGCTCATCTGCATGTTATGCTGTATGATTTCTTTATCTTGTTTTTCTAGTACATATTCTTCTGTTTGAGGCTTGTTTTCTAATATTCTAAACATCAGAGAAAAATAATATAACTTGCATTCACTATTCATCAACATGATGCTAGGTTTAAACTTCCCTTTTTAGAAACAATAAAATCATAGAAAAATCTTCTTTTCAAAAAAAATCAATAAACAAAAGCATAGAAAAGTATGGGAGATTAACATCCTTTGTTAATTCCTCCTTTCCTTCTCAAAAAAAATTAAATAAATAAAATAAAAGCATAGGAAATGCATTCATGATTAGCCATAGAGGGTTGAATGCCAACAACCACCTTGCTTTTTTGCACATTAAGCGAGGCTTTAGGGATATAGAAATTCACTGAAGTGACAATATTCTCACACCTAGGATTTAAATTTAATGTCCCTGCTAATTTATCTATCATTGTTGCATAATTACGTTTGTGCTATAATATGTAAACCCTAATAGACCTTAACTTATTTGATATTGTTTGATTGCTGTTTCAGATAAACCTTCTATAGAGGAGCTTCAGTATTTCTTGGATTTTCAACTTCAGCGCATTTGGGCACCGGAACAAGTTAATTTACCAGGACATCCAAGGAAAGAACCTGTCTGCCCATACCTACAGTTTAGCTTAATGGGGCCAAAACTCTATGTTAGCTCAGAACAGGTACTTGATGTCCCCAAAGCTTTCGATGCCACAATCGTGTGTAACAAAATTTGAATACTTTTGACTTGAAGATTACAAGCGATTACTATCTGGTCCTTCTATTCTTCACTTTCATTGTATGGATATTTGTCGGTAGGTCATTACACAAGTCTTCTTCACGATGTCGTGCTGTTCATAACATTGCCCATCTACAAGGCAACAAACAGAAACCTAATCATTTTCGCGTAGGAATGTTTTTTGCATATTGAATTCTTTGGGATGTTGTTAAGTCTTTAGATTCTGGACCAAGTGCTGTTTCAGATGCTCTCTGGATTTTCCCGTCAATTGAATTACCATTTTTCTTTATTTACCCTTCCATCCTTTGTATTAGCTATCAACCTCCCGCTTCTTTCTTTTCTTCCTCTTTCCTCTCCTTAGTCTCCTACGGCACTTTCTTCTCCCCCTTCTACTTCACTGTTAAAAGTAGAAGACTCCTATCGACTTCTATTGCATTCATAATAACCTACTCACCCTTCTCCCAAATGGAAACATTGGTTTTTAGAAATGTTGATTTTAAGGCCATTGTCTTAATTTGCATCACTTCCTGGATCCATGTCAGATCAACAAGCTGGTAGTGTCTCCATGTTCTGTGGATTGTATACATGGGCAGTATGTGGTAACATCGAGGTGCAAGTGGCAATGCCACATGGCATGACAAGGCTGAGGTGAGGGTCAAGGACATTGTCACAATGTCACCATTGAGAAAGATTTCAAGTAATGAGGGGAAGAGAGAGGAGAGGAGGGATGGGTGAAGAAGGGATGGTCTGACTGTTGGAGGGGCGAGAAAGGGGAGACAAGTGACATCAAAAAGGAGATGGAGATAGGTGAGAAGGGGGAGCTGGAGGGGAACAATAGTGTGTTGGACAAGAATGAAGAAAGGGAAAGAGTCGATAGAGAGAATACAAAAGGAATGATAGTGTAAAAATATATACCAAAAAAATCTTAAGATTTAGGGGAGGTCAAAATGTAGAGTCAAGTCAAACCAATTAATTCTTCAGGAACCTACTTGAAAAAAGTTTAAGACCATCTTGATGAGTTTCAGAAATCTGGAAACAAAGTGAAAAGGTCCGGAGATTTTGTGTGCTTCTATGATGTGATTGCATATCTGTTTTTTTGTAGAAAGTTGCACATTTTGGTTCAGATTTCATTCTTCTGTGACTTGAGTTTTCTATTTGGTGGATATGGGTGTGTTTCAGTTTGGGGTGGGGAGCCTACACATAAGTACCTCACAAAAGTCACCCTTCTCCCTTCTTACACATGAATGTGCCTTAGGCAGCATGTTACCTTCCCCATGGAGGCACCTAGAGTCACAACACCTCAATCCATGTAGTATCTCCTCCACGGATTGTGTTGTTATATTTGAAGAGAAAGATTAGAAACATTTTACCATAAGGTCTTTTATTAGCAAACATGTAAAATTTGATTCCTTGCTTATGTTCCTAGCTTATGTTCAAGCACTACTATTTGGAACATGTTCCTAGCTTTTCTTTTATCTATTCATTTAAGTACTTCACAGTACTCCTTTGTTTCTTCAAATTCGATTATATAATCTGCAACAGAACCTCCGAGTTTACTGCAGATAACGGTTGGCCGTAAACCAGTCACTGGACTCAGATTATCTCTGGAGGGAAGCAAGCAGAGCCGACTTACCATTCACGTACAACACCTTGCATCCCTACCCAGGATCTTTCAACCTCACTGGGATTCACATGTGGCAATTGGGGCCCCCAAGTGGCAAGGACCAGAAGAACAAGACAGTCGATGGTTCGAGCCTATAAAATGGAAGAACTTCGCACATGTCAGCACAGCACCTATAGAGTGCACTAAGACCACGATCGGGGATCTTTCAGGCGTATACGTTGTGACAGGTGCTCAGCTGGGAGTTTGGAACTTCGGCACAAAGAGCGTACTTCATCTGAAACTTCTATTTTCTAAAGTACCAGGCTGCACTATTAGGAGATCAATTTGGGATCACAGCCCTTCCAGTGCCACCAACTGGGGACAAGAGGATGTGGCTTCATCTTCAGATGACAAGAGAGCCGATTCCTCCAGTCAAGCAGGGAAGCTGGCAAAGATTATTGATCCATCAGAAATTTGCAAGGGACCACAGGATCTACCTGGCCACTGGTTAGTCACTGGGGCAAAGCTTGGGATCGAGAAGGGGAAGATAGTCGTTCGTGTAAAGTACTCGATATTGAATTATTGATTCACGATCATTTGTGCAATCCATCCATTCCATTTGCACACAAATAATTTTTTTCACATTCAGAGCTAGGAGGTTTTTTTGTCATTATTTTTTGCTTGCTTGGTTTTTATTGTAAATGTTCTCTGGTCAGGGGTCACTTTATAGCATGTTTACTCCATTGGTTACATGTACCCATTTTTTTTTTATGGTGAGATTTTCTTTGTTAAATGTGAGAATGCATTGCATTGAATTACTTGCGATTTCTTTTATAACCGTCTAGCGGAACTTGAGCAGTAATAACTTCAGATGCCAATTGATATGCATGTGAGGGCAAAATAGAAGGGTCGAGAAAGGCTCAGCACAAGTGAGATCCTATATCATAGATCCAATGTCAGAGGCTGCGCCTCCTATTGGTTCATTTGCTACTCAAATGCAATTGCTTTCTCCATCTTATGTGAAGTCCTCAAAACAAGTAGTGAATACAAGTTTAACTTTCCTGAAAGATCACGGTTATTAACCTCCCAATCCAATGACCCATCTCATGTCGAGTTACATACTCCATTTCAGAAATGATCTATGCAGTGAAGTATAGAAACTTTTTGGGGCTTGAAACCAAGCATTCACTTTATTTTTTTGTAGTTTTACAATTTTATTCACCACAATTTTATGCAAACGAGCCGCAAATGGACTTTCTTCACAGGAATCCCCGTCTAAAATGTAAAGATCGATATCCAAAGTGAAAGATTCATCATTATCGAAGGTGTGGGGAATCATATACGTGCAGGGAACTAATTAACATATACCCCAGCCAAAAAAATGTTACACAAGCCTGTAAAGCTGTTCCATACAGTTTCTCACCTTTCTGATTGAAAAGAAAAGGATTGTTTTTATGTTTTAGAATTAGATAGATGCATAATGAACGCTTGCGTTTTAGGATCAGATAGATGGATGGTGAAGGCTTTGTCGACTCATAATGATTTTTTTTTCCAACAAGTTCCCCAAGTAGATCCATAGTTTCTGTATCATAAAATATAAGAGCGTGATAGGATGAATGATATAGGAACTCAGGATGCAGTTAAATGAGTTATAAGATGCATGCAGTAATGCAGGTACATAGCATAGACTTGGCAAGCGCATGCATTAAAAAGTTGGTGGCATTGATACAGCCATTTCACAATGTACATCACCAAATAAAGGTTACACCTACAACGATGCGCAATATAACCCATCGCCAGCAGGTAATTAAACGATGGGAATGGTAATCCAACCTCCAAACGTAGCGTCTTCCACGATATTAGGGAAATCTTGTTTAACAGCCATATATATATTAACAAGCATTTCTCTTCCATGGCAAGCAAGCAAGGCTGCCAGATTGCATACACATTAGATATACATAAAATTTGAAATTGATCTTATTTTCACATAATAAAAAAAAACACGATTATAACAACCTGATCTGGTTCCTGATTGGGCATATATTGACTGGCAAAATCAAATTCACTGTTACAAGGCAAACAGATAGCAAGAACTCACAGTACCCCAGCGAGACCCCAGCAAGCTGTACAAAAAATTGCTTGCGATGAATTTGAATTTTGTAACAGCTGCACATCGTCAGTTAGAAAAAAATTCCAGTGGTGTGGAGAAATCCATTTCCTTCACATGCTGACATTTGAAGATCGAGAAGAACGGCTGCCCGAATTGGAGGTATCTCTCTTCCAGATGGCTTCCATCTTCTGGAAGCATCTCAAGGGTTTAACCTGAAGACAGAAATGGATTGTCTCCATCAAACGTTTGGTAATGCACTCCAGAATCGATCATTAAAGTGAAAGGACATGTGATATATGTGCGTGAGATTGACAATAAGATGCAGGACATCTTCTCATGTATTTAAGAACACACGTTTGCCACTTCTTTAGAGTTTTCATGTAAAATTCTCCAGAACGGTACAAAAAAATGTGCTCTAAAATACTAAAAATATACGCCCCATATCAATCAGGCCATCTTGTAATCAAATCATTTGATCATCACGTGAAATATGCATGAAGCCTGACAGGTGAGCAAGACACCAAAGGTGTGAATATCATGGTGCTGGAGTGCATATTATTGAACTTTTCATTCCTTTGAAAACCACCATCTTGTTGAAATCCGTGGTGAACCAAAAAAATGGAGACAGCAAATATTAGCCAAAAGTGTACCTTCCAACGACTCTTCTTAGCATAGTGGTTTTGAATGGTAGTCAGCCGATTGATAATTAGACGAAATGTAGGCCGACGTAAGGGTTGCTCACTCCAGCATTCTTCAATCAACCTGAAATGTATCAAGGACCAGAATGAGAAAGTTCTTAAGAACCTTTGCTGAAGGCATCACAACAGCAACGAAAGAAAGAAAGAAACCCAAATCTGAATTAGGCATCCCATTGGGTATATTTGCTAGTTTGAGCACAAACGATAGAATTAAGTGGCACACCAACAAATATTTATTCTACTTAACGAGAACAGTTAGAAATAAAAATGAAGACCGTGAAGGAAATAAAGAGAAAGTCCATGATTTAGGAAAGAGTTAACCATCATAACTAGGGTGTATGGAAAGGCAGATGAACACTTCTGGCATATTTGCTTTCATTATATCAAATATAAAAAGGTGGACGGCTTAAATCATGCAGAAAAGAAAATGGATAGTAAAATACTTACTCTTTCAATCCGTACGCGTAAAGCTTTGATGAAGCTCGGAAGGGTGGCCTCTGGCTAAAAGCGTACGATTTGGGAACATCATTTTCTTCCTTTGTTGAAAATGGAGGGCATCCTTCTATCATCTGGAATTCAAAACCAGAATATAAGATACAGCAATTGCACAACCTTTAGTGCCATACAAAGCTACCAGGACCGAACAGTGGAAATTATTCGAAAATTTATTAAAACAACATAATCAATCTTAAAGAAGAAATATGTTTTCCCTCCATGACAAACGAGTTTGAGGTGAATAGAGGAGGTGGTAAAGAAGTTGGATTTTTTTTTTTTGATAAAAAGAGAGGTTGGGGAAAAAATGAATAACTTTCTGATTCCACAACTCCCAATTACAGGGAGGACCCAAGTGTTGGAATAGGGGGGCCATGGCCCCTCCTTTTAACTCTTGCATGTACTTTTTAATGTATTGACTATTTTACATGTTACCCCTCCTTTGTATTGGTCTACACATCAAAAAAGATAAGAAATATTTAGTTTAGTTAAGAAAAATATACCTAATTGAGTTATAAACCTTACCTCGAGAGAAATATGAGAAGGATAAATATCCTTGATATTTTTCCAATGATAAATACATGTGATACTCAACTATCTTTAATCCTTTTTATTAATAAATATATATGCATGGAATATAACTAACATCTTCCTTTCAATATGATAATAAATTAATTATATATTTTACATAATACTTCTAGGTCCCCGTATAATATTTTTCTTGTTAGTATGTTATCTTTACAAATGTTGCTATCCTTTGAGTGATCTTGAAAGTTTTCAAAGTTTCCAAAAATTCATCTATGGTTATAAAATAATATCTTTCAAAGAAAATGACATATAAAATCTAAATAATTACTTTTTTAATTGATGAGAAATTCAACCAATGGTTTGATTGTCCTCCTTATAGCAATGTAATCTTTCTACTAGTTTTAATTGTTATAGGTAGCAAGTGCATATTTAATTGATTTTCTCAATTAAATTACATAATACCATTTTAGGAAATAGATTTTCTATTTAAATAAAGATTAAGAGGTTATTGTTTATTTTAAAAAATGAATGTAGGTTATTGTATCTCTCATTTATTTGTTTTATAAAAGGTATTATGCTAGCTATTGGCCCCTCCTTCAGATTCCACCCCTGCCCAATTCCCTTTATATGAAGAATTAGTGGGAATATTTCAGATGCATGCCCTTACAAAAATAAGTAAATGTCAAAAGAGCCACAAAAACCAAAGAAGAAATTTCTCAACAGCCTTTTCAAGCTAGGGCATATGTGTCGACCATGTTCAACTAGGACTAGCATCAATAAAATGGTTTGAAGAAATGTGAATTTTATTATTATTGAAGCTTAAAGAGAAATCATGAAATTTGGTCTATTTATATAGAGAGACCAATCTTACTTTCCAATCTTAATACGAACTGCTAAAATAAGTAAAACATATCTTTAACTAAATCAAATCAAATCAAATGCTAAACATATTTCCTGAAGGATAATCCCAAAATAAAAAGCATAAAATATGGAAAGACAATAGCATGACAATTTGTTTCTTCTCCTCTACTCAAGATGGAACATGTTGGTACTTTGGATGACTGGTGGCTTATTGATTTAACCATTGCTAAATGTCAGTATTTTGGTAAGGTTTTAAGTGCTGATTTTTACATATTTCAACAATTATAAAAATGTTCATTTTGGGGGTACATTGGAGGCATGCTAAGGAAATCCCAAAAATGCTGAATACAGCAACTTCCTAGTAGGTTTCAAGAAACGTCAAATTCTTGCCCGCACGGCATTGAAACGTTGAAACTTCACTGGCACAAGGTGGCTTAAGAGAAATTTCACCAGCATATATCAATGAAATTTAAAGGAAAATACTTGGTGTACACAAAAGCGTATACACTTGTGTACACCACCCTCCCCTATTAGAGAGGAGCGTCATGACCCATGACACGTCATGTGATCGGATGGTGTTATGTACTCCTATCTAATGGTGTATAAAAGTATACACTTTTGTGTACACTTATCATTGCCCAATTTAAAAGGATCCATTTATCTCCATGGGGATGAGGATCTCAACCGTGTGTTTTTTAGGGTATCCATTCATAGCTAAGGTCTATCCATTTAAACAAACTTTCTTTGAAAAGGTTTAAGGCAAACTTTTCAAGGATTACTTGCTCCTCTTTCTATTTTAAAAGAAAAATGCTCCTTTTTTCTCATGTGGTTCCGATCTCGGCCATATACAAAGAGCGGATAATTTATATGTATGGTTGAGGCTCAAAGGGCCCATTAAGCAATTTGGTTGCATAGGACTCACGTTGTTTTCAATGGGAGTCTCCTTATGTAGAACATTGTTCAGGTTGCTGTGTAGACAGCTAGGTGACAGGGTGATAGTTTGTAATTGGAAGAAATCACTTCTTATGTAGCTATCTTTGCTGACGTGGGAACCTATTAACACTAACCAAAGAACATAAAGAACATGAAAGAATACAAGGTACGGTATAGACCAATTACAAGTGTGCTTGGCATTAGCCGGTAAATACATTGATCTACAAATTAACATATATACAAAAAGCACATTGTAATGCTACACAACATTGAAGCAAAAAATTTGAGATAAAAGAATATTACCATGTGAAAAAAAAAACTTTTACCTCTTGCAGAATCAAAGCAAAAGAAAAAACATCCACTTTTGTGTCGTATTCTTTATTGAGGAAAACCTCTGGGGCAACATATCGACCTGCCGAACAAAATTGCAGATGATCAATTCAAACAGCAGAATAAGGAAAAAAGTTTCAAAGCTAGAGATAAAACAAAAAAATAGACAAAAGACTTACTTCCATTTTCTTCCAAAAATTAATAAATGACACATATTCAAGTCCGGTAAGATTTCATCATTGAAGTAAATTATGTGCACATGCTACTTCGTATCTTATTTGGAAGCTTGTACGTTCTCCAACTAATCTTTAATATATTATATAGCCCATGGACATGTGATTACAGCAGTCACAACTCACATCGCCAAAAAATAAATAAAAAGAAAAAAAGAAAACTCTGTGTGACCAGAACATAAATGATGCTGCCATGGCAATAGGATTTAGGGCAACAGTGTGAGTCCAAATCCAGTACATGTTTGGGATGTTTTTTCCTTTTTTATTGATTCTGAACTATTAATTCAATGTGTCAAAATCTCCTTGTGACAGCTTTCAAAAAAAAAAATCTCGTTGTGACCTGGAAATTTTAGTGGGTTACATACACATCATAAACTACTACCACCTTTAAAGATGTAATTGTGGATTTTTTTTGAAAAGGGTAATTATGGATTTTTTTTGTAATTTAGCTATGAGAATTATATCTGAATTAATATACACATTCTTAGAAGAATGTTAATAATATATCTTTTACAAATTTTTTATGCTCAAAAGTAAATTCTTTCCCTTAAAAACACATATATACTTAATACAAAAATATATATTGTTAAGGGATGGATAATTTATGACTATAAAAACAATGTGCCAAATGACCCTATGATTGTTATTCACACTGCCATGGCAATCAAGCTGAGGATTTTTTTAATGAAATGGTCACATGATTAGTGACTGCTACAGTCAGATATCCACAGGTAATGTATGATATGTAACCAACACATTTTATGAATTTAATATTGGTAAAATTTGAACAGACAATTATAGACTTCTAAGAGTATAATACTCCACATAATGGATGAATGGGCAGGTCTAACACTAGCTCTAATCATGGAGACAATCGGTTGATTTGGCTATCTTTCCGGTCCCTTCCCCTTTTTCTTTCAGTTGATTCTCATGGATCCAGATGACATTCACAAACTATGTGTAATGGGATGGGGGTTACGTTATACACCTTTTTAGCTTCTACATCTCCACTTTCGTGGATACCCCTCTCTTCCAATCCCAACAGCTTCCTCTTTTCAATTATGCATTGACCATGAGAAAATGAGTCCACTCTCCCCACCAATCTTGCATGTTACCTAACTTCGTCATTTGAGCCCTCATTGGCAACACCTACATCTTAATTATCCCTTGGATTAGAAGCCATTTCTTTCGGGTCAATTCTACAAGACTCAAAGGTATTATGTAGCATTGAAGGTTCCATGATGCATAAAAAAGCACATATTTGTATGAGATTCATCTCCCTTCTCTTTTTGGTTCAATCAACAATTAGTCAAGTTAATTGCTAAGGCACATGTTTTTTATCCTCTCTTATTCCACTCGCATTAAGTGGCATCGGCCCATGGTTTTGAACTATTACTAGTGTCCAAAGATTTCATAAGGAGGAACCATCACCATTCAATGCAACGGCCTTTAACAAAATCCACCCAAAACAAACTCCCATGCTCACCAATAACATAAGTCTATACAAAATCCACCCAAAACAAACTCCCATGCTCACCAATAACATGAGTCTATTTTTTAGTCCAACAACCGGAAATTGTATATGACCTGTACATGAACCCCCCCACCCGAAAACAAAAAAAAAAAAAGTGGACATTCAGTCCAATTTTATGCAGCTTTGTCCATAGCACCCACAACACTGTAGTAAAGACACCAAAGCAAATAACCAAAACAATAAATAGCAATGGTAGGGTATTTCCTGTAACTTTGTTTGTAAAAGATAATTTCTTTGGTATGCTGCTAACTGGGCCTTCACTTCCCTTGGCATTCAACATGGTAAGGTTTTGCAGAATTAGCTTACTTATAGATATATCATATTATTAATTATTTTACAACGGTTTTGCATGAGTTAGCTTGTTCATATGAGAGTTTGTTTGACTGCCATAAAACTCAAGTTACAAAAGAATTTCTTCTTCAGAAGATATAGTTAGCTATCTTGCATTCTTTCTTTTAAGGTTTTGCAGAGTTAACTTGTTCATGTGAGAGTTGGTTCAACTACCGTAAAACTCAAAGTACAATAGCATTTCTTATCGGGAAGATATAGTTAATTACTTTACACTGTTTTTTTGTTTTTTCAAAGAAAATTATTTCACATTCTAAGAGACACTGATATTTAGGATATCCCCAAGGTAACCTTGATTGCCGTAGTCATTTCTCTGAGCATACGTCTGCCTCATCCCCTATTTTTCCACCTTTCCCACCCTATGACCCTATACATAACATGCAAGGTTCGCTTTCTTCCCCCACCTCCACCACTGCACTTGTCACCGTCTTGGGGCCCATTTTGCTTAGAACTAAGGCTGTGTCCGGTAGCAAGTTAACTTTTAGACTTATTAATGTTTAGGAAGGGTTAAGATGTTTGGCTTCGGTAGTGGGATAAGTAGTAGGTTAGGTGTTTGCTTTGGTGTTAGGATAAGTAGTAAGTTAGGTGTAATAGTTGAATTGATGTGTTGTGTCAAGAATTGACACAACGTCGAGCATGGAAGCTCTACTTGTGCGTGAGAAAAATAATCCACGTGTGGACCATCCACACATGTATGGTTTGGAGGCGTGGAGGAGCACAACTGATAGGTTGGTGGTCAACGTTGGTGGTGATTTTCGGCCAAGGTGATCGGCGGTTGAGAAGAAGAAAGAGAGAGAGAAGAGAAGCTTTGAGTTGTTGGAAATAATTGTATTGCTCAAAATAGAATACAAGGAAAGACTCTTTTTATAGAGAGAAAATATCCCCACAATTGGAAAAAAAAGATCTTATCCTTATAAAAACAACAACCAATCCCTTTCCCACACTAAGTGGGGTTGGCTATATGGATTCTTTACCTCCACACAGATCAATTTTGAGTTATTTCAGGACTTAAATTAAAGTAATTGAGGTCATACTTAATAGTTTCCTTCCAACACTTGTTTCATCTTCCTCGCCCCCTCTTAGCAGGTTCAGCCTCCAACTTCTCGCATCTCCTAACTGAAGCATATAATGACCTTCTTTGCATATATCCAAACCCTCTTAGGAAAGATCTTATCCTTAATAAGAAAAAATCTTATCCCTTAAGGAAAGATCTTATCTCTAATAAAAAATAAATGCCAATATGTTTTCCTAAAACAACTTTACTAAAAATAACCAAACTTACACTTTAAGAAAAGACACCAAAATTGATCCCTTAGACCATGACCGCCAGCCCCTATAGGCCGCTCAGATGTTGCCACGTGACTGGCTTTATTCCCAACACTCCCCCTCAAGTCAAAGGCTAGGAGGCTGACGACTTAGTCTTCTACTTGTGAGGCTAGGCATCCCACCATTCATCTTCTTCGAGAGCCAAGCTATCAGTCTTCACTTTTGACAAGTCGACGGCGAATCCTCTAGTGACCACTGGAGTCATTCTTCTATGGCAACCTGAGTAGTCATCGCAACGACCGTCGTAGACTTGTCTTCTCTTGGAAGAGCACGCAGCTTCTTAAGGTCTTCTTAAGTTAGGGAGTCCACATGTGAGGTGCTAGTAGCTCCTTGTGGTAGCCTCCCAAACTTCCCCCAACACTTCTTGTACATGATTGTTGTGTCCACAGTGTTGGCACTTCGGGTAAACGTGGCCATGTCCACATCCACACCCTCATCCTGGCCCCGCACCTGCTTCTGGAATTGCAAGTGCAAAGCTCTCACCTTGTGGCGTGTATTCCTCCTCGGGAATCTCCATCTTGAGGAGACAACAAAAGATGGTCTCAAGATCCATCTTTCCCTTCTGAAGCAAGAATCTGATCACGGGCGGCTCAATAACGAGAATTCTGTGATTTAAATGCCTACGACATGCCGTCAGTAAGGGGATTTTTGGAGGAAGGGCATATTGACACAAATATAGTGTCAGTTTGCAGAGAAACCGTCGGCATGCCGAGGATTTCGCCAGCATGCCGACAGTTATCGACGAAACGTCGGCATGCCGATGGTGCCGCTAGGAATGGGAGCGGCGGGAAACTTGAAAAGGTTGGGCGGGAAGCTTTTGGCCGGGCGGGAATGGGGCCACAGGGAAGGGGAAGCAAGGGAAAGGGCGAAGGGGGCGGTCTGGGAGGGAAAGGTCACACACACACACACACACACACACACACACACACACACACACACACACATAATAAAAAAACTTGTAAAACATTTCTAATATCTTGATCACACACACATATTCAGGCTAAAATAACCTGTTTTTTATTATAAAAAAACCTGTAAAACGTTTCTAATATCTTGATCACACACACACAGACAGATTCAGGCTAAAATAACTTGTTTTTATTATAAAAAAACATGTAAAACGTTTCTAATATCTTGATTTAGTTGTCTTTCAAATCTTAATCATTTCTGTCGGCGTGCCTCGAAATGTCATTTTTTCAGGCCGTCGAAATCATCGAAATCTGCCATCGAAAAACGGGCATTTCCACAGCATGCCTTCGGCATGCCCACGAAATGCATAACTACAATTTTATCGGCACGGCATCGAAATCGACATTTCGAACCTTGCAAGAATTTAATCTTGATAAAAACTTGGCAAATCGCCAAACCACCCGTATCTCTTACTGCTTCTCGCAACAGAGAGGCTCGTAGATCTCCAACTCCTCAAATAACGCCTCCATCTTCTCATAGTATTTTATCAAGGAAAGATCTCCTTGACTGGCCATCCAGATACAAGTGTAGAGCTCGGTGATGCGGGCACGCAGCTTCTTAAGGTCTTCTTGAGTTAGGGAGTCCACGCATGAGGTGCTAATAGCCCCTCGTGATGGCCTCCCAAACTTTCCCCAACACTTGTCTTGTGGATGATTATTGCGTCCACAGTGTTAGCACTTCAGGTAGACATAGCCAGGTCCACGTCCACACCCTCGTCCCACACCTGTTTCTAAAATAGCATGTGCAGAGGTCTCGCCTCTTGCTCCTCAGGGATCTCCATCTTGAGGAGACGACAGAAGATGGTCTCAAGATCCATCTTCCCTTCTAAAGCAAAAATCTGATAGCGGACAACTCAATAACGAGAATTCAATCCCGATAAAAACTTGGCAGATTGCCAAATCACCTGTCTCTCCCTACTTGTCACAACAGAGAGGCTCGTAGATCTCCAACTCCTCAAATAACGCCTCCACCTTATCATAGTATTTTGTCAAGGAAAGATCTCCTTGACTGGTCGTCTAAATACGAGTGTAGAATTCAGTGATGCGGGCATTGTTTGAGGTTCGGGCATACCTCTTCTCAAAGGTCGTCCAAATCTCAAATGTGCTCTTTTTGTAGAGCATATTCAAGGCTATGGACGGATCCATTGAGTTCATAAGTCAATTCATGACAACGTAGTTCTCCTCGAATTTCTTCTTGTCATCTTTGAATTCTGGTGCCTCCTCAAAGAGAATACTCAATTTTTCCTGACCTCCAACAAAGACCTTCAAGGCGCAAGCCCACAAGACGTAGTTGAAAGCGCCACTTAGCTTGATGGTTGTCTCGGAAACAACTACATTGCTTTCTCCGAGATCGAGCGCAGTGTCTCTGATTGTCGTGGTTAATTCCATCATCTTCTAGCCTTCTCCACGTAAGGCACCGGATTTGTCGAAGAAGACTTCTTGGATGCAAGAACCACCATGTGGTCGAGATACCCACACGCACAAGAGAGCCTAGACCGATGACTCTGATACCATGTCAAGAATTGACACAACATGAAGCACAGAGGCTCTACTTGTGCGTGGGAAAAATAGTCCACGCGTGGACTATCCACGCATCTATGGTCTGGAGGCATGGAGGAGCACCATCAGCAGGCTGGTGATGATGGTCGGCCAAGGTGGCTGGCGATTAAGAAGAAAGAGAGAGAGGAGGAGCCTTGAGTTGTTTGAAATATTTATATTGCTAAAAATAGAATACAAGGGAAGACTCTCTTTTTATAGAGAGAACATATCCCTATAATTGAAAACAAAAGATCATATCCTTAATAAGAAAAGATCTTATCTCTTAAGGAAAGATCTCATACCTAATCAAAAATAAATCCTAACATGTTTTCCCAAACTTGCATCTTAAGAAAAAACACCAAAATTGATCCCTTGGACCACGACCACCGGCCCCTGTGGGGCCCTCATATGTTGCCATGTGGCTGGCTTTATTCCCAACATGTTGCAAAATAAATCACTGGGAATTGTTTTATAAGATGTTGGGTTGCTAGTGAAATAAATGGTAGATTGGATTTGACATGTGAGTTGATGCGCTATAGCCTATAAGAGATGTGAAAGTTGCTCATTTTTTTATATTGATATTGGGTCGATTTTTTATAGCAAGTTGTAATACAGTAGAAACCTTACCGACCACTTAAATTCTCATTTCAGCCCATGCTCGCTATAGCTATGCACCAGCATAAGGTGGAATAATTCACCACTTAACCCACCGTCAACACAGCCTGAAGGTTTATGGGTGTACCCGTATTTCTTTCTATGTGATTTTTCCCCCAACTCCAAAAGAACTCAAATGGAAAACAACATCAGGGCAGTTGTCGATTATGGATAGGAATTCCTAAAGATATAGCTCACCCAGGACCTTATTAGCTAGATAGAAAACAAAACGTTTTCAGAATTCACTGAGCACAAGACATGGCAACAGAACTAGCAAAATCCACGCAACATGGCCGAAAGACAAATAGAGAGGAAGGAAAGAGAGTTGTGGGAGGAAAAAAAATGGGCAAGAAAACAATAAAGCAAGTGATTCTTACAACTAGAATCAAAACACGTCAGGGGTTTATCCTCCTTTAAAGTTTTGGCCTTTTTAAGAAACCTGCTAACACCGAAGTCTGCAACTTTAAGATGTCCAGAATCATCCCTTAATATATTCCTGTTATCTTGGACAAATGAGCAACAAAGAATGCTGCCAGGATTAGTCAAAGTTCGATCACAAGATAGAATCTTTAAAATTGAAAATAAGAAGATACTCTCAAATAAAAATAGCCACTTACGACGGTTCAAGATCACGATGGATAACAGCCTCAGGTGTGTGTTCATGCAAGTAGCTCATTCCCCTGTCAAAATGTTAAATCATAGTGCAATGTAAATCAAGCCAGGAGGATGAATAGGTTACGCAATAAAGCATGCAAAAACACATGTAAGGATATAATTATTTTAAAGCACCTTAAATGAGTAAGATGCAGAAAGTGAAGTTTAAATATTTCAACATCAGTAATGAAAAAATAATGTCCAAAATCCAATTGTAGAGGGCAGCAGGTGAAAGCTTTATAAAGTTGGAGGACCTAGGTTTATCTCCTGAGAAATAAGATATGGTCAAACCTTGCAATATCAAGGGCAAATTTAACAGCCACCTCCGGTTTTAGAGCCCCTTTTCTTTTTAAATAGTCCCGAAGATCACCCTATATCAATGAGGAAAACAAGATATCCTTTAGTTCCTCTTTCAAAAAACAAGGAAGAATACATTTTAGCTCAAGCATGCTATGGCAATCCAACATCTACATATATGCATTTACCATCCACAAGCAGATACGTATAAACCTAAGATGTGCATGCCTATGGTGACAAGAAGAAGAAATCCACTCAACTGAACAGACTTCTTCACTGAGGATTTGTGAGTTTCTATACTAGATTTGGGGCAGAGAGATTCTTTGGACAGGGGGAAAAGTTTGTAAGGATGCAAATGCAAGAGTTCATTACTTTTCAGTACTGTCCTAACACCTGACAGATGCTGACAGAGGGGCATAGTGATGTAAGATTAGGCAATTCAGGAGGGTTATGTATTTAAATATATAAAGCTCAGAGGTATATGTGTAATATAAATTTTTTTCAGGGGCATATATGTAAAATCCCTCTTTCAAACTATGTAGATGAGAAACCTCTTTTGAGAGGTTATATATAGGGGAAACCGATAAGAATTGTCTACAAACCTTGGGCAGATACTCTGTAACTATCATCATGGGAGAACTTTGCGTCACAGCACCCAAAAATTGGACCACATTAGGATGCCGAACTCTCTGAAACAATGCAAGCTCATCCCTGAATGCTGTCCTGCAAAAAACAGAAAATGCCAAGGAGTAACATCAGGAAGTGACCAAGATGTACTGAACTACACTGAAAATCGCCTCAATAAATCAAGCATAAAAATTCAACCCACACTTTCTCCTCATCAGTCATGAAATCATCATCAAGTCTTTTGACGGCAACTTGAATTCCACGCCATGAAGCACTACAAAAAGTTCCCTGAATTTTTTTGAAGCAACATTGACACAGGATCAAAAGAAAGCAACCTGACAAACAACTCATTATCAACTAAATTGCAAGCAATGGCAACAACTAAGTATGCATATTACAGAAATGATGCAGACAAGGGAGAAGCAAAAGGAGTGGACAAGTACAAGCAATGCTACCCTATTGGCTAGCATCAAGTGTAATATCTGTACTTAAAGCATTGCATTCCTTATTAAGAAGTTCATTATTAGTTCTTTTCTAGAATTAAGCAACAAACCATCTTTATTCAGAACTTCAGCTCATTTAGACAAAAGAACAATGGTGGAACTGAAAATATAAATCTGGCTTGACCAATTAATAATAATAATAATAATAATAATAATAATAACAACAACAACAACAACAATAATGTCCAAACTGAAACTGAAAAAACAAGGTATCAAAATGGATGGTCAAGACTACCTTCGTTATCTGGGCACTACGAGTAAAATCCAGTTCTTTCGGATCAATTTCATATTCTGGAACTTCACGAGCATTTTTAACCCGCATAGGAACCATCTGAAAGGATCAGACCAGGTCAGATACTCATGTTTCCACCCTTCAAATCAAACTTACAATTAGAATGCATATTTGGAGAATATACCTCACGTCTAGCACCATGTTTCTCCAAGATCTTGATCACCTCCTGATTCTTATAGTGAATAGCATCTGCAAGTGGCTGTTCAAATAACATTAATTTGCCATTTCATCAGAGCAGAGATATAGGAACAAGGAAGGAAGCAAACTTAAAATCTGTAAGAATTAGACACTTCATCTCCGAGTAGAACAGGTGTACTTGCATTTCCAACATTAAAAGTTTGTACCTAGGCCATTTTCTTGAGAATCAATATTTATCAATGTCCTTTTCAAAAGAATATTTATCTATGTCCATAAGCATGCTCATATGTGCACGTCTATACATCCCATATCCATATATCTACATGAATCCAAGAGTGTGTGCAGACGATGACAAGAGAGTTACCCCTTGAATCTCATAACCCCGAACTCAAAACTTCTCGCGCTACGTATGGCTCCAACTCCGACGTCCTCCTACCCTTTCCGAGAAAATCAAATGGCTGTATTCCTTCTGACCAGAGCTCGTTGGGTTGCTGGAATGGATTTTGAAAGTCAACTAACATTCCTACGCCGTGCCAATCTTCACTGTATCACTCCAATTCTATCGGATGTCTCCAAAGAGACAACCTTCCTATGCCAAGTGGGTTGTCCCGCAAAAGCGTTCGCTCAACGTAAGTGACAAAAATGGGAAATACATTCACATCAAAGAGCAATTGGGGACGAAAAGGAATTCACGTTCCATCACGATGGCCTCATCTAAGAGGGACACCCAACATCTCCGCATCCTCGAAAAATGTCCGGCCGTTCCTTCCATGGAAACATGCCAACAAAACATTTCCATAGGGCATAAAGACTGCAACTTTCCGGTCCAGCCGGCCTCCAACCATTAAAAAACACGCCCCAAACAACGAAAAACGCCGCCTTTCTCACCAAAACCGATCGGAACCGAATCGAAAACGAGAGCTTGGGGCGATTCCTCACCGTGCTCCCCCAGCGGTCCCTGACGTCGACCTTGGCGCCGCTCCGGATGAGCACCTCTAGGACGCCGCCGTAGCCCTGGCAGGCTGCCACGTGGAGGGCGGTCCTGCCGTCGATGTCCTGGAAGTTGACGTCGGCGCCGGCGTCGAGGAGCTCCCCGATGCCCTCGACGTCGCCCTCGTAGGCGACGTACATGAGCCTTATGTTGGCGGGGATCTCCGGCTCGTCGTAGCCGCCGGTGGAGCTCTCCGGGTCGAAGGGATCGCCGCCGCCGCCGCGGCGGTCGGGCATGAGGGAGGACTGCTTCCCCAGCGTGAACCGCCCCACGGACTTCCCCCCTCCATCCATCGGCGAGATAGATCGATCGGGGAGTTTGGGATCTCGATCGCCCCAAAACCCTAATTTTAGGGTTGGGGGCGATCGAGGGAGAGGCGGAGAGGGGGAAGGAAGGGGAGGAGGAGGTGGAGCTTTATGGCTTTTGCCTCGCCGCGTTGATTGTGGGGATCGTCGGGACGCTCGACGGGAGGGTGGGAGGAAGACCGAGGGGATTGGAGGGTAAATTGCGTAGAAGTGCTGGGTTGCTTGTTGTGGTAACTTGGGTGGAGACCCCTGGAAAAAGTGCTGGCTTGCGTGTTGCTGCTCTCGAGCAGGATATTGTATACCTGGTCCACGTCGCAGCAGCTACGTGATGATGTCAAGATCTATGGTTGGGTATAACCTATTGACATACCTGCATCTGCGTTGACGGAGTTGGTGCAACTTTCGTGTGTCTAATTATAATATATAATTTGATCAAATATTTAAAAAAATCATTCCAATAAAATTTAATCCTTATTTATGTTAAATTTGGTGAGTAATAATAATAATATAAATTAAGGAGATATTATTAAAACTTTGAAAATAAAACTATCAAGTGTGACACATATTTTCCTCGTTCATCGGTTGATTTTATAGTAAAAACCTATAATGGTGAAGTAATTTGTGAGATTTCTTTTTGAAAAAATTGAATATTTTTTTTGTAAAATTTGTTTTAGGGGGAAGGTATTTTTTGGGAGGATTTATTTTTAATATTATGGTTAAAATTTATAGTGGTAAAAAAGTTAAATTTTTAAGAAGTTAAATTAATTACTCGTATGACAAAAATAGAAGATTTTTTTAATAATTAGATGACCGCTCGAATCAGGTGAGGAGAGATTTTTATGTTTTTTTTTTATATGTATGTAATGGGATGACGTTGATCGGATAAGAGGTTGATAGGTTTTTTTTTTTCTCTTCACAATAGGATGAGTAAATTTGATGATTGAGAATAATATAAATCATGAAGATATTATCAAAATTGAAAAAAATGTAGCAAAAGTCACGTATACTTTTGCTCAATCAAATGATCATTCGATTAATTTTATAATAAAAATATAAAATGATGGAGCCTTTGGTGAAATTTTTTTTCAAGGGGAACACAAAGATCTTTTCCTGAGATTTTATTTTTAGGGAAGAGATTTTCTTTGATGTTATAAGAAAAATTTATAATGATAAATATAACATATTTTTAAGAAATCAAATTAATTATTTGGATTAAGGGATGAGATATTTTTTTTAGGATGAGATGATGTTATCCAAATTAGGGGATGAGTGATTTGTATTTTTCTTACAATGAAACGAGGTTTATCATAGGGGGTTGAGAGGATTCTTTTTTTGTATAATAAGATGAGGGAAGGTTGCAAGGAATTAGAATATAAGATAATTAATTCTCCATCGATACTTAAATTTGAGGAAACCTACGTTTAGAGTAAAATGTAGGTTCATTTATTCCTTTTCATAAAATGTGAGATATCCCCAGAGTAAACGGACCCTTGAGATCGGTTAAATTTGTGAGATATTCCATTAGGCTAGCAAGATATTCCACCGTGGTAAATGGAATAATATTTGTTTTAAGAAAGGAGAACACATAGTGGGAGTTGCAAGTAATACTGTTCCTTCTGTACTTGCATTCAAGCATCAGACGTCTGTCCAACCAAACGAACAGGACCATCCACTTGCAAAATTTTATTCCGGAATTCCTGTTCCTCCAATTAGAGCTACGCCTTAGCTTCATTGCTAGCCAACGAGCTGGAACCTTTTTTTTTTTCTTTATTTAATAAAAAATAAATGTACATCATTTTATATATGCCGTACTAGTATTGTGATTATGCTATATTCACATGATGTATCTATCACATCATCTAATATATATCATGCTATGCTAACAATGACATGTCAGAATCTCATATGTTCCATGTCATGCATCTATATAAAATCTTGGTTTACGTCATGTGCCCTTTTTAGACACGTACCATTATTCTTAGTTTGCCAGACAATAAAAATAAGGCTTCCCAATTCTCACAAGTCCTGATGATCTTATGATCTATAGCAAATCGAGCTATTGAGGACTCAAATAGAGTCCAAACAAGAATACTCCTAAGAAGCTTAAGGCCAACAGACAATTGATATCTTGCACCAAACTTCGTGCATTCCCCATCATTCACGATACCATAAAATTTCAACCAATTCTAAAAGATGGGCGAAACTTGTTCATATACACTAGAGTATAAATTAAAGGGTAAATTTTATTCAATTTAACTACTAAACAGCCAATATATAGAAGAGAAATGGGCTCTCCCCTACATCCTCTCTACTCAATCAAACCATCACGTACGATGGTATTGCACAACTCATCAACCGTACATATATACCTTGCTCGAGTAGATGCGGTAGCTTTGTTTCCTCCATAGGTTCCGCACCACCATGCATAAAGTTCAACTTGCATGTGATCACCTGGGACAACTCAAGGACTTTGGCGATGGACTCGGCTATGCAATTCTAGAGTTGTAATCTATGGAGAACTTCGGCCAGGAATTGCATGCTCAATCACAACTAAAGAAGAGGTGGATGTTGTTCGTCTTGATCACTAGCACCGCATAGGCCACATATATATAACGTTGTTGAGTACGCCCCAAGATTGCAACCTGCAGCTCCTCGTCACCAACCCATCATGGAAAGCTAGCAAGGTGCATGACAATCACTTTGGCACGTGCCTTTTTCCTCCAAATGATCTTGAATTCTTCATATAGATTAGCTTATCTTGTTCATATAGATTAACTTGTCGCACCAACCATTGCGATATTAAGCTTCCCTATTAATTGCAATCTCTTGCCATTCAACTTTACCGTCAAACCACCATGTATATATTTCCACCTTAGCATCTAAAGCATACCAATTGCTCTTGACTTGCCAACTCAGCATTGTTATCACGTTTAGGGTGTTTCCTAACCCCTCCTTTTACTCAGCATTGAAAAATCCAAGCTTTTTTGCAAAAATCTAGGTTTACAAGCACTTGAGATAACCTTCATTGTAGTGATCAAGTGTCCAAAATAGGGGATTAACTCCAAAGTATACTATAGTAGCCATCAAGGTTGAGGTTTGGCCTCAACAGCCTTCTACCTCAACTATGCATGTGAAATTTTCTACAACAAAATCAATAGGAAAGAGAACCGCAAATAATCAACTGATATTAAAACTAAATTAATTAGATTAATCACCAACATTCTCTTCATTGCCCCTATCACATCATTAATTATGAAGTTGCTAAAAGGCACATAAATAACTGCAAAGGTGCTATTTGGTATGTTAAATTTGTTTGATTTGAAAGCCTAATTGCATCAATCAAGATGTTATTGTTATATGATGATATGGGAATTCATGTTAAATCAGTGAGATTTGGGAGAGATTTTTAGTCTCATACTGGAAGTGGACAAACCTCTTAGTTGGTGTAAAAGACTTCTGTGTCTCATAGCTTATGTAGCAAAGAGTGAAAGGTGGGGCTAGGGACCATGCATGCACGCTCGCATGCCTTGACTCGGCTCGGGCTTGGGTGAGAATCAATTTGGAACTTGAAATTTAGACTCTTTTGCTAAGTATTTTTAATTTTACGATTTTGATCTGGATTAGTCAATCAAAAGGTAAAAGTGGACGATCAATTATTTTAATTGGTCAATGAGTTAAATTTAATCGATCAAAAAGTTAAGTTTGATCGTTGAATTGATTTTAATCGATCAATGAATTTAATTGGTCGATTAATTGTCACATTTTTATAAAACGGAAATTTTCATAAGCGTCTGGTCGTAGGCTCTATATAAGGGCCACAAGGGGGCTCTCATTTGACACACAACAAGAGTAGAAAAACTCTCTCCCACCCGTTCTCGTTCTTATTTAGTCAATCAAAAGGTAAAAGTGGACGATCAATTATTTTAATTAGTCAATGAGTTAAATTTGGTCGATCAATTGGTTTAGTCAACCAAAAAGTTAATTTTGATCATTCAATTGATTTTGATCGATCAATGAACTTAATTGGTCGATTAATTGTCATATTTCTATAAAATGAGAATTTTCATAAACGTCTGATCATAGGCTTTATACAATGGTTACAAGGGAGCTCTCATTTGACACACAACATGAGAAGAAAAGCTCTTTCCACTCTCTCCCCCTCTCTCTCGTTCTTATTTCTCTTTCTTGATGTATTTGTTCGACGTAAAATTGGTAGAAAAATTTCCAATTATTTTTTGCTGATCTTGCATAAGGAGATTGAGAAATCCACGATAAATTTTTTGTTGATTAAATCATTAAATTGATAGGTCAATCAGGAATTTGATTGGAAACCAAATTGCCTCGACATTGTTCTCCTAAGGTGGTTTTCGAGAACGTCGAAAATCGGAATACACCAAATTTTAGAGGTGGATTGTCGTATCCTAGAAGGAGTTCGTCAAACCCCAACACATTGGTATTGTGGGGGGCAATATATTCTCTAAGAGAAGTCTTTAATAGGCACTTCGATCAGAGTAATCTCTAACCTTTCTTCGTTTGATTTATTTGTGTTATTGCATATTCTTTATTCTTTATTTTATTCTGGATAATGTCAAGTAATGTTTGATTTGCTTAATTTAATATTTTTTATTTATACGAAAACGTTTAAAATGTATATGTTTTTATTTATTTATTTCTTAAATGTGTTTATTTCAATAGAATTGTCACCAATTCCTCCCTCAATTTCACGTTTGGCACCTATTATTATGAAATCACATCTTTTACTCTTTTTAACTAATTTTCTCCTTATTCTACTAACTTATTTAAACAAATAAACACTCTAAACGAAATAAAAGTCCTTAATTCCATTGATAGCATAACAAATCCAATCAAACACTTCAGCGAAATAAAACTCCTTAATTCCTTCATTCCTCTTATTTGTAATTTTTATTTCTCCTAATAATTTTCCTTATCAAACGACACCAAAAGGACTTCAAAAGATGTGCTGGGAATTTTCAAGATTCTTGCAATCTATTGAAAGCTGGCAAGAGACTAGACATGCTTGGTGTGTGATTTTTAGAGTAGATTGTAGACTAAAATGATTTCTTTAAATAAGAAAAAGGTGGCCACATTTTGATGATTGCATTCGACATAGAAAGAGTTATCAAGAATTATCATGAAGTTTGGTGCATAAAATCGATTTGAATGTGGCACATGGTAGTTAAGATAATTCTATATCAGTAAGGGATATTACTTTCAACAAACCAACAAAGATAAGATTATGTTTGCACCTTTATTTTCTATAGCAACTTGTATTACCCCTAATTTAAATTGTTTGAAAAGTACAATGATAAGTTAAATACTTAATATGATATAAATCTCCTTAATCTGATGTAAATTTACTTAACTCACCAACCAAACATCTCCTATTAATACATTGCAGTTTGGTGGGAATGGGAACGTTTGGGCCCTCTGCATGACATAGTCGTGGGGAATGAGAAACTTTGTTCCAATGATTAACCACGAGATAATCAAATAGGCAAAGGCTTCTTTTAGCTGCAGAGGTACTGAGTACACTGTCTGACGTGGATTCTAACTTTTGACATTTTTTAACTTACTCCCTTGAGTTTGTATCGAAATCAATGTGAACCTTACTTCTAACCGATCCCTAAACTTAAGAACAACACCTGAAAGGTAATTATCCAGGAAAGGTCGATTCATTCACATGGTTGAGTTATCTGTTCCCACATGTGCCTTTTGTTGATATCAATACGATGTTTAGGGATCAAAATAGGAAAAAAAATAAATCAAGGCTTGCATTTGTACAAAAAAAAATATATGTCACGTGTTTCTATATGTCTACATGTTTATATGTATGTGAAGGTAATTTAATTTAATTCAATTTACCAATGGCAGGGCGTTTAACGTGAAATCCAACAAAAGTTACGTTGTTTCGTGAGAATTAATATTTAACCTGTGCATTACTGTAAAAATATAAGCTTTAAAATTATATTAAAATTCTACCACTTCAAATAATTCTCTAATTTCAAAGAAAAAGTCAAAAAGATAAAAACCATACGTTACAATAGGTTTTATTTTTCACTGATTAAATGTATAAATACATCGGTATGTTTTAACTTTTTATTAATGAAAAATAAATTTTCATTTACAAAGTGAAAATTATTTTTTCACCTATAGATTTTTTGTTTAAGGTTTAGGATAAAAATTACTTTCGAAGTGAAATCAAGATATATCAATGTGTTTTATTAAGTAGTAGACACGTGTTGCAAAATATGTTACAACGTATATTTATATATTTTTTTAAAAAAAAAGCTCAAATCCTAAGTTAGAAAGGATGATTTTTTTTATCTATCATCGAATACAAGACTAATGTAATACTACACTTATCGTACATGTTACTCTAATAAAATAAAGGTATTCGTGTATGTTATAGATAGATAAATACAAGTTTAGGTGGTGAGAGAGAGAGAGTGTGTCTGATGAAAGCACAGACTAAGAAAGAAATAAAAAAAAAGTCATTACTACTTGCATTAACTATAAGTGGAAGTAAAATAATAATAATAATAAGTGATTAGTAATGGTTAAGTAACTGTCCCTCTAAAATCATACTTTGTTGTAACATGTGTTTTTATATTTTTGTTTAAAAAAGAATCTCAAATTCCAATCTAGAAAAGAGATTTTTTTATCTATCATCACATACAAGTCTAACATAAATATTAGACTCATCATATATATTACTCTAAAAGAATAAATACATTCATATATATTATAGATAGATAAATATTTAGGTTGTCAGAGAAAGATGGAGAGAGAGACTAAAAAGTCAAAGACAAAAGAAGTTGTCGTGTAGCAAACAAAAGTAAAAAAGAAAATATAGGTGAATAATAACTAAAATCGTACGTTGCTTTAATATACTTATTACCTTTTAGCCTATGTCATGTTGCGGGAGTACAAAAGTTAAAATCACATTAAAATTCTACAGTTAAAAAAACTATTACAATAAAAAAGCCTAAAAAATAAAGAACATACATTATAATGTGTGGTGGTTTCAATCGTTGTATTTTGATTTTTCATTAGTTGAAAATCAAAATACACCACTTAAAAATGAAAACACACTGTTATGCTTTTACTTTCCACCGGTAGAAAATAAATTTTCACTTGAAAATTATTTTTTCACTTATGGATTTAAGGTTTAAGAATTTAAGTAAAAATAATTTTTCAAGTGAAAAATCACAACCCACTTTGCATAGGCATAAATCAATTGCAAATTAAAAATTAAAATACATCTATGTATTTTGATTTTTACCTAATATATTTTAATTTTTCACAGATGAAAAATTAAAATACACATATTAAAAATTAAAATACACTAATATATTTTGTTAAATATTAAATGCATATTACATAATACATTGTAACATACATTTTTATACTTTTATAGAGAAAAATTTTCCAAATCCTAATCTAAAAAAATTTTCTTATTTATCATCACGTGCAAATCTAATACAAATATTGCACTTATCATACATGTTTCTCTAAAACATTCATATATTAAGCTGTCACAGAAAAAGAGACGAGAGTGCAAAGCAAAAAGTTAAAATAAATAAATAAATGAGTTATAAGTTTAACGTAAACACCATATGCATTGTATATCTTACCCTAAAATAATAAAGATATCCATATATATTATTGATAGATAGATAAGTAAATATTTAGATTGTAGGAAAAAAAAAAAAAAAGAATGCAGATCAAAAAAATTAAAATAAATAAATAAATAAGTCGCTGCCGCTTCGATATATCTATTGATAGGTAGATAGATAAGAGTTAAAGCATTTGAGTGGATATCAAAATATATTAAAGCGGTCATCATGGTAGTGACCATGATTAGATATCTTGCATTATTATTGCAGGAGGTCTAATTCAAATGTCAAAGTCGATGCCGTCAGCCTAAGTAGTCGGACAATGCTAAATTTTGCGCAATGGTGACCACGATTAGACATGTTGAATTATTATTCCACATTAAATGCCCTGGAAACTCTCCTCCATCACCTAATGTTACCCCCAAGTATTATGCAAATGAAGGTTAGTATCGTAAGACCATCAATTTCTCTAATTTATCCGTAAATAATTTTAAATCATCGACAAGAACAAATATTATGCAACTTGAGCAAAAATAAGACTTCCCTCCACATATGATGCAATACAAATTTTTAATTTATGACACATATTGCAATTGCAATATAATTGTGTGCATTTACTGGCATACGTTGTATCTCATAAAATGTACCTTCCATACCTGTGAACAATTAGAATCAGAGATGATTAATTGGTCCACTCAAGCATGTATGTAGTTCTTCTTTATGGAACTCAAACTGGTTACCAATTTACCGTGGGGTTTTAAATTAATAAGAATATACCTCCAAGAAGATCCTTGTTTACACGTGTATTCGCAACTTAATTAATGATATACATAACTTATGTTGGCCTTCTAATACCATCCATGCGTGCGTGTCAATGGTATGTAAAGGTCAACTAGCTGTTTTCTAATTAGATCCCTTTTGAAAATTTAATCACACGAGCAATTATTTCCGTACAATCAATTCAATAAAAGTATTACTTAACATATGTAGTCCTATAATCTACATAATTAAACATATAACTTAAAATAGAGGAAAAAATAAGCATAGTATCCGGTATTCTATGTACGTACGTAAGCATCACTTTGAAGTATGAATAATATTGTAATTAAGTACATAGGGATATATGAACATTCAATAATTCCATCCTAGTATTTTCTGTTATTATATTGATGGTACTGGTCCTATGACCTTTTTTTAAAGTCACGGAATAGCACTTTGTTAAAGGCATGAACGTATGGAATATTTATCAATAACTACTGAAGATACAGGGTTAAATTTACAATTACATTTTTTGAAGGTGCATATATAAAAACTTGTTGAGCAACAAGAAATAAATCAAAGTTGTTACTTAAAGGGAAAAAAGGGAAAAGAAAAAAGAAATTGAAGTTGTACTGAGCGTAAGCACTATATAAGATTTCTAGAAGGTACTTAATTAGTTTGACGCTTCAACATTTGGAGGCATTCAAATTCCATACTTCAACTTTAAGAGGTGTTCATAGCCAGTCTGATTTTCTGGCAGGTAGACAATGCGCTGACAACATGATTTTGGTTAAGGAAGTAATGCAGTCAATGAAGAAAGCAGGGAGCAATGATTTTAAAATAAGATATGGATAAGGATTTTAACAGGATCGAATGGTCTTTCATTAAATATTGCTTAGTTCAGTTACACATTCCAACTTCCTTGGTGAATTTAATCATGCCATGTATAATTTCTGCTTCTTTTGAAGTTCTAGTTAATGGAACCCCCTCTAAAATTATTTTCCCTACAAGAGGAATTAGGCAAGGGTGTTCTCTATCACCCTATATTTTTATTTTGTGTGCTGAGTATATTTGTCTAGAACCCTTGACATGTTTCTGAATGCAGGACGCATAAAAGGTTACAAAATTCACAACAATGCAAAGCCTATCACTAACCTCACGTTTGCGGATGACACTATTTTGTTTGCATAGGCTTCCTTTTTTGATAATGAATCTTGTTCTGGCCAAAAGGTAAACTTTTATAAATCCAAGATTTATTTCAGTTGGGGCGTATCCAAAGATGATCATAAGGGAATTATTAATATATTGAAGTTTGGAAAGATGGGAAAAAATGAATTATATTTAGGTGGCCCGTTGGTTGATGATGCCACACAGTCTAATTTTGAAAGATCTCATTGTAACAAAATTCACAAAAAAACGAGCAGGTTGGAAATCTAGAACATTATCGCAGGCAGGCAGAGGAATTTTGATTCAAAGTTCACTTGGCTCAATACCAAGTCACTTGATGGCTACTGTTTTATTTTCAAAAAAGCTATGCGCTCAACTAGATAGCATCCTTAGGGATTTTTGGTGGGGATATGTGGACCAAAAAAGACATTTGTATATGAGAGCATGGAAGAAAATTTGCACCCCTAGGCATGTAGGAGGTATGGGATTCAGATTATTTAGGCTTGCCAATTTTGCTCACATTATGAAAATGGCATGGTCTTTTTGTACCAAACATGAAGATTTGTCGCAACAGCAATTCAGGGCAAAGTATTTCCCTGATGATACTTTATGGGAATATACCCCAAGAGCTTCTGATTCTGCCTTCATGAAAGCAATAGCTGAAGTAAAAAATTATGTCCAAGCTAACCAGATGGAAAAAAGGTGATGAGCATTCCTTCCACAAAAATGAGCAAGCTTTCCATTTATCTAAGGTTGCTGATTTGCTCAGGGATGGGTCTGCTTGGGATGAGGAGAAGGTGTATGGAAATTTCCAGAATGAGTCTGCTCAGGTTATCCTTTTCACTCCCATACATCAAGGAGAGGATGTATTAGTATGGAAACCACATCCTAAAGGAAACCTTTTAGTCAAATCAACATACATGACTATCTTAAATGAATTGGACTACTTGAGGAATGAGGAGGATGTTCAAGTCAGAAGTTGTAGGAAGCTATGGTCTATAAAGGGTTTAGCTCCAAAAACTAAAGTGTTCTTATGGAAAGCTGTTGTTAATGCTCTTCTCCTAAAATCTCCGCTAGCCAAAAAAATGAAAAACTCTGATGACAGCTGCCCTCTCTGTAATAATGGAACGGAAGATTGGAATCACATCATTGGTGCTTGCCCATTAATGAAGGCTGTATGGTTTTATTGGGGTTTCATGACTGATTGTAATGATATATATGTTTTGGTGGGACAGGATTCTAGAAATTTCATTGCAGTAGGCTTCATAGATAGTCTAGTTTTTTACATCTTATATGCGTGGTGGCTGCGCCATTGTAAGGTAGTCATGGAGGGTGAAAAACCCAACCCTTTCTCGGTTGTTAACCATGCTTTAAACATGGTTATGATGTATAAAACAAATTAGATTTCCTAGTTCATATTTCCAGCAGAATTCAGCCAGGGAATTCAGTCACTTTCTGATGATTATCCTAAGCCTTCTCATGTTCCAACGATATGTGTTGATGCTGCAGTAAAAGTCAGTGGCAATTGTGGTTATGTATGATGCAAATGGTATGCATATCAGGTGTAGTGCCTATCAAGTAAATACTGCTTGTAGCTCTGTTGCAGAACTCTGAGCGATCCAAAAAGGTCTTCTCATGGCCTTCGATGCCGGCTTGCCGGAGGTGGTGATATTCTCAGATGCCATCAATTCGGTAAGACAAATCCTAGCCCAACAGCAACCTGACTGGTTCTCTAGAGTTTTAGTCCAGTATTGTATTAATCTTTTAAATTCCCTTGCTGGCTGTACCTCTGAGAAAAGTTGCAAAAAGCGATGTTCGACCAGCGCATCTGCTGACCCGTCATTGCTTGAACTGTAATCTTCAAGGAAGCTGGATCTCTCCTTAGCTTTCCTGTGCTTTTTAAGGCTGCTATAAATGGTTTTTTACCTGCAAAAAAAAAAAAAAAAACTTCAAGAGGTGTTAAAATTATTTTAATGAAAGAAGGGTGTTGAAGAAATAAATAAATGGGGAGTATCCAAAATGAGATTCTACCTTGTTCATGGGAATTTTTACATGTTTATTCTACATGAGCTCCAACACGTCACTGGAGAATTACACATTTACTGTGCAGACGACATAACACTACGTTGGCAATATCAATTATATTTGACTAGAAAATCTGAAATCCATGGCCTGTAGAGCTCCTTATTTCAGGCTATAAAGTTTAAATTGGATTTCAAAAACAATTTAATATAACAATGTAATATAATTCTACTGAAGTAGAACATCTAGCTTGATGAAGAAGCGACAGCCTTGCCTATAGTTCTAGTCTCTTGATTGTGCTGATGCTTGGTACTAGAGAATAACCATCAGGTCCCTTTGTTTATTCCTAAGGAGAGTGATGACTCTTCATTCAAAAACTATAAAATAGGAGATGACAAATGACAGTGAGTTTAATTAAAACATGACAATTGGCTTGAGTTATACCTGTAATAGCCATTTTATTTCTAATTAACATGCCATCATGACATAGTTGGATGAGGCAACAGGCTCTTGTTACCAACTCTACTAACGTGTAGAAATGAGCATCTTGACTTTGGAGAATGATGACCAATTGCCAAACAACTATAAATTGGTGAAGTTACCCTGAAACCACTGGTAAAGGTGTCTCTGTACCTCCAATGTAAGAGTTTCTAACAAGTAAGCTAGTTGAAATTATATTATTAGGCAAGAAAACTCCCTAGCACACTTAAAACATGTAAATGATTCTGAAATTAGTGGTTAAGGTCTTGAACTATTATAGTTATGGGTCAGTAGGGAATATGACAATAGTCAAATAAAAAGTATGTAAAGAAACTCAGGTCCAATTACTAGGAATGACCAAGGGAAAACTTAAAGAAGGTAGCTCTTGAGCTTAAATACTTTATGCTCATTTGAGGCACATCTCTAAACGACTTCAAACTTTGAATATAGCATCTATCCTTAAGCCTCCAAACGTCTACGTGAGGATCAGGTGTTAATCATCCAACAATAACAAATATATCCATCTACCCAAATATAACAAGCAATTCACAACAAATAAAATAAGTCATAATAATAAATAATTTAGAATGAAAGGAAAAGTGCAGGTCTAAAAGTCTCTGGTACAACATGAAACAGCACTTTTCATCCGGCCAAAATTGACAAAGGAAGAAATTTAAATCAAGGAAAAATAGACTAAATTTAAAATAGAAATGGTGACGAAATGCAACGCATTGTATAATGCATTAGTGGAAATATCAAAAAAAGGTAATGAAGATCGTGCCCTCTAAAAAAACAATCAATTATTGTGAGGTCTACCACCACCACCATCAAAATTATAGGTGGAAAAAATGATATTCTACTAGTAGAATACCATTTTCAACCGGTGAAATATCAGTTTCACTGGCTAAAAAATGACGAGAAGTGATTTTCCGCATGATGAAATTAGTGGAATATCATTTTCCACTGGTGAAAATGATGAGAAGTGATTTTCCACATGATATGATGGTTTCCCACCGGTTTAATATCATTTTTAACTAATTGAAAATCATTTTCTACCGATGAAATACCATTTTCAATAAGTTAAAATCATTTTCGATGGGTGTAAAATGGTGGAAAGTGACTTTTCACATGTGGGAATGATTTTCTACAGGTGGAATACCATTTTTCATCGGTTGAATACTACTTTCCATCGGTTGTAAATGGTGAGAAGTGGTTTTCATGTAATGGAAAGGTTTTCTACCGGTGGAACATTACTTTCTATCGATTGATTAAATACCATTTTCCATCTTACCTCCACCTATGTATTGCAAAATGCATTGTCCCATGCGTATTTGTACTAGTGTCCAATCCAATAAAGGTACTATCAAAATTGGAGGCATGGTCCGCCTATAACAAACCTAATAAGAAAACGAAACACCTCTTACCAAATATATTTTGAACATCCTAAATCTGGTTGAAAGGTTAAATAATGGATCATGAATCAAATGATCTAACAAAAATAAGTGAAAAAGTAAACAAACGCACGTTGAAATGCGTTTTGCAACGTACAAAGTGAGAGTGGTAGTTTCAACCGGTGTATTTTAATTTTTCACCAGTGGAAATCACTTTCCATAGATGAAAAATCATTTTCCAAGTAAAAAATCACTTTTCATAGATAAAAAATCATATTCCAAGTGAAAAATCATTTACCACCAATAAAAAGTCAAAACACACTGGTGTATTTTCATTTCAATTGGTGTATTTTCATTTTCAACCGATTTAAAATTATTTCTAACTGATGTATTTTGGTCTACTTGATTTTCAACTAATGAATGTTAATTTTTAACCAATTGATTTTTATTTTCAACCGATTGATCCTAACTAGCGACTACACGTTACAATGAATGTCTCGATACTCTTGTCCACTTAGTGATAAAGTAAACAAATGATTGCAATTTTCACGGCAATCATTTAATGGGATGACGCTTCAATACCTCGAGCGACCTTGCCCTCTATGTGTGGCTTTTCTGATGGGAATTAGGCAGGTAGGAAGTGGTGGCTGCGATGAGGATCGAGGTGGGAGGAGAGAGGGTTTTGTTTGGCTTAAAAGATGGACAACGAGGAAGGAGGTCATTGGGAGCTTACCGAAATGGGAGGGAACGTGGTTAAGTTGACGGGGAAAGTACGGTAATTAGGAGAGATTATACATAAATGAAGTTATCCCGAGATTAAAAACACTCTTCTGTTGGATTAATTTGTGTTACATGCAAGAATGCATAAAATAATAGTAGTAATAATAATGAGGAATTATCAACTGAAAAAGAAAAAAGGATCCCCATCTTACGTAGCATCAATTATGAGGCTAACTAATTAGAACATGAGGGTGTCGCATAATTCATTGATATTATCATTTAAGTGTGCTTATGCAACACATAAAGGGGTAAGGCCATTCACGTGAAAATGAGAGTTCTACATAGTTCAACCCAATTTTATTAAAATCGATCACATTGGCCTAGGAATCTCATGAAGGAAATAATATAATTAACGACATAAGTCCAGGTTCCAATGTTGTCAAACTTTTCTTTACCGGTCATCTTTGCTGGTGTGACTTGATCTTTTGGATAGCCTATTCCTTCTGCTTATAATGATTTGTACTTTGATGCTATATCTTTGTTATGCCTTAGCATTTCGCATTGAACATGCCATCATGCTGCTACCTAATGGACATAGCTAAGCCACAAGCTCTGATGAACCTGTTACTAATTAACTCAAAATACTTAAGTCGTATGTTAACTGGCAAGGTGCCTCTTATATGCCTCTCTCTCTCTCTCATTTTCCATGTGGTAATATCTTTGAGGTCGTTGTTAGAAAATCTAAGTTTTCAAGTATGCACATGACACTCACTTTTTTTTTTTTTTTACTTTTAAAGAGTATTAACCTTGGGTTACTAACTAATTTTGTTCATTTAAATAGGTGTTAGCTTGCAATGCAGAGGAGAAGAAATGTAAAAGGAAAGTTAACCTCACTTTGGACTTAAAATTCATAGGAACCAGGTGGTAGCCACACTAGGTAAATGAGGTTAAACCCCCATTTATAGGTGTAAATCCTCAATTAAGCTAATCTTAAAGAATCAATCCGTGTTTAATAATACACATCCTTACCTATGCCTCCCAAAGTAACATGTTGGGCAACACATTCAACAGTCAGCTTGGCCAACAATGGTTAAAACTGCCTTTCCTTGCACACAACAGAAAGAAAACTCCTTTCATGAGCAAACTTCAAAATACCCAAAGCAATCTCCCAAAATGTTTTCCAGATTAGTAATCCTAGGTAGCTTATTCAAGTATAAAATGATTTTACATAAGTGGAATCTCATTTTCCACCTGTGTAAAATGATTCTAAAATAATTTTATACCAATGCAATCTCATTTTATTTTTTAAAAAAAGAGAGTACAATCTCAATACAAAATGATTACAGAGTGATTTTATATCAGTGTAATCTCATTAATTTGTACCGATGTAAAATAATTATGAAGGTGATTTAGTGATTTTATGCCGATACGAAATAATTTTGAAAATGATTTTGCTAGTTTGCACTAATACAAATTGATTCCATTGTTGGCTTATAAGTTATAATGATTTTTTTGAACAGTGGTAGACCGACCACATGTCAGTACCTACATTACTTTTTTGCATAAAAAGAAGACACGTGATGTGACCCTCACTTTTAAATTTACTTCTTTTGCTATCCTCACATACCAACATTGCAAAATACATCACATTATACATTTTTGTACCTGAACCCTGAACCTATATTGGACAAGACTTAACATGGATTAACAATAACCCAAGATAAGCACCTTTCCATCTAAAGAATAGGCTAAACTTAACCCTCGTATACATTTTTGGAGTGAGATTAAGCATATTTTTTACTTGATAGGATATGAAGTGCAATTAACTAAATGGTAATTACATTTTATCTCTTAAACAAAATACCATCTTTAACTTAGTCATTAATTTAATACCTAAATCAATGCAAAAATCGAATAATATATTTATCCTTCACTTACCTTATTTATCCCTCATTTTCTCGGTCCCTCTAATCAAACCAACCCAAAGAGGGTGACTTATGAAAAAGACACATAACTAAAAGATGACAAAAGAAAGGACCCTTGACATTGGAAGAAAAGAGAGAAGCATTTTGTAGCAATAAGCACAAGCTGCTTTTGTTGGTAAATCAACATTAAGTAAAATCTTCCATCAAAAACAATGTGTACACATCTCCCTAGGGGGTCAATCTAATTCACTAGAGCAAAGCCCAACTCGACTCGATCTAACTAACTATAATGGATAAAACCCACCCCATTTATAAATGGGGTGGATATCAATTTTAGTTTAAGAACCCAAACAAGTACGGGAATGTGCTTGGAAAATTACTTATTTCCTCACCCCATTTACCTAATAAACCTACATGTGTGTATGAATGTACAAATATGTGTAGGTGTAATCTCTTTCCAATATGTGTAGGTGTACAAATATGTGTATGAATGTACAAATACATGTAGTGAATCGATATTGTGATAGGGCATTTGTAATATTTTATTTGGTTAGTTATGAATTTATGTTTTTTATTTTTAAATGTCAAACATCACCGAAGTTGTAATTCTTTTACATATAAATCATATGTTTCCTTGTTGAGAAATACTCATATATTATGATGAATCTAACAACCCTTCATCAATAAATTGGTGTTTGATGGGTAAACGGATAATTAATGGATAAATGGATATGTATATGAGTTCAAATTTAATGACATGATGGGTAATGAATAGAACATGGATAGTAAATTGTTAATGGGTGTGAGCATAAATATAACCAAATCCAACCAATTTACATACCTACATCCTACTCACCAAATCACAGTAAAAGTGCACTTATTTGCTTATTCTTCTAAGGTTATTACAACAGTCATAGGTTGGATATAAAACATCTTAGCAGGATCTCGTGGACATACGAAATCCTGTAGGACACGAGTGTACACAACAAGAACATTGTGTAACTTGCATTATTGTGCCTACTACATACCATGTCTCTCACATCCTTCAAAAGTAACCAATCTTAGCAAGAATCAGAAGCATCGCACCCAGCTTTGAGATTGCAGGACGTCACCTTCTCCCAGGATTCCAGGGTCTTGTCTTCAGTGTCAGTTTTGTACAGGGCGAGCTCTTCAATTTCGAAGCTTAGATTGAGGACGTCCTTGTCGAGAACTTCGACCTTCTTCCTAGCTTTCTCCTTCTCTTCGTCGCCAAGATCACCATAAAGAAGGCTCAGATGTGGCATATAAGCTGCAAATACACCACCATGCATATTAGAGTTTCTCTACTTCTTGACAATGAAAGGTCGCATAAAACAAAAGGTTTGTCACCAATAGTATGCACCCATTCACATGCAATGCTGTCGTTTGAATAAGATTAACCCTCATTCTTATCGTGCAAGAATTGAATGTTTGATTTGTATTATTCTTCCTCTGAATTTATAGCGAATGAAGGAACATACTTGTTAAGCACTTTCCTGATGTCATTCTTGTTTCTCTACCGAATTTATATCAATCAAATTTCACCTAAACCACTTCAAATTTCATACTGATTTTTTTTTTAATGACTGCTTTGATCATAGATTGAAATCCAAATGCCTGAGCCTCAATTATCCCAAATGCATCCTCAATCTTATAAACATAACAATGGAGCAACCTCACTGCTTGCTCGCAACCATTTTGCAAAGCACCCAAATATGCATTAGCTACTTCCAATCCTACATATGAATTGTACAAAATTGTGTAGCAAATCCAAATTGAGATATTCACAAATTTGCCCCAGTTTACATTAGGAATGACACCAGAAAAATGTTTATTCCAGAATGTAAAATTGAGTACCTTTAGTTTAGCAGTTTGGTGTAAGATAGAAACTACTAAACAAGTTTCTCTTTGGGACTTGGGCGTGGATGCTCCACAAGTAGGAAACGTGCTACAAACATGTAAAACACTAAAGTTTATCCAGCTCATAGAAGCACATGGCAGAGTGGTAACGATGTTTGAGTTCACCAAAATGATAAAATTCCATATTATACAATGCATTGGGAATGTAAGGGCGTAAGGCATTTGCAATCTAAGTCAACCAGAACTCGTAGGTCAGGATGCACAAACTTCGAATTCAACAGTTTAGTCCTCAAAAATTTTGGTCATTTTCATTCTAGGTTGCAAGGTAGCCAGAATTGAACTGATTAAGAACTGGTAAAACTGAGACAAGTACTCCACCTTTCTAAATTGGACTGTTCCATTTCAAGTCTAGGTACCAAATCATGTGAAAACTGGGCAAAGCCAACTTTGCCCACTCCTAAGTCTAGGCCTCCTATTAACCATGACTAAAATAGATAACGGATGCTAATAAAAATATTTCAAAATCCTACAGAATTTAAAGATCAGACCCTGAAGTTTTGGCTATCAAGTAATAAGACATTGATAGTTTTCATCTTCCCTTCATGCAGTCCTTTTCTTCTGATAATGGAGTTACCTTGAAACCTTATTATCTTGACATCTCTCTGTATGAAAGTGCATATCATGTCTTACTAGAATTCCAGATTATTAAAATAATGAGGCAATGAGGCAAAGCAAGAGGAAAATATTTGGAGTCAAACAAAAAGAAAGTGATGCAAATGTCATATCTGGTTGAGGAGCTTAAGAATTGATTCACAAATAGCAATTAATACTTTGAATGTGTTACTTTTATCTAACTCTAATCACAACCACCATATGATTTCAGCTTCTGAGAAGTCATATATAAGATGATACATGATTAACGTTTGGTGCATCTAAAGAGAGTAGCTGATAACCTAGCAGAAAATAAATCAATGTGTTCCCAAGCAAATCTTCTAGTGTCTATATAGTCCTTTCAGTCAACCTCTCATCTGGGGATGGTAGGCTATACTCATATTCAACTTAGTCCCTGTAGCCCATTGCAAGCTACCGTGTAGGGGGTATGAATGAAGGGGATTAAAATGGAGTGGAAGTGGAACGAAGTGAACCTTTTCATATCTCCATGAGTGAGCTCACAGCTATATTTCACCCCGCTTCACTTTATTCCTCATTTCCATCCTCTTTTAATGTAGTGCCCTTACATAGCTTTAGACAGGGAGAAATGGTGTTTTTGAGAGAATGCAGAGTTGAAGCAAACCTACGAAGAACATCAAAGATCTAACTCAAATACAAACTGAGAAAAAAAAAAGGAACACTAGAATAGCCAACCTTTTTTTCATACCCTTGGGCTCGTTGAAACCTAGTTCTAGATGTCAATCATAGCACTTCTCCTGTTTTTAATAATGTTGGATCTAGGTCCTTCCTATGCCTACTACACAATTCATCGGCAAGCTCTTGGATCTGTACTATGTACAATCCCAAGGGAAAGATCCCTTGTGAGGAGCTCCTTGAACCTTCCATAGCTGATGATGAACAACTAAGCACCAACCACCGACCTGGCCCCAGCAGAGAGAACAGGAAGGAGGAAGAATGCTGAGCCCGCCAAGCAAGTGGCAGGCGTAGTTGGCAAGTGCTCAGTAGGCCACCAAGCGGTGAACATAGAGGGATTCAGTCAATAGGGGTTTGTTGTCCCTGTTGGGCTGGGATCTTTCCCATAAGACCCCACTTAATTCAAGAATAGAAGTTTCAATGTAAACATTTGTTACAAGCTTATCAAGTTGCATCTTTCTCTAGGTGGGGTCAGTTTTACAAAAATAAGTACTCTTCTATTGAAAATCTTTTATATGATTCATGGTAGCCTGGAATTTTCTCCCAGCAATCTAGGCACCCCTGTCCTACCAAAATAACCAACTAAAATTTACATGACAATCCTCGTCAGATTTTGATATAATATTTGTCAAAATTACGTGCATCATCATCCAACTTCATAAGTTTAGAATTTCAGTTGATGGTTATGGAGGGTTTGGACTGCAGAGCTGAATTATATGGCATTGGTCAGTAACATTAATGGAGAGTCTGGTGATTTCCATAATGATGATACTCGACTATCTAATGGAGTTTATTGATATTTTTACTTTTATTTGAGAAGTAAATGTCAATGGCAAATTGAAGTAAGGAAAATTAAAATATAGAGCTCGGTTTACACAAAGGCAGGCAAGACACCTGAAAAGGGACTCAAACTTAGAGATATTTACTACATCAATAAAGAACTTGCATTATTTTTCAAGAAACTAAGTGTCAAACCTCTACTTGATACTACAGACTACAAGACTCAAGAACCTTCCTAAGAGCTAAAAACCATCATTTTTCATCTTTAACCCCGAACTTTGATTTGAAACAAGACACCTATGCATAGTTTCCTCCTGACCTCTTGGAGTGACAAGATTAGAATTAATAATTTCCAAACACAAAAGCTTCCTGACAAGTACAAAGTAATCAAAGATTGGTTAATATTTGTGGAGGATGCCAAATATATGGCTACTACATATATCTATTTTTTTTATTATTGTTGGGAATAAAAGAGGCCACATGACACTGCCACATGACAGCCAGCCAGGCCACATGGCACTGCCATGTGGCAGCAGATCTTGAGGCCATCATGGCTGCCGGTTTTGGATCCTAGAGTCTTAGTTTTGGTCTTTTGCTTAAGTTGCAAGTTTGCTCACTTGTTATATTTGGTTTTAGGAAATTTATTTAGAGGATTTGATTTGTTTTGAGATTTGTTATTTCTCATTTTAGAGATGAGATTTAATTAATTTCTTGTTTTAGAGGATATGTTCTCTCTTCTATAAAAGAGAGCATTCCTATTGTAATTCTCCTTAAGTTAGCAATAACATTTTCAATTCCTCCAAAACTCCTCTCCCTCTCTCTCCAAAGGCTGCCGACCCTCCTTGGCAGCCGACCACCTTCCTCAGCGGGTTAGCCATCCAATAGCAACCATCGGTTGTTGCTGCTCCTCCTCCCCCTATTCCAATGTGAAACAGCCCCCACTTGGGTTGTTTTTCCACAAGCCTAGGAGCCTCCACGCTCTGATCATGTGCAAATCTTGGCATGGTATCAAAACCTACAGTTTAGGCTCCTCGATGTGCATGTTCTTAGGCCACACGCGTGTTGTTCCTCATCTCCAACAAGTCCTCACCACGCCTTACACGGAATAGAAGGACCATTGATTGAAGATGATAGATACCTCCACCACGACCATTGATGCCACGCTGTCAACAAAGAGAGCAAAGTTCGGAGCCTAAAAAAGAGTAAAGGAGATCTATCAAGTTATTCGATCTGCGATCCTCATGTCTTTTAATTGACACTTTATATCCGATTTTTTACTCTCCTTCAAAAGAAGAGATTTTCCTGGAGAAAAGATGTCAAATATTATATATGGGGTCACACATCAAACATCAATTGATCGCTCCAAGAAGAGCACACCACAATTCATGCAACGACTTTCGAGGTTGCCAAAAGAAGCAACTTCCCAAGTTGCGAAAAAACTAGTGGTTGATCAAAAAAGTTCCTTTTCTAAAGATTCAAGCAAGGTGTAAAGACCACCACGTGAGGCTACTAGCACCTCATGCGTGGTTTCTCTTACATCTGTTGATCTTGAGAAGATGACCATGGCGGCCATCGACTATTGAGGTTGCTACAAACGCAACGACTTCGGAGGTCGCAAGAGGTTACACTGTAGCTTCTTCCAAAACAAAGTGACGAGCACAGAGCTTGAAGAAGAGTGGTGGGGCATCTAGTTTCACAAGTTCTAAGACCAAGTCATTATTCTCCTGACCTCGACTTGAGGGGGAGTGTTGGGAATAAAAGAGGCTACGTGGCATCCAGCCGAGACACGTGGCAGCAGATCTGGAGGCCATCATGGCCACCGATTTTGGGTCATAGAGTCCTTGTTTTGGTCTATTGCTTAAGTTGCAAGTTTGCTTATTTGTTATGTTTGGTTTTAGGAAAGTTGTTTAGAGGATTTGATTTGGTTTGGGATTTATTCTTTCTCATTTTAGAGACAAGATTTGATTAATTTCTTATTTTAGAGAATATATTCTCTCTTCTATAACAGAGAGCCTTCCTATTGTAATTCTTATTGAGTTAGCAATAATATTTCCAATTCCTCCAAAACTCCTCTCCCTCTCTCTCTCCAAAGGTCACTAGCCCTCCTTAGCAGCCGACCACCTTCCATAGCTGATCGGCCATCCAACAGCAACCACCAGCTACTGCTACTCCTCTCCCTGTTCCAACGTGGAACAACCCCCACTTGGGTTGTTTTTCCACACGCCTAGGAGCCTCCACGCTCCGAACGTGCGCAAATCTTGACACTTACAATATCAAGAAACCAATATAGAGAAAAATCAGATGATGTTATAATGGCTATTCTACTTGCTATAATTGTTGATAAACATTGTTTGGAAGAATTGTCTTTATATTTAGCTTTCCATTTAGGATGATGTTTACAAGAAAACTTTTTTTTTGAAAGGAAAACAAATATATTATGTTTGTAATAAAACTCAAATAAAACATCTTATACAATATGCAGGCATCTATTCCATGAAAAAGATGCAAGTATATGTGATGACGCATGGGGCATCTATATAGCCATAGATCCAACTGTCCCCATGCAAGCATGATGATGTACAAAGGACGAAGGTATATGCAAGATCATGCATATTTTTGGGTCTTTGGCATAATCACATTTAATTTCAATACAGTCTCAACTTGTTTCATGCCAAAAGAATTAGTTAGACCCAATCCATTTCATGGTAATACAATCTATTTCCAAAAGGCAATATTAGTCGTGTTGCAGCCACCTTGTATGATATGATAGTTACTGGAGCACTTAAATTCATCTTGCTGACTGATCCGAGAGGTTATATGCACTTTATAAAAAATTTTCCATTACGTATGTCCTTATCTATGATGGTAAATGTCACAACTTGGCGTAAACCAGAGCGTAGAGGCTTATTGTGCGTGGGAAAAATAGTTCCACATGGGGCTGCGTACGTGTGGAGCAAGGAGAACAGCCCTTGGCTGCAAGAGGTCGCCGGCAACCCCTATGGGCTGGCACAGGTGGCCGACTGCCCTTTGTTGGTGGCCAGCGAACCTTGTAGACATAAGAGAGAGAGAGAAGAGTTTGCAAAGTTGGGAATATTATTATGGACTCAAAAAATTACAAAGAGGGAAGGCTCTCTTCTATATAGAGCACATATCTCTATTCTTGGAAACCAAAGATTTTATCCCATAAGAAAAGATCTTATCTCGCTAAATAAATTAAATCTCAATTCTTTTCGTAAAACATATTTACTAAAAATAGAAAACTTCTTCCCTAAGCAAAAAGCTCCAAACTTGGGTCCAAAGACCCATGACAACCAGCCCCTATGGGCCCTCTTGTTGATTGTCCACGTGGCCTGTTGACTACCACGTGGCATATCCACATTGCTTTATTCAGCCATTCTAACACTCCCCCTCAAGTCGAAGGCTAGGAGGCCGACGACTTGGTCTTCAACTTGTGAGGCTAAATGCCCCACCATTCTTCTTGTTTTTCAAGAGCCACGCTCTCGATTTTCTCCTTCGACATGTCGATGATGAAGCCTCTTCGATCTCCGAAATCGCTGCCTCTGTGGCAACCTTAGTAGTTGTGGCTATGGCAACCGTCATCTTGTCTTCTCGAAGCAGAGCACATAGCTTCTTAAGGTCTTCATGAGTTACAGAGTCCACACGTGAGGTGCTAATAGTACCAAACTTCTCCCAACACTTGTCATGCGGATGGTTGTTGCGTCCGCAATGCTGGCACTTCGGATAGACATGGTAAGATCCATGTCCTCATCCAATCCCCACACTTGCTTCGAGGATAGCAAGTGTGGAGTTCTCACTTTTCACCGAGTCTCTATCCTCGACGATCTCCATCTTGATAAGACGACAAAAGATGGTCTCAAGATTCATCCTCCCGTCAAAAGCCAGGATCTAATCTCGAGCAGCTCAATAATGGGGATGCAAACCCGATAAAAACTTAGCAAATTGCCAAACCGCCCGAGTCTCACCCTGCTTGTCACAACATTGTGGCTCGTAAATCTCCAACTCCACAAACAATGTCTCCTTCTCATAATACTTTGCCAAGGAGAGATTGCCTTAACTAGATGTCCAAATCCGGGTATAGAGGTCAGTAATACGCAAATTGCTTGAGGTTCGAGCATACCTTTTCTCGAGGGCCATCCAAATCTCATATGCACTCTTTTTGTAGAGCATGTTTGAGGTGATGGATGGGTCCATCGAATTCATGAGCCAATTCATGACCATATAATTCTCCTCATATTTCTTCTTCTTGTCGTCCATCTCATGTGGCTCTTCCAAGAGAACACTAAGTTTCTCTTGGCCTCCAACAAATATTTTGAAGACACAAGCCCACAAAATATAGTTGGATGCCCCCATAGAACTTAATGGTTGTCTCGGAGACAATCGCCTTGCTCTATCCTGATCCAAGCGGGGCTTCGTTGACTGTTTCCGATGCTTCTGTCATCTTCACTAGTCCTCCGCATAAGGCGTCAGATCTCTTAAAGAAGACTTTTCTCCGGAGGCGAGAATCACCAACACGTGGTCTTAAAACCACACGCATAATGAGCCTAAAATGGTGGCTCTGATACAATGTCACAACTTGGCACAAACCAAAGCGTAGAGGCTCCTTGTGCATGGGAAGAATAGTCCCACGTGGGGTTGTGCACGTGTGGAGCAGGGAAAGCAACCCTTAGCTGCAAGAGGTAGCCGACAACCCCTGTGGGCTGGCGCAGGTGTCCATCTGCCCTTTGTTTGTGACCGACAAGCCTTGTGGAGAGAAGAGATAGAGGGAGAAGAGTTTGTAAAGTTGGAAATATTATTATGAACTCGAGAAATTACAAATAAGGAAGGCTCTCTTTTATATAGAGTACATATCCATATTCTTGGAAACCAAAGATCTTATTCCATAAAGAAAGATCTTATCTCTCTAAATAAATCAAATCTCAACTCTTTTCCTAAAACAAAAAGCTTCAAACTTGGGTCCAAAGACCCATGGCTGCTGGCCCCTATAGGCCCTCCTATTGATTGCCATGTGGCTTATCCACGTGGCTTTATTCAGTTGTTCTAACAGTAAATAACTAGAAACTTAAAGTATATTCTTTATACAAGTTCCATGTGTATTTTTTTGTTATAGTTGTGTATATATTAACAATTTGACTGCTTGAAAAACCATAAACATGTTCTTGAATGTGTAAGTGACCTCAGTTACATTAAAACCTTCAAAAGTTGTATCTCTAAGTTTGTGTAATTGAAATAGCATCTCTAACATCAATGACTGCTCAATTTTTGCTCATCATTTTCAAGTCTTGGAATTTCATATAAACAGGGTCCATAAATTCCTAATTATATAATTGAAGAAAATACATTGTCAATATTATGCACAAAGCAATAGAAGCATACTTAGCCTGCAAATATTTGTAAATCATCGCAGCAGTATACTGCAAAGCATGAAAACTATAAGCATTGTAGAAAAGTGTCTACTTAAACAAGATTCAAATTATTTTTGTAAGAGTAAAAAGATTGGTCTTTGCCCAGGTGATACTCACGTGAGGATCTCTTGTAATCAAAGTACCTGCAACAATGATCACTGGCCCCCACTACCTGTTTGATCAAAAACACATGAAAGACACTAAATTCAGATTCTGGTCCACATTGAAATATATTGAGTGAATTACATATATTGTACACTTACAATGTTACAAATGAAGCTACAAAAGGATACTACACTAATCCAAATGCGTTTGAGAATTAATTAACACAAATGCATTTGATTTTTCTTTTCTTGCTCCCACACAAAATCACTACCGTCAGCTAGAGCTACTTTGTTGTGAACAATCAAGAAGAAAAATACCATGTAAAATGAAATTACCAAATTTCTAAGAAGACGTCAATCCAACCCAACAACAAAAACACACCTAGTAGAAAACACACTCTCACAAACATCCCACAAATGCTCCAGGACCCATAGAGGCATGTAGGAATGGTAGGAGCCTAGGAGGAGCTTGCACAAAGGCTGGAAAAATATATAAAAGCTATCCCATGCTTACTCAGGTCTCCAAGAGGAGGAGGATAACATGATTTGGTCTCAAGGATAAACTTTCCCAGGTTATATATTAAAAATGGGCATATTCCATGATAAGTTACATTACCCCCTACTTGAAATTGTTATCTCGCATCAGATTGCCCCTCCTAGACCCACATAATAAACATATTTCCACTTTTACCCATTCACTTTTCCCAAAATCAACTCAAATCTTTTTCATTGACAGCAACAATGTCAGTTCACTATTCCACCAACCACTCCATCTTTCAACAATGCACATCACACTGCATCACCTATACCAAATGTAAGACACTAACCAACCAAATAAAAACAGGGATTATACCATATGCCCTTTATTTTGAAAAGAAACAGGTGGCTACACGAGGTCAATTGCCATCCATTTCATTACTTCCTTCCAAGAAAGAAGAGCCACATATGCATCATCCAAGGGTGAAAGTACATCAAAGAATCCCTTACAACATTTTCATACCAAGCCCTCTCCCCTCAAAAAATAACTTCATTTCTCTTGCAACCAGATTGACCACAATGAAGTGCAAGCCTTAATCCAAGCCATGGAGTCAGCCTGAATGCCACTTCTAAAGTTATTCCAGAAATCCTCCACTGGGTCAACATTGGTTACTGGATTGTAGGTGCGGTCCCAAACCGACTTCACAAAGCCACAAGAGAAGAGATGTGAAGCATCCTCTTCCCCATCACCAAAAAGTGAGCATGAGGCATCAACATCCTACAGCCATCTTCTCCTTTGAACCTTCATTACCAGTCCCCTCCTTCTAAAGAATCGGAAAAAAAAAATCTTCACTTTTAGCGAGATCCTCAGTTTTCAAAAAGTAACACTATCCATAGCCAACTCCACATCAGTCCCCCTACATTGCCAGGAAGGATAAGCTTGGCCTTTTTCACAATGAAATTCCCCCTCTCCCATTCCAAGGAGTCTGGTATCCTTCCTTTGGACAGGACTCATGTGCTATCGCAAGCAGAATAGACAACTCATTCATCTTCTATTCCAAGAGACTCCCTCTAAGCCTTGAGGCACTTCCTTGCATGGGTCCATCTCAAACTCCTCTCACCAGTTAGCCTTTATCTGCAGAAAAAGCATATAGCCTTGGGACTAAATCTGCCAGGATCCCTGCACTCAATCAATCATCCTCCCAAAGCTTGAAAGTGTGCCCATCAACCAAAACTGGCTGAAAAGAATGAGAAACCCACTACATGACAGAGACCAAACCTCTTCAAAAAGCTGAAACTCTCGAGGGGATGGCAGTCCTATGGATGAATTTCAACAAGGAGCCATACAAGCTATCCATGTTCTAGAAGAGCTTCACTATACACTTGAGCAGAGGAACATCACTGAAATCATTGAGCATGAGAACCTTGAGGCACCTATCCATGACAGGCCTATAAATGCCCTCCCAAGCCACCAAACCGAGGAAACAATCCACATTATCAACCCCCTTCTAAAAAAATCATTTCTTGAGAGCATCAATCCTCTTCACAATTTTCTTTGACGACTTGAAAATTAAGAGACAGAAGACCAAGATAACCAATAAAGCAGACTTTAAAGGCCCAGGTGTCCCTCCCTTGAGAGCCACATCCCCCAAGTTTTATTCCAACGTTGTCATTCTCAGAGCCAAACTAGCCCTTACTTCAATGGTGAATTAAATTTTCGTGCATCAAACGACTTCTTCATTGTCTGGAACTATCTTATGGTGTTGTACCTATTCTAATCCAAAATAGGGAGTCTAATTTAAATGTAGTATTCTTCCATATTTCACTTCTTCATCTTATACTCCAAATGGTATCCAAAACATGTTCAATGAATTGCACTAGATCCAAATCAAGCTGAATCCAAATTTTAAGTAACTTTTAATGCTAATTCACTTCGAGGTGTTAGAAAATTCAAATTTCGAAGGTATAAGTGATGTTAACCTCCATTCTTATTTACTTTGCACAAGCATTAACCTAGCCAGCATATGCTTCTTCTTACCTGAAATGGGTATTAACCTATAGTGTTGAAGGAAGAAAGTTAAATTGGAGTGCCAACACCACCTTAGAGTAAAAATTCAAATTTTGAAGGTACAAGTGATGTTAACCTCCATTCTTATTTACTTTGCACAAGCATTAACCTAGCTAGCATATGCTTCTGCTTACCTGAAATGGGTGTTAACCTATAGTGTTGAAGGAAGAAAGTTAAATTGGGGTGCCAACACCACCTTAGAGTATGGACCTAGATTTCACAAAACCTGTGTCTGTGTCTTTTATGCAAAACACAGGTTTTGGAGCCCGGTGTTAACCTGTCAAACAAACAAAGATTAATCCCCAAGTAAACTAGGCCTTAGGCGCCATTTCTTTTGAGGAATAATTGAACTTATTTCTCATTTGATAGGAGCTATCCCAAGCTAAGTTACACCAAAAGAAGCATTGCTAAGCTAGAATAAAGTTATTCTAGTACACTTACTCTTTGATGTGGTGTAAATTATACCTTTTTTTCTTCGTGTTCATATCAGAGTTAAAATGCAATTCAATCTAATCATACATACCTCTTGCGCCTGTTTTGTTTTGGCGGTTTGGAAACGGCATGTTAGTTTGGTTACCATGTTTGTTGTTTGTTTAAGCAATGCCACCGCTTGGCTTGCAAATGGGTATTGTAGCAAACACCATTATTTTGTAGCCAATAAGTAACGTGGACAAAATCCAACGAAAAACTCGAACACTACAAAAATAAACAGAGACAATCTTTATTACGGGAAAATTCCCAATAATGCATGGGCATAAAGGGATATGTTTTCCCATATTCCAACCAACCGGTGGTGTTGCAAAAAAATATACATAAAAGGGGGGGAAAACAAACAAAAAAGGAAAAAAAGAAGGGGTTAATAATAGGGCGGGTCACCTCGGGGATGGGGTCAAGGAGGAGGTAGACGCACTGGTAGAAGAAGTGCCCCCTGGCGACGGCGGCGACGCGGGCAGTGTAGGGCTTCGCCTCGGCGGCGCAGCAGGCGGAGCGGAACCTGCGGAGGGCCTCGTCGGGGGGGAGGGCGGTGGACCCCACCACGGTGACGTGGGGGTCGAAGCGGGGCCCGCCGAACTCTGACCGGAGGGCCGACATGAGCCCCCTCAGGCGCTCCCTCGCCGGCTCCGGCGGGATCCCCCACACCGAGTACACCTCCATCTTCTCGACGGCGCTCGCCATGGAGCAGAGGGGAGAGGAGAGGAGAGGAGAGGAGAGGGGCCACGGCGTGTCTTGTTCCGGTGGTGGGCTACGTTTAATTTATTTATTACGTCGTCGTTGTGGGTGGCGGGGTTGGGGCTGGAATCTTTGGTATTAACCGGGTTGACCGCCCAGGTTATCAACTCTTTTTTTCCATTGCTGGGGGGTGATTCCTTGACACGAGATGGGTGGTGGATTAATTTACTTTATTTGAATTAAAAATTAGGAAATAGGAGAGATATTATCTTGGTATTTATATATAATTTAGGATAATTTTGTAGGGGTATTTATACAAATAGTGGATAAGGTGAGAATAAATTAAAAATTAAAAATTAAAATGTTTACTTATAAATGATGAATGAAATGAGGGATAAGTTGTTAAAAGATAACTATACTTTTAGATTGGTGGTTATGTTCATTAGTAGATTTTTTTTTCTTTTTTTTAGGGTAAGGGAGAAGAGGAGGACAAATGCGAAAAAAATGTGAGGTGCAAAAGTAGAACTGTAAAGGATTATGGTATGTGATAACTCATCCCTCACCCATACCCGAGATTGAGGAAACCTAGAGATGAGAACCTCATCATGAACTTTAACTAGTACATTTTGACCTAATAAATTGAACAAAAGCTCCAACAAAACCTAAGGGAAGGTCTAAATGAGGGAATTGCAAATCTGAGAATAAAACATTACATAAGAGGTAAAACTACAATTTTATCATTGCAGTACATAAACGGGATTTCTAAGGGTCTAGACACAAGTCATATGGACTTAATAAGAGAAAAAGTGGGATGGTTTGGTCATAAAAGGGTTATGACGAAATCTGGGAATTAAATGAGATTTTTTAACTTTAAAACAAATCCACTTTAATTCACGAAGTTCCATATAAGATAAAAATCAATTAAACCCTCAAAAATTCATAAAAAAATATCCCCTAGGGTTTAGAACCTTCAATTTACCCATTGGAACATATCTTAACCTAAATTGAGAATCATACCCAATTTTTGACCTAATTTGAGTTTTTGTGTAAAATATCTAGTCAAACATGGTCAAACCTAAAATCCAACCTCACCATTGGATTCCTTAGGTCCAAATTAGGTTCATATCAAAATTTGGACCTAAGAGAAGGTTATCTTGACCCACTTTACAAAATGATCCTCAACAATTACTTTTTGACCCTTAGCTTTTTGAAATCTTGCAAGGACCCCCCTATCTTTCCCGTCATCTTCAATCGGATCCCTCTGCCACCCACCTGCGCAAGCCATACCTCCGGCGACTTTGTGCGGAGGATGGCGCCGCGCATGCATAGGGAGTCGACCCTAGATTTGAAAGGGTGACTCCCTACGTTGTCCCCTGCCGCATGGGTCGACTCCCATGCCCTGTCGGCCACCATACCTCTCGTGCGAACGCTCGAGAGGTATATGTCTCATTCTAGCCACACCTTCACCGAGGTATTCCCACCTCCTCCTCGCGATTCTCTCCCGGCCAACGCCTATTTAAGGAACAGCAACCCCTGCCGCATCCTTTAAGCCTGATTTGGCCAAAGAAATCCCTCCAATTTCATCTCCTCCTCCGACCATTCGCCTGTAGGCTCCGGCGACTCTCCTCCTTTCTCGTCACCCTGCCACCATACCAGTGGCAGGGTTACCTCCGCCGTCTTCCGCCGCGCCTCGCCATACCAACAGGCGCCCTCCAGTCCCTCTTCCTCGTCGCCGTCTCTTCCCCTGGGTACCTTCGTCTCCAGCGACAGTAGCATAGCCGCTCGCAATCTTCGCCTCCCTCCTTCGTCCAGAGACTCATAGATAAGTTCCTTCTCTCCCCCTCTTCATTTCCCCTCTTTTAATTCACACTTTCGACCCCACTACACCACTGTCCACCCTCACCTTCTCCACCTCCGACAGACCACCGGCGAGGTGTTCCCGCCGATCCACGCCTCCATCCACCTCGCCAGACCCCTCAAAACCACCGCCACCATCCACTAAGCAGTTTCCCCATCTCCACTGCCCGCCACACACACTCCACACCTTCACCGACCTAACACACCTTCACGGCCATAGAGTGACCTAGGCACGCATGCCTAGGCAGCCCCCGGCCAGCCAACCCCCGCCTCACCTTTGTTGTGATACGGCGAAGGTTTTCCTATGGTCTGACAGGGCCGCGCTAGCATTTCAGGATCGCACCTCCGCCGCCATTAGCGAATGTGTGAAGGAGTTCCCTCGCTAGCTCCAGGAGGCACGGCCAGGTCGCACGGAAGACTGCTGCGCACATCACCAGGTCTTCAATTGGTCGCGAAGACCTCGACTGGAGTGGCGATTGAGCGCGGTTGCTGCTGCGGGTGCACAGGCGGCAGGGTGGGACGTTTAGTCCCACCTCGTAAGTTTGCAAGCGCCCACAGCGCATAAGTTGCAAAAGTGACTAAGGCTTATCGCCTCAGTCACACGGGGTGAGGTCCCTCTCACCCACTCACCCGGCCTCGTCCGCGACCACCCCCCGCGAACCTGGCCCAACTCGATTACCCTACCTGTGCACACCTCGCGCACCACCCACGCCGGTGCGCCTGGTCTCGGGCACGCATACCCGACCCGATAACCTGAGAAGGCTCTGGGAGAGCGAACCTTGGAGTGAACGAGAGAGAGAGAGAGAGAGAGAGAGAGAGAGAGAGAGAGAAACGCGGGAAGGGTAGGGGTTAGGTTTTGCCTAACCGTGTGCCTGTGTGCAGGGAACAGAAGAAGCAAGGAAGGCGAAGCTAAGGACTTAGCCGTGAAAGCCAGCTGCGGCCAGAAAGAGAAGAAGGACTTGGAGGCATAAAGAAGAAAAGGAAGGAGAAAGATGGCATTGTAGCCGCTGAGAAGCTGAGGCAGAAAGAGAAGGAAGAAAGAAGAAAGCAAAAGGCGTAGCAGAGAAGAAGGAAGAAGTCAGAAGAGAAGGCAGAGACAGCAGAGAAGGAGAAGAAGAAGAAGAAGAAGCAGCAGTAGCAGCAGCAGTTGAAAAGAAGAAGGAAGCACTGTAACAAGTGGCACTTAAGGCGTCTGACCCTTGGAGCCAGATGTCTGAAAACAGAGAGAAAGGAGAACAAGAGAAGAAAAGAGAAGTGACATTTTTATTTTCCTCTCTTTAATCTTTTTGTAACACAGTGTATTATAAATTGTGATTTTCTACGCTTCTAGAATCAAGCTTGCTCCCTGAGTTCGACCTCGGATAAATTTTTGTATTCGAGTAATAAAATATAATCAAACCGGTGGCAGTTTTACGAAACACGCCACCACCTAGGTTTAGGGCAAAACATGGATTTACTTAGTCCCCTCAATAAACATGGAATATCTTGCGAAAATGTGAGATATCCAACGAGATAAATGGGCCCTAAGGATACAATGTAATGTCGTGCCAAGCTCTAAAGCTTAACTAAGCACGAACCAGGGAGGCATCGATGCGAAGATGTCGATCAACAACTATTTGAAGCCTTGATATGCACACATCTTTCTCAATACAAGGGTCGATTGTTGTTGTCATAAAGGTGCAGCTCAAGGGAGACTACAACAATGCTTCAAAAGTTTGTAGCTCCCTCATTGGTTGATGACACTCTACCGTCATCATTGCAAATTGAAGCAGAAGTCGGGTAAGCCAAAGTAAGACATAGGAGGAGAAAGTTACATCGACTGGGAAGAGATTAAGCAAATGTCTAAATTCCAAGTCCCCAGCCATAGAAAATAGTTGAATGAACTATCTGAGCCTAAGTAATGGTATAAAGTTATTATAACGTGTAACTTCTATTTAGGAATTTTTCATTTTAAAATAATATTTTTCAAGAAATATGTTAAATTAATCCTTCATGCAAATGATGCCTCAGTATATTTAAATTCATCGTGAGAAAAGCATATTAGAAAGCAAAGTAAAACTGATGAGGGGTAAGTAGAAGCTAAGGATATCAATGGATTATATTTTTTAATCAGATTTATACCCACTTGCATGTCGAGATCCATAATCGATCTAATTACCCAACTAGTATCCAAATCCAAACTCATACCTATTCATCATCAAGTATCCATTTACACTCCAAATATTTTGTTGCAGAATTGATCTTAATATGTGTGTTGTTCTCGACGTAAGATAGATGTTTCATTTGTAATTAATGAAGAAGTTAGGTAATTTTTGACGTAAAAGAAAATAAAACTTATAAGTTTGATGTTATTATGAATTTTCAACATATACTCCCTAAATAAATTGAATTGTGACATATATTATTTAGAAAATGAATATTATGGCAAACACATGTAACACTAAAGATGTAAGCAGGAAAAGTGTTGCAACATATTTTGCAATGCATGGGCTCTCACTCACGCTCACAACGTTAAAAGTTAACTCACGCATTCACTCACATACCCACAAACGTTAGTTACGTGTCCACCATTCACTCCAAAAAAAACCCCGCAATTGTGAGATCTACCGTCATTAAAAATCATAAGTGGAAAAACAAACCATATTGATTGAAAATCAAAACACATTAGTTGAAGACTAAATGCACCGATAGAAAATGATTTTTGACTTGAAAATTGACTTTCCACCAATGGAAAATCAAAACACACCGATTGAAAATCAAAACATATTGGTGTGTTTTGGTTTTCACATGTGAGTGGAAAATGATTTTCCGCTAATAAAAAATTAAAATACACCAATGTATTTTATATTTCCTTTAGTAAAAATTATTTTACCACCCAAAAAAATGATTTTTACATATGAAGAGCTGTTTCAAAAAGTAGAAATAAGATATTTTTTTAAAGTAGGTGAATTTACCACATACAAAGGGAGTACGTGATTCTCTCACTTCATACATGAGTGAAAATCTACATATTACAAAATACATTACAACATACATTTCTTTTTCACTTTTTCACCAACATCAATATTAATACATTCCTAATTAGATAAACTTTTGAATTCGCATGCATACACACATTTATCATGGCTTTGTAATCTAGAATCTGAAATCCGACTAAAAATCAAATGGGTTAGATTTTACCCACCACAAATTGAGGGTAAATAGAATCTAATTCGTGTTGGAAAATCAAAATCGACGTCCTTAGTAAAAGTCATTAGCCTTTAACTTTCTAAGATACGTGCAGGATAATTTTGAATCTTGAGTTTTTATTTTCATATTTTGTTCCTTGCCTCCGTCTCTTTTCCTCCTGTCAAAGAAAATGAAAAACGAGGCTCTTACTCTTATAATAAGCTATCCCCTCATCCTTTGTCTTCAACTTTTTGTTCCATCCCGTCATCCCTTGCCTCGAATGCTCGGATTCATCAAAGCACATTAGCCTATCAGAACATAAGCTAGGCATGAAGGCCATATTTGTCATACATAAATTTATTTCAATAAATTAAAGAACTTTTAGGTCATTTGATGACCGTTTAAAGTAAAGTTTTATTCTATGTAATCTTATAAATGCTATAATTTGTGATAGCAAATCATGTTATCTCTAATTTTTCTTACTTATCACATCTATCATTTATCCTTCACCAATCATATCTATACTCCACTAATTAATCCACTCCCATTCATCACATGTATCTCTATTAATGTAGTTTTACTTATCATATCTATCTTACTAACTTATACTCATATAAATAAAATAAAAATCAATACTAATATATTAACTCGACCATAACATCTGCATCCTACTAAAGCATCACTTAGCCTACCATTAGCAAACCTTAGGATTTTATAAATTTTATCTAGTTTTAAGTTTTAAACCTCTCATAGTAGAGAATATGTATGATGGGAGTGATGCCATCAAATCGAATGCCACGCCAAATGATATTTAAGTAATGGTTCTCCTATACAAAAAAATGTTACTTTGAGAACCTAATTGTATTAATCGAGATGTATTTAATATATAATGATTGAGAATTAATGCTGAAATCAATGAAATTTGGTAGAGATTTTTGGTCATATACTAAAAGTAGATAAATTTCTTTGTGAGTGTCAAAAGCTCCTGCCTTCCATTACTTATGTAGTAAAGAATAAGAGGTAAGGTTGGGAACCACATATGCGCACGCACCTCGCCCCCACCTTGTCCCGACCCAACTTGGGCACAGGTGAGAATAAATTTTGAACTTAGAACTTGGACATTTTTGCTACAGATTTTTTAATCCCATTAATTTACTATTGATTGATCGATAAAAATGTTAAATTGACTGATTAATTATTTTAATTGATCAATGGATAATTTTGGTATGTTAATTAATGAATTTTCATAAATGTCGGATTGCCACAAGAGGGCTCTCACTTGACAAATAATAAGAGCAAAGAAACTCTCCACTCTCCTCCCTCTCTCTCGTTTTCATCTCTCTTTCTCTAAGTGTGTTCGTTCGACGTAAGATTGGTAAATTAATCTCCAATCAAATTTATCAATCTCGCACAAAGTATTTGAGAGTGATCCACGAGAGGTGATTAATTGATCAACTAATCAAATTACTTGATCAATTTGAAATTTGGTCGATCAACCAAATTGATTGGTCAAATTATCTCGACTAAGTTCCCGAGGTGATTTTTTAAGATGTCCAAGCTTGGAGTGTGTTGATTCTTGAAGGTATATAAATATATCCTTGGAGTAGTTTGTTAGACCCTTCATGGTTATTGGATGGAGAGAACAAGACAACTATGTGAGAGGTGCCTCTTTTTTTGACTTAATGAAGTGGTAACTATTGTCATTGTTAAATGTGAAAAAGTAAAGAAATGTACACTGCAACGTGTTTTGCAACACACGCAGTGAAAGAACCAGGTGCGTAGTGAGTACGTGGTGGTTTCAATTGGTGTTTTTGGTTTTCCACAGACAAAAAGTACATTTTCAAATGGAAAACCAACTTTCCATATGTTAAAAATCACTTCTCAAATATAAAAACAGTCTTTCATATGTGAAAATTCACTTTCTAGATGCATTAACACTTTCCACCAGTGGAAAGGTGAAACACATTAATGTGTTTTCATTTTCCACATGTGTGTTTTGGTTCTCCATTGGTGGAAAATGAAAGTTGTAGGTTGACAACCAATAAATTTACTTTTAAGTGGAGGATGGGGTTAACAACCCCATCTTGTATTATTTACTTTTGATTCTCAAACGTTGATTTTTAGAATCAACCAACTTGTTTTTATTTTCAACCATGTATTTTGATTTTCCACTAATATATTTTGATTTTTTTCATTTATGATGTGGTGGATTACTTCTTTAAGTGATGGTGGATTCCACATGTGTACGTGAATTTTATTTCTTTTTGTAAATAAGAGGTGTGCCTTGCATAACACATCGCAACACGTATTTTTCTACTCTCATCATTGTCAAATTATCATTAGAATTGTCGGTTCATAAATACATTCACGCACGAGAATTATCATTAAAACCTTAAGGTTAATAAATCCACTTTAATTCATGAAGTTTTAGGCAAGATAAAAATCAATTAAAAATCTAAAATTCATGAAAAAATATCCCCTAGAGTTTAGAACATTTAATTTGGCCATTAGAACATGTCTTGACCTAGATTGAGAACCTTACCCACTTTTTGACCTAATCTGAGTTTTTATGCAAATTGACCGGTCAAACGTGGTCAAACCTAAAATCAAACTTCACCATTGGATTCCTTAGGTCCAAACTAGGTTTGTACCAAAACTTGGACCTAAGGGAAAGCCATTTTGACCTACTTTACAAATTGGTCCTCAAGAATTACTTTTTAACCTTTAACTTTTTGAACCCTTACACTTAACCCCTCAACTTTCCCTTCGTTCTTTTCAAGCCGGTCCCTCTGCCATCCGCAGCAGCAACCCATGCCTCCGGCGACTTTGCGCGGAAGATGGCACTCGCGCAGGGTATGGGGATCGGCTCCAGAAACAAGATGAGGGTCCCCTGCGTTGCCTTCTTCCGCATGGACCCCCTCCCATGCCCTGTCGACACGTTCGCATGAGAGGCATGGGTCTCTTTTCCGGCCATGTCTTCGGCGACCCGCCCACGCCTCCTCCTCGTGTTTCCCTCCTCGCCAACACCTATTTAAGGAGCGACAGGGGCTGTCATTTCTTGTAAGCTCGATTTAGCCAGAGAACTCCCCCAAATTCGTCCCCTCCTCACTCCGGCCAACAGCCTGAAGCTTCCGGCGACTCTTCCTCCCTCTTCTCGTCGCTCTGCCACCATACCAGTGGTAGAGCCAGCTCCGCCATTCTCCTCCGCGCCAAGCTGTACCAGCTGGCACTCTCTGACTCCTCGTCACCGCCCCCTCCTCTGACACCTTCGTCTCCGGCGACGGCAAAGACGTGCCAATCGCCATCTCCTCCCTTTCGTCCACTTAGCTAGGTAAAAACTCTTCCTCTTACTCTCCTTTATTTCCCCCTGTTAATTTGTTGTTTCTACCCCTCGACATCCACTGTCCATCACCACCTTGTTCACCTCCGGCCAGACCTTCGGCGAAGTGCTTCCGTCATTCCACTCACCCATCCACCTCGCCAAACACCTCAGAAGCTTCACCACTTCCCACTGACCACCTCTCGCCCTTCCACCGACCACGCCACACACTCCATACCTCCACCGAACAACCCCACAAACATGGCCATAGAGCGACCTAGGCATGCACGCCTAGGCCGCCCCGCGGCCAGCCAATCACTGTTTCACCTTCGCCGTAACACGGCGAAGCTCCCCAAGTGATTTGATAAGGCTGCAAGGCCGTATTCATGAAGTGCAGGTTCAACCCTCTTCCGCCACCGACGCGGGCGTGAAGAAGCTTGCTCGCAAGCTCCAGGTCGTGCGCTCTAGGTGTCAGAGTCCCACGAGGAGCGGATTGGCATTGTGAACTCACACAGCCAAGCAATTGGCTCAGCAGGCGACCGAGGCTGTGGAAATTGGGGTAGGTCTCCTGCGAACACGAGTGCAGAAGCGGGTGAGACATGTAGTCCCACCTTGGAAATCCTTGAAGCGCTGCAGCCAAATAAATTGAAAAAGTGCCTTACGCTTATCGCCTTCGATACACAGGGATCAGGTCTCTCGCCTACGCACGCAGCGCTCCACGCGCTCGCACCCGCCTGAAAGTTCGTCCCTACCAGGAGGGGTGACGTAATAAAATGCGGAAATGAAAATATAAAGCAATCTCACAAAAATCAATCACAAAATGTACACAGGTATTTTTAGGTGGAAACCCAAACCGGGTAAAAACCACCACCTAACCCTCTCGAGTTAGGATTTTCCGATCAACCAAGTTGATCAAATCCACTAACCGAATCACTTTGAACGAGGGTGATTCAACCTCAATACAACCACGCTACAAGTACGAGGGTAGCGTTCCTCAACCCCTTCTCTCCACGAGAAGGATTTTGTCCCACGAAGGAGACGGGAATTCGCAAAGCGAATACCCAACCAAAATACAAAGATAAAATAAAATAGCAGTCCTATAGAGCCAACAAAATTAAACCTAGCTTCTACAGGAAATAGGAAACTCCCCTTTGCAAGGAGTGCGTCGACGATGACGTGGTGCGTGTGCCACGCAATGGCGCTACGTCGCTCTCGTGAACAACAGCGGGAGAGCGGGCGCGCAAACTGAATTTAGCTCTCAAGATGATGGAGCTTGAGCTTGGAGAGCAAGGGCCTCAATTGGACACAAAAGAGTGGAACTAAGAAGCTTAGGTGTGTCTCTTGTTTCTCTTAGTGTGTATCTTGTGTGTTTTTGTGTTGCAAAGGCTCCCCTCTATTTATAGAGGCCTTAGGAAGGCTTTGGAAGGCTTGGAAAAGCTTCCATAGCCGTTGGGTGCAAAGCCCAAGAGAATCAGGCCGAAATCAGGACAATGATTACACTTCACAGGGTTATCAGACGTCTAACTCTGGCATCAGACGTCTGGAAGGCCACTTTAAGACGTCTGATTCCAAGGTCAGACGTCTGATTCTATGCGGGTTTCTCCCTGACTTGAATCAGATCTAAACAGGGTTTTTGTACAAGTCCATCAGACGACATAGAGGACGTCTGGCACTAAGTCTGGACGTCTGGAAACCTACTTTTACCGTGGGAATTGATTTCCAAACGTTGCAACGGCTAGAAAATCTCTGAGAAGAGATTTTGGGTCAGCCGAGGCAAAACGGTCATTTATCAGACGTCTGGGAAGACCTATGGACGTCTGATAAGGCTCTAACGGTCATATACTGCCGTGCTTGCTAAGTTAGCCAACGGTCCACTATCTGGACGTCTGGCAAATGCATCAGACGTCTTCTAAGACGTCTGGTCTAAGTTCTGGACGTCTGATTTCATCAGACAGAACTAACTATGTCCAGCCTAACAGTTATCAGACGTCTTAAAATTCTTTATCAGACGTCTGATTTTGGGATTAGACGTCTGGAAATGCTGTTTGAGCCCTATATTGGTTTTCTAAGTATTCTACAGAAAACCTAAGTATCCTAGAGTTGTGCAGGTGTTCCTAGGACTACTTTTAGGGTACTTTGAGGCTCTTTAACATAATGTTCTAAGGAATCAAAAAGAGCAAGAAAATAAATACAAGAGATACATGAAAGGATAAAAAAGAATCTATCCTATTCTTCTTGTCTTCCATCTCCAATCTTTCGCTCCACGCGAACCTCCTCTATTTTCCGTCAAGCTCCTCCAATCCGTCCTGGATGCGAGCTCGAGTTCCGTCTAAACACGTCTTCATTTGCAATTGACCTGAAATCTATGACTCAAATTGCAAATGTTAAATAACACGTGTTTTGTTATCATCAAAACAAATGATCGTGGTGCTCTAGCACCAACACCGCCCTCGCCCGCGCTCACGCCTTGCGGGCCTGGACTGAACCCGATTACCCGACCAAACACTCCTCGCCCACCACCGCACGCCGGTGGGCCTGGTCTCAGGCGCGTTGCCCGACTCGTATACCCACGAATGCTCTGGGAGTGAACCTTTGAGAGAGAAACAGAGAGAGAGACGTGGGGCGGGTAGGGGTTAGGTTTTGCTTAACCTTGTAATGTGCAGGGAAGTAGGAGAAGAAGAAAGGAGGAGGAGCGGCTAAGGACACTTAGCCGCACAGAGCAGCTGAAGAAAGATATTAAGACCTATACTGTTAAAACACTTTAAGACTTCTGGGACTTGGGTCAGACGTCTGGAAATCAAATTTTTTGTGCGTACGTCCTCGAGTTTGCACGTGTGCCGCGCGCAGACAGTACGCAGCCGCATTCCTTCTCTCTCCGCCCGCCAATGAAACCCTAACCCGTGCCTACTTAAGCCCCTCTCCTCTCCCTCGTTCACCACCCCACTTCTAGCCACCTTCTCCTTTCTCCAGCGAGAGCAGTGGGTGCAGCCGAGCAAAGCAGCGGAGAGGAGCAACGGGGGGAAGAAAGGAGAGTGCGTGAGCTCGTGAGGGAGTTCGCCGGAGAGCGCACGGCCGGTCGGCACGTGCGCGAGGCGGAGAGTTGCATCGGGGAGGTCCTCCCCGACATTGTTGCAGCTAGAGCAGCGGCCGAGCGGGAGCGGCGCGGCCACGCACAGTGCGAGAAGGCAAGGGCAGTCCCCTGGTTCTAGGATTTTCCCAGAATCAGACGTCTGGACCGACGTCCAGACGACGTAGACGATGTCTGGAAGAGGCTCCAGTCGACTGAGAGGTACGTTCTGCGTCCCACACCTTCTTTGCGGATACGACCATGCAGGTTGTTCTGCCGAGGCACTGTTCCGTGCCATTTTGAGCAGATTTTGCGTCATGCGTGCATGATTCACTTCAGGAAGGCGTGGAACACGCCCTCCCACGCAGTTTAGACATTTGGGCGAGGCACTAGATGGCAGGAAGCATCTCCAGACGTCCGAAGAGGTGGTCGGACGTCTGGAACTAGGTCCAGACTGTTCAGCAGAGTCCCTGGACGTTTGAGGAGTAGCGCAGAGTCGAGGTATGGCTCTGAACTTCTTTTAAGACGTCTGGAAGGTGTTCCAGACGTTTGATATGAGTCAGAATTTTTTGTTTTGACCTGTTTAGGGTCCGTTTGAGATCCGATTTCCGCAATTAAGATTCCATTGTTCTCCGTTTAAGTTTCTCTACTTATTGGAATACCTTTATCCTGTTCTGAGTCATCTTGGATGTTTGATCTTTGTGATAGGACCTCGTTCCGTTGCGGATTTGAGGTTTGCTGAAGCACATGGACCTGCCGATCAAGCCCCCATTACTCCTGGGTTTACTGGTAGAGTGGCTTTCCCCTAGTTTAATTACCAACATGAATGCATATTTGGAAGGAATGATAGATCCTAGGGCATGGCATGAATCCTAGGACTAGAAACACTGGAATAGTTATATGGAATGTATGAATTGCAGTCTTCGATGAGTAAACAGAATAATAACAATTGCTTGTAAATGGATAACAACTGCCTGTGAAATGTAAAGTACTGTTGTTAGCGACTGTTACATGTAAATTCCTGTTGTTTACAATAAAATAAGAGCTACCTGTATATGAATTATTGAATGTTGGAAACATGAGCTACTTGCAAATAAACCTGAAATGTGAATAGAAAAGTTACATGCTACCTATGTAGAACCTGAGAAATGGAAATAGAAATGATGAAACCTAGTATGGCTTGGGCTGAGAAACATGAGCATGAACCCTACGGGGAATTAGGAGTAGAGCTCCTGGAAATAAATGGAATGGAACTGGAAATGAGAATGGGGAAGTGAGCTGGCCCTTGAGTACGGAGTACCAAAGAAAGCGATTGTCCCCCTGTTTAGTGCAGAGCGGAGCTAGCCGCCCTAGGGTTGGGACCTAGGGTTAGGATTGCCACTCTGTATTGACTTTTCGGCCATCGTGTACACTGTACTGGGGAGAGCTATTAGTGTAGGGAGAGAGTTAGCCACCCCATGGGGCCCGGGGTTTAACTAGCCGCCCTACATCGACTTGTTAGGCCCACTGGGTAAACCAGGGTAGTCAAGCGAGGGTGCGCGGACTGTGGAGGGGCGAGACCCCTGTTTGGTTCTTAGGGGCTAGACCCCTGTTACTGAGAGGGCTATGCCCTATACTGGTTCCATGCTGTGCTTTGGGTGCACTCGTTAACGAAAACGACTGACCGCGTGCCAGTGCGAGGTAGCTACTCGTGTGTTTATCACGTGTGATGTAGTCACCGTTACGTCTGTCAGTGACCTTGGGGTGGTTGACTGAGTGTAGGACTACCAAGGGGGACTCTCCTGGACGGGAGAGTACCACGTGCTACTTCTACTCTTTGGAAAAGATTACAATCAAGATTATTCCCACGATGAACATTCGAGATCAAGAAAAAGACTTGATAAATAAACCAAGTGATGAAAGAAAGAAAAATTAGTTAAAGAAAGAAAGAAATTGAAAAACAACAGCTACCTGTCCACCTTTACTGTTTAGTTAGCTGGTTGCCACTCTACTCAGCGTTCGCTGATATTTTGTACTCGTAACCTTTTTTAGGTCCAAGTGTTGAGCAACCAGAGCCTACGGCTGCAGAGGGTGCTGGGCCCAGTAGTGCCCAGTAGTTGTACCTTTTTGATGTACTCCATTTCCTGTTGTAGTGAGTAACTTTGTTACATTTCTGCACTCTTTTATTGTGAACTTTATATTCCTGTACCTGTTAAATTCTCTACTGTTGTGGTGGTGTGTACTGTAGTAGTTTACTTCTTTACTGCTGTACTTTTGTTACTGTTAGTTGCTTGCATGGTGAATGTGGTTTATTTTATTACTTTTTGGTTACTTTCTCGTTGGACGACTGGGTCTTGGGATTAGTTAAGCCGGTCCGATCTCGTGTCTTGTAGGGATTTGGGAACCAGGTCGTAACAAAAGAGGAAAAAGATAGGAAGGAGGAAGCTACAGAGAAAGGAAGATGAAGAAGAGAAACTAAAGACAGAAGAAAGAAGAGAAGGAGAAGCAGTAAAGAGCTGCAACAAAGGAGTTGAAGAAGAAAAAAGAAGGAAGGAAGCTTGCCGAGGAAAGGAAGCTGAAGAAGAAAGCCGAGCAGAGAAGAAGAAGAAGGCGAGAGGAGAAGAACCTGCAAGGCACTGTAGCAAAGGGGCAGATAAGGCGCCTGATTCAAAGAATCAGACGTCCGAGAAAGGAAAGGCAGAGAAGGAAGAGAGAAGAGGAGAAGAAAGAAAGAAAGAAAAGAAAAAAAAAAGATTTTTGTTCCCTCTCTCTTTAATTTTTGTAAAGTGGTATACTATAGTGAATTGTGAATTTGTATGCTTCTAGAATTAAGTTTGCTTCTTGAGTTCGACCTTGGAACATTTTAAATTTTAAGTAATAAATTGAAATAAACTGATCATCATTTTTCGCAACATACTACAACGAATATATACTTTTAAAATCGACGAAAGACGGTGCGTCATGCATGTTTCCATTAATCTCATCAAGTGAAATTTAAGTACACTTTTGAATGACTCCTTAGACTGAAACGAAATAACTAGGTCCAAAGTATGAGATAAAAAAATTAATTAGCTATGAATGCATCATGTACATCATTTTTACCATTGATGCTGACCTAATTCACAATAAAACAAACATTAATTAGCACAACACACTGGCAATCCTTACAACATCAATTCAACGTATGTGCATATGGTCCTCTCTAATACCCAAATTGAGAATAAAATATAGTTAGAACAAACGACAACATGCATCAAGCTTCCTTCTTAGTTCCTCTCATGTTCTCATCTCTACCTCCTCGTCTCGTGGGCCAACCCCTTCCACCTCTGCCTCCATTGGTCCGCGTTTCGGTTGATCCACTCGGTTGGGTTCCTCCCATTCATCTCCACCCTTAATCTTTGATCACCTTCATCTCCTCCCTCCACACCTGGTCATGCCCTTCAGCTACTTCGCACCCACGAGCTCCAGCACATGTTGGTGCACCTATAGGCCTGACTTCACCTTCTAAGCACGAGAGTGCCATAGTTTCTGCTTCTCCAAGGACAATGTCTCAAACAACTAGTTGGAGATTATGTACCCTCCACTGTACGTAACAGTATTCTATCATAGTTATCAATTTAAGTTAGTTTTAGCTCGTGTTTTGCTGTAGTAGTGCGAAAATCAAGATTGTATCAAAATTTTATTGTTCAAAAGATTACTACAATTAAAAAAAATTTCAAATTTAAATTTGGAAATAATTTCTTTTATTCATCATCATATCTAAGCCTAATATAAATATCATACTCATCATACATGCTATTCTAGAAAATAAAGACATTCATATATATATCATAAATCATAATTAGAAAAATAAGTTTTAGTTACGACTATTTGGTTATGATTTTAAAAATTATGATAAAAAGTGGGATTCACCTAAAACCTTAACAAAAGAAATTGAAGATAATTGTTTCATGGTTTTTTTTTTCCATCACGGTTTTTGAAACCGTGACGAAATATTTTACGTTTTTTTTCAACAACCATCCAATGTTTCCCGAAACCGAACTCCCGCTTCCATCTTCTTCCTACCGCAACTCCCCCATGCCCCCGACGGCGCACCTCCCTCTCCCCTACCATAACCTACTCCCCGACTCCCCCACTCCCCAACCACCCTCTTCCCTCTCCCGACAAAGGCGCGTCCCCGACCACACGCTCCCTCGACGAGACCGCCGCCTCCCTCCCTTCCTTCTCTTCCCTCTGCCGAGTCCTTACCCTCCCCCCCCCGCTTCCCTCTTGAATTTTATAGTATGTTGATTCTGATTCTACCGTACGCCTCCCCGATGGGCTTCTGATTCTACCGACGATGCATGTACGTGCTTTTTGTGAGTTGTGAGAGTAATCGAGGGAAGGCTTTTGCTTTTAGCACTTCCAGCGGAGATTTTGTGCTATTTTCCTCGGAGAGAGGCACTGAGATTTTGGTCTCTATTTTTTATTTTTTATTTTCATCTTTTTGTTGCTATATCTTCCACGATATGCTACATACAATGTAGCTATATGTAGGTGTGTGTCTGAGTAGACGGATCTGGTTTTGGTATTAATTTGCAGGGAGGTATTCCTATGAAGTTTGAGTCTTTCTTTTCCCGTGTTTCATGAGCTTTGAAATATCTGGGATGGATCCCTTGCAGTATACAGTAGCAGCATGAGAGTGATGTTCTTCTTCTTCTCCTTTTACTTAAGAGGTCTTGAGGAGAAATATATTGTCAGTATAAGTTCCAGAGAGAAACTGCAATCAGAAGTTTTCCTTGGAGGAATCAGAATTTCTTAACGACTCATTAAGATTTCATCTACAGTTTCTCATTTCAATCTACGTTTGTGCACACTTCTGGAAACCATTTTCAGTGATCTTCATTTGGCAAGAAATTGTAGCTTTTAAAGGGGAAATCAAAATTTTTGAGGAGAATTCTAACGAAATCTTAAGTGATTTCTAAATCTTGTCTTGAGTATTGCCTTACTTCCGAACTCTTAGAAATGTCTTGTCCAAGCTTGACGTGTGATTCCATGGTTTAGATCCTAACTTTCAGAGATTAACTTAAACTTGATGACCAAAGCCCTGTTTTTGTATCAAAATGCTTATTTTTTTTCCCTATTTTACCATCTTCATTGCATATTTTTGCAACATATTACAATGTAGCTTTGAGTGATGAGATTGTAGACCTAAAAATTTGTGACAATTACCACATTAAATTTGTATGAAATGCTTAAGGTTGCATTTACTTGTATTTTAACTTTTTGACTAGGTTTTTTTTTTTTTAATGAAGTACTGCAGCTACTTTATTAAGAAAATTGATATGGTAGTAAAAGTAGCTGTCTTTATTCAAATGACAAAAAAAGCATGAGATAGGTGATAACAAGTAAGGAAAACCGTTAGATTTGATTATCAAACCTACGCTGGCTGCTAAAATTGAAAAGAATGATACCGCTTGCTAATTCATCATCCAGATCGCTCGAGCTCCATCTAAAGTTAATTTTCATGGTATCATCTTCCCTTACTTCCACTCTTCATTTGCCTCCTTACAACCATCCCAACACTGCAGAATAGACGTCAGAGACATTGCTTGGGCTGTAAAGGTCTGATACAGAAGCAGGCCCCCTCCAAGAAGGCTTTGTTCAACAATTTCATGGCAAGTATAACCAGGAACTTCTGCCTGCTCTGCCCATGAACTAGTAGCATCAGAAGGGTATCCAAATATGGTAACAGCACAAGGAGGAAAGGGAGAAACACTTGAGAACTTTCCCAATCAAGGCAGTTGACTCAAGTTTAGATGGAGCAAACCCCATAGCCTCATAATTGCTATAGTTTAATCCATCTTCACGTGTAACATGAATCGTGGAGAGGGCACTTCCATGAATTCCATCCATCCAATAACCAGATGGATCGAATGCAAAATCACATATTTCCATCTCAGGAATTACGTCTGATACCCCTCACACAGCTGTCATCTCCTTAGCAGAGAATTTTCCATCAGACTGTTTCTTTTAGAAGATAGAAGCATATTTCCTGTCTAAACCAGACGTGCTCATTTGAAGAGACACCGGTGCTTCTCTAAACTCTCACAAGCATAATATATGTGTCAATTGTGATTCGGAATGTCAGGGTCACCAATGACATAAGCAACACTTCTAGATTCAAAGGAACAGAAAGAGAGAGCTCAAATGCTACTGTAGATTAATGTTTAATATTAGATTTTTTCTTTTATTTTTTGGCTCTGTTGTGGGGTAAGCACTATAGATTAATGTTTGTTTGTTTGATACTTGAGGTTGGGTTTGTTTTTTCATTGATAGTAATAGTGAACTTGGAAACCATGATAACCTTTTAACCCTCTTAGTTAATACATGTGAACTATATTAGATAACCTGCTCGAAGGGGATAACCTGGAGTATTATCGTTGTGCTGAGCACAACCTTAGTTTGTATAAGCCCATAAGACTATCTTAGTTGTTATCTTTCTAAATATAGAGTAATTAATGGATGAGAAATCAAAAGGCTTTGCCGTTAACAGGCATGAATTTGATGGAAGCAGAAAAGACATTAATGTAGCTATTACGAAGACCTGCGACTTCATGGGTGAGTTTTAAGCTTTTAAAACTTTAATAGAATGTTTTATCAATAGGGTTCTTGCTATCTAACATCTTTGGGTTCTTTTAGGGACAAAAATTATCTTTTGGGATATGAGGGATTCATTCATAGATAATCTGTATAGACAACGTTTCACAATCTCGGTTGGAGACGATTATCCAAGCTCTTGATGTGATATGTAACATTTTTTATCTTTAATAGGAATAAAGAAAGTTGGCTAAAAACTAAGTTGTCTGTCAGTTATTATAGCATATAAACTTGTAGTCTGTTGTATATGTTTCTGCGCTATCTACAAAATTTCAGAAAAATTTGATCATGACTAGGGGGCAAGTCATGTGCATACTGACATGGAAATTTAATCATGTGTATGTGCTGTGTGTTTGTAAATTATTGTACATGTGTTTTCTTGATGAATAAGTATTATATATACCGTGAATAACGATCTTGTGGTACATGAATGTGGAAAAAAATTATATATAATATGTTTGCATTTGTGGGATGAATGTAAATGACAGGTTAAACAAGTTTTTTTGTTGAAATATACAAAAAATTGAATATGTATATTTTTAATTAAAAAAATGCTTTGGTCACGGTTCGTGAACCATCACCAAAGATTTATAATCATGTTTTTTAAACGGTCACCAAAGGACTCTTGTATCTGGTTACATGTCTTTGGTCACGATCTTAAAAACCGTTAACCAAAGGTCATCTCTATTTGGTTATAGACCTTTGGTCACGATTTTAAAAGTCTTTGGTCAGGGTTTTTAAATCGTGACCAATGACTCTTGAATGCAATGGTGTGGGATTTGGTCATGATTCTAAGTGGAATCACGATCAAAATCCTTTCATCATGTAACTTTTGGTGATGTTAATTGATGACTATTTTTAATCTTTTGATCACCATTGCCAAAGCTCTTCTTTATTGTAGTGAATAGATAAATAAATAGATTGAATGGCTTTAATATTTTTTATGATACGTGTAAATACAAAATTTATTACGGTGATTATATAACATGAAAGGTTGGCGATGTATTTATGTAAAAGTCACATTTTATTTATTTATTAACATAAAATTACAACAGCGTCGATTTAGCGTCATTATGCTAACCTATTTTTAATTGGATGAAGGACGTTAACGTTAAATTCAACAAAAATAGAGAGAGAGAGAGCATGATTCCACTTACCGTCAGATTTCACTACCGTCCGACCAAAGTGTAAAAAAAAAAATTGAAGCGTTCGGGGAGAAACGAAGGAATAATGAAAGGAATTAATTAGTACAGTACTTATTCAACTGCTGGTTCTATGTATATACAAAGATTTGACTTTGGAATGGAAATTAATTTAGAGGATATGCATGGAGAATGATGAGCGTATACGTACCATTAATTTTTCGTCTGGAATTACATATATGTTGATGCACCGATGACTGCGCTCAACACCATTCTTAACTTATCTCAACAGCATTAATCTACGTCGACACTTAAATTAGATGTCGCTAAAGGCCTTCGTTGAGGTTTCTACATTTACGTTCAAGCCTTGTAAAGGCCTTTCTACGTCACTAAAGGTCCCTCTACGTTTATTATGTGTCAAGATCAATTATCGATGAAGGGTACTGTTGAATAAGGTAGTCTTCGAGGTTGGAAAATGATACTGAGATAGATTAACCGTACTCATCCCATGGATTGGTGCCTATTCACCAATTAGGTGGAGAGCACGATCTCAATGGTGGTAAAACGTCGACACATGTGGGAGTAGGCGGTGCTCGCACCTTCTTGCTTTTGAAAAGTTGAAAACCAACATGACTCAAGCCTTTGGGTAGGGATGCGAATTTGAATTTAATGATTTCGTATCTGACTTAATCGACCCAATTAGATTTGATGATATTCAATCAATTTTAGTTGTCGGAAGTGTATCAATTTTCATTTATTAACTCGAACAAGTATGGTATGAGAATGGCTTTAGAAGTTTACCATTAAGTCGGTGGCATTTTATCTAACTCATTTACTTGGATATTTTATCTAAGTATTTTTTGCTGCACTCTTAACAAGTATATATTGGGGTAGAAAATATTCGGCAGTTCATTTTGTTTGGTGTGTACTCATAGTTATTTATTTTTATGTGATAAATACGATTAAACTTTTTAAACTTTTACGTAAAATTAAGTGATATGTTTTATGCATAAAATAGTTCTTATATTAGGATAGATATTGCAATATGTTATTATAAATATACTAGTATTTGATGGGTTAAATTGATATTAGATGAATAAATGGATATCAGAAGAGTAATTACTCTCTGATGGTAAGTATGAGGAGACTAATTTAAATTTACGTACGTAATAGGTAACTAGGTATGATAGGGTAGAAGGTTCGTAAGTGGTAAGAGTGCAGATATTGCTAAATATGACTCAAATTTAATCAATTTACATCTCTTTTCAAACTAATTTAAGAATCAAAATTTTCATAGAAATGGCTCTATTTATACAAATTTAAATAAGCAGATAGGTGCTATACGTAGATTTGAATAATCTTATCCGTGCATGTAAGTTGGGAGATCCATTCTTCCTTACCTGAAGATGGAGTCCTGTTTTTCTTGAGGAAATAAAAGGGACTGTTGTAACTTTTGGTTTAGCACGAGGAATAACTTAATTGTTAAGTTCATAACCGGTCAAGATATGGATCAACTAATTTTTAAGTTGCACAAATGATGACAATTATTGAAGAAATGATGCTTGTGTTAATAGATGGGTAATCTATATGCATCACCTTAATCCATCGATGCATGGTCCGCAACATTTCACTCCTAAAAAATATCAATACACGAGCGTGCATTTTTCAACTATGGCTAGTATACCTCTTCAAGAATGATAGTTTAATAACATAGAAGAATAAGGAAAAAAAAAGAGATAAGACGCACCACAACTGATACATTCCCAAGGAGTAGGTATAGTCAAGGTGACAACGGATCCTAATGATGCCTTCCATTGACTTTCTTTCATTCAATTGCATGCCCTCCAAGAATTTGTTGGCTTGATGCTGATACAAACATCGTTTCGATCCTCAAATCCCATCTTTATTTGCTTTTGTATACATTAGTTACCTTAAATTAAAGGATTGTGGTGCATCTTGCTTTGAAAAGGATTAGTTCCGTATCTCAATGTTGTAGTTTTACGCAAATGAGTAGTGAAAATACACACAATTATGTTGAGATGCCGACTTGGTAAAAAAATTACCTAAACGAACCCACTTCAAGATGTGAACCGACATTTAAACGTCAAAAGAAAAAAAAGAAACCTTTTGCTCGCATCTCGGAGTCGAAATAAACAAAGATCGATCTCGACGTTCAAACATCGAAACAAGTCTTCAATGGAAACCCATCCCCAAGAAGTTAAGAAACGGATCCTACGTAACCCAAGGGGCATAGGTATAAATCAAAGTTTTTACAAGTGCCACAAATCTAATAATCCCAATATATAAACCAAAGAGATAAAATACCATGCCCCAAAAACACACCTCCAACTCCAAGTCAACCCTCTCGACATCTTTTCCCTTTCCAGGCAAACCCCTTCCCTTTGGACCTCTTTGACTCAAACCTCTCCACCACCATTACATCTCCAATCCAACCGCCAATGTCGGAATCCGACCCGAACTCCCCCGAAGCCCCGCAAGGCGGCGCCGAATCGCGCCGAGCCCTCCGAAGGGAGCCCTCTTTCTCCCGGTGGTGCGGCGAGACCGGCCCTACCACCGCCGACGAGGAGGGCGAGGAGGAGGGGGAGGGATCCGATGAGGGGTTCGATCTCCCCCTCCTCGCCGAGGCTTCGGATCGCCGGAAGCCCTCGCAGCCGTTCGATGTGGCGTCGGTGGATCCGACGGTTTCCGTGGGGGGCTCCGGGGTGTCGGTGGGGGCGGTGGTGAGGACGCTGCTGCTGGTGCTGCTGTGGTACGCCCTCAGCACGTGCCTGACGGTGTGAGTTTCCGATCCTCCGATTCGCACCCCTCCCCACCTCTGATGATGGCTTCGTTAGCTGTTGATGGCGATGGTGTTGTTTGCTAGGTATAACAAGACGTTGTTGGGGGAGAGGCTGGGGGGGTTCCCGGCGCCGATGCTCATGAACACGATACACTTCGCGATGCAGGCGGGGCTGTCGAAGGCGGTCGTCGCGGCGCGCGGGAGGAAGCCTGGGGAGGAGCAGGAGGTGATGGTGAGCCGGAGGGACTATCTCTTCAGAGGTATGCGGGAATGCTTGTTTGGGGAGATCTCGTGTTTCGTGCGAAGTTTGAGTTCGGGAAATGGTTGCGGGATAGCGATCACGCAGGAGATAGCTGGGGAGAAAATTCGCGAAGTTTAGGAAATGGATTAGATTTGAAAACGATTGAACTTAATTAGGTAAGTAACCTGAAATCTAGCTGGTAAGTTGGATCACTGGAGTGTAGCTACGTTATTTTGGCGGTTTTGGGGCTTGTGCAAGCTTTAAATGTGGGTTTATGCAATGACTCAAGCTGAGATCCAAGGCTGATCGAGAAAAAAAATGACCCCGAAAAATTGTTGGTTGTGGTTCCAATGGACCCAAATTAACTGTACAAATGCTTAAGCCCAAGTCACTAAATAGAAATTCTTAATCTTTATAATTTATTGCTTGCATCCGTTCAATGTGGTATCTTTTCATTCTCGGGTTGGGGGCGGGGGGAGGGGCGAGGTGGTGTTACTGGGTTGCCCTATCAATTGGCTTTGCACTGTTTCATAGCATATAGTACCTTTGATTAATTGTGATGTTTGCATTGATGCTAGCCTAAGATTGGGCTCCATAGATCTACTATGCAAGGTTTTAAAACCCGAACCGGCCAAGCTCCAGTTTTGGTTATTAGTGGTTTGAAACTTCGAACATGTCGAATCGATGATGACATCCTCATTTGAACCGGATAGAGAACAATCGGATTGGTGAAGCTTCAGTTTGGTTTATATTTGTCCAACCTGGTTGAATCGAGTTAGACTGGGGCATAGTTCATAAAAACATAGAGCAAACATGTATCTCTAAACATAGAGCAAACCATTGATCAATAAAGATAACAACAATTTTATCATGTGACATGTAAAAATGCTACTAGTTAATAAAGATTACACAATGCTACTATCATGTTAACATGCAAATATTATCAACAAACTAATCCACATCACAACACACGACATCTAATTTGATTCACATATAAACAAAACAATAAATGAAATCTTAACTAATTTAATACAACATAACAAAACCACAAACCACATAACTAATTCAATTCACAACATAACTAATTTAATTCAGTGAATTCACAATGACACAAGCACCGTATCTTTTCAACCTTAGGACGAGAGAGAGAGCAAGGTAGTACAATAGTTGATTAGGAGGGGATGTGTGGTGGTGGTTGGGGAGGAGGAGGAAGGGGAGGGGGACAAGTGTTGGTGGAGAGGAGAAGGTGGCTAGTGGGAAGGTGGTGGTAGTGGCCTTAGGTGGAGGGGGGTAGGAGGTGGGGACTAGGAAGGGAGGGGGGAGGTTGGTTGAGGAGGAAGGGGAGGATGGGTGGTGGTGGTGGTCGGGGAGGAGAAGGGAGGAAGGACAGATGGTGGTGCTGTTTAGGGAGGAGGAGGGAGGGTGGTTGGGGGGTGGTTAGTGGTGGTCATCAGTTTGGTTAGGGGGGGCGGAGGTGGAGGAGGAGTAAGGGGAAGAGGAGAGGAAGGAGACTCACTGACCGATGGGGAGGAGGTGGATGAATCGGTAGCGAAGAGGAGGGCTCCTAATGAGGGCTTTCGTCAATGGGAGGAAACGAGGGGTGAGGGGATTCAAATGTCCCATGAGGAGGTGATGGGATGGGGGTTTTAGGGTTTATGAGAGAGGGTGTGTAGGGTGGTGGTGGGGTGTTGGGACTTGAGATTGAGGAGAGGGTTGTTTTTGTTCCTGACGTTTTTTTTTTTTTTTTTAACTTGGGTGGGGCATTGATTGGACTAGCGAGTTCGTTTCACTAAGTCGCATCGGTTGAACCAAGTTCCTATTAGTTTCAACTAGTTTGCAACTCTCTTACAAAAATTGGATTGTCCGGCCAGTCAACCGTTGGTTTCTGGTGCAACTAGTTGGCTTGGCTTATCTGATTCAATTTTTAGAACATTGCTACTATGTCATGATGAGAGGGTATAAAGTAGCTAATAGGATTATTCTTAACTTCTCAATCCCTAATTGTTATGAAGAGTAAAATGTTAGATGATGGTGTTTTTGTAGTGCTATAGTAGCACCGAGTGTCTCTTTTATGTTTCTTTTATTGCTTATGGACCATGTTATTATTTTTCTCACACCTCCTCTTTATAAAGAGATGTTGGGCTTCTATAATGAAATTAACATATTTTATTCTCCTACTTGGTATCAGAGCGCAATCCTAGATCGGATTTTGGTATCCCACTCCCACAAACCACCAAAACCCGTCCAAGAAGAACCCTAGCCGTCCTCTAGGCACAGTAGCCATCGAATCACCTCTGCCCCGGCATCTAGCGGCTACAGTAGGGGTTGCTAGCCTCCTCGCCGACTGGAGGGCGAACGCATCACCGCCCTTGTCGTCGCCGCCGCACTCACTATGTGCAGCGGCTCGGCAGAACGCTGCTACCACTACGCACGCCTGATCTGCCACCACCCCCACCTCTAGCGGCCGTAACTAGGCTCGCGTGCCTGTGCTGCGCCCCACCGTGCGTCCTCGCTAGGGGGAGCGGCGCCTTGTATTGCTGGTAGGCGACCTTCACCGTTAGTCACCTACACATGCCGCAACCGTCGGCTGGAGGACGACCGTTCCTAGGCGAGTGTGTTAGGTCTGTCCCAGACCTAGCTCGCTCCTTGCTGGTCCCGGGGGGGTCCTGTTCAACGTCTAAGCATGGATCTAGGGTTCCTCCTCCGTGGATTCATGTCTAGGGGTTGAATTTTCATCTTCTCCATCACATGATCTGAAATACATTGGATTAGGTCTACGCTCTTGGTTCTCTGGCTGTGGATGAGTTGACATGGACAACGGACTCTACATTCGTCTTTTTTTCTTGGATGTGGTATGCTTGACACCGATGGCAGAGTGTGTGAATTTGGTGCACCAAGAGCATTACAGGAGCTACCATGGAATTGGGTGGTTGGTCGACTCTGATCTGTCACAACATCTGTGCGATGATCAGACTTACTTCCATTCGCTACAGTTTGTTCCCCCAGGGAGGACTATACAGGTAGTAGATGACATATACGCCCCAGTTAGGGGTAAGGGGGAGGTGTTTGTGACCCCCCAGTTTACAACTGTTTGGCGCATTGGACGCGCTAGAATTCCCACTGAGTCTGTTGTTCGTGAGTAGAATCACGAAGGATCTCAATTGCAGAGTGATCTTCGATGACGTCGGATGCGTTGTTCAGGACAAGCTCACTTGGAGGATTGTTGTCAGAGGCATGGAGGAGAATGGTGTTTATTGCCTGGGATAGGAGCCTTTTGCAGGAGCTACTCGATATGGTAGTGGAAGTGTTTTACAGTGGCATGTTCGTCTTGGCCACTTGTCTTTGAATCACCTCCGGAGGGTGATACCATATATTTCCCTGGCTGCTACCATACAGTGTGATGCTTGCCAATTGGGTAAGCACCATTGATCCTCCTTTCTGGCTAGCACCTCTGTTGGATCTTTGATATTATTTTAGCTGCTTCATATGGATGTATGGGGACTGAGCACAGTCCCAGATCATATGGGACACCGATACTACCTGGTTGCGTAGATGATTTCTCTAGAGCAACTTGGGTGTTTCTGTTAAAAAACAAGGCAGAGGTTGGAGGATGCATAGAGACTCTTCTTCTGGAGATCAACACACAGTATTCAACCTTAGTGAAAATGGTGCGGACCGATAATGCCTTTGAGTTCTGCACTGCTAGACTTAAGGAGTTCTATAGGACCCGTAGGATTGTTCACCAGACCACATATCCTCAACCTCGTAGCAAAATGGGGTCGTAGATCGGATGCACAAGCACTTGTTGGATGTTGCCTATACCCTTTTGATTCATTACAATGTGTTGTAAAGATACTGGAGCGACACAGTTATGACAACGACCTATCTTATCAATAAGATGCCTAGCTTAATTCTTCATGAGTAGATACCAATTCTTCTTCTACATCTAGGTGGTGAGTTATTCCATGTGTCTCCCAGGACTTTTGGATGCGTTGCCTTCGTTCATGTGTTGCCACTTGGTCACGACAAGCTGGCTCCACATGGTTTCAAGTGTATTTTTGGGATACTCTTGGACATAGAAGGGGTACTGTTGCTATGATCCTCTGTAGAATAGATATTATGTTAATGCTGATGTATTTTCCATGAGGATACACCATATTTCTCAGTAGCTGGACAAACGAGCTCTTATGATGATATTGCCTTTCTTCCTTTTGCTGTTATGTTTGCAGAGACTCAAGTGTTTGCTTCTCAGTGTAGATCTCCAGCTGCTGGGCAGATGAGCTCCTCCTTCCTGAGTAACTTTGAGAGATTGCATGGGTCATTGCATATCTATCACAGGCCTCACATGACATTTCAGAGACCTCTTCCCTCATCAGTAGCTGATGGTTCACAGGCAGTTGAGATTGTACCTGATGCTAGTGATAGTTTGGTTAGACTTGATCTCCTTGATAGTGTAGATCACCATAATAGTGAGGCTCCTTCTGTAGCGACTCAGTTAGAGAAACTAGATAATTCTAACCTTCCTATTGTCATTAGGAAGGCGCCCCTCGCACATGTGAGTCCAGATATCATGTGGCAGGCAATTTGGCTACTGATGGTCTTGCTTCTCAGTTTAGCAGCTTTTGTTAGGCACTTATAGCGTCACACATTCCATATACCTACCAGTAGGTCATGTTTGATCCAAAGTGGCGTCAAGGCATGAAGGATGAGATGGCAACACTTCAGAGTAGACAGACTTGGGATCTCACCTTACTTCCTACAGCCACGCGAATAATTGGCTCCAGATGGGTCTTTGCGTTGAAATACAACCCTGATGGGTCTATTTCAAGGTATAAGGCCAAGCTAGTGGCAAGGGGGTTCACCCAGACATATGGGGTGGATTTCTTTGGTACTTTCTCCCCCGTTGCGCGACTTGCTACTGTTTAGATACTCATTTTTGTTGCTGCTCACAGAGACTGGCCATTACACCAGCTTGATGTGAAGAATGCCTCTCTACGGCAATTTTCAGGAGGTGGTTTACATGCAGCAGCCTCCAGGTTTTGAGGTTTAAGGGGAGCGTGTGTGTAGATTGAGGAAAGTAATTTATGGACTAAAGCAGAGTCCAAGGGCCTGGCTTTAGAAATTATTAGAGGTGCTCCAGCAGATTGGTCTGAGGCGTTCTATTCAGATTACTCTTTGTTTGCTAGGAAGATTGACAAAGGGACTGTGGCACTCCTGGTATATGTTGATGATCTTATCATTACTGGGTATGACAGAGATGTGATAGATGAAGTTAAGAGGCACCTATTAGAAAAGTTTGTCATGAAGGATTTGAGCCAGTTAAGGTATTTTTTGGGCATGGAGGTTGCATGTGGCAGGGATGGAGTGGTACTCTCGTAGAGGAAGTATGCTCTTGATCTTCTTCAGGAGATTGGCATGTTAGGAGCTAAGCCAGTAAATATTTCCATGGATCCCAAGGCCCATTTTTATGATGAGGGATTTGAGGTGGTAGACAGTAGAGCTTACAAGCAGCTGGTGGGTAAGCTTTTTTACCTCACCATCACTCGTCGAGACTTGTCTTTATATGTTGGGAGTGTTAGCCAGTTTATAGATAAGCCAACGAGGCTGCACTAGGAGGTTGCAATGTAGGTGCTTAGGTATGTAAAGAAAGCACCAGGACGAGGGTTATTATTCCATAAGGGAACACCCATGGGGATTGTAGCATCCTCTGATGCTGATTATGTTAGTTGTGGTTGGGATAGAAAATCTACCACAGGTTTTAATCTGGTTACATGGAGGAGCAAGAAGCAAGTAGTTGTTTCTAGATCCAGTGTAGAGTCAAAGTACAGGGCCATGGCCCAGACAGTTGCTGAGATGGTTTGGGTCAAGTTAGTTCTGTCAGATCTTCATATTTCTCTGGATAGTTCTATGGAGATGCGATGTGATAATAGAGTAGCAACCTTTTTTAATAACCCTATGTTCTATGAGAGGACAATGCATGAAGAGATTGACTGCCACTATACTTAGGATCTCATTCAACGTGGGACGTTACATACCATGAGTGTCACTTCTGAGGAGCAGGCTGCAAATGTCTTCACAAAGTCCTTGGCGAGATCTACTTTTGATGCGTGTTGTTCCACGCTGAGCATGATTAATATTCATGCTCTAGCTTGAGAGGGAGTGTTAGATGATGGTGCTTTGGTAGTGCTATAGTAGCACCGAGTGTCTCTTTTATTTCTTATGGATCATGTTGTTATTTTTCCCACACCTCTTCTCTTTATAAAGAGGTGTAGAGCTCCTATGATGAAATTCACGGATTCTATTCTCCTACTTAAAATTCTATGTTTAAATATTGATGAATGATGTGGTTAACAATGTTTGGGTGGGTGGAAGCCATATGTTTTGAGCTCTTTTATTGTTTATGTGAAAGTGAGAAATTTCATTAATCCACCAAAGAGAAACCTTATTCTCTCTTATAAGAGAGACATGGAAAAATAACAGACATGTTCATGAAGAAATAAGAAATAAGCACCAAGTACATAAATTTCCACACTCCCCCTCAAGTTGGGGTATAGATGTCTGTTAGACCCAATTTGTCACACAAGAATAGGAGCTTCTTCTTGGTAAGTGCCTTAATGAGTATATTTGCAAGCAACATCTCAGAAGTGACATGGGGAGTAACTATTTTTCATTCTAGGACTATATTTTGTTTGAAGTGATGGTTTACTTCAATGTGCTTGATCATCTCGTGAAATACTGGATTAGAAGTAATGAAGGTAGCCGACTTCTTGTCATAATACAGAGGAATAGGTATCTGTGCAGAAATCTCAAGATTTGCCAAGGAGACTACCAATATAACTTCACATGTTATATGTGCCATAGCTTTATACTTTGCCTTTGTATTGGAACAGGCTACCACAGCTTGCATTTTGCTTTGCCATAAAACAAGATTCCCTCCAAGGAAACCAGTATAGCCCGTAGGAGATCTTTTGTCCTCCACTGCACCAAAATAATCCACATTTAAGTATGAAACAATATCAGTAGAGCTATTGTATTTGTAGTGGATACCCTTTCTAGGATTTCGTTTTAAGTTTTTTAAAATCATACATCACGCCAACTACTATATGGGGGATTCTCTATGTATTGACTGGCTCTCGTGACTGCAAAGTTGATGTCTAGGCGAGTGACTATTAGATATAATAGGTTGCCTATTGTATTCTTGTATCTTGTCTCATCTTCAAACGGCGGATCATCTTTAAACAACATAGTCTTCTTCTAGTGTTCAATAGGAACGCCAAACGACTTCGTACCCAACAATCCTGCCTCCTTTAAGATTTGTAGAGCATACTTTTGTTGAGACAATGATAAGCCACTGCCCTGCTCATTGCTTTTATTTGCAAAAAGTATCTTAAGTGTCCAACATGCTTTGTAACAGTTGGGAATAAACGTGGCACTACCATGTGGCAGCCATGTCAAGCCATGTGGCAGTGCCACGTGGTAGTTGATTGGGCACCAAAAGGGGCGCCGGCCACATGGGATTTTTGATATGCCTTGTGGTTCAAGTTTGGTGGTCCTTAGTTTGGTAGATTTGGTTTTAGAAAGTTAGTTTTAGAGGATTTAGTCTTTCTTATTTTTAGAAGTTTTGATTAGATTAGGATTGGTTTTGTTTATTGTTTTAAAGGATTGTGATGTGTTCTCTTTCTATAAAAGAGAATCTTTGTAATCCTTTTATCTTTGAGTTAAAGAAACAATTCTTCCAATAATACAACTCCCTCTCCTCTCTCTCTTCCTCTCAATCGGCGGCTGCACCCTCTCTCTCTTCCCTGTCGTGAGAACAGAGACTGCTGGTAGCATCTATTGTTGCCCATTATCTTGACGTGAAAGAGCCTCCACCTTTCTAAATCGCGCTAAACTCAACATGGTATCAGAGTCTTCGATCCAGGCTCTTTCTGGAGGATTCTCTACACATGTAGGAAGGAGAAGAAAAGAAAAGGGCACGTTGTGCGTGTTTTTTCTTGGAGGATCATCAACTTTACCTTCTTTTGGTGACCTTATACACGCCCAGAGAAATCGAGCACCTTACGTTGGCTTACAGGGTATAGGAGCAACGACACCGACTCGGATTGAGGGGGTGCGTGGAACCCTCTAGCACGTTGAGTAACAACAAGTTCAACTGTGTGGCTCTCCGGTGTAGAAAAAGAGGCATAGAGATTCCTCTCAACCTTTTAGAATGAAGTGATGGCAGATTTAGAGAGCTATGCTACTTGAGAAAGCGCTTGAGACAAAAGATGCTGCTAGGAAGAAAAAGTTGGAGAAGATAGCTCATCAACTTATGCGAAGACAAGACAGCTGCTTCAATAGCCATGAGTTTATAGATTGCCAAAAAGGTAACGACTACAAAGTTGATAGGAGGATGTGCATCAAGAGAAGATGGTGGAGTGTTTGGCTGCATCCTCATCGGCTAAGTTCGGCAAGTCATCATCCTCCTAGTCTCGACTTGAGGGGGAGTGTTGGGAATAAAAGTGCCATGTGGCAGTGCCACGTGGCAGCCATGTCAAGCCACATGACAGTTAGTGAGCACCTAAAGGGGCGCCGACCTTATGGGATTTTTAGTATGCCTTGTGGTCCAAGTTTGGTGATCCTTAGTTTGGTTGATTTGGTTTTAGAGGATTTGGTCTTTCCTATTTTTAGAAGATTTAATTAGTTTAGGATTGGTTTTGTTTCTTGTTTTAGAGGATTGTGATGTGTTTTCTTTCTATAAAAGAGTCTTTGTAATTCTTTTATTTTTGAGTTAAAGAAACAATTCTTCCAACAATACAACTCCTCCTCTCTTTCTTCCTCTCAACCGGCGACTGCACCCTCTCTTTCTTCCTTGTCTTGATATTAGGGACTGCTAGCAGCATTTGTTGTTGCCTATTATTCTTACGTAGAAGAGCCTCCACGCTTTCGAATTACGCCAAACTCAACAGTAACAAAGGTCTTGTATAAGAACTCCTTGGTTTGTTTCATGCTCTCCTCATCATCCCCAGTCAAAATCATATAGTACACTTAAACTATTAGAACAATCCCCTATGTATCTTTTCTTATAAACATTGAATGATATGAGGACTAGTTGAACCCTATCTATTGTACCTCTAAGCTTAGCCTTTCAAATCAGGCTTTGGGGCTTTGTTTAAGGCTATAGATGGCCTTCTTTACCTTATAAATGCTCCGTCTTAATCTCGTAACCAAGGGGTTGATGCATATACACCTCTTCGGTAAGATCACTATATAATAAAGCATTTTTAATATTTAATTGATATAATGGACACTACCTATTTACTGTAACAGATAAGATAATGTGTATAGAGGATACCCGTGCTACCGAAGAAAATGTCTTAAGGTAATCAATCCCATAGGTCTGGGTGAAGCCCTTGGTGATGAGGCGTGCCTTAAACTTATCCACCGTATCATATGCCTGATACTTGATGGTGTAGACTTTTTTACAATCAACTAGAGTCACACTTGGTGGACAAGGTATTAGCTCCCTAGTGCCACGTGAAGTTAAGGTACTCATCTCCTCATCCATTGCCATCCTTCAGTGAGGATCCTGGGATGCCTCAGTATAATCTCGTGACCTGTGGTAGTATAGTGCTAGTGAGCACATTGGCAAATTGCTATAGATCACAACTCAAGTGAGTTGTTGTTTAGTTGGAGATTGGATGTAAATTATAGGACATGCAGGAATTTCGAAGAGCAATGGGATGATCATCCACTTCTTGGCCCATCGGGGAAGATACTCTGATGGGATGCTTCTCCATGGATAAATCAAGAGCAGTAGGTAGTGGAGTATGTTGCCTATGGTATACCTAAGTCTCTCGAGGTGCTAAGTCAATAATAGCCCTTTCTTCTTCAGAGAAGTATGGTACCTTCTCAAAGAAAGTGGCGTCTGCAGTAACAGTATATCTCTGGTGTACTGGATCATAGCACCTATGTCATTTTTGGGTAAGAGAGTACCCTAGAAAAACATACTTAACAGCTTGAAGGCAAACTTGTTCGGAGAGTCAAAGGCCTGAATAAAGCACATGCATGCAAATACACGTAGGCACAATGCAAAGGGACACTTTGAATCTGGATGTAACAACCGATAGCGTAGGCACAATGCAAAGGGACACTCTGAATCTGGATGTAACAACCGATAGGGAATTTCTCCATGAAGAATTGAAGATGGCACTCTATTGTAAGATAAGTAGTTATCAGAACTACATCTTGCTAAATTTGCTTAGGTACCTTCATGAAGATGAGAAGGGTCTTAGCAATATCCAGGATGTGTCAGAGTTTTTGCTCAATGATACCATTCTATTGTGAGCTATGAGCATATGATGCTTGATGGAGAGTTCCGTTGGCGGGAAAGAAGGTTTGATGATTTGCTTGCATAAACTCCAGTGCATTGTCGCTTAGGAAAATTTGTCTGGATGATGAGTATTTGGTTTGTACCTCTGCGAAGAATCATTGTACCATATGAAAAATCTCATACATTTTCTTCATCAAGAAGACCTAGGTAGATTGGCTATAGTCGTCCAAGAATGTCCCAAAGTATTTATGACCTCCAGCACTAGTAATCCTGGCAAGTCTTCAGCCATTGCAATGCACAAGATGGAAGGGAAAGGTGTTATTCCCTTTAGTACGATGAGGAAAGGTGCTCCGATGATGCTTGCTCAACTAACAGGCCTCACAATCGAAGGTGATATTGGGTGCAAGGTCTGAGAACATCGGTTGCATCATCCTTACACACGAATGACCAAGGTGTTGATGCCACAATAAAGGATATGAAGAGATGAACACAACACCCGCAAATAGTGATGGGATGTCAAGAAGATATAGTCCATCTTTCTTGATACCATCGCCGATTATCTTGTTAGTCTCTTTATCCTAGAAGTAGCAATGCCTATTGTCGAGGATAACCTGACATTAAAGATCCTTATTGATATGATTATGTGACAGACCACAATTCACCTTTGGTAATTGCAGCTTGGATGATATTTGGATATCACCAACTGTTGTAACTGGAGAATGGGATCCATTAGCCACATTCATCAACTTCACATGCCTGAACTTCTTGGACGTCGTTAGGAGATTAGTATTGTTGGTGAGATGAATCGACGCTCCTAAACCAATTATCCATTGAACATGTGTAGTATCAGACACAATTTTTTGTACTCTATTTTTGGCCACCGCCATGGCTACACCACAACACAAGGACCTTTTGTGCAGCCACACTCATGCAACGAAGCCTTCAACTGATCATATAGTGTTCAGAAGGAGGATAGGTAGGTACTGGGAGATGATCTGAAGCTCAATAGGGGAGACACCTATCACTTTCGTTGTTGATATACTCGTGAGATCAACAACACTAGTGGCAACAACACCAAGGGGAATAGGAACAACCAACAACACCAGACTGTAGCAGCAGATCTTCATTGACCAACAGGGAAAATGCAGCACTAGCAGCAGATCAGATCACCGCAATAGCAGCAGCAGCAGGAAGAACACATGATCAGACTTGTTGGGGCGAGGACCACCCATCAACATCGGCATTGCCCAACATGCTGGGGTGATTAGATCTACCTGGGTGATTAGATTTGCCTGGGCGATCAGATTGGTAAGGAAGAGTACACGATCTGATGTGGAATGATCACATTTGGGGTGTACATGATTTGCTGTGGGGAGACGATTTAGAGCGATGTGCACTGGATCATGATCATGCATTGATCCTTGCATGTGTTAGGATATTAGGTACTAAGAGGATATTTGGTGGGATATCAGATCGTCAATTTAGAATTTTCGCTCTGATGCCATGTGAAAGTGAAAGTGTTTTCATTAACCCACCAAAGAGAAACCCTAATCTCTTTGTTAGGAAATAAATTAGATAATAAATTAGGAAGAAATTTGGTTGTCCTTCCTAATTTAGTGCTTATTATTCTTGGCAACTTAGTTGTTATGTTCCCCTATTGTACTTAACCCTCTCTCTATATAAAGAGGGGTAGGGGTATGACTTGCTTCCTCAATAAGAAAAATGCTTTCCTTTATTTTATAACATGGCATCAGAGCAATGATCGTAGATCGGTGGTTTGGTATTTCACTGAATAATCACCAAATCATAATTCTTGAATTACGAAACTTCGTGGTGATCTCCCGAGGATGTCCAAAACCTTGACAAACTCGTGCATGGCACAACACATAGAAGAGGACTAGCAGTGCCGATTGGGCGCGTGTTGGCAGCAGTGGTGTGATGATGTGGAGCGATGGTGGCGGTCCTGTTTTGTGCGGTGGTAGTCTCGTTGGGTTTGGTCACTGTTGTCATGTAAGATGGTGTGCGTACCCTTGTGGTGTGTGCATCGTGGTCCATGATGGTGGACTTCTTGATGACTGTTGTCCACGGTTTCTTCCTACACCTTAGTCATAGGTGTGTGCTAGACATATATGATCTAGCGTTGTCAGTACAGATGAGGTCTGGGGTGTCTAGAGGATAATCTAGACAATGGGTCATAGACTTCAGAGCTTCAATCCATCTCATAGGAGACATTGGGATGTTGAGGAACCCCATTAAGCCACGAGGAGTAAAAGCTGTAACAGTGGCTAATGGGCCTGTCTCTCCAGTGACCACGATCGGAGAGGTTCAGGTATCTCCAAGATTACAGATTACCAATGTGCACTGTCCTTCGGCATTCCCACTGAATTTGTTATTAGTTAGTAGCATTTGCAAGGATCTTCAGGGTCGAGTCATCTTCAATGACAAGCAAACCAATGAAGTTATTAGTGGAGGAATAGAAAAGGATGGTCTTTACTTCCTTGATGTCCCCTCAAAGTTTGCTAGAGCAGTGTCTATTACAGATGACCCATGGCTGTGGCATAAACGATTATGACACCCTTTTATTGGCAATATGCGTCAGATGTATCTAGAGTTGCCTGGTGACTTATCTTCAGAGTGTGAGGACTGGCAGTTAGAGAAGCATTGCAAGAACTATTTCCCATGTCGTTCTAATGATGTCAACACTACTTCATTTGCTCTAGTCCACTGTGATGTATGGGGGCCAGCATGCGTGCTTAGTATTGGTGGTTGTCAATACTTCGCTATCTTTGTAGATGACAATAGCTGGTCAACTTGGGTATTTCTAATGAAAGCTAGATCATAAATTCCTCAGGTGATTCAATGCTTCTTGGCAGAGATCAAGACACAATACTCCACCATAGTTTGGGTTTTTCGAAGCAACAATGCTTTGGAAGTAGGAAATGTAGGAGTTCTTCGTCACCTGCAGGACCATCCACCATACATCTTGTGCCCACACATCACAGCAAAATGGAGTAGCAGAGCGAAAGCTGCATCACCTTCTTGATATAGTGAGGACCATGATGATCCACATGAAGGTGCCTAAACAATTCATGAGAGATGCAATGTTGACTGCAACTTATTTGATCAATAGGATGCCTTCTTCCGTGCTCTAGGGATGGATCCCGTATTAGGTCCTACATCTAGAGTGTGACTGACCCTTTAAACTACCTTTACGTATGATTGGGTCCACATTCTTTGTCGAGGCGTTTGGTGCACAGGACATGTTTTCTCCACTCGCTATGAAGTGTGTATTCCTGGGGTACTCTCGAACTTAGAGGGGTTACAAATGTTATGATCCTATTGACATATGCATATGTTGCTATGTTGTCACAACATATGCTACATTTTTTGAAAAGGTGCTCTTCTACTTAGAGAAAGGGGCCCACATTGAGCAAGTCCCTAGGGAGATTGTGGTCTACCAAAGATGTCAGGCCGCACTTACCATGCCCTAGAGTTGTCTGATCTTGCATCTTCACATATCCTTGAGGCATCGAATAAATCTGGTGCAGATGATGACAGGCCTATTGCATTACGGAAGACCAGCAGCTCTTGTACGTTGCGTCCTATGTCTAATTATACAGGGATCTCTCACTTGTAGGAGGATGTTCAGCATTTCGCCTTAGTTCTAACTAGTACAATCATCCCTAAAAACTATCTTGAGGCATCTCAAGACCCCTGCTAGCATGCAACTATGGATGAAGAGATGGAGGAACTCCAGTCTAGAGGGACATGGGAGTTGGTACCATGTCCTAGAGATGCTATTGTGATTGATTGTAGATGGGTATTTGCCATCAAATATTAGGCAGATGACACAGTTGATACATTCAAGGCCTACCTAGTTGCTAAAGGCTTCACCCAGACCTATGGCATTGACTACATGGAGACCTTTTCTCTTCTTGCCCGCATCTCTTCTATTCGGATTATCATCTCAGTTGCAGTCAATTTTGGATGGCTTCTATACCAACTTGATATCAAGAACACTTTCTTGTATGGAAATCTTATAGAAGAAGTCTATATGAGACAACCTCCAAGATATGCCACTCAGGGGGAGTGTGTTTGTCATCTGAAGAAGGCTCTCTATGTCCTTAAAGAGTCCTTGAGCTTGGTTTGAATGCCTAAGCATGAGGATCCAAAAGATTGGCTTTCATAGGTCATCATTAGATCATTCCATTTTCATTTGACAAATAGGAGATGGGCCTACGAGCAGAGTTGTGGTGATAGTAGTATATGTGGATGATATGGTACTGACTGGTGATGTTGAAGAGGGTATTCAATAAACCAAGGCCTTTCTACATTCTATATATGTGACAAAAGACCTAGGTGACTTGCGTTAGTTTCTAGGCATTGAAGTGGTTAGATAGGGATCACACCTCTCTCTCTTTCTCAATGCCAGTACACATTGTAGGTACTTGAGAAGGTTGATTTTCTGGAAGCCAAGCCATCAGGTGTACTTGTTGAGACGCAACAGCGAGTAGGAGAGTTCGAGGATGATCCTCTGTTTGAGGATGTCACTAGATATCATAGTATGGTCGGGAGGTTGCTATACTTGACAATAACCAGGCCTGATATCAGCTTTGCAGTTAGCAAAGCAAGTCAGCACATGGAGGCACCTCGCTACATTCATTAGTGTGAGATTTGTCTCATTTTGAGATACCTCAAGGGTAGTCTTGGCTTAGGACTTTACGATAGAAACCGTGGCTCTATGGATGTCATGTCATCGCCTACTTGGACGCAGATTATGTTGGCTCTATTGAGGACCAACGCTCCATCTTTGGCTATGCAGTATTCCTTGGGGGAAACCTTGTTTCCTGGAGCAAGAAGCAGATGGTAGTAGCCCAGTCTAGTGCAGGAGTAGAATATAGATCTATGGCTCATGTTGCATGTGAGATCATGTGGGTTGTTGGCTTCCTATAAGATATTGGACTTCCTATATCAATTCTTGTCCCATTATACTGTGATAATAAGTCTGCTATGTGCATCACTTCTAATCCAATTTTTCATGAATGGACGAAGCACATTGAGGTGAATTGTCACTTCATTCATAATGCTGTCCTTGAAGGAAAGATAAACACTCCGTACGTCTCCTTAGAGTTGTAGTTAGTAGACATTTTCACGAAAGCCCTTAAGAAGAAGCAACATGATTTCTTGTGTGACAAGTTAGGGTTAGTAAACACCTATGCCCCAACTTAAGGAGTGTTAGGAAGTTAATTAGACAATAAATTAGGAAGAAATTTGGTTATGCTTCCTGTTTTAATGATTGTTATTTTTGGTAACGTAGTTGTTATATTTTATTATTGTACCTAATCCTTTCTCTATATAAAGAGGGGTATGACTTGCTTCTTCAATAAGAAAAATGGTTTCCTCTATTTTATAACTCTCTCTTATAAGAGAGACATGGAAAAATAACGGACATGTCCAGGAAGAAATAAGAAATAAGCACTAAGAACATAAATTTCCACAATTTCCAAGCCTGATGCATGTAAATGCTTGGGAGTTCCTATGGATGTAAAGACTTGGGGTTTTCTGAGTTCTTTTTCCCCTGTTGATACTGTTTCTTGTGGATTGACCCATGTTATTCTCGCTCTCACTCTGTTTTTTTTTTTGTTTCTTTGTTGAGGACTCATGCTATTCTTTTAATGTGGTATTGCTATTGATCTGAGTGTAAAGGAGACTTCCTTTTTGTCGATCTTTTCTTCTTCCTTCCCTCTTTTCACTGTTTTGCTTTAGATTAGATATACCTCTTTAAAAGCACCAACTTCTGGTTTAACCATTATTTAGACATCCTTGTGTTTGGGTTTCTATGCATAATGCTTCTTGTTAGCAAAATGTTCTTTATCCATTTGTTTCTTGATATGAAGTCAAGTGACTCGAGTCATTGAAGTTGATCTTTTGAACACTCTATCTGGCCATAAAGCTTGTTTAAACAGATGAGTACTTGGGTCAATCTTTCTGGGCTAATCCAAATACCAGTGCAACTAATGCATTGTGTCTTACAGTTGTACCTACTGCCCTTGCAACCGCTATGGATGTAAATCTCAGTAATGCGTCACTTGTCTTCATCTCTGTAACATTCGCTACAATGGTTTGTTTTTTTATGTTCCTTACCACTAGCAATTTGTCTTCCATTGTATTTTGTAAGTTGTAACAATATTTCCAAGTTCTTAATTTTCTTCCATTTCCTGTGATGCAGTGTAAATCTGCTGCTCCCATTTTTCTTCTCATCTTTGCTTTTCTATTTAGGTATGTAATTGACTATCTTATTTTCCAATCAGTTTTTATTACCCATGTAAGAGATGACGACACTAATGTTGCTCAATAGCTGAATAATTGCCTGCTTGTTCTGTAAAAAAATTAAAATAATAGATGAAATGATATCGTAGTTCCTTTTTAGTCAACATATGATCATTCATATTCTTTATCTTTTTTCTTTCTATAAAATAGCAAATATATGGTATGTTGACCACATGTCATTTTGATGTGGAATGAATTTGGATGGTTATCTATGGGGTAACCGCCCTTCAAAAAATATATTCTATGCTGTGTGAGAACTTGTCCGGTATATCTTTATTGCATTACTTATTAATCTTTGGTTACATCCCAGACGTGATTGTATCTGTGTATCCCAAGGTTCTCTTTGGAGGAGATTGTTATGCTTGGGGCTGGAAGATGCAATTTTGTGGAAAGGCTGAAAAATGGTGAAATCATCGCATAGGAATTTACTTATTTGGAACTAGTCTATGTATAGCCCAAGATAGTTTGAAAGCAAAGATTGGATAACACAATTGGAGCTGATAAAGCAATAATACAAACCAAGAGCAAGATAATCATCAGCACATTGAACATAAGATTTATGTCAAATATACTTCTCCTATAAAAGGAAAGTATGGGGAAAAGAGTGCAATTTTGGGCTTGGTGCTCAATATTCTATTGATTTTTCTCAAAGAACTAAGGCGATACATGTCTATTGGTATTCAATATTCTCTTGATTTTTCATAAAGAAATAAGAGATACAGTCCTGTAGATATAAACTCCCTTACCCTTGATAACAGTGAGGTAGGACTAAACATAAGATCTATGAGTGCTCCTAGATGGATCTTGACATTGTCCATTGACCCAGCAACCACTCATCTCTTACCCTTCAATTGAAGGATAGAATGCTTGGCTTGTTATAAATTAAAATCCTCACGTTGAGAACAATTGAAGGATGATATAGCTGATTTTGTCATTTCTAATTTTTATAGGCACTATGGTAGTTGGATTTCCAAGGGGAAGGGGCTTTGGGAGGGGCAATGGTCAGGGGCCTAGCAGTTGGCAACCTCTTGGAGTATTGTGACCCAAAGCACTAGTTTTGGGCTTCGATGAAGAGGTACTGAAGTAGATGCTTCTCGAGCTGTGCTTGTAGGGGGATGTGCTAAGGATGAAGAGTGGCTATGGAAATAGATGGAATAGTGATGAGATTAGGTGTGCCTATTCACTTCTAAAATTCCCATACTTCTCACTTTAAAAAAAAAAAAAAAAAATCCCATAGTTCTCTTGTACCTTTTGTACTAGAGATGGTGATGATGTAATGCACAAGAGGTTTTGCATCTTTGTAAAAGTTCTCTCCATGTTGAACCTTGATTTGGAGAAAGGCAAATATGGGGAAGGTGCCTTTGCAAATGTCTCACTCTAGATAGTACTTCAATTCTTCATGGGTTCCCTGTTGTAATAGTGGTATTTGAATTTAGGATGCTTCTTGGAACATGGGACTTTAATGGCAGCACGTGTTCCAATAAATGGAATGGTGATGGAGAAGACTTCGACAGTGGCCTTAGACGGGACGGTGGATATGAGGTCAAGGTGACGGAGGTGATGAAACCATACCCCTTACCAAGTGTCATTGCAGCATGTGCAAGACAAAGTGGCATAAGAGGTAGTGAACCAACTGAACCAAGATCCATGGTTGGCAGCTGATAAGAGTGGAAGTAGCTTGGGAAGCTCTGGTTGGAACAAGACTAGTGGCAAAAGTAGTCTCCAGGGGCATTTGGTGATTTTGGTGAGTAAAGTGAGGGATTTGGTGGTGGTTAGTGAGGTTGATTTTGGTGGATATGAAACAGGAAGGGTAGTGAATGTGGAGTTGCATGTGGACCTACTTGAGGTGAATAGCTCATGGTGTGAAGTAGGCATCTTGGCTAGCTTTCTTCCTAATAACATAAGAAAGGTATTATCTGGAATAGAGATGCAAAAGAGTCTGTCTGGTTTAGATTTGGTTAACCCCAAACCCACACCCTGCCAATGATTCCAATAACGTAACAATCGTGCGATACATAACATATGTTTTTCATATTGTAACAATAGATGTTGTGAAGATCATGAAAGATGACAGAAGCATATTGGAATGTGGTTGTATATTCCTTAAGTTCATCAACCAAGGAATTCTTTATGCACTTACATTCATCCAGATAACTTCTAATACAACCAAAGAATGCCCATGGTAATATCAACTATTATAGAATGTTAGGTTAGGGAATTCACACCCCTATCATCTCAACTCATGGGTAAAATTGATGACCCACAAAGCAATGATTTCAATCAACATATTATGACCTGAAAAAGGAATAAACATAGACAATACAAGAGAAGTATTGATGGATTTGGCATACCAACCAATAGACTGGATGCTATGAGAGATTTTGGGATACACTGCCATTGCCTGTGTTGCGACACAGCTGCATGAGGGATGCATCATTGTTGTTTGCTTGTGAGGTGAAGGATGGAGGGGGGGTTGAGGTGCTAGGTGGTTGGAGGGTGGAGGACAAAGGTTGGAGGCTGGAGGTGAAGGTTGATTTTGGTCGTTTGAGGCTGGTGGAGGTAGGGGCTGGTGCTGGAGGGAGGGTGGAGCTTAGAGGTGGATGCCAAACTAAGGTGGAGATGTTGGTGGATAGAGGTAGAGGTGTTAGTGGATGGAGGTGAAGGTGCTAGAGGGTTGAGGTGGAGGTGGAGGGAGGGTGGAGGCAAGAGGCAGAGATTGAATTGAGACTTATGGAGGCAAAGGTGCTAATGAATTGTGCTGGCACTAATGGACTGTGTGTGGTGTTGGACTATGGAGGAGGTAGAGGTAGGGATTCAAACAGGTCAGGTTTGGGTCAGATTTGGCTAAACCCATACTCATACCCATCTTCCTATCGGATATCCATTAAATGATGCCCACAATAAAGCAAACAAGAAAAGACATCGATAACATGATTCATTGCTAATTTGAAATGAAATTCAAATGATATAATGATCATATCATTCATAACATATATGGAACATATAAGGTATTTTTACCAGTAAAAAAGTAACAACATGCCATACATAACATAAAAAGTCAGGAATATATACATAATATAAATCGGGTATATGGGTTGGGTTAATGGGTATGGACCTAAACCCATATCCATGCTCAAACTTGACTGCGTTTTTTTGATTAAACACCAACTCAAACCCGAATTCAAATGGGTTGGGTTTTACCCATTCTTTTCGGGTTAGCTCAAGTTGATTAAAACTTGCATCCTTAGGTAGAGGGTAAGAGGGGACTTAGGGGTGGAGGGACTGTGAGGTGAAGGTGCAAGAGGCTTGAGGGATGGGTAATGTATGTATGTGTGCATGCATGTGTATGTTTCTGAAATGGAATCCAAACTCGTTTAAAAAGTAGGCTTGGGCTTTACCCGTTTTATTTGAGTTGGGTGGGTTTGGGTTCAGGTTGGTTGGACCCAAATTTGCATCCTGAATTTGGTACAAAAGATGGTAATTCTGGCCAAATGTACTCAAGATTGACTCTTCATTTTGACATCTTGAGAAGACAAGGACCAAAAAGTACTGGCATTCACTTCTCAGAGTAGAAGAAAGCTTCTTTTAGACACAGCACACAATGACAACTGAAATTCAGATGTAGGACCAGAAAGAGAATTCTGAATGACCAAAGAAGATGTCGACGATGAGTGAAATTTGGATGTAGGACCAGAAATGATTTGAAGAGGGAAAAGCTGCTCATCCTTATAGGTGGTTAGTGAAAAGGTGGTATTTACTCTCCATTTCTGGGAGGATGGTCAGATCCTAGCCTCAAAAAAAGGGTGGAAATGATTTTATTCTTGTATCTTTAACAAGTTGTGTGCATGGGATCTAATATATTCTAGCAGCTCAGTGGTGACTTTGGTGCTTGCAGCAGCTGTGGTGTTGGAGACGGGTTCAACAGGCTCTTGTAGTGGGAAATTGACTTGAAAAACATTTTGGTATTTATGGCTAATAACATGGGTCTCCAAATTGTAACTTGTAAGAATGATATGAAGGTTGTACTCTGATTCCAGTTGACATAGTTGGAAGATTTGGGATGAGAAAAGAGGTGAACTTTGAGAAAATAGGAAGACTAGACAGAAGAGAAAACGTCAAAAATGGCCCTTAATAATGCAATTTCACCATACATAAAAGAAAAGAACTCATTTTTTTTAGTCTTTACATTTTTTATTGATCAGTAAGCCTAATTAAAATAAGAAAAAGTTAAAGTAAAGTAGAATATAAGACCCGAATGGCTTCAATTAATGGAAGAGTCGGCAAATTGATCCCTTATCCTTCATTTGCGCCTACTTGGCCTGCACTGCTGCCAAACCTTTCAACTTTTCTTCATTTTCTTCAGACATCTGCATCACCTCTGTGAGGCTCTGCAGTGCCTTCACCAGTTCATGCTTTTCAAACTTCTATGGCTTTCCATACACTTGTTGGAACTCAATGCTGTTGACACCTTGTTGTCTCATTGCAACATTGCAGGCCTTGTTTGGCTCTGCGAATGCAGCAGTACTCACTACAGCTGCAGGCACTTGCGAGCATTGCACACTGATAGAGATGATGGTCTTGTGGCAGCATTGCCATATGCTGCTGGTCCTCCTCAGCAATGTCACCAATTAGCCCTTCATTGCATGTTTTTGTGCACTCTGTGCTCATCACATCAGGGATCATATGATCTCCTTGTGCTCTTCACCAGCTTTCCACATGTGACAACTGCAGTGCTCTGCCATCAAGCACCTAGACAAGGAGCTGGCAGCAGAAATCTGTTGGCAAGTTGCTTATCTTTTACCAAGAAAAACTATTTCTGATTGTTGCTGTTGGAGAATTCTAGAACTGGATTTTATTAGAATGAGAATCATGAAAAGAGAACTCCCTAACCCCTCTTTATATAGAGAGAGGATTACAAGCAATCTCAACCCTATCCTATCAACTGAATTTAACTCTATGACATTAATCCTAATTATCAAATCCCTACAAAAATAGAAAAAGATAAAACAACTTTTAACTAATCCTAAAATATTCTTTCCAATATTCTCTACCAGCTACCATGGGCAACACAACACAAAAATCTCCAGATCACTTCCATGATTCATGTTGATAAGAAAGAATAAAGTTGGTGATGAACAAAGGGCAACATGAAATCAGGAAATCAGATTGCAATATTGTGCAAATACATAATATCTTGATAAGAAGCCAAAAGCTAATCATATCATATGAACATTGATTAAACATGAAAGCCCTTGACGCCATGTTGGAAAATATAATAGAAAGTGATAAAACAAGGATTGAAACCAAGAGAAAGATGGTCATGAGCACATTGAAGTGTAAGATTCATGTGGAAGACCCTTCATGAAAGAAGGAAAAAAATCATTGGAGAAGAACCATAAGGGTTTTGGTATTCTATTGATTTCTCTCAAAGACCTAAGGGAATTCTTGATTCCATAGTAAAGTTCAATCACCCTTGAGACTCTGAAATTGATTAGGTGGGCCTAAATATAAGATTCACATAATTTTCTTGAACGGATCTTGATATGATCTAATAATACGGCACCATCTTTTTCAATAGCGAAGAATCAATGTGGTCAACCTCATCCAGCGGAACAAGATGGTTGATTTTGGTTTTGGTTGGTCAAAAAACTAGATGGTTGCTCCAAATCTCTTGACCAATAAATTATGTTAGCACCTATTCTTAAGCAATGAGTTCTATGCCAAAGATTCAGAAAGATGAATACACAAATATGTAAAGAAGGCACCTTGATTCACCATAGATTACAGGATACATGGGAAGTGAGTTGTGGATGGGGGGTGCTGGATGCTCCATCTCCCCTTTTACTGGGCACCCCTTCTAATTTGCAGAGCTCTCCCTCAAGTGGGATGAAATGGCAAATCTTATTTTCAAAGGAAACCTTACATCTCTTTATATGGAGAGAGGTGTTGGGAGAATTACATATGAGAATCAGACATAAATATAAAATAGCGAAAATGTACATAAAGCATAAAGGATAAGTAAAGAGTTCAACACTTTCCTTTAAGCTGGGGTATAGATATCTATCATGCTTAGCTTGTCACAACAAGTCTTAAAGGCAGATCTGGCAAGAGGCTTGGTAAACATATCTACGGTCTGATTTTCTGAGGCAACCAATGAGGTGAAGAGAAGTCCCCTCTGAATCAGATCTCTGGTATAATGGAGTCAATCTCTACATGTTTCGTATGCTTATGAAACATGGGATTATTTGCTATGTAGGTAGTCACTCTGTTGTCACATCTCATCTCTATGGGCTTTGCAACCTTCACATGTAAGTCAAGTAAGACTGATTTGATTCACACAAGTTCAGCTGCCGTCTGTGCCATGGCTTTGCAATTGAGCGAGATTGTATGCTCTGCTTCTTGCTTTGCCACGTTACTAGGTTACCAGCCACATAAGTATAGAATTTGGTAGTGGGTTTCCCATCAGAAAGACATTTAGCATAATCCGCATCTGAGTATCCTATTATACTCATAGAAATGCCTTTCCTTAATAGTAGTCCACGTCTTGGTGCTCGTTTCAGGTACCTGAGCACCTGCAAAGCAGCATCCTAGTGTTGCTTGGTTGGTCTAACCATAAATTGCCTGAGCTTGCTAATTGCAAGCGAGATGTCTCGGCGTGTAATAGTAAGGTAGAGTAGCTTCCCAATCAACTGCCTGTAGCTTCTGCTCTCTACAGTCTTGGACTCAGAGTCATACAAGTGCATCTTTAGATCCATGGGTATGTTGGTAGACTTAGAGCCCAACATTCTTGTCTCTTGTAGTAAATCAAGAGCATATTTCCTTTGACTAAGGACAATCCCGCTTTTCCCTTTTACTACTATGCTTAAGAAGTATCTCAATGAGTCTAGATCCTTCATAACAAATTTCTCTGCCAGCTTCTGCTTGACCTCAACTATCCCAGTGGTATCATCACTGATGATGATGAAATCATCTACATAGACAAGGAGAGCCACAACCCCCTTGTCTGTCTTCCTCATAGACAGGGAATGGTCAGAAGTAAAGCGAATAAGTCCCATACCTTCAACAACTTTTGACAGCTTGTGAAAGTAGGCTCGCGAACTTTGCTTAAGGCCATATATCGCCTTCTTCAACCTGCATGCACACTCCCCCTTAACCTTAAAACCCAGGGGCTGCTGCTTATACACTTCTTCTTGTAGATCATCATACAAGAAGGCATTCTTAACATCCAGCTGATATAATGGCCAATCAAAATGTGTAGCTATAGAAATAAGAATCTGGACTGTAGGAAGGCAAGTCACAGGAGAGAAGGTGTCAAAGATATCCACTTCATAGGTTTGGGTAAATCCCTTTGCCACAAGTCAAGCCCTGTATTGAGAAAGAGACCCATCTGGATTATATTTTACGGCAAAGACCCATCAACAACCAACGGTGTGTGTGCCAAGCGGTAATGGAGTAAGCTCCCATGTTTGGTGAGACTGAAGTGCAGCCATCTCATCCTCCATGGCCTGATGCCATTTTGGATCGATCATAACCTACTGGTAAGTAGCTGGCATCTGTAAACAAGGCAAATGGGAGACTCAACACATCAGAAGAAACGACGCTTGCCACCTGATAATTTGCACAACTCTTAGGGGCCTTCCGAATAACAATCGAAGATACATATCAGCAAAAGCAAACTCAAGCTCAAATGATAGTACTTCGCCATCACTAGGAATATCCTCAGAAGTGGTTGGTATACCACTTGCAGAATCATCACCAGAAACACATTGGTTAGTAGTCTTAATACATATTTGATGTGGGGAGGATGATGATGCTGAAGACGGGGGGTATGCTGGGTATGCTGCATATATGTGACTGGTTTATGAAAAATCAATGATCTCTGAACCGGGTAGTATTAGTAACTGTAGTATCTGGTGACTCTATTTGAATCACAGGAAAATCCCCAAGCTGAACTGAAGGAATGGGCATGGGAGCCCTCTCTACCTTAAGTGCCAACTGTCTCCCGGTGATTGAAAAATATGGAATAGTTTCATGAAAAGTGACGTCAGCACTGACAAAATGCCTCTTTTGTAGAGGGCCAAAGCATCTGTATCCTTTCTGAGTGTGATTGTAACCCAGAAAGACACACTTAACTGCTCTCGGGGCCAGTTTATCTCTACTTGACCCAGTAATATGGATGAATGCTACATGATCAAAAGTCTGGAGTGGCAACTGAAACAAATCCCGATCAGGGTATAATATATGCCAGGGCACCTACTTAGAAATAGCAGAACTAGGCATTCTGTTAATCAAGTAGCATGCGGTCAACATCGCATCTCTCCCGTATTATGAAGGCACATTATGGTGTATCAAAAGAGTCATCGCCACATCCAAAATATGCCTGTGTTTTCTCTTAGCAACCCCATTTTGCTGCAATGTATGGGGGCATGTTGATGAATCACTCCATGGGATCTATAAAAATTCTTCATACGAGTAGTACAAAACTCTAATGCATTATCAGTGCGTACAATCTTGACAGTGGAAGCAAACTGATTCTTTATTTCAATGATAAAGTTCTCAATTAGAGACCCAATGCCTAGCTTATTCTTTAACAAAATAATCAAGATACTTTGGACAATCATCCACTATTACCAAATAATATCTGTCCCAATCGATCTGGAATATGATCGGGACCCCACACATCTAAATGCAATAAATCAAACAAAGACTTAGAAATAGGAAAATTAACAGAGTAAGTAGATCTGTGGTGCTTTTCCATCTAACAAGCATCACAGTGAATCTCGGTAGCTGGCAAAATATGAGGCATGATATGACGTAGTCTATCTAGTGAAGGATGACCAAGGCGATTGTACCACTGTAAGGCACGCCCAGCAACAATACACGCATCTCCCTTGCACCATGCGACAAACGACATTTGAGACATGTGATACTTGCCCCCCTCTTCATATTCACCATTAATCATCCTTCCCGTGAGCTTGTCCTAAAACACACAACCAACGTCATAAAAAATTACCCTGCAAATGAGATCTTTTGTAATCTGGCTAACATATGACAAACTCATTGAGAAATCAGGAACAAATAGAACATTCGGCAATCTCATACTAGAGGTGACTAACACCTCCCCCTGGCCATCAACTCTGGCGTGCCTCCCATTTGCCACCTGAACAATTCTAGCAGGACGTACAGACTGAAGGTGCTGGAAGCCACTATGATTACCACTCAAGTGCTGGGATGCACCCTAATCTTACCAAGTAGACCTGTCAGACAACAAAAATAGTTTCTATACCTGAGGAGTCAATAGCAGTAGTATCTAAAGACGATGGAAGTCTCCTAAGTAATCTGAGCAAGTCTCTGAACTACAGGATCATACGCAGCACGTGACACTGTGTTAGACTTTGTCTTAGAAGAGGCAGCAACTTGATTAGTGACAGGAAGTCTCCCATGCTTGGACCAACACAAACCTTCCGTGTGGCCAATCCTACCACAGAAGGTGCACATCGGTCGTGGTTTGCCTGTCTGTCCTTTGCCACGACCACGTCCATGAGTAGAAGAACCACCTCTCATGCCTCGACCTCCACCAACAGCTAGCGCAGAGGTCTGTCCAGTAATTTCAGGAGGAGCTACAACAGTAATCCGAATCAATCTGCTGTAAGTCTTCTCAAGTGTCGGAAGCTCCTACAGTGTCAGGATTTGAGATCGTGCAGCATCATATTCTGGACCCAGTTCAGAAAGAAAGTGCAGCACTGCTGTCTCCTTGTGATACTTCAGATGAGTATCACAAGTTCACATTGGTCTATAGGCATTGTATTTCTCCAGAAGTCCCCTTAGAGCAACATAATACTGTGTCAAGGACTGTCCCTTCTATCTGAGGGAGAACGTATGATTGTAAATTTGATAAACTTTGCTAGAATTCTTCTCATGGGAATACGTGTCGTGAAGCATGTTCCACATCTCCTTAGCATTTCTGTAATACATGATGCCGTCTCCTATCTATGGTGACACGACAATCATGATCCAGGCCCTCACCAATGCATTATCTTTCTTCCATGAGGTGTACTTCCCAGTCTTATTCTGAGGCTCTGGCTCTAGTATTAGATGTTCCTTGTCGTGACCCTCAACGGTTATCAGAAAGGCTTAAGACCAACGAGCGTAGTTGATCTCATCCAACTTCACAGTCGGAATAAAGAATGGATTTTTGTAATTTCCAGTCTTCTTTGACATAACCTTAGAAGAAGGAGAAGAAGCCATGAAGCCTCAAGCACCAAGAAGTCACCAAGATCAGATTTGAAATCCAATTTTCAGATATGTTGAACCAACATAGATCACGATAGCAAGTGATCTAACTTGAAAATCAAGTCATCTATTCCTTGGGAATCAAGTTAGACATGCATAGTAGCCCTCGAACAACTGGTAGGTGCCTACTAGTGTTCGGAGGCACCCCTGGTAGCCCCTAAACGGAGGGCTACTCCTCTCCTTGTTGTGCTGGAGCACGAAGCCCCATCGATAGCCCTGTTGTCGATTGGTGGTCGATCAACCTCTGTTGCAAGTAATCGCACCATGCCCATAGCCTAGCGTTGCTGCCTATTGCAACCCTAGCGTGGCTGCAGTGTTGTCGTAGGAGCCCACCGCCCCTGCAACGCCACCGCAGACCGCTGTGGAGGCTATAGCGTCGCCACCTGCTGGAGCCCCGTTCGCCGGTCGGTGAAGCGTCGGTGAGGATGGGCGACGTGGAGAGAGGTTAGGGTTTTTGGTGGAGGGGGTAAGCGGCTTGTTTCAGTGGGATACCTGAGCACTGATCTAGGATCGCCATTCTGGTATCAAGTGCAATGAAATGACAAATCTTATTCTCAAAGAAAACTCTACACCTCTTTACATAGAGAGAGGTGTTGGGAGAATTACATATGAGAACCAAACAAAAATATAAAATAACAAAAATGTACATGATAAATAGGGTGTTAAACATAGTAAAACTTGAATTTATCAATGGTTCATTTCCTTTTTCAACACTGAAAATGTGTGCATATGCAATTTAAAAATAGGATGATTTATAAATAACGGTGATTTGAGTTTATTGTTATTTCTCATGGTGGTAGGTTTTCAGATGTAGCATTTACAATGTCTAATATGCATTTACTAGTCATTGTTTATTGTAGTTGTTGGTAATTCTGAACTGTTTCTATCTTAATATTCTTTTAATGCTTCTTCTTTTAAGGTTGGAAACTCCCAGCATTAAGCTTTTCGGCATTATAGTTATCATCTCCATTGGGGTTCTCTTGACTGGTATTTGCTTTATTTCTTCCCTGGTTGAGATATGTGGTTACCCAGATGTCTTTATGCAATTCAATTCTTTGGCAGTTTCAAAGGAGACAGAGTTTGACCTGTGGGGATTTATCTTCGTTATGCTGGCTGCAGTTATGTCAGGTTTTCGTTGGTGCATGACACAGATTCTCTTGCAGGTTTTCAGTGTTCTTGTGTTCAATCAATTTTCCTCACCATCATCCATGGAGGATCCCTACATTAAACATCTAGACTTGCCTCTACTTCAAATTATAAACTTCCTTGTGTAACATACTTTTCACATGATCTGACATTCTTCTTTTCTCTTGCATTCTTGTGCATGATTTTCCGCACTTGGATTTAAAGAAAGAGACTTATGGTGAGCTTCATTACTTCTTGAGCAATCTTATAGTATGTGCACATCTAGCTTTAGTTTGTGAGTTATCTTTGAAGGTGCACATATATGTTTTAGCTGTGGATCTCAATCTTTTGTTATAATTTTTCTATTATACTGGTAGACATTGAGTGGAGCTTTACTAGAAAGTTACTTTGGTTTCCAGGATTAAAGGACCCCATTACCTTTATGAGCTATGTGACTCCAGTGATGGCTGTGGCAACTTTAATACTTTCTCTCATACTAGATCCATGGCACGAATTTAACAGAAGTAAATATTTCAATAATTCATGGCATCTTGTTCGCAGTAGCTTGTTAATGCTTCTTGGAGGAACACTGGCTTTTTTCATGGTAAGAGAGAACCATTTTTTGGTAATTACTACTAAATCTCAATCTTTTCTCAACCTCTAGTAGACATCTTTAGATATTATTGGGTTAAAGGTTAGTGAAATAAATTTGAGCTTAAGCACATGATATTGGAGGCTCATTATGCAAATCTCCTGAGAATTAGTTATTTTATTGTTTTCTTAAACATGCCTTGTACTTAGTTTTGGGTCAGGACCTTTTCTCCCAAAATGTAAGATATGACTTACATGATCTTGCTATAATTTTGTCCTTTTGGCATTCTAAACAAAGATCCAAAAATGCTAGACAATTCCTTGCTTGTTATTCACCATGGATTCTGGTCTGTAGTGGCTGATAAATGTAAATCTCTTTCATCTTGTTATGTTCAGGTGATTCTTCATGCTATATGAGCATTGTTCATCTGGTTTGATCTTTATTGCATTTGCTTTGAGATACCAAAGTATGCCATTGACTGTTGTGGGGGGTTTAGGAAAGGAAATGAGCAAGGAATCGGATATATGGCAGGACAAAGGAGAAGATGTCATAACAGGAGGAAGAAAGGGTGAGAACCTAATTGAAGCGAAACCAAAACTTTAACCAAAAGAGAGAATCTAATTGTGATAGTCCTTGACATGTTGAGTAGATTTCAGAAGACACCACATCTAGCTCTAATAGGAATCTATGACAAATTGCGCCAAGGATTTTTGGGGAAAAAAGCCCAACTGCCTAATATTCTGTCCATAAAACTAAGGTTGTGCTTGGTAGCAGAATAAAAGTTATTCCAAGATAAAATGCTTTAGGGATAAAATGATTGGTGATATTGATGTGATGTTAGTGGGTATTTATTTATGTTGAGTTGTAAGGGGTTACATGGCATTTTATTACTTTATTTATAATTGAGGGGTACTGATGTAATTTGCCCAATTCACTTTTTTATAAAAAGAGGGTTAGGGTTTCTTTGGAATACAAGATGTTCTTTTGATTCTCCACATGGTATCAGAGTAGCAGTCCTAGGCCGGTGCCTCGATATCCCACCAAGAATCCACCATAATATGTTCTTCCTTAGATCACCACCCTAAGGTGATTTGATGGAGAACAGTGGTGGCACCATCATTGTGGATGGTACAAGAGTGAGTGGCAGGTTATGCTAGGGCAGTGCCGGGAGCAATAGCCTCGCGGGTGGCAGCGCAACAAGCCCTAGAAGTGTTTGCGGTAGTGCTGGGAGCGCAGCGTGGGGCAGTAGCAGCATCTCCAGCGATGCGCGAAGCCTCAATAGCGTCAGCGATGAAGCTAGCGCTGCCTATGGCGATGCACAAAGCCTTGGCAGCACCGATTGCGGCGTGAGGAGCATCGTGCAGGGTGGAAGCGCGGCTTGCGGTGGCCCCCAAAGCCCTTGTGACATCAACTGCGACGATGCACAGAGCATCAAAAGGGTCAACAGCAGCGCGAGGAGCCTCGTGTGGGGTAGTAGCACTGCCTGTTGTGGCCTGCAAAGCCATAGCGGTGCTGACTTCAACGCAAAGGGCAACATCGGCATGGGTGACACTGTGCGGAGTGTTGGAAGTTGTCTTGTTTGTGGTTTTTAGTGCATGTTGAGTCTTCTCTCACGCCTCCCATCGATGGGATGAGCCTTCTCTTGCCAGTATTGAGAAGAACTGATCTACGGAGATCAACTTTAGATTCAACTAGGCTTGCGTTTGTAGCCCACAAGATTAGAATGAGGACACATAGGACCAGAAGTGCTTGGGTGATTGATTTTGGTGCTTCCGTTCACCTTACTGGAGACAAAGATCACTTGAAAAATCCAGTGCCTTCACATGAAATTTAGGATGTATAGGTAGCCAATGGAGTAACTTCTCTTATGATTGCTGTTGGATGTGTAGATGCTACATCCAAGATGAAGATAGAACAGGTATATTATGCTATGAGTTTCCCATGAATCTTTTATCAGTTAGTAAAATTTGTAGAGATCTTGAGTGCCGTGTTATCTTTGATGAGAGGCATTGTTGCTTCTAAGATCACGTCACGGGTGATATTATTGGTGGTGGAATATAAAGAGGCGGACTTTATTATTTAGATACACCTACTGTGTTTGCTGGGGCAATATCTATTTCCCGTGATCCGTAACTCTGGCATAGGAGGGCATTCGTTTATGAAGAAGATGCGTCAAATGTACCCGTAGTTACCTGATTCCTTGGTACTGGAGTGTGAGGATTGTTAGTTAGGGAAGCACCACAGGGGCAACTATCCAGGGAGAGAGGCTAGTGTTAGCCCCAAGCCTTTTTCTCTAGTGCACTGTGATGTCTGGGGGCCTTCTAGAGTTTCTACTATCGGTGGACATTGATACTTTGTAGTTATGATTGATGACAGCAGCCAACTGACCTGGGCATTCTTGGTGAAGGCTAGGAGTGAGATTCTTACTATTATTCGACAGTTTCTATCAGAGATACAGACAAAGTACGTTACTACTGTTCAAATCTTTCGAAGTGACAATGCATCAGAATTTATGTGCGGTGATTTGCAGGAAGAATTTCATTCCAAGGAGATCATTCACCAAACATCTTGTGCTCACACTTTCCAGCAGAATGGAGTTGCAGAGTATAAGCTGCGCCACTTGCTTGACATTGCTAGGACCTTGATGTCTTATATGCAAGTAGTCCTTAAGCAGTTTTGGGGAGATGTCATATTATCTGCAGTCTATCTGATTAACATGTTGCCATCTTCAGTGCTTCATGGTCAGATTCCATATTAGATTATATATCCCAAGTGTGACAGGATTTTTCCACTGCCTTTACGAGTTTTTGGATGTCTCTGCTTTGTTCAGAATTATGGTATACGGGATAAATTTGCTCCCCGTGCTATGAAGTGTGTCTTTCTTGGGTATTCTAGAACCCAGAAGGGCTACATGTGCTATAATCCAGTTCGAAAGCGATATATTGTTACTGCTGACGTAACCTTCTTTGAGGTGTCCTACTTCTTAGAGGAAGGTTCATCTATAGAGGCGGCTATACAGGGTACACAGGTATATTAGAGGAGATCTCAGCTAGGTGACATCACTGATGAGGCCCCAGATCAGTTTATTACTCCACCAGGTGGGGGTGAGTCAGATAGTGAGGAGGAGATTGTGTAGAGGAGATTTGGCACTACATTTCATCCTATTTCCCGTTACACTACTCTATCTCATCTCCAGGAGGAGGACAGGCAGTTTGCTTCAGCCATTACCACAACGGTTGTTTCGAGAGATTTTGTTCAGGCTCTTCATGATCCAAACTGGAAAGCTGCTATGGATGAGGAGATGCATGCCCTTCAGAATAGGAAGACTTGGGATCTTGTTCTATGTCCTGAGGGTGCCACAGTGGTTGACTGCAGATGGGTGTACACCATCAAATATAGGTTAGATGTGACAGTGGAGCGATATAAGGTACGACTTGTTGTCAAGAGATTCACCCAGACTTATGGGGTGGATTATCTGGAGATGTTCTCGGTAGTTGCTCGTATCATCTTTATCAGGATCATCTTGTCAGTTGCCGTGGTGAGGAGATAACCTTTACATTAGTTAGATATAAAGAATATTTTCTTATATGGTGATCTAGCTGAGGAAGCCTACATGAGACGACCACTAGGTTATGACGGTCAGGGGGAGTTGGTTTGTCGCTTACGGAAGGTTAGCTATGGCCTCAAGCAGAGTCCTCGAGCCTGGTTTGAGAGGCTTAACTCAGAGATCAAGAAGATCGGGTTCCAGAGATCTACTACTGACCATTTCATATTTGTTAGGAGGACTGAGCATGGTGGAGCATGGAGAGTGGTCACCTTAGTAGTCTATATTGATGACATGATCCTGATAGGTGATGATATGGATGGGATAGCAGAGACGAAAGCCTTCCCCCACTCTACATTTATCACCAAGGACTTGGGTGATCTTTGTTACTTTCTGGGGATAGAGGTTGTTTGTCAGGAGGATGGTCTATCATTATTACAGAGACAGTATACCTTATAGATACTAGAGGAGGCTGGATTGCTTGCGTCCAAGCCATCTGGGATACTAGTCGAGGCACCAGCCAACCGTACCACTGATGAGTTAGATCCCTTGTTTGAGGATATTACTAGATATCAGAGTATTATTGGTCGGTTGTTATACCTGACCATTACTCGATCAGATTTTAGCTTTGTTGTCAGTCGTGCTAGCCAGTTTATGCAGTCTCAGATACAACAATTGGCATGATGTGTGTCTCATCCTGAGATATTTGAAGGGTAACCTAGGACGAGGTTTGTATTATAGGTCTAGTGGCACCCTTAATCTTGTGGCTTACTTTGATGCAAACTATGCAGGATCATTAGATGATAGGCGATCTACATTAGGCTTTGCTATTTATCTGGGAGGAAATCTGGTTTCTTGGCAGAGCAAGAAACAGAGTGTTGTTCAAGCTCTTGTGCAGAGTTAGAATATAGATCTATGGCACAGGCTGCATGCAAGATTATGTGGATAGTTGGATTTCTGTGAGATCTAGGGATGCTGGTTGATACCCCAGTTCCACTTTACTGTGAATCTGTGATAACAAATTAGCAACATATATTGCCTCTAATCCCGTCTTTCACGAGAAGACGAAGTATATTGAGGTAGATTGCCATTTTATACAAGATGCTGTTGGAGGGCAAAATTAGTACCCCCTACATATCTTCTAAGATTGTTGATATTTTCACTAAGCCTTTGAAGAGAAAACACCACAACTTCCTAAGCTACAAGTTGGGTCTCATTGACATATATGCCTCAACTTGAGGGGGAGTTTTGTGTTGTAAGGGGTTACATGGTGTTTTATTGCTTTATTTATAATTAAGTGGCATTTATATAATTTGCCTAGTTCTCTTTTTTATAAAAAGAAGGCTAGGGTTTATTTGGAATATAAGATGTTCTTTTGATTCTCCACAGTTTAACATTAAGATATAGATGTGAGTGGGTTGATGTGATATTGTAAATATATCTTAATGGATATGTTATTTTGGAGTGGGTATATTTTAATATATATTGATATGGGTATGATGTAATAGGATGGTATATGGAGATCTTGATTGAAGTGATCTATTGCTATCCCCTCCATTATTTTGTTGGCAAAGGGGCCTAACGAAAACTAGTCAAATAAGCATGTCTAATCTTTCTAACTAAGTTCTAATTGCTAGAGAAAAGTTCTGAACCACCTCTCAAATGCTTCATCAGTAGTGCAAGTAGCAGTTCAAATGGAAGGGGGTTCAAGTATAGGGATATCCGTAAGTAGATTGAACTGAACTAATTAAGGGGGATAAGTGGCTTAGTGTATGGGAAGGTGAAGGTAATGGGTTTCAGTGAGATAAAACCTATGACACTTGACACACACACACACACACCCCCAATGAGCCTAAAGGCTCAAATGAGCTATTTGAACGAACATGATATTTGATCAATTTTGATCTTATATGGGAAATACAATCATATGGATATAAAGTTTACCACTCAAGCATATTGTATATGATATTTCATCAAGAACAAAAGAAAAAACTTTTGACTTTCATCTTAAAAGAAAAAACATCATATTACATTGAGAAAGTTAAAAGTCATTTATAAATGATTTATAAATGTCCCCCTCCTCTCTCTCTCTCTCACAAATAATGCCTAAACCTGTCTGGAAAGAATTTAGAGATCAAGGGCCTGGATGCTGATGGAATCTAGAAAGAGGAGCTTCTCGGTCCTCCTGTATCGCCTTGTTTGTGATGGCTTTTACTAACAGAAGCTAGTTGTCTTCCTTTGAGTGTGTACTGTAGACCTTAGTGATGTCTATGATTGCTGTGCACAAAAAGGTTACATGTGGGTAATATGATCTCTAGCTTTCCAACTACAAGATAAGAGTCTTCTTGGATTCAGTTCGATTTGAAAGTTATTCCAACAGCTGGTGATACCTCTCTCCAAAAAAGGAAAAAGAAAATTCCAACAGCTGTGATGCCCTAGAAGATCCAACTTATGTTGCTTGAGATTCTCTCTCTCTCTCTCACGCACACACACAATTATTATCCTGTTACTGCTTGAGTTTTTTGTGTAGAGGTTTTTCTTTTGATTTTTCATTTTTTTCTGCTTCACATTTGTAGTGATTGGTGTTAGGCGTCCTATTCTCATCTGGGGTATAATTTTCCATGTAGACATGAGTTGAGTTTTTGCCCTTTCCCCACTATATCATTTTTGGTCTATCCTGTTCTGCAATAGAAGGGCAAGACTTTTTGCCTGATCACGAGCAAAGGCTTTTGTATAGGTCTTGCATTTATGTGATCCCGATATGCTTCACTACAAGAGATATATATTTTTGCATTATTTAAATAGAGTTAATGTTATTCAGCAGCTACAGCTTCTTTTCTCCTCCCTTTTCCCCCTCATGCAAGATGCTTGTACAACATTTTTTTCCTTGTTATTTATTTTCATGGAATCATTTGTGATATAATTCTGTTTGCTATAGGTGTTAACTGAGTATGTTCTCGTTTCTGTCACAAGTGCTGTAACATGCACAATTGCAGGCATTGTTAAGGAGGCTGTCACTATTTTGGTAACCTTTTCCTATCAAATAATAATTACTATGAAGCCAATTATTCTTGTTTTCAGATTTGTGAATGTGCCTTTTTACATTTTTCCTCTTCCAAAGAAAAAGATCATGATGCTGTTGTTTTACAGATGAAACTTTTGAAGGGCCTAATTTCATCATGAAACAGTCAAGGAGAATTTTCCGAAAAGTTCCTTTCTGGAAAATCTGATAATAATGTGTTTTCTAAGATTTTTTATTTTTTTAGGGAGAAGGATGGTTTATGGAGGTTGGTAGCCATCCAATACATTACCTCAGAGGGAAGGGTACAAAGTTTTAAGTAAACTCACAGGTGATGAGCCCAAAAATAAAAAAAAGATCCCTTCTTGACAACATTTTCTGGGTAGACCCTCTCCCTCTTGAAGATTGACCTATTCCGTTGCAGTTGCATCAGCCACAAAAGGGTGGCCATCTTTGTTCACACCAAAGAATTGTCATAAGCGCTAGTGCGCACCGAACTCCAGGAGTTGTCAGTACTGTGCTGCCATGCGCCCGTGGCATGTTGAAGTGGCGAAGAAGATAAACCACAAACTTGCACTACATCAAGAGATGGTCAACACTCTTGATCTCCTGTCCACACGACAAGCACAAAATATCTTCCAATGGCATCCATCTTTGAACCCTGCCTCTAAGGAGCCATATGAAAATCTTAATCTTCAAGTTTCAACAGGGCTTTCAACTTCCAAATGATGGAGAAATCAACCCCAAGATATGCATCATTTTGGACCACCGGCTCTTTGAGCATCTTACAGGCCTTCTTTGTGGAGAAATTACTGCAAACAGTCTGGCCTACCCTGAGTCGGACAAGAGGCCTCCAACAACCCAAGCGGCTCTTGAAGCTTGGTCACTCTAGCTTCAGACAAAGCCCCTCTAAGACTCAGTACCCATGCACCATCCTCCCCGACCATGAGGCCATCCCAAACCTCCTTGACCAGGCAAAGCATATCCTGAGCTAGCGCATACAGTCTCTGGAATATGGAGCACAGCCTTCCACTTCCCATCCAGTCATCTTCCTAGAATTTAAATGTTGTCCTCTCCCTCAGGACAGGATCAAAAAAGGATGCAACACGTCTCAAGACTTTGGTGATTCCATGCCAGAAAGTTGAAGCACCAAGTGGGATAAGGCACATTTCCTCAAGGTTAAGAGAAGAACCATGGGAGTCTCTCAACAGCCGACCCAACAAGCTGTCTTCGTTAGGCAATAGCTTGAGTGTTTTCTAAGATTAGATGCCACAAAGTCATTATATGGGCTATAATTTTCACCAAACTAGGCACTCAATAGACCCATGTTCGATTCATGGATGGTACAACCTTTTAAATGGCATTCTCTAACTCATTCTGGTTACTGACCTTTGATAGCCATTCCTTACCTTTTCAAACACACACACACACACACGGCACTCAATAGAAATTGACATGGTAGATTGTTTTGTTATCTCAAGATCAGTTACATTACATACACAAGAGTTGGCAGTTAGATTTGGGCTTTTGTCAGGTAAAAGACTATAACTGTATTAAAAATTTTTTTAGCGAATTGCTGTCCAGACAGTGCTAATTCTTTTGGAAGGAATGAGAAAAAGTAAGAGCATGTGTGCTGAAAAAAAAAATGAATGCAGCAAAAGAGAAACATGTGGGGTAAGTCGAGGTATTCAAATGCATTATCCTTTATTGGCCTGTGATATTGGTGTTTATGGCATTGCATAGAATATTTCAATAGTTTCTCATTTGATGTATAGAATATTTGAACAGTTCTTAATTTAAAAAGTGCTTAATGAATCTTGAGGATCACTGTTCTTGAGTGATCCTCCTTTACTTTTTTTTAAAAAAAAAAAGAAAGAAAGAAAGAAAGAAAGAAAGAAAGAATAGTTCCTAGATCATCTCTTTGTTATTGGTCATGTGCATCGAGTTGAGTTGGACGATCTACTTAGCTACATATTGAAGCTCATTTGGCTAGTTAATCTTGAAGCCTACATCTAACCTCTTCCATTACAATTTGATTAGGCTTTGGCTCAGGCAGGTCTTCGGGTTAGAGGCCCAAGGTGCCTAATTTGGTCCATGGACTTGTTAGCTTACCTAACTATAAAGTCTAATCAATCAAGTAAACCCATGGCTATGGATCGATTTATACAAATGCAAGCCTATGAATCAATGTAATCCATGGGGAGCCAGACTTGACCTCTCAAAGCACATACCTTCAACCATTTGAGTTCACATACTTGGTTGGGCACCAAACCATACTTTAAAATGGCCTTATATAAACGGAAACACATATTATGATGAAATAAAGTATAACACTTTATAAGTAAAATAAGTATGGACTGATACTATTATATTACAAGATTACCTAATTAAATTAGGCTCAAGTTCAAGCTCGATTATTAGCTGGTCAAGTTTGACTCGCTAGCATGCCAGAGTTTTAATTTCCAACACAAACCATGGCTAGGTACCTAACTTGATGCTCAGGCTTGCTTCTTCAAGACAACAAATGCATAGAAAATGTGCTAGCCTATTAATAATTGTATAAAAAGATAAGTGGAATAAAATAAACACGATATCAAAACATCACATAATGACACATAGGCTTTATGTAGAAACCCTTGTCATGAGTAGAGGAGAGAAAACCATGGGAGAGTCCTAACGGGCGAATGCTATGTTATTCTTCTCCAAGAAACAATAAGTTACTCGGACGCATATATATATATATATATATATATATATATATGGTCTTTTTATTTTTTCCTTATTGTAAGGGCTATGAGTGTTTTGTTCCTTAGGGATATTTCTATACTTTTGACTCTATGATCTCTCTCTATATAAGAGTCCTAGGGTTTCTAATGAAACTAAGTCATTTCATCCAATTTGGTATCAGAGCACCGGTCTTAGACTGTGGCTCTAGGTATCCCACCCCTCATGGCCTCCTAAACCCTATCACCAAATCCCGATTGCCTCTCTCTTCCTCGGGGGCAGTAGCGGCGCACAACAGCACAAGCAGCGGCGCGTGGCTTGCTGCATCGGTCCAGTGGCGCTCTGACGGCGTGCAGCAGTGTGCGTAGCGACGCTGTAGTGATCTGGGGGGGCCTATTGCAGCAGTAGGCGGCGGCACTGTAGCCTCCAGGCTCGCTGGTGGGGCTTGCGACACCCAGCAGCAGGCGGCGCTAGCCCCTAGCAGCTTCGCGATGACCTTGTGCAGCGCAGCAGAGGTGGTCTGCAGCAGCGATTGGCGGCACAGATTGGCAGCAAGGCAGTGCACAATGCTTTGGTCCCTGTGCAGCGATCGTAAGGGGCTTCTTGCCTTGATCTAGGGACTGTAGTTCGTGTGGTCGTTGTGAGAGGGAGGCTAGGTCTCCTTGGGGCCACCTTCAGTGTTCTCCTTGCACCTAGGTGAGGCCAACATCTATCCAAGGAGGCCTCTTATCAGTAATGCAGATCTGAATATGTTTGATTTCAGATTATTTGATGATTTCTTGGTGATAGACGTTTGATCGTGGCTTCCGGATTGCGAAGATGGCTTCAGATGATCAGTCCAAGGTGTCTTCAGGCTCTATTTCGGACACTGGGGTACTTAAGAACCTGTTCTTTGGTCCTGTTGTTAAGTTAGATGAGACCAACTACCTGCGGTGGTCCCAGACCTTTCTTATGACCGTTAGGGGTCATAAAAAGAGCCATATTCTTACGGATCCGGAGCCTGAGAACAAGACAGGCACAGATACCAATTGGGATAGTGACAATGCCATGGTTTTTACATGGCTGATGTAGATGGTTATTCCTCGAATAGGGGATGAGATCATGTATCATACTACAGCAAAGGAGATGTGGGAGTCTTTGCGTGATAGCTATTTACATGCCAAGAACTTCGAACGAATTTTTCATGTCTTTTACGACCTTTTCTATCTGCATCAGGAGGGACGCACGTTGTCACAGTATTACTTATGAAGGGAATGTTGGAGAGACACTACTCCTACCTGTCAGAGTGTGCCTGTGAGTCCTAGAGGAGTTTTAGGAGACGATTCTCTTTTCTTAGCTAGCTTTGGACCTGAGTATGCGGTAGCCAGAGATCAGATTCTCATTGCTCTTGAGCTTTCTACCCTGGAGTAAGCATATAGTAGACTCAATAGAGTTGTAGTGCACACTCCTACTCTTGACTCTACTGCTCAGTCGTCCGCACTGGCTGCGATCCCTGGACGTGGCAGAGGTACCACTTATCCTGCATGTGGTCATGGATGTGGATGCTTTTCTGGTACACGTACTGACTTTGTGTACTTACTGTGGCAGACTTGATCATTCCGAGGTTACATGCTGGCAGAAGCATGGTAGACCACTTGTGGCCAATCAGGCAGTTGAGATCTCAAATGCAGCTCTCCTTGCTTCTGATATTAGTTCCTTGAGCACTGAGATTGAGACCTTGCGGCAGCAGATTGCTCAGTTGACTTAGGCTTCTTCCTCTCAGACTTTAGACACTATAGCTATTGCTATCTCTTCAGAGACCTGCAATTGGTATGTTGTCCCTTTTGTCTTCTGGTGAGTGGTTGATTGATTATGGTGCATCCACGTATTTATGTGGCGACAGAGGCTCTTTCTCTCAGTTAGCACTTGTTACATCTGTCAGGATAATATAGGTGGCTGACGGAAGGCACTCGTCACTTGTTGGCAAGGGAGATATATCTTTATCCCCTACTTTGAGATTAGAAGATGTCTATTATGTGCCTGATTTTCCTTTGAGTTTATTGTTTGTTAGCGGTATTACTAGATATTCGAATTGCCTAGCTATTTTTGATGCGTTCTCTTGTATCTTGTAGGACAAATTCACTGGGAAGACGATTGGTGGAGGGCGTGAGGAACATGGGGTGTACCGTCTGAGCCATACTGCTTTTGCTGCCTCTGCTACTCAGGGCCTTGCTTTTGCTAGGTCTCTTCTCTAATGGCACCACCGCAGTGGCCATCTACTCATTCATCGCTTCAGACGTGTTCTACTGCACATCCCCTTCACTAATCCTCTCATCTGTAATGCTTATCAGCTTAGCAAGTTCCACATGGCTAGTTTTTCCAGTTCTACTTTTATTTCATCTATTGCTGCATTTGATTTGATTCATATGGATGTGTAGGGTCTCAATCATACTCTTGATCGATTTGGAAACAAATATTATCTTGTTTTAGCTGATAACTTTTCTCGTGTTTCTTGGATGATTCTCTTGAAAAATAAATCCGATGTGGGATAAATTACTGAAAACTTTGTCAAGGAAATAAAAACTCAGCATTCCTATTTAGTGAAATGCTTTCATTCGGATAATGCCTTTGAGTTTTGTACTATACGTTTGCGCAGTTTCTTTTCTAGTTGTGGTATTATCCATGTGATAACATGTCCTCATACCTCCCAGCAAAATGGTGTTGCTGAGAGGAAACATTGCTATATTTTTGATGTTATTCACACTTTGTTGAATCACCATTCGATCCCCTCTCTCTCTGGGTGACACTGTTTTGACTGCATGTTTTTTGATTAATCGGATGCCCAATGCTGCATTACATGAATGGATTCCTCTTCAAGTCATGTATCTTGATCGACTCCTGTTTCACGTCACCCCTCGGACTTTTGGTTGTGTTGCCTTTGTCCATTTGTTGGGTCGAGTTGGGATAAACTAGCACTGAGAACAGTTAAGTGTGTCTTTCTTGGGTATTTTTGGACACAAAAGGAGTATCGTTGTTTTGATCCGCTTACTTCTCGGCACTATGTTTTAGCGGATGTTACTTTTCATGAGACTGTACCTTTCTTTTCTGTGACGGCTGCTGAGATGCCTCCTGAGGGTGATATGGCACTTATGCCATATATTCCCATTCGCTTTAGGAACTTTCCTAAGATTCATGTCCTTACTACACTACAATTACCTCTTGCTACGCATCCCTTTCCACGCCTGATTAAGCCACTCCAGACATATGTTCGCCCTCATACTACCTATCAGGGAACCCCACCCTCACATTCACCATTGACTTCTCAGGTGAGTCATTTAGACACTGACATATATTTGCCATGTGATGGTTATAGGGACAAGACAGGTGATATGTCAGGCAATGATCTTGATCTTCCGATAGCCATTCGTATCGACAACGGACTTGCACTACTTATCCCACGGCGGAGGCACTAGCTACTGATAGTCTAGCTCCTGGATTTGTTGGATTCACTCAGGCGTTAGCTACTACGCAGATTCCAGCGACTCATCATGAGGTCATGCTTGATCTAAAATGGCGGGTAGCCATGGAGGATGAGATGGTCACTCTTCGAGGTCGTGGGAGCTGGGAGCTCACTCCACTTCTTGATGGCACTGCACCTGTTGGCTGTCAGTGGATATTTACTGTGAAGTTCAATTCTGATGGTGGTGTTGCTAGGTACAAAGCCCACCTCATGGCAAAGAGGTTCACCCAGACTTATGAAGTGGACTTCTTTAACACCTTCTCACTAGTTGCTAGGCTTCCCACAGTTTGGGTGTTGGTTGCAGTGGCAGTTCAGTTAGATTGGCCCTTGCGTCAGTTAGATGTGAAGAATGCCTTCGTTTATGGTGATCTCCAAGAGGAAGTCTATATGCAGCAGTCACCTGGCTTTGAGAGTTTGGGGAAGTGTGTATGCTGATTACGGAAGGCTATATATGGCCTTAAACAGAGTCCCAGAGTTTGGTTCCAGAGGTTGTCACAGGTTGTGGAGGCAGTTGGATTTAGGAGATCGACAGTTCATTTTTCACTCTTTGTCGGAAGGACTAGACGAAGTACTGTGATACTTGTTTATGTTGATGATTTAGTCATCATAGGGGACGATGAGTAGGGTATTGCTGAGGTTAAACGCATCCTAGTAGAGTAGTTTTTCATAAAGGACCTGGGAGCTCTACGGTATTTCCTTGGTATTGAGATTGCTTGCAACAAGAAGGGTGTGGTATTATCTCAGAAGAAGTATGTTTTAGATATCCTGCAGGAGGTTGGTATGCTTAGGGCAAAGGAGGTCAACATTCCTATAGACCCCAAGATGCCACTCTATGATGAGGATGCACAAGTGATGGATAGCAGACAGTATAGGCAGCTCGTGAGCAAGCTGCTGTATCTCACTTTCACGAGGCCAGATATCTCCTTTACAGTTGGGAGACTGAGTCAGTTCATGGCCAAACCAACACGTCAACATTGGGATGCAGCATTGAAGGTGCTTAGATATGTCAAGAAGACTCCTGGGAAGGGTCTCTTCTCCAAGGGGTCTTCTATGATGTTGGTTGGCTACTATGATGCAAACTATGCCGGATGTTATGTGGATTGCAAATCCACTACTGGATTCTATACCTTCTTAGTAGGGAATTTGATCACATGGAGGAGCAAGAAACATGACACAGTTGTGAGATTTAGTGCTGAGTCTAAATACAGAGCTATGGCTCAGACAACTGCAAAGATGATGTGGATCAGATCCTTACTTATTAACTTGCAGGTGCAGTTTTCTAGTCCCATGGAAATGTGAGGTGATAATAGAGTAGCTATCTTTATTGCCAACAACTTAGTATTTTATAAGAGAATGAAGCATGTTCAGGTTGATTGTCACTATGCTAGGGACATTACTCAGAAGGGGTTGCTATATACCACTTCTATTGCATCTAAGGAGAAGACTTCAGATATTTTCACCAAGTACTTGGCTAGATCTTCATTTGATTCTTGTATATCTAAGCTGAGCATGATAGATATTTATACTCCAGCTTGAGGGGGAGTGTTAACATATATGATCTTTTTATTTTTTCCTTATTATAAGGGTTATGGGTGTTTTGTCTTTCAGGAATATTTCTGTACTTTTGACTTTATGGTTTCTCTCTATATGAGAGAGTCCTAGGATTTCTAATGAAACTAAGTCATTTCATCCAATTATATAGACCCCTCGCTTGTTGGAGCTTTGAGATAGGAGAGGTGGGACTAAATACATGACCTGCATAACAAATATAAGTAGGTCACCACATGTAAAGACCCGTTCTGTCCTGAGCCTTTTAAGACGTCTGGACTGTCAGTCAGACGTCTGGTCAGACGTTTGGACCCCTTCCCAGACGTTTGAAAATAGACCTTACAGATGCATGGGTGCGTGTGTTCGAGCCTATCTCACACATAGCATGAGTGGTGATGAGTCTCCTCTCGCCACTAATAAAGAAAATATCCTCTTCAAGCATGATGAGCCTTCTCTCATGCCAAAAGAGGCAAACTTAGATATGAAAGGATTTACTTTTACAATCCAAGGAGTGAAAAGAAGCAAAGAAGAGTCAGAAGTACATGGGTGATAGATTCTAGAGCTTCAGTATATATCACTAGAAATAGAGATCTATTGAAGAATCCCGTGATTCCCTAGGGATTACAAGAAATACGTGTGGCGAATCGGAAGACTTCCCCTGCGACAGCAGTTGGTTGTGTAGAGGCCACATCTAGAATGAAAATGGAGGTATACTACGCTCCGGAATTTTCTATGAATCTGTTGTCTGTTAGCAGGATATGCAAAGACCTTGGTTGTCGTGTTATTTTCGATGAATAGCATTGTTATTTTGAAAAATGAAGTATTGGAGAAATTGTTGGCAACGGAATAGAAAGAGATGGCTTGTATTATTTAGTCACGCCATTCTTATTTGCTGGAGCAGTGTCTATCTCTAGTGATCCCTTACTTTGTCATCGAAGACTTGGGTATCCTTCTGTAAGGAAGATGCGCCAAATTTATCCTGAATTGCCAGATTCCTTGGTCCTAGACTGTGAGGATTATCAACTGGGGAAGCATCACGGGAGTACCTATCCTGAACAGTATACTGGTGTGAGTTCAACCCCCTTCTCTTTAGTGCATTGTGATGTTTGGGGACCATCCAGAGTTACTTCTTGTGGCGAGCACAGGTACTTTGCAGTCATGGTAGATGACAGTAGTAGACTTACGTGGGTGTTTCTGATGAAGGCCCGTAGTGAGATTCCTACTATTGTTAAGCATTTTTTGTCTGAGGTGGAGATGCAGTATAATACCATTGTTCGAATTTTTTGTAGTGACAATACATTAGAGTTTACGCATAGTAACTTGCAGCAAGCTTTTCAAGCCAAGGGATCATCCATCAGACATCCTGTGCTCATACTTGTCAGCAAAATGAAGTTGCATAGCGCAAGTTGCGACACTACTTGATATTGCTAGGACCTTGATGTCTCATATGAAGGTTCCTAGGCATTTCTGGGGTGATGTCATACTTTTAGCTGCATACTTGATTACTCGACTGCCATCTTTGATACTTCAAGGGCAGATTTCGTATTAGATCATACATCTTCATTGCAGCAAAGTTTTCCCAGTGCCACTGCTGGTGTTCGGATGCATATGTTTTGTTCAGAACTACGGCATCCAAGGTAAGTTTGCTTCCCATGCCACGAAGTGTGTCTTCCTTGGTTATTTCATGTCCCGGAAGGGTTACCGGTGCTATAATCCAATTCGTAGGAGGTACATTATTACAACTGATGTGACATTTTTTGAGAAGATTTCCTACTTCTTAGAAGAAGGCTCACCCATAGAGGCTACCTTTGAGGAGACACAGATCTACCATAGGTGGTCAAAGTTACAAGATTGTGATGGTAAGGCACCCGCCCAGCTTATTATACCATCAGACAGAGATGAGCCAGAGAGAGAAGAGGAGGCTGCACTGAGGAGATCATATACCACTTCACCCCATTTCTCACTATACTATTGTTTCTCATCTTCAGGGGGAGGTCAGATAGTTTGCTTCTGTTATTACCACTGCCGTTGTTCCTAGAGATTTCTTGCAGGCTCTTCATGACCCAAAATGGAAGGCGGCAATGGATGATAAGATGGAGGCTCTTCAGATCAGAGGCACATGGGATCTAGTCCCATGTCCTGAGGGAGCTACGGTCGTGGGCTGTAGATGGGTGTATACCATTAAATACAGATCAGACGGGATGATGGAGAGATATAAAGCCCGACTGGTAGCCAAGGGATTCACCCAGACCTATAGGATGGATTACCTTGAAACCTTCTCCCCAGTCGCATGTATTACTTCTATTAGAATTATTTTGTCGTTGGCAGTGATTAGACAGTGGCCGTTGCACCAGCTTGATATTAAGGATGCTTTCTTATATGGTGATTTGGTTGAGGAGGTATATATGAGACAGCCACCAGGTTATGACCGTCAGGGGGAGCTGGTTTGCCACTTGCGGAAGATCATTTATGACATGAAACAAAGTCCTCGAGCTTGGTTTGAAAGGCTTAATCTTGAGCTCCAGAAGATGAGATTTTAGAGATCTACTACCGATCACTCCATATTTATCAGACGGACTAAGCGTTATGGGATGTAGAGAATGGTTGTGTTGACAGTCTACGTGGATAACATGATCCTAACTGGAGATGATATTGATGGCATAGCAGAGACTAAAGCCTTTCTCCACTTCACCTTTGTTACTAAAGACTTAGGTGATCTTCACTACTTTCTGGGTATAAAGGTTGTTCGTTAGGAGGGAGGTTTATCCTTGTCTCAGAGGTAGTATACATTACAAATTCTAGAGGAGGCTGAACTTCTTGGGTCTTCAGGGATACCAGTCGAAGCATTGATCAGCATAGTTCATATGAGACAGATCCTTTGTTTGAGGATGTCACCAAATATCTGAGTACTATTGGGCATTTGCTATATTTGACTATCACACGCCCGGACATCAGCTTTGTAGTCAGCTGTGCTAGTCAGTTTATGGAGAGTCCTAGGTACAGTCACTGGCATGATGTGTACCTTATTTTGAGATCTGAAGGATGCACCAGGATGAGGCTTGTACTACAGTGTGGGTGATACTTTAGATCTTGTCGCCTACTCAGATGTAGACTATGCAAGATTAGTAGAAGACAGGAGATCTACTTCTGGGTTTGCTATCTATTTAAGAGGAAACCTGGTTTCCTAGCGAAGCAAGAAATGGAATGTTGTTGCTCGCTCTAGTGCAGAGGCAGGATATAAATCTATGGCTTAGGCCACATGTGAGATCATGTGGGTGGTTGGATTTTTGCATGATTTGGGGGTGGTTGTTGATACTCCTATGACACTTTGTGATAATAAGTCAGTAGCACATATTACCTCTAATCCAGTCTTTCATGAGAGGATGGACATTGAGATTGACTGCCACTTTATACGGGATGTTGTCATGGCAGGAAAGATAAGTACTCCTTATATTTCTTTTGAGATGTAGGTAGCTGATATCCTTACCAAGGCCCTTAAAAAGAAGCGTCATGACCTTTTAAGTAGCAAGTTAGGGCTTATTGATATATACGCCTTAACATGTGGGGGAGTGTTAAGCTCTAAAGGCGGTATTGATATTTTTTATTTACTAGAGGGAGTACTTATGTAACTTATCCAGTTCTCTCTTTCATATAAAAGAGAGCTAAGGTTTTCTTTATGAGGTAATGCAAACCATTTGTTGTGACAGTTTGATTTGGTATTTTTATTGTCTCTTTCTATTTTGTTGGAACTTGATTTGATTAGGATTGAGTTTATTTTTAAATTAGTTAGTAGGATTAGGATTACCATTGTAATCCCCTTTCTCAAGATAGAGAGGGGTTGATTTCTTTTTTCAATAGAGAATAAGAATTTCTCATTATCTCTTCCACACTATCCATGAATCAACTAACCCGATCAATGTAAAAGGAAAATATTAACCTGAGTCATGGTTAGACATAGCAGTTTACTTATAACACCCCAAAAAGTCCTATATAGGAAATTCATGAAAATAAGAAGTGAAATATAAAAAATTAAGGATTACTACTTGATAATTTGGGCTTAAATATTTTACATGGTTGTCTTGGATCCTTTGGGCCTATATCCAATAAGTTGTCAAGGATAATTTTTCTCAATTTGACTTGAATTTAGAATTGGGTCGTTAAAAATGATATTAGAGTCAAACTCTCTCTAGTAAGAGGAGAGCGCTAGCCTTGGGATGGCCAAAAGTTTGTCATGAGTTGGAGCTACCACTACTATTGGAAGTATATTGATTGAATCACATGAACCAAGACCAGAATGTTAGGATTTCAATAGAAGGCTCATGAAATGGAATATAGAAGATCGAGGATAACTAATTGAGAACTTGGACTTAAGCATTTTAGGTGCTTACCTTAGATCTGCCAGGCTTAGATAAAATAAGTTAAGGGTAATTTTTCTCAATTTGACAGACTCCAATCATTACATTCCCAACCAAAGCATGTTATCTTTTGGTGTCATGAGATGAACTCTGTGAATCATCTGTTGGGATGTAGATATAGTAGGAGAATAAAACCTCTTAACTTAATTATGGGAGCCCTACACCATTTTATAAGAGAGGTGTGGGAAAATAGAGACATGGTCCATAAGAAATAAAAGGCATATAAAAGAAACATAGGAAATAACATCCATTATCAAACACTCCCCCTTAAAGTGGAGCATGAATATCAATCATGCTCAGCTTGGAACAGCACGTCTCAAAGGTAAATCTCGCCAGGGGCTTTGTGAAAACATTTGCAGCCTGCTCTTCAGAGTTGACACTCGTGGTATGTATCATCCCACGCTAAATGAGATCCCGAGTATAATGGCAGTCAATTTCTACGTGCTTTGGCCTCTCATGGAACATAGGGTTATTGGCAATGTAGGTTGCTGCTCAGTTGTTACACCGCATCTCCATAGTGCCATCTAGATGAACATGAAGATTTGACAGAACTGACTTGACTTAGACCATCTCAGCAGCTGTTTGGGCCATGGCCCTGTATGCTGCACTGGATCTAGATATAATTGCGTGCTTCTTGTTCCTCCATGTAACAAGATTGCCCGCAACAAAGGTGCAAAACCCTGTGGTAGATTTTCTGCCCCCAGCACAGTCAGCATAATCAGCATCAGAGTATGCTACAATCCCCATGGGTGTTCCCTTACGGAAAAACAATCCTCGTCCTGATATTTTTTCACACCTAAGCACCTGCGTTGTAGCCTCCTAGTGCTGCCTAGTTGGCTTATCCATAAACTGGCTAAGCCTACTAACAGACAAAGATAAGTCTGGACAAGTGATGGTGAGGTAAAGGAGCTTACCCACCAGTTGCCTGTATGCCCTACTGTCAACCGTCTCAGATTTCCCATCACATAAGTGGACCTTGGGATCCATGGGAATATTTACAGCCTTAGCTACTAACATGCCAATCTCCTGAAGAAGATTAAGAGCTTACTTCCTCTACGAGAGCACCACTCCATCCCTACCACGTGCAACTTCAATGCCCAAGAAATACCTCAATTGTCCTAGATTCTTCATGACAAACTTCTCTGATAGGTACCTCTTGACTTCGTCCATGCCATCTTTGTCATCCCCAGTGATGATAAGATCAACATATATCAGAAGTGTCACAATCCCCTTGTCAGTCGTCCTGGTAAATAAGGAGTGATCTAAAGCTGAGCGCCTTAGACCAATCTGGTGGAGCACCTCTGATAACTTCTGGAACCAGGCCCAAGGATTCTACTTCAATCCATAGATTGCCTTCCTTAGTCTACACACACTCCCCCTAAACCTCGAAACCCGGGGGCTGCTGTATATAAACGGCCTCCTGAAGATTGCCGTAGAGAAAGGCGTTTTTTACATCAAGTTGGTATAGCAGTCAGTCCCTGTGAGTAGCAACAGAAATAAGTATCCAGATAGTGGCAAGCCTTTCAACGGGGGAGAAAGTATCAAAGAAATTCACCCCATATATTTGAGTGAATCCCTTTGCTACTAGCTTGGCCTTATACCTCGAAATAGACCCATCAGGGTTGTATTTCAAGGCAAAGACCCATTGTGAGCTAACCAATCGTGTGTCAGTAGGAAGTGAGATGAGATACCAAGTCTGTCTACTTTGAAGTGCTGCCATTTCGTCCTCCATGGCTTAACATCACTTTGGATAAAGCATGGCCTGCTGGTAGGTAGACGGAATGTGTGACGCTGTAAGTGCCTAACAGAAGCTGCTAAACTGAGGAGCAAGACCATTGGTAGCCAAACAGCTTGCAACCCGGTATCTGAACTCATAGTTGTGTGATACCCTCCTAATGGCAATAGGGAGATCTGAATCATCTGGTACCTCTGATTGAGTCACTGCGGAAGGAGCATCACTACTGTGGTAATCTGCATTGTCTGGGGAGTCAGGTCTAACCAAAATATCACTAGTATCAGGTATGCTTTCAATTACCTGTGAACCATTAGTTGCTGGTAAGGGAGGAGGCCTCTGAAAAGTAGTGTGATGCCTATGATAAGTACATAATGACTCGTGCAATCTCTCAAAGTTATCTAGGGAGGAAGAGTTCATCTATCGATTAGTTGGAGGTCTGGACTGAGAAGTAGACACTTAAGTCTCTGCACACGGAACAGGTAGGGGAAGAAAAGCAACATCATCACAAGAACTCCTCTGTCCAGTGATTGAGAAATATGGTGTATCCTGAAAGGTCACATCAGCGCTAACATAATGTTTGTTTTGCAGAGGATTATAGCAACGGTTCCCCTTCTGTGTCTTAGAGAACCCCAAAATACGCACTTGATAGCGCGATGAGCCAGCTTGTCACGACTAAGTGACGGGACATGGACAAATGTAACACATCCAAAGCTCCTAGGAAGCACATGAAATAAATGATCATTTGGATGCAGAAGAACCGGTATTTGCTCGTGAATAACTGAGTTGGGCATCCTGTTGATGAGATAAGTCGCTGTTAGGACTACGTCCCCCCAGTATCTCTGCGACACATTATGATGAATCAAAAGCGTACGAGCAACATCCAACAAGTGCCTGTGCTTCCACTCTGTGATCCCGTTCTGCTGTGAAGTGTGAGGACAAGTGATCTGGTGGACAATCCCATGGGTCTTGTAGAACTCCTTGAGTCTAGCAGTGCAGAACTCAAGAGCATTATCAGTCCGTATCATCTTCACTGTGGCTGAATACTGTGCTGATCTCCAGAAAGTCTTTATGCATCCTCCAACCTCTGCCTTGCTCTTCAGCAAGAACAGCCATGTGCTCTAGAGAAATCATCTACGACAACCAGGTAGTACCGGTGTCCCATCCAGTTTGGGACTTTGCTCGGTCCTAATATATCCATATGAAGCAACTAAAATAATCTCAAAGATCCAAGAAAGGTGTTAGTTGGAAAAGAGGATCGATAGTGCTTACCCAATTGGGAAGCATCGCACCGTACGGTAGCAGTTGGGAAAATATGTGGTATCACCCTCCTAAGACAATCTAAAGACAAGTGGCCAAGACGAACATGCCACTGTAGAACACTCCTGCTACCATATCGAGTAACAATAGCAAACGGCTCCTGTCTCATACGGTAAACACCATTCTCCTCTATACCTCTGACCACAATCCTCCCGATGAGCTTGTCCTGAACAACACATCCAAAATCATCGAAGATCACTTTGCAGTTGAGATCCTTTGTGATTCTGCTCACTGACAACTGACTTAGTGGAAATTCTGGCACATGCAATGCACCGATAGCTGCAAACTGGGGGTCATAGACGCCTCCCCCTTACCCCTAATTGGGGTGTACCTGTCGTCCACCACCTGTATAGTCCTCCCTGGGGGAACAGATTGTAACGAACGAAAATAAGTCTGATCAGCGCACAAATGTTGTGATGCACCTAAGTCAATCAGCCACTCTGCTCCATGGTGGCTCCTGTAATGCTCCTGATGCACCTGACATACACTCTGTCGTTGGTGTCAAGCAGATCATATCCAAGTAAAGCAGACAAATGTAGAATCTGTTGTCCGTGTCAACTCATCCACAACAAGAGTGTAGATCTGATTCAACACATTTCAAATCATGTGACAGAAAAAGATGGAGATTCAGCCCCTAGACATGAATCCAAGGAGGAGGAACCCTGGATCCACGCCTAGATGTCGAGTAGGACCCCCCTCGGGGATCAACGAGGAGCGAGCTAGGTCTGGGACAGACCTAGCTCACTCGCCCAGGGGTGGTCGTCCTCCTTCGACTAGCGGTTCTGGCGTGTGCAAGTGGTTGGCAGCGGAGATTACTCACCAGCAGCACAGGGCGTTGCCCCTACTGGGGGGACGCATGGTGAGTTGCAGCAGAGGCGCGCAAGCCTGGTCTACGGTCGCTAGAGGCAGTGGCAGATCAAGCCACGCGTGGTGGTGGTGGCGCTTTGCCGAGCCGCTACACGCGGTGTGCACACGGCGGCACTGGCTAGGGCGATGGAGCTCGCGGTGGCGGCGCTTTGCCGAGCCGTTGCACGCGGTGTGCACGCGGTGGCACTGGCTAGGGCAGTGAAGCGTAGGGAGGCCGGTGGCCCCTACTACAGATGCTGGACGTCGAGGCAGTGTCGGTCCGGTAGTTGCTGCGCCTGGATGAAGACGGCTAGGGTTTTTTGTGGACGGGTGTTGGCGGTTTGTTGGGGGTGGGATACTAAAACCTGATCTAGGATTGTGCTCTGATACGAAATAGGAGAATAAAACCTCAACTTAATTATGGGAGCCCTACACTTCTTTATAAGAGGAGAGGTGTGGGAAAATAGCAACATGGTCCATAAGAAATAAAAGGCACATAAAACAAACATAGAAAATAAGATCCATCATCTAACGGATACATTTAGTTCTTAACACTCTTGCTTCTTGAAGGGCAAGTACATATCTTGCTTGTGACGTGATAAGTCCATTAGCTGTTTGAGACACCTCTACACTGAGAAAATAATTCAGGCTATCTACATTTCGGCGATAAATTGTGATTTCAAGTGTTGAGTATTTTGCTATACCTGATTTGTCACTTCCTGTCAAAAGAACGTCATCAATCATAATACGATGAAATTATTGATTCAGGATAGCTATGCATAGTGAGCAGAGAATTTTCTGGTGAAGATCTAGATTAGCCATAGCACTGGATTGCTAAGCTAAGCTGATCAAACAATGCTTGGACTCTTCTTAAGCCCATAGATTGCTTTCGTCAATTTGCAACCTTTTGCTGTTCTCTTCCTTAGTTGTTTAATACACTACCTGAATTGACTGCAACAGAAATCATGAATCTTGCTGAATTAAGGTGAGCAACAGCCAAGAATATCTGAAAGTAGTCAATCCTAGCCCTTTGCCACAAATCTTGCTTTGAGGCTTTCAACAGAACCTTCAAGAAAATATTTCACTGTGAAAACTGAAAACCCATCAGCAACCAACCATCTAAGCTCCAGGAGTTGCCTCTGAACTGTAGAGCAGACATCTCTTCTAGCATGACAGATTTTCGTGGGAACCAGAGCTTCCACGTGAGACCTTGGAGTAAGAATGCTAACAATAGAATGGACAACCGGTCGTGCTGGATAACTCGAGTAAGGGAGAGACAGAAATTGAGACTTAGGATTTTTAGAAGTCCATCCATTATAAGAGAGAGGAGCCCAAAAGTTAAGATCCGACTGGATGTATTATGCTCAGATGAAGAAATGCTAGTGAAAGGATGCACTAGATCACAGATCATGCATGGTAGACAAAGCAGTGCCCAATTGCAAAAGAGGCCAAGGAATTGAGTGCAATGGCCAAAGGGGTGCCAGAGTGGATATGGAGACCCTGACAACGGTGCAAGGAGAATGGCAACTCCTTGCCGGATATGCAACAGCAATTGATGGCCCTGCTGAAGATTCAGGTGCACTTTCTAGGGCAGCAACAACCCTGCTTGAGGAGGCAATTTCGTGAAACGGCTAAAGTTGCACAATTGATTTTTATGTGAATGCTTACCTATAAATCTATCATCATATATCTTGCTACTTAATAGGCATTTTTTTTTATGATGGAGTTTTGATTCTGGAACTGCATTTTGCTTGAAATTTGCCATGCATGATGACAATGGTGTATTTTTCTCAGAATAGCTTCTCAATAGTTTATAAAGCATCAGTTTTATTTATTTGGAGGCAATGTTGTTAATGTGTTTTCAGGTAGCAGTGATCTACTTCCACGACCAATTTACTATCTTAAAGGGAGTTGGTTTACTAACAATAATGATTGGTGTCAGTTTGTTCAATTGGTACAAGTATGTCACAGAGTTACATACCTTTATTTTTTCAAAGTAATTTTAGATTCAGCGTATGTAGATTTTATCGTTCTATATGAGTATTCAGGTTAGAGTATTTGGTCAAGCACTTGCGCAAGATTAATGATGAACATAGGCCTGTTTTTATGAAATTATCGTTAATGTCTAAATTGTCCTTCATTCCTTTCCCTGATCCTAATGATGCTTAGGAAATTATAAAAACGTGTATATTGTGTATATTTCATCCTAGTGTATGTCACAACCCAATGAACATCATCACCCCCACCCCTGCACGCATCAAGGACCCATAACTATCATTATGGACCATTGACGATGAAGTAGCTTTTGGGATATAGTAATGGAGTAAAGTTTTCTTAAAGAAATGCATCGGGTGCAATGGCTTACTTCCTACATTTCAATGGTATTTGTTTCCTTGGTTGCTTTTGTGTTTATGTTGAACCCTAGGATGATGGATGCGATTAAGGATGTAGAGAAGCTGATGTTGCTCAATTCTTTGGCTGGCAAAGGAACCAAGGATTTGGATGCAAAATTAAATGGGAGTTTTTACATTAATACCATTTTAAACTTTTGACATGAATAGTTGTCATTAGTCTCCATATTCACACAAATATCACTATAAAGCTGTTTACCTTTACAAAAATGCCATTCAAATTTAATTTCTTGGAGGTGATTTGCTATTTTCAACTACAAATGTTAAGAAATGCTTGTTTTTGCCCGTAGATTGTATCACGAAGCCCCCAAAATGCCATTGCATTGCTCCCCTCAATCATCATTCCTCTCAACTTGACACCATTGGGCTGAAACACCTTGATAAACCCATTCAACACTCTCAAAGAAGACTCTTACCACACCACCACCACCACCACCCCACCCCACTGCCCCCATTGTTTCAAAAAGAGGCATGGATTTTTTTTGTCTTTTGATGAGAAAAATGAGGCATGATTTCGATGGCATATTTGTAAATATGAAATTAATGGTGGCATTTATGTAGTATCAAAAGTTTTACATGGCATTTATGTCGTATCAAAAGTTTTACATGGCATTCATGTAAAAACCTGAATTAAAATGGACTTATAAAAACATTCTGAACCTTGTGTAGTCTTGTATAATTTGGAAATTAGAAAAGCATCTTTATTTTCACATTAGACAGCCTTTACCTCAACCCACTTTGTGAGCGAGCACAGAGAAGCCCAGTAGATATGATTTGCAATATGACACCTTTTGTGTTATAGAATTTGCAAAAAAAAAGAAATCTTGTGAAAAATCTGCAAGAAAATAAATTAGAGTTAAAGACATTCCAGATGCCATGTTCATACATTCAATTATATATGCTGATAGTTATAATCCATTTTTTGCATTCAGCATGGGTCATTACAGAGTTATTCTTCAACTGTAGTTTGTCTCGATAAGTGTTTTTCTTTTCTTTTCTATCATGAGCAAACAAAAATCTTAGTAGTGGTTTTCTTTTCTTATACTCTTTTTCTGTGTGTGTGTGTTTGGGGAGGTGGGGGAGTGGGGGATTGGTGCATGTTGTGGAGGTTGCAAAGGTCCAAGCTCATGATATCTAACTTACCCATGGCTCTTGCAGTCTTAAAGAGTTCCACCTGTGTAAAGGAAAGAAGTGCTTTCCTCCTCTAACATCATGTCTTACACAACTAAGCATAAGGTGAAAGAGTTTGTGCCTTGGTAAGTGCCAAAACTCTTGTCCACCTGGCATACCTAAAGCGAGAATTCCAACAATAACAAACCTTCATGCACGTGAGATTTTGGAGTACATTAATGCAGAAAAATAGAGTAAGGTCCGTTGGAGACATCCAAGGAAGGCTTGTAAGAGTGCTGTAGTACTTTTAAAGAGTGGGAGAAAGGGTAGGCAGAATAATAGGCAGAAAGGTTGGGTATGCACAGATCAGTTGCTTGAGTAATACAGAGGAGGTAAGGGTTGATGCATGACCTACTGCCAAAGGGTTGGTCTGCCTAAGACGGTATAGGGTAGCAGCTTAAATGTAAGAGAAACCCTGGTAATGGTTCCCTACTTCAATCCCTTACAGAAAAATATGGTGAAATAATCTTTAAATAGAGTCTAATCAATGGAACACATAGAGTTGAAGAATTACGTCATTGTTCCTCAAGTAAAAAAGTGCTAGGAAACATATAAATTAAATCCATATTTAAAGTAAATACTAGGAAAGAACATATCTTTCTTTCGCATATATGCAAAATGTCTCACAAACAAATGGAGGATCTCTATATTATGTCGAGAACCAATTAATGGATGTAAAGAATGACATTGAAACCAGTACATTCCATCAACTGCCTGATATTTATGCAATAGGTTTTATGATGTCCAAGTTGTGGTTATTGCCTGACAATTTTCCTTCTCGGAGTCATCTTGATTTCTTTCCGTTACCATTTTATGATGCCCTATTATTATGTCCAATTGGTTTTATGATGACCAATGTGAGGTTTATGATGTCCATTACCATTCTTGTTACTCCATTGGGGATCTTTGCAGGATATGCTAACCTTTGGCTTCTATTTATGACTAACAGATATCTGAAACTAACTAAACGCCCGCCAAGCAGTGAAGAAACACCAGCAACACCTTACAGGGAGGCAGGAAAATATGTGATTCTTGACGAGATAGATTTTAAAGATGACATGCCCTGAAGTAAGTTCAATTTCACAACTATTTTGATTTGATAGGTAGTTGCAATGATTATATTCTAATTCCCATCCACTTAAAGAAAACATAGGGTTTATTTTAGCTGCCTTCCTTAAATATAATTGTCTTTTCTATGCCACCTTTCCTTTTATGGACAGGAAAAGAATAAAATTTACTAGTGGAAACTCAGCCCCCAAGAATTAGGTGGGCAAATCGCAGGACACTAAAAAATATCAAGGAAATTGCATAAAGCATAGCCATAAGCCATAAATTTTCTAAAATTTTCCCCTCAAACTAGAGCATAGGATCATTGAAGGGCAGCTTGTTAATTAAAAAAATACACGATGCTTCTTTAAGAGCTTTAGCAAAGACATTTGACTGAATATTAGAGTTTTGTAGGTAATAATCTGCTAAAGAGGTGGCAATCAGTACTATATGGTCGGCCCTTTTGAGGAAGACAAGATTGCAGGCGAACTATGAATTTTAGCTCTGTTATTAGGTAGAGTGATTGTGACTCCAAACTCATTATCCATTGGAGCTCACATATCCCTATGAGCCTTGACTCAATATTCTACTTCCCACTTTGTCCCCCACTGTCTTTGTTATGGGCAATAAGTAGTCTGACACATATTGCCCCCAAATGTGAGCATTTCTGAAACACGCATTGGTTAGGAAGCTCACAAACTAGTTTTTTTTTTTCAAAGCTCACAAACTGGTGTTAAACTTTTTATTAAAGAGAATTGGTCAAATCCATGAAAGTCTGCCAGGTATTGGTGGCTTTAAGGTTGTAAGACCTTGGTAGCACCTCATCCATGGAATGCTAGTGTGATCAAAGGCTCTAGCCATGGATCAAAGGAGAAGAGAGTTGTATTGTCAACTCCTACTTAAGCGTTCTTTGAAAATAGCTCAAAGAAGTAGTACTTTGACCTCGACTCAAGGGATGAGGAAATGAAAGGAGATTTTTAGCTCTAGTGGTAGCATTTAGGCATGATTGGCCTACTAAGTTGGGTGAATGGGCATTGTAAAAACTAAAAATGAGGGGTTCAAGGCCCACTGTTAGAGGTGTATGTAATATCTTAAATGAATTAATTTCTATTTAGACTAAGAAAAATTAAAAAGAAAATGAAGGATTGTGAATATTGTTTGTAATTAGTAAAGAAGATGAGACATCTTCTTGGGAGAATGGAAGGGCTAGTTTATAAAGAACCATTACTTTGGAAATTATGGAATTTGAGGCACCACTTAAGAAACCCATTAGATTGGAACATCCATGTTTGTACTTGTTTGGGGAGAAAGAGAATGAATTGTCTTATTGGAAAAGAAACTCTAGGTCCTTTTACATGAGAGGCTTTGGGAAGATTACACATTGCACCCTCAATAAAACAAAAAATAGCAACACACTCCTACATAAGTAAATAACCCCAACAATACTAAACTCTAATGATGGGTGCCCCATCTTATTATGCAGTGGGATGATGCCAGTCTTATGTTAAATTTTCTTTGTTTCTAGTGTTGATTGTGGGATGTATAAGAACCCAGATTGTAAATCTAGTGCTTTATCCCTTTCAAAAAAGAAATTGTGAGTTTGAATAAAATGTCACGTTGCAGTGCCATGTGGCATTGTTGGTGAGTTGGCAAGAAAAGTCCATGCATGGGTATTTGTGTGTGTGAAAGTTGGTTGTGTTGCCTTGTGTGGCAAGTTAGGTTAAGGAGATGTTTTGGTGTGACTTGGTTGTTAAGTTTGCTATATTTAGTCAATTAGTGGTGATGAGTTGTTAGGGTTGTTTAGGAAAGTAGTCTAGAATCTTTTAGGATCGGGATTTGATTGAGTTTGTTATGTCATTTACTATTTTTATAAAGTGATTGCCTCTTTATAAAAAAAAGGGTAATACACCAAGTTACTTTTGAGTCTGATAATAAAATTCTTCCATCCCTACTGTGACTCCTCTCCTCTCTCCTCACACGCTATCTTCTTCCTCTCGCCAACTCTCTCTCCCTCGTGTATGGCCTTCTCCACCTCTCGTTGTGTGTAGACTCGATTCTTCACATAAATAAATCTATTGCTTTATCACTTGTATCTATAGGTACATTTCTTGAGAAGATGGAAACATAAATTCCACGGGAAACTCAGCTGAAAATTTTCCAAGATCAAGGCCTATGGATTTAAACTAAAAATACTAAGATAAAACTTTGATGTAAGAGATGACTGGCAATCAGTTCACCTTGTGAACTAGTGTGAGGTCTTCTTGGTTGTGGGGCATGACTATGTAGATCCGTAAAAGCAAGATAGTGATAGGTGCAAACCTCGATGAAGATGTTTTAAAACAAGGAAAAGTATTCATAAAGTCAATTGTTGCCTTTAGATGAGCAAAACTACCTCAAGGGAAAAGTTAGGTAGGCATGGATAGGCCAACAAAGGTGAGCTAGATGAACACAACAAGAAGATTCTATCACCATGTCGACCAAATATTGAAAACAGCTAGACAGGCTTGAGCCTCTCTAGTTGGCCAAGAGCAAAAAGCCTAGTCGTTGATCAAACGGTGATTTCTCATGCAATTGTGCTTTTATGACATGTTGGATGACCAAAGCCCATCGACCTAGTTGGAGTAGCACTATCACATGATTGGATTGAAACCTAGAGCCATTTTGATCGGTCTGGCAAGGTATGGACAACTACACAGGTCAACAGTGGTAGGTGGGATGGAATGGAGGAGCATAAGATGCGGACATGGTTGAGCTAACTAGATAGACCCTTAGATATTGTAAGGACAATTGAAAACTCGAGCTTCATTGGGACAGCTTCTCATTTCTTGTTCATAGATAATGCCTTTGATAGGAGAAGGTGTTGGTGCCCCTTCTCATCCTCCTATGAAGATGATGTTAATAAGAGAGTGGGGAAAGGGGGCATCTGAGCAAGCATGAAAACCAGGGTAGACATGAGCTAATGAGATATTCCTACTGCAGCAACAGTGGTCCTTGGCTACTTTGTTGCTGGGGGGAGGGGGGGATGGTCTGTCTCCTCAACATCTCCACTATAAATGGATGGGGTATACAATGCCTTCATAGTTGGGAGAGGAAATGTGGATGTGTTAGGAGGAGCTGAGTCAATATTGAATGTATAGGATGGTATCCTTGTATTTCTTTGTAGACCAATGCATGAGAGAGGTGGAGCAAGTGCAAGCATGTTTAATATCTATATGTGCAATGCGAGTACAGTTGTGGCAAGGTGAGCCCAAAAGACGCAAGTCGGGGGTTGGCAAGGCCATCGAGGGCATTGAAGGTAGCCAAGGCATTTGAGGATGGTAGAGGCTTAGCAAGACCATCAAGTGCAAATGAGGATGGTTAAGGATGGTTAAGACTTGATAATGCCGCTGAGGGCAATTGAGGAAAAAGCAAGGATGGGCGAAGCTAAGGCTTGGTGATGCTGTTGAGGGTGGCCTAGAGTAGGTTGAGACGGTGGGGGCTTGGCAAGGCCACCAAGGGTGGACAAAGGCAAACAAAGGTGATCAAGTACAATCGAGGATGTATGAGCATAATAGAGGTCTTAAACAAAAAATAGATACATAATTAGTTGCATACTTAGCTCTAGCGTGACACATAGAAAGAAGGATTTTACTTCCTATCATTTTGTCATCCTAACATGGGTTGTACCCAGGGAGGTGATCCTCATGAGGCCAAGCTAGAGGTTGATGTCCAATGCTCCCTTGGCAGGTTTTGCTAGCTCATTTGGTGCTAGAAACATAATGCAAGATATTCTTCTTTCAGGAGTTTCTTGTTCTATCCCTGGTGGATTCATGACTTAGTAGGAGGACATAGTTCAATCTATTAACCACACAAAACCCTACGTTCTTTTATATGAGATAGGAGACGTGGGAAAAATAAAGAAATGACGAGAATACCCCCTCATACATATATCACAGTACTCCCCCTCAAGCTGGAGTGTAGATATCAATCAAACTCAACTTGCTACAATATGCATCAAAAGCACTCTTGCTAAGGGGTTTAGTGAACACATCAGTCGCTTGGTCTTCAGAAGAAACTGATGAGGTGTAGATAATTCCCTTCTGAATGAGATCTCTAGTGTAGTGGCAATCTATCTTCACACGCTTAGTTCGCTCATGAAACATCGGATTGTTTGCAATGAATGTAGCTGCCTGATTGTCGCATCTCATCTCCATAGGACCAGTCAATTGCACTTGAAGATCATGAAGTACAGATTTCACCTAGATCATCTCTACAGCCGTTTGCACCATGGCGTGGTATTTAGATTCTGCACTTGATCTGGATACCACAGTTTGCTTCTTGCTACGCCATATAACCAGATTCCCAGTAACATAAGTGCAAAAACTAGTGGTGGACTTTCTATCCAAAAGACGCCATCCATAGTCAGCATCAGAGTATCCCACCATATCCATGGCTACTCCTTGGGTGAACACTATGCCTCGTCCAGGAGCCTTTTCAGATACCTCAGCACCCGCATGGCAGCATCCCAATGTTGCCTCGTAGGTCTATTCATAAACTGATTGAGTTTACCAACCGCCAGGGAAATGTTCGGCCTTGTGATCGTAAAATATAGCAACTTACTCACCAGCTGTCTATAGGATCGACTATCCACTGTGGCAAACTCTCCATCGTACAGGTGCACTTTGGGATCCATGGGTATGCTTGCAGGCTTTGCTCCTAGCATCTTAGTCTCCCACAGAATATCATGAGCATACTTTCTCTGTGAGATGACGATGCCACCTTTGCCTCGTGCTACCTCAATTCCAAGAAAATATTTGAGCTCGCCCAGATCCTTCATAACAAATTTGTCCTACAATGCTTGTTTTACCTCAGCTATTCCTGGCTTATCACTTGCGGTCGAAATCAAATTATCAACATATACAAATAATGCTACCGTCCCACCTTTGGTCTTCCGAACAAATAATGAATGATCAGCCGTAGACCTTTGAAGTCTAATGGTTTGAAGAACTTCTGAGAGCTTATGAAACCAAGCTCTCGGACTCTGCTTAAGACCATATATAGCCTTTCTCAGGCGACACACACACCCCTGAAGCTCGTACCCCGGTGGTTACTGCATATAGACTTCCTCCTCGAGGTCTTCATATAGGAACGCATTCTTCACATCCATTGGATGCAATGGCCAATCATAGTGGAGTGGCAACAGATAGTAGAATCCAGACAGTCGAGAGTCTAGCGACAGGAGAGAAGGTATCAAAGAAGTTCACCCCATACGTTTGGGTGAACCCCTTTGCAACAAACCAAGCTTTGTGTCTTGCAATGCTTCCATCAGGATGATACTTCACGGTAAAAATCCAATGACATCCAACCAATGTTGCTCCCTGTGGCAAGGGAACTTCCCATGTCTGTTGAGACTGTAAGGCACCCATCTCCTTGTCCATGGCCTATTGCCATTTTGGATGAAGCATGGCCTGCTGATATGTAGTGGAAATCTCAGTACTAGATAAGGCAGAGGTGAATTGGCCAAAGCTCCTCCCTAGATTGGCTGTGCAAAGAGCACTAGTGACTCGGTAGTGAGCGCATGATCGGGGAGCTTTTCTCATGGCAATCGGAAGATAATAATCAGCATCATTAAATTGGGGATCCTGACCTACAGAAGAGTCACTAGAAGCAACATCAGTGGGGTCAGATTGTACCTGGGTGGGAGGGATTGGTGGCGTGGAGGAGAGGGGAGGGGAAGGAATAGGACTATGTGATCTGGCATCTGATCCACTGATGCTAGTACCATGTCCTGCCCCATTTCTAACCTCTAGCTTTGTAACTGGAATATCCTCTAACTGTAGTGGAGGAATGGGCATCGGAGCAAGAGCGAAGGAACCTGTCATGTTATGCCCCCTCATAGAGAAATAAGGTATTTCCTCATGGAAGGTAACATCACTGCTTACATAGTGTCGTCGGGCAATTGGATCATAACATCTATATACTTTCTGTGTACTACTATGTCCAAGAAAAATGCACTTCATAGCACGGGGTGCGAGCTTGTCCCGACCAGGACCAAGAATATGAACAAGTGAGACAACAAAAAATCTTAGGTGGCACCATAAATAAATCTCTACCAGGAAACAACACCTGCAAGGGGATCTGCTCTTGTATGACTGAACTTGGCAGTCGATTAATCAAATAACATGCAGTCAAAACTGCATCTCCCCAGTAACTAGACGGGACATTGTGATGTATCAGCAAAGTCCGAGTAATATCCAAAACATGTCTGTGTTTCCTCTCTGCCACCCCATTCTACTGAGACGTATGGGGCCAGGAAGTCTGGTGAATAATGCCAAGAGAGCGATAAAAGAGAGCCAATTGCTTAGTACAGAATTTCAATGCATTGTCAGATCATATAACTTTAACAATCTTTGAAAACTACGTCTTTATTTGATTAATAAAAGTTTGAATGACGTCACCAACTTCTGATTTATTTCTAAGCAAGAACATTCATGACAGTCTGGAAAAATCATCAACAATCAAATAAAATCTGTAGCCCTGTTTATCCGGAATCCTACTTGGACCTCAAACATCCATGTGCACTAAATCAAAACATTCAGCAGATGCAGTCCTGGTACTAAACAAGGAGGAACGATGATGCTTGCCCGGTTGACAAGTATCGCATCTAATCTCTGTAGTAGGTGACAAGTGGGGGATGATCCGTCTCAATCGGTTCAAGGAAGGATGTCTGAGCCGACAATGCCACTGTAGAGCTGTCCCAACACTGCGAGTTATCCCTGCCTGACATTTGGCTGCAAAAGGAGTCAGAACCAGTCAGTAGACCCCCCCTCCTTATGTCCGCCATCAATCATCCTCCCGGTGAGTTTGTCCTGAAAGACACAACCCACATCATCAAATATGGCCCTGCAATTTAGATATCTAGTGATATGACTAACAGATAATAAACTGATAGGAAAATCAGGTACAAAAAGAACATCAGGAAGCTATAGGCTCGGGGACAAAGTAACCTCCCCTTCACCCTTAACTTGTGAATGGCAGCCATTAGCCACTTAAGCCATCCTCCCTAGAGGAAGATCACAGATATTCTGGAAACAGTCCATGTCGCCAGTCAAGTGCCTAAATGCTCCTGAGTCAACCAATCAACCATTACCTGAGGACGTGGCAAAGGCTGCATTCTCTAAAGAAGTAGGCGTCTCCTGTGTCAACTGTGCCAACCTATGAGCAAGTGCATTATATTCTGCCTTGGTTATCATCTCCATCTGATCAATAGCTCCTAGAGCAACCTGATCGGCTACTGCGGACTTGCCATGTTTGGCCCAACATGAGGCCTCCACATGACCCACCTTTCCACAAAAGGTGCAGGTGGTGCGTTGACGACTACTCTGTCCATGACCACGCCCCCTACCTCAAGTAGGACCTCCACGACTGCTGAAAGCAGCCAAAGCAGTGCTCTGCCCTGGAATCTCTGGAGTAGGCCTCATTGAGACACGGCTCAACCTACTATAGGCCTCCTCTAGAGATGGAAGGGAGGCTTGAGTCAGCATATGAGAACGAGCACCTTCATACTCCATACTTAGCCCCTGTAAGAACTGTAGTGCAGCAAACTCCTTCCTATACTCCCTCTGGGTGGCACATGTACAAACGGGGCGGCAAGCATCGTAGTGGGCAACCATCCCCCTGAATATGGTATAGTACTGAGCAAGAGTCTTCCCCTCTTGCTTCAAATTGACTAGATCATGATGAATCTAGAAAACTCGGTTGTAATTCTTTTCCTTAGAGAACGTGTCGCAGAGATTGTCCCACATCTCCTTGGCAGTGGCAAAGTACATGATGCCATCTCCGATTGATGGAGCCACAGAGTTCATGATCCATGCACGGACCATGGCATCATCCTTCTTCCAACTGACCTACTTGCCAGTTTTCTGCTCGAGCTCCTTTTCAAGGAGAACATGCTCCTTATCATGGCCTTCAATCGTCATCAAGAAAGTGCGAGACCATCTCACGTAGTTGGCTTCATCCAACTTCACTATAGGAGTAAAGAACGGACTTTTGTGACTACCTGCATCTGTAGCGGTATCCGATGTCACCTCTGAGCTATCTGGTGAACTCATCGTGCCTTTGCAAACACCACACAAGCCCATAAAATGTACCAGATCATATGCCAATCACTGCTGAGAGAGTTTGCACAAGAATCATCATGCATGACACATGGATGATTCCCAAGCAAGCCCTCTCAAGTCCCCCTTGCAACCTCTGCCGCTGGAAGAGCAGGAGCAGCAACAAGAACCTAGTTCCTGTCACCGTAGCTACAGGTGGATCTCCTCGCTGTCGCCAACGACCCCCATAGCAATTGCGTCGCCACTAGGAAGCCACAATCGGCCCCTGCGACGAGCGTCGCCGTGGCAGGAGAGGGAGGTCGGTCACTGGTGCGCTGCCTTCGCCCTGCAGTAGCACGCTACGGGGCGAGAGGAGGCTGACGAAGGAGCGCACGTCGCCCTAGGATGCTCCGCTGCACTGCAGCAGGGGGCCTGCGAGCATGCGGAGGGTGATGGCGGTGCACGCGTCGCTCGACGCCGCGGCTACAAGCCCTCGACGGTGAGTCGGAGGCATGCAGGAGGCAGCAGCAACAGGTAAGTCCGGTGACCAACCCTCTGACGGCGGCTAGGGTTTTGGGGGTGTGATACCAAAGCTAAGGCTCTGATACTAAGTAGGAGGAAATAGTTCAATCTATTGACCACGCAAAATCCTACGTTTATATGAGATAGGAGATGTGGGAAAAGTAAAGAAATGACGAGAATAACTCCTCATACATATACCACAACAGGCTTATGTGGGTCCTAGAAGCAGCATAGATTTGGTGCATAATCTTGCACATGAAAGGCTTTTCAAACTAAATCTACTGGGTACAGCCTTAAGGTATGTTTATCTTATGCTAATTCCTTTCCTTTTTCTTATCATATCTCAAGACTTTAAGACAGCGACTTCTAAACTTATGATGACCTTTCATGAGGCAGCTTGGGAGCTTGTAGGAGTGAGTGTTGATCAGGTGACCTTGAAGGATGACACCCTTCATCACCAGCAAGCATCAGCTGACATCTGTCCAGACAACCATCATGGCATCACCTATGTAACCTTTGTAAAGCCAATTCCTTACATCCTAGCTTGCTTTCTCTTTGCAGTGGCCAACAAAACTTTTAGTAACCTCTGATCCCTCGACACCATCCTAACCTGAATTGTATGCTGCTTTCCAGGTCAGTTGCACACATAATGGACAAATGAATTTATGAGCTAAACAAGTCAAGGGCTTGTTCTGCTCCCTTGCCAAAACTGGCAATAAAACATGGAACAAGATTCCAAGCTACTGGAGGTGCAACGGTACAGATGCTGGGTTAGTGCAAGGATGGCCGAAGATGAGGAACCTTAAATGAGGATGTTGAGAGTTCACTGTGCTTGGATCAGAGATGTGGTTTCGGACAATTGAACTCATTGTACCGGCCTCTCCAATTTGTGCATACTTAATGGGGAGAGGCCCCTCGAGAAAGGCAATTGAGGAAGATTGGATCACTCCTGATGTTGCTATGTATAGGCTGCACCTAGTAAGACTCACCTACAGAGAACCAGTTGAATCCATGTTTGTTTAGTGCATTTGGTAGGTTCATTCCCTTTGTAAGACTTACACCTCCTCAAGGTAGAACCTAGTGAGTTGCTTTGGGTTTATGTGATTGTTATGCTCTCCTACTCATTGTCTAATGTTAGTGCTCCTTTCAATCTAACCCACTGGCTTCTCGAGGCCTCCAAACAGAGTTTCTAACATTTTTGGCTTGCAAGAATTTGCATCATCTGTTTATTCCTGATATGTAGTTGAGGTGTATGCTTCATATAATTATTGTTAGAGTGCATGGAATAAGCCACATGGCAGCCTGTAGTATGTCCATGTTGGGCGTGGATGTGTGTGCGTGTGTAGGTTTAAGGTTTGGTGTGGTGTGTTTCCAAGTTTGTTTTTATTTAATTAGGTTTAGGTAATTGAGTCAATTTTAGAATAGTTGATTTGATTTGATTGTGTATGTTTTTTTAGGAAAGAGGATTATCAAATCCTTAATTTGTTGGGTTGCAATTAGGATTGGATCTCTTTAAATAGAGACCAACTCCTATTTTTATTTCTTGAGTTCCAACAACAATTTTTCCTATTCTAAGAACTCTCCTCTACCCCTTCTTCCACGACGCCATCCTCTCTCTCTCCCCATTCTCTCCACACGCACCATCTAGAAGGAGAAGGGCTCCCTACGCTCCAAGCAATTCTTCACAATTATAAAATATCTTCCACAACTGAGTGAAAAGTAAAGTCACACAGAGCATTGATGTGGAGGACTCCGCTTGTTCCTACTGGAACTACACATGACAAATATCAGTGGAAGCACTGAAGTAGCCTAGAGTTTGATTTTTGAATCTTATTCAGTCTGTAATCAGATGCTGCCTCTGTTTTTGCTTCCTCCCATGCAGAGTAACTTGAATTTGTGTTTGTATGATACAAAGGGTGGACAGACCTGTTACTCAAATCATAGGAAGGAGGCCCCAGCACGGCCTACACATGCTATCGATTCTTACTTGGATCTATTCACATGAGCCCATTAACTATTAGATTTTTGCAACAAAGTTTGGTTACAATTATAGATCAACTACATGTGCATCGAAGTTTTAGAGGGATTAAAGGATGGTGTAGAGCACCTAAAGTGGGATTTTCCATAAATGCAAAATGTTCCCATACCTTTCTCTGTTCTAAAAGATAATTGTGAACTACAGACTGTGGAACTTGTCTCTGATATTTGTTATGAGAGAGCATAATAAGTTAACCTTGATTTCCATTTTACAGATGATGATGCAGATCTGTTCCGCATTATGCCGCCATATGTGGTTATTAATGCTCTGACCTGAGGACAGAAATCTTCCGCACCTTGAAAATACTACTTATCCATTAAAGTCACTGCAACTTATGCCCAGTTTATCTCAGCTGTCTCCACTTTGTGCATCGTTTGCATACTATAGAGAGGCCTTTCCACCATATAGATGGCCTGTCACAGATAAAAGTATATACAGATTGCACATTTAGTGGCTCATAGATGCAACGCGACACTTTCTTTGCAAGGCTATATTCTTCATCTTTCGGAAGCAACAAGGGAGACTTGCATTAAGGAGGATGGAACTTAAAATTATTAGTCAGGGTATCATTCTTTACCTTCCCCCCTTTTCAATTCATTACTTTTGAGGTTTGTAAAATTCGTTACTGTATGCGGCCATGTCTGTCCTGAAAATATTGATAGAAGAGGATATTTGCAGTTGAATAGAAAAGAAACATTGTGAAATATTCTCTTCGGCTTTTTGAGAGACATATTCCAAGTTAGAAAATTAAGAGTAATATCAATGGTAGGAAATTGATCCTTTCAGAAGAAAAATGTCGATTAAGGGAAAATCGCCTTGTTTGGGATCTTGCTGTAATCTTATACATGTGAACCGCAATCAAAAGTAAATCTTTACCAGTATGCTGGTTCGACATTCATAATTTCGTATTTAATGGTTCGAGTTGATGATGTCGATAGACATCTAAAGATATATTTAAACGGTTGGATTGCTACTTGGTTCTAAAATGGGTGGACTGCTCTCAAGTGCTTTCTATTCTGGGGTTGGAGTGGAGGCAATCACCGGTGCCCACGTCTGCAATATCCGTCTTCGGACGTCCATTTTCTGTTACTTTAGTAAGTGCCCCTTTTTCTTCAAGAAGAAATCCTTCGAGATCCCCATTTTCAGTTACTTTAGTATATCTGCAATTTCATCTCTTTTGAACAGAATTTGATGCCTTTTAAGTCAAATGAAGTCCTCCGCAAGTGTCATTTGTCACACATCCCATCATCATGATTAAATGCGATTTTTTTATGATCCAGAATCTGATTTGGGCAAATGGAAGGGAAGTTGGTCATCCTCGATGCACCGGTTCTCTGGGAAATATAAGAATGGGGATTTGAGTTTGGATCTCTTATGTTAAAGTTAGAAGTCTCCGCCATATTTACTGATTCGAAATTTCATTAGTGTAGATTGGAAAATACTCATTTTCTATACATCAATTCTTCGGATAATGCAAGAATGGAGATTTAAACTTAGGTATTTTTACTAAAGTCAAAAGTTCTCACCATACTATTTAACCATGCCTTTGTAGGCTTATTGAATACCTATTTGTTAGTTCACCTAAATCTATAGCTGATTAGGCACGACACATATACCCCAGGTAACACGTGTACAAAATAGATATTGAAGAACCAAAAGAATAGAGCAAGCAGAGCAATTCTAGGAAGAAGATCGAAAGGGCGAGTCATCATTTTAGAAAGACAAGGCATTGATCTTGTTCCCTTTCACTTTGCTTTGATCGCACAGCAATGATATTGCTTTACGAGAAGGAAGTAATTGCTTTGCCTGAAATGTTGCTTCATTGCTAGTGAATGAGTCACTACTTAAGGGTGTGGGTTGTGCGATGTTAAATTATGATTGGTGGCTGCCCAGGAAGGGTGAATGAAGAATATCTAAGGACATGGTGAATGAAGGAGGATGATCAAATGGCATTTACTTTGACAAGGGGGTCATGTTATCAGGGATGGAAGGAGATACGTGAAGAAAAGAGATCAAGAAGACTTAGAAAAAGAACAATTTTGATGTTGGTTTTGACTTAAAGATTTCATGTTTGCTCTCGTAGAAAAAACATGGTAACTTGCTTGACTACGAAAGAAAAGTCAAATTTGGGAAGCTTGATGGATTTGGCATGTTCGTACTGCATGTCCTCTTCAAGGGGCAGTTCGTTGCATATTAGGCATGTAAAGACAACATGGTTAGATTGGTAGGGTGGTGAGGTTTACAAGGTTACATGAGTAAGATTGGTTGGATGTTGCATGGTTAAAGGGATAGTGTAAGCTCTAAAAGGTGAAAGATAAATGCACACTGCTGAGAAGAATTTGATTTCACTGAGAACCTTGGAATTAATGTCTGTTCAAGCATTCTTCGTGCAGAGTTCCTAAACTAGGAAAAGGATATTCAACTTCGACGTATGGAAGAAAGATGCTGACTAGCTAGGGTATATAGCCTTTAGGGAAGAGTCGTAAGAGGTGAATAACTCTACACTTGTTCCTAGGCAAGTACTACCAAAAGAGAGTAGCAAATTGTATGCATCTTTGTTGTGGGAGCAAACATGGGGAAGCAAATGAAGTACACCTTGGATAAGGATAACGGTGCATTCTTTAGTCGTGTGAAACATGTGGGACCATCAACTCGCATAGCCATGCCAAGTGATACATGCACTTAGAAATAAGTATTGCACATAGAGGCAAGTGCTGCATTGTGAAGACGACTAGTAGATAAAGATGGAATGCAAACTCAACGACGTGTTTGGACGAAGAAATTCTAGTCAAGAGAAAAGTTGCTAGGAGGTAAAGGATACTGTATAATGTGAAATCGGTTTCTATCTATTAGTAAGGGAGTAGGGCTTTCACACTCAGCATGCTAGTTGTGAAGAAGAAGAGAGAGAGAGAGAGAGCATGAGTAGAGAGGTTGTACTCCGGTTTCTTTTTAATGAAAGTTTTCTCCTCCGGTGGTAGGTTATCAACCACAGTCAATCGCACGACTTCTTCTACGTGTCATGCTCGATGTTGCATGTTCGTTCCTAGTGGATCACGTTGCAATGAAATGCACTCTTAAACTATGGGTGAAAAACCTAACGATTAGTCGATCAATCAAAGAAGCCTTGGTGTGACAGGTATTAACGGTTACAAATGCTTAATATCAGAATGCTAACATTTAGAGTGAACATATATTTGAGTTCAATTTGAGTGGAGAAATCAAAGTTCAGATTTGATGTGGATTTGTTCCCTTACATTCAAGCTAAGTTTAACGGGAGAGGTTACTGCAAATTGGATCTTCGTATATGTGTTTGTTAATAAAAAAATAGTGTCTACGGATATCCTAGTTCAAACGGGGAGTTCGAACCTTAGTTCTATATAAATTATTCTATAATCTACCGAATATAAATAATTGCGGATTTCACCACGTCCTATTACTTATCTTTAAATTAGGGAAGTGATCTTTATCCTTTCAGTCCTTAAGTAAATAGGATTTTCAAACTTAAACCCACACAATCAAAGATAAAACAACCCAAAACCTGAATAGCATATACCCAAACGGAAGCCCTGATTCCTCCGTGGAATCCAGATGCTAATCCAATCGGCTGGACCCATAACCGCGTTAGGTATCAGCCAAGAAGCCCCTCTTGTGGTAGAGACGCGGAATTAGCGGCAACTAAATGTAGTGGTTTTGCATGTGATGGATAGGCCCATCGTAACAACTTTTCTATCGCCCTACCCCATACGTCCACTTCACCACCACTCGAAGACTCATCTCTTTCTGGATACCGCTATCCTCATTATTGAATCCCAAACAAAGGCACCATGTGGAATGATGGCATCCCCCTCCCCCTTACCAAAGCAATCATTCTATTCGGAGACTTCAACCCTACGCCTAATACAGAGGAAGGATAAAAAAAAATTGGTACATGTCTTATATATAATATTAGAGAAAACTGGAGAACTTCGTAAAGTGTGGGCTAATCGCAGGCTCAATTGTCGCTTTCTCCTGGCGAAGTTTTAATTTTGCACTCGTACCTTTAGTTTTAGTCGACTTAATGTGTAAGTAACAATGTAAGCCCCATGCCCTCTCTCCCTCTATTCAATTTTTACTTCAAGAAAAAGCTACGGAGGGTGCATCAATAGCAAAGGGCATGAGCGATGTCGAGAAATTGCAGGTGTAGGAAGAAATGTGATAAGCCTAAGGCCAAAGGTAGAGTTGGAGAGTTGCAAATATGATATGGCAAAGAGTGCATGTCTAACGGTGGTGAAATTGCAGAAGGATGACAATTAAAGCAGAGTGTTGAGAATTCCTTTCTTCGATTGAAGATGTCAGCGTCAAGTCTATATTTCCAAAGACTAAGATAAAAGTTAGATTCTTCAAAGGGGAACTTTTATGGATGCCCTTGCGTACGCAACAGTGTACACAGGGCCTTACCCTCCTCTCTATTAGTAAGGGGTAGGTTCCCATGTACATAGAAGTATCTCCGTAGAAGCATCCTTCACGAAAATGTCGAAGGAGCTTTCAGGTTATAGCTCACACGTCACCACTCACCACATGGGAGGCCTAACTCGGGCCAGACAAAATATTAGAAACTTTTGGACAAAACTCAAATAGTTAATCTGATTGAGTACCGAAAGAATATCTCGAAAAAAACAATAGTAAAAAAAGGCGAGGGGCAAGGAGCAACTTACCCCCTTAACTCTCATATCCCACCCGTCACCATCACCGTCACTCCCTTCACAACAGATCCATACGCAGAGAGAGAGAGAGAGAGAGAGAGAGAGAGAGAGAGAAGGTTAGTTACGTCCGCTTCCACTCAGCACATTCCACATCACTTCATAACCAACATCCCCCCCTCCCCCTCCTCCTCCTCAAACACTTCAATGGCAAGCCATCTGGGACATTGCAATTCATGAAGAATCCTATAGCCGCCACCCCCGATAAGCGATCGTCGCGTATACCATACGATGAACGCCATCCGCTGCTGCGTCGCCTGCTTCCTCCCCTTCGGCGCCCTCGACGTCGTCCGCATCGTACATGCCAACGGGCACGTGGAGGAGCTCGCTCGGACGGTTCGGGCGGCTGACATCATGGAGTCCCACCCCAAACACGTCGTCAAGTCCCTCGATGCCTTCGTCCTACCCCCAAGTGCAGAGTTGAAGAAGGGCCACATCTACGTACTTGTGTCTACGGCGAAGGAGGAGTGGGGCGACAAGGGGGCGAAAAAGAGGAGGAGGAGGAGGAGGCGGAGGAGGAGGATGACGAGGATGGAAGGTGGCGATGGGGGTAGCATTAATTGCGATGCGGACAGGTATTTGTCAGAGATCATGTCGGAGAAAGCGTCGGAGGGGAGGAAGGGGAGGGTGGGCGTGTGGAGGCCACATCTCGAGAGCATCTCCGAGGTTGCAAGCGATGTGAGTTGACCTACATATATATATATATATATATATATATATATATATATATATATATATATATATATATATATATATATATAGATTGCTTCTCGCAAATGTGGATTCTCGTGTTTCGAGGGCCGAGGTGAATTGTGTCTTCCAGGTTATCGAGGAGAAGTTGCGATCTCTCATCTGGGTGATTGGAATTACACTTTTTTTCTATTGTTTTTTTTTTTTTTTTTGCTTTTCTTTTGAGGTACTTTGGTTGTGGTGCTACATTATACCCTAACCCTTTTCTTTCTTAAAAATAAAAAAAACAAAAAAAAGTTCAAATCTTCGTTCCACGAGGGGACAGTTAGTGCCTAAATTTCACTTATGTTTAATTCAGGGTATACATGTGTTGAGTTTGATTGAATTAAGGCTCAAATCAAATTTAACTTATGATTTCTGAGTTGGGACTTTTTTAATTTCATCCACCTTGTTATACTGTGTCGAATCCAATCCAATTTAACTTATAAAATTGAATGAGATTGGATTGGATCAAGTGGATTGTTCATTAGTCAAAATTTTTGTCTATCACTTACATGTTTCTTATTTTTTTATATTTATATAATAACAAAAATATTTAAACTCATAAACAATTACGTAACATACAAAAAAATGACTAAAATAAGTAAAAATAAAGAACTTTAGACAAAAAAAATAAATACATAATATAAAAGTAACGAGAAAAGATAAAGGCATATCTGATAATAAACTTGATAGTTAAATATAAAAGTTCAGGTTTATACCAATAATTGATAACAAATATAGAGAAGGTGTTTCGGTGGAGGTGGTGAGATCTCTATGAGAAAAAAGAGACGAGAGGAGAGATGGGTCGTCCGATAGAGGTGAGGAACTCCCTGCAAGGAGGAATTGAGGAGATGTGGGTCGTTGGGAACTCGGGCGGAAGTGGGGGGCTAAGGGAGGAGAGAAGATTGACGGTTACCTGAAGAGAGCATAGAGTGTCGTTTCCATCAAAAAGATGAGAAGACACCACCTAAAACTTAGAGTTGAGGAGAGGCACCACTTGGAGTGGAGCTTGACAGTGAGATGTGGGAAGAGGGCACCACCTGAAGCCAATGGAGGTAACTATGAAAGAAATGAAGAGTTAGTAAGGGTTGAAAATTGGAAATTTAAAATGCAGGAGTGAGGTGTCAAGATTGACGAGATAAGGGTTATATATATATATATATATATATATATATATATATATATATATATATATATATATATATATATTACGAACATATTACCAAAATAGATTTCATAAAATATGGTAGGAATGTGAAAGTATCGAGGATGGAGAGTGGTTTTGCATTAACCACTAATATTGAATATAAAGTGATTTCATTAATTACAAGAACATCGCATGGTCGAGAATTGGTGGTCATATGATGATTTGTAGGCACTATGCTCAGTAGATACTTCTTCTATATATATATATCAGGTTGTATCAGGTTATGGATTGAGTTGGATTAAGTTGGTTAAATCTTAAACTCAGCCCAACTCAACCTATTATAACACTTAAGCCCTCAACCCAATCATATTAGGTTGAGCTGTATTCAAATTGATCCCAAATCGTATACACCGAGTTTACTTGGAAGCTAACTTTTGGCAGGGTCTTATTCGTTCATGTCCTCAACAACTGATGCATCACTGGTGATTGCAGTGTTTTTGGTTAATTGAGTTCTTTTCCAAGAAACTAATGTAGGAATTGAAATGGGTAAAAATTTCCCTATAATCAAAAGAACACCCTTTCTCTTTTCAATTCATTGGTAGGTATGAACAAATACAAATAAGTGAAAATGGGCAATGGATTAGACATGCTTCCTCTCCACTTGCAGTGCCGCATTTCTACCACAAATTACAAGAACTTACTTCAGATATTTTCCTGCTGGTTGTGTGTTTATATGATCTGAGTGCTCGTGGGAGGGGTATGTGCACCAGTTGCATATGGCCTAACCCAAACATCTATAACCATGCCCTCAATCAATCCAACGCATCCTAAAGGGTGCCCAAATGGCTAGACATCCCGTCTTTAACACATATTTGTATCTCCTTACTGATGCCAAATCTATAGTATGCTAATTTTTGGTAGCTTATTATATCAATTGGAATGTAATTAGTGGATGACATGTGAATTTATGTTGAAGAACCAAAAAATTGGGAGAAATTTTTAAGGTTACATTAAAAGTAGGCAAACTTTTAGTTGATATAAAAAATTTTCACCTTCCATGATTTATGCAACAAAGAATAAGAGGTAGGTTAGGCACCGTACATGCACGTGCCCCCACCCTGTCCCCACCCAAGCCAAGCTGGAGAGAATGAATGAATGAATTTGATAATTAATTCCTCAATTATATTCCATAATGCTTATAATTAATGTATTTTTGATGGCGTGGTCTTTAAAAAGTCACGAGTGCCACAGATGAGAACACAATCCCATCCCACCTTCCTCTTCCCATCTCTCTCTCTCTCTCTCCACACACGCACACACGATACATAGATGGGTCGATCAAAGCTCAAGCTAATCGACTAATTTAAGTGATCAATTTTTTAATTTGATAATCAATCAATCATTTTGATCGATCAAATTCCTTCGGTTGTATTATATTAAGATGATTTTCGAAGACATTTATTGGTGGAGTGTACTGTGAACATGAATGTGAGATCATCAGGTCCTAAGAGTGACACGACACCAGGCCCACACGTTGGTAAGCAGGGGTGTCACCTCTCTAAGGGGAATCTTACTAGGGCCATTTCAACCATAACAATTCTGCTTTGTTTTCTTGTATCACTTCTGATTTGATTATGATTTTTTTGTGAATTTTCAAACATGAGTTTTTTGCATGTATCTTATTATTATATATCGACTATCCACATCGTGTGAATGTGAACATGAATATATTCTATGCTATTGATTTTATATTTGCATATACCTTAATTTTTACAATAGGAGCATTAGTAAATAATCATAACAAATAAGTAATCATGCAGGCATGATTACTTATTTGTTAGAGCATCTATCAATTTAATATAAATTAAGGACATTTTTGATAGCATGAATAAACAATCACATCGACAATGACAATTGCACCTGGAATGTTGAAGACAATGGCAATAACATGGGCTACAATGTTGATGACATTATGTTGATGGCAATGTTGGTTAGTGCCAGTGATGTTGGCACTATTACGGTGGCAACATTGACAACAATATCACATGCTTCTTCATGGTAATAGCGACGGTGTCAATGATTGTCTCATTGGTGTGTGTGACATTGATGGTCAAGGCATCAATGGTAGCACACTGTTGGATCAGCATCGACGTCGTCAATGGATAGCGATTGCTTCAATATCCATGACAACATTATTAGTAGCATGGATCTCATTGGCATAATTCACTGCGGTGCCATCGATAATGGCTAGCATTGTTTTTAGGCATGCCTACCCATGGATATCTATAAGTTGCCCAACAACTAGGTAGGGTGCACGCTAGTCCTAAATCACGAAGTTAGATAGCTCTTCCCTCCTTAGGATCAAAGCTTAGGTTTGTTCAAGTTTTGGTTTAATCAAGTCATTTTGTATGCTCCTAATGATTGAGTTGCACCTTTAAAGAGAGGGAGCTAAGGGTTTGAGGAGTTGGAATTAAAGCGTATCGTAAACTAATAAGTTTTGTTTGGGAGAAGAGAAGGCATTAGGGTCTCATTTGGATGGGGATTAATGGGTTGGGTTCAAGATGAGTCGGTAGGTTAAGACAAATAATGAGTGAATAAGCATGATTTTCACATTTATATTTAAAAAATAATCCAACATAACATATAAAATAAATAAATTACAATATTCTCTCTACATAGGTGATGTCAACTTATATTCTACATCTAACCATTGCCAAAACACTATTTCTCAACCAAATGAAGCCTAGAAGTCAAGCTATAGGGAAAAGTATCCATTTGGTGGGGAGAGAGATGTTACTATCAAGAATTTCACATATAAGATATGGGTTTTAATCAAATGAACACATTGTTTGATCTTTATTAATTGAATCTAAATGGTAGGGTTGGTGAAACGCAAAGGTAGAGAGTTGGAACAAAACCATGCATGTGATGCTATCATGGAAGAAATCAAGGCTTCTGGTTCTTAGCCTTTGCAGAATGTGATTCTCTCTTGGTAGCAAAACTTTATATGTATAAATAATTTTCAGTCACCCATATCCACGTTCTTGGTTGGGCACATGATTGAATATAGTGAAATTCTCGCGAGGCTTCTCTGCCACAAAGTGGCCAAACAGTTCGATTATTGCTTTCCTCTTTTCTTTTTTTCCCTTTTGCTTAGGACAAAGGAAGTCCTTTCCATGGATATGGAAGAATCTTTAACGTGATGGTGTCCTTTTCGCTTTTCTGTAGGGAGAGAATAAGGAATATATAGAATGCCACTATTGCTGGATGAAAGGAAATGATATCTTTCAAATTTTAACTAATTGAAAATTTAGAATTTCTTCGGAATAATGTCCCTACTTGGGATAATGTTCCGAGTACGATCATTTGTTTTCTAATGAATGGATTATCCTGATCGTTCACCACGATGAAGGACCACCGGGGGGGGGGGGTGACCGAGAAAAGCCCCCACATGATATATATGTCAAACTTGAGGTACGATTTAAAAATGTCCCAAAAAAAAAAAACATGAACAAACTTTTATTCAATTTTCCCATTAATTGGTAAGAGAAAAAAATTCTTCTATTAATTACAGTTTAGTAAGCCTGTTACCAAATAACAAACAAGGCCTCTTAAAGCTTAATAGGTAAATTGGTAGAATGCCTAACCTGTTAAGTGGATTAAAGAACAAACCTACCCAACATGATTGATTAACCCGTAAGCCCCACCCTTAATTGATTATTGTCAGACCAGGGTAATAAGCCATCCGACAAGATCGATCCTTCTGGCAAAATAAGTCATTCGGTAAGGTTCAATTGGTCCAACAAACTTAGCAGAATCGGTAGTAGTTAGTTAATCTAGTGAACTTAGTCCTGTTCGATGAGGTTAGTCGGTAAAAGTTTAATCCCACCTAATTGAAAGATTAGGCGATTTCTTCCTCAACGTGTTTATCAACATAACATTAGTTACCTTCGTATCCACGGATCTCAACTTCCACGAATTGTGGAGACGTGGGTGATTATTCAAAATCGTCCACTTGCATGACCATGATCTCCACTTCCCGAAAGTCCTACGATATGCCACCTGCACGTAACTCATAAATGCCAGAGTTGCTGGAAGGAAGAACATGCACACATAGAGAGCAAGAGGAGACTATTTTGTATTGAGTAATGAGTAAAATTTAAGAATTCAATTACTCTCCTCCGATGTACACAGTTGTGAAATTAGATTACCAACTCCCTTTCCTTTGTGCATGATAAATTGATTAAGTAGACCTAATCCTACTTTCAAATCCAAGTAGGACCCATTACCCATTGGCCCCGATCAACTTCAGATAAAAGTCATGCCTACACCAGGAACTTTTAATAACGATTTAGATGTAACGTTGAGTTCAATTAAGAAAAGTTGGCTTTAATGAACTACCACTCGAAATACTTAAAACTCAAGTTGATATATAATAATTTTTAATTCTTTATATCACACCATTCAATTTCACAAATTTTCAATTTGAAATCATACCTTGGGGGTGTTACTCCTTTTGATCATCACAAAGGTGAAACCTACGTCCGAAGAAGCTAGCCTCCCAGGAGAAAATTGAGTTGATCAATCGCATGTTGTGAAATGGCATTCCTCACCCCAATCATAATTTTGAGTTAAGATATCTACATGCTATAAGTTGGGAATGGGCCAAAGACACCCCTCCATAGCCATCCTAACCCTCAATTGAGTTGACCAAATTGCAACCTAACCTGTTGATTCATCTAAACTCCTTGTCTAAGCCAACTCGATTGTACATTTTACATGTTCAACCCAAAACTTATGCCCCATCCCATCTACTACACATATTGATAATTTTACGTTATAATTGATAAGAGCAGTGATAGGTGTACGCTTAAGTATACATTGATTTGTACACTTAACTCTATGGCCCATGACACCATCCAACCACAAGATGTTGTCATGATTCATGACATCCCTCTCTAATAAAAAAAAAACACCCCTCTTTAATAGGAGATGGAGAAGTGTAAAAGTTGGTGTACACTGAATTGATAAGGGAGTGGGTGGGTAGGGTGTTCATCCTGCAGAGGTGGTGGTCGGAATAACGAAAAGGGTCCCTCCGTTGGCTTTACGTACTTGTTGCTTCCAAGAGGATGTGCTCGATGGGACCTCCATGCAGAGAGGGATATAAGCATGGCATGTGGCCATGTTGCTACAACTGGATCGAGAGGGAAATGGATTGATAGGGACTTCTTCACAGGGGGAAAGCACCACCACCTTGGAGTACTTGGAATCTAGCTCTTGGTGCCAACGGAGTTATGCTTCCGATAGGTTTGCAGGTTTAAATCGTAGCATGTGCCTTATCGAGGGACTTAGGCACGTGCCGTCTCCCTAATTTCCTTGACATATCCGTTGTTACCTGAACAAGCAGGGTATTGGGATTAAATAAAATACCACGAATAAAAACCGAATAGCTCATTGATGGATCATGCAATATGTCACGAAATATATGAATAAGCCCTCTCGACTTCAAGAACAAAGAAGAATCTCGTTGGAGAATGATGGGAAGATGCAAAATGTAATGATGCCTCTCCATCAAGCTTTTAGAATATTCCAAGGATCAATTAAGGGCTAATATGGGCTGAGTTTTCACGTAGAGTGGAACCCACCTTCTTCATGAAATAGTTGGTTATGAGATGGTGAACTCAAAATGCTTCCCGACGATACTTCTTGCTTGGTTGACAATTTGGGCCACCGAGTTGAAGCGTAAGATAGCTTTGGATGTCTTCTTTGTCATTGCTTGTGAGAGGAGCTTGCTTAAATGGATTTTATTTGGGTTCGCGATAGGAGTAGATCCGTCCAATCATGCAAGCACACAAAGAGTCAGAGAATTTGGTTACCTAATTTCACCTTGAAGTGTGCACATCAGCATCGAGTACAATCACTCTCAAATCTCACTATCTTTTAGTTGGAGTGCAGGAAGTAGACTCACTTTTTCTCTCTACGAGCACATGTCCTTCATTGGGTGGGGGCATCCGTTGTTTATCAGCTGAAGTCACTGTAACATCTGTTGTACCATGTCCGCGGATCCCTCGAGTGGTGGTGATCGTGGTTAGCGATTGGTTACATGGAGTCAACCATCACAATGCCACACTTCCGATGTTAACGGAATTGTGGGCTTGATGGTCAATAACCATCTTCCCAAGGCGGTTGAATGGGAAAAATACCTGCTTTGACCCGAGACGAGTGGAGTAGACCGCTTGCTTGGCCTACTAGGCAGACGAGTAGAGCAGATCGTTTGCCTAGCTTACTAGGCAGATGAGTCTTATCTCACCCAAAATATATGTTAGGCAAGAATATATCACCTGATTTTCTCTATCGAACGAAGAGCTTAAGCGATTGTGACTGCTCGATAGAAATTTGACTATGATCCGCTATGCCTTCCTAGGTGCATTACCCAACTACCTGTGCAAGAGGGATTTTCTAGGGACTCAATTCGTTGGGCCTTAATTGGCCTTTGTTGCGCTTCCTGTTAAGCTTTTATCCTTAAAAGAGGCTTTTTAAAAGTTAGGCTTAAATTAGGATTTTCCTTCCCTCGTTGGCTTAATTTTTGTTTTCTTCTCATTTTTACCAAATCTGAGTTTTATGTTCCCACTTTATCAGGTGTAGAGTTCCCTACATTGCTAGATGGTCGAGGTTCCCTCTTCAAAGGGTGCAGTATTTCCCTTCTCCCTCTCTCTATCAAAGACTGCATTTAGATGTAATTTGCTTCTTTCATGGTAATAAAGATGATCTTAAAAAAAAAGAAAGAAAAACTTTTGAGAGATGGATAGAAGAAGCATGGGATATCTGTGAGGAAGTTACCTTGACATATGATACCTTTTAATTCCGCCGAGAAGGGAAGATAAGAACGGTAAGGAGTAAGATGGAGTATTGATTCAAGTCAAGTCGATTTAGCCAAAGCCTGGCCCAGCCCAAGACAATCATTACTTTGGGTTAGGGTTGGATCAATTAAGGTTCAAACCTAAAAACTGAAAGCCTAACCCATATTTAAGAAGAAATCAAACAAAAGCAAATAACTAATTTTTGTGTGGGTATGTACATATGTGTGTACGTATACATAATTAATGTTGTTTGTTGATTTTGAGATTTCATCCAGAATCAAAAGGCCCAGAACATCTATCACATCACATGTCACACCAAGAGGCATATCGTATTCACCAAAGTTTGGGTTTTCCCGGCTCAAAGCCCAATCCATTTGTCTTGAATTGGACTTGTGCTTGGACCTATAAAAGGAAAAATAATCGAGCATGGCTGAATAAATTATTGACTAATTTACATAAAAGCACCAAAACTTACATATAGATTTTTCTGTGTCTCCTGGACTTTGAAATACATCGATGTCATCCCTAACCTTTATGTTTGCATCAATGTAGTTCCCTCTTTCACTTTTCAATCTAATGTAATTATAATTTGTTAACTTTTTGGACCCAAATTTATTGATAACTTCAAAATGTAATTTATTATTTGAACCAACTTCTAATTTTATAAATGACAACATGGAAGGGACAACATTAATACAATTAAAAAGATCAAGGATGACATCGACGTGTTTGGAATTTCAAGCACCACATGGAAATATGAGTGTAAGTTTAGAAACTTCTAAGTAATTTACTCTAAATTATTTAGCTTAGACTTGGTTCCATATTGCCCTACAAGGTTTGGCCTAATACTCCATCCTAGTTGAATGTAGGGGTAGGTGTTTAATCGATTTTGGTGGGTTTAGAATGTTTAATTTGAGTTGTATTTGATTTAAATCGACAAAATGCCCACCCATGACCTGTATTGTGAAATCTAAATTTTGCATATGTTTTCTTACAAGGAGAGATCCTTTTTTGTGCAAAGAAGTCATGGAGTAGGTGGCAATGGTGAGGGCTTAAAGGTAGCCACTACTGGGAGGAAAACATTAGTAGCGACTTTAAAGGGGCTTTAATAAAGGAAGAGGAATAAGAGAAGAGAGGTATGTTACCTTACCTAGCTAGTCTACCCCTGATGGTTGGGAGTGGGGTGCCGCCGTCGATGGTTGTGGGAGTAAGTCACAGTGATGCAAATCACAAGGAGTCGGTGAAATTGCCCTTCGTCGCCAGTGAGACATTAAGACTCGCGGTCAGACTCCATTGCCATTGGTGAGGGACTGGAGCCTGAGGGAGAGTGACAGAGCTTTAGGTGTTGCTTGCAAAGTCGTGGTTGCAGGTGGGAGTCAACGTTGTGGCTTATGGGAGTCGAGGAGGAAGGTCTCTAGGACTGGGAGTTGTGGACAAACGACAAGTTGTTGCGCCACTATGGTCCTATGGAGGGTCTCTATGACTGGTAGAAGAGTCCACGGATAGGTGTAGACACTGTGTAATGGGTTAGCGACGAGTGTGTTGGAGTGGAATGAGGAGCAGAGGGAAGGGAGGGGTATTTAGGGTTTTGTATGTTACATATATAATATTAGAAAATTGTTCAAGTAGGGTGAGTGTGTTTGATCCATAGGTCACCTGTAATGAAAGTCTGGATTATTTGAGTGAGTCAAATTGAAACTAGTTAACTCATGAATCGACCTAAATCATTTCACCCATTTTTCATAACTTAGGTGGATTATTTGGGTTGACCTAAATAATGGTCACCCCTTGTGAAAAGGGATCTAATTTTTTTGTCTTCGATTGCCAAGATGTGATGGGAGATGCAAGTTTCCACGAAGCCAGCGTAGTGTCAAGGGATGGATTTCTATTTCTACTACTACTTTGCAAATATATAGTTTTTTTAAGGTGGAACTTCAGTTATGCTAAACTAGAAGTTTTCCTTTTTCTCTTCTGCAAAACAAAGACAACTTGAGAAATAGCTCGGACAAATCAAACTGGGCTTGTCGATGACAGCCCACCCATTTCTAATGGCCCAACCTTGAAACTTAACATGTGACGTGCGTACGCCCATTTCATAAAAAGGCTTGGTTGATGGTGACAATTGCTGGGCCCACTAAAGCAGTCCTTTATTAATGAACAGACGATTTTACACACAATCACATGCACACATATGCTTGCATCTTTGTATTTATTTATATTCCCAATTAATAAATCTACTAAATCCACGTGATGTGCGTGTTCCAAACTATAGTCATAAACATCATATGCATACAGAAGGATACGGAAATATTCGTACAGAAAATGAATACGGCAACATATGCTTAAATTGTCATTTTCAATGGGCTACACGCGACCAAAGGTATCAGAGTATTTTGCTGCAAAATGCGATCTTTGGAAAAAGGAAAAAAAGAATATCGTAGTATTTTGATTGTACCAAAAGTATTGTTGCGAAAAGCCAATCCCAATGCCTCTGAGAATGGATCTTGTGAAATAAGAGGTTTTACTGTTTTGAGAATCCAATTAATTAAACCCCCAACGGTATGACAAACTTGAGCTTTACAAGTTAGTTCCGTACCTCCTCCGTGAAAGGATTAATCAAGTCTACAATTTCCACCCCCTTTCTCTCCGAATCCACCGAATCTCTTGGATCTATTTGGCCACTCTTATCGGCCTCTAACAGTTGATTGGACGCTTCCTTAGCTCCTTTTTCCGTTGATTTTGACTTCCCTCGAACTACAAATTTAGGCTCGATGTTTCGCCTTTTCCATGTCGTAGCTCCTCCATCTGCTTCAAGTCTTCTGGCAACTTGTCCCTCGACTCTTTCTCCCCTCGACTTTGACTTCAACTTCGATGTGGGTGTCTCGACATCCTCCTCATCCTTAGGAGTTGGTGCTCCTCCTCCCTCTCTATCCCTACTTCCGTGGGGGAGGGGAAGGGAGGTGGAGGGTGTTAAGGTATAGGTTTATATCTGTAAAATCTAATATTCTCATAAGGGTATTCTAGGGAGTGTCTATAGTAAAGTGTTATGACCCGATTTCCGAATCCTTACGAGACACGAGAATCGGATCGACTCAACTGGTCCTAAGACCCAGTCGTCCAATGAGAAAGTAACCAAAAGAGCAGTAAAATAAACCACATTCACCAAGTATATAACTAGTAGTAACAAAATACAGCAGTAAAGAAAAGAACTCCAACAGTATACACCACCACAATAGTAAAGAAATAAACAGGTACATAAACATGATGCTTACAATAAAATGAGTACAGTGGTAACAGAAAATACTCACTACAACAGAAGGAAAGGTACAGTGGGTACTACATAAGTAAAACTACTGGGTTCTACTAGGCTTAGCACCCTCTGCAGCCGCCGGCTCTGCCTGCTCAACACCTTGTCATGAAAAGGTGACAAAGGTGACATGTCAATGAAACACTGAGTAGAGTGGCAACAGAAAGTTAAGAAAAACAGTAAGGTGGATAGTAGCTGTTATATTTTTAATTTCTTTATTTTTCGTTTACTCATTATTGAGTTATTCCTCAGATCTTTCTCTGGATCTAATTGTTCCTCGTGGGAACAATCTTGATTGCAGTCTTTTCCGAAAAGTAGAAGTAACACGTGGTGCTCTCCTGGCTGGGAGAGTCCCCCGTGGTGCTCCTACCCTCAGTCAACCACCCCAAGGTCACTGACAGATGTAATGGTGACTACGGTACGCGCGATAAACGCACAGGTAAGTACCCCGCACTGGATCGCGGTCAGTCGTTTTCGTTAACGAGTGTGCCCCAAAGCACAGCACGAAACCAGTATAGGGCAGAGCTCTCTCAGTAACAGGGGTCCAGCCCCTCCACAGTAACCAAACAGGGGTCTTGCCCCTTCACAGTCCACGCACCCTCGCCTGACTACCCTGGTTTGCCTAGTGGGCCTAACAAGTCAGTGTAGGAAGGCTAGCAGAACCCCGGGGCCTGTGGGGTGGCTAGTGCTCTTCCTACAATAGTAGCTCTCCTCGGTACTATGTACGCGAGGGCCAAAAGTCGGTACAAAGTGGCCAGATCTAACCTCGGGTCCCTGGGGCGGCTAGCTCCACTCTGCACTAAACAAGGAGACAGTCGCTCTCCTTGATACTCCGTACTCAAGGGCCAACTCACTTCCCCAATTCTATTCCATTCACTTCTCAGGAGCTCTACTCCTAATTCCCCGTAGGGTTCATGCTCATTTTTCTTTAACTCAGCCAATTTAGGTTTCATCATTTCAGCTTTATATTCATAGAGCCCATGTTCTCAACAGTAATTATCCATTCATAAACAGGTAATTGTTAACCAATTACAGGCAGTTATCGTTTTCCTTTCTACTTTTCTAAGATTGCAATATATATATATTCAATGTAGTTTTTCAGTCCTAGGATTCATGTCATATCCTAGGATCTATCATTCAATCTAGTTTTTCAGTCCTACGATTCATGTCATACCTTAGGATCTATCATTCAAACTAATTTTTTAGTCCTACGATTCAAGCCATACCCTATGATCTATCATTCAATCTAGTTTTTCAGTCGTAAGATTCATGCAATACCCTAGAATCTATTAATTATTTCAAAAGTGCATAATTTTTTATAAATAATTAAAGGGGCCACTCTATCCGCAAAACTAAGAGCACTGGGGGCGTGATCGGCAAGCCCGCGCGCCTCCGCAACCTCCAGAGCCGCAACGGAATAGGGTCCTAACACAAGGATCAATTACAAGGAGCTACTTAGAACATGATACAATTACTGTAAATAGGTAGAGGAACTAAATCTGAGAAGAACTAAACTTGAAACGCGGAAAATGGACTTCGAACGGACCCTAAACGGGTCAAAAACGACAAGTCTGCCCAAAATTAGACGTCTGGAACATTCTCCAGACGTCTTAAACGATGGCTCAGGTCATACCTTGATCCTGCGCGGTCCTTCAGACGTCCAGAATCCCGCTAAACTGTTTGGACTTAGTTTCCAGATGACCGACTGTCACTCTGGACGTCTGGAGACCCTCTCCGTCGTCTGGTGCTGTGCCCAGACGTCCGATCTGTGTGGGAGGGCATGCCCTTGCACCTTCCTTAACGAGACCTGCACACATATGAGACCGTCCTCAACACGGAGTGAAGCAAAACCCTTCGGCAGAACGGCTGCATGGCCGTACACGCGAAAGAAGGGAAGGAAAAATATCGTACCTTTCAGACGGCTGGACCTTCCTCCAGATGTCTCTTGTGTCGTCTGGACGTATGTCCAGACGTCTGATTCTGGGAAATTTTCCTAGAATCAGGACCTCCTCGCCCTCCGCCTGTAGCGCACAGCCGTGCCGCGCTGCGCTCGCCTGCTGCCTGAGCTGTAGCAGCTCCTCCCCAGCACCACGCTCCTGCTACGCACCCGCCGGCCGGCATTGGCTGCTCCGGCGAGCTCGCACCCTCGCGATCTAGCTCTCTCCCTCTCACAGCAACCCCTCCTCCCCATGCACTCACGGCAACAGCTGCTGCTACCCTCGCCCGCTCACTCTCTCGCTAACAGGAAGGAGAAGAAGAAGGTGGTGGAGTGAGGGTGAGGGGGAGGAGAGGAGGGTATTTGAAGGCTGTCGTGGGGAGAGAGAGAAAAAGATGGCTGCGCCTGCAGGGCAGAAGGAAAGAGAAGAAAGGAGGGCGGTGGTTGAGTTTGCGCGCGCATGCGCGCAAACGCAAACCCGTACACTGAAAAAATTAAATTACAGACGTCTGGGAAGGCTTCCAGACGTCTGACCAGACGTCTGAACAAATTCCCAGACGTCTTAAACGACGTTTGATGCCAGGGTTATAACATAAACTGTAACAGCTTATGTTGTAAGCAATGCTATAAATGTCAGAAAGAGGCATTAGCTGAAGGGCTAACATAACCTCTGATTTCACTCACACACACACACTCTCTCTCTCTCTTTCTCTCTCTCTCTCCTAAACATGGTATCAACAGCAGGTCACTGATGGACCTTTTTTTTCTTCATCAGATCCTATTGCATGTGCATTAAGGTATTACGCTTTTGCGACAAATTGCTACGACTCTTCATCAAATTTACTACACCTTTCAACAACTATTTGCTGTCAGCAAGCATCTTGCTCATCTAACTAATTCTAGTGCTGGTGGCAATTAGGTGTGATTCAATTTTTTCTTTGATGGCTTCTTCTTCCTTGTCTACTTCAAACTTGTTTTATCGCTTCTCCTACTATTTTTAATTCTCAAATCCTTGCCAATATACAACACAATGTTCCATGCCATCTAAACTCAAAATTTTCAACCAGGAAGGCGTAATTTCTACCAATACTACATGCTTATGAACTCATTACTTTTGTTGATGGTACGACTTCATGTCCTCCAAAATTTGTTACACGAAGTAGTGGAGATCAAGCATCTCAATTACCAAATGATGATTACTAGATGTATCATAAAAAGACCAATTAGTCCTAAGTTGGCTGATGAGCTTAGTTAGTGAGGAGATTTGTACTCAAATCTTTGATCTAAACTCTTCTCGTGAGGTCTAATTGAATCTTGAGCGAAGTTTTGGCACAAGATCTAAATATCAAAATTTTCATTACAGATCCTTGCATCAATCCTTGAAAAACGGTGATTCTACGATGATAGATTTTGTGAATAAAGCAAAGCAATATGCAATGCATCTCACTGCCTCTGGGAAAAAGAATGGATGATGATGATCTGATTATTTCCATATTAAATGGCCTACCTCTGAATACAATCCAGTCGTTGCGATTATTAACTCTAGAGAGTTCATCTCTCTTGATGAAGTTCTTAGTCTTCACTTGAGTCATGAGCAGTAACTTCATTTGCAACAATTAGATGCTACTGTGAATTACACTAGAAAACTTTTGAGAAAAGTTCGTCTGAGTGTTGAACTCGACATAAACAATCACAATAAAGCACTATTAGTGCCAAAAATTTGATCGATGATGTTCGATTTGCACTAAAAATGATGTTTTAAATGTCATTATTATACTATATGTCACAAATGCAAATCGATGTCGCATCAATTTTATTTATTTACAATTTTTACTGGTTTGTTTCTAAGTTGTTCACTGGAAAGTAGTTATTGATATACATCACTCTCTAACTCCAAAAATATTCTTTTATTCCAAAAATGTTAATTTTATTTACAAAATGATTGAATAAATGAAACAATGAATGAATAGGTTAATTATTTACAAAACAATTAATTAAAATGACTGAAACATATGTACAATAAACAGGCATAAAAAATTAGCTAATAATACACTATGCTAATTATTTATAACTAATATAGGTAATACCTAAGTATGGGTACGAAAATAACTAATAATATTTATTATACGAAATTATATTAACATGCTGATATCTATAGTAACATATATTACATATATAGTAACATAAATAAGCATCGCTATAACCTCAGTAAAAAAGTATATGTACAATGACGGATTTATCTTTCAATAAAGCTCTTAGTTATTTATATATATATTACAACTCAAACATATCTATACTATACTTTACACATACATATATACTCATTTACACTGTTATATACATATATATTATTTACTTTATTTAAATACATACTTATTCTATATATATGCATATGATTACAGTTATACCATATATGTACACATATATACACACACTCAAACACACGCACACAAGCACTTCACCACACTTAGCCAAATTTAGGCTCTTCTCTCTCACAAACACTTAGTCATTTTCTAGGTGCCATCTCTCTCAACACACACATACGGGCACTGTTCATTAATCTAAAAATTAGGTTTTATTTTCTTGTTGGCGAATCGACCTTTTGTGAGATACACAACACCAAAGAGTGTGGGACCAGAGACCACTACTAAACCCAGTTCTAGTTTCATTATTATGCATTTTGTCCAATCTATTTCAGACCCAATACTGGGCCCACATAGGCCTGCTACAGTGCATGGCCCCTAGCCCACCACCGTATCAAATATATTCAATATGCTCAAGTATCAGAGGATAGTAGAGGATATGAATGTATTGTTGGTGCTAGAGCACTGCGATAGTTTATTTTGATGATAACAAAACACGTATTATTTAACATTTGCACTTGAAGTTTTTGATTTCAGGTTAATTGCAAATGGAGGCGTGTTTAGACAGAGTTCGAGTTTGCATTTAGGACGGATTGGAGGAGTTTGACGGAGAACAAAGGAGCTTCGCGAGGAGCGATGGCTTGAAGAAGAAAGGAGATCAAGAGTAGGATAGATTTCCTTGTAATCGTTGTTATTTTGTTTCTTTTGTTGTTCTTCATTTTGTTACTTAGATTCATGTTAAAGAGCCTCAAAGAACCCTAACAGTAGTCGTAGGAACACTTACACAACCCTAGGATACTTAGGTTTTCTGTAGAGAACTTAGAAAACCAAAATAGGGTTCAAACATCCTTTTCGGACGTCTAATCTAAAAATTAGACGTCTGATAAATACTTTTAAGACATCTGAATGTTGACTCAAATGTCCGATTATGTTTAGGTTGGGCTTAGGTAGTTCTGTCCGATGAAATCAGACGTCCAGACCTTAGACCATACGTCTTAGAAGATGTTTGATGACTTCGCCAGACGTCCAATTAGTGGACGTTGGCTCCCTTAGTAAACACTTGAGGATATAACCGTTAGAGCCTTATCAGATGTCCGTAAGTGTTCCCAGACGTCTGATAAATGACCGTTTTGTCTCGGCTGACCCAAAATCTCTTTTCAGAGATCTTTTAGCCGTTGCAATCTCTTGGAAATCCATTCCGTAGAAAAAGTAGGTTTCCAGACGTCTAGACTTAGTTCCAGACGTCCTGTATGTTGTCTAATGGACTTGCACTAGAACCCTGTTTAGATCTGATTCAAGTCAAGAAGGAAACCCGCTTAAAATCAGACGTCTGACTTTGTTCCCAGACGTCTTAAACTGATTTTCCAGACGTTCGATGCCAGGATCAGACGTCTGATAACCCTGTTAGTGTAATGATTAACCCTGATTTCAGTCTGATTTTCTTGGAACTTGCACTCAACAGCTATGGAAGCCTTCCAAAGCCTTCCTAGGCCCTCTATAAATAGAGGAGAACCTCTTGCACACCAAGACACACCTTGGATAGCATTTTCACATCTCTTGTGTCAAAAAGGAGTAGAAGATCATCTAGTTGAAGCTCTAGATCTACAAGCACTCTTCACACCTAAGAGCTTCAGCCTGTTACGCTCCCGCTCTCCCACCGACGATTACGAGAGCGACGAAGTGCTATTGCGTGGTTCACGCATCCGCATCAAGCTGACGTACTTCCATCAAAGGGAAGTTTCCTAATTCTTATAGAAGCTAGCTTTAAATATTGTGGCTCTATAGGACTGTATTTGTAATTTTACTTTGTTCTTTGGTTGGGTATTCACGTTGCGAATTCCCATCTCCATCGAGGGGCAAAATCCTTCTCGTGAAGAGAAGGGGTTGAGGAACGCTACCCTCGCACTTGTAGCGTAATTGTAATTAAGGTTGAATCATCATCATTTAAGTGATTCGCTTAGTGGATTTGATCAACTTGGTTGATCGGAAAATCCTAACTCGAGAGGGTTAGGTGGTGGTTTTCACCCAGTTTGGGTTTCCACCTGAAAATCATGTGTACATTGTGCGATTGCTATTTCTGTGAGATTTTTATATTTTTATTCTTCACTTTATTACGTCACCCCCTCCTACCAGGGAATCCATAATTGATATCAGAGCAGGTTCCTGCAAATTCGGCGTAACAACCAATAGGAAGAGCTATGGAGGGGAGCATGTCCGTGAGCAGGATTTCCGAGGGTCAGTCTATGACTCGTCCACCTTTTTTCGATGGGAGCAACTACCCCTACTGGAAGTTGCGGATGAAGACGTGGCTTCAAGCCACCGACTTCACAATGTGGGACCGTTGCAAGACCCCCTCCGACATCCCAGAAAAACCCACCGCAGGATACTCACAGCAGCAGATCGGGGAACTCTCGCTCAACACAAAAACAATGAACGTGTTGTATTGCGCACTCAGCCCGGAAGAGTTTAACCGAATCTCGCAATGCGCCACCACATACGAGATCTGGCACACACTTGAGGTAACTCACGAGGGTACCTCCAAGGTAAAGACTTTCAAAATCAATTTACTTTCTCAAGAATTTGAATATTTTTCTATGAAGTCTAACGGATCTTTAAGTGAGATGAACACTAGGTTCACTCTCATTGTAAATAATTTGAAAGCCTTAGGAAAGACCTTCATCAAGGGAGTGCTTCAAGGGATGCTTCTTCGTTCCCTTGGACCGGAGTGGGAACAGAAGGTCACCGCCATTGAGGAGGTGAACAAAGTGGAGGAGCTTAACATGGAGGATCTCTTAGGCAATCTAATGGCCTACGAGACAAACTTGAAGCAAAAGAAGAAGGATACACCAGAGCCAAAACCGAAGAAGACCCTCGCTTTCAGAGCCGCGTCAGATAGCGAGGTAAGTTCTGATGACGAAGACCTCAGGTTTTTACTTAAAAGGTTTTCCAAGTTGTGTAGGGAATCAAAGAAGGAGAAGAAGGAGAGCCCGAGACGTTGCTACCACTGTAACGAGAAAGGGAACCTACGACCAGAGTGCCCTCTTCTCAAAAAGGAGAAGAAGAAGGAAAAGGAGAAGAAGTCTAAGAAGAAGGCATTCCAAGCCACTTGGGACGATTCGAGCTCGGAGGAAGGGGAAGAAGAAAAGTCTATAGAAGAAGAAACCGCTTGCTTTGGTTTCATGGCCAGAGGAAGTGATAGCGACAGCGAAAGCGGAAGGGGCTCAGACAACGAGGTAAATTCCGATTTACAAGATGCATTTAATGAGCTTTTTGAAGTTAGTAAAGCACTTAAGATAGAAAATAAAAACATTAAAAAGAACCTTAATTTTCTTAAAAATGAAAATGATAGGTTAGAAAAATAACTCAAGGACACAGAGACAAGTCCTAAGGATAATAACCTATTATTAGAAAATAAAGATTTAATCAATGAAAATACTAAATTGATTGAGGAAAACGCTAGTCTAAAGTTAGAAATTTCTGATTTAAACACTAAGATGAATTTTATAGAAAATGAACTTGCATGTCTTAAGGAGAGATCAAATAATTTTATAAATAAGGTAGATAATTTATATAGCCCTAAGGTTGAGAAAGGATCTCCGTCAAGGAGACCCGCTAACAGATCTAGATCCAAGCTCACTTGGATACCGAAGAAAGACTTGGAATCTTGTTTTGTAGGTTTCAGGGGTGACTACAATACAAAGGACCGGACCTACAAGCTCAAGGCTGGTCAACTCGTATTGGAAGTACCAAGGAGTAGACCAAGGATGGGAACGAGAAGGTCGACGAGACGGCGAACAAACGATGGACCCGTCGCACGTCGACCACCAGATTGGAGACCGGTGCCGATGCCCAGGCCTCCAAGCTACGGATGGGAGCCCCATACGATGTGGCCTCCACCACCTCCATTTGGGCCATTCTATTGGCCACGGTAGGTGAGGTAAAACCGTTTACCCTATCCTTTTATCATTAGCATATAGGTAGAGGGAGTTAAAAACTATAAGCTAATTGTCAATTATTAAGGGGAATATGTAAGTTAGCTAAATTTTCTTTAGTAAGAAGGAAAAGAATAATAGCTATCTTATTGTTACAAAAAGGGAGAGGACATTACTTTTGTTTTGAGAAATTCATAGAAGAGCATGTTTTAAGGGAGAGTTATAGGTAATTTAAAATCAATTTAACCTTTTTGATAATGTCAAAAAGGGGGAGAATTTCTTGCATTATTATATATGATTTTGTCATCATAAAAAAGGGGGAGATTGTTGGTGCTAGAGCAACGCGATCGTTTATTTTGATGATAACAAAACACGTGTCATTAACATTTGCACTTGATATTTTAGATTTCAGGTTAATTGTAAATGGAGATGTGTTTAGACAGAGTTCGAGCTCGCATCTAGGATGGATTGGAGGAGCTTGACGGAGAACAAAGGAGCTTCACGAGGAGCGATGTCTTGAAGAAGGAAGGAGATGAAGAATATGATAGATTTCCTTGTAATCATTGTTATTTTGTTACTTAGATTCATGTTAAAGAGCCTCAAAGAACCCTATCTGTAGTCGTAGGAACACTTACACAACCCTAGGATACTTAGGTTTTCTGTAGAGAACTTAGAAAATCAAAATAGGGTTTGTTGATGCGTCTTGATCGTGTTTTAACAGTTAGTTACGTCGTAGTATAGGTGATCAAGCGTTGTCAACAAATAAAAATTTATTACTTGAAAACCTAAGTATTCGAGGTTGAACACAATGAGCAATTGGAATTTATTACTAATCTCAAGAATGCAATTGAACACTTAATTACTCAAAACTTAATTCAAAATATATAAATGCATGAGTTTAAAAGTCAATTGTGGCAAAAAGAAGGAATTTGGACGTCTGATCATAGGATCAGATGTCTTAAAAGATGTTTCCCTTGTTCTTCTTCTTCCGATTTTCTTCCTTTCTTCTTGTGCTTCGTTCTTCTCTGCAGTTGCCTTGCTTCTTTCTTCTCTTGCAGTATCTTTCTCCTTCTTTTCTCTGCAGGTCTTCTTCTCTTTGGCCCTGCTTTCTCTTCTTCTTCCTTTGCTTGGTTCTGTTTCCCTTGCCTTCAGCTTCTCTTCTTCTTCTGCTTGTCTTTACCTTTTTTTTATTTCTTCTTTCTTCTTCAGTTCCTCTTCTCTTTTTCTTCTTCGCCTCTTCCCTTTGCCTTACCTTTCCCTTTTTCCTCTGGGATGGCTTCCTTCCTTCTTCTTCTTTTCCTTTGCTAGCAGCGGCTAAGTGTCAGCTTCGCTTCTCCCTTCTACCTTCCCTGCACAAACAAAAGAGGAGAAAAATCTACCCCTCTACCCACACCCGCGTCTCTCTCTCTCTCTCTCTGTGTGTGTATCACTCTTTAGCACGCTCTCCCAGAGACGGGTAAACGGGTCATGTCGCGCACCTGGGTCCAGGTGCACCGACGTGGGTGTGGTGCACGAGGAGTGCTTAGGAGGGTGTCGGGTCGAGTCGCCAGATCCGTGTGGTGAGCTCACGGACGAGGTGGTGAGTATAAGTGAGGGACCTCACCCCAAGTGTAATCGGAGGCAACAAGCGCTTAGCATAAAATCAATTTAACGCACTCCAGCACCCTCCAGCTTACCGAGGTGGGACTAATGCCCATTGCTCTTTCTCACGCGCCCGCAGCAGACCGTGCCTCCAATTGCCACAACTGCAGGCTTTGCGACGTCACTTGCTAGGACTACTGGATTCGCAAGACCCTCCCAAGTTTGCTGCACCTGGAACCCTGAAGTCTCGCAACCTAGAGCAGGCAAGCAGCTTCCTCAAGTCACCGCTAATGGCGGCCGTAGCTCGAAACCTGCCTGACACAAAAGGGCCTTGCGACTCAATCAGATCACAGGGGGACCTTCACTGTGTCATGGTGAAGGTGAGGCGCTAGGTGGCAGACCTAGGCGTGCATGCCTAGCTCGCCCTATGGCCGGACGGATGGGTTTGGTCGCAGGGGTAGTTGTGGAGGCGTAGAGTGATTGTGGACAGGTGGAGGATGTTCAATGAGGTGAGGTGGAGGTTATGCGGTGGTCGACGAGACGTGTGGGGCTGCGGAGTGATGGGAGCGTCTCGCCGGAGGGTGGCCGGAGATGAAGAAGATGGTGGTGAACAGCGGCGGTAGAGGAGCATTTGGTGAAATAAGATGAGGGAAATGAGAGAGGAGATAGAGAGGAGCAGTTCTGACCTAACTAAAGGGTTGAAGGTGGCGAGAAGGCGGCTAGCAGTACCTGCTGTCGCCGGATAAGAAAGCATCCAGTGGAGGAAGATGGCGGTGACGACAGGGCTAGGGCAGCTCGCGCGGGTGTTGCGCGACGCGGAGGAGGATGAGGACTCTGCCACTAGTTTTGTGGTAGTGATGAGGAAGAGTAGGGGGGCTCTCCGGAGCTCGCTGGACCCCTTGGCCGGAGGAGAAGAAGAGGAAATTGAGGTAGAATTCCGGTCAAGTTGAGCTGAGGAGGTGCGGCCGGAGTTGGGGGTTAATTTATAGGCACAGGCAGGGACTCCTGTGCTTGGAGGCCAAGCTTCCAAGCACGAGAATCCTCACGGGAGATGGAAATAGTTAAGGGACCCAAATCTCTCGTGCGTTCGCACGGGAGATTGGGTGCAAATTAGGGATCATGATTGAGTTCAGATGGAAGGGAATTCCTTAGAGAATCTCCCTTCCAAATCTGGAAGGAGATATCTGAGGAATCAGAGAGTATTGCCTCTCTATTCCTCGCCGGAGTAGGATCTCTCCCCAATAATGGTGGAGGGACCTGCTTGTAAGAGTGGCGAGGAAGTTATGGGGGTTTAGGTAATGGCTTTCAAACGATAGGGACCAAAAATGTAATTAGGAGTACTTATTTGCAAAGTAGGTCAAGATGACCTCCCATTCGGTCCAAATTTTGGTAAAAACCTAATTTGGACCTAAGGAATCCAATGGTGAAGTTGGATTTTAGGTTTGACCACGTTTGACTAGATATTTTGCATAAAAATCCAAATTAGGTCAATTGATGAGCTAGGACCCTAATCTAGGTCAAACTAGTTCCAAAGGCCAAATTGAATGTTATAAACCATAGGGGATATTTTTCCATGATTTTTTGAGGGTTTACTTGATTTTTATCCTGATCGGAACCTTATTGAATTAAGCGGGCCTGTTTTAGGGTTACCAGATGTCAATTAATTCAGGGATTGCACATGAACCCATTTCTGATTGCATCAACCCACTTTTATCTTATTTAGACCATTTGACCTATGTTTTGTCTCTGAGAAATCCCGTTTATGTACTGCAATGGTAAAATTACAATTTTAACCTTTATTTCATGTTTTCTTCTCAGAACACTTATTCCTTCAATTAAGCCCTCTTCTAAGTTATGTAGGAGCTTTTATTTTCTTTATTAGGTCAAAATGAGCTATTTATGGCTCATGATGAGGCTCTCATCAGGGTTCAAACAGCCTTTTCAAACGTCTAATCTGAAAATCAGACATCTGATAAATACTTTTAAGACATCTGAATGTTGACTCAAACGTCTGATTATGTTTACGTTGGGCTTAGGTAGTTATGTCTGATGAAATCAGATGTCTAAACCTTAGACCAGACGTCTTATAAGATGTCTGATGGCTTCGCCAGACGTCCAATTAGTGGACCGTTGGCTCCCTTAGTAAACACTGAAGGATATGACCGTTAGAGCCCTATCAGACGTCCGTAAGTGTTCCCAGACGTCTAGTAAATGACTGTTTTACTCGGCTGACCCAAAATCTCTTTTCAGAGATTTTATAGCCGTTGCAATCTCTTGGAAATCCATTCCCGCAGAAAAAGTAGGTTTCCAGACGTTCAGACTTAGTTCCAGACGTCCTGTATGTCGTCTGATGGACTTGCACTAGAACCTTATTTAAATCTGATTCAAGTCAGGAAGGAAACCCGCCTAAAATCAAACATCTGACTGTGTTCCCAGACGTCTTAAACTAGTTTTCCAGACGTCCGATGCCAGGATCAGACGTCTGATAACCCTATCAGTGTAATGATTAACCCTGATTTCGGCTTGATGTTCTTGGAGCTTGCACCCAACGGCTATGGAAGCCTTCCAAGGCCCTCTATAAATAGAGGAGAACCTCTTGCACACCAAGACACACCTTAGATAGCATTTTTACATCTCTTGTGTCCAAAAGGAGTAGAAGATCATCTAGTTGAAGCTCTAGCTCTACAAGCACTCTTCACACCTAAGAGCTTCATCCTATTGCACTCCCGCTCTCTCGCTGACGATTAGGAGAGCGACGAAGCGCTACCGCATGGTTTAATCATTCGCGTCAAGCCGACGCACTTTCATCAAAGGGAAGTTTCCTAATTCCTATAGAAGCTGGGTTTAAATATTTATGCTCTATAGGACTATATTTATAATTTTACTTTGTTCTTTGGTTGGGTATTCGCGTTGCGAATTCCCATGTCCATCGAGGGACAAAATCCTTCTCGTGAAGAGAAGGTGTTGAGGAACGCTACCTCGCACTTGTAGCGTGGTTGTAATTGAGGTTGAATCAGTCTCGTTTAAGTGATTCGTTTAGTGGATTTGATCAACTTGGTTAATCGGAAAATCCTAACTCGAGAGGGTTAGGTGGTGGTTTTCACCCGGTTTGGGTTTCCACTTAAAAAATATTGTGTACATTGTGCGATTGCTATTTCTGTGAGATTGTTATATTTTTTTCCGCACTTTATTACGTCACCCCCTCATACAAGAGAATCCACATGTATATGGGTGTGCTGGCGCCCTACATCGTGGTGACTGGTGGAGCTATGCAATGAAAACATGATATACCACTGTGTGCGGTTTGTGCTGTATGAATGTGGCACCAAGTTGCAGTGCTCAATTGATGCTACGCAACTACTGGCTACGGGTTAATTTGCTATGTTTAGCCCTTGATTTGAGAGCCCAAATTAAATCTAATTTTAAAATAAATTATATTTTTGAAAAGCCCTTATATAAGGCTATATAGTGGTATAGTTAATTTAGTAAAATAAACTATTTAGATATATATAATTAAATTAGTTAAAGTTTACCATTTATACATGATAAATTATGTGTGAATCTGTTAATTAAAGTATAAATTAGTCAATTAATTATACAATTGACCTTGTACATTGTTAATTTATATAATAAATTATTTATTATACTTTTTTATTTTATTTTATAGTCATTATTATAATTTAGTTACATTTAAATACATGTTTAAGTTTGTTATGTACATAATTAATTTATAAATACTATAATACCGTATAAATTCAATATAAATGGGTTGAAAATATTTAATATAATATTATACAATTATACATTATAACTTACTTTAGTATTAGATTAAATTACTAATTTATTTTATTTTACGTTAATAAATTACCTAATTAACTTACTAACTTAATTATTTACCGTAAATATACAATTAAATTAGTTTGCAGGTATTATGATATTCATATTATATATATAAATATGTATGTACAGTATTAGGTACAATTATATATATATGATAGGTTTATATAATTTCTTAGTTTATTATACATTTAAGTGAACATAAATTAATAGATAGTTATTTAATAAGGTTATATACACAATGAGTTATTCTAAATACTTAATTTAATTTGTAGAATACATATGTAAGTTATTTATACATATTTTGTACATATAATATGTTACGATCCGGTTCCTGAATCCCTACAGGATGCGGGACCGGACCGACTTGATTGATCCCAAGACCTAGTTGTCCAACGAGGAAGTAACTAAAAAGCAGTAAAAATAGATCACACTCACCATGCAAGCAACTAACAGTAATAAAAGTGCAGCAGTAAAGAAGTAAGCTATTACAGTACATACCACCACAACAGTAGAGAATTTAAAAAGGTACAGGAATATAAAGTTTACAATACATGAGTACAGAAGTGTAACAAAAATACTCACTACGACGGAAACGGGGTACAACAAAAAGGTACAACTACTGGGCTCTACCAGGCCCAGCACCCTCTGTAGCCGTAGGCTCTGGCTGCTCAACACCTGGACCTGAAAAAGGTTATGAGTACAATACATCAACGAATGCTGAGTAGAGTGGCAACCAGCTAACTAAAAAAAATAGTAAAGGTGGACAGGTAGCTGTTGTTTTCAATTTCTTTCTTTATTTAACTAATTATTCATTCTTTCATCACTCAGTTTATTTATCAGGTCTTTTTCTTGATCTTGAATGTTCCTCGTGGGAACGATCTTGATTTCAGTCTTTTCCGAAGAGTAGAAGTAGCATGTGGTGCTCTCCTGGCCGGGAGAGTCCCCCGTGGTGGTCCTACACCCAGTCAACCACCCCAAGGTCACTGACAGACGTAACGGTGACTATGGCACGCGCGATAAACGCACGGGTAGCTACCACGCACTGGCACGCGGTCAGTCGTTTCCGTTAACAGGTGCGCCCAAAGTACAGTACGGAACCAGTATAGGGCATAGCCCTCTCAGTAACAGGGATCTTGCCCCTCCACAGTAACCAAGCAGGGGTCTCGCCCCTCCACAGTCACGCACCCTCGCCTGACTACCCTGTTTTGCCCAGAGGGCCTAACAAGTCGGTGTAAGGCAGCTAGCTGAACCCCGGGCCCCGTGGGGTGGCTAGCTCCCTCCCTACACTAGTAGCTCTCCCCGATACAGTGTACACGAGGGCCAAAGAGTCAGTGCAAGGTGACCAAACCTACCCCCGAGTCTCGACCCGAAGGAGGCAAGCTCCCCTCGACACTAAGAGGTAACATGTGCTTCCCTTAGTACTGCCTACTCAAGGGATAACACACTTCCGAGCACATTCCTAGATCCATTCCATTTACTTCCAGGAGCTCTACTCCTATTTCTCCGTAGGGTTCATGCTCATGTTTCTCAGACTAAGCCATACTAGGTTTCATCATTTCAGGTTTATTCACAGGTAGCTCGTGTTTCCAACATTCAATCTTTCATTTCCAATTCGTATACTAGCAGCTCGTATTTAATTGCAAACAACAGGAATTACATGCAACAGTTGCTAACAACAGTACTTTACATTTCACAGGCAACTTTTATCCAATTACAAGTAATTGCTATTATTCTGTTTACTCGTCCAAGGCTGCAATTCATGCATTTCCATACAATTATTCCAGTGTTTCTAGCCCTAGTATTCATGCCATATCCTAGGATCTAACATTCAATCCAGTATTTCTTGTCCTAGGATTCATGCCCTACCTTAGGATCTAATTTTCATTCCAGACATGCATTTATGTTTGTAATTAACTAGGGGAAGCCACTCTACCAGCAAAACCAAGAGTAATGGGGGCTTGATCGGCAGGTCCACGTGCCTTCGCAACCCCCAATTCCGCAACGGAACGAGGTCCTAACACAAGGATCAACACAAGATACCACTCAGAACATGACAAAAGCGTTCCAACAAGTAGAGGAACTTATACGAAGAAGAACGGAATCTTAAATGCAGAAATCGACCCTTAAACGGAACCTAAACCGGTCAAAAACGACAATCCTAACTCAAATTAGACGTTTGGAACACCTTCCAGACGTCATAAAAGGAGTCCAAAACGATACCTCACTCTGCGCTTCTCCTCAGACGTCTAGGGATCTTTCTGAACCGTCTGGACCTAGTTCCAGACGTCCGACCACCGCTCCAGATGTTTGGAGATGCTCTCCGCCGTCTGGTGCCTCGCCCAGACGTCTGAACCGCGTGGGAGGGCGTGTCCCCATGCCTTCCCGAAACGAATCCTGCATGCACAACGTAATCTCCTCAACATGGTACGTATCAGAGTCCTCGGCGGAACGACCTGCATGGCCGTATCCGTAAAAGGGAGCATAAAGCGCAGGACGTACCTCTCAGTCGTCTGGAGCTTCCTCCAGACGTCGTCTGCGTCGTCTGGATGTAGGTCCAGACGTCTGATTCTGGGAAAAATGATAGAATCAGATGCTCCTTCGTCTTGTTCTTGCTGCGCGCGGCCGCGCCGTGCTCACTCGTCCGCTGCTCTAGCTGCAGCAGCGTCAGGGGAAAACCTCCCTAGCACACCCCTCCGCCGTGCGCATGCCGACCGGCCGTGAGCCTCTCCGGTGAGCTCTCTCTCATCTCACGCTCTCCTCTCATCCCCCTCGCTGCTCCTCTCCTCTCCGCCGCTGCACTCGGTTGCAACTCGCCGCGCTCGCTCTCACTCTCACTCTCGCTGGAGGAAGGGGAAGGTGGATGGGAGTGGGGTGGCGTGAGGGAGAGGAGGGGGTATATGTAGGCACGAGGGAGGGCTCTATCGTCGGTGAGGGGAGAGAAGAAAGATAAGAAAGAGAAGAAATGCGGCTGAGCTCAGTCTGCATGCATGCGGCATCGTACGCACGCAAAAATTGATTTCCAGACGTCTGGGAAGATGTCCAGACATCTAGCCAGACATCTGATCCAACTCCCAGACGTCTTAAAGTATTTTGATGTCACGGGTCTTATCAACATAACAAACTCAAAGGAAGTTTTGTCCCTGAAACTTAAGCTAGCTAGGGTGCGGAAAAAGAACAACATACGCATAACAAACTCAAAGAGGACCGAAGCTGGTCTGAAAAGACGTACCCTCGAAGAGCTCCGGGTACCACTCTCGCATTTCCGCCTCAGGCTCCTAGGTAGCCTCCTCGTACAGTTGGCTCCTCCATAAGACCTTCACAAGGGGTACCTGCTTCCGTCTCAGACTTCAGACGGTTATATCGAGTATTTACACTGGCCGCTCGGGGTAGGTCAGGTCGTCACCCACCTCGACGCTCTCATGGCTCAAAACGTGACTGGGATCGGCGGCGTACTTCCTGAGGTTGGACACTTGGAACACGTCGTGCATACTAGAAAGCTGGGGAGGAAGGGCAAGCCTGTAAGCAACGATTCCAGCGCGCTCCATGATCTCAAAGGGTCCCACGAACCTCGGCGCGAGCTTCCCTCTCACCCTAAACCACTGTAGGCCCTTCATGGGCGAAATGCGAAGGAAGACGTGATCCCCAACCTCAAACTGCACCACTCTACGTTTCCGATCTGCATAGCTCCTGACAATGTGGAGTCGCCTGTGAATCTGCTCGATCACCTCCTAACTCCGTCGGATTAGCCTAGGGCCAACCTCCCACTTAGTCCCCACCTCAAGCCAACTCAAGGGTACAGTACACCTCCGTCCGTAAAGATCCTCGTAGGGTGCCATACCGATGCTCGAGTGATAGCTGTTATTATATGCAAACTCCAGCAGGGGCAAGTGCTCCTCCCAAGAGCCCCTCCAGTCCAGTACACAAGCACGCAAATGGTCCTGATGTGTCTGTATCGTGCGCTCTGACTGTCCGTCCGTATGGGGGTTGTATGCTGTATTGAACCTCAACCGTGTCCCCAAGGCCTGCTGAAACTCAGCCCAAAATTGGGATGTAAACCGGGTATCCCGATCGGATACAATCTCCCGCAGAACGCCATGTGGACATACCACGTCGCGGATATACCTCTCTGCCAACTATGCTGGTCCCAAGGTGACTCGGATCGGCAAGAAACGTGCCGTCTTCGTTAATCTATCTACGATCACCCAGACTACGTCGTGTCCTCGCTGGGTAACAGGCAGGCCCACCACCAAGTCCATGGTGATGCTCTCCCACTTCCACTCTGGCACTTGAAGTGGCTGCAACGGCCCTACAGGCCTCTGATACTCGACATTCACCTGCTGGCGCACTAAACACTGCTGTACGAATTCACCTACATCCCACTTCATTCCCCTCCACCAAAAGTCGCGTCTCAAATCATGGTACATCTTTGTGTTTCCAGGATGTATGGTGAACCTGGAACCGTGTGCCTCAGTCAGGAGCTCTCTCAACAGCTCCTCGTCCCTGGGAACGCACAAACATCCTCTAATGCGCAGCACCTCATCTATAAAGGAGAAGTCCTAGGGTCTCCTGGCAGCACTCTGTCACGCAACGACTGCAAGTATGGGTCTGTCATTTATCCTGTGATGATGCGGTCTATCAGCTCTTGCCTCGTTTGTCGTGTCACAATTATTGCCCCACAGTGCCCCAATAACTCTAGGGGTCGCCAACTGCCCATCTCCTTGATGATAACCTTATCATGAACACGAACTAGCACAATTTAACCTAGATATGTAAGAAAAAGCTCCTATATAACCCAAAGAAAGACTTAACTCAGAGAATTCTGAGTTTAAGAAGAAAATAAATCATAAGGGGTAAAACTGTAATTTCACCAATGAAGTTTACAAACAGGGTAATTAAGGATCCAAACGCAGGTCAAACAAGCATAATAAGAAGGAAAGTGGGATGATCTAATCTAAAAAGTGTTATAGCAACTTCAAGAAATTAAATGACATTCTGTAACCCTAAAACAAATCCACTTTAATTCACGAGGTTCGAGGCAAGATAAAAATCAAATAAACCCTCTAAAATTCATAGAAAAATAATCTCTAGGGTTTATAACCTTCAATTTGGCCTTAGAAACCCATGTTGACCTAAAAAGAGAACCATGCCCAATTAATGACTTAATTTGGGTTTTTACGTAATTTGGCTGGTAAAACATGGTCCAACCTAGAAATAAAATTCACCATTAAAATCTTTAGGTTTAAATTAGTCTTGTATAAAAGCTTGAGCCTAAGAAGAGACCTCCTTGACCGACTTTGCAATTTGGTCCTCTTCATTCACTTTTTAACCCTAATCTTTCAAAACCCTTGCATTTTGGCCCCCAACCTTTTCATCGTTCTTTGCAAAACGGTCCCTCCTGCAAAACTCTGTGTAGCACCATGCTCCGGCGACTTTGCGCAGAGCATGGCGCCGCGCAGAGAAGGGGTACTGCCCTGTAAAGCTGAAGCAGGGTTCCCTGCGACGTCCCCTGTCGCAGGGACCCGGCCATGCTCTCTTCCAGCCCCCATACCTTCCGTGCGAACGCGGGGAAGGTATGGGTGCCAATTCCGGCCACGTTCCGGCGAGGCTGGCACGTCGCCAGCCCGCTCCTCCCTCTGCGCCAGCCCCTTTATAAGGACCCTTACCCCCTGCCGGCTCCAGCAAGCTCTTCTTTGACGGAGAACCCTCCCACTTCATCCCTTCCTCCTCTGTCAGAAGGCCCGCAGCTTCCGGCGACTTCCTCCTCTTCCTCTCGTCGCTCTGCCGCTTTACCTGCAGCAGGGTTGTCCTTGCCCTCTCGTCTGCGCTGGGCTGTACCCGCCGGCGCCCTCCGCCTGCTTCCTTGTCGCCGCACTCCTCCTCCAGGGCCCTTTCTTCCCCAGCTCCGGCAGATACGAGCCGGCGGCTCCGCCCTCCCCCTTCGTCCAAGACTTAGGTAAATAGCTTCCTTTCCTCCTCCCTTACATTTTCCCTCTATCAATTTACCTTTTTGCCCCACCACACCCGACTTCCACCTCCGCCTGCTCCGTCTCCGACCACCTTCTCCGGCGAGCCCATTTCATCTCCACAGACCTTCTCACCCCTCGCCGACTACCCTAAAAGCTTCCCCTCACTCCACTCAACCGATCCCCCCTTCCCATTCTCTGCCAAACGCCACCCGACCACCCCCTGAACAAACCCACCTCTCCGGCCACAGTCCAACCTAGGGCTACCTCCACACGCATCCTCACGACTCGCCACCACCTGCACTGCCTTCGCCGCACTCCAGCGAAGCTCGCTGCATCTTCTGATTGGGCCGTGAGGCCGTATTCCTACTTTCAGGTCGAAGCCGCCTCTTCGCCATTACTAAGCTGTTGCAGCTCCTTCTCCTGCAGCTGCAGGTGCTGTTCCGCCCAGGTCCGCACCCCAGGACGCGCGAGTTGCTGCTGTGAATCATCTCAGATCTGCAGCTAAGGCAAAGACCCCGCGAGCTGCTGTAATTGGCTGCAGGTAGCTCTCCTGCAGGTGCCAATCTGGGAGGTGGGACTTTAGTCCCACCTCGAAAGTGCGTGGCTAAGCGTCCGCACTTAAAATTGAAAAGTGTTCAAGGCTATTCGCCTTCGAACATAGGGGTCAGGTCCCTCTCGCACGCTGCGCGCCCCACGCTCGCCCTCGCCCGCGCTCACGCCCCGCGGGTCTGGGCAAGATCTGATTACCCAACCCGCGCACTCCTCGCCCACCACCGCATGCCGGTGGGCCTGGTCTCGGGCGCGAAACCCGTACCCGAATACCCGGCTCTGGGAGTGCGGTCCTAAGAGAGAAATCTGAGAAAGAGAGAGATGCGAGGAAGGGTAGGGGTAGGTTTTGCTCTCTAATCCTTGTGTGAGCATGCAGGAACAGAAAAGAAGAAGGAAGGAAGGAAAAGAATAAGAAGGAAGGCGGCCGAAGAATCAGCCGCTCAGGGCAGCCGAAGAAGAAGAAACGAAGGAGAAAAACAAAAGAGAAGAAGGAAGGTACTGTAGCAAACCTACAGTTAAGTCGTCTGACCACTGCATCAGACGACGGTTAGGCAGCGGCCAGAAAAGAAAAGAAAGAAGAAGAGAAGAGAAGAAGAAGAAACCAAGACAGACTCTCTCTCTCTCTTATTTTTGTAAATCTAATAGAGAACCTTTGTATTTCTCCAGTAGCTCCCTGAGTCATAAATTCTCTATGAAGTTTCTAATAATCTCTTTTCTTATTGTGTGCAGGTACAGGGAAATCAAGAAGCAGCCACACAAACAACCACTCCAAGGACAGGTAACTTGTATCCTCTCACTAATTACCCCTAAATTCTAAAGAGGAAGAAAAGGAAAAGAATAAGCAATATAGGTCTAACCTGTCTTTTATATCTAGTAACAGCTGCATATTTTCGAAACCACTATTCCTGAGCACACTATTAAGGTTATTTAAGGGCTAACATCTTCTTACCTGAGCCCTAATTACCCAACAAGAAGTTAACTGGACCAAATAGAGCCAACATAGGAATTAACACTAGGGTTTTAAAGACACACTCCTTAATCAAGAATTGAGAAATCCCAAAAGAAGTGTGCCCAAGCCATTGATTGAACAAACCTATTCAGAAAAACCCTAAGCAATTGGCTCTCTAAAAACACTTGAACCCTAAAAGCTAAGACCTAATAAGTTCTCAAAGGAATCAATAGGTGAAGTTGACCCCTTAGGGTCAACCAACCTTCATCTTAGGTCACTCTTTGCACTCAAAAAGCTAAAAGTTCATGTGAAAACTTAAAGCACCCTGATCTTAAACTAAAATTGGTAGACTTAAGAGGTCAAGATCCCCATTCTGGTCTACCTGGAATCTCAGTGACAAGAGAGGTCGGGTGGGGGAAACCCTGTAACCCGTGGGGACGCTCTACCGTGTATGGGTCTTCGCGGGACTCACCCTCTCTGGCTGCCCATGTAATTCTCAGGTGGTCGATCTTTTGATCAAGGGGTCCATCTGCCCCGCACCTCTATAGTCACCTAACATTTTGGGTGTCTCGATTGGGTCCAGTACCTGCTAAACTCATCTCTTCCAACGGTGTATATTTGGTAGGAGGTCCTTGAAACCTCCTTTAGAACTTCACTCTCCTCGAGGCCGAGCCTCAGTGCCCTTGTTTGGGAAAACAACACTTCAGATCGACCTCTCCTCCGACTCCGAACCCAACTCACCTTCTTCCTCCGCAATGGCTCAGCCAGTTGAGGAAGAAAATAATCTGGAGCACCAGCTCCAGCCACTCAATGACCTCTTCCAGAACTTTGTGCACCCACCGCAGCGTCCTATGATGCGGGACCATTATAACCCTGCTGCGGTGGCTATTGAGCCTCGAGTCAGAATCCTGACTGGAGGACTTGATTCTGAACTAAAGCCCAATATGATTCATGTCATACCCAAATTCCTTGGGCTTAATTCTGAAGACCCCTTGCGGCACATCAAACAGCTGAAGCATCTGGCCCAAACTTTTGGGTCAGATGCACAAAATTGGGACATTTTCCTCATGAAGATGTTCTCATTCTCCCTTATGGACAAAGCCGCTCATTGGTGCCAGACTCAGACCTGGCCGATCAACAATTTAGAAGAACTTCAATCCAAATTTTTGAAGTTCTTTCCCGTTGGTCGAACCAATGCCTTGCGCCATCTGATTACTCACTTCACTCAGCAAACAGGAGAACCTCTCCATGAGGCATGGGATCGCTTTCAGGATCTCATGAGAAAGTGCCCCCATCACGGAGTTCCTAAATGGGAACAAGTCCAGTCTTTTTACCAGGGACTCCGTGAAGATATCAGGCTTTTCATCAATGCTACTTGTGGAGGAAATATCATGGGTCAACATGACACCGTGTGAGAGATTCTTGAAAACATGTGCGAGAACTCCATCAATAATGACTCCATGGGATTATTCGATAGAACGAATACCCGCGCATCGACGAACCTTAGGGGAGCACACGAGACGCAAGGTCTGTCCGCATCAGTCGACCTGGAATTAATGGCCAGTCGATTGGACAAGGTCTCCATCATTGAGAAGAAGGTGGACGAGCTGACTCAGCACTTGCAGCGAGCCACCTTTGCGCATAGCTCCTTTGCACAGCCTCCTTCCACACAGGAAACTGTGCAGAACATTCTCCACCGATCTTCTCCTAGGTTGGATCCATATCCATCCCCATCTGATTCTCGGGTCGGAGGGTTATCCGATCCTTTCTATACCAGTCCGGGGAATCCATTCCCCCTTTCTCTAATTCTTTGGAGGTTCCTCAGACCTGCGAGGACCTCAATGCCATCCAGAACGATCCATTCTCCAACACCTATAACCCGAGATGGCGAAACCATCCCAACTTCCAGTGGGCGGGAAATTCCCAAACCCAAAGACCACCCTTTCAGCCCCGTCCACAACTCCCTCGTCCTTACCAGCAGCCTCAGCCTCGGCCCAACCCTACCTTTCCATCAGGGCCAAACCAGGACCAAATGTCCCTTATCCTTCAGACTCTGGCTAACATTCAAAGAATGAATGCGGCTATTCAGAAACAACACAAGGACGAACTTACAGAGGTTCGAAATCAACTGGCCCAGTTGGTAAATTCCCGCCAACCAGGCACACTTCCTTCCCAACCTCTTCCTAACTCGAATAACGTGCCAACACAGCGGCACGTTATGAACACAAACCTGGGCCAAGCACACATGATTTATCTGGTCCCCTCTGTTCCTTCACCCGATGAGATGGAGGCTTCCACTTCCTATGTGGGCTATCAGCAGCAATCCATCTTACCCAACCCCAACGAAAATCAGGCAGGACTAAATTCTATAACAACCCGTAGTGGCAAGGAAACCCAAGATCCACCCTATCCAAACCACTCCAGGCCTGGTAGTGATCCCAACCCTAGGACAATAATCCAGGACGTTCCTATCCCTATCCCTGACCAAAGACCTGGACCTATCCTAGAAAAACCAACCAAGGTTCCATTTCCCGAGGCCTTGATCAAGGGAAAGAAGACAACCAAGCCCGTGGCGCCTAAGGAGGACCTTGTCGAGCTCTTTGAGCAGGTCCAAATAAACATCCCCTTGATGGATGCAATTCACCACGTACCGGCTTACGCACGATTCTTAAAGAATGTGTGTACACCTCAGCATAAGCCACGAACCAAGAGTGGGAGTTCAATTGTACTGTCAGAGCAAGCCAGCTCTGTAATCCTAAGCAGACTCCCACCCAAGGCTAAAGATCCTGGCACTCCCCTGATTTCCTGCAAAATAGGTGATACCCAATTCGACAGAGCATTGCTAGACTTGGGCGCTTCCATAAATCTGATACCCACATCCTTACCACCTAGAAGAATCTGAGCTAAAACTGACTGAGGTGACATTACAATTGGCAGATCAATCTATAAAGTCACCTAAAGGGATTCTCGATGATGTTATCGTAAGAGTGTGGGATTTCTATTTCCCAGTAGACTTTATAGTCTTGGATATGGACGTCCCTGAAAACCCTAGGGATACACCGATCATTCTAGGGAGACCTTTCCTGGCTACTGCTAGAGCCAACATCAGCTGTGAGGAGGGCCAAATAGAGCTTAAATTTGAAATCAAACACTAAAAATTGATATATTTAAGGCCCAACAAGGAATCAATTGCGGTGTCATCGAATAGATTTGTGATATCAGGGCTTTGGTTGATGAAACGCATTTTGAGGATGACTTGATTATACCCCATCAACCGCAAAAAGATCTTGAACCACAATCAGAGGAGTCAAGTCCAGATTTAGACAAACCCATAACTCCTACCCTTGAACCTCACATCTACCCTGAACCACCCGCTGTTGCTGATAACCCTGTCCTTGAACTGAAACCCCTTCCCGATCATTTAAAATACATCTTTCTGGGTTCTAATCAAACCTTTCCTGTGATTATAAATTCCAAGCTTACTTTTGAGGAGGAATCCCGTCTGATTGCTGTTCTCCAGCAACATCGCAGAGCCATTGGATGGACTCTCGATGATTTGACTGGAATAAGTCCCTCTTATTGCACGCATCATATTTATTCAGAAGAGGGTGCACGACCTTCTTATGAGATGCAGAGACGTTTGAACCCCAATCTGCAGGAGGTCGTGAAAAAGGAGATCATCAAGTGGTTAGATGCAGGGATCATCTACCCGATCTCCAACAGTCGTTGGGTGAGCCCAATCCAAGTTGTGCCTAAAAAGGCAAGGCTCACCACCATAACGATTGAAACCGGAGAAGTCATACCTACCCGATTAGCCAACTCGTGAAGAGTCTGCATAGATTACCGACGACTCAATTCCTCCACGAAGAAGGATCATTTCCCACTACCTTTCATTGATCAAATTCTCGAGAAATTAGCAGGAAATCGATTCTTCTGCTTCCTTGACGGGTACTCCGGTTATAACCAGGTAGCTATTCATCCTGAGGACCAAGAGATGACCACGTTCACCTGCCCCTTCGGAACGTATGCATTCCGAAGGATGCTGTTCGGTCTCTGCAATGCACCTGCGACTTTTCAGCGGTGCATGCTTGCCATATTCTCTGATATGGTAGGTGATTATCTAGAAGTCTTCATGGATGACTTTTCAGTTTTCGGGGCATCATTTGATGATTGCCTCCAGCACTTGGTCCATATACTCAGGCGCTGCATCGATGTTAATTTGATTCTTTCCTGGGAAAAGAGCCACTTTAAGGTGCCTGAGGGGATCGTCCTAGGACATCTAATTTCTAGGAAGGGCATCCAAGTGGATCGAGCTAAGGTTGATCTAATCTCTCGCCTTCCTATGCCTAGCTCGATCAGGGACATCCGTTCTTTTCTAGGGCACGTCGATTTTTACCGTCGTTTCATTCCTAATTTCTTGAAAATCGCGCCCCCCCTGAGTACTCTTCTCTCTAAGGATGTACCCTTTGAAATCTCCAAGGAATGCACTCTAGCCTTTGAAAACCTTCGTGAATGAGTCACCCAGGCTCCGATCCTACAATCCCCTGATTGGTCTCAACCCTTTGAGATCATGTGCGATGCGTCTGATTTCGCTGTAGGAGCGATTCTGGGGTAGAAAGTTGATGGGAAACCCGTGGTCATCTACTACGCTAGTAAGACACTTGACGAGGCTCAGCGTAACTATACAGTTACAGAGAAAGAGCTACTAGCAGTAGTATTTGCCCTTGAAAAATTTCGATCTTATCTCCTGGGTTCCCATGTTATCGTCTACTCGGATCACACAGTTGTGAGGCATCTCCTTGCCAAGAAGGACGCGAAGCCCCGACTAATCCGATGGATCTTGCTGTTGCAAGAATTCGACCTCGAGATTCGCGACAAGGCGGGAAGGCAAAATGTGGTGGCTGACCATTTGTCCCACCTTCCTTCTGAGATTATCAACCCTTCCGAACCCATCACAGAGCATTTCCCTGATGAACACCTGCTGACTATTGGTACTAGACTTCCTTGGTTTGCTGATATAGTAAACTACTTGGCATCTCATCAGACCCCGTCTGATTGGCCGAAGGCCAAGAAAGAGAAATTGCGCTCTGATGCCAAGTATTACATTTGGGAAGATCCGTACCTCTTCCGCATAGGTGCTGACCAAATCATCCGGAGATGTGTCCCGGATGGTGAAGTCAATGATATTCTTTCCTTCTGCCATGACCAGGCATGTGGTGGCCATTTCTCTGGGTGCAAGACCGCATTGAAAATCCTCCAGTGTGGCTTTTACTGGCCCACTCTGTTCAAGGATGCATACAGTCACAGCAAGGCATGCAGTCGTTGCCAAACTGTGGGCAACATGAGCCATCGCGACATGATGCATTTGCAGCCGATTCTCGTATGTGAAATCTTTGATGTTTGGGGGATTGATTTTGTAGGCCCCTTTCTTATTTTGGAGGGTTTCGAATACATTCTGCTAGCTGTGGATTACGTGTCCAAATGAATCGAAGCCATACCGACCCGAACCTGTGACCACAAAATCGTTCTCAAATTCATCCACCACAATATCTTCTCACGGTTCAGGATTCCTCATGCTATAATCTCAGACGGGGGGACCCATTTCACAAATGCTCAGTTTAGGTCACTGATGACCAAATACAGGGTGTCTAACCGAATCTCTACTCCTTATCACCCCCAAACTAATGGTCTAGTTGAGCTATCAAATCGGGAGATCAAGAAAATCCTGCAGGTCACTGTTCGGCCTGACAGGAAGGACTGGTCGTCTCGACTAATTGGGTTTTGTGGGCCTATAGGACCGCCCACAAAACCCAATTAGGCATGTCTCCCTTTAGACTAGTGTACGGGAAGGTGTGTCGCCTTCCCGTTGAACTGGAGCACAAAGCCTATTAGGCAATACGGAACTGTAATCTAGATCTTTCGAAGGCTGGAACCCACAGAAAGCTTCAAATCAACGAGATCGATGAATTACGCCTTGATGCGTACGAGAACTCGTGAATCTACAAGGAGCGTGTTAAAGCCTTCCATGACAAGAATATCTCTAGAAAGATCTTTTATCCAGGTCAGAAGGTCCTACTCTTTGATGCTAGACTCAAACTTTTCCTTGGGAAGCTGGGATCCAAGTGGGTCGGACCATACTTGGTCCGACAGATTTTTGGAAATAGAGCCGTCGAGATCAGTCCACTCAGCCATGATTCCGAACCTTTCATCATCAACGGTCAGAGACTTAAATCGTTCATTGATGTAACTTCTACTGATTTGGCTGAATCATCTTATATCCTCCATTCCCCATGAGCTTATTGCGCCCAGCCAATGGCGTAAAACTCAGCGCTCAACGGGAGGCAGCCCGCCATTCTCTTTGAAAACCTGAAACCTTTTTTGACACCCCTAAGGTTCACCCTTTAAGACAGCCGACTCCACCTCAGGTGCTTGCATCTGAGATTAGAAATCGTCTGCAACAGTCATCCCGACCCATTCACTCACCAAAACATCTGTCCTAAGGAATGAACTAAGTTGAATAAAAATCCCCCTAAGTTACAATGAGGACATTGCAAATCTTAGGCATGGGGGGTTATGAAAGTGCAAAAATTTGTAAGAAAAGGTTTTGAACAAACAAAAATTCACATATCCCAAAAACACCATAAAAATTAAAAATTTTATTTTGAAAACAAAAGAATAATAAAATGAGAGGAGGAAAGAAATTTTGTGGAGGAAGGAAAAAGAAACAAAATGAAAAAGGAGCACAAAAATGAGAAAAAAAAAAGATAGTCATTAGTAAGAAACTAAGGAATTAACCTAAGTTCTAGACCTCAATCAAGAAAAGAACTGAAAAGTGCACAGTGAGATTAGTATGAACGCAAACCTTAGGCATTCTTGGATAGACTCTTAGTACCCATTAAGATCTAGACATTCCTCAAGAGGTTGAGGAAAATGAAAAGCTTAAGTATTCGGTCCAAGGCATAGGAAGTATTTGGCCTTATTAACTAACTTTTAGTTTACAGGACTCAGTAACCTAAGCACCCTAACCTCACACGCAGCCTGGTTCAGTAAACATAAAAATCAAAATCACGTAGAAGCGTCGCAAAATTCTGAAAATAACACCTAGAGTAGGAGCGACTGATCAACACAAGTTGATTTGGACGAGTTCCCAACGCGGAGAGGTGGGAAATTCCCCTCAAAGATGCGTAACAAAATACCATCGCCTTGGTGCTTGTCTCTTAGGATATTTGCATATCCTACCGGGGGCATGTAAGCACTCTGCTGGTTCAGATTCCATGGATGGCATTATCACGAAATGTCATTTGCCAGGGTCTGAATTCGACCATGGAACACCATGGATGGGATTATCTCAAAATCTCAATAGCCAGGGTTCTGGGGGTCACCATGGGCGGTGCTATCTCAAAGCATCGACTGCCAGGAACCCTTGAAGATTGATGATGGGGATAAGGAATCTGATACAGACCGTGTTGAAAAGCCAATCCTAGGCTAGAATTAAAAAGAAAAAGGGAGAGAAAACTCTCCAAACAGATAAATCTTCTATCTCTCTTTCTTACAAAATACACTGTGAACTGAGCCAGGGCTAAAATCATTTCAAGCACGGGTGCTTTATCCACAAAGTCCAATAAACCTTAGGTTAGTTCTTGTAGGCCTTAAAAACCTTTGCTAAGGACTGAGGCTGAGGCTAGACAGATCTGGATCTTGGTTGGTACTAGAGTACCTTTTAGGCCTATGGTTAGCATTCTAACCTAATCTAGGTTTCAAATGAAAAAGCACTTATCTGAAATCATTAAGAACTTCATGGTCTAGAACAAGGGTTGAAACCGTAAGTTTTTGCCAAGGGACTAGCAAAAGCTATGCATGGGGGTATGATGAGAACCTCATCATGAACCCTAACTAACACAATCTAACCCAGATATGTAGGAAAATGCTCCTACATAACCCAAAGAAAGACTTAACTCAGAGAATTCTGAGTTTAAGAAGAAAACAAATCACAAGGGGTAAAACTGCAATTTCACCAACGCAGTTTGCAAACAGGATAATTAAAGGTCCAAACACAGGTCAAACAAGCCTAATAAGAAGGAAAGTGGGATGATCTAATTTAAAAAAGGTTATAACAACTTTAAGAAATTAAATGACATTCTGTAACCCTAAAACAAACCCACTTCAATTCACAAGGTTCGAGTTAAGATAAAAATCAACTAAACCCTTTAAAATTCATAGAAAAATAAGCTCTAGGGTTTAGAACCTTCAATTTGGCCTTAGAAACCCATGTTGACCTAAAAAGAGAACCATGACCAATTAATGACTTAATTTGGGTTTTTACATAAATTGGTCGGTCAAACATGGTCCAACCTAGAAATAAAATTCACCATTAAAATCCTGAGGTTCAAATTAGTCTTGTATAAAAACTTGAGCCTAAGAAGAGACCTCCTTGACCGACTTTGTAATTTGGTCCTCTTCATTCACTTTTTGACCCTTATCTTTCGAAACCCTTGCATTTTGGCCCCCAAATTTTTCATCGTTCTTTGCAGAACGGTCCCTCTTGCAAAACCCTACGTAGGACCATGCTCCGGCGACTTTGCGCGGAGCATGGCGCTGCGCAGAGAAGGGGTACCGCCCTGCAAAGCTGAAGCGGGGTCCCCTGCGATGTCCTCTGTCGCAGGGACCCGACCATGATCTCTGCCGGCGGGTGCCCCTTCCGGCGAGGCTAGCACATCGCCAGCCCGCTCCTCCCTCTGCGCCAGCCCCTTTATAAGGACCCTCACCCCCTGCCAGCTCCAGCAAGCTCTTCTTTGACGGAGAACCCCCCCACTTCATCCCTTCCTCCTTCGTCAGAAGGCCCGCAGCTTCCGGCGACTTCCTCCTCTTCCTCCTCGTCGCTCTACCGCTTTACCTGTAGCAGGGTTCTCCTTGCCCTCTCGTCTGCACTAGGCTGTACCCACCGGCGTCCTCCTCCTGCTTCCTCATCGTCGCACTCCTCCTCCAGGGCCCTTTCTTCCCCAGCTCCGGCAGATACGAGCCGACGGCTCCGCCCTCCCCCTTCGTCCAAGACTTAGGTAAATAGATTCCTTTCCTCCTCCCTTACATTTTCCCTCTATCAATTTTCCTTTTTGCCCCACCACACGCGACTTCCACCTCCGCCTACTCCGTCTCCGACAACCTTCTCCGGCGAGCCCATTTCATCTCCACAGACCTTCTCACCCCTCGTCGACTACCCCAGAAGCTTCCCCTCACTCCACTCAACTGATCCCCCCTTCCCATTCACTGCCAAACGCCACCCGACCACCCCTCTAACAAACCCACCTCGCCGGCCACAGTCCGACCTAGGGCTACCTCCACACGCATCCTCACAACTCGCCACCACCTGCACTGCCTTCGCTGCACTCTGGCGAAGCTCCCTACATCTTCTGACTGGGCCGCGAGGCCGTATTATTATTTTCAGGTCGAAGCCGCCTCGCCGCCATTACCGAGCTGCTGCAGCTCCTTCTCCTGCAGCTGCAGGTGCTGTTCCACCCAAGTCCACACCCCAGGACGCGCGGGTTGCTGCTGCGAATCATCTTAGGTCTGCAGCTAAGGCAAAGACCCCGCAAGCTGCTGCAATTGGCCACAGGTAGCTCGCCTGTAGGCGCCAATCTGGGAGGTAGGTCTTTAGTCCCACCTCGGAAGTGCGTGGCCAAGCGCCCGCACTTAAAATTCAAAAGTGTTCAGGGCTATTCGCATTCGAACACAGGGGTCAAGTCCCTCATGCACGCTGCGTGCCCCGCGCTCACCCTCGCCTGCACTCACGCCCCGCAGGTCTGGGCTGGATCTGATTACCCAACCCGCGCACCCCTCGCCCACCACCGCACGTCGGTGGGCCTGGTCCCGGGCACGAAACCCGTACCCGAATACCCGGCTCTGGGAGAGCGGTCCTAAGAGAGAAATCTGAGAAAGAGAGAGACGCGGGGAAGGGTAGGGGTAGGTTTTGCTCTCTAATCCTTGTGTGAGCATGCAAGAACAGAAAAGAAGGAAGGAAGGAAAAGAAGAAGAAGGAAGGCAGCTGAAGAATCAGCCGCTCAGGGCAGCCGAAGAAGAAGAAACCAAGGAGAAAAACAAAAGAGAAGAAGGAAGGTACTGTAGCAAACCTACAGTTAAGTCGTCTGACCACTGCATCAGACGACGGTTGGGCAGCGGCCAGAAAAGCAAAGAAAGAAGAAGAGAAGAGAAGAAGAAGAAGCCAAGACAGACTCTCTCTCTCTCTCTTATTTTTGTAAATCTAATAGAGAACCTTTGTATTTCTAGAATTCCAGTAGCTCCCTGAGTTCGACCTCGAGAAAACTGTTTCCGAGTAAAAAAAATTTTGTAATGATAACCTGGTAGCTGTCTTATTACTACAACGACTGTAATTTAAAGTATAACAAACATAAACAAACTGGACAGCAACAAAGCCATTACCACTCCTCTATGAGGCTCCAACTCTGCGCCTGTAAACTGGCCAAGTGGGCGGGCTCCTTCCGGCTCAAGGCGTTGGCCTTCCCCGGATGGTAGGAAATGTTGCAGTCGTCGTCCTTCAGGAGCTCTAGCCAACGTCTCTATCTCATGTTGAGCTCCTTCTGATCAAACAAGTATCTGAGGCTCTTATGATCTGTGAAAATCTCAAGGGTTTCACTGTACAGGTAATGCCTCCAAGTCTTCAACGCAAAGACGACAGCTGTCAGCTCCAGATCGTGGGTAGGGTAGCTATGCTCATGGGGCCTCAGATGCCGCGAAGCGTAAGCGACAACGTGACCCCTCTACACTAGCACACCCCCTAACCCCCGCAAAGAGGCATCCGTGTACACAACGAACCCGTCACTGCTGTCTGAGATGGTGAGTACGGGAGCCAAAGTCAGCCTCTCCTTCAGCTCCTAAAAACACGCCTCACAAGCATCTATACAAGAAAAGGGCATGACTTCATGGGTCAGCTGTGTCACAGGACGTGTAATCTGCGAGAAATTCCTGATAAACCGCCTGTAGTAGCCTACTGATGTGCGCCCGTGCGTGTGTGTTAAGAAGTGTCGTTATAGTCACACTTGCAACGTCGGTTTTAAAGTAAGGAAACGGAGGTGAGTCCGAGTGTCGATTTCAGGTAGGCGTGAAAATCGGATTTTTCTTATCACTTGTCACAGAAATTGCGGAGTTTTGCTTGCGAAAGGTGTGGTTGAAAAGCAAGGGAGAGATAGAGAGAGATTAGGGTTAGAGTTGTTTCTTTACTTGATCATGCAACTTAAATAGGAAATCAAGTAAACACTGAACGGAAAGTAACTTCATTAATCGTGCAGCTTTAGTTCACAGCTTACAACATTAAATACATGCTTAAATAAAAGTAAGGGAAAGCTTAGAAGAGAGGAAGAGAGAGGGGGGGGAGAGCGGCAAGGCAGCCACAGCGGTGGAGGAGGCTCCGTCGGTGGCTTGTCATCTCCGGCGATTACAAGAGGGCCTAAAGCTAGCTAAGAGAGGGGTAGAGTAGTTGCAAGGGAAGTGAATGCCTTGAATGAGTGGTTGGAGGGGGTCTAAATAGGAAGAAGGGCTTTCTAAAAGAAGAAAGGGCTTTAGTGATGTACGAGACGTCGCTAAAACCCTTCCAAAAGCGTCGGTGAAGCCCTCCAGCCCGCCGGTCACACGCCCGCGCCGTTCTTCTTCGCGCCTGATCCATGGCCGCTGCGTGAGAGCCGTCCGATCGAAGATCGGACGGCTGAGATCCTCCCTCCGGTGCGCTCGGATCGCACCTCGGGCACACGTGTGTGCGGGCGTCGTCGCCCGGCGTGCGCACGCGCGTGGGTGTTCGCTGTCTGAAGGCGGGCCACGTGGCGCGATCTCGGTCGCTCGCTGCTAATCGGGCAGCCCATTTTCATCATGCGCTTCTTCGTCTTCAATTCTTCACACCGTGTGGCTCGAACCCGTGTCGCGTGCGTGCGGGAATGTGCGCTAACCATTGCGCCACGGCCGCTGCTTTGTCGCGATGACCACGGGCGGGCGCGCAATTCTCGACAGTCCAATCGAAGATCGACGGCCGAGATTTGATCTCAGCCGAACGCGGAAGTGGCGTGCGTTGAGCGGGGGGCGACGTGGCGCAACGAGGGCCGTTGATCATCAAATCAACTGTCAGAACTTCTTGGGCCCATTGTAGGAGCTCCAGATGTCGGATTTGGCCGATCTTGAGTCCGTTGGACTCCGTTCGTCATTCTGAATCCATCTGTGTGGTCCGATTGCTCATCTGAGGCATGCTTTGACAAGTGCTTATAAAAATGGTCGTTAATATAATTTTATAAGCAATCTTGGTATCTAATGCATGCAATGCTCCCATTCTACTTATGTTGTGCCTTTTATTCTTAAGATGGGCCCTATTTAAAAGAATTATCACCCCCATGTGTAGTGTTATCATACCCTTTTGCTTACTCCTTGCTAGTCCCTAACAAGGTTTATTCTGGCCTTTATTTTCTTTCAGAATTTAAGAAGTAATTGCTTAGACACTTCGTCACTTGTCAATAAGAGGAAATATACCAAGATCTTAATCTACAAAGACTAAGCAGCGCCCGGGTGTCTGCCAAAATATGAATCACCCGAATCCTTGTTTTAATGTATATAACTATACATATGTATATGTATATATATTTTTTTTTTTAGAATTTTTTTTTTTCGGAATTCAGCGTGGGTTGGTAACTTTTTATAGCTACCCAACCCACCCAAAACTCAGTCAAAACCCTAAGTGGTAAGCATCTTGGTGTGAAGATTGTGATAGACTCACTTAACGGTAATTTAGATAGACTTCGGGTTTCTACACCCCTAAGTGACCGAAAGAGGAAATATATTTGCCTGAAGGTGTATTTGTTCGATTGGTAGCTTTCTCCCTACATTTGTTTTAATTGGGGTCAACACAATGATTTTCCAGTGTATATCTCCCTGGCTTGTACTACTTCCCCGCTTCTTCCTTAAGTGTTTTGGTTCTTTTTGTGCAGTTATTGAGCTAGGCTTTGGACAACCGACCAATGGGCTGTTACCCACGATCACTTGCCAGCCATACTCGTGCAGTGAAGTGTGGTTTATTTTCTTTTCTTCTCCATTTTTTTTTCGTAGGTGGCTTCCCTGATCTCAAATGTACCTAGAGGAAATGAAGAAGAAATGGTCCCATGGCTGGGTTCTGGACAACCTGCCAATGGGTTGTTACCCTCGACAACTTGTTAGCCATACCACCCTAGAGAGTTCATTAGCTACCCAATTTCTGTCAAAATCTCCGAGGAGTGAGTCTGTGTAAAAATGTGTGCAGATGCTTAAACTCAAAGTTTTTTTGAGTTAAAGGGTGAGTTGATAAGTTGTATACTTATCACCTTATTTAGTAGGTAGATTAGAATAGCTTAAGGTTGCAAGGATTCGAAGCTAAATCCATATTTTAACGGACACCAGGGCTGATTAAGCCTGACGGCCTGAAAATTCTAAGTATTTAAGTTCTTTTTGTATTGTTTCCCACTTTTGACAAGTTTCTAATGCCTAAGTTTCTTCCTAAATTCATTCATTTTTTTTTTTTTTTTCAAACTGATTAAATGAGCTCAGGATTGTGCAATTTACCACCCCCCCATGCTTAAGTTGGACAATGTCCTCATTGGCAAATATATGGATGCTTAGGGCTTCAAAAAGATAGTACCTGAGTGACATAAATTACCAGATCAGTCTGAATCCTCTAGGTTGCCTCCCAGGAAGCGCTGAGTTTAACGCCTCCAGCTGAGCGGTGCTTCGTGTCATCCCTTAACGAGGGTGACACTCTCCTTTGGGGGAACTTAGTCCAGGAAGTGCTTCAATCTTTGACCATTAACTATAAAAGTGTTCCTAGTGCTAGGATCAGCAATTTCAACCACCCCATTAGAGTATGGCTTAACCACCCGAAATGGTCCTATCCATTTGGACCTGAGTTTCGCCGGGAAGAGTTTTAGGCGGGCATCAAAGGTTTTTCTGTGAATGAGTCGATCGTGGACGACTTTCATTTTCTCCTTATACAGTCGACTATTTTCAAAAGCGTCCCGACGAATGTCTTCGAGCTCAGATAATTGGAGTGTCATCTGCGCACCGGCTAACTGGGAATCCATGTTACATTGCTTAACAGCCCAGTAAGCCCGGTGTTCCAATTCGACAGGAAGATGGCAGGCTTTGCCAAAGACCAAGCGATAAGGCGACATGCCTATCGGGGTCTTGAAAGCAGTCCTGTATGCCCATAGGGCATCATCAAATCTTGTGGACTAGTCTTTCTTGTCAGGTCTCACAGTCTTCTGTAAAATGTTCTTGATTTGTCTATTTGAGACCTCAGTCTACCTGTTTGTTTGCGGATGATATGGGGTAGCAATGCGGTGGTTCACCCTGTATTTTCTAAGTAGGGCACGAAATTGAGAATGGATAAAATGGCTTCCACCATCACTGATCATGGCCTTGGGTATTCCAAACCGAGAAAAGATGCTCTACTTAACAAAGTCCATGACAGTCCTGTGATGGCATCGGCGGATGGCGACGGCTTCAATCCATTTGTAAACATAGTCTACCAAGACTAGGATGTACTCGAAGCCGTTGGATGGTGGAAAGGGACCCATAAAATAGATACCCCAATCGTCGAAGATTTCAACAATTAAAATGGGCTGGAGGGGCATCATGTCTTTCTTGGTCACCGTCCCCAACGTCTGGCAGCATGAGCAAGTCTTGACAAAGTTGTGTGCATCCTTAAATAGGGACGGCCAGTAAAATCCAGACTGCAGAACCTTTGCAACCGTTTTCTTTCCAGAGAAGTGGCCACCACAAGCCTGGTCATGATAGAAGGAAAGCACACTTGATGATCTAGTTAGCATAGAGGCGAAACAGCATGGGATCATCCCAGAAATAGTGCTTGGCCTCAGCCAAGAACCAGCCCCGTTGCTGTCTGGACCAGCTGTGCGGGGTTTGTCCTACAACTAGGTAGTTGACGTAGTCAGCATACCATGGCATTCTCTTGTCTTGCACAGCCAGGATGTGTTCATCAGGGAAGGCGTCAGATAGAGGTAGGGAGGGTCCAATGTGGTCTGGATGAAGTCTAAACAAGTGGTCAGCCACCACATTCTTCAATCCGGCCTTGTCTCGGATTTCCAGGTCAAATTCCTGCAAAAGCAGGATCCATCTGATGAGCCTGGGTTTTGCATCCTCCTTGGCCAACAGGTGCCGGATGGCTGAATGGTCAGTGTAAATCGTCACGTGGGATCCCAGTAAGTATGATCAGAACTTTTCAAGTCCAAAGACTACAGCGAGCAGCTCTTTCTCTGTGACTGTATAATTTCGTTGGGCCTCGTCCAACGTTTTGCTCGCGTAGTAGATTGATTGCACCTCAAAATAGGCTTGCAATAATGCCTTCTTATGCTATTTCCTAGCATTAACTATGCATATTAGGATTCCATAGTTGCATTTGTAAAAATATATGTATGCATGCATCTAATTGAGAGGAGAGGAGAATGAAATAAAATGGCCTCGCGATTACATTTTTTCGTCAAGTGCATCCTTGCAAAATCCACATCTTTTTATTTTTTTTTCCACTTTATTTTCTTGAAATGCTCCCTACGGCTGCAACTTCTTCTCCACAACCTCTCCCTGCCAGCCCTCTCCCTGCACTTGCCATTCCCTGCCATTTCCTGCAGCCGTATGCAAGGCCATGCCTTCTACTCCTATAAAAAGCCACGGCTCAATCTCTTCAAGGCCAGCTGCCTGTAGCAAGAGAAAAAGCCCACCTTTAGGTCATCACCGCCACCGTCCTCCCCTCCATACGCCGGTCCTCCATCGAGGAGATGCCCGGTGGGCAGGAGCTCATTGTGGTGCACACCACCACAGTGAGACCACCACCGCCCAGCTCTTCAAAGAGCCGGTGGCGTGGTGGCTCTTCTTTGTTTTCGTTTCCGTTCCTGCACCTTCCCGCCATTGCTGCCGCTTCAAGGTCTGAAGCTTGAAGCAGCAGCAACAACAGCTAAGCGGCGGCAGCAGCAGCTGCCCCCGCAACTTCCGCGAGCATCTGCAAGCACCCCAGCCACTGCGCGCGCACCTGCAGACCTTCCCCGCTTCCGTTCGTCCGCTCTGCAGACCTTCCCCGCGCGGGTCTGCCAGCCTCTGCGAGGGCAGGCGACAGAGCGGACGAACAGAAGCGGGGAAGGTCTGCAGGCGCGTGCGGAGTGGCTAGGGCACTTGCAGACTCTGGGGAGGACGGTGGTGGTGATGAGCTGAAGGTGGGCTTTTTCTCTTGCTGCATCCAGCTGGCCTTAAAGAGATGGAGCCGTGGCTTTTTATAGGAGAAGAAGGCATGGCCTTGCATACTGTTGCAGGAAATGGCAGGGAATGGCAAGTGCAGGGAGAGGGCTGGCAGGGAGAGGTTGTGGAGAAGTTGCAGCCGTAGGGAGCATTTCAAGAAAATCAAGTGGAAAAAAAAATAAAAAGATGTGGATTTTGCAAGGATGCACTTGAGGAAAAAATGTAATCGCGAGGCCATTTTATTTCATTCTCCCCTCCTCTCAATTAGATGCATGCATACATGTATTTTTACAAATGCAACTACAGAATCCTAATATGCATAGTTAATGCTAGGAAATAGCATAAGAAGGCATATTGCAGGCGTATTTTGAGGTGCAATCATACCCCCATGCCTATGTTTTGCTAGTCCCTAGCAAAACAGTATTTAGAAATGATCTTAAGTTGAAGATTTTCTTTTGAGGTGATATAGGTGTGTTTATTGTCGGATATTGTGAGAACCAATTGTAGAGAAGACTACTAGTACTTTAAGTCTCACATGACAAAGATCATCTCTCGACTAACCAGGACTCTTGATATTTAAACCTTAAGTACGATTTCCACGACCCAGGAGGTTTTTGCCGTACTTGAGGGCTCAAGAGATTATGGCTTATGCTTAGTGACGGATCAAGACTGACCAGATGAACATTGAGACTCAATCCCATGGTTTCACGAATCTTTAAGTATAGGTTGGTGCTAGTTTCAGCTCGTGTTTTCGGATTGACCCTTAAGAAGATGACGAAAACCCAACTCCCATTTTCTGATTTTTGTGGCTCACAGGAAAATAAAGTATTTGTAACCTGCCCTGAAGAACTTCTTGTAGGGCGAAGACTTTACAGACATTTATGAGATATACTGACTCTTTTGCAACTTTTTTTTTTCGAAACACGTGTCAGTATATCTCTTACAACTTTTTTTTTTTTGAAGGAGCACACTTTTTTTTCTTTTTGGTGAGAGAGTTTCTTTTTGGTGGAAGGAGTCGCTCTAAAACACAAGACTAAAGCCTGGGATAAAAAGTCTACCTGCGCGCACAGGTAAGGACTCCACCTTCCCTAATGAACACTAGGGTTGGATCTTATGTTCACCTGGACTTTCCTGATATGTGCAGTGTGAACCAAGTTTACTTAAGCTCTCAAGTAAAAGCAAACCAACGGATCCTGTACTGGTGTCTCAGGTACAAGAATACGTCCTTAGTTAAGAGAGATTCTGATCTATTTTGTCAATGCTTAAGTGAATTAAGCCGAGCCTGAGAGAATTAAGCTTCTGTGGCCTGGAAATTCTTCAAAATAGAGGTTGAATATCCATAAACACTTATTATATTTTTTGTTTCAGCTTTTAAATCATTACTAAACACCATTTATTTATATATTTTTTTTTATTATTTTTTTTCTTTTATTTTTTCTTGCATATTTATAAATGGGTGGAAACTGTATGATACCATAAAATACCCGGATCCTATGGATGCCTATCCACCCCCCCATGCCAAACAATGCTATGTCCTCATATGCATGCAGGGAAAGGCAGAGAAAGGGCGAAAGATCGGGTAAGGAGAGTTGAGGGTCAGGGTATAGAGCAGGGTGGTAGGGTGGGTGGATGGTGGGTGGTGAAGTGAAGAGTGTGATAGTGGAGTGAAAAGTGATGGTGGATTTTGAGAGATTTGGCATTTCTTGGGACGAGAGTGTCCCAGGCGGAATAGAAAACAGGTCAGGAAGAAGAAGTTGGCCCTCAGATTGGCCAAGAAGAGGGGCTCTTTGGATAGATGGATCCAAAAGGGAATAGCCCCAGTGAGTAAGATGTGGGCTCAAGGTACCAGTGTGGAGTTGCAAATCCGCCTGATTTGGCGGGAAAGAAAGGGCAATCCGGTCTTCCAGAGTGTGAACCGGCAGTGAGCAGCCCAGCGATGACTCAGACCACGAGGTATGGGAAGCGGAGAAAACCTCGTCAGAAGTCTGGTCAAGAGAAGGTACTGAACAAGGGAGGGATTGGGGAACGTCACACTTTGTGTTGGTCAGGCAGTCGTCAGGTAATTCACAGCAGTTTGAATCGGTCTCAATTAGTCCGATAGACGTACTGACGGTCATGTCCTCGTCAGACGTGCAATCGCAATCAACGTAAGAGTGCGGTGCTGCAGCGGGATTAGCCTGAAATCCCGGTGGAATACTCGGAGCTTGCAGAATTTGATAAACCTGTCCCTGAGAAGGTTGTACCTGTGGTTGCGGACCACAGGGTACGAAGTTTTGCCGGTTTAGAACAGGTTGGGCGGAAAGAGTGCCCTGAGATCGAGTCGCCATGCATAGTTGACTAATCTCAGCATTCTGCTGCGCCAAATGATGCTGAAGAGAGGTCATGTTCTCTTTATGGCGCTTTGACATTTCCGTCATTATTCACATCAATTTATCAAGAGGCCTTGATGCATGTTTGGTTTGCGGTACGCAAGGGTTGATGGCGGATTTGCCATAGGATTAGACTGGGCCCTTGGGATGACAGGTGCGGGCAGTCGCATTGGTCCACCCGCGGGGTTTTGGCATTGCGGGTTGTTGGACCATGCGAAGTTCGGATGATTGCACCACCCTGGTTATACGTGGCAGAGAACGGGTTGTTCCCCAGGGCGCAAGCGTCTTCTATGCAAGAAGACGTGTTCGCATGTAAGTATGCGTCCGAGCACACGGAGGGTTGAAATTCTGTGTCGAAATACTGGCTCGCAGAAGCCAGTTCCACATGACTTACCGAGTCGCTCGGCGCGACACTCGGTAAGGAAGGTCTTACAGGGTTTCTCGGGATAAGCCTGGTGTTGAAAGAATTGGAATTGTGACGAAGTGGTGAAGAGGTGCTTGCCATGTTTGTGGAGGAGGACGATTTGGCTTGTTTTCTAGATTTAGCAGTCAATTCAAACAATTTAGGGTTTTGTGACCTCCTCCCAAACATGCACTACCGCAGGAAGAGTTGGGGAGATGAGAAGGGAAAAGAGATGAGAGAAATGATGCCGCAAAGGTACACTTGATTACAAATCAATTCAATCAAATTCCTAACCTCTACAGTGTGCCATTAGACCTAAAGATCTAAGTTACCTACTATCACGAACTACGGAACCGAATGAGAGCACCGCGGAACCACCGAGCCAGATTGAAAGGCCGTTTGCCCCAGTCTTAGACACCCGATAGCACGTGGGAACTCTCACCAGCACGTAGCTGCTAAACGTAGGTAGTTAGACCTCCAATCCTTAAGAAGGGTCGAGTTACTACCAGTTTTAGTTAGAGGCTTAGGATCAAGTGCTTCTGGAATGTGGAGGGCGTTGTTTACGGGTAATGCCCAAGTGATTGACTTTAAGAGAGTGTGGAAAACAAGCATGCAACGGGGAAATCTCCCCGAATTGAAGCTCTTAATTGGTGAATGGTTTTTAGAGTTCAGCCTTAAATAGTATGAATTTTAAGATTTTGCTAAATTACCAATTCAACCAATCTGCGGGTTTTTGTGAGAATACAAGTTTTCTTTCTAAGCCCAAGAAACCCTTCTCCAATATCAGTTAGTTAATGCATGCTAAAATGCACTGGGCTACCCTAAATGGAGATTTCTATGTGTGGATGCACGAATCAGTTTTATATTAGTGTGAAAGGGAGCCAAGCACCTCAATTCAAGTGCTCTCAATCACCAAAAAAAATGTCCACACACAAGGCTCAACCAAAAGATAGAGAAAATTAAATTGTTGGGGATGGAATGTTCAGGATCGAATCTTAGGCAAGTTGAAAAGTCGTGGTGGGGTTGGAATTAACTCAATTCCAAGTCTCCCCACCAAAAATGTGATCCCGAATGTAGATAAGTGAGGCAAAAGAGGGGTGCAATCAATATTTTTTGTATGTGCCTCAAATAATACTTCACACGATGAAAATTTCAAGAATCAAGATTCTTGGATTTTCGTTATGCGAAGTAAGGCGAGAAATCCCAGGGCGGTGGGAGTGAAGACAGTCAATCAAACAAGTGAATCTTAATCCGCTTGCCCCAAGAGATCGCAAGAAGTTTTTCTAGTTTTATTTTTTAATTTTTTTTTATTTATTAAGGTGGCAAGTTAACCCTAGTTTGCTAAGAAAAGAAAACTTACCTGTTCGGCAACGTGTGCGAAGCTCCAATGCGGTGTCGGCGTCTTCACGCTCTCATTCCTGCCTTGGATCTGCCCACGTCTTTGACTTCTTCTGCCTTCCTTCTCCTTCCACCAGGTTCACCTGCACACCAAAAACAGAAATACCCGTGAAGATAAAAGAGAAAAATTGAAAGGAATTGAATAGAAACTTACTTGAAGGCGCACTTCCCCGGCAACGACGCCAGAAAAGATGTATGGTCGGACCGGATAGGTTGTTAATATGATGATTTTATCGTTGAAATGTGTATAATGGTTAACCTAATTCGGACCTAACCATCTCTTTACAAAATTTTTTTACCTGGCCTATTTAATTTGATTCTGTCACTTTTAGGCCTAGGGTCGAACTCAGGGAAGTGGGGTTCAAGTTGAGTTTCTACGCTTTTCCTACAACAAGTCTCTTCCGTTCGTTTATTGCATTTTTGGTGTTTTTCTCATTTATATATTTTTTCTGGTAATCTTTGTTCTTGAGGTACACCCTCAAAATTCTGTTCATGGCTTTGAGCCAAAACAGAGTTCCAAAACGAATCTTGCTATACGCAAGACGGGGTACCTGCAAGTAAAAGATTATCTTTTCTCTTTTATATATTTTTTTTGTCTTTTTATTATCAGGAGAGCGAAACAGAAATAACATAAATATAGTATATATATATAGGTATATATTATGTATATAAAGGGGTGGGGGTGGAGGCGGAGATGGAATGTAGTACTGTGTCGAGTTGGTCGTCGTCTAGAGAGACGCAACCAACTGGATTGGGTGCTGCGTGGAGTGTGGGATGGATGGTGGATGATGTATGTAACCATGCTTTTTGTACATGTGTATCGGGAAATATTAACAACTGGTACAGATATTCCCGTGATACAGCGTATGGTAAATAAGGTGAAAAAATATATATATGTGTATATATGTAAATATGTCTATATATATATATCTATATATATATTGATCACCACGGGCTTCTTGTCTTGCCTTTGTCCCAGGACAGTGCCTATGGAAAAATCTGATGCATCACACATAATCTCAAAGTCCTGGGACCAGTCTGGTGGTTGAAGTACAGGTGCGGTGGAGACTAAGTCCCGGAGGGTGTGATAATCCTGGATGCAATCAGAAGACATGTGGAATATGGCATCGTTGCCTAGAAGGTCAGTCAAGGGTTTGGAAAGCTTGGAAAAGTCTTTAATGATGTCCTAGGAATGAGCGAATTTGTCGGACCGAGCTAGGTGGAGGAAGTTTGGAAATCAAATCAACCTTAGCCCGATCTACCTCGATGCCCTTATGCGATACTATGTGACCGAGGACAATTCCTTCTTGAACCATAAAATGGCTATTTTCCCAACTTAACACCAGATTAACCTCGATACATCGTTTCAGGATTTTCTCCAAGTTGCTCAGACAATGGTCAAATGAATTCCCGAATACAGAGAAATCATCCATAAAGACCTCTAAGTATTCACCCACCATTTCTGAAAAATTGGCTAGCATGCAACACTGGAAGGTCGCAGGTGCGTTGCATAACCCAAACGGCATTCGTCGGAATGCAAACGTGCCGTACGGGCAAGTGAATGTGGTATTTTCTTGATCCTCCAGAGCAATTGTGACTTAGTTATATCCTGAATATCCATTCAGGAAGCAAAAATACTTCTGTCCTGCCAATCTTTCAAGGATTTGGTCGATGAATGGCAAGGGGAAATGATCCTTCTTAGTGGCTTCATTGAGCTTCCTATAATCAATAGACACCCCCCATGCGGTGGTGGTGCGGGTGGGGATGGATTCGCCATGATCATTGGTGACAATGGTGAGCCCAGCTTTCTTGGGAACCACTTGAGTGGGGCTCTCCCAGGGGCTATTGGAGATATGATAGATGATGTCGGCGTTAAGCCACTTGATAATTTATTTCTTAACGACCTCCCGCATGTTTGGGTTTAAACGTCTCTGCATCTGGCGGGAGGGTCGTGCCCCGTCTTCCAGGTAAATCTTATGGGTGCAATAGGTGGGGCTAATTCCTCTTAAGTCAGAAATGGTCCAACCAATGGCGGCCCGATGTTCTAAAAGGGTCGCAGTTAACCTGAGTTCCTGATCCTTGGTTAGATGAGAATTAATAATCACTGGGAAGGTTTGGTCTGGTCCCAGGAAGACATACTTGAGATTTTCGGGCAATGGCTTAAGTTCAGGTGTGGGTGGAACCACAGTTGATGGAAAGGGAAAGGGCGGGAGTTGATCAACATCGATCTCCTCAAATGGTGTTGTGTGATGGTACTCAGCCTTACAGAGGTCCACGGGTAGTGATGGTGACGGGTCAGAATAGTCATTGCGGGTTTGGTTGTCTGATACAGAACTAAGGGTGAGGCATTCCTCGATCAGAGTTTCCACGAGATCATGTTCCTCAACGCAATCGCAATCAAAAGACTTTGTCGCCCGGAAGATATCCAATTGCATTTTCCTGTCCTCGAAGGCGATTTCCATACATCCCGTGTCACAATCAATGTTTGCCTTAGCCGTAGCTAAGAAAGGTCTGCCTAAGATTATTGGTGCATTTTGTAATTTTTCAGGGACTTCCATGTCAAGCACCAAAAAGTCGACCAGGAAATAGAAGTCCTTTACCCGTACAATCACGTCCTCGACAAACCCCTTCGAGGTTTTCACTGATCTATCAGCCAGCTGGATGGTGACAGGGGTTGGTGTCAACTCTCCGAAACCAAATTGATGGTACAGGATTGTTGGAATCAGATTGATAGAAGCACCTAAGTCCAGAAGTGCTCTATCAAATGTCATGTCCCCGATATTGCAGGAAATCAGGGGCGCTCCTGGGTCAGTTCGCTTGAGCGGAAGGTTGCTTGATATTACGGAACTTGCTTGTTCAGAGAGCACAACCTTCCTAAGTGCTTGAGGTCTCGGCTTACGCTTGGGTGTACAGGCATCCTTTAGAAACTTTGCGTAAGCATGGATGTGCTTGACGGCTTCAAGGAGCGGAATATTAATCTGTACTTGCATAAAGATCTCCAACAACTCCTCAGTTTCCACAACATTCTTCTTTTTCTTGATTGTTTCCAAGGCCTCAAGGTAGGGTGTCTGAATGTGGATTGTTTCTATTTATGGGTCCTTGGTTGGTGCCTCTTCTGAGTCGGGTATTTCAGCGGGTGAAGTCTCGGGGAGAGTCGGCCATTTGGGATCCTAGGTTCTTGTGCCTCTTCTCAAGGTCACCGCATTCGCAGAGGCATTGGGGCTATGGGTTGATCCTTGAGAAGACGAGGACGAAGAAGCACCAAACCCAGGGGGTATTTACGGGGCTGGCTGGACCATGTGAGCCTGCCCGGGATTGCCTTGGAACCCTTGCGAATTGGGGCCTCTGTTAATTATGTTTCGCAGGTTCAGTTGTGGCTGGGAAGGTAGGGATCCTTGTTGTTTACAGTCCAAGAGTTGGCTTAACTGTCCCTTTACCAAGGCCATTTCCTCCTGATGTCTCTGGTTCATGTCAGCCATCATCTTTATTAGGGTGTCCATTTGGTTTTGTGGGGGAGGACCCGCCCTATTCTGATTATATTGGGGTCTAACTGGTGGTCCTTGCTAATAGGGGGCAAGTGTGGCTGCTGGTTTGGCCTGGGCTGGTTTTGGAATTGCGATGGTTTCTGGTTTGTCCAACTAAAGTTGGGGTGGTTACACCAGCCAGTGTTGTAAGTGTTGGAGAAAGGGTCTGGTTTCGCATAACCTTGGACAGCTTGCACATCTTCAAGGATAGCCGATGTTGAAGAAGAGGGAAGGGAGTAATCAAGGGTTGAGGGAGCAAAGGTCCCTCCTTGGAACATGGTCAGGGGTTGTTCCAGGTTCAGTTGGGTTAAGGGTTGGACCAGGTCAACATTATGCGCTCCCTTTACTAGGGAGAAAGTCTGTAAGGGGTTCCTGGTCTGGTTCAGTAGCTCATCAATCTTTTTGTCTACCAATTCCACTCGATCTAGTTTCTTGGCAATGATGTCCATGTCAACCATTCCAGAATTTACTTGTACCTCATAAATCCCACCACGGGGTTGATTGGACCTGTTGAACTGGGTCATGGAGGAATTGTTGAGCGAATTCTCGCTCATAGACTCAAAGAGCTCAAACACGCTCTCCTTGTCCTTTTTCAGGAAGTTTCCCCCGCATGAGGCATCGACGAAGTTTCGTAGGTTGCTATCCAAACCATGGTAGAAGATCTGGGCCAATTGCCACCTTGGTACTTCGTGGTGTGGGCATTTCCTCAAGAGTTCATTAAATCTTTCCCACACCTCATGAAACTGTTCCCTACCCTAGAGTGTAAAGGTAGTAATAGCTCTTCTGAGGGCATTGGTCTTTCCTATGGGGAAGAATTTCTTTAAAAATGCATGCCTCAGTTCTTCCCAGGTGGTGATGGGTCTACCTAGGATTCTAAGCCAATGAGAAGCCTTGTCTCTTAATGAGAAGGGAAATATCTTGATTAGAACAATGTCAAGGCTAATGTTCCTAGGTTTCACAGTTCGTGCTATGCAGTCGAGATCCTCTAGGTGCTGAAAGGGGTCCTCATTTGAGATTTCATGAAAGTGGCTCTAGATCAAACTTAAGACATTCGATTTCAGCTCAAAATCATCTCCCCCTTCGGGGATCCTAAGGTGTGGCTCGACTCTAATAGCGGAGGGATTATAGAAATTGCAGAGGGGCCTCAGCTAATCCTGACATGGTGGTATATCGAGTGGTGGTTGCCCTTATATGCCTTGGAAAGGTGGTGGTGGTTGTTCTTGTGGGTTCTGTAACCGTTGTATGGCTTGCATGATGGTGTAGATTTGTTGTTGCTGGAGCCGGTGGTTTGCATTAATTTTGGCTTGGATGATGGCCATTGCATCTAGTGGGGGTTGATCCTCAGCCTCATCTACCCTAGGTTCAGCCATGTTCCTAACAGCATCATGTCACCTGGATTCCTGCCCCAAAACACACAATTCGGGATGCAGTGATCGTCTCCCGTGCATACACTAGAGAGGAATAGGAGGGGATGCGAAGGGCGACAGATACGAGAAATGTGTTTCAATCAAGCATACAAGTCTAGTCCTTATGGTGTATTTCTTAGGAGACCTAGAAATCTCACAAAGGGTGATTAAGTCCAGAAGTACTGGACTCCCCTTCCCAAGGCCAATCTAGCCAGGTTGATTACGAGGGGATTGCCGGGAAGGTTCTTCCTTTGGCTTGCGCCTCCGATTCCGTAGACCCCACAACCGCAGTCGTTTAACACTGCCCCGCAGCCTAGTCACCAGATTCTCCCAAGGGAATGAAAGCCAAGTGCCCAGCGAACAAAACCTCACCTTTCGAGACTTAACTTAGTCCTGCCTAGGGCACGTCTACTCAGTTTTAAAGGGCTAGGATAGTGCTTGTGCTAGGGTTATGTGATGAGGCTTTGATTAGGGTGGTGCCTCTTAATTTTCCACTTTCAAGGTGTGTGCTTCTATCAAAACATGGTTTTCAAGTAAGGATTTTTAAGATGTGGTGTCTTTTAGTGTTTCGTCCTTACTTTAGTGCTTTTTAGGGTTGACGTGTCTTAATGTTTTCAGACAAGTTTCAGTGGGCACGTCAAGTTTTGCACACAATTCGGTGGAAGTGGATTTCCTTTTATTCTGTAGAGGCTCTAAAATCCTAATGTACTCATCCTATTGATCATGCTGCTTCTATTAGATTAGTCGATTTTAGGGTTGAGTGGTGCGTCCCAGGTCAACTCACGGTGGATTCGCAAACACCACTCAAAAAAGAGAAAAGAACACTCCAAGAATTTATTCAAAATGTTAGAGTGTACATTTTTTTGTGGGGTGATGTGTTAAGGATGTGGGTCAAGCAATCATACACCACGTCAATTTTTTCAATTTTTACACTTTTTTTAGTTTTTCACGCAAGCAAACAATCATAAGTGAAAAATTACTCACTATCGGTCCTTGTTACCGTCGTGGGATGCGTCGCTTCGTCGTCCAAGCGCCGAATTCCTGCAACCATCAAGCAAAAGGAAAACAGGGCATTAGATGATGTGAGAATGGATGTGGAATGGAAGTGACAAAACAAATCCGTTGCCTCCCTGGCAACGACGCCAAAAACTGATGTGCGCCCGTGTGTGTGTTAAGAAGTGTCGTTATAGTCGCACTTGCAACGTCAGTTTTAAAGTAAGGAAACGGAGGTGAGTCCAAGTGTTGGTCTCAGGGAGGCGTGAAAATCGGATTTTTCTTATCACTTGTCACGGAAATTGCGGAGTTTTGCTTGCGAAAGGTGTGGTTGAAAAGCAAGAGAGAGATAGAGAGAGATTAGGGTTAGAGTCGTTTCTTTGCTTGATCATGCAACTTAAACAGGAAATCAAGTAAACACTGAACGGAAAGTAGCTTCATTAATTATGCAGCTTTAGTTCATAGCTTACAACATTAAATACATACTTAAACAAAAGTAAGGGAAAGCTTAAAAGAGAGGAAGAGAGAGAGAGGGGGAGAGCGACAAGGTAGCCACAACGGTGGAGGAGGCTGCATCAGCGGCTCGTCGTCTCCGGCGATTACAAGAGGGCCTAAAGCTAGCTAAGAGAGGGGTAGAGTAGTTGCAAGGGAAGTGAATGCCTTGAATGAGTGGTTGGAGGGGGTTTAAATAGCGAGAAAGGCTTTCTAAAAGAAGGGGCTTTAGCGACGTCCGGGACGTCGCTAAAACCCTTCCAAAAGCGTCGATGAAGCCCTCCAGCCAGCCAATCACACGTCCACGCCATTCTACTTCGTGCCTGATCCATGGTCACTGCGTGAGAGCCGTCCGAATCCTCCCTCGGGTGCGCTCGGATCGCGCCTCGGGTACGCGTGCGCGCGAACGTCATCGCCCGGCGTGCGTGCGCGCGTGGGCGCTTGCTGTCTGAGGGCGCGTCGCGTGGCGCGATCTCGACCGCCCGCTGCTGATCGAGTAGCCCAATTTCACCACGCGCTTCATCTTCAATTCTTCGCACCGCTCGGCTCGAACCCACATCGCGTGCGTGCGGCCGTGCGCGCTAACCGTTGCGCCACAGCCACTGCTTTGTTGCGGTGACCGCGTGCGGGCGTGCGGTTCTCGGCCGTGCGATCGAAGATCGACGGCTGAGATTTGATCTTAGCTGAAGGAGGAAGTGGCGTACGGTGAGCGGGGGGCGATGTGGCGCAACGAGGGCCGTTGACCATCAGATCAACGGTCAGAACTTCTTGGCCCCATTGTAGGAGCTCCGGATGTCGGATTTGGCCGATCTTGAGTCCGTTGGACTCCGTTTGTCGTTCTGAATCCATCCGTGCGATTAGATTGCTCATCTGAGGCTTGCTTTGATAAGTGCTTATACAAATGGCCGTTAGTACAGTTTTATAAGAAATCTTGGTATATAATGCATGCAATGCTCCCATTCTATTTATGTTGTGCCTTTTATTGTTAAGATGGGCCCTATTTAACAGAATTATCACCCCCATGTACAGTGTTATCACCTACTAGTCCCAAGAAACTGTGGATCTCTATAACTGTACGTGGTCTCTCCCACCTGAGCACTGCCTCAACCTCGGCTGGGTCCACAGCCAAACCATCCCCGAAGGTCACATGACCTAAGAAGGTCACCTCCCTCAACCAGAACTCGCACTTGCTGTATTTGGCGTACAGCCTACGTCATCTCAGCGTGTTCAAAACCATCCGCAAGTATTGTCCATGCTGCACCTGATCTCGAGAGTATATGAGCACATCCTCAATAAATACCACAACGAACTGATCCAGATACGGTCTGAACACCCGATTCATCCAATCCATGAAGGCAGCGGGGGCGTTGGTCTGTCCAAACGGCATGACCAAAAACTCGTAGTGTCCATACCCGGTGCGGAAAGCTGTCTTGGAGACGTCTGTCTCCTTGATCCTCAACTGGTGGTACCCAGACCTCAAGTCTACCTTGGAGAATACCGTGGCACCTCGCAACTGGTCAAACAAGTCGTCAACCCTCGGCAACGAATACCTGTTCTTGATGGTAACCCTATTCAGCTGTCTGTAGTCCACACAAAGGCGTAGGCCACCATCCTCCTTCTTTACAAACAATACCGGGGCTCCCCACGAAGACGCACTGGGTCTCACAAAACCCTTCTCCAGAAGGTCCTACAACTCATTTGGGAACATGTCGGGGCACTCTGAAAGTCTGCCACAGGGCTGGGCTCCGCCACCACACAATCCTGGAAGCCCTCACACCCTTCGCCGCAAAGCCTCGCCACTCGAAATGCAGAAATGCACCTGAAGCCTCCATGCACTGGTTGTCTGTGAAACTCGAAAGAAGGCAACTCCGGTATGGAGAAAACGATCTTTCTCTCACAACAATCCACCAAGGCGTGATAAGCGGACAGCTAGCCCATCCCTAGAATCACGCCAGAGTCCTCCATTGGGATCACAAACAGATCAGCGGGGGGCGATGTCCCCCAACACTGACCTCCCACCCTATATTGCCTTCCCAGCTACAAACAACTAGCCGCCTAGGTCCCTGATTACAACTAATCCCCTAATGGAGTGATATCAGACTCCAAAGTAGCGAACAACTTGTGGGGCAAGAAGGTACGTCATGCTAGAAACAGGAATTACGTACTCCAAAAAGACCAAACATTGTAATCATACCTGTCACCATACAAACTGAAGCTATGATGTCTCCTTGAGTCACGATGTCGCAACACTCCTCAGTCCTGGGAGCGGACAAAACAGTTGGGCCTAGGGCGGAGCTAGTGACAGTTGGCCGATATCCTCCCCGTGACAGCTATCCTTCCTCATGCACCTGGAACCCACAACCACCCGACTGGCCTCCACCGTCCAGAGCAGTGAGAGTCTGCCTGCTCTAGCCCTAGACGGGCAGTCCCTTCTGAAGTGGCCCGGCTGGCCACACTGGTAGCAGAGGGGGACTCGACTCCCTCTCTCGGTTAGTCCTTGCTGGTGGCTGGGTGGGGGTCCAGTGCTGACAGCTGGTCCCTGTCAGGGCCCCCTAAAGGCTACTGACGGTCCTGCAAAGCGCGACGGCTCTCCTGCGGGCGTCGCGTGCCTCCCATGAGCTCTCCTGACCCTCCTAGTGTGACGGCGGAATCTCGTTCCACGAAAAACTCCCCTATCGTACCCTCGGAAGAGAGATGAGGGGGTGGCGGAGTGGGTGGAAGCTGAAATTCTTCTCGTACAACCTCGCAGATCAGATGGACAAGGTCCGGAGACTGTATGCTCAGGAGAAGAGAACAAGTAGCATGTACTCCAAGCTAGACACATCTGTCCCTCTGGCCTCGACCTTGGCCGCGCCCGCAGCCCACCCTTCTGGTTCCACATCGAGGCATCTCCTGCAAGGAGACACGAACACATAACATAAGAGTCGTCAATTCTAACTGACATTCAACGAAAGAACCTTAGAACATATGTCAAAAGGTACGTTGTGATGGTTACTCTAGTTACAAGCACGTGAATTGGTTATTTTCCAGCTAGTTGGTTCATTTCTCGGGACGACCTTGCTCTAATACCATCTTGTTATGACCCGATTCCCGAATCCCTACAAGACGTGGGATCGAACCGACTCGACTGATCCCAAGACCTAGTCGTCCAACAAGGAAGTAACCAAAAAGTAGTAAAAATAGATCACATTCACCATGCAAGCAACTAACAGTAACAAAAGTACAGCAGTAAAGAAGTACACTACTACAGTACACACCACCACAATAGTAGAGAATTTAAAAAGGTAAAGGAATATAAAGTTTACAATACATGAGTACAGAAGTGTAACAAAAATACTCACTACGACAGAAACGGGTAAGGCGAACTAGGCCCAGCACCCTTTGCAGCCGTAGGCTCTGGCTGCTCAACACCTGGACCTGAAAAAGGTTATAAGTACGACACGTCAGCGAATGCTAAGTAGAGTGGCAACAGCTAACTAAAAAAAATAGTTAAGGTGGACAGGTACCTATTGTTTTCAATTTCTTTATTTATTTAATTAATTATTCATCCTTTCATCACGCGATTTATTTATCAGGTCTTTTTCTTGATCTCGAATGTTCTTTGTGGAAACGATCTTGATTGCAGTCTTTTCCGAAGAGTAGAAGTAACACGTGGTGCTCTCCTAGCCGGGAGAGTCCCCCGTGGTGGTCCTACACCCAGTCAACCACCCCAAGGTCACTGACAAACGTAACGGTGACTACGGCACGCGCGATAAACGCACGGGTAGCTACCACGCACTGGTACGCTGTCAGTCGTTTCCGTTAACAGGTGCGCCCAAAGCACAACACGGAACCAGTATAGGGCATAGCCCTCTCAGTAACAGGGATCTTGCCCCTCCACAATAACCAAACAGGGATCTCGCCCCTCCACAGTCCGCACACCCTCGCCTGACTACCCTGTTTTGCCTAGAGGGCCTAACAAGTCGGTGTAAGGCGGCTAGCTGAACCCCGGGCCCCGTGGGGTGGCTAGCTCCCTCCCTACACTGGTAGCTCTCCCCGGTACAGTGTACACGAGGTGACCAAACCTACCCCCGGGTCTCAACCCGAAGGAGGCAAGCTCCCCTCGACACTAAGAGGTAACATGTGCTTCCCTTGGTACTGCGTACTCAAGGGATAGCACACTTCCCAGCACATTCCTAGATCCATTCCATTTACTTCCAGGAGCTCTACTCCTATTTCCCCGTAGGGTTCAAGCTCATGTTTCTCAGACTAAGCCATACTAGGTTTCATCATTTCAGGTTTATTCGCAGGTAGCTCGTGTTTCCAACATTCAATCTTTCATTTCCAATTCGTATACAGGCAGCTCGTATTTAATTGCAAACAACAGGAATTACATGCAACAGTTGCTAACAACAGTACTTTACATTTCATAGGCAGTTGTTATCCAATTACAGACAATTGTTATTATCCTGTTTACTCGTCCAAGACTGCAATTCATGCATTTCCATACAATTATTCCAGTGTTTCATGCCCTAGGATATAACATTCAATCCAGTATTTCTAATCCTAGGATTCATGCCCTAACTTAGGATCTAATTTTCATTCTAGACATGCATTTATGTTTGTAATTAACTAGGGGAAGCCACTCTACCAGCAAAATCAGGAGTAATGGAGGCTTGATCGGCAGGTCCACGTGCCTCCGCAACCCCCAATTCCACAACGGAACGAGGTCCTAACACAAAGATCAACCATAAGAAACCACTCAGAACATGACAAAAGCATTCCAACAAGTAGAGGAACTTATACGAAGAACGGAATCTTAAATGCGGAAATCGGACCTTAAACAGACCCTAAACGGGTCAAAAACAACAATCCTGACTCAAATCAGACCTCTGGAACACCTTCCCGACGTCTTAAAAGGAGTCCAGAACCATACCTCACTATGCGTTGCTCCTCAGACGTCCAGGGATCCTTCTGAACCGTCTGGACCTAGTTCCAAACATCCGACCACTTCTCCGGACGTCTGGAGATGCTCTTCGCCTGGTGCCTCGCCCAGACGTCTGAACCGCGTGGGAGGGCGTGTCCCCGTGCCTTCCTGAAATGAATCCTGCACGTGCAACACAATCTCCTCAACACGGCACGTATCAAAGTCCTCAGCGGAACGGCCTGCATGGCCATATCCGCAAAAGGGAGCATAGGGCGCAGGACGTACCTCTCAGTCGTCTGGAGCTTCAGCCAGACGTCGTCCGCGTCGTCTAGATGTAGGTCCCCACGTCTGATTCTGGGAAAAATCCCAGAATTAGATGTTCCTTCGTCTTCTTCCTGCTGCGTGCGACCGCGCTACGCTTGCTCATCCGTTGGTCTAGCTGCAGCAGCGTTGGGGGAAAACCTCCCCAGCACACCCCTCCGTCGTGTGCACGCCGACCGGCCGTGAGCCTCTCCGGCGAGCTCTCTCTCAGCTCGCGCTCTCCTCTCTTCCCCCTCGCTGCTCCTCTCTGCCGCTGCACTCGGCTGCAACTCACCGCGCTTGCTCTCGCTGGAGGAAGAAGTTGGATGGGAGTGGGGTGGCGTGAGGGAGAGGAGGGGGTATATGTAGGCGCAGGGGAGGGCTCTGTCATCGGTGAGGGGAGAGAAGAAAGAGAAGAAATGCGGCTGAGCTCAGTCTGCGCACGTGCAGGGTCGTACGCACGCAAAAATTGATTTCCAGACGTCTGGGAAGATGTCCAGACGTCTGATCCAACTCCCCGACGTCTTAAAGTGTTTTGATGGCACGGGTCATATCATAATACAATATATATATATACTTAGCTTAGCTTAAATTATATATACAAATGTATACATAGTGTATAGGTTATTGTTTGGGTTTTTCTAATTTTATGATTTTTGTAGGTTTAATAGAGATAGGGGACGAGAGAGAAAGAGTGAGATGAGAGAGATAGAGTTCTTTTTAGTGTTTTTGATATTTGGCTTTTTTATTAAATTCTAAGGTAAACTGAACCGTCGGCTGATATGTTCTACTAAGTTGGGGGTTCAGATTACCTTGAAACTTGGCAAACACTTAGAAAAATACTTAATCCTACTCAAGACACCTTTATTTTATATTTTTGGAATTTTTTTATGATTTTTATTTATATACAAAGCAACCCATTTTTAGGCCTTGAAGAGTGTTTCACTAAAGAACCAAAGGCACCAGAATCAGTTTGAGTGGCTAGAAAAGTGGTTTAAGCACTCAAGTACACTCATCACATCACACGAATTCAGATGGAACAATTAAACATGATTTTCATAATATATTTCACTAAAATGGCATGTTGGAGAGTTAAAACATTTAATATAGCTAACGATGAAGTTTAAAAAGAAATGAGAAGCAATTCTAACTAAACTTTATTCTAATTTTAGTACAAGAATGCTTGTTCTAGGAAGCTCTAACAGTACAAAACAGTGCCAACTCTGTAAACGTTCAAATCCCAGCCCAATTTCCTTGAATTTTTGCCTATTCAGATCTCTCAAAATCCAACCCAGCTGCTGCTTTTGCTGCTCAAGCCAGCAGTTCATCTGCTGCTCAAAATGCTTAGACAACTTAAGGCCATGCTGCAGCTACTACTGCAGCCAATTCAGCAATCAATGGATGCTTCTGTCTACTGAAAACAAGCAGCTAATCATTTGCTGCTTTGGCTACTGAAATCAACTCAGATCAGACTTAAGAAGGTATAATCTAAGGCACAAAATTCTCAAAGGGATACTTCTGATAAATCAAATCTACCTAAAATTCTTTGAAAACCATGTCTGAAATCTCGAAATCCATAGGCCCAATCCTCATTCTTTAAAATTCTCAGACAACCGTAATGTAATCTCCTCTCTACATTATGGACAATGTAAAGAAGAAATCCTATTCGATTTTAAATTAATTTCAAAACAACTCCAATTCTCCATTAAAGCCTTGGAAACACCTTTTGATTCTTTAAAAATCAGAATAAAGTCAAAATGAGGCAAGAATTCATGCAGCCCTTTTTTATGTTGTTTAATATATGAGTGTCATTGTGAATGGATCACTTTGAGCTCCTAAACACTATAAATCGGTGTTTATGATCTTGAGTGATCCTAGAAAGATCATTAGGTCATTGCTTACGCCTTGAATCACTTCATATGATTCTTATTAGCCCAAACTACCTAACAATCACCAAAAAATTCAAACTCTGACATCGAATAAAGCACAGCGAATATGATCTCTGAAAACTTGATCAAATAAGTTTAAACTAATTGCAATGCTTCAAATCAAACTCATATAAAGCCAATTTAATCAATTAAATCCAAATAGATTACAATTAATTCAAAACTCATTCAATCAACTATCAGACACCATCTCAATAAAATGAGCCAGTTCTGCTCGATTCAAATCAGAGGGAGGACATCAATGGGAATATGGGTTGAATGAAATGCCCTCGATTTGATATTTGAGTGATTCAATAGATCTGAAAGCTAAGGAGCTTCAATCTGTTGAGTGCTCTCGTGAGTGGGCGATTGGTGAAAAGAGTGCATCAATGAGTGAACGTGTACTGTGAGGTGAAGAGGGAGAAAAATGGATCGCAATGAAGGTGGAAAAACACCTTTCTGATCTAAATTGATCAAAGAGGGCGAGATTGAATCTATTCTACTCTACTCCTAACCTACACTAAACCATCACTGAATTTGATTTCTAATCTACTCATAGCTAATCTAATTACATTAATTACTAATCTAAGCTACTCTAGAAAGCTGGAAATCCTTTCTAACAGGAGGAACGGGGTTGCTTGGATCCAAAGCCGATGGCTAAGGAGGAAGAAAGGAGGGAGGTCTCCAGCAAGTGAAGATCCCTCTAGTAGAGCTCCAGGGTCATCCTCGGGCGTACGTCTTCCCTAGTGGCTGATACGTTCCTTACTCAACTCAGTAATTAAGTTAATTTCACTTAATTAAGAGTAGAGAAAAGTAACTTAGGTTAACTCGAAATTGTGTCGGTTGTGTAGTATAGGGTCGAATTAACCTAACATTTTAGAAATTTTTACTAGTTGAGTCCAGGTCGTTCGCTAGGAGGTATAATTCCTTCTAAATTCACCAGTTATCTTTATTTCTCTTTATAAGTTTAGGAGGTATATTAAAGTTGATTTAGAAACATGAATTTTGCAAAAATTGATTAAATTGAAAAAGTATGCAAAATCCCATATGAGAACATATTTACAACATTTAAAGCATGTAAAACCTCTATTTATTTCAAATGATTTAAGGCAATATAAAGTTTTTCTATTAAAATATGCCTTATTACAATGTTTAAGAACAAAAAGAAATTAAAATGATGCAAGAAAAATAAATTCTTCTTTATTTCTTCAGCCTCTATCTCTCTCTTTTCTTCTTTCTTTCTCTTTTCCTTTTTATTCTCTCGACTCTTTTCTCTCTTTCTTTCTTCTCTTCTTCTGCACCTGCCTTCATCTTCCCTTAGTTTTATCTTAAGCCTCCTCCTTAGTCTTCATGCATGTTCCTTCTCTTTCCTTTAACCTTAGCTTCCTTAGCCCTCAGCTCCTTCATTTAACCTTCAGCTCTACCTTTCCTTAGCTTTCCCTTTTGAACTTTCAGTTGAACCGGGTTTATTTTTACTCTTTAACCAAAAATTATTTTTATTTGCAGCGGGTCCTTTCGAGTATACACAGCACCCTGGGACCAGGGTGGGACCAAATAGTAACTGGTGGTAGAGCTGGGTTTCATCTTTATGTTATTATGATTTACAATCGGTCGTTATAGTATGTGACAAAACAGCTATCAGATTACAACAAGATTTTTTTTTTTTCCCGGAATAACAAGGTTTTCCCGAGGTCAAACTCAGGGAGCAACTAGAATTCTAGAAGTAGAAAGTTCTCAATTAGGTTACAAAAAATAAGAGAGAGAAAGAGGGGGGGCTAGAGTTCTCTTGGCTTCTTCTCTTTTCTTTTCTTTCTTTCTTTCTTCTTTCTTCTGCAGAGTCTTCTTTTCTTCTTGCCTGCTCTGCTTGCTTCTTCTGTTTTCTTTTTCTTCTCTGTGGCAATGGTGATCTTCCTCTTCTTTTTCTTTCTTTCTTCTTTCTTCTTTTCATTCCTTGCTTGCGGCTGTGCCTTCTTTCGTTCTCTTTTCTTCTTCTTCTTCTTCCTGCCTTCTTCTTCTGTTCTTCTTTTCTTTCTTTCTTTTCTTCTTGCCTTCTTCTTCTTGGCGGCTGCAAAGGCTTCTTTCTTCTTCTGCGGCTGTAGGGATTCCGACGCTTGATGCAGTGCTCAGACGACTTATCTGTGGCCTTGCTACAGTGCCTCCCTTCTTCTTTCTTCTTCTGTTTCTCTCCTTCCTTCCTTCTTCTTCAGCTGCTGCTGAGAAGCCAGGGCTTCGGCCACTTCTCTTCTTCTTTTCTTCCTGCACGCTCACACAAAGGTCAGAGCAAAACCTACCCCTACCCCTTCCCCGCATCTCTCTCTTTCTCAGAATTCTCTCTTAGGACTGCTCTCCTAGAGCTGGGTAATCAGGTGTGGGTATTGCGCTCGGGACCAGGCCCACTGGCGTACGGTGGTGGGTGAGGAGTGTGCGGTTCGGGTAGTCGGATCCTGCCCAGACCCGCGGGGCGTGAGTGCGGGCGAGGGTGAGCGAGCGCGTGGCGCGCTGCGTGCGGGAGAGGGACCTGACCCCTGTGTTCGAAGGCAGTAAGCCCTATGCACTTTTTCAATTTAAGTGCGGGCGCTCAGCCACGCACTTACGAGGTGGGACTAAAATCCCACCTCCCGATTTGGCGCCCGCAGGCGAGCAATCCGCGGCCAATTGAGGCAGCTCGCAAGACCTGCGACCCAGCTGCAAGCCTGGGTGCCTTCGCGACTCCTGGCCGCATAGCCTGGGACGTGCGCCTAGGCTGGAGGATGCCTGCAGCTGCAGGTGAAGCTGCTGCAGCTCGTCGACAATGGCGGCGAGAGGGCGCAAACCTGAAATCACAGTGACGGCCTCTAGGCCAAGTCAAAAGACGTGGAAAGCTTCGCCGGAGTGTGGCGAAGCTCGTGAGGTGGTCGGCGAGGTGCGGGAGTGCGTGTAGAGGCTGACCTAGGTCAGACTGTTGGCGAAAAGGTGGGTTTATTCGGGGGGTGGTTGGGTGGTGCTTGGCAGTGAATGGAGAGGGGGAATCGATGGAGTGGAGTGTGAGGGAGCTTCTGCGGTGGTCGGCGAGGTGCGAAGGGGTCTGTGGATGTGGGATGGACTCGCCGGAGAGGGTGATCGGAGGTGGAGAGGGTGGGTCTGGACAGTGGCAGTCGGGTGGTCGAAATGGCAGTTTAAAAGGGGGAAAAAACAAGTGAAAGAGAGGGGAAGATAATTACCTAATTACTCGACGAAGGGGGAGGGAGGAGCAACCGGCTCGTGTCTGCCAGAGCTGGAGACGAAGACGCCCTGGAGGAGGGTTTCGGCGACGAGGAAGCAGACGGAGGGTGCCAGCAGGTACAGCCTGGCGCGGACGACAGAGCAGGGGAAACCCTGCTGCAGGTAGGGCAGCAGAGTGACGAGGAGGAGGAGGAAAACACAAGTGAAAGAGAGAGGAAGATAATTACCTAATTACTCGACGAAGGGGGAGGGAGGAGCAACCGGCTCGTATCTGCCGGAGCTGGAGACGAAGATGCCCTGGAGGAGGGTTTCGACGACGAGGAAGCAGACGGAGGGCGCCAGCAAGTACAGCCTGGCGCGGACGATAGAGTAGGGGAAACCCTGCTGCAGGTAGGGCAGCAGAGTGACGAGGAGGAGGAGGAGGAGTTTGCCGGAAGCTTCGGGCTCTCTGACCGGAGGAGAAAGGGATGAAGAGGGGGGTAGTTCTCCGTCAAAGGAAGCTTGAAGGAGTCGGCAAGGTCTGCCGCTCCTTATAAAGGGCTTGGCGCGCAGAGAGGGGCGAGGTGGCATCGTGCCAACCTCGCCGGAGTATTGCCGGAACGGACACCCATACCTTCCGCGTGTTCGCACGAAAGGTATGGTGGTTGGGAAAGGTCGTGGGTGGGTCCCTGCGACAGAGGACGTCGCAAGGAACCCCGCTTCTGTTCTAGAGGATGGCAGCCTTGCCCTACACGGCGCCATGCTCCGCGCAAGGTCGCCGGAGTATGGCGCTGCGCAGAAGTTGCAGGGAGGATCGTTCTGCAAAGAATGATGAAAAGTTATGGACCTAAATGTAAGGGTTTCAAAAGATAAGGGTCAAAAAGTAAATAAAAAGGACCAAATTGTAAAGTCGGTCAAGGAAGTCTCTTCTTAGGCTCAAGTTTTTATACAAGACTAATTTGAGCCTAAGGATTTTAATGGTGAATTTTAATTCTAGGTTGGATCATGTTTGACCATCCAATTTGCGTAAAAACCCAAATTAAGTTATTAATTAGGCATGGTTCCCTTTTTAGGTCAAAATAGGTTTCTAAGGCCAAATTAAAGGTTCTAAACCCTAGAGAATATTTTTCTATTAATTTTAGAGGGTTCAGTTGATTTTTATCCTGTCTCAAACCTCGTGAATTGAAGTGGATTTATTTTAGGGTTACAGAATGTCATTTAATTCCCAGAAGTTGATATAACCCTTTTTAGATCAGATCATCCCACTTACCTTCTTGTTAAGCTTGTTTGACCTGTGTTTTGACCCTCAATTACCCTGTTTGAAAACTGCATTGGTGAAATTGCCGTTTTACCCCTTATGATTTATTTTATTCTTAAACTCAGAATTTTCTGAGTTAAGCCTTTCTTTGGGTCATGTAGGAGCTTTTTCTCACATATCTAGGTTAGATTATGCTAGTTAGGGTTCATAATGAGGTTCTCATCACTAGACCCTACTCGGTCCTCACCTGATTTCATTATGGTTCGATTTTGGTTTGTTTCGTTTGAGCCAAACTGGCCCTCCCTCGAACCGAACCGATTAACGCCTCCCAGGCCTCGCCCTCCCAGGGCCACATGTTCTCACACACCCACTCGGGCGCACCCATAGGCACACATGCCCACACACACACACACATATGCTCGTAATGCCAGATGTTCAGATCGCGCCGAGCGCTTGACGACTGCATAGCCCAGTTAACAAATTAGTTTTATTCCAAGGCGCACGCTCGTGTCTTACCGATGTGGGACTATGTTCCCCCCTTCAGACCCGACTTTAATCGACCATATCTCCCTACTCAGAGCTCCAAATCAAGCAATTCAAAGCTTGATGGAAAGCTCTAAGGTAGATCTACAATGTTGCAGGGTCAATTTTAAGTTTAGAAGATGATTTCCTCTTCAATTTGAAGAGTAAACTAAGGGGGTTCGTATGAGTTATATTACCTGGAAAGTGAGTCTATCTTCACAGAGTCCACAGATGGAGTTTCTTCTCTCAGCTAAGGCTCTGAATAGTTTATGCAGGCATTTCCACAACTTTAGGTAGAGGTTTTGAAGCTCTTAAAGCTTCAGGAAACACAGAGAAGCTTCAAACTTCTCTGTAAGCTTTAGAAATAGAAATCAGACGTGAAAAAAGTTGTAACAGACAACTAAAGGCATTCTCAGTCGATTGGAATAAACTCTAAGGGATATAACAGATTGATCTAGGCAGAATTTCACTTCAAATCTCAACAAAATGCTACTATTTGGGTTCGAAAACAACCCAAACTGACAAGTTGTGAATTTCAACAAATTAACTCATCTGAGCTCAGTTTGATCACTCTAAAACTTTCCAACAAATTCTCAGGAACAACTTCAATTCTTCAATTCTTCAGTTCGAGCTCAGAAACCAGGTTTCCTCCTCAGGTTTGACTGTAAGGCTCAAAAATTTGACTTTCTGATTAATGCCTTCTCCCAAAAAATTTAAGCCTCAAATAACATCTCTTCAATCTCAAGAACTCATCCAACCTTTAAAACAGATGGTTAAACCCTAGAAACTAGGGTTTCAGGATCGCCACCTGAGATTCAAAAGATGCTTGTTCATCAGAAGAATCTAAGGTTTATTACAGTATTCTAAGGGCATAATTAACTTCAGTGAATTGCACTGAAGCTTTTGAATCCATCAAGTGCCTTTATAAGACTTCTGTCAGACTTCTCCAACTCCACTAGAGTTGGGGAAGATGAACCTCAATCTACAGCTCCAGTGACTTAATCTTCAAATAAAAGACCTCAAATTAATCAAGAATTAAAATTGAACCATTCTGGAGCTTCTCAACAAGTTCTAAAGGCTGAAGGTCGAAAATGACTCGCCGGAGTTCGTCGAAGCTCCGGTGAGTCCAGAAAAAGAAGAAATTATGTACAGATTGTAAAAACGTGCCATTTTTAGTCTAAAAAGGTTCCTGAGGTTGCAAGGAACCTCAGGGACTTAATTAATTCTCCATTTGTTCATTAGAATTAAGGTTTGACAATGAATTTCATTTCTTAAAGGATCTATGTTGGTTAATGCCCAAGACTTGTTTTCCCACTCAATTGAGTGGTCAAAACAAGTCAACAGATATATACGATCATAAATATATATATAATTAGAGATTTTAACTACTCCTGATCTGTCATGGACAGTGAGCTCAGGAGCTTAATTATAAATTGGGCATTTAAGTTATATGTCGTAATTCTACTTATCAAAGTGCCAATTAGGGTCCTTAGGTTATAAATAAGTGATGGAGAACCCTATGAAGGTGGTTCTAAACTCAGCTATTGTCACCATGGACAGCGACAGTAGTTGGTGGAGGTGAAGGTGAATTAGGCGAATCAATGATCAATTAAGTGTTTAAATGGATTAGAAATGGTCGTGGATGAAAGAAGAAGGTGATCAGCGATTTCAAAAGATAAAACTAAGGCTCTGGCGAGCTCAAGGAGCTCGCCAGAGTTAGAGAAGATGACATCTGAAATCTAGAATTAACTCTAATCTAATAACTATCTAACTAACCAAACTATCCTACTACTCCTCCTAATCTACTGTTACCTGGACGAAGGGGTCAATAGGGTTCCACCGAAGGCTCTTGGCGGACGAAGAAATCAGAGGGTGAAAAGAAGAATCTCCGGCGGGCGAATGTGAGCGGAGCAGAGGATTTCCTTGGTCGACGCCTGTGTCTAGAGACGCGGCTGAACTCGGTGGATCTCAACTGATCAGAATGGATGGAGGAAGTCGGAGAGTGAGATGGAAGGTCACCGGAGTTGCAGACGAATAGCCTATTGGGTCGGCTCAGTGTTAGAAGAGTGAAGGGAGCCAACTTGAGAGAAATCGGAGGGGTGAGGGGGTATTTATAGTGATTGGCGACGAAGAGAGTGGCTAGGTCTGGACGAAGAAGTAGCTTGAGGAGCCTAACCTTCGGCGTCGTCTCCGACGACGGTGAGGTTAACTCCCACCAGAAATTAGGATTTTCGATTAATCCAGATAGATGGATGGAGATGGAGTGGTGAGCTCAAGCTCCAAGAGCTTTGAGAAGGAAGGGTGATGTCGGCAGGGCAGTGATCATGCGGTGGTGTAACTCTCCGTCGCCAGCCATCCAAACAGATAAAGAAGAAGATGAAAAGGGACCTAAATGTAATGAAACTTAAGGACCTATATAAAAATTAAGGACCCGATTGTAATGAGTTTTAGGGACCAAAATGTGAACCCAGGTTTTAAAGGTTTATTTTAACTTAGATCTTTTTCAACTTTTTATATATGTTAGTAAATAAGGTAATTATTATGTTTTCACCTTGAATTTTCATTTTTGACCTTTTTAGGTTAATTAATTAGATTAAGTAAAATTACTTAAGTTATTATATACTTATGTATACATTATGTTTAAGTTACTTAACTTATTAATTAAGGGGATGATTAATAAGATTTCGGGTCCAATTATTAATTAAATTGTTAATAATGTTAATTGAATGATAAAATATCATTTTTAACTTATTTTAAGGTCCTTTACTATATATCCCTTATTTAATAATTAACCCTTATATGTTCATAACCTTAACTAATTAATTAAGAAGACTAGTTAATTATAGGTAATTAGAGATCGTGATGAGTCTCTCATCATAGAGAAGGAATTGAAGGTGAAGAACCACACCCCTATCACAAGCGTGGCAAGTGAAGGGATTAGAAGGGCCGGAGAAGGAGGAAAGGATCAACTCAAGGAAGTAGGAAGGGAGTCGATGGCATGCACAGGGCTAAGGGGAGGTGCTTAAGTAGCTAAGGGAGTGAGTATGATCATCGCCATGGTGAGGTGAGGTTCCTAGGTCACCGATGGTGGGATGGAGAGAAGAGAGGCGTGCAAAGTTCAAATCCAAAACGTGGCCATTGGATGAGATCTAAAGCAAGGGGTGAAGCTATACACAGGAGCGTGCGAAGCTCAGATGTTGATCAGTAGTTGATCAAGGGAAATAAGGGAACAACGACCCAAATTCATTATGTTCTTGTGTGAACAGTGCACTGCTACCATCAGGTGTATTAGTGGAATTACAAGAAAGGCCCAATTGAGCGAAACAGTGTGGATTTTGTGCATAAGCCCGTAAGTGATAAGAAAGTTGGCAGCGTAATCCTCAAATGTTGCAATGCGGCCCTGGCGGCTTTGAAATGAATCCCTAGAGGTTTTAAATGTGAAGAAAATGTTATGACCTGAGGACCTAGATGTAAAATTCTAAATGCAAGGTTCTAGTGATGTTCAAATGCAGCCAAGTTTTTATTGAAGCTTAATTGAACATTTATGAAATTGATTTCTCTTTCAATTTGATCTTTGGAACCTAGAAATGTGTTCAATTTGCGAATGGATCATCAATTTATATTTTTAAATAGAATATCTCATTTTATGACTTAATTTTGCATTTTTAGCACAAATTTATTATTTTAGGTCATTTCTGTTATTTCAACACTTAACACATTTCTTGTGTTAATTGTATAGTCCTTAACCTAGTTTCTAGCTTAACTTGGGTATTTTAGCTATGATGAGCAACACCTCATCATTGAGCGTGGAGGAAGAAATAGAGGAGGTCGATTTAAGGGAGGCAATCGTGGTTTTTCTGATCAAATTGCTTGAGGAGGTGATGTAAACACATTTATATCACATAAACTGTCTATTTATGCGCATTCTTAGGCGTATAGTTGCACCATACATTATAAATATTACATAACATGCATTATCTTGCATTTAGGTTAGATTGTATAAAGTTTAGGTTAAGTTTCTCTTTTTGTGGCCAGGTAACAGGGTGATATTTAATCGTGACCTTTGATTGAAGATCCAACTGTATAGATCTGATTAGGGTGACGATCGCAGTTCAACGACTCCAAGATTGCCCTGATCGAACTTCCGTAGTATTAGATGCAGTCCGAGAAAGATCAGAAGTCAAGGGGCTAGGTGGTGCAAATCCAAACTTCATATGACAAATCCAACCGCATGGATGAGTTCGGATCGACAATCGTAGCCCAACAGTGCGAAAATCGATCCAATCCGACATCCTTGGCACCATCTACAAGTCAGAGAAGACGGACAGCCAAGATGGTGTCACGTGGTGCCATCTCAGCCGCCCAAGCAACCCAAGGTCACCCGCAAGACTTCCAGTCCACCCGCTCAAGCAAATCCCAACTATTGGATCTTGATCCAACGGCCGAGATCAACTCAAGGCACGCCACTCTTCTCAACTGAAGCCCAGGCTCACAAATCCACAATCGTTGGATCTTCATCCAACGGCTGAGGATGCGTGAACATTAAAATAACAAAGAGTCAAGCGTCCCTCTTAGCGTAGTGGTCGCGCGCCCCTCTCAGCAACAAGAGGCGTGCGTTCAAGCCCCCGCTAGCGCTTCAAGTCAGCGTAGGCGCAAGGTGCGGTGGAATTCGGCTGTTAAATATGGATCGGGCAGTGGCGAAGGCGAGACATGGCACGCTCAGATGAAGGCGGGGCCGCACACGCAATCAGATGCACGGGCATTAGGCGCGATGAAGAGGAGCAGGCACACGCATCTGTAAGTCGTCTGATCTCTTAATCGTACAGCTGAGATCGTCTGTTCGTGCGCATGCGTTTTGTGCACAGGGAAGGAGAGGAGGCACGTGCGTGCACGACCTTTAGCCACGCTTAGGCATTAGTGACGAATAAATTCGTCACCAAAGTCCTATGCATTTAATGTTTAACAATGAAATGACCTATTTACCCCCTCCAATCTTCACCTATAAAAGACCCTACGACCCCCACACTTTCTTCATCCCTTCCTCTCTTCTCTCACCCCCTCAAAGGCTCTACGAGCTTGTCCCAAACTCAGGATGCTCCATTAAAGTTAAAATTAGATTTTTTTCACCTTGTCACCTCCTTCTTGGAGCATCCTACGGTTGTCTTCGCACCGCTGTTTGAGAAACAGGTCCCACTGCAACGTCGCCCTACCCTATTCTCCGTCGTCCGTCCTCGTTCTCCTTCGTCCCACATCTCACCACATTCTTCTGGGCGCTCCGTCAACACGGCTCGTCCTCGAAGTAACTGTCGAGGAGGATAATTTCTTACCTCCCTTCTCTTTACTACTTTCTAGAGTAGATTTACCGCTTTCTACTTATAATACTTCCAGCTTTCTAGTGTAGTGATTCATTGTAATGAACATTATTCTGCGGTTATGAAATACATGTTTATTCTATCTCTATTTTATCTTTATTTGTATTATTCTCACTCTCTCTTCTATTAATTATTCTTTAAGTAGATAGCTAGTTTAGATTTAATTCGACCAACTAATCTGCTTCGTGACAACAAAACAAATGTGATTTTTAATCAAACGTCCACCTCCCTACGTTCGACCTGGAATTCCTTTTGAGTTTCGGTTAAAATTATCTGTTGATTGATTTTTCTCTCAAATTACGCTACGATGTGTTTTCCAAACTCAACTCTTTTTACAACGATTTTCCGCATCCAACAAGTCGCTTCAAAAGTGGTTCTGTTGTTGTCATACAATGTCAAATATGTGGCTGTTACAATCATTCTACTCTTGCTATCGTTGTTATGATCAACCATCTAATACCCCTATTGAAGCAAATGTTGCTACAAGTTCTACAGATTTCACATCTTGGCTTCCAGACCCTGGTGCCTCTCACCATGTAACAAATGCCTTAAGTAACTTGGATGTCTCTTTTGATTATTTAGGTTCAGATAAGGTCTCCTTGCCAAATGGAAAAGGTGAGACGATTACACACATAGGGAATAAATACCTCTGTACTGGTTCTCGACAACTTGCTCTCAAAAATATTTTAAGAGTATCTATTGTTCCCAAAAACCTTCTGTTTGTGTATAAATTCACAAATGATAATAATTGCTCTATGAAATTTTATCCTAACTCTGTGGTTATAAAGGATCTTAGGAAATCCTCTTACAAGTCCATCCTAATTGAGGACTATATCAGTTGCAACTTCCTTCAAATGGTGGTCATTAGCAAATTCCTTCTTTAGATCAGCAACACAGAAATAATGGTACTGCTGCATTTCTAAACTCTCTGACAGTACCAAGCAAAACTTCCTCACTTGATATGTGTCATTATAGGCTTGGACATGCCAATTATAAAATGCTAAAGCTTCTTTTGACTTGGCAAAATGTAGTGTGTTCAGCTTCAACACATAATAAAGTTTTCTCCACTTGTTGTGAAGCCAAAACTCATTTGTCCTTGTATGCTACAAATAATATGAGTACCAAACCTTTTGATATAATTCATTCAGACATTTGGACTACTCCTCTGCTATCAACTGATGGGTACAAGTATATGCTTTCCTTTATAGATGACTGCATCGGATATACTTGGATGTTTCCACTACGACAAAAATTAGATGCATTCATTATTATCATTCAGTTTTTTGAATATGTTAAAGTTCAGCTTGGACAAATAATTAAAGCTTTTCAAAGTGATGGTGGTGGTAATATTCCAAGGCTCATGAATGGTTTAACAAACATGGGATTGTTCATCGCATCTCCGCATCCCACACTCCACAACAAAATAGAGTATCTGAGAGGAAGAATCGTCACATAGGTGAAGTTACTCGTGCTTTCCTTTTTCTTTCCAAAGTCCCTTTATCATATTGGAATCATGCCATACATACAACAGTCTATATTATAAATTCACTTCCATCACCTATCACTAAGAATACATCCCCACATCAATTGTTATATGACACACCTCCTGATCTTCATTTTCTTAAGATATTTAGGTGTGCATGCTATCCTTTTCTTAAGCCTTACACCACTCATAAGCTACAACCTAGATCTACTATACAAATTTTCTTAGGATACATTTCTTTTCACAAAGCTTATAAATGTCTAAACCTTGTTACTAACAAAATTTTGGTTTCTCGTCATGTTCTTTTTGATGAGTCTAATTTTCCTTTCTCAAATTCTTCTTTGAGCTCTTTATCTTCCAAGTTTACTCCTATCAACAGTCCTTGTACACTTACTGTACCATCTTTTCTATTAAACTCTATACCCACAAATAAGAATTCCTCTTGTGATACTTCCCAAAGTGATGATATCTCTTCACAGTCATCTCCAATAGGCATCAACAATAACTTGCAATAGCAGGATGCTTTCTTTCATAATGATGGGCTAGAAAATCAGACAATACTTACTAATATTTCAGCCTCAGATACTAGACTGTAACGACCCGATTCCTGAGTCCCTACGAGACACGAAAACTGGACCGACTCGACTAATCCCAAGACCTAGTCGTTCAACGAGGAAGTAACCAAAAGAGCAGTAAAATAAACCACATTCAGCATGAATATAATTAACAGTAAGAAAATACAGCAGTAAGGAAAGAAACCACAACAGTAGAACAACGTTCATAACATAAAATGAACTGCAGGTAAAGAAAAGTACAGCGGTAACAAGAACTACTCACTACAGTGGAACAAAAAGAGGTACAAGAGAACAGTGGTAACTCTACTGGACCCTACTCAGCCCAGCGTCCTCTGCAGCCGCTGACCCTGGCTACTCAACACCAGGTCCTGAAAGGTAACGAGTGTAACACGTCAGCAAAACGCTGAGTAGAGTGGCAACTAAAACAAAAGAAACAGTAGAGTGTACAGTAGCTGTTATGGTCTGTTACTTTCTTTATTTACGTTTTTCAATTGTCTCAAGATTTCATTTATTTCTCAGATCCTTCACTTGATCTCGAATGTTCCTCGTGGGAACGATCTTGATTGCAGTCTTTTCCAAAAAGTAGAAGTAGCACGTGGTGCTCTCCTGGCCGGGAGAGTCCCCCGTGGTGATCCTACTCTCAGTCAACCACCCCAAGGTCACGGACAGGCGTAATGGTGACTACGGCACGTGCGATAAACGCACAGGTAGCTGTAGGTTTCCCTACCAAGAGGGGTGACGTAATAAAATTGCGGAATTGAATATATAAAGCAATATCACAAAAAATAAGCAATCACAAAATGTACACAGGTATTTTTAGGTGGAAACCCAAACCGGGTGAAAACCACCACCTAACCCTCTCGAGTTAGGATTTTCCGATCAACCTAGTTGATCAAAATCCACTAAATGAATCACTTTAAACGAGGGTGATTCAACCTCAGTACAACCACGCTACAAGTACGAGGGTAGCGTTCCTCAACCCCTTCTCTCCACGAGAAGGATTTTGTCCCACGAAGGAGACGGGAATTTGCAAAGCGAATACCCAACCAAATAACAAAGATAAAATAAACAATAGTCCTATAGAGCCAACAAAATAATTAAACCTAGCTTCTATAGGAAATGGGAAACTCTCCTTTGCAAGGAGTGCGTCGACGATGACGCGGTGCGTGTGCCACGCGATGGCGCTACGTAGCTCTCGTGAACAACAGCGGGAGAGCGGGCGCACAAACTGTTTGATGCTCTCAAGATGTAGAACTTGAGCTTGGAGAGCAAGAACTTCTTGGACACAAGAGTGTGAAAGTGTGTAGCTAAGTGTATCCAAGTGTATTTCTAAGTGTCTCTTATGTGTTTTTGTGTTGCAAAGGCTCCCCTCTATTTATAGAGGCCTTAGGAAGGCTTTGGAAGGCTTAGAAAGGGTTCTATAGCCGTTGGGAACAAAGTCCAAGAGAATCAGGCCGAAATCAGGACAATGATTACAGTTGACAGGGTTATCAGACGTCTAACTCTGGCATCAGACGTCTGGAAGGCCACTTTAAGACGTCTGATTTCAAGGTCAGACGTCTGATTCTATGCGGGTTTCTCCCTGACTTGAATCAGATCTAAACAGGGTTTTTGTGCAAGTCCATCAGACGACATACAGGACGTCTGGCACTATGTCTGGACGTCTGGAAACCTACTTTTACTGTGGGAATTGATTTCCAAACGTTGCAACGGCTAGAAAATCTCTGAGAAGAGATTTTGGGTCAGCCGAGGCAAAACGGTCATTTATCAGACGTCTGGAAATACCTAAGGACGTCTGATAAGGCTCTAACGGTCATATTCTTGACTGTTTGCTAAGCCAGCCAACGGTCCACTAATTGGACGTCTGGCAAAGTCATCAGACGTCTTCTAAGACGTCTGGTATAAGGTCTGGACGTCTGATTTCATCAGACAGAACTACCTATGTCCAGCCTAACAGTTATCAGACGTCTGAAACAACAGTCAGACGTCTTAAAATACATTATCAGACGTCTGATTTGGGAATTAGACGTCTGGAAAGTCTGTTTGAACCCTATATTGGTTTTCTAAGTATTCTACAGAAAACCTAAGTATCCTAGGGTTGTGCCGGTGTTCCTAGGACTACTGTTAGGGTTCTTTGAGGCTCTTTAACATAATATTCTAAGGAAAATAAAAAGAGCAAGAAAAATAAAGATAAAAGTACATGAAAGGATTAAAAAGAATCTATCATATTCTTCTTGTCTTCTATCTTCAATCTGTTGCTCCACGCGAACCTTCTCTGTTTTCCGTCAAGCTCCTCCAATCCGTCCTGGATGCGAGCTCGAACTCCGTCTAAACACGTCCTCATTTGCAATTGACCTGAAATCTAGGACTCAAATTGCAAATGTTAAATAACACGTGTTTTGTTATCATCAAAACAAATGATCGTGGTGCTTTAGCACCAACAGTAGCTAACCCGCACTGGCACGCCGTCAGTCGTTTCCGTTAATGGGTGCGCCCAAAGCACAGCACGGAACCAGTACAGGGCAGAGCCCTCTCAGTAACAGGGGGTCCAACCCCTCCACAGTAGCCAAACAGGAGCCTTGCCCCTCCACAGTCCGCGCACCCTCGCATGACTATCCTGGTTTGCCCCAGTAGGCCTAACAAGTCGGTGTAGGAGGCTAGCAGAACCCCGGGGCCCGTGGGGTAGCTAGTACCTCCCTACACTAGTAGCTCTCCCCGATACTACGTACACGAGGGCCAGCAAGTCGGTACAAAGTGGCCAGTCCTAACCCCGGGTCCCTGGGGCGGCTGGCTCCGCTCTGCACTAAACAGGTACAGGCACTTCCCTTGGTACTACGTACCCAAGAGACAGCACACTACCACGTCTTTCTTTCTCAGTTCCATTCCTTTCTCTTTCCAGGAGTTCCACTCCTAATTCCCCGTAGGGTTCCAGCTCTTTTAACTCAGAACATCTAGGTTTCACTTTCCTGTTTCATGTTACAATCCATGTTCTCAGTCACGTTTATTTATTCATAACAGGCAGCTGTTAATTCAATTTACAGGCAGCTATTTGTTTCTTTCCATTTTTCCAAAACTGCAGTATTAATATATTCCACTAGTTTTCCCCGTCCTAGGATTCATGCCATATCCTAGGATCTATCATACAATCTAGTTTTCCAGCCCTAGGATTCATGCAACACCTAGGATCTATCATTCAATCTATTTCTCATTCCTAGGATTCATGCAATGTCGTAGGTTCTATTTATGGTTCCATAATTTAACAGATTATACTAATAAACTTAAAAGCCACTCGACCAGTTACAACAGGCGTACTGGGGGCATGGTCGGGAATCCCGCATACCTCCACAACCCCCGAGACTGCAACGGAACGGGGTCCTATCACAAGGATCAAACACAAGGAGTTTCTCAAAATAGTATACAACTACTGTAGACGGGTCGAGGATTTAATTCCAAAAAGCGCGCAACTCGAAACGCGGAAAATGGACTTCGAACGGGCCCTAAACGGGTCGAAAACGACGAAACAGCGCAAAATCAGACGTCTGGAACTTCTTCCAGACGTCTTAAAAATGGGGATCAGATGGTACCTTGTCCTGCGTGGTCTCTCAGACGTCCAGAAGCCTGCGGGGGCATCTGGCCTAGTTCCCAGACATCCGATGGTCACCCCGGACGTCTGGAAGTCGTTCCAGTCGTCTGGCACTGCAGCCAGACGTCTGATTCACGTTGGATGCGAATCCAGAACCTGCGCATACCCATTTCTCTCTCTCAGTACTGACGGCCGAAGAAAAGGAAGAAGGACGAAAATAACTCACCTTTCAGACATCTAGACAGTCCTCCAGACGTCCTCCTCGTCGTCTGGTTGGAAGCCCAGACGTCTGATTCTGGAAAAAATTCCAGAATCAGGGCGCGACTCGCCCTCCGCTCGCGATGCACGGCCGTGCCGCGTCTCGTCCGCCTGCTGCTCGAGCTGCAGTAGACCTCCCGCGTCACCCCGCATCTCCTGCTCCCCCCGCCGGCCGGCCCTAGCAGCCCCGACAAGCTCGCCCTCACGGCCGAACGCCTCCTCCCTCGCACAACACCTCCTCCCACGCTCACCGCGGCTGTCGCTGCCGCCGCTCACTCGCGCTCGCACTCGCGCACCGGCTGGAAGGAGAAGGAGGAGCGGAGGTGAAGAGAGTGATGGAGAGGGCGAGGCTTTTTAAAGCCGCGCGGGGAGAGGAAGAGAGAGAGAACGCAGACTGCGGTCGCAGGAGGAGAGAGGGAAAAAGAGAGAGGAAGGCGGTTGCGGGTCTGCGCGTGCCTGCCCGCAGACGCAGTCCAGCGTGCCACCGAAAATAGATCCCAGATGTCTGGGGCACCTCCCAGACGTCTTAAAAAAACGTCTTGGAGTGCGTTCGTAACATAGAAGCACTGAGCCAATTCAGACCTTACCTACTACAGCTATTGGAAGAACACACACTATTCGTCCAAGAGCCATAGATGACATTGTTAAGAAGAAAATTTTTCATGCCACAATTCATCCCTTACATCAACCACTAGATGAAATGAACTAACATGTTTTACTACAACAAATAAATCAACTAATTGGAAAAATGCTATAGCTGAGGAGTTTCATGCATTATTAGCAAATGATACATGGGAATTAGTTCCTTTTCATAAAGATACGGATGTTGTAGGCAATAAATGGGTCTATCAAATAAAAAGAAATCATGATGGTTCTATAGCCTGATACAAAGCTCATTTGGTAGCTAAGGGATATCATCAAGTTGAAGGACAATATTATAAGGAAACTTTTAGTCTAGTTATAAAAGCTACCACAATTAGATTTCTTTTGGCATATACTATAAATCAAGGTTGGCATTTTCGGCAATTAGACATCCATTGTGCTTTCTTTCATGATTTTTTGGATGAAATAATTTATATGTCTCAGCCACAAGGCTTCACACATCCAGAATTTCCCACCCATGCATGCAAGCTAAAGCGATCTCTATATGGGCTTAAACAAGCCCCACGTGTGTGGTTCAAGAGACTTTCTACTTTCCTATTGGAAAATGATGTCAAGTCCTCAAAGACAGATTCTTCTCTGTTTATTTTCAATGATGGATGCCATGTTATGTATTTCCTTGTCTATGTGAATGACTTAATTGTCATAGCTTCAAGTGATAAAATGATGGAGTCTGTTCTTCAAAAGTTATCACAAGAATTTCCTGTACGGGATATGGGTAAATAATGCTACAGGAAGGACTCTTTCTCAATAGAAGTATATTACTGATTTTCTAGTTAAAGATAATTTTGATGGTGTCAAGCCAATTAAAACACCAATGTCTACAAGCTCGGCTAACCAAGTCATAAAAGTAGATGGCACTCCTCTCTCAAATCCAACTGAATTTCGATAGCTAATTGGAAACTTACAGTACCTTAATTTCACATGGCCTTATCTGGCATATTTAGTAAATAAACTTGCTCAAGTAATGAGCACACCTATTGATAAACATTTTAAAGCACTTAAGCGACTCATGCGATACATGAAGCATACAATAATTGATGTTCTTCATTTCTCAAAACCATCAGCCACTATTCTAACTGTCTTCTCTGATGCGGACTGGGCAAGTTCCTTGGACGATCGCTACTCTACCTCAAGATATGCCATCTATTTAGGCAGCCCATTAACTTCATGGGCATCAAGGACACAACAAACAGTAGCAAGGTCAAACATGGAGGCCAAATACAGGGCAACAGCTAGTGCAACAGCTAGTGCCACAGCTGAGCTTACTTGGATTCTATCCCTTTGTTCTAAATTAGGAATTAAACTACGTGAAAAACCAATGTTGTATTGTGATAATATTGGTGCTACTTACATGACCTCAAACCCAATTTTTCATGCCAGGACAAAACACATTGACATGGATTTCCACTTTGTCAGAGATAAAGTAGCCAATGGTACTTGTTCGTTATCTTCCAGGAAATGATCAAGTTGCAGACTTATTCACAAAACCAATGACAACTGATAGAGTACAATTGTTCAAGAACAAACTTCTAGTTTCTGGAAAACATTAAGTTTGAGGGAAAGTGTTAAGGTATAGGTTTAAGTATGTAAAATGTAATATTCTCATAAGGGTATTCTAGGGAGTGTCTGTGACAAACCGTAACAGCTTTTGTTGTAAGCAATGCTATAAATGTCAAAAAGAGGCATTAGCTGGAGGGCTAACATAACCTCTGATTTCACTCTCTCTCTCTCTCTCTCTCTCTCTCTCTCTCTCTCTCTCTCTCTCTCTCTCTCTCCAACATAGAGGGGAGGGGATGTGGATGCATTAGGGTGAGTTGCTAGGGCATTGACGACCACCTCTGCGGCCTTTTTTCGTTAGGACTATGCAAGAGTCTGAGGTTACACATGACCAATATTTCACCAAATCTACTTCGGCTACAGGTTTCCCAGATCTCATTGGCACGAATCGCTGAAGCTGCTTGTTCGGTGGCACCGTCATCATCTTACATTCTAGAGCAATAGTTGGATTGCTATGACATGATTACGAGGGTGTCTTCTTTATATTTTTATTTCCTTTCTCTTATTTTAGCTTTCTTCAAATTTTGTCTCCTTATTTGGAGTTCCCCTTCCATCCCCATGCCTTTTAGATGGGTGGAATAAGATTGTCTTTCTCTCCTTTCCTTGGCATCATGTCTTTTTGACGTACTTGTAATCATTTCATTTACATTAATAGAAAATCTATGTTAAAAAAAAAAAAGCCTAAAAATTTTTGATTAACCATCCCAAAATTTCAAATAAAAAAATCTCACCATTTCTTATGCATGACTCGTGTGTGTTAGAAGATTTACACGTAAATTATATGTAAATGTGACATATCTTTTACCATAAGTAGTATTTTTAAATATAAAATTTGAAAAGTCAGATCACTACATATGTATATTTTCTATATCAAATTAATTTGAGACCAAGCTAGCTAACACACCTAGCGTGGATTGACTTCAGATTTACATGTGAAGTAATCCTAATTTTCACATTTTCAAGACAAAATTTTAGTCGTAGTGATATACGTTGTCACAACCCCTAAACACACACACCCACATACCATATTCCTTCTTAGCAATTGCATGCACTGTATATAGGTGTCCTTCTCTCGTTCCTTCGTAGTAATGAAATTGCCTTCCATAAAATTGGCACAGAATGACGTACAGTTTGTATAATCGAGATGGTGAGGATTCGACGATTTTTTTGGCAGACATAGTAGAGAGGATGGATGAAAGGAATAATCCCACAGCTTATCTGGGAAGGAAGAGGATATATATATGAAGGGTTGCATTCATTGATTTCGTCATGTTAATTCTTCCTATGAATGTTACTTGGTCTATATATTTTATATATGCTTCACCAAAATGAAATTTTCATATATATCTCTCTCTCGAGCATATATATAGCTCAAGGAAGTCATTACTTAGCAATAGTAACATAAGGGGAGATAGAACCTGGGGGGGTGTTGGAGCTACACCAACCTCCATCCAACCCTTCACCGTTACAAGAACATGCAAGAACATGAGTAAGAAAAACTTCTCTAGAAACATTGGTAACCTGCAAATAGTTCAATCAAGTTTTGCTGCAAAATAGCAGCTGGTGCTCCATTGTTGGAATTAAGATTTATTGTCCATCGATGGATACCACTCCTTTGCTATCCCTATCTCCACTTCAGTGAGTCAGGGGGGTCTTCATGTATGGTTGCGCATGCATGCAAGTTAATATATCTCGATCCAATTGATCATCTTGGTTTGATCGTAAAGATTACGATCGCAAATATAGAACCGAGATGAATCACATGGAATTCTCTCCATGGCTTGGATTTGACTCAATTGAGAATTTTGGACAGACGTAGAAAATGATTACTTTTATGCCTTAATCATCAGATATGAATCATGCATGGATGCAGTAATTCTCATTAATCGTCTCAAGCACCCAACCATTACATATATATATATATCCACCTTTATTTTTCTACCAAACTAGGAAGAAGACTTTATTTTGCTACTTATTTTGGATGCCAAATGATAGAGTTTCCTCAAAGGATGCAAATGCATTGATTACCGATAGGGCATATATAGGTAAAAGCATGTCCACATCCATCTTTAATTTCCAACTACGTGGGGTTAGCTAGGATGGTTGGCCTTCAAATGGAGAAATTAACGAGGGTCCGTCATCTAAATCACATAATTAGAATTAACCATTTCCTATTAAAAAAGAAAAAATCCATGTCAAGTATATCAACGAAAAGAATAAAAAAGTTTCCAAAAATTAATTGTATCATGCTATACCATACGTCCACATATCCTGACCTTAATGGATGCTTATATTATCTACATGAAAGACAGATGTAGAAGTGGACAAATTGATATAGTTATTCTGCGTCATATTTATCCCTATTTCTATGCTTTTCCTCTCGTAATCATTCACGCTTAAATGCTCCAAAATTTCAAGCTTGATGTAGCTATAGTCCGTAAAGTTTAGCATTACATCCAAAGGGTCACCCTTTCCTTCTCCTGATTGCTTTGCAAAAGATTAGGGACCAAAGAAAGCAAGGATTAGATCGTGAAAAGGATATTCTAGTCTTAAAAAATGATGCTTATTTAGTTAAATCCGACCAAATGGATATTGTTGGTGAGGGACCATGTTGGTAGGTTTCTAAGTTCAGAGAGTACTACATTGAGCTTAGCCTAAGGCCAAAGTTTGAGAATTTTTACGTGAAATTTCTTTGCTATTATGTTATCCTTTGAAGCCCTCCCGCCATAATCACCATTCAATGTCTACAACATCGAAGAGGCAACGAATCAAAACATGATCCCCTCCACAGCCAAATTTTCCCTCACTTTGCTTTAAATGCCCATAAGCCCCTTTCCCTTTGTTGGTCTCACTATATCTACAATATCTCCCCATTTTTAGCCCCATCAAATTTCATGTTCTTTTGATGTGATCACTCACTTCTGCTCAATCCCTGATCCCATTGCCTTTGTCGATGGCAAACAAGAAGCTCAACTTGAATGTGCCCCTCCTCTCCATCCGTCGCACTCGCCCGAGAATCAGCATTGGAAGTAGCAGCGGAGGAAGCGTACGTTCTCATGGTTGTGTGCCCTTTTCATGGGAGGATGCTCCTGGTCAACCAAAGTATGCTCCCTACGACGACAACGACAATAGGGATATCAAAGTTGATGATGAGTTTTCCGATGCCCAAACGGAGTTCAGCATCAAAGAGTTCATCGATGATGAGTCAAGGTCGTTCGTGAAGCACATAGAGAATGTCTTGGTAGATCGAGTTAGATTTCGAATGCAATTGAGTGAGGAGGAGGAAAGCATCAACGACGACGACAACGATGATGATAACAATAATATTGGGGTGTCGAAGGGATGTGGATTGGTAAGGAGATTTTGGTTGACAAGTGGAGGTCCTCCTTGCTTTGTGGCTCTGAGAGCAATCGTTAAAAAGCATAAGAAGCATTTGGTCAAGGCACTCACAAGGAGATCAAGATCAAGGGAGTCTTCCCATGAAGAGAGAGACGATCCCAAGGTTAGTGGACTCGATAGAAAAATTAAGAGAAGTCATTTAGGATCGATTCCGAGTGATTATATTCTTGATTTGTGTTTCATCCCTAATGGTAAATTCCAAATTTTCATGTGGACATGGGAATAAATACCATATGTTATTCTCAAGTAACACTATGTTAATAATATTGTATCTGACAAGTATGTTTCAGATCTGCAACCCTTGCTCTCTCCTTTTACTTCAGATCTATTTATTATATTGATGAGTTAATAGATCGATGCTTCTGTTGCAGATATATATTTAACACACTTTTAATCAAGGATTTTCAAAAGTTGGCTCTTTTTTAATATATATATATATATATATATATATATATATATATATATATATATATATATATATATATATATATATATATGAAAAGAAGAATTGATACCTGTTTGTAAATTGGTTGGTAGTGGTCACAACTTTAGGAAGTTTCCTAGGTTTTAATCCCACGGAATGGTAAAACATCATGCTTCTTGACTAGTCATGTAAAAATGACAGAGCTTCCCCATAATATAGAAAATCTCAGTATTTCAAGTTTTCAACATGCATCACTGTCTATGAAAATCACTATCAAGTATCAACCAAAAATTTTGAAACCATCAACATTCTTGATGGAACCTCTTAACTATATATATATAAAATACTACATGTGGTTGCTATCATAAACACCTAATTATCCCCTTTTTTTTCCTTCTTCTTCTTATGACTTGTACACAGAGAACGTGGAAGGCAGTCTTGAAGGACATTAATCTGGGGATAAGGCAGCGGTCACGATCAGATAAACCGGATAAGCAAACAAGGACTATTTACCATAGGCTGCCTTTTCCATCCTCCCCATATCCCAATTCTCCTTGTCGATATCCACCATCCAGAGAGGGTCCTGTCCATGATTCTCCCCAGAGGACTTTCCTGAGTACTGATAGATATTCTAATCTTGCAACTGAACGTGTAGTGGTACTACCAATGGAAGGAATAGTGTCTAGGACCACGAGATCCAGGAGAGGTGGAATAGATGAGATGGATCCATTATACTCTGCTGATGGGGCTATTCATGCCGAGAGAATATTTAATTATAATCCTCCCATTCTTAATTCTCCAACAGGATCTTGGCTTTGGAGCAGTGGGACGAATAGAGCAGGAAATTCACCAAACTCGTTATTGGCTATCCAATTTAAGTCCAGGAATAATTGGAGCAGGAGCCCTTCACCAAAGGTTGCATGGGAGTATGATTAACAAGAAGGAGAGAAGTAGTGGCACCCAGTGGAGATTTTTGCACAGGTATGACTCTCGTTCTATGGCAAAAAACCAAAAAAAAATGGCAGAGTAATTTGCATGTGAAAGGGGAAGAGAAAATCCTGAACGTTGATTCTGATTGCCAGCTATATTGATTACAGAAAGTTTAGGGACCCAATTGATCACATTAGTTGTATATAAAGTCGAGGGACCATATCGCAATGTTTTGTTAATTTGGTTGTTTGAAGTGATGCTGGATAGCATTAATTTTGGTCTATGATATTGTTATCTTTCGACATCTTGCAGTTGGATTTGACTTTGGCGCATCCTAAACTACATCTGTCACCCAGTTGATGGAGATGTGCATAAGCGCTAAAAAGTGATGTATTTTGCAGGATAATAAAAAAAAATAAATTTAGAAGTAATGATCCAATCATATGTCTCTCTTCTACGTAAAAAAAAGTGACGTAAATAATGTCATGCGATAGAATTCACTGCCAATAAAAAAATCACCTTAATTTCAAACTAAAAATGAAATCATCTTGTATAAGTATAAAACTATCAAAATTATATTTAAAATTGTTTTACACTTATATATTTTGATTTAAGATAAAAAAATCGTTCATGTCAACTAACTCATAAAGTGATGATAATTTTTTTAAGTAAAATTTAATCTATCTGGCTAAACATGACATATTATACCTTTTTGTACGTTTGGCATTAAATTATCTGGAAAAACTTTAATTTGTTCCCAGCATTAACAAGAAGTTGCATATTTGCATTACATGAATTACTTTCCTTGCGGCCATTGATATAATTAAGTTGAATATTAGAATTAAAATTATTATATATGAAGTACTTTCCTTGCGGTGTGCGATATAAAAAAGGAAACTCATCTATAATTGGGCAAAATTATATATGGTAAGTAAAACAGAGATTTACTCAATTTCCGTTGAGATAATTAACATGCGGAAGGAATGTGAATTAGGGCACATATATAATATTAAGAAATTAAGTTATTGGAAATGAAACACATTCAATTCCTAATCATTCTTAGCATCACTATCCTTCATGGGCATCTCTTAAGGAATTTGCTTGTGATTCATACCGGATCGAGTCTAATATGCAAAAAACAAACATTAGTCCTTCTCAATTTTTTGATCAATTAATCGGTTGAAAATCACACATTATCGAATTAAAAGTAAGTTAAATTGAATTGTGTTTATATGAGTGAGGTTTTTTTGGCCAAAAAGTAAATAGGTGCACGTTGTAATATGTTTTACAATATACAAAGTGAGAGTGATGATTTTAACCGATATATTTTAGTTTTCTATCGATGAAAATTATTTTTTACAGATGAAAAATCACCTTTTAAATTAAAAATTACTTCCATAGGTGAAAAATTATGTTTCAAGTGAAAAATTATTTACTACCAATAGAAAATCAAAATAGATTAATGTATTTTTATTTTCAACAGGTATATTTTGATTTTTAACCAGTTAATTTTCATTTTCAATTGATTGATTCTGATCGTACGTTACAAAACACGATAAAATATGCATTTCTGTACTCATGTCCTTTTCCTTAATGATCTCTTCACACTTGCACTCTTTTCTAAGTAAATTATGATCTTTCCCTTGTTACCATGCATGAAATCTCTCTATCCAATTAATATAACAAAAATTACAAAGACTAACTACCGGATATAATGGTAATTATAATGTAATTAGTAATGTGATTAGTATTTGATGTATGTAAAATGTACCAACTTCTATCAAACATCTGGTCATGTAGAAGGGGATGAAAGGACCAATCAAAAATTAATATTGAACCAAAGGAGGTAAATATTAGCTATATATAAAGCATCAACGACCAACTTCTACTCATCATGTAGAAAGGGATCGAAGGATTAATCAAGAATATTGAACCAAGGAGATAAGCATTAGCTATCATCAATGTGAAAATACCACAAAGTTGGGGATTTCTACCATCGATGTTGAAGATTAGGATAACAATATAAAAATTGCCTCAACCATTTACTGAATTTTTTGAAAAGTGACCTTACACATATTGATCAATTTGTTCATTTAATTCAAGGGACTTTCTAAGTGTATGCTCAAGAAAATATTTACAACAAATTACATCGTCTTGACTTATTATTTTTACATGTGCCTTTAAAAACTTGTCTTGTGCACATCAATATCCTGCCAATATTGTCGTAGTTGCTGGAATTATATGCAAAGACAAAGGATTCTTTGCATTTAATCTCCCATGAGTTTATGTTCCCCTCTATTTCCACCTTCATTACCTTCCTCCTCCCCCAAGTGCTTCTTATTGCTTGACCAATGAAATGGCATCTCTAACGAAGTCTACCACCTCATAAGTCCCACATATGCCATTCAAGAGTACTCCTCAAGATGTAGAAGTTAAAAGGGATGGAAGCTTGAATGGAAAATCCTTTACTTTTCAAATTCGATTCTATCAAACTTGGTAGTATGGACAAATTCGAACAGTATTGACATAAAGATGCAGACAAGGGATATCTGTATAGGATATACATATATATAGTAACAAGATCAAGATACATGTTTTTTTTTAAAATAATTCGAGGTCACCAATGTAAAAATCTCTTAATTCTACCATAGATATTATTGCAGGCAGGTGCGATTGATCCATGTTTTTTTTTTTTTCTTTGCGGGGGTAATCTCAAAGTGCTGATCCCCGAGATATGAGCAAATATGAGTATTGGAGCTACTTTTGGGAAAATCAGAAGTGAAAAGAAATATCTTTGTTTTCATCGAAATCCCTCAACTTTTCAGCCTTTTATATAAATCATTTGAAGGTGTAAAGCAAAATTTGACTCTCATCAATAATCGTCTTGTTTGACTAATCCTATCTTACATGTTACTAACTAAGGGATCTATCATACTGTATCATTATAGTGGGTTGATCATATGGTACATAGGTTTTTTTAAAAGACATATGATGCCTAATGGTGCACATATTTTAATTAGATTGTATCAACCCTTTTTTAAAATACTGCATATTGATAACATTGCAGTCAATTTCACCATGACAACCATCTCCATTAAGAGACAATATATGAGAAGGACAGGCAATGTTTCAATGTACTATTATCATCGGCATCACAGTTTGGTGTTGAGCTTAAATAATAACTCTAGCACATGCTAATTGATTATCATGAAGATTACCTCAAATGTGATAAGACTTTGTTCTAAGAGCCTAGAAGTTGGGAGTATATTTTTAAAAATTCATGTGTTAGAGTATTGGAAGGGCAATTTGTCATGGTTAATCCCTTTATAAGCATCTGTGTAGCTTAAACTATATTATTATTATTATTAGAATTAGTCAGAATATTTCTTTCGAGCTTATAAAGCGATAAATGCATTAAACTCATTTACATGGGAGCTTATTTTATTTCAAACGAATTTCATGTTTGAAATCGGTAAATAAATTAATAAATAAACTCAACTCTCGACTTACAAATGGTATGCAAAAATCATTTTCTCGTAATTGATATCTCTCAGTTCCTGGCAACTTTCTCTAAATTCATCCCACGTACATGAAGTCTGCCAAACTCAATCTTGAAATTCTTCATTCATAATTTCTAGCACTCAAATTAACCATCGTACATACTTAGGGTTGGAGGATTTTCACCTTCAGGACCTATTTGGTATGTAGGTTAATTAAGTTAGTGGAATAAGTAAAGAAATAAAGAATGAGTAGTAGAATGAATGAGTTTTGATATTTGAGTGATTAGCCAAGTTAACTTTGTTTCACAGAGAAAACAATTCAACTTTATACCAGATTAACTTCCTTTAACTTGACATAAGTAGCAGACGAGTTAAGTGATAAATAAAATCGGATCAACCTACTTAATCCTCCAACCAAACATCTAATTCCCGCTGATTCCTACTTTCTCAAACCTATCCCATATATATAAAGGGTGAATATGGTGATTTGAAAAGAAACTAACCTTTCTAAGAGTTACCATCATCTAAAATATGAATCCTCCTTGACTAATGATACATAAAACTCAAACTTTGGAAACATGCATAGTTAGTTATCAATCATATCATCTCAAAACACTCTGAATGGATCTCAACATCTGTCATTTTTTTAAGGTTAGCTTTCCTTTTCAAGTTACAATCGTTTTCCATTAAGTAAAGCATTCAAGACATTATTGGCTGATTCTTGACTTCTATTTTGATGGTAGCTAATTGTAAATCATCATGGTGGGCTCCAAAAACATTTTGATGTATTTTTTCTAACCATGTGTCAATTGTGATGGCTCCGGAAGGTAAGAGTGACAACAATGTGAACTAAATTGTTAGGTGCATATAGGCGAGTTTAACGACTCATAGCCCGTTGGTGGTGTTTAGTATGTTATTTTTATGCAGGATTTTGTTATGTTGTTAAGAGATAAGATAATGAGACATTTCCCCTTTGGTCCGTTGTTGCAAGTTTGAACATCGAGAGCTTTTGATTTTGCTAAGAAAGGATTAGGTTTCAATCCCCATCCATGTATCATATTGAGATTGGTGAGTGGAGCATTACTTTTTCCCTAATTCACTCTAATTTCTCTATCTCTAAGTAGTAGTGGGTCCAAGATTTTTGTATTACAAAAAAACAGGATATCTCCTCTAGGAAGGGGAGCATATTCTACTGTAAATATTGTGTCAAATGTACAAATCAATTTCTCTATCAAATTCCTTTCATGATTCTTCTCCTCCTCCCCTTTCTCTTCTTTTTTCTTTGGAATTTTTTCTTTCTCCCTCCTTTGTATCCGATTTTAGTAATATGTGCCAAGAGGGGCTTAAATGCCGATTGATAATTAATGATCTCACGTGGGAATCATATTTGTACAAGAGAAAGGGAGAATTGTAAAACTGAATAGCCATAGGAAAATTGATTCTTATATTCAACGTAACATTCAAAGAACAAAGGTGCCCATAGTCAAATATTAGATATCGCTAAAAGCCAACCTTTAACGACATCAGCAAACTCCACTAACAAATTGTTACTATAGCTCACCCACATATGCGCAACCGGCCTGTCCATTTGCGTAAAAGAAGGGGGAAAATATAAGAATTTTTTATAAAAGGATAAAGGGATGAAAATGTATTAGATATAGATTCGGATATTCAGTATGTTAACATTTTTATGTTGTATATTTTTAATTACTTTTATTTATTTTTTTAAAGTTTTTTATATATATTACTCTTTTAGATATTATATAATTCAAATTGTTTGTACTTTTAACTATTCATACATACTTTAATTAAGATTATTATATATTTAAATTTAATAGTTCGTAAACATTTTTACAGATAAATTAAAACTTCTAACATATATTGGTATTTTTACTTTAAAGAGGGACATGATCGACGAAGGTGAATTCCTTAGGTAATTTTGTCTTTAATGTTGCAAGAGTAGTTCAAGGGTTAGTTTACTTGAAATGTTAATTTTTTATCTAGAGGATTAGTTCACGTTTATTTGAGGGGCTAACTCTTATAATCTTAACATCTATTTTAAATGTTAACACTTGTTTTACCAACATTAATTCTAAAGGCTAATTTACTTAGATGATTAACTACTGTTTACTTGAGGAATTAACCCCTATAATTTTAACAACTTTTTTGGAGAGTTAACACTTACTTTCCTAACATCAGTTCTAAGAGGTGTTAACAAAATAGATGTTAATTTCGTAACTTCTCCATACCTAAATTTCATTCTTCAGAAATTAATGTTAACATCAATTCAAGTAAATACCATAAGAATTAACACTACATCTTAACACAATTTAAGTAAATAGAAACTAATATCAACACCACTCCGCAAATAAATAAAAATAAAAGTTAATACTAATTTCATATTTTTTAGCATAACTTTCTTAACCCATAAAGTAAACTAATCTTAAAAGATATTAATAAAATAGATATTAACTTCTTAACTTCCCTACGTTCAAACTCTACTAATAAATTAATATTAACATTAATTTAAATAAATAAAAATTAATGTGAACACCTAATAAATAAATAAAAATAAAAATTATTATATTATTATATTATATCAATGGCTTTATCTTTTTCATAGTTCAGCAACCTTGAGTCTTTTCTTACTTCCTATCAATGGTATTAGTATTATTATATTATAGTATTATATTACCATTTTTCCATCGTCATTTTCGAGGTGGGGAGGGGCAGCTGCATTCAACGATTGGGTAAGAAGGCGATGGTTGAACAGGACTTCTTCTTTTTATTTATGTTTTATGATTCTCTTACATGTTGAACTCGTTGCATATTAAATTTATAATATAAAATATAAGATTTTACAATGATGTTCCTGTGGAGAGTTGATATCAAGCATATGCCACTAGATTTGTAATAATTTCTTAATATGCTCCCGTAGAAGCTGCCCGATTTTACATTTATATTTTTCTATCAATATAAGTTTGAAAGTCAACCATATTTATGCTAATATTATATCAAGATTGGGGTTATTTAAAATCTTATTAGTCTTATAAATATTGAGATGTAACGAAAATGCCAAAAAAGAAAAAACAAAGAAAAAAAAAAGAGTAATCATATCTCCAAAAATTTAGATTTAAAAAGAACTGTAAGCTACAGCAAATTTACGATTGGACTGTTACGCAGTAAAAATGACACCAGTTTGGATACTAGAATATTCTAGAGGGAAATTTGAAGTTTTTATTTTATATTTTTCCTCCTTAACAAGAAAATTTAACATAAGATCCTAATTCCTGTGGTCTTTACGTGATGGATAGTATCGCTTGTATAATGCACAGTCTAAATATGAAAAAAGATAAAAAAAAATTTCAAACGCATCTGTGCATAAAATCTTCATAGAAATTTCCATTATATTGTATACCATTGGTATATCATCGCCTCGGAGTTTTTATTCGCGTTAAAAGTTGAAGCAAGAAAGGTCCACCTTACACTTACGTTTCAAATTTGGATGTTTTGATTAAGTAATTAGTGTGTCCAATTTTATTTTTCACTCACTATCACTTTGGTTGCGGACCATCAAATCCAAATACTCTCTTATTTTTTGCAATTACACAAAAATATATGAACCACCGAAGTCACAGTCATTTACCATTAAGTTAACTACACAAATTACGTTTTATGTGAAATCCTTCTCTTCTAATTTTTATATGATTACCATGTGGTGAGATGAGACAGGTACGTTAAACATTAAAGGTTAAATTTTAAATTTAAAGGTGAAAAATTATTTACATAAGTTGAAAGTTAAATTATATCGATGTATTTTGATTTTAATTAATGTATTTTAATTTTAACTAATAAAAAATAAAAATACATAGATTGAATATCAAAATATATTAATATATTTTATTAAGTGAAGAATATATATTATAACGTATTTATTTCTACACACACCTTATTATTTTTATTCCAGATGATCCAAACAACGCAGCTTGATTAGGTGATCAGATGGCTGCAATCAACGCGAAGTCTAAGAATGCGAGATTACATATTAGAATTGCAAGCGTGAAGGGAAATCATTAGTTTATGTTATTGGGTCATCGTATGGCGTTGTGTATCCCATGACATTGACATTAACTATTTTCTCTCTCTCTCTCTCCCCTCATAACTTAAACTATATGAGAGTTTGGTTAACAAGAATTGGACAATTCTGACGGAATCAAACTCACTTTTCTCTCGACGACAGAGATGTGGGTTCGCTCGACCATAGAATTTTCAAAGAATGCATCAAGAAATATTCCAAACAATATGTCGATATCTTCCCGATTTTTTTAAACTTACATGCATAACCCGTCTCCAACAACGATATTTCCCTGTTTCCATAGAAAAGGTCAAGAAAGTTTAACATTTTTTTTTAATATATCTCCTCTCTCGAAGTCATATCATTCGATTAGATTGAAACCAAGAATGCACTGTGACGTGCACGGCTTATGCCGACGTTTAAAAACGTGACTGTATGTGGCTCTAATTAACCGTCATAATATCCTCGCGTCAACGTTCGAACGTTGATTTGATGTAGGAACCGAACATAGATTTATACCATGTCAAGATATGCGGACTATAGTTCGTAACGAAGGTTGGAATCTGTGGGATGTCCCAACAACTGCATCCGTTGAGCCTTCTCGAAAAGATTGCGACGACATTCTTATGTGACTTACATCCAAAGTAGAGTTGTGAGAGTTCTTCTCACATGACTTAATCCAGAATTAGACCCACAAGAGTCCTACTCGGATGACTCAATTTCTAGAGAGTATAGGCCCACGAGAGCCCTAATCAAACTGACACAAAAGGGTTATTATTATAGATATGTGTGCTCTCTTTATTTGGTTATTGGTACGAGGGTTATTTTCATTTTTAATTTAATACTCTTAACTTTGAAATTATTTTATTTCGTAATGAGATGTTTAATTTCAGAAGAAAATAATTGGATTTGACAATAAAAATATAAAAGATGACATATTTTCACCTAAGGAGATCGAGACAATCAAAATATTAAATTCAAGAGTTGATAGCATGTTGATGGACACGACGTAAATAATTATACAAAAGTATTATCATTAGATTTTTATCACGATCAATAGTGTAAAAGGTATGATGGTTGTATTTTAATTTATATTAAAAATGATATTTAATGGTCATTATTGTAATATAAATGTATTAAATATCAATCAATGTCACATCAAATTTATTTATTGATAATTTTTATCGATTTATTTTAAGGTTATTCTTTGAGAGACAGTTATTAATATACAATACTTTCTAAGTTTAAAAATATTCTTCTATTTCTAAAATATTAATTTTATTTACAAAATGAATGAATGAATCAAATAATAAATAAATGAGTAATTATCTATAAAAGAATCAATTAAAATCCTGAAACAAATGTACAATAAATATATATAAAATAACTAGCTAATAATACACTATGTTAATTATTTATAATTAATATAGGTAATACCGAAGTATAGGTACAAAAATAGTTACTGATATCTACTATACTAAATCATATAAAATATCAATATCTATAGTAACATATATTATATATATAGTAACATATATAAGCGTCATTGTAACCTTAGTAAAAATATACATATCTTATGGCAAAATAGTTATTTATACTAACATATATACAAATGTATAGTGATGGATGAATCTGTTACCAAAACTCTTAATTATTTATATACATATATAAGAGCTCAAACAATACTTATACTACTTATACACACACACACATATGAAATGACTCTCCACTAAGATGTCTGGAGTGTTCACCAGACATCTGTCTAGACATCTGGATAGAAGGCCAGACATCTGAAAGAAAGAAGGACTGTCGCTATTTTCCTTTCCCGCGTGCATGCGACACACACCTTTCTCCCCCTCCGACCTCCTCACCAAACCTTAACCCATCTTTATTTAAACCCCCACACCCTTCCCCTCTCTCCCCATCACCACCAGCCACCACCTCCATCTCCTTTTCCCCCCTGCCGGCAGCCATCTTCCTCCCCCACCTCCAGTGCAGTGAGTGGAGAGGAAGAAGAGAAACGGGACACGGAGGAGAAGGAGAGGAGAGTGTGAGCGAGGAGCGAGAGCGTAGGAGAGAAGTAGGCTCGGTGGAGCTCGTGAGTGCACGGCCGAGAGCTCGTGCGAGGGGAGGAGTTGTGCAAGGAGGAGGAGCTCGCGAAAGGGAGCTTCGCGACCTCCTGGGGCTGCTGGCGTAGCAGCTGCAGGCGACGTGGAGGAGTCCACGCGGAGAAGAAGCTCGCGAGAGAGTTCTACGTACTGGATATTTTCCAGTATCAGACGTCTGGAGCATCTCCCAGACATCTGGAGTAGTAGTGGGACGTTCGGAGCTGAAGTCGGACGTCTGAAAGCATGCTTAGTGCCAAGGTACGTATTTTCTACACGAGTTCCAACCATGCAAACGAGACTTTTAGCCATTTTTTGCTCTGCGCTTGCATACGCAGGTGCAAAGCATTGGAAAGGTGTGCGATGCGCCCTTCGAGGCACTGGACATCAGGGCACATTGTCAGACGTCTGACTGTACTCCCAGATGACCGGAAGAAGAGTTCGGCATCTAGGACTCCCCTCAGACGATTGCAGAGGGGTTCGGACGTCTGAGGAAGCTGCAAGAAAGAAAGGTGAGGTTTTGAGCTCGTTTAAGACGTCTGGGTCATGTCCTAGACATCTGATTTTAGATAGTATGAGTGTTTTTGGCCCGTTTAGGGTCCAAACGGAATCGGATTTCCGCAAACGAAGTACCGTTGTTTTCCGCTTGAGTTTCTCTACGAGTTAGTGTCACTTGTATACAGTTTTGGACTCGTTTGACGTGGTTGGTCAATTGTATAGGTCATTAGCCAGCTGAGTACGCGAGCCAGTGGAGGTAACAGGACCTACGATTCTCACCCCCATTCATCCCGTGTTTCCTAATAGAGTGGTTTACTTTAATATCAAGTTTTAATCAAACAAAGTGCATGTTTAGAATAACTAAATTGAACCCTAGGGCATGAAATGAACCCTAGGACACAAGTGAACGAATAATGCTTGAGCCACAATGTTTTCCTTGAGATGCATGTTTAACCAACTTGCTAGCGAATGTATTAGTTCATTGATGTGATGCTTTCTCGGCTAGTAAAACACGAGCTGCCTGTTATAAGAATGAAACCTATAATTTGAATAGTGAGATCGGAATGTTAGAAAATGGAACGAAAGAAATACAAGCATGAACCCTATAGGGAATTAGGAAAAGAACTCCTATATATGGAAAGAACTCAGTAAGTAGATGGGAAGTGAGCTGACCCTTGTGTACGCGGTACCAAGGAGAGCAACTGCCCCTTTAGTGTAGAGGGGAGCTAGTCGCCCCTTTGGGTTGAGACCTGGGGGTTAGGCCTAGTCACTCTACACCGACTTATGTTTGGCCCTCGTGTACGTGGTACCCAGGTGAGCTACTTAGTGTAGGGAGGGAGCTAGCCCCCCCACGGGACCCGGGGTTAGGACTAGCCGCTCTACACCAACTCTTGTTAGGCCCACTAGGCAAACCGGGGTAGTTGGACGGGGGTACGCAGATTGTGGAGGGGTGAGACCCCCTGTTCTGAGAGGGCAAGACCCTATGTTGTTCTGTATTGTACCTTTAGGCGTACCCACTAGTGAAAACGACTGACCGCGTGCCAATGCGAGGTAGCTACCCGTGCGCTTATTGCGCGTGCCGTAGTCACCACTACATCGCGACCGTGACTTTGGGGTGATTGACTGGATGTAGAATTACCACGAGGGACTCTCACCACGCATACTTCCTGCATCATGGGAAAAATTGCAATCAAGATCGTGCCCTTGAGGGACCGACAAGATTAAGAAATGACCGATTTCTAAGAGAATAAACAAATTAGAACCACTTAGTTAAGCTAAATGGAATTGAAAAATAAATTAGTTGCCTGTCTTAAATTAAGTTGCATATAAAAGGTTTAGCTATCACTCTACTTAGCTGTAACGACTCGATTCCCGAATCCCTACGAGACACGAGAATCGGATCGACTCGACTAATCCCAAGACCCAGTCATCTAACGAGAAAGTAACCAAAAGAACAGTAAAATAAATCACATTCACCGTGTATATAACTAGCAATAACAAAATACAGCAGTAAAAGAAAGAAACACTATAGTATACACCACCACAATAGTAGAAAAATAAACATGTACATAACAAGAAGCTTACAATAAATAGAGTACAGGGAGTAACAGAAAACTACTCACTACAGCGGAAAGAAAAGTATAGAAGGTACTACAGGCAACTCTACTGGGCTCTACTAGACCCAACGTCCTCAGCAGCTGTTGACTTTGGTTACTCAACACTTGGTCCTGAAAAGGTAACAAGGGTGACACGTCAGCGAAACGCTGAGTAGAGTGGCAACTAAAAGCTAGAAGAAGCAGTAGAGTGGACAGTAGCTGTTATGTTTTTACTTTCTTTATTTATATCTTTCCATTTATTTACTGTTGATTTATTTCTCAGATCTTTTTCTTGATCTCGAATGTTCCTCGTGGGAACGATCTTGATTGCAGTCTTTTTCGAAAAGTAGAAGTAACACGTGGTGCTCTCCTGGCCGAGAGAGTTCCCCGTGGTGGTCCTACCCACAGTCAACCACCCCAAGGTCACTGAAAGACGTAACGGTGACTACGGCACGCGCGATAAACGCACGGGTAGCTACCCTGCACTGACATGCGGTCAGTCGTTTCCGTTAACGGGTGCACCCAAAGCACAGCACGGAACCAATATAGGGCAGAGCCCTCTTAGTAACCGGGGCGCAGCCCCTCCACAGTAACCAAGCAGGGGTCTTGCCCCCCCACAGTCGGCGCACCCTCGCCTGACTACCCTAGTTTGCCCAGTGGGCCTAACAAGTCGGTGTAGGAGAGCTAGCAGAACCCCGGGACCCGTGGGGTAGCTAGCTCTCTCCCTACACTAGCAGCTCTCCCCAGTACGGTGTACGCGAGGGCCAGAAAGTCAGTGCAAAGTGGCCAAACCCACCCCGGTCTCGACCTGAGGACGGCAAGCTCCCCTCTACACTAAGAGGTAGTATGTGCTCTCTTTGGTACCATGTACCCAAGAGATAACATGCTTTCTCATTTTACTTTTCCAGTTCTATTCCATTTATTCCCAAGAGTTTTACTCCTAATTCCCCGTAGGGTTCACGCTCATGCTTCTCAGGCCAAGCCATACTAGTTCTCATCATTTCAGGTTTATATTAATATAGCTCATGTTCTCAACAGTCATTATTCAGTTATAATCAGGCAAATGTTAACCAATTACAAGCAGTTATCATTTCCTTTCTACTTTTCTAAGACTGCAATGTTTATATAATCAACTAGTTTTCCAGTCCTAGGATTCATGCCGTACCCTAGGATCTACCATTCAATCTAGTTTTCCAGTCTTAGGATTCATGCAATACCCTAGGATCTATCATTCAATCTAATTTCTCAGTCCTAGGGTTCATGCAATTCCCTAGACTCTATTAATTGTTCCATAATTGTGCACATTTTATTAAATAAATTAAAGGCCACTCTACCCACGAAACCGGGAGTACTGGGGGCGTGGTCGGCAATCCCGCGCACCTCCGCAACCCCCAGAGCCAAAACGGAATGGAGACCTAACACAAGGATCAACACAAGTAGTTTCTCAGAACAGTATACAATTAATGTAAACAGGTAGAGAAAATAAATCTGGAAAGAAAGCAACTTGAAACGCGGAAAACGGACTCCGAACGGACCCTAAACGGGCCAAAAACGACGAGTCTGTCCAAAATCAGACGTCTGGAACCTCTTTCAGATGTCTTAAAAGGTTGATCATGTCGTACCTCGATCTGCGCAGTCAGTCAGACGTCCAGAAGTTCACGGGATCGTCTGGTCTTGGTTTCCAGACGTCCGATTGTCACCCCGGACGTCTGGAGGTCCTCTCCGTCGTCTGGTACTGTGGCCAGATGTTTGATCCGTGTGGGATGGCAAGCCCTCGCGCCCTCCCAAACAACACCTGCGCACTTACACACACACGCACCCACTCTTATCACGAAGAGGCGCAGAAGAACGCAGCGGACGGCTGCGCAGCCATACACGTGTAAAAAGAAGATAGGAAAATATTGTACCCTTCAGACCTCTGGACCGTCCTCCAGACGTCTTCGGCGTCATCTGGACGTAAGTCCAGACGTTTGATTCTGGGAAATTTTCCCAGAATCAGGACCCGGTTCGCTCTCCGCCCGCGACGCACGGCCGCGCCATGATGCGTCTGCCTGCTACCGAGCTGCAGCAGCCACTCCGCGACACCCCACGCCCGCTGCTCTCCCTCCGGCCGGCTCTAGTTGCCCCGGCAAGCTCACACCCTCGCGGTCGAGCTTCTTCCTTCCTCCCGCAACCCTCCTCCTTCCCGCACGCTCGTTGCGGCCGCCGCTGCCGCAATCGATCATTCGCTCGCTCGCGCTCTCACTGGTAGGGAGAAGGAGAAGAGGAAAGGCGGTGGAGAGAGGGTGAGGGAGAGGGAGATGGTATTTAAAGGGCACGAGGGGAGAGAGAGAAGAGAAGCGGCGCATCTATGGGAAGGGAGAGAAAGAGCAAGACGAAGGCGGTGGATTCAGTCTGCACGCGCACGCGCGCAGACGCGAACCCGTATGTCGAAAAAAATTTAATACCAGACGTCTGAGAAGGGTTCCAGACGTCTTAAACTACATCTGACGCCCACGTTCGTAACATCAGCGTTAGCTAACTACGAAGTTTTACAACCTTGTTCAGGTCAAGGAGCTGAGCAGCCAGTACCACCAGCTACAGAGGGAGCTAGGCCAAGTCGAGCCCAGCCTTAGCTGTTGACGTTTTCTGTTCCAGTACGTTTCTTCTTGTAGTAGTGAGTATTTTGTTATATGTAATACTGCTTCAATTACTTTTCCATTGTACTTTCCACTGATGTTGCTGTGATGGCCTGTAATATTGTGAGACAGTTCGTTCTATTTCCCTTACTGTCTCTTTTTTTCTCTGTTTAGTTACATTACATGCCTAATTATGGAATATTATCTACTTTTGGTTGTTTCTCGTTAGACGACTAGGTCTTGAGATTAGTTGAGGTGGGCCAGTCTCGGGTCCTGTAGGGATCAGGGATCGAGTCGTAACAATATATATACTGTACATTATTTATTATATACGGATACATATTTATAATTATTTATTTACATTATTTATATACACATACCTGTACTTTATACCATACTACATGCATACATACATAGTACAACACACGCACACACACAAGGGCAGACACACAACACTTAGCCAAATTTCTAGGGCCTTTCTCACACAACCGATTCACCGTTACTTAACACAAAAATTGGGCATTTAATAATCAGGCTGACCATTTCGAGAGATATACAGTACCACAAGGGCATGACCAAACCTCTACTTCGACCAACCCTAGTTCATTAATCGCCTATTAATATCTGATTTTAGGCCCTTCATTGGGCTCACATAGGCTCTAGCACAATTCGTGGCCCCCGGCCCACCACTGTGCAAAATGTGTCATAATATGCTCATTCGGATCAGAGAGATAATGGATATGGTGTGTGGGTGCCCGGCACCCATGACGACTAAGGAGGGCACGACCCCAATTCAACTTATACCACTTCATCGCCTCCTCGCCAAACGATGTGGCGCTAACTTGAAGCATCAAATTGAGTGCTGTCAGCACTAACTATGTTCTGATTTACTATCTTTAGCCCTTAATTCAAGGGCCATAAATTATTTTAAATTAAAACTAAATTATATAGTTACATAGCCCTTATATAGGGCTACCTAATTGTACAAATAGTTTACATAAATAAGTTATTTAAACATATAACAAACTTAGTTAAACTTGCTTGATTGTACATATTAAATTAGAGTTTAATTTATTAATACATGTATAAATTAGTGACTTAATTACAAATTTAACTTTGTACAAAGTTGACATTAGTAATAAATTATTTATTTTACATTTTTATTATATTTTAGAAACTTTATTTTAATTTATTTACATTTAAATACATGTTTAAGTTAGTTTTACATATAAATAATTTATAAATACTATAATACAGCATAAATAAAATATAAATAGGTTGAAAATACTTAATATAATATAATACAAGTGTACATTATAACTTACTTCAGTATTAGATTAAATTACTAATTTATTTTATTTTAAATTAATAAATTACTTAGTTAACTTAATAACTTAATTATTTACAGTAAATATATAATTAAATCAGTTTACAGGTATTATACAGTATATAATACATACATAAATACATATGTATAGTATTAAGTATAATTATGTACATATAAATATGTTTATATAATTACTTAAATTATTATACATTTAATTTAGTACATAAAATACAGATATAAGTTAACTATGTACATTATCTACATATTATACAATTTATACATATAACTTAGGTTTAATTTATATATATATAAGTATATACATAATATATAAGGTATTTTTGGGTGTTTTTGGGATTTTTCTGATTTTTATTATTTTCATAGGTTTAGGGGACGTAAGGGATGAGAGAGAAAGGGTAAGATGAGAGAGATAGAATTGTTTCTGGTATTTTTCAAGTTTTTGTCTTTTATTAAGTTTCAAGATATACTGAACTGTCAGCTGGTATATTCTACCAAGCCAGAGGTTCAGAATATCTTGAAACTTGATATACATCTAGAAAAATATCTAATCCTACTCAAGACACCTTTATTTTATTTTTTTAAATTTTTTTATGATTTTTATTTATTTACAAAGTTCACACATTCTAGGCCTAAATGGATTTGAAGCTAAGCCTTCTAAGGCCTAAAATCGGTTCTAGTGGCTGGAAATGAAGTATAAGCATTCACATACATTCGGCGAGCTATATGAAACATGATTGCACCAATAAACATCATTTTTGACTTTAAATTTCACTAAAATCAAATGTAGACAGATCATTCAAGCTCATACATGCAAACAGTGAATTTAAACTTGGATTTAAGCTATTTTCAATCATATCTGAGGGTTGAAATTCAGATGTAAAAATTTAAGAACATTCAGCAACCAATATGCAACATATTTGAACATCAAAACATGGTTTCCAACATCAGATTTCACTAAAATTCAATTTGTATAGATTACATGATGAATATGTTGACAATGAAGTAAAACATTAAGTTACAAGTCATGCATGTCTGATTTGAATATATCACATGTACATGAATGCCTAAAAATAATATTCTAACATTATACATGATCGGGGTTGTTCTATCGGTTTGTTTATGTTTTATTACTCGAATACAGAAAATCTCTAAAGTCGAACTCAAGGAGCAAACTTAATTCTAGAAGCGTAGAAAATCAAAATTTACAATATATTATTTTACAAAAAGATTAAAGAAAGGAAAATAAAAATGTCTCTTTTTTTCTTCTCTCTTTCTTTTCAAATGTCTGACTCCAAGGGTCAGACGCCTTAAATGGCACTCGCTACAGTGCTTCTTCTTTTCCTTTCAGCTGCTGCTGCTGGTTCTTCTTCTTCTTGGCTTCTTCTTTGTTGTCTCTGCTGCATGCCTTCTCTTCTGACTTCTTCTTCTTCTTTCTTCTCTGCTACGCACCTTTTTGCTTTCTTCTGCTTCTGCCTCAGCTTCTCTGTGGCTACAGTGCCATCTTCCTCCTCCTCCTTTGCTTCCTCTGCTGCTCCAAGTCCTTCCCCCTCTCTCTCTGGCTGTAGCTGTCTTCCTGCGACTAAGTCCTCGCTGCTCCTCCCTTGCTTCCTCTCCTGTTCCTGCTCAGGCGTATGGTTAGGAAAAACCTAACCCCTACCCTCCCCGCATCTCTCTCTCTCTTTCACTCCAGGGTTCGCTCTCCCAGAGCCTCAATCAGGTATGTGGGTCGGGTGACGCCCCCGGGACCAAGCGCATCGGCGTGGGCGGTGCGCGAGGTGTGCACAGGTAGGGTATTCGGGTCGGGCCAGGTCCACGGGGGATAGTCGCGGACGAGGTCGGGTGAGTGAGGGCGAGGGACCTCACTCCTATGTGTCTTGAGGCAACGAGCCTAAGGCACTTTTACAATTTATGTCACACCTCCCACTTGTCAGCTTCTGAGGTGGGACTAAACATTTCACCTTTCGTCGCACGCGTCTGCAGCAGGAGGCTTCCTTGATCGCAGCAGCTGCCACTGCCCTTGACACCAATTGACAGCCCGGAAGTGTGCGCGAGTGTCTTCCGCGCAGCCTGGGACAGAGACCTGGGACTGGCGCAGCCTGGAGCTCTAAAGCAAGCAAGCTACTTGCGATCGTCAATGGCGGCCGAGGGCTAAACTTGAAAGCACTGAATACAGCCTTCCGGCCCCATTAAAACACACGTGGAGCTTCACCGAGTCTTGACGAAGGTGAGACGGTGGGTGGCCGGTCGCGGGGCGGCCTAAGTGTGCGTGCCTACGTCGCTCTGTGGCCGTGCAAGTGGGTTAGGTCGAGGGGCGAGTATGGTGGTGTTGGCGGTCAGTGGAGGGGTGGATGATGATCAGTGGTTGAAGGCGGAGGTTCTGAGGTAGGTGGCGAGGCGTGAGGAAGAGTGGAGCGATGGTTTCGCCTTGCCGGTGGTCTGCCAGAGGTGAAGTTGATGGTGGCCTGTGGTGGTTGGTGCGTGATAGTAGAAATTGATAGGGGGAAAATGAAGAGGGGATAGAGAGGAGTAAGTCTAACCTAACTAAGTGGACGAAAGGGGGAGAGTTGGCGGCTGGCTGTACTTGCTGTTGCTGGAGAAGACGGTGCCCAGGGGAGAAGACGGCGACGAGGAAGAGGGGCTGGAGGGCGCCTGCTGGTACGGCATGGCACGTGTGAAGATGGCGGAGGTAACCCTGCCACTGGTATGGTGGCAGGGCGACGAGAGAGGAGGAGAATCGCCAGAGTCTGCGGGCGGATGGCAGGAGGAGGAGACGAAATTGGGAGGATTTCCTTGACCAAATTAGGCGTGAAGGAAGTGGCAGGGGTTGCTGTTCCTTAAATAGATGTCGGCCGAGGGAGAAATGCAAGGAGGAAGCGGGGATACCTCGCCGGAGGTATGGTCAGAACGATACCCATACCTCTCGAGCGTTCGCGCAAGAGGTATGGTGGCCAACAGGGCATGGGAGCCAGCCCATGCTACAAGGGACAACGCGAGGAGTCTCCCTTTCAAATCTGGGGCCGACTCCCCGTGCGTGCGCGGCGCCATCCTCCGCGCAAAGTCGACGGAGGTATGGCCTGCACAGGCGGGTGGCAAAGGGACCCATTTGAAGAAAATGATGGGAAAGGTAGGGGGCTCCCTGCAAGGCTTCAAAAAGCTAATGGTCAAAAAGTAATTGTTGAGGACCATTTTGTAAAATAGGTCAAGGCGACCTTTTCCTAGGTCCAAATTTTAGTATACACGTAATTTGGACCTAAGGAATCTAATGGTGAGGTTGGATTTTAGGTTTGACCATGTTTGACCAGATATTTTGTGTAAAAACCCAAATTAGGTCAAAAATTGGGTATGATTCTCAATATAGGTAAAGATAGGTTCCAATAGCCAAATTGAACATTCTAAACCCTAGGGAATATTTTTTCATGAATTTTAGAGGGTTTGATTAATTTTTATCTTGCCTGAAACTTTGTGAATTAAAGTGGGTTTGTTTTAAGGTTACAGAATGTCATTCAATTCCCGGATTTTGTCGTAACCCTTTCCTGATCAAACCATCCCACTTTTTCTTTTATTAAGCCCATTTGACTTGTGTCTAGACCCTTAGAAATCCCATTTATGTACTGCAATGGTAAAATTACAGTTTTACCCCTTGGGTATTATTTTATTCTTAGATTTGCAATTCCTAGATTTAGGCCTTCCCTTAAGTTTTGTAGGAGCTTTTGTTCAATTTATTAGGTCAAAATGTGGTAGTTAGGGTTGATGATGAGATTCTCATCAATACACATGCTAGCTCACAACAACTCTAATATCCCAACTCAAATCATCCTCTATCCAACCAAGCAACAATTGAAACTGGAAATTCAATTCAGCAGATCAGACGGCTAAAATTTTGTCTCAAAACATCAGTAGCTGCTTTGCTGCTGTCCCAACCAAGAACAGCTACAACACTCATCTGATCAGACGTCTTAGCTACAGCTACTACTGCAGTTAAAACACTGATTAGATCAATAAATCCAACCTCAGACTCTGCTGGAATCATAGGTCAAAACTGATTTTGGAATTAAAAGCCATGTCGCCCAAATGGGTCGTTGATCTTAAATTGCCACAAGGATTTTATCTCTTTGAACATCTTCACACTATTAACTGGTGTGTAGGGGTCCATTGCGATCCTTTTAAACAAATCAGGTCCTTGTCAAAGCCTCAATTCAGAACATTGAACATCCAAGGCTTCGGCTACCTCAAGCAATGCACGCAAACAATAGATCAAGTTAGAATCAGGAGTGAAACATTTACTTGGTGAAAACCCAAATTTGAGAGATCCAATTCATTGCAACAAGCTCAATTGGACTCTAATATAAACAATTCACTCGATTAAAATCACAAGAATCCAAGTTAAGACCCAAATCTCCAAATTAGACGTTCAAATCAAAATAAGTATCAATTGAGCAAATTTTGTGCAATTAAAACCATGATGAGGACCCCTATGAACAATGGAGCAGATGAGGGGGTCCTCTGATGAATTAGCGCTCAATCAGATCTAGATGCTATGGAGCATCAGATCTAATTGATGCTTCAATGGATGGGTGAAATGTGATAAATAACTCAAGGGAAATCAGAAGGCGATCGTGAAATGGAGGGGGAGTTGTATGAATCAATGGAAATGTATGTAAAAAACCACCTCTCTGATCTGAATTGATTAGAGAGGGCGAAGTCATTCTAGGCTAATTCTACTCCTAACTAATCTAGAAAGCAGTAAACACTATCTATAAAGCAATAAATCTAGCTACTCAAAGCGGGAAAGCTATCTAAGGGAAGAAGGTGACTCTCTGGGATCAAAAGCTGGTGACTAAAGAGGATGAAAGGGGAGGAACCTCCAGCAGAAGAAGGTGACTCTCATGGGCCAACAACCGATGGTTAAAGGCGACGAATGGAGAGGAAAAGTGGTCCATGACACCGACCACCAAGGAAAGGGGGAAGCTGTTGGAGGGGTAGAGTGAAAGGAACCACTCAAGGGGGAGGGAGTGATTGGCCTATGCTCGAGCTCAAGTAGGAGCTTAAGTAGCTGAAACAGTGAATCCAAACACCACGAAGGTGAGATTAGGCGATTAGGTTTTAGGCGGTGGAGATGAAGAGAGAGAGGCATGCAAACGTCCAAATCAAATGATGGTCGTTAGATGAGATCTGGAGGGAGGTGAACCTATGTGTGGGAGAGCACAAAGTTTGGATTTGGTTTGGCCGTCAAATAAAGGATCCATGCAATGAATTGCTGCGATCGGAGGTGTTCTTGCTACTATAGTGCGCCTGTGTTAGTCTTAGGTGTGTTGGAAAATTGCATGAAAGCCCTTATTGTGAAATGGTAGAGAAAATGTAAGGAGCCCCATAAGTGGCGAGAAATGTTGCTGTGTGGTCCCTGAAATCTATCGAATGGGTCCCTACGACTTTCAATCAAGTCCCTTGAATGGTTTTTATATGGAGGAAGGTTATGCCCTACCTTGAAAGGTTTTCCGCGTTTCGAATTGCGTTCTTTTCCGAATTAAATCCTCTACCCGTCTACAGTAGTATATACTGTTTTGAGAAACTCCTTGTCTTTGATCCTTGTGATAGGACCCCGTTCCGTTGCAGTCTCGGGGGTTGCGGAGGCACGCGGGATTCTCGACCACGCCCCCAGTACTCCTGTTGTAACCGGTAGAGTGGCTTTTAAGTTTACTAGTATAATCTGTTAAATTATGGAACCATAAATAAAACCTAAGACATTGCATGAATCCTAGGAATGAGAAATAGATTGAATGGTAGATCCTAGGGTGTTGCATGAATCCTAGGGCTGGAAAACTAGATTGTATGATAGATCCTAGGATATGGCATGAATCCTAGGACGGGAAAACTAGTGGAATGTATGAATACTGCAGTCTTGGAAAATGTGGAAAGGAAATAATAGCTGCCTGTGAATTAAATTAACAGTTGCCTGCTATGAATAAATAAACGTGATTGAGAACATGGATTGTATGAACGTGAAACTGGAAAGGTGAAACCTGAATATGCTGAGTTAAAAGAGCTGGAACCCTACGGGGAATTAGGAGTAGAACTCCTGGAAGGTGAATGGAATAGTATTGGGGAAGTGAGCTGGCCCTTGAGTACGGAGTACCAAGGAGAGCGACTGTCCCCCTGTTTAGTGTAGAGCGGAGCTAGCCGCCCCAGGGACCCGGGGTTAGGACTGGCCACTTTGTACCGACTTGTTGGCCCTCGTGTACGTAGTACCGAGGAGAGCTACTAGTGTAGGGAGGTACTAGCTACCCCACGGGCCCTGAGGTTCTGCTAGCCTCCTACACCGACTTGTTAGGCCCACTGGGCAAACCAGGGTAGTCAGGCGAGGGTGCGCGGACTGTGGAGGGGCAAGGTCCCTGTTTGGTTACTGTGGAGGGGTTGGACCCCTGTTACTGAGAGGGCTCTGCCCTGTACTGGTACCGTGCTGTACTTTGGGCGCACCCGTTAACGGAAACGACTGACCGCGTGCCAGTGCGGGTTAGCTACCTGCGCGTTTATCGCGCGTGCCGTAGTCACCGTTACGCCTGTCCGTGACCTTAGGGTGGTTGACTGAGAGTAGGATCACCATGGGGGACTCTCCCGGTCAGGAGAGCACCACGTGCTACTTCTACTGTTCGGAAGAGACTGCAATCAAGATCGTTCCCACGAGGAACATTCGAGATCAAGTGAAGGATCTGAGAATTAGATAAATTTTGAAACAATAGAAAGACGTAAATAAAGGAAGAAAGAAAATTAAAACAGCTACTGTACACTTTACTGTTTCTTTAGTTTAGCTGCCACTCTACTCAGCATTTTGCTAACGTGTTACACTCGTTACTTTTCAGGACCAGGTGTTGAGCAGCCAGGGTCAGCGGCTGCAGAGGACGCTGGGCCGAGTAGGGTCCAGTAGAGTTACCACTGTTCTCTTGTACCACTTTTTTTGGTTCCACTGTAGTGAGTAGTTCTTGTTTCCGCTGTACTTTTCTTTACCTGCAGTTCATTTTATGTTATGAATGTTGTTCTACTGTTGTGGTGGTATATACTGTAGTGGCTTCTTTCTTTACTGTCGTATTTCCTTACTGTTAGTTATATTCATACTGAATGTGGTTTATTTTGCTGCTCTTTTGGTTACTTCCTCGTTGGACGGCTAGGTCTTGAGATTAGTCGAGTCGGTCCGATTCTCGTGTCTCGTAGGGACTCGGGAATCGGGTCGTTACAAGATGGTATCAGAGCAAGGTCATCTCGAGAAGTTAATCAACTGACTGGAAAATAACCAATTCACATGTCTATAACTAGAGTAGCCACCACAACATATCTTTTGACATGAACTCTTAGACGTTTTCGTTAGGTACTGTTCCGTACTGACGTATTTCGGTTTGTTTCGCGTCTCCTTGTAGGGGATGCCTCGTCGCAGGACTGACCAGACTAGCCGCGGGTGCAGCCGAGGACGAGGTTGGCGAGGTGGGCGTGCCGTTGCCGACGCCTCAGTGGACCAGCCACTGCTCCCGGCCGTCCAGGCCCAGGACCTCGCCCGGCTGATACGGGATATTGTGATAGAGGAGCTCCACCCACCGCCCCGAGCACCTCCCCCTAGGGCTGCAGAGGGGGAGTCCTCTGTGGGACCACCCGACGGCCGCAACGCTGGACACGGGGGAGGGGATGGGCCGCCGCAGCCCCCACCTTCCTCCGATACTTCTGTGCACGAGGCACCGTTGCCTGGAGGTGCACCAGCACCCCCACTGCAGCGCCACTCCGAGTTCTTCGAGTTGTTCCGGAAGTTGAAGCCCCCCTCTTTCAAGGGGGATGAGGACCCGACCGAGGCGGAGGACTGGCTCGAGCAGCTGGAGAAGATTTTCGACACCCTTCGCCCTCCGGTGGAGTGCCGCGTGGCCTTTGCCACGTACCAGCTGGAGAGTGCGGCACACAGGTGGTGGAGGGCGGTCCGGGGACAGGAGAGGGGCGAGCTGACCTGGGATCGGTTCGTCGCCCTCTTCTGCGAGCAGTACTTTCCCCAGACGTGGCAGGACCAGAGGAGGCGGGAGTTCCACACTCTTCGCCAAGGGACGATGACAGTGAGCACGTACCGCACGCGTTTCTTGGAGCTGTCCCGCTTTGCAACGACAGTGGTAGCCACTGAGGAGGAGCGCCTTTGGCGGTTCACCGAGGGGCTCCGGCCTGCGATTCGGGGGTATGTCAAGCCCCTGAAGTTTCCTACATTTTTTAGGGTGGTGGAGGTAGCCATGACTTATGAGGAGACCAACCCGTCCGCACAATACACTGACGACGGGCGGAAGAGGCCCTTCCAGCCAGACTTTTCACAGGGCCGGCGAGAGAGGAGACACGTGGCGTCCGCAGGAGAGCCGTCACGTTTTACAGGGCCATCAGTGGCCTTTGGGGGCCCTCGACAGGGGCCAGTTGCCAGCACCGGACCCTCGCCCAGCCGACAGCAGGGACCCACTGAGGGCGGGAGTCGGGTTCCCCTCTGTTACCAGTGTGGCCGGCCAGGCCACATCAGGAGAGACTGCCAGTCTAGGGCAGGAGGCCAGCAGATACTCCCCGCGCAGAGCATTGGAGGGCGCGTAGGAGGCCGCAATTACCAGGCGCGAGGAGGAGGACAACAGTCACGAGGAGGGTACCGGCCAGCACCTACCCGTCCGACGCAAAGTGTGGCTGCTTCGTCCGCACCTAGAGCTGAGGGGCGTATAAACACCCTGACACACAGGGATGCCAGAGCTTCGGGCTCAGTTGTGGCAGGTATGGTTTCATTTTCCGACAGACTCGTTTACACGCTTTTCAATTCCGGCGCTACGCACTCGTTTGTCGCAGCCAGTTTCGCAGTTAGTTTGGACCAGGATTATACACTGTTAGAAAATCCGTTCGTAATCAGAGGCCCGAGTGGTCAGATGTTTGTAGCTGAGGAGGTGTACACAGATTGCGAGGTCAGCGTCGGGGGACATAGCCTGCCAGCTGACCTGATTATGATACAGATGGAGGACTTTGGAGTGATTCTGGGGATGGACTAGCTGTCCGCTTACCACGCCTTGGTGGACTGTTTTGAGAGGAAGATTGTCTTCTCCATGCCGGAGTTGCCTTCTTTCGAGTTTCACGGACAGCCAGTGGACGGAGGCTTCAGGTGCATTTCGGCACTTCGGGCGGCGAGACTTTTGAGCCAGGGGTGCGAGGGCTTCCTAGCTTCTGTGGTGGCAGAGCCCAGCCCTGTGGCAGACTTCCAGAGTATCCCGGTGGTCAGAGAGTACCCTGACGTGTTCCCAGACGAGTTACCAGGACTACAGCCCGAGCGTGAGATCGAGTTTGAGATCTCGCTAGTACCAGGGACCAGCCCCATCTCCACCGCGCCATACAGGATGGCACCGCTTGAGCTGCGAGAGCTTAAGTCCCAGTTGTAGGAATTTTTGGAGAAAGGTTTCGTGAGGCCTAGTGCGTCTCCCTGGGGAGCTCCGGTACTGTTTGTGAAGAAGAAGGATGGGACCTTACGCCTTTGTGTGGACTACCGACACTGAATAGGGTCACCATCAAGAATAGATATCCGCTGCCAAGGATCGACGACTTGTTTGACCAGTTGCGGGGTGCCACGGTGTTCTCCAAGATCGACTTGAGGTCTGGATACCACCAGTTGAGGATCAGGGAGACCGACGTCTCCAAGACAGCTTTCCGCACCCGGTACGGACACTACGAGTTTTTGGTCATGCCGTTTGGGCTGACCAATGCCCCCGCTGCTTTCATGGACCTGATGAACCGGGTGATTAGACCGTACTTGGACCAGTTCGTGGTGGTATTCATAGATGATGTACTCATCTATTCTCGAGATTGGACGCAGCACGGACAGCACTTGCGGATGGTTCTGGACACTCTGAGAGACGTAGGCTGTACGCCAAATACAGCAAGTGCGAGTTCTGGTTGAGGGAGGTGACCTTCTTAATTCATGTGATCTCTGGGGACGGCTTGGCGGTGGACCCAGCCAAGGTCGAGGCAGTACTCAGGTGGGAGAGACCGCGTTCAGTCACTGAGATTCGCAGTTTCCTGGGACTGGCAGGCTACTACAGACGTTTCATCAAAGGTTTTTCACAGATCGCGCGTCCTATGACACAGTTGACCCGGAAGGACGTGCCCTTCGCCTGGACAGACGCCTGTGAGGCGTGTTTTCTGGAGCTGAAGGAGAGGTTGACCTCAGCTCCCGTGCTCACCATACCTGACAGTAGTGGCGGGTTCGTTGTGTACACGGATGCCTCCTTGCAGGGGTTAGGAGGTTTGCTCATGCAGAGGGGTCACGTTGTCTCTTACGCTTCGCAGCAACTAAAGCCCCATGAGCATACCTACCCTACCCACGACCTAGAGTTGGCAGCGATTGTCTTCGCACTGAAGACCATGAGGCACTACTTGTACGGTGAGACCTTCGAGATTTTCACAGATCATAAGAGCCTCAGATACCTTTTTGATCAGAAGGAGCTCAACATGAGACAGAGACGTTGGTTGGAGTTCCTGAAGGACTACGACTGCAGCATCTCCTACCACCCGGGAAAGGCCAATGTGGTGGCTGACGCCTTGAGCCGTAAGGCGCCCGCACACTTGGCCAGTTTACAGTTACAGAGTTGGGGCCTTTTGGAGGAGGTGGGCAGTTGGCGACCCCTGGAGTTACGGGGGCACTGTGGGGCAGTGACGGTGACGCGACAGACTAGGCCAGAGCTGATAGACCGCATCATCACAGGACAGATGGCCGATCCATACTTGCAGTCCTTGCGCGACAGAGTACTATCAGGAGACCCAGGGGACTTCTCTTTCACAGACCAGGTGCTACGCTTGAGGGGACGGTTATGCGTTCCCAGAGACGAGGAGCTGTTGAGAGATCTCCTGACTGAGGCACATGGTTCCAGATTCACCATACATCCCGGAAACACGAAAATGTACCGCGACTTGAGACGCGAGTTTTGGTGGAGGGGGATGAAGCGGGATGTGGGTAAATTCGTGCAGCAGTGCTTAGTGTCACAGCATGTGAAAGCCGAGCACCAGAGGCCTGCAGGGCCGCTACAGACGCTTCCAGTGCCAGAGTGGAAGTGGGAGAGCATCACCATGGACTTGGTGGTGGGCTTACCTGTTACCCAGCGAGGACACGACGCAGTCAGGGTAATTGTGGATAGACTGACGAAGACGGCGCGATTCTTGCCGATCTGAGTTACTTTGGGACCAGCACAATTGGCAGAGAGGTACATCCGCGACATGATACGACTACACGGAGTTCCGCGGGAGATCACATCCAACCGGGATACCCGCTTTACGTCCCAGTTTTGGGCTGAGTTTCAGCAGGCCCTGGGGACGCGGTTGAGGTTTAGTATGGCTTACCACCCCCAGACGGACGGACAGTCTGAGCGCACGATACAGACACTTGAGGACCTTTTGCGTGCCTGTGTACTGGACTGGAGGGGCTCTTGGGAGGAGCACTTGCCCCTAGCGGAGTTTGCATACAACAACAGTTATCACTCAAGCATTGGCATGGCTCCCTACAAGGCTCTGTACGGACGGAGATGTACGGCACCCTTGAGTTGGGTTGAGGTGGGGACCAAGTGGGAGGTTGGCCCCAGGTTGATCCGGCAGAGTCAGGAGGTGGTCGAGCAGATCCACAGGCGACTCCGCACTGTCAGGAGCAGACAGAAGAGCTACGCGGATAGGAGACGCAGAGAGGTGCAGTTTGCGGTAGGGGATCACGTCTTCCTTCGTGTTTCGCCCATGAAGGGCCTACAGCGGTTTGGGGTGACAGGGAAGCTCACGCCGAGGATCGTGGGGCCCTTTGAGGTCCTGGAGCGAGTTGGACCCGTTGCTTACAGACTTGCCCTCCCCCCGCAGTTTTCTGGTGTGCACGACATGTTCCACGTGTCCAACCTCAGGAAGTACGTAGCCGATTCCAGTCACGTACTGAGTCACGAGAGCGACGAGGTGGGCGACGACCTGACCTACCCCGAGAGGCCAGTGCAGATTCTAGACTGAGCCGTCCGCAGTTTGAGACGAAAGCAAGTACCCCTAGTAAAGGTTTTGTGGAGGAGCCAGCGGTACGAGGAGGCTACCTGGGAGCCTGAGGCGGCAATGCGGGAGCGGTACCCGGAACTCTTCGCGGGTACGTCTTTTCGGACCTGCTTCGGTCCTCTTTGAGTTTGTTGTGGTTATTTTGACGTCTTTCCCGCACCCTAGTTAGCGCAAGTTTCGGGGACGAAACTTCCTTTGAGTTTGTTATATTGTTACGAATGCGCGGATTCAGACGTTTTTAAGACGTCTTGGAGGTGTCCCAGACGTCTAGGATTCGGTTATTTTCGGCACGCGTGTTTCGTTTGCGCGCCTGAGCGCACAGACCTGCGAGCATCTCCCTCTCTCTTTTTCCCTCTCCCTCCTGCGCCCTCTGTCCCGTTCTCTCTCTCCTCCTCGTGCGGCCTTAAAAGGCCACGCCCTCCCCCTCACTTCCGTCACCTCCGCCCCCTTTCCTCTTCTCCTTCCAGCCAGTGCGCGAGATTGAGCGCGAGTGAGCGGCGGCAGCGACAACCGCGGTGAGCGCGGGAGGAGGTGCTGCGCGTGGGAAGAGGTGCTCGACCGTGAGGGCGAGCTCGCCGGGGCTGCTAGGGTGGGCCGGCGGGGGAAGCAGCAGACGTGGGTGACGCGGGAGGCCTGCTGCAGCTCGAGCAGCAGGCGGACGAGAGCGTCGCGACCGTGCGTCGCGGGCGGAGGGCGAGTTGCGCACTGATTCTGGAATTTTTTCCAGAATCAGACGTCTAGGCTTCCAGCCAGACGACGGGGACGACGTCAAGAGGACTATATCGATGTCTGAAAGGTGAGTTATTTCCGTTTTCCTTCCTTTTCTTCGACTGACCGTACTGAAATAGAGAGGAAATGGGTATGCGCAGGTTCTGAATCTCCACCCAACACGAATCAGACGTCTGGCTGCAGTGCCAGACGACTGGAGCTACTTCCAGACGTCCGGGGTGACTATCGGACGTCTGGGAACTAGGCCAGATGCCCCCACAGGCTTCTGGACGTCTGAGAGACCACGCAGAGCAAGGTAACCCCTGATCCACTTTTTAAGACGTCTGGAATAAGTTCCAGATGTCTGATTTTGCACTGTTTCGTCATTTTCGACCCGTTTAGGGCCCGTTCGGGTTCCGTTTTCCGCGTTTTGAGTTGCGTTCTTTTCGGAATTAAATCCTCTACCCGTCTACAGTAGCTATATACTGTTTTGAGAAACTCCTTGTGTTTGATACTTGTGATAGGACCCCGTTCCGTTGCAGTCTCGGGGGTTGCGGAGGCACGCGGGATTCCCGACCACGACCCCAGTACTCCTGTTGTAACCGGTAGAGTGCCTTTTAAGTTTACTAGTATAATCTGTTAAATTATGGAACCACAAATAGAACATAAGACATTGCATGAATCCTAGGAATGAGAAATAGATTGAATGGTAGATCCTAGGGTGTTGCATGAATCCTAGGGCTGGAAAACTAGATTGTATGATAGATCCTAGGATATGGCATGAATCCTAGGACGGGAAAACTAGTGGAATGTATGAATACTGCAGTCTTGGAAAATGTGGAAAGGAAATAATAGCTGCCTGTGAATTGAATTAACAGTTGCCTGCTATAAATAAATAAATGTGATTGACAACATGGATTGTATGAACGTGAAACTGGAAAGGTGAAACCTGAATATGCTGAGTTAAAAAAGCTGGAACCCTACGGGGAATTAGGAGTAGAACTCCTGGAAGGTGAATGGAATAGTATTGGGGAAGTGAGTTGGCCCTTGAGTACGGAGTACCAAGGAGAGCGACTGTCCCCCTGTTTAGTGTAGAGCGGAGCTAGCCGCCCCAGGGACCCGGGGTTAAGACTGGCCACTTTGTACCGACTTGCTGGCCCTCGTGTACGTAGTACCGAAGAGAGCTACTAGTGTAGGGAGGTACTAGCTACCCCACGGGCCCGGGGGTTCTGCTAGCTCCTACACCGACTTGTTAGGCCCACTGGGCAAACCAGGGCAGTCAGGCGAGGGTGCGCGGACTGTGGAGGGGCAAGGCCCCTGTTTGGTTACTATGGAGGGGTTGGACCCCTGTTACTGAGAGGGCTCTGCCATGTACTGGTTCCGTGCTGTGCTTTGGGCGCACCCGTTAACGGAAACGACTGACCGCGTGCCAGTGCGGGTTAGCTACCTGCGCGTTTATCGCGCGTGCCGTAGTCACCGTTACGCCTGTCCGTGACCTTGGGGTAGTTGATTGAGACTAGGATCACCACGGGGGACTCTCCCGACCAGGAGAGCACCACGTGCTACTTCTACTGTTCGGAAGAGACTGCAATCAAGATCGTTCCCACGAGGAACATTCGAGATCAAGTGAAGGATCTGAGAATTAGATAAATTTTGAAATAATAGAAAGACGTAAATAAAGGAAGAAAGAAAATTAAAACAGCTACTGTACACTTTACTGTTTCTTTAGTTTAGCTGCCACTCTACTCAGCATTTTGCTAACGTGTTACACTCGTTACTTTTCAGAACCAAGTGTTGAGCAGCCAGGGTCAGCGGTTGCAGAGGACGCTGGGCCGAGTAGGGTCCAGTAGAGTTACCACTTTTTTTGGTTCCACTGTAGTGAGTAGTTCTTGTTTCCGCTGTACTTTTCTTTACCTGCAGTTCATTTTATGTTATGAATGTTGTTCTACTGTTGTGGTGGTATATACTGTAGTGGCTTCTTTCTTTACTGCCGTATTTCCTTACTGTTAGTTATATTTATGCTGAATGTGGTTTATTTTGCTGCTCTTTTGGTTACTTTCTCGTTGGACGACTTGGTCTTGGGATTAGTCGAGTCGGTCCGCTTCTCGTGTCTCGTAGGGACTTGGGAATCGGGTCGTTACAGTATCCCATCCTAGGGTCTTTGATTGGTGGACTTCGATGGCTTGTTGTCTTTGTATGTAGGAAGATCCATTAGTGCGTCGCTTCTTCATTCACTATTGCTAATGATGGTTCTCCAATGTCTCCTCGTCGTTTTTCCTTTTTTCCCTTATTTTGTGAATCCTAAAGTACCTTACCTACGTGCCTATCTTTGTGGTGTGAATATCTTATGTAGCACCTCGAAATATTAGCTTTTCTATTATTTTCCTCTTTAATTAATGTTACGATCCGGATCCTAGATCCCTACCGGACCCGAGACTGACTCGCCTCGACTAATCCCAAGACCAAGTTGTCTAACAAGAAACAACCAAAAGCAGGAAAATAAACCACATCCACACAGGCAATATAACTAACTAGAAGAAAAGTACGAAGCAGTAAAGAAAGTAGAACAACCGTCTCAGTAAATGCCACCACAACAACAACAGGAAACGGAAAGGAAACAGAAAGTAATAGGAACAGTAACTATGTGACCATTACTCACTACAACAGCAGGGAAAACGAAAGTGCTGAAAGAACAACTACGGCTGGGCTCGGCTGAGCCCAGCACCCTCTATAGTCGGAAACTCGGGCTACTCAACTCCTGGTCCTGAACAGGATTACGAAAAGATAGAGTCAGCGAACGCTGAGTAGAGTGGTATTTACATTACATAAGTACAAATACAGTAAAAACAACATATTTATTTCTCATTTCTATTTATCTCATTTGTGTGTTTCTATTTCATCTATTTCTCACTTACATACAGGCAGCTTGTATTTTAACATGTATCTCGTAATTATATTAAAGGCATTTGCTAGTAATTTGTCTTAACCATGCATTCAAGTAAACAGTACAGCTCAAACAGGCTCATTCATTTCTACCCTAGGGTTCATTCCATATCCTAGAGTTCAATCTGACTATTCCAACTAAGTACATTCTTATTTAAATTTCAACAACTGAGTTAAACCACTCTACCGGGTATCATGGGAGAAATGAGGGCCTGTGCCGCAAATCTCGTCGTCTACACGGGCCCCGAACACGCCAATGGCTGGTGACCTGTACCATCGACCAATGTACTTTAGACGAGCTCAAAACAGTAAATGCTCAACACGAATATGTAGAGGAACTCAGGTAGGAAACAACGGTACTTTATTTGCGAAAATTTGATTCCGTTTGGGCCTTAAATAGGCTAAAAAATGTGATTTCTGATCAAAATTAGACGTCTAGGACTAATCCCAGACGTCAAAACTCACCTTGTGTTCCCTACGGCTGATCAAACATCCAGACTCCCTCTGCGACCGTCTGGGGGCAGTTCCAGACGTCGAACAAGGTCTCCGATCATCTAGAAGCACCTCTAAACGTCTGGAGACGTGATCAAACGTCCAAAAGTACTTGGGAAAGCACACCACGCGCCTTCCCAAAGCCTGCCTTGTGTACAAAACTGTAGGCATGGTTTCAGCCCAATAACTCTTGCACTGAGATATTCTGCATGGCAGAAATCAGCGCAGGAACGTATGTACCTCGCGCGATGCATTCTTTCAGACGTCCAGCCTTACCTCCGAACGTCCAGGTGCCTCGCCAATCGTCTGGTCTTCGCTCCAAACGTCTAATACTGGAAACTTCCAGTATTAGAACTTCTTCACGCCACTCACTCCACTTGCCCTCCACCCACAGTGGCAGCTTCAGCAGGTGCAGGAGCTTGAGCAACTCCTCGCCGACGTCCTCCTCTCTCCTACGAGCTCCTCCTCGAGCTCCACCGAGCTCCCGCGGTCATCTTCCTCCTCCCCCGCTCTCACTCCCTCGCACTCTCTCCCTCTCACTCCTCCTCGCTCTCCCTTCGCCGGCTACTCTCTTCCTCGCCGCAGCCACAGCAGCAGGGATGGGAGGGGAACGTGGTTGTCGCGGAGAAGGTGGATGTGGCTATGGTGTGAGAAGGAGAGGAGAGGAGAAGGGAGGGGGTATATATAGGAGAGGGGTTAGGGTTCGGGTGAGGGCAAAGGAGAGAGAAAGGGTCTCTGCACGTCGCCCGTGCACAGAGCGCATCGCGCAGTACGAAAAACTCACTTTCAGACGTCCGGGCACGTGTCTAGACATCTGACTGAAGCTCCAAATGTCTTAAATGGTTAAAAAGGTAACGGTTCATTACAATTAGAGCAACCTATTGAATTCAATGTCCTTCTTGAGGTTTGACGGTGGTTTCTCCTTCCCAAGCAACCTATTGAGTGTGAGAGCTTGGAACATAGGTGATATACTCACACACACTCCAATCTACTGTTTTTCACTTTATGATGTAGTTGCGATTGGAGAGTCATTACTCTGCCTGCTTTGTGGTTGTGTAAATTCGTGTTGCAATCTTGGAAGAGAGGAGGGTTACTGTTAGGAGGTTGGTAGAGATCATTATTGCTGTTAGTCAACTGCTGGATAAGAGGTAAATTTTTGACACCTCGCAGTCAGTAGCTAACAAATTCTTCCTTGTATTGAAACGGTTGACACAAAACAAAACACCTACATTTTGTTTTAATGATCTGTCCCAACGGTACATATTTTTGCAACAGGATAGATTTTACGGGCATGTAAGTGTCATGTTGAATTTTCTTGGTTGAATTTGTCAATGTTACGACTTTATTGAAATAAAGCAAACTCACGGAAATCTAATTAATCAATTTTAATCAGTTAACCTATGGGAGGTGTGGTTCTCCAATTTCAGAAATTGATCCACCAACGTATTCTCGTAGAGGCTGAAAATCTAGTGGTGAAGTCTAAGAATCTGTCGATAGAGTCTGTGAATCCACCTATGTAGTCTTCAGAATCCACTGGTTGAGTTTCCACAGATTATTGATACAAGTAATTATGATAACCTTGCAAACAAACATTCCAATTCCACCAAACATGAGCTTACTCGTTTCAATCCCCAGTGAAATGACCCGTCACCTTTTTGATAGTTTAAGACATCTGGAATGTTCACCAAACGTATGGAATGTTCACCAGACGTCTGGAGAGAAAGCTAGACATCTGAAATACTTTTTTCTTTTTGGCGCGTGCCATGCGCACACCACTCCCTCGCCCACGCCTCACGCCTCACCGCACCACTCCCTACGACGGCCATCACCTGCACCCCGCACCACTCCCTGCAACGCCCATGCCTTTCCTCTCACCTCCTCTCCCTTTATAAATCCCCTCCTCCTCCTCTTCGTCTTACACCATCACAGCCAAGCGAGAGGAGAGCAGGGAGCCGGAGAGTGGAGAGCGGGTCTGAGCGCGAGAGCGGAGGGCACCGTGCTACTCTGCTGTAGCGTCTGCAGCAAGGAAAGCCAGAGTGGTTCCGCAGAAGTCATTTTTTTCTGCGGAATTAGACGTCCAGAGCGATATCCAGATGTCTTACCAGACGTCCAAAGATAGAATGAGACGTCTGGTAGAGATCTACTTTTCCGTATTTCTTCTCTGCCAAAGTCCTGATAATGCATGTACATGTGTCAGAGGTTGGGAGGCAGACTCAAACAGTTTCAGACGTTCGGAAGTATCTCCAAACGTCTGACGTAACCCTCAGACATTGGCACTATGTTCCAAACGTCCGATAAAGGCACCTCGGAGAGGTATGCCTGCGAGTCATTTAAGACATTTGACCTCCTTTCCTAGACGTGTGATTTCTGTTAGACTTCGTGTTTTAGGCTCGTACAAGGCCCAAATGTTATCAATTTTCCGTAAACGAAACATCGTTGTTTTCCATACGAATTTCTTCACATAGTGGTACCTTGTATGTATCTTTTGGAATCCTTTCGACCTGTCCATCTACGTCTTAGGTTTGCAATCCGTCGAGTGTACGGGACCTTCGAAGACGTCGGGAGTTACTGTACAAGCCCCCATTCCACCCGGTTACTCTGGTAGAGTGGTTTTAACTATAAATCTCCAAGTTAATAAAATGCATGCAATTAGTTAAAACCTAGGATGTTAGATGAATCCTAGGAAAAAATAGCGTATGCTCTAGAATACAACTATTCAATTGAACCCTATGTTAAGACCCGAGGCATCAAAAACACTTTAAGACGTCTAGGAGTTGGTCCAGATGTTTGGTCAGACGTTTGGATGCCTTCCCAAACGTCTGGAAATAAATTTTTTGCGTGCGTATGATCGCGAGTTTGCGCTCGTGCCACGCGCAGACTGAAACCCGCCGACCTGCAGACGCCTTTTCTTCCCCCCCATGCCTTCAAATACCCCTCTCCCCTCTCCCTTGTTCACTACCCCACCGTCTTCTCCTTCCTCCAGTGCGAGCGCGAGAGTGAGAGTGAGAGCGAGCCGCCGCTGCTGCTGGGTGCGGTCGGGGAGAGGAGAGGTGTAGCGAGAGGGAAGAGGAGAGAGAACGCGTGCCGTGAGGGAGAGAGCTTGCTGGAGCAGCTCGGGGCCGGCCGACGGGCGTGCGGAGGAGCGTGGTGCTGGGGAGGTTCCCCTGGTGCTGCTGCAGCTCAGGCAGCAAGCGTACGAGCAAGGCGCGGCTGCACGCAGCGGGAAGAAGACAAAGGAGGTTCTGATTCTGGGAATTTTTCCCAGAATCAGACGTCTGGACCTACATCCAGACAACGTAGGATACGTTTGGAGGGAGCTCCAGACGACTGTGAGGTAAGTATTTCCTCTTCTACCTCCTTCTGCGGATATGGCCATGCAAGCCATTCCACCGAGGTTCTGAGACGTGTCGTGTTGAGAAAGTTTTCGTCGCGCGTGCAGGATACATTTTGGGAAGGCGCAGGGACACGCCCTCCCACGCAGTTCAGACATCTGGGCAAGGTACCAGATGGTGAAGAGCATCTCTAGACGTTCGGAGAGGTGGTCGGACATCTGAAACTAGGTCCAGACAGTTCAGCAGGATCCCTGGACGTCTGAGGAGCAGCGCAGAGTGAGGTATGACCTGGACCACTTTTTAAGATGTCTGGAAGGTATTCCAGACGTCTGATTTAAGTCAGAGTTGTCATTTTTGACCCGTTTAGGGTCTGTTCGAGGTACGATTTCCGTGTTTAAGATTCCGTTCTTCTCAGAATAAGTTCCACTACTTGTTTGAAATAATTTTATCCTATTTTGAGTGGTTCCTTGTGATTTATCCTTGTGTTAGAACCTCGTTCTGTTGCGACTTTAGGGGTTGTGGAGGCACGTGGACCTACCGATCACGCCCCCATTACTCCCGATTTTGCGGGTAGAGTGGCTTCTCTTAGTTAATTACAAACATTAATGCATATCTGAAATAAATGATAGATCCTAGGGTATGGCATGAATCCTAGGATCAGAAAAACTAGATTGAAGGATAGATCCTAGGGCATGGCATGAATCCTAGGACCAGAAAAACTAGATTGAACGATAGATCCTAGGGTACGGCATGAATCCTAGGACTTGAAAATTAGATTGAATGATAGATCTTAGGGTGTGGCATAAATCGTAGGAACAGAAACACTGAAACGAATGTCTTGAATGCCTGAATTGCAGTCTTGATAAGTAGATAGAATAATGATAATTGCCTGTAATTGGATAACAACTGCCTGTGAGATGTAGAGTACTGTTGCTAGTAACTGCTACATGTAATTCCTGTTGTTTGGAAACTAAATTCGAGCTGCTTGTATATAAATTGGAAAAGAAAGATTAAACGTTGGAAACACGTGCTATATGCGAATAAAACTGAAACGATGAAACCTAGTATGACATGGCCTGAGGAAACATGAGCACTAACCCTACGGGGAATTAAGAGTAGAGCTCCTGAAAATAAATGGAATGAAACTGGAAAAGTAAATGGGAAATGTGTTGTCTCTTGGGTATGTGGTACCAAAGAGAGCACATATTACCTCTTAGTGTAAAGGGGAGCTTGCCGCCCTCAGGTCGAGACCGGGGTGGGTTTGGCCACTTTGCACCGACTTTCTGGCCCTCGCGTACACAGTACCAGGGAGAGCTGATAGTGTAGGGAGAGAGCTAGCCACCCTACGGGGCCCGAGGTTCAGCTAGCCATCCTACACCGACTTGTTAGGCCCACTGGGCAAATTAAGGTAGTCAAGCGAGGGTGCGCGGACTGTGGAGGGGCAAGACCCCTTTTTGGTTACTGTGGAGGAGCTAGACCCCTGTTACTGAGAGGGCTCTACTCTATACTGGTTCCGTACTGTGCTTTGGGCGCACTCGTTAACGGAAACGACTGACCGCATGCCAGTGCAGGGTAGCTACCCGTGCGTTTATCGCACGTGCCGTAGTCACCGTTACGTTTGTCAGTGACCTTAGGGTGGTTGACTGAGGGTAGAACCATCACGGGGGACTCTCCCGACCAGGAGAGCACCACGTGCTACTTCTACTTTTCGGAAAAGACTGCAATCAAGATTGTTCCCATGAGGAACATTCGAGATCAAGAGAAAATCCTGAGAAATAAACCAAGAAAGGGTAAAATAAAGAAAGAAATTAAAACAACAGCTACTTGTTACCTTTATTATTTTCTTAGCTAGCTGGTTGCCACTCTACTCAGCGTTTTGCTGACATGTCATACTTGTCACCTTTTTCAGGACCAGGTGTTAAGCAGCCAGAGCCTACGGCTGTGGAGGGTGCTAGGCCTAGTAGAGCCCAGTAGTTGTACTTTTGTTGTACCCGTTTTTCTATAGTAGTGAGTATTCTGTTACACCTTTATACTCTTTTAATGTAAACTTCATATTTTTGTACCTGTTTTAATCCTCTACTGTTGTGGTGGTGTGTACTGTAGTAGTTATTTTCTTTACTGCTGTACTTTTGTTACTGTTAGTTACTGGCATGGTGAATGTGGTTTATTTTTCTGCTTTTTTGTTACTTTCTCGTTGGACGACTGGGTTTTGGGATCAGTAGAGTCGGTCCGATTCTCGTGTCCTGTAGGGATTCGAGAACCGGGTCGTAACACCCTAGGTTGTGATATGAACGCTAGGGCTAGAGAAAAATGCATGTGAATAATTAAGTAAATCATGAGCTGTTTGTATTACTTGCAATGGACCACATTATGAACAAACCTGTACTATGATTGAACTGACTGTTTTGTATATATATTAAACTGGATAAAAGGAAAGTCATGTACAAACCCTACAGGGAATATGGAACGAGACAAGAATACCGTAGCATGGAGAATCGAATGGTTCTGGAATTTCCACCCACGAACGACCGTTAAGGAAAGTGAGCTGACCTTCGTATACATAATACCGAAAAGAGCAACTATCCCTTGTAGTGTAGAGGGGAGCTTGCCGCCCTTGGGTTGAGCTCGGGGTGAGTTTGGCCACTTTACGTCGATTCCTGTCGGCCCTCGCGTACGTGGTACCGAGGAGAGCTACTTAGTGTAGTAGGGGAGCTAGCAGCCTCAGGGGGCCTGGGGTTAGGCATGGTCACCCTACATCGACTTTTGTTACCCCGTTGGGTAAACCGGGATAGTCAGATAATGGTACGTGGACTGTGGAGGGGCAAGATCCCTGTTCTGTTCTGAGAGGGCAAGGCCCTGTGATGTTCTGTACTGTACGTTTGGGCGTACCCGCTAGCGGAAATAATTGACCGCGAGCTAGTGCGGGGTAGCTACTCGCACGCTTATCACGTATGTCGTAGTCACTGCTACGTCACGACCATGACCTCGGGGTGATGGACCGAGTGTAGAACTACCACGGAGGGACTCTCCCGGCCAGGAGAGTGCCACGTGTGCCTCCTACATCACGGAAAAACTGCAAGCAAAATCGTTCCTTTACGGAACAAGAAGATTAAGTAATTTAATGAATCCTGATTAGAGATCTCTTCATAGCAAACCGTTATAAGATAATTGAGATCGGAAAGTAATATGTTAAGCTACTTGTTAAATGCATTTTGTATTTTAGCCACCACTATATTTAGCGTTAGCTGACTCCAGATGTATAACTTTATACAGGTCAGGGGTTTAAGCAGCCCGAGTTACTGGCTGCTGAGGACGTTGGGCTTAGTCGAGCCCAGCTATAGTTTCTACTATTAGTTGTAGTGAGTTCCTATAGTTACATTTTCAGTACTTTTTCGTTATGTTCTCTATCTATACTAGTTTTGTGGTGATGGCTGTATCTCTATTCTTGAGGGCATGTATATTGTAGCATTACTGTTCTTTTTTTCTGTTGTTGTAAATTTCTTTCTGCTTAGTTACATTACTTGTGTGGTTGTGGTTTGATGTATGTTATTTGGTTATTTCTCGCTGAACGACTAGGTCTTAGGATTAGTCGAAGCGAATCGGTCTCAGGACCTGTAGGGATCTAGGATCGGGTCGTGACACCTAAGATTATCCCCTTGCAAAAACAAATAGCGAAGTCTTACAATTCCAAGATTGAGACACAATCCCACCCCCATCCTGTTCTATCCCTCTAAACCAATCCCTAAAAACAAATAATGCCTAAAAGCATGGATTGATTGCAGGGATAGTTTTTAAAGAATACATTTTGTAAGTGGTAGAATGGGATAGGTGGGGGATAAGTTGACTTTGGTGCTCGGAGAAACGGGGGTATGGGTCAAAGCACGAGATAGGTGAAGGTGTTTGAGGGGATAGATAGAAAACATGGTCTCACAAGGAGGGGGTTACTTTTGTGGGTGCGAGTAAGGAAAAGTATGTTGCAACGCACGTCCCCGTTCAACAAAACACACCGGTGTATTTTGATATTTAACCTGTGTGTTTTGATTTTCCACAGGTTAAAATCAAAATGTACCAGTTGAAAATAAAAATACACCTGTGTATTTTTATTTCCAACCAATTTTCACTTATACAAAATGGCTCTTTACTTTATGAAAAGTGATTTCTCACTTGGAAAGTGAGTTTTTACCTTTGGACTTAGCGTTTAATCTTCAATGTTCAAGAACCTTAAACACTAAAGAGTAAACCCTAAATTCAAAGGTAAAAAATCACTTTCTAAGTAAAAAAATCATTTTTCATAGGTGAAACTAATTTCCATAAATCGTAAACCTAAGTCATAAATCCTAAACCCTAAACCTAATCCTTTAATCTTAAATTCTAAACCTAAAACCGATAGGTGAAAATCATATTCCACTTTCTAAGTAAAAATCCATCTTTTACTAATTAAAAATTAAAATGTATCAATATATTTTTATTTTTAATATATTTATTTTAATTTTTAAATGACATATATTTAAATAAAAAATCAAAACACAACTATTAAAATCCAAACTACACCACCATTTTATTAATTGAGAGACGTACGTTACTTTTTGACTGCTTTTATTCCATCCGTGTAGCATAATCTATTCGGAGATTTCCTCCCTTGTTCCTTGATGGCTCTGTCATAAAATTTCCTGACATCACGCAAGGGATTTCTCCTCTAATTTCGAAAATCAAACGGCCTACGAAAAGGAGGGAGACTTTCTTTTTCCCTCAATCGAATAAATAATTAACCTTTAGAACGTGAACACATGAAGTTTCTTTCTTTATGATTTTGACCTGGACAACTAGAAGTAGTATATCCAACAAGTTGGAATCGCATGAGCTCATTTCAATATATCATGACGGAACTACCTGATATCTCCCTTTTGGAAGCTCAATCTTTCGTTGTTTTATTCTTAATTTATTCATGAACTCGCCGGGGTCCTCTCGAGTTACCTGTTTGGATTATGTCAACCTTTTTATGCTTTGTCATTTTTCGTGGAGGACTAGTCGCATTCGAGAAGTATGTTGGAAGAAAATGATGCCTGGAATCTCCTTTATTATTATCATTATTATTTATTATTATTTTAGGCTTTTGTTCAAGTATGTCCATATTGATTCCTGTAAACTTTGAAATGGACATATCTGTTATAATGTATGTATTTTTGATATTGTGTACACATGTAATTTAAAGTATTTCCGAGTGTATGCTTGTAAATTGTACATATACTTCTACACAACGCCCCCCCCCCCCCCCCGCCACACACACACTTACGACAATACACATATGTCTAACTTCTTCGTATTTACGCATAACGAAATTATTTTGATCAGATCAATAATTTCATGTTGTCAAAGTTGACAGGGTTGGAGCAAAAAAATAAAAGATTTCTCGGTTTTTAAGGTCCTTCGGATTTATTGACGTCCTCTCTCACCTCCTAACTCATCCTCCAATGACATGTTATCATTCCATCGTCAGCGTAATAACGTGTCCAAGTGAGTTTGCTACCTCGTAAATTCAGATGAAACCATCCGAGGTTTTTTACCTTGAGAAATTTAAGGGCACAAGAACTTAAATGGTGGAAATTTATTTACTTTAACTCCTCTTTATCAAATTTTCGCGGAATAGTCAAAGGAGGGCAATAAGTGTACATAATTTTATATATATAATTATATATTTATTTACAGAAAATATGACACTATTTTGTTCAACACGACATGTCCGACTACATGACCCCTTTGTTTAATAGACAGTAGGTGCCGTGTCTGTACAAAAGTGAAGTGTTTTCCATAGTTAAGATGAGGAATGTTAATTTTCTAGGCGTGTCCTTGTCAATTGCAAAAAGTCAAAGATATGTGCCTTATTACAAAGAGTAATGGTTGATCCAAGTCAAAATCAAATTCTATTTTAAAGTGAAATGACCCAAGCCTAGATTTAAATCTAATCGAAAAAAATTAACCTTAACAACTTGTTGGATATGTGACTCATAAATTCAAATAAATACCAAAAACACTTAAACCTAAATTGACAAGTAATAATTTTCAATCATTATATCCAACCACTCACTTTCGTGAGTATACAATGTAGACTATTTTTGAAGTGTTACAACTTCTCCTACTTGAAATCTTGAGATGCTCGTTGAGGTTTGATACTTTCAATGATAGTGGCAACTCCGTCTCATAGTATATTCTTTGATCGTCCCAAGGATAACTATTTCCTCTTATTAGAGGAAGTCTGACTCTAATACCATTAATAACGATTCAAATATAGATCTGAGTTTAATAAAAAAAAATTAACCTTCACAATTTATTAAATATGTACTTCATAAACTCAAATAATCACTAAAAATATTTAAATTTAAATTGACAAGTAATAATTTTTAATCCATATACCCCCATCACTTATTTTTATGAACTTATAATATGTAATTATTTTTGAAAGTACCGTATCTACTGCGGACGTCACATTTTCCTTTCAAAATTTGTGTCCTTTTTGTGCTAAAAAAGAATGCGTAGGTTTTAGCTTGAAATATATCTCGAACTAAACAGTTTTCTATTACAAATGATTTTAAAAGTCTCCACATTAAAATATTTTTAGATAAAATATGCAAGTTTCCTTTACCATCGTCAGATTCGAATTCGTTCGTAATGAAAGTTCCAAAGTTTTTTGCTGTACGATAATTGAAAACTCGGATGCCATTCCGACTTCGCTAATAATAAAAAAATTGTACCGGAGATTAATTATATATTATCAATCTATTATTTTAATTAACTTTTTAGAGCACCTAAGAAATATAAATGAACATGTATTCCACAACCTCACCTCTATGTGTTTTTTTTTCACTTTTTAGGGTGGAACCTTCATTTAAGGGGGATGAAAAATGATATAATAGGAGGTAGTTGTAAGGGTGAGGAAGAAGAGACAAACCTACTTGCCTCATAAAAAGGGGAAAGCAAAGTACTCCATCAATAGTGAGGAATTTAAAAATATATCATGAAATAAAAAAAATAAAAATAAGAAGAAACAAAGAAGTATCCGGAGTATCATTTTCGAACACGTAGGTACGCATAAAATGTCCCAAACAACGTCGACAATTGTATTAACGAGTGTCAAACAAACGAAACAGGTTAATCATCCACCTGATTGTGATTGGATATACATTTAATGTGATCCTAAATAAAAAATGATATCGATCATAACAGAGATGAAGATGAGAGATCGACATTAGATAAAACCCTCCTCCTGCGTAGAGTTCAAAGGCTGCCACGTGAAGCCACAAAATCGACGTTCGAAGATGACTCTACCAAAGTAATGATGGATAGGTACTGTCAAGTCCCCACATGGATGTCATCGATCACTAACTTGCACCGTCGCCACAGGAAGTCGGAGAAGCCTTTACGCCGTCGTGAAATGAGCACGATCGCAGCAAACAAAACTCTCTTCGAGCAGAGTCGAAAAAAGAATATCGCATGACTCATCACGAGGTCGTCACATTGGATGAAGGGATGGGGGAAAGAAGAAATGATCGACGATCAAAGGGAGGAGGCTCCGACCAACGCCAATGACCAGGAAGGTCAGGTAGGATTTTTTTTTGGGTGAGAGAGCGGAAAGGAGCGGTCGGGGGGCTCTCCTGAGAACGAGTTGTGTGACACGTCAACTCTACGTGTTAAACATATAATATAACATCTAGAATTCTTTATTTTTGATTTCTCTAAATTACCACGAAGAAAAGGTAAAGGACACGAGATGACAGGAGATGAGGTGAGATGTATAATTGATGTGAAAATATGAGGGGGTATTCAGCAATTATGTTGTGTACGTTTGACTTTGGGCATCCCATTCCCCTACCGACATTATTGTTCTCTCTCTCTCTCTCTCTCTCTCTCTCTCTCTCTCTCTCTCTCTCCGATCATTCTAACAGAGAAACCTTACCTACGTACCTGCCTATATTACGCAAATAGTCTTGAAGTTTTTTGCATTCAAAGCTGATATTCTTTCTTTTTTTTTTTTTTTTTTCAGAAAGTACAAAGCTGATATTCTCATGAGCAAATGTCCCTGGAACTAACCTCCAGCAACAAGTTTTCCATGTTGTATAAAAAAAAATTAAATCTATAATTTTTTCCTCTTTCACACGCCACCATTCAAATTAATGTTGATAACCTCAATTATGAAACAACTATTGGTTTGAGACGGTTTAATTTGATAATATATATTTAGTGGTAGAATCAATAATTAGTTATACACATAGGAGCGAATATACTTATAAAATAGTACATATTTGATTCAAATGTAATCCATCAGTTTTAGGTATGATTCCCTATTATCAATTTCGTTCATAATTATCTTTCTTTACTTACAAAACATTCAATTAGGTTTGTTTATTAGCTAGCAAATTACAAGATATATTTATTCTTTTACCAACTTATAAACATCATCCAAGGATAGAAAAGTAGTTCGCCATTTCACAAATGATTTAGAATCGCACGAATAGAATCATATTAGAAAAATAAAGGGATCGAGTTTTGCCTAATTCCATAAAATACAATTGAGGAGATGTGGTCCGATCTAAGAATAGATGGTACTTCTTAATCTTGTCACCGTAGGTTTTACTTCAAGATGTATATCTCAAGGAGGTATTGAATTTCTAAAATCTCATTGTCCCTCTCTATCTCACACTTGAGAAAGAGAATTCCATACCCAAAACAAGACTATTCATCTTGATATATATGTAGGCATGGCCATCAATTAAGTTTCCTTTGATATCTAGTAATATTCTTCATTGATGATGTAGAAATATTGTTAGAGGATAATATTGGTTGGTTCTTATGTGAGCTTGATGACATGGCAATGTATGCTAGAGTAGACAATTGCTTGCCCATTTTGTTATCTATGCTTACATGTCAAGTTTGTGGGATACAGTCATCGATTATTCTCACTGCAATCAAGTTGTAAAGGAGAGTTGGTGACATAATTGCCATGTCATGAGTTAGTAGAGAAGAAATTCATCAAGTTGAAGCTTTTGATCAATTGAGAGATTATGCATTTTCTCGATTATACAGAAAAGAAGATCTTCTATAGCTTGTCAAATGATTCATAAGTATACCTGAATTAAAGTATTGAATGAACTTATTCAAACACCTTCCTTTTCCCAATAGCTCAAATAAGTTGAACTTTCGTCACCGGAAAATAGGCACTTAATGAAGTTGGTCAACTAAAAAAGTGAGCATTCTCCTATCACATGCAGAGTGCTTAATGACATGTTCACTTTTAACATGGGATAAGGGTTTTCCATTTAATATAAATATAATACTCAATAGATCAACAGTTTTGTGATTGTTACCTTGTTCAATTGAATTATATTTTTATGAATTGCATAGCTCCATGTAGATTATTATAAAATGAATTAAGCAAGTGTAGCACACAAAGTGAGGCCATGGTAAGTTTGCGAGACAAACAAAAAAATGAATCTTTCTTATGCTTTTATAATCACATTTACTCCTTGCTTCATCAAGAAGGAGCAAAGAAAAAAAATAGAAGGAGAAAAGTTTTAGATGAAAAACAAACCGTAGAAAAAGGAAAATAATGAGATTTTCAGTAAATAAAGTCCAATAATAAAGATATTATACCTCCTCACTAAAATGGCTTTCTAACAAGATAAACCCTTAAAGTGAAGGATGAGCTTCATCTTTAACAAGCATTTAAATGGAGGAAGAAACCAAATTTACCCATAGACCATTGTGAATGTCATAACATTTACCATTCTTTTACCTCTCATTTACCTAACTTTTTTTTTTTTTTTTGTAGTGAATGCGTAACTTAGGAAAAGGCAAACGGCCAGTACGATCAGTACGTGAAGAAATCTCAAAAGGATCAGGACACACATAATAAATTTAAAGACCTAAAGTACAATAACATTTCATATTAAAAGAAATAGCCCAACTTGCATGAGGTGATCCAGAGTTTGTGTCCAGTTTTGACTTTAAACGAAAACGATAAGATGGAACTAAATTAGAACATGACATTCTTGAGAGCAATTATGTAGAATGGGATATTCCTATTTCCTTTAAGGAAATTAAGAGATGTGTCGATCAATTTCTCTATCATAAAAATGCATATATAATGAGTACCTAAGTCATTTCCTTTTGCCTCCCTCCTACCTATAATCAATATATATTGGAAATTTACATCCAAAAGACCTTTTTTTTTTCAACTCAACATTTACCCTCATCTTATTCGCAGTTAATGGAAATTCCATCTTCCCCCTTCCTCCCCCCCCCCCCCCCCCCCTTTCCCCATTTATGATGAGAAAGTAAGAGAGTGAAGAGGGAAAGTGACGTAAAGTCATTTTTGTGTGGATGGATGCATCGGTCTATTTAGTTAGAGTTTCTCAGACAAATATCTCACTTATTAGATATTTTCTTAATATTTTTTTCCTAACTTTTGACAAAAAGATTTAAGTTTAGTATTGTCATCATCAATCTCAAAACATGATGAGAAACTCCAACCATCTAGCTTCTTTACATTGATATTTATATACTCTAAAAGTTTAGTTAAATTCATAAAAATTAAATATTTGTATTTAAGAAAAATTAAGATGACTTGTCAGGATAAGAAGCACCTTATCCCAAGTTACGAATTCACAACACCTTTGATATAGTCAGTTATTTTCCTCATAGCTATACATTGATAGACAACAATTTTATATCAAACACCATGAGCAATGCAAAAAATTGAGCAGGCTCCAAACAAGTTCACATGCTCCTGCTTGATATCAAGTGTAATTGATTTCTTTAATAAACTGAATACAAGTTAGGCTATCCCAGAGCAATTTCTTTTGTCTAGATTTATATTATTCCATGATAATCTCTAACCAGGTGCAAAATAAAAAAGATTTAATTTGTCATCCTTGATTCCTTTTAAGGTTCCGATCTCTTGGGCATTCATTTGGATCCTAAACTTTCAACGCGTAGAAATATGATTTTAAAATGTTATATTTATAACAAAGGGTGCTTAGAGTGTGCGGTGCACGAATTAAACATGCGCAAGCAGACTAAGGTGAATGATGGAGGATAAATAGTATGTCATCTTACATCTCTACTCATAGCATATAAACTTACCTATTGCATTCAATCATCACTTATGAAAGAACAATAAGGGAAGGCAACGTCATCAAATATAAAATAGGTACCTCGCAACCATTTGTTGTTAGTTAGATCAACCTATCTATCTAAAACTTCAAGAAATCACCCACTCCCAAAATCCAATCCCTTATTAAACACAATTGAACCAACCCAAATCTTCTCATCCATAACATCGGCATCTCCTTTCTTCCCCCTTAAAACCTAGAGAACTTGAGGTAGATCTCGACTTGACCACAACCTCCGAGGAGAAAAACACAATTGATAAGTTGACACACAAACTAGAGGATTCTAGAAAATTCCATGCCAATCTGAGTTCAATGATATATTTTTTTTTTGGATGACCTAGCGTTCCATTTGAGCTACACAAAAGAGAGAAAATGATCATCTCCCATGCACCAATCACCGAGGTAACACAGCTGTTACAAGAGAAGAGGAGAGAAGAAGGGAGAAAGCCTGGGGGCGTTTAACGAGGAGGAAAAAAAAAAAAAGGAAGAGGTTTGACCGAAAAGAGAGTGGTCCTCCTCATCACCTCTTGAATGAGAAGCGGGACAATATCTGAATCCCGCCAACACACATGAATTCTTACCAAGGTGGTTCGTGTCAAAACTGCCCTTGCTAGTTTACATATAAACCCCTGCACTTCTCCTTGGGCACAAGTACCACCCTTCACATCATACAAGTCTTCTTCCTTCCCTCCTCCCCCTCTCCCTCTCTTTACGCGTCCTCACGCGGATCCCAAGGAGAAGAGAGCACCAGAAAGAAAGCAGAAGGAAGCAGAGGAGAACAGAAACACGCGGACACACACAGACACACAGAGAGAGAGAGAGAGAGAGAGAGAGAGAGAGAGAGGGAGAGGACGTAGTAGACGAAACCCATTCAACGTCTCCACAAAACACAGGGAGAGAGGGGGGGGGGGGGGGGGGGGGGTGTGGGAGAGGTCCTGTCCTGATGGTGGTGGCGGTGAGCTGACCGGCGGAGGAGCAGAATGCAGATCCGGCTATCGTTGAGCATGAGGAGCATCACGATATCGCCACCGAGCGGAGGGGGGTTTCTGGACACCGTGAAGGCGAAGGGAGGCGGCGCCGCCCGCCACCTCTCCCACCACCACCGGTGCCTCTTCCACGCCGTCCTCGTCCTCGCCTTCCTCCTCCCCTTCGTCTTCATCCTCACCGCCCTTGTCACCCTCGAGGAAGGCGTCAACCACTGCTCCTCCCTCTGTACGTCTACCCCTTCCCCTATACACGTACATGCATACATACTTGATGAGGATAGATAAATATGTTGATTGATAGGTCGTCTCTTTGGGGCGGGGGGAGTGATGCCCATTTCGTCTTCCTGGGTGGGTGGTGGTATTGGGTTGGGGTCGAAATCGCATCTTGGGCGGTGGGTGCTGTTAATTGAGTTTGCGGTTTCGGGTTCGGTGCAAAGTCGCCTCTTGGTGCTTGGTGGATGGTTGGTTTTCTCCGGCGTTCGTTCGTGCTCTTGCCTTCTGTTGCGTAGCTGGAGATTATTCCAGTGGGGGAACGGTTTTCCTCTTGTTTTTATGGCGGTGTCTTTTGTTTTTAAGTTTGTAGGGATGTGAGCATGTGGGCGTGGTTTGTGTGTGGAAAGATGGATCATTGGGAAGTGGGAGGGGGAGGGGGAAGTGCTCATTTGGGTTTGGGGGGATGGGTGGTCCTATGTTGGGTTCAAAATTGCATCTTGGTGCTTTGTGGATGGATGATGGGTGTTGTTGCTTGATTGGAACTAGCTTGGATTTTCTAGTGTGGAAGTGTTACTCTTGTTTTGTTGCGATATCTTAGTACTTAAGTTTGTGTACGTGTGCATGGTGTTTATGTGGTTGTATGCGGAGTGGTATTAGATTATTCACGTGAAATCTTGGTCTGCCATTGGAAATTCTGATATCTGCATCAGGTTTGGATTTTAGTGGTTTTAGTTTAGGTGGAATTGAAAGGGACTTTTTTGGTTGGAATTCTTGTCATTTGATTTGTCTGATGCTGGTTGTAAGAGGGGAAAGTCAAATGAAGGTTTTCTTTTGTTTAGGTGAGCTGACATGATTGCAGTAACAGCAAAGAGATGAGACTATGCTTACACTTAAACGTGTGAGTGTGATGTGTTTAGAGGAGGGCTGGAGTCAATTGCAGCCTGGAAATCTAATTTTAGGCGTGAATTCTGATTTGTCAAATTTCAACTGATTTCAGCAAACTCTAGGTGGATTTCTATGGTTCCAATCCTAGTTCTGCTCCATGATCATGTCCAGCTTTGCTTTTACGATTTCCTTCAATTAAGTTAGGTCAGTCAGTATCTTTTAGGGCCAAAGTTCCGACCATATGTGGAGAATATTGTGCAGAGTGCTTCTTCCTTGATGTCCCTTGTGGTTGAGTCTTTGTCAGGGAGATTTTCTGCCTGTATAATTTTGACAATTCAACTTAAATGAATCCGAAGGACTACTAAACCTGGGTAGTCATTCTTTAACTTGTCAAAAAACAAAAAAAAAAAAGACATATATAGTTATTTATTACACCTAATATTAGTTATCAATCTCAGTCAATCAGTTTAGGAGGATTTAAACAAGTTTGATCAATTATGTTCTCTGCATCCAACATTAATGGTCAACTTTAGAAATTTATTTAACTGGACTTTGGTAATTTTTCATCGAGTTATTCTTTCCTCTGCTATGTTGGAACTTGAGTAAATATCCATAAATAATGGGTTATTTCGATTCTAAATTGGAGAAATGTTGTTTCCTTTCTTCTTTATTTCTTTCTTTTTCTTTGTTATCATCACAAGCTGATGCCAAGAAACCTTTCTCAAAATAAAATAACAACTACTGCCATTGACATGCCAAGAAACTTGCATGGCAAGTATTTCTATATGGTCTTCTTTAACTTGTCTATTTTTACTCATTTGATCATATTGTTCTGTTTCAGATTGTTTTGGAAGGAGATTTGGACCGAGGTTTCTTGGTGGTCCAGAGGATTCAGTGGTATATAGATACAATTTGCCTCAGTCATTTCATTAACATTATCTTGGATGGTCCTTTCAAAAAAGGAAAAAATGTTGGATGGAAAACATACTTCCTCAATCATTTGTTTATACGTATGCAGAGACTAGTTACAGATTTAAACAAGATTCTTGATGAAGTGAACATAGAAGATATTCCAGAGGGACTGAAGATACCAGGCACGTTCGGTGAATTTCTGTCAGAGTTGAAGAATGGCGAATATGATGCCAAGACATTTGCTATAACATTAAGGGCTGTGGTATGTCTATGCTAATTCTACATCTGCACCATATGGATGTAAGTAGATGCATTCCGATTTTTTATAGGCTTTGTGAACATGATCCTCATAGATAACTTCATTAGAATCCATGCGCTTTCTTTTTGTATTATATTTTCTTTCCTTTTTTTGAGGTGGGCTTTATATGCTCTTGAACTGAAGCTTCTACTGCCCCAACTTAAAAGCTTTTATTCTCAAGCAAAAATCATTTCATGTGAACATTGCCAACATATTTTATTGAAGCGTTACATTTCAATGGTGATTAGAAGCTATGAATTTTTAAGTGGTGGACTCAAGACCAACTATATGACTGATAGGAGTTTCTAGTCTAAATAGTCTTGCTAGTGAAACATGACTGTCTATGTATTTTTTCTTGGGAAAACAATCTTAGCATTTCCAGAAGTAAATCCATGGGCTAAACACTACACATCCTCAAGTCTGATGGTTCTGAGTGCCATTTAGATTGTAATTTGGCCTGCGATTAACATCCCGTAAATCTGGTAGAAATCTGGAAATCCGTTGTTTGGTAGTATGTTGAAATGATTTCGGCAATGTTAAAATTTTTTCAGCGATGTTGACATGTTGTTTATTAGATTAGGAAAACAACAAGAGGCATTAATTGCTTGGAAAGCTGACAAGGGGCTTTTTTTTTTTTCCTTTTAAGTTTGGAAGTGCCAGCTGATGCAAGTGTATTACCAAACTAATAAAAAAATGCTCAAAATTCTATGAAATGAATATGTACTACTTGAAGTATTTTTTGTGTTTGGTTGATGATTATTAGAGCAATTTAAAATAAGATATGGGTCCTTTCCTAGAGAGGACTTGTCCTTTAAAAGTGCACATATTACGCCCCAATTTATAAGAAATGTAACACGTGCCCTGCTTACAATGGAGTGATCAGTGAAAGTGATCCCGTGATGGAGGAAACAAGGTCAGGGATCCTAATATTCATCTTTTATGTCAGAAATACTCCCCTCACATGTCTTAACCTTCCATTTGCATTCTTCTGAACCCCAAACTATACATAAAACCATATTGTAATCTTCATTCCTCAACCTTGCTCGTGCAAGGAGTGATCAGGAATGCAACTATTTCCAGAGAGGAAACAGTGTGCTTTTTGGTAGCCAATATTTTAGAGGGGTTGTGGGAGTCTATTTTGTATTTGGGTTTTCCTTTGTATTATCTCTTTTTATTAACATCTGATCACTAGTTCGAGGTGATCATCCTTTATCTTTTTTGGAAAAAATATATGAATCTGCAGGCAATGTTCTAAGGGTTTTGAGCATTTGCAATCAGGTAGTGTTCCAATCATAGCATGTGGATGGCCACTTCAAGTATGATGTAGTTTTAAGAGATATTTACAAAACAAGGGCTGCTTGATTGGGGATTGTTTAAAGATTTGGAGTGGGAGTTAGGCACAATGTTTTACGAGGGAAACTTATCCAACATCCACAAATACCAATGGTTTTTACTTTTGAAAGAAAAAGCCAATGTTTTTAGCTTCTATCGTTACTTTTGAGAAATTTGGATCCTAAGCTTGAAAGTTCTTAATAGACTCTTTCTAGAAACGAGCCTATATCTGGCTGACTTTCTTTTGCAAATTATTCTTGTCATTACAGTCATGAAATGTTATACATAGTATTTCCAATTTATTTTGAGTGAGTTGCAATGGGATTTTTCCTGCTGTATTTTTTGGGATTTATTTTTTTTCCCTGCTATATTTATTAGTTTATTCCCATACTACATGTATGTGGTCTTCTTCCACTGATAGAAACTCAGCATGCATATTTTTGTTCATATTCCATCTGTCAATAATAGAAGAAATTCTTTTCAAAACATGATAGAAGAAGGAATTACATATCTGGAACCTGTGGTTCTTATCACTTTCTCGTGGATATGGACTCTGGAATCTTGTATTGGTAAAAATTGATTTCATGGTTCCCATTTATGACTGTAAATCACACATAAGAGATAATAAATCCAAGTTGAACAATTCCTAGGTTCTGAACTATAATCATCACTTGTTGTTTTAAAGGGCTTCAAACTGGGAATCTTGATGAGGCAGAGAAACACGAGGAATTAGGTGATAGGACTGGACACCAATGCTGAGAAAGGGGAAAAGAATGTCCAGACTCCACTCAGGAAAGGGTGGAGATGACTGGAAATTGTCTGGTGTTAAAGAAAATGGTGCTAACTAGTAGTCCTTCAGAAGCTGTGGTAAAATCAAATTTTTACATTCATCAATCAAAGTTCATCATTGTACAACACTAAGGGTCTTTGAACAGTTATAAGCAACCCCTTAAATTTTACCAAACATCCAAAGTTTGTCTGCTTGGACCACAATGCCCTTCCGAAAATTGCTATTGTTCCTCATAATAGCAATGTGGATAAAATCATCAAATAGTTAGAAAAGCAATACTGTAATAGAAAGAAAATATATGGATCCATTGATTGTTTGCTATGCAAGGGACCCATTGGTTGCGTCAGGTCATACTTGTATAGCATGCCGTCTTAGATGTAGTTCTACTTGCTCCACTGGTTCCCTCATGCATCACTACTAGGTAGACACATTACTCTTCTACAGCCAATACTGGGTCAGGAAACATTAATATTTTGTTTTATCTGTACAAATAGCTAGTCCTACCATTTAAAAGGCTGTGGTGGTTGGATGATGTGCTTTTATTTGCTATATACTTAAAGAGGTCATTATTGTCTTTTTAACGTCAATTTTTTCTCAATAAATTGCCTTTTGTAAAATTTCTTGTGATGCAATTTACGTTCGTGTACTATCAAGTACGGATGACTTCTAACCCTTTTTTTAGAGGGATTGATGGGTTTGAATGTAGTGGCCATCCTTCATACTTAAAAAGGAAAAAGAAGGCTCTTTTTGACTTATAGCATTCAAAGGAGCAAAATTTGCTTCTGCAAACTAGTGGAAATATTGACTTAGTGGATGAATTGTACCATAATCAAATGATTCATTTTTAGATGATCTTTTAATTCATGCAGATGGAAAACTTGGATAAGGAGGCTAAGAGATCAAAGCTGGCAGAGCAGTTGTATAAACATTTTGCTGCAGGTGCTATTCCGAAAGGGATTCATTGTCTCTCCTTACGATTGACTGATGAGTACTCAACAAATGCTCTTGCCCGGAGAGAGTTGCCATCCCCTGAATTGCTGCATGTCCTCTCTGATAACTCCTATTATCACTTTGTTTTAGCAACAGATAATATTCTTGCTGCATCCGTTGTGGTTAGTTCGGCTGTTAGATCTTTTGCAAAGCCTGAAAAGATTGTGTTTCACGTTATAAGTGACAAGAAGACATATGCTGCCATGCATTCATGGTTTGCATTGAACCCTCTTCCTCCTGCTATTGTTGAGGTGAAATGTGTCAACCAATTTGACTGGTTTACCAGAGAAAATGTACCTATACTTGAGGCTATTGAGAGCCTTCGTGGTGTTCAAAACCATTATCATGGGAACCACATTCCTGAGACCAATGTCACTGACAACCCTTGGGCATATGCTTCGAAACTGCAGTCTAGAAGTCCAAAATATATTTCCATACTTAACCATCTTCGCATATACCTCCCTGAGGTAAGTGGGTTACATTCTAATATTTGACGATCAAAATTAGGCACATATTTCATAGTTCAGTTTTTCATAGATTTTCCTCAGGTAGATGATGTTCCATGACAATATTCTATTTGTTGCATTTTTAAAATTTAGGCCTGCTCATGTATCGTGACCAGAACACCATAAACTACCAATGTTTAGAAAGTCGGCTGAATAGACTGCATACTCAATCTACATAATCATCCGAAATACTCATCTGATTTTCAAATAGAATGAATTTAGATCTTTATTAAATCCAATTATGTGATGCTTAAAATATATAACCCCAAGATTCTCTGCATGATACCTATATTAGACACCCCTTCACAAGATAAGCTTTTGGAAAATTTCTCATTAAATTTACAGCATTTTGCTCATGCCTTGTTTTAAGACATTTTCGTTCTTTTGAAAAGTTTGAGGACCCTATTTTTTGGTTGTATTGCTTCTTTTTTTTTCTAAAATATGAATTTTCCCTGTTAATTATCATGTTATTTATTTTAATACTTGTATTTTAATTTGATCAATAGTACAAGTTATTTATCTTATATTTTTTATTACTTGAAAATACAAAACCGCATACGCACTTGCATGCTGATTACACTCTATGCAGTTACTTGTCCAATTGAATACTGCATACCCACTATCCAATCCTTGCTGCTTGTTGCATCTATAGCTTAGAATTGCAAGTTATGGGAGTTTTTGACACCAATAGATGTGTAGAAACAACCATCCCTCTTAAAATAGTTAAAATATTATGTCAGGGATGGAAGCCATTACAAAGAACGAAAAGGGCAATTAAGAGGGAAATACAAGCGATGGTGGTCTTTTTAGGATCCTTTTAGGAAAACTGTTGCTTACATGCTGGAATTATCATTCAGTGTTTTATTCTGGCATGGTAAAAAGCTCTTATTATGGTGACTGATGTCTTTGGGTCTGTTTCTTCATGCTGACACAGTGTCTATGTTTTCATGCAGCTCTTTCCTAACCTTCAAAAGGTTTTGTTTCTTGATGATGATGTGGTTGTTCAACGTGACTTATCTCCTTTATGGGAGATTGATCTCTTGGGAAGGGTTAATGGAGCTGTGGAAACTTGTGTAGGTGAAGATGATTGGGTTATGTCTAAACGCTTTAAAAAGTACTTTAACTTCTCTCACCCTCGCATAGCACAAAATTTGGACCCAGAGGAGTGTGCATGGGCATTTGGCATGAACATTTTTGACTTGTCTGCATGGAGAAAATCAAATATCAGAGATACATACCATTATTGGTTGAAAGAGGTATACATTCTAACTTTCCTTTTTGGAAAAAGCTTCTTTATTCTGATCTGTACAGAAACACTGGGGAAAGTTTTTTTTCCGTTGATAATCGTAATAAACCACTTGCACTTGTATGGAAATTAAAGGAGATGGGCATTAATGCCATTTGATTCCACATAGCCTGTCTATGGGGAGAAACCAACTTTTGTGGGATAGATTGCAAACTATTCTAAATTCTAGGATTTTGTAGGTCTCTGAGATCTGATTGCTGTCACAATTTGTGAAGGGATTGTCCTACCGAGTGGTGGCCAGCATTCAGATCCCACTGCTTATAGAAAGACCGCTATTGTGATTGGCTATGGACAAAATCTTAACTCGGAAAGCGATGTCTTTGAAAACTCTTTCGTGAGTTGAATGGTATGAGGTTGTCAGCTTAGCTAAAGCCTCCTAAATCGAATCTTGTTCCTAGCTCTGAATCTCATAAAATTCTCTACAACTTGATTTCAAGGTGCAGCCTGGTGACCTCTGATATTCTGTTGGCCTCCCAAAATTAGCATAAGTAGTTATGGACAACCTTTAAGATGCATATTTTTTCTAGGATTTTCTTTGCATCAATGGCATGCTCACATTGAAGGACCTCGGTCCGCTGATTTACATCACTTAAGAAATCAACCAGGATTTGAGTACTGAAACAATCCTAAGTTCTAGCTTGGATAGAACCTAAACTAGATGAAACCAAAAAAAATTCATGTTATATTTTTTCTTTCTTTTGTGATCTGAAAAAAACCCTACGCAGATCAGTTTAATCTTTACCGTTAGAGATATAATTAGGAATAGGAATAATTAAAAGTAGGTTTCTTAATAGTGAAGTTAGGATTTCTCATTTTGTTATGTTATTGTTAGGATTTGATTTGAATTTGTTTCCAAATTAGTTAGTGGTAGAGTTTTGGAAATAGGTTTGATTGAATTGAAAAGAAAGAGACTAACCCCTCTTCATATAGTGGTCACAATGAAAATCCCGATCCGCATCTTACTTTGGAAACAAATTCATAACAAATCAAATCAATCCAACTTTTGTCTAATTTACCTAATCCTAAAATATCTCTAATACCCCCTCTCAAGTTGGAGCATACAATGCCCAACTTGCAGGAATAGAACAAAACTTAGACTCCCCCCTTTGGATGTAATTCTTGGGCTGGAGTAGGTAGACAGGCAGTCCGTCAGGCCATCAAACAGGCAATCGTCTCTCATCAACATGCTTGGAGTTGGGAAAAAAAATTGGTGAAGAGACCTTCAGGTAGGAGTTATCAACAAGCAAAAGTGGCAGTAGTCACCTCATACTAGTTGAGAACCCTTGTCGTAAAGTGGAGGGAAAAAAAACTATGAAGAGAAATTCATACAAAAGGGTAGGAGACGATCCCAAGTAGGTAGAGGGGAGGGAATGAGCATAATGCTCAATTCCCCTACTAGTCAATAGAGTCGTCAACCATTAAGACACGTGGTGTCTTGTGTGGGTAGGAGAGAGCAATAATTGAAAGGTAAGGTCGGTCGCATGAACTAGCAAGAGTAGTAGTTGATTGAGCAGTGCAACTGGTTGGAGTGGAGGCGATGAGAGGTCTCAATGGTGGTGCTGGTGGTTGAAGTCAGTGTTGCGGCAACCAAACAAGACTGAAACCAATCAATTTTGGTTGCTGCAATCAGACTCAACAAGAGAGAGAGAGAGAGAGAGAGAGAGAGAGAGAGAGAGAGAGAGAGGGTGACAGTGGTGGTGGTTCCAATGGAGAGGACAACCAAGAGAGAGAGAGGTAGGTAGGGGTGGTGTGAGCTGCAAACAAGCAGGTAGGAGGTGGTGTGCGCCTCCAAGCAGGGAGAGGTGCTGATGGCACCTTTAGTTAGGGAGGAGAATGGATCTCATTCGCTTCGATTCCATGTTGGAGTTTTGGAAATATGCTTGATTGAATTGAAAAGAGAGAAACTAACCCCTCTTCATATAGAGAGGGGGGATTATAATGGAAATCCTAATCCTAATCCTACTTAGGAAATAAATTCATAATAAATCAAATTGTATAAAATAGAAAGAGAAATCAAATAAAATTTTTGCCTAATTTTCCTAATCCTAAAATATTTCTAATAGTTAGGATTAGGATTACTATTGTTATCTCTTCTTTCTATAGGAAGAGGGATTGATTTCTTTTCATCAAGAACAAGAATTGCCCATTATTCTTCCACATGATGTCAGAGCATGGAAACCCTGGGTCTCTCCCCTCTCTCCCCTTTAAAGGTGTTGCTGATCCCTCTCTCTACCTAGGGGTGCACACTGCTTCCCCTGCTTATGACACGTGTTGCCCTTGCCTGTTCCTCCTTTCTCGCATGATTGCTTTCTTTCTATTGGATTTCTCTTACCATGTCCTTTATTGCATCTCCTTCTCTCTCGTCGATTCTACCACCACCTTCTTTCTCTTCCTTATCGAAGACACCACCATTATCCTCTCACTCTCATCGGAACCTATCACTGCCATGCAATTTAATTGGTTTCAATCTTGTTCGGTTCTTGTGGCACCAACAAGGTTTCTCCTCGCCTCCACTCTTGTCACTTGACCTACTGTTGCCCCTATCAGTTCACACAACTAGCCTCCTGTTGGTCCTTGTTCTCTCTTTCCTGGGTGAGACTCCGTAACTCTTAATGGGTGTAACGGAATCATCGATTTATACCCCCTGTGGAAAGTCCTTGAACACCTCGAACTTTCCAATTGAAAATTGGATATTCCTTTTTTAATGAGAACTGTGGACTCGATTGAGGAGCAAGCCATCCTCTATTGTTGTTGTTGCGACTACTGCTTAAATTGTGTTAGGATTTGCCGCCCACCTTGCTCAATCTTCTGCATCCTTTAATCCTTTCAAGAACACCAATGACGATGATGACTGGTGGGGGAATTGAGCACCGTGCTCATTTCCTACTTCTAATTACTACCTTGGTGATTTTTTCACTTCAAGGGTGTTTCTTCACAGTGAGGTTCTAACCTACTTGGTTGACATGTTCTACCTGAAGGCCTTGATCTAATTTTTTTTCTCTTCTTCAAGAAAGAGGGTTTCCATTGGTTAGAGGCGATTGCCTGCCTGCCTACTCCAACCCGGCGCTTACATCCTTAGGTGGGAGTCCTACTTTTGTTTTACCTTGCGCACATTGGGTGTTGCACACTCCAACTTTTTGGGGGGGGGGGGTTATTATTGATAAAATTAAGAATATGAATAATTAAAAATTGATTTCTTGAGGGTTACGTTATAATTTCTTATTTTGTTATGTTATCTTTAGGATTTGATTTGAGTTTGTTTCCAAATTAGTTAGGATTTATGATTACCATTGTTATCCCCTCTTTCTATATAAAGAGGGGTTGTGCCTGAAGTCCTTGATCTAGTTTTTTTCCTCTTCTCCAAGAGAAGGGTTTCCATTGGTAAGAGGCAATTGTCTACCTACCTACCTACTCCAACCTGGCGATTACATACTTAGGTGGGAGTCCTAGTTTTGTTTTACCTCCCACAAGTTGGGTGTTGCACACTCCAACTTGGGGGGGTGGGGGTGGGGGAAGTATTAGAGATAAAATTAAGAATATGAATAATTAAAAATAGGTTTCTTGACGGTTAAGTTAGAATTTTTTATTTTGTTATGTTATCTTTAGGATTTGATTTGAACTTTTTTCCAGATTAGATAGGATTATGATTACCATTGGTATCCCCTCTTTCTATATAAAGAGGAGTTGATTTGTTATCTTCAAGAACAAGTATTGGTCATTATTCTTCCACATTCATGTTCACCAATTTTTTTGGATATACAATCATTTGGTCCTACTAGCTGGTTTTCAAACAACCATTTTTTTGGAAAGTTCAAACCACTTTGTACATGGAAAATAATGAATTCAGTGCTACCTATATAATATAGACATTATAAAAATATAAATCTGCTGTAAAACCTGAAATATCTTCTGAAATCATCAAAAAAAAAAGGTAAGCAAGACTTTTTCTTTAATTCATATTTTGAAATTACATTCAAAATAACATAGAACACGATTTGGTGGGATCTAGAGCACATCTTATCTTGTGAAACCCCGCTGTGAAGACTTAGGAGCACATCTCTATGAAAGTTTGATCTTTATATTGTTATTTGAAAAGGCACTAACTTTTGCGGAGCTGTTTTTTCAAATGTGATGCAAAAGGTTGACTACATGAGTTCAGCAGTCATTTGTTTTCATTTAAAAATCTGAAAGTTACAAGTTACCCAATGTGGTTCACAATATTCCCTCCATGATGCGCTTCAAGGAAACACCCTTTGGGCAACAGTAATTTTCCCTCCATTATGCACTTTCAGGAAACACCCTCTAGGCCACAGTATCCCTGTAAGGCCAAGCTCTCCCAAACTCTATTTATCTCTTTCTAGACATAGCGTCTACAAAACAGCCATTGACATAGGCCTTCTCCTTCTGAACTGACCCGGACTGTCCCATGTATCATCAATCTTACGTATTTCCAAGTGGCCATATGATCTCCCTAAGAAATCTCCTTTGATGCCTAAAAAACACAGCTTGAGAAAAGATTCTCAACGTCCTCCTTCACACCGAGGCAAAGAGCGCACGTCGTGTCTACTCCCTGGGCCCATCTGGCTCTCTATACCATTGTCAAGATCTTGCCTTTCCTAAGTAGTCATGCAAATATCTTCACCTTCAATGGGCATGTAACCTCCCATACCAACTTGCAATCTCTGCTAAGATCAATATCCTCTGACATAGGATTCTCCCCCAGCCTCCTATATGCATTACGTACCATGAAATCGCCTTCCTCCCACCCAAACGCATCCCCCCCTCCTTAGGCTAGAAGCCCTCCGACTCCCGTAGCAGCCCTTGTAGATCTTCGATCCTCTTGGTTCGAAAGGTTCCCTACGAGGATGGGGAACCAATAACCATCCCAGGCATCTACAACTTGAGCATCTCTGTCAATAGCCAACGTCATGAGTTTGGGGAATCGGTCGCAAAGCCTCTCTTGACCTATCCAGTCATCTATCCAGAATTTGAAGTCTCTTCCCTCACCAAGGATTGGCGTGAAGAAATTATGGACCCTTGGTGCCACCATCGACAACCCCCTGATAAAATGAGATGTGTCCCTTGGAGGATAAGCCACCAACTCCCAAAATGGAGAAGCCCCATAGCATGATCTGAAGATCTCCCCATTCAGGCCAACCTCCCCTCCAAGTAGTCTTGCAAACCACTTAGTCAAAAGGTTGACATTCATCCTTCCTACCTCCCTGACTCTTAGGCCTCCCTCCTTAAAGGGCCTACACACCTCCTCCCACGCCACCAACTCCACCCTATTCCCATTCGCCCCATAATTCATCTAGAAAAAACTCCTCATGAGGCTTAGAATTTTGCTTTCAACCTGACGAGGCATCTTCAACACCACTGCAAAGTAAGAAGGCATCGATGTTAAAACGACTTTCAATAGCACCAATCTTCTACCTCTGGATAATAGCTTCGACGCCCACCCTGCTAGTCGTCCCTCAATCCTCTCAACCAAAGGGACCTAATCCTGTATGGAATCCTTCTATCTGATAGGGGTAGGCCTAAATAGGATATAGGTAGAGTTCCTCTTTCCGTTCCCAAAGCTACAACACAACCAAAGATTTCCTCCTTAGACAAGTCGAAGGGAATGAAAGTGGACTTCCTGTAGTTCATATGTAGCCTTGATGCCTCCCCAAAAAGCTCTAGCAACACCCTGGACCTCCTTGCCTCTGCCTTTGCCCCTTCAACGAAGAAAGGTGTGTCATCTATGTACTGGAGGATAGGGACCATGGACCCATCCACCAACGGGAACCCCCTAATAAGGCCCCTTTCACAAACTCTAATTGAGGATCTCACTAGTGCATTTGCGGCCAAAACAAATAGCATGGGTGCCAAGGGGCATCCCCGCCTCACACCCCTCCTTGGTTGTATCTAATCGCCTGCCGGGTTCCCAATAATGAGAACGGAAAAAGAAGTTGTAACACACAATTTCATCCATCGAATCCAAGTGGCGGGAACCCCTTCTTTAGCAAGGAAGCCCATAAGAAAGACCAATGCATCGAGTCGTAGGTCTTTCTAAAATCCACCTTCTAAAGGAATGCCTTCCTTCTCTCCGTCTTCCACAAGGCTAGCATCTTTGTGGCTGCTACATAACCATTATAGATGTTTCTTTCAGGTATAAACGTTGTTTGCACTTAGGATACCACCCTGCCAATCACCTTTTTCAACATGTTTGCTAGAACCTTTGCCATAATTAGGTAGATCGCATTGGACAACACAATGGGTCTAAAATCGTCAATGGCTTCTGCACTGTTCTTCTTGAGCAGGAGGAACATAAAGAACTTGTTCAGCTTATTGAAGCCATTGTTCCTCCCCTTGAACTCCTCCATCACCTCCATGATTTCCCCCTCAAGCATCATCCAGAATTGTTTGTAAAAGAAAACAGGAAAGCCATCAGGACCCGGACAACCCTCTGCATTCAGGCTCCAGACCACCTGTCTCACCGCATCCTCTGTGAAAGGGGCAATTAGTCCCTTAGCCTGCTTTGCATTGATGGACAGGACCTTAGACCCCCTCCACCTCCACTCATTGAACCTCTTCGCCGTGAATTCTCTAAAGAAATCCGCAGCTGCTTTGTCAACTGCCTCGCTCCCGACAAACTCTGTGCTGCCCACTAGGAGCTTGTCTATCCAGCTTCTTCGTATCCTGCCTGATGCCTTCATGCAAAAGTATCTCGTATTGGAGTCGCCTTCATTAATCCATCTCTGCCTAGACCTCCTCTGCCATTCTACCTCAACCTTGCGATCCTCCTCCTAGATGGTCTTCGTATGTTCAAACCTGGTCTCCCTCTCCTTTGCTGTCAGCAGGCCTAGGTCCTTCACCCTGTCCATCCTCTGAACCTCACCCAGAGCCTTATCCTTATTCCTATTCTTCTCCATCTTCACCTGCCTCCTATACTCCCTAAGAAAACTCCTGAGCTCTTGTGTCTTCTTCTCCAATCTTGCTGCCGCCGCCAACCCCTCCGATCGCATGGACCATCATTTGTCTTCAACCAAACTCCTGAATCCCTCCTCGAATAGCTAGACCCGATCAAATTTGAAGTACGTGCCACATCTGGTGGTTTCGTTGGCTCCCCACATCAGTGACGTGTGATTCGAGAATAGTCTTTCCAGTGGCCAAACCCCACCAAGGGGAACACCTCAGTGAGCTCAATAATCTTTAACAATTTGTTCTGCAAAGAAGTATCAAATATGATTACAATTTGCTGACTTTACAAGTTGGTGGACAAGGACAAGGCCCTTGGTACAACGGTCTTTGAAGCCTGTTAGGCCGGGTGCTTGATTGGGCTGATAGATTACCACCAATTTGAGGTGCTTCACATTTCTGGAAAGGGATAATGCAGGTCATCCCTCTTATACATGATTATTGTTATGATGTTATTGGATCTTGAGGATGGGAAAACTTTCAGGCTAGTCAACGTGTCTGGTCTATTGGATGACAGATTCCCAAGGTTATTTTATTTAGCCTCGGCTATGTTGGTAGACGTGGTAGATTATTGGGATAATGAATAGAGTTGTTAAACCCCTGCTATTTCTGAGTCCATTTTTATATTAGAGATTGCAGGAGTCTGGATTTATAGGCCCTTTCGGGCAACAGGAAGCCAATGGATACTGTTGATAGATGGTCTTGGACTCTTGGAAATTTTACTATTGGATTTGCCTATCAATTAATACAACCCAAGAGAGGGATTCCAGACTCTTGTCGAGGGTGGAGATGCCAATGAAAACAAAAGTTTTTGCTTGGCAAGTTAGGAGGAAAAGATTGATGACAAAAAAGTATCGCATGAAATTTGTGCTGTTTGAGGATTCCACATGCATTTTGTGCGTTGATGGACAAGAAGCATTGGATCATTTATTTTTGGCTGTGGTTTTACTTTCCAGATTTGGCATGAAATGGGACCCACCTGGGTGAAGAAAAATTCTTCGGAGGGATTTTGGGCCTCCACATGCAGAGGTGCCTTCAAGATGGGGAAGAAGCGAGCATAACCTTTTGTTGTGTTGTGGGCTATTTGGTGCTAGAGAAACGAGGTTGCCTTCAAAAGGAAATGTTGAGAATGTGCGTTGGGATGCCTTTGGGTTGAAATCCTTACGGAGCTCTTTGTAAGATTTTATCGAGTCTTTATCTTGCTTCTTTATTAATGAAGAAGATGATCACCAATCTGATGTAATCGTCCTTTTTCCTTTCAGAAAAAAAAGTAACATACAAATACACATACACATAGGTGTGCATGCGTACTTGAGCAAACAAGTGCATGGATGCATGTACAAATGCATATGCATGCAATATGCTTATTTGTCCAGAGTATATTCCTAACCTCATATTATCATTTATATAATTTTTATTGTAGTTATGTGTGATGCCCCAAGGTCCCACCCCAAGCATGCTACCTAGTTGCTACTTAGTTAACATTGTTGAGCTACAGGCCCCAAAGGATTTGCCAACAATTGACTCGAAATGCTTAAGCACATGATAACTAGTAGCATGCCTCTATACCATGATAACTAGTTTTCCATATGGTACTATATTCGGGGGCATTAAAGTGCTTATATTACATTCTCCCCCATTTAGGATTGCTTTGTTTTTGTAGCGGTTGGCCTAAATTTGTTTCCCTATGTAGTAGTGGTGGTTTCACCTTAAAAGTAGTCCTTTTCTACTAGTCTCCTTACTAGTGGCAGCTCCATTTCTTAGGTAGTTCTTTCCTCTTGCTAGAAGGGAATTATGCTCTGATATCACTCTTGTATGCCACCTAGCCATTACCTATTAAACATCGTTGAGTTGTAAGGCTCAAAAGACCTACCACCAAACTTAAAATGCTTGAGCCTATGTTAGCTAGTAGCATACCTCCATCTGAAATTGCAGTGGGGGGGGTGAATAGTGCAGTATAAAAAACTATGAGGAAATAAAATTCAATCACACAATCATTCACCACATGACACAATGATATTTAAGTGGAAACCTAACCTGGGTAAAAACCACTACCTAAGCCTTTCGACTTAGGATTTCTCGATCGACTGAGTCGACTAAATCCACTATGTACTACTTAATCGAGAGTAGTACAACCTCAATTATAAACCACACTACTTTATAACCAAGGTAGTGTACCTCTAAACTATTCTTCTCCACGAATAATATTGTCTTTCGAAGGAGATGGGAATTTGCCACACGAATATCTAACCAAAGAAAATAAAATACAAACAACAAAGCCTATAGAGCCCAAATGTGAGATTCAACCTAATGCTTCTATAGGCAAGGATTACTTCTCTTGGATGGAAGTGATTCTGCGTGATTGCACAACGTTTCGGTGCTCTCGAATGCGAAGTGAAGAGCTTGGAAAGCAAGGATATAATCTTCTTTTTGATCTCTCACAAAATGTGTATAATGGTGGGAAGAATTATCTTTATAGTGTATTTTCACAAAGGAAAGGCTCCTATCTATTTATAGATGTGTTAGGAACTTTCAAGAAGGCGTAGGAATGGCCTATAGCCATCGGGGGTGTTTCCAAGAGAAATCAGCTTATAAATGAGTTTAACAGCATTATCAAATGGGTGATTTTTGGGTCCGACGTCGGATGAAAGGTTTGGTCATCTAATTCTACAGGGAGTGTTTCCTGGAATTGATCGGATCTAAACAGGGATCTAGTTAGACGTTTGGAAAGTTATTTTAGGACATCTAGGTAGAAATTTGGACATCTAATTTTGTGCAGGTTCATTCTTGTTTTGGACCATATCCAAATAGGGTTCTTGTGTATATGTGTCAGATGACAGGTTAGACGTCAGGACTCCCTATTGCGTGTTTGAAAGTTACGGGAATTGATTTTCGAGACGCAACGGTTAGATTTGGCTTGACGACATTGGATTTTGGTCTAATGTCTCTTTATCAGATGTCTGGGTGGCTTTAAGCATGTCTAGAAATAAATGCTGGGTTGTGCTAGCTTCGTTCGTTAAGAAAAGCCAACGGTCCTCTTTCAAGACGTCTGACAATTCTCTCAAACGTCTTATTGGATTTCTGGACTATGGTTAGGGCATTTAATTGGATAGGCATAGACTATGGTTTTTTAGCCTAAGTATTTGGACGTATGGGAATAACATCAGACGGCTTAAAAGTCATTATCAGATGTTTGATTATCATGTTAGACGTTTGATAAGTTTGTCTGATTCCTATTTTGATTTTCTAGGTATACGTAAGCGTCCTAGTGATGGATGGGTGTTCCAAGGATTAAGGTAATGTACAATTGGGCTCTTTACAATATAACTAAGGAAAAATAAAGAGCAAAAACAAAGAGTACAAATACATTGAAAAAGACTATCCTATTTTTCATCTCCTTAAGCTTCACTTCCAAGCAAAGCTCCATCTTCTCCATGCTCCTTGATGCTTTTATCCAAGAGCAAGTTCCTCAAGTTTGCTTCTATTTGCATTAATCCGGAAACTTAATCACTACAATGCAAATATCAAATTACACGTGTTTTGTTATCATCAAAATTAATGATCGAGATACCTTTGTACCAACACCATCCTTGTATACCACTTGAACTCTCTTAAGTTTTCCATGTGGTGTTAATTTTGGGAGACATTGAGGTGCTTAGAACACTAGTACTGAAATGAACTGACGCGGATCCTTTTACTTGTATGGGGTACGTTTCCAAGCATTGATAGTCGCCCATCACCAAAGAAAGAACTTTTCACACCAAGAGAAGAGGAGAATTGGCTCCGAGCATTTACAAATGGAGTAGAGCTTGTGGCTCAATCTCCTTACCACTTGGGCATCTTTGGCATTGATCGCACGGCCTGAGGCTTTAGAACTTTCTTTTGGGCTAGGTACAAGCTGGGCATATAGTACTGAGGCCCAACCAGGATCTCCTTGAATAGGTATCGAGGCCGAGATCTTGGCCTTAGAAGTCACTGTTGAAGAATCTCCTTCTATCATGGTGCCTACAGCATACTCGCTTCACATGCATGAAGCAAAAATTGGTGACGATTGTGAACCAGTATACAAAATCAATTCAATAACTTGCTGCATGGCATTGCCCCAATCTTGCAGCATAGATGTTGCTTGATGGAAGGGGGCCCACACGATGAACATGGACCAACTTGGTCCCACTTTGATTGGCGATAGAGAGGAGATAGGCCAAGCAACATGCCTTAGCAATCTTTGGGCGATAGTTGGCAGCGCATGGTGTTGCCAACACTAGCCAAGGGATGGCACACACTTCCAGAGGTAGAGAGGGGGCTAGCGGCTCCCCTAGGGTACGGTGAGGACATGGGGTTCCTTGGATGAACCCGTTTTGATATCATGTGGAGATTTGGAGAATTTGAAAACTTTATCATGAAATTGCAGAGAACAAAATATGGAGTTGGTGCCTTCATATATAGAGGGATCTAATCTTAATTCTACTAGAAAGTAAATAAATCATATCCCATCATGTCTCTATCAAATCTCTAGCAATCCTAAAACATATCTCTAAAATTTAGAAATGAACATAATGGGAAAGAACAAAATAAGGAGATAATTTTAATTCTTAATTTCTGATTATTTCTAACAATGAGAATGTCCTGCACATGGATACATGGGAATATGAGCACATACTAAAAGCAACTGGTGGGCACCAGAATCAATGAGTTTGAGTAGGGTGTCACTACGATGCACTACTAGCAATGTGGATGCTACGGTGGGATGATTGGTTGACAACATGCAACATGGTGATGGGGGTAGTCCCTCGGGGAAGAGTTCCGTAGGATCGAAGCTATGATACAATATAAAAGTAAAACCATGAGAAAGAAACAGTCATGCTCAATTGCACATGCAGGATTTGTTGACACAGTGTAACACTCTATTCTGCATGTCTAGGGTTCGCTCAATAAGAGGTCATTTATGGTTTTACTTATAGTCAACAGTTTGCTTGCTACCCAAGAAAAGAGCAAATTACGAAGCCACCCTCACATACAATATATAATAACATTATAATCCTATCATATTTCAAGGCACCATGCACCCACTAGCAGGCTACCTAGTCACAGACTCGCATGGATTTGAAAGAAGCAAAATTTTGTGAGTTGTCAGATCTAATGCTGAGGTTTAATGTAGTGCGTCGATTCATACTTGTGAAGCCAAAAAGGTTCAATATTTTCCCCAGAAAATGGGGGTAAAGATGAAAATTTTACTCCCATCACCATATTATTGCCAGGTAAGGACTTCTGTTTAGACAGTTCTGCTTTTCATGGATTCAATGAACATGAAAGTGATACTCAGCTTATTTGGCAGTAGGTCATGACAGTTATGTCTATGCAGGTGCTTTCACCTTCCGCACAATTGACAGATCAAACATTTATCCTCGCTGTGCCTCTGCTTGTTCTGTTCCGTTCCTTCTCTCCGTCTCTCTTTCTGGTTGTGTGCATGTGCATGTTTGTGGGTTTTTTCAGTTTGGGTGAGGGGGTTCTGTTGCAAAATTTTCTTCTTTTAGTCATATTAAGAAAAAAAAAAAACTTTTATGGTTTCTTTCTTTAGTCTAGATGAACGGTTAACTACACCTATCACCATCCTATATTCTTTCATTTGATTAGGTCATTTCCCATTAATAAACCTTTCAAAAAAAAAATCTCACTGATAACAGCTATATTCTTGCTGCAAGAAATGGCAAATTGGAAACACAGCTGATTTTGTTAGTTATATAATTCAAGTCCATCATGGTTGTAGCAAGTTTCTGGAACCTATACTGCCATTGTGCTAAAGGAATTATGACCTGCAGAGAAAAAACTTGTTGGGTAAATTGATGCTTTTCTTTATTGGTCCAGTTTTTTATATTAATTTTTATGATGGAATATATCAATCTTTGTTCACCAGCTGGTGCTCCTTTTTAACTGAGAATTTACCTCTCTTTAGAATTTAAGGCAAAACTTGACATTATGGAAGCTTGGGACATTGCCACCTGCCCTGATAGCATTCCAAGGCAATGTGCAACCCATTGATCCATCTTGGCACTTGCTAGGCTTGGGTTATCAAGAAAAAACAAACATCAACAGTGTGAAGAAGGCTGCGGTAATTCACTACAATGGTCAGTGCAAGCCTTGGCTAGAAATTGGTTTCAAGCATCTTCAGCCATTTTGGGCAAAATATGTAAACTACTCGAACGAGTTCATAAAGGGCTGTCATGTTTTGGAGCCTATGTAATTCAACCAGGATATATGAAGTGACATTCTAACATTCCTTTCTGAAACAAGAGGGGTTTTAAAGGTTCATGTGTTACAAGGAGGGTTCATGGCGAAAGCCAGTTCATTGTTGATGGATATTGTTGGGCCATATTCATGAGCCGTGCTTCCCCTCCATGAGCCGCATACAGAGGAGACAGGTAGCTGTGCCTACAAGGATTCTTCTCACACTGTAATATATCAATAGCAAATTCTTAATATCTGGAAGGGATTCAAATATAGGCCAGTGAAAGTTGATACAGCATGCATCCCCGCCAGTATGACTGCCGTAAAAGGATGACATGGCAATAAGGGTATCAGTCCGATTTAGAGGTTAACAACAGATGGTTTCAGTTCATAAAGCCTCTACCCATGTAATTTCTCTTTTTGATTACATTGTAATTTTTCCTTCATTCATCAAATTGTTTATCTCAAATTGGGCTAAGATGTTATACAGGGATATAAATGGAAAAAAGGCTATATTTGTCTAGATTCATATGATACTAAAACTGTGCAGATTCTTTGCTCATATATATTGTAGCATTCAAATATTTGTATGATTGAGATGAGTTTCCAGGATGATTATAGTTCAACATGCTCCTTTCCTTTAACGCTGGCACCGTACTCCCCCCTGGCACCTTTGTCTGTGGTCTTTGGCCCCTAGTAGGTGAGAGTTTTTTGGCTGGCTAGGTCAGCTTAATGATTGCCGAGTCAATTCTCTGTCATATTTTGCGTGCAATTAGTTGGGTTTTTTCCTTTTCTTCCTTCTCTGATCCTGTTTGCCCACTGAAAACATCATCTCCTTTCTTCTACATGACATAAGGGCAGGAGGAGCTTTTCGAAAATTTTGGTTCATGGGTAGCCCAACCCCTGGCAGCTCTGGACAGGTGAACGCTAGTGCCACCAATCAGCCACTTTAATGGCGCATCTATGGCCTTTGCCTATCTCCACTGGCTGTGATCCGCATGTTGGGCGCTACGCCTTTTGGGCTACATTTGGTTGCAGGTTATCCTTCTGAAAGTGTTAAATGAAGAGTTGCTTGAAGTCCTTTGGTTGCAGGTTATATTTGTCTAGATCCGCATGTTGCTCATATATATTGGGCTACATTTGGTTGCAGGTTTGGCCCTTTCTCTCTCACTTGTGAGGTCATGTTGCATGAGCATGATCTCACAGAGCATGCCAGATAGGACGATAAGGGTTAGTTTACGGAGGAGAATAGCTAACTTAGGTTAGCTTATTTTCAATAGGAGATAACATCTATTTGTATTTGCTTGGGAATGTGGGTTAATTTTTATTTGTGTTTAGTAAATGAGAATTAGGAATGGAGGTTATCCTACGATGTGAAAGGGATATGTTTACTTGGGAATGGAGGATAAGGTGGCAAAAGATACGTTTACTTATGGGATGGTGGGTAAGTTAATTGGTATTTTTTTATTTAAATTAAATTTAAGTTAACGTGGAAGGTTGAACGAAAAATTACTTTTATATTAATAATGTTAATTACATTTTTATAATATTTAAATTTGCTTATCCAACTACAAATCTCTTACGAATGTTAATTACCTGTTACTACGATTAGTACTAAATAATTATGCATAGTGGCGGTCACAATCGACGAGACGCAGTCGCAGAATCTAGTGGAGGAACTTGGACGGAGGAGGGCGATGTAAGTGTTACGCAATGATTACTCGTACTTATACGGAGGAGGGAAACTTGCTACGAGAATCGGATGCCTTTGTCCATCGGAACCCCTAATTTACAAGATAAAAAAGAATGATTCAGCCTATTAAATAAAAGTAATAAAAATTGAATCAAAGAACTAAAGAAGAGAAAAATCATTGCATGTCAGAACTCAATAGTTGTAACGCCCACAACTGGAAAATGAAATGAGAGGGAGTGACGGAAAGATTATCAAGCATATGAGCTGCTTGTTGGCGAGTGATAAGGGTATTGAGCGTAGCTTATGCATAGGACCAGGTAGCAAGATTTTATGTCACTTCAAGGGGACAGGTAGGGGGGGCAGTAATTTGGCCGAGAAGTAACTTCTGTGGTTGAGATTTAATCTTTTTATCAGTGCATATGAAGGTGCCAAGCTGTTGGTGACGAACATTGTGCCCAAGTTAAGGTGGAATTTAAATGTGGTCCTGTGGTGCTTTGCTGAGAATGAAAAGATCCATGCAATCAAATTAGGTGGAGAAAATATGAATTGGGGCATCTCATTTGTTATCTAGGTTTGTTGGGTTTATTGGGTTAGTTGTTTTGGACTTAATTTTTCTCTCCTCATCAAGGGATATTTATGTAAAAATCTCACAAAATAATGATTAAATTTTGTGAGAAATTTCTTGCTGTAAAGAGTCTTTTTATGAGATTGACCTTACTTTTAAGGTGATGGAGCAATATATCACATTTTTAAAACATCTATGGATAGAATGCATAGCATATTCGCTGGAACTTAAAGAGTAGATGAAACTAAGGATGTCGTATAGATTTATTTTTTTGATAGGAAAGGATAAATAGAGACTCCCATATATTATCTAAGATGTAAGGTATTTGCAGAAAGGGATAATAATTGAAATCTAACATGATTAGGGTATATATGTACCAAAATAGAAGACGGTATGTTTGATATAACTCACCTTAGACTTCAGTTTCGATTAAACGTTGAGAAGGACAGGTAGTTTCACTGTTTGTGTATAAGATGTTTAGCGAGAAAGTGAATCTATTAAGAGTAATTGAAAGGGAAAAATCGAAGATAAATTTCACCTATTCAGGTTACGAAATCTTTAGATATATCGGTGGTGAGCCTTGAAGGGCAAGTGGAGCCGATGTATGAAAAGAAAATGTAGTATATATATTATTCCAAGCTAATATAGGAGATGAAAAGGACAAAGTTGATAGACCTTCGGTATGCTTCATATTTAATATATTACTCTAAACCCTAAGTCATTCATGTAAATTAGAACAACCCAACATCATTTCTTCCTCTCACTATGAGTAGAAGTAGTCACAACCATTGTCAAACTCCTTTCTATTTACATAACAACTTAGGACCGCTTAGAATCATTTTTGGATTGAGATAAAACAAGTGAGCACATGATTTAAGTAATCGGAGAACAGAAAGTAAAAATGGAAAACACAGGCACAACAGATGTTTCAAACATTGCGCTTTATCCAATTTATCAACGTGTCATCTGGCCAACACCTCATTCTCACACAGCTTCCAAATCTAAACAGGGAAAATTCCATGTAACCACCTAACCTAAGAAAATTGACAGACACACAAAGTAAGAGTATCCTTCCTCTCCACCACCTCTCTCGCAAATATCCCATGACGACCACGTTGCCTCTAACCCTACTTCAAAGATTCCTGCCTTTTCTTCGATAAAGAAGTCGTTTCGATTTTCTTTTAATTCAATGTTGAGTAACCCTTAGATCGCCTCATCATAGAGAAAAAAAAAAAAGAAAAGAAAAGAAAGAAGCAAATTCCACGAAAGGAGGATGCAAAAGGAGAGTAGTATTCAGTGTACGTATAAGGAGGGGAGGGGATGGGGGTAGCAAGTGACGTATAAAACCACGGGAAGGCAAATAGGTATCCCTATAGAGGCAGAGAGAGAGAGAGAGAGAGAGAGAGAGAGAGACCCAATAACAACAGCAACAAAGAAAGAGAGAGAGAGAGGGTCCTCGGCCAAACACCTCCCTTTCTCCTTTTCTTTCTCCCTCTCCCTCTCCCTCTCCCTCTCCCTCTCGCTCTCTCGACATGGAAGGAGGAGAAGGAGCTCCCCCACCACCACCAGCCGACGCCGAGATGGCGGACGCCGCTCCTCCTCCACCTCAGCAACAACAGCAGCAGCAGCAGCAGCAGCAGCAGCAGCAGCAGCCGGGGGGTGTTGTTGGGATGGAGAGCATCCCAGCGACCTTAAGCCACGGGGGTCGCTTTATCCAGTACAACATCTTCGGCAACATCTTCGAGGTCACCTCCAAGTACAGACCCCCGATCATGCCCATCGGCAAGGGCGCCTACGGCATCGTCTGGTTCGTTCGTTCCTTCCTACCACTTCAACAACAACAACAACAACAACAACAATAACAACAACAACAACCCACCATGATTCTCTTTTGGATCTCTCTCTAATCTATATTATCTGTTTGTTTACCCATCCATCCATCCATCTCTCTATAGCTCTGCGCTCAACTCGGAGACGGGGGAGCAGGTGGCCATCAAGAAGATCGCCAACGCCTTCGACAACAAGATCGACGCCAAGAGGACCCTCAGGGAGATCAAGCTCCTCCGCCACATGGATCACGAGAACGTGAGTGAGATCCTCCGTCCTCCCATTCCGCGATTTGGGTCTTCCTTTTTTTCTCGATTTGGACTCTGGGGAGTGAGAAAGGAGCCACCTTTTCGGCTTCCTCTTTCGCGAGGATGTTTGCGGGGGATGCTTGCTGGTTCTTTCACTCTTTCCGGCAATTGGGTTTTCCTCCTTCTGGTGTTCGGGAGCCGGGGGAGCCGGAAAGGAGCCGCCTTTGGGGTTCTTTTGTTGGGAAAGGTGGGATCTTTGCTATCTTTTCCTTGTGCTGCTAATGTGGGTGAAGAAGAATCGCAAATGGAGCTTGCTTTGTGTTTCCTTTTTCTTTCTTTCTTTCTTTTTTTGCTTTAGTTTTTTTGGTTGGGGAGTTGATTTGGGTAGGGGGAGCGATGGATCAATAAATTTATTGTTTTCCATTTTTGTTTATTTCATTGCTCTTGTTAGCTTGGGGTGGTCTAGTTATGGATTGCTGTTGAATGTGGTTGCCTTCCAACTTGTTCCTGACCTATGAATGCTTGCTATCTCAAGGTTTCCTTTCTTACCTCTTCCCTTTCCCCACTTGATTCGGCTAACATTGTATCATGTGTTTACCGCTTGAAACGTGCACATCCATTCTTTTGCCACTATGAAACTCTTTTCCTGCAGCCTTAACTTCTCGTCCCGCCTCTGTTTGCTTTTGTGCTATAATCGATTGATGCACAATCAGATTCATAGGCACAGCCGCACAGGGTTTGCTGATATTGCTTGCGGGAAAATATGGTGGTATGTGAACCAGTCTAATGGTGGGAAGAGTCATCATGCCTCTTAAGTGTGGATATTGTAGATGAGTACAGGCTGGTTTTGGGGATTTTTTTACTAAAGTGTAATATAGGAATGGCCATGGTACTGAAGACATCAGTTAAGGATGTGCTCTACAAGAACAATGAAGAGCTGTAGTGATTCCTAAATAATTATGAGCTTCTGGCAATAGAGATGACGAATTGACAATTTGTGTGGATTGTATCAGTTTATAAAGAGGTACATTGAAAGAGAATGCGAGTAAAAGTATGCAAGAGTGGCCTCTTAGTAAATCCTCGTGTTGCACCCGTTTTTTTGTTCATAATCTCATCAAGAAAAAGGGGGAAAAATACACACCTTCAAAATTTTGGGACTTTGTTTCTACCAGAGGTAAAATGGAAGAACGGTTTTAGGTGTGGGCAAGCATTTGTTGGATGAAGAAACTGCTTAACAGGAATGAGAGAGAATGTAAGAAGAGGACTCTTTTTGATTGAGAGAAAGACAAAGAGCAACTGAGCAAGCATATTCTATCAGTTGCAATGATGCATATTATATCAGCTGCATTTCAACTGTTGTTTAAATTGGAGGCTGCATCCACAAGTTTTCACGGTAGCACTCTAGAAATGCTGCTGGGCCATTTCTGATCACCACTGAACTTGTCAAATCCAAACCAAAGCATCTAACAAGTGCTCACCCCTGTTCCATTGTGGTTATTTTCTGAAGTCATTAATGTTTTGCTACATATATAGCAAAGTCACAGTCTAACAATTCTATCTTTCATTGCAGGTTGTGGCCATCAGAGATATAATACCGCCCCCTGTCCGGGATTCGTTTAATGATGTATACATAGCATATGAACTGATGGACACTGACCTTCATCAGATAATTCGGTCCAATCAAGGTTTATCCGAGGAACATTGCCAGGTGTCATTATCTACTTGAGCTTCCTTTAAAAAAAGTGAAAGTTATCTATATGATCTGTATTTTTAAGAATACTATCTCTGGAACGTAGAACTTGACTTCATGATGCCCATCAAAGCACACCCTAGTGAGATGAAAACCTTGTAATTTGTAGTCAGATATCTCTATTCTAGATATTAGGCAGTTGACTGCAATGAAAGATACCATGCGAACACATTGTATGCTAAATCTATATTTATTTCCTTGCTTGCAAGACTCGGGTAACATGATACATTAAATCACTGAAAAAACTTTGAAAGCAGCATTATAACCATCTTCAGTTAATCATCTGGAAAATCTGATTCCTTAATTGACTATTGGCATTTCTTTTTTCTTTCATATTGTTGTACAGTTGTTGATTTTTTCCCCATTTTCTGGTTATCCTATCCAGTATTCTATATCAGGCTATGAAAGTTGTAAAGCGCATGGCTGCTTTTACCAGAATGTGGCTTTTGAGTATAGAATGGTTCCAAATTCACTACAGCAGCATTTGAGGTCATGCATGCTAGTTGTCTGAGATTAAGTTCTCTACAGCAACATTTGGCTTGATTACTTAGCATCTAATTCATGGATTTGCAGAAACCAGTATATTGCCTTAATTTACTGTGTATGGCCAAGCACCTTTGACCTTGAAGAATAAAGTGCAAGGCAAACAATATTCACTTTGTTAGCATCATTTTATTTTGTAATTCCATTCTATTTTCTATTTCTTTATGGGTGTGTATGCAATTTTTATTTTTTTTGCATCCTCTCCTCTCTATATAGGCTTTTCTTTTAGAATAAGATGTTTCTTTCTCTTGTACATGGTATCAAAGTAGTGGTTTTAGGTCGGTGTTCGATACCTCCTTGATTCCATACTCCTTTTCTTCTCGTCTATCAATCCACCACCATCGCTATCTCTTGACACTGCCTCACCACAGGACTGTGTAGTGCCACATCGCACACAGCATGCGTAGTGCCACACTGAGTGCAGTGACACAGACCGTGCAGCACTAAGCACGGTTACATGCCTGTGAGTCTACACTCCATCAGTTCTGTGTTGTTCTCTGCCCTTGGAGATGACTCCATAGCTCTTTGTGACACACTCCTGTTCTACCTTCTTCACTAAGGGAGGCTATGGATGGTCTGATCTCTTTTTACTATGGCAACTTGGATCCTCCCTCATTTACTGGTTGGGATTGTTTCCCAATTTCTACTTGGGATTGTCTCCCAGTATTACCCTTGTCTTAGTATGCTGCCTTCTTAGAGGATTTCTATTACGATAGATTTGCTCTAGAGACATTGTGACCACATGTGATGATGGTTCTTGTGCGATTGCTGCTGTCATCGATGCCGATGGGGCTTAGGCAAATTTGAGATCTACCATTGCAAGCAAATGGGTGATTGACTTGGGTGCAACTACTCATTGTATTAGTAATTCTAATTCTTTGTGTCTAACTCAGCCAATTTAGATCAGTTTCTTCCAAGCTGCAGTCATTAGATGCTCACTGTGCACCCGAGTTCCCTATGAGTCTTCTCTACAAGCAAGCTGTGCAAAGATATGAAGTGTCGTATCATAGTTGTTGAGTATCATTGCTACTTTTAGGACATGCAGATCGGTTAGATTATTGGTGGTGGGTATGAGAGGGATGGACTATACTGCTTTGATATCCCCACTCATTTTGTTGGAGTTGCCTCTATCTCCGCGAATCCTCTTTTCTGGCACCATCAACTTGGTCATTCATCTTTGGGAAGCTTTGTTAGATGTTCTCAAATATGCCTTCATATGCCAAATTTGATCGCGAGTCTTGTCAATTAGGCAACTATCACTGATCTACCTTTTCTCCACAAATTGAGGAGTGCAATGATGACCCTTTCAGTTGATTGATTTGTTGTGATGTTTGGGGACTGTTTCGTGTGACTAGTACTACAAGCCACAGATGCTTTGCCATGTTTATTGATGATTACAATAGATCTACTTAGGCATCCCTTATGAAGGATTGGTCCGAGATTCTTCATATAGTAAAGCAATTCTTTGCAGAGGTACAAAATGTTTATTTGACCTCCAACATGACCTTTTGCAGTGATAACATCCTGAAATTCATGCAGGAGTTGGAGTCATTCTTTATCCTAAATAGTACCTTACATTAGACATCTTATATCTATACCTCTCAACAGAATGGCATTGCTGAGAGGAATGAGACATATACTGGACATATTTAGGATCCTCATCTTCATGCAAGTCTCGAAACAGTTTGGGGGAGATGTTATACTTGTTGCTACTTATCCGATCAATTGGGTCTCTTCATTTGTCATGAAAGGGGAAATTCCACCTTGATGTGAATTGACCCTTTGCTCTTCCACTGTGTTTCCGGATGTACATGCTATGCATGCTTTTAGGTAGCAAGACAAAGCCATCTTCACGAGAAGTTAAGTGCATCTTCCGTAGCTACTCTCGCACTCAAAAGAGATACAAGTGTTATGATTCGAGTAGTGGACGATATATAGTTAGTGCAAATGTGACCTCTAAGAAGATTCCTTTCTTCTTTAAAGAAGTGACCAACATCGAGCTTGTTACTCACTAGCTGCAGACACATCATAGATGAGATAAGGAGTGATCCTCTTGTTCCATTGCCAACCATGTCAATTCCTCTTAATGATAGTTAATGTCAGAGATATTATTTAGAGAATTAGGAAAGTTAGTTTTGGGAGAGTATGCTTGTTTTATTAGAGATATGATTAGATTTAAATTGATTGTAGTAGGATTATGATCAAGATTGGCCCTCTCTATATAAATGGACCAATTCCTCATTTGTTTGTTGAGATTCAGAATAATATTTCATATTCCTCTAATCTCCAACAATTATAACATGCCCCCGCAGACATTGAGCTAGTGTGAGGAAGATGATAAATTGATTACTCTGAGGAAAGCTATTCAATCATGTAGATTCTATCTCATCTCTCGTTTTATGTCCACAGCACATCTGAATCTTCAGCATTGTCATTCCACATAACTACTCAGAAGCCTCCTAGGAACCTCAATGGAAGACTTATATGGATGTTGAGATGAAGGCCCTTACTACTTGTAGCACATTGAAGCTTATGCCATGCCCATAGGGGGGCAAAATTGTTGATTGCAAGTGGGTCTACACAATTAAGTAACTTGCATATGGCAGCATTGATAGATTCAAGGCGAGCTTGGTAGCAAAGGGTTTTGCATAGATCTATGGAGTTGACTATTTTAACACCTCTTCTGTGGCTCGAGTTGCTTCTGCACGTGTTCTCCTATCTATTACTGTTAATAGGAATTGGTTATCATGTCAGCTTGACATCAAGAATGCTTTCCTCTATGGAAATATGACTAAGGAGGCATATGTGTGACAACCTCCTAATACGAGATTGAGGGGGAGCATGTATGTAGGTTGAAGGACATATATGGCCTCAACCAGAGTCCATATTCCTGGTTTGACAGATTTACTAGTGAGGTGATGAAGATTGGGTTCAGACGATCGACTACCTTTGGCACTATCATTCTCGCTATGTACATTGACAACATGGTTCTAATGGGAGATGAAAACACGAGCATTCAAGAGGCCAAGGCATTCTTGCAAAAGGTCTTTGTTACAAAAGACATATGAGAGTTGTGATATTTCCTGGAGATAGAGTCAATTAGAGACGAACATGACATGGCACTACGTCAACGGTAGTATGTCCTTGAGATACTTGCAGATGCTGGACTACTTGGCACAAAGTCCTTATTTCAATCGAGAGATATGGGGAGATAAAGGATTCACCCTTGAGGATGTCCACAGATACATAAACACTATGGCAAACTACTTGTTGGAAATGTGAAATCACGATTTGATTTAAAACGCGTCGTAGTATAGTCATGAAATCCGTTTTCAACAACAATATTAACGAGACTAGGTGAGTCCCAGTCGATCTTAGGAAGGCGTGATATTTTTGCGAGTTTGATTCTGATTTTTCTCTACTCGTTTAGAATCGTAGTCTCGTGTTTAAGGTACGAATATACGAGTCGCCGGTCGTATTGTTTACTCGTAAAACATGCGCATGAGTCAACTAAAGAACAGATGCAAAAGTATGTCTCGATGTACACGACTTTAACTATTCGATGGCAACCAATAGAAAACTCATTTATCGTTAAATCCTAAATATCATCCGGAATCGACATGTTATTTGCAGAAAAGAAGTATACCAAGTAGATATACCAAGGAATGTTTATTTCATTGAATCAAGTCATCAATTTTTTACAATTGAATCTAGTGGAATGCTTGTACACGAAATTTGAAAACGATGAGATCTACGCTAATAGAAAAGAGATACATGCATGGATCTCAAGGAGAATATGCGTGCACTTTAGGAGATAGTAATACTATGCTATTAGCAAGAAATTAATGCGAGAAATGAAATAGGAAGAACGTAAACTATGGGAAAAGTGGGCACCAGAGGTGGTCTCTGGTGGATGCGTGGCTAGAGGTGGTAGGAGGGAAAGAGGGACGACCGAGGTGGGTGGTCAACCTCTTGATGAAGGTGGTGGAGACTCTTGCTCTTGGACGTGGAAGCGATGGTGTTTGTGGATGAAGGAGCTCGCCAATGGAGTTAGAGGTGGAGATGGTGTGGGCGTTCAAGAACAAGTAGATGGGCAGCCACCTTGGAGACCCTTTTATAGAATTGGGAGCTCCTTAGTGGTTGTCCAAGAAGAGTCTAGAAAGACTTTAGGTGGCGGCTATTTTTGGTGAAGAATGGGTCTTCTTTTTCGATGGTAAGTTGGCTAGAATAACAATGCTAGCTTCCTTTGACAGTGTCACCCGTCACCTAATTTTCTGCTATCATTTTGGGGTACAGTAGTCCTTAAAGAACCTAGCCACAACAAGGATGTGATCAATAGCGTCGAAGAACAGGACTTGAATATGAACCTCCTTAAACATGGCCTTCAGGTCCTCAAAATTCCACGTACCCTTTTTCATCGCTAAATCTTGCGTCAGAGATTCAGGGAAAGGGATGGGAATCTCAGGGTTAATCGGTCTTTTGTCCTTATCTATTGTAGGTGGCTCATAAGGAGAAGACGAGCCACCCTCTGGTAGGGGGCGAGAGGAATCATGACCTGCCTACCTAAATGGTGGGTCTTGTGTGGTCTTCCCACTCCTCAACGTGACAACTTTCGCATTAGCACACTGTCAATGAGGTGGCAGAGGAGTGGAAGGGGCATAATAGGCGGGGTTTGGCAGTAATGCCGACTGACCCTGCGTATAACCAGGTGGTGCAAAAGGTGCCTGTAATACAGCATGCACCTGTCCTTGTGGTGCTTGGAACTTAGGTGGGGCGTCCTGGTTCTGCACATACCTCGAATTTTGGATAGGTTGGGAGGGCAAGGCTCCCTGCAATCTATGTTCCTACAACAGCTGATTCTGCGTGTTCTGTATACTTTGAATCTGATCAGCCATGGCTTTCATGATTGGCAAGCTATCATAAGTTGATTTCCGCATGGATTCTTGTAGTTCCTCTTTAAGCGCCTTCAAAGGGTCGACCCGCTTTGGAGGGTGATTGGTAGCTTGGTGCAGTGGTTGATAAATTGAGCATGATTGCTGCTGAGACGGGAATGGCTGCTGCCTACGGTATGTTTCTATGCATTCATGTATTGTTTGGTTCGGTGGTGTGGATCTTGATTTGGCCTCTGTGAATTACTAGACTAGGAAAAATTTGGACGTTGGCGCCAACCAGGATTATACATCTTCAAGTATGGGTTGTTATGTCCGTAACCTTGGATAGCATTGACATCTTGGTAGGCCAAAAACGTCTGAGATGTATACTCGTCAAGGGAGTATGCATTAAAATCATCATGAGGTGCGTAACCTTGATCATATAATGCCTGATCGAAATTATTCACGGGTTCCTGATATGCAGGATCCCGCAAAAATGGAGAAGCTACATCTTGAGTGAGTGAATGTACTCGAGTAGGAGGGACTTGGGATGCGGAAGAACGGTGGGATGCAGCATAATTGCCAGAATATCCAGATTAAGCTCGAATCAGTTCATCGAGCTTCTTATCTAGCAGATCCACTATGTCCAGCTTCTTGGTAATAATATCCATGTCAGCTTGGGCAGATTTGGCATGAGCCTCGTGGATATTAACTCGCTGTTATCCAGGTCGTTGGAATTGGTTCATCGACACAGCATTCATAGAAGTCTCTGTTAAGGACTTGAACTACTCAAATGCGCTGTTCTCGTCCTTTGCGAGGAAATTCCTGCCACTAGATGCATCGACCATGTATCGATGTGTGTCATCCAGCCCATTGTAGAAAATCTGAGCTAAGCGCCATCTAGGCACACCATGGTGTAGGTATTTCTTGAGAAGATTGTGAAATCTGTCCCAAGCGTCATGCAACTTTTTCTTGGGTCCTTGGAAAAAAGTCGTAATCGCGTACCTCATCGCGTTCGTTCGACCAATCGGGCAGAACTTTTGGAGGAGTTCACAACATAATTCCTCCCAGGTTCCAATCGGCCTCTCCATGGTCTTGAATCAGTATGAAGCTTTATCCTTGAGAGAGAACGGGAAAAGCTTCATGAGAACAATCCCTAGGTCTACATTTCTGGGTTGAACCGTTTCCGCGATTCGACTTAGATCCTCAATGTGTTGGAAGGGGTCCTCATTCGAGTTTCCATAGAAATAAGTCTGGATCAGACTCATTGCGTTTGGCTTAAGCTTGAATGCGTCTCTGCTTGCAGGACTCAATACTTGACATGCCACAACAATCATGGTCGCCGAATCATTGAAATCCCGCAACTGTTCTCCACGCGGTGGATGTTGCATTTGGTTCAGTGTATTGAGAATCCGGTCAATGTTTTGTCGTTGTCGTTGCCCAAATGCAACGACTCTGGCCTCTAGACGGGCCATCGGATCTTGATTCTCAGGATCAAGACCAAGATTAGCCATTTCAGCTAATAGAGAAGAAGAGGGTTGAAAAGAACTAGGCGATGCGAAAAGTTGCCTTCGCCGCCTTGGGTTTGGTTCCCAAGGTCCAACCAAAGTAGGTCTAAGAGACTTCCTCCCTTGCATACACTAACAACAAGGGTTGGTGTAGCCAAGCCAAACAAAGCTAAGGCCTTGTTAATCAAATTGGTCCTTTAGAATCAGGTGATCAGATTTTTTGTTAGTGTTTTAATTCCTGAAGAAAAATTCATTATAAAATCGATTGAAAGTAATTCCAATTTCTTAAGCTAACCCAGTTAGTTTGTTATGAGGGGACTAAGGGAAAAGTTCTTCTTTTGGCTTATGCCTTTAGGTCCTTCATACCCTTTAGATGCAATTGTTTAGTACTACCCCCACAAACTTGGCACTGGGTTTGGCTAAAGCGGTTATGATGACCCAGTAGTTAAATAACAAATGTAGGTTAATTGATATTTTCTTTACGAATTGTTAACCTTTTTCTTCAAGTTGATTTGGTTGTTGGGTGAGTGGTCAACCAATTGACTCGACTCACCGGCTAGTCAATGGACTCGATTGAGTTCAAGCTAGTCAATGTGGTCTCTACAAAAATAAAATCCTAAATATTGGACCTAGGGTTCATGCAAATCTAACCAATTTAGCTAGTGAACCAAATGTTTAGATAAAAGATATTCTCTATGATGCAAATGGGATCCAGGATATTTTTATGAAATTTTTACTATTCCGAGTGATTTAATGTGAAGGGGGTTAGATAAGGTAGATTGACCCCTTGTTGGTTTTTCTTCTTCAAACATCCTCAAATTAGATCCAAAAATTTAGGAAAATATGCGAATTAAAGCTTACTTGATTAGCTTTCAAACCCCATCATTTCACGTCAATTAGATTTGTGTGCCATTTGGAATCGATTTTTAAAAATCAGAAAAATTCGGATTTGTTTGTTTGACACCCATGAACTTCACGAATTTTTAAGAATTCCGCAATGTGAATTTTTTCAAACGAATGGTGGCGTTGGAAAGATAATTTGAAAATCTATGGTCTGCCTGAATTTCAAGATTTTTGGATCATCAAAAACTCAACAAATGATTTTTAAATTCGTTGAAAAACTCTGGTTGAATTTCAAAAAGTGGTAAAAAGGCTTTTCAAAGTGATTTTGAAAGCAAAGAAACCTTTTACCAAAAGAGATTTTTTTTTTTCAAATTTTGCGATTTTTTTCTTTTTTTTTCAGATTTTTTCTTTTTGGATAAATTTTTAGAGATTTTTTTTCAAAAGCAAATACCTAAGCTAAAATTCAAATCAAATCCTAAACCTAAGGGATTTGGTGTGTACCTGAATTCTTCAATTGCACCTGATGTGTGCACAGAATCTGCATTTGTGTTTCTGCACACCAAAAAAAAGTAGAGGCAAATATGTTAGAAATATTTTCAGAAATTAGAAATAGCGTTTCCCCTCGGCAACAACGCCATTTGTTGTAAACGTGAAATTGCGATTTGATTTAAAATGCATCGTAGTATAGTTGCGAAATCCATTTTCAACAACAATTTTAACAAGACTAGGTGAGTCTCAATCGATCTAAGGGAGGAGTGATATTTTTGCGAGTTTGATTTGGATTTTTCTCTACTCGTTTAGAATCATAGTCCCATGTTTAAGGTATGAATATACGAGTCGCCGATCGCATTGTTTACGTGTAAAACATGCACGAGTCAAGTAAAGAAGTATGTGTCTTGGTGCGCACGACTTTAATTATTCGATGGCAACCAACAGAAAACTCGTTTATCATTAAATCGTTTATATCCTCCGGAACCGACATTTTATTTGTAGAAAAGAAATATATTATCCAAGTAGATATAACATGCAATCTTTATTTCATTGAATCAAGTCATCAAGTTTTTACTATTGAATCTAGTGGAATGCTTGTACATGGAATTTGAAAATGATGAGATCTATGCTAAAAGAAAAGGGATACACGCATGGATCTCAAGTAGAATATGTGTGCACTTTAGGAGATAGTAATACAATGCTATTAGCAAGAAATTAATGCGAGAAATGAAATACGAAGAACGTAAACTATGGGAAAAGTGAGCACCAGAGGTGGTCTCTAGTGGCTGTGTGGCTGGAGGTGATAGGAGGGAAAGAGGGACAACCGAGGTAGGTGGCCAACCTCTTGATGAAGGTGGTGGAGGCTCTTACTGTTGGATGTGGAAGTGGTGGTGCTTGTGGATGAAGGAGCTTGCCAATGGAGTTGGAGGTGGAGATGGTGTGGGTGTCCAAGAACAAGTAGATGGGTGGCCACCTTGGAGACCCTTTTATAGAATTAGGAGCTCCTTAGTGGCCGCCCAAGAAGAGTCTAGAAAGACTCTAGGTGGCGGCTATTTTTGGTGAAGAGTGGGTCTTCTTAGATCCAAGAATGGACTAAGTGGGCTAAGGGGACTTAGGTTGGAAGGGCAATTAGGTCATAAGTTGGTGCCACCTATGTATGGATGCCAACTCTAAGGGTGGGGTGTGCGTGTGTGCCTTAAGTGGTCAAGTGGACCACTTGGGTGGCGCCTAAGGTGGGTCTAGGTAGGTCTAAGTGATTAGGTCTAGATGGGTTTCTAAAAATAGGTTCATACAACCTATTGCTATGGTGATAAATCCAATTAAACTTAACACAAGCTTAATTGGGTCAATGTGTGTGTAATTGGGAGAGAAAATTTTCAATTAGGTTGTGTGGGTCAATTGGACTCTGACTGAGTTTGATTAGACTTGCATGGGTTGAAATTAGGACTCAATTGGACTCCATGAGTCCAATTAGACAGTTTAAGTGCAATTGACTTCTTCTGAGTCAATTGGGCTTATTGAGAACCTAATTAGGTTCTTAGGAGAGTCTTAGGATAGTGTACTAGGCTTGGAGTACCTTAAATTAGGTCTCCTAGGGTGTAGGGTAGGGTTTCTAGGTTGTAAGAAGCAAGATATGGCTTCAAATCCAAAATCAGTAATTGGAGAAGGCCTCCCTCTGATTAGTGGATCAAACGACTTATACTTCAGAATTAGAAATTTGATCTTGGGTCTGGACGTCTAATACTAGATCAATATGGGCGTCAGGTTCTGTCTTGGGTTTCAGTAGAAATTAGACGTCTAGCACACTGTCTGAACGTCCAGAGGTGGGCTGGAAAGTGGGTTTTGAGATGTTCTTGGCTAAGATGACCTAATAGGAAGATGGCTAAGGTTTGAGAAGGTGGATAAGGCTATCCAAAGACTACGGATAAGTGCAGGGATGTCCTATGTTCATATTTTAATTATAACATTAAAATTCTATAAGCAGCATGGTATACCTCTCCTAAACAATATTATTTGCAGCTTTATTCCAGGGCTTCTACTCCAACTCTGCTGTAGCTCTGGCCTTTTTCTAGCTTTAAGTTATCTTCCTAAGCTCCTTGTTACCTGAAAACCAAATAATTCACCAATTAGTATAGAAAATTAATATTATTTCATAAATATCTATGTAAAGCAGTAAATATGCAAAGTATGGAATTAAAGCATGAATTAATCCTAAGTTATGCTAAGATGTAACTCAATTTAGGTCAATTAGCAATCACTGCTATACTTGAATATTACTCGCCCACTTATTAGTTTCTCGGTTAGCAAGGCAAGTTAATATATGGACAAATCATGCTGTAATCATTGGCATGATGTTTGTCTTATCCTAAAGAATTTGAAAGGGTCTCTCAGAAAAGGGTTATACACTACAGGAATAATGGACATTTAGATCTTTGTTCCTATTTTGATGTAGACTATGCAAGGTTTGTCGGGGTTATAAGATCTACTACTAGGGATATAAGATCTACTACTGGCTATGCCATATTTCTTGGAGGCAATCCTATCTTATGACGTAGTAAGAGGCAAAGTGTTGTGGCCTGCTCTAGTGCTGAGGTGGAGTGTAGGCCGATGACACATACTACATGTGAGGTCATGTGCATCACTTCCTTCCTTGATGATCTTGGATTCCAAATGATGACCCCAATTCATATGTTCTGCGATAACAAATTAACTATATATATTACCCTTAATCCTATTTTTCGTGAGAGGATGAAGCACATTAAGGTGGACTGTCACTTCATTTGGAATGTCGTGATGGGAGGGAAACTAACCACTCCTTATGTGTCTTCTGAGCTTTAGCTTATCACGAAGGCATTGATAAAAATGAGACTTGTATTGCTATGTGACAAGTTAAGCTCAATAGACATCTATGCTGTAACTTAGCATCATATTATTTTTAGTTCTTTAGCATTTTCTACTTTTTTATGGATATGTATGCAAGTTTTATTTATTTCTTTTTACATCCCCTCCTCTCTAGATAGGAGAGGCTAGGGTTCTCTCCTACATGCTTGAAATTGGGATACATTCAATTGTTTTCTAAATTAAAAAGCAAAGACACATTATATCTTTCAAATTCAGCATTAAATTTTTATTTGGAACATTATAGTTCTTTTCTCACTTATGATAACGGTTATGTTTCAATTATTATTCCCAAGAGTGCAAAAATTGATCTATGCAGTCAATTAATCGGTTGCATAATCATATGCGATCTAAAAATGAACCAAATACCTATATTCAACCCTATAGTCGGTCTACCCGATTAATTGGCTGATTATCCGATTAATCAACTGATCAATCAGTCGAGTAAGCTTTAATGTTTCAATTTTTTTTGTAGCTTTGATGCACATGCAATGCACTTCTAAATCAAAACCTGACTAAACCCGACGCCTAAATGCACCCAACTAAACTCAACTTTTCCCATTATCCTAATTTCCCAATGCACGAAAGCCTCAATCCTAAGCAAAACCCTTAGTCTTGAGTCCTTCTCGCCTTCTTTCCTTTAGGTTTATGATGCACAAATTTTAGTTTATTTGTTTTATTTTATGTATTGTGATATTGATAGTTATTTGTTAAAAACTATATTGAGAGAATATGTATATCAAACAAATAATATTAATATATATGTGATATTTCAATTCATCTATATATGTATACTTAATATGTATAATGATATATATAATTATATTTAAAAATTTTAAATATTAAAAAATACTATACCAGTTAAGCCCCAATTAATCACTTGCATATCATATATTCCTTAGTCGATGACCTCACCGATTGAATATTGATTGTCGATTTCCACAGCTATGCACATTTCTATCATTTCCTACTGAGTCAATAAGTGAATATATTTTCTTTCCCATTACTTTCATTTTGCAAAATAGTCTAAATCTGAGTCAAAATGAAAAAACTAGTCCTAACAACTAGTTGAAGTTTGATCCAAATAGATCCAAGGTGATGACCTGAATTGTTTGAGTGCAAGTTGAGAGGTTCCAGCGCTCAATATTTGCATTGCTCATCTCCACCTCAAATTTAAGCTAAGTGAGACACCTGAGGCTGTTATATAACCTTCACTACTTGATATCATGGCATTCTCATTGAGTCTCTTATCATCATTTGTATTAAATGTGGTTTCTTCGTACATTTTCTAGCCAGTTGATGCTGGCTAATACCATTTATAACAACCTAAGATTCAGATATAAGTGTAAGTAAAAGACCTGAAAATTTGTTTGAGTTGTGTTCAAGTAGATGAACCTAAGGCAACCAGCCAAAGTTCTCAAGGGGAAGTAATCCTTGATTCTTATAGAGCCTACTCCCCGATCAAATCTTAGTGAGGTGGGATAAATTTAGGGGAGCAGGAGTTCCACAGAAAATACAGGGGTAATGTTCTGTTAGCTACACAAATGGCAATAAAAATGATCAATCCAAGAAAGCTGATCTTTTTCTGGCTCACTTTTGCTCTATCTCTGTAAGAGTACCTCTCAAAAGAAAAAAGACAAAACTACCTCTTAGGAGATATCTGACAATAAGTAGCACAATAGTTGACTGATGCCAATGGCACCAATGTCATGGACCTTGATTTGGGCATTACTCCTTTCTCCATGCTACGCTTCGGTTGCAAGTCATTGATCTAATCCAAATGAGGTCCTAACTTTTAGTAAAAGTTAGATATTATAATTACTCTCTGGAAATCAAGTTAGCGAGGTTGTGTGGGAAGTGCTTGTGGATGACATATTATAGGGCTGTCCTTTTCTTGTCTGTACCCTTATGTTGTCTTTCTGAATTACTGCTTTCGTCAATTATCAATTTTCAACTATTTTCCAATTGTTCTATGTATTTCTTGCAGTATTTTCTATATCAGATACTCCGGGGGCTGAAGTACATACATTCAGCCAATGTGCTCCACAGGGACTTGAAGCCAAGCAATCTTCTTTTGAATGCCAATTGTGATCTAAAGATATGTGACTTTGGCCTTGCTCGAACTACATCTGAAACTGATTTCATGACAGAGTATGTTGTTACAAGATGGTATCGAGCCCCAGAGTTGTTGTTGAACTCTTCAGAATATACTACCGCAATTGATGTATGGTCTATTGGGTGTATTTTCATGGAATTGATGGAGCGGAAGCCTCTATTTCCTGGAAGAGATCATGTTCACCAGCTGCGCTTACTGATGGAGGTATATTGTCAATAATTATGACTTATGATTTTTCTTTTTAAGGCTTTGATGCCACTGTCTCTTTTTGCTGTTTGAGAAAAATTGACAAGGATAAGCTGTAAATGATGCTTTTTAAAACTCTGGCATGCATGCTAGCACTGCATTCCCCATTGTCATGTTGTGCTACTTATCTTGATTACTTGACAGGATCTTTCATTCAAAGGCTGGCATTCCAAGTCTTTTTCGTTCACACGGTTCCTCGGAGTATATATATCTAAGTGTCATGTGATATAAATTATAGTTTTTTTTAGTCAGATAGTTCCTGTCTGCAATATCTGTTCCAAGGCAGTGTATATCATTTTGGCAATACACTTAATGAAGCCCTTATTTTGCTTGAGAATGATTCATTCAATTATCATATTCACTTCTGAGGGGTTCGTGTCTTCCATGGCTCCCCAAGTCAACTAGTTCTCATTATACTTCAATGGCAAAGTTTGGAACACATTATTATATCCTGAATGCCAAATTCTTGAGATTGATCAGAGGATTACTAAATTTCTCATTCTTTAATGAATATGTAGGCAAGTGAGGAAATTAGATTTCTTTTCGGGAGATTGATTGAGGAAATTCACAACCTTGTGTTTTGCAGGTTCAAATCCTATCTTGGAGAGTCATATTTCAATCTGCGTTGAACAAATGCAGGAGATTCTTCATAAATCTTATGAGTTGAATATACATTGAGTTCTGGACCTGTAGCAAGAAGAAGATCCATGTCAAATAAAGGCATGTAAGAAGAGCCTATCATGGTTCTAGGATTGAGTAGCAAAAGGAGTTCCATGTATAGTCTTAAGTAAATTCCAAGCATTATTTCTGAGGACATCTCTGATGACTCAGTTTCCTCTGCAGTACACTATTGAGAATACACCACCTTTCTCTTGTAGCCAAAATCCTTCTTGTTCATCACAAAGAGACTTTCATACTTGAATCCATGATCAAGGATCAAGAGGATAAGGGAGAAGCCATCATAAATTTTGGATATGGATTTGATAGTGCCATTCAAATATCAAAATGCACTTTGTCCTCTGAGAATATTGAGAAATTGCTTTCCTCCTATCCCAACCTTCTGTCAAAATTGGTTGACCCATTGAAAGTGTAGCTGGTCTTCACCTTGCAGAAGTTGCTTCTTTCTTCCCTTGGCCTCCCTCACTACCTATATTCGTTATATAATTCTTCCCTTTTTTGCATTCTTGGACCTCACAATATTGCCATGTCGAGTCCTAGAGATCTTTTCGATACGGTTGGATTGATAGCTCCTGTTCATAGATTTGCCACAGAAGATTGGTGGTGGCTCTTTTCTTTTGAAAATTCTACCCCCTTCTTCAATGAAGAGTTGAAAAGCCTTAGCTTTATCTATAGGGAATGCCCCAGCTTATGAGAGGCTTGGCCCTATAGCGTTCGTGGCACCCAATAGCCTCAGGGCAAGGGAAGGGGGCCTAACTTTACTCAAGTTCAATGCTTCAATGACTAAGAAGTAGAAAAGGCATGTAAGGACAATAGAGCTCTGCTTATATGAGCTCTGTCGGAAGACAAATTTGCCTTCTTGAAATTTGCCTTCTTGGAAGACAAATTTCTTAATTGCTTATATGAGCTCTGCTTCAGGGATGGGGATAGGATATAGAATAATGGATGGAATCTTCCATGGTAATCAACCCTGTTGTTGCTTGAAGCTTCTAAGTGAAGGATGTGCACTTTGTTCCCTCTCAATTTGTGGATTGAGCACCGTAAACTCTAATTCTGTGAGCAGTACTTCAGTCGTTACAGTTCCATTCATCCAATCGACAACCTTATAGCAGCTTCACCACTCTAGTTCACCTCCACTTATTGTCGGTCTTTACCTTTTTATAAGGCCTTCTCACTTCTTTTTGTTTGAAGAAAGATCAAAGACTGGTTCTTCCCTGTACCACAAAACCTGATCCTCCCTGTACCCGATCAATTTTCAGTCTGAGCATACTTGACTTATGATTGGTCAAGATAAGCATGAAGATGAAGTCTATTGGGTCCAACATACCAATTCTACCTCCCCCTTTCAGCTTGCAAACTGAATTCCAAGCACAGTAATTTACCTTTCCGTCTTAAAAAGTCCACCATCATCCCCCTTTTTAGACCCTCTTGTGAAAGGTGACCTTAATTGAAAGCTGTAGGCACCTTGATAAGCCATAAAGCGAAAAGAAACAAGTGAGGCCCCTAGCTCTTGATCTTGTGAGTTGTTGTTCATCATCTAAGAGCAGTTATATTTCAATGAATGAACATATAAATGGAAGAGGTAAGATTGATGGTCTCAGCCTTCATGCTTGCGAGATAGGTTCTTTCCACTCCAAGGTATCAATAATGTAGGGGCAGGGATCCTCTGTCCATTAATCTCTACTCAGCTTATGTGGGTTTGCATGTGAGGCCCATGTGTTTGGTTCAATCTTGTTTCTTTTTTTTTTTTGAAAAAGTTCGTCGATCTTCTTTATGCTTGTGCTGTATGGAAGGATGTCTCCTCTTTGATTTCAGATGAGCGAAATAATTAGGTGATGCTAGAGTAGTCAGATATTGGAAGCAGTAGATGCAATGTTATTGAGAAACAGATGATTTTTGGACAGAAGTGTGGGCAATATGAGCCTCTAACACTGCCCCATTTATCCTTCATCTTGAAAGTGAGTGATATCACTAAGAAGAGTTTGAGAGGTTAAGTTTTACAAGACCATATGCTTTAGCTATCTCTTATCAATTTTTATTTCTGCTAGCATTTTAAGGAAGTGAATAAATAAGTTCTTTTGTGCTGACCTTACTGATGATGTATATTTCAGAAGCCATGGTTACCATATTATCACCTCCAAAATCCTGAGTCCACGGTCATCTTGTATGCACTTAATTCCTTAATTCAGCTCATAGATCTTTTAACTTAATTCCTTAATTCAACTCATAGATCTTTTGGCTTTGCAAACCTATGATTCTTTGAACAATCGAGGGATTTAAGAGGTCATAGAGAAAAATGAATAAGTTGGTTCTTGTTTTATTATGACCTTGTCAATGATGTACATTTCAGAAGCCACGGCTACATGTTATCACCTCTAGAAACCTAATTCAACATCTCATCTTATATGCATGTAATTTCTTTTTTTTTGTGACAAGGCATGCATGTAATTTCTTATATTTTTTAAATCTTTTCAATGTGCAAATGTTGATCATAGCTGACTCTGCAAACAAAGTGATTTCTGGTTCTGAATAATTTTGTGCTGACCTGTTGATGGACCCAAGGTTGCAAAACTATTGGTATTCAGTGGGGGAGGTTATTGACTAAGGGGGTATGTGATGCAGGTGAGTACGTGGGGATGAATTAGTCAAGTATTTTTTTAATATTTAAATAATTAAAATAACTTAATGTACAATAATTTATATGATCAAAATAGGAGTTGGAGATGGGCAATGAACAGTTGGTTGGATCATTAGATGAGGCTATCAAGTTCTTAAATGTATAATGTGGGCAGGGAAGATGGGGAATGAACACTCAGTTTTTTTGGATGAGGTTATCAGGTTCTTAAATGAGTAGACAGGCCAATTGGTCTTTTTTAGTTGGCCGCTCTCATGGGAACTCGGTTATGAACCCAATTAGTAGTGCCATAGGCTTGACTATCTGTATGTGGACTGGCCATTGGCTAACTAAGATTCTAGTTGGCCAACCAAACAGATTTTTGCACTGTTTGGATAAAATTTCCCGTAAAAATAGTTTATTAGTTTTCTTCAGAACAGGTTGCAATAGATTTTTAGGCATGTAAAGGAAGCAGAGTGAGTCATCGAGCATTAACAATTGGGGATTGCTGAGGGCAATTAAGATGGCTGGCCATAGTGAATAATGGCCAACTGGGAAAAGATTGGGGATTCCTAGAGAATTTGCAGTTTGAGCAATAAGCTAGTGTGTGTTTTTTTTCTTTTTGCTTTTTTCTTTTTAGGATCTTCTCATTGTGTCTTTAAAAAGTTGAGAAGCATGTCTGCCAATATAGATCTTTTATCTCATTTAATTGCCTGGTTTTGCAAGAGTGTTCTGTGTGCCTGTATATTTGGGTGTTCATATCCGGAATGGATAATATCCTATAAATATATGGGCACTTGGTAAATCTGTCTAAATGAATTTGGTTGCAGTTAATTGGGACACCAGATGAAGCTGATTTGGATTTTGTGAATGACAATGCAAGAAGATACATTAGTCAACTTCCCCGCCATACGCGGAAGTCATTCCCTGAGAGGTTTCCTCATGTGCACCCTTTAGCTATTGACCTTGTGGAGAAGATGCTGACATTCGATCCACGTCGAAGGATTTCAGGTAAGTTTAGCTTTTATCATTATTCAGAATAAATTTATCATCCTGCTGATTGAGGAAAATGATACCAGATTTATTACCCAATGAAATCATAAATATGAGTGGCTATATAATGAGCCCAGCGCTGTCAGCCATTGAAATGTAGGGTTATTGTTCTCTTGGAAGGCCTTACAAGCTACTCATTCATCTTTACAAATGCCGTCATCATTCTGCACATGTGCTGCTTTAAGTATCTGCAGAGCTAAATGCTCCCTTAGAAGCTCTTAAAATTCTAACAACTAGATTGAAATAACATTCTTAGAGTCTTTTTTTCTCTCCCTGATGGTTGACTCCATCCTCTTAGTAATTTCTTTTAATTATAATTCATATTTGTCGGAAGATATATGTAGGTTGGGTATTGGATTGTTGGATCCTAAGGAGATCCAGTTATTTAGTCCTACATGGTGTGCGTGAGATTTGTGAGGTGTGTGATAGCCTATATAAAGGCTTGTATACTCATTTGTTCTTTGAGAGGAAATATAGGATATCTATCCATTGAGGTTCTCATGTGGTTTTCTCCCCCCTCATGATGAGAGGGGTTTCCATGTAATCTTGGTGTTTTCTGTGATGCTCTTTGATGTCTTTTTTGGTTTATTTCGATTATTTATTCCTCCAACACATATCTTCAGCCAACCCAAGGCTTCCTTGAGAGTCTCTTGATATTGTGGTTTGGTTTATTCTGCTTATATTTGTCAACATAGTATCAGAGTAGTTTGATTCGTTGGAGATTTTTCATGAAGATTAATTCTCTATTTTTTCAAGATTTAGATTGTTTATTTGGCTTCCATGATTAATGGTGGAGAAGGTGGCTCTTGGAGGTGCAACAAGATTGACTGTGAAGTTTTGCAAGGATCTCGATAGTCTTGAGACCCTTTAGAACATGGAGGTCGAGGGGTCATTCTTAGGCAAGGCAAGAGGCGGACCTCTGAAGAGCACATTGGGCACGATCTTCTCCAAAGCCATGGAAGTGGTGCAGAAGTCATGAATTGCAGGACGAGAACATGAGGTATTTGGCGATGAGATCCCAAATGAGGTTGACGTGGAGGCCAACATCAAGATCGGTGGGCCAGATTCATCTCATTGATTTGTGGTGGCATATTGAGCAGTGAGCACAGACTCTGTGATTGGCAGTGGCAAATTCACCTTCGTGTAGGGATTGGATTGCCTAATTCCATCGTGCAATATATTTTCAGTCTACTTTCAAAGTTTATTTTTCAAAGTTTGACCAACCAAAAAAACGGCTTAAGGAGGTTCTAGAATAGCAAAACCAAATAAATTCCACCGCTCAAGTTCTCATCAATTTTGGTGGATCAATCCCATCATCTTTTTCCACTCAAGTCCTAATCAATTTCAGTGGATCAATTCCATCAATTTAGGTGAATCTGTTTTGATCTAATTACGCTTGAATCAATCTCATGAGTTTCAGCACGTCACACGTGCCTCTCCACCAGGCTGATTGTGCAAGAGGTGGCTTGCTAATACACTGATAATCTTGCGGTGATTGATTGCACTAGTCAACTCCAGAATATTATCTCCAGTGTGTTAGTTTCATACAGAATATCTCCAGCAACATAGAGTTATTATTTTGATTTGGATCAGATTGTGGAATATGCTCTTTGGTGGAATCTCCAAACTGACATCGTTGGCAAGTTTTTTGTGAAATTATGCAAATATTTGGCATGGAATCTCCACATTATGCAAATCTCTGGATTGGTGACACAGCAATCGAGATGTGGAAGATCTCCTTCCTTCCATGTAAAAGGAGGGAAGGTAATGATTCTTGATCCTCGCAACAAAAGAAAGGGTGGTGATAATTCTTTGCCATCTTTGACCCTTTAATTTATTTTTATCTTGTTTTTTTCATGCTCTATGTTTCCAAGGTGGAGTACAAAAAAAAAAAGGAGAGAGAGAGGGTGTTTTTCAAAAAAAAAAAGTTGGAAAAAAAGGAAAACAAAATGGTGGATGAGAAAAAAAAAGAAAAAGAAAAAAAGAGGAAAAAAATGAAGGTGTCGTTTCTTCTCCCATTATATGGGAGAAATGGGGAGTGCCCCTTGGATGTTTTATCTCCATGTTTGGCTCAGGTGTTGGAAGGTAGAAGACTTTGTGGTTAACCTGTTGGAGTTCTAGGTTCTCACCATATGGGTCTCCATTTATTGGAGAGCATTTGTGGTGCTCAAAATCTCTATGGTAGCAAGAACATCAAGTTTGATTGGTGGTCTGGATGTGATTGATCCAGAGTTCCAAAGTCATGATTTTCAACTCAACTACGACGATTCTCCAGTACTTGCACTTCTAAATTGTTGTCCTTATCGGCATCACCAGGGAAGCATCTCATCGTCATCTGTGCAAGTGGCCGGGTTCGGGATGTGTTATTGTTGTGTGACATGTCTATGAGTGGGTACCTTTATTTGTTGGAAGTGAGCATTTCATGCTTAATGCACTCAATGCTTAGCTTAAGGTGGCGTGTCGGAGGAGATATGTGTTGTTGGGTTTAGTCACATGGTGGGCATGAAATTTTGAGGGGTGGTTGCCTAAAGGCTTGCATACCCTCATTTGTTCTTTGAGAGGTAATATAAGATATCTGCCCATTAGAGCTCTCCCGTAGTTTTCTTCCTGCTCCTTGTGAGGGGGGTTTTCACGTAATCTCAGTGTTTTCTGTGATGCTCTTTGAGGTCTTGTTCGGTTTATTTGGATTATTTATTTCAACTATATCTGGTAGTTTGAGATCACTAAAGAAATGGATAGGCATACAGGCTCACTTCATCATGAAAAAGCATTCAGTGGCCCTTTCAGGGAAAAAAAAAAAAAAGCATTGGGTGGATTGGAGAGAGTGATATCTTTCTGTGTCTCCACATGTGCGTGCATGTGTCCCTAGGAGGTCATCTAATATGTTAGCTCATGTCATCTTGGATCGAATCTCCATAAATAGACTTGATCATTTATGCTTTGTTCCTACTGATATTGATGAGTCTCAATTTTAGAGGTCTAAGCACTCAAGCAGTTGGCTCCTCTTTTGTGGTCTGGATCCTCTTTTTCTATCAATTGCACCAGGGATAGACGCATATACATAATTACATACGTACATCAATTACATGCATGCAAAGTTGCAAATGCATGTATACTATGTGGTTATTGGGGAAGGTAGAATTTTTTTTGATTTGAGGTTAATGTCAGCTTGAAATATTGTACCCTATCTTTGTTTTCTCCTGGAAGTTCACCTATCTCGTTCTTGTTCTTGTTCTTGCCATTACTTTACCCATCTGGTGGTGTTACAAAGCAACTGTCCGACATTCCTATGCTGCTATGACTATTTACATTTTTTATTTTGTATTTATACATGTTCCATAGCCTTTATCTTATGCATCGTGTTTCTTTGGTTCACAGTTGAAGATGCACTAGATCACCCTTATCTGGCTACTCTTCATGATATCAGCGATGAGCCTGTCTGCATGATGCCGTTTAGCTTCGACTTTGAGCAGCACAATCTGTCAGAGGAACAGATGAAAGAACTTATATACCGCGAGTCTATCGCATTTAACCCTGAGTATCAGCTATAAGGTCATTTGTAATTGCAACCTGCGTAAGCTGTATCAAGATTCATTTCCATTGTAAATATGTAACATTGCAGGAACTGCTCTATTTGTTCCGTGCAAGTATTGGTGTCTGATGGGAGTGAGAACAAGAAGTTCCATTTGTGTGTAGCAAGTGACATTTTTTCTCTTGTTTCTGATCTTTAATTTTTAATAAAATTCCCTGACATTATTGTGGATTTGGAATAAGACCTTTGCTTCGTGAGCATATGACCTTTCGTTGTGATTTGCATCTGGCGTCGATTATATGATAATAATTGAGGATGCCAATTTCTGGGCACGTCTGTGACAGCTAATAAACTCTCAGATATTTATGGTTTGGTTACTATGGTTACGAGGAGAATTACATGGAAATATTTGCAAAAAACCTGGTGCGTTTAGCTTGTGGAGAATTATGTATGTATGATGGATTATCAGCTTTGTGATATGGTTGAATTAAACATCAAAACAAGCAAACTTTTATAACAATGATATTGTTCCAATGTGAAATATCGATTGGGGAGTTCTGTGTCTACTTGCATGCCTGTAATTAGAAATTCTGTGTTCATTTTATTAAACAGGAGGATGAAATGCATGTGTACCTTCTACAGGGTACAGATATACAATATGCAGAAATCAGAATTGGATGGTATACCTTTACTTTCCCTGGACATTGCCAATGGGCAGTCAATTTTGGGCTTTAGAAATCATTGGTCTGATGATTTTCAGTGAGGTGAAACTGTTTGTTAGTCATTCAGGCTTATGCTCACAAGACGCACGTGCCGTGAATTGGGATGTTAAAAAGATCTCAGGTAAGTGTCTAAATACTTTCACATGCCTCCTATGTTTAATGCAGCCCCCAGTATTTTTGGCACATTCACGAATAAGCTGTCACCAGAGTAATCATTCTTATACATTGCATTTTCTATCCATCTTTCTCACATGGTTGGAGATTAAAGATGCATGCATGGTTTTCACAAGGGGTACATGGTTAAAATGTAAATACTAAATATCCCTTTCATCATTTCAACTGATCCTCGTAGATTTCCATGTCTTAATACATGTCCGTCTCCAAGGGTGTCATTAAACTCTTACTTGGTGTGTTTGGGGGAATTCCTTGGCACCTCAAGTACTAGAGTGTTGACATGTCCAAGACTGCTTCCCCTCAAGGGTCTCGCCAAAATTCCAATTCGACGACGGCATGTTGCTGGATTGGACCACGCAACCATCGCTGAGGGTGTCATTAAACTCTTACTTGGTGTGTTTGGGGGAATTCCTTGGCACCTCAAGTACCAGAGTGTTGACATGTCCAAGACTGCTTCCCCTCAAGGGTCTGGCCAAAATTCCAATTCGACGACGGCATGTTGCTGGATTGAACCACGCAACCATCGCTGATGGTCACCTCGAAAGACATGGCCTGCTCCAGGAGGCCTGCGCCAGTCTGCCATACCTGCTCCCAATTCCTTGACATGCTCACCTAGTCTGTATGAGTACCCTTGATCTGTGCACATCTCCATCCCCTCCCAACGTTGAACACTGGCACTGAGATCCACTGGGGATTGCTATTCGGCTTACTCTCGAATCTGATCGCTGCCAACCAGCACAGACGCAGCGGTGTTTGACATTACTTTGTTGAGGTTCAGCTAGTTGCAATCTAAAAATCTTTCTGGTTTGAAATTTCTTAAGCTTTGTAGACACTGACGGTAATCTAATAAAATTCACGAATAACTAGGGAACTATTTGCACTTGTTCGTTGGGCAGATTATTGCTACCATTTATTAACTGTTTTACACATCCAGTCAAGAGTTGTGGAGAGCAGAGATTCTCAATCCTAGGCGAGGAATGGAAGAAAGATTTTTAATGCCTCCCTTTTTAATGCAAAACACGCGACAATAGAGCACAGGGACGACGTCTGCCTCGTAGATGGTGATACGGAGGAAGGCAAGCATTGCGAGGTCGAAGTGCTTGCGCATGCGGTTGCACCAGCCCACTTTTTAGCTAGGCTTGGTCCAGTTAGGAGGACAGTAGTTGGTGGTAGAGACGGTGGTGACCATGCCGTTATGGCACCATTTGGGGTCATCGTGGCACTTTATCTTGTAACATTTTTTATGACCTAGAGAAATGGGTATAATTTCATGGTAAATTGGAGAGAGAGGGGCTCCTACACACCGTACCCTCTCGGGTAAAGCAGCGTTGGGTCGAATGGGTGCTCCCTTCTTGCCAAAGTTAGGAGGTGGGCCAACCAACATCCAACCATACTTTGGTGGGCAGTTCAATGACATCATTTGTGAAGCATGTTATGTGGGCCGTTACAATTGCCCTAATGGAGTATGGATGTTGCCTCGTTTAAGTACACGTGAAGTGCAAAATATTTATAAGACCCCTCGTTGATAAACTTTTGACTAATTGAAAAGAAATACCGAAGAGTATTGACATTTTATTCGTGCAATTCCTTCGACAATTTACTGCTGCAACTAACATTATTCAAGACGTCGAATAAGGAATTAGACCCCGTAAAAGATGTCGAACTAAAGAGGGAGGCCGGCAATGAGAAGGAAGCCTTTTACTTTAACAGATAGGCGAGTTAAGTTAGCCTACATTCGTCTACCGCCTAACCTACCTCTCATTTGTGTCAGAGTAAGAGAAGTTAATTTAATGCAAACTTATTCTATCTCCTCTGTGGAATAAGCTTGACCCACCTAAACATCCAAATGCCAAAATCCACTTATCCCATTACTCCTCCTCTATTCCTCTATTTATTCCACAAGCATATTTCCCTTACCAAACACCAACCTTGTGAACATGAATGCATGCTAATCTATCAACGGAAAGTGCTCCCTCATCACCAGGTTTGATAGTAGAAATAGAGCTATACTTCAATGCTCAATTAGTATACATTCCAAGATTGAACCTCAAATCAAAAGATATAGGGGAGTAATGACACTTCCCAACCAAGTCATACTAGTTGACTGCAATAATATCATGGAGAAAATATGCAGCCCAAAATGCATGGGAATAATTTTGAGATGGTTGTGATGTTAGCATTTCCTTGATATTCACATGAGCCCTTAACAAGACCTTGATAGAGGTAGGTACATTCTGCTCAATACAAATGAATCACACAATAGTATGAAGAAACCGACACTTGGCTGATCGAAGGTTCGAAAGAATGACAGATCTAGCGAACAAATAACCTGGGAGGGCCAATCAAAAGCAAACTAACAGAAATCAGTGAAGTAGAAGCTAAGAATCACATCGATCTGATAGAGAGGCAAAGCAGAAGCAGACTCTCCTCTGATACCACGTAAGAATCACACTAAACAAAATGGGTGACAAATTACATGATACATCCTCAAACTATTTACAAAATACAAATGAATATGCAATGTCTGAAAATATGTCAACAACAACTTCATTTGTTTTTTTGTTTTTTTTTGGGTAGGGCACCTTTGTTCTTATATATAATCATGCTTGAAGATAAAACTCGAAATTTGGATAGTGGAAATAGATGTTATGTCTTACAAGTAGGAAGTCATTGATGTTGTGTGATTGCCACTGCATCTAAGATTTGTGAACTACTCTCTTAAAATTGGAGTTCAAAACCTGCAAGTGGGTTACCTTTTCAAGACGATCTTATGAAGCAAACAATTTTGGAGAAAGCATCTGAGCCTAATGTATACTTACAGAAGCCTGCTTGCAATGAGATTTGGGGTACAACCCACATGGCATCTGCTTCCCAAATCACTTTAGCTTTGGGGTGATCTTCCTTGCAATCAAAATTTGTATGGATACGTTTTGATTTGTAATTTCTTTTCTTCTAAAAAAAGGAAATAAAATCGATAATGGATGATGGATTGCACCCTTTCAATTCAGGCTTTTTAGCTTCCTTTCTAAACGATACTTGCTTTTGTTTCATAGATGGCAACTGCCTGTTGGAATAGTCCTTTAATTGTACCTCTGGTTAGTGGAATTGTGAAAGGTAGAATAAGTTTTTGTGGATGATGAGAGAAACCAAAGGGGTGCCACCAAGAGCTTGACTTGGTGGTAGAGCATCTGAAAATCAAATTTCATGCTCATTATATTTACCTTAAAAAAAATAATAAATTGGTAAAAGAGGTCAGCTTCTTTTTTTTCCTTTGGGTCGAGTAGAGAAGGAAGAAGCCATTCCACTTAAGACTATAGAATAAGTTAATCCCAACTCCGATTTGGAGTTCCCCCACTCGTTAGGTTGAGGCATAGTGCCCCATGGTGCCCCTCTATTTTTTGGGACTGAAGGATTTCGTTTGTCCTCTTTTTATCTCTCGAAATTTGACGTCTTTATAATTTCTTCGTTCCCGTTAATAAAAATTTTTTATTTAACGTAAAAAAAAAAAATCCAAATTGGAATCCCCAATACTGAGAAAAATCCATCCAAGCATAGCAACTACACGAATGGTAGTTCTATGCCCTTGTAAGATCTGACCAGTGGGTTCCATCTACGTGGGAGCTCTACCCAAACTGCGGCCAAAAAATCTCCATGATGTTCTCCCATTCACTGTTCGCTGATTTGTGCTTTGTAAAGAAAATTGGCTTTGTGTAATCTCTTGCAGGAAGAACATCATTCTTGATCATGGTTACTAGTTTTGGATCGAGTTGACCTTGAGCGGATTTTCATGTTAAAAATATTTTGTATCTATGGTCGGATATTATAGTTGTGCATACTGCAGGATGTACGTTTAAAAAAAAAATGTTGCAGGATGTATATTAGGGCTGATCTTATTTTCATAGACAAGGAATTTTGTTAATCACATCTCATTTGAGTATGACACTGGATTAGCTAGAAAGGATACAGGCACCGTTCTTTACAACCTTGGGGAAATCTTGGTTTTGAAAGCTACAAAAGATGATCTTTTATCATTGAGGAAAAATTGAGAATCGTGTGCCCCTCGGCCAAATGACCCATTGCCTTGGCAATTGAAATCTCACTGCCACTTTTGATCATTTAACACATTTATATAGTTGATAAATTGCATATTAATGTAGCATCAAATAACCATAGTCTTCCCTTGCTCCTTTTCTTGTCAGGTTTTCACCTGGTAGCCTTTCATTTTCTTCATATTCTGTCTTCAGGTGCAAGAGTAGATGAAAAAAGGCCCCTCCCTCCTTAGAGCTTATCTATGTTCCATAAAATTGCAGAATGCTGTCTCAACAAAAGGGAAAAAAGGATAAATCGTACTCTTCGGGTAAAAAAAAATAAAAGCAGATATAAAACCATTCATCATATTGAATAATTGATCAACATAGTACATAGCAGACCGAGACAAAACGACTAATCAATATATGAAGTAATGATCATTCAATTTATAAAGGAACAATGAGCTTACTTAACCAAAAAGAAGTACCTCAAATCAGGATCAAAGCCATAGACAACAGACTTAACGACTTCTAAAAGAAAAAGAATTATCTTATCAATGGTAAACTCAAATTGATGGTAAAGCTGGTGGGGTGATGGCGGCCATGGATGACTTTGGATAATCACAACCAAGGTTTCTGAAAACTCTTCTTGCTCTCAGCAGCTTCTCACCCATCTAGTCGCATTAAGAAGCTACAAGAGGAATATCCTTGATCCAACTGTCAAGTGGCCTCCCGATTGAATACACGATGAAGCCTATCTTCCTCAGCTTCTCAGGGTCAACAACATGGCGCCCATCAAATATGAACGCTGGCTTTTGCATGCTCTCATAGATCCTCTGATAGTCCAGTGCCTTGAACTCATCCCATTCTGTCAAAATGCAAAGCCCATGCGCATCCTTGGTAGCTTCATAAGCATCCCAAACGACGGTAACCTCCTTGACAGCAGTGGGGCTCATTGGTTGAAGGTGGATCGGGTGGTCCCAGTCAAACTTGTTCATTGCAAGGTCCCTCTGGATCTGGTCTTCTGACACCTGTGGATCATAGATGCTGATCTTGGCTTTGTCACCCAAAAGCCCCTTGCATACATCAATGGCTGGTGTCTCCCTCGTGTCACCAGTGTCCTTCTTGAATGCGAATCCTAGGATGGCAACCTTTTTGCCTGAAACAGTGTTAAACATAGAGGAAACCACCCTATTTACAAAGCGACTCTTCTGGTAATCGTTGATCTTAATGACTTGTTTCCAGTAGTTAGCGACTTCTGGAAGCCCATTGCATTCGCAGATGTAAACCAAGTTCAGAATATCCTTCTGGAAACAAGATCCACCAAAGCCTACACTGGCATTTAGAAACTTGGGCCCAATTCTGGAGTCCTTTCCCACAGCATATGCGACTTCAGCAACATTAGCTCCAGTAGCCTCACAAAGTGCAGAGATGGCATTCACGGAAGAGATCCTTTGCGCCAAGAAGGCATTGGCAGCCAGTTTGGAAAGTTCTGCTGACCAAAGATTGGTGGTAATAATGCAATCTTCAGGTACCCAGCGAGCATAAACACCTTTCAAAACCTCGACTGCTTTCTTTCCCCCAGGAGTCTCCCTACCCCCAATAAGTACTCGGTCTGGGGCAAAGAGATCTTGAATTGCAGTTCCCTCAGCAAGGAACTCTGGATTTGAAAGGATCTGGAAGTCAATACCCTTGCTGTTGTGCATCAGGATCTTCTCAATGGCCTCAGCTGTCTTCACAGGAACAGTGGACTTCTCGACAACGATTTTGTTCGACTTCGCAACATCAGCAATCATGCGAGCTGCACTCTCCCAGTAGGTGAGATCAGCAGCCTTGCCAGCACCAAGTCCACGAGTCTTGGTCGGTGTGTTGACAGAGACAAAGATGATATCTGCCTCAGCAATGTTCTTCTCTATGTCGGTGCTGAAGAACAGGTTGCGCCCTCGGCATTGCTTGACCACATCGTCAAGGCCAGGTTCATAGATTGGCAGGTTGTCAGTGTTCCAGGCTGCAATGCGAGCAGAGGAGATATCCACAACTGTTACTTGAATATCCGGACACTTGAGAGCAATTACAGCCATTGTTGGTCCACCGACATAACCAGCCCCAAGGCAGCAGATTTTCACCATCTTTTCTAACTCTGATTTTTTGACCTGAAATGCATATGTTTTGATTGTTAAGAAGCCAGCACAAAATGATGTTAGAAAAATGAAGAAAGTAGGATATATATATATATATATATATATATATATATATATATATAAAAGAACTGAAGGATGTGATCAAGTCCTGAAATTTTCTATTCTCATTTCCGTTTACATTTCATGTCATTCGGTATTCAGTGGTTAAGAAAGCAACTCCAGGACAATAGGTCAATTAAGAATGGATCTATATGCAAATACTGCACTATGAACCATGTCCGCTGGCCTGTTTTTTGGTTGGTGGGGCTGGCTTGTCAAATGTGGCAAAACAGGAAAGCCAACACTACAAACTCGGGAGAAGTTTGCACAGCAGTAGTTAGGGGGTGTGAAGGAATGCTAGCATGAATGAATGACATGTGAGAGAGTATTGAAATCTAGTAAGGGCAGCATCTTTCTAAAAGCAAGGTCAATTTCCTCTTGCCTACTGGCCAAGGTGACATTCCCTTGTAGATTTAACAGACTTGTGAAGATGAGAACAATGAATTATGAATAGGCTTCATATAAACTACGTCCTTTTAGTTGTTCTCCATGGAATGGCCACTTTAAATGATTCAGTTCCTCGGGCCAGGAACCTCTCCCATTAAGTGAGCATGCTTCGTGATTTTGATTGCCATTTGGATTTTTGCCTCCATTGTCCTACCATTCACTTCGATCTTCAATTCTACTTACCAAGTATGTTCATCATCACTTCTTATTCGGTTCAGGAGCTAGATAGGTCATCTTTACTCAAACTAGTGAGCTTTTCTGGCTTTGATTCAAAGGCATCCATCTCAGAGAAAGAGAACAGGACTTCTGTTATCTCAAAATATGAATCCTATGGATAATTCGAAGTATGCATCACATGTCTACTCTTTACAACTCCAATGCCATCTACCGCAGATGCAAGACATGGATCTTCAGGTTCATGTAGGAAATATCTTTCTTTTGTGAGGGGATTTTGTGGCCTGATTTCAAAAGTACAATTTTAGATAGAAAATCAAGGGTAAAATCAGCCTTTCCTCCACATAACATTTCTTGGAAGGTTGGCAAAGCAGTTTGAATATTCTTCACCATTGTTAAAAGTCTTACTGTTGACTTGGCATTAAGCTCAAAATTGGTGAACCATACGACATGCTACTTGGAAGCCTTAAGCTCAAAATTGGTGATCAACTATATGAGAAGGCATCCAAGCAATCTTTCACAACTTCTGTAATATTAAACATCCCAATAGGATACAGACTTGGTAAATAACGTATGACTTTAGGATCTCATAAATCGGACATAGAAGTAACCTTATGAGTAACTAGTGGTCAGACATAAATAAGGATCAATATGGAGGTACAGAAAATGGTCCAAATTGAGCACTTACTAACTGGAAATAGCTATGATATAGCAAAGTAAGATTCCATACAAGCATGATAACTAAGAGCACACAAGCCATGGTTTAATCGGCAAAAATATGCATCAAACCTGGAAACTTACCCTAGCCAGCCAGAGTATCCAATTTTAATCAGACAAGCTCCATTTCTACTGTTATTTAATTATGTCATCACGAACTATTCATCTATAAAGATATCCAAGGTAAAGAAATTAACTTGAGTTCTTATAATCCTGTTTGAATGCTATTGGCATAATTTAGTTAAAGTCAGATCAGCACGAAATCAAATTGTCAGTGGCATCTAAGCAAAAAATAGAATCCAATCACATTGGAATAAGCTTCCGCGAAAGCAAGATATACCACCGAAGTGAGGTTTAAGACAAATAAGGTGGTAATACAAACTAAAAGTGGGACGTCGGCATACTAGATCCAAAAAGGCCAAATATACTAAGAAAGTAAACAAAGCCTTCCTAATTGGTTGTTGAAAAAATGCAGGAGAGGAATAACCCCCTGAAAATAACGGTATTCCAAGAATAGTTACGATGGTGATGAAGATGGAATAATGTCCCCCTATCTCAACCAATGTGGACCAAAATCCACGACGTCCATCCCACCAACCAAACTAGGCCTACGAGCTTCGTGAACCCGTAAAAAGACCGAGTAGTTTTTAGGAAGACATCGCCTTTACACCGCATCCATCAAGGGATTGCAAAATAGAAAGAAAGAGAGCAAAGGAAACACCAGGGGGAATCCATCAGGGGACGGTTCCCGAATTCAGGATCAGGAAAATCCCCCAATGCCTCAACAACCATAGATCCATTACCAGATCTGGTAACTACATCAGCAAATCAAGCCATTTTTAGCTTAAGAGATCCAAAGACTCCCTAATTCCGACACCGATCTACGCAACGTTCCGCGAAGCAACACACCTCCAAGTCCTCACACCCCATCAAGAATATGGACAAACAGATACGCAGACACATCACAACACTGAGCAGCAACAGCAACCGATCCAGATCTAATCCTATCTCTCATGCCTCTCCTATGTCACCCTCAGACGTGCGTGGGAAACGTGGGGAATGTGCAGACCTTGTGGTCCAAAGGCTCAGATCGGGCAACAAAGGCTAAAAAGGAGCCGCCTTTCCCGCGGATCTCGATCGGAGGCGTCGGGAAACGGCGGTTTCTTGCGACATATGGACGGGAGCAACGTAGAGATATACCTGAGGAGCGCTTGCTGCTTCCTCCTCCTCCTCCTGCTGCTCCTCTGGTCTCTACTGTGTGTGAAGAGTTGTGTTGGTGGAGAAAATAGGGGTTAGATCTCGAGTTCTATATATAAACGAAAAGGGCAAGAGAGAGAGGGAGAAACACAGACCGGATCTACCTTTCTGTCTCTCTCTATTTGTAGGTTTCCGTGTGGTTTCGGGGATTTAACCATCAGCACGCCGGTGAGATTTTTTTTTTTCTTACCCGCAATCCATTTTGACGAAATGCCAGAGACATGGTTATCTCTTGTACATAAAATCTTTTACGTAATATAGGGATAGAAATTTAAATTTAAATTTTTCATTAAATTCAAAAGTTCAATCATACCTTATAAGGCATAGTCGATGAGATTATCAAAATATAGAAATATAATAATAATAATAATATTAGGATTTTGAAATTTAATTGTCATTTTAACGTAATCTTTGTAATTCGATTAGGATTGATGTATTTCCATCGAGAGCTCTAGTATTAAAATGATGTCAATATTTTACTATTATGGATTGAGTTAGATGTCTTTTTTGGAGTGTGACAGTGATCTTTTTTTGATTTTTTATTTTTGCAATTTAGTAAGGTATGCGAAGATCTTTGAACATGATTGCTCTTAGATGGAATCTACTTGGGGAATGTTCCAAACTTACTTCCTAATCACATGAGTGAGCAGAAGAAGGTTGATTAACTTTAAGCGTTCGCTATTTGTTTGTTACTGAGGCAAGATGAATTTTTGAATCGAGAGATTTTAATTTTCCATGAAACCTTGAAGTTTAGTGGAGTGACAAGAGATCTAAATATCTATTGAATTTATCTCCTTTATCAACAGAGTTGAGGGGATGAAATTTGAGGCTTTTAATATATCAAGAGTCGTGATTGCTAATAAGGGTGCTATTAGCAACTTACAATACCTTTGCACATGAGCTTGGCCACATCTTAGTCAAATTTTGTTTACCTAACCCATGACATCGATTACCTACCGCATTTTAAGTTGTAGAGTTCACATTTTTTCTTATTTAAACTATGAGTGAAATGTCTTAATTTGGAAAAAGGAAAAATAAAAAACTCCTATCTTTCCTGGAAAGGATGAAATCCCTTAAATCAAATCACAATCCAAGTAACAATTTCAATCTCTTATGGGCAAATGGTCATCTTTAAAGCGATGTTGTCGTGCCAGGAAGGCGATGATACTCGTGGTGGTGGGGTTGTAGCGAATAGGATAGGTGCAATAGTAGTAGGTGGAGGAGGGAGAGAGTCTAAAGAAAAGTGATAAATGACGATCTATAAAGCGATGTTGTTGCATCAAGAAGGCAATGATCCTCGTGGTGATGGGGTTTCAGCGAATGGGGTAGGTGCGATAGTAGCGGGTGGAGGGGGAAGTCTAAAGAAAAGAGATATGTTGTGTGCTTTAGTATGGTTTACGTGTTTGATTTCCATCGATATGGTCTTTACATGAGGAGTGATTGGGGGAACATAGAAGGTAAAGGTGATACTCACTTGATAGAGGTGGTAATAGTGGTTTAGTAGCGTTTGAAGCAAGGAAGAGGTGGTTTGGGCCTTGTGAAATAAGAGCGTGTAAGTGGAAATGAAGGGGAAGAAGAAAGGAAAATAGATACCATGGATCTAATAATAAATCTTAATTATTAAGTTTGTGAGAGTTAATAAAGAAGTATATGAATAAAAAATAATTTTCTCAAAACATACAATCACATCTAATTTACTATTAAAAAGGTGAACATCAATTGAATTATTTAGCTCCATAAAAATATGATCGGATGGTGGAGATTCTTGATTTTAATATAAAAGATCTAAATTTGACTCTCTATCTTTACATTAATCAGAAGAATGATACGTAGAGGGTTATCAATTCCTCCTCAATTTACCTAATTAGATTATGGGTTATGAAAACTAAACAAAAAAAAAAAAAAAGTGCAACGACCAGCTTCCACGCGGAAAAATGGATTCAAAATTTATTACCTTCGAGTGGCTGCAGCCCTTTTTACGTCTAATCAGTCCCCTCTGTTGTCCTACTACAAGGTGAAACTGCAAGGTCTGATATTTTATATTCTATGAAATGGCAAAATCGTGCTTTACATAATTGTTGAAAGATTCTGAAAATTATTGAAGACGTTTGTCCCCACGTCAGGGAGATGAGATAATATGGTAAAAGTATGATTGCATTGACAGAAATACAAAGAAAATAAAAGAAAGAAAATTGAGCCACTAAAAATTAGACAAAATATCAAAATAAACCCTTTGTTCCAATCAGACTTTTGTACTTTACTTGATCCGAACCTCACTTTTTGAAGTGTGCCTGTTTTTAAGAGATAATCATCCATTAGAGGGATAACCCTCGTTATCCCACTTATCATTCCTGCAAACACTTTCCTTATTTTAAATAGTTCTGGTCTCAAAAATTCCTCCAGCTACAAATACCTTTTCCCTTAAATTAAGGAACAAATTAATCTGATTTCACCCTTAACATTTATCCCTTCGTAACTAAACCAAGAAAAAGGAATTTTTTTGACATCCAAACTGTACATAAAGTTGCATTTGAGTGTATGCCTTGGCATCTAACTTAAACTTTCTTCACAAAATAAACAGGTACAAGTGTACACGCAATGATCATGCGTGCAATCCCTATAAAAAAATAAGATGATATTAGTGATTGTGCATTGATCCTCTCTAAAGACAAAAGTTACTTGAAAAGGAAAAATTTTGAAGGAAACCTATATATATATATATATATATATATATATATATACAAAATCTCACTCCCTCGCTACGCACTCGATGGGTGAGGCCCTATATACCCTTGTAACATCACCTTTTTCAAAAGGATCATTATTTTCAATTAAATATTAAAAAATCCTGATGAACATGATTAAAAATTCAACGCTGTGGTAGGTATCTTGTGATTATTAACAAGCAACAAGCAAAGTTGGTACCTACTTTTTTTTTTGGGAAATGTCGTTTGCGTAAACTAAACTAAAGCTTCATGTTCAGGCAGCTAAAAAAGGAATTTCCCAATCACATTTCGAAAACGTGCAAAGAAATGTACAAGAGCTTCAAAGAAAGTTAAAGCTCCAAAAAAGCAAAATAGATGGTATGAGTTTTAACCATCTAAATTTGATATCCTATTAGCCATGAGATAAAATTCCATCCAATGGGTGATGCAGTTTTCAGAAAATGGAGATTTATTTGGGATTGGCGAAAACGACTTTTCGAACTTTTCCCAAATTTCCCACGAAGATCGTTCGCCATAGAATAAAAAGCTCCCTTTGTTTGGAAAACCATAATCTAAGCAGTTCACGTAAAGCACGGATAAACTTACGTTTGATGGAATTAGAAGCTTCGAAGAGAATAAAATAAATAAAAGACAGAGACACAAATCGATAGTTGCTTTCCTCTAGAATATCTGTAGAAATTCTTTTTTTCCTACTAATGAAATTCATCAGTTTATTATTAAAAAAGTCTATAAATTTGTTATGGGTAGAGTTGAGGTGACGAAGGCGATTCATCACTTCTTGGGAACTTTCACGGTTCCACCCCTGAAGTTCCTTCTCGGGCGGTGTACTTATGGGGCCCGTTGCGTTGCGCGTAGGAACCGTCTCCCATGTCAAAGATAGGTATTCTTACAATCATGTCCTTCAAATCATGGCCAATTACATCCATATCCTCGTATACTTCGTTATCACATCTGCACCTCGAAAGACTTACTAGCCATATCAGTTAATATTCCTCAAATATTTACTAACAACCGTAAAAGTTAATGCCTCGAATTAGGAACGTTACGTTCACATCCTTACATATATATATTTTTGTTTTTCTCTCTTTTTAGTTCCTCCTCCCCCCACCTGGGTGGAAGCAACGGTGGTGACGACAATTATGGTAGCAACCTCCCTAGTTGGACTTTTCCCTTGCTTCTCCTCCTCCAGACCTCTATCGCCTTGCCCTACCCCTCATCGTCCCACCCATCCTCCTTTGCCTTACCACCTTGGCCCTCCTTTTTACGCTCTCTCACTCAGTCGAGGAGAGGAGTGAAATCTCTCTCTTTTTTTATTTTTTTAGAATTAATCATAAAAAATAGTTAATATTAGTGATAGTTACGTAGCAAGGATATTTATAAATAATGATCAAATTTTTAAGATACAGATGTAATAATAAAGTAGATGGATGTATAAATGTAATCGATAAAATTTTCATAGTCTCAATTATTTAACATTATTACTTGACCCGCGACGAACATGGCGAGTTCAACCACGTGGTTTCGTCTAAAGTTTTATTCGCGTAAATTACGGGCATAAAGCTTGCCGTTGACCTTCAGGTTGTCACATCCGTTCAAAATATCTTGGCTTTGCAAATCCAAAGGGTAAATGAGATTTTAAACGTAGGCACACTTTTGTATCATTATTTGTTCTCTCAATTTCCAGCGGGAGACGTAGATCCAGTCTTCCTTGATCCTACGTGCTAGGGACGAGTTGGATCATGGTTTTGATACGAGACACGATCCATTTGAATAAGGTATATATGTGTGTAAAATTATTTATTTGTCATTAATTTTAATGTATTATTTGTTTTGATATTAAAAAAATATATTATGTTCATATTTGTGTAAAGAAGTTAGTGACACAAAAGATATCAAGAAGTTGTGATCTAACAGCATCATTTTATTCTGTATTGTGTATTTTGTTTTGTAGAATGGAATTATCTCTTGTGTAAGTTGAGCATTCCATGCTTCAATTTGAAGGAAAGTGTTGAGAGGTGTGCTTAGTAGAGTGGAATGTTTAATACCACATAATGGAGCAAAGGAATGTGTGGTGTGTGGGAGCCTATAAATAGGTTATTGTACTTCCATTTGTTTCTTGAAAAAAAATAGAGATATCCGTCCTATCAGGGTCTTCTCTCTTGATTTTCTCCTTGCTCTTCTTGAGTAGGGTTTCCACGTAAATCCAAGCTTCTATTATTGTTATACTCTTGATATTATTGTTACATTTTCACATCTTTTATATTATTTAACATGGTATCAAATAAGTCGATTCTTGGATTATCTTTCATTCTTAAGATTATTAAGTTTATCCTTATTTTGGGAGTTCAGATTTCATTTGTTTAGATGAAGGAGTCACGAGTGAGGAAGAAGACGATGGACCACACGATGATGGCAACATCGATGTGATAATTAATTTCGGATTCCAATTAACACCAAATCAATTGCTTACGACTCATCTCCGAACTCCTACCTACACCCATTTACAAGCAAAGTGAAGATGCGAAGAAGCTGGCGACATAAGGTGGCAGTGACCCAGTAGCATCAGTTGAAGATGCAAAGAAACCGACGACACAAAAAGCATGAAGAAGCTGTAACCCAGCAGCATCATTTATTCTATGTTGTGTTTTTTACTTTGTAGAGTGGGATTATCTCTTGTGCAAGCTGAGTATTCCATGCTTCAGCTTAAGGGAGAGTGTTGAGAGATGCACTTATTAGAGTGGTATGTTTAGTACCACATAGTAGAGCGAAGGAATGTGTGGTCTATGGGAGCCTACAAATAGTCTATTGCACCCCTATTTGTTCCTTGAGAAAAATAAAAACATCCACCCTATCGGGGCCTTCTCCCGTGATTTTCTCCTCGCTCTTCATAACAGGGTTTCCACGTAAACACAAGATTTTATTCTTATTTTGCTTTTGATATTATTGTTACGTTTATGCATCTTTTATATTATTTAATATGGTATCAGAACAAGTCGATTCTTGGGCTCTCTTCTGTTCTTAAGATTATTAAGTTTATCATTATTTTTGGAGTTCCAATTTGTTCATATGAAGGAGTCACGAGTGAGGAAGAAGGCAATAGGATCACACGATGATGGCAACATTAATGTGACAACTTATTTAGGATTCCAATCAATACTAAATCAATTGCTTACAACTCGTCTCCAGACTCCTACCTACACTCGTTTACAAGCAAAGTGATGATGCGAAGAAGTTGGCAACACAAGGTGGCAGTGACCTGGCAACACCAGTTGAGGATGCAAAGAAACCGATGACACAAAAAGCATGAAAAAGCCGTATCCCAGCAGCATCATTTTATTCTATGTTGTATTTTTTGCTTTGTAGAGTGGGATTATCTCTTGTGCAAGCTGAGTATTCCATGTTTCAACTTGAGGGAGAGTGTTTAGAGATGTGCTTATTAGAGTGGTACGTATAATACCACATGGTGGAGCGAAGGAATGTGTAGCCTGTGGGAGCCTATAAATAGTCTATTTTACCCCCATTTGTTCATTGAGAAAAATAGAAACATCCGCCCTATCGGGGCCTACTCTCGTGGTTTTCTCCCCTCTCTTCGTGAGCGGAGTTTCCATGTAAACTCAAGCTTCTATTTTTGTTATGCTCTTGATATTATTGTTACGTTTCCGTATCTTTTATATTATTTAACATGGTATCAGAGCTAGTCGGTTCTTGGGTTATCTCTTTTGTTCTTAAGATTATTAAGTTTATCATTAGTTTTGGAGTTCCAATTTGTTCATATGAAGGAGTCATGAGTGAGGAAGAAGGCGATGGACCACACAACGATGGCAACACTGATGTGAAAGCTTATTTCGGATTCCAACCAACACCAAATCAATTACTTACGACTCATCTCCAGACTCCTACCTACACTCGTCTACAAGCGAAGTGAAGATACGAAGAAGTTGGCGACACAAGGTGGTTGTGACCCAGCAACACCAGTTGAGGATGCAAAGAAACTGGCAACACAAAAAGCATGAAGAAGCCGTGACCCAACAGTATCATTTTATTTTGTGTTTATTCTGTGTTGTGTTTTTTGTTTCGTAGAGTGAGCTTATCTCTTGTGCAAGCTGAACATTCCATACTTCAGCTTAAGGGAGAGTGTTGAGAGATGTACTTATTAGAGTGGTACGTTTAATACTATATAGTGGAGCAAAGAAATGTGTGGTCTTTGGGAGCCTATAAATAGGTTATTGTACCCACATTTGTCTCTTGAGAAAAATAGAAACATTCGCCTTTTCGGGGCCTTTTCCCGTGATTTTCTCCCTACTCTTCTAAGTGAAGTTTCCACATAAACCTAAACTTTTATTTTATTATACTCTTGATATTATTGTAATGTTTCCACATCTTTTATATTATCTAACCAACCTAATAACTTTGACCTCAAATATAATAAATATTTATTATTTTATCTTGAAATTTTATTATTTTCTTATTTTCAACCCTCCTCCCCTTATGTCCTCCCCACTTCACCTCCACTCCTTTTTGTCACCTCCGAGTACCTCCACCTCCTCTACCCCACACCTCATCCACCCCCTCTCTCCAACCCCTTCCTCAACTCGCTTCTCCCCTTCTCTAATTGTTCACTACCACTGACCTGCCATCAACAGCTCCACCATCGTTGGAGCCACTATAATCTATATCTCTCTCACACCTCCTTCTTGCGCCATCTCATCTCCTTCAATCTCCTCCTTCCTCTATTCTCTTCTTCCTTACCTCTTTTCTATGTCAACCAACCATGCGCCCACCACCATTACCAACCACCTGCTACCACCATCAATCTAGTTGCACTAACATCGGCATCGTGGATGGGAGAAAGAGAGCAAGGGCGGCAAAGGAAGCCATGAGGGAGAAGAAAGAGGGGTCGGTGGTGGCTGTAGCTTGTGGTGGTGGTTGTTGTCATGTGGAGAAAAGAAGAGAAAAAAGGAAGAATAAGGGAAAGAAAGGGAAGAAGAGGAGTCGTGTTACGACCCGATCCCAGATCTCTACCGGACCCGAGATCGGCTCGCCTCGACTAATCCCAAGACACAGTCGTTCAACAAAAAATAACCTAAAAGTAGAAAATATTCCACAACCACACATGCAATGTAACTAAGCAGAAAATAACCAAAAGACGGTAAAGGAAACAGAATGAAATGTTTCATGATATTACATGCTATCACAACTACAACAGCGGAAAGTAAAGCGGAAATGTAACTGAAACAGCCATACATATATCGAGTACTCACTACAACAATAGAAACTCGAAAAACAAAAAGGGAACAACAGCTAAGGCTGGGCTCGACTAGGCCCAGCTCCCTCTGTAGTCGATGTCGATGGCGCTGGCGGCACAACTTCCCGACCTGAACAAGGTTATAAAATCCATGGTTAACTAACGCTGAGTAGAGTAGTGGTTAAGCCATTTACATGCAATTAACATAAGACAAGCAACTAATTAATTATTCATTTTCATTTAGCTCAACTAAGTGGTTCTGATTTGTTTATTCTCTTAACAATCCAGTCATTTCTTGATCTGTTTATCCCTCAAGGGAACGATCTTGATTGTAGTCTTTCCCATGATGTAGGATGTACACGTGGTGCTCTCCTGGTCGGGAGAGTCCTCTGTGGTAGTCCTACACCCGGTCAACCACCTCGAGGTCACGATCGCGACGTAGTGATGATTACGACACGTGCGGTAAGCGCACAGGTAGCTATCCCGCATTGGCACATGGTCAGTCGTTTCTGCTAGGTGGTACGCCCAAAAGTACAACACGGAACAACACAGGGCCTTACTCTCTTAGAGCAGGAGTCTCGCCCCTCCACAGTCCGTGTACCACCGTCCGACTATCCCAGTTTGCCTAGTAGGCCTAATAAGAGTCGGTGTAAGGTGGTTAGTCCTAACCTCGAGCCTCGTGGGGTGGCCAGCTGATAAGACCACTGCATCAAACGTCTTTTAAGACGTTTGGGAGTAGGTCCAGACATCTAGTAAGACTTCTGGAAGCCTTCCCAGAAGTCTGAAAATCAATTTTTGCGGCGTACGATTGCAAGTCTACGTGCATGTGCGCGTAGACTGAACCCGCCGTCCTCTTTTCTTCTCTCTCTTCTCTCCCCATCCTGCAGCGCCTTCTTTTTCTCTCTCTCTCTCTCTCTCTCTCTCTCTCTCTCTCTCCCTCGGCACCTTCAAATAGCCTCTCTCCCCCCCTTCCCTCTCCCTCACTGTTACGAACGTGGCATCAGACAGGTTTTTAAGACGTCTGGGAAGTGGCCCAGACGTTTGCCCAGACGTCTGGAACCCTTTCCAGACGTCTGGTAATAAATTTTTGCGGCGTATGGGGTTGCGTCTGCGCGCCTGCGCACGCAGACTGCACCCGCCGCTCTCGTTCCTCTTTTCTTCTCTCTCTTCCTGCGGGCGCGCCGCTCTCTTCTCTCTCCCCACGCGGCCTTATAAGAACACCCTCGCCCTCTCCCTCACCCTCATCTCCTCCGCCTTCCTCTTCTCCCTGCTAGTGCGAGAGCGCGAGCTAGTGAGCGGCAGCAGCAGTGGCCGCGGCGAGCGTGCGGGAAGGAGGGTTGCGAGCGGAAGGGGAAGCTCGACCGCGAGGGTTCGAGCTTGCCGGGGCAGCTAGAGCCGGCTGGCGGGGGACCGGCGGGCGTGGGGTGTTGCGGAGGGGCTGCTGCAGCTTGGGCAGCAGGCGGACGGGGCGCGGTGCGGCCGTGCGTCGCGGGTGGAGAGCGAGTCGGGCTCTGGTTCTGGAAAATTTTCCAGAATCAGACGTCTGGGATTACGACCAGACGACGGTGAAGATGTCTAGAGGACTATCCATACGTCTGACAGGTAAGATATTTCTATCTTCTTCCTTTTCACTTGTACGGCCATGCAGCCGTCTGCCGTGACTTCGTCTACGCTTCGTCGTGCTGAGAGCAGGAGTGTGTGTGCACAGGTTCCGCTCGGGAGGGCGCGAGGGTCGCCATCCCACGTAAATAAGACGTCTGGCTGCAGTGTCAGACGACGGAGAGGACTTCCAGATGTCCGGGGTGACAATCGGACGTCTGGGAACCAAGCCAGATGTCCCAGCAGGCTTCTGGACGTCTGAAGGACTACACAGAGCTAAGGTACAATCTGACCCACCTTTTAAGACGTCTGGAAGAGGTTCCAGACGTCTGATTTTGGATAGCTTCGTCGTTTTTGACCTGTTTAGGGCCCGTTCGGAGTCCATTTTCCGTGTTTCGAGTTGCGTTCTTTCCAGAATAAATTCCTCTACTGTTTACAGTAGTTGTTTATCATTCTGAGGAACTCCTTGTGATTGATCCTTATGTTAGGACCCCGTTCCATTGCTGTCTTGGGGGTTGCGGAGGCGCGCGGGATTGCCGACCATGCCCCCAGTACTCCCGTTTTCGCTGGTAGAGTGGCTTTTAATTTATTTAGCATAATTTGTGAAACAATTAATAGAGTCTAGGGCATTGCATGAACCCTAGAAATGAGAAACTAGATTGAATGATAGATCCTAGGGTATTGTATGAATCCTAGGGCTGGAAAACTAGATTGAATATATAAATATTGTAGTCTCGGAAAAGTGGAAAGGAAATAATAGCTGCCTGTAAATTGATTTAACAGCCGCCTGTTATGAATGAATAATATGATTGATAATATGGGTTGTATGAACGTAAAACTGGAACGGTGAAACCTAAAATGGCCAAACAAAAAGGAACACGAACCCTACGGGGAATTAGAAGTAGAACTCCTGGAAAGAGAATAGAAGGAAACTGAGAAAGTGAAACGTGGAAGTGTGTTGCCTCTCGGGATACCAAAGAGAGCGCACATTACCTCTTAGTGTAAAGGGGAGCTTGCCGCCCTCAGGTTGAGGCCGGGGTGGGTTTGGCCACTGTACACCGACTTGCTGGCCCTCGTGTACGCAGTACCGAGGAGAGCTATTAGTGGAGGGAGAGCACTGCTACCCCACGGGCCCCGGGGTTCTGCTAGCCTCCTACACCGACTTGTTAGGCCCACTGGGCAAACCAAAGTAGTCAGGCGAGGGTGCTCGGACTGTGGAGGGGTTGGACCCTTGTTACTGAGAGGGCTCTGCCCTATACTGGTTCCGTGCTGTGTTTTGAGCGCCCTCGTTAACGGAAACGATTGACCGCGTGCCAGTGCGGGGTAGCTACCCGTGCGCTTATCGGGCATGCCGTAGTCACCGTTACGTCTGTTAGTGACCTTGGGGTGGTTGACTGAGGGTAAGACCACCACGGGGGACTCTCCCGGCCAGGAGAGCACCACGTGTTACTTCTACTTTTTGGAAAAGACTACAATCAAGATCGTTCCCGCGAGGTGTAATTCGCTACTTGGAGGGGGTGAGATCAGTGTGACGTAAAAAAAATGCGGAATTGAAATATAAATAATCTCACAAATAAGCAATCACACAAGTACACAAGAATTTTTAGGTGGAAACCCAAACCGGGTGAAAACCACCACCTAACCCTCTCGAGTTAGGATTTTCCGATCAACCAAGTTGATCAAATCCACTAAACCGAATCACTTTAAAACGAGGGTGATTCAACCTCAATTACAACCACGCTACTTAGACGAGGATAGCGTACCTCAACCCCTTCTCTTCACGAGAAGGATTTTGTCTCGCGAAGGAGACGGGAATTCGCAAAGCGAATACCCAACCAAATAACAAAGATAAAATAAACAAGTAATCCTATAGAGCCAACAAAGTAATTTTAAACCTAGCTTCTATAGGAATTAGGAAACTCCCCTTTGCAAGGAGTGCGTCGAGTTGATGACGCGGTGCGTGAGCCATGCGACGGCGCAACTTTGCTCTCGTGAACTATGGCGGGAGAGCGGGTGCGCGAAGCTTGATGCTCTCAAGATGAATGGAACTAGAGCTTGGAGAGCAAGGGCTTCTCTTGGACACAAAAGAGTGGAACAAAGTTGCTTAGGTGTGTCTTGTGTTTCTCTTGGTGTCTCTAGGTGTGTGTTTTTGTTGCAAAGGTTTTCCTCTATTTATAGAGGCCTTAGGAAGGCTTTGGAAGGCTTAGGAAATGTTCCATAGCCGTTGGGTGCAAAGCCCAAGAGAATCAGCCCGAAATTAGGAACAATTATTGTTCTGACAGGCTTATCAGACGTCTAATTCTGTCATCAGACGTCTAGAAGTTCACTTTAAGACGTCTGATTCCAAGGTCAGACGTCTGATTTTGGGCGGGTCTCTTCCTGACTTGAATCAGATCTAAACAGGGTTCTTGTGCAAGTCCATCAGACGACATATAGGACGTCTGGAACTATGTCTGGACGTCTGGAAACCTACTTTTTCTGTGGGAATGGATTTCCAAACGTTGCAATGGGTAGAAAATCTCTGAGAAGAGATTTTGGGTCAGCCGAGGCAAAACGGTCAATTATCAGACGTCTGGAAAGTCCTATGGACGTCTGATAAGGCTCTAACGGTCACATTCTTGAGTGTTTGTTAAGCCAGCTAACGGTCCACTAATTGGACGTCTGGCAAAGTCATCAGACGTCTACTAACTCGTCTGGACTAAGGTCTGGACGTCTGATTTCATCAGACAGAATACTAAGTTCAGCCTAGTAGTTATCAGACGTCTGAAACAACAGTCAGACGTCTTAAAATACTTTATCAGACGTCTGATTTGGGAATTAGATATCTGGAAACTCTATTTGAACCCTATATTGGTTTTCTAAGTATTCTACAGAAAACCTAAGTATCCTAGGGTTGTGCGGGTGTTCCTAGGACTACTGTTAGGGTACTTTGAGGCTCTTTAACATGAATCTAAGTAACAAAAATAAAGAGCAACAGAAGAAACGAAAAATACAAGGAGTACAAGAGAAGGAAATCTACCCTATTCTTCATCTCTTTCCTTCTTCAATCTATCGTTCCTCGCGAATCTCCTCTGTTTTCCATCGAGCTTCTCCAATCTATCCTGGATGCAAGCTCGAACTCCGTCTAATCACGTATCCATTTGCGATTGACCTGAAATCTAGGACTCAAAGTGCAAATGTTAAATGACACGTGTTTTGTTATCATCAAAATAAATGATCGTGGTGCTCTAGCACCAACAATCTCCCCCTTTTTGATGATGACAAAATCATAAATAATAATGCAAAAAATCCTCCCCCTTTTTGACATTATCAAAAAGGTTTAATTGATTTTACATTTCCTACAACTCCCTCTTTTTTATAACAAAAGATAGCTATTATTTTTCTCCCCCTTTCTAAAGGAAATTTAGCTAACTTGCATCTTCCCCTTAAAAATTAGCTCATAAATTTTAACTCCCCCTATCTAAATGCTACTGATAAACAAAGATAGGGTCAAGAATTTTTACCTCACCTACCATGGCCAATAAAATGGCCCTAATGGTGGTGGTGGATGCCACATCGGATAGGGCTCCCATCCGTAGCTTGGAGACCCGGGCATTGGCGCCGGTCTCCAATCTGGTGGTCGACGTGCGGCGGGTCCGTCGCTTGTTCGCCGTCTCGTCGGTCGTCTTGTTCTCCTCCTTGGTCTACTCCTTGGTTCTCCCAACTCGAGTTGACTAGCCTTGAGCTTGTAGGTCTAGTCCTTCGTGTTGTAGTTATCCTTGAACCCTACAAAATAAGATTCTAATTTTTTCTTCGGTATCCAAGTGAGCTTGGATCCGAATCGATTAGCGGGTCTCCTTGACGGAGATCCTTTCTCAACCTTAGGGCTATAAAAATTATCTATTTTGTTGATTAATTTGTTAGAATTTTCCCTAAGACATGTAATTTCTTTTTCTATAGTTTGCATCTTAGTCTTTAAATCATAGATTTCTAACTTTAGACTATCATTTTCCTCAATCAATTTATTATTTTCATTGATGAGGTTATGATTTTCTAATAATAGGTTATCATTTTTAGGACAAGCTTCTATGTCCTTAAGTTATTTTTCTAACCTATCATTTTCATTTTTAAGAAAGCTAAGATTCTTTGTCATGCTTTTGTTTTCTATTTTTAGTGATTTACTAATCTCAAATAGTTCATTAAAAGCTTCTTGTAAATCGAAATTTACCTCGTTGTCGGAGTCGCTTCTGCTTTCGCTGTCGCTTCCTCTGGCCATGAAACCAAAGCAAGCGGTTTCTTCTTCTATGGACTTTTCTTCTTCTTCCATCGAGCTGGAATCGTCCCAAGTGGCTTGGAACGCCTTCTTCTTAGATTTCTTCTCTTTTTCCTTCTTCTTCTCCTTTTTGAGAAGAGGGCACTCTGGTCGCAGATGCCCTTTCTCGTTGCAATGGTAGCAACGTTTCGGTCTCCCCTTCTTCTCCTTCTTCTTTGACTCCCTACACAACTTGGAAAACTTTTTAAGTAAAATTCTAAAGTCTTCATCGTCGGAACTTACCTCGCTATCCGACGTGGCTTTGAAGGCGAGAGTCTTCTTCGGTTTAGGCTCTGGTGTATCCTTCTTCTTTTGCTTCAACTTAGTCTCGTAGGCCATTAGATTGCCTAGGAGATCTTCCATGTTGAGCTCCTTCACTTCATTCGCCTCTTCGATGGCGATGACTTTTTGTTCCCATTCCGGTCCAAGGGAACGAAGAAGCTTCCCTTGAAGCTCCCCCTTGATGAAAGTCTTTCCTAAAGCTTTCAAGTTATTTACAATGAGAGTGAACCTAGTGTTCATCTCACTTAAATACTCGTTAGGTTTCATAGAAAAACATTCAAATTCTTGAGAAAGTAAATTTATTTTAGAAATTTTGACCTTAGAGGTACCTTCGTGAGTTACCTCAAGTGTGTGCCAGATCTCGTATGCGGTGGCGCATTGCGAGATTCTATTGAATTCCTCTGAGCTGAGCGCGCAGTAAAGGGCGTTCATGGTCTTTGCGTTTAAAGAGAGCTCACGAATTTGTTGCTGCGAGTAGCCTCCCGCAGGTTTTTCTGGGGTCTCAAATGGTGTCTCGCACCTGGCCCAAATCGTGAAGTCATTGGCTTGAATCCAAGTCTTCATCCGCAACTTCCAGTAGGGGTAGTTGCTCCCGTCGAAAAATGGTGGACGAGTCGTAGATTGGCCCTCGGAAATCCTACCTGTAGAACTGCTTCCCTCCATCGATCTTCTTACTTGGTTGTTACGCCGAAACAGCAAGACCTGCTCTGATACCACCTGTAATTCGCTACTTGGAGGGGGTGAGATCAGTGTGACGTAAAAAAAATGCGGAATTGAAATATAAATAATCTTACAAATAAGCAATCACACAAATACACAAGAATTTTTAGGTGGAAACCCAAACCGGGTGAAAACCACCACCTAACCCTCTCGAGTTAGGATTTTCCGATCAACCAAGTTGATCAAATCCACTAAACCGAATCACTTTAAAACGAGGGTGATTCAACCTCAATTACAACCACGCTACTTAGACGAGGATAGCGTACCTCAACCCCTTCTCTTCACGAGAAGGATTTTGTCTCGCGAAGGAGACGGGAATTCGCAAAGCGAATACCCAACCAAATAACAAAGTTAAAATAAACAAGTAATCCTATAGAGCCAACAAAGTAATTTTAAACCTAGCTTCTATAGGAATTAGGAAACTCCCCTTTGCAAGGAGTGCGTCGAGTTGATGACGCGGTGCGTGAGCCATGCGACGGCGCAACTTCGCTCTCGTGAACTATGGCGGGAGAGCGGGTGCGCGAAGCTTGATGCTCTCAAGATGAATGGAACTAGAGCTTGGAGAGCAAGGGCTTCTCTTGGACACAAAAGAGTGGAACAAAGTTGCTTAGGTGTGTCTTGTGTTTCTCTTGGTGTCTCTAGGTGTGTGTTTTTGTTGCAAAGGTTCCCCTCTATTTATAGAGGACTTAGGAAGGCTTTGGAAGGCTTAGGAAAGGTTCCACAGCCGTTGGGTGCAAAGCCCAATAGAATCAGCCCGAAATTAGGAACAATCATTGTTCTGACAGGCTTATCAGACGTCTAATTCTGTCATCAGACGTCTGGAAGTTCACTTTAAGACGTCTGATTCCAAGGTCAGACGTCTGATTTTGGGCGAGTCTCTTCCTGACTTGAATCAGATCTAAACAGGGTTCTTGTGCAAGTCCATTAGACGACATATAGGACGTCTGGAACTATGTCTGGACGTCTGGAAACCTACTTTTTATGTGGGAATGGATTTCCAAACGTTGCAACGGGTAGAAAATCTCTGAGAAGAGATTTTGGGTCAGCCGAGGCAAAACGGTCAATTATCAGATGTCTGGAAAGTCCTATGGACGTCTGATAAGGCTCTAACGGTCACATTCTTGAGTGTTTGTTAAGCCAGCTAACGGTCCACTAATTGGACATCTGGCAAAGTCATCAGACGTCTTCTAAGACGTCTGGACTAAGGTCTGGACGTCTGATTTCATCAGACAGAATACTAAGTCCAACCTAATAGTTATCAGACGTCTGAAACAACAGTCAGACGTCTTAAAATACTTTATCAGACGTCTGATTTGGGAATTAGACGTCTGGAAACTCTGTTTGAACCCTATATTAGTTTTCTAAGTATTCTACAGATAACCTAAGTATCCTAGGATTGTGCGGGTGTTCCTAGGACTACTGTTAGGGTACTTTGAGGCTCTTTAACATGAATCTAAGTAACAAAAATAAAGAGCAACAGAAGAAATAAAAAATACAAGGAGTACAAGAGAAGGAAATCTATTCTATTCTTCATCTCCTTCCTTCTTCAATCTATCGCTCATCGCGAATCTCCTCTGTTTTCCATCGAGCTCCTCCAATCCGTCCTGGATGCGAGCTCGAACTCTGTCTAATCACGTATCCATTTGCGATTGACCTGAAATCTTGGATTGAAAGTGCAAATGTTAAATGACACGTGTTTTGTTATCATCAAAACAAATGATCGTGGTGCTCTAGCGCCAACACGAGGAACATTCGAGATCAAGTGAAGGATCTGAGAAATAAATCAATCGTGAAATAATAAACAGACATAAATAAAGAAGGTAAAAATATAACAGCTACTGTACACTCTACTGCTTCCCTAGCTTTTAGTTGCCACTCTACTCAGCGTTTCGCTGACGTGTTACCCTCGTTACTTTTCAGGACCAGGTGTTGAGTAGCCAGGGTCAGTGGCTGCAGAGGACGCTGGGCCTAGTAGGGTCTAGTAGAGTTACCTGTAGTACTTTCTGTACTTTTCTTCCACTGTAGTGAGTAGTTTTCTTGTTTACCCCATGTATTTCTTTTCTGTCAGCTTCATGTTATGTACATATTTGTTGCTCTACTGTTGTGGTAGTGTATACTGTAGTAGTTCCTTTTCTTACTGCTGTATTTTGTTACTGCTAGTTATATTCATGCTGATGTGGTTCATTTTACTGCTCTTTTGGTTACTTCCTCGTTGGACGACTAGGTCTTGGGATTAGTCGAGTCGGTCCGATTCTCGTGTCTCGTAGGGATCCGGGAATCGGGTCGTTACACTCACCACCACTCCCCCGTCTCCTCCTTCCTGTTAGCATGAGAGTGAGAGCGTGAAGCAACAGCTGATGCCGGGCGAGTACGGGGAGGAGGAGGTGCAGCGAGAGGGAGAAGAGGTAGAGCGCAAGAGAGCGAGCTCGTCGGAGCAGCCAAGGCCGGTCGGCGGGCACGCAGCAGGAGTGTGGCGCTGGGGAGGTACTGTTGCAGCTTTGGCAAAAGGCGAGTGCGGTGTGGTGTGGCCGTGCGCAGCAGGTGGAGGGCGAGGAGGTCCTGGTTCTGGGAAAATTTCCCAGAATCAGACGTCTGGACCTACGTCCAGACGGCGCGGGAGACGTCTGGAGTGAGATCCAGACGTCTGAAAGGTACTATTTTCCTCAACTTCTTCCTTTCTGCGGATGTGGCCATGCAGGCCGTTTTGCCGAAGGTTCTGCCTCTTTGTCGTGTTGAGATCGATTGCGTACGCGTGCAGGGTTCGTTCGGGAAGGCGCAAGGGCACGCCCTCCCACACAGATAGGACGTCTGGGCACTGCACCGGACGACGGAGAGTGTCTCCAAACGTCTGGAGTGATAGTCGGACGTCTAGAACTAAGTCCAGACGATTCAGCAGGATCCTGGACATCTGAAGAACAACGCAGAAGTGAGGTATGATCTGAACCATCGTTTAAGACGTCTGGAAGGTGTTCCAGACGTCTGATTTGTGGCAGAATTGTCGTTTTTGACCATTTAGGATCCGTTCGAAGTCCGATTTTCGCGTTTAAAATTTCGTTCTTCTCAGAATTTGTTCCTCTACTTGTTCAAAGTACTTGTATCCTGCTCTGGGTAGTTCCTTGTGTTTGATCCTTGTGTTAGGACCTCGTTCTGTTGTGAATCTGGGGGTTGCGGAGGCTTGTGGACTTGCCAATCATGCCCCCATCACTTCCGATTTTGCGGGTAGAGTGGCTTCCCTTAGTTAATTACAAACATTGATGCTTATCATGAATTAAATGATAGATCCTAGGGTATGGCATGAATCCTAGGACCTGAAAACTAGATTGAATGTTAGATCCTAGGGCATGGCATGAATCCTAGGACTGAAAACTATATTGAATGATAGATCCTAGGGTGTGGCATGAATCCTAGGAACAGAAACATTGAAACGAATGTCTTGAATGCCTGAATTGAAGTATTGGATAAGTAAATAGAATAGTGATAATTGTCTGTAATTGGATAATAGCTGCCTGGGAAATGTAGAGTACTGTTGCTAGTAACTGCTACATTTAATTATTGTTGTGTGGAATCTAAATACGAGCCGCTTGTATATAAATTGGGAAAGGAAAAGAAGTTTGGATGTTGGGAATACGTACTATATGCGAATAAACCTGAAATGATGAAACCTAGTGTGGCTTGACCAGAGGAAATATGAGCACTAACCCTACAGGGAATTAAGAATAGAACTCCTGGAAGTAAATGGGATGGAACTGGAAAAGTGAATGGAAAAGTTTATTGTCTCTTGGGTACGTAGTACCAAGGAAAGCACACATTACCTCATAGTGCAGAGGAGAGCTAGCTGCCCTAGGGACCTGGGTTTAGGTCTGGCCACTTTGTACTGACTCTTGGCCCTCGCGTACACCGTATCGGGGAGAGCTATTAGTGTAGGGAGGGAGCTAGCCACCCCATAGGCCCCGGGGTTCAGTTAGCCGTCCTACACCAATTTGTTAGGCCCACTGGGAAACCAAGGTAGTAAGGTGAGGGTGTGCGGACTATGGAGGGGCAAGACCCTTGTTTGGTTACTGTGGAGGGGCAAGACCCCTGTTCGGCTACTGTGGAGGGGTTAGACCCCTGTTACTGAGAGAGCTCTGTCCTATACTGGTTCCGTGCTGTGCTTGGGGGCGCACCCGTTAACAGAAACGACTGACCGCATGCCAGTGCGGGGTAGCTACCCGTGCATTTATCACACGTGTCATGGTCACCGTTACGTCTGTCAGTGACCTTGGGGTGGTTGACTGAGGGTAGGACCACCATGGGGGACTCTCCTAGCCAGGAGAGCACCACGTGCTACTTTTACTTTTCGGAAAAGACTGCAATCAAGATCGTTCCCAAGAGGAACATTCAAGATCAAGAGAAAAATCTGAGGAATAATTCAAGAATGAGTAAATAGAAAATAAAGAAAGAAATTAAAAATAACAGCTACTTGTCTACCTTATGATTTTTCTTAGCTAGTTGGTTGCCACTCTACTCAGCGTTTCGCTGACGTGTCACCTTTGTCACCTTTTCAGGACCAAGTGTTGAGCAGCCAGAACCTGCGGCTGCAGAGGGTGCTGGGCTTAGTAGAGCCCAGTAGTTTTACTTATGTTGTACCCAATATACCGTTTCTTCTGTTGTAGTGAGTATTTTCTGTTACAATTGTACTCTTTTATTGTAAGCATCATGTTTATGTACCTGTTTAATTCTCTACTGTTGTGGTGGTATGTACTGTAGTAGTTCTTTTCTTTACTGCTGTACTTTTGTTACTGTTAGTTACATGCATGATGAATGTGGTTTATTTTACTGCTCTTTTGGTTACTTTCTCGATGGACGACTGGGTCTTGGGATCAGTCGAGTCGGTCCGATTCTCGTGCCTCGTAGGAATTCGAGAATCGGGTCGTACCACTAGCTCCCTCCTTACACTAAGTAGCTCACCTCGGTACCACATACGCAAGGGCCAAACAGGAGTCTGTGTAGAGTGACTAGGCCTAACCCTAGGACTCAACCCAAAGGGCGGCTAGTTGTTTTTCAATATTCATATCTCATTGTTCACATCCCGATTTTCATTTACATAACGAGCAACTCGTGTTTTAATAACTGAAAAAGCATCACATCAAGTATTTATACACTTGCTAGCAATTAGGGTTTTAACATGCATCTCAAAGTAAATAGTGTAGCTCAGTCATTGTTCATTCGTTTCTGCCCTAAGGTTCATTTCACATCATAGGGTTCAATCAAGTTATTTTGAGCATGCATTTTACTTATTTAAATCTTAACATTAAATCAAACCACTCTACCGGAAAACACGGGAAGAATGGGGGCTAGAACCGCAGATCCTATCATTTCCGCGGGCCCCAAACATGCTATAGGTTGGAGACCTATACCAGTGACTAAATTACATCAGACTAGTTTAGAACAGTATATAACTATTACTAACACGTCGAAAAACTCGAACGGAAAACAATGGTACTTCGTTTACGTAAATCCGACTCCGTTTGAACTCCGAATGGGCCAAAAACGTGCACAGAGACCAAAATCAAACGTCTAGGAATGGACCCAAACATCTTAAACGATGTCAGTAACTCACCTTGTGTTCCTGTTTTGCTGGCGGACGTCTGAAACTCCTTTACAGTCGTCCTGAGTCTTTCCAGACGTCTGTTAGTGCATCCGGGCGTTTAATAGGTTTATTAGATGGCTATGGAGACGTCTAGACGTCCTAAAGCACCTCGAAGAGCGTGCTTACATGCCTTTCCAAGACTTGTACCTGTGCATGCAAACGCAGTTCAAAAACTGCGATAGCAAATATTTATGTACTTCACGTACGCATGTGCATGAGCGTACAGAACTCATACCTCGGCACTCCGCGTGATTTTAGACATCTGGCTTCAGCTCCAGACGTCCCGCTGTTGGTCTAGATGTCTAGTAGATGCTCCAAACGTCTGATACTGGAAAAGTCCAGTATGCAGAACTTCCTCGCGAGGTTCTGCTTCTCGCGAGCTCCACCCGCAGCACCTGTAGCGGCGACTCCAGCAGCTGCAAGAGGTCGAGAAGCTCTTCTCCTCGAGCTCCTCCCCCTCGTGCGCATCCTCTCTCCCACGAGCCCCTTCTCGAGCTTCCGCAACTGCACTCCGGCTGCGCCTCCTCCATCTCGCACCCCCGGACTCCTTAGAGGTCCTCGCACCTCCAACCTCCTCGCTGCTGCGACCGCAGCTCCCTTACGTGCGAGCTCTCCTGCTCGAGCTCCTCCGGCTGCGCGCGCTCGAGCTTTCCTGAGCTCTCTCCTCTCTCCCACCCCCTCGCTCTCCCCTTCCTCACGAGCTCCTCTCCTCCACACGTGGTCGCAAGTGCAGGCGAGAAGGCTATAGGTGGTGATCGCCAGCTGCAAGGGAAGGAGGTGGAGGTGGTGGTGAGGGTGTGAAGGTGGAGAGGGGTGTGGGGGGTTTAAATAGAAAATGGTTAGGGTTTTTGGTGGAAAGGGTGGTGTGTGTGCATGGGTGTGTGAGTGGGAAGAGAGAGGGGGAGGGAAAAATTGTGTGAGACCCCCTTGAAGTTCCTTCTTTTCCCGTAAGCCCCACATGCCTAAACCCAAGGGGTTTAGAAAGTTGCTCACGCCCTTACCTTCCCGGAAAAACTTCGAACGATCCTTGGAAAGGGTCGTTTCAAGTCGAGGTTGAAGTTGGCAATGTACGTGCAATGATTTTAAGAACTAAGCCCGCGTTTGGCAGCAGGATAAGAATTGGAATAGGCACTATTTGGTTGGGTGGGATAGGAATAAGGGTGGGGGTGCACGGGTTCCAAGGATCTCTCTCTTCTCACATATATTCTCTCTTTCCATCACATCAAAACCTACTAATACTCTCTTTTCCCACATATAACTCAAAAAATACTACCTAATAATTACAATCCATCACATCAAAATCCATTAACTTTCTCTCCTCTCTCATAAAACCAACATACCAATTATTAACAATCCCACCAATCATTACAATCCCACCAACTAAATACCTTCTATATTTATTCCACTTCTATTCTATTCCGGAATAACACTATCCCCCTACCAAACGCATGAGATTGTCGATGTGGAAGTAGGGAGTACTTTCGTAGTCGTGGCAGAGGAAAGGGTGGAGGCTGTGCATATTTGACAACGAAGCCAGTCGTGGTTGTTGGGTTCACGGTGAAGTTGAAGATGGGAGAAGAAGAAGAGAGGTGAGGGAAGGAAAGAAGATTAGGGATGAGGAGGGGCATGAGGGGAGGTTGTAAGGAGAAAAGAAGAGGAGAGGGAGGAGGAGGTTGACGCTAGTGTTCGTGCAGTTGGATGGTGGTGGTGGGTGGGTAGGGGAGCTGGTGTTGGTGAACGACTAGAGAAGAGAAGTGGATTGAGGAAGGAGAAGAGGGAAGGGGTTGGAAGAGGTGGTAAGTGGTGAGGAGGAGAAAGGGGGGTCGATTAGGTCGGGTAGGATGTTAAAAAAGGAAAGATAAAATAATAAATTTTCATCATATTTTAATTTTAAATTTAAAAAAAGTTAATGATTATGATTAACGAAATAACATATATAAAAAGATTTTTTCATCATCATACATGAATACATAAAAATGTTGATACAGAGATATCTTTAAACTCAAACACATAATGAATTAAGTTAAACAACTACCAAGTAAATCTTAATGAATGTAAACACTTGAAAATCTCACAAAGTTGGAAGTTAATAGAAGTATTATAATGTTTAGCTTTGCTTCGCAGATTTCCAGATTGGAATTGAGTTTGTTTTCCAGGTCATGCTAAAGTCAATATGCACTTGGACTCTAAATCTACGTCTGAATTTTCACTAGGCATTGGATTTCAGATGTGAAAGACGCATGTACTTTGAAATATTCAAATTTGGTTGCCGGTTTTATCCCAAGCCGCATGTATGTACGTTCACCAAATGTTGATCCATTCCTTTCTCTAAGCATGTGAAAGTCCAAGGGTCCACTAATGCGGAAACCATCGGCGCTGGCGAAATGTCCACTACGTGTCTTTTAAAAAAAAATAAAATAACAAGTGGGTTTTACATAGATATTATTGTAAATTTTCAAAATTATGCGCTTGAAAATTTGCATCATTCCCAAACCCCACCTAAAAAGTAACGTAATCTTTGCATTGCCTTTCCATCATTTTTAAATTTAAAAATGAGTAAAATATACACTTTTACCCGTAATTTTTCTTTCTTACACAACCCCCCTCCCTCTTTCACCTCCTCCTCCACCTACCTCTTCCTTACTTCACATCCTTTACGAACCTTTATGGGCTCTCCATCCATCCATTGCCTGTTGTGGACTTGACTTGTCAAATAGATTAGCAGGTTGAACCCAATCTATTAAGTCCACATATAATTATAAATAGGTTAGGTTATGTTTGACTTGATTAATAGATACGTAAAAAATTTTCAACCCTAACTTGTCCTATGTAAACTCGTTTAAACTTGATTCAATTTGTTTAAGTAAATAGGTTAGGTGGATAAATAGGCTAGGTAGGTTTAAGAGATCTAAAAATGCAGAATGATTTTTGTTTTTTTTTGTTAATCGAATTTATCAGATTAGCAAGTTGATAGAATTAAATCCACACCTAACCCATTTATTTAAACAGGTTATTCAGGTTTCAAATGCATTTAACCTAAATGGATATGGATCAAGTTTGAGTAAATTACTTGAGTTGAAAACATATCAGATTAAACATGTCAATTTTAACTTAACAACCCTATTGAGGAGCTCTACCACTTGTTGCCAGGTTGCTTGCACCCAAATCCACCCTCTATGCAACCCTCAATGGGTGCATCACCACATCTGAGACTTCGATCTTCCGATGGGTTCTTTGTGCTCTTTAGGTGGATGAAAGGGTCAACATTGTAGATGGACACCTTCCCATTGAATCCAGCGACGAGGTAGTGGCTTGGGAAGATGAGGGACACAAAGGTGTAGAAGGCGAGGGAGGACACAACATAAGGAGCAACTAAGGAGGGATCTAACCTCAATCAGAGGAGGAAAGGAGGTTGTAGATCTTGATGACTTTATCGAACCCATCGGAGACAGTGACAAGACGAGAAGGTATAACACTTGATTGATGGGGGCAAAATGGGATGGGTAGGAGAGGGTAAGAGGAGGGGATTGAAAATTGGGTTTGTAGGGAGAGGAGGTGGAGTGGGCCTATGAGGAGAAGTTGGCAATGGGGAAGCAATAACAACCTATGTTGAGAGAGAGAGAGAGAGAGATGTCCAATGAGGGGATGCCCTATTAAGGAAGCGGAGGAAGGGGAAGTCAAGGAAGGAAGAAGAGTCGGAGGAGGGTTGAGAAAGTGGGTGGATGTGGTGGATGAAGGTGGAGGAAGAGATGGAAGAATAAGAGAAAAAGAGAGACAATTAACGATAAAATTACATAAGTTACTTATTTTTAAATCAAGCACCATTAAAGTTAATGATATTAATTAAAAGAATAATAATTACAAAAAATGAAGTAACTTTTCCAACGTCATTCAAATAAATATTTAAAATGCGATATCAAATAATAAAATCACATATTTTACTTAATTTTGAAATCAACATTGTTAAAATTAATGATTAACCTTCAGATGTTTACCGTACATCTCCGTAAAATCTCCTAAAATAATGTCGATTTTATTAAGTCAAAACCTAATGATAAATTCGATCCAAACTCACTTTTGCAAAGAACATCCGAGAATCCACGGATTCCGCAAAAATTTAGAACAATTTTGAGAACATACAATCCAACGTAAAACACACGAGTAGAACGTACACGTAAGTAAAACATAAAGATCAACTTGAGAATAGTGCTGAGCTTCGACTCCCTGGGAACTCTAGGGCTTGCCGTGGTGTTATGGCGACGGCCTTGCCTTCTTTGCCGTTGAAAGGTCATAGCCATTTTGCTCTCCCAAAGTGTTCTCTCCTTAGTTCTGTTCGTGTCTCGGTTTATTGTTCTCAATCGGTGTCCCCCCCTTTTTTCTTTTCTTCTCCTTCCGCCTGGTGTTCCCTGAGGGGAAGGGGTGGATTGATGGAAAGAAATGAGCAAGCCATCATCGATGGCATCAAGAAGCTACTTAGGCAGGAAGATGATGAAGCGGTGGAACTGACAGTGATGCCAGAGGATTTGAAGGATCCTTATAAGTGGAAGAAGATTATTTTCTTCACCGTCTTCTCTGATAAGAAGCCAAGAAGTAAGGTGATTATTGAAGTTATGACAAAGGCTTGGACTCTTGAGGGCACGCCAATCATAAAAGAGGTAGCAGACAAAGTATGGATGGCGCTTTTTAAGGAGGAGAATGAAGTCACAACAATAATCTCCAAGAGGCCTTAGCACTTCGAAGGGGATGTCATTGGGCTGAAAGCAGGTATGCCGGATATGACGCCCTCTAATTATGTCTTCGACTCTCTATTATTGTGGATTCAGATGTATGATCTACCTCCGGAATACTGTTGCCATTTTGTTCTGAGGAGAGCTGAGAGTGCATTTAGATCTATTGTCGATGTAGACCTAGATAACCAGAGGGACGGAAGATTTGTAAGAGTGAAGGTGGAGATGGAGGCCTCTAAACCATTGCTGAAAAAGATTAAACTCAATCTAATCCTTGGTGGATCAATATGGATCCCTTTGAGATATAAAAAACTGCCTAGATTTTGCTATTTTTGTGGGAGAATGGGGCACGTCCATAGTGACTGCAAGGAGCTTTATAAAACTAAAATGATCATAGCCTTGGAGGTGAAATCAGTGGAAGCCAGAGAGCTTTTGGAGGCTGAAATCCAATATCAGTATAAAAGCCTGAGGGCAGAGAGGAATTTCAGAAATTCCGAAGGCAATAGAGGGAAATCCTTGGATGAGCAAACTCCGGACAGGTCGGATAACGGCAGGTGGGATTCTGAGGAAGATGACTAGATGAGGCATAGATCAATGCACTGAGGAGGAAAAAGAAAGATTATCTCTGGCCAAGTGTGGTGGAAGAAAAAGTTTATGGTTGTGAAGTACAGATACAACACAAAGCAAGCTCTGACAGCTATGCTCTAACAAACGTTCAGGCACCTTCATGCTCTCAGGTGGCACTAGATAACATGATCATAGCTTTGCCTATAAATCAGGAAGCTTATGCATTCAAAAATATAGGTTACACAACCATGGAGGAGCCCGATTGTGTATTAAAAGGAGATCCAAGGAGGATGACTGAGGACCACTCATTGTCTTCAGATGGGCAGGATATTAATAGGAGTGGGTCTGGTAGAAGGAATGTCAAGAGAATTGCAAGAGACAGTAAATTAAAAGCTGTAAAGTCCTCTTTCTTATTTAAATTGAAGGCTGAGGATGATATGGAGGGAGGGAAGAAGGTTTGCCTGTAGATAGCGGACAGTGATGAGCCTTTGGCGGTTGGGCTTAATCAACTGCCAGGGTAGAAATGAGTATTTTGTCTTGGAATTGCAGAGGGCCCAAACCTTTGTAATTCTTCATATAAAATCCTTACTTAAAGCTACTGCTGTAGATATTTTTTTTGTCTCCGAGACCCACCTATTGCAGAAGAAATTCGAGAAGATGGTGAACAAGCTCCGAAACTATTCCTCTTTTGCAGTTGCTGCTAACGACAGATCAGGTGGATTAGGTATATTAATATCTAGAAATATGAATGTAAATATAATGTATGCTGAAGAACATTGTATCCTCATGAAGGTTGAATCAAATGCTTTCTTTTGGTATCTTACGTGTATTTATGGAACTCCAAAGCATGAGGGAAAGAAAAAATTTTGGGCCAGAACGGGGAGGCTTCTTGAAAATTATGCGGATAATTTGGTATGCATAGGGGATTTCAATGCAGTAATGGTAAAAGCGGATAAGGCTGGAGGTAATGCTGTTCCTCCTAGGGAGCTTAGTTATTTGCAAATTTTTTCTACATCCCTGGGCTTGTTAGATTTGGGATTTTTGGAACAGGCCTACACCTGGTGTAATAAGAGGAACTCTAGTTATTTAATTAAAGAGCATCTGGATAGAGTCCTTGTTTCTGGGAATTGGTACTTAAACTATCCTATGACTGGGGTCCTTCATTTACCAGCAGTGGGGAGTGATCATATCCCAATTCTCTTGAAATTTTATAGAAAAGACAAACAGTCAGCAAGGGTATGGAGGTTTGGTGCAGAATGATGATTGAGAACTGATTATAATGAGGTGGTGAAGCAAGCGTGGACTCCTATATAATGATGCTCTTGCACAAGTACCTATCTGGGAAAGAGGTCAAAAGGTTGCTTCTGAACTTCAGAAATGGCAGGCGAAATCTGATGTGAATTGGAAAAAAACGAAAGATAAAATAGAAGAGGAGTTAGTGCAATTGCAAAATGCTCAGCCAAAGATCATTGATTTAGCTAAAGAAAAATCGCTGCTAGCTCAATATGAAGAAATTCTATGGCAAGAGGAAATATATTGGTGTCAGAGATCCTGCCATGAGTGGATTCATAGTGGAGAAAGAAACACAAGGTTCTACCATCTATATACACAGAACAGGAAAAAGAAAAATTACATAGAACGCTTAAAGCTTCCATCAGGGTTGGAAGCCACTGAGCCAAATAAAATTAAGGAGTGTTTTTATAATTTTTATGATAAATTGTTTACTTCCCAGAAGGTGCAGTCCAATCCTAAGGAATTTTTTAGTTTCCTTGATTGGCCTTCAGATGTGGAAGAGAGGTGGTGCTTGCAAATCCCGCATAAGGAGGAAATTTGCTCCACACTTTTATCTATGCATCCTACTAAAAACTCCGAGCCTTATGGGCTGGCTGCTCTTTTTTTATCAAAAAGGATGGACCACAGTGGGTAATGATGTCATTTCATTTGTATAAGATTGTTCCAAGAAGCAAGAAATGCCTGCAGTTATGAGCAAAACATTTATCACCCTTGTTCCAAAGATTATTACACCTAAAGAATCAAAGGACTACAGACCCATCAGCTTGACCAATACATTATCTAAACTCGTTACAAAATTGGTGGCAAGAAGATTAAAGCCAATATTAAAAAGTCATTTCCTGTACACAATCTGCATTTCTATCTGAGAGGCAAATCCGAGATAATGTTATATTGGCAAAAGAGGTAATACATGCAATGAAAAGAAATAAAAGGAAGGATGGGTATTCGGTGATAAAATTGGATATGAAGAAAGCCTTTGATAGAGTGGAATGGGCTTTCATCGAATTTTGTCTCATTCAGCTGCACATCCCAATTCCACCGGTAAATCTTATTATGTTGTGCATCACTACAGCAACTTTTCAAATTCTAGTGAATGGATCCCCATCAAAATCTCTTATCCCTTCTAGAGGCATTAGGCAAGGATGCCCGCTGTTCCCTTATTTGTTTATTTTATGCATGGAATATTTATCCAAATTATTTAATGCAGCACTTCACCAAGGCAGAATATAAGGGTATAAATTAAACAGGCATGCTCAGCCTATTACTCACCTAATGTTTGCCGATGATACAATATTATTTGCAAAGGTGTTGTGGATGAGATGGAAGAACTACTGACGATCCTCAAGGAGTATGAAAAGTGTTCCAGCCAAAAAATCAATTATGCTAAGTCAAGCATATGCTAAGTCTTTCAGTCCAAGCATATGTAAAGCAAAGCAGGATAAAATAATGGAGGTTATCAATTTAAATCTCATGAATAAGGATGAGCTATATTTAGTGGGACCTTTGTTGGATGATGCAAATCAGGCAGCATTGAAAAATTTGATATTAGCAAAATTTTCCAAGAAGCTGGATGGCTGGAAGTCAAGATTACTTTCTCAAGCTGGAAGGGTTGTTCTGATTCAAAGTACGTTGAGTTCTCTCCCTGTATATCTTATGGGAACATGCCTATTTTCAATCAAACTCTGCCAACAGCTTGACAAACTCATTAGAGACTTCTGGTGGGGTTTTTCAGATGAAAAAAGACACTACCATATGAAAGCATGGGAAAAAGTGTGCTTGTCCAAACATCTTGGAGGTTTGGGTTTTAAATCAATGAGGAGATTAAACTAGGCACTGTTTATGAAAGCTCGGTGATTGTTATTAACCGAGAGTGAAGTTTATTGGCAAAAGCATATCGAAAGCAAATATTATCCTTTGGGGTCGCTATGGGAATACATTCCAAATTGTGCCCACTCTACTTTTATTAAAGCTGTAGGGTAAATTAAAGATATACTGAGATTGAATTCCAAGTAGTTGATTGGAAATGGGCAGAGAACCAATATATAAACTGACCCATGAATTTTCTGATGACGATGTGGTTATATTACCCAAAGACCCCTTGGCTACGTCCTTAACAAATATGGAGCAGCTATTGTGCACTGACAGATGGAACATAGAGCTGCTGCAACATTAGTTCCATCTGGGCCAAGGGAATTTCAGATACTCATATACATCAAGGTGAGGATGTGCTAATCTGGACGCAGCATCCTAAAGGAGTCTTTTCTGTTAGATCAGCCTACATGGCCCTTCTTTCTGATCAGAGGATCTCGTCTGGCTTAACTGAAATGGAGTTGACAGCTTGTAGGAAGTTATGGACCCTCAAGGACCTCACGGCAAGAACTAAAACATTCCTATGGAAAGCCATAGTGGGAGGTTTGCCGTGGAGAAAAGTATTGAAGAGAAGACTGAAATCAGATGATTCAGTTTGCCCACTGGTTGAATCTGAAAATTGGAATCACATTGTATGTGATGAGCGAGATTTTACATGAGAAAGGTTGAGTTTAAAAACTTGTCATCGCAATTGCGTAAAATCCACTAATCAAATAATTTATCGAAACTCGAGATGAGTCCCGGGTTGAATACGGGGAAGCTATGTCGATTACAAATCCACGAATTTTTTTATATTTTTTTATAAGAGAAAATGTCACAATATTTCCAACTTTACACTATTCTATTCTACTTACAAAATAAAGAGAGAAAAAGAATGATAGAAAGAGAGAGAGAGAGAGAAATTACTTTTATAATTAACAAATGTTTATTACAAAACTAATCCTAAAAATTGGAATCTACACTAGAAAGCAGTAAAAAGATAGGGGAAGAGATATTATCTTCCTTGACAAATACTTCGAAGACGAGTCGATCGAATAATGCCTGAAGGAAGAAGAATGGAGATGGAAAGAGGACGAAACTGGAAGAACTGAAGATGAGGTAGGATGTCGTCATCGCAGGATCCGCTTTCATAACGGGTGCTAGAAGACAGTAGGCGAGAGCTCTACAAACAAGATGAGAAGTCGAAAAATATTTGTTTTTAACTCTAGCGGAGCTTCCCGTAGCTTGGGAGCACTAGAGTAAGCTTTTAGAACGTTTGTTCTTAGCTCTTAGGAGAAGTGAGAAGAAAAGGAATGGATGAAGAAATGTGTAGGAGGGGTAGGCTTTTTATAGATGAAGATATGAGAGCAAAAAAGTTATTTTAAGGCCTTAAATTTAATTCTACAACCTTTAGTGACACATGCATCCGTTGTTGTAGAAATGTGACTGTTGTTACACATGCAACGTGAGCCCTTCGATCAAGATTCGACGCACCACAATCGGCCACGTCACGCACTGCTTGGCCTTCATCTGTTGGTGCCTCAGATTGCGCCCGATCTGAATCGGACGGTCGAGAAGGCATCCGAACATCTTAAGATTTGCCCCTCGCGCGAATGATGGCACGTCACCGCGCCTCGCCTCCATCTAGCACGCCATGCGTCGCTTTGTCTGCCCTCTGATCTACATCGTGCAGCAAGAGCACACAAGGAACGCACGCTTAAGCACAAGTGCTGAAGAGGTAACATGGTCTCCTCTCGTCCATTCACCTCTCATCGAACAGCAGAATTAAATCCATACACTCCCCACAATTGCTGCTCGAGTGGGCGTCTTGAGGTTGGCGATCACACTTATCCACTACACTACACACGTGGATTGGCAAAAAGGTAACTTAAGGTGCAGCGATTGTGGTCATTTGATCGTGAATCCACGGCCGTGATCGCGCAATGGAAGAGCTTGCTTGAGGAAGGGTGATGTGGCGAAGATGACCTCAGCCCTTGGATTGAGATCTAACAGCTGAGATTTCACGATAAATGCACCTTTGAGAAGTTGCGAGATGCTGGAGGGGCGACATGGTTTTATCTCGACCATTGGATCTTCATCCAACGGCTGAGATGCTTCCTTCGAAGAAGCTGCAAAGTAGATGACGTGGAGCACCCTTGGCTGTTGGATTTTCATCCAATGGTCAAGATCACTCATTGAATGTTCCTTCAAAGGTGAGGAGAATGCCTTGGGCGGCTGTGGACGGTTCAGATGGTGCCACGTGGCACCATATGAACCGTTCATCTTCAAATGCTCGTAAATGATGCCACGAATGTCGGATTGAATCAATTTTCACATCGTTGGGTTGCGATCGTCGATTCGAACCTATTCGTGCAATTGGATTTGCTGTCTGAGGTCGGGATTTTCATCACCTTGCCCCTTGGCCTTTGATCTTCTATGGCTTATACAAGATGCTACGGATGTCGGATCTAAGTGATTTCAAAGGCGTTAGACTCCAATCATCAACCTGATCACATCCGCAGGGACTGATCTTCAATCAGAAGATGCATGTTATACAATATTTATAATGCATGATACTTCTATAAACCTAAGAATATGCTTAAATAGGAAAATTAACATGATCGATGTAGATTTATCAGTATGGGACTAGCATTTCACCAGAGCTCTTTGGGTTCTTCTGGGGGATCAGGGTTGAAAGAACTAGTAGGTTCTGGTGGGAGTTCATTATGCAAATGGATAAGAGGTTTGTTAAAATTGGGCACCACCAACATATGGGTTTCTATATTCTCCACGCTCATTGGCAGCACAAATGTAAAGTTCTAATGGAAGACTGATTCCTGATCCATTAAGAGTAATTGAACATGCTAGGAATATGGCATCAAGCTACAACACTTGTAAACAATCCAAAGAATGTTGGGAGCCAACTGATGCTGTAATTCCAGCCATGATGATCCTACCAGCTTTAAGGAATTCAATGTTCCATTGATAAAGGTAGATGCAGCTGTGGGGGATTCCTTTTCAGTTGTTGCTGCAGTCCTTATCGACGGGGAGGGTAATTCCCTTAGATGTTCAACTTCTCAAGTACTTACTAATACTAGTGAAGAAGTTGAGACATGGGCTATTCAGAAAGATCTTTTATTGGCCTTAGATGCTAACTTGCATGAGGTGGCGATGCAATTTGATGCCATCAACCCCGTGAGGCAAATCAAAGCCCTTCAACAGCCAAATTGGATAATCAGAAGCATCGTTCAGAATTTTGCTGCCTCACTTGGATTCTCCTTACTTAAGGTAAACAGATAGTTCTGCACACAAGCTTGCTAGATATTGTTTATGATGTAATCTTCAAGGGAATTGGACTACTCCCAATTTCCCTTGTTCCTTTTAGGGCTACTGCTATTGGTGTTTTCACCTGGAAAAAAAAAGAAAAAAAAAACAAGTAGAATGTACACGCATAAAAAATAAATTACTGAAATTTTTAAGGTATTAATCCTCCATGAAAATAGATTCTAGAAAGTTTATAAATTATGGGAAATTTAGGAAGAATATAAGTAATCATATATTATTGTGTTGATAGTTCATTCCCTAATCCCCATTAACATATTCCAATCTATTACCTTATACTATGTTAAATATCAAGTATATTGCCTCATTTTCTTCGTGATTGAATGCGCTTGTATGGGTACACTAAATGTCCTTGATTCATAATTAAAAGAAAACAAGATAAAGGAATAGACGGTGAAAGGGTTGGATAGTGGTTGTTGGACCAATAGATGATTCTCATATCTCAGGTTAAATGGATGATTCATAATTTTAGATGGTTTGTATAGTACTTAGAGAAGGGTGGGGATTTTAGAGAAGCAAGACAATGGTTAACTAGATGGAAAATATGGCATCTAACGGATGGGATTGGGATTGTTGGAGTTCCACATTAAGATTCTTAGAGTTCCTGATTTTAAATATTAATGATTTGCAGGTTAAGCCAAATCAGATCGAATTGTAAATTGGAGATCCAAACCTGCTCATTTAAAATCAGGTCAGTTAGAGGATCGGGTTGGGTCGGGTCATGATAAAAAAATCAAAGCCTAAACCCACCCATTTTATTGATCAAGCAAGCCGGATCGATGAAACCCTTAACCCATAGCCAGGTAGGTAGATGCCCCAATCACCTTCCAGGGATCTAGGTCACCTTAAAAAATATAAATCTTTGCCTCTTTTAATACATGCATAAAACTAGCACATGCGTAAACCCAACCCTCTTTTAAATAATTTCAACTTTCAACCCCTTTCCAACCATATAGAGATGTCTTACGTGACTCTTCTAACATGGTGGAGGGATACAACCATTATCCCCTCACTCCACTCTCCACTCTCTGCAACAGGAAAAAAAAGAGATTGAAGCCCCTTGGGGCTCCGATCGGCCGTACGAGTCGATCAGAGCCCCCCCTCTCCTTCGGACACTCTATCTCCTCCCTTAGACCTCTCTTCTAACTACGAGCCTCTCCTTCGACATGCAGAGACTAGGGTTGCTCGTAGCGATTGTTTCGAAGTCGTGGTGTGGCAATAGCGGTGGCGCTCCGTGAGGTCGCACAGCGAGTGGTTCCTTGGCGAGTAGTGGCTAGTTGCTCGGAGTGTGGAGGCGGATGATCGGCGCGTGATGGTGTGTGTTGTTTGTTGGTTTCCGATCTTGGGAGTCGCGATCGCGTGAGGGAGTTGTTGTTGTCGTCGTTCAATGTCCACTGGCAGTTGTTGGTGGTGGTGGTCGTGTGGTGTACGGATGGGCGGCGGTCGTGGTCGTGCCGTGGAGGACATTTGCAACTTCGATGGTTGCGATGCAGGTAACTTGGTTGTATGAATGTTCTGGGTTGGTTTGTGTTACGAGGGAATTTAGGTCTGTCTTTTTCTTTTTTCTTTGTGTGGTTTAAATTTTGTTGGGAATCACGTGTGACCACATGTTTTCTCGACTGAGTTCTCTCATGTAGCTTAGGGTTTACTCGTTAGCACGATCTTCGATATTTTTTCTTGTTGGCGCTTTATCGATTCTACGAACGTGGGATTGATCTCCTTTGGGAGATCGTCTGATTCCTAATCTCGGGATGAATATTTTTCTTTGTCTTTTGTTTCTTGTCTTATTTTTTACGTTTTAGAGTTTCTCCATCCTACGGGGCATTTTCTTTGCCCTTCAAGGGTTAAGTTCCTCTGTCTTTTCCATAAGTCTCCTAATCTTTTGTGATACCATCTTATGAATTCAACCCAAATATTTACTTGTCCGAGGGATATACATTAAATTATTTGTTCGAAGTTTTAAATTTCATAATTATTTTATCTTTAAATTTAATATTTAATTTTAAAAGAAAATAATTCCGAGGTAAAATTATTTTTTTTCTTTCAAATAATCTATACTAAGATATTTAATATCTTGATACAATGTTTAATTTTTTAAATTTAAAGAAAAACCTAATTTCTCTCCTTAACTCCATTTCCTTTTTATTCCTGTCACAATTTTTTTTGGAGTTTTCCTTGACCCAAAGAAAACCCTAGGGTCTATTGGTTGGAGGAATAATTGGGAGGGATAAAAAATAGATGTAAAAGAGTTGGAGTAATTAGGAGTTTTTATTTCATCTAAGTGTCTAGTTGTGTTTGTTGTCACATCAAAGAATTAAAAGTATTTATTCCACCTGAGATATTTGGTAAGAGGAATAAACGAATTTTATGTGGTGAAATTGAGAGAGGAAGATGAGAGAGGCGGAATAAACCAGCAAAATAAACAAATTCCATCTCTTTGGCGAAATTCATTTATTCCGAAATCAACTCCTCAATTTCGGAATCCGTCGACGTTAGAATAAAAGGTATCAAACATGGAATTCACCCGTAATTCATCTTCTATTCTGCCAACCAAACAACCTCTTAAGGGGTGAAATGCAGGCAATCTACACCACTTTTTGTTTTCTTAGCGTGGTAGGGATGCCATTGATCGTCTTAAAAGATTCGAGGACTTGATAGATAATTTTAATGTTCAAGGGCCATATTGAATCACTTTCTATGAGTAAAGTTTAAGACCATATTGAAATTGGCGTGATAGTTGGAGCCCATTTCATGGGTCATTTTGTATGAGATCGGTACAAAATGTAAATGAATTAGAAACATGGAAAAGCATGAAATTGAAAACGATTTTAATCAAAATTATAAGTTTGAAAATGTGGAAAAGTGGCACGATGGAGGGAGGCAGGTAATGGCGATAGAGTGGAGGAGCACCAAACGCACCCATAAATTTTTAGGGATCAGAGAGTAAAATCATCAAACTCGGTATAAGACGTGAGTGTCACACCTTCTCTTACAGTTGGCCGATTGGTCGGTAAGGTTTCTGAAATCGTAGCCTTAATTTCTTCGTAAAGCCCCCCATCGGGTTTAGAAATAGGAAAAAGATATGTTCACAAGAGTAAATAATCTCACGTAAGATAAGATTTTAATGACTCTATTTTACCTGAATAGATGTACATTGAGGAAGAAATCATGCTTACTCTTGAGTTCTTCACTGAGTCAATCGTATCCAAAGGTACAAGAATCCTTTTTATTTTTTTTAAGTCTCTTTTGCGTTAGGCGCACACCCCGTCGTACAAAAGTCACATCAAACTTAAATAATGTAACTCCTCGTTACATGGACATTAACTCCCGAGCGTAATCCCGAAGAGGCCACTATAATGGTCAATCAAAATAATGACACGTCACACACATTTCCAAACACACTACCCACGACGTGATACCATAGAGTAATGAATATGGTAAATTGTCACCCGGCTGGAACCGGCCTATCTGATTTTATCGTTGAGGTTTAGTTTACGGTACATGTTAGTTAACTAATATTAGTAAAATTATAAGGATTATCATGTGATGTGGTAAGAAATAAAAGGGAGAGATCAAAGGTTAAGTGAAAGGTTGGATCAACCCTTCTTTAAATTGGTGTTAGAATAATACAAGTCAGCAATTCAAAAAAATGTTGAGTTATCTCTTAAGGTAAATAGATGTTAACTTCTAAAAAAAAAAAAGAAAAGATTAAATCCTTTTATAAACTACGCCTAAGAAGATATGTCAGGTTTATGTATATGTCCCTTTTAGTCATCCGGCTAATAGTATCTTTATTCGACGGGGTTGCCGGTAACGATCTCTTCAATTGGGTGACTGTCCATTAGTCGGATCCTATGATGTTGGGCTTATAGCTTCTATCATTTGGGCTTCTGGAGGTCTCTTCTTGCGCCTTTGCATGACCTTTTTTTTATTAAATTGAAGTTAGATAAAAAAATTTTCCTTCCCTCGTTGGTTAGGACTTATTTGTCGGTTCATGTCTGGTCAAATTGGCCCAAAACAAGCACGTTCAAATTTATTTGTGGAAATGAACCGCTGGACGGTGGTAACCTTTTTGAGAAACCCACGAATATTCCACCTTGAAGTTGAGATTAGGAAGAAGGGATAAACTTCCAATGTGTAGGAATAAGCATAGAAAATCTGCCGGTTGCTAATTGGATGATGATGTATCATCGAAAAAGATTGTTATTTCAAGAAATAAAATTGAAGATGTAATTAGTTGAATAGTATGAGCATTCACGACGTTGATGATGGTACTTCAAGTCACATCATAGTCCTAATAACGTAGATTAAGTCATGTCAAGAAATGATTAAGTGAGATAAAGTCCTTCCATTCATCCCCTTGAAACAACCTATCTCAAGACAAAATCTCTTTATGAGATTTGGTATCCCATATTTTATTCCATGCCCAAGTATCGGATTTTCCATGGGATTCCCATCATCCAAACAGAGTAGGGTACTTGGGGCAGTTGAAGTTTTAGAATGGTTCCTATTAATAATCCTTGACTTCTTGGAGAAAATGCTTGATGCTAATTGGCCCTTGGACATTTAACAAAAGGGTGGGGGGAAGAGAATCAGATAGTCAATTAATGGTTCAAACAGAATCGTACACGAAAGAAATGGATGACAATTCAGCTCATGGAGATTCCATTTCGGGACACCATCCAACTTCAACTCCTAATCGATTTTAGGAATGATTGATAACATAAACTAATAAGAAAATGGAGTTAAACCCCCCACCCCCATGAAAATTTTAAGCCAAAACGGTCAAACAATAGGATTTTTAGAGCTATATGAAGTAGAAACTCTATCTCTCATTCAATAACGACTGTCGTAAGCTCACATTTATAGATGAACTTTACGGTTTGTTACAAACACACCAACTAGCACATGCACCGAATACATCTCAGTTACACAAACAACCAATAGAACAATGCCACGTCAGTTCATACAATACACACTAATTATTATTTCTAACACCTCCCTTCAAACGATAGGGCGTGGAAGTAAATGTATGGTTTGACAGAAGTTTTGAAATGAAGGTGCTGGTGATGGTTTGGTAAGAGCATCCACCAATTGATCTTTACTTGGAAGGTACTTAGCATGAAGTTTTTCTTGAGCCACCAAATCTCTGACAAAATGGAATGTCCTAGCATGAAAAATTGGTTTATGAGCTAAATACATAGCCCCAATATTATCACTCCATAGTGTAAGTATTTGCAAGAGAGGAAGATCAAGTTCTGTCAACAGAGTTTGCAGCCATATAATCTCAGTAGTAGCATCCGCAATTGCTTTATACTCTACCTCAATAGAAGATCGTGCAACACTTGTTTGTTTTCTGGAACTCCAAGATATAGGATTATCACCATAATAGATAAAAAATCCAGATGTAGACTTTTGATCTAGTCTACTGGAGGTCCAATCAGCATTACTATAAGTTGTAAGTGATTGCTTAGATGTGGGTCTATAATGAAGACCATAGTTAAGAGTTCCCTTAACATATCTTAAAAGACGTTTGAGAGCCTCATGATGCACAACCGAAGGCTTATGCATAAATTGTGTTAGCTTATTCAGAATAAGCTAAATCTAGCCGTGTATATAGGGCATATTGTAGACTTCCAACTAATTGACAGTATGAAATAGGATCATCAATTAGTGCAGCTTCTATTGCTAGTAATGAAGATGCATTGGTGGCCATAGGTGTTCTTAAGGCTTTGAGTCCATCAAACTGAAATTTTATCAGGAGATCAGCTAAGTATTTCTACTAGGATAAATGTAAGCCTTCTAAAGTGCATATAAACTCAATACCCAAGAAATACTGAGGAAATCCCATGTTACGAACAGGAAACTCAGTATTTAGAGCATCGAGTAATTGATTTAGGGCAGACTTTATTCAACTAAATAGTAGCATATCCTCTACATAAATCAGTAAGAACATAAGATTGTCAGGTGTTCTCTTAATATACAGAGGAGTATCAGTTTTCGAGCCAACAAATCCTAAAGGCTGGATGAAATTAGTAAGTCTTCTGAATCATGCTCTGGGCGCTTGTTTCAGACCATAAAGTGATCAATGCAATTTTCATAAATGACCTAGTAGCTCTGGATGTATAAACTCCTGTGGTTGAACCATATAAACATCCTCCTCAAGGTTTCCATGAAGAAACGCATTATGTACATCTAGTTAAGTGAGAAACCATTTGTTTGTAAGACATAGACTTAGCAAGAGGCGAATAGTAGTTGGTTTTACTACTGGGTTGAAAGTTTCATGAAAATCCAGACCTTCAACTTGATGGAAACCTTTTGCTACTAAACGAGCTTTGTAGTGATCAATAGTCCCATTTGATTTTCGTTTATTCTTATACACCCATTTACTGCCTAAGGCATTCATATTTGATGTTCGTGGTACTAGAGACCATGTCTTATTCTTTTGCAATGCATGAATTCATCAGCCATTGCTTGGCGCCAAGAAGCATGAGCACTAGCTTGAGTGTAATTGGAAGGCTCAGCACCAACTATAAGTCGGTGCTATTGCAAGAAGCCTGACTGCCTTTGAGGTCGAGAACAGTTAGTTCATTAGACATTCGGATTGAATTATGAACGTCTTATGAAAATGCAAATGGTGGTGTGTCTATGATTGATGGTTGTCAGATGTCTAAATTGAACTTAGGACGTCTTATAGAATGTAATTGGACTACTGTCATGTGCAAGTCTTATTTGCGAATGATACTCTCTATGTTTCGATAATTTTTGCATCCACCCTACATCTATCAAATGGGTAATCATAATAATATACTATGAATTATGAAATTGGTGCATAAAATTATACGCATACTAAGATAAATTACCATTTAACTCCTAAGCAATTAGAAACTGGTAACAGATAATTAAATAGTACTTAGGCCAAATAATGATCTACTAAAGTAGACTTATCAATGGGCAGTCGATGAGCCTTAGCATTATTACAAGCCTCACAAGAAGTATGAAAAGAAGAACTAAACGTGGGCAGCTCATTTACTGCCAATATCTTTTTTGTTGTGTAGTTATTTGGATGACCAAATCTATTATGTCACATCTGTAGAGTTGCTTTTTCTGAAAGAAACATAGCAGGAGAAGCCTTTATATGCTAGACCTCTTTATTCTTCGCCACCACAGAAGTAGGTAGCCAACATTAATAGAGTCCACGAGCTGCTACCCCATCAAACAGCTTTTTCTTTGTGCTTAGATCCTTGACTATGAAGTGATGTGGATATTTCTTGAAATAGCAGTCATTATCATTAGCAAATTTGTGAATTGAGAGCAAATTTTTAGATGCAGTAGGAACATGCAATACATCTTTTAAATGAAGTGTCTTAGGTGAAGTCGAAAATAACTTGGAACCAATATTGTGGATAAACCTACCTTGACCATTGCCAAAGTAAACCACATCATTCTTAGAGTACTCCTGAGAAATGTCAAGATTAGCAATTGACTTCATTAAGTGACGTGTAGCACCAGAATCAATGTGCTATGGGTGAAGTGGAAATGAATCCATAGTAGGATATCGATAAGAGGAATTTCTATCAATGTGGTTAGTCCTTCCAAAAATTTGACATGGAGATGAGGAGTAGTTGCGACCACGTCCTCGAGATGAATTAGACTGATAATAACGTCCAGCAGATGGATTGAAAGAATTAGATCTTCCTCCTCTCTTCCCCTTGCCACAATTATTTCTGGAAAAAATTCTTCTAGATTTGCCTCCCCTAACAGCTTGATTTATTTCAATAGTTTGTTGATTAGCTAAAACTTGCTATTCATGACTAAGGAGCAAACCTAGTACTTCATCATATGTGCATGGAACTAAGCGACCATTTATAATAGCAACAATAGACTCGTATACAGATCCCAAACCACCAAGAATCACCATGATAAGCTCATCTTCATCAATTTTCTTTCCACAAAGAGCAAGATTAGTAGCAATATCTCCATCCTTATTAGCAAAATCAATCTTTGACAAATCTCCTTTTCTAAGGCTATTCAACTGACTTCGGTATTGAAAAAATGAAATCGTGATTGCGTGGCAAAATATTTTTCCAAGAAAAGCCAAACATCTCCAGCAGAAGGAAGGGTAGAAACTTGAGAACAAATGCTTTTAGTTATTGTAGAGATTAACTGTTACGAACGGGCGCTTCAGACGTCTTTTAAAACGTCTGGGATGTGGCCCAGACGTCGTACCAGACGTCTGGAATTACTTACAGACGTCGGACCAGACGTCTGGGATCATTTCCAGACGTCTGGAAATCAGTTATTTTGGCACGCTACTATTCGTCTGCGCGCCTGAGCGCGCAGACCTGCGTTTTCTCTCTCTCCCTCTTTTTCCCTCTCTCCTGCGGCCGTAGACGCCTCTGCCGTGTTCTCTCTCTCCTCCTCGCGCGGCCTTAAAAGGGCCACGCCTGTAACGACCCGATTCCCGAGTCCCTACGAGACACGAGAACCGGACCGACTCGACTAATCCCAAGACCCAGTCGTCCAACGAGGAAGTAACCAAAAGATAGTAAAATAAACCACATTCAGCATGAATATAACTAACAGTAAGAAAGTACAGCAGTAAGGAAAGAAACTACTACAGTAGGCACCACCACAACAGTAAAACAACATTTATCATATAACAAAACTGCAGGTAAAGAAGGTACAGCGGAAACAGAAACTACTCACTAGAACAGAAACAAAAAGGGGGTACAAAGCTGTGGTAACTCTACTGGACCCTACTCGGCCCAGCGTCCTCTGCAGCCGCCGACCCTGGCTGCTCAACACCTGGTCCTGAAAAAGGTAACGAGTGTAACACGTCAGCAAAACGCTGAGTAGAGTGGCAAACTAACTAAAGGCAACAGTAGAGTGTACAGTAGCTGTTATGTTCTATTACTTCCTTTATTTACATCTTTCAATTTTTCTCACTATTTCATTTACTTCTCAGATCCTTTACTTGATCTCGAATGTCCTCGTGGGACGATCTTCATTGCAGTCTTTTCCAAAAGTAGAAGTAGCACGTGGTGCTCTCCTGGCCGGGAGAGTCCCCCGTGGTGATCCTACCCTCAGTCAACCACCCCAAGGTCACTGACAGACGTAACGGTGACTACGGCACGCGCGATAAACGCACAGGTAGCTAACCCGCACTGGCACGCGGTCAGTCGTTTCCGTTAACGGGTGCGCCCAAAGCACAGCACGGAACCAGGGCAGAGCCCTCTCAGTAACAGGGGTCCAACCCCTCCACAGTAACCAAACCGGGGCCTTGCCCCTCCACAGTCCGCGCACCCTCGCCTGACTACCCTGGTTTGCCCTAGTGGGCCTAACAAGTCGGTGAAGGAGGCTAGCAGAACCCCGGGGCCCGTGGGGTAGCTAGTACTCTCCTAACACTACTAGCTCTCCTCGGTACTACGTACACGAGGGCCAACAAGTCGGTACAGAGCGGCCAATCCTAACCCCGGGTCCCTAGGGCGGCTGGCCCCACTCTGCACTAAACAGGTACAGGTACTTCCCTTGGTACTGCGTACCCAAGAGACAGTACAAACTACATCTCAGTTCCATTCCTTTTACTTTCCAGGAGTTCCACTCCCAATTCCCCGTAGGGTTCCAGCTCTTTATCTCAGAACATCATATGTTTCACTTTCCAGATTCACATTCTCAAAATCCATGATCTCAAACATGTTTCTTTATTCGTAACAGGCAGCTGTTAATTAATTTTACAGGCAGCTTTATATATTCCTTTCCAATTTTCCAAGACTGCAGTAATATACATTCCACTAGTTTTTCCACCCTAGGATTCATGCCATATCCTAGGATCTATCATACAATCTAGTTTTCCGGCCCTAGGATTCATGCAACACCTAGGAGCTATCATTCCATATATTTCTCATTCCTAGGATTCATGCAATGCCCTAGGTTCTAGTTATGGTTCCATACTTTAACAGATTTTATTAATACTTAAAACCACTCTACCAGGTACAACGGGAGTAATGGGGGCGTGATCGGGAATCCCGCGCGCCTCCGCGACTCTCAAGACTGCAACCGAACGAGGTCCTATCACAAGGATCAAACACAAGGAGAGTCTCAAAACAGGGTATAGCTACTGTAGGCGGGTAGAGGAATTAATTCTGAAACGAACGCAACTCGAATCGCGGAAAACGGAGCCCAAACGGGCCCTAAACGGGTCGAGAAAGACAATACTGTGCAAAATCAGACGTCTGGAACTCCTTCCAGACGTCTTAAACGGTGGATCAGAGAATTACCTGTTCGGCTTGGTTCCCCGGACGTCCAGAAGTCTGCAGGGACGTCTTTCCTAGATCCCAGACGTCCGATGGTCACTTTGGACGTCTGGAGGTCACTCCCGCCGTCTGGTACAACTTCCAGACGTCTGATTCGCAAAGATGACGAATCAGATAACCTGCGCACAGCCAACCCCCCTCCCTCAGTACGGTCAGTCGACAAAAAGGAAGAAGAAAGCGGAAACTCACCTTTCAGACGTCTGTGTGATCTCACAGACGTCGACCTTGCCGTCTGGATATCAATCCAGACGTCTGATTCTGGAAATTTTTTCCAGAATCAGAGCCCTGCTCGGCCTCCGCTCGCGACGCCGCCCGCGTCGCACCTCGCGTGTACGCTGCTCCGCCCGCAGCAGGTCCCTCTCCGCGACGCTCTGCGCCCCCTGCGCTCTCCGCCGGCCGGCCAAGCCGCTCCCGGCGAGCTCGCCCTCACGGCAGAGCCCCGCCCTCGCACGCCGCAGCTCCTCCGCGCTTACTGCGGCTGCCGCTGCCGCTGCGCCCTCGCGTCCGCTCGCTCTCGCGCACAGGCAGGAGAAGAAGGAGGAAGATGGTGGAGACGGGAGGGGAGGCGCGCCCCCCTTTTAACGCTGCGCGGAGAGGAGAGAGAAGGCGGTCGCAGTCGCCTGCAGCCGCAGAGAAAGAGGCAGGATCGCAGGTCTGCGCGCACAGGCGCGCAGACGAATATCCCGTGCGAGCATAGCTGTTCGCCAGACGTCTGTAAACTATCCCGGACGTCTGGTCAGACGTCTGGATGTGATCCCAGACGTCTTGACAGACGTCTGGGCCACCTCCCAGACGTCTTAAAAGGCGTCTGGGCACGCGCTCGTTACAACGCCTCTCCCTCACTCCCGTCACCTCCGCCTCCTTCCTCTTCTCCTTCAGCCAGTGCGCGAGAGCGAGCGCGAGGGTGCAGCGGCAGCGACAGTAGCGGTGAGCGTGGGAGGAGGTGCTGCGCGTGGAAGAGGCGCTCGGCCGTGAGGGCGAGCTCGCCGGGGCTGCTAGGGTCGGCCGGCGGGGGGCGCAGCAGGCGCGGAGCGATGCGGGAGGACTGCTGCGGCTCAAGGAGCAGGCGGAGCACTCGCAGGGCAGCCAGGTGTCGCGAGCGGAGGGCAAGTGGCGCCCTGGTTCTGGAAAATTTTCCAGAATCAGACGTCTGTGCTTCTAGACAGACGACTGGAACGACGTCTGGAAAACTGTCCAGACGTTTGAAAGGTGAGTTTTTCCGTCTTCTTCCTTCCCTTCGATTGACCGTACTAAGAGAGAGAGGAAATGGGTACGCGCAGGGTCGGAGATTCGCATCCAACGCGAATCAGACGTCTGGCTGCAGTGCCAGACGGCGGGAACGACTTCCAGACGTCCTGGGTGACCATCGGACGTCTGGGAACTAGGCCAGATGCCCCCGCAAGCTTTTGGACGTCTGAGAGCCCACGCAGAGCGAGGTAACTCCCTGATCCACTTTTTAAGACGTCTGGAAGAAGTTCCAGACGTCTGATTTTGCACTGTTTCATCGTTTTCGACCCGTTTCAGGCTCCGTTTTCCGCGTTTCAAGTTGCGTTCTTTTCGGAATTACATCCTCTACCTGTCTACAGTAGCTGTATATTGTTTTGAGAAGTTCCTCGTGTTCGATCCTTGTGATAGGACCCCGTTCCGTTGCAGTCTCGGGGGTTGCGGAGGCACGCGGGATTCCCGACCACGCCCCCAGTTCACCTGTTGTAACCGGTAGAGTGGCTTTAAGTATAATCTGTTAAATTATGAAACCATAAATAGAACCTAGGACATTGCATGAATCCTAGGAATGAGAAATAGATTGAATGGTAGATTCCTAGGGTGTTGCATGAATCCTAGGGCTGGAAAACTAGATTGTATGATAGATCCTAGGATATGGCATGAATCCTAGGACGGGAAAACTAGTGGAATGTATGAATACTGTAGTCTTGGAAAATGTGGAAAGGAAATAATAGCTACCTGTGAATTGAATTAACAGCTGCCTGTTATGAATAAATGAACATGATTAAGAATATGGGATATATGAACGTGAAACTGGAATGTTCTGAGTTAAAGAGCTGGAACCCTACGGGGAATTAGGAGTAGAACTCCTGGAAAGTGAATGGAATAGAATTGGGGAAGTGAGCTGGCCCTTGAGTACGGAGTACCAAGGAGAGCGACTGTCCCCCCTATTTAGTGCAGAGCGGAGCCAGCCGCCCCAGGGACCCGGGGTTAGGACTGGCCACTCTGTACCGACTTGCTGGCCCTCGTGTACGTAGTACCGAGGAGAGCTACTAGTGTAAGGAGGTACTAGCTACCCCACGGGCCCTGGGGTTCTGCTAGCCTCCCACACCGACTTGTTAGGCCCACTGGGGCAAACCAGGGTAGTCAAGCGAGGGTGCGCGGACTGTGGAGGGGCAAGGCCCCTGTTTGGTTACTGTGGAGGGGTTGGACCCCTGTTACTGAGAGGGCTCTGCCCTGTACTGGTTCCGTGCTGTGCTTTGGGCGCACTCGTAAACGGAAACGACTGACCGCGTGCCAGTGCGGGTTAGCTACCCGTGCGTTTACCACGCGTGCCGTAGTCACCGTTACGTCTGTCAGTGACCTTGGGGTGGTTGACTGAGAGTAGGATCACCACGGGGGACTCTCCCGGCCAAGAGAGCACCACGTGCTACTTCTACTGTTCGGAAAAGACTGCAATCAAGATCGTTCCCACGAGGAACATTCGAGATCAAGTGAAGGATCTGAGAAATAGATAAATTGTGAAACAATAGAAAGACGTAAATAAAGGAAGAAAGAAAATTAAACAGCTACTGTACACTTTACTGTTTCTTTAGTTTAGCTGCCACTCTACTCAGCGTTTTGCTGACGTGTTACACTCGTTACCTTTCAGGATCAGGTGTTAAGCAGCCAGGGTCAGCGGCTACAGAGGACGCTGGGCCGAGTAGGGTCCAGTAGAGTTACCACTGTTCTCTTGTACCTCTTTTTGTTCCGTTATAGTGAGTAGTTATTGTTTCCGCTGTACTTTTCTTTACCTGCAGTTCATATTATGTTATGAATGTTGTTCTACTGTTGTGGTGGTATATACTATAGTGATTTCTTTCCTTACTGCTGTATTTCCTTACTGTTAGTTATATTCATGCTGAATGTGGTTTATTTTACTGCTCTTTTGGTTACTTCCTCGTTGGACGACTAGGTCTTGGGATTAGTCGAGTCGGTCTGGTTCTCGTGTCTCGTAGGGACTTTGGAATCGGGTCGTTACATTAACCAACTCAATACCAAAGCATCACGTCATTTCCATTTATTAAAAGCAGGATTAAGTCCAATAGAACAGCCAGCAGAATCTCGTAACTGCTGATCATTAGGAAGTGAAGTTCCATCGACTAACTCTAAGAAATCATAGGTTGTCAGAATTGGATTTAGTTGCGCCTTCCACATATGATAATTGGAATGTAAGAGTTTGAATGGTACACAATTATGAATTATAGCAGGTGGAGCTCCATGAGCATCTAAAGTTCCAACTGGAAGAACGCTAGAGGTCGAAGATGCAGACATGGAAAAACTCGATCGGAAATCACAACACTCAATGCAAATTACAACAGGTTGCATAAATGAAAGAGAGAACATAGCAAATTGTAGTAAGTCCAGAAATCTCCAAAATCGCACCAGCAATCCGACAGAACAAAAGGAAAAACAGAACCTGATCTACAGACGACTTGGATCAAGCTTTACACCTAATCCCCAAGATGAAATAAAAGCGAAACTTGTAGACCACTATGCATCTCTTCTTGCCTCTCCTCCAATCAACGAACAACTGTTAGAACATTGAATAAAGCCGAAGAAATCTGACGAAGATAGGTCAGAACTTGATGAAATTGAGTGCCAATCCTTTGAAGGATTCTATCAATCATCATGAACATAACCTAATAGATGATCAAACAAAAGAAATGGATCAGAGATGCTCTGATACCATGTTGAACAATAGGATTTCTAGAGCTATATGAAGTGGCGACTCTATCTTTCTCATTCACTAATGACTGTCGTGAGCTCACATTGATAGATGAGCTCTACAATTTGTTACAAACATAACAATTAGCACATGCACCCAATACAACTTAGTTACACAAACAACCAATAGAACAATGCAATGTCAGCTCATACAATACACACTAATCAGTATTTGTAACAAAAACTCTTATACTTGGAACCATAATTTAGTATGAAAATCACATTTAGATAGCAGTCAGAAATAGGTATAAAGTTTGAGGGATTACATCAGGAATATGACATTATATTAAAGGGATAAATTTGAAGAACAAGTGATTTAAGGAACAAGAGGTAATTATAGCTTAGATGGTTATATATTTTGTCATATTAGATCTTAAATAAGTGTCTTTTGCATCACACCAGATGTCTTTCAAAGTACATCTTCATCAAACTACATCAAATGTCTTTCGAATCAAAAAGATCCCCAAGTACTTTTTTTTTTTTTTTGTATAAGCACAAGTGCAATTTATACATAACAAATGTCTTCTTGCTCTTCTTATTAATATTTGTGCCTCATGCAAACCTCTGATAGACTAGGCAATCCTTTGATTTCGAATCTCTCTATAACTCTTAATCAGATTATTGATGACTTCTCACTAATTGACCCTGACTTGGATTACCTCTCCTACACCTGGACGGATCGTTGTCAGTCTCCTCCTTGGGCGAGACTTGATAGAATTTTTATCTCTCCTCAACTCTAGTGTCCTTGTCCCTCAATTAATCTCAAGGGTCTTTGTAGAACTTACTTGGATCATCACCCAATTCTCCTAAATTTAGCAAAACTCAATAACTCTAAAAAAAGGATTCCTTTTGTAAAACTTTTGGATCCAGGAATTGGGCTTCCTTCAAATGGTTATAAAAGCTTGGTGCTCTTGTTCTCTTATTTTTTATAACTCAATTCATAAGTTCGCTAGGTTGCTGTTGCTGAAATGTACAAAGTTCAATCTCGTTGGCTAGAAATTTCGTTCGGTGGCTAACATTCTACAAGAAAAGCTTACATTGGAAAACATCATTGATGTTTGCAAACACAGATTATAAGCTAATCCTTCCCACCAAGTAAACTTACAGCTAAATAACCTGATTCGTAATCACGTGGCCATTATCAAAGATGAATTCATATTATGGAAACAAGGAGCGAATGAAAAACTTCTCAAATATGCAAATCGTAAAACTAGCTATCTTCAACAATTAGTCTCCTTGAAAAAATCCAAAGCTTTCGTTTTGACCCTCAAACATGAAAGAGGTTACACTCTTGATGATCCAAATCATATGGCAAACTTTGTGGCTCGATGCTTTAAGAAGCTCCTCTTGGAAGAAAAAACTTCTTTCCTCCAATTTCCTTTCGTGGGGAATATCATCTCTCTTTTTCATGATCCTTAATTCCTCCCTCGAGCTTTTTCTTGTGAGGAAATTACACTTATGACCAAAAGTCTTAAAAATAAGGAGGCCCGGGCCTGATGATTTTCCCACTGAAAATCCAATAAATAGAGTATTCCCTAGCCATTGTTTGCATGTATACATTAGACGAGTCAGGTCTGACCTAACCCATGCAGCAGTCTTACAGTTTTGGTTGGTCATTGAAAAAGCTATTTATCTTCGATTGCACTTGCTGGATTGCCACACCACCTAACTTCAACTAGAAGTACCCTGTCCATCCAATTAAGTCCACTTGATAAGTTAAATCTATATTCTAAGTGAAGCTAAGTGAAGCGGCGTCGATGGTTGAGTCTGTCGCACGTTGCAGTAATCAGTGTTGCATGTTTTTTTTTCACTCGTCATGCCCTTCCGTTACCGTCTCTCTACACCCGACCCACCCCCCCCCCCCCCCCCCCCCTTTCTTTCGCACCATTTATTTTTCCCCAATTTCATTTTTCTTACATGTTATTTACTGTACAAGTCTATTTCTAATTTTATCTCCATTATTAACCTCCTCGTTCAACCATTGTTGTCTTACTATTATTTTTTATTTCTCATGTCACCATGTTTCCGTCGTCTCTCTGCCTCCGCTCTCTCATATCATTTTTTTTTTTTAAATATCGTTTTCCTTGCACACGTCCATTTCAAATTTTATTTTATTTTTGTTAGAGATCAATATTTACTACAGTCCTACGATATTATAAAAGAGTGCATATACAAAATTATGAAATATAAACCCAATATAAGATGTCAATTAAAGATTAAAATATATCGGATAAAATATTTTTTAATAGATGGTGTGTATTAATTTTGAATCGATGTTTTTTGTTTGTACATCGAGCAATATATTTTGTAATATCTGGTGTATTTATTTTTCATTAATCGAAAACCCAAATGTATTAGTTGAATATCATGTTAGATTTTCATATGATTGACTTTTACACTCTTGTAGCAAGGCACGGGTGCTTTTGTTTGTACATCGAGCAATATATTTTGCAACGTGTGGTATATTTATTTTCCATCGATCGAAAACCTAAATATACCGATTGAAAAATAATGTTAGACTTTCATAAAATTGACTTTTGCACTTCGCACCAAGGCACGAATTAAAAACTAGTTACCTACAAAGTTGGACTCACTAATAAGCTAAATTGTTGGACAATGGACTAGAATTTAGTATTTTACTAGTGTGTTTGGCCTGCACTTCTTTATGGGAAAGAAAATAATTACCTTCTTTTACTTAAAGATTAAATACATCATATTACATCTTTAAACATTATTTATAGGTAAGGTAGGTGCATTTAATTCCAAGATAATTAACCTCATAAAGAAAAATTAGTTAGAAAATATAAATTATTACATGAAAGATAAGAAAGGTTGTACGGCGATAGAAATTATATATCAACAAAAGTGTAAGAGTAGTTTTACCAAACAATGTTCGTTTGATAATACAATCTTGTTCACTCACTTTAGATGGTTGATTTTGTAATTTAACCCCTAGATATTGTTGAAACGTGAAGTAAATGCAATGCAATTACAAGTGAAATATGATGTAAAGTAGGAGAGAGGCGGGTCATATTAATCTTACACTAAATCTTATGCCCGTTATTTTTGCATAATAGTTTAAAAGAAAAATGATCGAGAGACTTTTTACTTAGTGTCCGAGATTTTTCGATGTGATCTTTTTAATTATTCTTTTATTTTCATTTTTCTTAAAATTTTGAGTAGAATTAGTTTAAGGGTTTCTTCCTTGGTTATGTTGGACTTTATTATAGTTTTTGTGATTGTTCCCTTTCCGAGATCTATAGCATATTATTTTATTTTATTCATATTCAGTTGATTTCAAAGAACATAAATTTAAATTTTATATAAAATTAATGATTTAGAAGATAAATTTTATAATAAATAATTTCAACTCAATATAATTAAGATCATAGTTATTATCACGAACGATTCAAATTACTTTCATCTTATCTTCTAACAATATCCAATATAATATTGTGAATCTTACGTCAGAAAAGTATATAGTTTTTTTCCAATTTTACATGGGTTAGCAAGGATACGATGGAGCTGGGCTTTGGTGAGACAATAAACAACGCACATATAATTTATCCATGCATCTCGGTCGGCATCAGATCCGCTCCTTGCAAGTTGCAACCAGAAGTCATCGATCTGGAGAGTTCATGCAAAAAGTCTACCGATTAAACTAAGTAAATAGCAAATCTTGGGAAGCAAGATATGAAAATTTTCTTCTACGTGTGTTAATTGGTGGACTGAACGGAGGGAGGGGGAGAGAGAGAGAGAGAACGGGGGTAAGTTGGGGTAGAGGGACCGACTTTGGTTCATAGGAATGGATGTTTGAGTAGGAGTAGAAATAAAACCAAAACCTATATGAAGGGCGTACCACGTAAATTTCTAAGTTGAATTGGCTTCGAAATGATATTTAACTTTTTTTCCCAGAAAAGGTCCAGTCCAGACCCATATTTAGTCACGTGAACTTGAGGGCCACGCCAAGGTCCAACAATTTTACATAGTGTTAGCCCAAACCCAACTTAAGCCTAACCAAGATAAATGGTCTTGGGCCAATTGGCCCAAGCGTAAATCCACATTTATATTAAGAATTTCTTGTGTTCGTAAGCCACATTTACCTTTAGAATGGAAATAATTCAAACCATGCCCTTAAATTGGATAAAAAATGAGTATAATACTCTTTCTTCTTGCTAAATATCTATTACATATACTAAAATAAGGTGCTCCTTCTCTCATTGTAACAAGTGTCCAATTCCCTCATCCACCTAAAACCCCTCCTCTCTTCTACTGTGGAAGTTGTTGGTTTGATTTGCTCCTGCCTCCCACTCTTTCCCTTCACGTCTTTTGTTTTTTACTTTTTAAACTCCATTTCAGTTACCATCTCTTTTACCCTTTCCCCTCATTTCCACCAGCCTTAACCCTATATATATATATATATATATATATATATATATATATATATATATATATATATAACTCACTACTTTCAAAGTATTTTGTCTTAAAAAATTTTGAATACATAATTGACTGCTTTCAATTTAAGACTGAATAATGAAGGCAGCTTATTTAAATAGTCTAATTTAATTATAATTTATCAATAAGACCACCTACATTAGGTAAAGAAAATGAAGACATGTTTGGTATTGAAATTGAATAAATAATATAATGTTCAATTTACATTTAAAGTTGTACTTGATATGATTATGAATTTCAAGCAAATTTATGAAATTTGGATTTCAATTGTTGGCAATATCACTTATAGGGATATCCAAAAGAATAATGTGAAGATCAGTTTGACTATTTACTACAACAAAAGATCAAATAAAACAAGAAACACGGGGAATGTTGACCCGTAAACACAAAAATTAAGTCTAAATGATCAGCGATTATTATAACATATTTGCCAAATGAATTTGCACTTGAATGCCATTAGAGGTGAAGGCACGCAATCAAGGAAAAATGAAGAGAACTGCTCATTTTGCAGGGTAACGGTCGAATCGGATAGGGTTCAGAAGGGGGAGGGCGTATTAATCTTGAAGTTATCTATTCAATTTACTTATATGTCACTCTTTAGACTTAATTTAGAGGAATTAATTTTTATTTATTTGATTACTTAATCATCTACCTGTAAAATTAAATTTAACTATTTTAATATAAATTTATTTAACATTGACTTTAACTGATATTAGTAAAATTAATCTTAAAATCATACATCACATACATCTTTGATATTTTTTATATTTTATATATTTAACATTACTATCAAATAAATATCATAAAATTTAATAATAATTTAAATAAATATAATTGATATTAACATCAGCCTGTAAATAAATATAATATCATATTAACATTAATTTCACTTTTTATTTAACATCATTTTTTTAATCCGCAGATAAATTAACCCCAAAGATACGACGATAGCAGATACATTTCACATCACACACATTATAAGCAGACTTGTGGGTGGAATCAAAGAATGCAAAGTACCTATTATAAGATTGAATTGGGACAGCAAGTTAGTTGAAAGGTTCTGCAGTGAATTTACATAACAACCCGGCGAATTTCTTGTTTCATCTTGAGTTACGACGATGGTAAGTAAATCACTTACACAAAATTGTACCGAGTGAAACTTTTAGGATCACGGTAAAATCAGGAAAATTGGACGAAGTTATCACCCTTGGATAGTATAGAGCTACCTTCGATAGGGGTTAACCCATTTATTAAAGACGTGAGTTTAAAAATATATGTTGTAATATATTTTATAATGTACGATCAAGTATCAATAAATGAAAATTAAAATTAATCGATTAAAAATGAAATTCAATTAATTAAAAATAAAGTAAATTAAAATATATTTGTTGAAAATAATTTTCAATCAATTAAAAATTAAAATATATCAGTTAAAAATAAAAATATATCGGTGTATTTTACTTTTTAATCAGTGAAAAATGATTTTTTACTTAAAATATAATTTTCTACTTATTAAAAGTAATTTTTCATCGATAAAAAATAATTTCTATCAATAAAAAATCAAAATACACCGATTGAAATAATCACTCTTATCCATACGTTATAAAATGTATTGCAAAGTACATTCATTTACTTTTCCTCTTTTATCAAATGGAATGAAATCTCAACTCACTTTGGTCCAAGATGATTATGAGCTCGAGCCTGAGCTTAAGTTTAGGACAAGCTAAATGAGTTGGACTTTGGATTAGGTCAAATTAGCATTTTCTATTTTTTTTTTTAAAACTAGAATCAACCTAGTTCAAAATGTTTCTATGATGATTTGGTAATTTATTGTGTATGAGTCAATTTGATGGAGATTTAAAGTTTAATGTTAGGTAAAGTTTGATAGAAAGGTCATTAGGTGTAATTAAATTAATTTGTTATTATTAATTTTTATTTATACTTATGTTAGGAGTGAATTATAGGATAGATGTGGTACCTACAATTATATTCATCTACTATAATAGGTAAAATTGAGTTAATGTGGATGGTATATCTAATAAATAGGGAATAATACTTTTGTATTATTCATCTACCGTATTTTGTAGTCAAAATGTACAAAAACATGAAACTCGATGCATTTTATAACACACAGATGTGATGGACATCGTCACCACCATACTATTAGTATTTAATGCAAAGAAATCCAAAAAATAATCTGTTGCATGGTAGATTTCACCCAACTTAAAAAAGCCACACTTTATGAGTCAGTGGGCACATGGACATTTTTCTATTTTAAATCAAAATATATCGGTATAAAATGATTTTAAATATAATTTTCGTAGTTTTACATAAATATAAAATAATTTTAAAGGTAATTTTTATGATTTATACATCGGCACATGGACATTTGTAAATTTTAATTTTATAGTAATATATTTTAAATTTTACACCCACGCATTTCCTATTTAACAGTGACGGTGAATCTTTTAAATTCCGATAAATCCCATTACGTAATAATACATGCATTACTTTTGCACGTAGAGAGAGACCTGAAGCATGGTCACCACTCCTAAATTTACACTTTTAATTGCCCCACTCTTAAATTTACGTTTTTGTTTTTTATATTAACTCCGCTTCTTTTGTGTTACAAATTGCCATCACATTTTACATTTTTATACCCGAGGATTTTTATACCCGCGGGACGGTGTGAGAACCGAGAGCTTAAGCGGAGAGGGATGGAGAACCTCCCAAAGCTCCAGCCGCCTCCTCCTCCTCCTCCTCCTCCTCACCTTCCCTCTGATACCGACCAGCGCAACATCGCCGCTACCCAACACCAACAACCCCTCATCCCCTACCACCATTACCACCACCAGCAGAACATCAACAACCCCTATTACCCACCAAACCCTAAGCCCCCCGGCGCCGCCGATCCCGACGGCATCCCGCACGTCTCCTCCTACGATGCGCAGGGATACGCTGCCGCCTATGCCGCAACTGTCGGTGCTGATCCTCCACCCTTCTTCCTTGTCTCAATTCCCCCTGTTCAATCGATTCCTTCCCCTTATTTGTTCCTCGAACGTCGGTAATATGTTTGCTAGTTTTTCTTGTTCGTTATCTTTGCGTATCTCATGACAGAGGAATTGGGGATGAGGTGATGTGATGGATGGGCTTTTGCGAGGTGGTGAGTTCGTTAAGTTGATGCAACCAATGATGGCCTATGCTTATTGTTGATTTTATTAGGAATCTAGTGTTGTGGGGGGGGGAGAAAAGAAGAGAACTTTGATATTTCCAGTCATCGATTACGTACTGTGTTATCTGCCTCTTGGTCAGTGTCTTTCCCATTGACTTCAGAGGTAAAAGGCATTGCATTTCTGCGCCCCCTAGTGGTAGATCTTTGCCATGGTTATAGGGTGCTACTTTTCTTGTCGGGATCATCTTGTGTATTGCTTTGGACATGTGGTGAAGAATTAGGGAACTTGGAATGTAAAAGATAACGCTGTGTGAATGAACCTCAACATGCTCCAAAGGGTCGGTCGCAGTGTCTTGTAAAGAAATATAAAATCAAATGATCGCAACATCAAACACCAAAGAAGATAGGCCAGGATTTGCATAGAAAACCCTTCATGACATTGAAGGGAAAAAGCCCCAAGAGAGGAGCCGCTAAGGGTTTGATATAATATTCACTCTTCTGAAGATAAAAGTAGGACAAGAATTGTTATGTAGGCTAACTTGCTCTAACAAGCTCTCCGAATAGGTAGTAATGTGAGTCTTGTTCAAGGTAGAGAACAATGCACCAATTGGAACTTTCATACGATCATTGCTAGTTTTATTTAGGGGTGTACACAGGTCAGGTTCAATTTGAACCCAACCTGAGGGTTGGGTTGGGTTATGAGTTAGATTGGGTTGGGTTGGGTTTGAGGTCTAATAAATCCAACCCAAGCCGCAACCCAATTCGATCCAATATATATATATATATATAAGAGTATCCATTCAAATTTCAAAGGAAAAAAAACCCAGCCCACTCCAAACTTGAAAGAAAAAAAGTCACCCTATTTAAACTTGAAAGGAGAAAAAAAAACCCACATAAATAATGCATGCCGCTTCCTTAATTTTACTTTTCCCTCTCCCTGTGTACTCTCTATCGTGTGCTTCTTTTCAGTTTCTCTCTCTCACTCGCAAGACCTAAACCGAGCTTCCTCTCTCATAGTTGCCACCAGCCTCTCTCACAACTCTCTTCTTGTCTTCATTGTTCTCGTTGTTGCCACTTGATGTTAGCATCTTTCTCCCTCATGTCTTCCTCCTCTACATTAGTGGCAACCACTACCTCCTTTCAACAAAGTCATCGCCACCATTACCGTCGCCGCCATCACCACACACCTAACCACCTCCACATTGACCATCCATCGTCGTCTCTACCTTCACCTCCGCCCAGCCTGAGCCCACCACCAGAGCCGCTGGCTTGCTAGGTTGTTACCATCGATCCACCACCACCACCACCACACAACCTACCACTCCTCACCGGCCATCCACCATCCTCTCTACCTTCCCCTCCGCCCAGTCTATCACCAGAGCTGCTACCACCACCACACAGGCTACCACTCTCTCACCGGCTATCCTCCTTCAATATAGCCAATAGCCACCACCCCCTCTCTTGACCATCCTCCTCTCCCTCTTCTTTCCCTTAATATAGTTTAAATTATTTGAAACTTCAACATAGACATTCAAACTTCGATGCTTGAATTAGACACCATTATTTAGGTCATCATCCAATTCTTTATTTAGATAGAATTAAAAGACATCCACACATACATCTTGAATTTTTTCCTCATTAGTAAAAAATTGTTTAGATTATTGTCTAATTATTTATTTTGAATGCCTACATCTTTAAAAAAATTGCATGGATAAGTTAATCATCTCTACTGGAAAGAGACAATTACTGTTATGCAATTATCGAGTTTTTTTTGTTATTACATGTTTTATTTGTTTTTTTAGAAAATAGAAGTTATTTATGAGTTTAAAATATTTTTTTATTAAGTATGAAAGACATAAAAAATATGCAGGAGATAAACATAAGTTTTGAGTCATTTAACTAGTCAATAACCTGCTCAACCCGACCTGATTTTTGTGAGTTGAGTTGGGTTGGGTTGGGTTTGGTAGTGTAACAGGTTAGGTTGGGTTTGAAAATTTCTAACCCAAAAATCATGGGTTGGGTTTGGGTTGAATCTCAACCTGATCCAACTCAACCCGTGTAGACCCCTAGTTTTATTTCATTTGTCAACACTAATTAGTGTTGGCTTTTGAATGTGGAGAATGTACGAAAGCTGTACTAGTTGGACTGGCAAGGTACAGCAGTAAGAAATGGATGTAGAGTTTGGTGATGGCACTTCTTCTGCCCTTGCAGCTTAGAGAAAGCCGGATAATCTTTCCTTAGAAGTTACTTTACTCCCTTTTCCATTTGAAGTAAGTCAAGGATCAATTATTTATTGTGATGTTTTACACAAGCATTGACCTTCTGTAGATGTATGCCTGGGAATGGCTCATGCTAGATATTAATGGAGCCAAAAAATCCGTGTATTGTAAAGCTACTTAGGCCCCATTTAAATTACCATAATTTTTTTTTAACATGAAGTGGGATTCTACTTTTTGAATTCAATATAATCTATTTCATTTCACAATGTAATTCAATCTACTTGATTATCTATATAGTCTCATCAGTAGTTGGATTGGGTTATAGAAATATTAACTGTGATACCTTAACTGGCATCAATGATCAGTCGTTTGGTATTTGTATTTTTCACAATCCAGTTTCGCAACAGCTATTCGACAGGGCCTTCATATGGTAAAGTTGGTTGTTTAAGTAGTCTTCTGCAAACTGTACACTTTTGCAGGTGCCCTTGTAACTGCATATGCTTTGGGATGTTTTCTATACTAATTCAAGGATTTCATGTAAAAACTTTGCATGGAGATGAATGAGCTCACTGTCCTGTAAGCTTTTAACATTTCTTCTTGGTCATGAAATTCTTCCTCGATACCGAGAATAAATTCTTTCTGCCTGATACCAATTCTTGTAAGTCATGCATTGTTTAGCTATCACTAGCTTCTCTAGATCTATGAAATTTAGAATCTACTAGGTGTACATTCTTTTGGGGACTGAGAAATAATGCATATTTAGATGCCCGTGATTTTGGTTTCTGATATTGGAAATCATGTCTCTGTGATAAAAAGCATATACACCAATGGAATATAAAAGCATAGAATCTACTGATGGCTGCATTTCATTATTGATGAAGAGTGGAAGAGGACAAGCTTTTGAATGATTAGAAGTGGAACCCCTCAAGGTTAGTAGTCATCCCAAACATCTCTTTGGACAACAATCTGCCTCCACGTCTGTTGAATCCATGGGACATCCCAATGGATGAGAAAGTGTATGTGGTGATTTTAACATTTCACAAAGGTGAACTCTGAACTCTTTTTTGGAAAAAAAAAAAGACAAAGAAAGAATAAAACAAATTAAAGGGTAGGATTCTAGAAAGAAAGGCAGTCTGGAAAACTAACCATAAAATCCTACCTTACCTACCATCATCCACTCTATTATCTTTATCCATACCCTTGGCTTCCTCATTTCTAGGGTCCCCTCCATCCTTTCAGCCACATTCTCACCCGCTCTGCCTTAATGGTTAGGAGTGTGTCAGGCCTCCATCCAACATCATTGTCAACAGGCCTCACCCCTTTCAGTTCTATGCTTGCATGTCAACCTTGACATTGCGAATGGTTGCTGCTTTGCTAGTTCCACATTTAATTGTATCGTAATTGTTGTTCAATGGACTTCTTCGCAGTTGGTTGTCATTGTTTGCTACTTGCTATGTAGATTTCCTTTGCCTCTTGTGCTTTCTCTTGAAGCTGTGCCAGCCTTATTGTGTCTTTCAAAGAGTAATTGGCGTTATGCTGTTATATTACCCCCAGCTATTGATTAAGCATTGCCCCAAGGCATTGGCATAGGTTTGACTGCCCAAACACCTGGCTTCTTTTTTTGTGTGTGTTTTTTATTTTTTTGGTATTTGTGTGTGCTGTGGGGGGTGTCTTGTAATTTCAACATGTTCCCCCTGATTCCCCCCCCCACCCCAGGACATATTCTCTTCTATTTTGAGGGAATTTGTATGTATGGCAATGGTGGGTAATAGCCCTATTTTCTTAGATTTCTCCAATATAGTTTCATCATGTGAAACCCAAATTTGTGAATTTTCTAGTGACACAAAAGAGTGCAAAAATGTACGATTGACTTGTATATTTATTTACCAGTCTTCTAGTTTAGCTGACTTGTTGTATGAGTGCTTTTTGATCCTTATCATTGTTTCCAAGTTTCAGAAACTCAAGGACTGTCAACCTAGTAAGATCCAACTCTAATATCCTAACCTGGATCAATTCTTAATTTTGCAAAATCAAGTTATAAGAATTGGACTGGCTAGATTAAATTGGGGGGGTTGGGGGTTGTTGTTGTCTGTAATTTCAACATGTTCCCCCTGATTTCTTCCCTGGGACAAATTCTCATCTATTTTGAAGGAATTTGTATGTATGGCAATGGTGGCTAATTGCCCTGTTTTCTTAGATTTCTCCAATATAATTTCATCTTGTGAAAACCAAGTTTGTGGATTTTCTAGTGATACAAAAGAGTGCAAAAATGCATGATTGGCTTCTATATTTATTTACCAGTCTTCTAGTTTAACTGGAGACAACTTTCGGCAATTAAACATGCTGACCACTTGTTGTATGAGTGCTTTTAGATCCTTGTCATTGTTTCCAAGGTTCAGAAACTCAAGGACTGTCAACATAGTTAGATCCAACTTTAATCTCCTAACCTGGATCAGTTCTTCTTAATTTTGCTAAATCAGGTTATAAGAATTGGACTGGCTGGATTAAATGGGATTTAGTCTCACTGCTTCATCTTAATTGTGCTAAATCCGGTTATAAGAATTTGACCAGCTGGATTAAATGGGATTTAGTTTGACTGCTTCAAACCCAATTTCAGAATCACATCTATTGGCTTTTCAAAAAAAAAGGTCTATTGGCATTTTAAATATGTGATGCATGCTCTGATAGGAGCTACATGTTGAAGCTCTATTGTCGTCGAAATAAGTGCGTGCATGCATGTTTTCCTTGTAAATAATCTGCATTTTCTTTAAACTTCAGATTGCCCCTCCGCTTCCGACTAGCTTGCTGGGATTGGTGCCGCAGCTCAACCCTCTGCCAATTGTTGGATTACAGGAACTCAATTACCACAATTTGAAAAAGAAGGCCCCTAAAGTTGTGAAATCCATATATTGCCCTGTCTGCAAGATTGATTGCAATAGCCAAGAGGTGCTTAACAATCACAAACTTGGAAGAAAGCACAAAAGGAACTTGGAAAAGCTAACAGAGTCCCTCAACACGGAATCATCTCAACCCATGCCCCTGTTGCCATCCACAGGAACTAAAAGTGGAAATAAGACCGATCAAAAGAAGAAAAAATCGACCCCAACTTCAGCTGAAGACCTTGCAACCAAGACGAGGAAGGTCATTGAAGGTGGAGCTGCGCAAGAGGCTGTGAAGGTTTGCACTATCTGTAATGTTGTTTGCAACAGTGATGTCGTGTTTAACTTTCATCTGGCGGGGCAGAAGCATGCAGCAATGGTGAAGAAACTAGGAGCGGTAGCCAGCTGAGATGTGTTGAAGCAAGGATGCAGTGGATGTCTACAGATGTGGGCCTTTGGTACCTGGGTTAACTGTTTGCTTGTGTTCATGTTTCTCGTCATTCTATTGGTCCTTCCTCACCTCATATTGGATCAGAAGGATGGGCATTAGAATTGACAAGAATCACCATTGAATTGGTTGGACGGAATACATGCATGATAGGTCAAATTTTATTTCTCGTGTACCTGAGTTATGATTCCTATGTAATGACGTCGTGATTGCATGCATGCTGTTTCGATCGGATAATCAAGTATCATTTGAAGTGGCTTTCATAAATATGAATTTCAAATCTATAACCAAAACCGTCCTCTCAATTAGGTTCTTTGTGTAATTACCAAAGAAATTGAACCCTGAAGGTCCCTTTACGATGGAGATCCCCTGGTATTAGAGGGTCATTCTGGAGAATAAAGTAGACTTATGATATAAAGCTTGTCCTCTGTCTGGTCTGTTCTGGCCTTAAACCGACGTAATACCATGCAGAATGTAGCATCTACCCAAGGTAAAACTTTTTAGGCCGCTGAGAAACTCAAAAGCTTAAATCCTTGCGGTTTGAATCAACCATATCGGTGAAGTGAGATTCTCGGTGACCTTCGGTTTTTAGCTTTTATTGGTAGGGGTCTTGGTAAGTTGCTAGCCTTGTAATAGTTACGTGATAAAAAAATGTTCAAAATACATAGCAGTTCCTTTTCTTGACGGTGGAAGCAAAAGATGTAGCTCTTGGTTGCGTCGTTGTGAGAATTCGACAACTCAAACGTTACCACATATCAAAAGGGAAGATCCAGGCTCGAGTTTCCATCCTTCGTTATCCGGAGCATGGTATGTGTGAGTTGACCAATTCTCCTCAATTTGTTCAAATAGACGTTCGGTCATCAGAAATTACAAATAAAAAGAAGAGGAATAACACTGAAATCTGGATCCCATTCGTTCTTTGTATTCCCCTATTGATGTCCTATCCAATATATCGTAACCACGTGCTACGGTGGGTAGATTGTGGTTTACGACATACTTCTACCAATAGCTGAGATCAAGATCCATGCCTAATTGTACGGAAAAGTTAATAAATGAGATGCGGGCAGACATAGGTTTTTTTTTTCTTTCCTTTTAAGATAAGCATTCCATTGAATAGGAAAGAATTCAATACAAAATGATGCAACCCAATAAGAAAGAAAAGAGAAATACAAATGCTCTCGCAAGGAGGGGAAGAGTATCCTTCATAGAAACGGAGGACCTCCATCGAAATAGAGGTAAAACAAAATTACAAGAAGGAAATTAAGAAATAGAAAATGCAAGAAAAGATAAAGAAAGCATCTCAAGTAAGGGTTCTAGTCGTGTTCCCACAAAGCTTGGAAGACCAATAATCCACACCTGCAGGAACAACAACGCCACCAACAAGGAATATTGACGATCATCTGGACCTGTGCTATCAAGAAAGTCAATAAACATCGACACTCGACAAGAATCAGAAAATCTCGATAGTAGTAGGCACCGACCACACGTGGTGCTAAAGCAAAGGAAAGCCACCAACTCCGACATCAACCAAGGCTCAAGTACCATCGCACCGCCACCACCAACCAACCCCGCCGTAGCAAGCACGCGACCACCACCAAGAGCATCACCACGACAAGCGACGACAACCCTGCCACAAGCACCCCAACCACGAGCAGACACGCAAGTTCTTGGAATTCATTGATTTAATTTAGATAAAGAAGGTTTGAAGAGATGTACGGGGAAGAGTAAACATGTTGGTGATGGGTCTAGTGATTTCTGGTAAGTAGAATAGATACAAGTATTTGACTAAGTTCAGAGTTTTGCCTAAGCTCATGAATACTTGGTGAGACAATTCATCTCCCACTAGTCAAGTATTTCTTGGAACCATTACAGTAATTCGAATTCACTCCTTCACAAAGTTCTTCCATGGGGTTATTAATTACAGCAAGTCGTTCAGAGCAGTACTCAAGCTTGACAAGGCCGGAGTCATTGAATGCTACCCCCCTTCGCATGGATAAGGTGAATGATTCTTGATCACTCGCCAATAAGCTGGCTAAGGATAGTCGGAGATTGGAGATAAATAAAGATAAAACCATGAACCTCTAAAGATTTTTATTCTACGGCCAAGTCACTTTTTTTCTCTGGATGACAATGGAGGTCAAAGCAAAGAATAAATTTAAAGTCCGCTTGATCAAAGGATATCACATCAAATCATAAGATGGTCGGAATAATATCAAGCAAAGAATGACTAAAAAATAAAGTACAAGAAAATTGAGTAGATAAAAGCATGATTGCATAAACAGATAATAGCCACTTTCGCCAACCATCTTATGGTGCACTATCACAAGTGACAATCGGCTAACACCAAGCAGGATTTTATGGAGTGTTGGGGCAAGTAAACTAGACATGAGTGTCAATAAGCGACTTCCTCATTTCGTCAACGATGGCACTAGGTTGAGATTCTCTCAACTTAAAAACGCTCTCGATGACAGATAGCTCGGTCGCAGTGGTGTCCGAGCCACAGAAAGCAGTCCAGTCATTAACAGTCATCCCAGCTGCAATCACTTCGCTACCCCGGTTCACTGTACCAGCTACAAGGGGAACTTGAAGGAGGGTGGACAACTCGTCAAGATCTTCAATGGAAGTGTGTGGGTGTACCTAAACCAAAGAGAGTCTGTAAGGTAAGAATCACTCAAGAAAAACACAGAGCTTTGATGATGAGGGAGAAAAAATCTTAATCATACCAAACCCCCTCTGTTTGAGAAAGCACAGTAGCTGCCAACAAGTATGTTGCCTGCAATTGCCTGCCTGAAAACTTCCACACCGAGAACATCCGCTATAATCTCTTCAGTTTCCTGTAGTAAGAAATCCTCTGTGTGATGCCCACAACTAAAAAGCATTCTATAATTACATTGCATATGCATTTTACAGCATCTTATATCTATCTCCCTAGTAAGAAACTGGTTGGCAAAGCCTTCACTACCCTCCATCAGATTCTTACTGTGACGCTTCGCAAAACCATAAAGTAGTATTAGGAATATAAAATACAAGGAGTGTCAAAGGCACGAGTGATGTGCGATTTTAATATGAGTTTGGTTAACATCAGTGCAAACTGATGTTTGATAAACTGGTTTTAAAATGACATAACCCGTATTAACAGATAAGGGGGGTTAAAGAGCTAAGTAAATAAGAATTAACCCCTTAAGTAAGCTAGGCCAAAAAGCTGGAATAGAGGTAGCATAATGTTTAGCCCTCTATCACATAAGAACTAATCTCAAATGTAAAAACCCGTTCATATAGAATGCCTATAAGAGTTAACACCCTTATGAAAAGGAAATAACTGAGCTGTTAGAGAGGCACAGAATGCAGAGCCCGGTATGCTTGTGTGGATGTGTAAACAGTTGGGGAAAGAATTGAAAGCACAAGTTACAAAATGAAGCAGTCAAATTACCCTATCCAAGTCAGGATGTGTAAGAGCAACATGATCGTTGCATGCTATGCAATTTCCCAAGGCTGACAGTCTTTCTTCAATGCGCTGGACAACAACTTGATCAGGCAAGCTGTTTCTTAGGTGCTGAAGCTCTGTGAAACATTACCCAAAAAGGGCCCAGACAAAAAGCACAATATTGAATACTATACATGCCATTTGAGCAAAACAGCAAAGGTACACAGGTAAAAAGTAAGTCATGGCATAAGCTGAGGAAATAATTAGTACAAGTTCTCTGACGGGAGACAAAAAAAGCCCCCCCTAAAAAAACTTGCTTAAATTTAAAGCTCTTTTTTTTGGAAAGGACTACAAGTTCAATAATTATGAGAGCCAAAGCAAATTTATTACAAAATCTAAAACATTATATTACCATCTCAGAATCCCTTTTTTTCAAAAGGGATCTCAGAGTCCCTTATGATTAGGTAATCAGATCTCGAGTAAACTGTGAATAATCTTTTAATCTGAACTTTTGAATCCCATCTCATGATTCGGTTTTTTTAGTTTTCTCGAGATTCTTGCATCTAGCTATGCTCCAGATCATTTGTTCTTTTTAAAGGTCTTATCTACTAGGACCCTAGCTGGCTTTCAATTTCTGTCTTCCAAATGGCTTCAACAACCTCATGATCACTAGCATATTCAAGATTTCCAATTATGGTACAAAACTAATCAACACTAGGTTTGAATGCACATAATTCTCTATTAAAGCACAGACAAATATATGGGATGAACTTGGATGTATGTTTCCCTTAAAATAAAGGGACAAACTGAGACATATTGTAACACACCTAAGAATAATCTCACATAATAAACTCATGAAAGACAGTGGTGAGGCATAAAGATTGAAAATTATTACTTTGACAACTTAAATATTTTGGGTTAGTTGTTTCGGGTCGATTGATTCATATCTAATTGATTTTCTCATTTAACTCAATTTTAGATCCAAATCATTACAAATGATATCAAAGTCAAACTCCCTCTAGTAGCAAGAAATGACTGCTGATGGGACAGCCAAAAAGTGCTTAATGAGGTGAAGCTGCCACTACTACTGAAAGTGTATTCGTTGATTAATCAAGCCTTGACGAGAATGTTGAGATTTCAAGTACATTGTTCCAAGTATGATGCTGTCAAGATTTTCCAAATCAAATTGACATGCATATGTACATCTGAATTCATACTTTAATTATCACAATCCAAGCCTAAATAAGATGTATAGAATCTCTGAATCCTGGCAGATCTGAACAAAAAATACAAACTTCTCAAGGGTCAGTAAGTTGGTGCTTCAGTTGAAGTACCACCATTGTCAAGGAAATACTACAAATAATTTGCTTTGTATTCAAGGTAATGATAACAATAAGCAAAGTACTATTTTTTAACAAAAGGATATTACAAGTAAATTTGGAATGAGATTAGTTTTAGATTTAAATTCTAAGTTAAAGTTATGATGTCAAATTTATATATATAAAAAAAAGCTACAAAGAAAACAAAATGATGAGCATATTTTCACAAATTATCCTTTGTCTAGCTCTTCTACTCCATTTTCCATTTTTCCCCTCTTCATTTTTTCCTCTTTTTTTTTAAAGATTTTTTTGTTTATAATATAAGCAAACTCATGGATGAGTTGACGAAACATATTCAAGCTGAAATACCGTAGTGTATGCTTTTTGCAAAATAACATTGTGTTGATGAAACAAGAAATGAAGTGAATCAAAAAACTTAAACTATAAAAGAAACCTTGGAAGCTAAAGACTTGTACTTAAGCAGTACAAAGACTGAACATATAGAATGTAAATTTAGTCGTATAGGAAATAAGGAAGCAAAAGCAATGAATGTAAAGTTTGGAGAAGAGTGCATTCCAAATTCCAATGAAAGATGGTTTTAGATACTTACAATCTATTTTTCAACGAGATGATGAAATTGATGGAGATGTTATACATAGAATTAATGCAATGTGATTGAAACGGGAGGGATTATATGGTATTCTATGTGATAAGAGAATTTCTTTGAAAGTTAAAGGAAAGTGCTATCGAGTGGTTGTAAAATCTATCATGTTGTATGAATCTGAATGTTAGACTGTCAACTATAGCATGTGCAAAAGATGTCTGTGAAAAACATGAAGATGTTAAGATGGATGTGTGAACATACAAGGAAGGATTTTGTGTCAAATGAGATTTTCTAAAAAAATATTGGGCTGGCATCGATAAAGGATAAAATGAGAACAACGTCTAAGATGGTTCAGACATTCGTAGAAAAGACCACTAAATGCCCCAATCAGGAGATGCGAGGAATCAAGGGTCAAACATGCTAGGAGGAGGTGAGGAAGACTTAACAATTGTCAGAAGAAAGCTATTAAGTACGATCTCAATTACTTCAATTTAAGTCAAGAAATGACTCAATCTAAGTGGAAGCCAAAAAAATCTATGTAACTGAGCCCACTTAGTGTAAGAGAAGACTTGATTGTTGTTGTCAATGTAAGCAGAGGTGGTCTTAACTTGTTTTTTTTTTTAACAATTTGATTTCTTTGTTTCCTCCCATGTCAACTGATATTTAGATCCAAAAGCTCTTTCTAAGAATATCATGAAACCAACAATTTTTTATATGATTATGCCCCCCTCTTTCCCCCTCCCCCATTCAGGCTCTTCTCCATCTCATCTTCCCACCAAACCATATGCAGCACAAGCAAGAGAAGATCCTTGTGCGCATGTGTCTATGCATGGCACCAAAGAAGATGATGGCAAAGAAAGGGAATAGAAGCAAGACAGTAAATGAGGAAAGGAGAAGGACATAAGAATGGGATTTGAGGTAGAACCAGCTGCATGCCCACATACGTGCACACACTCTTGTAGAAAGGGGACATACAAAACATACATCTGTTTGGTAAGGCATTGCACATATATGCAATATAAAAGACAATAGGGGCAACTAAAACATCATGCATGCCTCACCATCACAAAATCAAACAAGAGCAACTTCACAATCAAATAGATAAAATAGAAGCTTATCTCATACCTTGATCCGTAGTAGTATGTGGCAGCAAGAGACCATTCTTGTTTCCTGTCATACAGAGCAATCACCAAAGAATGCATTACTAATTTTTGAAATTCTTTTTTCTCTAGGAAAAAGAAACCAAAGAAGATCATAGCTGTTATGCTCCATCAACTTATATCCACATGAACACTTACCAACACACAGCCTTCCAATTATGCGTGTATCAGCAATAGAAGTTTTCACAACTGGAATAACATCTACCAGCTCAGCTTCAAATACGCTGCAAAATTATACCAGCCAAATTAGTAATCCCAATGGGTACTGCACACTGATTCTGAATTTAAGCCAAAGTAACTTGCCTATAGAAGTTCTCTGATCCTCCAATCGCAACCAAACAGTAGGAATTCGTCAGCTTGGAGAAGACACCGACTTCACAGGAGTTCTCAAATTGAATACCTGATGTCAGAGTGAGGATAGAGAGAGAGAGAGAGAGAGAGTCAAGAATTAGCATTCTTTATTGTTAAAAATTAGAGAGGGGGATTTTACGTATACATCAAGACTGCATTCAGGGAATAGTCCTTCCCAAAATCTATATGCCTATTTCAGAAACTTGCCTTTTGTTTTTAAACCCACTATAAGAATTTAAAATGATGTTCTTTTAAATCAAATCAGAACATGCTGGTTTTGCAATACAGAAAATCAGAAGACTAACATCCTCAAAATCAATTTGAAAGTTAACATTGCAAAAATGAATGTTAACAGTGCAAACCAGAACAAATTTTCGCTATCTATACTAAATGACACGCAGTCCTTATATAAATGATTCCATTCGGCAAAGTTCTTACATAAATAGTTTGGTTGCACATGCATGAGCGATACACCGCACTCTCATAAACCTCTTTTCTTTCTGTGAAAGACATAGAGGTTGATTGATTAGCCAATAATGGTAACCACCATTTAATTTGATTGTAACCAAGAAAGCACACATCCACCAGATTCCCAATCCCACTGCCACATCAAACCCAAAGATTGAGAAGAACCCCACCAAGAAAGAATATGCAACTTCATTGCAAGCGGGTTGCCACTCACTCACCCTTATCAAGATGCAATTAGTTTCCTTGTGACACAGAGAGGAAGCACACAACGAAAAGAAGAGCAAGCACACTTCCTCGTGAATAAACACTGTCACAAAAACCAACTACGACTAAATTTAGCCAAAAAGCACCCCCTTAGAGGGGGCTTTGAGTAAACATTTCCCTATTTCTCCAACAAAGGTCACGCCTTTATAGTAACGTTCATGTCCCAAACAGCGTAAAATCAAGTTCAACCACTTCAAGTCGTCAACTTTCTGACCTACTTTAAGCTCAATCGCTACCTTTCAAAAACAAACCAAAAAAAAAAAAAAAAAAAAAAAAAACCTTTAAGTTCAATCACTACCACTTTAACCAAGCCTGAACCCCTAACAAAAACCACTCGAGCGCTAGTACCCAACAATCCAAACGAATCAAGCAGGCAAACCACCAAACAAATCCATCAAAAACGGCACCTAATCGCTGCACAAACACGAGGAGATCGAGAGGGTTTGGATCACATACGAGTAGCCATGCCGAGGCCAGCCGAAGTCCTCCCGCAGCAGAATCTAAATCGGGTTCACAACAGATGAGAGAGGTCGATCGAAGGTGGAGAGAGGCGGGGAGGGGGGGGGGGGGGGGGGGGGGAACCAACACAACGGATCGAGCACGCACCTGTTTGAATTCGGTGGACCGGTGTGTGGTGCCTCCACCGCCGGTCGAAGCCTCGGAGGTGCGAAGAATAAGGGTGCCGCTTGATTGATTGATGGTTTTTGGGGAAGGGGTGTGCCTGATGGTTTCTGCGGAAGGGGTCAGCGGGGGGGTTGCGTTTCGACGGGGAAAGGGTTTTTGGGGAAAGGGAGTGCCTTTTCATTTTCCTTTCAATTCACGGAAATTTGTGAAAACCTCCCTCCAAAAACTAAAAGGCTTGCCTTCAAATGCTTTGACGAATTCTCTTCAAAAGCATAACCGCAGACCATGACGATTTGAAATAACTGTACATTTATATGAATTTCTTGTTACGTTAACCTTTTCTTTTCTTCTTTCTTTTTTCTTTTTTCTTTTTTAATATGGTGGGAAGGGGGGCGAATGTTGCTTAGGATCAGTAGAGAATTTTGGCTGACTGCATTATATACGTCATTGATGTCTCTGGTGGCGATAAAATTCCCAGGAAGGGTGGCCCTAGAATTACTCAAGCTGACCTGCTTGCAGGTAATATTCTGCTCTGTTCTTCTTCCTAATCAGACAGAAAAACAGACGCACTTGGACACGGGATGGGAACTGCTTTTAATTCTTCGATTTGTATAAACTTGACGCAACTCATCCCTGTCGGTAAACAACTTGCAAGTTGGACATTGTATCTTTATTTATGACCGTACCTTCCTGTGTTGGTTAATAGCCTGTGAGACATGACCTTCAAGATGTTCTAAAGGGAAATAAAATCGTCACGTCGCCTGGGAATATGGATTTATGGATTGATGAGCGTGCGTTCTTGTATAAAACAAACTTGTACTTATCTCTATTTGGAATTTCCATTGTTACGTAGGTTAGTCCATCATGCAAAACAATCGGGTAGCAAGTCCCAAGTGATCCTGATCCTTCATGCTGCAGTCAAATCAGCCTCGTCCCGTGCACTAATACCAGGAACCTCCGTTCCAGACTTTAGTCAGGAAGGTTTGCCATTTGATTGGATCTAGTGGTAAAATGCAAGCCAAATGGGAAGGCTGGTTCCTTAAAACATTCTGAACCATGTTCTTCTGTTGCCTGCCAATTCTAATCCTCCCCTCAACCCCCCCTGCGATAATAGCAAACGAATAAGTTGAAATCAGATTTTTGGGAAAGAGGGAAGTCATTGGTATAAACTAGCTACAATATTTAATTAATAAAATAAAAAATAAGATTGTGGCAATGATATGGAGATGCAAAATTTAATAGAGAATGAAACATAGGAGCTTCTTCCAAGATCTCCCACGTGTAGGAGAAGGAGAGGCCCAAGGTCAAAAGCTCACCGGAGGATAAGTCGCCCGAGTCGCTTCCGATGGTGGTGGTGGCGTGGCGAATGGTCACCGGAGCTGACGGGATGGAAGAGTGGTCGGTGGTGGGTGCCGACTGCAACAGCAACTGCACACAATCGTGGGGCGTGTGCACAACGCGTGCTTGCGCACTTGCTATGCACGAGGTGGAGAGGTGACGTGTGGGGCCCGCTAGGCACACGCGTAGGGCACCGGTGGTGGTGGCGATTAGCACGGCCAATGGGTGCTGGAGGTGGAGTTGCAAAGGAAGTAGAAGAAGGAGAATAACGAAACTTGCCTCTTGAACCAGGCCAGGAAAGCAGAAAGGGGAGGAATCAGAAGGAGGAAGTTCACATCTTGAAGAGGCAAGTTTAATATAAAATAGTTCTTTCGCAAACTCAACATTAGGCGAGTTAGCCACGGTAATCATCAAATATTATTCCCCTATTAGGAAAATTCTTCAAAGAAGTTCGAAAGTGGGAAATAAGGATTTGTGAGAGACGTAAAATTACTTTTATCTATCTTAGAGAATTATTGCGGTGAAACTTATAAAAATTTATTAATATTGTCACATAAAATGAATATTTCATGGATGCTCCTATCATGTATAATCATCTTAAATTGATTATTTTCTTCTAGTAATAAGGTTGAGAGATACGTTGGTAAATATATTTATTGATGATTTGGTGGAGATTTTCGGTGATATATTTTTTATTATCATTGGGTTATTTTTGAAAGTTAATATAATAATATGCATCGTATATAAAGAGTTAAATATTTTTATCACTAATGATAATTATTATTTTAAAAAAAAAATTGTATAATTTTATTTTACCTCTAGATTATACATATAGTGGTATATATATTTACCATAATAATTAATTATCATCTATAAAAATATTACAATTACATATGAAAAATATGTCGTTAAATTAAAAAAATTAATAATAAATATATTATCCGACACTATCTAATTAATCACTAAAGATTATTTTCTTTACATTGCCATTGGAGCGATTAACATGGAAAGTGGCCATAACAGGCCATTGAGCTTAGTGAGGGGCAATTTGTGGGCAAAATCCAGCCACGCATCCTAATCTGGTTAAATATTAAATATTTTTTTATTATAGAGGCAACTGAGACACTTATAATATATGCACATTTAATTACTTAGCATTCATAGCTTGCATACGTGATCATTTAGGGTTGAAAATATTTCTTTTTATATGCAATCTTATACATATATTCTTGTGGAACTAAAGTAGCAAATTAAATGCTTTATCTTCTTGCAACAACCACCTTTTTCCACCCTCACTTTTCAACTTCCAATCACCTCCTTTGTTCCCTTTTTTTAACCATCACCTCCTCCTCTCAAGTGCATCATTAAAAAAGAGATCCTCAAAGCCCGCCACCACAATATCTTTCGACACCTCTTCAACTACAAGTCCAAGAAGGGCATCATCACAATAGCAAGAAGTTGAAAAAGGGTACCACCGCAGACGACAAGCAAACGACAATGGACAATGGCAAGGTCGTCACCTTGGGAGGAGGAGATTGTTGAGAGGAGATGGTTGTTAGGGAGAGGGGGCGGGGAAGGTTGTCAAAGGTTGGAGAGTCGAGGTGAAAGATGCGGTCAAAGGTGAGGAGGAAGGGAGGTGAACTGGTGAGAGGAGAAGGGGGAGGGAGGGGGTCAAAATTAAAACATAAAAATTTTAGGAGAAAAGAAATTTTGAGAACTAAAGAAATTTTGAGAACTAAAAATTAATATTTTATTATATTTTAATCCAAAATCGTTAAGTTTAACAATTATAACTAACGAAGTGGTAAATATAAAAATAATAATACTTTTTCAATCGTATATCTGTAAATATAATGAATTTAATGATTAAATAATTTTAAAATATTTTAGTGATATTTACGTACAAATCCATAAATTACATATGCTTCTTTCTTCCTGCTAAACCTAGTAGGTGAATTGGGCTACTACCAGCCCATGGGTCGAGTTTGGGCTTGGAGAATTTGGTTCCAACTTAGTGTCAATCTAGGGCAGGCTAGGTTTGAGTTTGAGATTTTGAATCTAGCCCAACTCGACTTGGTTTAATGCTAGAGATGATTTGAATAACATTATCTACTTATTCCCCCAAGCAAAAGAATCCTGTCTCTCGTCCAAACCCATCTCTAATCTCGAGCAAAAATGAAACCCCATCTTCCAACAACAACTAGATACATTTTTATCATTGATTATGTACTTTGCAAAGCTAAGATGTTTAATTTTTAATTATACTATGTCAATGCCGATCTTGTTTCTTAATTAAAGATGTTTTTTCTTTCTCTGTGTTTTGTCAAATTTATAAGATGTGCATTTTTTTATATACTTTTCAACTCCTTTTAGGTAGAAAATTACAACCTTTTAACAAAATTAAGTTGGAAAAATGTGAGTTGATGGGTTGTTTTGTGTTGAACATTTTGACTCATTTATCGTGTCGAGTCAAGTTCTTTTTTAAGTTCCCCTTCGAACTTGAACAAATCTACTTCACATATGAGATGTCATGGGAAATCTATAATTTGATCTTCTACGTACCAAATAGTTCCGAGTTAAGAACACGATCACACCCCCACGTATACTAAATATAAATGCAAGCTAATTCGACTGCACGAAGGTTATGCAACAAATTCACGTCAATTTTCAAACTAGACATTGGTAATAGAAGTTATTCCTAATACTTTGAATCCCAACTAATTGAAAATCTTAGTAGGAGTAGAATTTATGGAGTCTCATACTTGTTTGAAAAAAAAGAAGAGATCCCTCTTTTTTATGAGATTTGGGGTTGAGTCCTAAGAGAAGAAAAATATAGTTGTGAGGGTCTTCGGTGATGATTGAGAGTAATTAGTCGTTCCATGGTAGCCAATACAAATGACATTTGATAAGACGGATCTTCCAAGTTTCCGTGATGGTTTTTCTCCCAAGAAGTTATGGATTTTTCAATGTTTTATTAATAACTTCTTTTTTATATATGCAATTGTTTGCTTTGTACAAATGTGACGATGTTTTCGTACGCTTAATACATAACACCCTTCCAAAAATAACGAGGATCTTACTTGGAGGTTATGCTATGACATTATTAGTCGAACTCATCTATGCATTACTCCTTTCCGATGTTTACTGGATTTTAGGTCATTTATTGGTGAATATTAGAGATCTAGATGGCATCCTCAATATAAAAACTGTTTTGTTTATATATGTCAAGTCTTTTTTTAATATGCATTATTATGGTATATGCTTTGTTGAAGGATGAGGCTAGAAATTTAAAGAACACTAATGAAGCATGCGATATTAAGAGAGTATTAATATAACACCTTGAATTTATAACTCCTTGATAATAATTTAATCTCTCAAAAGGGATATAGATGTAAGTTGCCTAATGTATTACTCAGGCACAAAAAATGAAATTTAAAAACTCACATTTTATCCTCTTGGTTGACCAAGACTTTAGGCAGCATTATCCAGCATGCCTAAATCCAACATGCACAACTGCTAGGGATGTGTAGTAGTCGGGCGCGGGCATAGCGATGGCGGGCGAGGCAACGCGTGTTCGGGTGCTGCCCTGTTGAGGCTCGTCCTGAGCGTTCAGTAGTGTTTGCATTACCATTCGTCACTCCAGTCGAAGCTCTAGTACTCATGCGATCTTGTCCGCACACACGGCGGCGAGCGCAACAGTGGGCAGCAGTGGAGGGTGAGCGACAGCAAGCACGACAGTGATGGGTCGATCAGCGATGGTGTGGTCGTTGCGTTGGTTGGGTCTCTGCGTGGTGTTGGTTGTCTACGTTTTTGTGCGGGTCGTGTGTTTCTGCGGTTGTTTATGGATTGATTCATTCTTTTTCTTTTTTTTAATGTAGTTTAAATTTTGTTAAGAACCACGTGTGACATTGAATTTTTTATGATCAAGATTCTAACGTGAGTCAGTCGTCGAATTTAACATTCGAGTCATTTTATTTCAACTTCCTTGTTAGCACATTCTTCAAGATTTTTCTCATTGGTACTTACCATATTGACAAGTGTGGAGTCACTCTTCCTCTGAGAGATCGTACAATTCCTTATCTTAAGATGTTTTTTTTTTCTTTCTCCTTTTTATTCTTGTCTGTGTTTTTCTGAATTTTAGCTCTCCTATTTCTATAGGGGTGCTCTCCCTCTCGAAGACGCAAGGCTTTCCTCTTCCTCTTCTTCTAAGTTGAGGTGCATCATTTTGTATGGGACATTTCCCTTTTTATTGAAACTACCCTTAAAAATAAAAAAATCTGAATGTATTCAACCAAGGTTAAATTTAGTCCAGTAAACCTATAATTTTGCTCACCAACCACCACTTTTTTTGCTTAAAAAATCACACTAGTAATGACATAATTTTTTTCAAAAAAATAACATTAAAGTCATAATTGGCATGACCAATGAGCTTGCTCGTGCCCATACTCGAAACACAACCTAAGTGGGCAAAATTGAGGTGATAATTTTGAATAAAGAATAACGAATTTGAACCATGAACTTTGGAATGTGTGATTTATGGATTTCGTGTCCTTTGGCATGCAAACTAAAACCAAGTAATCGATAGGTATGTCTTGAACATGAGTGGAAAGATGTGATCGACGTCAAGTAAAATCAATATTTTAAAAGTTGAATCGATCATTTACTCAATTTAGGTATTAGTTTAACTTTTTTAGTAATTTAATAAGTGTTTATTTCGATTGAATCCGTGATAACATTAACATATAAAAATTTAAAAAAATTTGAAACGTAAGATCATTAAATTAATTTGTATTGATTTAATTAAATTCAATTGGATTGAATTGATGTTTAATAAAAAAATAGTAAGAAAAATTATTTTTTAACTTTAATTATAATAAATTTTACAGGTTTTTACTGAATATTAAATAAAAATAAAATGTGTAATTGAAATTAAGAATCTAATATTAAATAATAAATAAATATTTGAGTCATTGTCTCAAATTCTAAAATCATATATATTGTTTTATTTTAAAATTTTCTTCTTCTTAAAGAATGATAAAATCAAATTGCTAGTTGAACCAAAGTAATCGATCCGACCTAATTTTAATCGATTTATATCAATTTTAACTTTTATGTCCGATTCCCATTCGATGTTGATAATATTGAGTATAACTTCGGTGAGTTGTTTTATACTTTTGTTCCAGTAGTTGTCTGGTTGTTTATTACAGGTATTTTTAGGTAAACAATTATTAATGTAACAGGTAATGTTTATAATAGTCGTAATCGTAGAAGTTCAGCTACCAGGTCAAAATTCGATCTCTATCGAGTAATAAGTTATTATTTGTCTTTTACCTCTACTGAAGTAGTGGAAGGATGGAGGAGAGAATAAAATGTTAAAAATGGAGTAGGTATGAGTTGGGGATTGATTTGGAGGATATAGATCGATACTATCCATTTTTCACGTATGATTTCTATGTATGGTCTATTATTTCATTGAATTCAAAATAAATAATTTAAAAGTGTAGCTTATATAACTTACAATGATTTTCCATTTGTGTTTATGCGTCTGCTAATGTAATTAGATTCATACATAATGTGATAAATAACTTTAGAATCTAGATTAAATTGGTTTATGTAAGTATAACTTAATTAGAGTAGACTCATCTCCTAAAGAGTAAAATCAAGTATTGAAATTGCGATGATTTCTTGATCTCCAACTTGATGTTAAATAAATTTTACCAACAAATAATTGGTAAAAATCAATGTTGAAACATCCTAATATTGGTATCTCCTAAGTATGTTTCCCACCATAGGTAGAGTTCTTAATAAATACTTCAACGTACATTTACCCAATCCTCACCACTAGATGTACATATTTCCTTAGGCAAGTTCTACCTTTAGGGGTGAGGGAAAATATGAGATAGAGTATTGAGATGAGTAAGTTAACATGGTTTTTTCACAAAAAATACATAGATTTTTTATTCTCATACTTTATAGAGATTCTTAGATCTTATATGTCCAATCTACACTATAGCACAAAGTTACAGGTGTCGAGGCTATAGTTACGATGCATAGGTCGATTTTGGGTATAGGAGAGGAGTGTTGCAAGGGAAGTAGAGGTAGGAGTATGTGTGAAGTTATTCAAATATGCATGACAATAATGGCATACCTGGATGGATGTCGTTAGGACTCAGATGAGAGAGATAGAAAGAGCATCGTGCAAAAAATGTTGTTGGAGGGATTGTTGGAGTGTCAAATGAAGATCGGATGTAAGGGTTTGAATATTAATGACTATTTTACTCTTAATCAAATTCTTATTAGGACTCTAATAATTAGAATGGGATGCTTAAAAACCCAATTTCTTGCATCTTAGCTTAATGGATTAACTCTCATAGAGAGCTTTAACAATTGTGGCTTGAGGGGTTGATTCTGATAAATTTTAGTTGATAAACTTTTATGTAAATGGGGCTTTTTCGGGTGGAAGGGCCTCTATGAAAATTTCACCAAATCCTTAAGTTGTGGCACCCCAGCTATAAAAGGAGCCTCTACTACTTATTGCTCCTCACTGTTCCTCGATCTCAACTCCTCTCATTTCCTGCATCATCGATCCTCCTCCTTCCCCTCCCCTACTATTGCTGGAGATCTAAGAAGCTATAAGGAAGAGCCTTTGCTTGTCATCCACACATGAAGAAGACATTGCGAGTGAAGGCTTGAGATAGGGACTTTCACCTCTTGAAAAGACTTTTTCTCTTGATCTCTGTTAAGCCCCGTGTGATTAAGCTTTTTAAGACGTCCGTACTTTAGGTCAGTGATGAGAACTTCATCGTGAACCCTAACTAACACATTTTGACCTAAATAAGTGTACAAAAGCTCCTACAAAACCTAAGGGAAAGCCTAAATCAGGGAATTACAAATTTGAGTATAAAATAATTCACAAGGGGTAAAACTGTAATTTTACCAATGTAGCACATAAATAGGATTTCTAAGGGTCTAAACAAAGGTCAAACAGGCTTAATAAGAGAAAAAGTGGGATGATTCAATCAGGAAAGGGTTATGATAAAATCTGAGAATTAAATGTCATTCTGTAACCCTAAAACAAACCCGCTTTAATTCACGAAGTTCCTCTAAAATTTATGAAAAAATATCCCCTAAGGTTTAGAACCTTCAATTTAGCCATTGGAACCTATCTTGACCTAGATTGAGAACCATACCCAATTTTTGACCTAATTTGGTTTTTGTGCAAAATGTCTGGTCAAACATGATCAAACCTAAAATCCAACCTCACCATTGGATTCTTTAGGTCAAAATTAGGGTTATACTAAAATTTGGACATAAGGAAAGGTTGAGTGCTTTTAGATCCTTGTCATTGTTTCCAAGGTTCAGAAACTCAAGGACTGTCAACATAGTTAGATCCAACTTTAATCTCCTAACCTGGATCAGTTCTTCTTAATTTTGCTAAATCAGGTTATAAGAATTGGACTGGCTGGATTAAATGGGATTTAGTCTCACTGCTTCATCTTAATTGTGCTAAATCCGGTTATAAGAATTTGACCAGCTGGATTAAATGGGATTTAGTTTGACTGCTTCAAACCCAATTTCAGAATCACATCTATTGGCTTTTCAAAAAAAAAGGTCTATTGGCATTTTAAATATGTGATGCATGCTCTGATAGGAGCTACATGTTGAAGCTCTATTGTCGTCGAAATAAGTGCGTGCATGCATGTTTTCCTTGTAAATAATCTGCATTTTCTTTAAACTTCAGATTGCCCCTCCGCTTCCGACTAGCTTGCTGGGATTGGTGCCGCAGCTCAACCCTCTGCCAATTGTTGGATTACAGGAACTCAATTACCACAATTTGAAAAAGAAGGCCCCTAAAGTTGTGAAATCCATATATTGCCCTGTCTGCAAGATTGATTGCAATAGCCAAGAGGTGCTTAACAATCACAAACTTGGAAGAAAGCACAAAAGGAACTTGGAAAAGCTAACAGAGTCCCTCAACACGGAATCATCTCAACCCATGCCCCTGTTGCCATCCACAGGAACTAAAAGTGGAAATAAGACCGATCAAAAGAAGAAAAAATCGACCCCAACTTCAGCTGAAGACCTTGCAACCAAGACGAGGAAGGTCATTGAAGGTGGAGCTGCGCAAGAGGCTGTGAAGGTTTGCACTATCTGTAATGTTGTTTGCAACAGTGATGTCGTGTTTAACTTTCATCTGGCGGGGCAGAAGCATGCAGCAATGGTGAAGAAACTAGGAGCGGTAGCCAGCTGAGATGTGTTGAAGCAAGGATGCAGTGGATGTCTACAGATGTGGGCCTTTGGTACCTGGGTTAACTGTTTGCTTGTGTTCATGTTTCTCGTCATTCTATTGGTCCTTCCTCACCTCATATTGGATCAGAAGGATGGGCATTAGAATTGACAAGAATCACCATTGAATTGGTTGGACGGAATACATGCATGATAGGTCAAATTTTATTTCTCGTGTACCTGAGTTATGATTCCTATGTAATGACGTCGTGATTGCATGCATGCTGTTTCGATCGGATAATCAAGTATCATTTGAAGTGGCTTTCATAAATATGAATTTCAAATCTATAACCAAAACCGTCCTCTCAATTAGGTTCTTTGTGTAATTACCAAAGAAATTGAACCCTGAAGGTCCCTTTACGATGGAGATCCCCTGGTATTAGAGGGTCATTCTGGAGAATAAAGTAGACTTATGATATAAAGCTTGTCCTCTGTCTGGTCTGTTCTGGCCTTAAACCGACGTAATACCATGCAGAATGTAGCATCTACCCAAGGTAAAACTTTTTAGGCCGCTGAGAAACTCAAAAGCTTAAATCCTTGCGGTTTGAATCAACCATATCGGTGAAGTGAGATTCTCGGTGACCTTCGGTTTTTAGCTTTTATTGGTAGGGGTCTTGGTAAGTTGCTAGCCTTGTAATAGTTACGTGATAAAAAAATGTTCAAAATACATAGCAGTTCCTTTTCTTGACGGTGGAAGCAAAAGATGTAGCTCTTGGTTGCGTCGTTGTGAGAATTTGACAACTCAAACGTTACCACATATCAAAAGGGAAGATCCAGGCTCGAGTTTCCATCCTTCGTTATCCGGAGCATGGTATGTGTGAGTTGACCAATTCTCCTCAATTTGTTCAAATAGACGTTCGGTCATCAGAAATTACAAATAAAAAGAAGAGGAATAACACTGAAATCTGGATCCCATTCGTTCTTTGTATTCCCCTATTGATGTCCTATCCAATATATCGTAACCACGTGCTACGGTGGGTAGATTGTGGTTTACGACATACTTCTACCAATAGCTGAGATCAAGATCCATGCCTAATTGTACGGAAAAGTTAATAAATGAGATGCGGGCAGACATAGGTTTTTTTTTTCTTTCCTTTTAAGATAAGCATTCCATTGAATAGGAAAGAATTCAATACAAAATGATGCAACCCAATAAGAAAGAAAAGAGAAATACAAACGCTCTCGCAAGGAGGGGAAGAGTATCCTTCATAGAAACGGAGGACCTCCATCGAAATAGAGGTAAAACAAAATTACAAGAAGGAAATTAAGAAATAGAAAATGCAAGAAAAGATAAAGAAAGCATCTCAAGTAAGGGTTCTAGTCGTGTTCCCACAAAGCTTGGAAGACCAATAATCCACACAACAACGCCACCAACAAGGAATATTGACGATCATCTGGACCTGTGCTATCAAGAAAGTCAATAAACATCGACACTCGACAAGAATCAGAAAATCTCGATAGTAGTAGGCACCGACCACACGTGGTGCTAAAGCAAAGGAAAGCCACCAACTCCGACATCAACCAAGGCTCAAGTACCATCGCACCGCCACCACCAACCAACCCCGCCGTAGCAAGCACGCGACCACCACCAAGAGCATCACCACGACAAGCGACGACGACCCTGCCACAAGCACCCCAACCACGAGCAGACACGCAAGTTCTTGGAATTCATTGATTTAATTTAGATAAAGAAGGTTTGAAGAGATGTACGGGGAGGAGTAAACATGTTGGTGATGGGTCTAGTGATTTCTGGTAAGTAGAATAGATACAAGTATTTGACTAAGTTCAGAGTTTTGCCTAAGCTCATGAATACTTGGTGAGACAATTCATCTCCCACTAGTCAAGTATTTCTTGGAACCATTACAGTAATTCGAATTCACTCCTTCACAAAGTTCTTCCATGGGGTTATTAATTACAGCAAGTCGTTCAGAGCAGTACTCAAGCTTGACAAGGCCGGAGTCATTGAATGCTACCCCCCTTCGCATGGATAAGGTGAATGATTCTTGATCACTCGCCAATAAGCTGGCTAAGGATAGTCGGAGATTGGAGATAAATAAAGATAAAACCATGAACCTCTAAAGATTTTTATTCTACGGCCAAGTCACTTTTTTTCTCTGGATGACAATGGAGGTCAAAGCAAAGAATAAATTTAAAGTCCGCTTGATCAAAGGATATCACATCAAATCATAAGATGGTCGGAATAATATCAAGCAAAGAATGACTAAAAAATAAAGTACAAGAAAATTGAGTAGATAAAAGCATGATTGCATAAACAGATAATAGCCACTTTCGCCAACCATCTTATGGTGCACTATCACAAGTGACAATCGGCTAACACCAAGCAGGATTTTATGGAGTGTTGGGGCAAGTAAACTAGACATGAGTGTCAATAAGCGACTTCCTCATTTCATCAACGATGGCACTAGGTTGAGATTCTCTCAACTTAAAAACGCTCTCGATGACAGATAGCTCGGTCGCAGTGGTGTCCGAGCCACAGAAAGCAGTCCAGTCATTAACAGTCATCCCAGCTGCAATCACTTCGCTACCCCGGTTCACTGTACCAGCTACAAGGGGAACTTGAAGGAGGGTGGACAACTCGTCAAGATCTTCAATGGAAGTGTGTGGGTGTACCTAAACCAAAGAGAGTCTGTAAGGTAAGAATCACTCAAGAAAAACACAGAGCTTTGATGATGAGGGAGAAAAAATCTTAATCATACCAAACCCCCTCTGTTTGAGAAAGCACAGTAGCTGCCAACAAGTATGTTGCCTGCAATTGCCTGCCTGAAAACTTCCACACCGAGAACATCCGCTATAATCTCTTCAGTTTCCTGTAGTAAGAAATCCTCTGTGTGATGCCCACAACTAAAAAGCATTCTATAATTACATTGCATATGCATTTTACAGCATCTTATATCTATCTCCCTAGTAAGAAACTGGTTGGCAAAGCCTTCACTACCCTCCATCAGATTCTTACTGTGACGCTTCGCAAAACCATAAAGTAGTATTAGGAATATAAAATACAAGGAGTGTCAAAGGCACGAGTGATGTGCGATTTTAATATGAGTTTGGTTAACATCAGTGCAAACTGATGTTTGATAAACTGGTTTTAAAATGACATAACCCGTATTAACAGATAAGGGGGGTTAAATAGCTAAGTAAATAAGAATTAACCCCTTAAGTAAGCTAGACCAAAAAGCTGGAATAGAGGTAGCATAATGTTTAGCCCTCTATCACATAAGAACTAATCTCAAATGTAAAAACCCGTTCATATAGAATGCCTATAAGAGTTAACACCCTTATGAAAAGGAAATAACTGAGCTGTTAGAGAGGCACAGAATGCAGAGCCCGGTATGCTTGTGTGGATGTGTAAACAGTTGGGGAAAGAATTGAAAGCACAAGTTACAAAATGAAGCAGTCAAATTACCCTATCCAAGTCAGGATGTGTAAGAGCAACATGATCGTTGCATGCTATGCAATTTCCCAAGGCTGACAGTCTTTCTTCAATGCGCTGGACAACAACTTGATCAGGCAAGCTGTTTCTTAGGTGCTGAAGCTCTGTGAAACATTACCCAAAAAGGGCCCAGACAAAAAGCACAATATTGAATACTATACATGCCATTTGAGCAAAACAGCAAAGGTACACAGGTAAAAAGTAAGTCATGGCATAAGCTGAGGAAATAATTAGTACAAGTTCTCTGACGGGAGACAAAAAAAGCCCCCCCTAAAAAAACTTGCTTAAATTTAAAGCTCTTTTTTTTGGAAAGGACTACAAGCTCAATAATTATGAGAGCCAAAGCAAATTTATTACAAAATCTAAAACATTATATTACCATCTCAGAATCCCTTTTTTTCAAAAGGGATCTCAGAGTCCCTTATGATTAGGTAATCAGATCTCGAGTAAACTGTGAATAATCTTTTAATCTGAACTTTTGAATCCCATCTCATGATTCGGTTTTTTTAGTTTTCTCGAGATTCTTGCATCTAGCTATGCTCCAGATCATTTGTTCTTTTTAAAGGTCTTATCTACTAGGACCCTAGCTGGCTTTCAATTTCTGTCTTCCAAATGGCTTCAACAACCTCATGATCACTAGCATATTCAAGATTTCCAATTATGGTACAAAACTAATCAACACTAGGTTTGAATGCACATAATTCTCTATTAAAGCACAGACAAATATATGGGATGAACTTGGATGTATGTTTCCCTTAAAATAAAGGGACAAACTGAGACATATTGTAACACACCTAAGAATAATCTCACATAATAAACTCATGAAAGACAGTGGTGAGGCATAAAGATTGAAAATTATTACTTTGACAACTTAAATATTTTGGGTTAGTTGTTTCGGGTCGATTGATTCATATCTAATTGATTTTCTCATTTAACACAATTTTAGATCCAAATCATTACAAATGATATCAAAGTCAAACTCCCTCTAGTAGCAAGAAATGACTGCTGATGGGACAGCCAAAAAGTGCTTAATGAGGTGAAGCTGCCACTACTACTGAAAGTGTATTCGTTGATTAATCAAGCCTTGACGAGAATGTTGAGATTTCAAGTACATTGTTCCAAGTATGATGCTGTCAAGATTTTCCAAATCAAATTGACATGCATATGTACATCTGAATTCATACTTTAATTATCACAATCCAAGCCTAAATAAGATGTATAGAATCTCTGAATCCTGGCAGATCTGAACAAAAAATACAAACTTCTCAAGGGTCAGTAAGTTGGTGCTTCAGTTGAAGTACCACCATTGTCAAGGAAATACTACAAATAATTTGCTTTGTATTCAAGGTAATGATAACAATAAGCAAAGTACTATTTTTTAACAAAAGGATATTACAAGTAAATTTGGAATGAGATTAGTTTTAGATTTAAATTCTAAGTTAAAGTTATGATGTCAAATTTATATATATAAAAAAAAGCTACAAAGAAAACAAAATGATGAGCATATTTTCACAAATTATCCTTTGTCTAGCTCTTCTACTCCATTTTCCATTTTTCCCCTCTTCATTTTTTCCTCTTTTTTTTTAAAGATTTTTTTGTTTATAATATAAGCAAACTCATGGATGAGTTGACGAAACATATTCAAGCTGAAATACCGTAGTGTATGCTTTTTGCAAAATAACATTGTGTTGATGAAACAAGAAATGAAGTGAATCAAAAAACTTAAACTATAAAAGAAACCTTGGAAGCTAAAGACTTGTACTTAAGCAGTACAAAGACTGAACATATAGAATGTAAATTTAGTCGTATAGGAAATAAGGAAGCAAAAGCAATGAATGTAAAGTTTGGAGAAGAGTGCATTCCAAATTCCAATGAAAGATGGTTTTAGATACTTACAATCTATTTTTCAACGAGATGATGAAATTGATGGAGATGTTATACATAGAATTAATGCAATGTGATTGAAACGGGAGGGATTATATGGTATTCTATGTGATAAGAGAATTTCTTTGAAAGTTAAAGGAAAGTGCTATCGAGTGGTTGTAAAATCTATCATGTTGTATGAATCTGAATGTTAGACTGTCAACTATAGCATGTGCAAAAGATGTCTGTGAAAAACATGAAGATGTTAAGATGGATGTGTGAACATACAAGGAAGGATTTTGTGTCAAATGAGATTTTCTAAAAAAATATTGGGCTGGCATCGATAAAGGATAAAATGAGAACAACGTCTAAGATGGTTCAGACATTCGTAGAAAAGACCACTAAATGCCCCAATCAGGAGATGCGAGGAATCAAGGGTCAAACATGCTAGGAGGAGGTGAGGAAGACTTAACAATTGTCAGAAGAAAGCTATTAAGTACGATCTCAATTACTTCAATTTAAGTCAAGAAATGACTCAATCTAAGTGGAAGCCAAAAAAATCTATGTAACTGAGCCCACTTAGTGTAAGAGAAGACTTGATTGTTGTTGTCAATGTAAGCAGAGGTGGTCTTAACTTGTTTTTTTTTTTAACAATTTGATTTCTTTGTTTCCTCCCATGTCAACTGATATTTAGATCCAAAAGCTCTTTCTAAGAATATCATGAAACCAACAATTTTTTATATGATTATGCCCCCCTCTTTCCCCCTCCCCCATTCAGGCTCTTCTCCATCTCATCTTCCCACCAAACCATATGCAGCACAAGCAAGAGAAGATCCTTGTGCGCATGTGTCTATGCATGGCACCAAAGAAGATGATGGCAAAGAAAGGGAATAGAAGCAAGACAGTAAATGAGGAAAGGAGAAGGACATAAGAATGGGATTTGAGGTAGAACCAGCTGCATGCCCACATACGTGCACACACTCTTGTAGAAAGGGGACATACAAAACATACATCTGTTTGGTAAGGCATTGCACATATATGCAATATAAAAGACAATAGGGGCACTAAAACATCATGCATGCCTCACCATCACAAAATCAAACAAGAGCAACTTCACAATCAAATAGATAAAATAGAAGCTTATCTCATACCTTGATCCGTAGTAGTATGTGGCAGCAAGAGACCATTCTTGTTTCCTGTCATACAGAGCAATCACCAAAGAATGCATTACTAATTTTTGAAATTCTTTTTTCTCTAGGAAAAAGAAACCAAAGAAGATCATAGCTGTTATGCTCCATCAACTTATATCCACATGAACACTTACCAACACACAGCCTTCCAATTATGCGTGTATCAGCAATAGAAGTTTTCACAACTGGAATAACATCTACCAGCTCAGCTTCAAATACGCTGCAAAATTATACCAGCCAAATTAGTAATCCCAATGGGTACTGCACACTGATTCTGAATTTAAGCCAAAGTAACTTGCCTATAGAAGTTCTCTGATCCTCCAATCGCAACCAAACAGTAGGAATTCGTCAGCTTGGAGAAGACACCGACTTCACAGGAGTTCTCAAATTGAATACCTGATGTCAGAGTGAGGATAGAGAGAGAGAGAGAGAGTCAAGAATTAGCATTCTTTATTGTTAAAAATTAGAGAGGGGGATTTTACGTATACATCAAGACTGCATTCAGGGAATAGTACTTCCCAAAATCTATATGCCTATTTCAGAAACTTGCCTTTTGTTTTTAAACCCACTATAAGAATTTAAAATGATGTTCTTTTAAATCAAATCAGAACATGCTGGTTTTGCAATACAGAAAATCAGAAGACTAACATCCTCAAAATCAATTTGAAAGTTAACATTGCAAAAATGAATGTTAACAGTGCAAACCAGAACAAATTTTCGCTATCTATACTAAATGACACGCAGTCCTTATATAAATGATTCCATTCGGCAAAGTTCTTACATAAATAGTTTGGTTGCACATGCATGAGCGATACACCGCACTCTCATAAACCTCTTTTCTTTCTGTGAAAGACATAGAGGTTGATTGATTAGCCAATAATGGTAACCACCATTTAATTTGATTGTAACCAAGAAAGCACACATCCACCAGATTCCCAATCCCACTGCCACATCAAACCCAAAGATTGAGAAGAACCCCACCAAGAAAGAATATGCAACTTCATTGCAAGCGGGTTGCCACTCACTCACCCTTATCAAGATGCAATTAGTTTCCTTGTGACACAGAGAGGAAGCACACAACGAAAAGAAGAGCAAGCACACTTCCTCGTGAATAAACACTGTCACAAAAACCAACTACGACTAAATTTAGCCAAAAAGCACCCCCTTAGAGGGGGCTTTGAGTAAACATTTCCCTATTTCTCCAACAAAGGTCACGCCTTTATAGTAACGTTCATGTCCCAAACAGCGTAAAATCAAGTTCAACAACTTCAAGTCGTCAACTTTCTGACCTACTTTAAGCTCAATCGCTACCTTTCAAAAACAAACCAAAAAAAAAAAAAAAAAAAAAAAAACCTTTAAGTTCAATCACTACCACTTTAACCAAGCCTGAACCCCTAACAAAAACCACTCGAGCGCTAGTACCCAACAATCCAAACGAATCAAGCAGGCAAACCACCAAACAAATCCATCAAAAACGGCACCTAATCGCTGCACAAACACGAGGAGATCGAGAGGGTTTGGATCACATACGAGTAGCCATGCCGAGGCCAGCCGAAGTCCTCCCGCAGCAGAATCTAAATCGGGTTCACAACAGATGAGAGAGGTCGATCGAAGGTGGAGAGAGGCGGGGAGGGGGGGGGGGGGGGGGGGGGAACCAACACAACGGATCGAGCACGCACCTGTTTGAATTCGGTGGACCGGTGTGTGGTGCCTCCACCGCCGGTCGAAGCCTCGGAGGTGCGAAGAATAAGGGTGCCGCTTGATTGATTGATGGTTTTTGGGGAAGGGGTGTGCCTGATGGTTTCTGCGGAAGGGGTCAGCGGGGGGGTTGCGTTTCGACGGGGAAAGGGTTTTTGGGGAAAGGGAGTGCCTTTTCATTTTCCTTTCAATTCACGGAAATTTGTGAAAACCTCCCTCCAAAAACTAAAAGGCTTGCCTTCAAATGCTTTGACGAATTCTCTTCAAAAGCATAACCGCAGACCATGACGATTTGAAATAACTGTACATTTATATGAATTTCTTGTTACGTTAACCTTTTCTTTTCTTCTTTCTTTTTTCTTTTTTCTTTTTTAATATGGTGGGAAGGGGGGCGAATGTTGCTTAGGATCAGTAGAGAATTTTGGCTGACTGCATTATATACGTCATTGATGTCTCTGGTGGCGATAAAATTCCCAGGAAGGGTGGCCCTAGAATTACTCAAGCTGACCTGCTTGCAGGTAATATTCTGCTCTGTTCTTCTTCCTAATCAGACAGAAAAACAGACGCACTTGGACACGGGATGGGAACTGCTTTTAATTCTTCGATTTGTATAAACTTGACGCAACTCATCCCTGTCGGTAAACAACTTGCAAGTTGGACATTGTATCTTTATTTATGACCGTACCTTCCTGTGTTGGTTAATAGCCTGTGAGACATGACCTTCAAGATGTTCTAAAGGGAAATAAAATCGTCACGTCGCCTGGGAATATGGATTTATGGATTGATGAGCGTGCGTTCTTGTATAAAACAAACTTGTACTTATCTCTATTTGGAATTTCCATTGTTACGTAGGTTAGTCCATCATGCAAAACAATCGGGTAGCAAGTCCCAAGTGATCCTGATCCTTCATGCTGCAGTCAAATCAGCCTCGTCCCGTGCACTAATACCAGGAACCTCCGTTCCAGACTTTAGTCAGGAAGGTTTGCCATTTGATTGGATCTAGTGGTAAAATGCAAGCCAAATGGGAAGGCTGGTTCCTTAAAACATTCTGAACCATGTTCTTCTGTTGCCTGCCAATTCTAATCCTCCCCTCAACCCCCCCTGCGATAATAGCAAACGAATAAGTTGAAATCAGATTTTTGGGAAAGAGGGAAGTCATTCGTATAAACTAGCTACAATATTTAATTAATAAAATAAAAAATAAGATTGTGGCAATGATATGGAGATGCAAAATTTAATAGAGAATGAAACATAGGAGCTTCTTCCAAGATCTCCCACGTGTAGGAGAAGGAGAGGCCCAAGGTCAAAAGCTCACCGGAGGATAAGTCGCCCGAGTCGCTTCCGATGGTGGTGGTGGCGTGGCGAATGGTCACCGGAGCTGACGGGATGGAAGAGTGGTCGGTGGTGGGTGCCGACTGCAACAGCAACTGCACACAATCGTGGGGCGTGTGCACAACGCGTGCTTGCGCACTTGCTATGCACGAGGTGGAGAGGCGACGTGTGGGGCCCGCTAGGCACACGCGTAGGGCACCGGTGGTGGTGGCGATTAGCACGGCCAATGGGTGCTGGAGGTGGAGTTGCAAAGGAAGTAGAAGAAGGAGAATAACGAAACTTGCCTCTTGAACCAGGCCAGGAAAGCAGAAAGGGGAGGAATCAGAAGGAGGAAGTTCACATCTTGAAGAGGCAAGTTTAATATAAAATAGTTCTTTCGCAAACTCAACATTAGGCGAGTTAGCCACGGTAATCATCAAATATTATTCCCCTATTAGGAAAATTCTTCAAAGAAGTTCGAAAGTGGGAAATAAGGATTTGTGAGAGACGTAAAATTACTTTTATCTATCTTAGAGAATTATTGCGGTGAAACTTATAAAAATTTATTAATATTGTCACATAAAATGAATATTTCATGGATGCTCCTATCATGTATAATCATCTTAAATTGATTATTTTCTTCTAGTAATAAGGTTGAGAGATACGTTGGTAAATATATTTATTGATGATTTGGTGGAGATTTTCGGTGATATATTTTTTATTATCATTGGGTTATTTTTGAAAGTTAATATAATAATATGCATCGTATATAAAGAGGTAAATATTTTTATCACTAATGATAATTATTATTTTAAAAAAAAAATTGTATAATTTTATTTTACCTCTAGATTATACATATAGTGGTATATATATTTACCATAATAATTAATTATCATCTATAAAAATATTACAATTACATATGAAAAATATGTCGTTAAATTAAAAAAATTAATAATAAATATATTATCCGACACTATCTAATTAATCACTAAAGATTATTTTCTTTACATTGCCATTGGAGCGATTAACATGGAAAGTGGCCATAACAGGCCATTGAGCTTAGTGAGGGGCAATTTGTGGGCAAAATCCAGCCACGCATCCTAATCTGGTTAAATATTAAATATTTTTTTATTATAGAGGCAACTGAGACACTTATAATATATGCACATTTAATTACTTAGCATTCATAGCTTGCATACGTGATCATTTAGGGTTGAAAATATTTCTTTTTATATGCAATCTTATACATATATTCTTGTGGAACTAAAGTAGCAAATTAAATGCTTTATCTTCTTGCAACAACCACCTTTTTCCACCCTCACTTTTCAACTTCCAATCACCTCCTTTGTTCCCTTTTTTTAACCATCACCTCCTCCTCTCAAGTGCATCATTAAAAAAGAGATCCTCAAAGCCCGCCACCACAATATCTTTCGACACCTCTTCAACTACAAGTCCAAGAAGGGCATCATCACAATAGCAAGAAGTTGAAAAAGGGTACCACCGCAGACGACAAGCAAACGACAATGGACAATGGCAAGGTCGTCACCTTGGGAGGAGGAGATTGTTGAGAGGAGATGGTTGTTAGGGAGAGGGGGCGGGGAAGGTTGTCAAAGGTTGGAGAGTCGAGGTGAAAGATGCGGTCAAAGGTGAGGAGGAAGGGAGGTGAACTGGTGAGAGGAGAAGGGGGAGGGAGGGGGTCAAAATTAAAACATAAAAATTTTAGGAGAAAAGAAATTTTGAGAACTAAAGAAATTTTGAGAACTAAAAATTAATATTTTATTATATTTTAATCCAAAATCGTTAAGTTTAACAATTATAACTAACGAAGTGGTAAATATAAAAATAATAATACTTTTTCAATCGTATATCTGTAAATATAATGAATTTAATGATTAAATAATTTTAAAATATTTTAGTGATATTTACGTACAAATCCATAAATTACATATGCTTCTTTCTTCCTGCTAAACCTAGTAGGTGAATTGGGCTACTACCAGCCCATGGGTCGAGTTTGGGCTTGGAGAATTTGGTTCCAACTTAGTGTCAATCTAGGGCAGGCTAGGTTTGAGTTTGAGATTTTGAATCTAGCCCAACTCGACTTGGTTTAATGCTAGAGATGATTTGAATAACATTATCTACTTATTCCCCCAAGCAAAAGAATCCTGTCTCTCGTCCAAACCCATCTCTAATCTCGAGCAAAAATGAAACCCCATCTTCCAACAACAACTAGATACATTTTTATCATTGATTATGTACTTTGCAAAGCTAAGATGTTTAATTTTTAATTATACTATGTCAATGCCGATCTTGTTTCTTAATTAAAGATGTTTTTTCTTTCTCTGTGTTTTGTCAAATTTATAAGATGTGCATTTTTTTATATACTTTTCAACTCCTTTTAGGTAGAAAATTACAACCTTTTAACAAAATTAAGTTGGAAAAATGTGAGTTGATGGGTTGTTTTGTGTTGAACATTTTGACTCATTTATCGTGTCGAGTCAAGTTCTTTTTTAAGTTCCCCTTCGAACTTGAACAAATCTACTTCACATATGAGATGTCATGGGAAATCTATAATTTGATCTTCTACGTACCAAATAGTTCCGAGTTAAGAACACGATCGCACCCCCACGTATACTAAATATAAATGCAAGTTAATTCGACTGCACGAAGGTTATGCAACAAATTCACGTCAATTTTCAAACTAGACATTGGTAATAGAAGTTATTCCTAATACTTTGAATCCCAACTAATTGAAAATCTTAGTAGGAGTAGAATTTATGGAGTCTCATACTTGTTTGAAAAAAAAGAAGAGATCCCTCTTTTTTATGAGATTTGGGGTTGAGTCCTAAGAGAAGAAAAATATAGTTGTGAGGGTCTTCGGTGATGATTGAGAGTAATTAGTCGTTCCATGGTAGCCAATACAAATGACATTTGATAAGACGGATCTTCCAAGTTTCCGTGATGGTTTTTCTCCCAAGAAGTTATGGATTTTTCAATGTTTTATTAATAACTTCTTTTTTATATATGCAATTGTTTGCTTTGTACAAATGTGACGATGTTTTCGTACGCTTAATACATAACACCCTTCCAAAAATAACGAGGATCTTACTTGGAGGTTATGCTATGACATTATTAGTCGAACTCATCTATGCATTACTCCTTTCCGATGTTTACTGGATTTTAGGTCATTTATTGGTGAATATTAGAGATCTAGATGGCATCCTCAATATAAAAACTGTTTTGTTTATATATGTCAAGTCTTTTTTTAATATGCATTATTATGGTATATGCTTTGTTGAAGGATGAGGCTAGAAATTTAAAGAACACTAATGAAGCATGCGATATTAAGAGAGTATTAATATAACACCTTGAATTTATAACTCCTTGATAATAATTTAATCTCTCAAAAGGGATATAGATGTAAGTTGCCTAATGTATTACTCAGGCACAAAAAATGAAATTTAAAAACTCACATTTTATCCTCTTGGTTGACCAAGACTTTAGGCAGCATTATCCAGCATGCCTAAATCCAACATGCACAACTGCTAGGGATGTGTAGTAGTCGGGCGCGGGCATAGCGATGGCGGGCGAGGCAACGCGTGTTCGGGTGCTGCCCTGTTGAGGCTCGTCCTGAGCGTTCAGTAGTGTTTGCATTACCATTCGTCACTCCAGTCGAAGCTCTAGTACTCATGCGATCTTGTCCGCACACACGGCGGCGAGCGCAACAGTGGGCAGCAGTGGAGGGTGAGCGACAGCAAGCACGACAGTGATGGGTCGATCAGCGATGGTGTGGTCGTTGCGTTGGTTGGGTCTCTGCGTGGTGTTGGTTGTCTACGTTTTTGTGTGGGTCGTGTGTTTCTGCGGTTGTTTATGGATTGATTCATTCTTTTTCTTTTTTTTAATGTAGTTTAAATTTTGTTAAGAACCACGTGTGACATTGAATTTTTTATGATCAAGATTCTAACGTGAGTCAGTCGTCGAATTTAACATTCGAGTCATTTTATTTCAACTTCCTTGTTAGCACATTCTTCAAGATTTTTCTCATTGGTACTTACCATATTGACAAGTGTGGAGTCACTCTTCCTCTGAGAGATCGTACAATTCCTTATCTTAAGATGTTTTTTTTTTCTTTCTCCTTTTTATTCTTGTCTGTGTTTTTCTGAATTTTAGCTCTCCTATTTCTATAGGGGTGCTCTCCCTCTCGAAGACGCAAGGCTTTCCTCTTCCTCTTCTTCTAAGTTGAGGTGCATCATTTTGTATGGGACATTTCCCTTTTTATTGAAACTACCCTTAAAAATAAAAAAATCTGAATGTATTCAACCAAGGTTAAATTTAGTCCAGTAAACCTATAATTTTGCTCACCAACCACCACTTTTTTTGCTTAAAAAATCACACTAGTAATGACATAATTTTTTTCAAAAAAATAACATTAAAGTCATAATTGGCATGACCAATGAGCTTGCTCGTGCCCATACTCGAAACACAACCTAAGTGGGCAAAATTGAGGTGATAATTTTGAATAAAGAATAACGAATTTGAACCATGAACTTTGGAATGTGTGATTTATGGATTTCGTGTCCTTTGGCATGCAAACTAAAACCAAGTAATCGATAGGTATGTCTTGAACATGAGTGGAAAGATGTGATCGACGTCAAGTAAAATCAATATTTTAAAAGTTGAATCGATCATTTACTCAATTTAGGTATTAGTTTAACTTTTTTAGTAATTTAATAAGTGTTTATTTCGATTGAATCCGTGATAACATTAACATATAAAAATTTAAAAAAATTTGAAACGTAAGATCATTAAATTAATTTGTATTGATTTAATTAAATTCAATTGGATTGAATTGATGTTTAATAAAAAAATAGTAAGAAAAATTATTTTTTAACTTTAATTATAATAAATTTTACAGGTTTTTACTGAATATTAAATAAAAATAAAATGTGTAATTGAAATTAAGAATCTAATATTAAATAATAAATAAATATTTGAGTCATTGTCTCAAATTCTAAAATCATATATATTGTTTTATTTTAAAATTTTCTTCTTCTTAAAGAATGATAAAATCAAATTGCTAGTTGAACCAAAGTAATCGATCCGACCTAATTTTAATCGATTTATATCAATTTTAACTTTTATGTCCGATTCCCATTCGATGTTGATAATATTGAGTATAACTTCGGTGAGTTGTTTTATACTTTTGTTCCAGTAGTTGTCTGGTTGTTTATTACAGGTATTTTTAGGTAAACAATTATTAATGTAACAGGTAATGTTTATAATAGTCGTAATCGTAGAAGTTCAGCTACCAGGTCAAAATTCGATCTCTATCGAGTAATAAGTTATTATTTGTCTTTTACCTCTACTGAAGTAGTGGAAGGATGGAGGAGAGAATAAAATGTTAAAAATGGAGTAGGTATGAGTTGGGGATTGATTTGGAGGATATAGATCGATACTATCCATTTTTCACGTATGATTTCTATGTATGGTCTATTATTTCATTGAATTCAAAATAAATAATTTAAAAGTGTAGCTTATATAACTTACAATGATTTTCCATTTGTGTTTATGCGTCTGCTAATGTAATTAGATTCATACATAATGTGATAAATAACTTTAGAATCTAGATTAAATTGGTTTATGTAAGTATAACTTAATTAGAGTAGACTCATCTCCTAAAGAGTAAAATCAAGTATTGAAATTGCGATGATTTCTTGATCTCCAACTTGATGTTAAATAAATTTTGCCAACAAATAATTGGTAAAAATCAATGTTGAAACATCCTAATATTGGTATCTCCTAAGTATGTTTCCCACCATAGGTAGAGTTCTTAATAAATACTTCAACGTACATTTACCCAATCCTCACCACTAGATGTACATATTTCCTTAGGCAAGTTCTACCTTTAGGGGTAAGGGAAAATATGAGATAGAGTATTGAGATGAGTAAGTTAACATGGTTTTTTCACAAAAAATACATAGATTTTTTATTCTCATACTTTATAGAGATTCTTAGATCTTATATGTCCAATCTACACTATAGCACAAAGTTACAGGTGTCGAGGCTATAGTTACGATGCATAGGTCGATTTTGGGTATAGGAGAGGAGTGTTGCAAGGGAAGTAGAGGTAGGAGTATGTGTGAAGTTATTCAAATATGCATGACAATAATGGCATACCTGGATGGATGTCGTTAGGACTCAGATGAGAGAGATAGAAAGAGCATCGTGCAAAAAATGTTGTTGGAGGGATTGTTGGAGTGTCAAATGAAGATCGGATGTAAGGGTTTGAATATTAATGACTATTTTACTCTTAATCAAATTCTTATTAGGACTCTAATAATTAGAATGGGATGCTTAAAAACCCAATTTCTTGCATCTTAGCTTAATGGATTAACTCTCATAGAGAGCTTTAACAATTGTGGCTTGAGGGGTTGATTCTGATAAATTTTAGTTGATAAACTTTTATGTAAATGGGGCTTTTTCGGGTGGAAGGGCCTCTATGAAAATTTCACCAAATCCTTAAGTTGTGGCACCCCAGCTATAAAAGGAGCCTCTACTACTTATTGCTCCTCACTGTTCCTCGATCTCAACTCCTCTCATTTCCTGCATCATCGATCCTCCTCCTTCCCCTCCCCTACTATTGCTGGAGATCTAAGAAGCTATAAGGAAGAGCCTTTGCTTGTCATCCACACATGAAGAAGACATTGCGAGTGAAGGCTTGAGATAGGGACTTTCACCTCTTGAAAAGACTTTTTCTCTTGATCTCTGTTAAGCCCCGTGTGATTAAGCTTTTTAAGACGTCCGTACTTTAGGTCAGTGATGAGAACTTCATCGTGAACCCTAACTAGCACATTTTGACCTAAATAAGTGTACAAAAGCTCCTACAAAACCTAAGGGAAAGCCTAAATCAGGGAATTATAAATTTGAGTATAAAATAATTCACAAGGGGTAAAACTGTAATTTTACCAATGTAGCACATAAATAGGATTTCTAAGGGTCTAAACAAAGGTCAAACAGGCTTAATAAGAGAAAAAGTGGGATGATTCAATCAGGAAAGGGTTATGATAAAATCTGAGAATTAAATGTCATTCTGTAACCCTAAAACAAACCCGCTTTAATTCACGAAGTTCCTCTAAAATTTATGAAAAAATATCCCCTAGGGTTTAGAACCTTCAATTTAGCCATTGGAACCTATCTTGACCTAGATTGAGAACCATACCCAATTTTTGACCTAATTTGGTTTTTGTGCAAAATGTCCGGTCAAACATGATCAAACCTAAAATCCAACCTCACCATTGGATTCTTTAGGTCAAAATTAGGGTTATACTAAAATTTGGACATAAGGAAAGGTTGCCTTGACCCACTTTACAAATTGGTCCTCGATAATTACTTTCTAACCCTTAACTTTTTGAACTCTTGCATTTACCCCCTCAACTTTCCCGTCGTTTTCTGTGAACCGGTCCCTCTACCACCCGCAGCAGTATGCCATACCTCCGGGGACTTTGCGCGGAGGATGGCGCCGCATAGGGAATGGAAGCCGGCCCCAGACTTGAAAGGAGGATCCCCTAGGTTGTCCTCTTCTGCATGGACCGGTTCCCATGCCTTGCTAGCCACCAGACCTCTCGTGCAAACGCTCGAGAGGTATGGGTCTTTTTCCGACCATGCCTCCTGCGAGAGGCCCACGCTTCTTCCTCGCATTTCCCTCCCAGCCAGCACCTATTTAAGGAACGGCAGGGGCTGCCACTTCCTTCAAGCTTCGTTTGGTCCGAGATCTCCTCTCCTATTCGTCTCTCACCAACTCCGGCCAACTGCCAGAGCTTCCGGCGACATTCCCTCTCCGCTCTCGTCGCCCTGCCACCATACCAGTGGCAGGGTTAACTCCGCCGTCTTCCGCTGCGCCGCGCCATATCAGCGAGCACCCTCTAACCCCTCTTCCTCGTCGCCATTCTCTCCCCCTGGCACCTTAGTCTCCGGCGACAGCAGCACCGGCTACTCACCATTTCCGCACCTCCCCCTTCGCTATGGACTCGTAGATAAGTTTCTCTTACTCTCCCCTTTATTTCCCCCTGTTAATTTGTTGTTTCGACCCCTCGACTCCACTATCCACCCTCACCATCTCCACCTCCGACCACCAATTCCGGCGAGGCCATTTCCCCTCCACAGACAGCTCCACCCCTCGCCAATCAGTCCCTGAGCTTCACCACTTCCCATTGATTACCTCTCACCCTTCCACCGACCACGCCACCTACCGAAACTGTCCCCCAAACACACCCACCAGCACGCACACAGTTTGACCTAGCCACGCACTTACGGCCACTGTTACACCACGCCGACCCTCACAGCACCTCCGTCGTGCTCTGGCGGAGCCTCCTGAGCATTCTGACGTGGCCACGAGGCTGTTTACGTGATTTCAGGTTCAGAGGCTCGCCGCCATTGCTGCAGAGCTTGGAGCAAGCTTGCTAGAAGCTCCAGGCCTCTGCAGTCCCAGGTTGAAGTCCCAGGCTGCGGGGAAGAGCCTCGCGCACAGTCCCAGGTCGTCAATTGAAGACGTGAGCTTCGCGTCTTGCTGCGATTGGAGAGACACTCCTTGCTGCGGCTGCACGAGAAAGGGTGGGACATTTAGTCCCACCTCGTAAGTTTGTGTGTGCCCCACGGAGCATAAATTGAAAAAGTGACTGAGGCTTATCGCCTTAGTCACACAGGGTGAGGTCCCTCTCACCTGTTCACTCGGCCTCGTCCGTGATCACCCCTCACGGACCTGGCTCGACCCGTTTACCTGCCTAAGCCTTGCACAGCTCACCCACCACAGCATGCTGGTGGGCCTGGTCCCAGGCACGTAACCCCGACTCGTATACCCGAGAAGGCTCTGGGAGAGCGAACCTAAGGGAGAAATGGAGAGAGAGAGACGCGGGAAGGGTAGGGGTAGGTTTTGCTTAACCGGGTACCTGTGCAGGGAAGCTAAAGAAAAAGAAGCCAGGAGGAAGAAGAGGCAGAAAAAGAGGAAGCGGCTAAGGACTTAGCCACATCAAAGAGCAGGAGCTGAGGAAGAAGGAGAAGGAAAGGAAGAAAGAGAAGGAGAAGGAGGTGCAGCTCAACAGCAAAGAAGAAGAAGCCAAGAAGGCCAAGCATGGAAGAGAAGAAGAGAACGAGAAGCAAAAAAAGAAGAAGAGGACTTGGTGCAGTAGAGAAAAAGAAAAGAAGAAGAAGCCAAGAGAAAGAAGAACCAGCAGAAGAAGTAGAACACTGTAGCAAGTGGAGTTTAAGTTATCTGACTGTTGGATCAGATGTCTGAAGAGAGAAAAGAAGAACTAACAGAAGAAGAAAGAGAGAAGAAGAGAAGAACAAATTTTCCTTTCTTTTATCATTTTTGTAAAACAGTATATATCTCTATTGTAAATTGTGATTTTGTACGCTTCTAAAATCAAGTGTTGCTCCCTGAGTTCGACCTCAGAAATTTTCTATTTTCGAGTAATAAATAAAAACTACATACTGGTCTCGACCAATCGAGACCAGCATCAGTCAGACGTCTGGTAAGACATATGGACTGAGGGTCAGACGTCTTGTAAGACGTCTGGACTCCTTCCCAGACGTCTGAAAATCGAAATTGTCATGTACGAGCTCGTGTCTGCACGCAGCGCGCACAGACAGTACACGTCCCTCGTTTTCTTCTCCTTCTCTCTCCTCACGCCCAACGAAAACCCTAACCCCACACCTTATATATGCCCCCCTCCTCTCCCTCATTTCACCCACTTCCCAGCCACCTTCCTTTACCCTCCAGCGAGAGCAGTCGAGCGAGAGCGGCGGAGAGAAGGATCGACGTGAGAGGAGAGGAGGAGCAATGTGAGAAGGAGAGGAGAGAAGGCTTGCGAGCTCGCATGGGAGCTCGCCGGTGAGCTCACTGCCGGTCGGCGCGTGCGTAAGGTGGAGGAGTGCGTCGGGGAGATCCTCCTCGACACTGCTGCAGCGGGAGCAGCAGGCGAGCAGGCACGGCGTGGCCACGCGCGGCGCGAGAAGGCGGAAGTAGGTTCTGGTTCTAGGATTTTCCCAAAATCAAAAGTCTGGAGTGACCGCCAGACGACGGTGCGGACGTTTGGAGGTGGTGCCAGACGTCTGAGGAGGAGGCTTCGCGAAGGTACGTCTCCTTCGCAGATACGGCCATGCAGGCCGCTCCGTCGAGACACTGTTCCTTGCCTTTTTGAGAAGATTTCGGTTGATTCGCGTAGGTGTTGCTTCGGGAAGGCGTATAACACGCCCTCCCACGTAGTTCGGACGTCTGGACGAGGCACTAAACGATGGGAAGCATTTTCAGACGTCCGGAGAGGTGGTTGGACGTTTGAAACTAGGTACAGACATTCCAGTGGAGTTCCTGGACGTCTGAGGAGTAGCGCAAGACTTGAGGTATGGCTCTGGACTCTTTTAAGACGTCTGGAAGGTGTTCCAAACGTCTGATTTGAGTCAAAATCACTGTTTTTGACCCGTTTAGGGTCCGTTTGAGGTCCGATTTCGACAATTAAGATACCGATTTTTTCCATATGATTTTCTCTACTTGTTGGAATACTTTCTATATTATTCTGAGTATTCTCTTGTGATTGATCCTTGTGATAGGACTTGTTTCCGTTGCGGGTTCAGGGCTTGCTGAGGCGCGTGAGTTTGCCATTCAAGCCCCCATTACTCCTGGATTTACTGGTAGAGTGACTTCCCCTTAATTTAATTAAAACCTAAATGCATGTGTGGTATGAATGATTAGAACCTAGGATGTGGCATGAATCTAGGACTAGAAATACTGGAATGTCTGTATTGAATGAATGGATTGTGGTCTTGAATGAGTAGATAGAATGATAACAATTTCCTGTAAATGAATAACGATTGCCTGCAAATTGTGTAATACTTGTACTAGTTAACTGTTGAATGTAAATTTTCTGTCGCACACATAATATGAGCTGCATGTATATAACTTGGAAATGGAAAGGTGAATGTTGGAAACACGAACTACCTGTAAATAACCTGGCTATAGAAATATGAACGATAGAATTACCAGTCGTATGTGCGTAACCTGAGAATGGAAATAGAAATGATGAAGCCTGATATTGAATGTCCTGAGGAACATGAGCATGAACTCTACGAGGAATTAGGAGTAGAGCTCCTGGAAATAAATGGAATGGAACTGGGAATGTGGGTGGGGAAGTGAGCTGGCCCTTGAGTACGGAGTACCAAGAGAGCGATTGTCCCCCTGTTTAGTGCAGAGCGGAGCTAGTCGCCCTTGGGTTGGGACCCGGGGTTAGGATTGGACACTCTGTACCGACTTCTTAGCCCTCGTGTACACAGTACCGGGGAGAGCTACTAGTGTAGGGAGAGAGCTAGCCACCCCACGGGGCCTGGGGTTCAGCTAGCCGCCTTACATCGACTTGTGAGGTCCACTGGGCAAACCAGGGTAGTCAGGCGAGGGTGCGCGGATTGTGGAGGGGCGATACCCCTGTTGGTTCTTAGGGGCTAGACCCCTATTACTGAGAGGGCTATGCCCTATATTGGTTCCGTGCTGTACTTTGGGCGCACCCGCTAACGGAAATGACTGACCAAGTACCAGTGCAGGGTAGCTACCCGTGCGATTATCGCCGAGCCATAGTCACTGTTACATCTGTCCGTGTCCTTAGGGTGGTTGACTGGGTGTAGGACCACCACGGGGGACTCTCCCGGCCAGGAGAGCACCACGTGCTACTTCTACTCTTCGGAAAAGACTGCAATTAAGATCGTTCCCACGAGGAACATTCGAGATCAAGAAAGAGACCTGATAAATAAACCAAGTGGTGAAAGAAAGAATAATTAGTTAAAGAAAGAAAGAAGTTGAAAAACAACAGCTACCTGTCCACCTTTACTGCTTTAGTTAGTTGGTTGCCACTCTACTTAGCGTTCGCTGACGTTTGTACTCATAACCCTTTTCAGGTCCAGGTGTTGAGTAGTCAGAAACTACGGCTGCAGAGGGTGCTGGGCCCAGTAGAGCCCAGTAGTTGTAGTTCGTTTGTACTCGTTTGTAGTAATGAGTAACTTCTTGTACTTTTATATTCTGTATTCTTTCGTTCTGCACATTACATCCCTATGCCCGTTTACTTTTCTACTGTTGTGGTGGTGTGTACTGTAGTAGTTTACTTCTTTACTACTGTACTTTTGTTACTGTTAGTTGCTAGCATGGTGAATTTAGTTTGTTTTACTACTTTTTGGTTACTTTCTCGTTGGACGACTGGGTCTTGGGATCAGTCGAGTCGGTCTGGTCTCGTGTCCTGTAGGGATTCGGGAACCGGGTCGTAATAATCTCTTGGAACAAATTGATAGAAATGTGATAAACTCTCATCTATATAAACCTATGCTTGTGTAAAGTTGGTTGTATGAGAAGATCTTTAGTAGTTATTACCTTGTAAGAATGTTAGAAGTGATCCTTGTGGCCTTTCTTAATTAGATTTGTTAACCCTATTTTTATTGGAATTTTAAGTGTTCGTCATGCTCCTTACCTGGGTAGATACTAATGGATGTAGTTTATAGATGTCTACAATGGATAGGTTGGGATTTAAGAGCCAAAATCTTTGATTTTAGGCTCACCCTAAGCCTAAAGCATCCAACAAACGTTTAATCTTACAGTTAGATGACCTATTTTTCGAGATTAATCGTTTATTCCGCTCAAGCGAGTGGAGCTTTCTAATGAAAAAAGGATCTACTTATGCGACGTCTGATCAGACAACACATATCGAAAAGTATGTGTTGTTTGATGGTCGATTTACATGTCTAATAGTGTTATTGGACGTTCGATAATTTAGATGAAATTGGACCCTCAACATCCCTTCCAGATGATCTATGACCATGGAACCAAACAACTTATTTGACATTATTGGACATCTAATGGCCTGGCTAAGGATCCTAGGCTCTCAAGTGAAACCTTGAGCAATCTAGTAGGTCCATAAGATTAAGAAATACTGGTATGAGTAAGAAATTGGATAAAATGGTGACTAAATCACGATAAGTGGATTCGTAAGGTTGGACAACATCTAATGGCCTGGCTAAGGATCCTAGGCTCTCAAGTGAAACCCTGAGCAATCTAGTAGGTCCATAAGATTAAGAAATACTGGTATGAGTAAGAAATTGGATAAAATGGTGACTAAATCACGATAAGTGGATTCGTAAGGTTGGACAACTTAGCCTCATGAACCATAAGTTCACTGTTGCGACTTGGAAACACAAGAACATGGGGTAGCTAGTGCCCACTAGTAGTCAACCTTGGAACATAGGTAGTTATTGATTGCAGTGACGTGCCATGAGTCATCGTCAAAATTGAGGTAGTTGGATCTGACTCGTTTCATGTTACCCAAGCGGGGACTTATGGCCATGACCTCAGAACCTAAGGCAAACTGAGAGGGCACACCTAGAATATATGCTCTAGAGAGAGTATAGGTGCGGCCCATAAACATCTGGCTAACTTCATCAGTAAAGGTATTTGGTTATGGATTGAGAGGGAACACCTGGAATATTTGCTCCAGCGAGAGCATTGGTGTTGCTTGTAAAGATCTGGCTAACTCTCCTACTGATGATCTAAATGATCATTGACTGGACTTTGATAGATTTGAGTTAACCTTACTTCTCACGATCTCAAGGCATTGGCCTGGGCAACTCCCAAGAGGCTCAACTATCCTAACTAATGTCAGCAACGATAATGTATTATGAGGACGAATATGCCTCGCTCAAGGATTATTAATGTTGCCAATCTCTCCCTTGACCAAGTAGAAACTACTATGTTGTGATTCAAGGGGAGGATACATCTCCATCACCTCTATCAAAGAGGGTTGATTCCTAAATTTGACCATTAAGGAGAGTGAGAGAATTGAATAATAATAATAAATCTTGGGATAATTGCTAGGATGGGTAATGTTAGCTAGTTAGTTGGCCGATGGTGTGGATAATCGTACACTACTCGTTTCCTTTTGTTAGCACACGCAGTTTCGTTCCTACTAAGCAATTTGGCTCATCGGTCATCACATACTCATAAGCGACCTTCAGGACTTAATGTCTTGGTACAACGGTTTCTGAATTTCTTAGGAACAATGCTGATCATGTGAGCAGATTAATGCTTATACTAAACATTGTGGTGCCTGGAGATGGTGATGGTAGAGGCGCGATGACCAAGATTGTGGACAAAGCCACCTACTAAGTCTTTATCTCATCTTTAACTTTGTCGATGCGACCTATTTAGTGGACCAAACTATCTATTTTGCAGACTTCAGACCTAAGGAAGACTTGGATTAGTAGTATGGTAGTACTCTTTTGCTTTCTATAGACCCTTTTTGTCATGTAATTACTGCCTCACTTTTGTTGTAAACTAGTAATTATAAATAGCTTGTAGCTTTGGTATATGTTGTAATGTTACGACCCGATCCTAACTCCCTACAGGACCCGAGATCGGCTTACGTCGACTGATCTCAAGACCCAGTCGTCCAACGAGAAATAACCAAAAGCAGAAAATATTCTACAACCACACATGTAATGTAATTAAGCAGAAATAAATAAAAGATAGTAATGGAAATCAGAACCGGAAGTCTCAAAAATACTACATGCCACAAGTGGAAGAGTACTATAACGTATATAGCCATCACAACTAGAGCAGAAAGAAATAGGATAAAAATATCGCAGGAACAACTAATACATACTAAAGGTACTTACTACTACAAAAGTCTCTGCAATAGAAAAGGAACAACTAAGGCTAGGCTCGGCTGGGCCCAGCACCCTTTGTGCTAGCTACTCAATTCCCTGACCTAAATATGGTTATACAATCCGTGGTCAGCTAACGCTGAGTAGAGTGGTGATTAAGCCATTTACATACAATTTAACTTAAAGAAACAAGAAAGTAACTAATCATTCATTTCCATTTATCTAAACTAGGTGTTTCTGATTCGATTACTCTAATAAGGATCCACAACATTTCTTAATCCTCTTGTTCCCTAAGGGAATGATCTTGATTACAGTTTATTCCGCGATGTAGGATGTACACGTGGCACTCTCCTGGCCGGGAGAGCCCCCATGGTAGTTCTACACCCAGTCTACCACCTCGAGGTCACAGTTGCAACGTAGCGGTGACTACGGCACATGCGATAAGCACACGGGTAGCTACCCTACACTGGCACGCGGTCAGTCATTTCCACTAGCGTCTATGCTCAAACGTATATCACAAAACATAACAGGGCCTTGTCCTCTCAGAACAGGGGTCTCGTCCCTCAACAATCTGCATGCCCTCGCCCGACTATCCTGGTTTGCCCAATGGGCCTAACAAGAGTCAGTGTAGGGTGGCCAGTTCTAATCCTGGGTCCCATGGAGCGGCTGGCTCCCCCCTACACGAAAGTAACAAGAGTTGATGTAGGGGGCCATTCCTAACCCTGGGTCTCAACCCAATGGCGACTAGTTCCCCCATACTAATGTGACAGTAGCTCTTCTCGGTACCGTGTACACGAGGGCCAGCTCACTTTCTATGCAAAAGGGACAGTTGCTCTCCTTGGTACCGCGTACTCGAGGGCCAACTCATTTCCCTCCTACATTCGATATTTATTCCATATACGTTAGTTCCTCTTCTAGTTTCCCCGTAGGGTTCATACATTGTATTCAGTTCATTTCATTTCACAAGATGCATATATCGTTGTTCACAACTTGGTTCTCAACCATATAACAAGTAGCTCGTAATTTAATAACTGAAGGAAGCATCACATCATTTAACTATTCATTTGCTAGCATTAAGAGTTCTAACATGCATTTCAGAATTAAACCGTGTGGCTCAAGCAATATTCATTCACTCAATTCTGCCCTAGGGTTCAATCAATTCATTCTAAGATAGCATGCTCTTGATTAATTAATTCATAATGTTAAGAAAAACCACTCTATTGGGATACACAGGTGGAATGGGGGCTCGAATCGCATATCTCATCGTCTCCGCAGGCCCCGTATACTCTGCTGACTGGAGACTTATACAATTGACCAAACACATCAAACGAGTTCAAAACAGTATACGAGTGACTAACACGTAGAGAAACTCGAACGAAAACCAACGATACTTCGTTTGCGAAAAATCGACTCCGTTTGGGCCCTAAACGTGCCAAAAACGTGCATACTGACTACAATCAGACGTCTGGGACTAGACCCAAACATCTTAAACGACTTCAGAATCTCACATTGCTTTCCTGTAGCTTCCTCAAATGTTTGAACCCCTCCGCAGCCGTCTGAGGGAGATCTCAGACGTCTGGCACTCCCCCCGATCATCTGAGAGTGCAGTCAGATGTCTAGCACTGTCCCCAGATGTCCTAAAGCACCTCGAAGGTGCACCACGCGCCTTTCCAATGCCTCATACCTACGAATGCATGTGCGGGTTTAAAAAGCAACACGTAAAGAAATTACGTACGTGCATGTAGGCACATACAAAGTACATACCTCGACACTCTGCGTGCTGTCAGATGTCCAACGCCAGCTCTAGACGTCCCGAGGCTCCTCTAGACACTTGGATAGAGTCCTAGACATCTGATACTGCGGAAAAATGATTCCGCAGAATGCCTCGCGGGCCTTCTCCCCGCGCGATCCTCCGCCCGCAGGACCGCAGCTGCAGGAGGTCACACCTCCTCTCCTGAGTGCCTCTCCTCGCACCCGCACCACCCCTCTCCCGAGCTCGTCCGGTCGCACCTCCTCTCCTACTCTCTCCCTCTCCCTTGCCCACGCTCTCCCTCTCTTTCACGCTCTCGCTCTCCCTCTCTCCCGTACTCCACCCCTCTCCTTTCCCACTCGCGGTTGCAAGGGGATGGGGGAGGAGAGGCTCGTCGGCGACGAAGTGGTGGAGATGTGTGTTGTTTCCTACTTGGAGGGGGTGACGTAATAAATTGCGGAAATATAATATGAAACAATCTCACAAAATTCAATCACATAAGGTACACAATTATTTTTAGGTGGAAATCCAAACCGGGTGAAAACCATCACCTAACCCTCTCGAGTTAGGATTTTCCGATCAACCAAGTTGATCAAATCCACTAAATGAATCACTTAAACGAGGGTGATTCAACCTCAATTACAACCATGCTACTTTATACGAGGGCAGCGTACCTCAAACCCCTTCTCTTCACGAGAAGGATTTTGTCCCACGAAGGAGTCGGGAATTCGCAAAGCGAATACCCAACCAAATAACAAAGATAAAATAACAACAATCCTATAGAGCCAACAAAGACATTTTTAACCTAAGCTTCTATAGGAATTAAGAAACTCCCCTTTGATGGAAGTGCGTCGAATCGATGACGTGGGTGCATGGGCTACACTACGGCGCAATGTCGCTCTCGTGAACTGCGGCGGGAGAGCGGGTGCGCAAAGGCTTGATGCTCTCAAGATGAAGAACTTGAGCTTGGAAAGCAAGAGCTTTTCTTCTTAGGATCAAGAGACACAAAATGGTGCGAAAGTGTATTACTAGGTGTGTCTTGAGTGGCCAAGGCTCCCCTCTATTTATAAAGGCCTTAGGAAGGCTTTGGAAAGTTGCCATAGCCATTGGGTGCAAAGCCTAAGAGAATCAGGCCGAAATCAGGAACAATCATTGCATTGACAGGGTAATCAGACGTCTGATCCTGGCATCAGACGTTTGGAAAACCAGTTTAAGACGTCTGGGAACAAAGTCAGACATCTGATTTTAGGTGGGTTTCTTCCTGACTTGAATCAAATCTAAACAGGGTTCTAGTGCAAGTCCATCAGACGACATACAGGACGTCTGGCACTATGTTTGGATGTCTGGAAACCTACTTTTCTGTGGGAATGGATTTCCAAGGGAGTGCAACGGTTAGAAAATCTCTGAGAAGAGATTTTCGGGTCAGCCGAGGTAAAACGGTCATTTATCAAACGTCTGGAAAGGCTTAAGGATGTCTGATAAGGCTCTAACGGTCATATCTTCAGTGTTTGGTAAGCCAGCCAACGGTCCACTAATTGGACGTCTGGCAAACACATCAGACGTCTTCTAAGACGTCTGGTCTAAGGTCTGGACGTTTGATTTCATCAGACAAAACTAGCTAAGTCTAGCCTAAATGTTATCAGACATCTGAATCAACAGTCAGATGCCTTAAAACCCATTATCAGACGTCTGTTTTTTGAATTAGACGTCTGAAAAGGCTGTTTGAACCCTATATTGGTTTTCTAAGTTCTCTACAAAAAACCTAAGTATCCTAGGGTTGTGCCGGTGTTCCTAGGACTACTGTTATGGTACTTTGAGGCTCTTTAACATGATGTTCTAAGGAACAAAAAGAGTAAGGAAATAAAGATAAAAGTACATGAAAGAAATAAACAGAATTTTATCATATTCTTCTTGTCCTTCCATCTTCAATCTATCTCTCCTCGCAAATCTCCTATGTTCTCCATCAAGCTCCTCCAATCCGTTCTGTATGCGAGCTCGAACTTCGTCTAATCGCGTCTCCATTTGTAATTGACCTGAAATTTAATACTGCAAGTGCAAATGTTAAATGACACGTGTTTTGTTATCATCAAAACAACCGATCGCGGTGCTCTAGCACCAACAATGTGGAGGTGGAGGTGGTGGAGATGGAGAGGTGAAGGTGGTGGAGATGGAGATGGAGAGGGTGGTGGTGGTGTCTTTTTAAAGGGAGGAGGGTGTGTCCTGTGGGTGTGTTGTGTGGGAAGAGAGAGAGTGAGTGAAATTGCGGAATCTCCCCCGTAAAACCTTTCTCTTCCCCGCAAGGCCCACACGTCTAAACCCAAGGGTTTAAAAATTACGCTCATGTTCCTATCTTTCCGGAAAATCTCGAACGACCTTTGGGAAGGATCATTTCATATAAATATACACTGTGGACTGTGAATAATACCTCACAATTTGTTATTTTCTTCACTTGCAATTTTCAAAACTTGTGCCATGTGTTAATAGTCTCGTCAAGGGTTATCATGCACTATAGACTTAATAACCAAGAAAACATACTTCTTGCAACCCTAGCCATCCTAAGGGACTTGAACCATAACATCTTCACACTTGCTAACCTAATTTTCAACCTGTCGAAAGATTAGTGAGGTGTAACCTAGGGAGTATCGAGTCTTCGTTGGAAGAGGAAGGATTTCGAGAGAAAGAGACGATTGTGTATATATATATATATATATATATATATATATATATGGTATCATGATAATTGCAGACTTTTTCCATCAAAATAAGAAACTCGATAGAATAATGCAGGATATCTCGATAAAAAGAAAGATCATGACTCGCGCCAATCTCCTTTCCTTCACCTCTAGATGTACGTGGAATCAGTCGACAGTCAGATAAGAAGAGTGCATTTATTCGAACTCATCTAATAGAAGGAACCGATATCGAGATCCCTACCCTAACACCCCTCCCTCTAAACTCTCATCAGGATTTTACGAGAAGAATAACACCTCCTGCAAATACTCGATTTAAGTCCTCCATTGGCCAAAACAAGTTAAGGCGGCGGCGGAAGACGTTGGAGTTGGAGGAGCGACAGCGATAGAGTGACCAAATCTTCCCGCCACCACCAAATGCAACGCCACACATCATCTGACCCACCCGCGGGCGAATCCCCACAGGTACAACGCAGATGACAACTCCCGCCGCAGAAGGGCATGAGGCGCCTCTTCTTCCCACTCCCTTCCCGCTCCTCCTTCTCCACCGAAGCCGCGTTGGCCCAACGGCCCACGGTCACCCCACCCGCCGCCACCCACAAGGGATTGAACCACGAACCCCCCGACCCCACCTCCCTCTGCGCCCTCCTCAGGTCCTGCAGGGCCGCCAAATCCGAGGGTGGAGCCCTCCACGCCCTCGCCATCGCCTCCGGCCTCAGCCGGCTCGCCGTCGTCTCCAACCACCTGGTCCATATGTATGGCCGAAGCGGCCTCCCGGGTGACGCCCGCCAGGTGTTCGACGAACTGCCCGTCAGGAACCTCTTCTCCTGGAACACCCTCATTGGCTGCTGCTGCAAAGCCGGCATGGTGGAAGACGCCCGCAAGCTGTTTGACGAAATGCCCCACCGGGACCCGGTGTCCTGGAACGCCATGATCTCCGGGTACGACCGCCACGGGCCCCGTGAGGAGGCACTGGTGATGTTCTGCAGAATGAGGCAGTCGGGTTTCAGGGCCGACTGCTTTGGCGTCTCGAGTGCTATAAGTGCCTGCAGCAGCTTGAGGTCTTTGGTGAATGGGGAGGAGATTCACGGGCTGTCGGTTAAACTCGGCCTCGATTTGGATGTTCATGTGGGCAGTGCGCTTGTGGAATTTTATGGTAAGTGCATGAAGGTTGACAATGCCAGAAGGGTGTTTGATGGTATGGCCATCAGGGAGCACTTCACATGGAATTCGATGCTCTCCGGTTACGTACATTGCTCAAGAGTGGATGATGCGGTTGGGTTTCTCGCTGAAATCCCTGAGAAGAATTTGGTCTCGTGGACGACGATGGTGGTTGGCTGTTCGCAGCACGGTTGCAATGAGGAGGCCATTGGTTTTTATTACAAGATGCTGGAATCTGGGTTTAAGTTGGATGAGGTGTCCATTGTCGGCGTTTTGACGGCATGTGCAGGGCTTCGGGATGTCGATGAGGGATGTACAATTCATGGTCTCATTGTGAAAAATGGATTCGAGAACAATGATGTCATCGGGAGTGTGCTTTTGGCATTTTATGCAAAATGTGGTAGATTCTTTGAGGCGAATCGCGTTGCTGATGGAATGGATTTTATGGACGAGTTCTCTTGGAGTTTGCTGATTGCTGAATTTGCAAAGCAAGGTCATATAGAGAATGCATGTGTTCTGTTTGAAGGTTTGGGTGCGAAGAGCCTTCCTTTATGGAATGCTTTGATCACGGGCTACTCTGAAGTTGGGCTCCATGAAGAGGCCTTCCAAGCTTTCAAAGATATGTCCGTGGATGGCATTGTGGGTGATGAATTCACATTTGCTTGCCTGCTGAAAGGTTCTGATCTTTTCGGTTTGAGCTATGGAAAGCAATTCCATTCAGAAGTTACCAAAATTGGGCTGGATTCTTCTAACTATGTGGGCAGTGCTATTATTGATATGTATTGCCATTTTGCAGATTGTGCAGCTGCTAAACAAGCATTTTGTTTCATCAAGAAACCCAATATTGTGTCATGGAATGCGTTGATTTCAGGGTATGCTCGAAATGACCATGTAGAAGCACTGGATACATTTCAGTCTCTACATTCTTCGTCTGTTGAACCAGACAAAACCACCATTTCTTGTGTTATTGACGTGTGCTCAAATTTGTTACCATCAACCTCTGGAATGCAAGTTCATGGTATTGCTCTCAAAATAGGTTTGGAATCTGATGTTGTTGTTGGGACTGCTATCATCAACATGTATGGAAAGTTTGGGAAAGTGGAACATGCTTCTCTTGCCTTTTTTGAAATTCATCGGCACAATGTTGTTTCATGGACCTCATTGCTTGGGGCTTATGTCAGATGTGGTATGTGGAATTCAGCCATTGAAACTTTTAACGTGATGCCCGAGAAGAACATCATTTCTTGGAACACAATGCTTACAGGTTATGCTCGGCAAGGTTCTGGCATGGAAGCACTTAGGCTCTATCAAGAAATGAACAAGAGAGGCATATTTCCTGATCATATAACCTTTGTCAACCTGCTAAATGTCTGCTGCAATCTTTGCTTGGAAGAAGGCAAACAGGTTCATGGCCAAATCATCAAAACCGGATTTTATCTGAATATGCATGTCATTGCTGCTCTAATTAACATGTATGGAAGAATTGGAGAGGGGGAAGAAAGTTCACCTGGAGGCCACTAGAAGTTCTGGTTGCAACTATGGCTACTTTCGTAAAAGTGACAAAGCACGCACCACATCATGGAGGCCCCTATAAGTTCTAGCTGCAACTTCAGCAACTTTTTTGAAATGGATTCACTAGATGTGCCATAGCGTGTCACAGGGAATGGGATATTTTACAAATTTGTATCATTTAAGGAGGCATATTTTGTTTGCCCTTGCCGTTGGATGAAAGGAAAACTTTATCTTAACCATCACTGGCTCAATTCCAAAGGACAGTCTTGTGCACTCGTCTGGTCTTTTTTTTATTTGGAAGGCAAGAAGGGTAAGTACCTTAAAGGTGCTCACCCAAATATATTAAAGCAACAAAGATAAGTACAAGGGCGTTATGCCAAGGTTACATCACGAGATAGCATCCCAAAAGACCAGTTGGGAGGAGATGAAGGAGACAACATTCTCCACATAAGGAGGAGTTCCCTAAAGATCACACCATTCCTCTCCAGCAAGATGCCTCCTAGCACCGCCAAAACCTTTGCCCTCTCTTTCTTGGATCTGAAGGCGTTGTATCCCGCCTGTGTCGCACCACAACGAAAGGAAGGTATCTGCCAAGGTCGGTTCCACCCAATTGGACCCCAAAACATGACACACCCTTGAGGCAAAGATGCAGCGAAAGAAGAGGTGGTCACTGTTCTCCTTCACCTGTCCGCAGAGTGGGCAGGAGGTGTCATTTAAAAGCACCCATCGAGCTCTCCTTGCTTTCGTGAGAATCCTGTCACGTCTTAGGAGCCAAGCAAAGAAGCAGATTCTCAACGGGCAGGCCACCGACCGGAGAAGCCTGCAGTCTCTCAAGAAATCAACGTCCGTCGAAGGGGAGGTGGAGGTGAGTTTGCAATATGCTTCCTTTATAGAGAAGGTGCCATCGTCCCAGCCCAACGCATCTCTGCCACTTTCTGGTTCCCAATCCTCCAGAATTTGCAGCAACTCTTGCACTGCCTCACATCGTCGGTTCAAGAGGGCCCCTAGGAAGGTTGGGCACCAGGCCCCCTCCCAACAGCTCTTGATTGATGCTCCTTTGTCGGTCGCTCTAGAGAAAAGTCGTGGGAATCTATGATCACGAAGAAAGGGAAGAAAATCATAAGAGAAGTGACCCTATGATCGTAATCTCTTAATATTTCTTCTCAAAGGCAAATAGAGGATGCAAGGGCATTTATATAGGGCACCATACACCTCTCTCTTTTCAACTCCACTATGTGGGTCTAAAACATGTAATTGAATCTCTTATCATCTAATTATCCAACAATAACATTCATCTCTCTCACTGGAAATAGGCGCATAGTATTCTCTCAATACAGAAGGGATGGGGGCTTGGGGGAAGGGAGGAAGAGGGGGTGTATCCGCAAAAAAAATATGAATATTATAAGGTATCCTTGTTGGAGCAAGATTTTCTCTATCGTTGGAAGGTCCAATGTCTAATGAACGTCTAATGACTTTGTTATTATTGACGAAGTACATGCATTCTGCAATGTAGAAGAGATGTACACGGTAAAGTAGAGAGATGTGAAAGAAGAAATATTCCCTCAACCCTTTTCAAAAAAAAATAAACACAGAGAGATCCCTTCTTACCTTTGGCTCTCCTCCCTTATGTAAATGGAAGGGAAAAGGTCAATAGTGAGAGTGCACAAGGGGTGCGGAAGGGGAGATTAGTGCAATCAAATATTTATAAAAATAAAACGCATAAACGGTAAAAATTATCACTTAAATCTCCTCGATTTAGGGTTTTCCCCGATTAGTCAAACTGATCAAATAATCCACTGATTACACCACTTGAAACCAAGGGTGATGTACCTCATATTACGAAACCCATCTCTAGGTCTAACCGAAGAGTTTTCCTTCTCCTTAGGAAAGAGATAGAGATCTGATAAGCCCGTACTTGATTACAACAAAGAAAGAAAAACAACAAGAAATCTTAAAGAGTCACACGTAATATTAATATAAAGTTCGCTTCTTTAGGTGTAGGAAACTTCCCTTTGGATGGCATTTGAGGTTCTTGAGTAGGGTAGATAAGTGCTCTGATGTTGTGGTAATGAGAGCAAGGTTAGAGCATTTGATTATATGACAAATCACTTGAAAAGCCTTGCAATTTGAGCTTCAATTCAAATAGAAAGAGTAAGAAGTATTGTGCCAACTTTGCCAAGTGTGTATGTAGCAAGAGAAACTTACTAGAGTATTTATAGGCTTCTTAGGACGTGTCTAGATAGGTTTAGGTAGGTCTTATGGTCATTGGTAAGTGAGTTACTTTATTAGACAAGATCTAATAGGATTTACATTTAAGATGTCACAGGGATAAATGTCTCACGAGCATTTTCCCCTCTTCTATAGCTGATTTCCCCCTTTCTTCTATAGCATTTTCATCCGAAAGTGGGAAATAAACTCAGTGGAATGCACTTGGACTTAGAAAGAGGGATCTCCTTGCCAAGTTGATAACTCGATATAACACCTGCCACAACAAGATTAGCAATACTTGCAACGTTGACATGTAGTTTGAGTGGCTACCTGGACCAGATATCCCTCCGATCTTTTTTGTTTCCAAGTTTGTAGTGGCCTAGAGCTAGTTTGAATGTGACTATCCTAACATGCAACTTTGCCATGGAAACTTCCTACAATTAAAATTTTTAGTAAAACCAAATATCCAAACAAATTCTCTGACCATCGTACAATCAAACATTTATTAGCCTCCAACATGGTATCTCAATGCTTCGAAAAATGAAAATATTTATGTATCAAGAAGGAAGAAATGCTATTATCACCTCTTTTTTTTCTCTCTCATTTGATTTCTAGTGTGGTGATAAGTTTAAGTCTAACTGTCACCTCTTTCTCCTCCTTAGGAGATTGTGCGCTTCATAATAATTATTTTATCAAAGAACAAATTGGAGGGAAATACACAAGCCCACATGTGCAATTCCTGAGTTAGTTGCATCCAAATTGCAAAGCATGTTTGTCCATTGAAAACCAAGTAGAATATGAAGCATTTTGGATAAATCACTGGTGCCCTAGAATTCTTATAAGATGCTAACAGAGTTGTAGCACATGTTCCATCAAACAAACAAGCATGCAGTATTCACTTTTCAAATTATCTTCCTAATTTTTATCCAGCCTAATCCTGCTTTTCTGGACTATCCTACTTTTTTGAAAAGGATCTGGACTACCTACTTATAGTTAAAACTGCAGAAGTAACAAGAATCTTCCTTTTCCTCATTCTTAACCTCATTCAGGGGAAAAAGGTCCCTTCATTAATAAAATTGATGCAAAGCATTCTGATGGGAAACACCTGTCCTCCCAAAACTATAATGCAGACTAAAACTATTTGATTATCTCAGTTTTAGCTACAGAAACAAGTTTTTTTTTAAGAAAGCTACAAAAACAAGTTCATCAACCCAACATTCTGCAAATCCAAATTATGTGACCATCAGAGCTGTGGACAAGAAGAACTCATAATGTCTGTACAGTCTCTAAAGAAAAGTTAAGAAACAGAACCTAGGTTTACAGTTTAGTAACAAGAATAAGAAAGCAACAAGAAAAATAGAAGAATTGCTCGTCATGCATTGGTAGGGGGTAACAAACCTTATGATAAAGAACTTGAATAGATTGGCATGGAAATCAAAGTCTTAGCTAGACACATACACGTCTGTTTTCAAAACCTGAAGAGTCATTGATGAAATTCACAGGCGTTCCTATGAAGAAACACTTATGATACTAGAATTCATGTCTTATGTAGCCTCTTATCCCAATTTTCAATTGATTTCTTCCGCGGTAGCAAATGCTCATAATAATATGGGTTCAAAGGAAGTTGATTCATTTATTAATAAAGCTGAAGTGATATGTACAACTCACTAGAAGCATGGTAATTAAGGTGTCATTGTGCATGAAAGGTGAAATGCAAATCCTGTACACGTCCAAGACAATGTAAAGAGTTTAGCTGCTAACATAATGATACAATAGCATGAGCAGCAAGCATGCTGATTTGTTGGGTAAAAGGCCAATATGTAATATGAAAATTCAACATCTTTTTTGACATTTTGAGATGGATGCTTTATAAATAAGTTGGTGATTATTTTCACAATCATAATCACTTTTGTGAAACAAAAGAATTATCGTGGTTATTATTAGTTTGTTGTTGAATGGTTACTCTCTTTTTTTTTGTAGGCTCCTGAAAGTGGCACAAGAAGGCCACAGTAGGTTCTTGTCAAAAGTGGTTTTGTTGCATTTTGAATGGTAAGCTTATGTCATTTTGATGGATGTAAACAATTCAGAAGTTTGCTGTTGTTTTCCCCGTTGAAGGTTAAAAATAGTGTATTGGTGTTAAACTCGTATTCCCTTGTCCCAACTTGATTTGTGGAAGTGTGTTTGTAGCTTAACAAGGAGGTAAGTTCCACAAAACATTATTCTCCATTAGTCAATTATGCAATGCATGAATCACAAATTTAAATGCATATCGAGCAACCTAGTATGGGGAGATTTTTACAGTACTTGCTCTAGAATAGATATGGCTACTATGCGTGAATGATCTTACATATTGTCTTATGTAGGTTTGATGTTTCTGCACTAAGAATGTCAGGGCTTGATAGGATACAATTTAAAGATACAGTTTTCATAAAATGTATGATGGATGCTAGTTTTTGTAGATTGTTTGATACCTTTTTGTGATCAAAAGCATGCATTGTGTCTTTGGTTAGCGGGCTTTTTTATAGAAAATGTATGGATCCTATGGGCGCACTGATGAAAGATTTTAAATTGCATAATATGTTGAAACGTTTCTTTTATGGTTCCTGACAACGGCTTGGCTTCTTCTTCTGAAGGTTGGGCTCTCTATTTTTAGGGAATTGGAAGTTATCAATTAGTTAGGTTGTTTTTGCTTTTGTTGGAAAGCTGCCTCCTTGGGTTGATACTGTGTATCTTGGAAAAATGCAGTTCTTGCGGTGACCAAGCAACTTCTTGCCAAGTTTGTTGTGCTTAAGCTGAATGGAGGACTAGGGACGATGGGTTGCATTGGCCTGAAGAAAATTTCTTGTTTTGGTAATGTAGTTGTATACAGGCATAAAATACCTTGTTTTTTTCCCTTATAAAGGCTTATGGTTGATAAAATTTTGACCTTTTAACCTTAGAGGCACCTGAATTGCTGAGAGAATATGAAGAATTCCCTACTTTTTTACCAATTGAAGATTCCCTCAGCTGTCATTGCAATGCCTTAACTTGTTATTTTGTGGCAAATGAGGGAAGGTAGAGCTTTTGGCAAAGGAGTAGGCTGTCATGGTCCATTAAAAAAGAGGCTGTAACAGAATGATTACGACTTAATTTCACAGATGCTTTATTCTTATTTGACAGAATGTGCATCAATTGTCATGGTAGTATGTGGATCCTCAGTGATTTCTCTTGGAGCTTCAAGCTTCATTAAAAAAAAAAAATCTGAGGATGTATTTTACTCTTTTTTTTTTTTACAAGTGTATTTTTACTAAATTGCCAGGATTTTTGATACCGTAAAGTTTCGTGTCCAGAAGGTTCTCTAAGGATAAAAAATTTGAATTTCTATGAATACTCTCCATGCTGTCACTCTATCTGAGAGCCTAGTTTCCTCCCCTCCGTTTCTTTCCTTTTAATAGTCTCCTTGGTAATAGGAGGGACTGCTATCCTTTTTTTTTTTTTCTTCTTTCTTTCTTTTTCTCATTTAGATATAAGTATGAAAATGTACCTTGATATTACAATTATTTTATAATATATGATCAGAATCAACTAGTTAAAAATTAAAATTAATTAATTAAAAATCAAGTAAATTAAAATATATCAGTTGAAAATTATTTTTAATTGATTGAAAATTAAAATACATTGATTAGAAATGATTTTTAACTAAAATATATCGATCGAAAATAATTTTTAATCAGTTGGAAATGAAAATATATCTGTGTGTTTTATCTTTTTATTGGTGGTAAATAATTTTTCACTTGAGACGTGATTTTTCATCTATGAAAAATAATTTTTCACTTACAATGTAATTTTTCATATATAGAAAGTTATTTTTACTAGTGAAAAATTAAAATATACTGACCAAAATTATCACTCTTACTTTATACATTGTAAAACGCATTGAAAATGTGGGTTTGTTTACTTTTTAGCTTCTTTTTTTTGATTTTCTTCTTTTTTTTCACTCAAGCTTTGTAGTCCCATAAGTGCACAACTTATATGCATGAGTGAGCCTAGTTTAATGGGCGAATCTCTTGTTGCAGTTGGAAATGCTTCTTGGTTAGATAGGAGGATGAAGAATTCATCTATTGATTTTTGCCCAGTTGGGCCTTGGATCTGTATAGATATAAGTAGGCATTTTAGATTGGTGTTTTGGCCTAATAAGGTATATGGACTTATTTTAATCTGTTTTAGTATATGTAGGGATTGTAGCAGAACTCAGTTAAAGTGATCGCTTTCCTCCTTTTTACAGGGTAATGTATTTTCCTACCATGGTCATTTCCTTCTGATGATGTGCTGATGGGATTTACTTCTCTTATTGAACAAGGCAACTTAGCTTTGCAAAACACGCTGTACATGTACCCTGATCTCTTTTTTATTAAGGAGAAACAAAATTTTGATATGGTAGACTTTTTTATATAGATGATATCTTGGGTGGTACCTCTATTTTAGAGTGACTTAGTAGTTATTTCAAACCTTTGACTATTTAGGTTGTTGGATTACTTTTAATTTGTTTATCTTGCAAATAAAGTTGTGTATTCAATGCAACATTGTGTAAGTTTTTAGTCTCTTAGAGTACATGCTGCAACGAAACTTGTGCATAATTTTTCACGTGTATCTCTCTAAATCTCCATTGTAAAATTTCAATTTGTGAGGAATATTTTGATAGATATTGTATAAAAACTTACTCATTTTATAGATAATCACAACTAATTAAAGGTACAATGCACTTTGAGTGTTTTAAAAAATGACTAATTAATTTTGATATCCAACTTACATTACAATGAATTATAACCATTGCCATAGTCTTCATAAGCAACAAAAACATCGTTGCCAACTAAAAGTGAAAATGGGAGAAGATGTTGCAAAATTTAAAGTGAGTGATCATTTCGGCGGCTTTATTTGTTGTTTCGAATATGCCAATGAACACATTATTTATTGTATGATTAACAATGACTTGCATAGAAACAATTATGATAATAAATGAATTATTAGTTGACAATTTATATAACGATAATTTCTTCGTCATCATCTTCCTAAAATATTCATCGTCATTTGACTGTTTTGCTGTAGTGTGATAGACTAAGCCATGCAAGGCAATGTCAAGGATTGCCACATCTGGCTTGAGGATGATTGCAACGGAGCTGGGCAAGTTGAGGCAGGGTTGAGACTATGAAGCAAGATCAGGGCTGCTAAGGCAACTTGGTGTTAGGGCTGGAACATTGATGCTAAGGCACGGTACATTAAGACAGGCTGTGAAAATTAGAGCATGGTAATTGTTAGCTAGATTTTCGATTGATTTTGTCTTAGATACCTGCTAATAAGCACCGTGATTTTTTTACAAGCAAGGAAATACTGCAAAGAGAACAAAAACGAGAAAGAACCACCCCAAAAACAGACAAGCTACTAATGTTATCATTTTTATTAGCTTATCACTAACAAAGGAAGAAAAAGGAGGAAAACACTTAATTAGCACACACCACCACCTTCCATTGTAAGCTCCTAGTTATAACTGTGCGGCCACCTCTTACAATGCAAGTCACGCGCATAACCAAGGGCATACCGAGACACAAAGTTACAGACACATGCACGCATGCTGAAGTACCAAATCTAACACTGGCACACGCCCAGCTCCTTTGCTTTTTAAGGCAAAGGTGGGCACTTGTAGTCAGAGGGCAAGTACTTCCCACAGTCATTAACAAGCGACGAGATCACAATGGGCAGCATGGTATCCAAGTTCAGCAGCCTCGCCTTTAGACCGATGCAGAGGCAAAGCGCCACATCCAAGTCTGCCAGACCCTGGATCAAAGGGCAGCACATTTCCCTCGCACCCGTACCAATCCTCACATGCACCAGCCCACTCAGCACATCCATGCACAGCCCCAGCTTCAGCACATTCATGGGGCAAGTCCCCGTGGCCGGCGGGGAGGGTGCTCTTGGTGGCACTGGGATGGGTGATGGAACACTAGGAGGCGGAAGGCATGGCACAGGAGGTTGCTGGTATGGTGGCACGGGGGGAGGATGCTGGTATGGTGGCGATGCCATCGCAGGTGGTGGTGGCCTTGCAATAGGAGGACGGGGACATGATGAGACTGGTGGCCTTGGTGGAGGTGGGCATTTCAATGGTGGTGGGCAGTGGTGATGGTGGGGCTTGGGTGGGTGGTGATAGTGATGGCCACATGCCAGAGAAGATGGGAGGTGCGTGGAGAGATTTACAACAAAAAAGAAGGTGTTGATAGCTACTACTAAGGGTTTGGCCATATTGTTTTACTCAGAAGTTGGAAACCCTATCTACTTGAGCGTGTTTCGGTGATGCAAGAAATTAAATAAACCATAGGAATGTATATATAGAGGAAAAGGTCATGCTAAAGTGTTCGTATGCTGTTTATTCCAAAAGCAACACTTGTCATATGTGGTGGCGACAAGTTTAGGGTTTGGGCAAGGAGAGGTGAGTGAAGCCGAAGTACTGGTGTTTGGAAGGTGGTGGTGAGAGTTGAAGGGAAGGTGCAGCCCGTGAAACCCCCAGAGGGGGTAGGTGGCAACACCTCTCACTTGCTTCAAGGATGAGATAAACGAGGAACCATCTGACGTTCTAATAGACGGGAATAGTTTCCATCTATTTTCTTGCTAAAAGCCAAACGATTCCTTACCTGCAGAAAACTTTCCATTTTGCATTACCACGGATTCCATCCCTAGTTGATTTTTGTTACCAGAAACCATCAAAATGGATCAATCAGGGAATGAACAGGAACGTTGCAGTTCTGAGGTTTTGATCAAAACTTAAGTGACATTAAAAGGGTCTCCAATATAAGCTGAACTATCCCTTCCTAATTCCAAAAACACAATTTTCTAGCTTCTCTAACATGGTAACTCTCTCAAATTCCAGTGTTACGGATTGTTTTCCCTGTAAACTTATCGTGCTCCATCTGATGCTCAATAATGCTAAATAAAAATGAGTGCAATCGTAGTGAGTTGTTATTAGAGTTCAACTTTCCCTGACTTTGCTTGCTTCGACCCAGCTCTTTTCTGGCCCCACCATTTCTTCATCCTGTCCGACACCTTGCTGAAGTGACGCCTAACGGTATCACCTGTCTGCTTGATACCCTGCAACAATCTCTGCTTGAAATCTTTCTTTGTAGTGTCTTCCTCCCTTAAAATCTTTCCCTGCAACATTGGTAATGCAAATTAAACGTAGTATTGACAAGACTGAATGCAGGTGAACGTGAACCTGCTATTAGAACAGTGTTGCTATGATACCTGTCTGAACCTGCAAGATTCCCTATGCTCTTGTAATTTGAACTTACATTCATAGATGGCAAACTTACATATGACAGATCACAAGCAGAACCAACTACATGCTATTTCTCATTCCTAATGCAGGTATTACTATCAATGCCCGCAACACCATCCAATTGTGTTGATTTAGCTAAGTTGAAAGTGTGTTTGAAAGAGAGCAGGATCGATGCCAAAAGGTTATCGTACCAATTGGGATGGAAACTTGTCATTGTCATCTTCATCTTCATCATCATCATCTTCTCCACCAAAGGTATTTGTGTTCATCAAATCTTCTCTAGAGTACATTTTCATGCCCGGTGCCCCTGGCATGCCCTAAAATAAAGCAATGTAAGGATACAGTGATTGTGCAGGGAATTCATTGCATATACAGTTATAACGAAGTCTAAATGAACCTCCATTGACTTCAAAATCCTGTCCATTTCAGCCTCTTTTGTTGATTTAGGAACAAATTCTTCTCCAGGTGCTCTATCCTGCAATTAAGTTAGAGATAAGGTTCATTAATTAAGAAACTTGAGCACTCTGAGACCCATGATCTTACTCTTCAATTACATAACTTGGAAGAGAACCAACACAGAATTTCATCTAATAGTGAAACTAAGCGTGTGCAAGCATTAAGGTCCCGCAGGCCGAAGCACCAAGCAGTTAGCTTTTCCTGGCACAAAATAATTAAAAAAATCCACAAAGAGTTTTCTAAGAGGCTTGCTTGGGAAAAGATGAGTGAGAGAAGCAATTTTAACGTTCTTGGGGTTGTTAGAGGCACTTTTGTGATTCTTTTACTTAAGATTCTATGTAACCAAAATGTTCCTCGGAAGACCACTATTACAAATCCTCTTAACTTTCAAAAGATAAAAATTCAAAAAATCAATACATATGTGAAGCATTGTGAAAGATGTCATCAGCATAACTGTGCGAACAATAAAGAACTGGTGGATTGGTCAATAGATTTGCGAATTTCTATGCATACTAACAATAATTGATACATAGATTTTAATTCCAAAGTTAGCATTGCTCTTCAAAAAATTCCAAGTTAGCATAGTGTTGTGTATGAGGAAGGCAAGTGAACTAGATGTATGCTCGTTTCAACAAAGAGAACCTGAGGATAAACACACAGGACATGGGAGAAAAAACTAGGGCCAAACCAGTGGCATATCTTAGCTCAAGTTTTCTCTGTCCAGGATTCAACACTTTATTATGAAAAGTAGCTAGGAAAAGGAACACTTCAGAAAACCTGCAATTTTTTGGAACTTGAATAAAATCTTGGTCTGAAATAGATAAACATACTCATATTTTAAACCAGCATCACTACATTCGACAACAGAGTGCCTTAGCTCTAGCTTCTGGTTTCATATTCTAAAACTGTCAATGACATAAGATATCTAGAAAAAAGAGCAATATTGGGGAATCTGTAGATTCTTGGTATTTCTAGGTTTCCGCTCAGAAAAACATTCTAACCGACATATTACATGCAACAGTTAATAATAAATTTTATGATGTCAAGAAAAATTCACATTGCAAAAAAATGCCAATATTTGTAGTGAACCAACCAATAATAGTTTTACCTTAGGCACAGGTGGTGGTTTCACATTGCAAGCTCCAGAAAGATCCTTGCAAAGGTAGTTGACCAGTGAGTCAACTGAAGGCTGTTTATTATAGATGTATTCAGCAATGTCTGTATCATAGTACCCCATAACCTGCAGAAACAAATCCTAAATGTTAGTTATGACAAATCCTGACAAGTCACATCAGTATCTTCATAGCCTTGCAGCTACCCATTCAAATGCAGCAAACGAGTTCCAAGATATTTTTAATAGCTTTATCCGGTTCACCTGTTTCTGGACAATTCTGTTTCTGGACAATTCCAAAATAAAGGGACCATAAACCAACATGAAACAACATTTTTTGTGTTTTGAATGAGTGATCAACTAGAACTCAAGGCAGGAACAATACCTAGAGAGGAGGCGAGAATGAGCGAGAGGGAGAGTGAGAGGGGGTTCGCGGGGTGACAGGCGGGTGGGGAGGGGGGAGGCGGCTCTGGTTGGACGGAGGTGGGGAGGAGGTCGCGGAGGGGAGCGGAGTCGGTGAGGTGTTTCAAGTGCCTTGGGAGAAGGCATGTGGCGGCGGTCTGCAGAGACCCAGTGAGGTGCCTGCGCTGTGGCGGTCTGAGGCATCGAAGGTCGGGTTGCGGGCTTCGGGGGCCGGGCGGCGGGGTCTTTTCGAGGAGGGTGGGGATGCCTCCATCCCCTCCGGAGGGGGCACCTCTCATAGAGGTTGAGGCGCCATGGTCGGAGGAGATTGGAGCGTTGGAAGAGAGGCTGGCATCGGCTCTAGTGGCGATGGTGCTGGAGGGGGAGGTGGATGTGGGAGCTCTGAGAAGAGCAATCGCTGCCTTCTTGGGGAGTGGCGGGAGGTCCTTTGGGGTGGCTTCCCTCAGGAGTGGGTGTTTGGTGCTGCTGGGACTCGGTCGAGAGGAGCTGTGGCGTCTGGCCTTCAAGGTGTTGCAGTGTGGTCGGGGCGTGGTGCGGTGTTGTTGGCCGATGAGGTCGGATGGCGCGTTGGCAGAGCGACCGCCGGCTGGCGCGAGGCAGAAGGTGCTGATCGAGGGGGTTCCCCTCTTCCTCCGCACTGTGGAGGTGGCGGCGGCGGTGGTTGCCCCTTTTGCGGCTCCAAAGCTGCGAAGGTGTGGGCCTGAGGTCAGTGGACCTGTCGCGGTTCGGTGCGTGGGTGGAGATGAAGCCGAGGCGACAGCTTGTGGAGAGGATGATCCTCAGATGGGGGAGCTCCTCCTAGCTGGTTCGCGTCTCGCGAGGATCTGGGAGACCTAGATCCTTCGCTGAGGTGGTGGCTGGCGGTGCGGTGGCGATGCTTGGAGGCGGAGGTGGCGAGCGAGCGGACGAGGGGCGGGCTGCCTTTGGGAAGCTCAAAGGTCGCAGCGAGGATGAAGCGACGGTTATGATCCCAGTGGCACGATCTGAGGCAAGTGAAAGGGCGGGGATTTTGGAGGCCGATGCGGGTCTTGCAGAGGGGTTTGCGGAGGAGTCTGCGGCGCTAAGGGAGGGTGACTCCGCTGAGGTGGCCACGGGATTAGTGGTGTGCGACCATGACGGATCCGAGTCGGGCGGGCTAGACCCGATTACGGGTGGTGATGGACTCGGTGGAGATGTCAGCTCAAATCACTCCTCGCGGGCAAATCCGAGATTTCGGGCCATTGAAGTTGGCGGACCAAGGGCTGCGACTGGAGGCTCGCGATGCGTCCCCGACAGACCGAACTGGGCAGTGGGGTGTGGTGTGGTTGGCAAGGTGGGGCGCGAGCAGCGACGGGAGCCAAGGTTGCCTGGGCCACAGCAGCTTACCTACAGGCCGTGGTGGTCCTACCGAAGGGGGCGCATTGTGAGGACTCCGACTGAGAGCGTGATTGGGGAGGGCCAGCGTCGGAGGCGAGTGGAGCTGGGTGTCGCTCTGCCTTCCGGAGGACAAGGCGAGGTGTCGACGATGGGCCTGGCTAGGGGCGAAGGTTGTTTTGGGGGCTTTTGCAGCTGAGGAGGGACAGCGGGCGGTGGGAGCTGGTGGCAGCACTGGGGCGTTGGAGGATGCGGTGAAGGCACGAGGGGTTGATGTGGCGGTTGAGCAGCTTGTAGGGGGGATCTTGTTGTAGGGGGAGGAGCAGGCACTGACTGCGGACAGGGGGGAGGCTGCGGGGCAGGGTGGACCGGGGGGCGATAGGGAGGGGAGCTCGCCTAGTCGGTGTGTGCTGATGGAGGAGGGAGAGGTGGATGAGGTGGCTGCGGAGATGGGGTTTAGGCGGCTGACACAAGGAGTTTCCTGGGGCTTTACATGACTAAGGTCCTGTCGTGGAATGTAAGGGGGCTGAATGACCCCTCGAGGCGAGCAGCTTTGCAGGGGCATGTTCAAAGGTGGAGGCCTGACGTAATCTTTCTCCAGGAGACGAAGTGGGGGAGTTGTGATGGGAGGTTGTGAAGGGAGGTGGGGGGAGGTGGTTTTGGGGGGTTCTTGGCCCTAGATGCGATTGGAAGTGCGGGTGGAATTGTTGTGGGGTGGAAGGATAATGCTTTCTCCTTGTTAGACTCGTTGGTTGGATTCCATGTTGTCACTGTCAAGCTTCAGAGGTGTCGGGATAATACGTGTATACTCTTTTCTTTGATTTATGGCCCGACGGAGGGTTGGAGGAGGCATGTTTTGTGGGAGGATCTGAGTCAGGTTGCGACAACATTTCAGGGGGTGCCTTGGTTGATAGGTGGTGATTTTAATGTCACTTTGCTGGCAGAGGATAAACCAAATGGCCGTGGGGGAATGGACCAAGGTTCTGAGGCGTTTGCGGGCTTTGTTGCGGAGCAGGGGCTGGTTAACATGCCACCTTTGTCTTGTCTTTTCACCTAGAGGAGTTCTGGAGGACAGCGATCCTGGATCAATAGATTTTTCGCCTCAACGGTGATGACAGAGTTGTTCCCAATGGCGGAGGTTAGACCCCTGGAGCGGCCGTTCTCGGATCACACTCCCTTGTTGTGGGCATCGAATGAGGAATGGAGGCATGGTACGTATTTAAGTTCGACAGGACGTGGCTCCTGGAAGAGGAGTTCAGGGGGCTGGTAAGGGAGCGGTGGAGGTCGATTCATGTGGATGGCTCGGTGGCTGTCAGATTGGAAACTAAGCTGCGGGATTTGAAATCTTTCCTGAAGATCCATAAGAAGCAGATTAGGGAGGAACGTGGGAAGAGGAGAGAGGAGGCTTTTGGTGAGATTGCACGATTGGACGTGGTGGAGGATGTTGGTCTCCTTTCTGATGATTACAGGGCTAGCAGAGCAAGGCAGCTACAGGTGATACAAGAGGAAGACCGGAAGGTGGAGATGGAGTGGAAGGTGAGGTTCAAGCAGAGGTGGCTGAAAGAAGGCGATTCCAACACTCGATATTTTCATATGGCTGCATCAGGAAGGAGGAGGAGGAACTAGATTGACATGTTGGTGGTGGATGGGTAGGAGTTTGTGGGAAGAGAGGCGGTGGGGGGACAGCTGCGAGGTACTTCAGATAATTTACCGAGAGAAGACATGGGGGAAGATGGAGATGGTTGGGGTCTGAGGTACCGCGGATCGGGGATACAGAAGCCAATTTCCTGACGGATCCATTTGAAGAGGATGAGGTCCGCAAGGCAATTTGGGGGCTGAACGCTGATGGTTGTCCGGGGCCGGACGGTTTTCCAGTTGCCTTCTATAAGGAGTTCTAGATGGTGGTGAAGGAGGATGTGATGCAGGTTGTGCAAGAGTTTAGAGCTGGAAATTCGGGTTGAGGAGATCCAGGCATACAGACCGATAGACCTCTCGAATGCTATCTACCTGATTGTGGCGAAGCTTTTAGCGAATAGATTGAGGACTCTGGCTGGGATTATAGACCCGGTGCAAACGGCTTTTGTCCCCGGCAGAAACATTTTGGAAGGTTATATGTTGGCCTCGGAGATCCTATCGTCCTAGAAGAGAAGTAAGAAGAAGGCTTTCCTGTGGAAAGTTGATTTCAGCAAGGCTTATTACTCGGTTCAGTGGTCGTTTCTTTGGGTGTCCTTGGTGAAGAAGGGCTTCCCGCCGGTGTGGATTGACTGGATGAAGAGATGTGTTACTACGACATCTTTCTCGGTTCTGATCAATGGAAACCCGCCAGGGGGTTGGATTCAGCCGAGGAGGGGGTGAGGCAAGGGTGTCCTTTGGCCCCGATGCTTTTTGTGATTGCAGCGGATGCACTTGTAAGGGTGGCTAAGAGGTCGTGTGAGAGGAACTTGGTGAAGGGTTTCTCCTTGAGAGATGGGACGAGTATCCCGTTACTGCAGTATGCGGATGATACGATTTTCTTCATTGAAGGTGGGGAAGTAGAAGCTAGGAGAATGTGGTTTTTACTCTTCTTGTTTAGTGAGGCCTCGGGACTGCAGATCAAGCTATCTAAATCTGATTTTGTCCCCTTCAATTTGATTGAGGCGGAGGCGATGGGGTGTAGCTTGGGTCTCGACATAGAGCAGGTGAAGCTTCCGATCAGATATTTGGGTTTACCGTTGACGGATGGCAAGATTCTGGTGAAAGACTGGGCTCCCCTGGTGGAGAGATTGGAAGGGAGAATGGAAGGGTGGGCATCCAGACTTCTGTCAAGGGGTGGAAGGTTGGTCTTGCTCAAGGCGGTTCTGGCAGCGATGTCATCGTATTTCACTTCTGTCCTGAAGATGCCTCAACAGGTTATCGTAAGGATAGAGAGGCTTATGAGGAATTTCTTTTGGTCCAACCAGGGGATGAGTGGACCTGGTGCCAGGTTGGTTGCATGGGAGGTCTGCAGGTTGGTGGAGGGAGGACTCAGGGTGAGGGACCTGGGGAGGTCAAATGACAGCCTATTGGTGAAATGGGTGGGGAGCATCTTGGAATGTAGGGAGGATTTGGTGGGCAAGGTGTTCGGGACGGCTTATGGTGGCCCGGTGCGGTGGGATCTCCTAATATCTCCACCGAGGGATGCTTCTCATTTTTTGAAAGGTTTGTCGGTGGTGGCTCCTAGGGTGCAGAACTGTTTTGTTCCTGTGGTGAGAACAGGGGAGATTTTTAGGTTCTGACAGGATAATTGGACGGCACAAGGTGTGCCTGCTAGAAGATTTCCGAGACTGTTTGCTTTGTCCCAGAACAAAGAGGCGTCGGTAGCCGAGGTGTGGGAAGGTGGGTGGTGCCCGTGCTTTGCAGGAAACCTTTTAGATGCGAGAACTCATGATTTCCAGAGTTTGCTTGAAGAGTTAAAAGGGACGCAACCGGCTTCCGGTACAGATATGTTTGGCTGGGATGAAAGTGATTTCTAGGTAGGGGCTGCCTACAAGAGACTGTCCACCAGAGGTTCCACGGTTGAGTTGGATCTGGTGAGGGATTGCAGACAGATTTGGAAGGTCGCATGTCCTTTAAAGGTCAAGATTTTTGTTTGGCTACTTATGAGGAGAAGGCTTGTGACCAAGGTTTGGAGGGCGAGGTGGGCTCCTGGAAAGAGTAAGGTTTGCCCTTTGTGTGGAGGTGGGGAGGAAGAGATTGACCACCTTTTTTTCACTTGCCCGTTTGTGATACAGATATGGAGTCGGGTGGGAGCGGGGTGGTGGGATTGCCGATCTTTTGAAGATTTTTGGCACAGTTTCAAAGGTGGAGGGGGTGATGTGGGACGGATTGTCTTCCGTATAAAAAAGGAGAGGGCTAGGCCGTTGACGATGTTATGGGGCATTTAGTTGGGCAGGAATGCTGTGGTCTTCAGAGGCCTCTGGTCAGAGGCCTTATGTGGAGAATTTTGTTGAATCTGTTATTTCTTTGTTTAATCTTTGGAGTGGATCCTTGTGAGTAGAGGACCTTGGGGTCTGCCCTTTGTATTGACGATGGCTATTAATTCTATAATTTATATATTTAGGTAGTTATCACTCTGGATAACTACCCTTTCATTTTTCAAAAAAAAACATTTTTTGAATGAGTAAAAGTATAGCTTTTAACTTTTTGCTAGAAGATGCATTTTTTTGTCTTGGCAAAGCCCACCCTCTGGTTAATTGGAATAGAGTAAGGAAACTGGCAACATTTTATTGCAAAGATTGCATTCACTGCGGTATGGGAAAGATTGAAGATTCAGTGTAACAGGTCTGGCTAATTACAGCATAAGAACATGAAAGTTTCATGAAAATGCCCAACATCGAGTTTGCACAACTGTGCAACAACCTAGAAGTTTGTAAGAAGTATAAGCGATAATCTGGTTTCTGGATGTCCTTTTCTCCTAGAGCAATACAAGAAGGCAAAGGCATGAAGTATTTACCCTCTTGTTGACTTCATCATTTGCAGCACCATACATAAAACGTCAACAAATATCATAGCTATGGAGTAAGAAATGATGGAACAGAAAGAGAATGACCTAATTGTTAACGCAACTTCTTGGATTTTTTTTTTCAATACCAGAGAGAAGAAATCCAGTTTTACTGTGAAGGCAGCAGCATGGATCATTTTTCATAGGATCACTGGAATTGTTGTGTCCATTGAAAAGAATAAAAGCAGGTTTATGTCCCATCTCCATCTTAATCTGCCTCTTTTTAAGCAAAGTCACTTGATGCCAATCAGTAAATGCTCAAGGATTAACTTAACTCAAAGGATTCTGGTAAAATTTTCGCTAAGATCATTTTTTAATGAAAAATCACATAAGCTAATGCCAATGTTACATAGGTGCAGTTGCAAAGGAGAGTGTAAATATCCAAGGTGGGGAATAGCTCATTCAGAAATTGCAGATCTAAGAGGCACTACACGAATGCATGCATTCTATAGATAGGCCGTAAATATCACTTAACTCCATAAATCAAAACATACAAGCATGCAACTTTTGAGTACCAACCCTCTGCTCATTAAATAAGAGCCAGCAAGAAAAAAAACCTAGAATTTAACACAGCGAGGTTCATTTCCTGAAAGTGCTCCAAGTTGCACCCAATACACACATGAAATGACTCCCCTCCTTTGGCTGTAGTGTGAGACTTCCCTTTTTCATCTCTTGCACAATTTTGAAGCTTCCTATCCTATGTCCCTCTTCTTTGTCTTTGGTTCAAGTTGTATGAATTCTATTGACCACAGTTCGATGTGCCGAGGCAGCAATAAATTAGCCACATGGGAAAACTGCCATGTGATGGGGACATGCCAAGGAAAACCCAAGGATATCATCAAGAAGAAAAATACCAGGAATATGGATAAAAAGAACTCCAATATGGAGTTGGAATGTCAGAAAGAGCAATGATAGGCAGAAGCATGCCTTTATAATCAACCATAATGGGGAAGAACATGTGAGCTTCTTTTGAATTTCCATTTTAATCCATCACAATTTCAACTTTAATTGTCTTAATATGAAGTTTTTATCACTGTCACACACTTGTATGTGGTCCCTTGATTGTGACGCTGCTCCCACCCGAGCGTCAAAGCACCAGATACACGGGCAAGGCACAGTTGACACAAACCAATTCTTGACTGCAATGCAGTTGACTCACTGCTAACTTGAGGTCATGGAATTAAATTGTTTTAAATTATCTATTGTGCAATTTCTCTAAACTCATAAAGAAACTAATTTCAAAGGTGCAATAGAATATGAGTAATGTTACTTTGTAACCACAGATGCTTCTTCTATGCAGGATAATGAAATCGTGCTACCAGAACAAACTTGGCAGTTAAACAACTTGCATAGAATCTTTCTATCTTTTAATGCATTTACCATGAAAAGAGACACCACCTTTATTTGCAAACTAAACCCAAAGTAGTTGAACAGGGCATTGCTACATGATCGATGCTTTACCTCTTGACAAGCCCGCTCAATGGTCTTGCATTCTGAATTACATTGACCTTCACTTTCTTGCTCAACAAGCTGCAGAAAATCAATTGAGACATAACATTAGGAACAAGGTCAAATAAGAGCCGCATATATCCTTGACACCTTTCAAGAAGCAAACACATCAAACCATTGAGAACACAAAAATGCACGGCCCAATAGACATGTAGTTCATATAGAGTGCTGATTGACCTCCCCAAGTAGTCCTCCTGATCAAGCCCTTGCAAGGATAGCAATTGAGTGTGGGAAGATGGTGGAATTCAAAAGGTCAAGGTTCGTGGTAATGAGTAAGGGCACAGTTCATGGCATTGCCAGTGGGTAAAAAGTAGGGTCTTTTTTGACCAACAGTTTATCGTTTACATATACACCTTAAAACAGTCGACAGATATAAAAAAGTCCAGTTACATTATTTTACAGACAAATCAATACACATGAAAACAATGGGGATCGCAACAAATTCAGATTGCCATACACCAGCACCTGCCAATCACTAGAACCAGATATACATAACCACCAGATGGAGCAATCATTCTGTTGATGTACCTTATTCCCTAAACTCTCGCCTTAATAGTTATGTTGCCTGACCTCTCTCGTCAACCACGATAACTACGGTAATTAAATGCACAGTATTATCTATATCGGTAGACATCATCTTCTAATCTTACGCATGTAATTATGGAGTATCACCACATGAATTTTCTAGATTCAGTGCCCCCTACTAACTATACATGCATACCGACAACACGTCCACAAGAACCTCATCCAAATCAGACATATCTACAAATGCAAAGTCATCGAAATCAAAACCCCCGGCCACTTGCCTCCAAGGCGTCGCCTTTCTCCACTATGTCGATCCTGAGGATCCAATCCGCCTCCTTCTTCTTCAGATTGCAGGCCTTCTCGGCGATCTCGATGATCTCGATCTCCGGCACCTGATCAAACCGACACAAACACCTCCCAAGGTCAGGCCTTTCCACCAGGGAGACAAAGAAGCGAGTCCGGTTGGCGAAAGGGCGCACCTTTTTGGGTGAGACCTGGACCTCTTTGACCTGGACCTGCCGGTGGATCTGTCGGGCGAGGATCTCGCACACCTGGCACCTGATGAAGGGGATGTCATCCCTCCTGGCGGCGGTGGGGGGCTTCTTGGGGGCGGAGAGGGCGAAGGGGAGGGCAGAGACGAGGAGGAGGAGGAGGAACGGGAGCCCTGAGGCTCGGGATCGCGTCGCCATCGGTGTGCTCTCTTCTCGGTGGAGCTTCCCGGAGGTTGTTGGTGGTGTTGTAGTTGTGGCGTATCAAGTGGTGGTCATCGGGATCTCGAACATATCAGATTTCTCGGACGGTAGAAACTAGATAGGTTCCCTTTCCTCTTTTCGTAGTTTCTTGGAGGGGTGGGTGGGATTATTTCGCGGGGCTAAAAATCCCAGAAAAAAAATAGAGGACTTTCCGTTTTGTTTTTTTATTTCTCATTATTTTGCCGATCCCAGTTTTGATGGACCTTATAATATACCTTATAGTTATTCAAAAGTAGAGTTATTTACATCGTTAGTCATAATAGTTAATTTAATAATTTTAGATAAAAATATAATTAAAAAATTATTTTTTAGATTTAAAATTTTTTTTAAATATCAAATTTTATTATTTTAATTTTCATACCCTCTCCCCTCACCGGTTCACCTTTCTTACTCATCATCTCTTACCAATTTGTAATGGCTCGTTACATTTTTAGTCATTTAAGACGTCTGGGCATGTTTCCAGACATCTGAAAGTGAGTTTTTTTGTACTGCGTGGTGCGCTCTGCCCGTCGACAACATGTAGAGACCCTCACTCTCTCCTTCGCCCCTTACCCGAACCCTAACCCCTCTCCTATATATACCCCCCTCCCTTCTCCTCTCCTCTCCTCTCCTCCTCACACCATAGCCACCTTTCCCTCTGCCTTTGCTGCAGCCACGGCAAGGAAGGAGAACCACCGACGAGGGGAGAGCGGGGAGGAGCAAGAGCGAGAGAATGAGAGGGAGTGAGAGTGGGGAAGGAGGAAGACGACCGCAGGAGCTCAGTGGAGCTCGAGGAGGAGCCGGTGAGGAGCTACTCAAGCTCCTGCAGCTGTTGGAGCTGCCGCTGCAGGAGAAGGTGCGAGCGGAGAGAGGTGCGAGGAGGTTCTGATACTGGAAGTTTTCCAAAATCAGACATCTGGAGTGAAGTCCAGACATTTGGCAAGGCACCTAGACGTCCGGAGCTGAGGCCGGACGTCTGAAAGCACGTATATCGCAAGGTACGTATCTTCCTGCACCATGCATATTGCAGTGTAGGGGATGTCTGCTGACCATTGTGTTTGAGAGCAACCGTACGCAGGTCCAGGCTTTGGGAAGGCACGCGATACGTTTTTCAAGCACTTTTGGACGTCTGATCACATCACCAGACATCCGGAGGTGCTTCCAGACAACTAGAGACCTTGTCCAACGTCTGAAACTATCTCTAGACGGTCGTAGAGGGAGTATGGATGTCTGATCAGCCGTAGGAAACACAAAGTGAGTTTTTGACGTCTTTTAAGACATCTGGGATTAGTCCAAACGTCTGATTTTGATCAGTAACCGCATTTTTTTGCCTGTTTAAGATCCAAATGGAATCGGATTTCCACAAACAAAATACCGTTGTTTTCCACTCGAGTTCCTCTACGTATTCGTGTTGAGTATCTACTATTTTGATCTGTCTAATGTACATTGGTCGCTGGTACAGGTTACCAGCCAGTGGCATGTTCGAGGCCCACGGAGACAACAAGATATGCCGCACAGGCCCCCATTCCTCTCGTGATACCTGGTAAAGTGGTTTAACTCAGTTATTAATATTTAAATAAGAATGTACTTGGCTGGAATAGTCGAATTGAACTCTAAGATATTGAATGAACCCTAGGGTAGAGATGAATGAGCCTGTTTGAGCTATACTGTTTACTTGAATGCATGGTTAAGATAAATTGCTAGTAAATGCCTTTAATTTAATTACGAGATGCATGATAAAATACGAGTTGCCTGTATGTAATTGAAAAATTGCCTATGAAACCACAAGTTACATGTTTTTGAGAATTGAATTATGAAAACACGAGCTACCTGTATATGGATGAGGAACGAATTATGAAACATGAGATCTGGACCTGGATAAATGAGATGAATATGAGCATGAACCATACGGGTAATTAGGAGTAGAACTCTTGTGGATGAAAGGAAATCTGGAATGTAGACGGGAAGTGAGTTGGCCCTTGTGTACCCAGTACCAAGGATAGCAACTGTCCCTTTTTAATGTAGAGTGGAGCTAATCTCCCTTGGGTTAAAACCCGACGTTAGGATTGGCCACTCTACACTGACTCCTGTTAACCCTCGCATACGCGGTACCGAGGTGTGCTACTAGTGTAGGAGGGAGCTAGCCACCCCACGGGGCCCAGGGTTCAGCTAGCCACCCTACACTGACCTTGTTAGGCCCTCTGGGCAAATCGGGGTAGTCGGACGAGGGTATGCGAACTGTGGAGGGGCGTGACCCCTGTTTGGTTCTAAGGGGTGAAACCTCTGTTCTAAGAGAGCAAGGTCCTATACTGTTCCATGCTGTACTTTAAGCGTACCCGCTAGTGGAAACGACTAACCGCGTGTCAGTGCGAGGTAGCTACCCGTGCCATTATCACGCGTGCCGTAGTCACTGCTATGTCTCGACAATGACCTCGGGGTAGTTGACTGGGTGTAGGACTACCACGGGGGACTCTCCCGGCCAGGAGAGCACCACGTGTACCTTCTACTCTACGAAAAATACTGCAATCAAGATCGTTCCCACGAGGAACATGCGAGATCAAGAAATACCTGGATACTTTGAGAAATAGATGAATCAGAGACACATAAATGAGATAAATAGAAATGAGAAATTATAGATAGATATATATATATGTTTGTGTGTGTGTGTATTTATATCTATAGATATATATGTATATATGTATAGAGATATATTAGTATAAGTATCTATGTGTGTGTATATATATATATGTATGTATGTATGTATTTATAGCTATAGATATATATGTGTATGTATATATATATATCTGTGTGTGTGTGTGTGTGTGTGTGTGTATATATATATATATATATATATATATGTATGTATGTATGTATGTATATATATGTATATATTTATACTTATACTTAGTTGTATAGGTAATAATATATGTATAGATATATGTATGTATATATATATATATGTATATAAATATATATATGTATATATAAATAAGTAAATAGTCGTGTACGAGTGAGTGAGTGTACACGTGAGTGTGTACAAGTGTGGTGTGTGTGTGTGCGTGAGGTGTGTGTCTGTGAGAGAGAGAGAGAGAGAGATAGAGAGAGAGAGAGCGTCTACTGGTTAAGTCGTCCAGAAGCTTCAGCCGACGTCTGGTGGTGCGTGCAGGAGCGTGCATGTGCAGGTGCAGGCGCGCGAAGATGCACCCGCGCGCTGGAGGAAAGCGGGCGTGAGGGTGCAGCGCACCGCGCTGCGCGCTGATGTGAACGCAGGTGAAGAAGAGGGCGCGGGCGTACGCAGAAGCAGGCGTGCAGACCGGCTGGCGACAGTTGCGGCGTGGAGAGAAAGCGCGCGGTGACCGAATAAGTGAGAAGCTTTCCGGTCACCGCACTGTAGCTACAGTGTCGCGCTCTCTAGCGTGAACAGTAGCTACAGTGTGTGCTCGGCTCGCGCGATCGGCTATGGCCTGTTCTGCGTGCGCGGGCGTTGCAGAGCGAGCCTGCATGCACGGAAGGGGTTGCGTCGGCTACTGCAGGGGTGCACGATGGCTTGCGCGCACGGAATGAGAGGCCGGTGCCGTGCTACTACTGTGCTTGAGCTTCAAAGCTTGAGTCTGCGGCAATGGCGGAAATGGCTGGAACGACGAAATCAGAGAGGTGAACCACCACGCCCACTGGCTCTTTGATGAGCTGGGCGATGGTGGGACTCACAGTGGTGGTTGTGTACCACTATGAGCTGCTCCTACCCGCAGCGTAGCTCTTCAGGAGGAAGAGAGGCTGCGTATGGAGGGAAGAGAGGAGGAGACGGCCTAGAGGAAGGAAGGGTGCTGTGTGTTTTTCTTGTGTTGGACCAGGCTCTCCGTGTAAGGAAGCTGGCTGGGTTTTTTAAAGAGGAAGACGCCTACCACAGCCATGCAGCTGGCCTTGCCTGCCTAGCTATGCTGCTGGCAAAGGCATGCTGTGGCAGAGAATGGCACGAAGAAGAAGCCATGCCCTGCAGCCGCAGAGAAGAAGAAATTCAAAGCCAAATAAAAATAAAGATGGTGATTTTGCGAGGCAGCACTTGAAGAATACGTTAATTACAAGGCCAATTTATTCACTCTCCTCCCCTCTCAAATAAATGCATGCATGCATTTATTTTTACAAATGCAACTATGGCTACCTAATATACAATGGCAATGCTAGGAAATAGCACAAGATAGTATTTTTATTGGTGTATTTTTGCTGTGCAATCATACCCCCATGCCTATCTTTTTCTAGCCCCTAGCAAAACATTTTGTACTATATTTAGAATTGATCTTAAGCTGAAGATTTTCTTCTGAGGCGACATAGCTGTGTTCATTTGTTGGATATTGTGAGAACCAATTATAGAGAAGATTACCGGTACTTTAAGTCTTACATGACATAGACCATCTCTCAACTAACACAGACTCGTGATATTTAAACCTTAAGTACGATTTCCAGGACCCAGGAGGTTTTTGCCGTACTCGAGAGCTCAAGAGATTATGGCTTATGCATAGTGAAGGATCAAGTCTGACCAGATGAACATTAAGACTCAAGCCAAGGGTTTCACGAATTTTTAAGTGCAGGTTGATCCCAGTTTCAACTCGTATCTTTGGATTGACCCTCAAAAAGATGACGGAAAACTCAACTCCCATTTTATTTCAGGGTATTTGTAACTTGCCCTGAAGGACTTTTGTAGGGAGAAGACTTTACAAACATTTGCGAGATATACAAACTTATTTGCATCTCTTTTCTTTTCTTTTTTTTTTTGAAACATGTGTCAATATATCTCTTACAACATTATTTGGAATACTTTTCTTTTGGTGGGAGAGTTTCTTTTTGGTGGAAAAAGTCTCCTAAATACAAGACTAAAGCCTGCGATAAAAAGTCTACCTGCGCGCACAGGTAAGGACTCCACCTTCCCTAATGAACACTAGGGTTGGATCTTATGTTCACCAGATCTTTCTTGATATGTGTAGTGTGAACCAAGATTACTTAGGCTCTCGAGTAGAAGCAAACCAACGGATCCTGCACTGGTGTCTCAGGTACAAGAATACGTCCTTAGTTAGGAGAGATTCCGATCTATCTTGTCAATGCTCAAGTGAATTAAGCCAAACCTAAGCGAATCAAGCTTCTGTGACCTGGAAAGTCTTCAAAACAGTGGTTGAATATCCATAAACACTTATTGTATTTTTGTTTCAGCCTTCAGATCATTACTAAACACCATTTTTTTTTTAACATATTTATAAATAGATGGAGACTGCATGATACCATAAAATACCCAGATCTTATGGATGCCTATCCACCCCCCCATGCCAAACGATGCTATGTCCTCATATGCATGCAGGGTAGGGTAGAGGAAGGACGAAAGATCGGGTAACGAGAGTTGAGGTGTAGGGTATACAGTAGGGTGGTAGGGTGGGTGGTGAAGTGAAAAGTGAAGTGAGCGTGACAGTGGCGAAGTGTTGTTGGGGTGCCTCCCAACAAGCGCTGAATTTAACATCCCCAGCTGGACTCAAAATGAGGCACAACCTTAGTTATCCTCCAGCAGGGCAACAGTTTCTCCAACGGGGGCAGGTTCATGAGTAAGATAGGGTTTCAAACGCTGCTGATTGACCATAAATTTATGCCCAGATTTGGGATCTTTAATCTCAACGGCCCAATTGGGAAATGATCTCGAGACCAAGAAAGGACCAGTCCATTTGGACTTCAATTTCCCAAGAAAGAATTTGAGTCGGGCGTTGTAGAGCCAAACTTACTGAGATGGCTCAAATTCCTTCCGCCGAATACAGCTGTCGTGAAAAGCCTTAGTGCGTTGCTTGAAAGTTAAGGCAGAATCATAGGCTTCACGACGGAGTTCTTCCAGCTCCTGGAGTTGGAGTTTCCTTTCTCGACCACACAGGTCTGGGTCGAGGTTACATTGGCGAACCGCCCAATAAGCGCGGTGTTCCAACTCCACGAGCAAATGACAAGGCTTCCCGTAAATGATTCTATAAGGAGACATACCAAGGGGAGCCTCGAAGGCGGTCTGATACGCCCAAAGTGAGTCAATCAGTTTGTCGGACCAATCCTTACGATCAGGCCGAACCATTTTCTGAAGAATTTTCTTGATTTACTAGTTCGACACCTCTGCCTGGCCATCCATCTAAGGATGATACGGGGATGCGGTACAATGGTGGACCCCGTATTTCCTCAGAAGTGCCCGAAAAGAAGCATGGGTAAAGTGGCTTCCTTCATCCGAGATAATGGCTCGAGGGATCCCAAAGTGCGCAAAGATGTGATCTTTGACAAATCGAGTGGATATAACATGGTCAGCACGGCGCGTCGGAATAGCCTCGATCCATTTCGAAACATAATCAACAACCACGAGGATAAATTCGAAGTCGTTGGAAGGAGGAAACGGACCCATGAAATCAATTCCCCAAATGTCGAAGATTTCTGCAGCTAGGATGGGTTGCAAGGGCATCATGTCATGGCGTGACATTGACCTTAACGACTGGCACCTAATGCAATGTTTGGCATAATTGTTTGCATCCTGGTGAAGGGAGGGCCAAAAGAAACCGCACTGCAACACCATGGCTGCAGTTTTCCTCCCAGAGAAATGGCCTCGGCAGGCCTGATCGTGGCAGAAGGATAGCACACTGGGGAATTCGCTGTCAGGAATACAGCGACGGATAATTTGATCAGCATCTATTCGAAAAAGAAGTGGATTATCCCGGAAATAATACTTTGCTTCTGCCATGAGATGCTCGCGCTGGTTTTTAGGCCAACCACGTGGAAGGGATCCAGAAGTAAGGTAATTGGCAATGTCGGCATACCAAGGTCCACTTGCCACATTAATTTCCAATAGGTAGGTGCTCATCAGGAAAAATCTCATTAATCGGCAGAGTAAGTCCAATATGGTCAGGGTCCAGTCTAGAAAGATGATCAGCCACAACATTCTGGGCTCCGACCTTATCGCGGATCTCAATGTCAAATTCTTGGAGTAGAAGGATCCAACGAATCAGTCTGGGCTTAGCATCCTTCTTGTGCATGAGATGGCGAATGGCCGCGTGATTAGTGAAAACAATAACGTGTGAGCCCAGAAGGTAAGATCAGAATTTCTCCAGCCCAAAGATGACCGCCAGTAGTTCTTTCTCAGTGGTAGTATAATTACGCTAGGCCTCGTCCAATGTCTTACTGGCATAGTACACCACAAAGGGGTGTCTATCGCATCTTTGTCCCAGGATGGCTCCGACTGCAAGGTCGGAAGCGTCACACATGAGTTCAAAGTCGAGGAACCAATCAGGTGGCTGGAGAACAGGGGCCTTGGTGACAACATTATGCAGCTGCGTGAATGGTCGTATGCAGTCGGGGCCCATATCGAAGGGCACGCCAGTCGATAGGAGATGAGTTAAAGGTCGAGAAATCTTGGAGAAATCTTTGATGAATCTCCTATAGAAACCGACGTGTCCCAGGAAGGAACGGATTTGTTTGACAGAGCCAAGCACAGGTAAATCAGCAATTACATCAAGCTTAGCTCTGCCAACCTCGATACCCCTATCGGAGATGATATGTCCAAGAACAATTCCCTCGTGTATCATAAAATGACTTTTTTCCCAGGAAAGTACGAGGTTTACATCAATACATCTCCTAAGGATACTGGTCAGGTTGGCAAGGCAGTCATCGAAAGATGGTCCAAAGATCGAAAAGTCATCCATGAGGACCTCGAGAAAGTCACCCACCATGTCATGAAATATCACCAACATACATCTCTGGAAAGTTGCTGGTGCGTTACAAAATCCGAACGACATCCTTTTAAATGCAAAGGTGCCGAAGGGGCAGGTAAAGTTGATTTTCTCTTGGTCCCGGGGGTCAATTGCCACCTGGTTATATCTTGAGAATCCATCCAGGAAACAGAAAAATTTATTTCCCGCTAACCGCTCCAGGATTTGGTTAGTAAAAGGTAGCGGAAAGTGATCTTTCTTAGTTGCAGCATTGAATTTCCTATAATCTACACACACTCTCCAGGATGTAGGAGTGCGTGTAGGGATGGATTCGCCCCTGTCATTGACACGGATTGTGAGTCCCGCCTTTTTGGGCACGACGTGAATCGAACTCACCCAGGGGCTATCGCTGATCGGGTAGATTATACCCGCATCCAGCCACTTAATAATTTCCTTCTTAACGACCTCCCGCATGTTAGGGTTGAGACGTCGCTGCATCTCGCGAGAAGGTCGAGCCTCCTCCTCCGTATATATATGGTGAGTGCAGTAGGAGGGGCTAATGCTAGTTAAGTCTGATAAAGACCATCCAATGGCTGCCTTGTGTTCCATAAGGACCTTCGTTAGTTTGCACTCTTGCTCCATGGTCAATTTTGAACTAATGATTACGAGGAGCTTTTCATTTGTTCCCAAGAAAACATACTTAAGTGTAGTAGGCAGCTCTTTCAGCTTGGGAGTGGATGGTGAAAGATCTAGCATTTCTTGGGACGAGAGTGTCCCAGGCGGATCTGAAAACAAGTCAGGAGGAAGAAGTTGGCCCTTAGATTGGCCAAGAAGAGGGGCTTCTTGGATAGATGGATCCAAAAAGGAATAGCCCCAGTGAGTAGTATATGGGCTCAAGGTCCTAGTGTAAAGTTGCAACTCCGCCTGATTTGGCGGGAAAGAAAGGGCAATCCGGTCTTCAAGCGTGTGGACCGGCGGTGAGTAGCCCGGATATGACTCAGACCACGAGGTATGGGAAGCGGAGAAAACCTCGTTAGAAGTCTGGTCAGGAGAAGGTACGGGAATAGGGAGGGATGGGGGAACGTCACAATATGTGTTGGTCAGGCAATCATCAATGTTTAAAGGCAGTCCGCAGCAGTCCGAATAGGTCCCAATTAGTCCGATACACGCACTGACGGACATGTCCTCGTCAGACGTGTCATCCTCAATGCAATCGCAATCAAAGTTCTTGGCTGCCTTGAAGATGTTAAGCTTGAGCCTCTCAGATCCAACGGCAATCTCAGTACAGCCTGACTCGCAGTCGATATGGGCACGGGCTGTGGCCAAGAAAGGTCGACCAAGGATGATCGGACAATCAGAAAGTGACCTAGGAACTTCCATATCTAAAACAAGAAAGTCAACAGGAAAACAGAGACTGTTGACCCTAACCACCACGTCTTCCACCACACCCTTTAGAATTTTGACAGAACGATCTGCCAACTGTAATGTGACAGGGGTGGGTTTCAGATTTCCTAAGGAAAATTTTTCGAGCATGATGGTTGGTATAAGATTGATGGAAGATCCTAGATCAAGCGGGTCACGGTTAAAATTGCAACCTTGGATGCTACAGGAAATAAGCGGTGTGCCCAGATCTTTCTGCTTCGGTGGTAGATTTGACAATATAGCACAACTCACATGAGGCGAGAGAATCACCAGATTCTTAGTTTTCTTTGACTGTCGCCCGGGTGTTGTGTAGTCTTTGAAAAATCGGGCAACAGTAGGTATGTGGTCGATGGCCTCTAGTAGGGGTAACTTGATTTCAACATCCCTGAACAAATTACGTAGGTTATCAAAGGCCTGCATATCCTTCTTCTTACCTTTTGGCTCCCTCAGTAGAGCCTCAGGGAATGAGACTGATTCTGGCACCAATTTGGGTGTATCGTCCTCTCGCGAATGCGGTACACATCCTGAATGAGAGGGCGATGAAGAAGACGGGCCAGGATCAGGTCGAGGCAGATCGATAGTCTGCTTACCGCTCCTTGTAGTGATTGCATTGGACAATGCGGGTCCAATGGGATCATAAGGCGGAGGAGGGTTCGCAATAGGGACATAAGAGTGAGGTGCTGCAGCGGGATTAGCCTGAAATCCTGGTGGAATGCTCGAAGCCTGCAGAATCTGATGAACCTGCCCCTGAGAAGGTCGTCCCTGTGGTTGAGGACCATGGGGTACGAAATTTCGCGGGTTGGGAACAGGTTGAGCTGGAAGAGTGCCCTGAGATCAAGTCGCCTTGCGTATTTGACTTATCTCAGCATTCTGCTGCGCCAATTGGTGCTGAAGAGAGGTCATGTTCTCTTCATGGCGCTTTGACATTTCCGTCATCATTCGCATCGATTTCTCAAGAGGACTTGATGCATGTTCTGTTTGCGGTATGCAAGGACTCGATGGCGGATTCGCCATAGGATTAGACTGTGCCCTTGGGATGACGGGTGCGGACGGTCGCATTGGTCCACCTGCGGGGTTTTGGCACTGCAGGTTGTTGGACCATGCGAAGTTTGGATGATTTCGCTACCCTGGGTTATAAGTGGCAGATAACGGGTTGTTCCCCAGGGCACAAGTGTCTTCTATGCCAGAAGATGCGTCCGCATGTAAATATGCTTCCGAGCACACGGAGGCTTGGTCCTCCGTGTCAAAATATTGGCTTGCAAAAGCCAGATCCACATGACTTACCGAATCGCTCAGCGCGACACTCGGTAAGGAAGGTCTTACGGGGATTTTAGGGATAAGCCTAGTGTTGGAAGAATTGGGATTGTGACGAAGTGGTGAGGTGGGGGTGTTTGCCATCGAATGGGTAGGGTTGGCTAGAAGCTCATCCAGCTTCTTGTGCACAACGGAGACTTCATCCAATTTCTGTAAGATAAGGCTAAGATCTGTGGATGAATGGGAGGGTCCCGTGTCAACTTCGTGGACATTACGGGGCAGGCTGGTACGATTAAAGGCGATAATGGAAGCATTGTTCATTGAGTTTTCGCTCATATTTTCAAATAATTCGAATACTCCATTCTCGTCTTTATTCATGAAATTCCCTCCGCAGGAAGCGTTTGCAATCTGCTTCAAAGTCTCATTTAGCCCATAGTAGAAAATCTGGGCTATATGCTACTTAGGCTGATCATGGTGCGGACACTTCCTGAGGAGGTCATTATATCTCTCCCATGCCTCATGAAACTGTTCGCCATTTTGTCGCGTAAAGGAAGTGATAGCACGGTGAAGCACATTGGTTCGCCCGATTGGGAAGAACTTCTTGAGAAACGCTGTTCGCATCTCTTCCCAAGAGTGGATGGTTCTTCCAAGGGTGCGTAACCACTGCGATGCTTTATCCCGCAATGAAAACGGGAACATTTTCATGAGGACTATTGGTAACCCGATATTTCTCGGTTTAACTATTTCAGCCAATCGGGTTAGGTCTTCCAAGTGGAGAAAAGGATCTTAACTTGGAAGACCATGGAAGTGAAAATTTATCAGGCCAATTTTGTTAGGTTTCAATTCAAAGTCGTCCCCGCCCATGGGGACCTGAATTTATCCTATGGTCTCTGTAACAGCGGGATTCTGATAGGAGCTAAGAGACCTAGGCTCCTCCCGTTCGGGAGGGTTCTGCATTTCCTCTAATGTTTCCCTAATGGCTTCAATTTGTTCATTATACATTTCCATTTGGGCTTGGAGGCGGGTTATGGGATCCAAGGCTCCACCACCTGGTGGGTTTTGAGGGTGGTTTACTCCCTTGGGATTTGGGGGTGGGCGTGCAGCCATGTTTGTGGAGGAGGACGATTCGGCTTCTTTTCTAAAATTATCAGACAATTCACACAGTTTAGGGTTTTGTAACCTCCTCCTAAACATGCACTACCGTAGGAAGAATTGGGGAGATAAGAAGGGAACAGGAGACGAGAGAAATGACACCGCAAAAGTACACTTGATGACAAATCAATACAATCAAATTCCTAACCTCTACAGTGTGCCCTTAGACCTAAAGATCTAAGTTACCTACTATCATGATCTACGGAACCGAATGGAAGCACCGTGGAACCACCAGGCCAGATTGAAAAGCCGTTTGCCCCAGTCTTAGACACCCGATAGCACGCGGGAACCCTCACCAGCACGTAGGCGCTACACGTAGGTAGTTAGACCTCCAATCCTTAATAAGGGTCAAGTTGGTACCCGTTTTAGTTAGAGGCTTAGGATCAAGTACTTCTGGAATGTGAAGGGCGTTATTTACGGGTAATGCCCAAGTGGTTGATTTTTAGAGAGTGTGTAAACCAAGCATCCAACGGGGAAATCTCCCCGAATTGAAGTTTTAATTGGTGAATGGTTTTTAGAGTTTCAGCCTTAAATAGTATGGATTTTAGGATTTCTCTGAATTACCAATTCAACCAATCTTCGGGTTTTGAGAGAATACAAGTTTTCTTCTAAGCTCAACAAACCCTTCTTCAATGTCAGTTGGTTAATGCATGCTAAAATGCAATGGGCTTCCCTATATGGAGATTTGTATGTGTGGATGCACGAGTCAATTTTAGATTTGTGTGAAAGGGAGTCAAAGCACTTCAATTCAAGTGCTCCTAATCACAAGAATGATGTTCCACACACAAGGTTCAACCATAAGATAAAGAAAATCAGATTGTTGGGGTTGAAGTATTCGGGATCGAATCTTAGGCATGTGAAAAGTTGTGGTGGGGTTGGAATCAACTCAATTCCAACTCTCTCCACCAAAAAGGTGATCCTGAATTGCAGATAAATGAGACAAAGAGGGATGGCAATCAATCTATTTATCTTTGCCTCAAAGAATACTTCACATGGCGAAAGATTCAAGAATCAAGATTCTTGGATCTTCGCTATGCGAGGTTAGGCGGGAAATCCCGGGGCGATGGGAGTGATGGCAAACAATCAAACAAGTGATTTTTTTAATTCACTTGCCCCAAGAGATCCCAAGAAGTTTTTTTCTTTTTTTTTAGTATTTTTTTTTAAGGTGACAAGTTGACCTAAGTTGCTAAGAAAGAGAGACCTACCTGTTCAGCAACGTGGGCGAAGTTCCAGTGCGGTGTCGGTGGCTTTACGCTTTCATTCCCGCCTTGGATCTGCCCACATCTCCGACTTCGTCTGCCTGCCTTCTCCTTGAAACTGGTTCACTTGCACACCAGTAAACAGAAACACCCATGAAGAGAAGGGTGTGAGAAGAGAAAAATTAAAGGAATGGAGTAGAAACTTACCTGAATGCGCAATTCCCCGACAACAGCTCCAGAAAAAAGTGTGTGGTCGGGCTCGGATAGGTTGTGTTAATATGGTGATTTAATCGTTGAAATGAGTATAGTGGATAACCTAAATCGAGCCTAACCATCTTTTTACAAAATTTTTTAACCTGGCCTACTTGATTTTATCTTGGTCACTTTTAGGCCCATGGTCAAACTCAGGGAAGCGGGATTAAAGGTGAACAAGTTTCTACGCCTTTCCTACGACTCTTCCATTCGTTTATTATGTTTTTGGTATTTTTTTCTATTTAAGATTTTTTTCTGATAATTTTTGTCCTTGAGGTACACCCTCAAAATCAGGTTCTTGGCTTTGAGCCAAATTAAGGTTCCAAAACTGGTCTTGCTATTCGTAAGACTGAGTACCTGCAAGTCAAGGATTATCTTTTCTCTTTTATATATTTTTTATCTTTTTGATAGCAGGAAAGAGAAATAGAAATAAGATAAATATAGTATGTATATATAGATATATATATTATATATATATATAGGGGTGGGGGTGGAAATGGCGTGTAGCATGGTGTCGAGTTGATCATCGTCTAGGAAAGCACAACCAACAGGACGAAGTGCCGCATGGAGTGTAGGATGGATGGGTGGAAGGTGTGTGCGGGGACGCTTTCTGTACTCGTGTATCGGAGAATATCAGCAACTGGTGCAGATATTCCCGCGATACAACGTGTGGTAGGTGATATGAAAATATATATATTTATATGTATATATATAGATATGGTTATAATTATATACATATATATAGATATTTATATACGTCGGAAGGTGTTCCAGACGTCTGATTTGAGTCAGAGTTGTCGTTTTTGACCCGTTTAAGGTCCGATTTCCACGTTTAAGATTTCGTTCTTCTCAGAATTAGTTCCTCTACTTGTTTGAAATACTTTTATCTTGTTCTGAGTGGTTCCTTGTGATTGATCCTTGTGTTAGGACCTCGTTCTGTTGCAGCTCTGGGGGTTGTGGAGGCACGTGGACCTACCGATCATGCCCCCATCACTCCTGATTTTGCAGGTAGAGTGGCTCCCCTTAGTTACTTACAAACATTAATGCATCTCTGAAATAAATGATAGATCCTAGGGTATGGCATGAATCTTAGGACCTGAAAACTAGATTGAATGATAGATCCTAGGGTATGGCATGAATCCTAAGACCTGAAAACTAGATTGAATGATAGATCCTAGGGTATGACATGAATCCTAGGGCCTGGAAACTAGACTGAATGATAGATCCTAGGGCGTGGCATGAATCCTAGGAACAGAAACACTGAGGGCAGGAGTTGAGTCCCCCTTTGCTACCAGTGTGGCCAGCCGGGCCACATCAGGAGGGACTGCCCATCTAGGGCTGGAGGTCAGCAGATGCTTCCCGCGTCGAGCACTGGAAGGCGAGCAGGAGGCCACGGTTTCCAAGCACGAGGAGGAGGACAGCAGTCACGAGGAAGGTACCGGCCAGTGGCTACCCGTCTGACGCAGGGTGTGGCTGCTTCGTCCGCACCTAGGGCTGAAGGGCATATCAACGCCCTGACACATAGGGATGCCAGAGCTTCAGGATCAGTGGTTGTTACGACCCAATTCCCAAATCCCTACGAGACACGAGAATCGGACCGACTCGACTGATCCCAAGACCCAGTCATCCAATGAGAAAGTAACCAAAAGAGCAGTAAAATAAATCACATTCACCATGCATATAACTAGCAGTAACAAAATACAGCAGTAAAGAAAAGAACTACTACAGTATACACCACCACAACAGTAAAGAAATAAACATGTACATAAACATGATGCTTACAACAAAAGAGTACAGGGGTAACAGAAACTACTCACTACAACAGAAGGAAAAGTACAGTGGGTACTACACAAGTAGAACTACTGGGCTCTACTAGGCCTAGCACCCTCTGCAGCCGCCGGCTCTGGCTGCTCAACACCTGGTCCTGAAAAGGTGACAAAGGTGACACATCAGCGAAACGCTGAGTAGAGTGGCAACTAAAAGCTAAGAAATAGTAAGGTGGACAGTAGCTGTTATATTTTTAATTTCTTTCTTTATATTTTTCGTTACTCGTTATTGAATTATCTCTCAGATTCTTCTCTTGATCTTGAATGTTCCTCGTGGGAACGATTTTGATTGCAGTCTTTTCCGAAAAGTAGAAGTAACACGTGATGCTCTCTTGGCCGGGAGAGTCCCCCGTGGTGGTCCTACCCTCAGTCAACCACCTCAAGGTCACTGACAGACATAACGGTAACTACGGCACGCGCGATAAATGCACAGGTAGCTACCCCACACTGGCACGTGGTTAGTCATTTCCGTTAACGGGTGCACCCAAAGCACAGCACGGAACCAGTATAGGGCAGAGCCCTCTCAGTAACAGGGGTCCAACCCCTCCACAGTAACCAAACAGGGGTCTTGCTCCTCCACAGTCCGCGCACCCTCGCCTAACTACCCTGGTTTACCCAGTGGGCCTAACAAGTCGGTGTAGGAGAGCTAGCAGAACCCCGGGGCCCGTGGGGTAGCTAGTGCTCTCCCTACACTAGTAGCTCTCCTCAGTACTATGTACACGAGGGCCAAAAGTCGGTACAAAGTGGCCAGACCTAACCCCAGGTCCCTGGGGTGGCTAGCTCCGCTCTGCACTAAACAGGGGGACAGTCGCTCTCCTTAGTACTCCGTACTCAAGGGCCAGCTCACTTCCCCAATTCTATTCCATTCACTTTCCAGGAGTTCTACTCCTAATTCCCCGTAGGGTTCGTGCTCTTTCAACTCAGCCAATTTAGGTTTCATCATTTCATCTTTATATTCATATAGCTCATGTTTCCAACCATAATTATTCATTCATAATCAGGCAGCTGTTAACCAATTACAGGCAATTATCGTTTCCTTTCTACTTTTCCAAGACTACAATGTATATGTATTCAAGTTAGTTTTCCAGTCCTATGATTCATGCCATACCCTAGGATCTATCATTCAATCTAGTTTTCCAGTCCTAGGATTCATGCAATACCCTAGGATCTATCATTCAATCTAGTTTTTCAATTTTAGGATTCATGCAATACCCTGGGATCTATTATTCAATCTAGTTTTTCAATCCTATGGTTCATGCAATACCCTAAACTCTATTAATTATTTCACAAGTGCATAATTTTTGATAAATAATTGAAAGGGCCACTCTACCTGCAAAATCGGGAGTATTGGGGGCGTGATCGGCAAGCCCGCACGCCTCTGCAACCCCTAGAGCCGCAACAGAATGGGATCTTAACACAAGGAGCTACTCAGAAAAATATACAATTACTGTAAGCAAGTAGAGGAACTAAATCTGAGAAGAACGAGACTTGAAACGCGGAAAACGGACTCTGAACGGACCCTAAATGGGTCAAAAATGACAAGTCTACTCAAAATCAGGCGTCTGGAACTTCTTCCAGACGTCTCAAATGATAGCTTAGGTCATACCTTGATTTGCACGGTTCTTCAGATGTCCAGAAGCCTGCTGAACCGTCTGGACTTAGTTTCTAGACGTCTGACTATCACTCTGGACGTCTGGAAACCCTCTCCGTCGTCTAGTGTTGTGCCCAGACGTCCGATTTGTGTGGGATGGCGTGCCCTTGCACCTTCCCGAACGGGTCCTACACACACACACGGCCGTCCTCAACACGAAACGATGCAGAAGCTTTCGGTGGAAGGGCTACATGGCCGTACACGGGAAAGAAGAAGAGGGTAAAAATAACGTACCTTTCAGACGTCTAAACCTTCCTCCAGACGTCTCCTGCGTCGTCTGGACATATGTCCAGACATCTGATTCTGGGAAACTTTCCCAGAATTAGGACCTCTTCGCCCTCCGCCCGCAGCGCATGACCGTGCCGCGCCTGCCTGCTGCCTGAGCTGCAGCAGCTCCTCCTCAACACCACGCGCCTGCTACGCAACCGCCGGCCGGCCTTGGCTACTCCGGCGAGCTCGCAACCTCGCAATCGAGCTCTCTCTCTCCCTCTCGCAGCAGCTCCTCCTCCCACGCACTCACAGCAACCATTGTGGCTGCCCTCGCCCGCTCACGCTCTCGCTGACAGGAAGAAGAAGAAGGAGGTGGAGTGAGGGTGAGGGAGAGGAGAGGGTATTTGAAGGCTGCTGAGGGGAGAGAGAGAGAAAAAGCTGTCTGCTCCTGCAGGGAGGAAGGAAAGAGAAGGAGGAGGGCGGCGGGTTTAGTCTGCGCGCGCATGCGCGTAGATGCGAACCCGTACACCGAAAAAATTTAATCCCAGACGTCTGGGAAGGCTTCCAGACGTCTGGACCACTTCCCAGACATCGTAAACGATGCTTAATGCCCTTGTTATAACAATATAACAAACTCAAAGGAAGTTTCGTCCTCGAAACTTGCGTTAACTAGGGTGCGGCAAAGAACGATATATGCATAACAAACTCAAAGAGGACCGAAGCCGGTCTGAAAAGATGTACCCGCGAAAAGCTCCGAGTACCGCTCTCGCATCGCCGCCTCAGGCTCCTAGGTAGCCTCCTCGTACCGCTAGCTCCTCCACAAAACCTTCACCAGGGGTACTTGCTTCTGCCTCAGACTGTGGACGGCTTTGTTGAGAATCTGCACTGGTCGCTCGGGGTAGGTTAGGTCGTCGCCCACCTCGACACTCTCGTGACTCAGGACGTGACTGGGATCGGCGACGTACTTCCTGAGGTTGGACACGTGGAACACGTCGTGCACACCAGAAAGCTGGGGAGGAAGGGCAAGCCTGTAAGCAACGGGTCCAACCCGCTCCAGGACCTCAAAGGGCCCCACGAATCTCAGCGCGAGCTTCCCGCTCACCCCAAACTGCTGCAGGCCCTTCATGGGCGAAATGTGAAGAAAGACGTGGTCCTCAACCTCAAACAGCACCTCTTTACGTTTCCGATCTGCATAACTCTTCTATCTGCTCCTGATAGTGCGGATTCGCCTGTGAATCTGCTCGACTACCTCCTGACTCTGCCGGATCAACCTGGGGCAAACCTCCCACTTGGTCCCCACCTCAACCCAACTCAAGGGTGCCATACATCTCCGTCCGTACAGAGCCTCATAGGGTGCCATGCTGATGCTCGAGTGATAACTGTTATTATATGCAAACTCCGCCAGGGGCAAGTGCTCCTCCCAAGAGCCCCTCCAGTCCAGTACACAAGCACGCAAAAGGTCCTCAAGTGTCTGTATCGTGCATTCAGACTGTCCGTCCGTCTTGGGGTGGTACGCTGTACTAAACCTCAACCGCGTCCCCAAGGCCTACTGAAACTCAGCCCAAAACTGGGACGTAAAGCGGGTATCCCGGTCGGATACGATCTCCTGCAGAACTCCGTGTAGACGTACCATGTCGCGGATATACCTCTCGGCCAACTGTGCTGGTCCCAAGGTGACTCGGATCGGCAAGAAATGCACCGTCTTCGTCAATCTGTCAACGATTACCCAGACTGCGTTGATTCCTCGCTGGGTAACAGGTAAGCCCACCACCAAGTCCATGGTGATGCTCTCCCACTTCCACCCTGGCACTGGAAGTGGCTGTAGCGGCCCTGCAGGCCTCTGATGCTTGGCTTTCACTTGCTGGCACACTAAACACTGCTGCACGAATTCACCCACATCCCGCTTCATCCCTCTCCACCAAAACTCACGTCTCAAGTCATGGTACATTTTCATGTTTCCGAGATTATGGTTAATCTAGAACCGTGTGCCTCAGTCAGGAGTTCTCTCAATAGCTCCTCGTCTCTGGAATGCACAAACGTCCCCTCATGCGTAGCACCTGGTCAGTAAAATAGAAGTCTCCAGGGTCTCCTGATAGTACTCTGTCACGCAAGGACTGCAAGTACGGGTCGGCCATCTGTCCTGTGATGATGCAATCTATCAGCTCTGGCCTCGTCTGTCGAGTCACAGTCACTGCCCCACAGTGCCCCCGTAACTCTAGGGGTCACCAACTGCCCATCTCCTCTAAGAGGCTCAAACTCTGCACCTGTAAACTGGCCAAGTGTGCGGGAGCCTTCCGGCTCAAGGCGTCGGCCACCACGTTGGCCTTTCCCGGGTGGTAGGAAATGCTGCAGTCATAGTCCTTTAAGAGCTCCAACCAACGTCTCTGTCTCATGTTGAGCTCCTTCTGATCAAATAAGTATCTGAGGCTCTTGTGATCTGTGAAAATCTCGAAGGTCTCACTGTACAAGTCGTGCCTCCAGGTCTTCAGCGCGAAGACGACAGTTGCTAGCTCCAGGTCGTGGGTAGGGTAACTATGCTCATGGGGCTTCAGTTTCCGTGAAGCGTAAGCAACAACGTGACCCCTTTGCATGAGCACACCCCCTAACCCCTACAAAGAGGCGTCCGTGTACACAACGAACCCACCACTACTGCCTGCGATGGTGAGCACGGGAGCCGAAGTCAGCCTCTCCTTCAGCTCCTGAAAACACGCCTCACAGGCATCTATCCAAGTAAAGGGCACGTCCTTCCGGGTCACCTGTGTTATAGGACGTGCAATCTGTGAAAAGCCCTTGATAAACCGCCTGTAGTAGCCTGCTACTCCCAAGAAACTGCAAATCTCAGTAACCGTGCACGGTCTCTCCCACCTGAGCACTACCTCGACCTTGGCTAGGTCCACAGCCAAGCCATCCCCAGAGATCACATGACCTAAGAAGGTCACCTCTCTCAAACAGAACTCGCACTTGCTGTATTTGGCGTACAGCCTACGTCGTCTCAGTGTGTCCAGAACTATCCGCAAGTGCTATCCGTGCTGCGTCTGATCTCGAGAATAGATGACCACATCATCAATGAATACTACCACAAACTGGTCCAAATACGGTCTAAACGCCCGGTTCATCAAGTCCATGAAGGCAGCGGGGGCATTGGTTAGCCCAAATGGCATGACCAGAAACTCGTAGTGTCCGTACCGGGTGCGAAAAACTATCTTGGAAACGTCTGCCTCCTTGATCCTCAATTGGTGGTATCCAAACCTCAAGTCGATCTTGGAGAATACCGTGGCACCTCGCAGCTGGTCAAACAAGTCATCGATCCTTGGCAACGGATATCTGTTCTTGATGGTGACCCTATTCAGCTGTCGGTAGTCCACACAAAGGCGTAGGGTACCATCCTTCCTCTTTACAAATAGTACCGGGGCTCCCCAGGGAGACGCGCTGGGGCTCACAAAGCCCTTCTCCAAAAGATCCTGCAACTGAGACTTGAGCTCTCGCAGCTCAAGTCGTGCCATCCTGTACGGTGCCGTGGAGATGGGGCTGGTCCCTGGTACTAGTGAGATCTCAAACTCGATCTTACGCTCGGGCGGTAGTCCTGGTAACTCGTCTAGGAACACGTCGGGATACTCTCTGACCACCGAGATACTCTGGAAGTCTGCCACAGGGCTGGGCTCTGCCACCACACAAGGTAGGAAGCCCTCACACCCCTCGCTCAAAAGTCTCGCCGCCCGAAGTGCAGAAATGCACCTGAAGCCTCCGTCCACTGGCTGACCGTGGAACTAGAAAGAAGGCAACTCCGGTATGGAGAAGATGATCTTTCTCTCAAAATAGTCCACCAAGACGTGGTAAGAAGATAGCCAGTCCATCCTCAGAATTACGCCAAAGTCCTCCATCTGTATCATAATCAGGTCAGCGGGAAGGCTGTGTCCCCCAATCCTGATTTCGCAACCCATGTATACCTCCTCAGCTAAAAACAGCTAACCACTCGGACCTCTAATCACGAACGGATCCTCTAACAGCATATAATCCTGGCCCAAATTAACCGCGAAACTGGCAGCGACAAATGAGTGCGTAGCGCATGAATCGAAAAGCGTGTAAACTAGTCTGCCGGAAACTGAAACCATACCTGCCACCACTGATCCCGAAGCTATGGCATCCCTGTGTGTCAGGGCGTTGATACTCCCCTCAGCCCTAGGTGCGGACGAAGCAGCCACCTTTGTGCTGGACAGGTAGCTACTGGCCGGTACCCTCCCCATGACTGTTGTCCTCCTCCTCGTGCCTGGAACCCGCGACCTCCTGCTCGCCCTCCAGTTCTCGGTGCGGGAAGCATCTGCTGACCTCCTACCCTAGACGAGCAGTCCCTCCTGATGTGGCCCGGCTGGCCACACTGGTAACAGAGGGGAACCCGACCCCCGCCCTCAGTGGGTCCATGCTGTCGGCTGGGCGAGTGTCCGGTGCTAGCAGCTGGCCCCTGTCGAGGGCCCCCAAAGGCCACTGATGGCCCTGCAAAATGTGACGGCTCTCCTGCGGGCACCACGTGTCTCCTCTCTCTCCGGCCCTGTGAGAAGTCTGGCTAATAGGGCCTCTTCCGTCCTTTGTCAGTATCTCACGCGGACGGGTTGGTCTCTTCGTATGTCATAGCTGCCTCCACCACCCTCGAGAACGTAGGCAGCTTCAGGGGTTTGACATACCCCCAAAACCCAGGTCGGAGCCCCGCGGTGAACCTCCAAAGGCGCTCCTCCTCAGTGGCCACTGCTGTCGCTGCGAAGCGGGACAGCTCCAGAAAATGCGTGCGGTACGCACTCATGGTCATTGTTCCTTGGCGGAGAGTGTGGAACTCCCTCCTCCTCTAGTCCTGCCACGTCTGGGGAAAGTACTGCTCGCAGAAGATGGTAACGAACCGGTCCCAGGTCGGCTCGTCCCTCTCCTGTCTCCTGACCGCCCTCCACCACCTGTGTGCCGCGCTCTCCAGCTGGTACGTGGCAAAGGCCACGCGGCACTCCATCGGGGGGCGAAGGGTGTCAAAAACCTTCTCGATCTGCTCAAGCCAGTCCTTCACCTCGGTCGGGTCCTCATCTCCCTTGAAGGAAGGGGGCTTCAACTTCCGGAACTGTCCGAAAAGCTCGAAGTGGCGCTGCAGTGGAGATGCTGGTGCACCTCCAGGTAAGGAAGCCTCGTGCACAGAAGTGTCGGAGGAAGGTGGGGGCGGTGGCGGCCCATCCCCTCCCCCGCATCCAGCGCCGCGTCCGTCGGATGGTCCCACAGAGGACTCCCCCTCCGCAGCCCAGGGAGAGGTGCTCATGGCGGCGGGTGCAGCTCCTCTCGCACTATGTCCTGTATCAGCTGGGCGAGGTCCTGGGCCTAAATGCCCAGGAGCAGTGGCTGGTCCACTAAAACGTCAACCTCAACACGCCCACCCCTCCGACCTCATCCTCGGCCGCGCCGGCGGCCCGCCTCGCTAGTCCCGCGTCCAGACATCTCCTGCAAGGAGACGCGAAAATAGAACGGAAACACGTTAATATGGAACAATATCTAATGAAGAAGTCTAAGAGCTTATGTCAAAAGAAACGTTGTGGTGGCTACTTGATGAGTGGCTACTCATCATAGCTAAAAAGATAAAGTTAAGCTAGACACTGAGTAAAACAACATCAAATTAACAGATAAAAAGGGTTAAGTGTGGAAATCAAAGAAAAAGACCTAAAACCTTTACTCTGTGTTAAGATTTCATAATTAGGTCACAAAACGAGATATTTTGAAAGCAAATAACAAATGGTGATCCATGTGTTAATTGAACATATCAATAAGCTTAAAAGGCCAAATCAAAAGTATAATTAATGTCTTAAATGTTCAATTAAGCACATATAAAAATTTGAAGGCATTTGGACATCATTTAAGCTATGTAATATGTAGTTTACACTTAGGTCCTTCATGCATTACATTCTTGCCTTTAGAATTCCTTTTTGGACCTACTTGTAAACCGCAAGGACCCCTTTGAAAGGCTACAGGGTCCATCCTGTTGCAATTCTCTTCACTTATGGGCCTACACACAAAGTTTCTACCCCTTCGTGCAGGGGTCTTCCCTGCAATTTTCCCGACATTTCAAAGGTCGGCCTGCTGCTCTTCGCACGCACTGTAGCGCGCGAAGAACACGGGAGATCTTGGCCGTCCGTTGCTTCTCGCGATTTCGATCTGCGGTTGGATTTGAATAGAAGCTTCGCACGAATCGACGCGTGGGCTCACCCCTCTCCCCAGATCCCATCTGACGGTCAGATTTTGAGATTGGCTCGCCGCGCACTCCTCTCCTCTCATCCCCACCGTCGGTTACCTCTTCGATTATCCTCACCCGCGTAGTGATCTCAGCCACTGAGTTTGCTACTTAAGCACCTCAGTGGTTGCGCGCGCAAGGGATCGCTTCCTCCTACATCTCTTAGCGATCGTTCGTCCACTCCAGTTCCTCCTCCCCATCAATCCTCTGATTTCACAGCCACCGGCTATGAAATTGTCACCTTCTCTCGACCTCCTCATCGCTAAGGACCTCGTAGCACCTGAGGACGACCATGGAGCCTCACTAGCAGACTCTTCCCTCCGCTAGAGTCATCTTCCTCCCTTCTTCCTCCTTAGCCACCAGCTAAGGACCCATGGTCCCATTCTTCCTGTTAGAGTAGATTTATCATTCTGCAAATTAATTATAGCTGTAGTTAAGTAGGTTTAGAGTAGAATTAACGTAACTGGTAGTGTTTAATTTTGCTGTTATGATAGAGTAGTTGTAGCAATAGATTTAGGCTATAATTCCTCCCTCACCTCCTTTGATCATTCCAAATCAGAGGGGAGGGTTTCACACAGTCATGATCACAAATTCTCTTTCTCTCCATATTTTCATATTCACTTCTGATTTCCACGACTTGTTTCTCGCATTACACCCATACATTCAGACCTAATTTCAGATCTGATTGGTTTTTTAACCTCAGATCTGAAATTGGCGTTAAAAAGCACTTAAGGGGCTTCCCATTCACCTCACTCTTGTTCACAAAAGCCCCTGGTCTGAGCTTGAAGTTTTCAGTTTGTCGTATTTTTCTTTAACTTGGATTTCAAGGATTTTTCATTCAATTTGGTTTCAACTGTTTTGATCTGATAAATTGAATAAATTTTGATTTGTGTTCATTGTTGGCAAGGAATCTGAGATGTTTCTGATGTCAGAATTCATCTCAGAAGAGCCATATTCAGATCTGAGTTTGATGAAGGTTTTAATGTATTGAATGCAAGATAGAACTAAGGAAAATCACTGTGGTGATTTGAAGTTTTATCTTGCATCTATGAGTTTGTTTTGGATGAAAGCATTGATGATTTCCTAACCCAAGGAGTTCTCAATACTCCTTAAGGTTTCAGAAACTGGGATTTGAATTATGGAATTTAATTAACTGATTTAACTCTTTCTACATGTTGTCTATAGCATTAGGAAGAGTTAGATCAGTGTTTTGTTGATTTAATCTGATGTGAATTTATTGATAAGGGTTTTTGCATTTGAATTGGGGTATTCAGTGATTTTAATGAGAAGTGAAACCCTTGTCAGATGGGGAATTGAGAGAGTATTTCTTTTCTTTAGTCTTGATTTATCATTTTCATCCCAGTGGTCACAGCAAGTTGTTGCATTTTGCAGCTACATTTTCCTTCTCTCCTAACTCAGATTTCATCCCAAATGGACTAACTACAGCAGCAGTTAGACCATCTGGAATCTGATCTGAGCTGCTGCAGGGTTGGTCTGTAAAATCCATGTTGCTGCTGCTGTCTGACTGTCTTAATTTGTAGCAGATGGAATCTGATGTAAAACCCTCGAGAATGTATGTTGAATGTAGCTAACATATAGATGTATTGCTTTCCTTGTGTATACAAGCTTCCCTGTTTAAATAATTGAACTTTAATTTCTGTGAATGCTTGTTTTATCTTTTTCAAATGTTGTCAGCTAGTTTAGTTAAAACTAACTGTCCAACACATGATTTAAAAGGAATCTAAACTAAGGAATGTATTAAAATTGGTAAACACTTCCTAGATTTCATGCTGAATGAAAATAAGGCAGTAACTACCTTTTCACACCTTTTAAGACCCATCCTAAGCCTTTAGGATCCCTTAGAAATCTTTTGAAAGGCTTAGGTTGGGTGAGATTTAAAATTCAATAAAAATCAGTAAAAATTCTAAAAAATTAAAATAAAACTGTCTGATCAAAGATCAGAAAGTTTCCTATCCATATAACAAGTTTCATGGCATGCAAAACCCTCGACTTGGTAGAATTTGCCAGTCGATGGATTTGTATACCATGAAGCATAATAATAAAAGTCATATCTAGAAAAACATAAAACACACCTCTTCTCCTCAACCAATTCTTCCCTTCTCATCTCTTATTTCTATAATATTTATAAAAATCATAAAAAGTGAAAAACTCCTAAAAGACCTAAAAAATTACTTTGTATATTAAGTATACTCTTGTAAACATAAGCTTTATACTAGGATATATATGTAAATAGGTAGTATATGTACATAAACTATACAAATAACTATGTAAATATATTGCATACTGTACATTGGGTATCTAATTTAGATCAGACAGTATATACATTAATTATATAACTATCTATAAATTAAACTAACTTATATGTATTCTTAGACTAAATAAATCAATAGATAGTATAGATAACAGTATTAAACTATAAAACTGTATATATCTATGCATATGTAAATTATAAGTAAATAAAACCCTATACCTTAATTTAATTCTTTATACATAATAAATAATGAATTTATTAAGTTAATAGCTAAGTTGTTAAATTAAATTAGATAAATTAGTAATTTAGAGTTATAATTAAGTTAATTGAATCTGTATACTTAGACTAATATACCTTAAATAATTTAAGCTATTTGAAGTATGTTTATACCTTATTATATTACTTTAACTTAATTTATAAGTAAAACAGTCAAATATGCTATTTAAATGTAAGTAGAACAGAAATTAATTCTGAAAAATATAATAAAAATGTTTATAAAATACTTATACATGTATACTAACTCTATATAAGGTCAATTAGACCATATAGTAGCTAATTTATAAGTAATTAAATAATAAAACACCAAAATTAATGTGTAAAACTATATACTTTAGTGAATTTATTTATATAGTAAATATAATTAAAATTTCAAATTAAGCGTACAATTGTATAGTATATGTAAATACTTCACTTTCCCATAATTTATTTTTATTTTTAAATAAATTATGGCCCTCTAATTGAGGGCCAAAATCTTTTTCAGCGAGTAGCCGCGCACAATTTTCAGCGTAGATGCGACGCTCGAATAGTGCCACATCGTGCGCTGCAAACTGCGCGCGGTGGTTTATATTGAATTTATTAATTCATAGTGCAGTCGTCACGGGCGCCGGGCGCCCAAAACAATCCACACTTTTACTATCTGAGCATATTCTAAGCATATGATTGAGCATTGTGTGGGGTCGGGGGCCCGGTGAGGGGTGTGTGTGCGCGGGCTAAGAATGCCCATGTTCTGAGCTTGATAAAACGGAATTAAGCGGCCTAATGACAATTAGGGCACGCTTAGTAGAGGTTTGGTCCCACCCTCTGGGTACTATGTATCCCTCGAAAAGCGTGCCCATAAATTAAACACATTTTGTATTAATTAAAGAGAACTAATGACAGTAGCTAAGCACCCTACGCCGCAGTTTGAGAAGACTGTTAACGTAGAATTAAAACAAAGAAGAAGAAGAATAACAGAAGAGGAGTAGTGCGGAATGAGAGGGAGAGAAGATGTAAATATGAAAGTGAATACAGATACGAAGTATATATATAAATGTAGTATAGTCAATTACTTTTATGAAAATAAATTCATACATTTACTAACAAAATAAAACATCGCCATAATCGTCGCTACAGACCCTGGTTTTCCTTTTTAGGTTTCTATATAGTATTTTCTGGGATCTAGCGACGCTTACATCTGTCACTATAGCTATTTATGTGTTACTGTAGGTGTCAAATTAGTAAGTTAAGTTAGTATACTATGTAATCTTAGTTGGCAGTGTACTTTCATGTAAGTATTAATACTATAACTTGTAAAGAGATAGTTTAGAATATAGTGATGAAGTGTTTGGTGCCTGTTCATAGTTAGTTTTTGCAAGCATTTTGATTCATTCTTTGTGAGTAGGCAAACCAAGTCTTCATTCATTCATTCCTTATTAGATGTAAAACTTCTTTTTGGAATTAAAGGATAATTTTGAGATTAAAGAGTGATGTAAATTAATAATTGCCTCCCAGTGAACGACCTGGAATAAAATCAGTAAAAATTAGATAAGTAAATAATAATGGTCGTAATAATGACTGGTATCCCATACAATTTACTACAATGACACTAATGGTATTTTCATCCATCAATGCATTACCTCCACTATTACCTAAACAACCATTATTTTTGGCGCCGTTGCCAAGGAAGCAACTCTCTTTACGCCAAAATTACCCTTTAATTCTTTTTGTATATAGGAATTCTTCATTTCATTCAAATTCATTGATTGTAATTGTTTTCTTCCTTTGATTAATTTGTTATTGTGTATACATTCTTTTATTCTTTTACTAATCATTTGTTATTTTTCCACAGCACTTGAGGAGGAGGAGAAGCAGTATCATCTTCTAGGTAGAGGTCATCTTCCTGGTGGAATCGCTACGCTCCTGACCCGACATCCAAGCGGAGTTTGCCCTCGGATTAGCTGTAGGACTACTAGTAGTAGTAATATAGTTTAGATAGATTTAGGTATACTAACTAGGCTAAATTGTTACTCATAAGTTGTGAAAGCCTGTTCTCACACATTCATTGTAATAACTGTGGACTTTCTAGCCTTTATTTTTTTCTACTTCTCCCTCATCGATACGGTTTTTCTATTGCGATTTTCCGAATCAATTTCTTTCTTTGTGTATATATAAAAAAAATCAAAAAATAAAAAAATCAAAAAATCAAAAAGATCTCATCCTTATCTAGTAGCAGTATATCCTTAGGCATCCATTTTAGGTTGCATACTTTTCTGCTAGATTTCAATTCAAGTCAAATTTGCATATAGAAGATTGCGGGGGTCAGGTACGCATTCTTTACCTTTCTCTAACTCCTGTCATCATTGCATTTGACTTAAAATTAAAGAAGACCATCTTTTGTAGTGAACTGAGTAAAAAGCGAGACAAGAAACATAGAAATCACCTCATAATCACTTGAACTAAATAAAAAAGAAGATATTAACTTTGGGTGAAACCTTGATTGAGATTTTTATCGCCTTATGTTGATTGCTATCGTGCACACAGCACGATCACTTAAGGTCACAACACACGGGTTTCTACCTCATCTCTTTTTACAACCACAGGATCTGGATTCGCACGCTAAGTCTTATCCAGACTCCCAGTGGATTTTAGAGGTCTGCATATCGCTAGGTTTATCTTAAGACACGTACAATTGTTTGAAACAATTGCTTACGTACAACATAATTTTGCGTAGCAGCCTTTAGGAAAAAAATTTTTCGATTCATCTTGCTTGCTTGGTTTTCTGAATGGATTGAGATTTAATTGGGATTTTCCACTTTCTGTGAACTTGGTTGAAATTTTCCCATTGAGTTGTAACGAATTGAGTAGTAAACGTGTTTTCAAAAACCAACTCAATAGAAGGTAGGAGATCCCACAACCCAGAACTTGTGCCCCTTGATGGATATTCTTTCTTACGTTTTAAAGTCGAAGAGACGTAGTGCTACATGCCGCAGTTAAGGGTCGGCATTTGATTGATTTAGGTGAGTTTGGATTGTTTAATTTAAGTTGTATTTAATTTAAGTTGGTAAAATAATTATGTATGATGTAATCAAATTAGGTTAAATTTAGGTAATTTAGATTGGATTTAAGTTGATTTTAATTAGGTAAAATCTAAAATTTACACAGTTGATAACAAAAAGAGGTTTTTTTCATTTTTTGTGAGGCACTTTCCAACATATTAATATAAAAATTAACTACCATGTATAATTATAAGAAGAAAGCTCCTAACAAATATCCCAATGATACTTACAAATCAATTCAAGTATACATGCTTAGGTTTAGATAGGGTGGGTGGGTGTGATTCATGAGTTATCGCATTCATTAATTTGAGTGATTCAGGTTGCACATTGGACCTATCAAACAACTCAAAAATTAAAGATGGGTTTAGTACAACTCAACTGGATTGGAGTGGGTTTTACTTGTCCTATTTAACAAATGTATGAGTTTGGATTTACTAAGTCATCTCCGATTAAATTTGAATTCAGATATGAGAAATGGTATCTCGCGATCAGTGTATCCAATTAGATATAATATTTATTTTTTATTGAATTGAATTTTATGCGACAACATATTTTTCTTTTAAAAATAACTTATTATATCTAATCCTTAAATTATCTCTTGGAGTGCTTATATAATTTAATAAATAGTATATTTTAATAATATAAAAGTATGTCTTCTTTAGTTATTTACTGATATATATTCATAATTTTTATATAAATGTTATTAAATACCTCTTAACTATATATAAATAAATATATGAGACATATTAATGAATACTTGTCGAGAAAACAGATATTCAATGGGTAAATAAATATAAGGCAGATATGAGAAATGATTTTCTAAATAACGATAAATTTTAAATCACCCAAATCCACTCCATTGACATTAATGCTCAAAACTCATATAAGTTTTACGGATTGATTTTGGCCCAGCTGAATAATACCCACCGCAAGGTAGTTTTTTGAGAAACAGATATGATTGGATTCTGGCAGGAGTGCTTAATTGAATTTGGAGCAGCAAAAATTTACCATGGGGTGTGGTCTTTTGGTTTTTTTGCTTTTTCGAAGAGAAAAAGGATGCTTACTTCAGGTCACTTATCGCCTGCTGTATTCCCAAAACAACGGTGGAAGTACCTAAGAAATCTCACTCAAAATCCCTCGTAAACAAACGACTAGAAGAATATTTTCAACAAAAGCCCCATCATGATCGCATCATTCCACCGCTACAAAATCGTGTACAAGAGTGCTAAACGAGCTGCGTACTTTCACCTTTGGATTGGAAGACGCGAACCTTAATTAAAACCATGATCCAATAAAATCCAAGAGATCCCTGCCCATTTATCATGAGTAAGATTCTTAGATCGTCCAAATCTTAGCATGATGCACCCTATCCATAGATTAAGCAACTTCTCGGATGCATCTAATTCCATTTCTCAATGTACACTTGCTAAACATTCTCTGAGAAATAAACCTCACAAAACCACAATGATGAGGATGGGATACTGTACCGACTAGAAGATAATCATGATAGATTTCACCTTCGACTTGTTATTCTTGAGGAAAAATTACAACCGGCAATTACACTTGGACATTTGGTTTGATTCTAATATTTATCATAATCAATATCTCTAGAACAAGTTAACTGTTTAATGGGAGAAAAGCCCCAAGGCGATCGCGGTAAGAATCAATGCTACTTTTGGTTCTTTGTATGACATTGTGAAGTTTCTAACTAATCAGCCATGGTGTTATTTACAAATGGTGATGCGAAACCAATACGGAATAGATCCTCAAGCGAGGGACTTTGAAGTCGAAAGTGAGTGATCAAGACGGATGTAAGTCCAACAGAGTCTTCTTGACATCATTGGCGAGCATTTGTAGCTCAAGAACTCAGGGCAAAGATTAGGTAAAGTATTACATTTATTGTCCAAGCTTAACCTAGGTGGACTTGAAGATCTTTGTTACTAAACAAGAGATGTCTCTTTGTTTTTTAGCTACATTCTCAAAATGGTGTATCATGAGTGTTATATGTGACGGCTCAGAGGTGGTTCAACATGGGCTTACTTGCACCAAAGGAATGCTAGCTTAAGGCGGAGGAATTGATAGAATTGGGGCAAGCCCGCGAAAAATGGTTTTAGATATGAATCCATTCACGTATGAGATCAAGAGCTTGTATTAGTTTTGTCCAATTTTATTTTTAGCCGTTTGGAATTTAATAGGTTTCCTTAAACCTCCAACGATGCAAATCATGATTTTAGTGAAGTGACATGTTTTCCCTTAACTTAAGCTTGACATTTTCACTTCTCCTTAACCTTTTCACTTCTCCTTAACCTTTTAGCAATAAGAAAATTATATGAATGATTTAATTTTCATGCTTACATGGTAATATTTGACTTTAAATATGATGGATATATTACAATACATAAGGGTGGAGAAGACCACATAGAGGCTAGGTGGAGTGGTAGTTAGTGGTGTGGTAGGGTAAGATCACGGCCAAAGGAAAGCTAATTTAAGGAGTGGAACCTAAAAAAGCTAAGGAAAAAATTTATTTACGGAGGAAGTACCGTGGAGAACTTCCAAGTTATGGCTAGAGAGCCTTGAGGAACTCTTCTCCTTGTGAAAAAGCTCCCCATTTGGTGGTGGATGATCAAGGGAGGGGGGAATATGGGGGTATTTCTAAGTGAGGAAAGGTTTAGTCAAAAATAACAATCTCCTAATTTTATTTTCTCAAAAGTAGTGAAAAACACTTTAAAAAGTCAAATACAACCCATTTGTGCTGGATTGGACTTTACTTGGTCAAAATTAGGCCTCAAATCTAGTTAAAATCTAAATTGAGATAAAAGGACACAAGAGAACCCACAAAAATAATAGTTAAGCTAAAGACTTGGGATACAACTATAGATAGGTCAGACATGTCTTAAGCATGCCACATGATGCTTTCCCATCGGTCTTGTGCCTTGGGCACGAATCATTGGCGCAAATGGGCTCCACCAATTAATGATGTTTAAGTGGATTTTTATGCTCATAATTCCTCGGTAAAAGTTAAAGTTAGGATATGATAACTTGTAAAGATGGTGGTGTAAGTGATATATTAGAAGGAAAATAGATGTAATAAATAAGTTGATGTGTTATGTTAATGAAATTTAAATATTAAAAATAGGTTCTAATTTATTGACTTTATATTTGATTTAGGATTTCATTATTATTATTATTTTATCAAAAAACGAAAGGAAATGGGAGTAATGGTTGCAACTAGGGGTATATCTTCTTAGAAGGATACGGCGGTTTTAGCGGAAGGATGATAGGGAGGAAAAGACACGAAGGAGGATAAAGTTCGATGTTGCGTGGCCTTATAAAAATAAACTAGGCTAAAACGTAATTGATCTCAAGGTGTGCACATAAAAGTTAAGTTTAAAAAACAACAAATAAATCAAAGAGAGTCATCACACATAACATATCCGACTTAAGTTTTGAAATTAATGAAATAAAATGGCAGGATTGACCCAATCTAGGTCATGCCATCTCGCATGTGTAGGTAAACTACCTCTTGATAGATTATTTCACACTATACATATATAGGCTTCACGGTCCAAAGCTGTCAAGACAAAGCAATTTATTCCTTATCTCAGCAACCAAACCGACACTATAATGGTCATGCTACACCCCCTTCACTTCCCTACCATTCCAAGCCAAACGTGATCCTCATGACCCCTCATCAAAACTTTTGCGTGTGGGTCACAGATAGATTAATGGATGGATAGATACACGCAAACATGAGAGAGAGAGAGAGAGAGAAAGAGAGTATAACACAATGGACCCCAACACCTCTAAAAGTTAATGGTGGTGGGAGGGTGCAGACAATTACATCTCCCCCCCCATCCAAATCTCCAAGCAAACCACCAAGATAACTCAAGAAGATGTATACAACATCCGGGGTTAATTTATGTATGATTAACTGAACATGTCCCATGTTAATATTTATTATGTATAATTCAGAATAATTCTACAGTGGTGTTTACGTGAGCTGGAGATAAACCGTAGATTTAAAGAGGGAATGGGGGGGGGGGGGGGGGGGCGCGCCGGGGGGATACATAGCTCATCCCATGGGCAACCGCGAGATCGAGGAAACCCCGAGTTTGGGGCCAAATTAAACGCGGGATGTAAACAGGGAAGGAGGATGAATGTCCGCTGGAGTCCATCTGTAACTTAAAAGGTGCAATAACTATCCCTTCATGGACCTCTTTGCCACTTTGGCATAATTAAAACACCTCTCTCCCTCCTTTTTCCCTCCTCTTATTTTTTTTTCCCCCCATCCCACATCTCTCCTCCACTCCGTCCCAAATTCTCCTCCCCCACAGAAACAAAAAAGAAAGAAAGAAAGAACGAAAGAAAGAAAGAAAAATGGACATCATCCCAATTCCATCCACTACCTTCAAATTCGGTGCCCCTGCTGCGATGCTGACCACAATCCTCCTCTTCTCCTCGCTCCTCCACCCGTCCTTCGCCGCCCGCCCGCCTCCCGAGGCGAAACCGTTCCGCTATTTTTCCTCCCACCACCGCTCCCGCGTGGTACCGCCGTCGCCCGCCGACCCGACGGTCGCGGAGGAGAAGAGGCTCGTGCCGACGGGGCCCAACCCGCTCCACAACTGAGCTCTTCCAGCCTCTCTGATGAAGGTTGTTTTAGTTGCTTAATTACTTAATTAGCCCTCTTCCCATCCTTTCTTGTTCCTCCTTTCCTCGGAAGTGCGAGGGGATCTACAATGGGGGATGTGCCGCCGAATTTAGAAAGAGGGTGTTCGTGTGTTCTATCCGGATGTCCTTCTCCTGGTCTGTTCTCTGGGGTGTCATTTTGTAGAACGGCCCCCAGAAAATCACATATTTGCAAGCGTATGTGCCACACATTCGTATTTTCTTCTTCTTTTTTTTTAGACCAGTTCAGGTACGAATGTACGGTGGATATGTCTTCAAATATGAACTTTTCTGGTGGGTGGGAAACTTGGTTGATGTACGCATGCAAAGTCTCGTGTTCTTAGTTCTCTATGAAATTGCAGAATTGAACATATATCTGCTACGTACATACTTGTGGTTGGGTTGATTTGCTTGCCCGTTCTAGAGTAGGATCTATTAGAGAGTTCTTTTTTACTTCGTTTGATGAGTATGTCTTGAATTTTGAAAATTTTTGTGTTGTTGCTTCTGGATTTACTGGGGACAAATCCCAATAAATTATGGAGATCGAATTTTCCGAATCAAGCTTAAATTTAGGTATGGTCCCCATTGCACCTTAGTGTCGTAGCATTAGCATGTCAAACACCGCAGCAAGACCGCCGGAGCATTTGAAATTTTGAGTGCTGCAGCGTGGATGTCGTGATATCATACCAATACCGTCTGCTTAAGATGGTTCAGCCAGTAAGATGTGAAAATTACCTTAAGGGAAAATATAAGTTTGAGTCCCCAACATATTTCTCTCCCTTGAATTGGGAGTAATCATTTTTTTTTTTATAATATAAGTAGGCTGGAAGTTTGTGCAATTCATGTTGCGCAGCCGTGGAAGTGGAGAATTGAGGCATATGCGTGTACAGGTGAGTATGTTTCCATTTTTTTCGATTTACACATGCAAGGGCATATGCGTGAGGTTTCTGTTGCTTTTTGGTTTTGTATATCAATGCCCCCTCAAAAGTGCGCAGTTGAACTTAAATTTGCTAATATTCGTAGCCGAGTATGGAAAAATCCCTGCAATCCGTCAGGTGAGAGGGAAACGTTAATGGCGTGCCTTCCATTTTCGGAATTTTTTTGTGTTAATTAACACCCCTACAATCGTTATACATATAATAGCCGTGCCTCCGTTCCTGTAGCTAATAGTTTAGTTACTGTATAATTTTTTTTCTTACTTCAATTCGGAACAGAGCTTCCCTTTTTTTTTTATTTATACTATACTGCTCCCGCCTCTCTCTCTCTCTCTCTCTCTCTCTCTCTCTCTCTCTCTCTCACTTATCCGTTCATTTTGAATACTATCTTTTCATCGAGCGATTTTATCTTATATTTTAATATATAATATATTTATACAATAATATAAAATAATATATATATATAATTAATTTAAATAAATTCGATCTAAAATATCAATTTGAAATTAAAATATACCAACCAAATACATAATTGAAAATAAAAAATACATCGATGTATTTTTTTGAATTATTACGTTTATTTACTTTTCAATTTGTATATTTTATTTTTCAATTGATACATTTTGATGGAAAATTAAAATATATCGATGTAGTTTGATTTTAAATTGATATGTTTTGATATAAAGTAAAAATGCATCGATTGAAAATTAAAATATATCTATATATTTTATTATACGAAAATATTTATTTATTTTAATTTATATATTTTAATTCTCAATAGATATATTTGGATAAAAAATTAAAACTCTCTCTCTCTCTCTCTCTCTCTCTCTCTCTCTCTCAATAGTTTGTGCGTGCATTGCAGTTATGAAATTCCATGGGGCATTCTTTATAAGATTCAAATGCAAAGACGTGTGATGATGTGCGAGGCTTGGAAGGCGAGTGCCATGTGACCCCTATTAATGGAAATAAACTGTGGATCAAGGGGAGCAGTGAATGCCCCTGGACTCTTCCACGGGCCCGTTTGTGAGTATTGCACAGAGAAAAAAAAAGGGTGATGTTGGTGGACACGACTGTGTGTACAGCCCCAGGGTCTCACCCCCTCTCTGTAAGCACGAGGTGTGGGTTTTAGGACATCACTGCTTACACGGAAGCCACCCCTATATCTCAAAAGTTTCCTTATTTTTTAGTACATCATACCATGTGTAAGCTCATAAAGAATCCAAACTGCGTTTGACACTCGAGGAGATATTACGTAAACGCATGCTGGCATGTTACTTGAAATTTGATCCGAGTCGGATGTTTTGACTTAGTTGTGAGGGCAATATTTCTCTCCCAGCATGTTCTTATAATTCTCTTTCTTTGCCGGTAAATGCACATTACAACGTATTTTGTAATACACAATGAATTTGTGGTGGTTTCAACCTATATTTTTTTATTTTTCATCGGTGAAAATCATTCTCATCGGTGAAAATCATTTTTTATAGATGAAAAGGTATTTTTCATGGATAAAAAATTTCTTTTCAAGTAAAAATTATTTTCCACTAATAAAAAGTTAAAATTCATTGATGTATTTTTATTTTTAACCTACAAAAAATTATTTATAACAAATATATTTTAACTTTAAACCGATCTACTTGAATTTCAACCCAGGTAGGACATGATATTTTGTGGTTAAGAAACTTTTCCCCTCAATTGCTTGCTTCTATACGTATATCATTCTCACAAATGTGGAGGGCAGAGGAGGACCATGTTTAGGAATTGGAGAGGGCGAGAGGGAGGAGAAGGTTTACCTTTGGGGAAAGAAAGTATCTTCTTCACTTGTAAAGTTCTAGCTTGGTGGGGGTGGGTATGGATGGAAGATGGTAGAGATGCATAAGCAAGTGGAAATGGTTGTCGGTTGTCTTTAAATTCATGACTTGCTAATTAGGGGAAAAAAAAAAAAAGAAGGAGATGAAAGGATCATTAATGCATGTTGTAGCATTAGCGATACCTATGTTATAACATTATTGTTATCAGTATTACAGTAGTACCAATTGTATGGTACAAGTACTATTACATTACAATATATATGACATTACATTTAAATAATATGTCTGGGTGCTGGTTTCAAAGATCATCGATGCTACACCCCTAATAATATGGGTGCTATGCTCCTAATGTCATAGCACTACAATGTTATAACACCATATTCAAAGATCGGCACTGCTACAACACCAGTGCTAACACCTCCAGTTCTGTTGATATCACCTTGACGTCATGTATGTTATGCAAACATATCGACATAAGTAGGGAGCATGTATGTAAACAAGTGCATAGATGAGTCATTAGGTCTTCCTTAATCATGTGCTTTATCATGTAATGGCATCGAGTGCATCAGATGGGTGAAAATTTTGCAATCTTACCCCCGGGGTTCTCCAGAAGTGCAACGTAAAAAATTTGCATGTTGGCTTCTCGGGTTTGCATTCATCCCTCTTATTAGTGAATGCAGGGAACAAACGCTCCATCTCAAAAATAAATGCAACCAATAAGTGAATCGGCATTTGGAGATAACTCGCTCTCACCAACATCACCTCCATTACTTCCAATTTGAATCCACCTCTGTTTACTCACATACACATATAGGCGGTGCATTAATCGGCACATAGAACACAGAGCTACAATGTTTCCAAGCATAATATATATCTCCTTTTCCCCAAAACCAGCAATTGTAGGTTACTAGAATTAATGACGCCTGTCTAACATGCTAAAAATATATCTCGGCTAAGTTCAGGCAAGCACATCTGCCATCAGCTTTAGTCAAACAATAATGAAATGTGTGTTTCATCATATTTTATGATGTATGTTTTCTGTTAAACGAAATATACCAATTTATTTTAATTTTAAATTAGTATATTTTGATTTTTCATCATAACATATAAGTTGAAAATCAAAATATAATTCTTGAAAATAAAAATATATCGATATATTTTTATTTTCAAGAAATAAAAAATAAGTTCACTTAAAAAGTAAAAATTATTTTCAGGTATGGATTTTGAATTTATGATTTAAGATTTTAAAATTTAAATTTTAATATTTAAAATTTAAATTTATAAAAAATAATTTTACTTATGGAAGGTAATTTTTCACTTTTAAATTTAAAATTTAGAAAATCTAAACTCTAGATAATAAAAATTAAATCCTAAATCTAAATGTGCAAAGATTACTTTTTATAGATAAAAAATTATTATACATATGTGAACCATTGGCATGAACGATGGTTACATCCGTGATCTTTCAATTATATTAAACATAAGGAAGGATCCAAATCTGTCAATGCCTTTTATCTATCACAAAATGGCCACATTGTCTCATTCCACATGAAGGGGAGAAGTGAGTATTTGTTTGTTGGAAAGAGATCAACAAGGACCCATTGAAGGAGGAAAAGCAATAGAGCCTCAAACTACTCTTCCGACCCTTTAGATTGACCAACTAAAATCCAAAATGAGCTGCTTTTCGGATATAAAGATGTTGAACAGAGCTACATGTATATTGGCCAAACATGGAGGAAGGAATGGCAAAAAAATAGAAAAGGTTTGTAAAGCTGCGTATAAGCATGTTAATTATAATTTATATGCTTGCTCTGGTTAGCCTATATGATGGTAAAGATTGGTTTGCCAGACACATGACTATCCTCCCTCTTCGTTGTTCACCCATTTTTATTTATATTCCATCCCCAATGCCAACCATGAATATGGTTATGGTACTAAAAGATACCCAAACTGATCCCCTACATCGTTATGATCGGGATAACGAATACGATTGCCTGCAGATATCAAGGCAAATAATTTGCAAATGCTCTCTTTATTTGGATCAGGATAGTTAGCATATGATAAGTAGAGAGTGAGAGTTTATTTGGGTGATAAAATAAATGGTGTGATAAGTAAAAAGTAAAATAATTTGTTTATTAATATAATATTAGTAGATATTTATTTAATATTAAATTAAAGTGAAAATGTATGATGTAATGATGGGTGATTATTTATTTAATATTAGAAGTGAGAGCGTAGAAAATTAGTGAAAATTTATCTAATATTAAAAATAAAAGTTGAAGATAATGTGATTTGATGAAAAATTTTAATAAAATTTTTAAATGTTGATATCCACTTACTCATCCTCCTTCAAATGAGACCTAAAGGACATGTATATATGGTAAAAAGTAGGGAAATGTAAAAGTAGAGGTAACGTAAGATATTGTGGATGTGAGCCTCATTTGATAATTGATATTTAATGTAAAGAAATAAAAGAATGTAAGATTTGTATTGTGACCCACTCCCGACTCCCTACAAGATCCGAGAATGACTTCCCTCGACAAATCCCTAAGATCCAGTCATCCAACGAGAAAGAACCAAATGTCATAATCATTCCACAACTACACAAGTAATGTAACTAAGCAGAAAAATATATAACTGAAAATAAAGATAAGAAAACAGTAAACCACTAGTATCCCACATTATACAACGAAAAATATGATTATAAACATAGCCATTACAACAAAAAATGGTACAAATACAACAAGAATATAACTAAGAACAATAGGAACTCACTACCACAAAACTCTCTGTGAGAAAGATAGAAGAAAACTATTGCTGGGTTCGACTGGGCCCAGTGCCCTCAGCAACCGGTGGCTTTGGCTACTCGAATCCCTGACCTATACAAGATTATAACATCTTGAGTCAGCTAATGCTAAGTAGAGTGGTGGCTAAAACATGTAATGTAATTTAAATAAGAAGCTTAAAATATTATCTTCCGATTCCAATTATCTTATTACGTGTTGCTAATCTGAGTACTTTAATTGGGTTCCATGACATTGCTCAATTTTCCGTTCCCTAAGGGAACGATCTTGCTTATAATTTTCCCGCAATGCAGGATGTACACGTAGTACTTTCCCGGTTGGGAGAGTCCCCCTGTAGTTGTCCTACACCCGGTCTACTACCCTAAGGTCACGGTCGCGACATAGCGGTGACTACGGCACACGTGATAAGCGCACGGGTAGCTACCCCGCACTAGTACGTGGTCAGTCGTTTCCGCTAGCGGATATGCCCAAACGTACAACACGGAACAGCACAAGGCCTTGCCCTCTCAAAACAGGGGCCTCGCCTCTCAGAAACAGGGGTCTTGCCCCTCACAGTCCGCGTACCCTTGTCTGATTATCCCGGTTTGCCCAGTGGGCCTAACAAGAGTCGATGTAGGGTGGTCAATCCTAACCCCATGCTCCCTAAGGCAGCTAACTCCCCCTTACACTAAGTAGCTTTCCCCTGTACCACGTACGTGAGAGCCAATAGGAGTCGACATAGAGTGGCCAAACCTACCCTGGGTCTTCACCCAAGGGGCGGCAAGCTCCCCTCTATTCTAAGAGGGATAATTGCTCTCTTCAGCACTATATACACGAAGGCCAGCTCACCTCCCTAAACCAAGTCTGAACAGTTGCCCATGGCGACGTGTTCCAAAACCATCCGGTTCTCCGTACTACAGTATTCTTGTCTCGTTCTACATTCCCCGTAGGGTTCGTACATTAACTTTTCTTATTTCATATCTAGTTTGTTACATACAGAACAGGTAGCTCAATTTCCATATTTATCACAATATAAGTTTATTTTTCTATTCATAACGTGGTTCCTTTCAGGTAGTACAGGTAGCTCATGATTTATTCAATCATTCATCTTTCTACACATGCATTTCTTCTAACTCTAGTGTTCATGTCACAACATGGGTTCAATCGAATAGATGTATTCTAAAGCATGTGTTTACTTCTTCCTAGGGTTCATCTCACATCATAGGTTCAACTAATTTTATACATGCACTTTATTAATTTCGATATTATGGTAAGAACCACTCTACCAAAGTAACCGGGTGGAATGGTGGCTCGTACAGTAGCTCCCGACGTCTCCGCAAGTCCCGTATACTCGACAAACTGGAGACTTATGACATGAATTGCCAGGTCAAATGTGTTCAAAATGACACGGACAAAGTACCATTGCATAGAGAAACTCGCATGGAAATCAAAGACGTTTCGCTTGCGGAAAAATCGACACCGTTTGGGCCTTGAACGGGCTTAAAAACACCAATCTTGATTGAAATCAGACGTCTGGGAAAGGTCCCAGACGTCTTAAACAAACTTGATAGGTCCACTTTAGTGGACAAAATTAGAGCCTAAGTACATGGTCATTGAGATAAGAAGTTAATTTAAAATATTCATTATATTAACAAAATAATGTAAGAGGAAAAATCGTCATTTCATGCATTTAATCATTATGGAAGGGACAATCGGAATAAATCTTAGAATGCTAGACATTTAATTTATCACAAAGGAAAGCGTTCTTCACTCCCCATCTCCAATTTTGGGAAGTAGTGGACTATATCCTAATTAGGAAATTCACCATGGGAGAGTTTTGAAATCACATGCAAAAAAAGAAAGAAACAAAGAAAAAGAAAAAGAAAACAAACCTTATTTCTCTCTCTCTCCCTTACATATCTTTCCTTGCCCATAATCTCTCCATTCCATTCATAGAATTGTAAGCCATGCCAAGACAAATGGAAAGAGAGAAAAAGGAAAAGGAAGAAAAGAAAAACCTTCCTCTCTCTCCTCCAATCTCTCTCTCCCTCACGAATATTCTCTCTCTAATAATTCTTTTTCCTTCTCAAACTCTCTCTTTCATTCTCTCTTTTTCTCCTTATATAACATGATGGCAAGACAAGGAAGACATATCCCCCACCACGGGGAGGAAGCCGCCTATCTCCACATCTTCTCTCAACCTGGACCATGTGCCCAACTCGGCCACCGTGAGCCTCCATCGTTGATGACTGCAACCTCTTCGCGCACGTACCAAGGAAGAAAATCCTCAGTTTTTGGATTAATTAGTATTTACATTCGGGTGCCATTGTCAAACTCTTTATTTGCTTTTAATATTTGATATATTGAGTGAATTTGAGACTTTACGCTCATGCTTTCTCATAATTGCTTGACTTTTGTTTTACACATCATTCGACTTGGAATTTTTATTCAGATTTACACAATTTCTCTCCATTACATGTGCAAGTGGAAATTACGTGAGATGCCAATACTGATCAATATTTATTGAATATTTTATTAAGAAAAAATTGCACATATAACCTTACATTCTTAAATTATCGTACATCTTCCTCTTTTCGCCGCATGTCACAGCGGATTTGATAACAGGTTTCGCACTCGATTGAACGAATACAAGGGAAAAATATTCGTGAATTTATTGCATCTATTCCTCCCTGTGGATACGACCTAATCCGTCGTGGTTAGTTTTACTGATCATTAGTTTTGTTCGGCATTTTTCCACCACGCGATTTCACTGTGACGACATCTTATTCTGATACAGTATTTCTGTAAGTGAAAAATGCTCGATCAACTAGCGCTGTTGCCGGGGAAGCAACAGATGCAATAGATTCACCTGATTTTTATTTCTAATTATTCTAAGTTGCGCATTTATCTGATCATTCTTTATCTTTCTATGCGAGGAATCTGACGAGACAACAAGCGCAACAGAGCACCGACATTGACCTTGAGCGACATCCACACGTGGAGAAGATGTAGGAGACCTGGATCCCACTCTCACAGGGGATTCTCCTTCGTTGCAATTTTATTTGTCTTCTCGCTCTTGTAGTAAATGGGGTTTATTTTCGGGGGTCCATCCCTACATTCTTTAGAGGCTAGGGGTTATATTTTTTCTGCGTGTAAGAATTATATTTCCGCTTGCTTGCACCTAAAACAAACAAAAGAAATTATTAAGCTGCCTGTTTAGGAGTTGCATGCCCTTAGGTGCGCGCATTTAGGGGTGATTGAGCAGCATATTAGATCTCATTGTTGCATTACGAACATATTTTCACGTAGAGTGCTCAAGACAGGTACACCTTTCTAACTTTACATCCAGCTCCTGTCCACACATTTGCATTTGGATTAAAATTCAAGACCACCAAAATTGATTGATTTAAACTAATTTAGTGGTCGCCTAATTGAAATTGGGACTGATAATCAAATTCGACCTTAAAACCAAGTCATACTTTATCTGATTCAAAGGGACTTGTCTATGTTTTCAAAATAAAAAATGATTTGCGATGTGATGCACACTTCTGACACTGAGCACGCACATTAGGCACCGCACTAATGCTCGATCCCTTAAGGCTATAGTCACCAATCTCTTTATTGGTGCAGACCCTCCTATCTTACTTTGTGGTGGTGGCACTATCTTTTGACCGAGTGTTTTGATACTTCACGGAGGGGGACACCCCTTAAAGGGGCAAAAGGGTAGTTAAGAGGCACCGCTTATGCATTGCCTTAAAGGAAGGGTTTGCCCTATTGTATCCCTTTGTTTGTCCTTGGAGTAACTTTTCACTTGATCACCTGAGAGTATTATCTAAGCAAGGTATAAGTTCTAGGGTACATGAAGGTTGATTTAGGGCCCGTAATTGATTGTGAAAATTCTATGGCCACAAAGAAAGAACGTAAACCACCTCTGTTCTTCTCGAAAGAGCTTGTCAGGGATCTCAAGTCACAGCTCCCTCTTATACCACTAAAGTGGGAATGGGTGGGTGCAAACTTGACCCCATTTGACAACTTTAAGGAGTAGGTTGGTGGTTAGCTCAACTCTGCTCTAAGAAAGAAAAGAGAGTCTCATTGCCTTGTGTTTGATTGGGGTGTGTTTTTCAATTTGTGTTTCAAATGGATTACAATAACTACTTCACTTCTTCTCACCCCAGAATACCTAATCCCAAACCCATGACTTGCAGTTATCCCTCATCTAATGAACAATGGGATCCTTTCTACTCTTACTATAGGAACATTGGTCTGATTATTCCCCAATCCTGTGATCATGAGCAGAACCTAGGAGAAGGATACACCATCCCTAACCCATCCATGACTATGCCCAACCCACCCACCCGTGATGATTCTTACATTCCCAGTTAGACAGAAACTCCTAGGTATTATAACCCTGAGCTTGACTTTCCTCCTGAAACAAATGATAGCCTGTCCTCTTTCAAAAGAGAAATGCACAAACAACAAATGGAAATTGTAACGACCCGATTCCCGAATCCCTACGAGACACGAGAATCAAACCGATTCGACTAATCCCAAGACCTAGTCGTCCAATGAGGAAGTAACCAAAAGAGCAGTAAAATAAACCACATTCAGCATGAATATAACTAGTAGTAACAAAATACAGCAGTAAGAAAAGGAAATACTACAGTATACACCACCACAACAGAAGGGAAATAAACATGTACATAACATAAAGTTTCGACAAAGAAAGTATAGGGAGTAACAAAGAAAATTACTCACTACAGTGGAAAAAAAGTACAAAAAGTACTACAGGTAACTCTACTAGACCCTACTAGGCCCAGCGTCCTCTGCAGCCGCTGACCTTGGTTGCTCGACACCTGGTCCTGAAAGGTAACGAGTGTAACACGTCAGCGAAACGCTGAGTAGAGTGGCAACTAAAAGCTAAAGAAGCAAAAGAGTGCACAGTAGCTGTTATGTTTTTACATTCGTTATTTACGTCTTTCTATTAATTCACTATTGATTTATTTCTCAGATCCTTCTCTTGATCTCGAATGTTCCTCGTGGGAACGATCTTGATTGCAGTCTTTTCCAAAAAGTAGAAGTAACACGTGGTGCTCCCCTTGCCGGGAGAGTCTCCCGTGGTGGTCCTACCCTCAATCAACCACCCCAAGGTCACTGACAGACGTAACGGTGACTACAGCACGTGCGATAAGCGCACGGGTAGCTAACCCGCACTGGCACGCGGTCAGTTTTTTCCGTTAACGGGTGCGCCCAAAGCACAGCACGAAACCAGTATAGGGTAGAGCCCTCTCAGTAACAGGGGTCCAACCCCTCCACAGTCCGCGCACCCTCGCCTAACTACCCTGGTTTGCCCAGTGGGCCTAACAAGTCGGTGTAGGAGGCTAGCAAAACCCCGGGGCCCGTGGGGTAGCTAGTGCTCTCCCTACACTAGTAGCTCTCCTCGGTACTGTGTACGTGAGGGCCAGCAAGTCGGTGTACAGTGGCCAAACCCACCCCGGTCTCAACCTGAGGGCGACAAGCTCCCCTCTACACTAAGAGGTAATGTGTGTTCTCTCTGGTACCACGTACCCAAGAAACAACACACTTCCACGTTTCACTTTCTCAGTTCTATTCTATTCTCTTTCCAGGAATTTTACTCCTGATTCCCCGTAGGGTTCATGTTCTTTTTTTTTTTTTCGTTTGGCCATTTTAGGTTTCACCGTTCCAGTTTTACGTTTATACAACCCATGTTCTCAATCATATTTATTCATTCATAATAGGCAGCTGTTAAATCAATTTACAGGCAGCTATTATTTCCTTTCCACTTTTCCAAGATTGCAATATTTATATATTCCACTAGTTTTCCAATCCTAGGATTCATGCCGTACCCTATGATCTATCATTCAATCTAGTTTTCCAGTCCTAGGATTCATGCAATACCCTAGGATCTATCATTCAATCTAGTTTCTCAGTCCTAGGGTTCATGCAATGCCCTAGACTCTATTAATTGTCCCACAATTGTAACAAATTTTGTTAAGTAAATTAAAAAGCCACTCTACCAACGAAAACGGGAGTACTGGGGGCGTGGTCGGCAATCCTACGCGCCTCCGCAACCCCCAAGACTGTAACGGAACGGGATCCTAACACAAGGATCAATCATAAGGAATTTCTCAGAACGGTATACAATTACTGTAAATGGGTAGAGGAATTTATTCTGGAAAGAACGCAACTCGAAACGCGGAAAACGGACTCTGAACGGGCCCTAAACGGGTAAAAAACGATGAAACTGTCCAAAATCAGATGTCTGGAACCTCTTCCAGACGTCTTAAAAGGTAGGTCAGGTCGTACCTTAGTTCTGCGTAGTCCTTCAGACGTCCAGAAGCCTGCTGGGATGTCTGGCTTGGTTTCCAGACGTCCGATTGTCTCCCAAGACGTTTGGAGGTTCTCTCCGTCGTCTGGCACTGCGGCCAGACGTCTGATTTACGCGAGATGGCGAGCCCTCGCACCCTCCCGAGCAGAACCTGCGCACACACACACCTGCTCTCAGCACGACGAAACGCAGGCGAAGTCGCGGCGGACGGCTGCATGGCCGTACACGCGAAAAAGGGAGAAGATAGAAATATCTTACCTATCAGACGTCTGGACAGTCCTCCAGACGTCTTCAGCGTCATCTGGTCGTAAGTCCAGACGTCTGATTCTGGAAAATTTTCCAGAACCAGAGCCCGATTCGCTCTCCGCCCGCGACACACGGCCGCGTCGCGCCCCGTCCGCCTGCTGCCCGAGCTGCAGTAGCCCCTTCGTGACACCCCACACCCGCCGCTCCCCCGCCGACCGGCTCTAGCTGCCTCGGCAAGCTCGAACCCTCGCGATGGAGCTTCTTCCTTCCACTCACAACCCTCCTTCCCGCACGCTCGCCGTGGCCGCTGCTGCCGCCACTCACTCGCTCGCGCTCTCGCACTGGTAGGGAGAAGAGGAAGGCAGAGGAGATGAGGGTGAGGGAGAGGGAGATGGTGTCTTATAAGGCCGCGCGGGGAGAGAGAGAAGAGAGCAGCGCGCCTGCAAGAAGAGAGAGAGGAAAAGAGGAACGAAAGCGGCAGGTGCAGTCTGCGCGCGCATGCGCGTAGACGCAACCCCGTACGTCGAAAAAATTTATTACCAGACGTCTGGTAAGGGTTCCAAATGTCTTAAAAACACGTCTGATGCCATGATCGTAACAGAAATGATGGAATCTTTAGGAGAGTCTTTGAGGACAAGTCAACAATTAAAAGAAGAAATTGGTCACTTGATTTACTCCCTTGAGGTTGATCATAACCCCTCCATGTTAGATACATCTCCTTTGAGAGAGCCACGAGACAAGATGGGAGGGGGCATTAGGGAGTAAAGCTACCCTTTTAAGGATAATGTAGACCCCTCCAGACTTGATAACTCCTGTTTGAGAAGTCCTGACAATAAGGAGGAGGGAGGCTACTTGGATACAATGGGAATTGAAAGGGGTTGCCAGACATGGAATTGTGATATAGATTGGTGGCAGCCAGCAGAGGACTCCTCGGGTTTCCACTTGAGCTTTATTGGAACCAAATAAAGGGGAAGATGGTCCCATTAGATGAACTCAACCCGAATGATAATATCTTCGTTACATTTGATGAAACGGGTTGTAGTCAAATAGTCAACCCCGCTCCCAATCTGAATCTTGAGGTGAAATCTGTACCCCATCCTAGAGATCTTGAGCATGTACTTTACGCTTTTGAGGACCTTGCACCTCAGTTAGAGCCCCCTAAGGATTGTGATTTAGAAGTTGACAAATTCCAGGAGTCTTGGATGCCAGAGGAAATCATACTAGAAGGAAGTGATAATAACCACACTCCTCTATCAACGGGACCAACACCTGTCATTGAATATTCTGAGGATTCACAAGTCCCCAACCTAAGTGACCATGACAAAATTGAGATGGAATTGGAAGAATTAGATCAATTTTGGTCTCAGGGACACGAAGAGTTGATTTTTGAGGAAGCACTTGATCCTGATATGAAAGTTTGCCCTAAGGCTCAGAGTCAAGAGGGACAAAATGTAGAAGAGGATGATGATGAGTTTGAGGGACCCGGACTCAGAGTATGGAGTGACTCTAGGAGCAAATATGTTTTGTTCAATAATTTATCCCCTGAGGATCTAATTGAATTAGACAAATCTAGATTCCTACATACCTTTGACTATCAAGATCATCCTCTCAAACAGTCGAAAGAAATTGAAGCAATTACTAATCTTGAGGAAAGAATCTATACACCCCAGGAGTAGGATCTTAACATTGAACAAGAACCTGGGGATGTTATTATTGGGGACACTCACAACCTTATTCTTCCAACCCACTTCTACATGATAGTGAAATGAGCGACACCCTTGAGTGATTCAATTTAGATGACGAACATTTGGGCCCATTCCCGGACATGCAAACCAATGATATGTAGCATAAGGTTGCTTCTGATAACATTCAAGAACTGGAATGGATATTGAGGATGAATGTCGAACTACTTACACCCTCTTTAACCCTCTTCCCTACCCCACACCTGAGAGACTTCAGCTCACATAGTACCAGCTTCCTAAAATCTCTGCTCACACTTTTGATTAACGGGGGAATATCCAGACCAATACACCCTGTGGTAGAGTGGCGGGTTTGGATCGACGCTCTTTCATGTTAGCCAGCAATCTTAGGGTATCATTCTTCACACCCTCTATTGCCCACACATATCTGCTTAAGGAGACTTTGCCTTCTCATCGCACACTCCCAGAGGTCAGTACTCAGGTGTATTATGTAAAACCTCCACAAATAGCTCAGGAGTACCCTCTTTTCACTTACTTCTGGCGAGTATTTGGCCTCACTATCCATCACCAACTTGCCAACATCTTAGGTTATTGAATCTCTAGGCTAGGTTTGTTACGTATCTTCTTTGAGTCTCCTTTTGTTTCCCTTCCAGAACCTGATTTACAAGCTATCCCAAGTCCACCTCAGGTAATATCTTTCTTTGCTTTTGCTTTTCAATGAGGACATTGTCATATTTAGGCATGGGGGGGTATAACCTGAGGTTGTTCATAGCATTTATACATATTCTGCATGAAATTAGGCATCCATCTTGCATTAAAAAAAAAAGACAAGAAGAAGAAGAAAGGAAAAGAGAGAAAAAGGAGATGAAATCTTTGTGAGCTGAATTTCAAATATATTGAGGGGAGACACAAAAAGAAAGTATGCAAAATTGTGCTGGTCCCAATAGTTGATTATGGAAGAGTTACCTAAGTTCTAGGCTAGAATAAATGAATAAATAAAGTCCTGAAGTGCTAGAGAAAAGGAGATAAGTGAGGGATACCGACTTTAGGCCTCCTGGGTCTGTTCTAGGGTTTAAACACTCACGTATTTGTTAAAATATGGACTATTCCTCAAGCGGTTGAGGGAGTTGAGAGGCTGATGTATTAAGTCTAAGGCTTAGGGAGTATTTGGCCCTGTTTCCTACCCTTTGGTTTGCGGGACTTGGTAACCTAGGCACCCAAAAATCACACATTGGTCTGGTTCAGTACGCATAAAGAAGAATAATGCCAAAAAGTGTTTGTTCTGAAAATGTTTTCCCAGAAAGTTGACTTAGGAGCGGCTTGAAGACACAAGTTGATTGGATGAGTTCCCGACGTGGAGAGGAGGAATGTAAAATAATCCCCTCAAAGATGCATTATAACATATCGTCTCCTTGATGCTTATCTCCTAGGATATCTAAATATCCTACAGGAGGCACGGAAGTATCTTGTACTGGTTCAAAAAGCCATGGGCGGCACTATCCCGAAGTGTCGAAAGCTAGGATTCTGGGGGTTGCCATGGGTGGTGCTATCTCGAAGCATCAATTGCTAGGGACTCTACGAGGATTGATGATGGGGATAAGGAATCAGATACAGATCGTGTTTTAGGCCAATCCAATGTTAAGTCTAGGGGAATTTAAAAAGAAAGAAAGAAAACTCTCGAAATAATATTTCTCCCTCTCTCTCTTACTAAAAATGCATTGGCAAACTAAACCTAGCCTTGCTACACATATGCACAGGTGCTTTAACCACCGGGATCAACGAACCTCTGGACAGTTTTTGTGGGTCTTAGAAACCTTCGCGGCAAACCCAAGGCTGAGGCTGGTCAAGTCCGATCTTGGCTGGTACTTGAGTACCTTTAGGCCTATAGTTGGTATTTCAATCTAATTTCTAGAGATGTGGCACAATAAGGCATCCTGATGGTAAAATCTGGCCTGGAGACCTGGTCTGCTTCATATGATTTTGCTCGGGACTAGCAAAACTTAGGCATGGGGGTATTTGATAAGTCCACTTTAGTGGACAAAATTAGAGCCTAAGTATATGGTCATTGAGATAAGAAGTGAATTTAGAATATCCATTATATTAACAAAATAATGTAAGGGGAAAAATCATCATTTCATGCATTGCATCATTATGGAAGGGACAATTGGAAGAAATCAGACTCAAATTAGAATGCCAGACATCTAATTTATCACAAACGTTCTTCATTTCCCATCTCCAATTTTGGGAAGTAGTGGACTCTATCCTAATTAGGAAATTCACCATGGGAGAGTTTGGAAATCACATACAAAAAAAGAAAGAAACAGAGAAAAAGAAAACAAACCTTATTTCTCTCTCTCTCCCTCACGTATCTTTCTCAACCCATAATCTCTCCATTCCATTCAGAGAGTTGGAAGCCATGCCAAGACAAATGGAAAGAGAGAAAAAGGAAAAAGAAAAAAAGAGAAACCTTCCTCTCTTTTTCCTCCAATCTCTCTCTCCCTCAAGAATATTCTCTCTCTGATAATTCTTTGTCCTTCTCTGACTCTCTCTTTCATTCTCTCTTTTTCTCCTTATATAACAGGGACGGCAGGACAAGGAAGACATATCCCCCACCACCAGGAGGAAGCCGCCCAACTCCACATCCTCTCTCAACCTAAACCGTGTGCCCAACTCAACCACTGCGAGCCTCCATCGTCAACGACTGTAACCTCCCACTACTGCATCTCACCTACACCAAATCCACCACTGCGGTTAGTGGTGACAACACCGACACCCGCAACCGTGTCTCCGACTTCACAACCGTGTACCTCCTCTCCGCCACTGCGAGCCGCCATCAAAACCTTCAACCACGTGCTTGCCCTACCCCTAGTTAAGCTGTCCGGGATGGGTCTAAAGACCACCACCGTGCTCCATCTTCTCCTTCTGCTCTGCCTCTGTTTCTCCTTCAACAAATAACCCATCAACAAGCCACCTTCATCATCATCTCCACTGCACGCCAGCGCACCAACCTTCACCTTCTCCTTAGTGCGCACCAACCCACGCCCACATCCCTTACGCGTGCCACCACCTCCAGCAGCCAACCCCCCTTGTGTAGCCAACACCACACACCAGGCTGCACATCCCCTTCAGCCTCCTCTCTGAAATTGCACTAGAGGGGGGTGAATAGTGAATTCATTAAATATTGTAATACAAAAATTCAATCACAAAAAGTGGCACCAGATTTTTAGGTCGAAACCCAAGACAGGTGAAAACCACCACCTAAGTCAATCCCTTGACTTAGGATTTTCGATCACAAGGTGATCAATGCACTAACCACACTACTTAAATGAGGGTAGTGTACCTCAATTACAAATCTCACCTCCGATCCCTAAACGGAGGTTTCTCTCTTTATAATGAAGAGACGGAGACCCAATAGGCCAGATACCCAAAGTACAAAAGAAAGAATTAAAACAGCACCTATAGAGCACCCCAATACTTTGATTACTTTCTTATCTATTAAGCATAAAGAGAACTCCCTGAGAATTTGCAGAACGGAGTGAACTGGGAGTGTGGGTTTGCTTTTTGATCAGAGTGTTGGCACAACACAAGGGCAAGAGGAAGTTAAGAGTAGTGAGCAAGTGATTTTTCTAAGGGAATTGAATCTCAAGAGGTGTGTTTTGCCTAAGAGGGATTGTAGTCTATTTATAGGCAAGTTTGGAACCTTCAAGAACACTAAGGAGAGATCTCCCAACCGTTGGAGGCAAATCCCAAGAGATTGGGACGAAATCCACCACAAATCAGGGTAATGATGAGTCTGACAGCAATATCAGACATCTAATTTTATGGTCAGACGTCTTATAAGATGTCTGATTACAATTATGGTCGTCTAATACTATTAGCCAGGCTGTACTGATTTCATTAGATCAAAACAAGGACGTCTGATATTTTCACATAAGGCGTCTGAAAAAATTATTAGACGTCTAATTATATGTGGATTCATTCCTGTTTTGATTAGATTCAAACAGGGTTCTAGATATGAAGGAACAGATGTCTGTATGGATGTATGTGGGATTTCCTAGACGTTTGGAAACCTAAAAGGACTTGGCTACGATATCTAACAAAAGATCCTTGGTTCGTAATGAGATACGCACAGAAATACATGAGCAACGGTCCAAAGGTAGATGTCTAGAAGCATGTCCAGACATCTAAAAATGTATTTTGCCCGTTATATATGCAAGGAAGATGGGTGCTTAGTCTAATGGTTGTTTTGAGGACGTCTAGGTAAAGTATTAGACGTCTGGATGAGGTTATAGACTTCTGATAGAAGATTGCTTCGACTGAAGTTTATGAAGACAGAAACTAAAGGCAGTGCTATAGGTAATTAGACGTCTGAAACACTTATCAGACATCTTAAAGTTGAAAATCAGACGTCTGATTTGAGTCTTAGTGTTAGGTTTTTCTCTCTAATTTATCATAAGTGTAGAGAGCCTAAGTTAGCTATTTAGAGGTTATGTTTGGGGGCTCTTTACAACATCTCTAGACTCAAATAAAATGAAAATTACCACCTTTGAAAGTTTACATAAAAAGCCTATGACCTATGACAATACTTATGCTACTTAGTCTTCATGCTTTTAATCTTCCGTCTTGGAAAACTTCATGAAACCTGCAATTATGTTATTACAGAGAGAAAAATATGCTACTCTTATATTTTATTTCTTTTTCTTCATTTTGTAAAATCATCAAAATATTATATATGAGAGGTTGATCTAACAATCTCCCCATTTTTGATGATTTTCAAAATATACCTGTAGGTTCTTATTTTCTCCCCCTGAAAGTTGTACTTAGTAGTCCATACCTATTTTGAGAATTTTTTTCATTTTTATGTTATTCCCTAAGTTCTTACCTACGTTCTTCTCCCCCTTTTTGAATATCATCATGAAGGGTTCTGAAAGAGGGTTGAAACTTAAACTACAAGTGTGACATTTATAAAGTGGAGAGCATTAATAAAATTGCATGCTGAATAAAAAATGACAAAGCATTAAAGTAAATTAATTAGGAAAGGAATGCAGGTGCATAAACCAACATGGAAGAAAGAACCATTTAAGCACAGACTAGCTGTTGTTCCCAAAATATTCAAGTATGCAATCAAGGCCCCTTAATACAAACCAACATGGAAGATAGAAACAAAAAATAGAAGAACTAAACTAGTCTTCTTGATCATGGCGGTGACAGCGGGCAGGTCCGTGTCCCATCTGCAGATTTTGAACGTCTAAACGAAGTTCGTCGATGTCGCGGTGCATGCTTCCCATACAGGTGTACATCTTGCCGGTTCGTCGCAGCAAGAGGGAGATGTCGGAGGAGAGGGAATCTGTGGTGAGATCCCATGCTTCGTCAAAGCTTGAGCGTGGAGCTTCTATTTGAAGTGGCCGTTCTTCATGGAAATCTGGAAAGGTTGGAAGGGGCTCTTCTTCAACGGTCTCGTCGACTGGCTCAAGATGCTCCCTAAGTATGAGCATCTTGGCGGCTGTGGCTCGGTTGTAGTGCTCAATTTTTTTGTCAACAGCCTGGTCCTTTATGGAGATCCGATGGCTTGAAAAATTTTTGGATAGAATGGATCCAAAAAGTAGAGATGCCCCATGGTCCTCATTCATAGCACGAACAATGAGGCGGCAATAGTTAAAGGGAATGTGACGTACGGCGACAAAAAGGAGCGCCTTGTGTTGGCACGAGATATAATCAAAACCTCCTAATTTGTTTAAAAGGTCCCACCCAAAAATGCAAGATAGTAAACGGGGAAGAGGTTTGAGGTTTTTGCATGGTAATGTGCCAAGATTTTCAACATATTTGTCAGGTAGGACTAATTCTTGGTTTATGACTTCTGAGTCATATTGCCTCAGAATGTCATTGAAGTCATTGCCCTCATTGGGGATGGCAAGAAGGTCGGAAATAGAATCTAAGGTGATATGGATTTCACGCCCAAATAAGCGGGCATGTAATTCAAGCTCATTGTTGCTATAGTCTTCAACGATGTTGGCGTAAAAAAGTTGGACAAGATCGAGGAACACACCAATAGTTCCAACGCCATAATGGAACTGTCGGTCAAAATAATGGAAGAGATGGAGAGTTTCAAAGTGTTCCAAAGGTTTAGATGGGCAAAATCATTCCAAACAATAAAGCGAGGGCACTTAACTTTGGCATTTGTGAAGCGACGAAATCGCTGCCTAGCGATGTCGCTCTGCAGTTGGTCAGCCAAATAGGTGGAGGAGGAGGTGGAAGAGCCCTCGGCTTGCTTCCGACAGGGAGGCATTTTTGGTGGTATGGGTGATTGGGTTTTGGAAGGAAAGGTTTGTGTTTTTAGGACAGAACACCTGCAAAAACATTCATGCAAACAACATTCAACCAATAGTGCCAACATGCCACTCAGGTTCAACCAACATACATGCAAACAACATTGATACAAGAAAATATGTGTGGCAGTATGCCTTGAAGCAATATAACCTGCCATTATGTTGTGGCAATATACCTTTGAATTCAAGCCACTAAAATGTCAGCTTGAATCTCGTGAGGTAATACCCTTGCCAAAAATAAAAGAACATTTATGCTCCATAGAAAACATAGGGTTTTGTTACGAACGCGGCTTCAAGAAGTCTTTTAAGACGTCTGGGAGGTGGCCCAAACGTCTGACCAGACGTCTGGAACCCCTTCCAGACGTCTGGGATTTAATTTCTACGGCACGGTGGATTTCGTCTGTGCGCCTGCATGCGCAGACCTGCAGATGCCCCTCTTTTCCCCTCTCCTCCTGCGGGCGCAGGCTGCGCCCCTCCCTCTCGCTCTCTCTCCCCGCACGGCTTTAAAAGGGCCCTCGCCCTCTCCCTCACTCTCATCTCCTCCGCTCCCTTCTTCTTCTTCCAGCCAGTGCGAGAGTGAGTGAGCGGCGGCAGCGGCAGCCGCGGCGGGTGTGCGGGTGGAGGCGTTGCGCGAGGGAGGAGACGCTCGGCCGTGAGGGCTCGAGCTTGCCGGGGCAGCTAAAGCCGGCCGACGGGGGAGCAGCGGGCGCGGAGTGACGCGGGAGGGCTACTGTAGCTCGAGCAGCAGGCGGACGAGGCGCGGCCGTACGTCGCGGGCGGAGAGCATGTCGAGCTCTGATTCTGGAAATTTTTCCAGAATCAGACGTTTGGGATTCCAACCAGACGACGGTGAAGACGTCTGGAAGACTGTCCAGACGTCTGGCAAGTAAGTTATTTTCGTCCTTCTTCCATTTCTGCGACCGTTCGTACTGAGAGTGAGGAGTGGTATGTGTAGGCTCCGAGATTCGCATCCAACGCGAATCAGACGTCTGGCCGCAGTGCCAGACGATTGGAAGGACTTCCAGACGTCTGGGGTGACCATCGGACGTCTGGGAACTAGGCCAAACGCCCCCGCAAGCTTCTGGACGTCTGAGAGACTACGCAGAACAAAGGTACCATCTAACCCACATTTTAAGACGTTTGGAAGAGGTTCTAGACGTCTGATTTTGGACTGTTTTGTCATTTTCGACCCGTTTAGGGCCCGTTCGGAGTCCGTTTTCCGCGTTTCGAGTTACGTTCTTTTAGGAATAAGATCCTCTACCCGTTTACAGTAATTATATACTATTCTGAGAAACTCCTTGTGTTTGATCCTTGAGTTAGGATCCCGTTCCATTGCAGTCTCGGGGGTTGCAGAGGCCCGCGGGATTTCCGACCACGCCCCCAGTACTTCCGTTGTAGCTGGTAGAGTGGCTTAGAAATTATTAACATAATTTGTTACAATTATGGAACAATTAATAGAATCTAGGGCATTGCATGAATCGTAGGAATGAGAAACCAGATTGAATGATAGATCCTAGGGTTTTGCGTGAATCCTAGGGCTGGAAAACTAGATTGAATGATAGATCCTAGGGTACGGCATGAATCCTACACTAGAAAACTAGTGAAATGAATATAGATATTGCAGTCTTGGAAACTGTGGAAAGGAAATAATAGCTGCATGTAAATTGATTTTAACAGCTGCATGTTATGAATAAATGAACATGATTGAGAATATGGGTTGTATGAACGTGAAACTGAAAGGGTGAAGCCTGAATGTGCTAAGTTAAAAGAACTGGAGCCCTACGGGGAGTTAGGAGTAGAACTCCTGGAAAGAGAATGAAATGGAAATGAGAAGGAAAGATGTGGAGGTGCGTTGTCTCTTGGGTACGTAATGCCAGGGGAAGCACCTGTTATCTTCTTAGTGCAGAGCGGAGCCCACTTGGCCACTTTGTACCGACTTGTTGGCCCTCATGTACCCAGTACCGAGGAGAGCTACTAGTGTAGGGCGAGTACTAACTACCCCACGGGTCCCGGGGTTCTGCTAGCTCACCTACATCGACTTGTTAGGCCCACTGGGCAAACCAGGGTAGTCAGGCGAGGGTGCGCGGACTGTGGAGGGGCAAGGCCCCTGTTTGGTTACCGTGGAGGGGTTGGACCCCTGTTACTGAGAGGGCTCTGCCCTATACTGGTTCCGTACTGTGCTTTGGGATGCACCCGTTAACAGAAACAACTGACCGCGTGCCAGTGCGGGGTAGCTACCCGTGCGTTTACCGCGCGTTCCGTAGTCACCGTTACGTCTGTCAGTGACCTTGGGGTGGTTGATTGAGAGTAGGATCACCACGGGGGACTCTCCCAGTCAGGAGAGCACCACGTGTTACTTCTACTGTTCGGAAAAAACTGCAATCAAGATCGTTCCCACGAGGAACATTCGAGATCAAGTGAAGGATCAGAGAAATAGATAAATTGCAAAATAATAGATAGACGTAAATAAAGGAAGAAATAAAATAAAACAGCTACTGTACACTGTACTGCTTCTTTAGCTTTAGCTGCCACTCTACTCAGCGTTTCGCTGACGTGTTACACTCGTTACTTTTCAGGACCAGGTGTTGAGTAGCCAGGGTCAGCGGCTGCAGAGGACGCTGGGCCGAGTAGGGTCCAGTAGAGTTACCACTGTTCTTTTGTGCCGTTTTTGTTCCACTGTAGTGAGTAGTTCTTGTTACTCTCTGTACTTTTCTTTACTTGTAGTTCATGTTATGTTAAATGTTGTTCTACTGTTGTGGTGGTACATGCTGTAGTAGTTCTTTTTCTTACTGCTGTATTTTGTTACTGCTAGTTATATTTCATGTTGAATGTGGTTTATTTTACTACTCTTTTGGTTACTTCCTCGTTGGACGACTAGGTCTTGGGATTAGTCGAGTCGGTCCGGTTCTCGTGTCTCGTAGGGACTCGGGAATTGGGTCGTTACAGGTTTGATCTAGGGTTTTATGTCCTAGGGCAAACAAGGGCATGATATAACAAGTAAGTCGAGTGGATCATTGAAGAAATCAAGATGAGGCTAAAGTAAAGCCCGTGGAGATGCCCTAAGGGTTGAGAGGTTATACCCACGAGGGAGGGCCTCCAAATGCGCAGACGAGGAGCAGGGGCACACGCGCAGGGGATGATGAGAACTTCATCATGAACCCCAAGTGGCATATTTTAACCTAATAAAGTAAACAAAAGCTCCTACATAACCTAAGGGAAGGCCTAATTCAAGGAATTGTTAATTTGAGAATAAAACATGACACAAGGGGTAAAACTACAATTTTACCATTGCAGTGCATCAACAGGATTTCTAAGGATCTAGACATAGGTCAAGTGAACCTAATAAGAGAAAAAGTATGATGATTTGGTCTGAAAAGGGTTATGGCGACATCTAAGAATTAAATGACATTCTACAACCCTAAAACAAACCCACTTTAATTCACGAAGTTTCAGACAAGATAAAAATCAACTAAACCCTCTAAAATTCATGAAAAAATATCCCCTAGGGTTTAAAACCTTCAATTTGGCCTTTGGAACCTGATTTGACCTAGATTGAGGTCCATACCCAATTTTTGACCTAATTTAGGTTTTTGTGCAAAATATCCAGTCAAACATGGTCAAACCTAAAATCCAACTTCACCATTGGATTCCTTAGGTTCAAATTAGGTTTATACCAAAATTTGAACCTAAGGGTAGGCCGTCTTGACCTACTTTGCAATTTGATCCTCAAAATTACTTTCTGACCCTCAACTTTTTAAAACCCTTGTGTTTGCCCCCTCAACTTCCTTGTCGTCTTCTTCAATTCGGTCCTTCTACCACCCGCAGCAGGAGGCCATACCTCCGGCGACTTTGCGCGGAGGATGGCGCCGCGTATGCATGGGGAGCCGACCCCAGATTTGAAAGGAGAGCTCCCTGCGGAGCCCCCTACCACATGGGCCGCCCCCCATGGCTGAAGACCGCCATACCTCTCATGCAAACACGCGAGAGGTATGGGTCTCCGTCTACCATAACTCCGGCGAGACTTTTCCCGTCGCTATCGCGCGCCTCTCGACTAGCTTCACCGATTTAAGGAGTGGCACACTCCGCCGCATCCTTTAAGATTTAATGAGCGGCACCTATTTAAGGACAAGCCTTCACCTATTTAGATTGGCCTGAGATCCGCCCTCCAATTCGTCCCCTCCCAACTCCGGCCATCTACCAGAGCTTCCGGCGACTCTCCCTCTCCTCTCTCGTGTCTCTGTCACAGTACCAGTGGCAGAGCTACCTCAGCCATCTTCCACCGCGCCGCGCCGTACCAGCGGGAGCCCTCCAACCCCTCCTCCTCGTTGCCGTTCTCTCCCCCTAGCACCTTCATCTCTGGCGATGGCAGTACCGGCTTCTCGCCACCTCCGCATCCCCCCCTTCACTCTGGACTCGCAGCTAAGTTGCCCTTACTCTCCTCCTCTTTATTTCCTCTATGCCAATTTGTTATTTCGACCCCACGACACCACTGACCACCATCACCATCTCCGCCTCCGACCACCAACTCCAACGAGGCCATCCCACCACCACAGACAGTTTCACCCCTCACCAATCGATCCCTGAGCTTCACCACCTCTCACTGATCACCTCCCGCACTTTCACTCACCGCGCCACCCACTGAAACCTTCCCCCGAACACACCCACTTGCATGCACATAGTGTGTCCTAGGCACACGCGCACAGGCATCTTCATGCCTCACTGACCCCCGAGCCACCTTCGCCGTGCTCCGGCGAAGCTTACTGAGCATTCTGACGTGGCCACGAGGCTGTTTGCGTGATTTTAAGATCGGAGGGTCTCCATCATTGACGCAGCAGCACAAAGATTACTTGAAGCTTCGCCCAGACCTCCCAGCTCCAGGCCAGTTCCAGGTGACGCGGAATACTTCCGCGCACAACTCCAGGTCTCCAATTGGCGTCAGAGGCCTTTGCTGAAGCGGCAATTGCTCGCGCTTGCTGCTGCCAGGCACGCAACAAGGTGGGAACTTTAGTCCCACCTCGGGCGTTTTCGAGCGCCCCGCAGTGCATAAATTGAAAAGGTGACATAGGCTTATCACCTCAGTCACACGGGGTGAGGTCCCCTCACCACCTCGTCCCCGCTCACTCCTCCACGGACTTGGCTGCCTAACCCGATACCCGTGCACACCTCGCCCACCACTGCACGCCAGTGGGCCTGGTCCCGGGTGCGTTAACCCGACCCGTATACCTGAGCAGGCTCTAGGAGAGTGAACCCGAGAGTGAAATAGAGAGAGAGAGAGAGAGAGAGAGAGAGAGAGATGCGAGGAGGGTAGGGGTAGGTTTTTGCCTAACCATGCCTTTGCAAGGAAGCTGAAGAAGAAGGAGGAGGAAGAAGAAGAGGTGCAGCACAGAAGGCAAAAAGGAAGAGGAAGCGGCTAAAGACTTAGTTGTTCTAGGGAGCAGGAGCTGAAGAAGAAGGAAAGGAAGACAAAGAAGAAGACAGAAGCAAGAGCTGAAGAGGAAGAAAGAGCTAAAGCTGAAGAGAAAGAAAGAGCCAGAGAAGCAAAGAGAAGGAGGGAGCTGCAGCCAAAAAGAAGAAAAGAAGAAAAAGCCAAGGAGAAGAAGAAGAGTAGCAGCAGACAAAGGAAGGAAGAAGAAGAAGAAGGCGTGCACTGTAGCAAACGCCATTTAAGGCATCTAATTCATGGAATTAGACGTCTGAAGATAGAAAGAAGAAGAGAAAGAAGAACAAAGAAGAAAGAGAGAAGAAAAGAAAAGAGAAGAAAAATTTTATTTCCTCTCTCTAATTTTTTTTGTAAAACAATACATTATTGTAAATTGTGATTTTTATGCTTCTAAAAATTAAATTTGCTCCCTAAGTTCGACCTCGGAGAATTTTTGAAATATTCGAGTAATAAATAAATAAATCAAACTGAGGATGATCAAAAACTCATCACCAGGGGAGTAGCAGAGCCGCCAGTCGTCGAGGAGGCGGAGCGGTCATCTGGCGGCAAGAGGAGCAGTGCTAACTGCAGCCGTTGGTCGTCAGGCGGGAGACTAAACTGAGATGTTAATCAGCCGTCTGATATTGCACAGCATGTACATTTTGATGTTTAAACTGAGTATGAAGGCTCTTAACTTGGTAAAGTCAAGGCTCCTTCTATGTTCATGACAAAAGAAATTCCATTAAATTACTAAATTCTTCAAATATCACTTAGCTTACATATGCCTAGTTTCTTACGTATATAATTAAAACGATCATAATTCAAGGGTTTAGCGAAAATATCAGCAATTGAAATTCAGTATAAATAAATTCAATCTCGATTTCTCCCTTAAGTACATTATCTCTCAAAAAGTGATATCGAACATCAATATGTTTTGTACGGGAGTAATGTACGGGATTTTTTGAGAGGTTGATAGCACTATTATTATCACATAATATTTTTATTTTATTAAATATCAAGTTAAAATCCTTCAAAGTATTTTTCGTCCAAAACACTTGGGAACATGCTAGAGCAGCGGCTATGTATTCAGCTTTTGTAGTTGATAGAGCTACACTAGATTGTTTCTTTAAGAACCAAGAGACTAGCGATTCGCCCAAGAATTGACACGTCCTACTAGTACTCTTCCTATCGGTGCAGCTACCTGCATAGTCCGCATTGCTATATGTAACTAAGTTGAATTGTGAACTCTTAGGATAGAATAAGCCATAATCAGATGTGTCAACTAGACATCTAAATATTCATTTTATAACATTTAAGCGTGATTGTTTAGGGTTTGATTGAAACCTAGCGCATAAGCAGGTACTAAATAAAATGTCAGGTCTACTAGAAGTTAAAAATAGTAAAGATCCAATCATGCTACGATAAAGCTTTTGATTTATGGGCGTACCTGATTCGTCCAAGTCTAAAGAAGTTGTGACACTCATAAGAGTGTTCTTCCTTTACTTTTCGTCATTTCAAATTTTTCAGCATCTCCTTTGTGTATTTTGATTGGCACACAAAGGTTCCAAATTTGAGTTGAGTGATTTGTAAACCCAAGAAAAACTTGAGTTCACCCATCAAACTAATTTCGAATTCTTCCTGCATAATTTCTGAAAACTTTCTACACATAGATTCAATAGTTACACCAAATATAATATCATCTACATATATTTGAACTAATAAAATGTCTCTTCCTCTTCTTTTAATGAATAATGTGGAATCAGCTTCCCCTATAGAAAATTTTACATTTAATAAATAGTCTTTGAGCACCTCATACCAAACTCTAGGAGCTTGCTTTAGACCATATAGTGCATTGTTTAATTTATAGATAAAATGAGGCTTATCATGAAACTCAAAATCAGGATGTTGTTTTATGAAAACTTCCTCCTTAATGAATCCGTTAAGAAATGCGCTCTTAACGTCCATTTGAAAGAGTTTAAAGCCAAGAAAGGCGGCATAAGAAAAAAGCAAGCGAATTGATTCGAGTTAAGCTACAGGAGCATATGTCTCATCAAAATCAATTCCTTCTTTTTGGTTGTACCCTTGTGCTACCAGCCAAGCCTTGTTCCGAATGACTATATCGGATTCATTCAACTTGTTCTGGAATACCCATTTAGTACCTATTACAGTTTGCCCTTTAGGCTTAGGTACTAGATCCCAGACTTCATTCCTTTGGAATTGGTTGAGTTCCTCCTGCATAGCCATCATCTAAGGTTCTTCGGAGCATGCTTCCTCGACACTCTTGGGTTCAACTTGAGATACAAAGGCGGAGAGACTAGAAGAGCAACTAAAACAAGACCAAGTTTTAACGCTATCGGAAACACTTTCAATGACTTGACTTTCAGGATGATCCCTTTGATATATCCAATCTTTTGGAAGATTATGGATATTGGAGTTTAGAATGTTAGACGCATCAATAGTAGAATCATCTTCATTTTCCATATTGACTCGGTCAATGGAGGAAGAGTGAGGAGATTCATCGAAGGAAATATGGAGGGTTTCCTCCACTATTAACGTGGTCTTGTTAAAGACCCGATATGCCTTACTATGTGAGAAATAACTAATAAAGATGGCTTCTTTACCTTTGGCATCAAATTTATCTAAATTAGATCGGGCATTCAAAACAAAGCACCGACATCCAAAAACTTTAAAATAACAAATTTTGGGCATTTTCCCATAGTATAGTTCAAAACAGGTTTTTCGCAACCCAGATCGAATTAAGGTACTATTTAACACATAACAAGCCATGTTAACCGCCTCAGCCCAAAAGTACTTCGGTAACCCCAGCCAATGAGCAATGTTCAAGCACACTCTTGAAGAGTACGGTTCTTTCTCTCAACCACCCCATTTTGTTGAGGTGTTCAGGGAAGAGAAAACTCATGAGCAATACTATGCTCTTAACAAAAATCATAAAACAAGGAATTTTTAAACTCGCCCCCATGATCACTACGGATACAAGTGATTTGGTAGCCTTTTTCAGTTTGAACCTTCCTACAAAAAATAGAAAAGATGAAAAATACTCCTTCTTTGGATCTCAAGAAGGAGACCCATGAAAACCTTGAACAACAGTCTATAATCACAAGGCAATATTTGCATCCACTAAGGCTCTCATATTTTGTTGGTCCAAACAAATCTAGGTGAAGTAGTTCTAAAGGTCTTGATGTGAATATAACTTCTTTGCTTTTAAAACTAGATTTCATAATTTTACCTAATTTACATGAATCACATATAAGCTCATTTAAAAATTTTCCTTTAGGAAGACCTCGGACTAGTTCATGTTTAACTAGTTTTGAACTAGCTTCATATGAACATGTCCTAGTCTTCTATGCCATATACTTAACTCATCATTTGCTACAGGACATTCATAAGTGCTATCTTTATCAAATTCTACGATATAAATGTCTTTAAATCCGGTTCCCTTAAGAAGGGTTTCATTAGTTAATGCATACATAGTTTCAAACATTTTTGAAGTAAATACTACTTTAAAACCCTTATCACAAATTTGACTGACACTTAAAAGATTATGTTTTAGTCCTTTAACTGGAGAAATATTTGAGATGGGAGAGAGAGGGTTACCTATTTTACCAAAGCCAATAATATGGCCCTTGTGGTTGTTGCCAAATCTAACTGTTCATCTGTAGGATGGAAGTCCAAAAATGGGTGCTTGTCTCCCGTCATATGTTTGGAGCATCCGGAGTCCATCACTCATCAGCCTCCTTGATGGCGGTGGTCTCCTTGTCTTCTTTCTTACAGACATCTTTCCTCCTACAAAAGATCTTCGTTGGTGACTTAGTGTTTCCATAGGTCTTTCTAATTTAAGTCGTCCATCCATCATTCTGTATATCCAATTTTTGACATTATAATGTCCTTTCATCCCTACAAAACAAAGTGAGAGTTGTCTTTTCGGTATCCATTGCAATGTGGATCCGTATTTGTTAGTGGTCTCCTTTAGAGGAGGGTCCTTTTTCAGCTCACATTGACTAGGTTTATAAAAGCCTACTCCAAATTTACTTGAGGAAAGTTTTTGATGGGTAACGAGCTTATCCAAGTTATTTTTCCCCTTTGTAAATTTGGCTAGGTCCTTAAGAAGTTGATTTGATTTTTCTTTAAGATGATTTATCACTATTTTCACTATGTCTAGTTTATCTTCTAGTCCCCTAATCTCTACTCTAAGTAAGTTATTTTCATCCTTTTTAAAGGAGTTTGATTTTTCAAGCACATGGATTTTGTCGAGTAATTCTTCTCTATCTAGAAAGTTTTGTTCACTCATTGTCGTATACAAATCATTTGTTAATGACTCCTTTATAATCATTAGATTTCTTATTTGCATATTTAAGGCAGTGGTTTCTTTTGTAAGAATTAGATTCTTGTCTTCAAGATCGTTGATTAATTTCTTATTCTCTAAGTTTTCTTCTTTTAAAACTTTGCTTTGGGTTTTTTTTTTCTTACGATCTAGATATAGCGAATCAAAGGCATCTTGTAATTCATCTAAAGAATAGGAGTTTACCTCAGGTTCCTTAAATTCAGACTCAGAAGCATCTTTTGTTGCCATTAATCCCAAGCATGCTGTTTCTTCATTTGTTTCCTCCTCCTCTTCTTCTTCGGAGGTGGAGTCATCCCAAGTTGCTTGAAATGCCTTCTTTTTTAATCCCTTGGGCTTAGAGATCTTCTTGTAGTCGGAAGGCTTCATGGATTTCTTCTCATCATCTCATTTGAGTAAGGGCAATCTTTCCTTGTGTGACCTCTCTTCTTGCAATGCTCTTCTTACAATTATAGCAAAGTAGAGGTTCTTCCTCTCTTTTCTTTCCTTTGATCTCTTTTCTATTTTCGAGAAATTTTCTAAACTTTTTAGCTAATAAAATGAATTCTTCGTCATCGGTACTTACCTCATCATCCGAAGTAGCTTTGAAGGCTAAAGTCTTCTTCTTTGGCTCCAATGAGATAGATTTCTTTTTTTGCTCCATTTTTTATTCATAAGCCATGAGATTCCCAAATAGATTTTCCATGTCCAGATCCTCTACTTAGTTGGCTTCTTCTACTGCCGTTACTTTTTACTCCCACTTGGGTCCAAGGGAGTGAAGGAGCTTCCCTTGAAGCTCCCCCTTTATAAATGTATTTCCTAGTGACTTGAGGTTATTCACGATTAACGTAAATCGGGTGTACGTGTCCCCAAGTATTTCATTTTCCTTCATAGAAAAGGCTTCGAATTCCTGCGATAATAAGTTAATCTTTGAGGATTTAACTCTATACGTACCTTCGTGAGTTACCTTTAAGGTTCTCCAAATCTCGTGGGCGATTTTGCATTGGCTAATGCGGTTGAATTCCTCCAAGCTGAGTGCGCAGTAGAGTGAGTTCATTGCCTTAGCATTCAATCTAAGGTGATGAATTTGCTCCACTGTGTATCCCGTTTCTAGTTTCTTGGGAATGACGTATGCGGATTCACATTTCTCTCAAATAGAGAAATCATTGGCTTGAAGCTACATCTTCATTCTTAGCTTCCAGTAAGTGTAGTTTGTCCCTTCGAAGAGTGGTGGTCGGGTGGTGGATTTCCCCTCAAATCTGCCAGTGGAAATGGCTTTTCCCTCCATGTGATCTTTCCACAAATGTTACTCCTGAAAGCGGAAAACCTGCTCTGATACCAAATGAAATTGTACTAGAGGGGGTGAATAGTGAATTTATTAAATATTGTAATACAAAAATTCAATCACAAAAAGTGACACCAGATTTTTAGGTGGAAAACCAAGATGGGTGAAAACCACCACCTAGGTCATATAAACATGTCCTAGTCTTCTATGCCATATACTTAACTCATCATTTGCTACAGGACATTCATAAGTGCTATCTTTATCAAATTCTACGATATAAATGTCTTTAAATCTGGTTCCCTTAAGAAGGGTTTCATTAGTTAATGCATACATAGTTTCAAATATTTTTGAAGTAAATACTACTTTAAAACCCTTATCACAAATTTGACTGACACTTAAAAGATTATGTTTTAGTCCTTTAACTGGAGAAACATTTGAGATGGGAGAGAGAGGGTTACCTATTTTACCAAAGCCAATAATATGGCCGTTGTGGTTGTTGCCAAATCTAACCGTTCATCTGTAGGATGGAGGTCCAAAAATGGGTGCTTGTCTCCCGTCATATGTTTGGAGCATCCGGAGTCCATCACCCATCAGCCTCCTTGATGGCGGTGGTCTCCTTGTCTTCTTTCTTATAGACATCTTTCCTCCTACAAAAGATCTTCGTTGGTGACTTAGTGTTTCCATAGGTCTTTCTAATTTGAGGCGTCCATCCATCATTCTGTATATCCAATTTTTGACATTATAATGTCCTTTCATCCCTACAAAACAAAGTGAGAGTTGTCTTTTCGGTATCCATTGCAATGTGGATCCGTATTTGTTAGTGGTCTCCTTTAGAGGAGGGTCCTTTTTCAGCTCACTTTGACTAGGTTCATAAAAGCCTACTCCAAATTTACTTGAGGAAAGTTTTTGATGGGCAACAAGCTTATCCAAGTTATTTTTCCCCTTTGTAAATTTGGCTAGATCCTTAAGAAGTTGATTTGATTTTTCTTTAAGGTGATTTATCTCTATTTTCACTATGTCTAGTTTATCTTCTAGTCCCCTAATCTCTACTCTAAGTAAGTTATTTTCATCCTTTTTAAAGGAGTTTGATTTTTCAAGCACATGGATTTTGTCGAGTAATTCTTCTCTATCTAGAAAGTTTTGTTCACTAATTGTCGTATACAAATCATTTGTTAATGACTCCTTTATAATCATTAGATTTCTTATTTGCATATTTAAGGCAGTGGTTTCTTTTGTAAGAATTAGATTCTTGTCTTCAAGATCGTTGATTAATTTCTTATTCTCTAAGTTTTCTTCTTTTAAAACTTTGCTTTGGGTTTTTATTTTCTTAAGATCTAGATATAGTGAATCAAAGGCATCTTGTAATTCATCTAAAGAATAGGAGTTTACCTCGGGTTCCTTAGATTCAGACTCAGAAGCATCTTTTGTTGCCATTAATCCCAAGCATGCTGTTTCTTCATTTGTTTCCTCCTCCTCTTCTTCTTCGGAGGTGGAGTCATCCCAAGTTGCTTGAAATGCCTTCTTTTTTAATCCCTTGGGCTTAGAGATCTTCTTGTAGTCAGAAGGCTTCATGGATTTCTTCTCATCAACCCTTTTGAGCAAGGGACAACCTTTCCTTATGTGACCTCTCTTCTTGCAATGCTCTTCTTACAATTATAGCAAAGTAGAGGTTCTTCCTCTCTTTTCTTTCCTTTGATCTCTTTTCTATTTTTGAGAAATTTTCTAAACTTTTTAGCTAATAAAATGAATTCTTCGTCATCGGTACTTACCTCATCATCCAAAGTAGCTTTGAAGGCTAAAGTCTTCTTCTTTGGCTCCGATGAGATAGATTTCTTTTTTTGCTCCATTTTTTATTCATAAGCCATGAGATTCCCAAATAGATTTTCCATGTCCAGATCCTCTACCTGGTTGGCTTCTTCTATTGCCGTTACTTTTTACTCCCACTTGGGTCGAAGGGAGTGAAGGAGTTTCCCTTGAAGCTCCCCCTTTATAAATGTATTTCCTAGTGACTTGAGGTTATTCACGATTAACGTGAATCGGGTGTACGTGTCCCCAAGTCTTTCATTTTCCTTCATAGAAAAGGCTTCGAATTCCTGCAATAATAAGTTAATCTTTGAGGATTTAACTCTATACGTACCTCCGTGAGTTACCTTTAAGGTTCTCCAAATCTCGTGGGCGGTTTTGCATTGGCTAATGCGGTTGAATTCCTCCGAGCTGAGTGCGCAGTAGAGTGAGTTCATTGCCTTAGCATTCAATCTAAGGTGATGAATTTACTCCACCGTGTATCCCGTTTCTAGTTTCTTGGGAATGACGTATGCGGATTCGCATTTCTCTCAAACGGAGAAATCATTGGCTTGAAGCTACATCTTCATTCTTAGATTCCAGTAAGTGTAGTTTGTCCCTTCGAAGAGTGGTGGTCGGGTGGTGGATTTCCCCTCAAATCTGCCAGTGGAAATGGCTTTTCCCTCCATGTGATCTTTCCGCGGATGTTACTCTTAAAAGCAGAAAACCTGCTCTAATACCAAATGAAATTGTACTAGAGGGGGTGAATAGTGAATTTATTAAAATTCAATCACAAAAAGTGGCACCAGATTTTTAGGTGGAAACCCAAGATGGGTGAAAACCACCACCTAGGTCAATCCCTTGACTTAGGATTTTCGATCACAAGGTGATCAATCTACTAACCACACTACTTAAATAAGGATAATGTACCCCAATTACAAATCCAACCTCCGATCCCTAACGGAGGTTTCTCCCTTCACAATGAAGAGACAGGGACCCGACAGGCCGGATACCCAAAGTACAAAAGTAAGAATTAAAACAGCACCTATAGAGCACCCCAATACTTTGATTACTTTCTTATCTATTAAGCATAAAGAGAACTCCTTGAGAGTTTGCAGAACGGAGTAAGCCGAGAGTGTGGGTTTGCCCTTTGATTAGAGTGTTGACAACACAACATAAGGGCAAGAGGAAGCTAAGAGTAGTGAGCAAGTGATTTTTTAAGGGAATTGAATCTCAGGAGGTGTGTTTTGCCTAAAAGGAATTGTAGTCTATTTATAAGCAAGTTTGGAACCTTCAAGAACACTAAGGAGAGATCTCCTAGCCCTTGAAGGCAAATCCCAAGAGATTGGGACGAAATCCACCACAAATCAGGGTAATGATGAGTATGACAGCAATATCAGACGTCTAATTTTAGGGTCAGATGTCTTATAAGATGTCTGATTACAATTATGGTCATCTAATACTATTATCCAGGCTGTACTGATTTCATTGGATCGAAATAAGGACGTCTGATATTCACATATGACGTCTGAAAAAATTATTGGACGTCTAATTATGTGTGGATTCGTTCTTGTTTTGACCAGATTCAAACAGGGTTCTAGATCTGAAGGAACAGATGCCTGTATGGACGTTTGTGGGATTCCCTAGACGTCTGGAAACCTAAAAGGACTTGGCTACAATATCTGACAAAAGATCTTTGATTCGTAATGAGATACGCATAGAAATACATGAGCAACGGTCCAAAGGTAGACGTCTGGAAGCATGTCCAGACGTCTGAAAATGTATTTTTCCTGTTATATATGCAAGGAAGATAGTTGCTTAGTCTAACGGTTGTTTTGAGGACGTCCAGATAAAATATCAGACTTCTGGATGAGGCTATGGACGTCTGATAGAATATTGCTTCGACTGATGTTTATGATGACAGAAACTAAAGGTAGAGCTATAAGTAATTACACATCTGAAATACTTGTCGGACGTCTTAAAATTGAAAATCAAACGTCTGACAGTTGTTATGGACGTCTGATTTGAGTCTTAGTGTTAGGTTTTTCTCTCTAATTTATCCTAAGTGTAAAGAGCCTAAGTTAGCTATTTATAGGTTATGTTTGAGGGCTCTTTACAACATCTCTAGACTTAAATAAAATGAAAATTACAACCTTTGAAAGTTTACATAAAAAGGTTATAACCTATAACAATACTTATGCTACTTAGTCTTCACGCTTTTAATCTCCGCCTTGAAAAACTCCATGAACCTGCAATTGTGTTATTACAGAGAGAAAAATATGCTACGCTTATATTTTATTTCTTTTTCTTCAATTTGTAAAATCATCAAAGTATTATATATGAGAGGTTGAACTAACACTCTCCACGTACAAGCTCGCCACCACCAGCGGTACACCTCCCTCGCACGCACGCATCCTACTTCGCACGCACAATCGGCAACTGCGGGCCCTCCTCCTTATGCGCAGGCGGCTACCATCTTCTCTTCTTTGTCTTCCTCTCCAACAGACCGAAGGGAACCCAACATCAATGCCAATCCCCCTCCACGCAACCACCTCTACACACCACCGTTCTCCACGCCGTCACCTCCATTGAGCTCTCCTCGACCTCACAAGCTCGGCCATGCCTTCAGACACGCCAACCGCAGCCACACCTGCCGATGAGCCATCGGCACCACCGACACTACTCGTCGTCGGCACCAACTCCGGTCACCGTTCGGAGTGCCACCACCACCATCGGAAAGCTCTCGTCGCGCTCGACCTTCCTCGAGCTCCTCATCCTCCACTGTCGCTCCCTCTTCGCGCACGCACCAAGGAAGCTAATCCTCTGTTTTTGGGTTAATTAGTATTTACATTCGAGTGCCATTGTCAAACTCTTTATTTTCTTTTAATATTTGAAATATTGAGCGAATTTGCGACTTTACACTCATGCTTTCTCATAATTGCTTGGCTTTTGTTTTGCACATCATTCGAGATGGAATTTATATTCAGATTTACATAATTTCTCTCTAGTACATGTGCAAGTGAAAATTATGTGAGATGCTAATACTGATCAATATTTATTGAATATTTTATTAAGAAAAAATTGTACATATAACCTTACATTATTAAATTTCTTCCTTTTTTCGCCACATGTCACAGCGGATTTGACCATAGGTTTCGCACTCGATTGAACGAATATAAGGGAAAAATATTCGTAAATTTATTGCATCTATTCCTCCCTGTAGATACGACCTAATCCAATGTGGTTAGTTTTACTGATAATTAATTTTGTTCCGGATTTTTCCACCACGCGATTTCACTGCGACATCTTATTCTGATACAGTATTTCTGTAAGCGAAAAATGTCCGATCAGAACTCACAGGCATACCTTGCTCAGGACACCTTCCTCGGACGTCTGGAACTCAGTGCAGACGTCTGAGGGTGCCTTCAAACGTCTGGAGATTCTCCCGGATGTCTGAAATTGCCTCGATCCTCGCACCGATGCACCTCCCAACCTCTGACACACGCTCGTAAACGATCAAAAATTTGGCAGAAAGATAATTGAAGAAAAAAAAATCTACCAAACGTCTGAGGTTACGTTCGGACGTTCTACCAGACGTCTGGAGGTCACTTCAGACATCTGATTCTATGGAAAAAATGATTCAGCAAAATCGTTTCTGAATCCTTTCTCGCCGCGGAAGTCTGCAGCAGTAGCAACACCGCCTCGACTCCTCCGCTGAAATGACCTGTGGCCCTTTTGGGTTGTTTAAGACTTCTGGATGAGCCGTCAGACATCTAGATGGAGGGACAGACGTCTGAAAGTGGAAGAACCGGACCTGCTGTTCTTTTTCTGTGCTCACAGATGCACGCAGGACCCCCTCTCCTCACCCCAAACCCTAACCCTCTACCTATTTAAAACCCCCTCTCCCACGCCACTCCATTCATCTCCATCAGCCACCACCTCCGTCCATCCTTCCTCCCTTCCTTCCAGCACGGTGAGAGGAGAGGAAGCTGAGAGAGAGAGAAAAAGGGGACGTGGAGGAAGAGGAGAGGAGAGCTCGAGAGAGGAGCTCTCAAGGGGAGCCACGAGAGCGTGAGAGGAGCTCGTGCTCGAGGAGGAGCTCACGGAGGTGGCTCGTAGCCTCCTGAAGCTGCAGGTGTATCAGCTGCAGGCAGCACGAAGGGGATCCGTGGGGAGAAGGTTCGCGAAGGTTCTGTGTTCTAGAAATTTTCCAGTATCAGACGTCTGGAGCACATCCCAGACATTTGGAGTAGCAGGAGGGCGTTCGGAGCTGAAGCCGGACATCTAAAAGCACGCTCTATACTAAGGTACATGCTTTTGTGCTGTTACAGCCATGCAAGCCTCACTGCAAGATCCTGTCCGGCCTTTTCTGAGGTCTGTGTACGTACGCAAGGGGCAGGCCGTTGGAAAGGCGCAGGGTGCACCCTTCGAGGTGCTTTTGGACGTCTAGACACATCGCCAAACATCTGACCGTACCTCCAAACGACCGGAAGAAGAGTCCGACGTCTGGAACTCACCTCAGATGATCGCGGAGGGGTTCGGACGTCCGAGGTAGCTGCAGGAAACCCAAGGTGAGTTTTAACGTCTTTTAAGACGTCTGGGACTTGACCCAGACCTCTGATTTTAGACAATGTGAGTGTTTTTAGCCCGTTCAGGGCCTAAATGAAATCGGATTTCCGCAAACGAAGTACTGTTGTTTTTCGCTTGAGTTTCCCTACGAGTTAGTGTCACTTGTATATGATTTTGGACTCGTTTGATGTGGTTGGTCAATTGTATAGGTCTCCAGCCAGTCGAGTACGCGAGAGCCGTGGAGGCGACAGGATCTGCAATCTAAGTCCCCATTCCTCTCGTATTTGCTGGTAGAGTGGTTTACATAAATATTATGATTTAAATAAACGAACTGCATGCTTAGAATAACTTGAATGAACCCTAGGATGAGAATGAACCCTAGGGTAGAAACAGATGGTTGAGCTATACTATATACTTGAGAAACATGTAGAACCCTAGGATGAAAATGAACCCTAGGGTAGAAACAGGTCGTTCGAGTTATACTGTTTACTTGAAATGCCTATTGATGAGTCCATTTTAATGGACTAATATTACGCCTAACTTTAATCGTACCATTTAGGTGTGTTAATAACTGCAATTAAGTTTTAGAATATTTGTATGCATCATGATTTAAGTTTATAACATTCTATTACTTAATATGTAATGATTTTGTTGGTTTTATGATTGCAGGAATAATATTTAGAAAGAACAAGGGTGGGGGATAAATTTCCCCAACACATATCTGATAACAGCCGCAACCCCCCGCCCCCCGCCCCGCACATTGGGTTAATCTTCCACCACCCTTCCTCAACAAATGAGGCCAGAAATAGTTAAGGGATTTGAAAATCCCTTAACTCACGCACGCGCAAAGGAGAGGAGTTAAAGAGAGGAGGCGAAGAAAGGAGAGGATAGCCATCTTCCCCCTGGCGGGGAAAAACTCCACCGCATGCACTGTGCCCATGCCCGCTCCTTCACCACCAGGCGCCCATCTTCAGCACCAAATGCGCCAAACCCCTCCTGCAGGTGCAAGCACCGCTCGTGCCCTCACCTCCCCCTGTTTCAGCCACTCCAACTCTCCAACACCATTGCCAAAGCCTCCTCCCCACGCACCCAAAGGCATCGCCTCACCTTGCGCGTGCCTTCACAACCTTACGCCGGCCGCGCCTGAAGGTGCTGCACGTCTTCAACCTGCTAGGCCGCGCCCGCAGACGCTTAACAGCCGCAGCACCACCCGCAAGCGCACGCCCAACTCCTTCTCCAGCGCACGCCCAACTCCTTCTCCGTGCGCCCATATCTACCCTATTCATATCCTCCCCGCAGGCGCCGCATGGTCGCTCCGCTCAACCGCGCCCCTTCACCGTAGGCGCACGCACCTCACCAAGCAGCCGCCTCATCCGCCTTCGCCACCTGCACCCGCTGGCGCTGACGCCACCCATCTGCAGAGCCTCTACTTGCAAGCACGCGCACCTCACCAAGCAGCCGCCTCATCCACCCTCGCCACCTGCACCCGCTAACGCCACCCATCAGCAGCGCCTCTGCCCCCAAGCGCACGCACCTCAGCAAGCAACCGCCTCATCCGCCTTCGCCACCCGCACCCGCTAGCGCTGACGCCACCCATCTGCAGCGCCTTTGCCCGCAAGCGTGCACACGCCCATCGGCAGGCTCCGCACCGCCACCCGCGCCCACAGGCGCGCGCCGCAACCGCTAGCACCTTCACAGCGGGCGCGCGGCTACAGCAACAGCCTTCTCCGGTCCTCATCTCCTCCGCCGGCTGGCCGTCTCTGTCAACGCCTCCGCCTCCATCGAATAGCCATCATCCTCGCCAACATCCCTTGCTCGCGACAGCCCCGCCGGTGCTCTCTCTCACGAGGAAGAGAGAGAGCAAATGCTCTGTTTTGGTTGGGATTAAAAATTACAACAAATGCCATTGTGAGGTTTACTATTCATTTATTTTAGGCATTACATTATTGTGGTGAAATTGCATAGTCCTCCTTCTACTTCATCTGAATTATTTGCATATATATATCACATGAATGATTGAATGCATGGATTATGGAGAACAAGTTATGTTTTAGAAATTAGTATTTACGGTGCTTACCAGTATAGAGATCACTATTTTACATACTACTATATTATAGTAAATTTGCATCATAACACCTACATTCTTGATTAATTGGTTAAAACCAGCATTTATGTAAGAAAAAGAAAAGCATGAAGTGGCATGCATATCCATTGAGTTTCCAGAATAAACGAGACACTATTTATTAATTTAAATAGGCTAATTCCTCCCTATGGAGACGACCTAACTATTCGTGGTTAGATTCTGACAATTAAAATGTTTTGAAAAGTAATTTTCTACTACACGATTAAATACAACGACATATCATTTTATGTTAAAGTTTTCAATGAAAACGAAGATCGCTCTTTCACCTATAAGAACTTTAAATGCTAGCAAATGTACTGGTTACTTAGTATGATGTCTTGTAAGTAGAAAATCATGAGCTACCTGTTTTAAGAATGGAACCGGAAATGTGAATAGAGAAATCTGAAAGTCTGGATTATGAAATGAAAGAAATATCAGCATGAACCCTACGATGAATTATTAGGACTCCTGTAGAAGGGAAGTGAGCTGGCCCTTATGTACGCGGTACCAAGGAGAGCCACTGTCTCTTTAGTGTAGAGGGGTACTAGCCGCTTGTTAGGATGAGCCACGAGGTCAGGCCTAGACACTCTACACCGACTCAGTTTGGCCCTCGTGTACGTGGTATCGGGGTGAGCTACTTAGTGTAAGGAGGGAGCTAGCTGCCCCAGGGGGCCCAAGGTTAGGACTAGCTGCCCTACATCAACTCTTGTTAGGCCCACTGGGCAAACCGGGATAGTCGAACGAGGGCACGCAGACTGTGGAGGGGCAAGGCCCCTATTCTGTTCTGTTCTGAGAAGGCAAGGCCATGTACTGTTCCATGCTGTACCTTTAGGCGTACCCGCTAGCGGATAACTACCTGTGCGTTTATCATGCGTGCCGTAGTCACCGCTATGTCGCGACCGTGACTTCGGGGTGGTTGACTGGGTGTAGGATTACCACGGGAGACTCTCCCGGCCAGGAGAGCACCACGTGCACCTCCTACATCATGAAAAAGACTACAATCAAGATCGTTCCCATGAGGAACATGCCAGATTAAGAAATAAAGGAACAACAAAATAGCAGTACTTGGTTGAACTAAATGAAAATAGATAGTTGTTTAATTACTTGAATTAATTGTTTGCCTTAATTACATGTAAATGGCTAAATTATCACGCTACTCAGTGTTCGCTAACTCCAGAAATTTTATAACCTTGTTCAGGCCAGAGAGTTGATCAGCCAGCACCACCGGCTGCAGAGGGAGGTGGACCCAGTCGAGCCCAGCCTTAGCTACGTTCTTACTACTTTCCTTAGCTTCTGTTGTAGTTGTGAGTATTTTTGTTGTATGTAATACTATTTCAGTTATTTTTCCGCTGTACTTTTCTCTGCCGTAGTTGTGATGGCCTATAACTTTGATAGACCATTTTGCTCTGTTTCTTTTACTGTCTCTTGTTTCTTTCTACCTAGTTACATTGCATGTGTGGATGTGAATTATTTTCTGCCTTTGGTTATTTCTCGTTGGACAACTAGGTCTTGGGATTATTTGAGGTAGGTCGGTTTCGGATCCTGTAGGAATCTGGGATCGGGTCGTAACATCCGCTCTCAGGCCCTCACTCTCCCCTTAGGTTTTGCTGCTCTCCTCACTCTCCCTCTCCCACTTCCTCTCGACTGCCAGTGTGGGAACAGAAGGAGGAAGGGGGGGAGGGGGTATATATGGAGAGTGGAGGTGAGGGGGACGGCATGGAGGAGGGGAGATGGTCGCCACAGGGGGGGAGAGGTGAGGCATGTGGGGTTAGGGGGAGGGAATGGTGCGTGTACGATGAGGAGAGGTGGTGGGAAAATTGTGGGGACGTCCCTGCAATTTCCCTCTCCCCTTCTTAAACCCCCAAAACAAAAGATAAGGGGTTTAAAACTGCAAGAAAACCCCTACGGATTTCGAAAATGCCAAATGACCCCAGCAAAGGGTCATTTCAAGGACCAAGCCTTTAGATAGAAGTGTTTTGTACCCTCTTCAAAGGCCCACCAGAAGTCTCTCGCAAACTTATCTATCTTGCAGCATAGTTTCTTGGAGAATAAGTGTGTGAACATTAGATGGTTGGGGATCGTCAATAGAGATGACTGAATCAGAATACCTCTTCCATCCTGTGATAGGAATCTCCCTTTCCAGCCTGTTAATTTTCTTTGCCATTTAGCAGTAACCAAATTAGATAGTGTTTTTTGGCCTTTGCCATCAATGATTGGATTACTCAAGTAGATTTCAGACTTTGTCATTGACTTCATATTTAATTCTTCTATAATTTCTTTCTTTTCTTCCTCAGTAACACCACTGCTAATATAATCTAGACTTCTGGTAATTGACACGCTGCCTTGAACATAATTGATAATGATGTAGCAAGTTTTGAGCTCAATTGTTTCAGCTACGGAAGCAGCTGCAAATATAATAGTGTCATCCGCATACATTAGATGCGTGATGGGCTGGGCGTTGGGCAACAACTTGATAACCTGCAATTTTAGAGAAAGATCTTGACAAAAATTCAATACACAATATAAAAAGATATGAAGAGAGAGGACATCCCTGACGTACACCACGCAAAGGTTTAAAAGATTTAGTGGTATTGCCATTTACTAACACTTCAAAAGATGCAGATGATATGCATGACATGATGAGTTTAACTAACATAGGGGGTAAAAGCAGCTGAGATAAAACAAAATGCACAAAACTCCATTCTAGTCTATCGAAAGCTTTTTCCATGTCGGGCTTGACAACCATCGATCCATGCTTTCTTTTTTTTGTGCATAGGGAATGGAAGATATCCTTTGCAAGAACCACATTATCAGCAACCTACCTTCCAACTAAAAAACCCATTTAGTTTGGAGCAATAAGCCTATAAGGAAGGGGGGAGATTCTTCTGGCAGCCAATTTAGCTACAAGTTTATATAAAGTGTTTGTCAGACCAATTGGCCTATAATCTTTAGGTTCTAGAGGAGTGTTTACCTTGGAGATTGGTAGGAGGTAGGTCTTCCCCATTTCTTCTTGCATATAGTCATCCGCTTCAACAAGATAATGGTATCCGCTTCAACAAGACTGTACAAAGGCAATGGTATCCGCTTCAACAAGATAACAGCATCTGTGGAAAAATAGCATGGGGAAACCATCAGGATAAGGGCTTTTGCTAGGAGACATATGAAGAAGAGCATTTTTTATTTCTTCAGCTAGTGGCATGGACTCAGAACAACCTTTTTCCTCCGTTGAAATTCTATCATGCTCATTGAAGAAAGGAGTTAAGGTTGCCTGAAGACCTTCTGATTTATATAACAATAAAAAGTGTTGATGAAAGTAATTTTCAATTTTTCTTTGGTCTCTTGTGTTGTAAAGGGCTAGATTGAGGTTTTAAAAGAGCATTCATTGTAGTAATAATCCCTCAAAAATAGCTTGAGCAACAGATAAAATTTATAACTCGAATTTAAGTCTGAGGTCGAACAAAGGGGGCAAGTATTGCATTCACGCGCTAATCTCAATATAAAATGTAAATGAGCACAATTAATTACTCAAAATCTAATATACAATGTATGGCATGAGTATATGAAGAGTATACAAAATAATGGTGATTTGGATAACCAATTATAAGTCTAACATATAGAACAAGTACTCAATACAATTAATATGAAAGAGCTGATAATCAGACGTTTGATTTTGCAAGCAGACGTCTTAAGAGATGTTGCTACAGTGCTCAATCTTCCTTTTCTTCTATTGTTGTTGTTCTTCTTTTTCTTCTTCTCTTCTTTGGCTCTGTCTCTTCTTCCTTCTCTTCTTCGGCCCTTCCAATGTACAGGGGGAACTCTCCTTTGAAATCGACTAAGTGTCGAGAACACTGAAGAGCAAAACCCCCCTCAACCTCTCATTCTCTCTCTCTTGTTCTTTCCTTTCCTTATCTCAAGGATAACTGGGTAATCGAGTATCGGATTAGAGCGCACCCGGGACCAGGGCTACCTGTAGTGGGGTAGCAGTCGAGGTGTGTGAGTTTAAGCGGGTAATCGGATCGAACCAGGCCCGCGTGCAGAGTGTCACGGGCGAGGCGAGTGTAGGGTGCGAGGGACCTCACCCCCTGTGTTTCTTGAGGCGCTTAACCGTAGACATAGATTCAATTTATGTGCGCTTGGATGCTTGTGAGTCCCCGATGTGGGACTATATGCGTCCCACTTCTCACGCGTGCAGCAGCAGGTGGAGTTGCATCTGATTAGGAGGCTGCTGCTGAGGGGATCCTTCGATCGACTACCCAGAATGACTCCTGGGATGATTCCGTAGCGCCTGGGACTTCCACCTGGGGCTTGCATGTTCTGAAGCTCGAAGAACAAGGTCGGAGATGGCGACAGCAGCGAAGCTCGGACCTAACACCTAAAACAAACAAATAAAGCCTTTCGGCCATGTCAAACACGTTCAGTAGCTTCGCTGTGTGACGGCGAACGTGGTAACGGTCATGGTGTGCTGCGAGAATGCATGTAGGTGGCTGGTGGAGTCGGAACTGAATGGAAGAACATGGGTTGTTCGGGAGCATGTTTGGGTGAGTAGTGGAGTGAAATAGGAGAGGGGTTTGATTGATGGAGTCGTGGAGAAATTTTTGGGAGTTGTGGCGAGGCGTGTGGATGAGTGTAGCGATGGGGGCACCTCGTTGGAGTAGTGGTCGGAGACGGAGAAGACGAGGGTGATTCACGATGTCGATGGATTGGTTTTGGGTTTTGGGTAGGAAACCAACCTACAAATTATAAGGAACTAATCTAACCTAAGCTAATTAGACGAAAGGGGTAGGAGGACGCCGGCTTTGATTGGTCAGCGCCGTGGAAGAGTACTTCTCCAGTGCGGGACGGCGAGAAAGAATGGGAAGGAACTACCCTAGCTTTGGCACACCAGGCACAGACGAAGGAGACGAAGATATTGGCGCTCCCAAGTTGGAGATTGGGAGGCCAGAGACGACGGAGGAAGAGGCTCGTCGGAGCTCGATTGGAGAGGGGTCGGAGGTAGGGTTAGGAAGAGGTTTTTGGCCCAAAACCTTGCTGAGGAGAATGGGCAGGCCCTAGGGATCCTTATATAGGCCTAAGGGAGCGGTTAGAGCCTGGAAGCCAAGCTTCCAAGCTTGGAAGGCTCACCAAAGTTGGAAATCCAACTCTTTGAAGGATTCGCATGATGATTTAGGTGCAAATCAGAGCCCAACACGTGGCTCAAATTGTAAGAGATCTTCTAAGTAATCTTCCTTCCCATTTTGGAAGGGATTGAGCGAGAAATCAAGGAAATCTTCCTATTTGAAGGTCGCCGTGTAGGATTTAGGAAACTGCAGGTGAAGGGGACCTATTTGTGAAGAGTGACGACAAAGATAGGAGCCTGTTTGTAAGGAATTCAAATGTTAGGGGCATGTTGTGAAAGAAAAGACTCAGATTGGACCAAATTGCAAACTAGGTCAAGACAATCTCAGATTGAGCCTAAATTTTGATACAAACCTAATTTAGACCTAAGGAATCCAATGGTCAAGTTAGATTTAGGTTTTGACCAAGTTTGACTGAGTAATTTATGTAAAAACTCAAATTTGGGTAACTGTCTGTCTAAGACTCTGTTTTAGGTCAAATTGGATTCCAATGGTCAAATTGAAAGTACCAAACCCTAGAGAATATTTTTATATGATTTTTATAAGATTTATATGAATTTTATCCTAACCAAAACCTCAGTAGATTAAGTGAATCTGTTTTTAGAGTTTTAGATGTCCATTAATTCTTAAAATGTGCGAAAACTCATTTCTATCTGCACGAACCTCCTTGTTAGATATTTAAGATCATTTGGCCTTTAATTGTCCCCTAAGAAATCCCGTGATTATTCTGCAATTGAAATATGCTGTTAAAACTACAGTTTTTACCCATGTTTTCTTGTTATTCTCTCAAAATGGATGTGCAGTGAATTACATCCTCTGGCGGATATATAGGAGCATTTAATGATGGAATATGACTAAATAAAGCTAGATATGGCTTATGATAACGTTATCATCATCTTGTCTCTTCACCATTCAGGAGCTTGAACCATTCGATTTTGTTTTTTCTTTTCTTGTTGGATGCAAATAGGTGATAGAATTTAATGTTGCGATCATCACTTTCCACCCACTTATGACAAGATCATTAATGGCAATAAATTTTCTCTTTCAAGAGAGTTTCCTCATATTTGGATCTAAGCTCAGTCTCTCTGTTGTATTTGTCTAAGCTGTAGGATTTCTGAAATTTCATTTTTCATCTTATTTTTTTGTGCTTTCCAGTTGGTAGGTGTGCTGTTGCGCCACTTGTTAATATCAGCTATGAGGTTGCGAAGCTTTTTTGATATAGGAATGTCAACATTCAAGGAGGACCAACGGCTGGTAATCACTTCTCTAAATTTGTTTTTGAGTAACCAATTTGCTTCCAATCTCCATATATGACCCCTTGGTTTTTGTTTTCTTTCAGTGCGCAGTAGTATAGGGCTATGATCACTTCCGATGGCAGGTAGATGAAGGACTCCCGCTTTCGGATGTTCGATCCACCATTGACTTGAGACAAAAGTTCTATCTAGCCATTCACGAAGAAGATACTGTGGTCTCCTCCTATTAGACCACGTGAAGGCTTGCCCTGCAAATCCAAGGTCCATTAGGCTCAAATCACTGACAGAAGATTTTAGATAGGTGAATTCTCTAGTAGGTACTGAAAGTCGCCCTAATTTATCCTCGCTATTTAGAATAGTGATGAAATCTACAATCCAAACTAATCTCTCCGAGTACGGTTCAATCAGTGTGGTCATATTTTTCCAAAAGAAGTTCCTGTTGCTTTGTGTAGGTGTACCATATAGACAAGATAGAAACCACGAGCCTGAGATGGAACTTATATGTGCTATAATGCAGTGTTTTTCAGAATGTATTAGACTGATCTGAAGATTTTATTTATAGAGAAGGTAGAGGCCACCAGATTTACCTATAGAATCTATTGTATGGTAGTTGTACCCTCTGAAATTGATCATAATCCTAATTATCTGCTGTTGCTTAACATGGGTCTCGGAAATAAAGAACAAATTTGCCGATGCAGCAAGGATTCGACTTTTAAGATGTCGAAATACTTATTTCTTACTTTAACTGAATACCGACTGGAGAAAAAGATCAGTTCAACGACACAGGCTACGAAGTGGGAGCTACCACCAACAGCCACATGGAAGGAAAGTAAGCCAGAAGCAAACAATTGAAAATTAGAACATGTTTACACTTCCCTCCTATGTCAGGAGTTGTTCCTGCTACTGTTGCTAGTTATCACCGTAAGACAAAGAAGATTTTTTTAAACGTTTATATCATTATAATAGTATTTAGATGTTTAATTAAAATTAACACCAAGTAACATTTATTATGAAATACTTTTTCAAGACGTTTAATCCAATATCTTTAAAGGGTATGTAACTGTAAGTTCTCGAAAGTGCCTGTCATGATAACGTCTGGATAATTGTAATTTATTTGGATGTATATGAAAATTAATAAATGTCCAGTCTAGAAAGATCTTTTTCTCTTGTAGTATATGTCGGAGGTGCATTTGATCATAGCTCTCGTCAAGACCATGGAAGAATTGCTCGTGGAGGAGATCCAGCGAGGCAGGATGCTAAGCATACTCTTCATCGTTGCTCAGGGATAACCTTTGTTCCTAGCTATTTCTGCTCACTATTACTTTGTGTATTGTATTCATTTCAAGTTAAACAAAATATTACCCAAGAATATTATTATAGTTATTGTAGTTACATTTCAACCTGCGTTGCTGGTAGCTTAGTATTTCATTCTTGTGGCTTGAACTCTAACCATTCACATAATCATACTTCACCATACCATATATAGAGAGATCTAAGAAGGGGTCACATGTGTCTTCAAGGCCTCTTCCCTTCCATATAAGGATGCCATCCCTATACTCAATCTTAATATATAGTATAGCTTGTGGATGTGCGACCGCATAGGACACTATAGCATATTAACAGCTATATATTATTTAGTTTTGTAATAAAATAAATGTTAGTCACGACTTAGTGGCATTACTGTACTGTGTGGGGGACATGGGTCCCGAGTTTTAAACTCTCCGAAGACAATGTCAATTTTGTATCCTTGAGCCTAATTTTTTCACCCATTAAGTTTAATTTTTTTTTTTTTTGTTCTTTTAGGTTCCATTTAATAAAGAAAATAAATTTATGAAATAAGTTGAAGAAATAAAATAAATTGTGAAATAAGTAAGTTAATTAGTTTAGACATTTTAACGAATTAAAGTTATTCTACAGAGAGGATAGAATAACTTTATATCATATTAAGTTCAATTAATTAGACATAAATAGGAGACGGATTAAATACTTAACCAATCAACCAAATAAACCCTTAAGCTTAATTTCCAACAACAACGCACCCACCCACCCCTAACCAACCAATTTTGTCCATTTTGCATCTTTGAGCTTAATTTTTCTCTTTTTATCCTTTTTGCACTATTAATCCTAATTTTTACTTATTGCCTCCCCATTTTATCCTTTCCGCACTTTTAAGTCTAATTTCCCCTCATTTTCTTTCCTTTACGCTACTACGCTTAAATTTTAAAGATGTATCTCTAATGATTATGCATATTATATATGAACTATACATCCCTTAAGCTTAACTTACGAGTAAAGTAGATCTTTTTAAAGGGTTGAAATTTAGCTCTCGTATTCTTTGTTACATAAAATTTAAGGCAAAGACGCATGTATGTGTACACATAAAATATTACTAAATCTTCGTATCATTGTACCATATTAAAATGTAAGACGTATTATAAACTTACATCATAGATAAATTTAAAATACCCTTTGTTATTTTCCAAAAATATAATAGTTATTAACATCAAATTATGCTCTTTTCACTTTTTGTAAGTGTCACTTTTAAGATGCCAACATGTATAAAGTATGAAAAGGTTTTATAGCTATTATAAATCTCTACAATTTTCCATCAATTAACTACCGAATTTTATCTATACATAAATTTATTTTCCCATTACTCGTAATTTTCCATGCAAAGCGTGGGCCTAAAGCTAGTTTCCAAGCTATTGATCGTGAATTCCACAAGATTTCACAATTTTACATTCCATTCAAATTGCTAAAGATGGTAGTGCTCTTATTTAGATCCCTTAACCTCCATCACCGAAGAAGGTAACCTCCATCCAATTCCCATGCTACATCTAAAAATAGTATCAATGGTTTAGCACCCAATCACGTATGATGATTCCAAAAATAGCACAACAAAGCCTGGTATAAGTTTCCTACCCACCTTCCATCCTCAAGAAAAAAGCCAAGGAGAGGCATCAACTACCGTAAACAACACTTGAGAGGGGAGAAATAAGTGAGAAATAACGTAAGAGGAAGATGGCAGCAATGAAGAACGTTGTTGTCGCACTCGCGTTGTGCCTCCTCCTTGTTGCGATCACTGCACTGCCAGTGTTAGCCGAAGATGACCTCTGCTTCTTTGGGTGCATGGAGAAATGCCCCGAAGGGAGCAAGCTTGCTTGCACCCAGAATTGCATTGAGTCCTGCGCGGAAGCTGCTGCCGGTCTTGCGAAAGGTAATTTATCTCCTAGGTTCGATGTAGTTACAAAAATATAAAATTTGATGTATCTTATAACATATTAACGTGATATACTGATATAAAATTATTAAAACATATTTTATATCGACATAAAATAATCTTATAATTATTTTTTTATAAATATAAAATCATCAAAAAATTACTTTGCAGACTGATCCAAAACTACTCAATGATCATGTTACATAGGTATAAAATTATCCAAATTAATCTTGCATTGATGTACTGTCACATTAACGCATTGGAAACTACCTCATATAATATATTTTTATATATTTTAACTTTTCTTTTTATTTTTCATAGAACCGGACCGGACTATTGACATACATGTCACTTTCCTGTGATACCAACATAAGGAAAAAAAAAAAAAAAAGTGGGGTTCCATCAGCATCATTAATTCACACCGATGAAATATGATGATTCGCCTCCCAAAAAAACTGAAAATTGTTAAAGAAACTTTGATCATAAAACTAATAAATCTTCTAACGAATAGCAAAGCTTTTCAATGAAGAAGCAAACCCTTTGCCGGTGATGAAAAGCAGATATAACTTTAATCACCGATGCATGCTGGATTTTCTTTAATATATTATGTCGTGGTTCATATTGTATATCTAATTTTTCTTCTCCTGGATTCTCTATTTTGCATAGGACCTTGAGGCACGGCGTAATTGATGCTGTTGATCGAGAGAAGCATATCCTTGGAGGCGATGCCTTTACATGACGATCTCTCCTTCCCTCCACGTTAAAGTGTCACGTTATCTATGTTTTTCTCGCTGTCATCATTGTTATTTTAAAGCGTTGTATTGTCGATCATTATGAGTTGAGGAGTTATCATTGTTAACGTTAATAACGATATGTCTTTCCTATAGTGATAACATTCTTTCCAATTGAATGACATTGGTAATTGTGATAGTATATTAGTTATTTATCCAACAAATACGTACAACAATCATCGTAAGTAAAAGGATGCTTGTTGACATGTTTTACGATACATTGATGTAATGTATTGATGTAATCATATTATATTAATATAAAATTAATTAAAATTATTTTATATTTATATAAAAAAAAATTATTATTATTTTATATCAATGTAAAATTAATATTAATTATTTTGTATCGATATAAAATTATTATATTATTATTTTATATCGGTACAAAATTATCTAAAATCAATTTACATCAATAAAAATTAAAATGTATGTTAAAATATGAATTGATGTTAAATTATGTAATTATTTTGAACCTTTGACCAATTGCCATTTTCCTTCGAAAGGGTCCTCGTGCATGCAGGAACTAGATTAATTAAAAGGAGAGTCCACTTTGCGTTGCCCAAAATTTTACGAGGAATAATCAAAAGAAACTTATTCATCACACGCGGCATAAGGGACGGACGCAAAATAGTTTCCAGTGAGGACGACGTTAAGCAGTTTCGTCGCTCTTTTAAACCACACCATGTACGTAGGTACGAAACGGCCTGATGCAAGAGAGACTTTGGAAATTGTAATGGTGGCAAAGCACGTACTAATTCTCGAAACTATATAATTGAACATTCACTTTGCTAATTAAAACGATAATGATGTTTTTTTTATTTAAAAAAAAAGGAACAAATATGATTTAGATGATGAATATTCTAAAGATTAAAAACACACATTCAATGATGAGTACTATAAAAGTTTAATACCCCTTATATCGATTTATCGATATCTTTTAATTTTAATTCTAGTGCAGGTAAATATAATATTTACAAACGTGAGATGCATAAGTATAAAACTTCAACCACTGCCCTCACTGCGGAGCTATCCGCCCGTCACCGGTGACATTCCTATTAGGCGGCCTATTCTAACAACTTACTTGACGCAAATAAATATATAATTGGAAAGCATGCTATATTTTAGAAAACATGCCGATCTAATGGAGGAAATGTGATGGTTACTGCACTGCAAGAATCTTTTCTTACTATTTGTCAGCTTGAAATCACTCGAGAACATGAAATTGATGATAAATAATATTTGAGTCCTCTGACGTTAAATTTGAGGACTGTTTCTCCAAAATTTGGAGAAAATCTTAGAATTTATTTGATTAAGTCACAGTAACGATACTATATTTTTAGATCTCATAAGATCCAATCTCCTTCAAGACTAGTGCATGTCTTGTCTTTTTATTAAGCACATTGGAAAATCTAGATTCTATAAAAAGAAATTTAGGTTAAATTTTATTTCTATTTACTTTGCCGATGTAACATTAACATCTATTTTTATTTACTTAGAAACTTTAACATAAGAAGCATGTCACACGTAATTACAAAAATCATATTTTGCTCGACACTTCTCCCAACTAATGTTAACATAGCATGAGTTTAAATTAGTAAAACTTGAATTTTAGGATGAAGGGGGGATTAAAGGAGCTAACAAGTAAAGATTAACTCCTAAAAAGGAAGGTTAAGTAGGTAAATAACTAATCCTCCCCAAACAACTTCCTAGGAGTTTAGTCCATCTATAGAATGAGACTCCCTTCTCCAACACGCACATCTACATATAATAATACTGTTTAAGTAGATTTACATCTATAAGGTTCTTAATTTCGACTTTAGTGGAGACAATCTACCATTTACAAAGGTAAACCGCAAAAACACAAAAATTCAGTGGAGTCACCGTCCCCATTGTTGATCCGTCCAACTATCCCTGGGGACAACGGATTTATATATTCTAATACCTTTGCTTGACGTAAATAAATTTATAATTGGAAAATGTACCGTATTTTTAGAGCGATCGAATATATAACAAGTGATGGTTATTAGTTTTTTATTTTTTTAAAAAAGGCCAAAGTTAATAGACAACAAAACCAATAATTCTTTTTCTTTTTGTTAACTTGAACTTGTTTGAGAATAAGAAATTGGGGGAAAATCTTGAAACTTACTTAGGCGACGGAAGATAGGTTCGACCCAGTAGGTAAAAGCCAATGGAACTTTTTGACTCACGTAGAGACATGCTCAAAACTTAAAACCTCGTAAAGTAGCCTTGGGCATATGAGCCAATTGCAAGTGGTTGATATGATTGCTAAATTGGTGCCAGTGACCCCCCACCATGAGCTCCTATCCTAGTGTGAGTCCCCAGAAAGTCTTGCTTGGATTTGTTGGGCTAGCATTAGAACCTCCAAGTGACCTCTACTTAAACTGCCCGACTTGCTTTGCCAGCTTGCTTGCTTGAGTCGCTAAGAGCCCAGGTGATGGGACCAATGGGAGCGGCGGAGTGAAGCAGTGACTGAAGTAAAGATGCATTAGAGAGGAAGTAAATAGTATAATCAAAATAAATATATCAAGAATCAAAATGTGATGCACAAATAAAAAAATTTCTTAAAAAGACACAAAAATTTTTAGGTGGAAAATCTTAACGGGTAAAAACCACCAGTTAAATCACCCAAACTTAGGATTTTCCCTGATCACCTAGCAATCAAAATAATAAATCATACTACTTTAAACTGAGTGTAGTGTAACCTTAATGCAACATACACAGGATCAAACTAATGCAATTCTGTCTTCACGAGACAAGAATCCACACCCTAGACACTCTTACAACAAAAATAAAAGGAAAAATAAAAACTGTATAGAACCACAAGATGAGTGTAAACACTAGTTTCTATATGAAATGACCCTTTCCTAAGGTTGTGTGACGTTTTCGAAAATTTGTAGGGATTTTTGTGCAATTTTTAACCCCCTAGATTTTTATATTGGGGTTTGTGAGGGGGAGAGGAAAATTGCAGGGGCATCCCTGCAATTTTCCCACCACCATCTCCTCCCCCCTCACCCCTCAGGCATAACCGACGCCATCCCCTGTCGCACCTCACCTCACGCCATGTTGCCCCATTCCTTCCCCCACGCCTCCTCCTTCCTTATATACCCCCTCCTCTTCCATTCGTTCCCCACACCAGCAACCAAGCTAGAGGAGAGGGAGAGCGGAGAGGAGAGGAGTGGCCTGAGAGCGGAGGACTTGCAAGGGTGAGGCGATGCTACAGCTTCTGCGGCTTTTGCAGCGAGAAAAAAGCTCGCAAACAGTTATGCGGAATCATTTTTCTGCAGAATCAGACATCCGGAGTGACCTCCAAACGTCAAGTCGAACGTCCGTAGGTAATTCTCAGACGTCAGATGGCACGTATTTTGTTTATTTTCCTGCCAAAAGTCTGACCATGCCCGCACATATGTCAGAGGATTGGGAAGGGCGTCGGTGGGAAGACCGAGGTAGATTCAGACGTCCGGAAGGGTCTTTAGACATCTAAAGACACCCTCAGACGTCTGCACGGAGTTCCAACATTCAGAAAAGGTTCCCTCAGCAAGGTGAGTCCCTGAGTTCGTTTAAGACGTCTGGGACTATTCCCAGACGTTTGATTTTGATCAGGGTTGGTATTTTTGAACTCATTTAAGCCCCAAACGAAGTCGATTTTCCGCAAATGAAAATGTACTTTATTTTTAGAGCGATCGAATATAGAACAAGTGATGGTTATTAGTTTTTTATTTTTTTAAAAAAGGCCAAAGTTAATAGACAACAAAAGTTAGCTTGAACTTGTTTGAGAATAAGAAATTGGGGGAAAATCTTGAAACCTACTTAGGCGACGAAAGATAGGTTCGACCCAGTAGGTAAAAGCCAACAGAACTTTTTGACTCACTTAGAGACATGCTCAAAACTTAAAACCTCACGAAGTAGCCTTGGGCATATGAGCCAATTGCAAGTGGTTGATATGATTGCTAAATTGGTGCCAGTGACCCCCCACCATGAGCTCCTATCCTAGTGTGAGTCCCCAGAAAGTCTTGCTTGGATTTGTTGGGCTAGCATTAGAACCTCCAAGTGACCTCTACTTAAACTGCCCGACTTGCTTTGCCAGCTTTCTTGCTTGAGTCGCTAAGAGCCTAGGTGATGGGACCAATGGGAGCGGCGGAGTGAAGCAGTGACTGAAGTAAAGATGCATCAGAGAGGAAGTGAATAGTATAATCAAAATAAATATATCACCAATCAAAATGTGATGCACAAATAAAAAAATCTCGTAAAAAGACACAAAGATTATTAGGTGGAAAATCTTAACGGGTAAAAACCACCAGTTAAATCACCCAAACTTAGGATTTTCCCTGATCACCTAGCAATCAAAATAATAAATCATACTACTTCAAACTGAGTGTAGTGTAACCTTAATGCAACATACACCGGATCAAACTAATGCAATTTTGTCTTCGCGAGACAAGAATCCACACCCTAAACACTCTTACAACAAAAACAAAAGGAAAAACAAAAACCGTATAGAACCACAAGATGAGTGTAAACACTAGTTTCTATATGAAATGACCCTTTCCTAAGGTTGTGTGACGTTTTCGAAAATTTGTAGGGATTTTTGTGCAATTTTTAACCCCCTAGATTTTTATATTGGGGTTTGTGAGGGGGAGAGGAAAATTGCAGGGGCATCCCTGCAATTTTCCCACCACGATCTCCTCCCCCCTCACCCCTCAGGCACAATCGACACCATCCCCTGTCGCGCCTCACCTCACGTCATGTTGCCCCATTCCTTCCCCCATGCCTCCTCCTTCCTTATATACCCCCTCCTCTTCCATTCGTTCCCCACACCAGCAACCAAGCGAGAGGAGAGGGAGAGCGGAGAGGAGAGGAGTGGCCTGAGAGCGGAGGACTTGCAAGGGTGAGGCGATGCTGCAGCTTCTGCAGCGAGAAAAAGGCTCGCAAACGGTTCTACGGAATCATGTTTCCACAGAATCAGACATCCAGAGTGACCTCCAAACGTCAAGTCGGACGTCCGTAGGTAATTCTCAGACGTCAGATGGCACGTATTTTGTTTATTTTCCTGCCGCAAGTCTAACCATGCCAGCACATATGTCAGAGGATTGGGAAGGGCGTCGGTGGGAAGACCGAGGTAGATTCAGACGTCCGGAAGGGTCTCTAGACATCTAAAGACACCCTCAGACGTCTGCACGGAGTTCCAACATTCAGAAAAGGTTCCCTCAGCAAGGTGAGTCCCTGAGTTCATTTAAGACGTCTGGGACTATTCCCAGACGTTTGATTTTGATCAGGGTTGGTATTTTTGGGCCCATTTAAGCCCCAAACAAAGTCGGTTTTCCGCAAATGAAACGTCGTTAGTTTCCTTTCTAGTTTCCCTATCCATTGATATAATGTCCATACAGTTCTGAGCTCATTTTGACTTATGGGTCAATGTGATAAGTCGTTCATTCGTAATGTGCACGGAACTTGCGGGGATTGCAAGTTCCGTCTACTGTGCCTCCACATCTCCCGGTTATCCTAGTAAAGTGGTTCCCACACTAATCTCGGAATTAGTAATTAAATTGCAAGCGTAGAATTAACTGAACCTAGGTTGTGAAATGAACCTTAGGACTAAAAAGAGGTAAACGCATGCTGCTATAGAATCGAACCCTAGGATTGTGAAATGAATCCTAGGGTTGAAAGAAATGAATGTACATTTAGTGAATGATTAAATTATTATTTCCTGGAAAGTAATAAACCATGAGCTGCCTGTAATTAACTACGTCATGCCTGCTTGTACTAAATAATTGATGGTGGAATTCGAGTTGCCTATTCTGCATACAATGAACAAGATATGGAAATAAGAAAGTCCATGTACAAACCCTACGGGGAATGTAGAAAGAAATAAGGAATACAGTAGTACGGAAAACCTGCGGGTTTTGGAACATGTCGCATTCGGGTGGCTGTTCGGACTTGGTTAATGGAAGAGAACTGGCCCTCGAGTACGTAGTACCGAGGAGAGCAACTATCCCTTTAGAGTAAAGGGAAGCTTGCCGCCCCTTGGATTGAGACCCGGGGTGAGTTTGGTCATTCTACGTCGACTCCTGTTTGGCCCTCGTGTACGTGGTATTGAGGAGACCTACTTAGTGTAGTAAGGGAGCTAGCCGCCCCATGGGGTCCGGGGTTAAGACTAGCCACTCTAAACCAACTCTTGTTAGTCCGTTGGGCAAATCAGGATAGTCGGACGAGGGTACGCGGACTGTGAGGGGAGAGAACCCTGTTTCTGAGGGGCGAGACCCTTGTTCTGATAGGGCAAGGCCCTATGCTGTTTCGTGCTATACGTTTGAGCGTACCCGTTAGCGGAAATAACTATAACAAACGCGCGCTTCAGACATCTTTTAAGACGTCTGGGAAGTGGCCCAGACGTCTGGGAATCGGTTATTGTTGGCACGCGCGATTCGTCTGCGTGCCTAAGCGCGCAGACCTGCGAAAATTCCCTCTCTCTCTTTTTCCCTCTCCCTCCTACGCCCTCTATTGCTCTCTCTCTCCTCCTCGCGTGGCCTTAAAAGGCCACGCCCTCCCCCTCACTCCCGTCACCTCCGCCCCCTTCCTCTTCTCCTTCCAGTCGGTGCGCGAGAGCGAGCACGAGTGAGCGGCAGCGGCAACAGCCGCGGCGGGCGCGAGAGGAGGTGCTGCGCGGGGGAGGAGGCATCGGCCGTGAGGGCTCGAGCCTGCCGGGGCAGCGGGAGCTGGCCGGTGGGGGCGCAGCGGGCGCGGAGCAACGCGGGAGGACTGCTGCAGCTCGAGCAGCAGGCGGACCAGACGCGGCGCGGCCGGGCGTCGCGAGCAGAGGGCGAGTTGCGCCCCGGTTCTGGAAACTTTTCCAGAATCAGACGTCTGTGCTGATAGCCAGACGACGGGCACGACGTCTGGAAGATTGTCCCGACGTCTGAAAGGTGAGTTATTTCCATCTCCTTTCTTTTCTTCGACTGACCGTACTAAGAGAGAGAGATGGGTACGCGCAGGTTCTGAGATTCGCATCCAACGCGAATCAGACGTCTGGCTGCAGTGCCAAATGACTGGAGAGACTTACAGATGTCCGGAGTGACCATCGGACGTCTGGGAACTAGACCAAACGCCCCCGCAGGCTTATGGACGTCTGAGAGACCACACAGAGCAAGGTAACCCCTGATCCACTTTTTAAGACGTCTAGAATAAGTTCCAGACGTCTGATTTTGCACTGTTTCGTCGTTTTCGACCCGTTTAGGGCCCCTTCGGGTTCTGTTTTCCGCGTTTCGAGTTGCGTTCTTTTCGGAATTACATCCTCTACCCGTCTACAGTAGCTGTATACTGTTTTGAGAAATTCCTTGTGTTTGATCCTTGTGATAGGACCCCGTTCCGTTGCAGTCTCGGGGGTTGCGGAGGCACGCGGGATTCCCGACCACGCCCCAAGTTCGCATGTTGTAACCGGTAGAGTGGCTTTAAGTATAATCTGTTAAATTATGAAACCATAAATAGAACCTAGGACATTGCATGAATCCTAGGAATGAGAAACGAGATTGAATGATAGATCCTAGGGTGTTGCATAAATCCTAGGGCTGGAAAACTAGATTGTATGATAAATCCTAGGGTATGACATGAATCCTAGGATGGGAAAACTAGTGGAATATGTGAACACTGCAGTCTTGAAAATGTGGAAAAGAAATAATAGCTGCCTGTAAATTTGTTTAAACAGCTGCCTGTTATGAATAAATGAACATGAGTAAGAATATGGGATGTATGAATGTGAAACTGGAAAGGTGAAACCGGAATGTACTGAGTTAAAGAGCTGGAACCCTACGGGGAATTAGGAGTAGAACTCCTGGAAAGTGAATGGAACAGAATTGGGGAAGTGAGCTGGCCCTTGAGTACGGAGTACCAAGGAGAGCGACTGTCCCCCTGTTTAGTGCAGAGCGGAGCTAGCCGCCCCAGGGACCCAGGGTTAGGACTGGCCACTCTGTACCAACTTCCTGGCCCTCGTGTACGTAGTACCGAGGAGAGCTACTAGTGTAGGGAGGTACTAGCTACCCCACGGGCCCCAGGGTTCTGCTAGCCTCCTACACCGACTTGTTAGGCCCACTGGGGCAAACCAGGGTAGTCAGGCGAGGGTGCGCGGACTGTGGAGGGGCAAGGCCCCTGTTTGGTTACTGTGGAGGGGTTGGACCCCTGTTACTGAGAGGGCTCTGCCCTGTACTGGTTCCGTGCTGTGCTTTGGGCGCACCCGTTAACGGAAACGACTGACCGCGTGCCAGTGCGGGTTAGCTACCCGTACATTTACCGCGCGTGCCGTAGCCACCGTTACGTCTGTCAGTGACCTTGGGGTGGTTGACTGAGAGTAGGATCACCACGGGGGACTCTTCCGGCCAGGAGAGCACCACGTGCTACTTCTACTGTTCGGAAAAGACTGCAATCAAGATCGTTCCCACGAGGAACATTCGAGATCAAGTGAAGGATCTGAGAAATAGATAATTGTGAAACAATAGAGAGACGTAAATAAAGGAAGAAAGAAAATTAAAACAGCTACTGTACACTTTACTGTTTCTTTAGTTTAGCTGCCACTCTACTCAGCGTTTTGCTGACGTGTTACACTCGTTACCTTTCAGCACCAGGTGTTGAGCAGCCAGGGTCAGCGGCTGCAGAGGACGCTGGGCCGAGTATGGTCCAGTAGAGTTACCACTGTTCTCTTGTACCTCTTTTTGGTTCCACTGTAGTGAGTAGTTCTTGTTTCCGCTGTACTTTTCTTTACTTGCAGTTCATATTATGTTATGAATGTTGTTCTACTGTTGTGGTGGTACATACTGTAGTGGTTTCTTTCCTTACTGCTGTATTTTCTTACTGTTAGTTATATTCATGTTGAATGTGGTTTATTTTACTGCTCTTTTGGTTACTTCCTCGCTGGACGACCAGGTCTTAGGTTTAGTCGAGTCGGTCCGATTCTCGTGTCTCGTAGGGACTCAGGAATCGGGTCGTTACAATAACTGACTACGTGCCAGTGCAGGGTAGCTACCCGTGCGCTTATCACGCTTGCCGTAGTCACCGTTACGTAGCGACCATGACCTCGGGTAATATACCGGGTGTAGGACTACCACGGGGAAATTCTTCCGGCCAGAAGAGTGCCACGAATACATCCTGCATCATGGGAAAACTGCAAGCAAGATCGTTTCCCTAGGAAACAAGAAGATTGAGAAATGTTATGGAACCTGATTAGAATACTCGGAACAGAAAGATGATAATTGGAAACGGACGATGATAAATAAATTATTAAATGAATGTTTAGTTAGTTGCCTGCTTAATTTATATGTTTCAACCACCACTCTACTCAGCACTAGCTGACCACAAATTTCATAACCTTGTCCAGGTCAGGGATTCGAGCAGCCAGAGCCACCGGCTGCTGAGGGCGGTGGGCCCAGTTGAGCCCAGCAGTTGTTTTATTCTGCTTCTCTTACAGAAAGTTTTTGTTAGTGGTGAGTACTTGTAGCTCATAATGTTTTCAGTTGCATTTCCTACTAGTTTCAATTGCGATGGCTATGCTCTATATTTGTACGTTCCGATGTATAATGTGAGATACTAGTTGAAATGACCCGTCACCCTTTTTGTAGTTTAAGATGTCTGGAATGGTCACCAGACGTCTAGGGAGATCGCCGGATGTCTGAAAATACTTTTTCTCTTCCGCGCGTACCATACGCACACCACGCCTTTCCCCTCACCACCTCTCCCCTCCCTGCGACACCCACTCCATGCCACTACCTCGCCCGTGCCATTCCCCTCGCCTCCTCTCCCTTTATAAGCCCCCCTCCTCTTCATCTCACACCTCCGCAACTGAGCTAGAGAGGGAGAGAGTGAGAGGAGAGCGGAGAGCAAATCGTGGGTCTGAGAGTGAGAATGAAGGGCGTCATGCTGCTCTGCTGCAGTTTCTGCAGCGTGGGAAGCCCAGAACGGTTCTGCGGAAGTCATTTTCCGCGGAATCAAACGTCCGGAGTGAACCCCAGACGTCGGGGAGGACGTCCAAAGGTAGTATGAGACGTCTGGTAGAGATTTGTTTTCCCGTATTTTCTCTGCCAAATCCTGACAATGCACGCGCATGTGTCAGAGGTTGGGAGATGTATCGAAGCGAGGACCCAAGCAGTTTCAGATGTTTGGGAGCATCTCCAAACGTCTGATAGAACCTTCGGACGTAGACACTGCGTTCTAGACGTCCGATAGAGGCGCCCTGAGAGAGGTATGCCTGCGAGTTAGTTTAAGACGTCTGGAACCTCTCCCAGATGTCTGATTCCTATCAGATCTCATGTTTTTAGGCCCGTACAAGGCCCAAACGATGTTGATTTTCCGTAAACGAAGTACTGTTGTTTTCTACTCGAGTTCCTCTACGTGTTCGTGTTGAGTATCTACTATTTTGAACTCGTCTAATGTACATTGGTCGCTGATACAAGTTACCAGCCAGTGGCGTGTTCGGGACCCCCGGAAATGACAAAATCTGCGACACAGGCCCCCATTCCTCCCGTGATACCCGGTAGAGTGGTTTAACTCAGTTGTTAATATTTAAATAAGAATGTACTTGGTTGGAATAGTCGAATTGAACTCTGGGATATGGAATGAACCCTATGGTAGAAATGAATGAGCCTGTTTGAGCTGTACTGTTTACTTGAATGCATGGTTAAGATAAAGTGCTAGTAAATGCCTTTAATATAATTACGAGATGTATATTAAAATACAAGCTTCCTGCATATAATTGAGAAATTACCTGTGAAACCACCAGTTGCATGTTTTTGAGAATTGAATTATGGAAACACGAGCTGCCTGTATATGGATGAGGAACGAATTATGAACATGAGCATGAACCCTACAGGGAATTTGGAGTAGAACTCCTGTGGATAAATAGAATCTAGAATGTAGATGAGAAGTGTGCTAGCTCTTGTGTACGTGGTACCCAGGAGAGCAACTGTCCCCTTTTAGTATAGAGTGGAGTTAGCCTCCCTTGGGTTGAGACCCGGGGTTTGGATTGGCCACTCTACACCGACTCCTATTAGCTCTCGCGTACGTGGTACCAAGGTAAGCTACTAGTGTAGGGAGAGAGCTAGCCACCTCGCGAGGCTCGGGGTTCAGCTAACCACCCTACACCGACTTTGTTGGGCCCTCTGGGCAAACCAGGGTAGTCAGACGAGGGTGCGCAGACTGTAGAGGGGCGAGACTCCTGTTTGGTTCTGAGGGGCGAGACCCCTGTTCTGAGAGGGCAAGGCCCTATACTGTTCCGTGCTGTACTTTAGGCGTACCCGCTAGTGGAAATAACTGACCGCGTGTCAGTGCGGGGCATCTACCTGTGCACTTATCATGTGTGCCGTAGTCACCACTATGTCTCGACAGTGACCTCGAGGTGGTTGACTGGGTGTAGGACTACCACGGGAGACTCTCCCGACCAGGAGAGCACCACGTGTACCTTCTACTCTACGGAAAAGACTGCAATCAAGATCGTTCCCACGAGGAACATGCAAGATCAAGAAATACCTGGATACTTTGAGAAATAGATGAAACAGAAACAAATAAATGAGATAAATAGAAATGAGAAATAAATATGTTGTTGCTTTCACTATACTTGTACTTAAATAATATAAACACCACTCTACTCAGCATTTGCTGATTCTGTCTTTTCATAACACTGTTCAGGACCAAGAGTTGAGTAGCTTGAGTTTCTGCTGCAGAGGATGCTGGGCCCAGCCGAGCCCATCCGTAGTCGTCCTTTCAACACTTTTCTTTTCTCTACTGTTGTAGTAAGTAATGGATACATAGTTTACTGTTCCAGTTATTTCTGTTTCCTTTACGTTTTCTATTATTGTTGTTGTGGCATGTAATGAGACAGTTGTTCTACTTTCTTTACTGCTTCGTACTTTTCTTCTACTTAGTTATGTTGCATGTGTGAATGTGGTTTATTTTTCTACTTTTGGTTATTTCTTGTTGGACGATTAGGTCTTCGGATTAGTCGAGGCGAGCCAGCCTCGGATCTTGTAGAGATCCGGGAACCGGGTCGTAATAGTAGGCAATTAGTTAAAACCTAGGATGTTAGATGAATCCTAGGAAGAAATAAACGTATGCTCTATAATACATCTGCTCAATTGAATCATAGGTTGTGACATGAACACTAGGGCTAGAGAAAAATGCATGTGAATGATTGAGTAAATCATGAGTTATCTATATTATCTAGAATGGACCACATAATGAACAAACCTGTACTATGATTGAGCTGCCTGTTTTGTATATATATCAAACCGGATATAGAGAAATTCATGTACAAACCCTACGGGGAATGTAGAACAAGACAAGAATACTGTAGCACGGAGAACCGGATGGTTCTGGAATTGTCGCCCATGGCCAGCCGTTAAGGGAAGTGAGTTGACTTTCGTGTACGTAGTACTGAAGAGAGTAATTATCCCTTGTTGTGTAGAAGGGAGCTTGCCGCCCTTGGGTTGAGACCCGAGGTGAATTTGTCTATTCTACGTCGACTCCTGTTGGCCCTCGCATACGTGGTATCGAGGTGAGCTACTTAGTGTAAGGGGGGAGCTGGCACACCAGGAGGGCCGGGGTTAGGCATGGCCACCCTACATCGACTCTTGTTAGCCCGTTGGGCAAATTGAGATAGTCGAACGAGGGTACGCGGGTTGTGGAGGGGCGAGACCCATATTCTGTTCTGAGAGGGCAATGTCCTGTGCTGTTCTGTACTGTACGTTTGGGCGTTCCCACTAATGGAAACGATTGACCGCGTGCCAGTGCGGGGTAGCTACTCGCGTGCTTATCACGTGTGCCGTAGTCACTGCTACGTCGCAACCATGACCTCAGGGTGGTAGATCGGGTGTAGGACTACCACGGAGGGACTCTCTCAGTCAAGGGAGTGCCACGTGTGCATCCTACATCACTGGAAAACTGCACGCAAGATCGTTCCTTTAGGGAACAAGAAGAATAAGCAATGTAATGGATCCTGATTAGAGATCTCTTCACAACAAACTGTTATAAGATAATTGGAATCGAAAAGTAATATGTTAAGCTACTTGTTAAATGCATTTTATGTTTTAGCCACTACTCTACTCAGCGTTAGCTAACTCCAGATGTATAACCTTGTACAGGTCAAGGATTTGAGCAGTCCAAGTCACCGACTGCTGAGGACGTTGGGCCTAGTCGAGTCCAGTTGTAGTTTCTGCTGCTAGTGAGTTTTTGTAGTCATACTTTCCAGTACTTTTCCGCTGTATTCTCTATCATCTATGTACTATTTTTTGGTTGTGATGGTTGTATTTCTGTTCTTGAAGGCATGTAACATTTTAGTATTACTATTCTATTTCTCCCTTGTTACCAGTTTTTCTCTGCTTAGTTATATTACTTGTGTGGTTGTAGATTGATGCATGTTATTTGATTATTTCTCGTTGGACAACTGGGGCTTGGGATTAGTCGAGGCGAGCTAGTCTCGGGTCCTGCAGGGATCTGAGATTAGGTAGCAACACTAGTGGTTTGTTGTTTAATTCCTTTATTTTCAGTCATATATTTTTCCTGCTTAGTTATATTACTTATGTGGTTGTGGAATGATTATGACATTTGGTTCTTTCTCGTTAGACGACTGGGTCTTGGGGATCGTCAAGGTGAGCCGTTCTCGGGACCTGTAGGGAACCGGGAACGAGTCGCGACACTATAGCTTAAGGAAATTATCCTTTGATAGAAGTAGATCGAAGTTTAGGCATAATGAATTAGAGCTCTCAATAAGTGAGTATGAAGCTTGGAGAGCAGATGCATTGCTTTATCTTCACTATCTTTCCTTTGTGAATATGGTGAAAAGAATTTATTATATATTCTATCCGACAATGATGATCCAATAGATTATTTATAGAGGTGTTAAAATGGCTTTAGAAAGGTTAAGAGAGGTATTATAGGTGTTGGGATTGATTAGGATAAAGATCTCACGACATTAGGGTAGATTGCAAAGTGATCCCAACATTTATTATAGTATTAGACTTTTGATTGACTCATTAGTCGTCTGATCTGTTAGGTTAGACGTCTAAACAAAAAGGGTGAACATATGTAAAAAGGGCTTCGGAAGGTAGTCAACAAGCAATTGTCTAAAAGACATCTCATCAAGTGATTAGACAACTTATTTGAGAATACCAGATGTCTAACAAAAGTATTGGTCGTTCGTTACTGTAATCAAGTTTTCCTGGATTTGGGTTTGGAGTGGGCTAGGACCTATGGTCTAAATATTGGGCTTCTAATAGGATGTCTAATCCTATTGTTGGACATTTATAATGTGGAAATCATTTTAGGATTTTAGCTTCTGACACAAGATCTTTCTTTATTCAGGTTCCCAAGGTTCAACAGGTAGCTATGTGTCATCTGATAGGTGTATAAGAAGTCTGATGGACCTATAAGACATCTGTTAATAAGGTTAGTTTGTCTAACAACCTATGGTGAATGTTGTGTGTTGGGCTGTTAACGGTTACTACATGAGATGTTTGGTAAATAAATCGATCATCTGATAAGAAGGTTTCAGATGTCTAACAGAGACATTAGACATCTGCTTTTTGAAGGTTGATTATTGTTTTGGATTTCTATTTTGATTTTACATTTTTTCTAAGTGTGTAGGATCAATATAAGTGTGACTTAGGATTGGATTACCATACTTGATCTCTTTACATCTAGTCTAAATAAAAAAATGAAAATTGCATCAAATGAAATACAAAGACTAAATAACTAATCTTCTTAAACTTATCACTTAGTTCTCCTTCCTTCCTTACTTTTGCTCTTTGATCCTAAAATGTCAATCCCCTAAGAACAAAATAAAAATTAAATATTTTGCTATCTTCGAAATCAAATACATTAGTGCTTATGCATCAACATAAAGAATGACATCAATGAAGCAGGGTTATGCTAGATCATGTGTTTTTTGTCCTTTTTGTCTTTTTTGTTGTAACTTGGCTCTCAAGCATATTGATAGCCAACCCTACGGTACCTCTATGAAAGATGCACCTTTGGTTATGGAGTATGACTAAAAAAGAGCTAACAATCGGTGGCAAGTGATCCTCCAATCTTTACGCACGTCCCACGTACCTCCTTGAGGGGGTCGCCCAAGAGAGCTCCCCCGAGGGGTGTGCAGCTCATGTCCTATGAAAGGGAGCCTTATACCGAAGAAGAGCTCACTCAATCTAATCACCTTGTATTTAAAAAACTCTCGCAAAATACATAAATAGTGTGAATTTTGATGGTTAGAGCCTATCCTTAGACATACACCCTTGGTGGTAGAGCTGGATTAGTAATCCATGCATACCTATGTGTTTTATTTTTTCTTTTATACTTGAGATAATCTTCATCCAATTTTTCTACCTCCATCATTACTTGATTAAGTCACATTAGAAATTATAAATTTAAATAATTAATACAAGGTTTTTTTAATATAAATTTTTCATTAAATGGGAATGAAATAATTATAACGATATCAAACTGTGAAGGGGATGAGAGAAAGACAATCAAGCTCCATTAAGGAAACACTACTTCTCACTCAAAAAGGGATGAAAAACTCCAAACAAAGGAGACGAAATAAGTAGAAAAATTAAACAAGAAAAGGAAAAAAAATTCAAATAACACATCCTCCAAATCAAGTTATAACAAATCGATGTTTACTTCACGTCGTAAGATGATGATGACATCACTGAAAAGGTTACTTTAGTGATCCACTCCAATAAGACACGGAAAATCCACGATGGAAGAAGATCCAAAAAAATCTAGATCATGTGAATCTCAAGATTTGACATGCCCAACAATTAATATGAGTTAACTCTACTCTTTAGATCTCATAAGACCCGATGTCTTTTAAGACTAACGTATATCTCAGGGCTAATTATTTAGTGCGTTGGGAAATCTAGATTTTTGTAAAATGAAACCTAAGCTAATTTTCATAGTCTTCTTCCATCTTCCAGGTAAGACCACGTACCCTCCCCAATGTCTGCGTACATCCCTTAAATGGTTAAAAGCAAGATATTCTCCAATGATTATTCGTTTGAAGAGTTTTACTAGGAACCAATCCTACAACCTATAGGCACCTCTTTCGTCTCCTATCTATTTTCCTATCATCATTTATCCATCAAGCATCTGAATCGCCAATTTGGAATAGTTGCCAGGCACGAAGGCATCCACCCTCTCACCCATTTCTATCTATGTTCTATCAGAAAATGCAAAACCCCCAGTGCCAACTATGAATATAATTAATCATACTTCGAGATATAGAAAACAGATCGCTACGTCGTTAATAGGAGGGATGGCTGATATGATTACATGTAGATACAGGGGCAAATCGTTCGTGAGTGGCCAAGAGTACAAATAAAATGTAACGTAGAAGAGGGGATGGGATAAACCGTAAAATGTATTGATTATCACGTAAAAAGTTATACGTCCCTTATAACGTACATGGTGGACCTATAACAACTAAAGATTAAGAAATCACCATTTGATTTTCATCATTGATAATATTTTAAAAATAATCGATGATATTTAACTTTAAATGCAAAAATATCCGTGATATTTCAAAAATGATTATTGATATTTAGTTCAAAATAAATATGGAAAATTAGTTAAAAATGTAATTTTTTAAAATTAAATTGTATAGGTGATATCTCTTATAATGTATTAGTGCAATTCAAAAAATCATCGGTGCATTTTGGTTTAGAATAAAAGATCACCCGTACTTTTCATTCACAAGTTGTGATGATTATTTAAGTAACGATCAATCTCACTGCGTGCAATACTTACGTTGCTTTTTTTATATGGGGGGTCACGAATTAAATATCACCAAATATCACCTACAAAGGTTAAGAAATCATTAATGATTTTCACATGTAATTGAAAATCGTCAATAATATTAAACATTGTAGGTGATATCTAATTAATTGGTAACTAAAAACTATTGGTGATAGTTAAAAAAAATATGTGTGATTTTATTCAGACGTATATAGAAATGCAGAAGAACCGCACCTTTATAAAATTAAAGCCAAAACGTAGCAGAAATGCATCTTGTGACGTAAAAGTTGACGTAGGATATTGTTTTTTACTTTACACAACGTTGAGAATGTTGGTCAACTTGATAATTAATATTTAATATAAAGAAATAAAAGAACGTAAGATTTGTTAGACGGTAATTTCACAATATTCAAAAAAATCATCACACCACTTTAACCTAAAATACACAGGTGATAAAAAACTTTACATCGGTGATAAATTATTGTAAGGTGTCTTTACACAGGTGCAATATTATTTTGCATCGGTGCAAAATTGTTCAAAGGATAGTTTCACCTGTCTAAAGTGATTTTGCACCCGTGCAAAGTGATTTTCCCTATGAGTTTAGGGTCTAGGTTTATGGAAAATAATTTCACATATGAAAAGTGATTTTTCACCTTGGGGTTTCAAGTGTAAAATCACTTGTCATACGTGAAAAAATACTTGAAATTTAATTTTGCATCAGCGCAATCTTACTTTACATCCGTGTAAAATAATATTACACTAGTACAAAGTAGTTCAAAGTAAGGTGCAATCTTACTTTACATCCGTGCAAAATTATTTTGAAGGTACAAAGTGATTTTACACAACCACTTACCCTTACGAAAGTGATTTGTTGTTGATTTCAACGGTGGTAGACCTCACTACGTGTCAGCACTTTTTTTACATTGAAGGATACGGGTTGGGACGACATTTACAACTATACATCAACTTTTACATCAAATTTTACATTTCTCAACTCACATCTAAAATTAAATTACACCAGTCACATTCTTTACATTGCATTGGTATAATTCAAAAAGTCACCAATACATGTTGATCCATAACCAAAAATCACCGATACATTTTACTTAGAAATGCTATTGGTGACTATTTGAATGATAATAGGTCTCACCATACGACATTACTTATATTATTTTCCGTATACGAGGAGAGTTCAACAAATTCACATATTAAACATGAGCGTGTACCGTAGAAATCATGCTCGTCATATATGTGCATAGTAAAGCATGTCTTTTTTATTTAACATTTTTATACATTTTCACTTTGCGAATGTTCTACACTTCGTAATATTCCGTGCTGATATATTGTAGTTTGGTATTCACATATCTTTTTTAATAGGTGACGTTTCAGATACAGCAAGCGTGCAAGAATTCGTAGCTAGTTCTGGAAAAGAAAAATTTCCATAGTTTCTAACCGAAGATGTCAATGAGATTACAGAAAATTGAATGGATTTCATCGAAGTTCTTAATTTAAGAGGTCCTGAACAATTTTTCGCTGGTTTTAATCATACTCCTGATCTCTTTTTTATTCATATAAGCATATCCTTCACCGTACCATATATAGAGATCCAAGAAGAGTTTGTTCTTCCTTTTTAAACGCTGCCATCACTTCTCCAAAATTTCACAATTCCCTTGCTTTCTATAACAAACAAATAAAAACTTAAATATATTCCATTCAAATTACTAAAGATGGTAGTGCTCTTAACGTCCATCACCGAAGAAGGAAACCTCCATTCAACTCCCCGCACCATTTCTAAAAATAGCGTTGATCGTTTAGTTCAATCACCGTACAAGATACCACAGGCATTTTTATTATTACCGACGGTTAAAAATCATCGGTTAAAACCATTCACCTACCCATCTTCCAAAAATAGCACAACAAAGCTGGTATAAGTTTCCTACCCATCTTCCATCGTCAAGAACCAAGGAGAGGCAACAACCACGGTAAGCTAACACTTGAGAGGGGAGAAACAAGTGAAGAACAATAATATTAGTAGAAGATGGCAGGAAGGAAGGATGTTGTTGTGGTTGCACTTGCTCTGTGCCTCCTCCTTTTTGCTATCGCTGCAACGCCTGCGTTAGCCGAAAACGACCTTTGCTTCTTTGGGTGCTTCAAGGAATGCCTTGAAGGGGGAACCCACATTGGTTGCACCGAGAGTTGCATTGAGTCTTGCGCCCAAGCCGCTGCTGGTATTCCGCAAGGTAATTTATCCCCTGTCATTTTTGTAGAACTACATTTTTATTTTTATTTTTATTTTTATTTTTATTTTTATTTTTATTCTTTTTTCGACGTACATGCAACTTTCCCATGACACCAACGTAATGATTAAAACAAAAGAAACCTGCATGGGTATGGTAGGATGTTGGCGAGCCCACATCCCCTAACCTGCGTGCGTGCGTGTGTGAGAGCGGAGTTGGGGGTGTAGAGATACACGTCAAGCATGTTTTTATATGAAATTAATGTTTTAAAATAAAAATTTAAAATTTAAAATAATTTAATAAAAATATGAAATACATAAAATTTCATTAAAATTGATGTCCTAAAACTCTCATCAAATATGATTAAATTTTATGTTACTTAAACTCTCTTTGATATAAGAGATAAGAACGTTGGATTAATTTAAAATTTTATATATAATATATTTGTAGAAATAAATCTAAATTCTCAAATTTTTAATATTTTAAAATATTATTTATAATGAAAGATATTAAGTAAATTTAACCTAAATTATTTACGAATGAACTTGACATTCCCTTATATGTATAACAAAAATAATGATAACGAGCATCATTTATAGATAAGCAGAATTGTTATTTCATGCGAGACAAATTTGGTCACGAGGTAAGAAATCTTTGTAAAGGAAGCTTCAGATCAGTAAGAAAGTTTTCCAAAGGAGAATGCGGCTCTTGTGCCTATAATGAGAAGCAGTCAAAAAGATCAATAGATATGGCAGTCATCATATACCTGTAGATATGGAGCAAATATTAAATTAAACATTGATGTAAAATTTTTTTTTTATCATTTTACATTAATTAATCTTAACGTCTATGTACGCACATCTAATATATTTCTCATGAAGTCTCTATGTGTATAGGTTGATGCTATTGATCAAGAGAAGCATCTTTGGAGGCGATGCCTTTACAAGACGATCTCCCCTTCCCTCCACATTAAATTGTTACCTATATGTTTCTCATTGTCATCGTTACTATTTTAAAAGGATTGTAATGTCAGTGAGTTAAAGGAGGTGTCGTTGTTCACATGCAACACTACTCATCATTTCTATCGTGTAACTTTTTCCAATTGAAAGCTAATGGTTCGATGATGGAATGTTTGTCATTTTTCCAACACATACAAAAGTCATGGCATAAAATTGAATCATGGGTATTTACTTTTATGGTTATGTTCAATCATTTATCAAACATCTCTCCTCTTGGAAGAGGTCTCGTGCAAAGATGCTTTTGGATTTCATTTAGTAAGGAAAATTATTAGAAGAAATAAAAATTAAAAATAAGAGGAATAAAGAAATTTAAAGATTTTTTATTTAGTTTAATTTCTTATTATATCAAGAAAATTGAGAAGTTTTATTTTGTTTGAGGCATTTGTTTGGTTGAACAATGAAAAAATTAGCTAAAAAGAGAAGTTAAGTGAAATTAACAAAAGGAGTTAGATAATTTCATTTGAGGAGGGGGTAAGGGAAGAGTTGGAATTTTGTAAATTCCAAAGTAAGAGTTCAATTTTAGTTATAGATTTTAAAATTGGACGTTCCAAATGAGAAATAAAAGTTCAATTCCACCAAATAAACAACATCTTAAAGACGTAAATTAATTAAAAGAGAAAACATTTTAAGTTTCTTAAAACTTTACAAGAAAGAACAAAGAAACTTACCCATCTTGCATGACATTCCTAGCACCCAACGTCACGCAAGTTCATCGAATCGAAATGTATATTTTTTCAAAATAATAAATAGAGAATAAATGATAATCAATAATCTATAAAACACAGATATTCCATTCACTTGAAAATGTTCAAGAACAACGAAGCAAGAATAAATAACAATTGAGCTCTTTATGTATTAGACTTTTGTGATTGTTTGTTCGAAAATGCAAAATAATCTTTAGAGCTACTCAACTAAATCACATTATAATTATGAGTTTAAATAATAAATTCAATTTAGAGGCTCTTTAGATCTAGGAAGAACCGATCTCTTTCAAGGTTTTATTCTTTGCAACATGACCCACCTTCCACGTGGAAACGAATTCTATCCGATTTTTAACTTTTGATTTCTGAATAACTCTCCTAATTTGTTAAAGTGAGATATCTTTTTTTTAAGGCTATTAATTGAGTGGTTAAGAAATTAGTATTAACTTTTATTTATATTTACTTGTAAAATGATATTAACAATATTTTTTTTTCACTTGGACGGATGATAAATTGCGATATTAATTATTGTGGTATTTACTTGAATTAATGTTAATAGGAGAATTTAACACTAATTTTACTAACACCATTTAAATCGGTGGCAAAGAAATCAATGCTAAAGATCTCAAAATTCAAATTATGACCACACGGTTTAACCCTTCAATTAAACGAAAGTTAATCCCTCAAAAGATGAATTAACTTCTGAAATAAATTAAGCCATAGATAGTATTTAATTAACGTAATTAGTTTAGTAAACTAAACAAAGGACTATGAGGTTTTGATGTTTGGGTCATTATATGCATTGCAAAGGAATTAAGTGTGGATAAAAAAATTGTCACAAGAAAGAAATCAAATTCACCCACATGTGAGGTGAAATAAGTTTATTTAAAAATTAATCCAGTCAAATACAGAATAAATAATCTTATTTTGCTAAACAATAACTAATTCGATAGCCTATGGACACCTAGGCTCTCTCTCATTTCTTATTTATCGGTATGTCTTCCTTTATCGCTCAAACACTTCACGTGGGAAGCAAAATATTTTAGACGAAGGTATCTTATGTATTACTAATCCATTCTAAAATTAGCTTCTCTCCTATCTCTTATGCTCAAGGGTATGAAATTATAACTCTATCCCTTACTCATTGTAAGATTACTGTTCGAATGAAGTTAGAGCTTTCAAACATTACAAAAAAACAAAAAAACAAAACAAAAACCTCATATCGATCAAGCGAGGAATATTAAAGTGCCAGTTCCCCAAAACTAATTAATAAGTCATCGACCATTAAACCAAACTACACAAGAGATACCAAAACTTAACCCGAAGGTTGACCCCGAAGCCATATCCCCACCCCTGGAGAGACAGAGAGAGGCGAGTGAACGCGAAGGACGGCGGAAGCAAATCGACCACATATAGAATAATGTCTGCTGAGCTATGGGCCGGCGGAGATTGCGCAGTCTCTTCTGAGGACTGCCACAGATTGACGGCCCTTTGCAGAGAGGTACGTATGGATGAACAAAACCCATCACTCGTTGATCCTCGTCTGCTCCGCCATGAAATCGTGTTTCTTTTGGTTTCCAATGGTGTTGGTTGCTTCTGCGTGGGTTCTAAATGTGTCCATCTTCTTGAAATTGCTGGATTTCGAGGGTCCGGGAAGGATCAGGTTGACCCAAAGATGGGAACTTTGGGAAGAGAATGACTTGGGTAGGTGTTTGATGGGAAGTGGGCAGCGGGAAATTTGTCTGAGAATCATAGAAATAGCTTGCTTCTTTGTGCTCTATCTTTTTTTGGCAGAATCGAAAAGCATCTCGTTTGTTCCTTTCTATGGTTGTCTTCCCAATCCAATTTGCTTGAGTTGTGGAAATTTTGCTTGTTTTTGCTCAGGAAAAACTTAACTTTTTTCCCATTCCTTATCATGTTAGGATCGATTGTTTCTGTCAGGAGAATCCGAGATGACTAGCGTGATGGTCATGATAAAGAAACCCGCCTGGAGTAGCGTAGATGGGAGGCACACCCTTGGGCATGGTGTGATTTCCTTGTCGACCGATTTTCCTAAATCACAAAAGGGAATATAGAAATTTATGTATGTATTGTTGGTCAACAAATGGCCACAAAAATATGAATTTCAAAGATCTAGTTCTAGTTTGGTGAAAAACCAAGACTGCTCTACAGGAATGGTCTTGAGTAGGTCTATAGTGACATGGCATTAGAAGAACCATCTAAAGACAATAAATAACCGAAAATAGCAAATATATCCTTAGCTCAGGTGTGATCGTTTGCTTTGAGGACCAAATGCTGACTGAAAATCTTCAACCAAATGATGAATTTTATATATTCTAGCTCTAGTTCCAAGATGCCAACAGATCCCATCTGTGAAGATTTGGTTAGGGCAGAAAAACTATCACCGCTAGTTTGACAGTCATGCCAGTGAGAGCAAAAATAACTTTTCCAAGCATAACCAAAATAACGAAATTGTCCTCTACCTAACATAATAAATTTTGTTAGAACTAAATGCCGACCAAATTACAGTTTCGCAGCAAAATGGCGAAGTGTATGTACTTTAGTGTCAAATGTGAACAGAGCTATCATTTGCAAGGATCTGCTCCATGTATGAGTTTATGGCAGCTGTGGGTGCTTTAGTCTGTGTGGCTTGGCTGCAACTAGGCAGTGTTGCTGCTATGTTTGTTGTTTCCCTGGGTGTCTTAGCTACTCAGTTTGCAATTACAGTTTTGGTCATTCAAATTTGTAGCAGATAAATAACTATGTTCAAGCTACAAGCGCTCCAACTTTCAATGGCCAAGTCACTTGGCCAAATAACTCATGGGAAAAGAGATAATACTCAAGCAAATGTGCCCTATATTTTGTATTTAACCCTGTAATCTTTAAAATTCTTTAATATTTTTTTTCAAAAAGAAAGGTCTAATTAAAAGATGCCCTATGTTTTAAGCATGATCATGCAGTCATAGTGAGTTCATTTCCTGTTTTACTTCTGTGATGGTTTCTCTATTCTCTAGCTCTTTGTCAGAATGTTTCAGTGTAGACTGTAGAGCTATTTGTTTGTTTTCTACAACTAGTGTCCTGAAGCTCATCAAAATGATGTTTCTGTATCTTATAGTGACTATTTCTTTTATAAACTTAGCTGAGAAAAGAGAAGGAGGCTCTCAGAGATTCTTTATCAAGGGAGCGGTCTGTAAATGCCGAATTATTACGAGTAACGACCTTTATTCTTCCCATATGCTTTCTGTTTTGGTTGTTAACTTTTTCCAATTTCATATATTCATTCTTGTCAACCTTGAAGACTTGAAGTTAGCTAGTGAATGGTAAGACAAGTCACCTACCAAGTCAAACGTGAAAGTGGCATTTGTCTTGCTCTATTGGTTGACATGGTTGCAATCCAAATTCTTGTGTGTTTTTCTAATTGGCATCCAATATGAAATGGATATTTAAGTTGTGCTAGAGATAGGACAATGTAATTTGTCACAGCAGCTTCTGGAGGGGGTTTTGACTGATAAATTACAATATCAAATCTTGTTAAAATAAAATTTATTGTTTTAAAAGGTTTTTTGAAACAGAGAATTTTCTAGATTATTTGCATGCTTTAGGGTTTACGTGGTTGTCCATACATGCGAAACTCTAGGCTGAACTAGCTTCTGGAGGGGATTTGAACTGTTCCATGGTTTTGTTTTTTTTTTAATAAGTTTAATATGTCCCACCTTGAACAAGTCCTAAATGTGAAATTCTAGAACCCACTTGCTTTTATTGGCCATTATTTTTCGATGTTTGCAATCTTTTACAGATTTAGTGCTATGAAAAGCATATCTGTATTGATTTTATTTGTTGAAAATTTGCAGATTTGTGTATGCGAGAGGAATGAAAAACTTCTCATTCAAACTAAATTCCTAGCCTCTTATATAGAGAGGAGGGATGAAATAATTACATGCAAAGTCCAAACTAAAATGAAAAATGAAAAAAAAAAAAAAAAAGAATGAAAGGGACTCTAACACTTTCCCCTCAAGTTAAGAGTGTAGATCTCCTGTAAGCCCAACTTGTTACACAGAAACATGTCTCTTCTTTGTCAATGTCTTTGTAAGAATGCTTGCAAGTTGAGGCTCAGAGGACACATGAGGAGTAGCAATTCTCCCTTCCATCACGGCATTCCAAATGAAATTGCAGTCCACCTTAATATGTTTTGTCTTCTCATAGAAGATAAGATTTAAAGTAATGTTTGTAGGTGACTTGTTTTCACAAAACATTGGAACTAGACTATTCACTTGTACTCAAAGATCTGCAAGGAAAGAGGTGACCCACATAACCTTACATGTACTATGAACTATTGCCATATACTTAACCTTGGCACTAGAGTGGACCACTACCATCAGCTTTTTACTATGCCATTACATAAGATTGCATCCAAGGAATATGTTATATTCAGTGGTGGATCTTCTGTTCTCAATAGACTTCACATAGTTAGCATTGGAATAGGAACAAAGATTTAGATGACTATTGTTCCTGTTGTATAGTCCTTTTCTAGGAGACCCCTTCAAATACTTTAGTAGTAGACAAACATCATGCCAATAATTATAGCATAGTTTGTCCACATACTGACTCGCTCTACTGACAACGAAGCTAATATTTGATGAATAATAGTCAAGTATAGTAATTTGCCCCACAATGCTCTTGTATCTGTGGACATCCTCAAAGAGTGCATCCTCAGTCTCCCTGTATCATTTCTTTTGCTCAACTGGAATAACTGATAGCTTTGTGCCAAGTAGTCTAGCCTTAAGTATCTTAAGGACATACTTTCATTGCAAGAGTGCCATGCTATATTCGTTTCTGACTACCTTAATCCTTAAGAAATATCGTAGCTTCCATAGGTCTTTTGTAACAAAGATCTTCTGTAAGAAAGCTTTGGTCTCCTAAATGCCTGCACTATCATTGCATGTTAGAACCATCTCATCAACGTATACAGCGAGAATGATAGTGTCAGAGGTAGTCGTTTTGATGAAGATGGAATGATCATATGTGGATCATATGAATCCAATCTACATTACTTCACTGGTTAACCTGTCAAGCCAGGCACCAGGACTTTGCTTGAGACCATATATAACCTTCTTCAGCCTACATACACACTCCCCCTCAACTTCATATCTAGGAGGTTGTTGTATATGCACTTCTTTTTTCAAGTTACCATAGAGGAAAGCATTCTTAATGTCAAGCTAATGAAGTGGCCAATTCTTGTTAACAAGGTTTGATATATCGGTATCGATGGGTTGGGTGATATCGATATTACCTGAGGTATCTTTTTCCATGATATTGACAATATATCAGGCGATATATCGCTGATACCAGGGACTGTTGGGCAAGAAAGGGGCATAGCTCTATCATCTAGGCAAGAAACCTATTCATTGATGATTTTGGAAGGGCGAGAAAGCTGCATGCACATGCACGTACACACACACACACACACCCGCACACGCACTGAGTCCACTTTACTTTTTTGATATGCGACTAGTGCATTTCTATAGACATTTCTTCATGATGTATTACTTATTCAAATGTTAATTTTCATAAAATTTGTGACATTGTGGGACATTTTGGGCCTTTCTAAGCGATTTCCCTAAAATCATTGATATCAGTGATGTACCCCCAATATAGCCCTTTTTTGACTTGTCGGTACGATATCGATATCGATATTTAAAACCTTGCCTGTTAATAGTGACGAATAGAATAACACGTATTGAAACAACCCGAGCCATAGGAGAGAAGGTCTCAAAGTAGCCTACTCCGTAAGTTTACATGAAACCCTTGACCACCAGTGTCGCCTTCAACCTATCAATACTGCCATCCACAAGATATTTGATTATATAAACTCACTTGCAATCGACAACTTTAGCACCCTTTGGACATGGCACAAGCTCCCATGTGCCACAAGTAGTAAGAGCTTCCATTTCTGCATCCATAGTTGTCTTCCACTGAGGGTCCTATGAAGCCTCTAAATAAGTCCGGAGAATGACAATGCTAAGTAATGCTCTGAAAAATTGTTGTACAGAAGGACCCAAATGTGTTGTGCTCGTGAAATGGGAGACAAGATATAATCTGCAAGTTCAAACTGCTTTCCTTAGGGCAATTGGTCTCTCATCGTCCTCAATCTGCCTCTATGTCTGCGAGGCACGTAACTACTATCATCAAGAACAGTAGCAGACATAATAGGCAATAGAATAGTAGAAGACTCCTTTTCTCGTCTATGATATGAGAAAGAATGAAAAACCTCTCATTCAAACTAAAACCCTAGTCTCTCTTATATAAATATGAGGGATGGAAGAATTATATGAAGAGTCCAAACTAAAATGAGAGAAAAGAGAGAGAGAGAGAGAGAGAGAGAGAGAGAGAATGAAAGGGGCTCTAAGGGTGTATACAGTTATTCATTTCTGCTTGTTGAGATTATAAAAGGTGTGTTACTCCATATAATTCTTTTTTACTCCTATGAAAGAGGAGAATCCTTTTCATGAGGAAATTTTAATAGTGGTAGAAATCTATATTCCTGATATGAACACACCAAAGTGGCTTTTCTAACCTTTGGAGCTAATTGTTCAACAATGTTTTTTTTTTGGAAAAGAATTGTTCAATAATATTGAAATGCAATTTTTTTTTTAAAATGTACTATGCAGTATCTGTACAATAGGAAATGGAACAATTTTTACCATGTGCATATGCTGATGCTAAGTGCTATCCTATTCCTTATTTATCGTAGGCTAAATCACATGATAATGCATATTTATTAACAATGCCCAAAATGCATACAAGTGGGCAGTTTAGCCTTCCAATCAATGTCAATTAAGGTGCAAGTCTTCCACAAAGAAAATTGCATGTGTTTGATTTAGTGGTTTCTTACTTGGCTTTGTTTCATTGAAGAGATTTGAAACAGAGGCACATGCAACGTCAGAAGTTCAAACTATCGACAAGAAACACATTGAGGATTTACAAAGAGAATTGAGAAATTGCTCCCAAGAAATAGGTATAGCAGCTTTGTATTCGCTATTTTTTGTCCTTAAAAAATTAAACATATGGTTTGATTTATACATCATTTTTGTCCTATACTAATCTAAAATTGTATATTCCTTAGAATTCTTCCTTAGGTTGGATACAAATGGTGAAGTGCTTTGGCAAAATTTATTTTGGATGACAATCACTTAAAGTCGAAGTTGTATTATTACGATATGGAGAATATTGTGTTGTTTTTTCATTGTGTAGAGAGATGAGCCTTTTTCTCTTATTTTTGATGATTTATTTTTTACTTTTCTACTTTCTTAAGGGCTTGTTTGTAGTAGTTCCCTACAGTGATTTAAATGCCGACGACAAGGCTTTTTTTGGGAGAAGTCCATGTTGACATGGTAAAGTTGTCGAAATACTGGGATATCCCCAGCATGTCGCTGATATGGTCAGCATGCCGACGAAATTGATCGGCATGCTGAGGCTACTACTGGTCCGTCGTTGGCATTCTTGTCGGCATGCCCACAAAATACACATTTAGAATTTCATTGGTATGACGTCGAAATCGGCATTTCGAACCTTAGTTCCTTAATCTCTCCCCATATAAGGAGGTGTAGTGTTTCTATAGAAACATAGAACATTTCGTTCTCTTCACATGATATTAAAGTAGCGGTCCTAGGTCGAAGCTTGATATGAAGGGTTTTCTCTTCTAAAACCTCAAGGGTCCAACCCTAGGGCACAAGACCCAAGGGAGGTGACAACACCGCTATAGTAGGTGAGGTCTCTAGCCATTGCCCATGCAACCACCAGGTCAGGACAACATTGGAGCACTATCGCCTAACCCCAGCGGCATTGTCATTCGTCGGTTATCGTGAGTTTTTGCTTCCAACAGTAGCAACAATGGTGTTAGTGGCTCTTGTTCTTGTTGCAATGATCAAAGGAAGGGGCAATGCTCTTAGGTGACCATTACGACGTAGCTGCCTAAAGTAGGAGGACCGTTGTTGGTGACCAGTGAGCTCATCGATTGCCAAAGATCTTCGCCAGAGGACTAAACAGGGCTACTAGTGACCCTTTGGAGATTGCTGGTGGTCATCAAGACCCTCTTGCCTCAATTCAAGGTGGTTGGAACCTCTTCTAAGAGGCTTTATGATTGATTTAGATTTGATATGTGAAGTTTTCTCACTGAGATTGTGTTTGGATGAGTGCTTCTTCTGTGGATAGTGGTATTTTGATGTCTATTTAGTATATTTGCATTTATTGGTTACTATTTTAAGGTGAAGCTCTGATCTTGTTGAGAAGGATGGCCTTTAGAGTTGTCAATTCACCTGTACCAAGGGATGGAATGTAAGAGGACTTCTAAAATCTCTTCTTTGGCTCATTCGTGAAGTTCGATGAGAGCAATCATGTGCTATAGTCACAAACATTTCCTTATGGTGTTGAGGAATACAGAGAAGAGAACATCCATGCTAAATTGAGGTCCAAGAAGTGCTTATCTACTATGATTGTCTCTTGGAAAGGAGGCAAAGGTAGTCCGTTGTCTACTTGAGGACGTAGATGCGATTGTGGTGGCCAGAGATGTAGGACTGACTATCAGGCTCGTTTGACTTATGAGCAAGCGTTAGCAAAACAAGTCAAGCTCGAGCTCGACCTTAAGCTTGTTTAGGCTTGTTAAGCTCAAGCTCAAGCCAAACTAGGCTTATCTCACCTCGCTTGATATCCAGGCACCTCCTGGCACCTCCTATCTCTTCCTTTGCCAACCTACCTTCAACCTACTGCCAATGCGTTCAGCATGCACCTTGTTAATAGTGGTCCTCCCCAAATTACAATAAGGCCTCTGCAAGAATCCTAATTCATAATATTTGATTTCACTTATTTGTCTGTCGTGCCATTAAAGCACTCCTTTCCTTCTTCAATCTGCTTGTCCTTTACCATCACTAGATTATTTTTTGTATGAATTCAACCTCAATCCCACCTTGTTGATTGTTAAGAATCAAATGACAAACACAAAGCACAGAAGCATCGGAGAAGAACACTGCATTCACAAAAACCCCTTCGGGGAAGAGGTATAAAAAGCCAAACATAGCACTATGTGAAGATGAGATGAAGAATACAATGAAGCACAAGCCTATCTATAGACCCTTGAGTGTCCACTCTCAACAGAATATAATCATCTTGTTATTTGACATCAACCACAATCAATCTTGGGATTATCAATCCCAATATACATTGGCCATGATTCTACTTAGAAATTTGGATTGATAGATTGGATCCATTGGCTAGCATAATCAGATCTAGAATCCCGTTTGTTTCTTTTTTGGGTCATTATTAGATAGAGTTCAAGGCATGATTAAAGTTGATGTTACTAAAATATACAACCACATCATCTAACACCCCCCACTAAAACATGCATCCATATATACTCAAGGAGAAAACCTCTTGACACTTGTAAGCCTTTTTGTTCATCCCCAAATGATCAATTAGATTGTCATACAACAATGCATCTACCATGCACCTCTTCTCCTTCTTCCTCTCGAAAACCTCAATCACATCATTGAAACTTTCTTGTGCAAGAACTTACCCACCATAGCATAGAAGGTCCCCACATTCATGGCAATCCTCCTCAAGAACTCGGGTTCCTTCAACATTTTACCAAACAATTCCATGGACTCCTCATACTTCCCATTCTTATTTAATATGTTCCAAACTTCTTTTTTTTTTTAGAAGGTGTGCAGAACAAAATGGTAGCTCACCATGTTGAACTTATGTCATATCTCCCATATTGCCTTTGCCTCCATCCCTTTAAGAAGTGCTCCTTCATGAGGTTCTCATACAGAGTCTCATCAAGTGCAATCCTGCCCCGAGTTTCTCCTTTAGCTCAAACAACTCTATGGTTTTGTAACTATCCTTAGTCCCTACTTCTAAGGAGCCTTAACACGGTGTTAAGGATGATTTGATTGGGCGTAATGCTACATTTCTGGGTCATGTTGTCCTTGAAATCCAAAGCTTGGTTGAGCTTGTTATCGTCCACAAGACTGGAGGGGAACAAGTTGAGTAGGGAGATGCTTGTGAGGTTAGGAAGGCTGTTGCGACTAGGGATGCTGAACTTGAGTGGCAACTTGCTCAATAGGGATGTAAGGTTCGAGGAGTTCATAAGGTGGCTGGACTTCAGGGGCAACAAGGGTTGTTCATGGGGAGGTACTAGATGATCTCACAAATGTCATTGTTCTAGGGGAGTGGTGGGTCCTAAGTTGGCGGGGAGTGAAATGGGCTGGTAATAGGTTGTGGGGGTGTAGGGGAATGCAAAATTGTGTGCTTTGCTTTTGTGGTTTTTTGGTTGCTGTGATTCTGGTCACTATACAAGGAATGGGGGAATTAGTGCCAAGAAGTTGGTGGTGCTGCTCGCATGTCAGATATGGTGGCATGGCTTAAAGGAGATTGGCAGAGGAAGAGGGAGGTGATGGAAGACTGGTAGAGGAGGCTGGTCAGTGTAGGAAAAAGTAAGGGGAGATAGTGGGTTGGAAGGAGAGAAGAGGGAATCAAGGAAAAAAAATCACATGGATTTAATAACAAAACTTCATCCAAATCTGTCAAGGTTGATGGGAGTTAATAGAGATGTAAATGGATAAAAAAGAGCATGTTTCTAGAGGCATACATGTAATTGCAAAACTTATAGAAAATTATAATTACAAGGGAGTATTTATGTCCACTTAATTTAATTAAGATTTTAAAGCTAAAGTTACACTAGAGTTTTAGTACTAGTAGCCCATAGTAGACCACCTTTAACAAATTGGCAGGCCCCTTTTCAAGGGCTACATTGCCTATCACAACTGAAGCAAGTAACTAAAAGGTTAACAAATGAAGAAAGCAACTACTCAACAGCAACTTAACCTCTTTATTACATTTCTTTAGACTATTGTTAATCCAGCTTGGTATTGGTACTTGCTCTGGACTATTAGCTTATTTGCTGACCTGATGGTTGTCTACTTTTCCCACACTCATTTTTGTAGCAACTAGCCACTAATATCAACCCTGGTTACTGTTGTTGTCAACATAATCGGAACCTTTCTTGATATAAAAGAATGTGTATGAAGGAATCTTTTACTGGAAATCCTGATCTCATTTGCGTCTGTTAGAAGCTTGGTTATATCTCCTTATTATCTATTTACTTGGAAAGAGAGGAAAAAAAAATCGCAGTGCACTTTTCTCTATGTACTTCTATTTTTAATGAACTAATTTCCATTTTCAAGAACTATTTTTACAGCATTTTTGCAGGATCAGCTTTGTAGAAGAAATGCAAAAAACCACATTGTTGATGAGCATATGCAGGCTCTTCAAAAGAACCACGTGGAAATTGACAAGTTGCATAAAAAACTGAATTTGTTGGAAAATGAATTGGTTCACTCTGAATTTATGAGAATATTTTTTAAGAATAAGGCAGATCAAAGTGATGCTAAATTGCAAACTTTGTCAGCGCAAATAGAGAAGCTGGAGGCTGCAGTTTCATCCATGCAACTTGAATCCCAGTGTGAAATAGAAAGCATGAAACTTGAAATGATGACCATAGAACAACGATGCTTTGAAGCCGAAAGGTCATCTGAGCAAGATGCTAAAGAGAAAGCCCAGATCAATGCCATGTATAGTGAATGCAGTCTCCAACTTGAAGAGTCCTGGCGGAAAATTCATTCTCTGGAGGAAAAGAATGAAGAATTGCATGAAAATATAGTATCATTTGAAAGATATATCAGAGTGCTATTTTCTAAACTAGATTGCCATCTTGACGCATTGTTGAAGAGAAACTCCACTTTGTTGTGTCATACAGAGCAAAATGATGATTTGCCAGCAGATTTGGAGAATGAGCTGGCATTATGGATAGGAAAAGGGTAAGATTGTTCACTAATTCTATTTTTTCATTTTTCCTTGTCTTGTACTTTTTGTGCACTATAATAGGAGCCTTAGCACAATTGTATATTGTTGTATGATCTAGAGGTTCACATTCCAGTTGCAGAAATAGCTTCTTGCTAAAATTCAAGTTAAGGCTGCACATGGAATACCCAAAAATCTGTCTGCCCTATTCTGGCCCCCCATATGAGACAGGAGATTCGTTCACCAGTTGCCTTCTCTAGCTTTACATCATACTACCTGCAGCACATCTTTGCTGTTCTATGCTCTGGATGACTGAGATGCACTGTATGGTGTACAGTTGCTAGTGTGTCCATTTCAATTTGTTATTACAGAAGGAAATATTTGGTTTTACCTAAGATTATGAAAATGAAGATCATAATTGCATTACAGGATTAGTTGCTATGTGAAAATACAGAATTAAAAATTGGATCTGGTTTCATTGTTATTGTTAATATTATCTAAGATTCACATCGAAATAACAGTGTGGTACTGTTTCATACACATTCTCAGTAGTTAGTGCACAAGTGGATCCTTCAAATTCATTTTGTTTTGCATTTGATGTGAATCACCATATTTGGTTTAAATTAATCAATTCTATCATCGGATACTTTGAATCAGGGAGTTTTTCTTGCATCTTTTAGCAATATGGAAACAAAAAATTGAAAGTAGTTAAGACAAGCTTTTCCTAATGTATCAACACTTTTGTGCTTTTTAGGGAATTTCAAAAAATTGATAGTTAAGACAGCCTTTTGTGGTAGTTATGATGTAACATGCAGGAAAGATAGGCCTGGAATCCAATTGTATTTGATGCTAAATGCTTTTCAAAAAATATTTGATGCTAAATGTCTCTTTTGTTTGCATCCCTCTCCATTGACTCCCAGATTTAAATAAAAGAAATCACACGCACATTCCCTCATTCTTAACAATCTCTCCTATTTTCTTATGCAGCTATGAAGATGTTTTGCGGCCTTTCCTTACAAAATTAGTTTTGTTGACATTTTTTTATGAATGTGGGAAGTATGATATGCAGAAGATGCCAAATCAAATTAGAGAATCAGAAAGGCTGATTGCTCAGCTTAAGGTCATTACTTCTGCTTGGACAGTGATTATGTTTATCTTTTCAGAGAATGTTGTGTTTGACAATGCAATATGTCCTTTTATATCTCAGGAGGAGCTACAGAATGAAAAACTAAGGTCCAAGGAAGAAGCTGAGGATCTCACCCAAGCGATGGCTGAACTAAGGTATCAATTTACAGGCATGCTTGAAGAAGAAAGCAAGCGTCGAGCCATGATTGAGCATGCATCGCTTCACAGAATACAAGAACTAGAGGCAGAGGTATATGGATTAGATTTATATTTCTTTTTAATTGTTGGAATCTGGTTTTGAGAGTAAGAGCATGTCATCTAATTTTATCAATGCCAACAGTTCCTGGCAGGCATAGCCACGTAGAAATAAAACTCTGCAGATCTAGGACTGTCTGAATCTTGCTATAGACCTTAGTTGGTACATATGTTATGATAATTGCCAATCTAATTTTTAAGTTGTTTGTATTCTCCAGGTGCAAAAGGAAAAGCTGAAGTCCTCAAAAGCCATCTGGCATTTCCATAAAGCTGGACAGTTGGTCAAATCCGGAGATATGGAGATCCAACATCTTAGACATTCAGTCGAGGTGCCATCCTTGTCTTCAGTTCTCTATCAACACTGCTTTTGCTTGGAGCAAATATTCATTTGTGTGGAATTGCCTTCTCCAAGCCTTTTTGTTTTCTAGGGATCTGCTAAAAGCATTGATGATTTGCGAAACCATCTCATGCATTATCAAATATCAGCTGCTTTGTATGCCCTTGTGTGCTTGCATGCGTTTGCAGGCTATTTGTTAGGCTAATTGCTCTTTTGTGAAAGGCTATGTCTATTCATGTTATGACTCCATTGTAATGCTACACGTCTGGCAGTCAAATTATTTAAGTGTTTTCTAGTGTATAGGTTGAGTAGCACTGGCTTTGAAGTTTGGAACAAAGATAATTATCAGGGTCATTGAATTAAGTCCCAGAAAGGGGGTTTTTGTTCCATCTGATGGTTGATGCAGAGCAAGAACTTCAAGGGTCTTAATGCAAATTTATCCAATATTTTGATTTGGGAAGGGCCTCATTATAAATTATATTATTTTTATTTGGAGTCACCGATTTTCATTAGAAGTGTCTTGTCTTTGGGGGTTTCTATATATTGTGGTAATATTAGGATTAGGAGTCTTGAGATTATGATTAGGAAATTCTATTTCTTTCTTATAAGTAAGAGTAGCATTATTAGTTTTTTTTTTGCCTTATTCTATGTAACTCCACCTCTATACAAAGGGGATAATTCTATTGTAAAAATCGGAATTGAAATGAATAAAAATTTGAGTTCTAGTCGACCTCATCTACTTTGTCAAATCCCAATCTCATGCAGCTTATTGTGTTTCTTTTCTTCTACTTACCCTTGATCACATTTTTAGCCCCAATTCTTCTCTGCCTGCATTAGTGGTAAAGTGATGATGATTTTGCTTTTAAAGCTTTACCTATAATAAGTTAAAATGATTGAAGCAGAGAACACATATCAGGGGCAACAATGCCTTTACAAAATTAACAAAAGATTTTAGGGCTAAGATCATCATTTGACACGATAGTTAATGCCAAGATCTGCGGAAAGCGACCACCAGGTTCATTGCCTATACCACTGGTTCACATGGGGAAGATCTTAGGATTAAATCTTGTTGGAGATCTCGTGAATCTCCACGTTGGAGATCATGAGATCCCACGTAGAGTAGAGGATAAGAAAGTCCTCCTTGCCTAAGTTATTTTGTTTCCTTAATTTGGTTTATAGTTTAGAATTATCCTTTTAGGAAAGTTTGTTATATTAGATATTTGTTATGATTAGAGATATGATTTCCTATTTTCGAAGATTGTATTAGAATTGGAAAGTAGGATTGGTGTCTCTATATAACGAGACCAAATCCCATTATTTCTACTTGAGTTTTTTACAATAATAAAGCTCCAACTTCTAGTTTCTTGACATGGTATCAGAGCAGGAGCAGTCCTAGGGACTGTCGACCCGCTCTCTTGCATGCGATCTTCTCCGCATGTTCTCTGTGTACCATCAGGCCTATCATCGTGTGTCTCCTTTGTGCCTGCAACAAACACACGTGAGGGTTTCTTCGATCTACTTGCAAACCATGCATGCACAACACAGTTTGTGCACGCAACTCATGCTCGATTAAGTTCTCCCTACGCACAATCCACATGCGCATTGCATAAGTCTAGCGTGCACACTAGCGCGCTTCTCTATCCACTAGCCATGCACACAAATGCGCATCATTATCCTCCTCCATACCTAAGAGGCTACGCTGCCTCTCCTCTACATAGGTGACAACTTACATCGCCTGTGGGTCACCATGGAAAGCCAAGGCAAGGCCTTAGCCGTATCTCTCCTCCTTGTCGACTGAGAGAGGGTCACGCAAGGCCCTCTACTTCCCTCCTGTGTGCGCCTCCCCACCACCAACACCTCTTGCGTGGTCTAAGGGCCACACATGATTGAGTTTTTTGAACCGAGAGTGCTTAGTTTTCTCCACACCGATCTCTACGTAGGAAAATCCCTTATGCATGACTCATGGCAGAGGGAGATCAGCCTATTGTGACCTCTAAAGCCAAGAAATTGGCTTCCGTGCTAGTTTAAAGGGACCATAGAGTCCCCATGTTGTTGCTGACTAAGGAGCAAGGCCTCCTCTACTCTGGCTTGGGAACGTTTTCCATATGTGATTGTTACTTCTACTATGGTCTTCATCTAGTTCGGTTACAATTTGTGCTTGAGATTGACTCTTACAATCGATTCTAGTTTTCAATGCATGAAATTGTCTTCCATCAAACTCTCCAAGTTAGTTTTTGCTCCAACTTCGTGGGTGTTGGATTTTCCTTGATGAAGAGACCGTTTGCATGCTTAAAGAAGTCCGTGAGCATGCAAAAGTATGTGTGTGATCTACATGCTTGCTCCAATCCCACTTGCATCAAAAGGGGGAGTGTATGTCAAGTATAAGAATCGTGCTCAAGCATCATTTGTGCTATAGTATGTGCGTGATCAAGACTCCACATGTATAAGTATCAAAAGTACAAGTGTTTGGCTTGAAGGAAGATGCCACAACTTCGAGTTGTATCATCCCTGAAGAGGACAACGACTAGTGGAGGGGAAACTAAGCTAGAGGCTCGCCCCACTGGTGGAAGCCCAGAGTCCAGTTTTTTTATTTTTTTCCGAGGAGGGGGAGTTCTCCTGAAGGCAAGGTGACCACCACGTGCTTGGGAATGTTCCGCAGCTATTGTTCGTGGTCCAGTTTAAAGATCGAAGATTGTACATGCATGCAAGGTCTACATGCGTGCTACTGCTTAGTGTTATCTCGTAAATTGGAGACGTCCAACTTGAGGGAGTGTTGGAGAAATCGTGAATCTCCACATTGGAGATCATGAGATCTCACATGGAGTAGATGACAAGGAAGTCCTCCTTGCCTAAGTTATATTATTTCGTTAGTTTAGTTTTTAGTTTTAGAATTATTCTCTTAGGAAAGTTTGTTATGATTAGAGATATATTTTTTCTATTTTAGGAGATTGTATTATGATTGCAAAGTAGGATTGGTCTCTCTATATAAAGAGATCAAATCTCATTGTTTTACTTGAGTTCCAGTCTTCCCCTATTCTAAGTATGCTACTGCAATGATAACTGAATTACCAAAAGAAAGATTGATGGAAAGCCCCTTGGAAATTACTAACTTGAAGACCCCAATTATTACCGAGAAGCAGTTCCCGAACCTCTACAATCCCTCTTAAGCTGCTTCTTTTTGTTTTTTTTTCTTTTGAGCATATTTTTATGCAGTTATGGATGCTATCATTCCAGGATGTGTGTTTGCAATTTTTTTTCTGGAGCATAAGTGCTTTTATAGTTTACCAATTTTTGTTTCAGGGCACATCAGAAACCCCAATCCTTCCAGGGTCTGACCCATTTGGTGAAGATTTATCTGATGGTGAGAGGCCTGCAACTGCCAAAGCATTTATAGAGTGGCATAAAAATGGAGATAAAGAATGACAATGCTGATCATCAATTCATCATTAAATCTGTCAATCATAATATCCAAATTTTGTTGCCATTTTTTATGTAAATGGATATAGTCAATGAGTAAATAGTTTCATAGCTTCCTTGGTTGATCATTAACAAGGGATTGTCATGTTTACCTTTCTTTCTGGTCATGCCATGGATTAAGCCATTATACGTCAGTTTCTAGATATTCTTAATTAGGAATTTGGGAAATCGCTGCATAACATTCATACATGATCCACATGAAACAAATATATTCCAAATACATATCATTACAACCAGTTTCATTGGGAATAGGACATAGCAAATTATTATGCAATTTCAATGTTACAACGCATATCAAAAATATAATACCAAATAGTTCAATTCAGATAGACATTTAACAACAAGGTCTAGAATAAAGCATGGAACAAATCATATACAATAACACATAAGAACAAAAAAAAAAATCAGTTTGGAGTTTACTTCAATTGAAGTGTCCATAATGGATCCCCTTAAAGAAGTTACAGCCTCCACAATATTGGTGCGATAGGGTTTGGTGTGTTTCTCGTAGGATATGACGATCAACCTTCATGAGAAACGTACTTTGATCATGTACGTCTTCGAAAATGATCTCACTGAACAACGGTTGAGAGTCGAGAGTGAAGGCGTCAAGAGATGATGGCCATAAAGAATAGGATAAATGTAAGAAGAGGTGACATGAGTGGAAATTGGGGAGACATGGCAAATGCATGTGACTTGAAGGATCGTAGCTAATTGATTAAATTAAACCAAAAAATCAAAGAGAATTTTGTAGTAAAAATATCCAAGTTGTAAGTTGTATATTGATATTCACTTGAAATTGAGTCGAAGTTGGGCGAAGGTGTGTACATGCACATGCATGATCCTTAACCCCTTTCTTAGCCTTTTGCTACATGAGCTATGAGAACCAAAGTTCTTATATATCCCTTTTGAGGTTTATCTACTTACTATATGGCACTAAAGTTCTCAGCCATTTCTCTTTGATTTCAACATGAATTTTGATGTCATCACTTTATATATACACCCAATTGATGGTATAACCTAGAATCAAGAGAAATTACCTGACTGACCTTCGGTGACCCTTGAAAATCTAAAAAATACGAGCATTGCACCATAGGTAGATAAGTGTACTCTCCCGTGTGATCTCCACTTAGGTGATAGTTTAAGAAAAGGATTTCCATTAGCTTTGATGTTAACTATTAAGGAAACATATTGATTTTGTTACTAGGTCTTATGCTTTTGAAGGAAAACATTTCCTAAAACAAAAAAATCTTTGAAAGGATTCTATGTTCAAATAGAGAGGCATTGTAGCAATAGATACCTTCAACTCCTTTACTAGTAGATAAAAGAACCTTAAGAAGTTGAATTATTATTAAATTGTAGTTAGTAAGTTGTTGCAAACATGTTAGAGATATAGAGGATGTCGTGGTCTCCCTTTTCAACTTCTATAAGAGAGACCTTTGGGATGGTGGAAAGCATGCTCTTGTAGAAAAATGATATCTACTGCTTAAATGAGCTACTCACCAGGCTAATGATTCTTAAGGAGGTAAAGAAAGCACAATGGATGACGAGGAAGGAGAAGGCACTCTATCTTAGATGGTTTCTACACATTTTTTCGAACGATGTTGAGATGTTTACTAAGATGTACATGCTACAATATCATTCTTCCTTATGGGAGGAGTTCATAGAAAGGTAAATAATGCACTCCTTACACTCTTACTAAAGAAGAGTTGCATCACTATGTTGGAGGACCTATGACCTTAACCTAATAGTGTAGTGCAACATACCATGTAAGGTCATCTCCAAGGTCAAGGTTAAAGGCGAATGAACAATATGCAAATGTGGATTGAAAATGATCTAAAGTGAGCCTAAATAAAGAGGTAAATCAGCCTAAATTACTCCAAGGAGCATAGCTCTTGGACATGGAAATTAGCATTAGGGATATTTATAGTGTAGATTTGTGGAAGATTAAGGCATGAAATCATGGATTTGAGAAAATTAATTTATAAAGGCTATTGTTTCCTAATAAATGTTACTTGTTACAACACTTATATAAATGGTGGTTTCCACTAAAAAATACACTGGTTTTGTGATTTATGCAGTAAAGCAATTTAGCCTAATACATGGATTTCAATAGATGAATGTTGTAAGGAACCACAAGCTACCATACTTAATCAATGAAGTTGCCCCAAAATGTTAAAATTATAAATACTATAGGAATAGAAAGCATTAGACAAATCATCCACCTACCAATCATCTTATCTCTATATTATTTCTTTGATTCAAGTTTTAAATCCCTCATCACAATCCATCATTCTTGTCCATTGTGGACTGTAATGCCCTTTGTGAATTCATGAGTTGGTGGAGTGTGCCACTCGAAGGAATTAATGTCCTTGTCACTTGTCTAAGATGCTTGTAAAAGTGTTTCAATCCACAATCGTTACCCTTCTTTGTATTTTGTGACCATGGTTGGATAGGTTACCTAGATATGAACTAAATCAAGACGACTAAGAACTGATATGTTTGCCTATATGTATGAAACGTATAAAGTTAACATATAGGTTGAAAGCATGAAATAAGATTGTAAAAGAAGAAATTAGAGGCTTTCAATTAAACTTGTTCTTAAGCTTTCAACTTACCTATTATAGTTGTAAGTGAAACTATCAAATAGAAGATAGCAGTCGAACAATAATGAGATAGTCTAAATAGTTTTACAAAATAATGTTAAAGACTGATAGCCAATAGTACTCTACCGTGTCTTAATAATATATGGCAAGTTTATTGTCATAATTTAAATAGATGATAGTCTCAATTACTACTACAAAAAGAACAAGTACTGATATGATCACTACTATTTAATTAAAATGACTTTCATTAAGTGTAGTTGTGAGAAGCAATACCTATCTACTAATGATCTATCTTGTCAATCTACTAATACATCAAACAATAAGCAATACAAGATTCTAATCTTATCTATCATCTTTTTGGATCGACAAAATTGGCTTGTAGATCTTTTTAGGAATTTCTACCTATTCTGGAGTATATGTGTATTGCATCCTATACCAAATTTTGATGTCATACATCTTTAGTAAAGGTTTCATTGATGAACCTTCCATGATACGTGCACTATCTAAGTTTATCCAACAAGAGTTGATGTTGTTTATATGACAATTGCATAGTCATTTTATAGAGAATAAATAAACGATTGATTACAAGAGGCACATGTAGATAAATATATTCTATCATCGATGGTAAAATATCTAAATGCTAGATAATAGGTGAAGAAAGCAATCTATCGACATATCTGATATTAAGGTTAGCTTAAACCATGATTAAGTGCAACATTAGGTCATCGGCTATTAAGCATGACCATCCAAGCTAAACTAAACACAATAGATCAAATTCTTACATCATTAATTCATAGTCAAATTTAATAACATAGCACACTTGAGTATTGAGAACGTATGGCCATCATCATTGATTGTGATGTAGACCTGCTTCTTGATTGCTCTTTATGAAGGTTCAAGGTTTTGATCTTTAGGATTTCAATTGGTCACCTCAATATGCTACAACTTGCATGTTTAACCATTACGAAGAAGGTAGTTGTACTTAGGAGGAGATGGCCATTTTGTGCTTGTGCCATGTCTTGTAGTAGAGTCAGAGGATCTATTTAAAAATACATGTAGGAAGAGAGGGAGGCAACTTAAATCCAGAAAATATTATTATTTTTGTCAATTATCTCGCTCCATATCTTCTATCTTGTTAAACATCCTATCTTCACTAGAAAACCCTAACCCCTCTACCATATCTCTATCCTTTGGTGCTTGTTGAGGGAACCATTGGAGAAGAGCAGCATCAACTTCATCTTCTCTAGAGGATATCAACCTCTATTCTTGAGATGTTGTCTCAATGGACCAAGGGATTAATGCAATCATTAAGCACCAACAAAAAGCTCTTTAGAAGGTTTCGGAATAATGCAAAATGGTGAGCATGTTCAGCGATGAACTCCAACTTGCATGAGAGCTTTGTGGAAGCAATACGATCGTGTGGACTAACACTCACACAACAAGGTTGAGTCAAGCCATTGGAGACAGGCATTGTCAAGGCCGTTCTCAATGACAGGTCATGGCCCTTATGATCTCCTTGAAGGGGTTGGATACATAGGTTGGTGACAGCAAATGATATCGATGTACTCAATGTTAAGCCTCTCGAGGAAGGCCTTGAGAACCTGCATGATGTATCTATAGGTGAGCCCTTGTCAATAAAACTAGTGGTTATGGATGTTACGAAAAATAAACAAATAGATGAAATAATAAATAAATTAATTAATACCTTATATGTTGTAACTTGTATTATCTTCTAATAAAAATTGCAGTTATTGTCATCATTTTTTATATTGTTCTATTCCTAGTAACGTGAATGGTATATCTCGATTATGTTACATTAACATTTTTCCTGATTGATTTCAGCATAATACAAGTAATGTTTAAGGAATCAGTTACGACCCGATTCAGATTCCTACAAGACCCGAGGTCGGCCCGCCTCGACTAATTCCAAAACTTAGTCGTCCAACGAGAAGTAACCAAAAGCAGGAAATAATTCATAACCACACATGCAATGTAACTAAGCAGAAAATAATCAAGAGACAGTAAAAGAAATAGAACGAATAGTCTATCAATATTACAGGCCATCACAACTACGATAGAGAAAAGTACAGCGATAAAGTAACTGGAACAGTATTACATAGAACAAAATACTCACTATAATAACAGGAGCTAGGAAACAGAAAAGAAATGCAGCTAAGGCTGGGCTCGACTAGGTCCAACTCCCTCTGCAGCCGGTTGTGCTGGCTGCTCAACTCCTTGATCTGGATAAGGTTATAAAATTTCTGGAGTCAGTGAATGCTGAGTAGGGTGGTAACTAAAACATTTACTTACAATTTAAGTTAAGACAGGCGACTAGTTATTTTTCAAATTTCCATTTAGCTCAATGAGTAGTTCTAATTTGTTTATTCTCTTAAGAACCAGTCATTTCTTGATCTTGACTATCCCTCAAGGGGACGATCTTGATTGTAATCTTTCCCGTGATGTAGGATGTACACGTGGTGCTTTCCTGGCCTGAGAGTCCCCCGTGGTAGTCCTACACCCAGTCAATCACCCCGAGGTCACGGTCGCGACGTAGCGGTGACTATGACATGCGTGATAAGCGCGCGTGTAGCTATCCCGCACTGCCACGCAGTCAGTCATTTCCGCTAGTGAGTACGCTTAAAGGTACAACATGGAATAGTATAGGGCCTTGCCCTCTCATAACAGGGGTCTCGCCCCTCCACAGTCCACGTACTCTCGTCTGACTATCCCGGTTTGCCCAGTGGACCTAGAAAGAGTTGGTGTAGGGTGGCTAGTCTTAACCCCAGGCCCCCTAGGGCGACTAGCACCCTCCCTACATTAAGTAGCTCACCTCGGTACCACGTACATGAGGGCCAAACAAAGTCGGTGTAGAGTGACTAGGCCTGATCCCGGGGCTCAATCCAACAGGCGGCTAGTACCCCTCTACACTAAAGGGACAGTTGCTCTCCTTGGTACCGCATACACAAGGGCCAGCTCGCTTCTCGTCTACAGGAGTTCTCATCCTAATTCCCCGTAGGGTTCATGCTGGTATTCCTTTCGTTTCATATTCCAAACTTTCTGATCTCTCTATTACCGGTTTCATTCTTAAAATAGGCAGCTCGTGAATTTCTAACTGAAAAAGCATCACATTAAAATAAACATTACATTTGGTAGCATTTAGAGTTGTACATCCATCTCAAGTAAATAATGTAGCTCAACCATACTCATTTGTTCCTACCCTAGGGTTCATTCTCATCCTAGGGTTCTACATGTATTTCAAGTATACAGTGTAGCTCAAACGTACTCATTTGTTCCTGCCTATTAAGACCCGTGCTGTTAGAGCCCTCTAAGACGTCTGGTCAGACGTTTGGACATCTTCTTAGACATCTGGGAATCAAATTTTTCATGTACGTCCTTGCGTCTGCGCGCGTGCTGCGCGTAGACAGTACGCAGCCTCGTTTTCTTCTCTCCTTCTCTCTCCTCTCGCCGACGCAACCCTAACCCAGCACCTACTTAAACCCCCCCTCCTCTCCCTCGTTCACCTCACCTTCAACCACCCTCCTTCCTCCAGCGCGAGAGCAGTGAGCGGCAAGTAGCGAGCAGCAGGCGTGAGCGGCGTGAGAGGAGAGGAGCAGCGAGGGGAAGAGAGGAGAGCAAGCGCGCGAGCTCGTGAGGGAGATCGTCGGAGAGCTCACGGCAGATCGGGCATGCGTCAGGCGGAGTGGTGCGTCGGGGAGGTCCTCCCCGACACTACTGCAGGCAGAGTAGCGGGCGAGCGGGTGCGGCCGCGCGCGGCGCAAGAAGACGAAGGCAGTTCCTGGTTCTGGGATTTTCCTATAATCAGACATCTGGATCTACATCCAGACGACGGATACGATGTCTGGAGGAGGTTCCAGATGACTGAGAGGTAAGTTTCGCGACGTACACCTTCTTTGCGGATACGGCCATGCAGGTCGTTCCGCCGAGGCACTGTTCCATGCCATATTGAGGAGATTTGCGTTGATGCATGCAGGATTCGCTTCGGCAAGGCGCGGGACACGCCCTCCCACGTAGTTCAGACATCTGGACGAAGCACCAGACGAAGGAAAGCGTCTCCAGACGTCCGGAGAGGTGGTCGGACATTTAGAACTGGGTCCAGACGGTTCAGTGGAGTTCCTGGACATCTGAGGAGTAGCGCAGAGTTGAGGTATGGTTCTGGACTCTTTTAAGACATCTGGAAGGTGTGCCAGACGTCTGATATGAATCAGAATTATTGTTTTTGACCCGTTTAGGATCCGTTTGAGGTTCGATTTCCGTAATTAAGATTCTGTTATTCTCCGTAAAAGTTCATCTACTTGTTGGAATACCCTTATCCTATTCTGAGTGGTCTCTTGTGATTGATCCTTGTGATAGGACCTCGTTCCGTTGCGGATTTAGGGTTTGCTGAAGCACGTGGACCTGCCGATCAAGCCCCCATTACTCCTGGGTTTACTGATAGAGTGGCTTCCCCTAGTTTAATTATAAACATGAATGTATATGTGGAATGAATGTTAGACCCTAGGGTATGACATGAATCCTAGGACTAGAAACGCTGGAATAGTTGTATGGAATGTATGAATTGCTGTATTGGATGAGTAAATAGAATAGTAACAATTGCCTGTAAATGGATAACAGCTACATGTGAAATGTAAAGTACTGTTGTTAGCAAACTGTTGCATGTAAATTCTTGTTGTTTACGATTAAATATGAGTTGCCTGTATATGAACTGGAAATGGAAGATTGAATGTTGGAAATACGAGCTACCTGCGAATAAACCTGGAATGTGAATAATAAAGTTACATGCTACATGTGTAGAACCTGAGAAATAGAAATAGAAATGATGAAACCTAGTATGGCTTGGCCGGAGAAACATGAGCATGAACCCTACGGGGAATTAGGAGTAGAGCTCCTGGAAACAAATGGAATGGAACTGGAAATGTGAATGGGGAAGTGAGCTGGCCCTTGAGTACGAAGTACTAAGGAGAGCGACTGCCCCCTTTTTAGTGCAGAGCAGAGCTAGCCGCCCTAGGTTGGGACCCGAGGTTAGGATTGGCCACTTTGTACCGACTTTTTGGCCATCGCGTACACAGTACTAGGGAGAGCTACTCGTGTAGGGAGAGAGCTAGCCACCCCACGGGGCCCGGGGTTCAGCTAGCCGCCTTACACCGACTTGTTAGGTCCACTGGGCAAATCAGGGTAGTCAGGTGAGGGTGCGCGGACTGTGAAAGGGCAAGACCCCTGTTTGGTTCTTAGAGGCTAGACCCCTGCTACTGAGAGGGCTATGCCCTATACTGGTTCCGTGCCGTGCTTTGGGCGCACTCGTTAACGGAAACGACTGACCGCGTGCCAGTGCGGGGTAGCTACCTGTGCATTTATCGCGCGTGCCGTAGTCACCGTTACGTTTGTCAGTGACCTTGGGGTGGTTGATTGAGTGTGGGACCACCATGGGGGACTCTCCCGGCTAGGAGAGCACCACATGCTACTTTTACTCTTCGAAAAAGACTGCAATTAAGATCGTTCCCATGAGAAACATTCGAGATCAAGAAAGATACCTGATAGATAAACCAAGTGATGAAAGAAAGAATAATTAGTTAAAGAAAGAAAGAAATTGAAAACAATAGCTACCTGTCCACCTTTATTGTTTTAGTTAGCTGGTTGCTACTCTACTCAGCGTTCGCTTATGTTTTGTACTCATAACCTTTTTTAGGTCCAGGTGTTGAGCAGCCAGAGCCTACGGCTGCAGAGGGTGCTGGACCCAATAGAGCCCAATAGTTGAATCTTTTTGTTGTACTTCGTTTTCTGTTCTAGTGAGTAATTTGTTACACTTCTGTACTCTTTTATTGTGAACTTATATTCCTGTACTAGTTTACTTCTTTACTGTTGTGGTGGTGCGTACTGTAGTAGTTTACTTTGTTATTGCTGTACTTTTGTTACTGTTAGTTGCTTGTATGGTGAATGTGATTTCTTTTACTACTTTTTGGTTACTTTCTCGTTAGACAACTGGGTCTTGAGATCAGTCGAGTCGGTCCGGTCTCATGTCCTGTAGGGATTCAGGAACCGGGTCATAACACTGCCCTAGGGTCATTCCCATCCTAGAGTTCATTCAAGTTATTCTAAACATGCAGTTCATTTGTTTAAATCATAATATTAATGTAAATCACTCTACCGGAAAACACGGGAGGAATGGGAGCTCGGATCGTAGATTCTGTTGCCTTCGCGGCTCTCGCAAACTCAACTAACTGGAGACCTATACAGATGACCAACTACATCAAACAAGTTCAAAGCTGTATACAAGTGACACTAACACGTAGAAAAACTCAAGCAAAAAATAACGGTACTCCGTTTGTGGAAATCCAATTCCGTTTGGGCCCTAAACGGGCCAAAAACACGCATGTTGTCCAAAATCAGATGTCTGGGACTAGCCCCAGACATCTTAAAAGATGTCAGTACTCACCCTGGGTTTCCTACGGCTACCTCGAATGTCCGGACCCTTCCGCGATCGTCTGAGGAGAGTTCTAGATGTCAAACTCTCCTTCCGACTGTCTGGAGGTACGGTCAGACATTTGGCGATGTGTCCGGACGTCCAAAAAAACCTCGGAGGACGCACCCTGCGCCTTTCCAACGCTCTGTCCCCTGCGTACGTACGCGCAGAGCTAAAAATGACTGGACAAAACCTGCGGTAAGGCCTGCTTGGCCGTAAACTACACGGAAGCACGTACCTTGGCACTAAGCGTGCTTTCAGATGTTCGGCTTCAGCTCCGGACGTCCTTCTGCTATTCTAGACGTTTGGGAGATGCTCCAGACGTCTGATATTGGAAAATATCTAGTACGCAGAACTGTCCCGTGAGCTGTCTCATTCGCGAGCTCACTAGCAGGAGCTGCAGCAATGCCTCCAGCGGCTGCAGGAGGCCAAGGCTTCTACCTGCAAGCTCCTCCTTGCTTGTGTCCTTGACTCCTCCCGCATGAGCTCCTCCGAGCTCCCGCGGCTCCCTCGTGAGCTCCTCCCCTCGAGCTCCTCACACTCTCCTCTCCTCCGCGTCTCGTCTCCCTCTCCACTTGCTGCGTTGGAGGCGGGGAGGAAGGTTGCGGCTAGCAGGAGGGAAGGATGGAGGTGGTGGTTGGTGGGGATGGGGAGAGTGGCGTGGGTTGTGGGGGGGGGGGGGGGGGGGGGGGGGGGGGGGGGGGGGGGGGTAAATAGGAAAGGGTTAGGGTTTGGGTGAGGAAGGAGGTGTGCTCGTGCTGTGTGTGCGTCGGAAAAGAAAAATATGGTACGATTCTTCTACTTTCAGACGTCTGACCATCTATCCAGACATTTGGACAGACATCTAATGAATAGTCCAGACGTTTTATCTAACCCAAAAGGTAGCGGGTCATTTTAGAATCAGATCAAATATCAAATTGGAAAACCTCTAGTTTAGGTTCAATATGATTAATTATTGGTTTAGATTTGGTTGGATCAGTGATGACATTAGCGTGACATCATCATTCATACAAACAATGGAATTTTTAAGTTGTCAAACTGATTGGATTTGATCTTTGAACAAAATAAAAGTGCAAGTCGCATAACCAAGTAAGTAGAATTAACAATAATTATATGATGCATTGGAATGCAAATTTGACTAAGCAAGGCTCTCCAAGGTTTGCCTTGCAAAAGGATTCTTCATCATTAAAAAAAAAAGTGACAACATGATGGAAAAGGAAAATGAACAATTTTCTTTTCTCAAGCAATAACCCCAAAAATAATTTAAATAAAGAATCTATTTCGATGAAATCAAATTCATTCAACAACCTTCCTAAGGTAAATTAGCCGTAACGAGAATTTACAATGGGTTCTTGTAAGAAATTAGGTAATCAGGTCTCCAGGGCGGAACTCGCCTCATCCTTGGATCCTCTTGCTGCCCCTTCTATAGCCATCGAGAGCCCTCCGCGCCTCATCGTTAACCCTCTCATCGATCGAATCAACTAAACCAACTCGTGAGTTTCCCCTTCCCAATCTTTCTCCGCTTTAGCTCTTGCCCTCTCTCCACCTCTCCCTTCCTTCTCTTCACCTCTAGAGTTGTAGGCGGCAACAACAACCAAAGCCACTACTACTATTCTAGGAGTTTCCTCACTCACCACCATCCTCCTTCCTCTCACGATAATATACTCGTTTCATTTCTCTTGCGGCTCTTTTACCACACCAACCTCCTCATGACCATCAGTACTATTGTTGACCCTCACTACATTGACCAACCAATCTTGTCGCCCTAATGTTCCTCATCACCATTAGCACTGCTCTATGTGATCCTGCATCCGCTGTCACTTGCGATTCTGATCCTGTTGTATTACTACTTTCACATACCTCTTCGGCATAACTGAAACTCTTATCACTACAATCTCCCTTTTCTATAATTTTGCTGTTAGTAATGCTGCTAATCGAACTAAATTATTTGAATTAGACTCGAATTTATTCGAAAAAAATATTCGATAAAAGTTCGTTTGAAAAATATCGAACTGAACATAAACATTAAAATTATATTTGCTAAACTGAAAATGAAAGTAATATATTATCGTTCGATAAAAATTTAAATTTAAAAAATATATATCAATAAAAATAAATAAATAAATAAATAAAATTATATATTTATATAAATATAAATAAATAAAATTATATATTTATATAAATATAAATAAATAATTTAATAAAAAAAAATTTGAATATTAACCTTCCCTCCCTTCCGCAGTATCACAAAAGATTAAAAGTAGAAAATAACTTAAACCTCGAACCCACGTCGGAGGCCCGCTTTCGGCATGCTCCGCCCGCTTCGTAATCCCTCCGTTCAGATTCACGATCCCAAGATTCACAACGAACGAGTCCCTCCCCTCCCTCTCCCTCCCAGCGCCAACCCTAATCCCTAACCCCATCGCCGGCGCTGCTGCCCTCCGGTCCCTCCTCTCCGCCTGCTTACTCCATCAGCTGCTGAGCGGCTCCGTCCTCGTCGACGTCGTCGTCAAGGTAAGCTCCTCGTCTTCTCCCTTCTCCGATCCTTCCCTAGCCTCCTCCCCTCTCCTTCCTCTACTCCGCGGCTCCGCCCTCTGACCACCGACCACCGTCCTCCCCTCCCCTCCACTCCAACCACCCTCCACCCTCCACCCTCCACCCACTTGGTAAAAATGGCAGGAGAGTTGCAGGTGCGCAGAGCTGGAACAAGTGGAGAAAAGAGGCAGGGATTTCATAAGCTGCAGGAGATGGACGGTGCATCACAATATTCCTGCCGTCCTCTTTAGCTTCTATACATGTTATGAAGTAGTCATGCCAATTTGTTGCTTCTCGGATATTACATTTTCAAGGCATGCTTGTGAACGTTCCATTTTATACCCAAAAGATATGGGGAAGCTTTATTTTATACTCAAAGGAACTTTTGTGTTTTCAGGTTTCAATCCTTCTCTTGATTTTCTCCACAGCTTACTTGAAGATATTTGTCGTAGAAACTGTTCACAGGGATATAGATACAAATCAACGTGAGGCATGCCTGAGTATGGTTGTTAAGCGTTAAGACTTTGAAGCAACGAGTGGGCTCGATGAAAGAAACTATTGGCTTGATTGTCAGCAGGTACGGCCAAAATTATGTTAAAGGTTACATTTGAGATGTAAACATTCCTTGAACTTTTGTTTCTTTGAACTTCTATCTGTGCTTTTGAATTTATAGCAACAACTTTGTTAACTCTCTACTACCTTTAAAGTCCATGCATCATTTTCTTGAATTAGAAAGGTAATAACAGTTAGATTGTTTATGCCTTCTGTCAAATGTGCATCCTAATTTCTCACTAATTATACCTCTTTGATTTTCTTCGCCTTTGCATTACTGATTCTGTTTACTTTCAAGCACCAGCTCGTGATTTTGCATTGATCTGCAGCCAAATGCTGAAGTACATAACGCTTCTTTCCATCTTTAATGATGTGGCTATGTCTAGGATTAGCAATATTCTACTGGTATCTGTTTTTCTCTCACTATTGTGGCTATTTTTTTCTCTTTGTGGATAGATACTTATAAATTTGAAATACACCAAATAAAGTGTAATTACGTTGTACCTTTCAACAAGTCATTTCTTTAACAAAGACAAGGCAGCTTGGTTCACGGAGCTTCTTTTGTGTCTGGGGTTAGGAAAAATGGTTGAACCACTTTGGGGTCTATCCTATGCATCTTCACAGCATTTGTGCAAGAAGATATTTCCATGAGTTCAACCTTTTACTAAAAGTATACATAAGAGCTAAATGAAAATTAGTGTACAAAGAGTTTGATACCATTTATCCATTTCCTCCTGTTTGGAATTCACAAGTATGTGATTATGCAACTCATGGGAATTATTCAAATGCCATTATTCTTTCAGCCATTTTCATCTCAAGCAATCTGCCCTTCAACTGCAAAGGCTTCAGTATTCTTTGCGCCTCTGTCTCACTGGTGCTGTACTATGTATTACGCAATGTTGCTTCATCTCTTCTCTCCTTTCTTGCATATGCTAACCACATATAATTTCTGGCAGGTGATTGCATTGAGTTATGCATGCTACCTAAAAGCAGATGAACCTAAAGTTACAGATTCATCAGGGGAGAACATCAAAGCGCCACTTCTGGCTTGACCACAAGAGAACAGCAATCAATAAGCTGTCCGACTGAGCATTTTCAAGGTGGGAATATTAGCTCAAGTCATATTATATTACTGAAAAAATCAGGAAAGCAAAGAGGGCATGAGGTATTATGTATCTATATTTGCATATAATATTAGCTTCTAAGGTTAGGGCAATTTTTGCATTTATCCAATTAGAGAATTTTGAGATCTGAGTTGAGGGAATAGTGTGTAGTAGGCTCCTGAGAAATGTGATTGGTTCTAAGAAAGCTTGTAATGTCAGGTAGCTTGTAATTTATTGTTTGAAATTCAATGAAATTCTACCATTAATTTGCTACCAAGCTTCTTTAATTTAGTCACCTTTTAGTACTAGTGGTTACAAATCGAAGGGGTTGTTGAAGGTGGCAAAATGTTTATCAAACGAATTGTTAGCAAATATATTGTTATTGAACATATCATCGAACTTAATCGAACATGTTCGTTCGAATAAAGCAAACGAATTAATAACGAACCGAACTCGAACGTTCGGTTTCGTTATCGAACCGAACTCGAACATTCGTAACCAAACATTTAACGAACTCAAACCGAACTTGAACATTGAATATTTTATCGAACTTGAACTGGAACATACCTATGTTCGAGTTCGTTTGGTTCGATTAGTACCCCTAGCTGTTACCATGACTTTGCGTGGAACTATTTGGCTCTCTGTTATGGTTGCAACTTGTGAGGGTGCTAACTTCTTGCCAAGATTTCTTTCGTCTCCTCTAGTTGGTCAATTGTAACTTGTGGGATTCTGACAGAATTGGATTTCTGTTGCATTATTGTTGAGTACATTTATTGTTTTTCGCACATTAGTTACGCCGGACTATTTCCCTACCATTCAAAGAAATTTCAATTTCTGGGAATTCATTTTATTTTATTTTTTATTAAATTTCAATCGAGGGAAGTTTGCTAATTTTGCAACTTCGATTGCGTCAATTATGCTCATGCATAACCTCCGTACCAAGGTTGGCACAGTTGATGATATTTGCCCAAGTGTTAATAACACGACCTCGGCTGTCGACTACAAATTGGTTAAAATCAAAACCATTTAGGTTGAAGGCCATAGTACTAATACCTAAAGTAGTGAACTAGATACCTACTACGAGCCAAGTATCTAGAAAGAAGTGTAAAGAATGAGAGTTGTTGAAACTAGCATATTGGAGGATCACATTGGCTGAAATGGGTTCCTAATTCCTTGTTTGGCAAGCCAAATTCCACAATATGGGAATGCTTGATGTGGGCTCTTAATTCTAACATGGATTAACTCCACCTCAGAGAAGAAATTGATCTATTCCTTACAAAAATTCATCTAATTCCTTGAAGTGACATTTGCAACGTCCAAATACCAAACCAAAATCTCCTAATTCCTCTCCTAATTCTCTTTTCAGCTAAGTCCTTTGATAATTCCACAATTCTAATTTCTGTAATCAAATACTAGCTCACCTAATACTGCATTTTTGATAACATGAGATCCTTTTGCATCAGTCTGAATTTATCAGATGGATTCATATGGCAATTAAAATGAGATGTAATCTTTTTCAACTTGGACGAGTGGCACGCAGACAGGAAGTGTTTTATCTAGGTTTTTATGTGTTTATCAAGGTAAACACTTGAAGGCAGTTTACGTGAAGTATTCTACGCACGACCCCCCTCTAACTTAAATGAATCCAAACAGACACTTGTTATGGAAGGTTCTTCTCTTGTGATGGCCTTATTCTATTTTGCTTACTACCAATATTTCTATTACTTTTCCTTCAATTTATGTCTATCTTTTCCTTCAAAAAGAAAAAAAACATGTCTGTCTGTGTTCTGAGAGCCCATTTGAATTGTTTCAGGTGTTCTAAACTTTTGTAGATGTCAACATAGGTGTAGGCTCATAATTTCACTTGGAATTCATAACAAGACACAATGCTATCAAGGAGGCTAAAGCGCAACAATTTGCAGTGGCGTACTATTTTTCGTTGCAGCCAGCATTTTGCCAGGGCAAAGTGGACTGGATTTGCTTGCTCTGGATCATGCAAGGAGCCTAATTTGCATGTATTTCATCTTTTAAATCATAATGCATCGGGAAAGTTTCATCTTTACCGTCAGGCATCAGCTTTCCGGAATAAAGGTTCCCATATTTTTGCTGCATATGGTAGTGGCTGGTGCAATGGCTTTCCAATGTTCTACAGTTCGAAAGGTGATAATAGCAGCACCAGTGGGGGCAAGCAAGTCCCTGTGAAGGATGCCTCCAATTTTGATGAGGGGAAGGTCCTAAATGCAAAGTTCAGGGCACTAACTGGACATTGTGGTGATCATGGTCAGTTAGGTGAACAAGATCAGAAGGAGTGGCTTGAGATTGAGAGATTATCATTTGAGGGTCACAATAAGGAATCACCCTTCTTGACCAGGAAAGAAAGGTTCAAAAAGGAAATCTTGCGGAGGGTTGTTCGATGGGAAAATATCTGCGTCTCTTGGGAGACTTTCCCTTATTATATAAAGTGAGAATCTTTCTTGCTTTTATTGGACCATGCTGTCTTATATTGTTCATTTCATGGTACTTTTTGTTGTATGATGGCAGTGAGTGCGTAAAAAATACGTTGATGGAATGTGCAACCTCTCATTTGAAGTATAGACAATTTACTTCAGCTTATGGTGATAGATTGCCTTCCTCTAGTCGGAGGATATTGCTCCAAGCAGTGCCAGGTTTTGTTTTGAATCCTTTTTTCAGTTTCCTGTAAAAGCAATAGTTATTTGTTAGTTTCTCTGTTTAGTTCTTCTTTCCCTTAGGAACCGAGCTATATAGGGAACGGATTGTGAGGGCTCTTTCGCGTGAACTGAGGGTCCCTCTATTGGTGTTTGATGGTGGTCTGCATATATCATATGTATGAACTTATCTTGCCATTAAAGGGGATTGATGCCTCTCTATTTGGATTATATTCTGTTGAAAAATGCTTTTATATACAGCAAGATGTATGATATCATTTTGCTTCCTGATATAGGGCTTCAATCAGGATTTTGCTTCTGAAAGCGATGTGGATGACAATGGGGAGTCAGGGGAAGAGTTTTCTTCATTGTCTGATGCAGAAGATGAAGCATGCAATGAAGGTGATAGTGATAGTGGGAAATCAGGGAGTGATGAGGCTTCTGCAGAAGTACTGAATAAGATCGTTCCTATCAGCATTGATGAATTTGCTGCAGTAAGGACCGACTGATGTTGAATGTTAGCAGCCAACTGGTGCAGACCAATTTCTGTGCTCATCCATACATGAGGAATTAGTGCATCACTTCTCAGCTACATATTCGCTTGATCATAGCTAAAATGCATTAAAAATTAAAATTATTTTTGGGATTTCTCTGTTATTCTGAAGTAAATAGGAGCTATGAGTGTGCATTTTGGTAAATCATATGGAATTGTTTCTATGTTTTCAGTGGAGCAGATTGAAAATTAAAGTTTGCTTTTCCTTTCGGAGAGCAATATCATGTTTATAGAATTGATTTTTTCTTATTTTCTGTGGATGTGATCCAATAACTAATCACATCTACTTGTACTTATTTCTTGCTGCATTTAATGTAGAAAGTTTCCGGGGAACTTGATTCTGAGAATACCTCTGCTGCATCCCAGTCTGATGATGCAAATACTTCACAGCAATCAGATCGACCATTTAGGAAAGGTACCAAACGTTCTCCTGTGTAGATGATCCTAAGCTTGGGCCTCTTTTTATTTTAATTCCTTCTTTTCACGGTACTTTTTTTGGTTAAGAATCCTTGCTATCTTGGTTTTTTTTTTGGAGAGAAAAAAAGGACGATTACTGGCATTCAGTAACCATCCAAGGATTCATTGAATCAAAAAATTTGGAATGGACTTACAGAATATTTAGCCACAACTCAGAATGAGATGGCACCTCTCTTACAATATTTTCAACCCACGCCCTCTCCCTCCTTTCGCTATAACCAAATCGACCATAGCTCTGCTACAACTTTCACCCAACTTGCCGTATCCACATGCACCAAATTGCGAAATGAATCCCACCAAGTTGTAAATGATATCATATCAGCTCGCCAAATATCACATTCCACCTAGACTTCCACAGAAAATCTGAACCGGAAAAAAAGATGATCCAGGTCTTCCACTGCCGAACCACATAAAATACAATCCAAATCATCATTATCAGCCCATCTGGCCCTGAAGGCTTTCGTCACCAACTTCTCTCTCCTAAACAACCATAAGAAGACTTTAACCTTTAGAGGAATAGGTAGCTTCCAGACCAAAGCATAGTCCTCCCAGACTAAAGATTCTATGGGCCCCCCTATTGAAGTTGCATATAAACACTCACAACTAGTTTGTCCTTTTGCTTTTTGGGCTTTTATTCAGCCGTTCATTTCGTGTGGTTTGTCTTCTAGTTTCTTTGGGTCAAGATTTGGTAATGGGAGTTCATTTCGTTTTTGGAAAGATGATTGGATGGGAAGCGGCAACTTGCAGTTGTTGTTCCAACGTCTCTTTGGTCTTGCTCGAGACAAGGATGCCCAAATTTCGGACATGTGGAATGGTACCTCCAAATCTTGGTCTCTAGTTCTACAGCCTGGTCTTTTTGATACTTCCTTGGTGGAGCTTCAGGGTTTGCTTGAGATAAAAAATTGGAATTGCCGACAACACCGCCTTAATCAAAACAAGCCTTCCTCCTCTGGTTAGGAGTTTCTTGCTCCAACCATTCAATCTTCTAGCCAATCTTTCTTCCACAAGCCTCTAGTCTGACATCACCAAATGCTTCCCCTTTAAAGGTAGCCCCAAATACGTAACTAGAAGCCTAACAATCGGCGTATGAAGGATATTAGAAATGTCATTCTCATCACTCCTATCCAAATGAAAAGGAATGAATGCTGACTTTTGCCCATTAACCAACAATCCTGAGATATCACCAAATAAACTAACTAGCTGTCCAACATTTTGAGCCTGGTGCACACCACCCTGAATACTGTGTCATCAGCATACTGAAGGAGCGGAGTGAGCAAAGAGCCATCACCAATCAATGTAATGCCTGAAAAAGTCTCCTCTCTACATCCCCTGAAAGCCAAAAAGGAAAGGGTGTCAACTACAATGTTGAAAAGCAAGGGTGCCAAAGGGGATCGTTGTCTAACTCCCCTCTGTGGCTATGTCCAAGACTCGGAGGTCCTTCCACTGACAAGTATAAAAAGGAGGTTGTCATGATACGACACCTTATGAGTCTGACCCAATCTTTTGGGATAACCCTCCTTCGGAAGATCTCCCATAAATAGGCTCAAGAGATAGAGTTGTAGGCCTTTGAGAAGTCCAACTTTCACATAAAAGCAGACATCGTCGATCAACCCTAGGATGCGATCATTTCCTCAGCCAAAACACAAGAATCCATAACAGATCTCCCTGGGATAAAAGCATATTGGACAGTGGAAATCAACAAAGGCAGCATAGATCCCAGTCGATTTGCAAAAGTCTTGGCTACAATCAAATAAATCACATTGGAAAGGGCAATAGGCCGGAAATCCCCAACAGAATCTGCCCGACTGCTTTGGAAGTAGAAATAAAAAGAACCGATTTATTCTCTCTAATCCACGATTCTCCTGAAAGACCTCTCTCGCTACTGCTATGACATCTGCTCCCACCACATCCCAAAACTCCGAAAATAATTGGACTGGCAACCCATTTGGACCCGGTGACCTCTCTGCCTTCAAACCGTGGATATCTTGTTTTAATTTGCCATCAGGATTTAATTTACTCTTTTTTAAAGTGAAGGTGGAATTTTGACATTATGTACATCTCCACAAGTGAATAGATTCTGGTACACTAGATATGACTTTCTGGCCTACTCTTTTTTAACAGAATGTCCTCTCAATCATTGTGCAAGGTTCTTTTATTGGAAGTAGTTATCAGGACAATAAGTAAACTTTGAGGTCAAAACTATGGGGAAATGTCTTTTTCCTTTATTCTTTTCTTTATTTGGGTTAGCGTAAGAGAGTTGTAAAATGGGGTTTTCATTAGTGGAAGTAGGGTTGACCCCTATTCTTGTTTACATTACAGGAATGTTAGCCTGAGGGTTATCCTGTGCTTCCATTCATTGAAACAGGTAGTGCTATGTTGTAATGTTATAAAAGTTGTTTACATTAGAATGGGGTTAGATGGTGGGATGAGTTGTTAAATACCACTGACGTGGTAGTTAATTTATTGTTTGGTTATTATTTTTATGTGATGATATGTTATGTGTTGAAGTTATAGTTGAAACAGCACATGAGGGGTAAGGATTGTTGGAAACCCAGGTTTCTAAGCAAAAAGATAGCTCGTCCCAAACATTCACAGACATCACAATTAAATGGGGGGTTAACCTCCTATGGAAACTATGTTAGGTTATTCATATTTATTAAGTTTTATTTAAGGTTGTTTGCCAACAGTTATGGAGACAACATATATATTTTAATACCGAATCGATGAGAAAAATCTCTTTACTGTCTTCACTCTTCAAGACTTAATGCTTGTTGCATGCTCGTAATCAAATGGGTTGGACTACATGGATTACTCATGTCCCTCTCCCTCAAGACCTTTCCTCGGTCATAGTATGAACAAATGAAACATTGATTATAAAGATTGTCTAGTTTGCAACTGTGTGGTGCTTGTGCTCCGTGAAGTTACTTTAGCATTGGGCTCTGTTCCAAGGACTTTGTTGGAAGTTTGCCTTCTAGCATTTCTAAATTCTAGATTCTTATCATAGAATGTTTAGTGCTGCTTAATGATTTTTCGGCAATTTAATCAGTTGACTGTCTTAAAACTTTTGTAGATACCATTTTTTTGATAAGTTATATATGCCATTTTTGAGAAGAAAACTTTTGTATTTGTCACGATACAACCTCATATGTATTCAGGTGATCGTGTAAAGTATGTTGGTGCAACAGTCAAGGTTGGAGATGAAAACAGGTAAAGTTTCCTTTTCCTCTTTAGGCTTCCTCCAAAAAAAAAAGGTTTCCCTTTTAGACTTTCTGACCTACTTAAAAAAAAACACTGATTTTGAAGACCACCATATCTACTATTGTTCTTTGCCATGCTACTGAAGCAAGCAGTTCTCCAGAGATTTTTCTAAATCATGTGCATTTTCTGAAAGTATCTTGTATTTTATTTAAAACATGTTACTAAGACTAGAGTCGTCTAAGACGAGCAATAGTATGTTGAACATTTTGATTTCTGCTTGTCCTGGCATTTGTAATCTTGCAAGAAATTTTTTTTTTGAGAAAATGTAATTTTGCAAGAATTGTAAATGCCAAAACATATTTTAGAATATACTTACAAGTAATGAAGTTTGATACTTACTTGGATGTGTGGTATTTTCTTGCACATACTTGTTGTTTCGATACCTTTAACAAAGTTGCATACCTTCTGAATGAGCGGGGGGGCCCGGGGGTCAGGGACCTGGGGACAATGAATGATAGTTTTGGGAAAAAATGGATTAGTAGAATCCTTGAGCGTAGACATGACTTTCTGGGGAGGGTTATGGAGGCTTGCTATGGGCACTTGCCAAACTAGGAGTTGATGACGTCCCCTCCAGTGGAGCCTCTCATTTCTTCAAGGGTTTATCTTTGGTTGCGCTGAAGGTGCAAGGCTTCTTCTCACCCTACTTGGGCATGGGTGACACATTCTGCTTCTGGATAGATGATTGGATGGGGCAGGGGAAGCTGAGGGACCAGTTTCCAAGGCTTTTTGCAATGGCTCTGCTAATAGAGAAGCGAAGGTGACTGATTGTTGGGTTAGCTCTTGGTGTCCTACGTTCTTGGGAAACCTATTGGATCTGAGGATCCAGGACTTATAGACCATGTTGCAAGAGTTAGATGGTTATCAACTAGAAGGAGTGGATGCTTTCCTTTAGGATGGAGGTGTTTTCTATTTGAGAGGCCTATAAGAGATTGAGTCTTGCAGGGCTGATGACAGACGTTGATGTTGTCAGGGATTGCAGGAAAATTTAGATGGCTTCCAGTCCATTGAGAATCAAAATTTTTGCGTGGCTACTCAGGAGAGGGAGGCTAATGATGAGGGTGTGGAGAGCTAGGTGGGTGCCAGGGGCAAAGAAAAGCTGCCTGCTTTGCTGTACGGCTGATGAGGACGTGGACCATTTATTTTTCAGGTGCCCCTTCTCTACGCAAATTTGGAGTCACTTCCGCTTGGAATGGATCACACACTCCAATCGGAAGGACTTTTGGAGGTCATTTAGGTGCGACAACCAAATTGTGGGGGCAAAATGCATTCAACTTGAAGAAGGAGAAGGCAAGAGCCTTGGTGGTGCTGTGGGGCATATGTTTAGGAAGGAACGTGGCGATCTTGAAAGGGTAGCATCCTTACCTTGAGAAGTTTATTTGTAGTATTTCATCTTTGCCTACTTTTTGGGGAAATATTTTGTAATATGACTGTGTTTTTGGCCCCCTTATTAGTTAATTAATTTGGGTGGTTATCAACTGGATAACCACTCATTCTCTTTTCAAAAAAAAAAGTTGCATACTTTTTCTTTTAATTAGAGGATAGCCAAGGGGGCTAAGAACTTGTTATGATACGATAGTAAATAATTTTTGAGTTCTTTAGAGAGTCTTCTGTGCAGGGTGGAGCTTACATGGGTCTGAACTTAGACATTCCTATGTCTCTGCTTCATTCTGTTTTCTTGCTTTGCATCCTAGCAGCACAATTTCCGACATGCATGGATCTTCCTGATAGCTAAGTGCATATATTCTTCACAGGATCATATTGGGGAAAATACCAACTGCTGAAGGCCCAACAAATGCATATACAAATATTAGTGGCAGGTAGGTAAGCTCCTCAAGGAGCTGCCAGTTAGTGTCTCTACCTCTGCTAAAATCTCTTCATAGATCTAAATTCTTTTCCAAGTAATTCATATTTTTTGAGACTCTTTTTATGGGTGAGTTGAGGCACGCATTTATATGTTTCTATGTGAATGAAATTGCTTTATTCATATTGAGTAGGTCTGCCATTTACATATAGTGAAGCACATCCAAGGAACAAAATAGAAACAGGAATGCATAAAAAGAAGTACATGAAAGCAATGCCACTAGAATTCCAGGGCATATGTAAATTAGCTAATTTTCTAACACTCTCTCCTAGCTGAAGCACATAGATCCACCATGCCCTGCTAGAGAGACAGGATAATGGAAGAGCTTTGATGAAGGCATCAACTTGTTTACTGTTCGTAGTCGGGAGTGAAGTAAGTAGATATTTGGCTCAGCAAAATCTCTGATAAGGCAACATTGCTTGCAAGAAAAGGTAACAACCTTTCTTTTACAATATGTACGAATTGGCCTTTCAATTTGAGCACCAAAATCCTTAAGTAGCGATTCCATCAATGGGATCTTACAAGCAGTGCAAGTCATGCCTTTGTTTTTTGACTTGGCACTAGATGTGGAAATGATAATTTGCTTCTTGCTTCTTAAGCAACTTGGCCCCAACTAATGGAAGTGTAGAACTTAGTAGTAGATCTTCCATCTTTATGGGCATAACATTACTTGCGCTTGAAAGACCATGAACTCAGAGATGCCTAAATTGCAACAAATTGGTCCATCATCTGGAGTTGACTTAAGATATCCTTATATTTGGTATGCAGCTTGAATTGGTCTTACCACACCCTTCATTCACATACAGACAAATAAGTACACATGCATATGTACTGACACATACATGTACATGTACATATATAGACATATGCCTGTATATATAATATATATCCACACACAAACGTACGTGCGTGCTTGCATGTGCATGCACACACATGAAAACATACACCAATGCGTGCGTGAATGCATCATGATGTTGTAACATGTCTTGCCTGAATGAATTAGTTGGTACTAAAAAAGTCAAAAAAGGTAGATGAAAGAGTGAAGCCATAGTTGCACGCCAGAGAAGGTTGAATGTACTTCTGGGATGAGAGGTCCAGCAGTGGCTCATGGATAACACAAAATAGTAGCAATTATGTAACAGGTTTCATCACTTGTCAGTTCAGCTTCATCAGGGACTTGTGACTGAAGCGGCAAGCAAAGAAGAGTACACACCCACGATCACCCATCCCTATGGAAAGGCCAATGCTTGCTGCTCACTCAGTGCTTCTCCAAAACATGGGAGCTCCATTTCTTGCTAGTGTTTAGGGGACTTGCTCTTTACAAAGCCCCTTATTCATTTGCTCACTTTGATGGAATTCAGTTGCCTCTGTTAATTGTATACAAACACAATACAAGTATGAAGGCAAGGTCAAGAAAGGTTTAGCTAATTAAAAAAATACTCTTCCAAAAACCAGTAACACATAACCCATGTCAAACAAAAATTAATCAATATCCAAACTCGACAAATTCGAACTTCTCCTGCAACTGTTTCCAGTGTGAAATCTCATTTTTTGTGTGTGGTGCATGGTATTAAAAAAGTACTAACATTTAATTATATATTCAATGAGTCAAACTTTATATACGCTTCCAATTGGGTGAAATTTACATGATTAGAAGGGAAAACCGAGAAAGGCAACGGATTTTTAACTTGTAAAGTCGAAGACTTGCTTTCATAAAAATTAAATAGCTATGCTTATTGTCTTGTTAGTTTAATGAGCACTGTGCTCATTAAGTTATCTACATGTGAGTGTGCCCTGTCCTCCCCACCCAACAAACACAAACACACACACACACACACACACACACACACACACACACACACACCACAAAAAAAAAGCCAGAATTAAGCTGCCTTGTGGAAGGCCGTCTGGATCTGTAGTTGTGAGTCCATTCACAGGTAGAATAATTTTGACATTTGTTTCTGTGTTTTCCCCATGCCCTATTGTGAGGGTTTCAAAGTTCCCACTGCACGTGGCCATTGCATTGTTTTGCTATTGGGGAATGCTTCAAGGAGATTAGAATGAGTGCAAGAATTGACATTACCATTCAAACAATCCAGGTGAGTTTCTGGCTACCTTTGGGTTATCCAACACATCCCCTTTATTAGTCTTAATACCAGCTATAGGAGTTAAAAAAAAAAGTAACTTTTTTCCCAAGGAAAAAGGGTCAGCTCATCTTTGATACCATTACTGAAAGGAAACATGTTGGCCCCCATGGGCATCTCTCTCTCCCTCTGTTTTTTTTTATAATTTGTGTGTGTTGGGGTTGGGTGGGTCCCAGCCCTCTTGCAAGAATATCCAAGGGGCTGAGCCCATGTCAACTAAGCCAACTCACCCCAGCTGTAGATAGCCAAAACAAATTCATGCACAATTCTCACTACATCCTGTGGTCATCACCATTACTTTATGCCAGATCCATTTCACTATTGTTCTAGATAGCTTCTCATGGAATGTTATGGTGATAAGCACAAATTCATCCAGCCTATGCATCAGTAAATGCCATTGAAGCCAGATCATTATGTAGTTGGGGAGGTAGTACAAAGGCAGATAAGCAATGTTTTACTGTGAGAGCTGCAATGAAATGAAAGGGGTCTGGGTTTTGTGGTCCAGTGAACCTCTTTCTCCACTTCAAACTAAGGCTTCAATTATGAGAAGATGTCCTAGAGTAGCCCCAATTTCTTTTAGTGCAACCCCTTCTTGGAATACCTTTATTCTTATAGGTATCTTTCTAAGTCTTTGTTTGAGTTCGCTTCAAGTTTCTACTTTGGTAACTACAAATACCTTTACCTTCGAAGCTTGGAAAAGTTACTTAGTTGAGTGAGATTCACCCTCTAAATAAATTTTGATTTCAAGATGACAATTGTAATTGCTATAGCTGACATAAATGAGGAAATTGAGGTGTATGTGTGGCCCATTGAAGCTTTTTTTATCTGATTTATCATATGGAAAAGAAGTTATACTAATAACAAAATAGGGTGACAATTTTAAGGTCAATTAGGCATTTGGATATGTCAAATGGTGCCTTGCACAATGGTATGAGAAGCTGGATATTGAGTGTCGCAGGAGAGATTTGGAGCAATTGAAATAAATGGAAGAATAATTGAATGGCTGGTCTGGGAAGCTTTTATCTAGAGGTGGCAGGCTGGTTCTGGTCAAGCCTATCCTTTCTGCGGTCCCTATTTTTTATCTTTCTATGTTTAAGTTGCCAAAGAGGATTCTCTCGAAGTTGGAGTTGGTTCGGAAAAAGGTTTTTATGGAAGGAGCCAGATCATCAGGGACGGTTTCTGCAGTTGATTCCTTGAAGGGAGGTTTGTTGGCCAAGGAAGAAGGATGGTCTGGGGATTAAGTCTCTATATGAGTTAAATGTCTCTTTGCTTTTGAAGTAGGTGGTGAGATTTCTGGCTGGAGGATATGGTCTTCTGGATAGGTTGTTAAGGAACTCCTATGATTCTCCTATTGTTGTGGTGCAAAAGCAGGCTTGTGTGGCATGAGCCTCTGCGTTCTGGTCTTCTGTGGAACCTCTTATTGGGCGGGGTACGTCCTATGGCTTTTTTGAGCCGAGGTTGGGTGATGGTAGTTCTTTCCGTTTTTGGAAAGATGATTTGATGGGGTGTGGAGCCTTGGAATTGTTGTTTTTGTGTCTATTTGGTTTGGCCCAAAATAAGGAGGCCCTAGTTTTAGATGTTTGGGATGATGTTTTCTGCTTATGGTCTCCTATCTTGTAGCTTGGTTTGGCTGAAGCATCTTTGGAAGAATTTCAGGGGGCTGATGGGGCTACTTTAGGGCATAACCGTTGGTGTGGATCTATTGGATGGTTTTGTGTGGAAGGGTGACACATTTTTTGTGGCTAGAGAATATAAAGTCATCACTACTGAGTTCAGGCCAATGCCTTTGGTCTGGAAAGATTGTTCTTTGGTTTGGAAGCTGCTCGTTCCACTCAAAATTAAGATTTTCTTATGGTTATTCAGAAGGGAGAAGCCGATGACAAAGGTGTTATGTTCTAGATGAGCAAGTGATAATGATCTTGATTGTATTTTCTGTGGGGCTGTAATGGAGAGTTTGGATCATCTCTTTTTTGACTACCAGCTGTCATTGGAGATTTGGAGGTGTGACATCCGTCGTGCAAACATTACATCCTTTTCCACTTGGTGGGATTCTTTCTGCTCGTTGGTTTATGTAGATACCGCTGGATGGGTGACAGTTGTAGCGGCCTTGTGGTTTATTTGGTTACAACATAATGCATCCATTTTTAGGGGGGAGTGGGCTTGGGTTGAGAATGTTATGAGGGATCTCTGTTTTTTGTCTGAGAGTTGTCTTGGTAACAGTCCATTCCTTTTATTGTTTAAATGAATTTCTGGATGATTACCGAATGACGGTAATCTTCCTTTCTTCTCTCAAAAAAACAAAAAACAGTAGGTGGTGTCCCACTCTTTCAAGCCCAGTGCAGGTAATGGATGGAATCCATGCAGTAAGTTGAAATTAATGGAATACTTGCTTTGAATTGATATGGTTTTTGTAAAGAGAAACTTGTCCATCTGGAAATAGGTGCAGATTGGGATAATGATGATTTTCTTGGTTAATGTGGGAGAAGGTTGGATATTGTTTGTGTTGATTTCATAAATGACCTTCTAGTGTTCTGTAACATAATAGACATGTTTAACCCGTCTCTCTGATTTTTAGATTGTATGTTTTTTTCTCACTACACTTAAAGATTTCTTTTATGGTATTTTTTGCATGGGTAGCTTCCATACTTAACATGAAACCCCTATGCTGGTTTTATAATTTTGATGCTGTCTTGGTACTTGTTTTGCAAGTCATACATGATATTAAATTCTTTCAGGCCTTTGTCCAATGGTCAACGTGGAGAAGTATATGAAGTTAATGGAGATCAGGTAGCTGTGGTTCTAGACCAAACCATGACCAAACACGAGGAAGATGAGAAGGAAAGGGTAGCAGACAATGGAAAACCATCTATTTATTGGATTGACGGTATGCTTCCTGGTTGTAGAGAGATTCCATTATTTTTCACACTAAAATTTTTATTCAATTGGGAAATCTCACTTCCAATATTTAAGAATGGTTTTGCTGATAAAATAAAATTGAGATGGTTAATTTGTACACATAGGATTTATATAAGGCCTTTTTAGTAGGTGATCGTCTGTTAGCACTGGCTAGGGTGGATTAGTTAGTTCTTTTTGTTTCATTTTTGCCTTGTAGGTAACAGAAGGTATGGTAACATTTTCAATATCATATCGTTTGTGATCAATATATTAGAATTTTGCTGTGTATTGCAGATACCTGCAAATCTATCATGGCAGTTTTTTTGCAAATATTCGTTAATGTTGGAAATTCACTTTGCATTGTGGTCTATTTCAAGTTTCTGTGATCTGTGCACTATGTAAATCTTTGGTTATCTTGGCTCCAGTATTCCCAGTGAAATTCATTAATTTTTGTCCATTTTGTGCAGTGCTTTGCCTGAACAGGGGTTTGGGATTCATTTCTTTTTTTCTTTCATGCTGTACAAGGGTGGAGGGATGGGGCATGAGTTAAAGGGGGGCTCTTAAGTTTTTAATTGCCAATTATCATTGGTTCTCTGTTCTGTATTATATTGATTGTTATCAAGGTAATCAAAATTTGGTGTATGTACTAAAATTGTGGATATCCATGGCTCCGCCTGGGACTGCTTCTTGGCCAAATCCTCATCAAATTTAGAAAATGGCATCACTATTGTGGTTTATCTTAATTGTCTATGATCTTTGGCTAAGTTCTTTGGTTGTTCCAGCCTTCTTCCATTACTTGTCAACATCTGTTAATTTTGACATATTGGGTGCATTTCAGCCAAGAAAGAGTGAAGTCGAAGGAAATTGTTTTCTTTGTAGGTCAGTTTATTGAAACATTTGGTTTGTGAACACAAATGCTCAGTTAGGGATGAGGAATCTGATAGCTTTATTATTGAGATTTCCCAACTAACTCTCTGGAAATAGTTTCTTTCTGTGTAATATGCACAGTTAAGGCCTGTGAATGCCAATAACAGTGAAGAAGAAGGCTTTCACTTTGTATGGAAATTGCGTGCTGGAACTGCTTATTGCATTTCTTAGATTTCCATCCTTAGATTGTAGTTGAGGATTGTGCCTGAATCCATTTGGAGATTGTTGAGAGTTATGTAGTTTGTAAAAGTTGTCTTATGTGTGTCATCTTTTATGGTTTTACTATTTTACATAGACTTCTCTGGACTTTTCTTACATCTCTATATATTGAGATGTAGGTTTATGGAATAAAGTCCTTCGCTCATTTTTCTCAACTTGGTATCAGAGCAGTTGTCTTAGGCCAGTGTTTTGTACCTTCCTTGATTCCTATACCTCTTTCCTTCTTCCACACAAAAAAAACGTAACCATAGCTTGGAGGAGGGATCCACGTAGCTGTTGCTGGTGGCCTTGTTCGTGGTTGGTGACAGCCCTACCTTGCTGCCACCGGCTGGATCTCCCTCCATTGGTGGTGATTGATGATGAGGAAGAGCCCGATCATCGCATCTATGTGATTGCCTTCCACTCTCTCTTCGCCTACCAGCTGCTGCGATGCTTGAGAGGTTTCTAACAGTGCTGCTAGGCCCCCTAGGCAGCCCAGCAGTGCCGCTGAGACCCTCTAAGGGTCTCCTTCTGCTGCCAGCGTTGTGGCCTGCTGCTGCATTGCCTCTCCTTTTGTCTTCAGTGGTGTCGCTTGCAGCTCTACTGTCTCCTCAGCCACCGTTGTCTTCAGCGCTTCCGCCAGAGGCAGCACAACCCCTTTCGCTACTGCTGCTGCCCAGGTGCACCTCCCAGCGACACTTAGAGGTCGTGTGGTGGTCTCCAAGTGCCACCTTGGACCTGGTGCAACCCCCTTAAGCAACCTACGGTCCTGTGGATTTGATCTGCAGGGTTTGAGTTGTCGTGTATGGGATGTAGGTGACTACATCTGGCATTCCTTGATGATCTGAATCCAGATCTTACCGATTCTGATTACTCTGGATTCTGGCTGAAGACACAATGGCATCCGATAGTTCTTCGGAGATGACATTGGAGCATGCTACAGAGGTAGGGGTTTACAAGAGTCCCTTCTTGGATGTTATGGTGAAACTAGATGAGACCAATTATGCTCAATGGCCATAGACCTTCCTTATCATTGTGCAAAGCCATGACGAGGAGTACGTGCTACTTAATCGGAGCCAAAGGAGAAGAGTAGCAAGAATGCTACATGGAAAAGGAATAATGCCATGGTCCTGTCATTCCTAGGATAGGGGATGAGATGTAGTTCAAAACAACCAAAGAAATGGACAACCTGTGGGATTCTTATTCCCATGAGAAAATTCTACCTATCTTCCGGATTTACAGTGCAATGATGCACCTTCGTCAAAGAGGTCACACCATGTCTTAGTACCACTCCATGCTTAAGACCCTTTTTGAGAAGTACAATGCGAGTCATTCGATCTATACTTGTGACACACAAAAGGTGTCTCGCGAGGAAGCTATAGTCTTACAGCTCTTAGCTGGCTTGGGCCCAAGTATTCGGCTACACATTCTCAGATGTTCACCATGGCAGAACTTCCTAGTCTTAAGGAAGCGTACAATAGGATGAGCCAGATCGCTGTATCCTTTACATCTGAAGACTCTACAATGCAGGCATCTGCCTTGGCAGAGGCCCAACGCTACAGACGTGGTGGGCTCTCTACCTGAGGGAGAGGGTGCTTATCCTGCACGTATTACAGGAAGCTTGACCACATTGAGAGTAACTACTAGACCAAGCATGGTTGACCACCATCTGCTAATTAGGCTTGTCACCTTTGCCGAACAGCCTAGTGAGACCATCTCAGTTTCCAAAGCTGATTATGATGAGCTTCTTCTGTGTGTCTCCCAGCTCTCTTAGGATACTTCGTCTGCCGCTGATATGGTGGCATTTGCTGCATCTTCAGGTATACAGCTTGCTCCTGCTACACCTGTTGATGAGCTCTATGACACAGGTTGGCTAGTGGACTCTGGGGTGTCATGCCACCTTAGTGGAGATCGATAACGTTTTCATTATCTTAGCTCAATTCCTCCAAGGCATACATTACAGGTGGCAAATGGAAGGCATTCCCCCATTGCTAGCTAAGGGGAGGTTACAATTGCCCTAACATGAGATTGACTAATGTCCTACTTGTTCTTGATTTTCCAATTAGTTTGCTTTCAATTAGCAGAATTACTAAGGAACTTAACTATCGAGCGATATTTAACACAGTCACATGTACATTTTAGTATATCCCGATGGAAAAGGACGATTGGTGGAGATCATGAAAAGGGGGCGGTCTATCGCCTGTTCTAGTCACCTTTTATAGCAACGAGTTTTGGTGGTATCACTTCGTCTGTTGGTTCTCTTTTTTAGTGGCATTTTCGTTTGGGTCACCTTTCTTTGGACATGTTTCATCGTTTTATCCTGCATATATCTCCCACCACTGTTATTTACTGTAATGCTTGTCAGCTCAAGAAGCATCACCAGAGTGCCTATTCTACTAGTCAGAGTCTTGGGTCAAAGGAATTATTTTAGTTAGTTCATGTTGATGTCTAGGGTCCCAGTCATGTTCCTAATAGGCTAGGTTACTAGTACTATCTAGTTATCGTTGATGATTTCTTTCTGATTGTCTTGGGTCGTTCTTTTGAAATGAAAGCCTGGTGTTAGTTCCATTCTAAAAAATTGTATTGGAAATAAAGACTCAGTTTGATGCCATGGTTAAAATTGTTCATTTTGACAATGGTATGGAATTTTGTACTCAACACCCATTTTAAAAAATTGTATTGGAAATAAAGACTCAGTTTGATGCCATGGTTAAAATTGTTCATTTTGACAATGGTATGGAATTTTGTACTCAACACCTGTGTGATTTCTATAAGTCTTGAGGTGTTGTTCACCAAACCACTTGCCATCATACATCTTAGCAAAATAGAGTTGCCAAGGGCAAGCATCGCCATCTCTTGGATTTTTTTTTGAAAGTTACCATCTCTTGGATGCTGCTATTAGTTTGCTAATCCATAATAGTGTGCTATCTACCTATTGGGGCGATGTAGTGTTAACGGCTTGCTATCTTATCAACCGCATGTCCTTATCCACCATTCATGAGCAAATTCCCTTACAGATCTTGTATTAAGAGGGAAATTTGTTCCATGTACCACCCTGTGCCTTTAGGTGTGTTATTTTTGCCCACATCTCCGCTCCTTGCTGTAATAAATTAGCTCCCCATCCATCATCCATCAAGTATGTCTTATCAGAGTATTCTTGTACCTAGAAAGGGTATCGTTGGTATGACCCTATAAATCAACATTACTGTGTTAGTGCAAATGTGACCTTTTACAAGTCTGTACCTTACTTCTTTACTGTTGGAAGATAGGTTCATGATATTTGTAACACGATACCTATGCCTATTCCTCCTACTCCTTTGGAGTCCATTCCCATATTTGAGCCAATCAGGTATTGCGATCCTCCTCTTGTGTACAGACTTCGTCCTCTCCTCTCTAAGCTTGCACCAACCCTGCCTTAATCAAGCACAAATATTTTACAAACTAATGATGTGGTGCCTAATGATGCTACAGATACCTTGCAGGTGGATAATAATGCGTCTCATTTAGTACCATCTGTAGATACTTAGCCACAACTATCTATAGATATGGATTTGCCCATTACTGTACGCAAGGTACCTTGGAACTGCATTAGGCATCCCCTTTCCAATGTGGTATTTGCTGCATATTTGGGAAAATCATATAGACAGTTTTGTCAGATACTCTGTTACTCAGATTCCCACTTCGCATTAGCAACTCTTTCTTGATCCAAAGTGGTAGCAAGCCATAGAGGTTGAGACGTCTACACTTATTTTTCACTACACCTGGATCTTGCAAAACTTCCTTACGGTGTAATTGTGGTTGGTTGCAAGTGGATATCCACTGTCAAGTACAATCTTGATGGTATAGTTGCAAGACACAAATGTGGCCTAATAGCTAAAGGATTTATGTAAACATATGGGATTGACTTTTTTGATACCCTCTCTCCAGCAGCACGCTTGCCCACTTTGCAGATTCTCATTTCAGTGGATGTTCACCATGATTGGCCCCTCCATCAATTGGATGTCAAAAATGCCTTAATGTATGGTGATTTATAGGAGGTGATCTATATGCAGCAAACTTCGGGATATGAGTCTAAAGTGGAGTGTTCCAAGGTCTGCTGTTTGCATAAGGCGATCTATGACTTGAAGCAAAGCCCGAGGGGTTGGTTCCAGAAGTTATTAGAGGTAGTTGGGACATTAGGGTTTCATATATCCTTGTTAGATCATTTCTTGTTTATACATTGGACTGCGTGGGGATTTGTGGTCATGCTAGCATACGTGGATGACATCATTCTTATGGGGTGATGATGGGCAAGGCATTGCTGATATGAAAAAGTGCTTTGCAGAAAATCTTATCATCAAAGACTTAGGACCACTTTGCTACTTCCTTGTGATAGATGTTGCTCGCAGCAAGCGTAGGATTGTCTTATCTCAAAGGAAGTATGCCATGAGATGGGCATCCTGGGGGCTAAATTAGCAAATATTCCAATGGATTCGAATGCACATCTTAATGATGAGTAGTTTGAGCCAGTGAACATTTGTCAGCATAGAAGATTAGTTGGGAAGCTTCTCTATCTGACGATCATGCAACTTGACATTTCTCTAGCAATTGGTAAGCTAAGTTAGTTTATGAACATGCCCACTAAGCAGCATTGGAATGCTGCTATGATTGTACTAAGGTACCTAAAGAATTCCTTGGGGAAGGGGATTCTATTTACAAAAGGCACCTCTTTGGATATTATAGCATATACAAATGCTAACTATGCAAGTTGCATTGTTGATAGGAAGTTTACTTCATGTTTATGTACCTATGTGGTTGAGAATTTAGTCACATGGAAGAGTAAGAAGCAGACCACTGTGTTTAGGTGCAATGTAGAGTCTGAGTGCTAGGAAATGGCTCAAACTGCTATTGAAATGATGTAGACATGATGTAAATTTTTTCCAAAAAAAGAAATGTAGATATGATTGCTTTTATTAGATTTGTATATCTCAGTTGAGTCCTTGCTGGAGATGAGGTGCGACAACGAAGTTGCTATTTATATAGCGAATAATCCTATGTTCTACGAGAGGACCAAACATGTGGAAGTTGATTGTCACTATACACGTGACTTGATCCTACAAGGATTCATTTACACGACTCATGTGACTTTTGAGAACTAAACTACTGACATCTTTGCCAAGGCACTTCCACGGGCCTTATTCAATAAATATTGTTTCAAACCAAGCATGATTGATATTTATGCTCTAGCTTGAGAATGAGCGTCGAGAGTTGTCTTATATGTGTCTTCTTTTATGGTTTTCCTACTTTATATGGACTGCTTTGTACTTTTCCCATATATCTATATATTGAGATGTAGGGTTACATCTCATTTTTTCCCAACTGAGATAATATGGTACAATAAGGATGGTCTTGGGAGATGTTTCACTGTAATCCAAAATCCTAGTCCTGCTAAGAAAGAACTATGGTTTTCCAATTGTCTACAAGCAGGAATTTTAGTTGCAACAATCTCCAACCAGGTTAAGTCTTTGTCAAGATACCCTCAGACTCTTAAATTCAGGCAGATATGCTGGTGAGCAATTTCGTTGTTGCCATTGACATTAGGATGTGCAACAAAAAGCTAGCCAGTCATTTGCAGCTACTATAATTGGCAAGCTGTTCTAGGTCTATCCAAATTCTGCTAAGTGGTTGCCAACATGATTCAGAAGTCCATAATGGTTGTGCTTATTTTCCTTTCTTCATGAAAACATATTTATTGCTTTTTTCCTTTTCCTTTTTTCGCTTTTTTAAAAAGGAATACTCCTATGTTCAGTGAGTCCAAGTTACACACAAATATTCAGTGAGTCCTTACATTGACACGTGACATGGCTTTTTTTTTTACAGTAAGCAACTGTTGAAAAGAAAAACAAAACTTAAAACAAAGTCAAGGTGGTGAATTAACGAATCTTGAGAGGACCTATCTCTAAGGCACTTTCTTGCTAGCTCGTTAATATTGTTGGCTGGAAAAAGAGACTGTGATTGGAAGGGACAAAAAAATGAAGGATTTCAAGATAATCATTTGATTGCTGGAGTGCACCTAGCAACTGCAGAAATGTTTATTACTGCTGCCCAAGCTAGAAAAGAAAATAAAGAGCCTGAAAGACACGACTGAGATAAATGTATAGAATCCAATGCTTATCTTCTCATCTGCATTCTATTGCTTGCCCCCTACTAACTGGAAGCAAAATGGGACATGCCATTCGACTGAGAGAACCCAATGGATGTTGAAGATTTATTTTTATTTTTATTTTTTGAAACGGAGGATCTTTATTATTGATTATGTGCATCTGTATTTACACAAATAAGGGCATTCAGCACAGTGCTTCAGTAGGAATGATGGAATCTTTACTTTTCAACTGTTTCTCTTTTGATTGTGAATGACTTTTATTTTTGCAAAAGCCTAGTGCTGTCTTGGGTGGTTGCCCAAATAAGCTGTCAAATTTGTTAATAGTTGATGCTCGTATGCAACTATACGTGAAAGTGGACTCAAAATCTGATGAATGTGAATGCGTCTTTCATGTGGTCCAGGTTGTCCACTTGTTTCCCAGTTTTTCTCATTATTGTGTTTTTAGTGGAGGCTTCAAATTGCAGGTTGTTTACTGTTACAGATTAGTTTTGTGGTCCATTACATGGAAATTATATTTTGAGATAAGATTCAGCTATATGCTTTTGGGATTTATGTTGGTTATCACAAATTTATTAGTCTCAGTTAGCCGTCTTTGCTGATGTTAACCATCATAAAAGACAATTCTTTGGACTATCACTCTACTGTTTTTTGGTGAAACAATTTTGGGTGAGAAAATAGGAGCATATCTGCAATGAAGTAATGCAACGCTTGGTGTTGATTTTAGTTCAGGATTTGGTCTTTGATGATGATATAGAGTCCCAGGACTGGTACATTGCTTTACAGGCCTTGTGCGAGGTAGTGTATAGTACATATGTTGGTTGTATTTCATATTTCGTAATTTTTTAGTGGTTTTGTTGTGTACATTTTTATTTACTCTTCTTTGATTTGCCGTTATCTTCAGATTTTGCCAACTTTGGAGCCTCTGATCGTTTATTTTAGGGATTCTGGACATTGGTTAAAATCAATTCCAAAGTCACACCGTAAAGAATTCATGCAGAAGCTCGAAGAAATATTTGATGAATTGCCAGGACCAATTTTGTTCATATGTGGACAGAACAAAATAGAATCAGGTCCAAAAGAGAAGGAAAAATTGGTAATATTCTATTCTAAATAGGAAAGCCTTAAGCTATCTTGGTATCATGGCCTCAGATTCTTGGGCCAGTGTGGCTAATCTTAAGTCTACACACAAACATGTTTACTTCATATCACACAATCTGATTATCTCAAAGTTTCTACAATATTTTTTTTCCCTTTCATAAGACACAATCTGATCTCACTTTCAGTTCTTTTCTTATTGTTGTTCTAGGTGGTATTTCCTCACTTTGGTCGCACGGCTCGGCTGGTAATTGTTTCTCATCACTATACTGTTTATGCATCCAAGTTTACATTGTGATATTTGGTTTAAAAAACTAAGTTGACTGCACCAATGAGCAATGAGTATATGACTAATGTTCTTGAGGTTAAATAATTAAAAAGTAGTCGACTGCACCAAGCTTTTCTTTTTTATTGATGTGTTTACTAGTGAAGTTGTTAATCTTGTCTTGGATTATCCATCTGTGGGCATTCTCTTTTATTTCATTGGCTTCACAGAAACTTTATCTACTCTGTTGCGTCATTTATGTAGTAGAAATTGCATTTTCATATGATTCTTGGTCATGTTTCTCTCAGATAGTTTATTTTGCCATCATTATTATCATTAAAAAATTTGCTCTTGACCATTCTTGCCATGATTGCTACCATTAATAGAGCATTCAACTTATCATACCTTAAATGAATGGGACTGAGTTTTTTTTGGGTGAAAACATGGCTACTCTAGTGGAAGCCAAGGGACTACCATATGCATCTGTATGCTTATATTGTGTTTCTGCATGAATGTTTGGCGATTAAGACCATCTAATTGGAGGGTTAAGTGTATAAAATTTGGCTTGTCTGACATTTTTACCTCTTCCATCAAAGTTACCATTTTTTTTCAATGGATTAGCTATTGAAAAAAATTGAGTTCTTGTGATGATATAGGTAGGAGCTCCAGGTGAGATAAGGCTTTGAAACACTTAAACTTCATTAGAAGGTTTTCATCTCTAGAAGTTTATTGGAAGGTAAACGTTCTAGCAATGTAATAAAAGCATGTGGGTAGCCACATCTGATCCTTTTTACATATATTTGTCTACTTTTGTTCCTGTAATCCTTATTATTCTGGCATTTGCATCTACCTAGGCTGCTTTTTGCACACCAGAATTCTTACTTTACGTCTGTCATTCAAGAATTAGATTAAGTGTGTAGCCTTCGTAAAAGATCAGTGTACAATGTTGACTTAAAAAACTCTTGCATTCTTGCCCATTTCAATTCCTAATGGTTGCTAACTATTGATGTTAAATGCATTGTAATTGTTTGCATTAGGCTAGCATCCTATAAGATGCATAAAGGGTTGCATTGCATGCCTTGGCATTATTTCCGAAATATAAAATATACTATTATTAGTCTCTTCTAAAAAAAATCTACAATTGTTATATTGTCACCCCATTAGCAGTAAAAAGTTGGTTATTACCAAGGGCATGGTTGTACTTGTTGCTGGAGTGCCACTTTAAAATTTATTGTACAGGAAATTTGGGAAAGATCATTTGAATTTATTTTGCTGCTTAAAAATTTGTTATCTACTGTTGTGATTATTCTGCAGCCTATTCCCTTGCAAAGATTAACAGAGGGATTGAGACCAAGTAAGACCTCAAAAAGGGATGATTTGCAGAAAGTTTTCAGCAATATCATATGCATTGATCTTCCGAAGGTATTCTTTTCAAAACTTATGTCTCACAAGCTGGTGATACATCATGCAAATTCTTGTTTCTTTTGAAATCCAGCTTTATAATCAGCAAGAAGTGCGTAAATAATCCGGTGCATTTTTTTTTAATATTATCTTCCAATGGTATCTTCTTCGGTAATTATGAGGCTGCACTTTTCCCCAAATTTTTATACATTTCATGAACCAGCGATGAATCATGGAAATTAATGTACTCATTGCAACCATTAGATGAGAACTTTTTGTTGTATGATTATCTTTTTTAGTCAGGATCAAGAAGAGCATATTTGCTCCTGCGAATTATTAAAAATACCAAATGTCAACTCTATTTCCTGTTTGTCCTTTCTCCACATAAGATGTCAACCATCCTTCTTTGATGTCATCCATTGAACCTATTGCTGGCTCCACCAATAGTGGCCTATCCACCATCTCATAGCCATTGGCATGATGTGAGTTGCCAATACACAAAATTTTCATAATTTTCATTTTCAATTTTTTGGGAAAGAGGAGTATGGGCAATCAATGATAGTAGTCATCAAATGTTGCATTAAGCTAAACTATGAAGACCAATTGATAGTGAGCGTTTCCTGCATTAATGGGCCTGCTAGAAAAATTCTTTGCTTTCATTTGGACCTATCGTTGATTAGGTCCATAATAGCAAGATCATACCTTATGCCTTCCTTCTAAGATTCTTTTTGTGCGAGTTTATGTAATTGGAATTCATTGAAATTGAAAAGAAAGAGACTAACTCCTCTTTATATAGAGAGAGGGGATTACAATGGAATCCTAATCACAATCTTAATCCTACTTTGGAAGACAAATCTATAATAAATTAAATCCTAATCAAATCAAATACCTAAAAATAAAAAGAGATAAATCAAATAATTTTTACCTAATTTTCGTAATTCTGGAATATCTTTAACACTCCCCCCTAAGTTGGAGCATACAACACCTAACTTGCAAGATCAGAACAAAAGTAGGACTCCTCCCATCAGATGCAATTATTGTGTTGGAGAAAACAAGTAGGTAGTTAGTCGGGCCATCAACCAGGCGGTCATCTCTCATAAGTGGAAAACCTAACCTGCTTGGAGTTAAGAAAAAAGAAAACTCGGTGAAGAGACCTTTAGGCAGGAGATAGTAGGCAAGCAAGAGAGTAGGAGACAATCCTAGAAGATAAGGTAAAATTGGGGTAGGGCATTCAGTTAATCAGAGGGGAGGGAATGAGCACGGCGCTCAGTTCCCCCACCAGTCATCAACATCAACCATAAGTTTTGGTTGTGTGGAGAGTCTAACAGCAGCAGTAGTAGCGGCGCCAACAACAACCACAACACTAGTAGCAACAGCAACAACAGTCATAGAAGCAACAACAGTAGGCGTAGTGACAAGTCGATCTTTGCTTTAGTAGAAATTTTTAACATAAAATGTCTTGTCGTTGTAAAGCTTTTGTGGTGGAAAATTGACTATCAAAACATTTAATATTTCTAACCATAGTGGATTAAGTCGTCTCCACAGGAAGGAATTAGCCTATTAAACTCATTAGTGGTACTTCGTTTATTCGGAAATATCAACGGATATGCATACTAATTAGTGCAACTTATTTCCCACAAATTCTCATTCTAAACAATTGATCAAGAATGTAGGTGTTTATATGCAATATCATCACAAAATAATATCCTGTTAAAAAATGAATAGTGATCTTGTCAATGGCAATCGCCGTAAATATTAATCTCCAACAAAATAGAGCTTGTTCCTTATAACCTATGTGTCATGCTCTAAATCATTCATAAGAACTCAACCACATGCAATTTAGATTAAGAAGTGTGATGCCCATGCAAATTCACTTCAATATATTAAAACCTTAAATAAATGAATAGTGATAGTGGCAAGGGCATTCATTATAATTTTTAATACACTCCAAAATAGGGCATTTGCTCTCCTTGCTCGCGTGAGGAGCTGCGGTCAGGTTCGAGGTTCTCGGTGGTGACTCTTTGGGACACGAGCTTCTCGTTGGTGCCCTTGGCGTTGGCTGGAATGGCCACTGGTAGTTGGTCGGAGTTGGAGAGGCCAGCGACGGGCGAATGACCACGGGTGGTCGTGGCTTGCGTGGATGGCTGGAGGTTCGCGTGGAGGCCAGGGCCTTGACGGCGAGCACGTCGTGGACGCTCTGGTGCTGTCGACGATGAGAACGAGGGCCGGAGGTGTTGCTGTGGAGTGGCGTCGTGGGGGCTGCTGTTGGGTTCTTTGTGGTGGAATACAGGGGAGGGGAAGAAGAGAAGAAAGGGAAGAAGGAAAGGGTAGGTGGGGATGGCTGATGGTGGACTGCGGCGAGGGGATTGGTGATGGTGGTGATGGAAAGGAAAGTGAAGATGAGTATGGGGTGGTGGTGGGCTTGTGTTGAGAGCGATCAAGGAGAAGGATTGTGGTGAGATGAAGGTGGTGGTGGTGTTTCACGCAGAGATAGAGGACACAATGCAAGGCCACGCACTGTCACCGCGTGGCCGAGGGAGGTGATCACTATGGGTGTAGTTGGCGAGGTGAAGTTTGCAAAGGTCTACAGTGTGCGCTACGTGATTGTGGTGTATGGCATGTCCACGGTGTAGGCCTATTGCACGGTGGAGGAAGAAGAGGAGGAAGATGGCTTCCCGCAGGGCCCTCGAGGGGTTTTTATTGTTTAAGCTAGAGAGAGAAGGTTGCGAAGAGGATGAAAATAGGGGAGAGGGGGGAATTCGAAAGAGCAGGGGTGTTTGTTTACGGAGAGAGAACGGATCATGAAGCGAGTGCATGTGCAGGATAAACTTAGATGCCCAGATTGAGCTCTGGACGTCTTAAAAGTGAAATTTGGCAGCCTTCAAATTCCTGCAATCGAATAGATGCATATAATTATTTACAATTCAAGATAAATTATGCAAATCTAAATTATCATGCATGTATTATTTTATAATCAAATGCAAATACTAGTTCACTCTAAAATGCAGGAACTAACCAACTTAGGCTAAAAATGAATCTAATAAATTGGACTCATCAAATACTCTCATGCCTAAGTTTTGCTAGTCCTTAGCAAAAGTGAAAAATACATGGAAGTGACCTAGGATTTCTTCTTTTATTCAAAAAATTTAGAGATCCAAACACATCTGAAAAGTGAATAGATAGTAGCTTAGGTAACGGATCAAAGTGAAAAGTCAACTTACATTTAAAGTTCGTACTTAACCCTTGGTAAATATTCTATTAGGATAGACAACTACTTTCCTTGAGGATAAAGTAGAAAATCATCTGTGATTTGACCTTGGGTTTTCTGGCTTAGGTAGAAGACATCTGAGTCAAATGGATTCATTTTGGTGGCTCATACTTATCTGGTGTTCATGTAGTCTAGTACTACAAACTTTAGATCTCTAGATTATCAAATAAGTCACTTCAGAGAGATGCTAAAAATTGTGCTTTCTTAACGTTCCTTTGTTCTCTCTTTTTCCTTCTTTCTTTTCTGAGATCACAAATGTCACCAGATTTTGTAAATGTATTCAATGTTTGGTGGCCTCACATGGTATTCACACTTCAATTAGAGTCATAATAACCTTACAACTAAGTTAGAAGTCCTCAGCTAGTATTCGGGCGATTAAAAATACTGAAAAGTAGGTATGAGTCATATTTGGTGGATTGCAATGGGTGTTTTTGTTGTCTCAATGACATCGACACATGATGAAGTCGACACGAAGACAGTTATAAACTCGAACATTTTTTTCTTTCGTTTCTATTTTTTCTTCCTTTTTTTGTGTATATATATTCTCTTTTCCTTTTCTTTTTTTTCTTCTTTTTTTTCTAAGATAACTATCAACACAACACGACACAAACTGTTATTCATGAGGCATTATTAGGGATGATGATGTTCAAGAGGATATTGTGTGGCTTATTTGGTGGAAGTGTCTACTCTCGGCACCGGGAAAGAATGGATAGGACAAGCATATTTCTGATCTTTAATACTACAACCCTCCTTCAGTCAAGAACTCTACTAAGGACGATCGTAACCATTCACCATAGTCATAGTTTTATTAGAACTTAATCTTTGTGTATCTGCCTTATTTGGTGATTCATGAATTCACACAATGTTCGTACGAAAGAATAGAGAGCGAAAATCAGCTTATCTTTGAGGTATCATCATCTAATTATCCAGAATTTAAGAGTTTTTCACTAGACTTAGTGCATCAGTAATCACTCTACCTTTTCCTCACAAATATTAGGTGGATCTAATAGAAGATAGTTTGCCTGATTCCCTAACCCATTGTCCGAGGGTTCAGCAAACTAAACATGTTTATTGATTTTCTTAAAAGGTCCATTACCCAGTCTACGCGTAAGTGAAGTGAATGTATTGGATTCTAAACTCAGAAACAATTTAAGAAGAAACTCTTCAATGACACCTCCTTGATAACAATCTTCAGCTAGGGACTAACCAATTCAGCTCAAGTTTTTTTTATTGTTAACTTAACCTAAATGCATGAATACTGGCTAAAAATGCAAAATGCACCCCTATTTCTAAATCCTACAATGTCCTCATTGTCAAATTAAAACAGGGGAAAAAAGAAAGGAAAACACCTGATGAATGCATTATTAAGTCGTTGGGTTGCCTTCCAGCAAGCGCTATATTTTCTGTCGACAACTAGATGTATAGGAAACCTGTAAGTCTGGTTCCAAACAGAAAGAGTTAGGCCCTAAAAATATGCGTAAATGTGCAGACCTAGAAAATAGGTAGCCACGGATGATGACAAGTTGATGCAGAGTTATCCTAAATGCCCACCAGAAGTTGTGATAACAAACAATCTCATAAGCTACCTGGAGAGGTCTGGGAAAAAGAGTAATAGAGGAAGGGACCTCTTGAAATAGGAGTGGAGGATAACAAGGATCCTCCAAAGTAGGTAAGGTGTTAAAAGATATACGCACAATTATTTCAAACTCTTGAATGACGAGATTAAAAGTACAAGCATCAATCAAAACTCGCCATTTCACACGAGAATGTACTGGCTTGATATGCTCTCCAGAAAGAATGTATGTGAGTGGAGACCTGAGCCAAGGATTAGATAAGGAGTCTACAGTTTGCTTGAGTGATTGGGTGGTAATTATTAAGTCTAAAGATGGCTTAGTCTATTTAGATTCCATTCCCAATAAGCATTCTTCTTTTTCATCCATATCCTTAGATACTTTCTTTGTTTCATCAACCTCCAACTTCTCCTTTACAATAGATGAGTCATGCACAGAACTCATTATCTCATCATCATTAGTAGACTTAAGATCACTATGCTTTGACGACAGTTGGGTCTTGTTACGACTCGGTTCCGATTTCCTATAGGACCCGAGATCGGTTCATCTCGACTAAACCCAAGACTTATTCGTCCAACAAGAAATAACCAACAACGGGAAATAAACCACAACCATGCATGAATATATCTAAGTAGAAGAAAAACGAGACAGTAAAAGTACAAGTTGAAAATCTCAACGAAACATGCCATCACAACATAAACGGAAGGGAAAGTCAAATATAACATGCTAGCAGATATACTAAGTACTCACTACAGAGGTACAGAAACAAAGTGCAAGGAACAGAAGAAAAGAGCTCTGGTACACTACGGTTGGGCTCGGTTGGGACCAGCACCCTTAGCAGCCAGGAACTCAGGCACCTCAGCTCCCTGACCTGAACAAGGGTACAACAAGAGATGAAGTCAGCGAATGCTGAGTAGAGTGGTAGTTATACAATTTACATGCAGCTGATTTTTAAACAAGCAATTACGTTTAATTCTTATTCCCATTTATCTCAACTGTGTATTTCAGATTATTGATTCCACACAGGATCCATGTATTTCTTGATCTTGTCTGTTCCTCGTGGGAATGATCTTGATTGCAGTCTTTTCCGTGGTGGAGGTACACGTGGTACTCTCTTGGCCGGGAGAGTCTCCCGCGATAGTCCTACACCCAGTCAACCACCTCGATGTTACGGCCGTGACGTAGTGGTGACTACGGCACGCACTTGTAGCTATCCCGGATTAGCATGCGGTCAGTCGTTTCTGCTGCGGGTACGTCCAAAGGAACAACACGGAACAATACAGGGCCTTGCCTTCTTATAACAGGGGTTTCGCCCCTCCACAGTCCACGTACCCTCATCCAACTATCCTGCTTTGCCCAGCGAGCTTAACAAAGTTGGTGTAAGGTGGCTAGCTTAACCCCGGGTCCCGTGGGGTGGTTAGCTCCCTCCCTACACTAGTAGCACACCTCGGTACCACGTATGCAAGGGCCAACAGGAGTCGGTGTAGAGTGGCCAATCTTAACCCTGAGTTCCAATCCAAGGGCGGCTAGTTTCGCTCTACACTAAAAGAACCACTGTGCTCCTTGGTACTACGTACACACTGGTCAGCTCACTTCCCGTCTACACACGGAATTCCTTTCCATATCCAGGAGTTCTCCTAATTCCCCATAGGGTTCACGCACTGTATTCGTTCCATTTATCAGTATTCAGATCTCATGGTTCATAACTCGTTCCTCATCCATATTCAGGCAGCTCATGTTTTCATAATTTAATTCTCAATCATATACATGCAACTTGTGGTTTCACAGTTCAATTTCTCATTCACATACAGGCAACTCGTATTTTAACATGCATCTTAAATAAATAGAGTAGCTCAACCATTCTCATTTGTTTCTACCATAGGGTCCATTTCTCATCCTAGGGTTTATTCAAGTATTCTAAACATGCTCTTTCATTGTGTAAATCTTAATGTTATAGTAAATCACTCTACCAGGAAATATGAGAGTAATGAGGGCTTGAACCGCAGACCCAGGCATCTCTGCAAGCTCCAAACACGCAGCAAGCTGAAGCCTTATATTAGGGAATACAACACAAAAGAAGAGTTCAGAGCAATGTATAACATACTCTAATACGTAAAGAAACTCGAGAGGAAAACACAGGTATTTCGTTTGCGTAAAACGGATCTCGATTGGACCCTAAACGGGTCAAAAATGTGCATACTAGTCAAAATTAGACGTCTTAAAAGACGTCAGATCTTACCTCGTCTCCTGCTGTATCCTCAGACGTCCGGATCCCTCCGCGATCGACTGAGGGTAGCTCCAAATGTTGGACAAAGCCTTCGGTCGCCTGAAAGTACCTTCGGACATCTGACGATGCGGTTAGACGTCTAAAATCACCTCGAAGTGCGCACCCCGCTCCTTCCCAACGCTCTGCACCTGCGTGCAGAGCACATACCCCATTTTTACCTCATGCATGAGTTTGCATGGGCAAATCTCATGCAGCACGACTTAGCGCCCAATGTGCTTTCAGACGTCTAGCTCCAGTCCCAGACTTCTTGCTGTCGCTACGGATGTCTGGTCGATGCTCTAGACGTTTGATATTGGAACTTTTCCAGTACCAGAACTTCCTCCGCGACGCTGCTCTCCTCGCAGCACCCGCAGCAGCCTCAGTAGCTACAGAGGGTCGGGAGGCCGCCTCCCGAGCCCCTGCTCGTCGCGTGCGTGCCCGCCGCCAGCCACGCGAGCTCCTTCCGAGCTTCCGCCGAAGCTCCTTTGAGCTTTGCTCGAGGTTCTTCGACTCCACACGAGCTCCCTGAAGTTGCACCGACCTTGGTCCTCTATCACGCTCTTCCTCTCTCTCCTCGTTTTCTCTCGCGCACCCTCTCTCTCTTGCTCTCTCTCGCCGATCCTTGCTCGGCCTTGCTCCTTGTCGAGGCTGCACGGGGGTGTCCGGACAGGGAGGTAGCGGTGGCTAGTGGTGAGGGTGGTGAGGAAAGGGGGGGGTTTAAATAGGGTCGGGTGTTAGGGTTTCGGGTGAGAGGTGATAGGAGAGAGAGAACGTCCTCGCGCTGTCCGCGCGGGGAGGGGAAATAAGTTTCGATTTTTCCCACTTTCAGATGTCCGGTCCTGTGTCTAGATGTCTGGAATCCAGATGTCTAATTGAAACTCCAGATGTCTTATCCAACTAAAAAGGCAACGGGTCATTTCAGCTCTCCTGGGCAGTAGCGAAATAATAATTATCGTTAAGTCCATCCCTGAGTTCTTTCTTGTCAATTACATCCTTTCCGTGGGCTTTGTGTGATTTATCATTAAACACAATTGCTACTTCATTATCTTTCATATCTTTAGGAGGATGATCATTCTCAATGTTATACGAATGGAGAAAGCCTATATTACTCAATTCTTTGTTCTTCTCGAGGCATAAATCCTCCATTGATACATATTGTCCTTGAGAGTCTCTCTTAGGCTCTTTAATCTTATGTTGGTCGTCCTCCAACTTAGACTCCGTGTCTTCCCAATTTTCGGGAAGATGATTTTCAAAATCACAGGTAGAGAGAAATCCAGATTTTACTAGAGTATTCATATCCTCAGGAGGTAAGTCCTCGAATAACACATACTCCCCCCCGAGATTCACTCTAAACTCTTAAGTCTAGGTTCCTCCATTGGGTCATCCTCGTCCTCTAAAATACTCTTTGTATCCCCGAGACCAGAATTCATCGAGATCTTGGTTCATTCCCTTAGGGTCACCTACATTAGGCATATGTAAATTCGCAGAATGTTGTATGGTAGATGCTAGTTCGCTAAGTGGAGGGTCGAGATTGGGCTCATTAAGGGTAGAATGGGGTTCCAACACATGATCAATAGGGGAAGTGGCATGAACAACACGACCTTGACCCGGGTCATCAGGGGTAAGAAAAATATTGTCAGCAGGGTCAAGGTCCTTAAGTGGTACCATCTTTCTTTTTTTTGACTCCAATATAGTTCGGTTGGATAATAACTAGGATCGTTCTTCTTTAGTGGTTGTCTCATGGGAGAGTCTAAGTGATAGCTACTCAAAATGGGATCCTTATTATCTGTTGTTTCCTTAGAATTATTTTGATGATCACGGTTGTACGGGTAGGGACCAGAATCAATAGTAGGAGAGTAGCTAAGCTGACTAATTTCCTTGTTGAGTCGCTGACTATTCCTTAAAATCTCTCCCATAGACTTCATTATTTTTTTTTGTTGTTTTTGCATTTCTATCATAAAAGAGGAGAGACTATTGTTAGATTGAGGGGAATAGTTCATCTCAGGCTCAGGTTGCCTAGGGCTATTGGTCCAACCTTGATAAGAAAGATCATGAAGGGTGGGATGGTTGGGTGTTTGCATAGTAGTGGAGATTCCAGAGGTGGAAAATCCTGCTCCTAGGCTCTGCTCAAAAGTGGGAGTTATCAGGTTAGTACTCCCCATATGGGAATAAGAATGACCCCATGAATTGTCATTGTACCCTTCAAAGGAAGGATACGCGTGGGGATGGGATCATGGCTAAGATGATAGGAGTAATGGTAGTCCATTTTTTTTCAGTCAAATGGTTTAACTCTCTTAAAACTTAGAAAGATTAAAAACAGAAACTTCCTAAAGAGTTCTACTACGCACACACCATTGCCAATACAAACGTAAATATGATGGGAATTTGTTTTTAGTAGATTGAAGGACTCCTTAATTCCCACTCATAGGTTAGTCAAATAGGAGTCAAGGCTATGTCCCTCTGTTCCCACTTAAGTGGTACAAGAGGTTTGTGATACCTGAAGATCCCTGACTAGACCTGACTGAGGAAGAACGAGGTCTGTTAGAATAGGTGGCTAAACAAGTTTAACAAAGATTACGCCTCCTAGGCCGACCTTCGTTTATGCCTACAACCTACTTGCAAGGAATGGAAGTCTCAAATTGAGCCCACGCATGAGGAATCGAAGTAACTTGGTGGATAGGCTTGTTGATTTCCGATTAACTTCCCTTGTGGTGAAAAGAGGAGAGGTAGAAAATTTCTAGTGACCTTGTGTGATGTGCACAGTGTCTCAGATGTGCAACATATGCACGCGTTTTTTATTTTTGAAATCCCTCAAACAAGTCCTGTTAAACAATATGTGGTGACTCTTTGGGACACAAGCTTCGTGTTGGTGCCCTTGGCATTGGCTGGAATGGCCGCTGGCGGCCGGTCGGAATTGGAGAGGTCACATGGATGGCTGGAGGTTTTCGTGGAGGTGAGGGGCTCGACGGCGAGCACATCGTGGAACGCTCTGGTACTGTTGACGATGAGAACAAGGGTTGGAGGTGTTGCTGTGGAGTGGCAGGGGGGGCTGTTGTTGGGTTCTTTGCGGTGGAAAACAGGGGAGGGGAAGAAGAGAAGAAAAGGAAGAAGGAAAGGGTAGATAGGGATGGCTGATGGTGGACTGCAATGAGGGGATTGGCGGTGGCGGTGGTGGAAAGGAAAGTGAAGATGAGTAGGGGGTGGTGGTGGGCCTGTGTTGAGAGTCGTCAGGGAGAAGGGTTGTGGTGAGATCAAGGTGGTGGTGGTGTTTCACGCGGAGATAGAGGACGCAAGGCGAGGCCACGCGCTGTCACCACGTGGCCGAGGGAGGTGGAGATCACGGTGGGTGTAGTTGGCGAGGTGAAGTTTGCAAAGGTCCACGTTGTGCACTATGTGGTTGTGGTGTACTCCATGTCCACGGTGTAGGCCTGTTGCACGGTGGGGGAGGAAGAAGAGGAGGAAGAAGATGGCTCCCCGTAGGAAGAGCCCACGAGGGGTTTTTATTGTTTCAACTAGAGAGAGGATGTTGCGGAGAGGATAAAAATAGGGGGGAGAGAGGGGGGGGGGGGGGGGAATCCGAAAGAGCAGGGGTGTTTGTTTACGGAGAGAGAACGGATCATGAAGCAAGCGCATGCGTGGGATAAACTTAGACGTCCAGGCTGAGCTTTGGACATCTTAAAAGTGAAATTTGGCAACCTCAAATAATTCAAGATAAATTATGCAAATCTAAATTATAATGCATGCATTTATTTTATAACCAAATGCAAATACTAGTTCACTCTAAAATGTAGGAACTAACCAACTTAGGCTAAATATGAATCCAATAAATTAGACTCATCATGCAGCAACAATAGGCACAACAATAATGATTGCAACAACAATAATAGCCGCAATTGCAGCAACCAACAGCAACAATAACCTATGCATCAACAACCACAACAACAATGCAACAATCGTAGTAGTGTCATCTACTGCCAAGTGTTATGCATGCAGGAAGGGTAGGGGTGTGCGTGATAGCATGCGAGGGAGTAGGGGCTAGGTGTGCGGTAGCATGTGATGAGTAGGGAAGACATGCGGTGGTAATGGCATAGAGAGAGGGAGTAGCAACAGTGGCGTCCCTAGCCATCAAGAGAGGGTGGTGCCAACGCTCCCTAGGCATGGAAGAGAGAGAGAGATTAGTAGTCGAGATCCCTAAGATCTTCTTGCTTTGATGCCATGTGCGAGTTTTCATAGTTAGAATTCATTGAAATTGAAAGGAAAGTGACTAACCCCCTTTTATATAGAGAGAGGAGATTACAATGGAATCTTAATCTTAATCCTACTTGGAAAACAAATTCTAATCAAATCAAATCCCTAAAAATAGAAAGAGATAAATCCTAATTAAATCAAATCCTTAAAAATAGAAAGAGATAAATCAAAATAACTTTTGCCTGAATATCCTAATTCTAGAATATCTCTAACACTTTTCATTCTTCTTGAATTCTCTTGTAAGCCTTGACATAAACTTCCATCATTTGGCTTTTTCTTTATATGTCCAAATATCATTTTAAATGTATCTCTCCTTCATTTATGTTGGAGGGAAGACTTCAGTTTTTGGCATGAGTATTGGGCGGCTAGGGTGTCTTCTCAAATAAGATGCTTGAGGCTCTTTGCTTTGGCCTTAGATCTTTGTGCATCTGGATAATGGGGATCTAAGAATGTGGGTTAATGGAAGTTGGACTCCTACTTTTCTTCCAAATCTTTCAGATAAGGGGTTTTCAGAATTGTAATAATTGCATGATGATTTCAGCCATATCATACCAATGCATGGGGTTGTCGATAGGTGGGAGTGGTTGGATGGTAGCATCTCTGTTAAGGTGGTCTACAGAACCTCGTGTGGACAAGAGGAGGATTTTAATGCAATACCATTCCAGGACTTTAGGATCATTTGCAAGATGAAGGCACCTTTAAAAGCAAATATTTTCTATTTTGTTCCAAGGAGAAGCTCTAATTGTGACTATGGTTCACGGAATAAAATTTGTGTAGAAGTTATCCTATTTGTGTCTTGTGGGGCTTGTCATAGGAGGATTCCACCCATGCTTTTTTCCTCATGTCTTCTTGCAAAGGTGGTGTGTAAGAGAGCAAACCTGTATTGGATTGATGGTCTTTAGAATAGACCTATCAAATAAGTTGGGTTGGGTTAGACCTGACCTATTAAGGCTTATAAATGGGTCAAGATGCCCCAACCCAGACCCGACCTACCTAAACCCGACTGGACCTGTCTCTTTTAAATAAATGGGTAAATGCGGGTAGATGGGTTAAATGGGTTAACCATGTTAAATGGGTTAAACGAGTTAAATTAAACAGGTGGAGTGGATTGGGTTTGTGAGGCTCAACCTGAATTCAACCCGTTTATGTAAATGGGTTTGGATCAGATTTGGGTGTAATATTTAGGTCAGATTCAGGCCAGGTTGGTAGGTTTGGGTTTTTTTCGAACCCTACTTTCGAAGAGTCGTTTGGAATAGCTTTGCAGTTGGGAGAGTTAATCATGATCCAAATCATTTCAGATTAGAGCATGGAAGGGCTAAACCTTTGGCTATTTTATGGTTAATCTGGCTTCAAAGGAAGGCAGATCTTTCAGATAAAAAAGAGCTTATGTAGATAAAGTCCTGTTTGATGTCCATGTGTAGTTTTTGAGGAGTTTTAGGTTGCTTCTCCATAGGGTGATTTATATTTTGTGATGTAGCTTATACGTGGAGAAATTAACAACATGGGAGGATTGCTGATCATATTGCGCATCCATTCTTTATTAAAAAAAAAGCATCTTAAAATCTGCGTGCAATCGACTGACAACCTACTGCCTGATGTCTAATGTACTGCATATTGTATAGCACCTGTATTTTTATTTCTCCTCAACTTTGGAACATATTTGCCTTTCACATAGAATATCTAGGTGTCTTCTCTAATTTCAACCAAAGATGTTATGTGTGACATCTCCATTGAGTCTAATTTTGTTGAATTCCACAAACATTACAAAAGGGGCTATCAATTCTAACAATATCCTAGTGCCCATTTTCCTTTATTATATGACTTATCAATTATTGTAGTTCAGAGAAATTCCATATTTGTATTTCTCCTTTATTCTTGTATATCATTTTTTTTTGGAAGAGGGAAGCCTCCCCACCCTCTTGGGCAGTGTATATATATATATTGCTCCTTGATGCAATTAGATAATTCTGTGAGCTAAATGATATTTGCCTTAATAATTTTCAAGCTTGCATATGAGTGTTGATAGGTTTTATGTTTTTAGAGCTTCATTTACTTTGCATCCACAAATACTTTTTTCAGCTTAACCTATTGAGTACCTTTTAGGACTTGACTTGATAGAGGAGCAAGTGGATGGATGTTCAGTTTTTAAACTTTGCAACATGAACCTTTTTAGCTAGTGTTGAAAAATAAAATATGAAAAATAAATTGAATAAAATATCAAGAGCATTATAATAAAGAACACTTGGGTTTATGTGAAAATCTCTCTTGGGACTTGTGAGGAGAGGGAAGAAAACAAGAGGGCCTCTATGGGTGTGATATTCTATTATTCTTCTCAAGAAACAAATAAGGGGTACATGAGCCTTTATATAGGCTACCTGGCACCTTTGAAATCCCACTTACATTATGTTGGACTAAAAATTACATAATACACCATTCATCTTGCTCAACATTCCCCCTTAAGTTAGAGCGTACCAAACTCCAACCATTTTCATAGGATAAAACTCAACCCCTTGTTATTGAACACATCTTCTGGTAGGAGAAGCAGGCATGCATGCTGGAGTGTGATGATGATGTAGTCAAGTAGGTGGGCAGATAGTAGGAGACAATCCTAAGCAGTAGTTAAAAACGATCCCAAGAAGAAGTAGGGGATGATCCAAAGTAGAATATGAGTGATGATACCAAGCAGTTAGGAGACGATTCCAAGCAAAAGACTAGAATCTGTAGAAGTCGTAACTCATGCTCCATGATTTCTCCTCTTTGTATTTTTTTACTCATTCATTTTTTTTCTCTTAATCTATAGAGAAGAGCTTCTCTACCGCTTCTCTTCCATTTCATCATTTTTTTATTTTTCCCTTTTTTCCTTCCTTTTTTTTCTTTTTTCTTTTTAATTTCCTCTCTTCTTCCCTTTTTTTGGCAAAAACAAACCAAGCTACTAAATAAAGGTAGAGGGCTAAAACAGAAAAAGGGTTTGATGGAAGCTGTATTTGTTCAACCTCCTTTGTGCCGTCGCAGCTCCAAACATGGTGGGCACCAGCCTTCTCTGCCTCGGCCTTGTCACTTGGTGCTACAGGAGGCTCACAGGGGCACAGTCACAGCGGAACTGCTGTGGCAGCAGCGGGCATCGGTGCCATCTGTGGAAGCATTATGCCCCTGGAGCAATGACCACTGGCTGAAAATGGATGCAGCGGTCAGTGAAGGCCTATGCAGCATTGCATGCTTCAGTGAAGACCTCACGCTGCATGCTTTGAAGGAAGGGGCAGGATTGCTGCTGTCCTAGAGGCTATCATTGTCATTACTAACCACCATGTCACCTCCAGAAATCATTTCGTATTATACTGTTCTGTGGCCATGGAACTGTTGTTGAAAGGGCAGGACTGCCGCTGTCCTAGAGGCTATCATTGTCATTACTAACCACCATGTCACCTCCAGAAATCATTTTGTATTATACTGTTCTGTGGCCATGGAACTGTTGTTGAGGATCCCCATGATCTCATGGTTGATGGCGCGGTGCTACTGAGTTTGCTACAATTGAAGAAGCTTTCCCCTTTGCACTGCTGCAGAAGCTCTCCCTTGCTTGCAGGAAAAGCAGATGGTGGCTATTTGGGTGTATCTCTTAGATCCAAAGAAACACCCGATCTGATATGAAGAATCGACACCATTGTCTGTGCTTCTTTAGGAAGCTTCAATCACATCCAGAAAAAAGGACGGACAAAATAAAATCCCAAGAATGAATAGAATCAAATGCACAAACAACGATGAAACCCAAGCTTGCAAAATTGGTCTATGCGGCCGATTAATCGTATGCAGTCGAGGATTGAACCGCATATCAATATTCGGGCCTGTAATCGGGTGGACCGATTAATCAATTGAATAATCGTTTGATCGAATATTGGGGGTTCAATTTTTTGTATCTAGATTGGCACGTCGAAGAGAAAAAGAACCTCACCCGCCTTCTCCATCCCCCTCCCCCTACATTCAAATCTTAATGAAACCCTATAGCTGCACCCCTCTCTCGATCCTCTATTACCTCGGCCCTCCCTGTTGCCTGTCGAGTCTCATTGAGAGAATATGTACGTACAAAAAATAATACTAATACATATATATCATATTTTTAATTTGTATATATGTATAATAGTATATATAATTATATTTAAAGTTTTAAATACTTGAAAATACTAAACCGATTAATCCTTGATTAATCACTTGCATACCATATACTCTTTAGTCGGTGACCTCACCGACTGAATACCGATTACCAATTTCTACAACCTTGATAAAATCCGAAGACCTAACTACTTGATACCATGTTGAAAAATAAAATATGAAAAATAAATGAACAAAATATCAAGAGAATCATAAAAGACTACTTGGGTTTGCATGGAAACCCATCTCACGAAGAGAGGAGAGAAAATCACGGGAGAATAGTGCATTCGGCATGATCTATTATTCTTCTCAAGAATCCAATATGGAGTACACAAGCCATTATATAGATTATCCGAGATCTTTCAGAGTCCCACTTGCACCATGTGAGACTAAATTTTATAATACACGATTCATCTTTCTCAACAGCTGCACCAGCAGTTCTGGCAACTCCCTGGAGAACCTAAAAAAGTCAAGGGAGAACGTGAGTGGGGATTGGATTCAACTTCTAGACTCAAACAATCATGCACTTTCTGAATAAATCTTGGAGCATTTAAACATCTTAAGGTTCTCGAGAGTGGAAAGTTGGAATTTGAGTGGTGATAGTACTGGTTGAGAAAGGGTATAGCAACATGTGATTTTTCATCTATGCACAAGTGGTCAACGTGGGTGGACCCTCATAAGGCAGTGTTTTCATAACTTGGGAGGAGGTTTTGTTGTCCAATTTCAGGATGTGGCTTGAGTGTGAGGCACCTAATAATGATGAATGAAGCTCTGTTAGCTAGACGGCGTGCAAAGGTGATGGGAAGTAGAAGCACTTTATGTGCATGAGTAATCTTTACCATGTATGACAAGATTCAAAATTGGGAGAAATGCTGTGTAGTTATGGGCAGGCCTTCTGCCTTCTAGGCAGGTCTCTTGAAAGTCAGGCCCTGGGTGGAATGGGTCTGATTTTCAGTTTTGAAGAAGGATGAGTGGTAGTGTTCACAGGGACCTCTATCTTTTTCCTTTCAAATATTATCTGCTTTGATAGAGGATCAAGAGTCTGTTTGGCAGACTGCTGGAGTGGCCCAATGGAGGTGAATAGCTGTTGCTGGACTCCAATCTTCCATGCTGACCTGACAGACACAGGTCGAATAACTTTTCAGTTTCATGAGGCCATATGTGGTCATGCTTTGAACGCTCGCTCAAGTTCTTTTTTTTTTGAAAAATCAAAGGGTAGTTATCGAAGCGATAACCACCCACCATCATTTCATTCCATATAAATGATTTACATCAGAGTTACAAGGAGGATCCCTAAAACTCCACCTGGGAAGAAATGAATAAGACAAAATTCTCCACATAGGACCTCTCCTCCTTAAAAATGACCCTATTTCTTCCCAACAAAACACCCTACAAGATTGCCATGACCTTGGCTTTATTCCTCTTGGATCTAAAAGTGATAATTCCATCTTGAGCATTTCCTCTGGGAAAGGAAAATCAGAAGCTAGTCGTGTCCCGATGGGCAATCTAGTTAATCCCCATCATTTGCCACACCTACACCACAAATGTACACTGAAAAAAGAGATGTATGTCTTCCTCCGCTCCTTCACAAAGGGGACACATCAAATCATCTATCTGGGCCCATCTTGCCCTCCACCGCTTTGTCACAATCCTTCCCCTTCTTACCAATCAAGCGAAGATCTTCACCTTCAGTGGGCACTCCGCTGCCCAAAGCAGTCTGCAATCCCTCAAGAGATCAACCTCCGGGCTGACCACGCTGACATCCAACCTACGGAAAACCTTCGCTACAGAGAATTCTCCTCCGTCCTAGGAATACGAGTCACTGCCCTCCTCTGGCTCCCAACCTTCCAACTCCTGTAGCAGCTGCTGAAAATCTTCACACCCCTGGTCGGAAAGGCTTCCCCGGAAGATCGAGCACCATGCCTCGGTCCAATAGTCGCCCATCGTAGCCGATGGGTTCACCACTCCCTCAAAGAGTCGGGGAAATCTGTCACTGAGGATTGGGCCAACTCCCTGCCAGTCATCTTGCCAGAACCAGAAAGCATCTCCTTTTCCTAGCATAGGTGAAAAGAAAACTTGCACCTTCCTCGCCACTTTACCTAGACCAGACCCCTCAGAAAAAAGAGGCCCCAGGATGAGGAGACTCCAAAGGCCCCCAAGAGAGGAAGGACCCGTAGCAACTCCGCATGACGTTTACCAAACAGCCCATGTTCACGGCCTACCAATCTGGCAATCCACTTCGCAAGGAGATTGACATTCACTTTGCCTACATCCCTAACCCCCAGGCCCCCTTCCTGTACCGACCTACAAATCTCCTACCAAGCCACTAGTCTCGCCCCCCTTCCTGCTGTCCCCACATTTGACTAAAAGAAATCCCTTATCAACCTAAAGATTTTCTTCTCAACTTGTCGTAAAATCCTGAAAATTGAGAGAAAATATGATGGTATGGAAGTCAGAACCGCCTTCACCAAAGTCAATCTCCTTCCTTTAGATAACAGTCTAGAAGACCACCGTACTAGTCGCCCTTCCATTCTCTCTAGTAAAGGAAGCCAATCTTGCAACCTAAGGCGTCGATCTTATAGTGGGAGGCCCAAATACACCAGTGATAAAGAGCTGACTTCTGTCCCCAGAGCATCACTCACCACCTCCATCTCCTCATCCGCCATGTTCAACGGGATAAAGGATGATTTCTGATAATTAATATGCAAGCCTGATGTTGTGCCAAAGAGCTTTAGTATGATCCTCATTCTTCTAGCCTCCAAACCTGTTCCTTCAACCAGAAACAGGGTGTCATCGGCATACTAAAGGATTGCCGTCTCTCTGTCCTCCCCAACCAGAAAGCCTTTAATCTGACCTCTACCACATGCCCTGCGAGTTGCCCTCGCCAAGGCATCTATCGCAAGTACAAACAGCATAATTGCAAGGGGGCACCCTTGTCTAAGCCCCCACCCAGGTTGCACCCAACCACTTGTCGAATTCCTATTAAGCAGGGTCGCGAAGGATGTCGTTACATACCTTCTCATCCAATTTATCCACACTTTGGGGAACTCCCTCAGTAAAGAAGCCCACAGGAAGTCCCACTGCATCGAGTTGTACTATTTGTTGAAGTCTACCTTTCACAAAAGAGCCTGTTTCTTCTCCCTCTTCCAAGTGGCTAGCGCTTCCATAGCAACAACGAAACCGTCTTGGATTCCTCTTGGAACAAAAGCCATTTGAACGTGGGATATCAGGTCTCTAAGAAGGCCCCTGAGCCTGTTAGCTAATACCTTAGCAACAATAATGTATACAACATTCGATAATGCAATCGGACGGAAGCCCTGAATCACTTTCGCACCTTTCCTTCTTAGGCAGTAAGAACAAAAAATCTATTAATCTTGTCGAAGCCTCTGTTCCCTGTTGCGAACTCCATCATTTGCATCACACCCGCTCCCCCCAAACCAGAACTCTCTAAAGTAGAAGACCGGAAAACCATCCGGTCCAGGGCACCTCTCCGCATTCAACCCTTAGACCGCTTGCCGTACCTCATCCTCTGAGAAACCGACCGTAAGACTTGCTGCCTGATCCTCATTAATACATTTCACCACCTCTCCCCTCTACCTTCAGGACCTCCTGTTGCACCTCCCTATGAAAACTCTGAAGTAATCTGCCACAATCCATCCCACCTCCTTACCAAAGAAGGTCTCCACATGAACCACCATCTTTTCTATCCAGTTTCTCCTTCTCTTGGCAGATGTCATTTGGTTAAAGAACCTGGTATTAGAGTTACCTTCCTTCAACCACTTCTGCCTTGACCTCGTTTTCCACTCCACCTCAGCTTTTTTGTCCTCTTCTTGTACCGCACATGTCATCATCGTCCTAGTATCCCTATCCTCAGATGAGATAGTAGCCTGATCCTCTTACTTGTCGATCCTAGATATCTCTGCCAATGCCTCCTCCTTTTTGCCCCTTTTGGACACTCTGATCTCCTTCTTGAAAGCCATCAAGTAATCACGCAAAACACCTAGCTTCGTTGCAAGGCGAATTGTGGTTGATCCTTTTGCCTTTATAGACCTCCACTTCTCCAACATGCTTCGGAAACCCTCCTCCATCAGCCATGGTCTATCAAATTTGAAGTAGGTGCTAAAGAAAGCTCCTTCATTGGGGCGCCACATAAGTGGTGTATGGTTCGAGAATAGTCTCTCCAAAGGAGACACATCCGCTAGCAGGAAAGCTTTCTCCATCTCCACATTGGAAAGAAATCTATTAATCCTGGACATCTGTCCACAGTTATTCCTCCAGGCATATGCACATGACGTCGGGGACAAATCCACAAGGCCATGCGTGGCCACGAACTCTACAAAATAATCCAAACAAGAATCCTATTTCCCTCATTTGCCCGATTTGTCATCTCTCTGTAAGGTGATGTTAAATTCCCCTCCAATCAGCCAAGGACTCCCATGACACTCGATGGCCACAGTCGTTAGCTCCTCCCACATCACACCCCTCGCCTAGGCATCTGAAGGACCATACACCCCAGTGACTGTCATCTTGGCACCTCCCACCTTCGGTACCAGCCTGACAGAGATGATGTGCTCTCCATTGAAGCAATCTAACAAGGAGAAAATATCTTCCGGCCACTCTAGAATCTATCCTTCTGAGCGGCCAACTGCTCCAATAGATCGAAACCCTTCCATCCAAGAGCCACCAATCTCTCGCCATGTCCTAACATCACTGCTGGACAGTTTCGTTTCCTATAATAAAACGTTCGCTCTCCACTGGCAAATGTGCTGCCCTAAAGACGCCCTCAATGGGTTATAGAGACCCCGCACATTCCACATAAGAATTCCGTTCATCTAGAACTGATGGAGGCCTCCTTCATAGTCGGTCGAAAGCCACATGCCTCCACGGTTAAACGCACCTCTTCATCATTTTGATCCAGTACCTCCACCTCCTAAGATAGCTGTGGCGATTTGCCACGACCATCCACCACCACTATAGGTCCTTGGCCACTTCCGCGAAAACGCCATCTCTGTCTGTACCGGAGAGCATCGCCGCGGCCACCGTTCACCAATCTCGGCCTCCATCCGGTCAAGGGAACCCTCGCTCGGCCATCAGTTGTCGAGGGCAAGTCCCTGGACTGTTGCTGCAGTAGACCTCCAACAACCTAATTTTTTGGAGATCCCATCGCCAGCTGAGAGATCTCGGTACCCTCCCCATCAACCGTAGATTCACTGGCAGCCTCCCCTTCCCCCATCCGAGGCGTGCCAACTACCACTGTCGTCCCTCGATACTCCACTCCCCTCTGGGAAGACACTGAGGGTTCTAGTAGGACCTCCGCACCGACAGCAGTTGAGGATGGCACTCCACCTTCGCCGTCGTGAATCACCTGCACACCTTCAGTTGGCCTCACGCTCGAAGTCGAATAGAGGCACGAAACCTCGTTCCCGACAGCATGCCCCTCCGTCCTCTGCGTCTCAGGCTTTATTACCTTCGATTATGGAATGGGGTGTCACGTAATCAAACTTAGGTCTGAATCTGCCTCTTCATCATGTCCGGTCTGCAAGGGGTCACCAGAGTCCAGTGTATATAAGGTTGGCTCCAGCTGGCAGGTCAAAATGACATCTCTGAGCGCATGTGTCTCTAGTTGGTGCTCGATGGGCGACTCCGTGAATACCTCAACCCCTTCCGCTTTCGCAATGAACAGGTGTGTCGCAATCTCGGGACGCGGTAGATCGTCATGTGAGATCTGCGGAGGTCTGTCGGGATCCGAGACGACGTCAGCAACCGCTCGTCTCCTCCACACCTTTGTCAGGCGTCGCTCCGCCCTCCAACACGTCGGAGCAGCGACATCGACCACCGGTTGAGATGTCCAACGCGAGCAGGACACCACCCAAGACGAGCTCCCTAAGCGAAGCAAGATCTTCTCGACCACCCCTGCCTCGATCCTCAACTCTACCACTGCCACCAGTGGACCTTCGGCGAGACCCACTGATCTGCATTCCACGAGCCGAGCAAATGGCGACACCGCCGCCTTTGACACCTCCACAGAACGCAGCCACCGCGAGATCCCCTCAATGGACATATCAACCGAAGGCCTCTCCGGCGGGCACTTCGATGATGCTCCATTGTGAGGGCAAGGCTGACGCCACCTCCACCTCCCCATCTTCGACCGAACCTCCGTGAAACAGAGTGCCTCCCTCCTTAGAGTAGGGAGGCCAAGGACGAGGATCTTCCTTCCATCCAAAATCAGGACCCTCACCCCTTCATGAGCGGCGTCTCGACCCAGCTTCTCTTCCACCTTTGACCGAGTGACCCAACCCTCTAACACATCCCTCACCAGCCCGCCTTTGATCTCCTCCTGTAAGCCCCTCATCTCCTCCGACCAAGGAGCTACAACCTCCACCCTTGGCACTCTCCTTGAAGGCGGAGGCGACAAACCCTCAGCACTTCCACCACGACCAACATAGCATCCCCCGCTTCTATGCCCGAGGCCACTGCATCTCCAACACCTCCACGGCTCACGGCAGTCCCAAGCTCCATGGTCGCTGCTCAAGCACTTGAAGCATCTCCCTCTTCCCACAGCGACGCCTCTCCGACCAACCACCCCCACAGACCTACGCGACCCCCTCCTCGTCACCATCGACCACCCCTGCACCTTGTGCTCCTCCACACCTTCTTAGCGTCTCTCTCCACCCCCTCCATCTCGACCAGATATCACCCCCTTCTCTCTCCTTCCGCACCTCGTCTCCTCCCTCTCCCTCTCTTTCACTCTCTCTATAACTGTTGAGGACAAAATGTATCTCTGAAATTCCTATCAGCACAACCTTGGATTTATCACCACCCTACAGCGAAAACCAGAGGATCGGAGGTCAGGAGGGTGTGGAGGAGGGTGCCATTGAGAGGATGAGAGGGCACAGAGATCTAGAGGTCCGAGGAGGGAGAGCTTGAGGGGACAAAGCCATCGTCAAGGGCGAGGGGGCATCTGGCGATCGATGAGGTCGAGGGGGCACGCGATGCAGACGAGGGCAAGAGGGTGAGGGTGACGGGGTGGGGGAGTGCGAAGACCATTTGGTTTACTTGTGGGTGCCTGCTAAGGCGTGCCCGCTCACTCAAGTTCTTGTCATTCTGCATTTGAAGGATGTGGACTTTTCCGTCAGGAGACTCTCACCTGCCTCCTTTTGACATAGATGTTGTACTTCTACAGGAGTGTAGGTTGGTATGGGTTGCCAAGGCTCCCTTGAAGATAAGGTTTTTTGCTTGTGAACAAAGAGGAGAGGTCAGTTCATAAGTGTCAAAAATGCTATACCAAAAACTTGATCCTTTTATGCTATCATGGACGAAGATACCAGCCTTTTTTTTTGCTTGCCCAATCATGAAGGGAAGCCTTACGCAACGGTGAAGTTGTCACCATGTGACTTGGGAGGTCACAGTTTTGAGTCTTGGAAACAACCTCCTACTGGAAAGAAATAGGGTAAGGCTGCGTACATAGACCCAAAGTGATCCAACCCTTCCCTGGACCCTACACATGGCAGCAGCCCAATCATGATGAAGATGTTACTTCCTCTAGGGTGTGTTTGGTAGAGGTTTAAACGGACGGGTTATCCTATGCGTTAGTCATAAGTGTTACAGTGTATGAATAGTGTAAAAGTTTTATTCCCTGCCCATCACATCTACCACCATCCATCACATTTACCCCTTCCCAATCATATTTACCTTCACTAACACCTACCCATCACATCCGCCTATTACATTTATCCTATTAACCCACTCCCAATACAAATAAAACAAAAATTAATAATAATATATAAATTCAGGTATTATATCTACACCCATTAACCCTCCTTTTACCCATCCATTTATCCCTCTTTAAAACTTCCTAAACTTTAAACTTCCACCAAATGCACCCCTAGACTATATGATGAGACTATTATGTTGTGGGTGAGATCTTGCATTGTGTTAGGGGAAGCATCTTAATTCTTTGCATTGTAGTCTATTTTGTTATTTTGATGCATTATAGGTAAATTCCGAGCTCGGGGAATCACCCTTTACCGTTCACAACTTCACATAAAAACAAAAACCTTTTGAGTTGCTAGGCCCTGTGAAGTAATTCTTCCACCTTGTCCTAATAGCCATGAGGACCTTCTTAACTTTATGCATCATACAATTTGACGTGCATATGCCCTTACAAAAAAAAAATGTGAATAAGGTCCTTCCTTCTTGTTTCCTAATTTGAACACATTTTCTCCTTTAAATCAATGGGCGTTTTTTCCCAACAAATGCTCTTTACTTTTCCTTTGCTTTACTAATCCTTTTTATGAAGTACTAAGTTTTCACCAGTTTTGTCTTGATAAGAGACTTTGAAGCATGCCCTTTTTGCTCCAAGTCTCTCCTATATTTTTCCATTCTACCTCCAAGCCAAGGTCCTCTTTCCCCCAATGCTTCTCCTCAAGGGACTTACATCTCTTTGTTATTGTTTTGATAGTGGATGCAAGTACTATGAATCTACAGTTTCCCACATCTCCTAAGCTTTTCATCATGTTTTGAAGCACTTTCTTGCAAAGTCTTCTTGGAACATTATTACATCCTTATGATATTAATTCTCTCAAAAAAAAATCCTTCTAATATTAGACCGTTTATTTTTTGTGGTACTAATTTTTCTCTTCTTGGGCACTTGTATCTGCATGTTCATTACAAATGAACACGTGAGTTGAAGATTCTCGATCCTGCCATCCTTGCAGCAAAACCAATGTCTTTTTTTCCATGGAAAGTGAACATACCGAGTCATTGACTCATTGCTAAACTATTCTTACAATTGGTCAATGTTTTTTTCTGAAGAAAGTGCTTGTTATAGACAAACCTAGTGGGTCAATGCCAAACAATTCTTGCGAGTGATGCTCTTTCTGACAAAAGTGTGCTATGGAAAAAATCATTATTAACCATGGAGTCTAGGGAAATCTTCCTTTCTTCAATTCTACTACAAAAACTATAACTTCCATGCACTGCTCAAGAAAAATATATATGTAATTACCATATACCAATATACTTGGATGCATCTTTCCCTGCACGTGCATTTGAATCTCCATCTAAGCAATTCATTTTGAGTCCCTCATCAAGCTCTCCAGAAATAACTTTTTTATACTTATGAATTTGGGATGCATAAGAAGGGATAATATTTAAAATCCTTTCATGTACCAATTTTGACACAATGTCGGCATTTAGCACTTTACATCACTAACTCTTTAATTACAATACTACCAACCCTATTATGAGTTTTCTCATTTACTGGGAACCATATTTAAAACATGTACCCCAAACTCATCAGGTTTCTCATGTTAGTGTGCGGTCAATAGGCATTATTTGGATCTTTCATCCATGGTATCTACTACACTTGCAAGGTTGCCAGCCAAAATTCCAACACCTATAAGTACAAATATACAAAACGCTTTCTGGGTTAGCTCTCTTACCTACCCATCCATCAAGATATTGAGGCCCTTGCCTCATTTGGGGTACATGCTGACAACGATGAAGCCGGCAAGCTTCTTTACTCACACCACTCCTTAATGAACCCTTGCAAATCATGTGCAAATTGTGCACACTGCATCAGGTTGACAATGTGGTTACTCTTGCCTATCCCCCACCGTACAGATGATTCAGCTGGCCATTTTATCTGGTACATACCACAAGATAAGAGTATCTAACAGAGTTTTATTCTAGAATATCTAACAGAGTTTTATTCTAGCTTTTTACCAGGTAATGCAATCCTTACCTTTAATCCAGGCTTAGGTACCATTTATGGAAAGGCAAGAACCACACAGTAGGTTGAATTAAACTACTAAGGGATGGAAACCAAATCACAGAATGCAGGAAGTATCCCACATCTTAATTAGCTGCCATGCTTTTCCACTTTCACTTTCTTGAAATGCTTGATAATAGTGATGGAGTTTGATGATTGTGGATCAACAGAAAATGGAATATAAATGACACTTTGTATTGTGTAAATGCCTTCCTGCAGTTGGTGATGTTAATTATAAGTATGTGTGCCACTCTGGTGGGTGGAATAACAAGAATGTTATATGGACACAACTTTTGCCATATTAAGTTACTGTTTGAGTGTAAAAAAGGTCAAGCAATATTCAAGATGATTTTTCACTATAGCAGTTAATGTCATATTCTTGCTTTTGAGGTAAGACGATTTGGACTTCAGTTAAACCATAGAGCGAAAATATAGCTAGGCATTTGAAGAGCCTAAAACAGGAATGGACAGAATTGTCATCAACTCTGTTGGGGAGGTAGTAACTCTAAACAATTTTTTCCATCAACATGCTACTCCACGTAGATTCCAGGGAGGACATCATAGAAATTTTATTTGCTCTGCTTCCCACATGAAATTTCTTTTAGTCAAGATGATTACTTTCCCTTTTTTAAGTCATTTTGCTCTATATTGCAGGACGAGGAAATAGTAAGGACATTGCAGAAGCAGCTAGAAGAAGACAAAAAAATTGTCACATCAAGGGCCAATTTAGTTGAGCTCCATAAGGTATGTCTATAAATTGGCATATTATGATGGGATGACATACAAATGCTAGGAAGAACAAGGTACTCATGTTTTTGCTTCCTTCTTCTGTTGCAGGTGCTACTCGAAAATGATCTATCATGTATGGATCTTCTACATGTAAAAACAGATGGTGTGGCATTGACAAGGCAAAGTAATTAAGTTTTTTCCTGAACAACCTTGATGCTGGATTACTGAAATTACGATGTCAACCCTCTAGTCATTTTGCATTCATTGTTTTAAGAAATATGCCATTAATAGTATTATTCTACACCTTTTCAAAAAAAAAAGTGTTTAAAACAAATAACTAGGAGAAAATGGAGATTTTTTGAATTATGTTCAGTGCGCCATATGTGTTAAAGGGAGAATGGTAGCCAATGGCATGCACTCTTTGAATTGTATTTGCTACAGTAGCGTGGAAAATTTGACTGTTTCTTCAGTGGATTTCTTGATCTTGGAGTGTATCAAGGATTTAAATTGCAGAGAAATTAAAGTCGTTGGTGGGGAAAAGATACAAGTGATTTTAATGGGAGTGAAATAGGTTGAATGTTTGACCAGGATGATGCTTTTGATCTGTTGTCAAGGTGGTTGGATGGAGTTTGATGTACTTTGATGTGGTCAATGATTGCCAATAAAGGTACTTACTCAAATCTGTATATACTGCCCAAGAAGAAAAGGTGTCGGGTGGAGAATGAATAAAAGAAGAGGAACCATGTGAGAGAGGGAGAGGGAAGGGACGGAGGAGAGGGGGAGTGCGAGGAGTGAGAGAGTATGACGTGGAGGGTGGCCGGGAGTGCAGGCCCGAGGGGTGGAAGGTGGTTGTGAGGAGGGCGGAGACTCGCGTCTCCTCGAACCAGTGGAGAGAGGGGGATGGTTGTTGCTTAAAGTGTCTGGGGCACGACCACTAGGTGAGAGACTATCGTGAACCTCTGCAGTGTTGGAGGTGTCGGGGTCTTGGACACCGGGGCACGCGATGCGGTGGTGTTGGGTGCCGGAGTGGCGCGCGTGTTGTTGATGGACGTCCTCCACCACCGCTGTCGGTGGTGGTGCCTCTAGCTGAGGTCGATGCACCCTGGTCGGAGGGTGTGACCGCTCTTCAGGACGCTGTGGGAAATGACCTCTTTGGGGTGTTGATATCGGGGCGGCTACAGCTATCTGAGGTGGAGGAGGCCCTCCGTGGTGTGTCGTTGGGGATTGATGTGAAGATCCTCCCCTTCGTGGACAAGGGTCTTCGTGTGACGGGCCTCCCTCCGTCGGCTAGGGAGGAGCTTTGCTTCAGGGTCTTGCGCCTACTATCTGGGGTCTTAAGGTAGCGAAGAGCTTGTGTGCACGATGGCGCGCGGAAAGAGTAGCCGCCTGAGTGGTTACCGGTTGAGTTGCTGATTGAAGGGGTGTCGTGGTGGCTTCGTGCGATGGAGGTTGTTAAGGTGGTGGTGTCTTTGTTCGCTTGCCTTCGAGAATGCTGGGGATCTGGGCTGTTCGAAGGGCTACTTGTGGCGGTGGTAGAGATGAAGGTGGGGGCAGCGGTGATGGAGAAGACTGTCCTTCACCATGGAGGACACTCGTGGGTAGTTGCTTGCACCCTTACAAGAGCTTCCATGGTGAAGGCCACGTACGCAGAGGTTGCTAGGGGGGCGGTGAAGCCACCAACTGCGAATGACGATGAGGCGGCGCAACCACCTCTCCGAGCTAGGGTTTTAGCCGGTGAGCAGGAGCTGAATTGCCCGCCTGATGACGTGGATGCACATCCCCAAATTGCGGTGCAGTCGGCATTGAATGTAGCCTGTGCAGCTGCCTCTAACAAGTTGCTGCTTTGGGAAGGTGGGGTGACGGAGATTGTGGCGTGGTTGATGGAGATTGCGGTGAAGTGAGGAAGAGATGGAAAGGAGTCTGGAGACCCTTCCAAACGGGGAAGCGGGCTCTTTATCTAGATCCAACCCGTGTCTGTTTAGTGGTGGGCCTCTTTTTGAACAATGATTTAAATGCCGACGGCATGCCGTCGACAAGGGGGTTTACGGGAGGGCGTGTCGACATGGTTTAGGTATCGATATACAGGCGTGCTCGCGATATGTCGAGAATTTCGACAGCATGCCGAGAATATCGCCGACATGCTAGTGGAAGGAAGTTGTGCTGGTTTAGGAGGGAAGCTGAAGGTGGGAGTTTCAAATCTCGAAATCGGAGGATCTGGGAAAGTGAGGAAAGGAAGGAAGTTTCTTGAAATTTGAAATTGCTGGTCACACACACACAGAGGTAGGAGTTGAGGGAGGGAAGTTTTTTGAAATTTCACTGGTCACACACAGAGGCGTGCAGGCGGAGGGAAGCTGCGCTGGTTTAGGAGTGAAGCCGCAGGTGGGAAGGAAGTTTCTTGAAATCTGAAATTGCTGGTCACACACACACACAGAGGCGGGAGTTGAGGGAGGGAAGTTTCTTGAAATCTGAAATTCACACACACACACGCCCACCCACACACACACGCACGCACACACGATTTTTTGGCCTTTTTTCTTCTTATACAGCTTTAAAAATGTTCATAAACGATTGTTTTTTGTTACACGATCTTTTGGACGGTTTTAAAAATGTTCACAAACGATTGCTTTTTTGTTACATACAATTGTAAATATGTTCCTAATATGTTGATTCACTTACGTTCTAAATTTAAATCATTTCTATTATTTTTGTCAGCATGCATCGGTGTGCCCTCGGCATGCCTCTGAAATGTCATATTTTCGGGTCGTCGAAATCATCGAAATCTGCCATCGAAAAATGGGTATTTCCACGGTATGCCTTAGGCATGCCCACGAAATGCACACCTACAATTTCATCGGCACGACGTCGAAATCGGCATTTCGAACCTTGCTTTTGAAAACCTGAAGGCCCACGAGCCAAGTGTTGGGTCTCCTGTGCTACGAAGGCCAACTTCGGGGATTGCGAATGCATAGGACTCGGGCCTCCCTTCGTCCTGAGTGCGTTCCTGACTGGAAATACGTCGCTGCTTCTTGACTCGTCGAAGCACGTCGATGTGGGAGATCGGGTGTTACCATCGATCAACGAGGAGGTGGACCCTGTCGGTCGACCTCCGATGGGTGCAGCGAGAACCGAAAACCTATGTAAGACACTGGAGGCTTCGGAGATGTGCTATGGTTTTGTTTCTCCCCGGTAGCAGACTGGAGGATCCTCATGTGTAGCTGGTGGCAAGGTGGAGGTCACTCTGATTGAATGGAAGCCTTGGTTGGTGAATGGAGGTCGGCGAGGTGCTATCCGATATAAACGTAAATGGAGGTATCGAGGAACGAACCAAGGCCAGAGGGTGGTGGTTGATGGCCGGGGCAGTTCACCACAACCTTCGACAGCAGCGGCTTTGGACATAAATGAAGTGCGATAGACAGCAGAAGCGTGTGGCTTCCGTACGGTAACGTGGGACGTCTCAACCTATCCTAGATGAATGGTGTTGTTACTTGGAATATGCTGGGTCTCAATGACCCGTCGAAGATGGCATGTTTTTGGCAATATATTCGAAGGTGGAAAGCGGACGTTGTGTTGTTACAGAAAACAAAGATGTCTGGCTATGATGCTAGGACATGGAGGGAGATCGGAGGCTCATGGATGGAAGGATTTCAGTCTATTGGAGCGATTGGTCGCTCGGGAGGGTAGATATTAGGGTGGCGGGAAGATGTCTTCTCCTTGGATGACTGTTTCGCTAGAGAGCACGTCATCTCTGCGAGACTAGTTCGGAGATTGGGAGGTACCAAGATGGTGATCACGAGAGTGTACGGACCTTCAGATGCTCAGGTGAGAGGGTTGATGTGGGAGGAGTTTGGGTTGGTGGCTGTGGAGTACCATGGATGTCCATGGCTACTTGGAGGAGATTTCAACATCACTCTCCAGATAAACGGTAGACCTGGTGGGCAGGGGAGGTAAGATCTTGGGTTTAATGCTTTTTTGGAGTTTGTTGCTACACATGGCCTTATAGATATGATCCCGATGTTTTGTGCATTTGCTCGGAGGAACAGCTGTGGTCAGATGTCCAGGATTGACAGGTTTCTCTCCAATGTGGAGATGGCAGAAAATTTCCCCCTGGCAGAGGTGGTGCCTTTAAAGAGACCTTTCTCGAATCATACTCCCCTTATGTGACGACCTAATGAGGGGGCTCGATGTGGCACCTATTTCAAGTTTGACAGATCTTGGCTGTTGGAGCGGTTTTGGGGCATGGTGGAGAGGTGCAACTCTTTTGAGGTGGAAGGATTAGCTGCGCTTCGCTTAACAAAGAAATTGACTATGTTGCAGGATCACTTGAAGTCATACAGGAAAGAGATTAGGGCAGTCAGAAGAGGAAGAAAGGAAGCGGCTTTGGCAGAGATCACCAAGATCGACAGACAGGAGGACCAAACATCTATCACGGTTGAGGATAGGGAGGCCAGGACGAAAATGACATGAGTGGTGCGGGAGGACAGGGAAGTAGAGGTGGAGTGGAGAACGAGATTGAGACAAATGGCTGAAGGAGGGCGACTCTAATACTAAATTCTTCCACCAAATGGCGTCGGCCAAAAGGAGAAGAAACTGGATAGAGAAGCTGCTTATTCACGGGGATGTTTTCTCATGAAGGGAGGAGGTGGGTAGAGCTACGGTAGATTACTTCAGAAGTTTTGCTAGTAGGCGTTGCAGGGGTTGCTGGAGGTGGAGGGGGAAGGATGTGTGTTGTATCACTGAGGCCAGGCGGAAGACCTTGTGGCAAGTTTCTCTTAGGACGAGGTGAGGTAAGCGGTTTGGGGTTTGAATGCAGAAGGTTGCCCTGGCCCAGACGGTTTCCCGATCTTCTTCTTTAGGGAACTTTGTGCCCTGGTAGGAATGGAGGTGATGTAGTTGATGGAAGAATTCGCGACTGGGAACAGGGGTTTCGATAAGTTGAATAGATACATGTTTTTGTTGCCTAAGAAGGAAGGTGCTGTGGCGATCCAGGACTTTCGACTGATTGTGTTGTTGAATCCCATCTACCTTATTGTCGCTATGGTCTTAGTGAACAGGCTTAGGGACCTTCTTGGAGACCTGATCTCTCCTATTTAGACGGCTTTTGTTTCAGGGAGAGGAATCTTGGATGGTTTTGTTGTGGTCATGGAGGTATTGGCTACTTGGAAGAGGGAGAAGAGACATGCTTTTCTGTGGAAAGTGGACTTCAGCAAAGTATGACTCGGTGCAGTGGGATTTCTTGTGGGCTTCATTGTTGAGGAGGGGCTTTCTCACAGTGTGGATTGATTGAATGAAGGGCTGTGTGACGACATCCTTCTCGATTCTGATCAATGGAAATCCTGCGGGTGGTTGGGTTCAGCCTAGGAGGGGGGTTAGACAAGGATGTCCTCTTGCACTCATGTTGTTTGTGTTAGCGGTAGATGTTTTGGCAAGGGCAGCCAACAGGGCCTGTGGCAGGGGTTTGATCAGAGGATTTCTTGCAGGGGAAGAGGGGGAAGCAGCGATCTTGCAGTATGCTGATGATACTCTGTTTCTGGTTGAAGGAGTGGGGCTGGAGGCCAGGAGGATGAGAATCATGTTGGAGCTTTTTGGCGCGGCATCAGGATTACAGATCAACTACCAGAAGTCAGCGTTTATTCCGATGAACATGACAGCTGAGGAGGTGAAGATGGTGGGTGGTGCACTGGGGACAGAGGTAGGCTCCTTGCTACTGGTATATCTGGGCCTCCCGCTGTCGGATCAACGCCTTAGAATGCAGGATTGGCTCCCTTTGTTGGAAAGGATGGAAAAGAGATTGGCAGGGTGGTCTTCTAGACTACTGTCTATAAGAGGGAGGTTAATCTAGTGAAGGTTGTGGTGGCATTTATATCGTCGTACTTTCGATTTTTAGATTTCCGCGACAGGTTGAGAAGAAAATTTCTGGGGTGATGAGGGATTTTTTCTGGTCTAATGTGGGGACGTCAGGGAAGGGGGTGAGGCTAGTGGCTTGGGAGGAAGTATGTAGGTCGGTTGAGGAGGGGGGCTTGGGGGTTGGTTAAGGATGTGGACATGGTGAACATCACCCTCCTTACGAAGTGGATAGCCATATTGGTGGGTCGTGAACCGGGACTGTTTGGGGAAGTCATGCGGAGCTACTACGGGCCCTTCCTTTCCTGGGGGCCCTTGGAGTCCCTTCCTCTCGGGACTTCTTTCTTTCTCAGGGGGTTGGCGGCAGTGACAGGAAAGGTGCAAGCATTCTTTACCCCTACCCTAGGGGTGGGAGATGCTTTCCGATCCTGGCTGGATGACTGGCAAGGGCTAGGCTCAACTCTCGGTGACAGATACCCCTGCCTTCTTGGGGGAGTGGTGGACCCTTCAACCTCTGTGGGAGATTGCTGGACCGGGGCCTGGGGCCCGATCTTTCGAGGGGGCCTATCCGACCAGAGGTGTGAAGACTTGCAGCGGTTGCTACAGGAGCTGGAAGGATGGGAGCCAGAGGAGGGTGGTGACTCCTATTCATGGGAAGAGGAAGAATTCTCGATGGCGAAGGTCTTTCGCAGATTGGGTGGCGGCATAGGCAACACGGATGTTGGCCTCTTGAGAGATTGCAGGCTGCTCTGGATGGTGGAGTGCCCGCTGAAGATGAAGATCTTCGCCTGGTTGATGAGGAAAGGGAGGGTTATGACAAAGAGGTGGAGGGCGAGATGGGCCTAGACGGACGATTTAAGTTGTCCCCTTTGTGCAGGAGCGGAGGAAGACATTCAACATCTTTTTTTTTAGTGTTCGTTTGTGATGCAGGTGTGGCAAAGGATGGGAATTGACTAGATTGCCCATCAGGATGTGGTTAGTTTCTGGTCTTCATTCTGCAAGGGTAATGGCTAGGATGGAGGAATCTCTTTTAGATCCAAGAAGGAGAGGGCAAAGGTCCTTGTGGTCCTGTGGGGTATTTTGTTGGAAAGGAATGGAGTGATTTTTAGGGGAGAGAGATCCTATATTGAAAATTTTGTCTCTTTCATTTCTCCAAGGTGGAGTTCTGGGGATCTATTCTGTAATATCTGATGTAACTCTTTTTGGACTATGAAATGAATTTGAGTGGTTATCATTTGGATAACTGTCCTTTAGCTTTTCAAAAAAAAAAAAAAAGCAAAGAAGTATGTCACACAAGTAAATTGAAAGAAAATGGTTATGAAAATTGTAGTTTTCGTTGTCCATGAGCTCTTTAGTTATCTATATATTCTAATTCTGATTAGAGATGAGGGAGAGTTTAGCTATTTTGCAATAGTGGTTTTGGTTCTAGCATGCATATTACACCATCTTCTGTTGCTTGCCTTTGAATGTTCAGAAAGTCTGTCTGCAGTATGATGTTGGAGATGTTTTTGGCTTGTTTTAATGTGGCATCTAGCAATTAAGCTAGTAAATAATCTGTCTAAAACACTACGATATGGCTTGGATGCAAAATGGAGAATTTGTTCCTTGTTTGGTTCAGGAAGGAATAGGGTTAGAGTAGTAGATTTTTTGTTTTTTAGAAAAAAAAGTTGTGTTGATGTGATGTGGAGACAGAGGGGATAACTCTTATTCCACCTGTTTGATAGAAGTTGGAGGGATTATTTGTGGGTAGTTCCTTGATGGTCCATCATTGGTTGGTGAATGTTTTGAAGCGATAATCAATCCCCGGATAAGTTCATGGAGGTATTTCTCATAGTGTGGATTAATAGTTGAAGGGATAACCTCGTAGGAAATCCCTTATTTTGGAGGGTATCCCTCTAATCAGACAATACCTAACAGATTATATAGTACACTGCCGTTTTGGAAGAACATATCAATCTACAATGCGATACGTAAATCTTGGAGACGGTCTACTTGTAGGCTATTTCTCTTGTTCCTACATGATAACAATTGAATTGAGCCTTGGAACAGTTAAACTTCTCGATGTGTGACATGGAGATCTTGATAGCATTCCATCAAAGGCAGGGAATGACTGGAACCAGAACGATCCAACCCTTTCCTGGATCATGTAGTCCCATTTTGTTTTCAGGTTAGTGGGGGGTTTGGGACAACTTGGCAGGTTTGAATGAGCAGTAGACAAGTAAGCATGACCAACGAGGGGTGTCACCTGAAATCCCTGCTTGCAGCATTTTTTTAAGAGAAAAAAACAGCATTCGCCTACTTACAGCATATTAAGTCACCATCACATCCAACTACTTCTTTGCTTTCTAATGATACACTAAAATGAAACAATCCAACATCAAATATATAAAGGAGAAAAAAGAAGTAAGCCTTCTCTACATAAAAATGCATCAACTCGTCATCAAATCAAATAAACTGCAACCTATTCTACCATCAAACTTATCACCTTTCTAGTTTAATATTTTCTATAACTTAGCTAGTGCAAAACACTGGGCCTCATCCAAATGCAAGAGTAGACTGTATTTTAAAATATCATACATCTAGCAGAAGCTTCATTCACCAGGCTGCCTTTTTAAAATATCATGCAATTGATAAAACAAAGGACAATCCTTCTAAAAAAAGAGATAGGAAAATCTTAAAGATCAAAACCAACTGCATGAATGGAAGGGGACCACCTGGTCTAGTGGTTGATAATTATCATGTATTCAGACTAGATAGTAGCTTTGTTCATGTTGGATATGTCTCCAGACTGAATACAAGTTGTGGCTACATTAATAAGCCTAGGCTGAAGAAGAAAACTACACTTCTCCACACTCCAACTTACAGTTCCATAAATAGAATGCTATCATTCAAGTGGTGTGGATAGCAAAGCGCTTGAATAGTATGTTTGGTAACCCTGAAATTTAACGTGGGTTTGCAGGTCATTAACTAGGAGTTACCAGTAGCTATTGCCTTGTTTTCATTCTGAGTGCACATTCTATAGGACTGACTGTTCCATGATCTTAACTTAGGTGGAGTGGGTGAAATTCTTTTAGAAATCACATAGTCAAGAGATTGTTATATCGAGAGGTAGTTGAAGAAATCATGCCAATATCATGCCCAAGTTTAGTTTGCTTTATTAAGAAAAAATTTGGTCATCAGAGGTGAAGTTGAAAAAGTGCTGTAAGTTTAGGGAGGTTGGTGTAAATCACTTAACATGTGATTTGAGTTTTTTTTTTTTGAAAAAATGTGATTTTGGTAATTAATGGATATTTTAAGATCCCATTACATGTTACTACTCTATTCGATTAGAATTCTATTTTTTCCTTATCTTTTTTGTTTGGTCGGTGGGGGGGTGCGCTCTCCCATTCCTTGTATTTTATTACAAGAGCAGATAAGACAGCTCCTGTAATGTTGGTCAAGGAAATCATTGGTGTTGACCGTTCGGAACAGTACCATATCTAAATAATGGTTGGGTCTCTCTAGTAAAGCCAATTAGTTTGTGTTGGATGCTCTCACATGGTGATAGAACCATCTCTTGACTGCCAAGATTAAACTCCAGTATTTGACCATCAATCTGTCCACCTATCTAGGATCCAAAGAAGGCCACACTTGAGGGCATATTAAGTAATGACACTATTTCTATGGGCTAGTTTACTTGGACCCAGTTTCTTCATGGGTTAATTCGTGTTATGAAACTGGGGGTTATCAAAAGATAACATCATTTTGCATACGCTGGTTGCTATGGTGTTATGAAATTCCTTTAAAGTTCGTTATTTCTGCATGTCCCTCAATGCTCTAAATGCCACTGGTTAACACCTATTCAAGTAGGGCAAATAGGTGTAAAATCCTAGAAATAAACAGGAATGGGTGTTGGCGGCATTTCCACATTTTAATGCCTGGGTTTTCAAACACCAAGTAAACTGGCCCTAAATATGTGGAAAATGATAAGTCAACATATATGAAGGGTTTGAACCTCTTCACTCAAGCTAATTGGTTTTGAGTTGGATGCTCTTAGAAATAGCATAAGATGCAGTGGGTGAAAAAATGATTGTCAAATTTCCATTTAAGGCTTGCTGGTTTAGGGAACAGGTAAAAGTAAATATTCTCAAGGTTGACGGTTTTGTGGAGAAAAATTCTTATATTTGGGTTCCTTCTCGTTTAAGTACCTTTGTATGTACATCATGAACTTTTGTTTGAGAAGTGAAGCACACGCACTCATACAATAACCTAATCTAACATTGTATGTTATGAGTAAGAATACTGTGCTATGTGAATTATGAGTTGACCTGGGGCACCATGCCTATGTATGTGGCCCTTTCTAAACCTCCACAATCATTTTCTAGCAATTACAGGACCCTTTCTTTTTTAAGAGAACTATAGGACCCTTTTTTTTTAGGATCTAGCAATTATAGGACATAAGCAGCATGAGCTGAGGTTGTAGCAAGGGATCTAGATTGGTGAACTCTGCTGGATAGGCCAAGTTTCTGTTTCTTTTGCAGTCCAACAGTCCTGTGGCATTGTCATAGAGTTTGTTGCCATTTTACCTAATACAAAGCACCCAATAAGTTGGGCTTCATCAGGCAAGCCTAAACCCTCCTTTTGTTTATTGCTCCTTGATTTCTTCCACTTTTCTAGATTTCTACTTAGCACGATTGTGCGATGTTCTGATTTCACAATCCCATGCCCATTTCACTTAATTCTTCCACTTTCTACCTTCGTAAGTCTTTTGTATTACATTTACACTATTTAGTTCAACAATATAAGTTTAGTATTTTGCATTTTGACCCTTTCCAAAAAAAGTTTTGCATTTTATTTCTGATTTTCAATAGTTATAAAGGTCTTATGGTAACAAATTCAATTAATCTTGCTGTCAGAAGCTAAGAAGGTTGCTGGTTGGGCTAGAAATCACTACTTGTCATCTTGCACTATTCCTTATGTAAAGGGTGACAGGCTGAATTTACCTCAGGGCAGGTAACTCTTCAGTGGTTAGATCGAGTGCTTTTAGGTCTTTTGCCTGGTTGTTATTTGACTTTCTTTTTTAATCTTAAGCTTGGAGATAGCAATAGGAAGGCTAAGAGACGAGGAGACTACTTCCAAAAGGCCCTTACAAAATTTGAAGGTATATTTGCAGAATCCAATCAGGTTTAGTATTACATATTTCAAAGTTTATTATCTCCATCTCAATCCTACATTTTTCTGCTAAAATGCAGGCCATTGCTAAAGATGAGTATGAGAGCAATTTCATTTCTGCAGTTGTTCCTCCAGGGGAAATTGGAGTGAAATTTGAGGACATAGGTGCACTTGAGGATGTGAAGAGAACACTGCATGAACTTGTTACACTTCCAATGAGAAGACCAGAGCTTTTTGCTCATGGAAATCTTTTACGGGTGAGATGCTTACTCTTCAATGTTTCTGGTGGTTGCTTTACTAATGCATTTTGAAGTTTTTTTTCTTTAATAACTTTGAGGTTTGCAAATTAATTTTGTTAACCATGCTAACATTATTCATGGCCGCAAAACCTCAGCCTTGCAAAGGAATACTTCTTTTTGGACCACCTGGTACTGGGAAGACTCTTCTTGCTAAAGCACTTGCAACCGAAGCTGGAGCAAACTTTCTCAGCATAACTGGTTCCGTCCTCACATCAAAGGTAATCTCCTTACATGGTAATGCATTTTGAAGTGCGATGGAAGAACCTGAAGAACATGTATCAGCAACTTTTCTGGTTGTTCCAATAACCTCTTGTGTTGCGTAACCATAAATCCTGATTTCGATATCCATATCTTAATCCATACGATTCATTTACCAGATTACTTTTCATGTCCAAGACTGTTTTGTCTTTGGTGAATATCCTCAAGTAGAACTTTTCCCCTGTTTTACCAAACATTGGTTTTTGCAAATCATCCCAACCAAAGGGGTGCTGGCCTTGTGTTTTAAGGGACATGCTCCCAACCAGACAAGCTTGCCAGTTTACGAAGTTTTCCCCTGTCATCTAGAGATGCATGCATATGAATGTAAGAACTGAAATGGAACTGGCTTTTTTCTATTTCTAATTTCCTGGTGAATCTAAGATGTAATATGCAAGAGGAGTTTTTGAATTTCTTAGCATTGTCTCAAGAGCCATCTGTAGGTGCATTAATTGATGCATATTTCTGGTTCAGTGGTTTGGAGATGCTGAGAAGCTCACAAAGGCTCTTTTCTCCTTTGCCAGCAAGCTAGCACCTGTTATCATATTTGTTGATGAGGTAGTCATCTTCTCTTGATTCCTTCGACAGATTTGGCATATTGCCTTATGAACTTGAAGCATTCAACATTTGTCTTCTGGAAATATATCTCTAGATCGACAGCATTCTTGGTGCTCGAGGAGGTGCCTTTGAACATGAAGCAACAAGAAGGATGAGAAATGAGTTCATGGCAGCATGGGATGGACTTAGGTCAAAAGACAACCAGAGAATCATTGTTCTTGGAGCTACAAACCGTCCATTTGACCTTGATGATGCTGTCATACGGCGCTTACCAAGGAGGTATCCCTGCTGCTTATGTCTATTTTCCATAACAATTGGCAGATGAATTAATTGCTTAAAAATATTAGGATATATGTGGACCTTCCAGATGCCGTAAACCGAATTAAAATCTTGAAAATATTTCTTGATCGAGAAAGTCTTGAACCTGACTTCAGATATGATGAACTTGCAAAGCAAACAGAAGGATATTCTGGCAGTGACTTGAAGGTAATGGGTTTAGCCACAGATGAGTTCTGGGAATTATTTGATATATAAAATCCCGATTTGCTTGCTTTGTCAGAATTTGTGCATTGCAGCAGCATATAGGCCTGTTCAGGAACTTCTTGAAGAAGAAAAGAAGGTAGGCCATCTTATGTCTTAATAATCATTGCTCCTTCACCTTTGAAAACTAATTCATGGGATTCGTTTTGCCTTATTTGACATATTTCGCTACTTCACAACTTTGTTACAAGTTTAACTTTTGTTGGTCATAGTTTGGCCTTTCTTCTAAATCTTGAGTGGGTTGATTTCACTTGCATGTGGAAATGCACTCTCTCAAGTCCTTTCTCAGGTTTGCCTTGGGTTGCAAGCAGTGTTTCCTTGTAGTATTCTGATTTTTTTCATGTTTTTTGAGATTTTATTATTCTGGTTAGCATCCATTCCGAGATTATTGCCAGTACCACGTGGATTCATCCATGTTGAAACAACCATGAAAAGGATATCAAGTGAAAAAAACTGGCTGAAGTCTCAGTTTCAAGCTTTGATGTGCAACAAAGTTGCATACCCTTTAAAACTCAAATCATTTTTCAAGTGTATACTGATTTTGAAAACTTCATTGGAGTATCGATCAATTAAAGTAACAGGTTAGACTTGGTTAGGAGACAACCTTTATCCCTGGTCAAATAGTTGCTTTTATTAAAAAAAATATTTCATGAAACCTACCTTAAATTGACTCCTAAAATAAAGGTGGGGCTAAGTTCGACTGCATCTTGCTTCTACATTGATAGAGATCTAATCATTTGCCTTCTTTCTCTCCCTTTGTGGATGAAAAATTGTCGTTCACAGTCTGGGGTTATTGGAAATTCATCAACGCTGCGGCCTCTGAATCTGGATGACTTTATGCAAGCCAAATCAAAGGTAGGTTCTGATTTATCACTCTTCATATGGAAGTTTCAAAAGCAAACTCGTGAAGCTTGGCAATCATATCATCAAATCCTTTATGGGCAAGCTCTGTATTGCAGTGTTATATTGGATGCACACTATATTGACCTTTGTACTTTCTATTTTTTGACACAATATTCTTTTCTAGGTGGGAGTCTCTGTTGCTTATGATGCCACTAGCATGAACGAACTTAGGAAATGGAATGACCGATATGGGGAAGGGGGTAGCCGCAAGCGGTCTCCTTTTGGCTTTGGAAGCTAACCTTGCAGGGATAACGGCCTTCTCGTTTTCCTCACTTAATATGCGATGCATGCTCGGCTTGCACACCCCTTGGGTCGACGTCACCTGCATATACCCTATTTTGAGGTAAACAATCATTGCAGCTAGTGATGGACTCGGTTGACGGAAGGGCCCAATCTATAAGGAGAGGTGCAAGATCCAGAGGTGAAGGAAGTGTGGGCACAAATTTTGTTGTCTTGGGATGGGTTAATCATGCATCTATTTATATGAGGTGCCTATTTAGTTGGTTGTCATGCAGAAATGTAACATTTACATCTACATGAGGCTATAATATTTATTCTTGAAAATGAGTTCGAATATATATTCATCATTGAAGATAGTAATTTCGAGTTGCTGCTTGTATCTTTGCACTTCTGTCAGCATTTGCTCCAGCAGCATTTTGTTGTATCGACTGGATTTAATACTACCAAGGACTGAGAGCAGCTTATTCAGTTCTTCATGTTATTTCCATGAAGACCTTGGAAGGTTGTGTTCCAAAATTCGATATTTTTTAAGCATTAGTTGAAAAACATGTACCCTGAACGACTGAAATCCCTTGTTCGGTTCTTCATGTTATTTCCATGAGCTTTCCAAAATTGGAGATTTTTTTTTAGCATTAGTTGAAAAGCATTTGCCCTGAAAGACTGGAATCCCCTTGTACCCCAAGCTATTTCGAAGAAGACCGGAAGATTTTGTTCCGAAACTTGGCATAATTTGGATTGATGGAAGAGTATTGCCTACGGGAAGAAGAAAGCTTTCTAGTTTGTTGTGAAATAATACATGAGTTTGATGTGTATATGATACCGTGTATGACATCTGTTCCCAAGAAGCTTCCTGAAATAAAAGGAGCTTGCATGCGCAGCCGCATTCACCTTAATAGAAGCATCAAATATCTGACTCATATCTTCCTTCCTCTTATTTTTTTTTCATTGAAAAGGAAATGAAATTTCATATATATTACAATGGGATCGCTAATTCTAAAGAATTGATCCAGTTGTTTCGATAACTTGGTACCATTCCATCCGAAGTTGCATCGCGTACCTGTTGGCAGCCCCTCTTGCTGATAGCCATCGTCATCGCCCTCCAACGCTTGTCAGGAGCTGTAACATTGTCCGTGTAGAGTCATGCCCATTTTGGGGTTGCCTTCGCAATCCTCTCAAACCAACCTGCCCTTCTTTCAACCGAGGCTGGTGTTGTCTTCCTCCCCAACTCTCCATCCTGCGGGGTGGGGGCTGGGGGTGTGGTGCTTGGCTTGTGGGTGGCCATTAGAAGCTGGTGTTGCTCCACATGCTTTTGAATCCAACATCCAGATGGCCACCTTGAGCTTGAGACTGCAACCTCCAAATCTGGGTGGATTATTGCTGCAGTCAGTTGTAGACGGGATCTCAAACCTCAGGCGTGACCTTCAGGGTTGTATTTGAAGGAGGCTGAGCTAGGGGCACGCCAATTGTCCCTCCTTTTGGCTTCATTAGGCTCTGTTTGGTTCGTGAGAAAGAATTTGAGGGATAAATTTTGTAAGTGATGAAATTGAGAGATAAATACGAGATAAATTAATTTTGATATTTGAAAGAGATATGAGTCAAATCATGATATAAGTAAAGATGTTGGAGGGATAGCTAAGATGATGTCTCAAAATGGGGGGATAGATTTATCCTAGCCAGGAATAAATTTATCTCTAGTTTCGGATCCTTATCTTAGGGTAACTTTATCTCCGGATAATGTTCACCAAACAAGAGAAAAATGGGTGCGTCTTGTGGAACGAATGGGATCTTAAGAGCCTGTTTACGTTATGGGATTTCCTACATTTTCATGGGATATCCCATATTTACCAAGGAGGATAAGTGAATCGGTGTTTTACCCTAAATTTGGATTTCTTCAAACCTAGGTATGGGTGATGGCTATTCTATGCACTAATACCTCGCAACCATCCCTTCCACACCTCGCATTCGTTTCACATTTGCCCTTCCTTTCCCCCTTGCCCTCAAAAAATGAAAACATCCACTAACTAATATTGCCACCAATCTAGGGGTATGATTGTCTTTTTGACAACTTATCCCTCCTTTCATATCTCCTTTCCAAGTAAACACCATAATTTTTCATCATTAGCTTATTCCCACCTTATCCTCTATTCATATAAGGTATTGGTATGGGGAATTTACATCAATTCCACCCTTAATTTCACATTTGGCACCTATTATTTTGGAATCACACCATTCCAAAATTGAGGGTGTACTTCTAATTTTTTGATAATTTCACCACCTCCCCTTGAATGATCTAATTTCTCATGTTAATTCCGCTTACTCCTTTCAATTAATTTTTTCTTTATTACACTAACTTATTTTACCAAGCAAACTCCTTAACTAAAATAAAATTCCTTAATTCATTTGATAAGACAACAAATTTTAACCAAACAATTAAACGGAATAAAACTCCTTAACTAAAATAAAATTCCTTAATTCCTTTGATAAGACAACAAATTTTAATCAAACAATTAAACGGAATAAAACACCTTAATTCCTCCTACTTTTAATTTTTATTCCTCTCAATAATTTCCCTTATCAAACAACACCCTACATAATTATCCCAAGTTACATATAAACATTAACACGAGATATCCCTTGTGTACAAATTTTTATCTCATAAAATTTGTCCCACAGCGTAAACTAACCTTAAGTTATGCCCTAAAACACGGTTTCCAAATGGTTCAACTCCACCCTTGTTCCTTGCGTGATGTTTTGGATTGCCATCGATTGGGGACACTTAAGGATTCGAATGAACATTCATTATGTGTATTCGAATACTGCTAGATTTTCTTGTTTCCCATGGATTGAGAGGCACATGCACATACACACAAGTAGGATGTATTTAGTGCAAGTCATCCTAGAACGTACAATGAGAGAAATAGGCCTATGAATGGGGCCAAATCCTTGAAACAATTGAAGCACCGTGGTGCTGCTATCTTACGCCGCACCGTAGCGCCCGTGCTACCGTCGATGCCTTTCCTTTATTTGGCGCGCACACCCACCACCAACACCCCTCCCCCCCCCCCCACCTCACCCTCTTCTGCCCCTTTCCTTATTGCCTTCTCATCCTCCGTCAGTTTCCCCTCCCCCATCGCGGAGGAGCGATGTCGAGCGACGTGGTGTCGGCGGCAGTCAGACCAGCGACAAAGCTTCTCCTGCTGCTGAAGGTACGACTTCCTCCTCCTTTTCGATTCCCGCTCCTCCCTTCTCTCCTCCGTGGGGGTTGCCTTGGGCAGTTGTGGGGGTGGGGGTGTTCCACTTGGAGATGGTAAAGGCTGGAGAGGAGGCTAGGAAGAGGACCGAAGGAGGGGAAGGGAACGAGGTGGAGAAGGAGGGATAGAGGGAGAAGGCCTGGGGGTCCCGAGGTCGGCCTTCGGACTGAGTTCTCCAGAATCGTGAAGGAGGGGGGAGGGAGGGAGGCGGAGGACAGGGAGAGCGACAGGGTCTCGCTCGTGAATGGTATATCTGTCTAGGGCTTTTCCTGATGTGTTTGCTTGTAGTTCGATTTTTACCTTGCGTGGGCATGCGTTCGAAATGCTCGAAGTTCGAGTCTTTTGGGGGCACCTTTGGCATGTCCTGATTGCGTTCCCTACTTATCGTAACTAGATGATTGATAAGCTAAAAAATTTTCGTGTACCGTGACTTCTTTGGTAGGACGATGATATGGTAGTTCGATGATATTATCTTGGGTTGACTTTTGATAAATATACATGCATGCTTATTTTAAGTTGGTGGAGGTTAAATTGAACGTCGTGTTCCTTTTGGTGATAGTGAGCGGTATTCTTGGATTACATTACATAATGATGTATTAGTTGACAATGATTTTGCTGCGGAAGGTTTTGTAGGTGCTATATGTCCAAATATACCTATAAATTATACCCAAACTATGTGGAAGTTGAGAAAAATTGATCATATCAGGTTCCTAGGTTTATTGAAAATACTGCAAAGAGAATTTCAATTTGGTACTCAATTTGGCTAAGGAAAGAGTTGCAAAGCATAACTCATGATGACTCAGCCATACAAAATGCTTAAGTCTGACTTAAAAGGCAGTAATTCTTAACCTATACGTTACACCGAGTGTTATACATATTTTATAGTTTTAGCAATAAATACACTCTAAAGACAACTCCCTCCTCCAGTTTATTGCATAGTATCTGACCTGTAGCTCTTAAAATTTTAATACCTTCAAAAATAGTACAATAAGGTGCTCGTCAACCACCTAATAAAGTAATACTTTTCGATCAAATTAGATAATAATAAGATCTTCGTCGTTATAAAGCATCGTGAGCTTAGCACTCTTTCAAATACATTTTAGGTGTCTTGCGAATGAATGAAATACAAATATTGAGAATAGATTTGATTTAAAACTTCTTTTAGTTTATACGGAGACCATAATTTTTTTTATACTTAATTTATTTTCATATAATAAAAATTTGATTCTCGCTAGTAAACATAGATTACCTCAAATATTGGTGTTATTGTTTCATATTTTATTGGACTTTTTAATGAATAAAACTATTGCTTTTTATTTTAGATTTCGTAATCCTCTTTTAGAATTTCACTAGGAATGAAAGAGAACCTCCATTAACATATATGTCTCACAAAAATAATGATCAATGATTAAGTGCGATCTTTTGAAATTCGAGTACAAGTGACGCTTTCAATTCAAATTCAATTCCTACTTTTTGAAGCATTCGATTCTTGACTATTGTTTTTTTATTTGGGCACCAGTCTTTAATAATACGATTTGGGTCTTAAGATTTGATTTTCAATTTTAAATTTATAAATTTGCCTTCTGGAGCTTGGGAAAAGATGTATGTTCAATTTGAGTTCGAGAATAGACTTGGTTTGAAACTTCTTTTCAGTTTATCCTGAGACCATGGTTTTTTTTATACTTAATTTACTTTCATGAAACCTCAATTCTTGCTAGGAAGCACAAATTACGAACTAGCATGCCTCTATGAGAATTCAGACTTAATCCAAAGTTTGTGGTTCTATATTGTTAGTGGGGAGTCTACTTCGGTGTACTAAAGCTCCTTTTCTCAATTTAGAAGGTCAGACACCACAACCTGTATGGGATTTTAGCTGGAATAAATTTCATCTTGGCTTTTAAATCACAACAACAACCAAAAGTATTCGAGGACAAACTGGAGTGAACTAATATTTTGCATCATCAAGGTACTCCAAGCAACTATCCATTTCATTTGCATCTATATTTTCATGATCAAGTGCATCTAAGGTTTTATGAAATTGGAAATGAAAAGAAAAACAATAGAAGGTTGTAATACAATATCATAATGTTGAAAGAAGTCAAATGGGAGAGGTCTTTCCCGTGCAATTCCTCTCTGTGGGGAAACATTTATAGTTGTTTGGATGCGCTGGCTACCAGATAAAGGGTTTAATGTTTGAACACAAAGAAATAGCAATTGTATTGAGAGGACAAGAGAGTGAAGATCATGCGTGCAAATGAAACTTAGAGGATTCATATTTCAAATGTGGACTAGGTAGCTAATCAATGAGCAGATGCACATCATATAGGTCTACATCCATGGACATTCATATCTAAGCAAAATGAACATACTTAGATTCAAGTTTGGTTCATCTAACCATGAAAATGAAACTACCTGGGAGCTTGAAACTCAATCACTATCAATGATTCTACCTTTAAATTGAAACTTCCTTCCGTATCAATACATGGAAAATATCTAATGTTCACTTCATCTCTTTTGTAGCATCCCATTTTTTAATCATATTTGTCTTCTCAATGCATCTCAAATTGACTTGGTGCCTTTTTTTTGGGAAAGTATCATGTTGAATATTTTGTGGGTTACTTTTCCATGGCGGTATCTCTTCTGCATAACATTCTTGTTCTGAAAATTTATATTTGGTTTTAGTTTTATATAAAGCATGCAGTTGAATAAATTGTTTTTAAGATGAATCATGTGAATCATGTTTAAAGAACTGCCACAACAATAAATGTTGGAGATTAGTGCAAGTTGATGTTTACAGTGAAGTGGTATTTTTGTTGACGAGAAGTGAAGTGAAAAATTACATTAACTCACTCGTGAATTACGTGAGCATACAAATAAAATTAAATGTGGATCAAATATAAATTGTTATGTTCATGATCTAACTCAATTTTTGCTTAGCAAATAATAAAAGATTCTAGTCTTTGACTTATTAAGTATGCAAAAAAGAAACTTCAAGTGGTGTTGTCTATAGTTGAAAGATGCTCATATAGTCATTAGCATACATCCTGAAACTTTGAGACCCAAATCCACAAGTAAGTAACTAGAGGATTGATATGATAATCTCATCTCAACTACAGGAGGCAGTTACCAGTCTGGCGAAAAGGCATTAGATCAAAAGATTCGATGAGCTGTTAAACTTTTTTTCTTTTTGAAAAGTCGTTGAGTTGTGACACTGAGCTAGCTAAATTCAAGATCTAAAATTGAGAAACTTCCCTACTCCTTGTAGAATCACCAAACTATTTTAGCTCAGAGATAATCTGTAAGACAATTTTCCTAGAGAAAGAAAACCTTCTCTTTTCTATTTATCTATAGGTCAGCTACTTCTTAACAAAAAGTCCTGTATGCAACAAAAATGATGAATAACTTAAGCAAAATATGCTAAACTTGTTAGAAAATACACTTATATACTATGAAATGGTTTTGAAGCGGATTTCTATTAAAAAGACATGTCTTTTTTTGTATAAATCATGGAGTGAGGTCTCTACATTATTTTGAAAGAAAGTCTGGAATTGCATTTATAACAGGCAGATATATCTTTGAATTCATCTATTATGAACAACATTTTTGCAACTACCAAATATTTACAATGTCCTACTCTTGGCATCTGTTTTTTAAGTTTTGCTTTCAACAAACATCAAGCTGCAACCTTTGATTCGTTGGTTAGAAAGTTGTTGGGATAATATCAAGCACAATACTTTCAAAAAAAATTCAACCATATGTAATTCCTACGAGAGGAAGGTAGTTGTCAATGGAGAACATTGTACAAGCCTTAACTAGGATCTAATGACCAAAATATATCATTACTTCTAGGTCGAAATCACCAAATAAGAAAGCAAACTCTATCAAGATGAACTATAATGTCATATTCCTATAAACATAACAGAATAACTATCAATCCAAGCTTCAATTTTTAGAAGATGTTGACCGCCATAATCGTGTGCAACTCCAATCACCATGGATGCATGCACCATTCACTATTGACGATAATTGTTTGTACATCGCAATGGGGTTCAACATCAATGAGGCAAAGCTTCAAAAGTTTGCGAGCATTTATGGATGGTATCAATGACTATGTGCTCTCATCTTCTATGTCTCCACTTGCCTTCGGAAGAGATATAGTCATCTCCCTAAGGGAGGAGATCCCAAGCAAGTACATTTAGATGCAAAGACGGTGCAAATGCATGGGTGTAAATAATAAATATTTAGTGTCATCACTTGAGTGTCTAAAGATATTTAAACATGTGTACAACACTTTGCTATGATATGATAGGTGATCTTACAACATGCACCTGATGTGTTTGGTTGTCAACCAAAAACTGTGTGCTCTGACATTGGTAAATGGACACCAATCGTTCTTAAAGATGGAAGTACAAGAAAGGCTATATGCATATTTCACATTGTAAGTCTGCAAATACATGGGAGATTTAAAATAGGGATAGGTGAGTTAAGGAAAGATAGCTAAGCAATTTAGGCAATTCAATTATGAGTTGCTACCAAAGAATATTTTGAAGTTTGATGCTACACTTATTTTGATAAATCAATTTTACTATAAGTGAAAGGGGTGGGAGAGGATCCGTAGAGGGGGAGGGGTGAGGGAGGGAGGATGGGTGGAGGTTTGCTCTAAATAGTGAAGGGCGGGGGGAAGCTTCAGGTGCAATGCTTCAAATGTCTTGGTGCGAGCCACATTGTGGCATTATGTAGGGAGTCGATGAGATGCTTGCGGTGTGGTCAATTTGGCCATTGTCAGGCGGGATGCCACTTGCGTCAAGGAGAAACTGTGGGGTCTGTGCAGCAGAAGGCGCTACCCTCCCCTCCCCTTGATGCGCCTTTACTTGAAGTTGGAGCCCCGTGGTCTCCGCAAGTGAGAGGCATTGAGGAGCTGGCAGGGGCTCTCGTGGGCGATGTATCTGGTGGTCGCTAGGATTGGAGGAGGTTGAAGGAAGACATGGTAAGGCTTCTTGGAGGAGGATCCAATGCGAAAGTTGCGAAGTTGGCTTAGTCAAAGGTGCTCCTCTTTGGCCTTCGTTGGGAGGACATTGATAGTCTCCTCTTCCATACATTTGTGGTGGAGGGGGTTGCTGTCCGATGGAGGAGGCCGGTCCATAACGATGGTGCGACGTCGGAGAGCCCCTATCAAAGGCAGAGGTGGTTCTTGACTTTGTGGGGATCCTGCTATGGTTATGCACGAGAGAGACGTTGAAGGCGCTAGCTTCTCATTTTGCTTCGCTCAAGAGATGCGCCTCGCTGGGGGTTTGAGAGGGTGACATCTCCTCCCTCAGGGTGATGGTGGAGCTGATCCCTAGTGCGAAGATTCCAAGAAAGGTGACCCTGAGGTTGGGAGGTGCCGCGTAGGTGGTGGAGGTTCGAGCAACCGTAGCAGGAGGGATCTCCTTCAAGCAAACCCTCCTTGGGGGAGGGGAGGGGCCCGCTGGGGTCCCCTATGGGCGGGGCTTTCGCTCGGCCTCCAGTGAGTTGGGAGGAGAGGCGATGGCGAAGGCGACAACAGCGGCTCCGGTGAAAGCTGTCACTCGGGTGGCGCACCAGGTTTGGAAACGCAAGGGTTAGAGCGCGAGGAGCGGGGCAGACAAAGGGTTTCGGGTGTCAATTGCGAAGATCAAGATGCATGTGGATATCGAAGAGTCGAGGGTTTTGTACGAGGAAGCTTTTGGCTGTGGAAAAAATTTCGCTTTCCCGTGCATCTCGTGTGGGCCCGCACCTGATGGTGCTAAGCTGGAGGAGGCTGTCATTATTGCGCCTGAGGGTCCGCTGGAAAAAGATCCTCAAGATCTTCTGAGAAGCGGGCCCTGCCTCTTGATGGGTCTGATGAGAGGCCTCGTGGACCTTACCAGGATCCGCCTGTTTGGGTGGAGGCCTAAAGGGAGCCTGAGTCGCTCTTCAGACCTCCAGAAGGCTCATTTCTCTTTGACCCCGATCCTAGGTGCTACGACAAAATACCCTCTCCTCCTCTCTCATCGAAGGAGAGGGAGGCTACTTCGGACGGAGGTGACGATATCTCTTTGGCTAAATGGAGGCCTTATAGAGCTCGGGGGTTCCACCTAAGATACCTTCGTCACTGGGGTTTTCTTGGAGGAGGTGAGACCAAGAGGATCGATGATGCTCTGTCGGTAAAGATGTCGAAGCAACATTGCGTGCTAGAGGGGGAGTGCGAGGGCAAGAGCGAACTCTGAGGTGGATCCATACCTTGCTTGCGCCGTCGAAGTATGGGAGTTTCCAACTCCAATCGAGGCCGTGGCGGCTAAGCCAGTGGGGGGGCAATGGAGCTGTGAAGCCGATGATGAGGTTGAGGGATGCGGAGGTGGATGTGGTGGAGGTACTATCTACTAGGGTTGGGGTTGCAGAGGAGGTAAGGGACGTGAATGGGCCTGTTGGGGGGGATTGTGCGATGGTTGAGAATGGGGAAGGACACTGTCTGATTGGTAGGGGGCTGGGGTGGATTTTTTGGAAGATAGTAGGCTTGTGGAAGTGGGTTTCAGGCACTTTGGTGGGGGAGAAAACACTGCATCCACATGTGAAAGTTCTATCTTAGAATGTGAGGGGTCTGAATGGCCTATCCAGAAGGGCAGCACCAAGATCATATTTACAGAAATGGGGCTCGGACGTGGTAATGTTGCAGGAGACAAAACTCCAGAGCTGTGGGCAGCAAACTTGGAGGGAGATTGGGGGTGGAAATTTTGAGAAGTTTATGGCGGTTGATGCAATGGGGCGCTCGGGGGGGATTGTGGTGATTGTGGTGAGCTAGAGGGATGATGTCTTTACCTTGGAGGATTCCCTACTGGTTCTTCGATGGCCTCAATTTAACTATATATGAGGTGGGATGAGTTCTGTTGTGTTATGTCAACTATATATGAGCCAATGGATGTCACAACAAGGCATTTGTTGTGGGAGGGTCTCAATCAGGTCCCTCTGAAGTTTCAAGAGTGCTTGTGGTTGATTGCAGGGGATTTCAATGTCACTCTAGTAGTAGAAGATAAGCCAAAAGGGAGAGGTGACCAAGATTGTGGTTCGGCAGACTTCATGGACTTTGTGGAGAACCATGGGCTAGTGGACATGCCTCCCTCTTGCACTTTCACGTGGCGTAGTTCAGGTAGGCAGATGTCGAGGCTGGATAGATTTTTCTTGTCAATAGAGTTGGTTGAGGTTTTCCCTTTGGTAGATGTTGAGTCAATGCTGAGACCAATTTCAAATCACACCCTGATCATGTGGAGGTCAAATGAAGGTATGCGATCTGGTACTTAGTTCAAATTTGAGAAATCATGGCTTCTAGAGGATGGTTTCAGGGAGAAAGTGGAAGAGAAAGTGACTGGGTAAGCAGCAATGAGATGGGAAACTAAGCTTCAAGAGCTCATAATCTTTCTTAAAGAATATAGGAGGCAGACCAGGGTGGATAGAAATAGGAGAAAAGACGAGGCTCTGGGAGAGATTGAAAGGTTGGATCGAGTAGAGGACCTTGGCCTCCTCTCTACAACTGACCGTATGGCGAGGGCGGATCATCTTAAGACTGTACAAGCGGAGGATAGAAAAGCGGAAGTGGAGTGGAAGACTAGATCCAAGCAGAAGTGGCTGAAGGAAGGGGATTGTAACACACATTTCTTTCACATGATGGCATCGGGGAGAAGACGAAGGAATCATATTGATAGGCTGAAGGTGGGTGACAACGAGGTTGTTGGGAAAGAGGAGATTGGAAAAGCGGCGGTTGATTTTTTCAGAGATTTTTCTAGCAGGAGGCAAAGAGGACAATGGAGGTGGCTGAGGTAGGGTGTGCCCACCATCACAGAGGCGTAGGCGGATGAGCTGGTGTCACCTTTCTCAGAAGAAGAAATCAAAAAGGTTGTATGGGACCTGAATGCTAATGCGTTTCCGGGCCTAGATGGTTTCCCCATGCATTTTTATAAAGAGTTCTGGAGTCTGCTCAAAGTTGAAGCCATGCAATTAACAGAAGAGTTTAGGGAAGGAAATCTTGGTTTTAACAGATTGAACAAGTTCTTCATGTTTTTATTACCAAAGAGAGAGGGGGCGGAGAATATTGAGGATTTCAGGCCCATTGCGCTCTCCAATGGAATTTACCTAATTGTGGCAAAGGTTTTGACTAATAGATTGAGGAAAGTCTTAGAGGGGGTGATCTCTCCGCTACAGACAGGTTTCGTGCTAGGGAGGAGCATTCTTGACAGATATGTTGCGGCCTCAGGGATCCTTGCCTTTTGGAAGAGAGAAAAGAGACAGGCTTTCCTATGGAAGGTGGATTTCAGTAAGGTATACGACATGGTACAGTGGTCTTTTTTGTGACCAGCCATGATCAAAAGGGGCTTCCCGCTGCTTTGGATTCAATGGATGAAGCAGTGCGTCACCACTACTTCTTTCTCGATGCTCATCAATGGTAATCCAGCGGGTAGATGGGTTTAGCCAAGGAGGGGAGTCAGGTAGGGGTGTCCTTTGGCACCCATGCTGTTTGTGTTGGCGGCAAATGCTTTGGCTAGAGCAGCAGGCAAGGCAATCGAGAGAGGACTTCTCAGCGGCTTCAGGTTAAAGGATGGTGGTTTGATCCCTGTTTTGTAGTGCGTGGATGATACTTTGTTTTTTGTTGAGGGATCCCTCGTGGAAGTGTGAAGGATCCGCATTCTGTTAGATCTATTTGGGGAGGCATCTGGATTGAAGATTAATTTCTCCAAATCGAAGTTTGTTCCTTGTTGGAGGAGGAGGTTGTGAGATCTGGGGCTGCTCTAGGTATTGATCGAGGAGCGTTGCCCATCACGTACCTTGGTCTACCTTTGACAGATAGAAGAATCTCGGTGCAAGAATGGTTGCCTCTAGTGGAGAAGATTGAGGGGAGATTAGTGAGCTGGGAGTCTTGTCTTTTCTCCAAGGGAGGGAGGCTTGTGCTTTTAAAGGCGATCCTGGCTGCAATGCCCTCGTACTTAGTTTCTGTTTTGGGGATGCCTAAATAGGTGGAGAAAAAGATTGTGCGATTGATGAGAGATTTCTTCTGGACGAGCGCCGCCTTGATTGGGAAGGGGGTGAAGCTAGTGGCTTGGGAGGAGGTGTGCAAGCCAATCAAGGAAGGAGGTTTGGGCGTTAGGGAGGTGCAGAAGATGAATGATAGCTTGACAAAATGGATTTCTAAATTGTTAGGGGATGAGGAGTGCTTAGTTGGGAGGGTCTTGAGGTCGTGCTATGGCTCCATGCTGCCTAGGATTTGTTGTGTTCTCCCCCACGCGAAGCATCACACTTCCTCAAGGGGATCTCTTTGGTAGCACCCAACGTATAAGACTTTTTCACTTCGGTGCTCGAGACAGGGTTGACGTTTAGATTCTAGCAGGATGATTGGACGGGGAAGGGGAAGTTGTGTGATTGGTTCCCTAGACTAGCAGCTATGGCAACGGATAGGGGAGTTTTGGTGGCAACCACCTGGGAGGGGTGCTGGTGCCTGGCTCTTGTGGGTAACCTATTGGATTAGAGGATCGACAAGTTCCAGAGGATGCTACTACAGCTGGAGCGTTTTAGATTGGAGGGGCTTGACTATTTTGGCTGGGAGGAGGGTGACTTTGCGGTGTCTGTTGCTTACAGGAGATTGGCAAATCCAACAAGTTTGGGAGATATTGACATGATTAGAGACTGCAACCAAATGTGGAAGGTAGCTTGTCCTTTGAAGGTTAAGATTTTTAGTTGGCTACTTCGAAGAGAGGATCATGACGAAGGCATGGAGGTTGCGATGGGTTTTACTAATGCGGACACCACTTGTCCCCTATGCCTAGGGGCGGAAGAAGACGTTCGACATCTTCTCTTCAGCTGTCCTATTGTGACTCAAGTTTGGAGTACAGTTTCCGATGTTTGGTGGGCTCACCACTCTTTGGATACCTTTTGAAATTCTTACACAAGGAGATAGGGGTGGAATGTGTCATGTTTTTAGATCAAAGAACGAGAAGGGTAGACCCCTAGTAGTGTTGTGTCTGTGGCTAGAGAGAAATGTAGTGATTTTCAAGAGCTAACGTCCGTATGTGGAGAATGTCGTGGAGTCAATCTTGTCCTTGATTTCTTCATGGAGATGTAATTTGTAATTGTACTTTGTAATTGGACCTAAGGTCTTTTTTAGTGGTAATGCAATTTGAGTGGTTGTCATTCAGGTAATCCCCCTTCCCTTTTTTAGAAAAAAAAAAAGAGGAAGATTTGGTGAGTTCTTGGGGGGGGGGGGGGGGGGGGGGGGGGATAACTTTTACATGGAGTTTCAATAAAGGAGGGGAAGACCCACTAGTCATGTGTGATCTATTTCATGGAAAAAGAATGATTTTTTTTCATGTCTAGGTGACCCTATATAAAGCATCAATTTTGAACTATAGCTCCTCAATATGACATCAGAACACATTCAGATTTGTAGCACATATTCAAGTGTAATTGTCTAAATGATGATTGTCTACAAACAGCCTGTAACTACATGCAACATTCAAATATATTTCACGATATTTATCCTACTTATCTTCGTTTGAACTTTGTACATTGCAACTTTTTCCGGTGACAATTATACAACCACATTCTCTTCGTATTGTTTACTGTTCTCTCTTCTTTTTGAGGAACTCTCTTGATAGAGTCAGTATCACTTTTGCAAAAAAGACAACATTTTCACATTCTTCCCTCCTTATCAATACTTATTGCTTTCTATGTATCCACATGCAAATCTAAAAATGCCCCTTGAAGATATTTTTTTCGTGGACACATGCCATATTCGTACAAAAACCATACCTTAAGCTATGCAATAACTATATACTTTATCAAATTGTTTTTTGACATACTATTTCTAATATCCTTTGTTGCAATGGTTATCACCGGCAACATTTCAGCTACGCTTTGAAAGCTTGAAAGACTTTCCTAATTCAAGGGTGACATGATAATATAACTTAAGAATAATTTTTTTGCTCTTCCAGAAAATTAAATACCTTCTCAAAAGTTCTATTGATGAATGCTTTTTGAGGTGTGCCCACTTAAATGTCATAAGTTTACTACACTTATTTTAGATACCAGTAAAATCTCAATAAAATAGGAGATATTTTGCTAATTTTTTGTTAGATTTATACCTTCAATCGATTTTGCTAATAAAAAACATAAAAAATGATGAGTGCTCCAAATGCATGGACATAACACCCTCTTCTTCTGAGGAACTTAACTTTATTTTTACTTCCACGATAAAGCACAATCTAATAATTAGTAACCCCTTTTCTTTGTCTCCCTAGTCTTCTACCTTCTCACTAGGCGAAAATCCCTAGCAAACCTCCGTTGTCGGACTCGAGAGCACCCCCCTCCCATCTTCGTTGGTTAGTGCCTCAATCGAACTTAGGGCTAGCTAGGGCCCCCTTCCCTTTCGATTGCACACTCCATTGTCCAAACACCCCCCCCTTTCACACACCCTGCAGTGATATTTTTTTTGCACCTTCAACCCTGAGGTGGCAAGGGGGTAGCAGGCTATCGGTGTAGCTTTCGATGATCTTTGATCGACATCTTCCTTCTCCCCATGGTGGTTGGCCAAGGTGGTGATGTTGGTGTTGGCCTCCTCATTCCCTCGATGCTATTCTAGACACCAAGTATTAAGGTAGCTATTGTGGGTTGCTTAGCCAAGGCATCTTCGTTGCCACCTCTGCTCCACTCACACGCATCCTTGGCTATTTTTGTGATCATTTTTCTTCTTTTATTTTTCTTGTTTGTTTGTGTGGACAAGATACGATTAAAATCATGTGTAACACGATTAAGTTTATGATTAGTATTTCCTTACTAATCTTGCTTGTCTCATGCAAAATTTTCGACATTGCTCAATAACATGAATTGTTATCTATTACGTGAAAAATCAAAATAGGTTAGGTTGTGCATTTTTTTTTTAAAGTGTTCAGGTGTTTGTTTCACCTTGAGCAAGTGTTATTCCCCATTTTGGGGCTTAGGATTTCCTTTGATGTGTGATGTTATGATGTAATCTACTTCTTTCCCCTCAATGAAGGTTTAACATTGCAAAAAAAAAAAAAACTAGCACCCCTTGTAACCATAACAATTTGGCCTTCGATCTACCCCACATTTGACTTTTTATCTACTAGATAGTCTGATTTTCATTCAACAAGATAAAAGAAGTCCAGTTAACCCCATCTTCTACATCTTTCTAGTTCTTGCACCTTCAAGCACTTCCATCTCCCAAAGGGGAGCGGAAAGAACACTTACCCTCCGAGTGTACCCTACCTTCTCTTCCAGAGAGCCTTCTGGACTAGCAGACGAATGATAACCAGCAATCTCGAATTGGCAAAAAGGCCACATGTACAAACCAAATAGATGTATTCCGTTTAATGAACCTACCTCCATAGATATTTCACATTAAGGAGTTGATAATATATTTAGATAAAGGTCTTAAATTCGTAATAGGATTGGCTTCACCAATTAGGTCACACTACAGGTTAAATCAGGAAGCCTCACTCCTTACTCGTACATTTAAGCTTGAAATAAAATATTTCTTCTTCAAAGCATTCCTTATTTCTTTCCCTACCAAGCTTCAAAAGCGTTGTGCTTGTTTAATGGCAAACTAGATAGAAACTACAGAGATGGCATTTAATGATCAAGAAAGCACCGAACATTACTAGGAATCGACCTTTGATGACCATTGATCATTTATAGTAGATAGATTTTATAAACGACGGACACTGATGCGTTCTGTTTTCGTGGAGCATCTCCTTATTTCTCAGGACCGCTAAGGGAGGGCTTCCTTCCTTAAAAGCTAAAAAGCACAGTTAGGAACAGAAAAGGGGCATATTTGGGACGTAACAGGCTATTCGAGAAAAAACATAGTGACCACCGTCGTCACCTTCTTCCTCCTTTCTTCTTAAGGTAGCGGACGCTGCTTGATTCCCCATATGTCCTTTGCGTACTCATGTATGGTTCTGTCACTGCTAAATTTGGAAGAACCGGCTGTGTTCATGATTGACATCCTCGTCCACCTCTGCATAAGATATGGAAAAATATTTCAAGCATTTGCTGGATAATGAAGATACCAAAATGAAGGAAACTAAACTGTTTTCCCATTTGTTCCATTCCAGTTTTGGATCATGCTTTTAGGTACAAACTTAGAAGTCGGTTCAGTTTGAAGAAGCAGGTGACAGGCAGCCGAAGCGGTTCTGCTCAGCCCCTCCAAGCAGCGTGAAGGTGTTGTGCTTTGGAACAGCAAGAAAGAAGAGATTATCATGTAAAACATGGTAGTAAGGTTCACTCAGATTTTCCTAGCAGATTTCGAATCATGTAATGAAATAGTAAATAAGCTTCTATTTTCCTTTTCTGCTTTTCTTATAAAAAACTGACAATTCCTTTCATTACATGGGGAGAAAACAAATGGGAACTCATGGAGAAGCCGAATGAACCTATGTGGGGCAAATACAATTGGCCTTCGAGGGCCAAACCAAAACGAAACAAAACTAAAGAGGTTTTGACATCTCATGTAACCTATTTTCCAACAAAAGCTCCATGCTAATAATAACCATATGCACCGCAACGACGTCAGTCTGAGCGACGCACATGACAAGTCACAAGAGAACCGATGCATGCATGCATAGGCATGACCTAAATCTTATCAAACTCTGGACTCTTGTGTGGCCCCAAATAATGATCAAGGGGGAAGGGTGAAAACCTAAAAAAATAAAGGAAGCCACATCTGTGGAAGGCGATACAGGGCAACCATCACCCTGCTTCAATGGACCCTCTTGCATGCCCCAACCGACTGATTTGGTTCCTCAAGCTGCTGCCATGGTGCCATGTAGACAACCAAGGGGCTGGCTTGAAAGGAAAGACGTCGAATGCACCACCCGACCTTGAGTAATAGGTGGTTGGATCAGCGGCAGCCCCTTCCAACCACAAGCCATCCGCTCTAACCCATGGCTCAGCAGACTGGATCACCCTGGATGATGAATTGTTGTGGGACGGTTGCTTCAAACTTGCGGAAGGTGACTGTTAAGGTATTGTCACAGACATCTACTAGTGGATGTGAAAGAAATCAGAGTACGTTCAATCTCATCCACTCCTAGGCAAAAAGATTTAATGACCTTGTGTTCATCTATTACAATACAAAGTTGATGAGACATCACCAGGAGTATAATACAGAGAAAGCTAATCCAATTGATTTAGCATACCTTTTTAATGGGGAGATGATGTATTAGAGAGCTGGATGGATGATATTGGAGAACATATGATGGATGTCAAGGCAACGCTAGATCTAGAGCTAGTGCAGTAAATTAGTGCCAATATTGAAGGACATATGGCTAGATTTAGTTGTCATACTTTTCCCATCAGAGTACTTGATGAAGAAGATGAGAGACAATCATCAAGATCTAAATCACAAACTGATTTGGACAGTGAAGACGATGATGATGCAAATGCACATATAATAATAGGATCTGAATTGGAACAATCATCTGATACAAGGAAAGGAAGATAATTTTGGTGGTGAATACCATAGTACTAGAGACCATGAAGAACTATACATTAATGTGCATGGTAAACGTATTCCCAGACAGCACCCATGGATTACAAGGGATATTGGAGTTATGATGATTACATGGATAATTTCAACTCATCTGTGAGTTCCATGAGCATCGATGACTAGATTTTTGGTGCATCACCTAGCTGTGACACAAGATCATGTAGTCACAGTTGTTACTCGTAATCTTTTGCACCACCACCACCTTCATATCCATCTTATCCATCTTACCCTAAATCAGGAAATGAAGGGTACACCAACAACGCCTACTCGTTGTACAATGCATCTGAGTATGGCTTCTTCCCATAGTATCAAGCCCCATTGTCAACGTCGTCGCCAACTCAACCTTATTAAGTCCCCCAAATCAAAAAAATCTAAACGTCGTCATCATCACAAAGACCTTTAAGGCAAACAGGATCCTCGTGTCTATCTCCTAGCAACTAATACATGGATGGTAGATATCCTTGTCTTGGCATATTAGCAGCCATCAGCTGGGTTGACGCTGTGGTGATGCATTTCTATTAGCAGCTTCCTTTGCTAATTCTTAAGCTCCAACTTCGTAGCGCAATCCTTCTAGAACTGCAGTTTGATCATTCACCGCATTCGCCTCTCCTTGGAGGTCACTCTTCTCACGCATGAGGTCTATGAGCATCTCCACTACATTGGCCAGCATCTTTGACAATGGCATCAATTTCAACATAACAAGGTAGATTGTCTCGAGGAAAGAAGAAATCGAGACTTCATAGTCACAAGCTACAACAATGAAAAAAGTGTGTATTAAAGGAGAATGACAAATATGGTGGAATTTCTAGAATGAATGGTCACTCACCTCTCAAAAACAGGCGTAGGGCATCACCGCCATCGACTCACAAAGGAAAGCAACTCTTTAGATCGCAACCTTCAACAACAATCCACAATGGCAAACCAAGGTTTGAAAGTCCATGATCTGAGGAAATGGTAATGAGTGGGTTACAATCCAAGGTCGTAGAAAGGTACTATGAACATGTTTTAAACCATACCTCCCACCAGTGATCTAGTTGCCAACATGTCGACGATAATAGGCGTTTCAGTGAAATGGCTGTATCAACATGTAATAGTTGTCAATGTATAGGTGTGTCATCAATAATGCCAACGATAACCTTGATATTTCATCGTACATATTTTATCTATGCCTTGCTACTACTACATGTTGCTACAACTGCTACTCAAGGGTGTGTTAGAGGAGGTTGACGACAATAAAGGGTGGTACCAAAGGGTTGCGAGTGGTCAAGCAACACTAGAAGAGGCAAAGGTGGTCAGTGTTGCACGGTGAGCAAGCTAAAAAGGGAGCGCAAATGGTGGTTGGTATTGGTTTGCACACATTCAATGACTTATTTAATTCGCAACAGTCTTATATTTTAACTTTGTGTATGTCTTAATTAGGTAATTTCCTAAGATCATAAGTCTATTAATAATTTATCACTACCACTTACTTCAAACTTCAAGCTACTAAAGACTACTTTATTTAATTATGTACTAATTCAACACTCGTGTTTTTATATGTATGTCCTTACATAACCTTTTAAGATTTTAAGTTAATAATTTATGATTTACCGTAATTTTAAGTAAATTTGTTGACATACATTGACATGTCATGGGCATGCCCTTGATACGCATACTTTTAAGGTCATTAATAACCTGACATCAAAATGCACATGTTTCCACAACATGCCCTCGGCATGCCTCTGATACACGCACTTGGAAATTTATCGACGCGGCATTAATATCAGCACTTAAAACCTTGCCTCTTGCATCGTCAGAGGTGGTGGCACTCGTTGCCAAGGAGGAACCGGGGCACTAGGCCTCCAGTAGTGTCAAAGCTTGAGGTGGTGCATTAGGGATAGGGGAGGTGCTGTGGCAAGGGAGGTAGTGGGTTCAACGTCAGGGGTTGGGGGAGGGGGAGTGGTTTGTTACACATGAAATCCTATCATATTAGGTTATGGGTATATTATATGGTGTATATAATAGAACTCGTAACATATATTATCTTGCAATTCACCACCCATCGAGAAAAACACTGCTACCAGACATTGAGCAGCAAAAGTTGAAAAAGCATTTCAGATGTCTATGGTCTACCTAAGGACAAGCTTGGTTTTGGTGCACCTGCCTTCCATCCTGATATAGGAATTGTCTTCTGCACATTAACGGTGGATGGATCAAATTGATGTGTTTCAAGTACATAAAGTGAGACCCATACATAGGTCGTCTGGAACAAAGAACGCCCACAGGATTGAATGTAAATGCCCACCTGCCTATCAAAGATATTTTCCAAAACCAATCCTGTTGCCAACATTCATCGGATTAATACTCAAAAAGTGGACATCATTTTGACCCAGTTTCTTAAGAGACCAGCCAAAAGCTTGTCCCCGGGAACTAGTTATCAAAACAACCTATAGCACCAAAAGTACAGCCAAACTCTAATGGATAGGACCTAGTACAAAAAAAGGCACAGAAGTGGCAAGATAGAATTCATTTTCCAGGTAAACAATGGGCAATGGGAGCTTAGCTAGCATGGGGTTGGATGGTTGTCAAAGGGGGCAAGCGAGTCAAGCAAATTAGGTATTCATCAAGTTGGTGCCTAGTTTGAGCATCTCTTCCTGCTTTTGTTAGATAATGGATGTTATTTCCCATGTTTATTTTATGTGCCTTTTATTTCTTATGGATCATGTCGCTGTTTTCCCACACCTCTCCTCTTATAAAGAGGTGTAGGGCTCCCATAATTAAGTTAAGAGGTTCTATTCTATTCTCCTACTTGGTATCAGAGCGCGATCCTAAATCAGGCTCTAGTATCCCACCCCCCACAAACCGCCAACACCCGTCCACGAAAAACCCTAGCCATCCTCCTCCATGCGCAACAACCATCGGACCGCCACTGCCCCGATGTCCTGCGGCTGTAGCAGGGGCCGTCAGCCTCCCTACGGGCCGAAGGGTGTGTGCTCCATTGCCCTAGCCTGCGCCACCGCGCTCACACCGTGTGTAGCAGCTTGGTAGAGCGCCGCCACCACGAGCTCCATTGCCCTAGCCAGCACCGCTGCGCACACACCGTGTGTAGCGGCTCGGCAGAGCGTCGCCACCACCACACGCGACCTGATTTGAGCGACCACCACCTCCTCTAGCGACCGTAGACCAGGCTCGCGCACCTCTGCTGCAAGTCGCCGTGCGTCCCTGCTAGCAGGGGCAGCACCCTATGCTATTGTTGGGCGATCTCCGCCGCCAACCACCTGCACACACCGCAACCGATGGCTGGAGGAGGACGACCACCCCTTGGTGAGCTCGCTCCTCGCTAATCCCTAGGAGAGGGGGGGTCTTGTTCGACGTCTAGGAGTGGATTCAGGGTTCATCGTCCTTGGATTCATGTCTAGGGGTTGAATCTCCATCTTTTTCTTTATCACATGATTTGAAATGCGTTGAATCAAATCTACGCTCTTGTATCTCTGGTTGTGGATGAGTTGACACAGACAACAAATTTTACATTCATCTGCTTTACTTGGATATAGTATACTTGACACCAATGGCAGAGTGTGTAAGTCAAGTGCACCAAGAGCATTACAAGAGCCACCATGGAGCAAGGTGGCTAATTAACTTGAGTGCGTCGCAGCATCTATGCGGTGATCAGACCTATTTATGTTCATTACAATTTGTTCCCCCAGGGGGGACTGTACAGGTGGCAGACGGCAGGTACGCCCTAGTTAGGGGTAAGGGGGAGGTGTCTGTGACCCCTGATTTGCAACTGTCTAGTGCGTTGCATGTGGCAGAATTCCCACTTAAATCTGTTGTTAATGAGAAAAATCACAAAGGAACTCAACTATAGAGTAATCTTCGATGATGTCGAATGTATTGTTCAGGATAAACTCACCGAGAGGATTGTGGTCAGAGGTACGGAGAACGGTGTTTACCGTGTAGGACAGGAGTCGTTTGCTGGAGTTACTCGATATGATAGCGGGAGTTCTATAGTGGCATGTTCGTCTTGGCCACTTGTCTCTAGATCACCTCAAGAGAGTGATACCACATAATTCCCCAGCTGCTACCATACAATGCGATGCTTGCCAATTAGGTAAGCACCATCGATCCTCTTTACCAGCTAACACTTCTCTTGGATCCTCGATATAATTTCAGTTGCTCCACATGGATGTATGGGGACTGATGTAGGGTAAAAAATGCTCTCGGATCCAAAACTCCGCATCCGACCCAACAGAGGATCCAGCCACCCGAACACGGAGCATGCAGGCAAAACCAGGTCTCCGTCCCACCTAGGGTCAGTCGGATCCCTAGTCAACACTACCCAGATCTATCAAAAGATCCTACATAATTTGGGCAGAAGATACGAAATGATGGCCTGACAACTCGCATCCTGACAATTGCAGCATAGCCTGGCAGATAGAGGTGTGAAGGCCCGTCAGTGAGAGAACTTTGTAATATAAATAGAGAGGAAACACCCTCGAGGAGGGGGGACTCCTCCCCCGGAGAGGGAGCAAGAACATGTAATATGTACACCAAAAACCATTGTGTATAGTTGGGAGCATCATTCTCCCCCCAGACGTACACCCCTTTATGGTGGAACTGGATCACCAAATCCTTGTTTTTCCTTGTGTGTGTGCATGATTTTCTCCTTTTCTCCCTACGTGATAGATGATCAATGACTAAGTAGCACCTCCTGCGATAACAAATCTTTTCATAGGACCTTCCGAGGCCCATCAAATAGCGTCGTCTGTGGGAAGCGTCAACAAAAGAGCCATCGCTCTACAGAGCATCCAATCGCTAGGAGCAAGGGCCCTTCCGGCACCTTGCTACGGCTCATATGGGCGAGAGCTTCTACGATGGTTGTAACCACCCGCAATCCTACTTACGGCTCTCCTCCCTTCGAAGGAGCTCGGTCAGGGTGCAGCATCTATATGCCCTGGAGACTTCGACTCATCACCCGAGGTCCCCCAAGTTGGATTTTCCTTCTCGGAGGCACAACCTAGTTGAGAGGAGCCAGGAGCCGAATCCCGTGGCCTCGGATGCACACCCATGCACATGCCTCCCGCCTACGCAGGCATGAAGGAATGGAGTTCCCCCGTTGGAAGCGTCTGAAATGCCAGCCACAGCCCAACACGGAGGAACGACCGACCTTGCCTCGCAACCCACTCCGAGGAACAACCCTCAAGGTGAGCTGGCTCTCGGCTATTCCATGGGAGCTTCCCTCCAGGCCCTTCCAAAGGCACTAGCTTAGTGAAGACCCACACGCGGACCATTCCCTGGTCAACCGAACAACCACCCCGAGGGTGTGAAGGGCGGGCCCCGAAGAATGCTCTGCTAAGCACTCGGAAATCAGGGGCAACCCCAAGAGGCTATTAGGCATCAAGCACATGGGGATCAAACCCGCCTAGTCTTGCCCGGGCATAGCTTAGGGCCCGACATCACGACAAATCAGACCATGTGAGGCAACCGACTTATAGCACTTCAAGCTACGGACGCAATGTCTCCAGCCATTCCAAGTGCGTCACGGGCATGGGCGCAATGCCCCCGACCGTACACTAGAATACCCAGCAAGGAGCCATGGAAGGAGGTGGCTCCCCTCAAGGACCACCCGAAGGACGCGGTGTCGATGGTAGTCGTCGCTTAGGGTAGGCGCGCCCCCAGATAGACAGGCCCGAGCGCCTGCCTGCAGAAGAGGTTTCATCCACCAGCAAAGGGGCAGGGCATTCTAGGCAATGGAGGTCCCATGTTTGAAGAAAAACATGCTTCCCTAGCCGCGTGCCAGGCGAACGTTCCCTGACGCGGATCGGTCTACAAAGGACCACCCCCCATGCAAAGCGATGGGATTCCTCAGCGAAGGCATCCCCTGATCGCAAGATAAAGCAAGCGTGCTGAGAAGGGGCGCAGATGGTGGAATAAGGTTCGCCACCCCTTGGTTCCACGAGGTGAAGAAACAAGAAACCCATGAGGCATCTAAAGGGGGTGCCCTAGATACGGGCCCCCGACAACTGCAGCCAGCTATCCCTACCTTCGCACCAAGCTGAGAGACAGGCGAGGAGATGCTCAATCCAAAGGGGCAGGCGATGCCACCCAGATCCCCTAACGAATGAACGTCACCGCCAAAACTCTGCCGACAACGCTCGTGCAGCTATAGCGATGGCGCTCATGCAACTCAAAGTCCTCCCCCCTAATGCCTGGGCCTATCCGCGTAGGAGCTAAAGCGACTTCGAATCAACATCACCCTAAGAAATTGAGCTCCCACTTGGCCGGAGCGGCCCTCACCACCCCTTGATCTCTATCGAGGCAAGGAAGACACGGCCAAACCTCCCCATAGTCTGCCGGAGCATTTCAGGCTTGCTACTGCAAAAGCCTCCCTTGTCGGAGCGACTCCAAGCCCCTCGCGAAGAGTGCTCCCCTAGTCACTGATCAGGCAGGAGTCTCCGCTGCGACACCCATGGGAAATCGAGGACCTCACCTCTGGCCTTCCAAATGCATCAACACGGAAGCCGAGGCGACCTTCGGAAGCGACGTCGCTTGGGACGAGTTAACAACCCACACAACTTTTAACAGCGACACCTACAGTGCTAAAAGACGCCCAAGCTATGCTACCATCCAAGCCACCCCGTTCAGGTCGACGCGCCTTTGGTGCACTACTACTCCAACAAGGGTGCCTCCCTCTCCTCCCATCGACCGTCCCGCTCGCGATACTTCGGCAGCAGGGAGAAGAGAAGGGAAAGGATTTCACCCCCCCCCCCGGTATCCCAACTCAGATGGGGGCGAACACCCTAATCGGGTAGCCACATCTAACGTGGCCAGACCTGCAACAAACAACAAAGGCAGGTGGCTCAGCCGACTACCTGCCACTGTGTACCCACCGCCTGGAGTTTCTCATCACATGCCTGGCCACCCTAAGGAAGGACCATAGGCGACACGTACCGACACATGCTACACTAGGGCAGCCTAAATAACAGTGGCATTAAGCGGCACAGCCGACTAACCCCCAATACATGCTCACCGCCAAGCCCCCTCGATATGTGTCCGACTCCCCCAAAGGACGAAAGCGACACACGAAGGCATGGCAGCCTGGCGCAAAAAAAAAAGGCAACCCAAAGTGACCCGAGAAGTTCACTCCAGAAAAGGTAAGGGTAGCTTAGTCCAAGCAATCAAGCAACGAGCCAACCCGGCTGATCTATTGAACGACTCTAGGGCCATGACTAGACTCTGCAGTCTCGACACCCCCTACCTTCTCTAGTCGTACGATGCAGCCTAGCTCGTCAGGGTTAATAGGATCTCAATCCCTCTAAAGGCCTATCGACAACGACCCCCATGAAGGGACCCGGTCGCCCCAAACGTCGCCTCATAAGACTATCAGGAGCCGCGACATCCCTTCACGTTCCCAGCTCGACAGAATCACCCCTCAAGGATAGCCGACGTTGAACACCCGCACCAGGCGTGCCCCTGGTCACTCCAAAGGCAATACCACAACCGCCTAATTAGGCGCTAAAGGCCTACAACATACCACATCGATAGTAGAAGGCCTAACCTGTATTATGAAGGGTAGGCTCTCTCTTCTCACAACGAGCTAACACCGCTCGCAAGAAGTAACGGCTACTCTCAGCTCTTACCCAGGATCGAACATCGATCCATTAAGCCTCCTCTTAAGAAAGGCGAGAACTTGGACGGACGCGTCCGACGTTCCACCTATCGTCGCCTCTTCAGGCTCGCAAGCCTCCTCTTAAGGCAAGAAACGTTCCACCTATCGCCATCCCTTTAGGTCGGCAAGCCTCCTCTTCAAGATAACGAGAACTCAGACAGATGCGTCCAACGTTCCATATAATGCCACATCTTCAGGCCAGTAAGCCTCCTCTAAAGAAAGGCGAGAACTCGAACGAACGCATCCGATGTTCCACTTAATTGTCACCTCTTCAAGCCGGCAAGCCTCCTCTTGAAGATGGTGAGAACTCGGACGGATGCGTCCAACATTCCACATATTGCCGCCTCTTCTGGCCGTCAAGCCTCCTCTTCAGGACGGCAAGAAATCGATCGAACGCGTCCGACGTTCCACATACTGCCACCTCCTCAAGCCAACAAGCTGCCTTTTCAGGATGGCAATCCTCCTCTTAAGGACAACGAGAGCTCGGACAAGCGCGTCCGACGTTCCACACATTGCCGCCTCTTCAGGCAGGCAAGCCTCCTCTTTAGGACAGCTTGCCACCCCCTAAGGTTGGCACAAATTCAGATGAATACATCCAAAAGGCTAGCGTTAGCCACCTCTTTTGGTCGGCTAGAACCCAAGCGGGCATACTCAACGTTCCTCTCCCTGCCACCTCTCAAGGATGGCAAACCAGTTCAGAGATCGGTCCAAGCGTTAACAAATGTGCGACCACCCCTTAAGACCCGCTAAGCCACCTCTTAAGGTCGGCATAGACGAGCATACACAACGCTCATTATGCCATCACCTGTTTAGTCTAACAGGCCACCTTCCCAGGTCGATCATGTTCTAGATGAACCCACCCTCACAATCATGACAAATGGCCACCTCCCCAAGGTCGGCGAAACTACTCCCGATGGCTGACACGGACTTGAGCAGAGGCACCCACGCCTCGCTTATCAATCACTAGAACGCTATGATCAAGGTCCCTGCACCTCGCCTCCAGCTACGGAGACCTTAACTCCCCTGGCTGGTAAGGACGTAGGCATAGGCGCCTAAAAGTTCCACGCACCACCCAGAGTCTTCGCCGCTCCACGAGCAAATTGCCGCCAGAAGCGAATAGCAAGGATTTGGGCCATCTCATCCCATGGTCGCCATGACGGCCACTGAAGGTTGAACTGGGACCTTGGTGCCCCACGCCCAGGTAACTGATAACAACGTCATCATCAGCCATAACTTTAAATAGTCAGAATCAAAAGACAAATTGTCCTACATAACCGCTGAAGAGCCATAATTTATTGCATATCTTTTTTGAGAAGAATACATTAAATCAGGGGTAAATATTCAGTTTTAACATCATAAACTAAATGCAAAGTAATCACGAGGTTTCCTAGAGGTTAATTAAAGGTCAAATGGTCATAAATTTTCACACATTTCAAGAATTAATGGATATCTAAAATCCTAAAAACAGACCTGCTTAATTAACTGAGGTTCCGATCAGGATAAAATTCACCTAAACCTTCGAAAAATCATATAAAAATATTATATAAGATTTGATACTTTTGATTTGACCATTGGAACCTATTTTGACCTAAAACAGAATCTCAAACAGGAAGTTGTCCTAATTTGAGTTTCTGCGTAAATTACCCAGTCAAATTTAGTCAAAACCAAAATTCGACTTCACAATTAGATTCCTTGGGTCCAAATTAGATTTGTACCAAAATTTGACCTAATCAGATATCATCTTGACCTAGTTTGCATTCAAATCCAGTCTAACTCTTCTTACACACACACACACCCCTAGCTTTTTGAATTCCTTATGAATGGGTCCCTAAGTTTGTCGTCTTCTTTACAATCAGGTCCCTCTGCCATTATCGTGGAAGAACTCCTACTCTGGCGACCTTCAATCAAAGATTTCTCTCTGATTCCTTGACGAATCTCTCCCAAAAATGGAAGGACTCCTGATGAGATCCCCTTCCATCTGAGCTCATTCATGGCCTTCCAAATCCATTTAAGGCTCATGCAAACCTTTCAAAGGTTTAGGTTTCCCTTTTATGCGTAAGTCCCAAGCCCTCCTAATGCCTATAAAAGAACCTTAATCAAGTTCCTCACCTCAGCTTGTTTTTGGCCAGGATACCTCTTTCTTCTCTCCTCTCTGGCCGAATGCTCCACGAGCTCCGGCGACCTCCTCCGACCACCTTCTTCGTCCACCCTCACAGACTATAGCGGGTGGATTCTTCTTCCCTACATTCCTCCCCACGTCGTAATACCAGCGACCGTCACCTATGCCCCCTCGTCATCACCGCTTCTCCCACTGGAGACTTCGTCTTCTCCGAGTCCAGTGTACCTCCAGTAAGGAAACTCTCCCCTTTCGTCCCATAGATTTAGGTTGGTTAGGTTCCCTTAGATCCTTAGGTTAATTCCCTCTATTTAAAACCCAAAAATCAACTCTCAACACCACTGCATGCCATCGTCATCTCCACCTCCGGTTACACCCCCGACGAGGCTCTCCCATCGCTCCACCGCACCAAACACCTCGCCAATACTTCCTACACCTCCGCCACTCATCCCCGCACAAAACCCTTCTCTTTATTTCAACGTCCACGCTCCCACGACCGCCACCGAACAAACCCACCTCCACACTCCATCTCCCCCTCTGTCCGACCACCTCACACCCTCTCATGCCACGAAACCACCACCACCACATCTGCCATCACTCGGCAATCCCCCTGAGACATTCTAATGTGGCCATGAGGTCTTATTCTTGCTTTTAGGTTTTCGGCCAGAACTCCGCCACCATTGCCATTGCCATCGCCGCCACCTTGTTCTTCGAGCTCCAGGCCACACAAGTCCCTAGTTCCACCCCTAGGCCCTGCGTTATACCTCCACGAAGAGGCTTAGGTCTTCAATCGAGAGAAAACCACAAAGCAGCAACTGAATTGCTTGAAGCCTTCCCTTGAAGCTTCTCGCGAAGGAAGAGGACACTTAGTCCCACATCAGAAAGTGAAGCGCCCGCACATGATAAATTGATTTTGTGCCTTAGGCTATCGCCACAGACACCGGGGGTGAGGTCCCCTTCACCCACACAACCTGAACCCGCCTAAGCCTATTCACTCCTTGGCTGTGACACCACGCACGCAGCCCTGGACTCGATACTGCATGATCCGAATACCCAACTATGATCTGATTATCTGAGAAGTGGGAGTGAAGAGGCAGGAAAGAGAGAGAGAGAGAGAGAGCAGGGTAGGGGAGGGTTTTGCTCACTTGTGCGTGAGCTCAACACTTAGTCGCGACAAGGTAAAAGAAAAGATGAAAGGCTGAAGGAAGAGAGGAGAAGACTCTGTGAAAAAGAAGCTGAAGACCTTGGCTTCCCTTGTACGTGACAAAAGGGAAGAAGAAGGTTCTCTAAGAGCATTGTAGCAACGACATTTAAGTCATCTGATCTAAGGAGTCGACATCTGATGAGCCTCTGAGCACAGCATTATGGATACATTTGATACGTGGAATTAAAGCTTAAGTAGTTCAGGCTACTATTCATTTATTTCATATCTTGAGTAGTTGATATACATGTGTCTGAACTAATAATTAGTGATTCAAATAACCATTATTTTATCTTAGACATTTTTTTGCCTCATTAAACTCTTGCAATACTCATGTCTTTATAGGAAATCAGATTTGCGTAGTTATTGAATATCATTATTGGTTTGATTTCTTATGCCCATTTACATATTCATCTTGATTAACGCATGAATTACAATACTTGCTCCCTGTGTTCGACCTAGGACTTCATTTTTAGATTTCAAGTTATAAATTGTATTTGTTGTTTGATCAATTGAGGATTTGAACTACGACGACGACAATATAAACCCTCAATAGATCGCTACAATAATAACACGACACGCAGCGCCCATAACGTAAGGCCCAGCACCCCCTCTCCGAGCCCCGTCCGGCACGCCCCTAACTTTTGTCTGCAGAAACTCAAGCATCAACCACCACCTTCCAAGGTCAGCCCGAGGCCACCACCTGGGTGCAACCCACGCGGAAGTCTCCCGGCATTCTCCCTAATCAAAGGGACACCCAGGCGGACAAGTGCCCAAGGGTGCCATACCTCGCAGCCACGGTGACTATAAGGACAAGCCCTATAACGGGAGGCCCGCATCCAAAAAGTGGCTGAGCCACCAACCGCCCTCGTGGAATAACAGGCCATCCAGCGGCCAGCTACCAGGCCCTCGCCTTCGAAGAGAGGCCGAGGCAACGAACCATGGCCCAATACCCGGGCTCGAGCCAACGCCCGCGGGAATTCCACTAGGCCCTCTTGACTCAGCCACCCGGTTCCACCCGAACGACGCTGGCAAGCTCATCCAAGAAAGCGACCTCCCGAGGGAAACTGTGGCCTCAGGCAGCGTGTGCACACAAGTCCCGTCAACAGCTCTAGCCTCGAGGCCCCCTCGTTAAAAATGGATGTCCACACACTCCTGCGAAGGGCACCTCTGCCCTACCCAAGAAGGACATGCAACAAGTGAAACCAAGGGCAAGCTCGCCCCGAGTAACGGGCCTCCCAGGAGACCCCACTGAGCACCCTCCACAGAGAAAGGCACAACTCAGCAAGAGGAGCCCTAACTCCCTCTGGTCCTTAACAAAAAGGCAAAAAACGACGTCGCTAAGGCAGTCATAGCCCCTTGCCTCCTAGGCATCGCCAAGGAAGGACCGAGCGGCACAAGCCCAGTCGAAACATCCTCTTAGTTCCACCCGGGAGAAATCCCGTCAACTGACAATCAATTCCAACCTGGAAGCCTCCAAGGCCAGTAGGGACCAGCCCCTTTGGTCGGTAAGGACACGGGCCCTCGTGCCCTAAGGTCTAACACATCGCCCACAGACAAAAAGTCTGGGCCACCCTACCACCAAAAGGTGTCGACCCTCATAATAAAGGACAAGGGCCCAGCCCGCCTCCGTGAGCAATCACCATAGCAGAGGAGTGGGGCCGTAACGCACCGTCCCCTAGGCGACACGGCACCGCTAGAAGACAAAAAGTTGCCTTCCCCTATCGACCACCTCTTAAGGTCGGTCCCCCTTCGACGCCCATCAAGGAAGGCCCTCACAAGCAGCCAACCCCCGAAGAAACGCGCAAACGATCGAGGCGCCCTGCTTCAAAGATAGGCTGGGGCTCTTCGCTCCCTCCCCTACCGCCGCCTCACAAAGGCAACCAATCAGAAGTAGGGCACTCAAAGTAAATGCATCTAGTCCAACCATTCTACAGGAAAGGCACTACGCACCAAGTAGCCATGGCATACTTGCTCAAAGCAAACATCACACCCACGCCTGGTAAGGGAAATGGACAAGCAAGGTGCCAAGTAGCAACCCGGTTTACGAAAGACATAAAGTAGGCCCATAGAGGCCCTAAGTAGCAACCCGCCGACCCTCGGCATGATAGGCGCCCGACCATTGCCGCAAGTGGCTCCTTCCATGAGCATCCCGGTAACCCCAACCAGACGAAAGTAACAGTCAGAGTCTCTATGCCAAGTCATCCGAACAAGCGAAAGGGGTCAAAACAAGCCTCCTAAAACATGGTTCACAAAACCCATACGAGCAAACCTCACCCAGAACAAGCACTCTCACACTTGGCATACGAGCAACCCATACAAGAACAAAGGGAAAATTATTTTATTTCCTTTACAACAAACATCAACTGTTACATTCCCTGGAGTATTACCTCCAGATATATTACAGTTGAAAAGAAACAAGCTAGTAGGAAGATACTGGCAGCAACATTCAACGACACCCGCCTGCTCACCACAAAGATGAAGGTGACACTGCAAAATGTCACCATGTGGCCCCATCCTCGACCGTTTTTCCACACCGGACTAAGAGGAAAGGCACAATTGCATCAATCCCCAACAAGAAAAGGAGGGGGGGTGCTTCCACAACTTGTCCTCCTCCCAGGAGAACCATGCGGCAGGAGGCAAGAAGCTGTGAAAGTCCAAAGGACCCCAGCTCCCGTGGCGCAGACCCTCATCCAGCTTTGCGACCAGTAGCCAGCTTGACCAAGAGAGTCACCTTGCCCACGCCTGACATCCCCCAATCCCTCTGGCGGACGAGACACTCCACCCGAGGGTGTGGGCCCCTGCATGACCTCCTCTGCCATGTCCAGTGCCTCCCCCAGCACTGCCAGAGACTCCCCAAAAGGGCGAGTGAAGCCGAGGTGCAAGGATGGTGACCTAGTAAAAACAACGTTAGAAAACGTTAAAAAATCCCTGGCCAACTCAATAAAGGGCTAAAGCAGGCCTTACCACTGAGAGGCAAGTACGCAGGACGAGGCCACATCCTGTACATCATGGCGGGAGGGCAAGCCCGAAACGGGGTGGATCCCAAGAGCCGAAAAGCCGACCACGCCACGCAAAGGGGTGTCGCCTGACACCAAAGTTAGTGCCAACTCCTTGGACAATGCGGGATCCCCAAGCGACCCCTTCCCACCAACAAGATGCCCTCCAGCAGACGCCCTCCTAGAACCCCACCCTATCTCTGCCCAGACAAATGCACTCCCACAAGAGCACCCGGCAGCAGCCACCCGTATCTGACCATTACGAAGTTGCACAGGGGATAAGAGCGGCACGGAGACAAGCGAGGTCGGTAGGTGCCAATAGATAGCACCAACCACGGGAGGCAGCCGAGGCCATCCAAACATGCAGAGTATCACCCGATCTTTCAACAAGGGGCCCCACGTAGTCGATGCCGCTAGAGCTTTGGCTGGCCCTCCCATAAGGAATCCCCAGATAAGATCAACTATCTAGGCGAGATTCGCCTAGCTAGCGCCCCACCCCTGCCCAGGCACATACACTCCCACGATAGGAGTTCCCAACAGTAGCCGCCCCTGCTCCGTCCTTGCAGAGTTATCGAGGGAGCTACGCGGGGACGCGAGAAGGACCTCGCCTCCGTCAGAAGAATCACACATGCCTCCCTTCGATTGCTGCAGACACAAGAGTTTGACGTCGGAACTTTGCCCAAGGAACAAACGGGCCACAGTTGTTCCTCCCCACAACCCTCAACTCCCTTAAACACAATTAAGCAAGGTGGAGGCGCGATAGAGTAAGGCCCGCACCAGGCCTCTATTTATAGCCCCACCTCACGGGCTCCGAAGAGAGGTAACGTATTTTTACCCCCTGTGAATCGCTAGTTCCCAAGGAACGATATCCCCTTGGATACAGCACTAATTCTACGGTAGTGTAACCGCACTAACAAAAATTGTCGGTCAAGAACCCCGGACATTATTATACGTCAGCTATTCAAGAAGCCCTCTGTGCCCTCCTAAAAGGCGCAACGCGTCGAGACATGACCTCCCACGGCAAACAACCGTGCATCCCGGCTATAAGAAACACCGCCTCTTGAGGCTGACACGAGTTAGGGCTCATACACCTAACGCCCAAGTTCTTGCTGCCTCTCAAGTCCGGCACCCACTAGGGCTCCTAAGCCCAGTGCCCAAGCTCTTGCCACCTCGCAAGGCCAACACGAGCAGGGCTCATATGCCCAACGCCCAAGTTCTCGCCACCTCTTGAGGTTGGCATGTGTTAAGGCTCATTCGTCCAACGCCCAAGTTTTTACTGCCTCTCAAGGTCGACACGCGCTAGGGCTCATATGCCCAGCACCCAAGTTCTCGCCGCCTCTTGAGGCTGGCACAAGTTAGGACTCATACACCCAAGTTCTTGCCGCTTCTCAAGGCCTGCACGTGCTAGGACTCCTAAGCCCAGCGCCCAAGCTCTTGCCACCTCGTAAGGTTGGCACGGGCAAAGCTCATACACCCAACGCCCAAGTTCTCGCCTCCTCTTGAGGCTAGCAGGGGTTAGGGCACATCCACCCAACACCCAAGTTCTTGCTGCCTCTCAAGGCCAGCACGCGCTAGGGCTCCTAAGCCCAGCACCCAAGTTCTTACCGCCTACTAAGGTCGACACGGGTTTGGGCTCATACACCCCACATCCAACTTCCTGCCACCAATCATGGTCGGCACAAGCTCATACGCCCTACCAAAGAACCTCTCCCGAGCAACTGGAAGCAAGCTAAGGTCATTCAACTCCCCAACCGTAAATGTTCCCCCCGCTGCTATACAACCGCACAAACATCTAGGGTCATCACCTACCGTAAAGTTTTGACCACTCTATCTACTCTCTCAATAGTTCAAACTAGTTAGAGAGTGAGGGCATATAATGTGGAGCAAAAATGCCCTCAGATCCAAAACTCTACATCTGACCCGACAGAAGATCCGGCCACCTGCACACAGAGCATGTAGGCGGAACCAAGTCTCCGTCCCGCCTAGGGCCAAACGGATCCTTAGTCAACGCTACCCAGATCTGTCAGAAGATCCTACATAATCTGGACAGAAGATACGAAATGATGGCCTAACAACCCGCATCCTGACAGCTGCAACGTAGCCTGGCAGACAGGGGTGCGAAGGCCCGTCAGCAAGAGAAAACTTTGTAATATAAATAGAGAGGAAACACCCTCGAGGAGGGGAGACTCCTCCCTTGGAAAGGGAGCGAGAACATGTAATATGTACACCAAAAACCATAATGTATAGTTGGGAGCATCCTTCTCCCTCCAAACGTACACCCCTTTAGGGTGGAACTGAGTCATCAAATCCTTGTTTTTTCTTTTGTGTGTGCATAATTTTCTCCTTTTCTCCCTACGCAAAGTATGATCAATGGCTAAGTAACGCCTCCTGTGATAACAAATCTTTTCATAGGGCCTTTCGAGGCCCATCAGGAACCAAGCAAAGTCCTAGACCAAATGAGACACCAGTATTACCTGGTTGTCGTAGATGATTTCTCAAGAGCCACGAGTGTTCTTGCTGAAGAGAAAGGTAGATATCGGAGGATGCATAAAGACCCTTATTCTGAAGATCAGCACACAATATTCAGCCATAGTGAAGATGGTGAGGACTGATAATGATCTTGAGTTCTGCACTGCTAGACTCAAGGAGTTCTACAGGACCCGTGGGATTGTCCACCAGACCACTTGTCCTCACACTTCACAACAAAACGGGGTTGTAGAGCGGAAGCATAGGCACTTGTTGGATGTTGCCCGTACACTATTGATTCATCACAATGTGCCGTAGAGATACTAGGGGGACACAATTCCGACAGCGACTTATCCCATCAATAGGATGCCCAACTCAGTTATTCACGAGCAGATACCAGTTCTTCTTCTGCATCCAGATGATAAGTTATTTCATGTGCCTCCTAGGGCCTTTGGATGTGTTGCATTTGTCCATGTGCCGTCACTTGATTGTGACAAGCTGACTCCTCACGCTATTAAGTGCATATTCTTAGGGTACTCTAGGACACAAAAGCGGTACCGTTGCTATGACTCTTTGCAGAACAGACATTATGTGAGCGTCGATGTGACTTTTCATAAGGATACACCATATTTCTCAATCACTGGACAGAGGAGCTCTTGCGATGATGTTGCTTTTCTTCCCCTGCTTGTTCCGTGTGCAGAGACTTAGGTGTCTACTTATCAGTCCGGACCTTTAGCTAATAGACAGATGATCTCTTCCTCCCTAGAAGACTTTAGGAGATTGCACGGGTCATTACATACTTATCACAAGCATCACACTACTTTTCAACGGCCTCCTCCCTCACCAGCAGCTGATGGTTCATAGGTAGTTGAGAGGGTATCTGAAGCTAGTGATAGTTTGGTTAGACCTGACTCCCCAGACAGTGCAGATCACCATAGTGGTGAGACTCCTACAGCAACTCAATCAGAGGTACCAGATGATTTAGATCTCCCTATTGCCATTAGGAGGGCACCGTGCACCTATAAGTTCAGATGCCGGGTTGCAAGCAATTTGGCTACCGATGGTCTTGCTCCTCAGTTTAGCAGCTTTTGTCAGGCACTTACAGCGTCACACATTCCATCTACCTACCAGCAAGCCATGCTTGATCTAAAGCGGCATTAAGCCATGGAGGATGAGATGGCAACACTTTGAAGTAGACAAACTTGGGATCTCATCTCACTTCCTACTGGCACACAACTGGTTAGGTCGCGATGGGTCTTTACCTTGAAATATAACCTTGATGGGTCTATTTTGAGGTACAAGGTCAGGCTAGTAGCAAAAGGATTCATTCAGACATATAAGGTGGACTTCTTTAATACTTTCTCCCCTGTTGCAAGGCTTGCCACTGTCCGGATACTTATTTCTATTAGTGCTCACAAGGACCAGTCGTTATACCAGCTTGATGTGAAGAACGTCTTTCTCTACAATGATCTTCAAGATGAGGTTTATATGCAGCAGCCCCCACATTTCGAGGTTCATGGAGAGTATGTGTGCAAACTAAGGAAGGCAATCTATGGATTGAAGCAGAGTCTCAAAGCTTGGTTCTAGAAGTTATCAGAAGTGCTCCACTAGATTAGTCTAAGGCGCTCAACTTCAAATCACTCCTTATTTACCAGGAAGACTAATAGGGAGACTATGGCACTCCTGGTATATGTTGATCTTATCATCACTGGGGATGGCAAAGATGGCATAGACGAAGTAAAGAGGCACCTATCAAAGAAATTTGTCATGAAGGATCTGGGACAGTTGAGGTATTTCTTGGGCATTGAGGTTGCATGTGGCAGGGATGGAGTGGTATTTTCGCAAAAGTATGCTCTTGATCTTCTTCAAGAGACTGGCATGTTAGCAGCTAAGGCTGTAATATTCTCATAGATTTCAAGGTCCACTTATATTATGAGAAATTTGAGGCGGTTGACAGTGGGGCTTATAGGCAGCTGGTGGGTAAGCTCATTTACCTCACCATCACTCATCTAGACTTGTCTTTGTCTGTTGGTAGACTTTGTTAGTTTATAGATAAACCAACTAGGCAGCACTGGGAGGCTACAATGCAGGTGCTTAGGTATGTGAAAAAAGCACTAAGATGAGGATTATTGTTCCGTACGGGAACGCCTATGGGGATTGTAGCATACTCTGATGCTGATTATGCTGGCTTTGCTGGTGACAGAAAATCTACCACAGGATTTTTCACCTTTGTTGCACGAGCAATCTTATTATATGAAGGAGCAAGAAGCAAGTAGTTGTATCTAGATCCAGTGCAGAGTCAGAGTACAAGGCCATGACCTAAACAGTAGCTAAGATGATCTAGGTCAAGTCAGTTCTGTCAAATCTTCATGTTCATCTGAATAACTCTATGGAGATGCTGTGTGACAACAGAGCAGCAACCTACATTGCCAATAACCCTATGTTCCATGAGAGGACAAAGCGCATAAAGATTGACTGCCACAATACTCGGGATCTTATTCAGCGTGGAATGGTACATACCACGAGTGTCCCCCTAAGGAGTAAGCTGCAAATGTCTTCACAAAGCCACTGGTGAGATCTACCTTTGATGTGTGTCGTTCTAAGCTGAACATGATTAATATTTATGCTCCCACTTGAGGGAGAGTATTAGAAAATGGATGCCATTTTCTATGTTTCTTTTATGTGCCTTTTATTTCTTATGGACCATGTCGCTATTTTCCTACACCTCTCTTCTTATAAAGAGGTGTAGGGCTCCTATAATTAAGTTAAGAGATTATATTCTCCTACTGCTTTTGTGGAGTCCTTCTTGAAGAGTCATCACAGCAGACAGAGTCTCACATACGAGAAAATGTCACAAATGGAGTTGAATCAAGTAACATTGCAAAGGCATAATAATATGGTAGGGTTAGGATATCCCCACCCTCTAAATCGAATGTGAGGGTATCCCCTCGTCCAGCTCTCGGCAAAGGAATCCCCACCTATTGCATCCCTCGATATCCACCCTTTACCCCATCATGGGGGCCAAAAACTGGTTAATCAGATCTAAACTCTACTAGCTAAGACATCCATTAGCTTGGTCCAAAAATTCTATTAAAAAAACATCCATTAGCTTGGTCCAAAAATTCTATCAAAAAAACAAACTAGGCCCAGCTTCTTTAATGAATAAATGGGGCAGAAAACCCTACCTTGTCAAGTAATAAATCAAATAAATTTCCAATTGCCAAACTAGAACAGAAATATCTCTCGAAAATTTTCTTTTAAGGAATATCTCCCAAAATACTGAATATTCAAATGGCAGATAAAACAAGAAAAGAAAACAATAGCAAATGCAAAGATGACCACATACCACTATACAATTATCAAAAATATGACTTACCTTGCGGTCTCTATATGCCTTATCAACCTCCTCTTGGCATTCAATGTAACTAGGAAAATCGTTGCCCACAAGAAAATAGTCTCCACGACCATATCCCGCATTTCCTTCCAAGGATCCAAGTAGTTCACTGTAAGAAGAGCCACCAAAGATGCCAGTGCGGATAAACTTCTTAACCTCTTCAAAACGAGGATCAGGAACAAACTGCATGGTATTTAGAAAGCACAACATTGTGAGCTTCATGCAAAAGGAAATTTGTTTTGATTTCAACATATGATAGATACTGAAGAGTAACTGCAATGATATTTGACACTCACTTTTCCTGCAACTCTTTCTTTTCTTAGCCTGGCAATTTCATGTGCTTTAGCACCAAACAAGAAAAAGTTCTCTTCCCCGACCTCTTCTCTTATTTCAACATTTGCACCATCCAAGGTTCCAATGAGTATGCAACCATTCATTGCAAACTTCATATTGCTGGTTCCACTAGCTTCCATCCCAGCAGTGCTGGAGAGAAGAATAGCAAGATTTTAAAGAGGTTTCTAAATAATTCCAGAAGTTCATATTGTGGACTTCCTAGTTGCCATCCAGTGTCCACACTAGAAAATCATTTACATGCGCAGCTGTTAAATGATTGTTTGGAGAATTCAAAAGATCACCAATTAGACTCAAGTGCAATGAATTTCAAAATTGCCTGCATTCCTAATTAATCATTTAGGAGCCATTTAATTGGAGGCATGAGAAAATGAAGAACAAGTGGGTTAGGAGGAATAAGTAGCTCATTCAGTTTGCACTGAGATATGTGTCCAATCAAGGAATAAATTTAATATGGTATTTTGTTTCAAAGATGTAAGTATAATTTGAATGTGCTCTATGTCCCACTAAAAAGTGGAAAAATATAGTTAGCATCACACATAGAAACAAATACGAGGAATAAGTTTATTCCACTTATTCGACGTTAACTATAACTCGGGGTAAGTCTTATCAAATGCAAGTTAGGCTGACTGATTCCCAAATTCAAGCAGCCTCATAGGCAGAGATTGGTCGAGGGATAGACCCCTGGATTACCCATTAGAGAGGGTTGTCATCTACAATATTATTGGTTATGTTAGGAGATAGAGTTGGCTTTCTTGTTTCTAATGCAATAGTTTCCACCACATCTTTTTCCAAATTCCAATATTAAAAGACGGCATCGCTTCCATTACAATAACCATCACTTCTAACCCACCACTTACCCCACCACACAACAAAACACCTTAACCCCAATTATCCCATACATCAACTTATCCCAATTAAATCTTATCCTGCTGCCAAACAGAACGTAAGGTACTCTTTGGCTGGAGAGATATCCCTCCAATACAAGGGACTTCCTCCTAAGTTAATCCTTCAACTATCCCTCTAAACAATGAGAAATCCCTCTATGGGCTTATACTAAGATTGCTTATTCCTCCATGATTCTCACTAGCCGAAGGGGGGATAGGGCCCCATCAAAGAATAACCCACAAGTCCCTCCAAATTATTCCAACAAAGAGGTGAATAAGAATTATTTCCCCTCTCTCTATAGCAAATTACAACAAAATGATTTTTTTAATGTTCTATTCCTCTAAAATTAATCCTTCCTAAACCAAACAAGCAAGGAGCTTCTCATTTTACATCCAAATAATACCTTAGAATTCTCATCAGGAAAATGGTAATATTTTAACCACAGTAAAATGTTGAAAAGGGAGTTACAGAGCATTTATTACTCTTATTTGTGAGAACTAGTTAGATTAATTTGTAATCACTTGAAATTTAAAAGCAACATGTTGGAAGAATGAAAGATATTACCAACAAACACAACTATATCATAATAACAGCATCATGAGGAAATGAACATACCTGATATGTTGTGATAACTCACTTGCAGGAATCAGCAGTTCTGCCACACTGACATTGTAATCAGGGACAAAAACAACCTACATTATAGGGGTTTGTGAGATACAAAACATAGATTGGGAGAAGAAGCAAAGAAACCAGAACCTCTATGCAGAAAGGTACAATGGTTGGAGGAAAAAATAGTATCGATTATAGAAATGGCATTATTGATGGTTCCAGCATTTGCATATAGAATTCCTAGAATTCAAAGCAGGACATATTATGCTTGAGTGTCATACAGTATCAGAGAATATTGTAGATTAAATATGACTGTAATGAATACAGCAGTCAATGTTATGTGATGCAAAACAGCGGATATGCAAGGAAAAGATTTCGACGGATCAAGTTCCATCTTGATGAAATATTTAATCATGCAAAGGGAGAAACAACAATAAATCATAAAGGAAATGGAGACAAAAAGCAAATATTGAATTGTCTTGAAAGGGATATTGAAGCACAATATATGGCAGATTTGTATGGGATAACTCAAGGAGAGAGTGCAATTAGCATATGACTATCATTAATTAGTAATCCTAATTTTGATGATAGTAAAACTCTTGTAATTAGTTGATTGTCCTTATATTTGCTTGTGAATATATATCTTTAATTATGCTTGCTTATGACATTTAGGGATGCAAATGGTCAAATACGAATGCAAATATAGATAATACCATATCTATATCCATTTTATAAAATGAATATGGATATGGATACAAATATTATACGAATGTGAAAAGTAAGAACCGTATTCTTAAAATGTGGGTAAAGATACAAAATGGATATTCATATTCATAGTATGGATACAGAGTACGGAAATGGATTGTCATACAGATATTATATAGGTCTTAATTAGTTAAAAGTTAAAAAGTCAAGCTTCTAAACAAACTATAGTGTACATGGAATGTTTAATAAATTAAATTAAAAGATGACTAAAAAATAAAAATAAACATACCTAGCGTATTGTTGTATGAAAAATGTATGAAAAAGGACAGCAGAGATGGAGCTTGAGGTCTTGTGGTTGCAGGAGGGGGGAGGCACAGGAGGTTGAGAGGGAAGGTTTTGGGAAGCCCTAAGATGAATTTAATAATAGACAACTTATATATAATACCTTATTATTGTATACATATATTATGTAAAAACCATACATATCCGTATCCACATCTGCAAAAAATGGATATCCATATCCGTATCCACAAAGAAATAGATCTCCGTATCTGTATCCAGATCCACTTAAATCCCAAATTTGATATTCGTATATATGAAAATTCAAATTTTAATATCCGTATCTACTAATCTTGAGAAACTAATATCCATATCCTCTTTAAAATGGATCCGGATATATCCACATCCGGTTGCATCCCTAGGTCAGATGTCAACCTTAGTATATGATTGCTTGTATGTGAGTAGCTTATTGCAAAACACCTGGCTGTGCTCTTTATGTGTGTGTTTTTGTATACTTGAGTAACAACTTGAAGAGGATGGGCTTCCGTGGTAAAGTTGGTCAAGCCAAGAAGCTATGAATATTGAGGAGAAAAGGCAAAAGCTAGGGAAAAGCAAAGTGAAAAAGTAAAAATTATAAAAAGTCAAGGAAAAGAGCTTTTACACTTAGTCTAATATTTTACCTTAGAATCTTTACAAAAAATCCCAAAAATTATTCTTCTTAGAACAAAAAGGAACTCTTTCTCACGTTAGGATAACCTATTTTTCTCATTAGCAAATTTCTGAAGCATTAGTTCACAAAACTTCCCTTCAACCAAAATAGACACCTGAAGTTCTCTGCAGACGTCCAACTGCCTCTAATCCTTTTGTAAGACCTCTGGATCTTAATATCAATTTCAAACCAACGTTGAATTATTTAATGCTAGAAAACTTCAGTGGCTTACTCCCTTGATGTCAATTAAGTTTGTTTTTTGTCTATGTCATCAACTTGTCTGGGTTTCAAGCAAGACATCCTTAATGACCCAAATCGAATATCCGACTCTATGATTAGATCGAGCACTTCGAAACAAACCCAATGACACCCATCGTGTGCAAATTGTAGCACTTGTTTTTAACATCCAGACCTCAAATTGGTGATTAGTTTAGATTCCTACTATCACGAGGATTCCAATGACATACTTTACATGTAGATCGAACCGAGGTTATGCTAAGTGCACACAAACCCATGTGTGCCTCTTTTGAGTTAGTCATATTACACAAACAACAACAACAACAACAACCAAGCCTTTTCCCACACTAAGTGGGGTCGGCTATATGGATTCTTTGCCTCCACACAGATCGATTTTCAGCCATTTTAGGACTTAAATTAAAGTAATTGAGGTCATACTTAATAGTTTCCTTCCAACACTTGTTTGGTCTTCCTCGCCCCCTCTTAGCGGGTTCAGCCTCCAACTTCTCACATCTCCTAACTAGAGCATCTAGTGGCCTTCTTTGTAAATGTCCAAACCATTTTAGACGGGCCTCTCTCATTTTATCCTCTATCGGTGTCACCCTAACTCTTTTTCTAATAAATTCATTTGAAATACGGTCATTTCTTGTACGACCACACATCCATCTTAACATCTTCATTTCTGCCACAGACATCTTCTGTACATGCCTATAGTTTATAGCCCAGCATTCAGAACCGTACAACATAGCTGGTCTTACCACAGCTCGATATTACACAAACAACCTTGGATTAAAAATCTATGAATTTGTTGGATTCATTGTCTCAGAGTGATTTTTATGGTACCCATTTTACGAAGTTCACATGTCATTTAGCCTACTTACACGGAGTGCTCTAATAAAAAAAAAATCCTAATCCTAATACCATTCTCCTACATCTCCAGTTCCTATTCCAATACATACCCCTATGCATAACTTGTTTCCTACATCAACTCTATAACCATCTCTCCCCCTGTCCCTCCTTTTTTCCTCACTTCTTCCTCATGCGACAAACAATGGGATCACTAGGAAGAAGCTAAGTGAGAGAGGGAGAGAGCAAGAAAGTGAGGGTCTAAGCAAGAGGGGGAGAAAGAGAGGTCATAACAGTGGTTGCTGCCATAAGCAATAGCAAGCATCGCTACAAAAAGCATGAGGGTGAACGCACATCTACAACAAGGACCACGTGAAGCAGCATGCAACGGCATGAGGGTGGTGCTGCACGTGCAAGTGGCTATGGAGACTTCGAGTCCACTGGGAAGTGGCGAGGCTTGGCATGGAGGAGTATGACCAACGTGTCCATCAGAGGCATGGTTAGCGACTAGAGGTGAGGTTTCTCTCCAGCTACAGGTGTGGATTCTCCACCTACATCTTAGCAAGAAGCCATGTACATCGAAGAGGAAGGTAAGGAGGAAGGTGCTGGGGAGGAGGGGTCAACAAGGCTCACTGGCAACTAATGTGTCCACCAAAGGCCGAATGACGTTCGCGATGTTGGTGGGTTCCCTTTCCCCCATGCATAAAGAAGAACAAAGGGAAGGGATGAAGGAATGAAAAAAATATTTTATTTTGGTTGAAGAAATGAAAACATTGCATCATTAAATCGTCAATTTTATATTATTACAATCAATCCCCATGTGAAGGGTTTACTTGATAAATCAATCTAACAATTAGAATTATTTTGTATGGATCAAAGCCCTTTGGAACCCGATTTCGATGATCCAAAACTCTATTTAAGGCTTTTCAAGCATGGCAAACATATCCGTGCAGTTGGACCAGATAAAATTCTGCTCCAATTCTTAAGACACTGATTAAAGGTCATGTATGCATGCGATCGTGTTAAAGAAGAACGAGTATGCATATACTCACATGCACATAAGGTAGAACGTTGCCTTTTGATATATTTTTATTCCTTTTGTTGGAACAATGTTCCACATGTCTAATTTAGGTGTTAACACAACCCCCAAAGCATTAATTGTGGTTTATCAAGATGTATTTACAGGATGGTGGTGAAAATTGATGACGCATGAAAAGATGAGTGTTGAGAATAAACCCTTTCATTCAACTATCATGGAACCCTAGGCCCTTTATTTATAGAGACGTCAAGGGAGAAATTGCACGTAAGTCCAACTATTATGCAACAAAAATAAAAGACAAAGATAGGAAAACAAAACCATCAACACTCTCCTTCAAGCTAGAACATAGATACCAATCATGCACAACATAGAACAACACTTTTCGAATGTGAAGGAAGGGAGTGCCTTTGTAAGCATATTTGTTGCCCGATCTCTAAATGCAACGTGCACAATGCGAATGTGCCCTTTCTAGATCATATCCCGAGTATAATGGCAATCCACCACCACATGTTTGGTTCGCTCATGGAAGATAGGATTGTTGGCAATGAAAGAAACAGTTGTATTGTTACATCTCATCTCCATAAGTTCAGCAACATGGACCTAAAGATCTATAAGTACTAACCAAACCCACATAAGCTCAATTGTGGCTTGTGCCATGGCCCGGTATTCCGATTCTGCACTTGACCTAGCTACAACAATTTGCTTCTTACTCCTCCATTTGACCAGGTTGCCTCCTACAAGCGTACAGAAGCTAGTAGTGAATTTCTATCTTTTGAGCATCAAACATAATATGCATCAGTGTATGCCATCACCCTCAACAAATCACTTTGGGTAAAAGCAAGATCTTTTCCTAGTACAGAATTCAAATATCTCAAGATCATGATCACCGACTCCCAATGGATTCCCTGCAGTTTATCCATAAATTGGCTCACCTTGCTAATTGCAAGGGCAATGTCGAATCATGTAACCATGACATGCAGCAACTTTCCCACGAGACCTCTGAATTGTCTTACATCCACCACAATTGAATCATCTTCATATAAATGTACATTAAGATCCATGGGGATGGAGGCTGGTTTGGCACCCAGCATTCCTATCTCTTGGAGAAGATCAAGTACATATTTCCTTTGGGAAAGTACAATTCCCTTTCCATTTCAAGCAACTTCAATGCCGAGGAAATATCTGAGTAGGCCTAGATCCTTACTAACAAAGTGTTTCTTCATAAATTCTTTGGTCTTATCTACACCACTCATGTCATCTTCTATCAAGACGATGTCATCGACATAGACTAGCATTGCCACACACCCCCATGCCATCTTCGTTACAAATAAGGAATGGTCTACAATTGGCCTCTGGAACCCAAGGTGTTCAACCACTTCAAATAATTTAGCAAACCATGCTCATGGGCCTTGTTTAAGGCCATAGATGACTTGTCTAACTTGCAAGCCTTGGTACACTCCCTCTTGGATTCAAACCCCTGGGGTTGATACATATAAACTTCTTCCTGTAGGTAATTCTTAACATCCAGTTGATGTAATAGCCACTCAAGATGTAAAGCCACAGATTCAATATACGAACAGTGGGCAACCTAACCACCAATGAGAAAGTGTCAAAATAGTCAATCTCATAGGTCTACATATACCCCTTTGCCACTAGTCTGGCCTTGTAGCACTCCACAGATCCATCAGGTAGGTACTTGACAGTGAAGACCAACTTACATCCTACAATGGTGGCGTCAGATGGTAGGTCAACAAAGCTCCATGTCCCCTAGGATTGTGATGCTGACATCTCATCCTCCATAACTTTCTGTCACTTTGGATCTCCAAGTGCCAGCTGATAGGTAGCAAGAACCTGAGTACTTGATAACGCTAGGACAGTTTCGGTATTCTGGAGATAAATTGGCCAAAGACATATGCTTAAAGATAGGGTGTAGAGTGCACACCTTATTCATAGGGACCACATCTTAATGAAAATTTCTCTGAAGCTATATTGAATGATCGTGAGATGTTGCTTAGATGGATACATGGTTTGCGTCCTTCTGATGTTGCTCCTGATGCCCTGGTCTGGGGGCATGGTTCCTTCTCAATAAAGGTGTATAATCTTCTCAATGGTGAGAAAGTGGTGGTTGGCTCTGATTTTAGCAGTGCTTGTAGAGTTAACTGAAGGTTGAGACTGCCCCTTAAAGTAAGGATTTTTCTTTGGCTACTTCGTCGAAGGAGGCTAGTTGCGAAAGTTAGAAGATAAACCGGGGCACCCAAGGATAGTGTGCTTTGTAAGCTTTGTGGCCTATTGGATGAAGATGGCACCCACCTGTTTCTTACTTGTGACTTTGCTAGAGGGGTCTAAGGGCAATTCGCTATTTTGGGGTTGCTGACTTCCTCATGGAAGAACTTTTGGTCTTCATTTAAAGGTGGTTTCAAACGGCTACACTTGATTGGATCAAAGCTTTTGCGGTGGTCTAGTCCCTCTGGAAGCAGCAAAATGGTACTATTTTTTGTGGGGAAAGGGTTTGGCAAAAAAATGTTGTAAAAGAAGCCTCTTTTACTTTTTTTTATCTTGGTCTGATAATTTGTAATTTCCATCTTATTTTGGAGTTTTAATGAATTTTGGATAGTTTCAAAACAAAGATAAGATGCAATAATTATCTAATCAATTTGTGATTAATTGGTATATTTGATTTCTAAATACTTGATCCAATAAATATTAATTATGCATTCCTATCCGTGTTAATTTTCCCAATATTCCATTGGCACTTTACCTTTGATTGCCTATACATTTAGATAGCCTAAATTTCACATGTTCTCTACGAATTATTCTCATTAGCCTAACTTCGGACACAAATAACCATCTCAAACTCAAGCAACAGTTGGGGCATTTCTTGAGAAGGAAGCGAATCGTGAGCCATGAGATTACCAATTGTCTACTATTTCCTCATAGTAATTCTTGTTAGTACATTTTCCTTTCCAGTTTACTTTTCTGTTTGGAGTTAGACATGTTATTATTTATTATTTCGCATTTCGTATTTTGATTAGCTATTTCATTTGATTATGGTTTCATTCCAATGTTTATGTGTTGGATAACACGTGATTTGGGATTAGGATCTGTGACCTGTTACTGTTGGATATTGGGTTGCTACAACATCTGCTATGCAAAGTTCAGACATCTGTCACCTCTATCAAATGAGATCTCTAGAGTCCTAGAGTTTTTTGTTTTTGTTTTTTTTTTTAAATGTAACAATTCTGTAGAGTTTCTTTCAGTTAACCATAAGCCTTGTTTCCCATGATTCAAGATTTCAGATAACAACCATCTCAACAAAAAAAGAAAGGATGACTGATTTGAGTATCAAATGTCCCATTTTTTAATTCAAGATGTCCAACGACCCTGAACTTATCTATGCATTTGATTTTTAACCATTCATTGCTGATGAACAAGGTTTTAAAAGCGGATGACTCCCTCTTTTGCAAGAAGTTCAAAGGACATTTTTAGGACATCTGTTTGTTTTTCAAGATGTCTTCGTTCCCCTGGAAACTTTTATTTCTCACATTCATGGTTTTGAACGTTTAAATCAGATTTGAATTCTTCTTTCGTGTTGATTGATGATTATTTCTGACTTCCAGATAACACGTATGACCTCTATATATAGCTCCATACTCCTACTTTTCAGAATACACCAAGAACCTGGATTTCAAAGATAAATTTGTCATCTTCTAAAGCTCTTGTGCTCCTTTGCAAACAAGCTTTGTGCCAAGCTTATTCCTTTCTGGAGCACGTCTCCTCTTTTTTTACATGGAATATTCCAGTGAGCTTGAACTTTCACTCTTTTATTTTGGGGTCCATAGGATTACTTTATTTTTATTTATTCCTTCTGTATCATGGTATCCAGCCTCTTGGGAAACTTTTCTTCTCCTAGAAAGAGGAGATAAAATTCTCCTTCAATGATGGACTTGGTAATTGATGTACAGTTAACTTCACTTCAAGTAGCTGGATTAGTGTTTTCCTAACCCAAGAGTTGGGCAAAAATCCTAAGAGCTTAGATAAAGGATTCCCACTCCACATTCTTGTGCCTTTTGTGTGATATCTTTTTGCATTTTATTTGAGCACAATCCAACCCCCCTCTTGTGCCTTTTCACATAAACTGCTTGTATTGTATGCCTTGAAAAAAAAACTATCATCCGGGAAAATATTGCAATGTAGAAATTCTACTTCTACCTTTGAAAGCTAACAAAACTCTGGAAATAACTGAAGCCTAGAAGAAGAGAGAAGCAAATTGATAACTATATCTGTTTAAACATCAAGTTGAACCAGGAAAAGGAAACAAACAAATCCTTATATCAACTTACCTCTATCTAAAAGTTGATGTAACAAGAAAATAACCATAAAATATTTAATTGAGAAAATGCAAACCTTTAAGAGATCCCCAATTTCAGGATCATGATTTATTGTAGCTGCTACATCAGTAATAAACTTGACTATTCTTTTTGCCTGGACGTAAGTAGCAAATGCTTTGCCACCAAAGATACAAACCCGTGGAACAAACTGTAATCTCCTTTCTTTTGCACTCATTTCTTTCATCTTCTTGTAGCAATAAACAATTCCAAGAATGTTTAGCAGTTGACGCTTGTATTCATGAATGCGTTTGACCTGAAAAGCAAACAATCAGACCCTACCGTAGTTCCTATCTGAAACTAGCAACAAGTTGATGAAGACCTACCTGTATATCAAACATTGCATCTGGGCTGACAACATATCCTGTTTTCTCCTTGATGAATGAAGCAACCTTCACCTTATTGTTCCTCTTTGCGGCTTCCCATTCCCTTTGGAGATCCACGTTGTCAGCATCCTGCAACATTTTGCACAACAATTAGCCCTCTCAGGTTTTAGCTACTCAAAGAGTATAACATCCAATAACAGAAGACACTAGGGGGTTATATTTTGAATGTAATGATAACCATCTCAAAATCACGAGACTGATTGTAGCAACATTAGATCAACACTACTATCAAAACATATGTTGCCAGTTCCCAGAGAAGGAATAAAAGGACAATATGCCAGCAACTGAATAATGAACAATGATAACAAAGAATCCACCCACAAGGCAGAAAAGAAACAATCCATTATCAAACAGTTAAGAGATAGCGTTCAGTGACAAAGATGTGTGGCTGTTAGGCTAATGGATTGTGTCAAGATCCACTTAGGAGGGGTTACCCTATGGGTAAATCTCACTTCACATATTGTAGATGTGTCACGGAGTGGGATTCTATGCATAGAGAGTTAGAACAAATGAGTCCAGAAGCCTTCCTCTTAATATATAGAGGTAGGAAAATTACATAAATTCTTCTTAAAGAAATAGAAAATACAACTTAGGAAATAACAAAATAAACATGAATGACTCAAGATTGTACGGGCTAACACTTTCCTTCAAGTTGGGGCATAAATATCAATCATGATTAGTTTAGAACAACAAATATCAAACGATGATCGAGGCAGGGCCTTGGTGAAGATATATGTTGTCTGGTCATCAGAGGAGAGATAGGCAGTGAAGATAAGATCTCTTTGGATCAAATCACGTGTAGTAGCAGTCAACCTCCACATGCTTGATCCTCATGAAACATTGGATTGTTGACGATGTAGGTAGCTGCATTATTATCACACCTTATCTCCATAGGTCGTCAACAAAAACATGCAAGTCTGTAAGAAAATATCTCACCTCCATCATCTCGAACGCAGCGCATACCATGGCCCCATATCCTAACTATGCATCGGACCTGGAGACAACATCCTACCTCTTACTCTTCCTAGTCACTAGATTTCCTACCACATAAGTGTAAAATCTAGTAGTAGATTTCTTGTCTGCCAGACATCCTGCATAGTTTGCATCCGAGTAGGCCACATCACTCATAGAGGTTCTCTTGGTGAATAGGACCCTTCTCCCTGGTGCTTTCTTCAGGTACCTTAGCACCATCATTGCAGCATCTCAATGCTACCTAGTAGGCCTATCCATTAACTGGCTCAATTTCCTAGCAAGGAAAACATCATGTCCGATAATGGTCAAATATAGAAGCTTGCCCACTAAGCCTCTATACTACCTACCATCCTCTGCCTCGACCTTATCAAACAAATGCACCTTGGGATCCATAAGGATATTGGCTAGCTTTGCTCTCAACATGCCCGTTGTTGAGTCACTTCGATCGTATTTTAAAAACTCACGTCATAGTATAGTTGATCAAAGCGAATCAAACATTGAAATTTTTAATACTCGAATTAGAAAAGAATTCAGAGGTCGTCTCTGGGAGTAAGCTTAATGCGCGATTATCACTGTTTCATATCACAAAATTTTAACTCACTAACTAGATTGAAAGGGTTTGATTTCGTAATCACTAAATCTAGTCCAAAGATATATGAATTAATCAATACAATTGCAGGAATTAATGCTTAATTGAAGATAATAAAAAATAAATGTAATTAACCACTAAATGTTAAATCAATGATGTTCAAGTATGAGATCTCGACAACCCTCTAAAACAACCAACAATCGAGACATGTGTTCAAATCAGTCCCGACAAATAATGAGCTCTTAGGTATAATTCCTTGGAAGGCTGCAATCAACTCCTTGCGAATTTGCAAATCAATCCCTGGAAATTTCTTTCTTCTGCGATTAGGTCCTCTTCTCCTTCTGCTGCTTTTTCTTCTACAAGCCATCGATGGTGGATGGAGTCGGCGAGGTTCTGAGCTCCAAGCTTCAAGCCAAGGTGTCGAGGGGATTCTGCGTGGTGCACTGAAGGTGGAGTCGCCATTGGATTGGTGCGGCAACGTACGGAAGTGGCCGGCGAAGGGTCGACGAACCCACCGTTGATGGGTCGGCCGACTTGGCATGAGGGGCGTCGAAGCTTGCTTCTAAGGGGTTGGGAAGCTTCACTGTGATGTACTGGAGGTGATGGCGGCCTTGATTTGTTGCGACGAGGTCGGAGATGGCCAGATGACGTCAAGAGAGGGGGCGGCAGAGGTGTGCGTCCGACAAGGGGCCTCGACGAGCAATCGACCCAATAAACTTGGGGCTTTTTCTCATAAAGGCGTGGTGGTGCTTCTATGGTAGTTGGCTGAGCGAGAAGTGGTGCGAAGGATGTGGATGGCATCGTCAAAGAGGACGCCGAAGCGTAGCCATGCGTGAAGAAGATGACTAGGCAGAGGGAGCTACGTTGGTCGATACCTACAAGGAAATAGCCTAAGATAATCTAGAGGATGAGGGGAAGGAAGAGGGATACCTGAGAGGAGGGAAGGTCGGGGAGGGGGCCGGCATGCCCGCCGAAGTTGGAGGAGACGAGGACCGGCAAAGGGGTTTAGTGCCGAGGAAGGGGTTAAATGACCATGCCCTTTGATGGGGAGCACGATGAGGAAGTGGGGAAGGCAGTTGTGTCCTCAGTTGGTGGTGAGGGGCAGTGGATCGATGGGGAGGAAGGAGCTCCAAGGTCCATTAATGGCTACACTCGAGGGAGAAGAAGAGCAGATGAGATGAGCATAATTTTTGGATGTCGCAACTCAACAGGAGTTCGCGATCATATATAGCCTTAACCTGGAACGGTTGACGGCCGGAGGTTGCGAGAATCGCTCGGTTGTTCTCGCAACCATCGGATTTGTTTTGACTGAGGATAGCGGGAGGTAGAGGCAGCCTTCGTTGATGAAACCACCGCCGTTGGGTGCGTGGCGTCGAGGAAAAGATTTCTCCTTAAGTTGCCAAGGTCAACCGAGGATTGAGGCAATGAGAATCCATGAGTAAAACTCGCCATTTTCACACCAATGTTGCCAACAAGGTCGAGGGACCTTTTTGTGAAGAAAATGAAGAAGCTGGGGGGGTAAATGCAAGGAAACCAAAAGTTAGGGGCTCATTTGTAAGGGATTTGGTTCTCACGAGTTAAAATGCAAACTAAGTCAAGATGAAGTCAAATGAGTCCAAATTTTTATAGTAACATAACTTGGATATGAGGAATTTAATGGTGACTTTAATTTTGGATTTTAATGTCGTTTGCATGGTCAATTTACGATTAGACCCAAAATATACCAAATTACCGTCTGTAATTCTATTTTCGGTCAAAATAGATTCCAATTATCAAATTGATTGTGCCAAACCTTATAGAATATTTTTAATTAATTTTTAGAAGGTTTAGATTACATTTATTTCTATCTAAACTGTTTTAATTGAAGTGGGGTTGAAATTAGATTTTTTTTATTAGAATTAAATATTCAATTTGAATGTTAATCCTGAATTACTCAATATCAACCCACTTTTAAGATATTTAAGCTCAATTGACCTTTAATTAACCATAGGTTTACCCTCCAGCTATTCTACATTCATAATTGTTTGTGAAAACTGCAACATTAACCCTTTTTCCTATTAATTTCTCTCTCCTCAGCCCTGATTGAGTTATACCCTTTTTATGTGTTAATTTTATGAATTTAACCTTAGAACCTAGCCATATTAGGTTAGATATAGTGAATGATTGCAATGCCATCACCCATCTACTGTAGCAAGTCAAGTGCATACTTTCTTTGTGAAAGAACACCTTTCTTGCTCCACCCCACCTCTATCCTAAGAAAATATCTGAGAGGACCAAGATCTTTTATAACAAAATTAGTTGCCAAACTCTTCTTGACCTCAATAATACCATGGCCATCATTCCCAGTAAGAATGATACCATATACATAAACCAACAGTGCCACCACACCCTGTGTCGTCTTTCTAACAAACAAGAAATGATCTGAAGAAAATCTCTAAAAGCCCAACGTCTCAACAACCTTTAACAGCTTCTAGAACCATGCCTCGAGGCCCTACTTCATACCATAAATCGTGCCTTTCGTAAGCAACACACTCAAGATCACTCCTCCTCAACCTCATAGCGAGGAGGTTGCTGCATGTATACTTCTTCCTGTAGGTCACCATGCAAGAAAGCACTTTTAACATCAAGCTGGTGGAGGGGCCAATCATACTACATTGTGAAAAAAATCAAGATGCGAACAGTAAAAAGACGTGCCACTGGAGAAATGTATCAAAGAAATCCACCTCATATATCTACGTGAATCCCTTGACCACAAGACAAACCTTACCTTTAGCAATTGTCCCATCGGGGTTATATTTAATGGTAACACTCATCGGCACCCAACAAAAGAAGTTCCTAGAGGTAGGTTTGCAAGCTCCCAAGTGTCATAGGAGCGAAGAGTGGCCATCTCATCCTTCATGACCCAACACCACTTAGGATTAAGCATGTTCTCCTCCTAAAAAAGCAGTAGATATGACATGTGATATGGGATATCTGGCACAACTTTGTGACACCTTGCAAACTGCAATGGGAAGATCCAAGTCATCTACCGCAAAAAGCTCTGTCTCAACACCTGGTACAACCTCACTACTGTCATTATGTTGACACCCTGTATCATCACTATGCACAATTTCATCAGTGTGCAAATCACTTATACTCACCTGAGGCAGGGGAGGAGCTGGCGCAGAGGAAGCGGGTTGATGTCGATAAGTAACAGGTTGTCAGTAGGTGATGGGGGGATCTTGAGCAAACTCCAAGGGTAGAGGCTCAGAGGGCGGTGGCTCAAAGGGTGGCGACTCATCGATCGAGATAGCCTCCAGGGCATAAGAGGAATGAGCATAGGTGCCTCGACAACATCAGGAGAAAGACTCCCCCTGTAGTGGAGAAGTAGGGGATAGACTCGTGGAAAGTGACATTCACTATCACACAATGTCTATGCGTAAGGGGATCATAACAGTACCCCTTATGAGTACAAGAATATCTCAGAAAGACACATTTGACAGCCCTAGGAGCAAGCTTATCCCACCTGGAGTAGTAATGTGGACAAAAGCAACACAACCAAATTGCTGAGGAACATGACATAGATTACCCTCGGGATAGAAAAGTTACAGGGGAATTTATTCATGTATAGCAAAAGAAGGCATCCTATTAATCAAGTAGCACACCATATGAACAGCATCACTCCAATAGAGGGGATACTATGGTGAATGAGCAACGTGCGTGCCACATCAAATATATGCATGTCCTTCCTCTCAGCAACCCCATTCTATTAGGATGTATGAAGACAAGTAGTTTGATAGATAATCCCATGAGACTTATAAAACCGACAGATGTTGGGTACAAAACTCAAGAGCATTGTCTGAACAAACATTCTTAACACAAATGGCAAGTTGAATTTTTATTTCTAAAATAAAATATTCCAACACACTGCCCACATCACTTATTAATTAAAAGAAACAACCAAAACAAACCTGAAAATTCATCCATAATGGCTAAATAATAACAATGACCTAATCAATCATGAATATAACTGGGACCCCACACATCAACATGAACAAGATAAAATAACTAAGTGGACCGTGGGCTTTGACTAGCACGATACAAACTCTGGTGATGGTTACCTAGCTAACAAGCATCACAAGTGATAACAGTAGATAGAGGAATATAAGCAATGACGCGTTGAAACATGTCTAATGAAAGGTAGCCAGAGAGTGACACTCCCATAGCAAGCAGTAGCAAATGGAGACTACAAGTGGCAATAGGCACCCCCTTCCTTATGGCCGCCACCAATCACTCTCCCCATCAAAATATCCTAAAAAGTGCAAGTAGCAACGTCAAATATCACACGACAATTCAACTCCTTAGCAATCTTCCTAACTAATAACGCACTGATAGGAAAATTAAGCACAAAAAGAACATCAATTAGTCTCATAGTGGAGGGTAACAGAAACCTCCCCCTATCCTATAATCTAAGAATGCCTCTCATCTACAACATGCACTGTCCTCCCAGGTGGAACAGATCGAATATGACGAAAACATTGTCTATTTCCATAGAGATGTCAGGAGGCTTCAGATTCAACCAGCCAGCCTGTATCACATTGATCATCAGCAATGGTGGTGAAAGAAAACTCTATATCTAACAGAGAAGCGAATGCAGCGATCTCTAAAGCGGATGATGCCTCCTGGGTCAACTGTGTAAGACGCTACAGCAAGTCATCATAGTCCACATTGGGCACAGACACTATGTTAGTCGCCTGCTCTGTAGTAATAACTACTTGATTGGTCATGGTAGGGTGACCATGCTTAGTCCAGCATGTACTCTCAATACATTCAAACTTGCCACGATATGTACAAGTTGGGTGTGCCCACGCCCAACAAATCCACAACCACAACCTCTACCTCGTACAGTAGAGGTACCACGACCATGGCCCTGAGTAGCAGCAAGGACTATGGTCTATCCTACAAACTCTATAGGAGTAAGAGTAATAGAAATCCTACTCATCCAGTTGTATACCTCCTACAAGGTAGAAAGCTCTGAAAGAGTTGGTAACTATAAGCATGCAGCAGTGTAGTCTGCTCCAAGGCCTACCAGAACTGGAGTACAGCAACCTCGCTACAATATGATCTCTGAGTAGCGCACGTACACACAAGTCTACACACGTTATACTTCTCCAACAGACCCTTCAGGGCTGAGTAGTACTGTGACAGTATACAACCCTCCTGACAAAGTTGAGAGAGCTCATTATATATCAGAAAGACGCTACTAGAGTTCTTCTCATGCGAATAGGTATCATGAAGGCCATCCCCAATCTCCTTCGTTGTCCTATAGTAATATAATCTCATCTCCAATCCTCGGAATAACGTTGTTCATGATCTAGGCACGAACCATGACATTGTGATGTTGTACTTCTTCCATGACGCATTCTTGTCAGTCTTGTCTTGTGGTTCAGGTTGAAGTAAAGCATACTCCTTGTCGTGACCTACTATCATCAGAAAGGTCTGTGATCATATGACATAATTGATCTCATCTAGTTTTACCATGGGACCAAAGAAGGAACTCTTGTACACCCCAATCTCCAAAACTTGCTCCAATGTCACTTCGGATGAACTCTCAAATGCCATCGTTCTTCAACCAAACCACAGACAATCTTGCAATGGATAGAGGATAAAAATGAAATCATCATAACTGATTTAGGATCAAGATATGATCCACAACCAGCCCTAGCAACATTAAGTGGCACTATAGGAAGAAGCATAGCACCATGCGATGTTGCAAGTGAGAAATCAGCACCACGCCATGTTGCAAATAAGAGAGCAGCACCACGCAATGCTACAGGAGACGTCAGGCAGCCCTCGGTTGCCCAGCCACCAAAGAAAGTGGCACTGCACAGTGGAGGAAGCCCTGCTAGGCTATTCAGATGCCACTAAAGGCGGCACAGGGCTGATCAGCAGCGACACAGGGTGACGCAGAGACCAGCCAAGGGCGGTGCTGCCTTATGGCGACACTGTTGGAGCACCAATGACACTGCATAGGGGTGATGCTGCCTTCTCAAAAGGCCAACGCTACCCTATGGGTGCTATTCTCAGGGAGATTAGGGAGATCGGTCCACCAATCAGCCAAAAGAGGCCAACGTGGCTGTGGCAATGCCTGCTCAAGATCCGCTAACATTTTTTTTGGGTGGAGAAAAAGGAGATGTGAGAATCAAGGAGGGTACATACACTAGTCTAAGACCGTTACTTCGATACCAAATTAGAACAAATGAGTTTAATTGTTATTCTATAACCCTACCTCTTAATATACAATGGTAGAAAAATTATATAAGTTCTTCCCAAAGAAATAGAAAATACTACAACTTAGGAAATAACAAAATAAACATAAATGGAACAAGACCGTAGGGGCTAACATAGAGTCATGTGTCTTCTTTCATCAATTTCATGGTAGGCATGTTAGGGCACTTCTCTCGTTGTTTTTACCTTATTCTAAGAAAGTCTCACATAAATGAAGGGCTTCTTTCAGTACTCTTTGTTATGTGCTAGTTTTTAATTTTTTCCAACAAGGTTCATGCAAATTTCTTTGAGAAGGTCTGTACAAAATTTTGTTTGTATTGCACACCATACAAAACATGCCAATACCACAGTCCATGAAACTGAATCTATACAGTCCAAAATAAGGTGAAGATACTCAGTTGATTTTAACAAACTTAAAGCCTAGTTTCATTGTATGAATTGGCCACTTCTTTCTAAAACAGTAATTCGGCTTTGAGCAGGAAGAAGAAATAGGCCACCTCCTTCCTTAGTTCTCCTGCACACACTATCCATTCTGAATTTTCAACCCACCGAAACAAGAAATGTGGTATTCCTGGTTGTGAAGAGCTCATTCAAGAATGGTTATTCCTTTTAACTTAATCAGGACAAACAGTATAGAAACTTGATTTTCTCCAGTGTGCTTCCATAATTATCTGATCATTTCATTATTCTAGTCTTGGAAAATCACTTTTACAATATTTTTCCTTCTCTGGCATTGTCCCAACCTAGATTTCCTCCAAGGTGGTTGGCATTATTGACATGCAATGCAGGCAAAGGATCACATCCCTTCAGTTCCAAATGGATATGTGTTGTGGCAAGCAAATGAATTCAGAGAGTTGTTACAAATTGAAAGTGTGAGAATTAAATTAATAACAGCGTGACAAGAGATGTGTGATTTTCTCAAGGAAAAATGAAGTAATCTAGAGAGCACAAACACTCATGTCCAGGTTGGAACCTTGTGTTGTAAGGAGATTGGACCTCATGGAGATTATTACACTAGACAAATAATAAGCCAAGAAGATATATCTCATTATCTCTATATTAGGATGATTTGCTGCACTTGTTTCAACAAGGCTACAAGCACAGTTTGCACAAAAGCACATGACCCTTTTAAGAGAACCCTATTGTGGCTATTACCGCGACAAGGTTTCTTGCAATCAGCATTCAACTAGAGTAGGTTACAGTAAGTGGTTGGCTGGAACCTCTCAAATGACACCTGAAGATAATGATGAAGGAAAAGGGGCTACTTGCTAATACATAGCCACACACAATTAACATGCTTTTTTTTCTCTTCTTTAGAAGAAATGAGAAAGATCTTAGTAGCAAAACAAATAGAACTCATTGCAACATGCATCTTATGTAAAGTACGGAACAGGATGTATTTGCAGTGGTAATAGTAGAGTTACCTTCCTGAGTTCTGCTAATTTTTCAGTGTTTACAACCCAATCTTCAGAGCCAAGCCATTTTGTAATTACTTTACTTAGCTCAGGATTGCAGAAAGTGAGCCATCGTCTTGGAGTGACTCCATTTGTCTTATTCTGAAATTTCTCCGGCCATAGCTGCAAGACCACCAGATGAAAACGATGAGGTTAGATAAAACTTGCCAAGCAAAGCACTAATGACTGGATACATTTAGGCACCATTTGGTACCCAGAACTGGGTATCTTATCCTGCATTTGGCTTCAGAAATCCTGGTATATGAAAATATCGGTTTTGAGGGGAAATCCCAGCCTCCGAAGATACAAGTGAGTTCCCCACTTGGGAGACACTAACCCCACCTTATCCCTGATGTAACTTATACCACTACCAAACACCAAAACACACTTATTTCCCACTTATCCCCCTATTCCCCATTCTTACCACTCCTATAAACCAATTCCCCTAACCAAATGGTACCTAAAGGGAAACATATTCAATTCCATAGATAATTTAGAAATACACATTTACAAAAGAACCATGCACATGACAGAAAGAGCAAAAGTGCATTAGCCATTTATAGTATATACCTTATAGAACCCATTGAATACATCATTTTTCACAATTTCACTGTGGATCTCCGCAACACCATTCACCGCATGCCCACCGACAACGCATAGATTAGCCATACGAACCATTTTTGGCAAATTGGATTTAGGTGGGGTAGGTTCCTCAACTGTCTCTTCTTCCTCTGGCTCTTCTTCCTCTGTCTCTTCTTCCTCTGGCTCCTCTTCCCCTGGCTCTTCTTCCTCTGTCTCTTCTTCCTCTGGCTCCTCTTCCTCTGGCTGAACCTCTTCATCCTTAGATGGACCAGCACTTACTTCTACATCTTTAACATGCAATTCCACCTTTGACTTTACAGGTGCAACTTTTTTAGGTTTCACAAAAAGTTTCCCTACTGATTCAGGAAGTTCAACATTTTCAAGAATCCTCGTTTCCTTGAGTTTCTTCTCTAGTATGTCAAAATCAGCAGATCCATGGTGCGAAATTATCGTTTGAAGCAGCTGGTTCAAATATTACAGACAAAAGTTAGACATGCCTAAAAGTTTTTGCCTCTAGCATTAAACATATACATGTAAGAAGTCCCTACCTCCTCATCTATCATCTCTATGATCTCTATATGTCTCGGGAGCAGCTTTTGCATAACTTCATAACTCCATTTCTCTAATGCTTCAGGCAGGACTGTGTGGTTTGTGTAAGCGACTGTTCTGTAAGAGAGATACAAACACAATGAGCTAAAGACTGACATCAAACTGCTGTAAATAAACTCTTGTATCAGAAACTATATCTTAGAAACTAAAAGCTATGTTGACATAAATGTGTGTATGCTTCAAAAAGTAAGACAAGTTGCTTGTTTTGTCACTTAGCATGCTGAACCTTTGCAAGTTCACACTGCTTCAGTTATTTGAAATGGAAATTCTCAGTAATAAACTAAATTTTCAAAGCATGCAAAAAATTGCTTTGTCAATATAACCATATGTGTCTTGTTAAATTCTGAAATGCCATATCCTAGAATAGACATTACATGGCAGGACAAACTAAAGTCACTACCATAGTGTTCCACTTCATCTCTCAAAAACTTCAGTATGCACAGCACCTGTATTCTCTCTGAATAACGCCAAAAAGGTCATTGGAGTGCAATTATTTCTACTAGTGCTTTTCCATGTTCAACATCCATAGAAGACATGATAAGAATTTGTGGTTACATAAACAGTGTGGTTCTTAAGTAGCTTTACTAAAAATGATCGAACTTTAAAAATCCTCATTGGATTGAAATACAACTCATGCTAGAATGAGAAAAGGTGCAAGATGTCATTAGAAACAAAACACAGACATTGTCGAGAAAACTGAGTGACTATAAAGCAAGATATAAGATTACGGAATAAAAACCTTTGCGTGATTTTCCAGGCTTCCAGGAAGCTCAAACCCTTCTTATCGACCAGTATCCTAATTAGTTCAGGAATACAAAGTGTTGGGTGGGTATCATTCATCTGAACTGCAACTTTATTAGGAAGTTCCTCCCAATTAACATGCTCTCCCGATCTCATCTCAAAGCGAGCAATGATGTCCTGAAGGGAAGCTGAGCACAAGGTATATTGTTGCTTCAAACGAAGAGTTTTTCCCTCCAAGGAATCATCACCAGGGTACAGTATATAGCAAATCTGCAGTCAGCATAATCTCATATCATAAGTTCATTTCATATCCGAGCAGGCCCCTTAATGAGAGTTTGATTAAAGCAACTTGCTTGCATCTTAGGTGATAAAATGAGAACCAAAAACTGCCACCATAGACATTCCGAGCCAAAAAAATTCTATAAGATAAATATTTTTTTCAGGAGTATAAAACATATATCTGAAGTAAAATGCAATGCAAATTTGAAAATATTTGCAAACCAGGAAGTTGAATTAGATAGTGTTCCCTAAGTATTAATTCTTGTACAATGTTTTTTCAATTGATAGGGAAAAACAGGTGTCAATAATTTTCATAGATTGATTATTCACATAATGAGAAACGTTTTCAACTAATAAAATATAAATAACCATTTTATAACCTGCATGTCAACGACAAAATTTTCTTCGCTAATTACAGGACAAGCATTAAACTGACGTACTTTTGTTTGAAAAGGTTAAACTGACGTATTTGACATGTCATTTATACTTTTGCATATTAAAAAGGAAGATGCTACCTTCCCAGCATTTGTCTGGGCTTCAATTGCTTTGGCATGATGGCCAGCATTAAAGGCTGGTAAATCCAAATCTTGTGCAGGGGCCTTTGTTGACCAAAGACGCAAATTAAGTGTGGTTCTCGTCTTATAGCCAGGAATGGGAATGTCATATGCAACAGCTTGTATATTTTCACCACCAACCCAGTTACTCTTTCCATCAGTTCCCACAATAACCTTGCCATAAAACTTGACAGGATACAAGACATCATGCCTTACAATTTCCCATGGATTTCCTTTCTGTAACCAAGAAGTCAGTGAAGTAGTTCACTGCTCAAGACAGAGAATGCAATAATAGCATAGGATGAACCATATAATTCAATCATAAACAACCAGATCAGATTGGGTCAAACCTCAAGCCAACTTTCAGCAACCTCCTCCTGGCCATCTTTGGTAATAAGTTGTTGAAACAGACCATATCTATATCTGAGTCCATAACCCCAAGCTGGGTAATCTAACGTCGCTAGAGAATCCAAAAAGCATGAAGCCAGACGACCTAGGCCACCATTTCCTAATGCTGCATCTGGTTCCTGAACAATGACAAGCCAAAATCATTCAAGTAGATGCAGCATCCTGCCTGACACGTTTCCATCCTAAATGTTCATCAAGTTCCATGATACCCACACTTCGCAGTTATATGAGCAATACAAAGACCAAAAAGAAAACACTTTCAACCTCTCTTGCCACATTCTCAAGTTTGTGCCCAAGTTTCTCCAAGGCTTCTGCATATTCTCCAGTGAGCTTCAAGTTTCCAATTGCATTTAGAAGGGCCCTGCCCTGCATTATCCATTTCACAGATAAGATATCTAAATTGTAGCATCCCAGGAACAAGCATGTGAAACAGGTACAAAATAATGAAATTATCAGATTACCAAACCAGACAAACTAATGAAATTATCAGACTAACAAACTATGCATCTGCGGTTTCACTTGGAATAGAAGAGATACCCTAATCACGCACAGCCTCGTGCACATGACAATTGTGCATCAGATGCTTTACCTGCAAGAACTCCATAGAGAGGTAGTACGCCTGTTTGGGGTTCATCTTGTTGTAATAATCATTCGTCGCATTCCAATTAATAATCAAAGCATCACGGACACTCTCTGCCGTCGCAAAGTATGCTTTGGGAATGTCAAATCTATCCGGAGAAAAGAAGGGCGTGAACTCGGCATGGTACTTAATACTCGAAGCCACAGATGACGGATCATAGGCAGATAAGCTCGATGAACCTCGAAAATCTGCATTGATAATCTCATCATCAAGATCAACACAGAAAAACCAACTCCACACAGATCTAGCACAGTTCCAAGGACCCCCTCAGCAAGGTAACTACTAGCTCGAGACACAAGTACGAAAGTCTCCTGGAGAGTTGATGAAATCGAATTGCATAACCAAAATTCAGAAAGAACGGACCCAACTCGAAGGTTTACATAATAGTTTTACAAGATATTCCAAAAAATTACAATCAGCTCAAATAATCTCAGCTCTTATTTCTGCTCGTGACAAAACCGGCAATCCCTGCTTTGTAGGAAGGAGTTAGAAATATCCAAAAGACTTGGAATCCAGACTCATTATACTATAAGCTAATCAAATCAGGATCCACAAATAGAATTTGGAACCTTTCAACTCTCACACCTATATTCAGACACACCGTTGGCACATGTACACTATGCATAGCGCCACATTACTCTACACTCGTGCGTACACGCATAAACATACATACACGCATTTATACGCGCCAAAACGGGCCCTTCAAGTCCAAGACAACAAGCTCCAGCTCTCCGAATTCGGAAAACGAGACGAGATCGATCAAATTACAGCCGATCCACCCGCGAGCAAGCACCAAACAAAACATCAAGATCCTCAGCTCTCTCCCTCCCCACTCTCCAGGAGACACGCTTCACCGTTTCCCAATGCTTGATCGAGTCGCCACCTCCAAGTCCTCGATCCAACGGCTCATCGGATTCGATCAACCTCCTCCAGCATCCAAACTAACTCCAACTTCTATCTCGACAACAAGATCGTGAAACGACGCGCATTTCGCGGGGGAGAAGGAGAGAGAGAGGGTGATCGCTCACCTTTGGCGGGGGGCTCCGCCGCGACGTCCCGGTCCTTCGTTACGGCCTCGATCGGCATCGGCATCGACATCGGCATCGGCATCGGCCTCCACAGCGGCCTCCGGTGGCCACCGGTCACGCCCAGGAACAGGAGCCGCTGCGGCGAGTGCCGCCACCTCTCCGACGAACCCGCGCACGCGATCGGGGCGGAGAGTGCGGCTGTGTACGACGCCATGCAGGTGGAGAGAGCGAGGATGTTGTGTCCGCCACCTCAGGCTCGACCGCTGCGACCACGGCAACAAACGGCGACAAGTGTGTGTGTGCGTGCTTGTGTGAGACAGAGTGTGAGAGAAAAGTTTATAAGGACGGTTGGGTGTTGGGATGGAGAGGGAGGGGAATGGCATGCCATGACGTGGCGGACGTATAAGCGAAAAGTGTTACCGCACCCGGTCGTGTGCAGGCGGAGCACCCTTGCTCTCAGCTTGGGGTGGGGGAGCGTGATTGCTGGGGTGTTTTTGCGGTGGGAATTGTCGTTGCTGGGAGTGCGTTAACGTCACCGGGCGGTGAGGGGATACCGGGATGTGGGGTAGATTTCCTGTTGAGAAAGCTTTTCCATAAGATTTTTCCCTAGCTCCTTTTTATCATAAAAAAAAGACGTATATCCAAAACCGCAGATGTATTATTCCAAAGAATACATGTCCTGTTGATTCAAAGATTAAGCCGTGAGATTTGGAGTAGAATTTAGAAAAAAAAATTTGACTCAACCGATGCTCTTCTCTGTTTCGAGCAATGTTAGGTTTGCATTTTTTTTTAGTTTTGATCCTCAATGTGGAGTTTTTTTATTAGGTCTTTAGTATTCTCAAATTGGCAATGATTGATAAGTTGGTTCACGTTTAGAAATGTTAAGAGGTATGTTATTTAGTGCATTAAGGTTTTATTTGATAAGGATAATAAGTTTGTAAAATAAGTAAAGAAATACATAAGAAGTGGAATAAATAAGTTAATTTATATGAACATTTTTGTATATTAAAATTATTCTACAGAGAATGTGGAATAACTTTATCCTGAATTAATTCTACTTAACATAACGTAAATATGAAGTAAGTTAAGTGATAAGTTAAATACTTAACTTAACATAACTCACTTAACCCATCAACCAAATACCTTCTAGATGAAGAATTTATGCATGTTTGGATAGAGTGAATATAAAATTTTGCTAGGAGTAGGTTAGATTAAATGTCATTTAATCAATGATTCCATTGAATGGCTAAAAAAGTGAACACAATGGACGACACTCTTCTAGCTGATATCAAGTGCTTCGAGTTCTCTCCAACAATGGTAAGTTACACTCATTTGCATGACATTTGAAATTAACAACATGGATGCCATTGCAATTGCAGATATTGTCTATGACATGGAACACTCCAATGGGCACACCTTGGCTGCTACCATGCACGGGTATGCTAGATGGTGGTTGTTATTGTTGTTGTTGTTTTCTGTGTTCCATATTTAAGTTCAATACATCTTCAAACATTGCAATCAGGACTTGTCCATGAGATTTCAGGTCTAATATTGATGCACGGGTATGCTAGATGCTTGGCAAAACATTGATGCTTTGGCACAAACTACCCCATCGGGCATATGTTTAGCTAGGGATGTTAAGAAGGGGAACATGGAGACAAGTGGTTTGGATAATGACATATAATAGGTCTAGCTATAATTCAGATGGTGCTTTGACAGAGGGATAAGTCATTGTACTATGGAAATATTCTTCAAGGGATCGACTCAAGATGTTCTTAATATTAGGGCTCAATTTGAGATATACACTATAGTTTAGGGTTATATGTAGAGTTTGTAAAGTTGGAACTCTCTGTTCTTAAGCCTTATTTGTTATGTGAGATATAACAACTTATTTTATGTTTTGAAAGTTTAATCCCTGAATAAAATTTTCTCAAGAGAGAGCCTCAAAATGCAGGATAAATTTATTCAAAATAAGAGATGAGATAAATTTAACCCTCCTTCTGTGAGACATCAATCTCACTTATTCCCCCCCCCCCCCCAAACACCTGCATTTATCCCATAATTTAACATATAACTCTTTCAAACACCAAAATCAATTTATCCATCAATTTCACTACCTACAAATTTTATCCCATAAAATAAGCAAACCCTTACAGTTGAGCGCCGACACAAGATGTGCATGTGAATTATTCTGAACCGGCCAAATTGTTGGGAGGGGGAAGGGATATATTCCCATAACGGACGGCGCAGAGAGGAAGCTGGTGGGGCCCGGCGGTCGAGCGACGCGTGGCATAACAGGACAACTGGGTGCCCCTTCATTCATTGGTGACCCACGTTGGGATCTTCCTGAGTATGTTTTTTCCCTCTCGTTCTTTTATCATTTGTTGCCTTTTGAAGAGGGGATAATATTTCTTGTGGTCCCGCCAGAGGAAAATCTTGGAACACTGTGGTTTAAGTCTGACGGTCTATAGGCTCCTCACCACGCACATGATTTAGATTGATAATTTAATTGTGACCGTTCCAAGAGCCTCCCCACACCCTAATTTTTACGATGTAGGGCAACTCTGAGCTGCTTAGCCATCCTCTTTGTGCAAAAAGAAAAATTAAATAGTCATAACATCCTAAATCTGCATTTTTCCAGTAAGATAAGATTTAATTTCAACCCTGCTCTTTCGGACGAAAGCTTGCCTAAAGTATGACTTCTTGGTTCCAATAAATAAATTAAACTGCCATTTGTATGCCTGTACATAGACACATGTGATCATTCAATCCGACGGTACAACATTACAGGCTATGCTCTACTTGGTACAAAGTGCTACGAAAGAATTCTGTGGAGAGAATATTGAAAAGAATATAAGGAAAATGGAAGGTGGGAAAATTACAAGATGAAAAGTAATGATCTAGAGGGCCTCTTTGAGAATGACCTCATGAAAAAAAAAAAATAGTAAACTAATAGTGTCACTAGACTCCATCATTCAAGGACTTCTATCGAATTACAACTCTCTCTTTCTCGATTCTTCTCCCCTTTTACGTCTTTCCCATCAAAATATTGGTTTGATGCAATAAATGTTAAAGATGCCCAAAACAGACTAATTAATCCAGAGATTCATGACGTTAACGAGATATCCCTGTACTATGTATTGTGAATGTTGTGTGTGTGTGTGTGTGTGTATATATATATATATATGTATGTGTGTATATGTAATAACTCTCTTGTAACAAATAAGATTCAAGGGTTCGTATCATATCTTGACGCCCAAAGAAGCAGTCTACAGGACGATCGATCCTTGTACTTTTTACCAACATGATGGTGTGATAACGCATGGTAAGGTACAATAGTTCGAATTGGAAAGTTGTGTCACTCCAGTGGGTTTCGTCCGGGCGGACCAACTTGTCTAAGCAACTTTACCCGATGAATTGCTTGCTTAAAGATTAATGTGCTTAGGCAGCTTGCTCTTACAATATTGGTATTGTAGCAATCCGACATGCCATATCACCAATGCTGTGGTCGACAACATTGCATCATCTTTACCATGGCAATCCTACATGCCATCATCAATATTAATTACAACGCCCACGCTAGCGTTACGGTGATATGGTGCCGTTGCTACAATGATAATTCCTCTTTTACCTCTCATTCCTGTACCCATGACTCGAAAATACGTTTAAAGCATCCAAAATCTTTTCCTTTGCTCCTCCTTCACCCTATCCATTCTTCCACTACTCCATTAATTCATTATCTAAGCCACCCCACTTAACAAGTAACTAGCTGTGTATAAAGCGACAAGCACTCCACCAGAGAAACAAATAATACTCATGTTGTCCTTTTACTCCATTTCTTGCAGGAACCGAAACCAACTCGGTTGGGTTGGGTTGAAGGTTACGTTAAATTTGAGATTTAATCAATCTAACTTAATTTGGGATCCAATGTAACTTGATTTATACATGCATATATACTATATGATATATATACTATATTGTATGCATATATATATTATACATATACATCACTCTTCTCAATTAGTGTTCCTTTTGTAGATATTCAGGATCCATGTATCCGAGTGTTTCTTGAATAGTTGTAGTGACATGAGTTTAGTTTACATATATAACCCTTGAAATTCCAAAGTTGGACATTTTTAATGTTAAATAATCATCAAAGAGTATATTTAATGACTTCAAGTCCAATAAAAAATGGGTGTGGAAATATCACAGTGGGTGCACCTCTCATTTCTTCCTTCTTGTAGTGATCCCCCACTACCATCGGATGACTCACATTTCCTCTCTTTTTCCACACAAGGATCCCACCACCAATGCACATTTTCTATATTTGTTGTCGATTATTTATATAAGCCTACGCTTTTATATGCAATTACATATATATCAAGTTTATAATAAAGTATGCGTTTATCTTTTCTCATTAATTTTAAATTATATCCTTTTTTTTTACCTATTCTATTTATTTTTTTATAAGATCGAAGTTGTTTATAAATTTAAAATTTTTGTTATTAAATATGAAAGACATGTGAAATATGTAGGAGATTAACATAAGTTTTGACTATAATAATTAAGTTTGGTAGTGTAACAGGTTGAATTAGGTTAAAAAAATATCAACCCGTAAATCATAGGTTAATTTGAGTTGAGACTTAACCTGATCCAACCTGACTCATTTACACCCTCAACTTCTCATATTCCATGGTGCATCCTTCTTTATGTCTTCATCATCATATTAATGGATTAGATCAACTGAGATCTTGGTCATGGATTTTAAAATTTTCTATAAGTGATTGTTCTTATAAATAATTACAGCAGATTGATATTGTATGTGGTTGTAAATATATGTATTAATAAGTTGGAATTTATTTTTCTATTATTTTTGAAGGAACAAATGTGTAATGCTTTGATTTAAGACTTTTACATGTAAATAATTTGTATTTCCATTCCAACTTGAATGCCAAAATGTTTATAATTAATGAATGATTTTTCATAAGCTCTTCAAGTGCAACATGCTTTTGGATAATTTTATTGGATTTGTATTTAGATCATACACATATTTCTTATAATAAATAGAATAATTTGTATGCATAACAAATATAGATTTTATCGACACCTTTCTCACATATCTTGGCAAATAAGTTGATCAACTTATGTGATATAACTAGTTCGAAATTAGGTACTTCTAGATTAAGTGGTGAATTTAATATCTTTCTTTATCTTGAAATATTTAATGTTAAATTTTAGTCTATGCTAATTAATTTTTTAATTATATTGCAAATTTCACCATAAATTCAAAGGTAAAATTTTATTTCAATAAGATTGGAGGATATAGAGAGTATTTTTAAGGAGAAGTACGTAAAGAAATATATCAAAAAAAAGGAGAGGGAGAATTAAAAAATGAAATATAACACTTTCAAATGCAATGTAGTTATCCCATAAAAAAAGAGGATTGTCTCATGAGAGAAGGAGGTCAACTTATTTCAGGTATACAACATTCTAGCAATATTGCAATGTAGTTGGACCCTCATGTCGGTCCGAATGAATGAATTTATCTTTCCATGAAGGTCCATCTTTGCCTGCTTGGCAAAAGAATAGCGAGTTACCAATTCTGTCTTGATAGGACATGTATTTTGATTTCTATTCAATTCCTAAATAGTGGGGTTATCATTATCCATTTTTTGTAGTGATGAATCTTATATGCCCTCCTCACAAAAAAAATTTGTCCACTTCCTTCTTGGAGGAGGCCATGTTTGCTGGCCTTAACTAAGAATAGCAAACTAATGATGTCTGAGGAGTTCTCCTTTGATGTCCTGCCATTAACAACTTTCGACTCACTTTCCACTTGTTATTCTCTTTTCTTTACCCCTTCACTATGATCTCTCAAGTGGTCTCCAATAACTTCTTTTAGTGACATCCTTATTTTTCATGAGATGATATTTTAACAATTAGAGAGATAAATTTCTATTTTCAATCTTAATAAATTTTAACTTAGGTGCATCCAATATGGTACTTTTGACGTTTAAATGTCAACGTATATTAACTTTTCTTATTATTATTTAGAGATCAAAAAATACGTACCAGCCTTAACATAAAAAATGCCAGCATCAACGAAACTATTTCTCCATTTAAATGCTAAGATCTCACATGCATACATGATTTAAGAAGAACCTTACATCAAGAATATGTGATATACATTAACATCTAAGTTTCGAGACTATGATTGTAGATTGATGTTCAATCATCAACATATGTTATTGTTATCAATATTTAGGTATTAAAATAGGAGACAAAAAATATCAAGATTTTATTTTATATATATATATATATATCACCATATAAATGTGGACTTAATGTCAAGTCAAAATCTAAAAGTCAATGAAACCTAAGTTAATTGACATTTAAATATTGAATTAAGTATGCATTCAACATTAAATATCAAGAAATTAATCTATCTCCTGTGTAATTAATAGGTTGCATTTTTTTATATTTCTTTTTATCATTAAAATGTGGTATTTTCATCATATGTCTCTATTGAGATGTTTAAATGTTATGATATCTCTTATATCTTGATCATAACAACTGCTACTTGCACGTTGAGTTTTTTATGATGATCTTTAACCTACAAGATTACATATAACAATATTACAATTAAGCAAGCTATACAATATCCTTCGTGCATTTCACGCTTCATTCTAAATAGAAGGAATTAGAAATTAAGTTGATGCTTATGCTTTTGAATGATTATTTTGTGAGTCATTTAATCTTTTGGAGAAGCAATGAAAACAGAATCTATGACGGATTTTAGAGTATAAGAAATGTTATTCGTTTTTCAATCTAAATAGATTACAAGTTTCTTTTAGTTAGCTCCTCTTCTCCTCTCTTATATTTAATTCTGAAGACCCATTTGCAACCAATGATATTCATGTCAGATTGTTGTTGCATAAGAGACCATGTGCCATTGTTGAAAAGAGCCTTATATTCCATTCTCATAACATTACGCCAACATTTTCCCTTGTTTGCCTATAAGAAATAAGTGAGTTTGACTAGTTGGGTAGCAAGTGCAATTAGGGCAGCTGGAAGTGGATGACGTTGTTGTCTAGTTGTGAGACCAGCAAGAGATCAATAGTTGATCGAGTTACGTGGTCGTAGCTATCATTCAAAGGCATCGTGTATAGGAGACTGAGTAGACAACGACTGCGTAAGAGGGGATGGTGAAGGTTCATCTATGGGAGAAGTAGAAGACGTTGGAAGTTGCATTGCAAGTCATATATTATTTGGTGGTGCAGGAGGAGGTCCTAGAAGAGAATTAGCTTCAAAAGGAAAAACATCATCAAACTGAACATGTCTTGCAATATAGAATCTCCTTGTTTTGGGATCATAACACATGTAACCCATTTACCCAAAAGCATAGGCCAGAAAGACACAATTAACTAAGCGAAAAGAAAATTTGCGAGAATTATATGGTCGTAGTAATGGATATGTTGCACAATCAAAAACTCGAAGAAAGTGATACAATGGTAGGATGGTAAATAGTACTTTATAGGGGGACTTATGAGACAAGAGTGGTGTAGGCAAACGATTGATATGGTAGACTGCAATTTCCATAGCAAATTACCATAAATGCTTTGGTGGATGTGAGTGAGCAAGAAAAGTAACTGTTGTCTCCACAATGTGTTGAATTTTACTCTCATCAGCTTCATTTTGGTCATGAGTATGTGGTGCTGTTATTCATTCACAAAGGAAATGAGATTTAAGAGCTTGAAATTCTCCCTCTCCATCAAATTGAAAAGACTTAATTTTTCGAGAGAATTAGTGCTCTACCATTATTTGAAATTGAAGAAAAGCACAAAGAACATCATATTTGTTTTTCAAAGGATAAAACCACACATATTTTGAATGATCATCAAGAAATAAAAGAAAATAGCGATAATCAAAAATGGAATAAAGATAAGCAAGTCCATGATCCCTATACATCGCTAAAAATAAGATGAAGAGGTTGACAACTTTTTGTTTGAGTTTTAGGTAAAGTTATTCGAGTACTTTTACCCAAGAGATACGTAGAACATTTATTCAAAGAATTTGAACTACAATGGAAACCAAGATGAGTTTAGATTTTATTGATTATTGTTGGTTGGGGATGTCCCAACCACTGATGCGAGACTACGGATGACAGATAGGAGGAAGCAAGCACAACTGGAGAGGACTGACGTAAAAGATGGTAGAGGCCATTCTCATGTATCTCTTGAAGAAGAATTTGACTCGTGTGGCAATCCTTAACAACAAAGAACTTGTCATTGAATTCATGGAGCATTTGTTATTGTGACAAAATTTGTAGACAAAAATAAGAGACTTGGAGGACGATGGAGAGTATAAGATATTATTCAAATGGAAGCAAGTAAATTGATACCGAAGGCCATGCTTAACGACATTGGTGATAGGCATATTCTGTTCATTTTCCACCTGAATGGAATCTGTTCCATTATAGTTATCAACAATAGTCATGTTGGACATGTCATTTGTGACATGAAGAAAAACTCCTGAGTCCACGTACCAATCTCTCGTTGAAGAGGGTGTAGGTGTCAGATAATTTACTTCAGGTGTCATGTTGGCTAGGGTAGTGCATTTGAACCGACAACGATAAGGACTATAGCTTATAACACCACAGACAAGACAAGGAGTTTGTCATTGAAAACCACATCCATGACTCCGCCCATGGCCACGCCCTCGAGATGAAGAAGAATGATTGGATACATTGACCGATGGAGGAGTGACAGTGTTTTGCTGTAGTCATATCTCATGACTCTGGAGGATATTGTGAAACTTAACGTAGGGAACAATGGTGCTGCGAGTTGATAGTGCTACAACAATGTCACCATAGTCGGGCCCAAGGTTGGAGAAAATTATGTCATTGAAGTCAGCAGGAGATACTATTTGGTTGGATGCAACTAGTTTGTTTGAGAGATATTTTGCCTTTTGAAGATACTCTACGACAGATTCCTCGCCTTTGTGGAGATTATGCAACTACATTTGAAGTTGTAAGAGTCGTATGTCAAATGGGACTCCATAGATGGCTTGGAGAGTAGACCAGAAGTCATGGGCATGCTTGAGGCCAAGGACAGTTGGGAGCACCTCCTCAAAGAGGGAGGAGAGTAGCTAGTTGAGTACTGCTTGATCATGTTTTAGTCGATTATGTCGAATGGACTTAGTGGTTGATGAGAACAACTCACCGATAGAGATTGATGCAAAAGATGTTGAAGAGACAGGGCATGGCTAGCAACGATTGGCAATGCCTAGTAGCCCATGAGAGCGTAATAACGACGTGATCTTTGTCTTCCAAAGTAGATAATTAGTATATTTTAGCTTAATTAATTGGAAATGGTGAACGTTCATCATGGGAAGCGCAAGTGATGTCAGAAGCGGAGTCATCATTCTTGCAAGGGAGCGTATAATCGTCGAAACTGTCGTGCAAGTTGAGTCCTTCGAACAAGTATTGGTGGATAGGAATTCACTGAATGTGAAGGACTAGGATTGGAAGTAGCAAGATAATATTCACCATAAGAGGATTATGGGATAAAATGAGATAAATGTGGGGAATGATGGTGTAAATTTCATGTTAGCTAATAAGGGAACGATTGGGGAATAGGGTTCCCCAATTACGTCAATGGAAAAGGTAGCACCTTGTTGAGGTAGGCGCTATGGGGAGAAGATCTGGTGGGGACGATCGACGCTGAGGTGCTTTCGAGGAAGATGTGATCCACGATAAGGAAGGAGAGCGACTGCGATTTGGCGGCCGGTGCGTCGTCCACCACGCGAGAAGGCACGCGGTACGCGAGGAAGATCGATGAAGATAAGATCCAACGAATATGGAGACTGTCAGAGATGAGGTGCCGAGCATTGCTTGTTGGTGTGGGGATGGCTACATTGAGGGGTTGGTGTTGGCCAACATTTGTGTAAGGGTCTAGCATGAGGAGGATTGAGCTCTTCACTTGGCAAGCTAGCGTGAAGATGGGAGGTTGGCGGGAGAGGTCACCAGAGGTGGCAATAGTCACGGTGATCGAATAAGAGTCGTGGTCGACACCATAGTTATATCGTTAGGTGTAATTGTATTACGCAATCACAACAGGGCAAGGCAGCAAGATGAGGAGAAATTCGTTGGGTGCAATGGGATGGAAAGAGTGGTGTGCAAGAGGGGTCATCAAGATTGCTCAATTGTCAACAACAAGGGGGGTGTAGATCAAGGTGGCAGACTGACAGGTGGATCGTCAGGAATCACTTCAACTCAATATCATATCAGAAAATAAAGGTGGATGCTTTTATTTATTTTGACACACATATAATGATGATTACATGAGTATATATAGACTATGAAGAATATAAGATAAGTGTATGTGGTTGAGAAAATCAAAGAGTTTAGTTGTGAACGACTTTTTGAATTTTGAATTTTATATACTTGATCTTCCTTATCTTTTGTTCGATTGACACTCTTTAAGAGAAGTTAACACATTTAATCCTTTCATAGAAGAATTCTCCTTAAAAATGGCAATTTTAAACAAAGCATTATTTTTTTCAGGTAACTCAACTCTATTTTGGATGAATTCGTTCACAATTGCAATATTTTTTTTCTAAGGGGAAAAGCAAGCTTTCATTCATAAGCAACTTTACAGATCACAAGGAATAGATCTATCCCACCAACTAACAACATCATTTCTGATACAAAACTTAGCTAGAACATGGGCCCTATGAACTCCTTGTCTGCAAACATGGAGGGCCTTGAAAGAGGGATTTCTTAAAATCAATGCTTGATAATGGAGAACATGGAGAGATCTCCAAAAAGGTTGCTTAGAGCTATTAATTTGGGTTATTAGGGATAAAGCATCACTAAAGATACGGCCACAAGAGTAATCCAATTCCAAGGCAACTTAAATACCCTGAAGAATTGTGAAAGCTTCTGATTCGTCTGAATCAGAGGAGGAAAACTTGAGGGCTTGAGCTGCATAAACATCTCCAACTGAATCAAGTAATACAACAACAACAATGGCACCAGTCGAAGTAGTAGCTGCATCGATCAGCAAAGAACAAATAAAACCATCAGAATATGGTATTTGATACTGAATTACATCTAACACTTCTCCAAAAGTACGCTGAAAATGATGATGAACTAATTGGAAAGAATTATGTTGATCTTGAAATAGCATCAAGGAAGTTGAAATCTGTTGTACTAGTTCATTAACAATACACCTATCTCTATCATGCACAACATTACATCTGTTCCTCCATAGGTAATAAGCAACAAAATAAGGCAAAGAGGGGTTGAGTGGAGAGTTCTGCAACGACAGTGAAATACTTTGGTAATGGGAGAACCAATCTTCCTGTGCAGCTAACAATCAAAACCCATAATAGAACCCATCTTTTTAAATGTCGTGGAAAGGTCATTTTCGGAAGGGGGCTTGTCGACACAGATAAGTTATCGAAACACAAGGATGTCGCCAGCATACCTCCTATATCGTCGACATGCCGACCATATTGGCGACATGGCGGTAGATTTCGATGCAACTGCTGGTTGGGCGCGAGCACTGTTCCTGGGCGGGAGGTTTTGAATCCGAAATGATAGGCGGGAGGGCTGGTTTTGGGGAGGTAGGAGGTCTGAAAAGCACACAGGTGGGAGCTTTTGAATTCAAAATGGACACACACACGCATTTTCATGGCGTGTCCTCAGCATGCCCACGAAATACTTAGAATTTTATCGGCACAACTTTGAAATCGGCATTTCGAACCTTGATAGAACCACAATGTCTTTGTGAAAGAGAAAGTAAGGAATACATGATTTGTATCTTCAATATTTGCATAATAAATTGGGCAAATAGCATTAACAGTTGGGATCCTCATAGCCAAGATAGCTTTGGTATTTAATGCCCCAGCAATAGACTTCCATAGTGACAATTTGATCCTAGGAGGTAAATTCAGGCACCATATCTTCTTTGCTCAATCCACAAAGGAATCATCATTAATATAGCTCCTTACAGAATGGGAAAGTAGAGTATGATAGACTAATTTTAATGAGAAAGTACGTATAGGATGGTCTGACCAAATAAATCTATCATATATCCCTAATGAATAGGAGTATCAAGGATCTTTAGGGTCAAATCAGAGGGGAAATTGTTATGGCCCTATCCCAGCTCTGTATAGGACCTGAGATCGACTCGCCTCGATTAATCTCAAGATCCAATTGTCTAACGAGAAATAACCAAAAGCAGAAAATATATTATAACTACACATGCATTGTAACTAAGTAGAAATAAATAAGAGACAATAATGAAAAACAGGATGATAAATCTGAAAAATATTACATGCCATAAGCGGAAGAATATTGTAACATACATAGCCATCACAACTACAATAGAGGGAAATATAACAGAAATATAGCAGAAACAGTTAATACATATGATGAGAACCTCATCATGAACCCTAACTAGCACATTTTGACCTAATAAATTGAACAAAAGCTCCTACAAAATCTAAAGGAAAGCCTAAATCAGGGATTTGTAAATCTGAGAATAAAACAATACACAATGGGTAAAACTGTAATTTTACCATTGCAGTATATGAATGGGATTTCTAAGGATCTAGACATAGGCCAAATGGACTTAATAAGAGAAAAAGTGAGATGGTTTGGTCAGAAATGGGTTATGACAAAATCTGGGAATTAAATGACATTCTTTAACCCTAAAATAAATCCACTTTAATTCACGAAGTTACAGGCAAGATAAAAATAAATTAAACCCTCTAAAATTCATGAAAAAATATCTCTTAGGGTTTATAACCTTCAATTTGGCCATTGGAACCTATCTTGACCTAGATTGAGAACCATACCCAATTTTTAACCTAATTTGGGTTTTTGTGCAAAATGTCTATTCAAATATGGTCAAACCTAAAATCCAACCTCACCATTGGATTCCTTAGATCCAAATTAGGTTTATACCAAAATTTGGACCTAAGGGAAGGTCGCCTTGACCCACTTTACAAAATGGTCCTCAATAATTACTTTTTGACCCTTAGCCTTTTGAAATCTTGCAAGGACCCCCCTATCTTTCCCATCATCTTCTTCAATCGGGTCCTTTTGTCACCCGCCTGCGCAGGTCATACCTCTGGCGATTTTGCGCGGAGGATGGCGCTGCGCATGTCTGGGGAGCCGGCCCCAGATTTGAAAGGGAGACTCCTTACGTTGTCCCCTACAGCATAGACCGGCTCCCATGCCCTGTTGGCCACCATACCTCTCGTGCGAACGCTCGAGAGGTATGGGTCTCATTTTGGCCATACCTCCAGCGAGGTATCCCTACCTCCTCCTCGCGATTCTCTCTCGGCCGACACCTATTTAAGGAACGGCAACCCCTGCCGCATCCTTCAAGCTCAACTTGGCCAAAGAATTCCCCCAATTTCGTCTCCTCCTCCGATCAGGAAGTCCAGCAAGCTCCGGCGAGCCCTCCTCCTCTCTTTTGTCACTCTTCCACAATACCAGTGGCAGAGCCGCCTTCACCACCTTCCTCCGCGTCGTGCAACACCCGCGCACGCGCCTCTAGCCCCGTCGTCGCCGCCGTCACCCCTCCCCTGGACATCTTTGTCTCCGGCGTCGCTAGATACACACCGACCGCCTCCTCCCTCCTTTCGTCTGTTAAGTAGGTTAGAACTCTTCTCCTCTCTCCCCTCTTCATTTCCCCCCTCTCTTATTTTGCATTTTCGACCCCTCGACACCGCAACCCACCGCCATCTTCTCCATCTCCGACAACCCACCGGTGAGGTGCATCCACCATGTCACACCTCCACACGCCTCACCAGACAACTCACTACCTCCACCATCGTCCACTGATCACCATCCACCCATCCATCGACCACCAACACCTCCCCAAGTGCCCACCAAACACACGCACTTCCACGGCCACAGAGCGATTTAGGCACGCACGCCTAAGCCGTTCCGCGCCACACCAACCCCCACCCCACCTTTTCCATGACACGGCGAAGCTCCCCAGGAGGTTTGACAGGGCTGCAAGGCCGTATTTGTGAGTTTCAAGTTCACCCACCTGCCGCCATTGAACCACGAGCAAGCTTGCTAGCAAGCTCGCTCCAGGCCACTGCACTCCAGGCGGACAAGTCCAGGAGGTGTGGGATTGTCTCGTGCATACTTCCTACCAGGGAGTGGCTTTGAGAGAGTGTCACAGCCGCTGTGATTGAAGGCATTCTCCCTGCGGGCGTGAACGAAGTAGGTGGGACTTGTAGTCCCACCTCGGAAGAGCAGGAGAAGGCGAGGAGGCATAAATTGCAAAAGTGCCAGGGGCTTAGCACCTCCTGACACGGGATGAGGTCCCTCATCCACCACGCCTCATCCGCGGCACACACCTACGCAAACCTGGTATCCTACCCGACTACCCGTGCACTCCTCGCGCACCACTCATGCCAGTGCGCCTGGTCCCGGGCACGCATACCCGACCCGATAACCAGAGAAGGCTTTGGGAGAGTTGTCCTGAGAGCGAAATAGCGAGAGAGATGCGGGGAGTGTAAGGGTTAGGTTTTGCCTAACAGGATGCCTGTGTAGGGAACAGAAGAGGAAGCAAGGAAGGAGGAGCGGCTGAGGACTTAACCGCGGGAAGACAGCTGCGGCCAGAGAGAAAGGAAGAAGGACTTGGAGCAGTAGAGAAGCAAAGGAGGAAGATGGCACTGTAGTCGCAGAGAAGCTAAGGCAGAAGGAGAAGAAAGAGAGAAGAAAGCAAAAGGCGCGTAGCAGAGAAGAAAGAAGAAGAAGTCAAAAGAGAAGGCAGAGACAGCAAAGAAGAAGCCAAGAAGAAGAAGAAGAAGAAGTAGCAGCAGCAGCTAAAAAGAAAAGGAGAGCACAAGCATTGTAGTAAGTGGCACTTAAGGCATCTGACCCTTGGAGTCAGACGTCTGAAAAGAGAAAGGAAGACAAGAAGAAAAGAGAAGAAAAGAAGAGACATTTTTATTTTTCCTCTCTTTAATCTTTTTGTAAAATAGTATATTGTGATTTTCTACGCTTCTAGAATCAAGCTTGCTCCTTGAGTTCGACCTCGGAGATTTTTGTATTCAAGTAATAAAATATAATCAAACCGGTGTGGCTTTACACAAAAAACCCGCCACCAACATACTAAAGGTACTCACTACTACAAAAGTCTCTGCAACGGAAAGGAAAAAAACACTACAGCTGGGTCCAGCACCCACGGCAATTGGTAGCGCTGGTTGTTCAATTCTCTAACCTGAACATGGTTATATAATCCGTAGTCAGTTAACGCTGAGTAGAGTGATGGTTAAGCCATTTACATGTAATTTAACATAAAGAAACAAGCAAATAACTAATCATTTGTTTCCATTTATCTCAACTAGGTGATTTTGATTCGGTTATTCTAATAAGGATCCACAATATTTCTTAATCATCTTATTCCTTAAGAGAACGATCTTGATTGCAGTTTATTCCGCAATGTAGAATGTACATGTGGCACTCTCTTAGCCGGGAGAGCCCCTATGGTAGTCCTACACCCGTCTACCACCCCGAGGTCACGGTCGCGACGTAGTGGTGACTACGACACTCGCGATAAGCACATGGATATCTACATCACACTAGTACGCGGTCAATCGTTTCTACTAGCGGGTACACCTAAACGTACAACACAGAATAGAATAGGGCTTTGCCCTCTCAGAATAGGGGTCTCACCCCTCAATAGTCTGCATACCCTCACCTGACTATCCTAGTTTGCCCAGTTGGCCTAACAAGAGTCTGTGTAGGGTGGCTAATCCTAACCCCGGGCCCCGTAGTGCGGCTGGCTCCCCTCCTATACTAATGTAATAAGAGTTGGTGTAGGGGCCATTCCTAACCTTGGATCTCAACCCAAGGGCGGGTAGCTCCCCCTACACTAAAGTGACGGTAGCTCTCCTCGGTTCCGCGTACATGAGGGTCAGCTCACTTTCTAAGCAAAAGGGACAGTTACTCTCCTCGGTACCGTGTACTCCAGGGCCAACTCACATCCCTCCTACATACGATATTCGTTCCGTATATGTGAGTTCCTGTTCTAGTTCCTCGTAAGGTTCATACATTGTATTCATTTCATTTCATGACATGCATATCTCGTTGTTCATAACTTGGTTCTTAATCATGTCACATGCAGCTCGTGATTTAACAACTGAAAGAAGCATCACATTATTTAACTATTCATTTGTTAGCATTAAGGGTTCTAACATGCAGTTCAGAATAGACTGTGTGGCTCAAGCAATGTTCATTCACTCAATTCTGCCCTATGGTTCATTTCATATCCTAGGGTTTAATCAATACATTCTAAGATAGCATGCACTTGATTAATTAAGTCATAATATTGAGAAAAACCGCTCTACCGGGATACACGGGTGGAATGGGGGCTCTGATGAGAACCTCATCATGAGCCCTAAACTAGCACCATTTAACCCTGATTTGCAAGAAAAAGCTCCTACATAACCTTAGAAAGGCTTGGCTCAGAGAGATTCTGAGTTTGCAAAGAAAACATAAACTGAGGGGTAAAAATGTAATTTCACCAATCCAATCTGAAAATAGGGTAACTCAGGGTCCAAACATAGGTCAAAACAACCTAATAAGAAGAAAAGTGGGATAAAATGACTCAACAAGGGCTACAGCAACTCCGAAGAATTAAATGACATCCCGTAACCCTAAAAACAAACCCACTTAAATACACAAGGTTTGAGGCAGAGAAAAAATCAACTAAACCCTCTAAAATTCATAGAAAAATAATCTCTAGGGTTTATAACCTTCAATTTGGCCTTAGGAACCCATTTTGACCTACATTGAGAACCATGCCCAATTAACAACTTAATTTAGGTTTTTACGTAAATTGACCGGTCAAACAAGGTTTAATCTAGAAATAAAATTCACCATCAGAATCCTTAGGTCCTAATTCGTCATGTATAAAAACTTGAGCCTAAGAAGAAACCTTCTTGACCAACTTTACACTTTGGTCCTCATATATTTACTTTTTGGTCCTCAACTTTTGAACCCTCACATTTTGGCCCCTAGCTCTCCTTCGTTCTTTGAGTTCAGGTCCCTCCTGCAAAACCTGACCAGCACCATGCTCCGACGACCTTGCGCGGAGCATGACGCTGCGCAAGGTGAGGGGGAGGGCCTGCCAGGTCAAATGGGGGTGCCCTGCGTCGTCAGCCACCGTAGGAGCACCCCCTGAGTGCTGCGACCACCCATACCGCCCGTGCGAATGCACGGACGGTATGGGTATCCTTCCTCCGGCGTCCTCCGGCGAGGGAGACACGTCGTCTCCCTCCGCCCTCCTCTCTGGTTCTGCCCCTATAAATACCCCCGTCGCTCCGCCGTTCTTCCCAGCTCGGATCTGACGGAGATACCCCCTCACTTCCTCTCTTCCCACTCCGACAGAAGCCCTCCAGCTCCGGCGGTTCCTCCTCCTCCTCCTCTTCGGCAGAGACTTCTTCCTGATTCTCCTCCGCGTCGCGCAATACCGACGCGCGCTGCTTCAGCCCCGTCGTCACTGCCGTCCTCCCCCACTGGCCATTTCTTCTCCAGCTCCGGTAGGTACGAGCCGGCAGCCTCTTCGTCCCCTTCATCACTTTAGCTAGGTTAGAATTAGTCTTCTCTATCCCCTCTCTCTTTTCCCCCTGCTATTTTTATCTAATTACCCCTCGACCGCACCTAATCACCCTCACCTTCTCCACCTCCGGCCACACTCCGGCGACCCGCTCCCATCACTCCAGCAACCCACACGGCTCGCCTCCCACTGCAGAACCTTCGCCTCTTTACCCCGATCATCCTCCGCCCTTCCACTTCCCCCAAATCGCCCTCTGCAACTCCACCGAACACACCCATTTCCCAACCCGCAGTTTGACCTAGGGCGGCCCTTAGGCTCCGCCCCGCCACCTACAGACCCCCCGATCACCTTCGCCGTGCTACGGCGAAGGTCCTTCGCGTATCTGATTAGGCCGAGAGGCCGTTTCCCTGTGAGCTGGTACTTCGCTCACCGCCGCCATTGCTGAGTGAAGCAGCTTCCTCAACTTGCTCCTCCAGGCGCGCCACGCCCAGGTCAGGCTCCCAGGCTGCGCGGGGTATCTTCGCGAAGAGTCCCAGGCTGCAGCTGGGGCGAAGCCCTCGCATGGAGCCTCGATTGGGCGCTGCCTCCTCCGCGCGGGCGTCTAATTGAGGTGGGACATTTAGTCCCACCTCGGAAACTCACCGAGGCAAGCAAGCGCTTAAAGGCAAAAGGTGCCTTAAGCTGTTTGCCTCAGATCACCGGGTGAGGTCCCCTTCACCCACCCGATTACCCGGCCTCGTCTGCGCTCACGCCCCGCGGACCTGGCCCGACCCGACTAAGCCCGACCTGCACTCCTCGCCCACTACCGCACGCCGGTGGGCCTGGACCCAGGCGCGACCCGCGTACCCGATTACCCGGTTACTCTGGGAGAGCTTTCCTAAGAGCGAATTCTGAGAGAGAGAGACGCGGGGGGGAGGGTAGAGTAGGTTTTGCCCTCTGACGAAAACCTTGAAGTGTGCAGGCACAGGTGAAGAAGAAGAAGAAGAGAACACAAAGCAGAAGAAGAAGGAAGCTAAGAGGTACACTGTAGCAGCATCAGTTTAAGTCGTCTGATTGCAAAATCAGACGACGTCTTGAAGGCAAGGAAGAAGAAGAAAAGAAGCAGGACCGCGGCAAAGAAGAGGAAAGACAAGAAAGAAGAAAAAGAAGAAGAAGATCTGAAGAAAAAGAAAGAAGAAGAGCACAAGAGGAAGATCTGAAGAATAGAAGAAGAAGAGAAAACAAGGAAGAACAGAAGGCAGAAGAGAAGACCACGAGGAGATAGACAAAGAAGAAGAAACCAAGAGCCAAAGAGAAGAGAAGACAAAGAGGAAGAAAGAAGGAGAAGCCAAATTTTCATCTCTCTCTCTCTTTATTTTTGTAATAAGAAATACTGTACTTCTAGAATACGACTTGCTCCCTGAGTTCGACCTGGGGAACTCTTTTATTTCCGAGTAATAAATTTTTAATTGTAACGGCAACCGTAGAGCCGTCTTATCCTATACTACAATGACTCTATTATAAGAGACGCGCCGTGGTTGTCCCCGTTAACAACAGGCTCGAATCGCAGATCCCGTCGTCTCCACGGGCCCCATATACTTTATTAGCTGGAGACTTATACAATTGATCAAATAACATCAAACGAGTTCAAACGGTATATGAGTGACATAAACACGTAGAGAACTCCTAACTGAAACCAATGATACTTTGTTTACGCAAAATTGACTCTGTTTGGGTCCTAAACGGGCCAAAAACATGCACTTTAACTAAAATCAGACATCTAGGACTTGACCCAGACGTTTTAAACGACCACAGAGACTCACTTTGCTTTTCTGCGGCTTCCTCAGACGTCCGAACCCCTCTGCAGCTGTCTGAGGGAGATCCCAGACGTCTGACACTCCTTCCGGTCATCTAGGAGTGCAGTCAGACGTCTGGCACTGTCTCCAGACGTCCTAAAGCACCTCAAAGGGTGCGCCACATGCCTTTCCAAAGTCCTGTACCTGCGCATGCATGCAGGTTTAAAAACACGACACATATATATGACGTACACGCATGCAAACGCGTACAGAGTACATACCTCGGCACTCTGTGTGCTGTCAGATGTCTGGCGCCAGCTTCGGACGTCCTGAGGCTCCTCTAGACGTTTGGATAGCATCCCAGACGTCTGATACTGCGGAAAAATGATTCCGCAGAATGCCTCACGAAGCTTCTCTTCGCGCGGCTCTCAGTCCACAGAACTGCACCTGCTCCTCCAGCAGCTACAAGAGGTTCCAAAGCTCCTCTCACACGCACATTCTCGAGCTTCTCCTCTCACCTTCGGCCGCACCTACTCTCCCGAGCTCCTAGCTCTCCCTCTCCCTCGCCCACGCTCTCCCTCTCTTTCACGCTCTCGCCCTCCCTATCTCCCATGCTCCGCCCCTCTCCTTCCCCACTCACGACTGTAAGGGGACGGGGGAGGAGAGGTTGGTCGGCGGCGAGGTGGTGGAGTGGAGGTGGAGGTGGTGATGGAGAGGTTGGAGGGGGTTTTAAAGAGAGGGTGTGTGCGTGGGTGTGTTGTGTGGGAAGAGAGAGAGAGTGATAAATTGTGAAATCTCCCCCGTAAAGTTCCCTCCTTCCTCGCAAAGCCCACAAACTTAAACCCAAGGGGTTTAAAAATACACTTACACCCCTACCATTTTGGGAAAACATCGAACAACCCTTAGGAAAGTTCATTTCAGAAATTTTTAATAATAAAGGAGAAATTCCAATGTTGATTCTGGTAGTCAATTAACTCACTAACAAAATTAATATTCAGAGGAATGATTACATTTGATAGAAGGATGCTTTGAAAATTTCTAACCCAGGCATCTTGCCAGAGGTTGATATCGATTCCATTCCCCACCAGCCAAGAAATACCACTGAAAATAATATGTTGCATAGAATGCAGGGCCCTCATAAAAGGATAGTCACCAACCTTGGGAATGTAGTCCCAAAATATCTTTGCAGGAAAGTATTTGGCTTTTAACTATGATTGCCACGGACTATGTTCCTTGGTCAACAATTTCCATCCCATCTTCATTAAAAAAACCATATTTGATAACTTTGTACATCTGGATCCAAGACCACCCATGCACTTTGGTAAACATATTGATTGCCAAGCTTTAGAATAAAAGTGCCTATCACCTTCTACAAACTCCCACTAGAAATGCCTCACCAACTTATCAATAGAAGTGCACAACTTCTTAGAGAAGAGGTGTGAACATCAAATGATTGGGTACCACTAGTAGCGAAGATTGCAGCAATATATCTTTACCCACTTGTGAAAGACATTTTCCTTTCCATCCAAGTAACTTCCTATGACAGTTCCCATAACAAGATTTGATAATGCCTATTGACTACTGTCATCCATAATTGGGTTTCCCAAGTATGTTTTTGATTTAAGCATATTCTTCATATGAAATTCAGATGCAATCTCCCTTTCCAACTAACTGGGACAACCATGAGCAAAATACAACCTAGATTTTTCATAATTAACCTTCTAACCAAAGCATAGCTCATAGAGGTTAAGAATACACTTCAATTCAATAGTTCCTCCAGGTTGGCAATCGCAAAAAGGATCACATCATCAGCAACCACGAGATGTGAAATTAGTTCGGCATTCATAACAATTCTATAACCTGAAAATTTTCTACCATGAAGAGCAACGATGAGAGCATTGGATAAAAATTGAGAACATAATAGAAACAAAAAAGGTGAGAGAAGGCATCCTTGTCTAACACCACGCGTAGGCAAAATTTGTTTACTTGTGTTGCCATACAATGACTTGAAAGGGTGCAGATTGAACACAAGGCAAAATAAGATCGACCAAAGAGGACAAGAAAAGAAGTTGATTTAAACAAAAATGAATAAAATGTCATTCTAGACGATTAAAAGACTTCTTCATGTCCAACTTGATTGCCATTGAAAGGGTTTTTCTTTTTTTAGTCTTCATAGCGTAGAAAACCTCTTTCACGAAGACTACATTGTCAGATATTTGCCAACCTGATAAGAAACTAGATTGGTTAGAAATAATGAATCTTTGAAGAATTGGAGCTATCTTTTTGGCAGCAAGCTTCGCAACATGCTTATATAAGGTGTTTGTAAGATGAATCAATCGATAGTCTTTGGGTTGTGAAGGGTTATTTACTTTAGGAGTTAATGCCAAATAAGTTTTACCTTTGTCTTCAAACATAGATGCAGAATTGAAGCAAGTTTACGTAAATTTTATCACCTCATCTCCAACCAGATCCCAGCATTTTTGAAAGAAAAAAGTAGGAAAGCCATCTGGATCAGGACTTTTGCTAGGAGCCATATGCAAGAGCACATCCTTGATCTCTTGTGCGTTAGGTATGGAAGCACAAACATTCCATTCCACCTGTTCCAGTGAATCTGAATTTTGTAGAAAAGGTGGGAAAGTGATACTTGAATCCTGAGAAGTGAATAGAACTAAGAAGTGATCTGAAAAACTTTTTTCAATGAGCCTTTGATCTCTCGTTTCCTGTCCATTAGGCAATTTCAAGCACAAAATTTGGTTCTTCCTTTTCTTATTGGAGGCATATAGGTGATAGTACTTGGTGTTCCTATCACCATTGTTAAACCAATCATGGCGAGATCTTTGGTGCCAATAGATCTCTTTCTTGAGTAGTATATCATCATATTTCCTTCTTAAACATTGTTTAAGGTTATAAGACTCCATTATAGGCAATGAACTTTGTACCCTGCCAATTTCATTTTCCAAATTCTTCTTGATTTGTTTCTAGTTAGTAAAGGAAGTATTATTCCAATTTTTGAAAGCTAATGAAAGTTTTTCTAATTTCATAGAAACTTGAGAACTTCCTCCAGTAGTATCGGACCAACTATTATCCAATGTTTCATTGAAATTATCTTTCAAGTATTAATTGGCTTCAAGTCTGCAAATGCGCGAAGGCTACTTTGATTTCCGTTGAGCACGAAGTAGAATAGAGCTATGATCACTTCCTATAGCCGGGAGGTGTAATACACCTAACTTCAGGAAAGAGAGCCACTAGTCACCAGAAATAAAAACTCTATCCAAATGTTCCTTTATCAAATACTTGGGTTGCCTCTTATTAGACTAGGTAAAGGCCTGTCCAACAAATTCGAGATTCATAAGACTCAACGAACTAACAAAATTTTTTAGATGATGGAACTCGCTACACGGAATAGGAATACCTCCCATTTTATCCTCCTTGGTAAGTATAACATTAAAATCCCCTACATATATTAATTTCCTAGCATAAGGTTCCAATAACCTTGTCATTCTTTGCCAAAAACACCTTTTCTCCTCCTTTGAGGGTATGCCATAAATACAACATAAGTACCAAGTGACTCCTTCATAATCCAGTTGTACTAAGATGCAATTTCTTTCAGAGTAAATCATACATATTGAATAATTTTGTTTAAATATCAAGCAAAGACTATCAAACTTGCCAACAACCTCCTCATAGAAGTAACTAAAGGTAGAGATTTTTTTAGCAATCTTAACAATTTTCTTTTGATTCAGATGTGTTTTTGAAATAAATATAATCTTAGGTGATGTAGCTCTAATGAGACTTTTTAAATGATGAATTGCAAAGGGTGCCCCCAACCCTCTTCAATTTCAAGATAGTAGATTCATATTGATTTTGATAGCTGATTTGGCTCAATCACTAAGAAGCCAATATCAGTAGGATTTCCTTTGAACTTTTTTTTTCCTGTTGTGTAGATCAATATCCATAATTGTAGATTGCTCTTTAGTAGACATAGGGCAAAATCTTTTTTAAAGAATAAATTTTCCTTTATTTTGTGAATCACTCACCTTAATAATCTCTCTTACAATTCTCTTGAACCTTTTCCTTATAGTAGCCTAAAATTATCTCCAACTTTTATTTCCATATCAATTTTATGTATTCAGAATTGCAAGTTTTTAAAATGATGTACTCGCCTATACCAATGTTGAGCTACCAAAAAAAGAAAAGGAAAACAAACAGAGGCTTCCTAGCACCCGCCCTGTCTCGCACACTGTCCCAACGTCCTTCTCAGCCCTCCTTTGGTTAGCACACCACTCCACCGCCCTCCTGTTCTCCTTCGACTGTCCGCCTCCACTTGTAGTCTCCTGACACTGACATCCTACTGGTCGCACCTCCACCCAACCCCCTCCCCCTTCCACCACCCAACCACCACCAACTATCTGCCGCCGATCGTCCATGCTGTCGACCATTTTTCTAGCTGCTTCTTAGGGTTGGTTTGTGATTTTATTTTTTAATGTTTTGAATAATTTTTATGAGCATTGTATGTTGTTTTTATTTAAAGTTTATGACATGTTTTAGTTATTTTTAGATTAAATTGAAATCTTGGTTACTTGAAAGATGCATGACTATTTAATTTGATTACAAGAGCAGAAAAAATATGTGTCTATGAATGTGAGAATATTACTTGAAGATAAATTCAACTCATAAAATTAAGAATTTTATATTTTGAAGAAAAATATCTATTTAATAATATATTAATTTAATAAATATAAAAATAAGATAATTTTTTTTTTAATCTAATTATTTTATTTTTCTACTTGAAATATGTACATAACGTAACGTATGTATCACAGAGATTTTATGCATAATTTCTATTAAGTGGGTGTAGCGTCACCTTTCAATGGCAATTTCATGTAAATATTGAAAAGAGCGTGCCTTATTTTGAAGCCTTTTCCCTTCCGTAGCAACCCCCGAGACCCGAACCGATGCCTCTACCTCCTCCTCGCCCTCCTCCTCCCCGCCGCCGCCGTCTTGGCCCTCCACCCCCGCCTCCCCCGCTACTCCGTCACGTACCTCTCCGTCGAGCGCAATCTTCCCCGTGGTTCGCGTCGCCCTGCCGGAAGAGAACTCCAGCGGGAGGGTCGACCTCTGGTATCGAAGGGGGGTCGACCTCCGTCGCCTTCCTCTCCATTGTCTCTTCTCCTCGGACACCTTCAGGTTCGATCTCGCTTTCCTCAGAAGTGGTGGAAGAGTGTGCACATGAGGTAATCCATTTTGTTAATGATGGGTTTTCAGATCAAAACGCGACTTCTGCTGCTGTAGCAAAGAGTTGGGTCATGATTTTGGTGACCAAACAACAGTTGTGAACAGAGACACGAGAGGCACTCCACTGGGGAGGAGCTCACACACACACTCTTTCTCTAGATATCTATCTATCTGTCTGTCCTTCTAAGCTGCGGAGAGCATTGTGGATGGTTTTTAGTTGCCTGGAAGGGGAATGGGAGTAGAACAGGGGAGGGAGGCACACTAGAATGTGACTATTATGCTTTATAGCTATCGACGATCATGCCACACTTCTCCAAACCGGAGAAAACTGGGTTCCTTTTTATTAGATTTTCAAAATAGATTTAAGTTTCATTTTCCTTCTTTAAATCTTAGGTAATTCTTTACATTCTTTTGCTAAATGGGGCAACGTCCACTGCTTGATTTTCTTCCACATAGACATGATCATGCCCTTCTCCATCGCACTACCCCTTAGATTTTTTCCCCCTTATTTATTTTTTTAAAAAAGGCAAGATTTTATGTGTCATTGCAAGTGATTGTGCTGCCCTTTCTATTGGTGATGGTGGGTTTTTTTTTTGAAAGAAGTTGGGTTTCTGGGAAAGATAGTTTTTGGAGTTTGGTGGTGGCCGTTCTTTGTTTTTTTGAATGTCGTTCTCAGGGAGTATTGACGTTTAGTGGAAGGGAGCAATCGTGTTCATGAGTATTCTCCTTTCTAGGGATACTGCCAGTTTTTTTTTCTCATGATTGTATGAACTAGCTCATTGATATCTGAGTTGGGAAAAAACAGGAAAAGAAAAGAAAAGGAAAGGGAAGGAGGAAAGTTATTTAGAAGCTTGGGGTGGTTTCTCTCTCTCTCTCTCTCTCCCTCTCGGGATAAAAGTGGGAGAGGAGAAGCTTGATCGGGTAGCATTCAGCTAACATTCAGATTGGGTTGACTCTTCTCCTACATTGACAATTCTTTCCTTGATTTATCTACCTTATTTTTCTATCTTGCTGGTGCGCAATTGGTTAATGGGCAGCTGCATGTTTGTCCAATTTCGAGAGAAGGTTGCTCTAAATTTGTGATTATGGTTATGGTGGAGATTACCTTGATTGATGCTAGGCTTTTTTCTTATTGCATTCTCCAGGTGGGTCCATTCATGTTGGTGTCTAGCTCTATCATGAAGACCCTAGTTGTGGTCTTTCTTTTTACTTGGTTATATGTAAGGTCACTTAGGCTAGATTGATTTTATATGTGATTTTGGATAGAGTTATATATGATATGCACATATAAGATGATTATGTTGAGATAAATTTTACTTCCTTTCGTTTATCATTGCAAAGATCCACAGAGTCAGTGTTCATATATGGGATGGTTATCTTATGCCCATTATATTTTTTGACACTGATGTTATCTTTCCATGCATGAGGTTTGAACCCCAAATTGTAATAAGCATGCTTACACAGCAGTAGGAGGAAGATTTGATTTGAGTCTTCCTCAATCAATATGATTGATTTGCTAGATTAAAATATGTTTCATTTGGTTTTTGTTTCTAATATATTGTCAAGATAATGATGATGGGTCAATTTATGTTGGTGTCAAGATCTATCTTGAAGACCTTGATTGGAATGCATTTTTAGGGAAAATACCAGCTTTCACTTCCTGCAATTGAATCTTAACATATTCTCTCTTTTTTTAAGATCTTTAGAAAAGAGCTTTTGCAATCTATGCAAGATGTAGGATGTTCTCAACATAATTTTTTCTTTTTGGATATGTTTGTAGTGGATTTGGAAGTACGTAGAAATGTTTGACTTTTAGATGTCAATTGCCTGCCTTTGGAGAATTCATTTGGTGTTAGAAATCGAAAAAGGGTTTAGGTACTGTTATATTATAGCTAGAAATATTGATAGGGGGTTGCATGTTAGGGACTATATACGTGAAATCTGGATGCTGCTCTAGGTGATAATCTCTCTTCTCTATCTTCATTGTGAGGCACCAAACCACTGCCACTACCTCGACAACAACGCAAACCACTTGGTTGTTATCACTGCTCCACATCAAACTGCAAACCTTTGAAATTGTTCATCAACCCCTACGTCTTTCATCATGACAATCACTATGCTCTTCATCAATCTTCAATATGAACATCCTCTCCAACATAGGGCACTTGCACATAAAACTAATATGTGATGCTAGCAATGAGGTGGTTGGGCTATTGGCGATGGATGGTTGGCTTTGCTGTGTTGTGAGGAGGCAATTGGATGCTACTGGCATTACTCAACTGCTGCTAGTGTCTGGATTGTTGGTCAATGCTAGCAGCAGTTTGAGAAGGAAAAGGTGTTGAATACTTATCAGCTGAGATTAGGTGAAAGGAGATAAAGTTGAGGTGATGAGGTCACTTTAACTACTTCATACCATGCCCCTATCTTCCTTACTTAGGAGAGTGGGTGAAAAGGGAAAATTACAAACTAGCTCATAGGAGAAAGTATAAGACAGAATAACCTTTTCTGAAAAAAAGATATAAGACAATATCTAATAAATTCACTCTTTCTCCCTCGGTGTACTTTAATGCATCTCAGCTCTTTCTTATGGCTAGCATAGTTGATTGATTTAAACTTGATGTGGACTCTTCTTTATGCTGTTTTTATGTCACTTCTATTTGCTACAGGGTTGAGACCTATCCCTGCACAAGCCACTATAGCAAGTTGGGTATGGGTTTTTTCTACATAGGTGTTGTGATGTTGTTATAACATAATGTTGGAAGTCTTGATAATGCTTTGTTTTGAGAACAGGTTCTAAAAATGGGTTACAGGATGCAGGAAAGCTGATATGCAGCAATCTGGGTGCAAGAATGGATTCAGAACCCAAACGTTGGAGAATACTTGGTTTGTGTTAAAATTTATTCTCCTGTGGTCGAGATTTTTGTGAGTGTTTCATTAACAAGTTTGCCCACTTAAATGTAACAGGTTGTACACTTATTGTAGGTATTGGTGAAAACCTCGATAATATAAGGGATATTTTGCTGGATTTTCATTAAGCTATAAACTTTAATAGGTGTAAACTCTTTTGATTAATCTTCTACATATGTATAAAAGGGAAAGAAGTATATCGACTATAGATTAATTCTAAATACAAATCCCTTTTGGTAATCGAGACAAAATGATGATTGCCCTCAACATGCATGCACAATGCCCTCTTATTTAGGAGAGAGTTGAATGTGAATTGTACTCCCGCAGCAAAGCGTGGGGTTAAAATGAGTTTTTATGAATGGCATGTGGGGCAAAAATAACCTCTCAAAATCATGACAATCTCGTTTGTTGAAAATAAGATGGTTGTTCGGAATTTCTTGATGCGCTGTTAGGATTTGATTGAATATATTTCAGATTATCTAGTGACACATGGCATGATCATATTTTGAGATGATTCAAAATGGAAGCCACAGATTTTTGCCATTTGATTATTAGTTTGATTAATACATGGAAGTATTGGTTATGGCTTTAGGTTTTTTTAAAGAGAGAGGAAATGGTCTTTTTAGCGGAAGATTTGTTTGACAGACTAAATATCTATCCATTTTGAAGGACTTCTTATGCAGATGATACCCATATGTGTTGACTTATATTCATTGATGTACAAGAACTTATGTAAAATGATGATATTTAATCCACTAAAATTCGTAGGATGAAGTTTTTTGGAAGTTTAAGAGTTTTTTACAAGTTAGAAAGAAGGTTATATTATGTTGGAAGTTCTTATTAAAGGAGAGAAGGAACTATGAGATCTCTTTTGTGATTGTGACAAGGAATTTAACTATATCCAAGGATAGAATATCGATGAATGTGGACACTAGGGGTTTGCGAGATTATTACATTGGATAGAAGTTTGAAGAATTTTAATTGTTTGGATATATATATATATATATATATATATATATATATATATATATATATATATATATATATATATATATATTGTTGCCAGTTAATGTGATAGATTTTATGATTTGTTCATATTGATTTAAATGACTGAATTTATCTCATATTTGTTACAATTCGGTGGTTGTGTTGTATGTGTTAGAATTTATGAAAATAATTAGGATAAGTTTGTTAGAACACTCATTTATTCCTTTCCATTATTGCTATTTTTAGTTTTGGTTGTTGTGTTGGCCCTCTTTATATAAAAGGACTAACACCTTTCATTTGTTTTGTGAGATCATTAATAATACTTTCCAATTTTTATCTTCACATGATATCAAAGTAGTGGTCCTAGATTGGTGTTCCATACCTACTTGATTCTTCCCCATTTCTTTCTTCCAAAATAAGAGAAAAAGGAGGAAAGACAGAGAAAGAGGGCCTACAGCCACCACCGTCCCTCTCCATGTGTGCACAACCTCTTTGTGTGCACATGGAGAAGGAGGCACCATCATCAGCCGACAATTGATTGGTGACCTCTCCTCTGATCGGGCAATGGTCCAACAACCACTCGATGTAGCTGAGACTGCTACACTACTGCTTTTGATCAGGTCACTTCTTCTTGAGCCCTTGATCCTACTACTACTGACGCATTTTATGCAGACTTGGATGATTGGTGGGGGAATTGATTTACCCTTTCACTATCTCTACTGGCTACTAATATTGCTACAACCTCATACTACTATCTGATGCTGCTACTTCTGCTATAGCATCATGTCTTCTGGCTGCTACTCCTACTACAACCTTATTATTGCCAATTGTGATTGGTACTTATGCTACATTCCTTTTTGGTTTACTGCTGCACTACTGTCGATTGCGACTACTACTTACGCTATAGTCCTCTTCGATTTTCTACTACTTTTAGTAGCTGACTATTGCTGCTGCTTCTCTTTTGTGATTGCTACTTCTGTTATGGCTACCATCTACTCTTTGAATCCCTACATTTGGGGGGAGTTTTGTCTTGCTGTAACTCGTTTAAGTTGGATGTTATATGCTCCAACTTAGGGGTGAGTGTTAGAATTTAGAAAAATAATTAGGATATGTTTGTTAGAAAACTCTTTTATCCCTTTTCATTATTGCTATTTTTAGATTTGGTTGTTGTGTTGGCCCTCTCTAGATAAAGTGACCAAAACCCTTCATTTACTTTGTGAGATCAATAATAATACTCCCAATTTCCTTCTTTATAGTATGGAATGAGAATGTGGCTCATTATGACAAGAATCCAGTGAAAAGGATCAGGGTGGACACAAATTGGAATTTTGAGCAGCTATTGGATAGGGTGTACAAAGCTTACAAATTGATCATGTGAGCCAACGAATTAAGATTTTTCATCACTTTCCATATTTAGGAGGGATTGATTATTATTTGATATTTGTGGCTGATGATGATCTTGAATCTATGATTGATTGGATAAAGCTTGAAGATGAGAAACTTTTACGGAGCTTTACATTGGGGTTGATGAAGAGGTTGGATGCACCATATTTCTTGAGTCTTGGCCATCACAAGCACCTCAGCATAGAAAGCATTCCCCATAGGAGAATCTCTCGCCTTGAGAAGAACCTCAACAACCACCTCAAAGACCTCAAGAGTAGATCCCCACCCAACCACCTGATGTTGTGGACAATGGTAATATTAATGTTGAGGTTGAGCCTTACACTAGAGGGGAAATTAGGCATGAACCTCTTGAAAATGATGTTCATGAGTTTGGAGCATAAGCTATCCTTTTACAAAACCAAGGCAGGATCTGCCATATTACACAAGTTGTTAATGAGATGTGTGCCTCGCTACATGAGTCTGTTTTGGATGATATGGATGATGAAGATGATGTGAATGATGGAGATGAGGGATAATGTCAAGCTCATAATAGAAGGGTATGATAGTTTGCATCCAATTTTGGTAGTAGGCAGGGCAGTAATTAGTTGCCAATGATGGCAATGTAGTCTTTTATGACGAGTTAGATGATCCTTCTCAAATATCCAATGGTGGGAATGAATACTCTTAAATTGGAATGTGCAATCCTAACACCTAGTTGGTTAAGGGAATGCCATATAAATTGAAAGAGGACCTTGTATTTGTTGTCAAGAAATTCCACATTGACAACTGTGTGAATTTTGAAGTTTGGGAAATAAATAATATGTGTGGCCTGTGATTTGCTTACATGCTTCTAAGGATGCACTTTTAGATTGCGCAATCATTGGAGAAGTTTTGATCAACAATGGGTATTAAGTATCTTGCATGGACAACACACATGTGCCCATATCCAAGACAATAAAGATCACTTGCAGCTTGATTGCAATTTCATGGCACGTTACTAGCAAAATTATGTGAATCGATCACTTACGGTTAATTTATTGCAAGGGGTAATTGAGGGTAAATTCAAATATATAATCATAAGGAGAACAGTGTAGGATGTAAAGAAAAATGCCATAGAAATGGTGTATGGTAAGTAGGACACGTCATATAAAGACTTGCCATATTTGTTTCATGCCATTAAATACTCGAACTTTGGGACATCTGTAGATTTAGAAAGTATAGACAACAACGACATAAGTGAAGTAGTCTTCATGAAAATATTCTAGGCATATGGACAGTGTATTGAAGTATTTAAACATTGTCGACCTATTATTAGTATTAACACCACACATTTATATGGTAAATATAAGCATAAATTATTGATTGCTTGTAGCATGGATGTTCATCACATTATTCCTCTTACATTTGCCATAGTTTATAAGGAGTTGATAGATTCGTGATCGTGGTTTTTAAGATGCATTAATGGTTTTGTTGTCCACGACCTGGAAGGATAATTTGCATCATATTCGATTGGCATGGAAGAAATCTTTCTGTAGCAACTAGCGAGGATGCTGGTTTGCGTTATGCATAGTAAAACACAAATTAGTCAAATTGATCAACAAGGTCAATTGGAATGTGTTGATTGTCTCGAGCCTTTCGTGAGGTACATTCGAAGGCAAAGAAGAAATAAATGTTCTCCTATTTTGACATCTTCTCTTATAATGACATGATCTTAGCTTTTCAAAAATGGATGTTTGAAATCTTCTTTTGTTCAAGAAAGACATCTTCTCCTATGAAGAATGAAATCTTCTTTTGTTTGGATATTCGAAACTTTAATGTTTTGTAATTATAATTTTGTGGCAATTGTTACAAGTGATGTAAAGCTCTAATAGATGGATGTTATCATGTTTTTATTTCATGTTATTTGATTATTGACCTACATTATTGTCAAATGTTACTTCATTTTGTTTTTTGAGTGGTAATAGTAAAAAATAATCCTTAAATGAACTCGCCTATGGTAGAGGGAGTTCCATGTTAATGGAACTCGTCTCTATCGAAGGTGTGTTCTGCTTTTAGAAAAAGTCACTTCTTCTAGAGACAAGTTTAGTGGGTCGCATTGTGGTTTTATCATTCAGCATGAAACTTGCCTTTAAAATAGGCGAGCTCTGTGTAAAAATATACAACTTGCCATTTGGTGAGGTGAGTTCTTCATGGAGGGACTAAATGCACTAACTCACCTCTAGTAGAGGTGAGTTTCATGTGGTTAACTACAAATAAAGATCTCTCGTAAGATAATTAAGAATTATGAATTCCTAATTACCTTATTCAAGAAAATTTGCAGAAGCCCCTCTGCCTCACCAGCTACGCTTCTCTCCGTTCTTCCCTCTTGAGGTTCCATGACATTTGTTGCTCCTCACATTTTCCTCCCTCGCTGCCTTGGCACGAGGTAACTCCCTTCCCACCCCACCCCCCCCTCCTGATTGTAACTCCACTCCTCTTTCATGGTGATATGTTCATGACTAGTGACTAATGAAGTCCACTTCATGCCATTATGGTTCATTCCACAGTCTTAGTATGCTGTAACAAAGCTTGCAGTAGACCTGTGCACACTTGGTGCTACTTTAGACTATATTGGCCTCTTCTCTTGTGCATGTTGATATGTGATTCAGCTAAGGCATGCTTACTTTAGATATCAGACGTAATGCAAGTTTGATGCTATCCCAAGGTAGCAGTTTCCGGTAAATGTAACACTGAATCTTGTTCTCCTTTTCATACCCTATGCTTATTATGTAGACATGGATGTAGAGTTTTAACGAATCTGATAAAGATGAAGTTCCTAGTAATTTCTAGTTCTATTAGCTTGGTTTAGATTTACTAATTCATGTTTTCCTGATTGTAAACTAATCTGGTGCTTAGGAAGTGCTTGCATTTTTTTGGCTTATGTGTTGTTCTATGTTTGTGCTTCTTCTTTTCTTTTGAGCAATTTTGTGGCATGGTTGTTTTATTGGCCGGATGTTTCTATTTATTCGTTTAAGATAATTTCTGATTTGCATTTCCTTGGATGCAATACGGGACCTTAGCGCCTTTGTGTGCCTCATCTGATCATGCCTTTGACAGTATTGCACAACTCTCCTCTTTTTAGCAATATTGTATTCTTTGAAACCTGAAATTGGATTCTAACGATCAGAATTCCATAGCAGACTAGCTTTTGCACAACTGATGCATGTGGTGATGCAGTGGAAGTGGTGTGTTTGATGATGTCAAGGGATTCTCAGATCATGATCATAAATTTTGTTTTTGAATATGGTGATTGCACCAATAGCTCTTTTACTGTTTCCATATTTTGTCCCTAGCCTTGCTGACAAAAAGGGTAAAGTATGGTTCTAATCACATGATATGAGTTGTCTTCTTTTTACCTTTCGGGAGGTTTTAAACTTCCTAATCCCTTCTAATCCTTTTCTCCTCTTTCATTCCCTTAAAAACAAAACAGATTTTTTATCCTCCAACCCTCCCATTCCTTTCTGTCCATCCTAAATCCCACCATCCTAACGTAGCTTGGAAGACATGCTATATTTCTCACCTGCTTCTTGCTCATAATGAAATTTGCAGGTTTTTTTTCTGTCTTAGGAGAATCCCCTCCTCCTTTCTCCATGCAATTTTCCCAGAAGCATAATTAAAGTGATTTTGTTTTAGATTCAGCTTGGTCCGGGTCTCTTTGACCATTTCCAGTATTCTTTTTTGATTTTAAACGAGAGTGAGCATTACAGACTTATGATAAGTATGGATTCAACAGGTATGATTTTCTAAATTTGAAGGAGATATAGGGTTTGTTGAATTCTAAGAATGATAAAGGCATTGGCCATCACGTGCAAGGTATGCTTTATCTTGATTTGATTTGGAACTTTAACAAATGAGGCAACTGTAGAGCTCTGGTGTATCTTTGTTGGCAAATGTAGCAGCATGCAATGTTTTTTTCTTTCATTCTTTTTTTTTTTTTGGTTTGGGGGTTGGGTCGGGGGTGCTGGATACTTTGTAGCACATTGCTATGGTGCGAAATTGTTGGCTTCCAATTTTTTTTAAAAATTGCCTACTTTCTAACAATAAAAAAAAGGTTTGTTACTATCTTTAACTGAATTGGCATCATGGGAATTTTCTTTTGTTTTTGTTTAGTGTTAGATCTTGAAAGCCTAGGTTGACGCCAGGCATCAAGAACTTTTCTTAAGGGTCCCACGCTCTTCTTTTGGGGAGTGGGGGTAATTAGTACGGAGTGCTACTGCATCAAACACCATCAGAAAAAGATTAGTCTAAACATGACGCTGAGGGGGTCAAGATTGTTTGCTAGTCATGAACATGGGCATCGACAATTTTAGCTAAGCAAGCATTGGTAGTTTTGATTTCAGATTTATAGTAAATTTATTTCGATGATCATGACTTTTTAATGTATTGTACCTTTATGACTATCAGTAGGGTCAAACTATTGTAATGCTTACATGTGAACAAAGATTATGAAATGCACAGACCAAAAAATAGTTTGAATTATATTTTCTATTCCGATTATTCCCCAAGAAGGATTTTTTTTTTAATGTCTCTTCACATTATATTCATATAATTACCTTCCACTTACTGCTTGGGCATGGGAAAGAATTCTGTAAAGATGATTAAGCCATAGTGTAGACTACTATAAGAAAACTTTGATTTTGATTTCTGGAATCTAATTGACAGATAAATACAATTGTATGATCTCAAGAAAAAAGTGTCTTGGTTAGGGGATGAGATGAGAAAAAGGGAAAAAGGGGTTCTTGTTAAACCCTTGGATCTTCATTAATAACGAGAGCTAATTACACTAGCAATCATAAAGCATGTTAAAATGATGTAGAACACCCTCAACATATATTCTTTCCTTTCAAAAGAGAATCCCATTGGACTCCAGCTGTATTCGTCAAAGCATGATGAAAGCTCTTCATATTGTATTCGCATTTGCAAGGGCTCCATGAATGCTGGCCCAAAAGTCAGAACTGGAGGCATAGCTGATGGACCAAAACATAGCACCTCCCAAATAGGACTGTGTGAAAGGGCAAATAAAAAAAGGTTGTTTTTGTCTTTTAGTGACTGCCTCAGGTGCCCACTATCTCCTATAATACCAGATGATTACTGTTTATCCTTTTTTTTTTTTAAATTGAAAAAAGTGATTACCCTTTATCTTCTGAACAGCCACATAAAAAAAACTTTACCTTTAGGGACCTTGGTTCTCCAAATCTTCCTACAATCATCAACCCAACTTTTGCTCTAGATGTGATGTTTGTGAATAAGAGATAAGCTTTCCAGAGAACATAGCACCATATGCACCTATTTCTACCCTGACCAAGTTTGATGTCTTGGATGGTGTGAAACATAAATAAAAGCTCATCGGTCCTGGCATCTGAGAGGGACTGAAGTAGAGGCAGGGAATCCCAGGGATTGATACCTATTCATGAAACAATCTGCCACCGAAATCCGTGGATTGGGACCAGAATGGCCAATCAGCCATCTGATAGCGTCTGAGGTTGGGGGATGAAATAAGTATGTTTAAAAGAGAACATTTGTTTTTGTATTTTGAATTGTTTGAAAATGACACACTTGGCCTAGTTGCATCAAAGGTGGTTGGATCTATCTAAATATCATCATAATGGAAAATGAGAAAATAATGGAAGTCTACCACTGATATGGCAAAAACAAACGAAAATGAGAAGTTTGTCTGCAGATATGATGATTTGAAGGGATCGATAAGAATGGAACTTTCTTTTGGTTTCTGGATATGCCAGAAGTGCCTGCATCTTCAAGGACAAGTGGGCTTGTACTTACCAAAGCTTCTAGTGATCCAAACTTATCAAAGCTACTGTTGGATAAGTTGTTGTACTTATCCAAATTTGTTTTTTTCCCTAGAATTCTGGAGTGGTACCAGCGGCAGATGTCTTAAGAATTGTGTGGAGAATAAGGGTGGCCAAGTGAACTGCCACGTGGCACAGTGGGCCATGTGGTAGTGCCACGTGGCAGCCAGTCTGTCCATGTGGCCCTTGGGTTTAGTTGGTTGACTTGCAAGCCAAGTTATGACACATTTGACAATTTTGTTTTAAATAATAGGAGTCCAATTTTAGAAAGAGATAATTTAGGATTATGATTGATTGAGTTTATTAGGACTTGATTTCATTGAGAGTTATTTTTAGAAGTAGGAATAGATCTCTTTATAAAGAGGTCAACATTGCTTATTTGAGTTGAGTTGCAATAAATCAAGTTTTATCACAATAACTCTCACTCTCTCTTTCTTCTCACCGTCGGCCTCTCTCTCCATCGCCCACTAAGTTCCATGCGTGGGATCTACCACATGCTGAGGCCGTCACGCTTTCACGAATCTTCACATGGTATCAAAGCTCGACCAGTCTAGGCCTCTTCGTTCATTCATGCGTGGACCAAGGAGTTGTGAGGAGAGGAGGTCATGCATAAGAAGGCCTAGTCTTGTGCGTGAGTCTCCACATGCATCGGAGTTTCGATTTTTGAGACATCTTCGTCGATTTTAGAGTTCTCTCAAAGAACTCCTTGAAGGACTTTGGTGCCTTACATAAGGCCCAAGGAGACGAGAAGGGGACTCCAGTGAGTTCTTCCCTCATGCATTTAACACCTTACGTGGAGCATACAAGTAGATGAAGGCTTGTTCTTCGAGGATGAGGATGGTTGAAAACGAGAACTAGATTAAACGTCGGAGAAGGAAAGGTCATAGTTCAAGGCACCAGGATCAAGCTTCAGTCTGCCTTGAACTATATCTTATGGGCGCGGGCGTTCAAGATCTTTGTAGGCGGCCAAGACAAATTGCATGTTCTACTGGAGGAGGAGACCAAGTCCCAGGACACGACAAAGAAGAAGGGGGAGAAAGATAACTACTTGGTACCGAATTGGCTGATGAACTTAGTCGATCCGTTTATCGCCTCGAATATGCTATGTAGGAAGTCGACATTCGAGATGTGGTATTCCTTGGAGAACTGCATCACCGACATTTATACCGGCATCTGGACGACGAATTAAGGGGATCTTCCCCTTGATAAATATTATTTGAAGATGGAGGCGTTATTTGAGGAGTTTGAGATCTACAAGCTTGTTTGCTGTGACAAGTAGATTGCTATATGTGAAAGGTGGCAAGTTGCGAGATTCCTATTGGGGTTACACCCCCAATATCAGCCAGTGTGACTAGATTTTAGCGTGGACGAGGAGATGGATCTTGAGATGATTTATAATCGTCTTGAGAAGCTTGGAGACCTAGATACAAGATCTAGCAAAGTTGTGGTGTTTGAAAGCACTGCATTGGCTACTTTTGACAGACGTGTAGGATGCTGAAGAGGACGTGGTCGGGGTTTTGGTCGAATCTATCCACCATGTCAACATTGTGGGTGCACTAATCATTTGCAAAATCGATGTTGGGACAAGTTTGGGAAACCCACAGATGGGGCTACTAGCACCTCATGCATGGATTCCCTTACTCCTTGAGATCTCTAGATGATTAGAGCCATATTTCTAGAGGAAAAGGAGAAGACTACGACGACTGTTGTGACGACTATTGAGGTTGCCTTAAAGGCAATCACTTTGGAGGTCGTAAAAGACTACATCATGACTTCTAGCAAGGAGAAGATTGAGAGTTTGGAGCTTGAAGAAGACAAAGAATGGTGGTGGCTCTAGCTGCACCACATGTTGAACAAGTCATCGTCCTCCTAGCCATAATTTGAGGGGAAGTGTGGAGAATAAGGGTGACCATGTGGATTGCCATGCAGCATAGTGGGCCATGTGGTAGTGCCATGTGGCAGCTAGTCTATTTGCCGGTGGGCCATGAGGCCCTTGGGTTTAGTTGGTTGGCTTGCAAGCCAAGTTATGTCACATGTAGTAATTTTGTTTTAAGTAATAGGAGTCCAATTTTAGAAAGAGATAATTCAATTTGTTAGGATTTGATTTGATTGAGAATTATTTTTAGAAGTAGGAATATATCTCTTTATAAAGAGATTAACATTGCTTATTTGAGTTGAGTTGCAATAAGTCAAGTTTTACCACAACTCCCCCCCTCTCTCTTTCTTCTCCCCCCACCAATCGCCTACCAAGTTCCATGCGTGGGATCTACCACGTGCCAAGGCTGTCATGCTTCCACGAATCTTCCCAAATTACTAAGTAAAATTCTTTAAAAATGCAAAATTTGAATTCCCTTAAAAAAGTTGCAAACCAAAATTTCCATCATTCTTTATGTTGGACTTCAAGTATATTTTGTTGACTTTTTCTGGTTTATAAAATGCTCTGAATTCAATATATTTTGAGAGGGAGTTCATTAGTAATACTGACCATATCACTAACATCTTCTAGGAGAAAAAAACCGAGCAAAAGCGGAGATGCATTTAGGAAATGCCTTGTGTCTTTTATGAGCACATGTAAACTAAAAGAATCCTGTATGTCTTTACCATTTGAGGGGTTTTGTGGTTCTAGAGTTGTTTGATCATCATCATTTCTGAAGTTCCATTGGCCAAGCCATCCATTTTAATTTGATAGCTTGGTATATATATATATATTTTTAAATTGACAGCTTGGAGTAAAGGATGTAGGCTTTCTCATTACAGGTATCTCCTTTTACATTTAACAAGTCAAGCAAAGTGAAACCAATCAAGATGGAGCTATCAATAAAGCAACCTGATGATTGGCATCTTCATCTACGTGATGGCGATCTACTCCATGCAGTGCTGCCACATAGGTAATCTGGCTTTTGTGGAGTTGGTTCATACTATCTTTGGAATGTAGGTTTCCTGATCCATGTGAACTTTCTTTAGTGCAAGTCACTTTGGTAGGGCAATAATTATGCCAAATCTGAAGCCTCCCATCACTACCACAGCTGCTGCTGTTGCTTATCGGGAATCTATTCTCAAGGCACTTCCAGAGGGAAGTAGATTTGATCCCTTGATGACCTTATATTTGACAGATAATACAAGAAAAGAGGAAATCAAACTTGCAAGTGAGCCTGATATTTCTTTGTCCCTACTATTGAAAACTTTGATGCTTTGTCTATTTTCTCAAGTTCTTTTGCAGTACCTAATCATTGAAGATAGAATATATAGTGGGTTGTAATTCTTGAAGACCTAGTTGCTAGTTCTTTTCATGCAATAGGAGGTGACCTTGCGATGTAATGGCCTCATGATCATTTTATTTAATTACTCAAAATGTTGGGATACATACGGTACATTGTCCCATTGCCTGGCATGCACATAAATATGCATTTGCTCAACTTATTCCTTGCATTATTTTGATACGTATGCATTTTGTAAATTGAAAACAGAAAGGCATGTATCTAACCCAACGAACGAACACCCCACACACCGCGCCCCCCCCCCCCCCCCCCCCCCAAATTGTACTAGGTTATCTCACTTCTGTATGAGGGCAATCTCTAGAACCTAAGGTTTACTACTCTCTTTTATCGGGAAGCATGAGATTAGGATTATAATACCTTGTGTTATCTTAGATCCTAAACCTCCTTTCTTTTTAAAAAAAAAGATCCTAAACCATTAGGGGCTATATAAAGTCTCAAATAAATAGGATCTCTGTTACGTTCATGTGCCATGTATGTACCTTTATTTTGCAAAATACTATATTTTTTGAGTGTTCGAGGGTGATCTTATGATAATATCAACTACAAGGTGCTACTTCTCATTCACTTCACAAACCCCAGACATGGACTAGGTTGGCATCTTGTGAACCACATTTAGAACTTTTCTTAAAAAGAGGTTGTTTTTTTGCCTGCTTGATGGTTGTACATGGTGTATCAAAGCTTAATCTGCATAGAAAATAGTGTGTACATTGGCATCATGCGAATGACATTTGGAACGACTTTCTTGCATTTGTTTCTCTGTCTTCTTGACAGTTAGTGATGCTGTATCAAAGCCTAACGTGTACTGAAGAGCGTGTACTGAAGAGCGTGTCTTTAAATGCTGGTTTCTTGCAGCTGCCATATTACATGGCTGTCTATCTGTTCCAGATCTCATCCCTAATAACCATGTTCTATTCTGTGTGTGTAGCTTGTAGCATTGTATACCAGGAGAGGAATCACCTCAAAGTAATTTCATTTCCTGCCTTTAGTGAATGCAACCACACATGACCCTACAAGTGGCTGGCGTCTAGCCCTGTTGGATCTACTATCCCATGTCACTATTGTTGTTCCAATCACTGCACAGTTTGTTATTGATATGTCTAGTGATGTGTTTCTGCTGTGGCCAATGCTTTGAAAATTCCCCTCGGCACTATTATCCATAGTTGATTATTCAAGTTAACATCAGTTGCATATGTACTGCCATCTCTTTGGTTCCTTTTTGTTTGCTGTTAAGATTTTTATGTTTTCCTCCAAAAAGAAAAAGATTTTCATGTTTTACCATCAAGTATTTACCATTTTGCAATGTGGCTTCTCTCTCATCACATGACGGTCATACTGAAGTTGAGCCCTCAGAATTATATTTTGTTGGTGAGCCTTACTCCATTTATACATGGATAAAATTCAAGTCATTTGATTGTATAAGTTTCAATCCCTATTGTAAAAGAGAATGGCAACAACAAAGAGGATGAAATGGAAGGAAAACTTCAATAGAGAAAGTGTTATATGTGTTAGAGAATAAAATAGATTAGGATTAAATTTATTAGTATTGGTTGGCTTTCCTATTATTAGTTTTTTTTTGTTTTGGTAAAGAGTTTTATTATTTCCTAGGTCCTCTCTCTATATTGTTAGAGGTAATTTAGGAAAGTAGAAATTATCTCTTTCTATGTTTATCTCTTTTCAAATTGTAAAAGATACGTTCTAGTCTGTTTAAGATTTGATTTGTTTTTATGTTTAGGATTATGATTGGAAGTAGGATTGATCCCTCTCTATATAAATGGATAAACTCTATTTATTTTCTTTTTTTTTGAGATTTGAGATGAATGACTTCTAGTAACAAAAACCTTCATATGGTATTAGAGTGAGTCTATCTTGGGACCCCAATGTCCCCCACCGATCCCTAGGGGTGCTGCTGACCCCCCTTTTGCCTTGGAGTGCGTGCATAACACCTTGGCTCGTGTTTGTGACATCGTGTGTGTTACAGTGCTACTCCTCTTTGTGTTGATACTTCTCTCCGGAAGCATTGCCAATATTCAAAGCTTAGTTTATCTCCGTTGCAGCACCAAGCAAAGGGGACCAAATTGGTCCCTACGTCGCTGTGTGGGCCCCCAACATGTGACAATGCTTGCTGCATGTTTGGGCGATGCCACACAAGGCATCGAATCGAACTGCCGAATTGGATTTGATTTGGTTCAGTGGCTCGATTACCCCCTATCCAACTGGTTTTGCCTCTTGCATGGGTGGTGAGATCATTGTTGTTGCTATGGCGGAGGGAGAATCTTTGACGATGACATTCGAGGCCAAGATCTCAGCCTTAGTACTCATTCAAGGAATTACGATTAAGTTATCGGGTTCTTCGAACTATATCCTGTGGTCTCGTACCTTCCGAATCTTCAGAGGAGGGCATGAAAAACTTCATATCCTGACAGAGAAAGTTCTAAACTTCCGTGATGGATCCAAGTATAAGAAATGGGAGAAGGGTGAAGAACTTTCTCCTATGACTGCTCCAGTTGTGACTGTTTCTGATGTTGTAAAGCACCATCTGTTGGTGCAAGGGCATCACGATTGTTAATTTTGACGATAACAAAATACTTGTTATTTGACATTTGCGTTTGAGTTTAAGATTTCAAGATGAAATGCAAATGGAAGCAACTGCGAGGAGCTTAAGCTCACGTCAATGGCGGATTGGCGGAGCTTGATGGAGGAGAACAAAAGCATCAAGGAGCATGGAACATGGATTGGGGAGCTTTGCTTAGGCTCAAAGCTTGAAGAAGAAGAATAGGATAGGACTTTTTTTTGAATGTATGTCTTTTATTTCGCTCTTTATTTTTTTAGATTTATGTTAAAGAGTTCAAAGTATAACACCTTAGTCCTAAGAATACTTACACATCCTTAGGATACTTAGGCAAACCTTAAAACAGAGTTAGAAAGCCAAAATAGGACTCAGACAACCTGATCAGATGTTCAACATTAGTATCAGACGTCTGATTCTGACGTTTAAGTCGACTGGTCTTTTTAATAGATGTCCAATTACCTAAGTCGGAAAATAATAGTCTAGGACATTTCCATTTAGATGTCCTGACTTAAATCCATACGTCCTATAAGATGTCTGATACCCTTGACAGACATCCAATAAGAGGACCGTTATCTTGTCAGACAATATCTTCGAGAACCCTCGTAGAAATAATTTAATATTATTTATAGACATCCGTAGAACTCTTCAGATGTCTGAAAAAGAGATGTTGGACCTTGTCAGACCAAATCCAACCGTTAGGTCCTTAGGAATCAATTTTCGCAGAACACTTTTATCGTCAGACATCCAGTAACATGTTTAGACGACCTGTAACATGCCTGACTTTATTACATTAGAATCCTGTTTACATATGATTCAAAACATAAACAAACCTGTATAAAATTAGACATCTAATTTTTCTCATAGACATCTTAAAATGACATCCCAAACGTTTGATCTAGAACCCTGTCTTTGTATAACTAAATTAGGAACTCTAACCCTTGCATTATACGACCAAAACTTGTATCAATCGTCTGACCCATCACCTGACCCAAAAATTAGACATTTGATTATGTTGTCAGAGTCATGATGAGCCTGATTTGATTGGGATTTTGACTTGATTTTATGAGATTTGCTCCCAATAGCTAAAAGGCTTCTCTTAAACCTTTTTGAACCTTCTTAAGGCCTTTATAAATAGAGGATGACCTCTACTTATTAGAACACACCTTTGAGATAATTCTTTCCACTAAAGAGGTCATCTTGTGACAAATCAAAAGAAGAAATGCACCCCTGCTCTCCAAACCTTCTAGCTCACATTAGAGGGCACCGTTTTGTTGCACACTCACGTTGATCTACTTCCACATCAGGGAAGTTTCTCAGCATATAGAAGCTTAGGGTTAACCATTATATTTCGAGCTCTATAGGTGTTTTGTATTTTCGTTCTCTTTGGTTGAGTATTCTCGTCTCCTTCGTGAGACAAAATACTCTTCGTGAAGAAGATGAGTTTGAGGTACATTACCCTTAAAGTAGTGTGGTTGTAATTGATGTTGTATCACCCTCGTTTAAGTGATACGGTTAGTGGATTTGATCTACTTGGTAGATCGAAAAATCCTAAGTCTCTCGACTTAGGTGGTGGTTTTTACCCGAGTTGGGTTTCCACCTAAAAATACTTGTGTATTGTGGTGATGGAATTTTGTGATTGTTTTTATTTGCAACTATTGTTATCTACCACACTATTCACCCCCTCTAGTGCACCTACACTATCTACCCAACTTGCAATTGGCTTGAAGGACTCTACTGAAACCTTGAGCTACATGACTAACAATAAAGATGCTGATGAGTGATGGGGTAATGAAGCTATGTGCTCAGTCCCATTTGTAAACGCCCTACATCACTTTTTTCTTCTCCTAGCTAGAAGGATTTTTGCTAATGTGCAGCTACTTAGTGCTTGGGATCATCTCCTGTATCGGTGCTTTAGATTGTCTCCCCTATGGTCCTTAGGATCGTCTCTTGACTAAAGGTCCCCGAGTTAATTTTTTTAACTCTAAGGCTGGGTTTGGCAAGAGGATAAGGGTTATACTGGGATAAAGTACTGTAGGGATAAGTTGTGGGGTGTTTGGTTGTGGTATAAAAATAAGTAGTGGGATAAAATGATTGGTAGTATGATGTGATGTTATTGGGTATTTATTTAATAATTTTTTTTGTGAGAGTGGAGGTTTTTTGATATGATGTTAATAATTGGCAGTTAATGGTTGCCTTCTCTCTCGATTCCACCTCCAACCCATACTAATCCCAAACGTTATAGTGGATTTAGCTGTGAACAATGCCCTAATCCCACACCGGAACCTTCAACCAGACGAGGCCTAAGGGAGTTACGTATTCATTAGTGAAGTGACAACTATATGCATGCCTAAAGATTTGCTTGTTTGCATGCCTACGTATCTGCATGCCACTTTGCTTGCTTGCCTGCCTACATGCTTCATCTTCGGATTGCGTCAAATGAGAGGAGCTCTTCTGTTGCTGCATTACTCTTACAAGTTGGACATTGTATACTCTAACTTGGAGTGTTAGAGATAATTTAACAAATAATATTTTGGAAAGTAGAAATTATCTCTTTCCAAATTTTAAGAGATATGTTTTAGTTTGTTTAAAATTTGATTTGTTTCTATGTTTAGGATTATGATTGGAAGTAGGATTGATCCCTCGTTATAGAAAGGGATGAACTCTATTTGTTTTCTTTGAGATCTGAGAAGAATGAATTTTAGATAAAAAAATCTCCACATATATAAAGACTAGGGCTTGCTTAATAAAGCAACACAATTTATTTTTCTCTAGCAATATGTCCCTATCATATGAAGTCAAAGAAGAGAAAATTGATTTTTAAGAATTTGAGAATTAAATGGTGGAATATTAGGAAAGAGCAATGGATTCAAAGAGAAAATGATGCAAGAAAAGACTTGGAATCTTGATGGAAGTGCTGATGAATTGTGGTTAAATATGGCAAACTGTATCAGGAAGGTGGCAAAGGAGGTGTTGGATGTGTCTAAAGGAGGAGTTCCAGAACAAAAGGAGGCTTGGTGGTGGAGTGAGGAAGTGTAGGAGAAGCTTCAAATTGAAAGAGTTTACTTTAAAGCCTTATATCGAGATAAGACCGATGAAAACATGGAAATTACAAAAGAGCAAAGAAAGAAGCAAAGAAAGTGGTTAGTGAAGCAAAAACAAAAGCTTGGGAGCTTTTTTATAAGAAACTTTATTCTAAAGAAGGTGAAAAAGATTTCTTCAAGTTAGCTAAAGCAAGAGAGCGGAAAGCAAATGACCTTATACATGTAAGGTGTATCAAGGATGAAAAAGGAAGGGTGCTTATAGCTAATGATGATATAAGTACAAGATGGAAATGATATTTTCATAAGCTTTTTAATAAAAAATAAAAGAATATCTTAAGGGAGTTAGTCAATTTAGAAGATTTTGTGAATCGGGCAAGCTATTGAAAGATACAAAAGAAAGTAGTGGAGGCTTTGAAGATGATAAAAAGGAGGGTTGTTGGGCTTGATGATATTCCTATAGATGTTTGGAGAGTAATGGGAGAAAGGGGTATAACTTGGCTTACAAAATTATTTAATACTATTTGGAGAGGCAAGAAGATACTAGAGGAATGGAGGAAAAGTTTTGTAATACCTTTATACAAGAATAAGGGAGATATACAAAATTGTTCAAACTATAGAGGTATTAAATTGATGAGCCATACAATGAAACTTTAGTAGAGAATAATTAGAAGAAGGATGAAGCAAGTCTCTGTAGTAATTGAAAATCAGTTTGGCTTTATACTACTGAGGCAATACATCTCTTGAGACGTATGATGGAAGCCTACAAAGTCAAGAAGGATTTACACATGATTTTTATTGATTTGGAGAAGGCATATGATTTTGTCCCTAGGGATATCTTGTGAAGAATTTTGGAGAAGTGACGTGCATCAATTTTATATATCAACCTCATAAAGGATATGTATTATGGAGCTGCAGCTTGTGTAAGGACCAAGGATGATTTAACGAACTACTTTGATATCACCATTAATTTGTATCAAGGATCGTCTTTAAGCTCTTATCTCTGTGCCTTGGTCATGGATGAGTTGACGAAGCATATCCAAGCTGAGGTGTCATGGTGTATGTTTTTTGCTGATGACATTGTGTTGGTTGATAAGACATGAGATGGAGTGAATAGAAAACTTGAGCTTTAGAGGGAAGCCCTGGAAGCTAAAGGATTATGCCTAAGTAGGTCAAAGACAGGGTATATGAAATGTAAGTTTAGTAGTAGAGGGAACAATGAATGGATGGATGTAAAAATTGGAGAAGAGTGCATTCTAATGAAAGATGCTTTTAAGTACTTGGAATCCATTTTTTAACAAAATGCTGGAATTGATGGAGATGTTACACATAGAATTAATGTACGGTGGTTGAAATGGAGGGATGCATCTATTGTTCTCTGTGATAAGAGGGTTCCTTTAAAAGTTAAAGGAAAGTACTATCGAGCTGCGATAAGACCAATCATGTTGTATTGTTCTGAATGTTGGGCTATCAACTATAGGCATGTGTAGAAGATATCTATGGCAAAAATGAAGATGTTAAGATGGATGTGTGGTCATATAAGAAATGATCATATTTCAAATGAGATTATTCGAGAAAAGATTAGGGTGGCATCGATAGATGATAAAATGAGAGAGACGCCTAAGATGGTTTAGACATTTACAAAGAAGGCTATTAGATGCTCCAATCAGGAGATGCGAGAAGTTGGAGGCTGAACCTACTAAGAGGGGGCGAGGAAGATCAAACAAGTGTTGAAAGGAAACTATTAAGTATGACATAAATTACTTTAATTTAAATTCTGAAATGGCTCAAAATCGATCTATGTGGAGGCAAAGAATCCATATGGCTAACCCACTTAGTGTGTGAAAAGGCTTGGTTTTTGGATGTTGGTTGTTGAATGTGTCCCTATCAGCTATTGCTTATTTCCATTTCTAGTCTCATCTATTATATTGGAGAACATAAAGGTGGCTCTATGTTTCATGTTCTGACATTTTCCTCACACTTGTGGCTCTTTAATGATATAACATAGTTGGTATTTCTGCTTTCTGATTTTACTGTTAAGAGTTGTGACTGGATTCCACTAGTAGAGAGATTGGAGAAAGGCTACAAGGATGGAGTTCTAGACTTCTATACAGGAGAGGTTGATTAGTTCTTTGAAGTCAGTCCTTTCAGCCATTACCTTTTTCTTTCATGTCAATTTTTGGAATGTCCCAATGGTTGGGAGATGAGGATTGATGTTATTAGAAGATTTTTTTGAAGGGAGCATCTCTTTTTGTTAAGGGTGGGGCAATGATGGATTCATATATAGTTTGTTGGCCTCTTTAGGAATGGGTTTGGGATCCTCCATCTTAGAAATTTTAATAATGTGCTATTAAAAAAGTAGATGGTCGTGATAGTGGGTGGAATCACAAACCAATGGACATCCTATGGAAGAGATTTAAATTGGGCGACCAACTATGCAGCATCCTTGAGGGTTCATCCTTTTGGAAGGGAGTTACAGATTTGTTACCTTTTGGGGAACATTGAGACTTTTTGCTTTTGGCGGGACTTGTTTGTGAAGGGAATCCTTATAGAGGCTTTTGGAGGCTTTCTGCTTGTTCCATAGAGCAGATGGTAGTGGCTTCATATTTGTTTGGTCCTCTTTTGTTGCATTTGTTAAGACCTTTTTTTTGAAAGAGGAAAGGATAGTTATCCAGAGAGATAACTACCCAAAAACTTATATAAAAGAATCAACAATAACAAACATTACAACAGGCGGACCCCAAGGTCCCCCACTCACACCGAAACAACCCAAAGAGAAAACAAGGAGTCGATAGACTCAACAAAACTCTCCACGTAAGGTCTCTGGCCCCGGAAAATCACCGCATTCCTGCCCAACCAAATCCCCCAAAGGACCGCCAACGGCTTGGCCAGCTCCTTTTTCGAACGGAAAACAAATCGTCCACCACCACCACCTCCGCTTCTGAAGCTGCGCCAGAATTCCTCAAACAGCCGGCACTCCCACCATCTCTTGCCCATTCTATCCCAAACTTGCACCACAAAAGGACAGACGAAAAAAAGGTGGTCAACATCCTCCTCACTACCTCCACATAAGGAGCAGACTTTACACACTCCAGGAGCCCACCTTGCCCTCCACACCTTAGTCACCAGCCTTCTCCTCCTAAGTAGCCAGGCGAAAATCTTGACTTTCAGCGGACACGCGGCTTTCTACATCTGTTTGCAGTCCCTTACCAAATCCAGCTCCACCCCAGGATCACCAGCAGACAATTTCCTGTAAGCAGCCGTAACTGAAAACTCACCTTCATCCCAACCAAACATGTCTGTACCAGCCGCCGGATGCAGTCCCTCCAACTCAGCCAGTAATGTCTGGAAATCATGCGTTCTTGCATCTCACAGACTGCCAACAAAACGCGGGTACCACCCACTATCCCACACCTCGGCCACGGACGCCACCTTGTTCTGGGATAAGGCAAACAGTCTCTGAAATCTTCTACAAAGCGCACCACCACCTGTCCAGTCATCCTGCCAGAATCTGAAAATCTCCCCTGTTCCCAACACAGGGACGAAACAGTTCCTCATCCTCAGGGCCACCGTCGACAAGCCTTTCAGGAAGTGAGAAGCACCCCTAGGCGGAGACACCAGAATATCCCAACGCATCGGACAACCATATGCCGTCTCAAACACCTTGCCCAACAGATCCCCCTTCCAACAGGCGCCCCACCCACTTTGCCAACCGACTGTCATTAGACCTCTCCAAATCCCTCATGCCTAGCCCCCCGTCCTTCAGCGGTCTGCAGACCTCCTTCCAAGCAACCAACCTGGCACCCTGTCCATATGTCCCCTGATTGGACCAGAAGAAACCCCTCATGGTTCTTTCAATCCTTGCAATCATTAGTCGAGGCATCTTCAGTACAGAGATGAAATATGACGGCATCGCCGACAGAACCGCCTTGAGTAGGATCAGCCTCCCACCTCTAGACAAAAGCCTGGACGCCCACCCCTCCAGCCTCCCAACCAGCGCCTTGAGTAGGATCAGCCTCCCACCTCTAGACAAAAACCTGGACGCCCACCCCTCCAGCCTCCCAACCAGTCTCTCCACCAGGGGGGTCCAGTCTCTCACCAGAATCCTCCCATCTGACAACGGCAGGCCCAAATACTTAACCGGAAGTTTACCCTGTTCTGTGCCAAGACCCAAACTGCATCCCCTTGCCTCCGTCTCATTCATGTTGAATGGGACAAAATCCGACTTAGCCAGGTTAATCTGCAATCCGGATGCCTCACCCAGCAAGAAAACCAGGAACCTCAACCTTCTGGCCTCCACTTCTCCACCTTCAATAAAGAAGATCGTGTCATCCGCATACTGGAGCAAAGGGATACTCGTCCCATCCCTTAGGGAGAAACCACTCACCAGTCTTCTCTCACAGGACCTCCTCGCCGCCCTAGCAAGAGCATCCACAGCAATCACAAAGAGCATCGGGGCCAGCGGACAACCTTGCCTCACCCCCTCCTAGGCTGGACCCAACCCTCAGCTGGGTTTCCATTGATAAGAACCGAGAAAGATGTCGTGGTGACGCACCTCTTCATCCACTCAATCCACGCCGGCGGGAACCCCCTCTTTACCAAGGACGCCCAAATAAACGACCACTGGATCGAGTCATAAGCTTTGCTGAAATCTACCTTCCATAAAAAAGCCTTCTTTTCTCTCTTCCAGGATGAAAGGATTTCCGATGCTACCACAAAACCTTCCAAGATATTCCTGCCAGGGACAAAAGCTGTCTGCACTGAGTCTATGATCCCACCCAGCGTCCTCCTCAATCTGTTCGCCAGAAGCTTAGCCACCACCAAGTAGATAGCATTCGAAAGAGCTATCGGTCTGTACTCCCGAATCTCCTCCGCGCCCTCCCTCTTCGGCAATAAGAACATATAGAACTTGTTCAGTCTGTTAAATCTCGAGTTGCCCGTTCTAAACTCTTGCACCACTTGCATAACGTCTTCCTTCACCACCGGCCAGAACTCTCTGTAGAAGGCAACCGGGAAACCATCCGGCCCTGGACACCCATCCGCGTTCAGCCCCCAAACTGCCTCACGAACCTCATCCTCCTCAAAAGAATCCGTCAAAAAATCCGTGTCTGCCTCCCTGATTTGTGGTATCCCAGATCCCAACCACCTCCACCTTCCCCCCCGCCTCCACCCCGTGAAATCTCTAAAATACCTTACAGCCGCCTCTCCCACCGCTTCCTTTCCCACAAACTCCTCCCCATCCACCACCAACCTGTCAATCCAGTTCCTCCTCCTGCCCGACGTAGTCATATGAAAAAAGCGGGTATTGGAATCTCCCTCCTTCAGCCACTTCTGCCTAGATCTCACCCTCCACTCCACCTCCGCTTTCCTATCTTCCTCTTGAATCACTTGAGTCAGTCTCGCTCTGTAAACCCTGTCATCTTCTGAAAGGAGCCCAACATCCTCTGCCCTGTCTAGGCGTGTAATCGCAGCAAGAGCCTCATCTTTCTTCCTCCCCCGTTCCTCCTTAACCCGCTTGATGTGGGACTTCAAGAAAAAATCTCAAATCCTTCAGCTTCGTTTCTAACCTGGCAGCCGCCGACCCATCCACCTGAGTAGATCTCCACCGTTCCTCAACCAAACCCCTAAAGCCCTCCTCCAAAAGCCACCCTTTGTCGAACTTAAAATAAGTGCCATGCCTCCATACCTCGTTCGACGTCCATATCAAGGGGGTGTGATCCGAGAACGGACGTTCCAAAGGTCTAACCTCCGCCATCGGGAACAACTCTGCCATCGCCGTCGAAACCAGAAACCTGTCAATACGGGATCGTTGCCCTCCCGCATTCCTCCATGTGTAGAGACATGACAACGGAAGCATATCAATCAGCCCCTGGTCTGCCACAAAGTCCGCAAACGCCTCAGAGCCCTGGTCTAATCCCCCCCGGTCGCCTGGTCTATCCTCAGCCCGCAGAGTAACATTAAAATCCCCACCAATCAGCCAAGGGACCCCCTGGAAAGCTGCCGCAGCCTGGTTTAGATCTTCCCACAAGACCTGTCTCCTCCGACCCTCCGTCGGGCCATAAACCGAGGAGAGGAGCAAACACGTGTCATCCCGGCGTCTCTGAAGTCTGACAGTGACAACGTTGGATCCAATCACAGAGTCCAGCAAGGAGAACTCCTCCCTCCACCCCACAACAATTCCCCCCGCACTCCCAATCGCATCCAGGGCTAGGAAACCCCCACATCTCTCTCCCCCCACCTCCCTCCACAACCTTCCATCACAGCTCCCCAACTTCGTCTCTTGGAGAAAGACCACATCAGGCCCCCATCTCTGAATATACCCCCGCAGAACCGCTCTTCTCGACGGATCATTCAGATCCCTTACATTCCAAGATAAGACCTTAGTCATGTGGTCCTTCGGGAAACGCCTCCAGACGTCAGCTGTCTAAACCCCATCATCTCTGCCACGACATTCTCCTCCTCATCCAGCAAACGACATCGGTCCTCCGAGTTTCCCTCACCATCACATACCTCAATTCCACGTCCCACAGCTACCAAATCCCCAACAGCCTCGAAAACCTCATCGCCGGCACCAGCCCCCAGCAGCTCAGCCTCACCCCCAAGCTGCCCAGCCGCCTCCGTCATTCTCTTCCCCGCCTTCGCATCCCCCAGCTCCCCATCTCCACCACCAGCCTCCGCCGCCTGCCACCCCTCTGCCAGCCCAGGGAACCCCGGAGCAGACAGGTCCTCGTCGCCGCCCTCAGCAGACGCCGCCGCTGACGACGCAACGCCACCAGACGTCCCCAGCCCCTTCGGCAAACTGCGTCGGTCGACCCCAACCACCCCCCCAGACGGGGTCCTCCGAGCCAACCCCCTACGGTACGACCACCGCGGCCGATAGAGGAGTTTCTGCGACCCAGCCGTCTTCCGCTCCCATCGTCGTCCGCTCCCCTCCCCGCCAATCACCACCAGTCCTGCCGCCCGGCCCTGACCAGCCCAGGAGAGCTTTGAAACCCCTCCAGCAGCCTTCCGCCCCTCCTCCGCAGAAACCAAGGGACGCGGGGACGAGCACGCAATGGGATCTGACCCGGCTACAGCACCGGAGCCCCCAAAACCTGTAACCGGGTCGCGCTCACCCGACCCGAGACCGCCCCCCGCCACCCCCTCAAGAGCAGGAGCCCGCGCGTCGACGCCGACACTCCCACATCTAGCGGGGCTGCCCAAATTCAGTGTCGCATTCAATTCCCCCGCCTCCTCCGCCGAAACCGCAGTGGCCCTTTGCATTCTCGCCGCATCGTCTGCCATTGAACGCGCCACGGGAAACGCGTTCACCCCGAGATCCCTGCCATGATCTCCGCCACGACCTTCGGTCTTCCCAAAAACAGTTCGGCCCACCTCCGCCCGCCTGCCGCCATCGCCACCACACGTCGCCGCCGCTCCGCCACCCACCACCTCAGCAAAGGACCTAGGGTTCTCAGAACCCCAGGAGACTCGGAGGATCTAGGCGGAACTTCCCCACCGGAGCACCGATCTCTCCACCAACCGCCGCCCCGGCTTCACCTCCACCCAAGCCTCGATCCGCGACAGGTCCGCCTCCTTCAAGCCAGTGCTGCTACACCTGCGCAACCTCGCAAATGGGGCAACCACCGCTGCGACCACCTCCACCGTGCGGAGGAAAAACGGGACCCCCTCAATCAGGACCCTCCTCCTCGTGCCAGACGGCGGCCTCTCCGCCAACGCCCCATCAGACCTGACCGGCCACCGACATCTCACCACACCCTCGCCACAACGGAGCACCCTGAAGACCAGCCGCCCCAGCTCCACTCGACTCAGCCCTAGCAACACCATCCGCCCTCCTCCCAGAGAAGCCACCCTCACTTGACCCCCGTCAGCCCCCAAGTAGGCGGCGACTGCCTCCCTCAGGGTCTCCACCTCCACCAAACCCTCCAAGACCACCGCAACCAGCGCCGAGGCCAGCTTTCCTTCCAGTTCTCCCAACTCCTCCGACCACGGCGCTTCGACCTCCACGAGGGGTGCACCCACCGGAGGGGGCGGAGGCGTCTCCCCTCTCCTCGAGGAAACCACCTCACCCGACCTCCGTCGCCCACAGCCCGATCTCCGGTGACCCAGACCGCCACAGTGCAGGCAGCGCACCGGGTCCCTGCACACCGCCGCCAAGTGCCCCTCCCCAAGGCACTTGAAGCACCTCACCGGCACCGCCTCTCTCCTCGGCCTCCCGCCCACCACCGTCCAGCCTGGGCCAACTCTCCCTGCCCCGATCGCCAGACCTCTCTCTCTCATATCGCCCTCTTTTTACCCTCAGCGTTCGTTAAGACCTTCCAATGGCACTTTATTTAAGTCAAGGCCAGAGGATCTTTTTTCATTCTTTGAGATCTTACTGGGCTACTTCCAACTCCCTCAATGAGGGATTCATTGGATTTTTCTAGTCCAAAATTCATACTTGTTGGTGAGAGGGGTGTTGGTGGGTGAATGTGTTGCTTTCTTAATGGATTTTGGCTTACCTGGAAGATTTAAGCTCCTTTATTGCTGCTGCTGTTGTTATGATTATTGTTAATAATATTTTTTCTTTTCGAAGGATGAATGGTTACTAGAGGTTGATAGCCATCCGCTTAATCGAAAATGATCCAATACAGGTGTTGTGATAAAAAAGGAACATAGCCCAAGCTTCCTTTACAACATTCTCCACCCAAGCGCTTTCCCCCATGAACATCACTTTGTGTCTATATAGCCACAATGACCAGATAGCCGACATAGCTGAATCCAAGCTAAGGAATCTGCTTGAATTCTGCTTTGAGAACCCATTCAAAACTCCTCAAATGAATTGAGCTAAGAATTCTGCTGGAATTTTTCCATGAGGTTCCTTACAAAGTTTCTAGACTTTGAACATAAAGAATGAAAAAATTATAACAATTGAACACAAATTTCTTCGTGACAATTCTTGCAAGTTGAGAACAAATTTGTCAAACATCTTTGATATTGCAATAAGTCGTGAAATGTTAGTCCATCAATGTAGTGTAATTTTGTTTTATCGAAACAAGAGTCTCAACATGATGCACTAGGGGAGATAATGACTCCTTGCTACGAACTCAAGGATGAGCCATGTGAATCGCCCAACACAACAGTGCCACATGGTATCTTCATTTTTGCAACAACTTAACCACCCACTTTGCTAATAGGGCATCATGGATATTGAAGAGCTTGAGCACCCTTAGCTCTATGTGCTTCACAAGTTTGCAAACATCATCCCTGGTGACTATATGCAATAACCGACCTTCATGATTTACTACTTTAATATTTGTATATTCCATAGTTATTGTCTCATCAACAAATTGCCGCCAAGGTGCTTGCAAGCAGGTGGTATGATGATGTGGATACAACTTGCTCACGAGGGGCCTTCCCTGAGGATATTTACCATCTCTCTCTCTCTCTGTCTCTCTGTCTCTCTCTCTCTCTCTCTCTCTCTCTTGTTTTGGGTGTTTATTCTCTAGTGGTGAGGGGTTGGAGTGGATTGACTGCACTTCATTTTAATTCCAAACAAATTCCGTTAAATGCTGTCGAACGGTAGATTGAGGAGCTACCAGCCTACCACAAACCACCTACTGTTTTGCAATACCAATGGGAATTCTTCTGAACCCACTATTAAGCAGCAAAATCTTTTCAAAGGAAAAAAGATAGCAGGAAGAGATAATCTATAATCCTGCATCTCTTGTTGTGAGTTAAGCTGCTGGGATGAGGATTCTAAGTAAGTGATGACTGATGATGGATCTCCATTTTTAAATCTGTGTGTCTCAGATGGATGTTTATATGTAGCAAAAAAATATGCATACAATTTGCACTCTGAAAAAGCCAAGGATAAAAAACTGGGACCTAGTAAGCTTACTTGCATCTGTAGGTTTTGCAATCATTCTGATCCTTGCACTGATAAGCTGTCCTAATCTGAACAGCTGGAGCACTACTATTTGATTTTAATTGTAGCATATCTTCTTCGACAATCTATATGGTTCAAGCACAAGTAAATTGTTCATCATTTTGCTCTCTGAAATGCACAGGTGGGGATGTTTGATGCACCGCACATCCTTAAGTGATGTTTCATTCAGGTCCTGAGACCAATTTGTGCTTGGTTCAAACACTATGCACAATTGCCACCACAATTTGAACCATATAATGTTGAGGAAGTGATTTGTAAACATTCTATTTACTTATGTGTGGGCTTTCTATTTATTTATTTATTTTTTTAATTTTTTATTTTGAGAAGGTAGGGGCTGCCTACTAGAGGCTAATGGTTCTTTTTTTGGAAAAGTTACTAGAGGCTAGTGGTTATCCATAGTTTTTTTTCCTAGAGAACATTATAGATAATTGCTTTTTTCTCATTAGTGAGAAATCCTAGGTGTGAAGCCATCTTGTCTGCCTGCACCACATTAAGAACTCAGTCTCTGGTTGATGTCTTTGGTCTGATTTTCACTTTTGTAATTGGATGTTGCTACATCAGTGATTGATTACATGTTGCAGTAAGAGGGTTACCTTTATACTTGGCATGGCCTAGCTCATTTCCAGTGCCATCACCTTGTGTTACCTGTTAATCAATTTCACAAAATGCCTCCAATTTCAACAAGCACTTTGAGTTTCATCAGAAAACCAAGTTTAGGACCTGCCCTTGGTTACAATTTCCACCATCTATCTTCAGTTTTAGTCAATGCAATTATTTTCTGTTAAATCAGTACATTTGATTGAAAATATTACCTGTGCATTGGCAAGGAAACTGTACCTTTTTGACATGATTGCCAACTAGAGAGGTGAAACTCCCAATAGGTGACTCAGGTTAACTATCAAATAGTGTTTGACCATGGTTTCCAACAATAATAAAGGAGGTTGGAAATTATCAAAACTACATAATGTTGCCAGTTGTCACCAAGGGGTTGGTTCAATGGTAAAGCCCGTTATCGGCACCCAAGAGGTCATGAGATTAAATCCCATGGTCCACACATTTAACTTCTTGAAACAAAAAAAAAGAGAGGGAAAAGTAGGATTGAGATATCAAATGATGGATTGAGGATATTAGAACAAATATTTGCTTCTATCAAATTTGAGTTGGGATTATTTTCTTTGAAATTGTAAGATTTTGCCCGACTTCTCATACCTGTCCTTATTTTTTGCCTCAAGTAAACCCGTAGCATGTTGTCTTTTTGTGGCTGTCAAGACCAGGCTGTTAAGAGTTATCAACTACTATAGAATGGATAGAGGGATTTCCGTATCACGACATTTCCTGTTCATGGGTCATTTGTTTTGCTGTTGCCGATTGTATGGTTGGCCGACGATGCTCCTATGCGGATGTGGTCGGAGGAGCTCCAGCGAATACAGTGGCGCCGGAATCAGAGAAGGAATGAATTTAGAAATTCAGAGTACAATGGTTATGGAAGCCTAAAATCAAGAAGATTGTGGATGATTCAAATTCCAAGTGTAACTTGCACCAACCTTCCACTTCTTCCGGTCCTGTGGTTGAGGTGGCACGTGAAGAGTTTCCTGATTTGGAGGGGCCTTGTATGGCTAATTCTGTTGTCCACGATGTTGCACACGGTCTGGCTGGTGCAGTTACTGACGTGATGGCTCGGATTTCCATATTGGCATTGTGCAGGGTGCGTCAGGATCTGGAAACAAATCAAGAGTTGTTGAGTTTCCTGGTCTGCCCCTTTTGATCCATTTCTGGGGTCCACCTGATTAATGGGATTCGGGTTTTATCTCACTTGCTGGTTTTTCTTTTGACTGAGATTTGCAGGTTGGTTCACCTCTTTCTATGCACTTTGGTTCTATCTTCCAAACCAAGGATTAGGTGGCAGAGTTGCTACCGATCAAGCATTAGGAGCCTCTGAATGTGCTTGAGTTGGCTGGCTGCAACTTCGTGTTTGGCTGGTATGGTGGCGATGTGGACAAGGATCATGGGAGCTCTTCTTCGAACCCATGTGATGCAATGGATCTTGTTGCTGAGAAGAATGCAACTCATAAGAAGTCTTCTTCTTCCAGTGGTGGGTCGAGATTTTCAAAGCCGCTGCAAGTAAGGCAGGGTCTTCTACTTCGGTCATGTTACAGGTAGAAGGTATCCAAGAAGCAAAGAGATGAGGAGTCTACCTTGAGGGTAGTAAGGTGCGGTTCTTCTAAAGCAGATGATGGAGTGGCGTAGGTGCTGAACATTAAGATCGCCTGTAGGAGTCGGTGTGGGGAATTGCCTGGAACTGATTGTCAGGATCCTCATGTGGAATGTGTGGGACCTACGAGATGGGGCATGTAGGTCTATTTTAAGGTATCTTTCAGAATGGAAGGTGGACATTGTTATGTTGTTGGAGACACACGTAGAAGATCTGGATCCACTTGTTAAGAGGAGCATTTGTGGATATCGTTTCACCGAGGTGTTAGCGATTAATTCGAAGGGAAGGTCAGGAGGTCAGATCTTGATGTTGAATGGAGACAATTTCTAGTTTTCCAACTCGGTGGTCACTTCCAGGATGATTACGACCTCTTTCACGCAGGTATCAGATGGCTCCTCTTGGGTTGTCTCTTGTGTTTATGGGCTATGTGATAATGCCTCTAGACATGTGTTGTGGGAGGAGCTACACCACGCCTTGGTGTTTGCAGATGGGAGGCCTTTGTTTGTAGGAGGTGACTTCAATGCTAGTTTATTTGCTGTTGATAGGCTTATGGTTGATTAAATGGTGTTAATAAGGACTTTTGTCATGTTGTAGGTGATCTTGAGCTCTTTGACCTTTTGGTTTCAAGAGCTTTATACACGTGGTGCAATGGTTTTGAGTCTGCCTCCAAGATTGATTGCTTCTTGTGGAGTTTCTTATTAGTCGAGGTGTTTCAGGGGGCATCTATTTTGGCTAAGGAGAGGCCATTTTCTGATCACATGCCATTGATTTAGGACAGTAATGAGGGAGAAAGTTTTGCTGCATACTACAAGTTTCGTAGGTCTTGGTTTTTGGAGCTGGGGTTCAGAGATTTTGTACATGAGAAATAGTTTGAGGTTCCTTTTGAGTTGACAGCTACTTGCACTCTTGTTGCTAAAATTAGGGCAACTAGGATTGCCTTGATTGGATATAAGCGTGATATTCAGGCCAAACGGGATGGGGTGAGGTTGGCAGCATTGCATGACATATTGCAGCTTGATGGGAACGAGGATAGGGAGCGGCTAAGTTCAGAAGAGCTTCCAGAGAGACGGAGGTTGTGAGCCATAGTACAGGAAGAGGATCGCAAGAAAGAGATGGATTGGAGATAGAAGTCTAGATAGTTGTAGCTAAGGGAATGAGATTCTAATACCAGGTTTTTCCATCTGATGGCTAGCACTAGGAGATGAACAAATTTGAGCAGTTCTTTGCATGTAAGGGACTCAGTGGTGGATCGAAGATAGCAGATTTGTGATGTGATGGGGTGCATTGTTGCGATTTTACTAGGAGGAGGCCGATAGGGGAATGGAGGTTGGGTTCCTCAGATATGGTACTGTTGGATGATCAAGTGAAGTCTGGACTGGTGGAGGTCTCTGAGGAGGTGTTGGCAGCGATGCGTGGCCTGAGGGCCTCCTGGATCGGATGGGTTGCAAGTGTTCTTTTATAAGGAGTTCTGGGATATTGTTCGGCTTGACTTTATGGCTATGGTTAGGGAATTCTTGGGTAACCATGGTTTTGAGAGATCGAATAGGTTCTACTTTTTCTTATTATCGAAGAGGTTTGGTGTGAAGACCATTGATGATTTTAGACCTAGAGCCTTGTCAAATGCGGCTTATCTCATTGTTGCTAAGGTTCTAGCTAATAGATTATGTTGGGTGCTTCCATAGTTAATTTCCCCAGTGCAGTCAACTTTTATTGCAGGCAAGTCTTTGCAGGACTCGTATGTTTTGGTTGAGGAGATGGTGACGGGGTGGAAAAGGATTAGGACACCTTCATTTCTTCGAAGGTAGATTTTTCCAAGGCTTGTGACTTGGTTACTTGGGCGTGTCTTTGGAAGATCTTGAGGAAGAGGGGGTTCTTTGAGGCTTAGGTATAACTAATGAAGAGATGCATCACAACGACATCGTTTTCTCTGTCGGTAAATGGGAGACCTTGTAACTCTTGGACACAGCTGCAGCGTGGAGTTAGGCAGGGGTGTCTCCTAGTGCCTTTTCTTTTCAATATTTTAGTGGATACCTTGGCCGCTTTGGCATTCAGAGCATGTAGAGCTGGACTCTTTTCAGGGTCTACTTTGCCGTCGGATGGATCTGTTTTGACTCCTATCTTGCAATATGTCAAGATATAGTCTTTTTCATACAAGAGGGGTTGAACAAGCGGAACATGTTGCATCCCTTATCAAAATTTTCGAGGAGATCTTTGGATTGAAAATTAATGGAAGGAAATCCACTTTTGTGCCTCTAAATTTGGAAGTGGGGTTGGAAAGGGCGATTTCTTCCATTCTTGATAACCCCGTCGTTCGCTTGCCAATAGTTTATTTGGGTCTTCCATTAAAAGGAAAGAGGCTGATGATTGCTGATTGGTCTCTTGTGATGGATGGATAGTGAAGAGGTTGAATGGATGGAGTGCGAAGTTGTTAACCAGAGGGGGGAGGTTTTTTCTTCTCTCTTTTTAGGCCACCATAGAAGGTTATGGTGAAACTAGATTTGGTGTGGAAATGTTTCTTTTGGAAAGGTCCTGATCATGTGGGAAGATTTCTACAATTGGTTCCTTGGAAAGAGGTTTGTAGACCAAAGAAGAAGGGCGCTCTTGGTCTTTGACCTTTGAAGGAGTTTAATGAAGCTCTTCAGATCTTCTCATGAAATGGGTGGTGAGATTCATTGGTAAAGGGAATGGCATGTGTGAAAGGTTGTTAAGAGATTCATATGACTTTTGTGAGGTTTTGGAAGGAGGCTAGTCTGGAAGAGCATCAGCTTTTTGGAGTTGTCTAGTGCCAATCATTAAAAGGGGTTTTGAGTTGAACCTCTTTTCAAATGTGCTAGGCAAGGGAGATTCCTTCTGGGTTTGGAAGGATGATTGGATGGGGTTGGGTAAGCTCTCTGATCAGTTTCTGCATCTTTTTGGGCTGGTTGGTAATAAAGATGCCCTGGTGTGTGCAGAATGGGATGAGTCCTCAAATATTGGGTCTCTTGTCTTACATCGAGGTTTATTTGAAGCAAGATTGGATGAATTTCAAACCATGCTGTAGTGTATACATAATATCAACTAAGATCTGAATTTTCTGGACAGGTGTTAGGTGTGACGGTACATTGGGAAAGGGGGTAGACTGTTGAGAATGACTCCCCTTCAGATGTAGTCAATGATTGTGTCATTTTATGGAGATTGCAGGTCCGTTAAAGGTAAAAATCTTCCTATGGTTGTTGAGATTGGAGAAGATTGTCACCAAGTTATTTAGGAGTAGGTGGTCGAATGATGAAGATGTGGTTTGTCCACTTTGTTGCGAGGATGAGGAAGATGTGTCACATCTATTTTTCTCTTGCCAGTTAGCTAAAGGGGTCTGGAGGGAGCTTTAAGTCCATGGGGCTGACTGTTCATCCTTTGAGGCCATGTGGATTTCTTTTAGAGGAACAGTGCATGTAAATATGACCGGTTGAATTCTTATTGCGGCTGCTATGTGGTCTTTATGGTTGCAACGTAATGCTTTGGCATTCAGAGCAGAATGGGTGTGGGTGGAAAATATTGTGGGGGATGCGCATTTTCTTTCTGAATTTCAGTCACAAAATTTATAAGTCCATTCCTTTTATATTAATTTTTTTTTTATTATTACCATCCGGTAATCATCCTTTGACTTTTTCTTTCTTTTTTAAAAGCATGCTCATTAGGTAAAATTTCTTTGATAGGTTTTTTATAATTTGTAGGAAAGAGTGGAGCAATTTATGCTGTGAAACTGTATCCTGCTGGTGCGACCACAAACTCTCAATATGGTGTAACGGATATATTTGGGAAGTGCATTCCAGTTTTGGAGGAAATGGCTGAGCAAAATATGCCTTTATTGGTACTGAGCCTTACTATCATCATCATAGAGTTGTTGATTGAAGATCTATTTCAAAGTTTCTAAATCTTTGTTTTTAAGCTGATTTCCTATGTTTTTCTTCGTGATCTTTTTAAATTACATAACAACAATATTTAAATGTAAATCTCAATAGATGGGCTTAGCTGAATGAAACATTGGCAAAGATGTACCGTATGGGCAGTCCAATCCTTAATTAGATCAATGCCCTTTTTATTTTCATATCAATTTCGTAACCCCCGTTCTGATATGCAGTAGAGTTTGTAAAGAAACAAAATAAATAACAGAAAATAAAAATTAAATCTCTACACCATTCATTTTATTTGAGAAACAGTATTCCACCATAGATCTCCTGTGTATTATTTTATGTTTGTCTTTAGCAGTTTGACTATTTAGTCATGTTTTATCTAGAGCCCGGAGGACCCTGTAGTTTCATTTTTCTTTCTATTTGTCATTGCAATCTCAGGTTTTAGTTTAGATCCAAATAATGAAGATTCAACTGTCTACTCATTATTGATATCTTTTACTTTGTGGAAAAAAGTTTTTGTTTTTATTTAGTCATAGATATCTTTTATTTTATTAGCCAATCTTTCTTTTCAGAGCTGTATCTTGCTTTTTATCAGTATTTCCTTTTAACTGGCTTCTACCCAAACAATATGCATGTATATTGGCATGTTATTGTTGACCGTTTCCTGCCTTAGGTTGCCGTGTAATAAAATTCGGATGGTTTTCACTTGTTGTTGGTTGCAATTTGCTCATATATGTACAGGTAAGAACATCTATAAAAAACAATAGGTGTGGGTTCAATAGGCCATCAACGTCCATTTATAGATAAATTACACTTGGTGGAGTTGTGAATCAATTTTTGATTAACTTTTATAATCCATCTTTTGTTTGATGAGAGCATAGTTAAGATGGCATTTTTGTATTCACATATATTTGACCATGTATGTATGCCTCCAAATATTTCTTATTTAGTTTTGTTGAAAAGAATGAATGACTTATTCTTGAAGAAAATCTTATCCCTCTTTATACATAGAGACATGGATGACCCAATAAAAATAACTAACAAAATACCCTTAATATAATACACTTCCCCTCAAATTGAAGCATATATATCAGGCATGTCCAACTTGATACATAAATAATCATGTTGCTTATGTCGGAGTGTCTTCATGAAGATGTCTGCAACTTCCTGCTCAGGAGTATTAGTAGGAGTGTAAATCTTCTTTGTGGTGACCATGTCTTTGACAAAATGGCATTCTACCTTAATATGCCTGGTGCACTCGTGGAAGACAGGATTGGAAGCTATGAACGTGGCTGATCGATTGTCACAAAACATAGGTACAAGAAGAGAGACCTGGATCCTTAGATTAGCCAAGAAGTGTACGAGCCACATAACCTCTCAAGTAGTATGCACCATGGCACAGTACTTAGCCTCTGCACTAGATCTGGCAACTACTATCTACTTCATACTTCTCCAAGTAGCAAGAATGCCACCAAGAAAGGTGGCATAGCTGGAAGTAGATCTCTTATCCTCTTTAGACTCTGCATAGTTTGCATCAGAATATGAATGCAGATCCACATGCCCATGCTTCTTCATACAGAGGCCTTTACTAGGATTCCCTTTAAGGTATTCGAGGCTAAGGTAGACAGCTTGCCAATGACTGTAGTGAGGATTCTCCATGAAATGATTTGCTCTGTTAATTGCAAAGCTGATATCAGGTTTGGTAACAATAACATAAAGCAACTTGTCGACGAAGCTCCTGTACTGTTTGTCTTCAAACAATCTATCATATATCTCATTTAGTTGCCCTGTGACTCTACTGGAATAAAAGAGAGCTTTGTCCCAAGTTGGCCAATCTTTTTGAGGAGTTCCAAAACATACTTCTATAAAAAAACTATTCCACACGAATTCCTGGCAACTTCAATGCTCGGAAAATACCTGAGAGTACCCAAGTCTTTTGTAACAAAAGTAGTTTGCAAGAATTCCTTGGTGTCTTGAATCCTAGTGGCATCATCATCAGTAAGGACCATATTATCAACATAGACTACTAGAATGATAACACTTGACATCCTGCACCTTACAACGACAGAATGATAAGAGCTAGATGGAAGAAAACTAATCTTCTGAATATCCCCATCGAGTCTCTCAAATCATGCTCTCGGACTCTGCTTCAAGCTATATATAACCTTACGTAGACGACATACCTTCTCTCCCTCAACCACATAGCCCTGTGGTTGGGTCATGTAAACCTCTTCCTATAGGTTACTATATAGGAAGGCATTCTTTACATCAAGTTGATACAAAGGCAACTCTTTGTTAACATTCACGAAAAGAATAACATGAATGGAGTTGAGGCGGAGCGAGCCATTGGAGAGAGTGTTAAAATAATCAACTCCATATGTCTGAGTGTAGCCTTTGGCTACTAATCTGGTTTTCGATCTGTCAATAGTCCCATCTGGTTTATACTTGATAGTATAAACCCATCATTAGGGAGATTAGTCAATTCCCAAGTGCCTCGTGCAGCAAGAGTTGTCATCTCATCCATAGCCTTATAATAATTCTTAGGAACTATCATAGCAGATAAAGTTGTGGAAAACCTTTGTAAAGTAGGGGTAAGACGATCAATAACAATATAATATGATATGGGGGGTGTAAAGTACAACTTCTTACTGCCTTTCGTAGAACAATAGGCAAGTCCTTTGGCTGCTGAGTGGAAGGAGCTTCCGAATTAGATGTTGATGTGGAAGATAGATTAGACGGTCTCTTAGAAACTTCAACCTACATGAATGGCAAGGGAATAGTGACAGGGTCCTTATGAAGATGTTGATAAGTGTGGGTGACCCAACCAAGAGAAGAGCCTTCATCAGAGTAGAAAGGCACCTTATCAAAGAAAGAAATATCACTAGACACAGTATCAGTCCCAACAGGGTTAAAACACCAATACCCTTTTGAAGATCTAGAGTATCCTAGAAAAATATATTTGACCAACCTAGGGGAAGGCTTATCAACAATCCCAAACAAATGGACAAAGCACATACAACCAAAAATTTGTAGTGGTAAGGCAAAGAGACTAGCATTGGGCTAAACAACCAAGAAAGGTGTCTCCCCGTTAAGAACTGGAGAGGGGACCTTGTTAATAAGATAAGTGGTAGTGAGCACAACATCCGTCCAAAAGTGCTTAGGAACTTTCATGACAATGAGCAAGGTACAGGTCACGTCAAGAATATGATGAACATTGCGTTTAGCAGTGCCATTCTATTGGAAAGTATAAGCACAAGAAGTCTAATGAATGGTGTCATTTTTAGCCGAAAATTTCTAAACATCCTTCTGCATAAACTCAAGTGTATTATCATTGGAAAAAATTTTAATACTTTTGAAATAGAAATTTTGAACTTTAATAAAAAAAATGGGAATTACAATGCTCATCTCTGGTCGATCATTTAAAAAAAAATCCCAAGAAAGACGACTATAATCATCCACAAAAATCACAAAATACCGAAAAATAGACCTATGACTTATTTGATAAGGACCCTAAATATCACAATAGGCTAAAGGAAATGGAGACAAATTCCTCTTATTTTCTCTGGAAGGAAAAGACACCTTGTGATATTTGCTAAGGTGGTAGGCTTTATAGTCAAAAGAGGTTGGTATAGTAAAATCTGGGAACATCGGTTGAAGACTAGAAGGAGATAGGTGACCTAAACGATGATGTCAAAGCTTAGGATCGGCAGAGATACTGCAAAAATATGAGGTGAATCAATGTAATAGAATCCATCTCTCTCAATCCCCCCACCAATCATCTTTCTTGTTCAAATGTCCTGAAAGAAAACAAAGTGCTCGTCAAATATCATTTATCTTTACATAATCTAGAGATAGATAATAAGCTCAACAGAAACTTAGGGGCATAGTAGACATCAGACAAATGTAGGATATTAGTGAAGTGGACATCCCCAATGGGGGAATATGAGCCATTTGCCAAGCGAATAGAAGTAATAACACGAGAACATCGTAGGGAAGTAAGTGCATCCTCCTTACCAGTAAGATGGTTTGAAGGACCTGAATCTCCTACCTAAGAGGAGGTGGATGATGTAGCGGTTAGATTAGCCGAAGTACCAGTAGCAGCAAGAGAAGTGGTGGTATCTAGAGGAGCAGTAGATTGTATAGCTTGTCGAAGACGCTATAGAAGTCATGCATAGTTGTTAGGCGACAAAAAGGGTAGTCTAGGGGCAGTAGACTCCCCCTGAATCATAACAGAGTTGGCTCAACTAGGGTGGCCAAACTTGGCCCAACACTTCTCAGAAAGATGATTTGTTTGCTGACAATGGATGCATGGCTCATATGTACGACCTTGTCCTCGGCTACGGCTACGATTGGCTCCAGAGCCACTATGCCTAGTAAAGATTGTAAAGGTGGAGGTCTCCGTAGAAGATGCTCTAGGTAGAGCAACAACAGGAGTCTGAGGACCCATATTAGGGGAAATCTTCAGAAGCCTTTCGTATACAGACTCTAAATCAGGAATGTACTCCATAGCCAGAATCTAATCATGGGTAGGCAGGTATCTGGGACTCAGGCCATCCATAAACCAATAAACCTGCTGTGTTTGTCATTGTCCTATCTGCGTCTCACAACAGGGTGGCTGGAACACGTTCAATTCCTTAAAAAGAGCCTTCATCTCAGTATAGGAATCAACCAAAGAGTGGTTACCCTCAGATGTGGACCGGATCTTATGATAGATATCACCAAGACAGGTATGATTGGACTTTTAAGAATATTTTTTCTTTAAGTTGTCCCATATCTCTGTGGAGGTCTTCTTATAGAGCAAGTTAGCTGCAATCTGTGGCTCAATGTTGTTCATCATCTAATTCATAACAAAGTAATTATTTTATTCCCATCTTGCAAAGTGTGCAAATTGGACACCAGGAGGAGTCTTGGTTAAGATTTAAAGCTTCTTTTGTTCACCAACGAAAATCTTGAATGCCTGTGACCAATGTAGATAATCCTGGACACCATTGAGCTTCATAGAGGTGCCTCAAATTACCGGAGAAGCCGACGAAGTCATGGGCTTGACTTCAACAGTGGTAGGGGGTCCAGGTGCTGGCATATTGAGACTGAAGAATGAAGAATATTGAAAAATCAGAATTGCAGTTTTCACTAATGCATCCACAATCATCCTAATAACAACCATGAACAATAACAGTGAGAGCGTTGAGCCACATTAGGAACTGCACATGACCCGAGATGTGAAATCAAGAAATAGGGAGCAATGATTACTCCTATAGGCAGCCACTAGAGATCCCAGCCCAAGGAAAAAATCCCTAGCGGCGACGCTGGAGAGCACAGCTGGCCTCAGGTAATGGGTTTAAGTTGGCCCTGTTGTAGCGACAACATTGGAGGGCACTGTTGCTGCCCCTTCGAATGCGGCAGTGCTGTTGCTACGGTGGAGAAGCGAGTGGTTGGTGGAAGAGAAGAGAGAAAAGAGTTTTCTCTCCTAGGGTTTTGGTGGTGATAGGACTCGAGTACGACTAGCCTAGGACTCACCTCGCTTTGATTCTATGTTTGAAAAGAATAGACTTATTCTTGAAGAAAATCCTAGTCCTTTTTATATATAGAGAGGCTATTAAGTAAAGCACAAGGAAGATCCAACAAAAAAATTAAAACTAACAAAAATTCCCCTAATGTAATGACTCTAACAAGTTCCAAGTTCGGGTGACACCCATGAAAGATCTAAATGGAGGGAAAAAAGGAATGTTTTGAAGTGTATTCTACTTGAAGGCTCAATTTTGGTGTAGTCAAGCAAAGTAGTAAGCACAAGGCCCACATAGTTTAGTGTATGCCTGCTTGTCAGCATGGACCTTGAACAATATGTACTATAGATTCCATGCTTTTGTTCTGACAGACTGTGTGTAAACTTTGGCTTGAATGTTATCAGCTCTTCATAGACAAACTTGAGATATGCAATCCCATGTCAGATTCGTTTAGGATCCTGGGATGCTTCTCTATCAAATAGGAAGGGCTGTTGCACAAGATATACTTCTAAAGAAATGCTCCTTAGACCCCATATCTATCTATAGGAAGAAGAAATCACGTTTGTACAAATGGTACATGGAATTTGGAAATAGCATGATGAAATTCATGATATTTCTTGATTTTTTGAGTTGTTCCGCTGGATAGAGGATTTTTTGCTAAGCTATTTCACGTTTCCATGTAAACTTGGTGCCATTTATCCATTCATTCAAACATTCAATTGTGATGTTTTTTTGTTGCAATTTAATTGTGATGTTTGAACAATCACTATGAAACACTTATTTAATTTTCCGCAATTTCTTTTAGAAATAATGATTATGATTTTAATTCATTTGCATCTTTCATTTGTAACGAAATTTTCATTCTTCTCTTGGATATCATGGATAGGTACATGGTGAAGTTACCGATCCAGATATTGACATATTTGACCGTGAAAAGGTTTTCATTGACACCATTTTAAAACCGCTTATAGAGAGACTGCCTCATTTGAAGATTGTAATGGAGCATGCCACCACTGAAGATGCTGTCAAATTTGTAATGTCTTGCAAGGAAGGTGTTGCTCAGATGCACTTTGGATCATTTCTATCTAGTGACTACTTAAGGATGATTAATTTTTTTAACTCTTCCATTTCGCAGGCAATGTTGCTGCTACTGTAACACCCCAACATCTTATTTACAACAGGAATTCTTTGTTTGAAGGTGGATTGAGGCCACATAATTACTGCCTTCCTGTATTGAAAAGGGAGGCTCATAGTAAGTTCCCTTGTACAATTGCATGCTACTATGTGGCCTTTCATCATCTTTGTCTTCCAGAGAAGGAGATGAAGTGATTATGGATGTCATTCATGAAAAGGGTTAAACTGGATAACATGATTCTCATTCGTATAGTGGCTATGCTGTTAAGGCCTTATTTATTCAATTTATTCCTTTTTGGTTTGTATTAAGTGCCATCTATGTAATTTGTGTCATTTCACTAGAAAAATAAGATGAATTCCTCATGGAACTTCTTGTCAAAATATTCTGGAGTTTTCCTTTTCCTAACTTGGAGAAATTGTTTGTTTATAATTCTTTGCAGGACGGGCAATTGTATCAGCTGTAACCAGTGGTAGTAAGCAATTTTTTCTTGGGACAGATAGTGCTCCTCATGAAAAGCGAAAGAAGGAATGTGATTGTGGGTGTGCTGGGGTTTTTAATGCTCCTGTGGCATTGTCACTTTACGCTAAAGTTTTTGAGCAGGTATCATTTCCATTCTCTCTCTGGCATGTACTTTGGGAAAAGTACCCTCTCGAAAAATATTTTGGGAAAAGTAGTTGTAATTGTCAAGTTCTCAGATGAAACCTGAAAAAGCTATGGCTATAACATTTGAGTAACGGGGATCTCAACAATAGAAAATGGGATTTTTTTTGCATAAATGCTTCCTGTAAATATGTGATATGAAACTATTGCCCTTGCATTCCTTTTATTTGCATAAACGGCCTTCACTATTTTTATGCACATACTTGTATGCTACTGTGTCGTCGACATTCACTATGCATGAGTTAAATCTAATCGAGGTTGGGTTGATGCATATCTTGAAGACAATTCAATGGTTGAAGTTGTTGTCAAAATTAAAAGGAAAAATCATTTCTTACCTCCTTCATCCCCACCTTCACCCCGATATTCCTTGCTACTTCCAAGTTCCAACAGATGGAAGTGGTTCGCGGCATTGTTTGTATCTGCTGTGGCCTGTGGCTGAGTTTGACATGCTGTTAGTAGGGTATGTCTTGATCATAAGTTGGAGGTGAGGCTGTTGCATGACCTCTTAAAGAAGTTAGGGTTGTGAGTGCTCCTCCTCTACATTCACCATCATCCTTTGTCTCTGGTGTTGTCTTTGGTTGGCATTTTTGTTGTCTTTGGGAAAAAACCACTAGCTTGATGGGAAAAACACTAAGCTGTTCAATGAAGACCTCTAGTACAAAACCAAGCTGTTCAATGAAGTTAGAGTAGAAACACTTTTTGGGAAAAAAACCACTTCCCAAGCTGTTCAATGAAGACTTTCTCCTACTCTAAGTTGGAAAAACACTAGCTTAGCTACTAAAGATGCAGGTAGCATACCTCTTGTACAAAGTCTCTCCTTCGAGGAGAATTTTATCCCCTCTCTTTAAGAGAAGAAATGTTTCAAAATAAGTTGGATACCTTTTTACAATTGAAATAAATAAAGATACAATAGTCCTATAGAACTCAAATGTAAAGAGAATGAAAAACCAATCTCCGGAATTATTCCTTGTGGGAAAAAAAATGTGCCTCGGAGAAGTAGGAGCGTGGTGCAGAGGTTGGTTGCAAGGGAGTACAAAAGAGCACTAGATGATCACCAAATTTTCTGTGAAATCCCAGTTCTTGGTATGTCTTGACAAGTAGAAATGAGGAGATATCTATAGAGATTATTGGAGCTCTCTAGTATTTAAATTTGATCACCGATCAATAAACACGAAGGTCTTAAAAAAAAAAAGGATGAAGCAAGATGGTCTTAAATTCCAATAAAATGTTCAAAATGATGAATGAAAGAAATAAAACACCAGATATCTTGAAGACAAGATAGCTCTCTGATGTTGGTTCCTCAGGTGTCTTACGAATAAAGGAGGTGCATACTATTACAATTTTTGTCGTCTCTAGTGAATGCTTTAAGATCATTTTTTAAACAAGAGCAGAGAGAATGTCTGGTAGAAGAACAGTAGTCTTGAATTTAAAAAGCGAACATCTGGATAGCAAGACAGCTGAAAGTGAAAACCAGGGAATGAAGAGGTTTATAATGGGTAGATGTCAGGAAACCTAAATAAAAGGCATCTTTCTTTAGCGTCAAATGCCTTAACGACAGGTTGTGTTAGAGAAAATGAGAGAATTAGAATTATCTCTTTCCTGTTTGTTCTTTTCTTAATTATAGAGATAGATTTTAGGTTGTTAAAGATTTGATTCTGTTAGCATTATTAGTAGGATTGGCCCTCTCTATATAAAGGGACCAACTCCATGTATTCTTCTTTGAGATTCATAATAATAAAAGTTTTCTAGTTCTACTAATCTCCACATGATATCAGAGTGGGTCCATCCTGGGACCCAACGTTCTCTACCATGCCCTAAAGGGTGTTGCCAGCACCCCCTCTACCTTGGGGCCCGTGCTCTGCCCTTATGGCCTCTATCTGCGACACCACGCTGCCTCCTCTTCATGTTGCGTGGCCTCTCTCCATTGAGAGAGATTGTCGTGACCTTTCTGTTGGTCTTCATCGATTGGATCTCGACTGTGTGATCGTCGGTCATGAGCATAGAGGTCCTGCATGGCCTCTTCTTCTGGTCCTAATCATTGTAGCTTGCGCTGCTACCCCACCTTTGTTGATGATACTACTGCAGCTGTTATTATTGCGCCGCTGCTACTGCGATTGCTGTCGCTGTTGGCTGCTGCTACTGTGGCTATTGATCTTGTTGCTGCAGCCATTTCGGGTGCTAATGGTGTTTCTATTGTTGCTGTCGTTGGTGACACTGCTGTTATTGTGGTTGTTGTTTTGTACAAGAAAAAGAAAAAATCTTGTTGTCAAGAAGGATGTGTTGATGGTGTGGGTAGGTGTTGGGCCACCTAGTGCCTGAGCCACCAAAAGTACAATTGTTCACGCAGGCACAAATAGAGTGCCTATGCAGTCTGTTGAAGGGTAAAGAACCCTCATCTTCTATTGCTGCAGCGTCGACCAATCCAGAAGTTGCAAAAGTATTGTTTGTGCAGGTTGTGCCTAGCCCAAAAGAAAGTTTTGAAGCCTTAGGCTGTGTCATTGACTTTGAAGGTGCCAATGAGTGGTGGGGAAATTGTGCCACATGCTCAGCTCTATTTGTAAATGCTCGGAGCTAGTTCTCCTCTTCTCCTAGCGTGAAGAGTTTTTTCTTTGGTGATGATTGAGACGAGCGACCGCTAGTGCTTGGGAACATACCCCATGCAAGTAAAAGTATCTGTATCAGTTTAGTATTCTTTCAGTTGATGTACGTCATATTAGTGCTTGGGATCAACTCCCATAGTAGTGCTTGGGATCGTCTCCCCTCCGGTGCTTGGATCGTCTTCCAAATAAAGTCTCCAAGCCAATTTTTTTGTCCAAGTCTGAGGGTTTTGGATATTCACTGACGAAGAGATCATCATTTGTATGCGTGAAGAACAAGTCCATTTGCATGCTGAAGTATGTGTGTGACCAAGAGTCCATGTGTGCCTACGTGCTTCAACCTTGAATTACATAAGATGGGGGGAGCTCTACTACCGGTGCACTACTACAAGTTGGGCATTGCACCCTCCAACTTGGTGGGGTGTGTTTAGAGAAAATTAGGAAATAGAATTATCTCTTTGTTGTTTTGTTTCTTTTTTAATTATAGAGATGTTTTAGGGTTGAAGATTTGATTAGATTAGATTAGATTTTATTAGGATTAGAAGTATTATTGGCCTTCTCTATATAAAGGGACAAACTTCATGTATTCTTCTTTAAGATTCATAATAATAGAAGTTCTAGGGTTTCAGTAGTCACCATAGGTTGAAAACAAATTAAATGAGACCAAAGAATTGAACTATCAACATTTATTTGCATTAAATATTTGAATGTTGATTTGAAGGCAATATTAAAAGCTAGATATCTTTCTCAATAAGCAATCTTCTGATCTGGGAAAACTAGATGACCGAGATGAATAAAGGATGTCTGGAGGGTTTGGAATGAGATTTTTGAAATAGGAAATGTTTGAAAGATATTCCAACGAGAATAAAAGTTATCCTTAAGTGGGAAAGAGACCTTATTTGTCCTAGGAAGGTACATTTTGGGCTCTTTATCAAACCTCTACTCTTTTTTCTCCAAAGCTATTGCTTTTTTCTCCAAACTAGAGGCGAAGCTCCTGGAACTGAAGCGATTTCTAAAAGAGTACATGAAACAGCTAAAAGATGAATGGACCAGGTTGCGGGACGAGGCGCTCGCGGAGATTTAGAGATTAGATGGAGTGGAAGACCTGGGATGGATGACGGGCTCGGAGAGGTAGGACAGGGCGGACTGCATAAAAGTCATCCAGGAGGACAGGAAAGCCAAAGTGGAATGGAGAAGAAGATTTAGGCAGAAGTGGGTCAAAGAAGGAGACTCAAATACCAGGTTTTTCCGTTTGACAGCTTTAGCCAGGCGTCGGAGGAACTGGATTGAGAAATTGCAGGTGGGCGGGACGGAGTTCTCGGGCAGGGAGTCTGTGGGGAGAGCGGTGGCGGGTTACTTTAGGAGCTTTACGGGGTGGAGAGGTGGGAGATGGAGATGGAGGGGGCTGGGGGCTCCAACTAGAGGGGCTGAGGAAGTGGAGCGATTGATAGCACCCTTCACGGAGGACGAGGCTCGGGATGCGGTCTGGGGGTTGAATGTCGAGGGGTGTCCGGGGCCGGACGGTTTCTCGGTACTCTTCTTCAAAGAATTCTGGTCACTGTTGAAGGAAGAACTCCTGCAGGTCTTAGCAGAATTCAGGGAAGGCAACAGGGGCTTCGGCAGATTGAACAGGTTTTACATGTTCCTCCTGTCGAAGAGAAAGGGGGCAAAGAAGGTTGAGGACTATAGACCGATAGCGCTGTCAAATGTGGCATACCTGATCATAGTGAAGATGCTGGCGAATAGACTTAGGAAGGTGATTGGCAAGGTAGTATCGGAGGTGCAGACCGCTTTCATCCCAGGGAGGTGCATTCTGGATGGCTATGTTGCGGTAACGGAGATCCTAGCGCATTGGAGGAGAAGTGGAAGAAAGGCTTTTCTGTGGAAGGTAGACTTCGTGAAAGCCTATGACTCGATGGAGTGGTCCTTCCTGTGGGCTGCCATGGCTAAGAGGGGCTTTCTACAGATCTGAATTAGATGGATGAAACAATGTATCACCACAGCATCTTTCTCGATTCTCATTAACGGGAACCCGGTAGGAGGTCGGATTCAGCCAAGGAGAGGCATGAGGCAGGGTTGTCCCCTTGCGCCTTTGCTCTTTGTGCTGGCAGCAGATGCCCTGGCCAGGGTGACCGACAGAGCATGCGCGGAGGGATGCTACAGGGTTTCCCCTTGTAGGAAGGGGACGGTATCTCGGTCATGCAATACGTAGATGATACCCTCTTCTTTGTTGAGGGGTCGGTGACAGAGGTGAGACGGTGCTGCATCATTCTAGAGATGTTCTGCGAAGCATTAGGTATGCAGATAAACTATTCTAAGCCCTCTTTTGTTCGCTTCAACATGGAGGCTGGGGAGGCAGGGATATGCTCAGAAGCGCTGGGGACATGAGAAGGGACCCTTCCGCTCTGGTACCTTGGATTGCCCCTGACAGATAGGAGGATACTGGTGCAGGATTGGACCCTGATGATGGAGAGGATTGAGAGTCGACTTTCGGGATGAGTGTCCAAGATGTTATCTAGAGGAGGGTGGCTGGTCCTTCTCAAGGCAGTCCTCTCAGCGATACCAATTTACTCCTCGGTGATCAAAATGCCTCAGAAGGTTGAGGACATGATCACTAGCTGCTAGAGGAATTTTTTCTGGACCAACTATGGGGCTGTAGGGAAGGGGGCGAGATTGGTGACTTGGAACGAGGTTTGTCCGCTGTTTAGGGAGAGGGGGTTGGGAGTTATGGAAGTGGGGAGGATGAATGATAGTCTTTTGACGAAATGGATTGACATATTGCTAGGGTTGGGGGGGGGGTGGGGGGTAGGGGGAGGTCTCTTTGGTAGGAAGGATCTTGCGTTCTTGTTATGGCAGGTCGGTGAGTTGGGAGCTCCTCACCTCGCCTTCGAGAGGAGCATCTCATTTCCTAAGGAGTTTGTTGCTGGTAGCGTCGAAGGTTTAATCTTTTTTCACCTCGGTGCTAGGTTCAGGAGAGGATTTTAGATTCTGGACGGACGATTGGACGGGTACTGGGTTGCTGGCGGAGCGCTTCCCTAGGCTTTGCAGCATTGAAGGCTGACAGAGGAGCCTCAGTGGCGGATGTGTGGAGTGGCGCGTGGTACCCGTCTTTTGTGGGCAATTTGCTAAATCAGAGATATGGTGAGATGCAGGTGCTCTTGTAGGATCTCCAGGGTTGGCAGCCCGAAGATGGAGTGGACAGATTTGGGTGGGAGGAAGGAGATTTCTCAGTGCGGGATGTGTATAGAAGACTCGGTAGCTCGACCACGATTAGGAACATCGACTTAGTTAGAGATTGTAGGCAACTCTAGAAGGCCTTCTGCCCATTGAAGGTCAGAATCTTCGCTTTGCTCCTTAGGAGAGGACGACTAGTGACCAGGACATGAAGAGCCCACTGGATGCCGGGTGTGGACAGGTCATGCCCGCTCTATAGCCAAGTGGAGGAGGATATTGACCATCTTTTCTTCGCCTGCCTGTTGGCGACACATAGATGGGAGCAGATGGGAGTATGGTGGTGGGCATTTGGTTCCCATGCGGAGTTCTGGTAGTCGTTCAAATGTGGTGGGGGTCAACGGGGAGCATCAGTTGTTTCGGTTGAGAAGAGAACGGGCTAGGCCGTTGGTGGTTCTTTGGGCGCTTTGGTTGGGGAGGAATGTAGTGGTTTTTAGGGGGAAGCACCCGTATGTAGATAATTTTGTTGGGGCTACGAATGCTTTTATGTTGAGTTGGAGTGTAGCTTAATGATATAAATTTTAGCACTTTCTTTTAATGAGGATCACCACCCTTTTTCCTTTAAAAAAAAAAAAATCTTCAAGGCATTTGCCTTTTCTCTTTAAGCTTCTTAAGTCACTTCCTCACCTATCTCATTATTTGCAGGATGTTACCCAAGCATATGCGTGCGTGCGCACACATAGAAAACAATTATAATATGCAAAGTGCTGTTTACATATTCAGAAAATAATATATAACAGTCAGCAAGAGTAATCGAGTATAATTAGGAGAGTTTTGTTATTGTCAAAACCAGGATAATTTGTGTATAATATTTACATAATAACACTTTTCATCATCCTCTTTGGTGCAATCTCCACGACAAAGGTCCTTACCACATTAGTTGCTGTCTTGAAAAGAAGATCCGTCAACAGGAGTTGGGTTTCCTGTTGATTTCCTTCTCCGAAGTGTAAGTGGCTGCCTTCTAATGGCCCTTGAAGATACTCCATTGGAAGCCCTGCAGGTGTAATTGTCTCTTCCACTGTGGTCTATAAGAAGATGGGGTTTCCTTTATACTTTTTCCCCTTACTTGGATTTGCATCAAGTGTGAGGATTAGGAAGTATTCTTCTAAGCTATCAATAGCTAGAGGATATATTTTATAATTAATTAATGGCAGAGTGGGTGACACCACTATGGACATTCTACTTCACCAAAAGTGAGTATGGGTGGAGATATAGGAAGGTGGTTGTAGAGGGGAGGGATAGTGGCGAGAAAGATGGAGGGAGGAGGTAGGGTTCAATGGCAAAGGAAGGGATAAGGTAGGCGGTGAGTAGCGATGGCATTGGAGGGAGGAATGTGGATGGAAAGTTGTTGGTAGGTGGTGGGGGTTACTAAGGGGAGGGGAGGAGTAAACAAAGGGCCTTATTGGTCTGCACAATTTTGGAGGAGGGGGGTGTGCCTAGATGAAACAGGGTGGATCAGCTACAGTTGGATAGGCCTAACCTCTTGCAAGGCCTGTAGAACATAAGTGAACTCTTCAACTGTAGCATCTGAAAGTGACAGGAAGTTCAAGCATCCAAAAATTGTTGCAAAAACTGTCGGCCATAGGTGCCATTATCTCAATTGCTAATGAAGCCACTTTATAGGTAGGTCTGTAACAGTACCCAGGGGAGACCAACAATGTGACTGGAAAAAAATCCTCCTACTGTTGTCAAGCACACTCTTGCAATGTGATTTCACTTTCCTCAAAATCTTTTGCAACCCCATTTAGGAAGTGGAAAAAATATTGATAGGCACCCTCCTCTTTTCAAATCAATCGTCTCCACAAGACTTGCAAAGGACTTTCTTCCAAAAAGGAAGATGAAGTCCCACAATGTGCAGGATCCACCTATTGAGCAAGGCATCATTCATCTCCTGCAGATTGAAAACCCCAAGCCCTCTTGCTGCTTTTGGTTTACAAGCTACAGGTCTCGTCCTAGGTAACCAAAGTGAGACCTATCACCAGCACCAGAAGACCAGAGATATCTCCTTCTGAAAGAGAATTCTTTGCAAAACACATGCAGGCGTCTTCAGTAAAGATATGTAGTACACTGGTAAGGTGGAAAGAACTAAAGATAGAACCATCCTTCTCTAGAAAGCAGATGAGTCAACTACCCTATGTGCGATCCTCCATTTGCTCAATTACCGGCACCCAATCCCTTGATGGAATGCTCCCCGTTGTTAGGGGAAAGCCAAGGTATTTGAAAGGGGGATGAAGCAACTGAACCCCCAAGGTCGCTCCATAGACCATGGCCTCCTCATCAGACATGCTAAAAGTTAAGAAACCAGACTCTGTAGATTAATCTGTAGGCTGGACATCTCTACAAAGATCTCAAGTAGGAGCCTTAGCCTTCTGCAGGCTGATCCAATTGCAAATAATCTAGAATTGTGGTTCTTCATTCTGTAGGACATGGGGTGGGAAAGGCACCAGTAATTTGTGTGGTAGGGGTAGACTAGTAATGATGGAAGTTGCCATTTTGTTTTATGTTGGCTCCACGGAGCTATCACTATTGATTTATGATTATGCAAGGGCCTTCTGTATTATATTGCTGAAAAGAGCACTATATTGAATATGATACAGGCATGCCAACCTATTTTAGTGTTGGAACATGTTGTTTGCATCTATCGATCTGTAAAGGTCTCTTGAAAAAAATCAATCTGTAAGGGCTTTAATGCAGCCTTTGATGGGGATCAACTGGCTGTTTCATGTAGCGGCTGTTGATTTATAATTAATGATATATAGTGTTACCCTGTATTGAAGAAGTGTTGTCTGATTTGGTGGCTGAAAAGCCGATGGTTCCCTTCATTTGGATATGGGTTTTATTGTTTTGTATAGAGAGAACTTGACTTTGAGATCAAATTCATATAGCAGGCAAAGAGCTCATGGTTGAAGGTAGGAAGCTGCTGATGTTGATCTTGAAATGGTGTGCCTTCATAAAGGAGCGCTGTTGAGAAAAAATACATTTGGGTTCAAAGCAAAATAATCAATTAACTCCCTAAAAGTTTATCCTTTCTTATTTTTAGAGTAAGGTTTCTGACAGAGTGAACTAGAACACCTCTATGTTATTGTAAACTTCCAGTTGTGGGCTTGTCCAAAAAAAACAAAAACTTTCATGAAAAAGTGATGATGATCAGATGCATCATTGTAGGCTTCACAAGACTCAACTAAATCTTATTGTCAGCATCTTGGTTTAATGTTGTTTTGATGGTTTGGCTTGTACTTTTCTATTATTCTTCATGGGAACCAAACTTGATTCATATATGCCTTTAACTAACTTTCTCCATGCCTAAACTGCCTAAACCTTGAACCTTGATTTCTTTGTCGCAAGGCCAACGCACTTGACAAGCTGGAGGCATTCACGAGTTTTAATGGACCAGATTTTTATGGGCTTCCTTGCAATACAAGATCAATTAGAATGAAAAGAAGTCCTTGGAAAGTCCCAGAATTATTCGTTTATAAGTCTGTAGAAATAGTCCCAATGTTTGCAGGTCAAACACTAGACTGGTTGCCTTCAATTGAGGAATAAGATTTCCAAGCTCCAAGTAAATTTTTTTTACTACTTCTAGACTTTGTCATGATATGAGCACCACCCATAAGATGCTAAAGAGAAGTGTCCAAGAGTGGGGGACCGGTGGAAGATGTTGTCTCCCAAAATTGGATCAGACTTCAAAATTTTCTTGTTTTTAGAGATTGGGTGTGATCTTTTGAGTTTTGACCTTGTATGACTAAATGTTGTCTGATTAGATGGGAATGCCATGTTTTGCACTGTAATAGAGTGTTGAGGTATATATTGCATCTACCACTTTTGAAGATTCCATTGTTGGTGTCTATCAAAAACAACAGGAATAGTGAAATTTATTTACCTTACATGTGTAATTAAAACTTCTGCATAATACCAATGCAAGAATTCACTATGTATGGATTTTGAAAATCTAGGTTAAAAAATAAAATACATTACTTGATAGTGAATGATGGGATCTACATGGAAGAAGATCCAACGTCAACATTACTTTTATTAGTATAACTGTTATTTTTCCTAATTTGTATTGTAGAACAAATTATAACCATACAAGAATTTTGTCAATATATTTTATTTGCATATGTTTTGGATATTCAAGTGGTCAGCACGCTCTATTGTTCATTAAATTTTAGTGTTCAATAACTTCAACCCTATGTTTCTCTATGACCCAGAATCCAAGTAGCAAAATAGTGGGAAGTCCTCACGGTTAAAGCAAAATTTAAAGAAATTCAAACATACACACATCATATACGCACACCACATTTTCCAATACATACCCATTTTTTTTGTCCACGCTGACATCAACAGTGACATCATCTTGCTTTTGTGTACATGTACCATAGCATTAGCATTGTATTTATAACATCAACCTTATGATGCAGCGTTGTCAATATCATCAATGCTATGATATTGTTATAACGCCAATATCATGCAGTGCTCTACTACCATAGCATTGATGCCATAGCATTTGTAATTTTATGGTAGAATTATAGCATCTATGGTATGATACTGCTATAGGTCATATTATCCATGCTGTATAATGTTGTGCTATCATAACATTGATGCCAGGTATCTGCAATACTATAATCTTATTATAGCATTGATACTATATTATGTTGTCGCCCATAGTATCAACACTATGCAATGTTGTATTGAAATAACATCGATGCTATAGCAGCTACAACATCATGGTATTGTCATAGTATCGATTTTATTACTTTATTATAGTATCCATGCTATGTTGCAGTGTTATGGTGCTACTATAACAATGATACTGTAGTGTTATGGTGGTGCTGTAATATTGATGTTATGACATTAATGCTATAATGTTGTATTCTTTAATTTTTTTCCCTCTTTCTTCCTTTTTCTATAACTTGTAAAGGGTTTAAAGAATCCAACATTTGCCTATTCCTTCCTTCTGTCACCTCCTTTGCGTATCCACCTTGATGCATGTCTTCCTTTGTCTAGGGCATAACTCCCTCCTAACAAACCTTGGCTTCTCTTTGTAATGGTAATGTCTACTTCGTAGGAGAAGATACACCTATTTGCAAGAAAGGTGCTTGGCTTCTCTTTTGCTCATGTGTCACCATGCCAATGGTAATTGTGTGTGTGTGAATAGGTGTGCATGTATGTGCGCATGAGTTTGTTGATCGCCTCCCTATGTTTAACATGTGTAGTTCCTGAGAAAAAATAATTGATGAAAGCAGAATTATCCTGTGTGAAGTGCATTTGCTCTGAGCTAGAGCTAATTGTGATTTTGTTGCTTCATCTTTAAAAAGGTTCTTGTTGTCTTTAACATCTAGGATATTAAAATTTCCACAGTTCAGATATTTCAACAAATTGTTCCATTTTGATTAATAAGGTAGGAGCTCCAATAGAAAAAAAAGAAAATTGAAATGTTCCTCTACTATGTTAATTGGTTACAATTTGTAGAATTTGAGATGACATGTGGTTTCTAGCTCTGTGTAAATGCATTAAGAATAGTGAGGTGACTTCATTCATGTTAGCTCCATTTTAACAAATAAATGTGTATGCATGTGTAACTTCACACATAAATATGTACAATTTCTAGTTCCATTTAAACTCTTATAGTGTTAACCACGTGGCTACTCCTTTGAAGTAGCGCTATCTTTAACATACGCTAGTGGCATGCTCGCACTTTGCAATGGTAAAAGAAGGCAACGAAAGAAGAGATGAGGGTGGATTGGGAGAATGAGAAGAGGGTGAGGGGCATCAATGTGGGGGGTGATGTATTAGGCAGTACTCTCCGACACCTTTTTTTAGTAATTTAGATAGATATGCATGCAAAAATACATGATTTCTACATACATGTATGAAAATTTTATACTCCAAAACTTCATTGTATGCAAGGACCCAACCATTACCCTATTTTCTCTCTCCTGCCAATCAACCTTTTTTATTTTATTAGAAGGTTCAATAAACTTTTTTTCCCCATCATATTACCTCTAAGTAGTTTGGTTTCTCTCTCTCTCTTCTCCCACCTTTACCCTTGCAATAACTCATCCCTATTATGCCATCTCATTCTCCTTTTCCAATAATCTCAAATCCTATTTTTCCCATTAGCAAGCACCGCATAATATCCTCTCTGCCATAAAAAGAAAAAGGCAGAAATGATTAATTAAGACCAAACATAGAAAGTCCACAAGCTTATAAGTCAATCCAACATTTTGTCGTGATGTGGAGTAAAAAATATGTACAAAACTGATTTGGTGGTGGTATGGAGCAAAAGAATGTGATAAAAAACTGACTTCAAAAAATAATTAATTAAGAATATGGAGGGTTTGATATCACGTCTATCTTATAATCTACTTTGGATGATAGTTCATTATTTTTGTATTCAATAAAAAAGGTGGAAGTTTTGGAAGGAGAAAAATAGTAAGATCTTTTTTTTACATAAAATAATAAAAGACATAGCATAAAATGCAAAATTGTGATCAAATAAAATTTAAAACTAAACCTAATGGGTTTTTTTTTTTTTTTTTTTAAATGAGCACCATCTTTGACATTGGTATAAATTATAAATCTAAATCCTTAAGTGATTTCTAATAAAGTAGGGAGATTTTTTATTGTTTCATTTTCAATGATTGACATAAATAACAAAACATGTCATCTGTGAATCAATAAACGGATATAAAAGAATAATAAATTTTTAGCTTAACAATACTTGATCCTATGCTCATATTTGATGGGTTTCTTTGGGTGATAAACAAGGAGGATGTTCATGGAGGATGTTACAGACAATATGAGGTCAATGATTTTTGCTTGAGTGAGAGATAGATAGGGTGATTGACAGTTTGTAAAAATGATACTGGGATGTACGGTTAATACATGTTACTTAACAATTATGCAATTTTAGGCTTTAAATTCTCTACTCCTTTTCTTCTCCGATAGAAATTATTTCATAGTTATGTTTTGCACCATTTTATCATAAGTATATAGAAAATGCATTCTTCATGGATGACAATCAACTTTAAATAAGATGCCTTTAGCTTTAGGTTTTACATTGTTACGGAACAGATGGAGTTAACCAATTTCTACTCGTGGGAAAGCGTGATAATGTTGTGTTAGTATATATAAAATTTCTTTAGAAATTGCCAATTGTTCAATACAAGTTGTTATTTCTCATTTACATGCGATTTTTGATACTTAAGTTGTTAGAAATTCTAGAAAGGTATATAATTATGTAACAAGGCCATTATTGAAATTTTGTGTCTCAACCCCTTGTAAATCGAAAAGAGTGACAAAAGGTACTTTTCCTGAATCTTAATTATGAGCTTATACAGTATAATTCAAAATAGTTTATAGAATTCTAAAAAGCTTGTAATTGCCTTTAATCTCAAAATAGATGTGAGGTGCTTGGCTTATAAAAGTGCACATGTTCAGAAATTCATCATAGAAGAAAATTGTATATTTTAGATTATTTCCTAATTAATAAAACACATAATTGAAGCAAAAATCATATCTTGTGTATACAGAGATGAAAAATACATTAAGTACATGTCTTTATCGTACAATCCTGTCAATACTTGAAATATTATTATGAAAGAAACTAAAATATAAAATCAAATATATAAAATCAAACAGTAACGTCACAACCTTTTGCTCACGACTGATAAATGCTCATTTCTCATTTGTTTAGGTTTACTTTTTAGTGTGAAATGTCAATTGTCTTTTTAGAAAATGAAAGATCAATTGCTATGATTTGAGACTTAGTGAATGAATCTCAAGCCTCAAGTTAAATATAAATCTACAAATTTGTAGATACTCTAAGCTTAAGAATCAACTAAGAATATGCTAATGACAATTATTAAAGTATGTATAATCTTTTTTTAGCGAGAAACAAGATTTTATTAAAGGAGAAGAACATTCAAGTATAGAGCTCATATTTTGTGGAAAATCATAGCATATATCATAACAGAAAAGATATAGTGTTACTAACATAATAATGTGTGATCACCCAAATGCCCCTTACATGGCTGTATGTGGAAGAATGGAGAGAAGAAAAACCATTGAGGTGGAATCATGACAAGTTGATGAACTTGAAGATATCGCCTAATAAAGGGCAAATGGCATTCGAGGAACCTCGAGACAGGCACATCTTCAAAACATGAATATTTATGGGAGATGGAAGATATAACTTGAAGCTTTCACACATCCCTAAATAATAGCAAAATTGATTGCATGAGGGTGGAAAACAAATCTGGATGAAGCTATCTCACAACTTGGCATGTTGAACCAAGGATCAAAGTTAGAAAGACTTATACAAGCAATGAGGCTATGAACATGGGTGACAATAGACCTCCAAAATCATCACAGTCAGAAGTGGTGGACGTATAACGAGGGATGAGTGTGTAGGTGAATGGAAGAGGGGGGACCTTGTCACAGGGTGGCAGAGATCCTAAGCATAATCAAAATCGAAACCTTAGGGAGAGGAAAAATGGAATGGAAACCTTTGGAGAGGAGAGAGATGCTTTTAAGAGACCGCTTTCCATATTATATACAACTAAAGACTCATTTGGTTTACTTAGTATTGTCCCCTTTCCCCTTTCTCCTTCGGCTTCCTTTAAGCCCAATCCTTCACTACCGCTCAGTGGAGCCCTGATCAGCCATTACGTCGGTTGGGGCTCTCTTCCCTTTGCTGATTATCTCCATTGCCTCCTCCTTCACCTGCTTCAACCAATTCTTTCTTGCATCTTCGCCCTTGTTTGGTTGAGGTGGTGGGTGTCAATGGGGTCGATGGGTCTCCTATAGGAGGCCTGCAAGATCTTCTGATGGTGACGTCGTCGTCTGCCGATGGTCTGCTGACCTTGTTGCCTTTTGTGTGTCTTGGGTGGTGCTACGTAGGGTGGCTGCTCCTATCGGTGTTAGATACTGCAATGTGTCTCTTGGTTTGATGGTTGCAATGCCTATTATGCCATTTGAGGTAGCCTCTTCTCCAGTGGCTCCCAGTGCCTATGCTTTTGTTGTTATTTGACCATTAGTGTTACTTTTGATTCGTGGACGTCGCCTTCGCTTATTTCGCCTCGTTCCATCATCTTCGTGAACATTTTGTTTTTAGGGATCACATTAGAAATCAAACTTAATACGATTGGGTTCTCACTAGTCTTTGTCTACTGATTCTCCCCTTTCGTGTGGATTGCTGACTTTGCTTTGGCGGCGTGCATCATCATCTGAGTTTGGAGCAATGTTAGGAAGCTTTTTAGTTTGGATTTATTTTTTGTTTCTTTTTTATATTTTTCGTTTCTTGGTTTTTCTTGTTGTTGTTTGTTTTGTGCTATCATTGGTTACTTTTCTTCACACGAGGCACATCTACCCTCTTCGGAGGGTGCGATGGTCTCTTCTCCTCTCTTCACCCTCTTATCAGCTACGTCTTGATGTAATACGCTTTGTCTCCCTTAATAAAGATTACCTTGCAAAAATAAAAACTTGGGTTCACATAATCTCCTGGTGTTCCACGAATTATCTATCCTGTTGTTGGTGAAAATGCAACAGACACTATCTATTTGAGTAACAGGTAAACTTTACTCAAGATTTAATGGCAAAGCTAATTACAATGTGGGCAAGCCCAAAATATACAAAATAGGAGGGGGAATGGGAAAACAAGGAACATACATGGGGTAAACTAGCCAATGTCCCAACAATGTGTTATAGTTTCAACATGTCCTTAATGGTCCTCTCGCAGAGTGTTACGACCTGGTTCCCGGATCCCTATAGGACTCGAGATCGGCTCGCCTCGACTAATCCCAAGACCTAGTCGTTTAACAAAAAATAACCAAAAGAAAGAAAATAAATCACATTCACACATGCAATATAACTAAGCAGAAGAAAAGTACAAAGCAGTAAAGAAAGTAGAACAACTGTCTCAAAACATAGTACATGCTACCATAACAACAACAGAAAACGTAAAGAAAACAGAAAGTAACAGGAATAGTAAACTATGTGTCCATTACTCACTACAACAGTAGGAAAGCGAAAGAGCTAAAAAAAACGACTACGGCTGGGCTTGGCTGGGCCCAGCATCCTCTGCAGCCAGAACTCGGGCTGCTCAACTCTTGGTCCTAAACAGTGTTACGAAAAGACAGAGTCAGTGAACGCTGAGTAGAGTGGTGTTTACATTATTTAAGTGCAAGTACAGTAAAACAACATGTTTATTTCTCATTTCTATTTATCTTATTTATGTGTTTCTATTTCATTTATTTCTCAAGTATCCAGGTATTTCTTGATCTTGCATGTTCCTTGTGGGAACGAGCTTGATTGCAGTCTTTTACGTAGAGTAGAAGGTACACGTGGTGCTCTCCTGGCTGGGAGAGTCCCCCATGGTAGTCCTATACTCAGTCAACCACCCCGAGGTCACTATCGAGACGTAGCGGTGACTATGGCATGCGTGATAAGCGCACGGGTAGATATCCCGTAGTGACACGCGGCCAGTCGTTTCTGCTAGCGGGTATGCCCAAAGTACAGCACGGAACAGTATAAAGCCTTTCCCTCTCAGAATAGGGGTCTCGCCCCTCAGAATCAAACAAGGGTCTTGCCCTTCCACAGTCTGCGTACCCTCGTCCGACTACCCTGGTTTGCCCAGAGGGCCTAACAAAGTCGGTGTAGGGTGGCTAGTTGAACCCTGGGCCCTGTGGGGTGGCTAGCTCCCTCCCTACACTAGTAGTACACCTCTGTACTGCGTACGCGAGGGCCAACAGGAGTCGGTGTAGAGTAGCTAATCCTAACCCCGGGTCTCAACCTAAGGGAGGTTAGCTCCGCTCTACACTAAAAAGGGATAGTTACTCTCCTTGGTACCGCGTACACAAGGGCCAGCTCACTTCCCGTCTACATTCCAAATTTCCTTTTATCTACAGGAGTTCTACTCCTACTTCCCCATAGGGTTCATGCTCATATTCATCTCATTTATCTAGGTCCAGATCTCATGTTTCATAATTCGTTCCTCATCCATATACAGGCAGCTCGTGTTTTCATAATTCAATTCTCAAAACATGCAATTTGTGGTTTCACAGGCAATTTCTTAATTACATACAGGCAACTCGTATTTTAACATGTATCTCGTAATTATATTAAAGGCATTTGCTTGCAATTTATCTTAACAATGCATTCAAGTAAACAGTATAGCTCAAACAGGCTCATTCATTTCTACCATAGGGTTCATTCCATATCCTAGAGTTCAATCCGATTATTCCAACCAAGTACATTCTTATTTAAATATTAACAACTGAGTTAAACCACTTTACTGGGTGTCATGGGAGGAATGGGGGCCTGTGTCGCAGATCTCGTCGTCTCCGCGTGCCCCGAACATGCCATGAGCTGGTAACCTTTACCAACGACCAATGTACATTAAACGAGCTCAAAATAGTAGATACTCAACACGAACACGTAGAGGAACTCGAGTGGAAAACAACGGTACTTCGTTTGCGGCAATCCGATTCCGTTTGGGCCTTAAACAGACCAAAAACGCGGTTACTGATCAAAATCAGACGTCTGGGACTAATCCCAGATGTCTTAAAAGACGTCAGAACTCACCTTGTGTTCCCTATGGCTGATCAGACGTCCGGACTCGCTCTGCGACCATCTGGGGCAGCTCCAGATGTCGGACAAGGTCTCCGGTCGTCTGGAAGTATCTCCGGATGTCTGGCGACGTGATCAGACGTCCAAAAGTACTTGGGAAAGCGCACCATGCGCCTTCCCAAAGCCTACCCTGCGTACGAAAATGCAGGCACGGCTTTAGCCCAACAACTCCTACGTTGAGATCTTCTGCATGGTGAAAATCAGTGCAGGAACGTACGTACCTCGCGCGATACGTGCTTTCAGATGTCCGGCCTTAGCTCCGGATGTCTAGGTGTCTCGACAGTCGTCTAGATTTCACTTCAAACGTCTGATACTGGAAAATTTCCAGTATCAGAACCTCCTCGCAGCTCGCCCCGCTCGCACTTCCGCTCGCAGCGGCGGCTCCGACTACTGCAGGAGCTTGAGTAGCTCCACACTGACTCCTATCTCCCACGACCTCCTCCTCGAGCTCCAGTGAGCTCCCGCGGTCGTCTTCCACCTCCCTCGCTCTCACTCCCTTGCACTCTCTCGCTCTCCCTTCGCTGGCTCCTCTCTTCCTCGCCGCGGCTGCAGCAGCAAGGATGGGAGGGGAATGTGGTTGTCGCGGAGAAGGTGGAGGTGGCGGTGGCTTGAGTGGTGTGAGGAGAGGAGGGGAGAAGGGAGGGGGTTTATATAGAGGGAAGTTAGGGTTCGGGGGGTGGAGAGAGAGAGGGAGCGGCCTCTGCATGCCACCCGCATGCAAAGTGCAAAGCGCAGTATGAAAATCTCACTTTCGAACGTCCGGGCATGTGTCCAGATGTTTGGATAGACATCTAACTGAAACTCCAGACGTCTTATCTGGCTAAAAATGTAACGAGTCATTACACAAAGTTTCTTCACTGAAGTTCTATCTCTCACATGGCCTCGTGCATTTCGCTCTTTCCAGCAATACTAGATGCACCCATATAGGGCTCTGCAACCCAATGATCGCCCCTGCGACAATCTGCTTGCCCGCTCAATAGACTGCTCAAGGAAGTTGACCATGCAATCTTGGAGTTGGAGGAAGGCCAAGACCCTGGCCTGGACCTACTAGGGGTAGAGGCACTTAAAGAAGAGATGGTCGTTGATCTCCTCGTTGTCTAGGCTTTAGGGCACAAATATTGTTGACCATTATCCCCCAGTCTTGGAAGTGGTCTCAGGTTAGTAGCTTCCCATGCAAAGCAAGCAGCATACAAGCAGACCATTTTGGGATATGAGCGCGACCCTAAATAAGTTGAAAATCTTCCCAGGGTGGCCTCTTATCTTTCTAGAGCCCTTTTGTAATGACCTGTCACACTTTTAGCCTTTTAAGACGTCTGGAGTCTCAGTCAGACGTCTGGACCAGTTCTCGGACGTCTGAAAATGAAATTTTTGTACTGCACTCTGCACTCTACGAGCGGGTGGCGCACAGAACCGTCCTCTCTCTCCCTTCCTCTTTCTTCCCTAAACCCTAAACCCCCCGCCTTCTAGATAAACCCCCCTTCCTATCTCCTCTCCACTCCACACACCAGCCACCGCCACCTTCAGAGCTGTGCGGGAGTGGCGAGAGGAGGCGAGCAAGGGAGAGCGAGAGGGAGGAAGGAGGAGAGCGTGGGGGGAGGAGGAGGCCGAGGTCGGGGAGCTTCAGTGGAAGCTCGGCGGAACTCGCACGGCCACCGCGGGCGCTTGCGGGAGGAGAGGGCTTGGGGAGGCGACCTCCCGACCCTCTGCAGCGGTTGGAGCTACTGTGGCGCGAGGCGGAGCCGGCGGAGAGAGCTTCGAGGAGCTCCTAGTACTGAAAGTTTTCCAGTATCAGACGTCTGGAGTGGAGTCCATATGACTGACAGGGTACCTGCAAGTCTGGAGCTATGGCCAGACGTCTGAAAGCTCATTTATCGCAAGGTACATATCTCCCTGTGCCATACATATCGCAGCGTAAGGGTATATGTCGGTTGACCGTGCCTGCGATGTTGTATGCAGGTGCAGCTTTGGGAAGGAGCACGGAACGCTTTCCCACGCGCTTTTGGACGTCTGAACACATCACCAGACATCCGGAGGTGCGTTCAGACGACCGGAGGCCTTGTCCGAGGCCTGGAACAGCCTTCAGACGATCACAGAGAAGGTCTGGACATTTGAGGATACCGCATGGACTTAAGGTAAAGATCTGACACCTTTTAAGACATCTGGGATTATTCCCAGACGTCTAATTTTGAACAGTAGGCACGTTTTTGACCCGTTTGGGGTCCATTTTATGCAAACGAAACACCTGTACATTCCTCGTGAGTTCCTCTACGTACTATAGTCTTTTGTACATTGTTCTGAACTCTTCTTTTGTGATATATTCCCTGGTATAGGGTTTCAGCCTGCTGCGTGTTTGGGGCATGCAAAGACGCCTAGGTTTGCAGTCCGAGCCCCCATTACTCCCGTGTTGCCTGGTAGAGTGGTTAATTCTGTTAATAATATTTAGATAAGAATGTGCTTGTGGAAATAGCTGAATGAAACCCTAGGATGTGGCATGAATCCTAAGATAGAGAAATGAATGAACCGTTTGTGCTGTATAATGTACTTGCATGCATGATTGAGATAAATTGCTAGCAATTGTTTGTATTATAATTGTGAGTTTCTGTTGGAATTTGAGCTGCCTGTAATTAATGAACAATTACCTGTGAAATTACCAGTTGCATATATCGAATTATGGAAACACAAGCTGCCAGTATATGGATGAGAAATAAATTGTGAATGGTGAAATCTGGATTGGAATAAATGAGGTGAACATGAGCATGAACCCTACGAGGAATTAGGAGTAGAACTCCTGTGGATAGATGGAAACCTGAAATATAAATGGGAAATGTGCTGGCCCTTGAGTATGTGGTACCAAGGAGAGCAACTGTCCCCTTTTTGTGTAAAGCGGAGCTATCCTCCCTTGGGTTGAGACCTGGGGTTAGGATTGACCACTTTACACCTACTCCTGTTGGCCCTCGTGTACGTGGTACCGATGTGAGCTACTAGTGTAGGGAGGGAGCTAGCCACCCTACGGGACCCGGGGTTCAGCTAGCCACCCTACACCGACTTGTCAGGCCTTCTGGGAAAACCGAGGTAGTTAAACGTGGGTGCGCGGACTGTGGAGGGACGAGACCCCTGTTTTGAGAAGGAAAGACCCTATATTGTTTTGTGCTGTACTTTGGGCGTACCCACTAGCGGAAACGACTAACCGCGTGTCACTATAGGGTAGCTACCCGTGCGCTTATCACGTGTGCCATAGTCACCGCTACGTCTTGACAGTGACCTCGGGGTGGTTGACTGGGTGTAGGACTACCAAGGCGGACTTTCCCGGCTAGGAGAGCATCACGTGTACCTTCTACTCTACGGAAAAGACTGCAATCAAGATCGTTCCCACGAGGAACATGCAAGATCAAGAATATCTGGATGCTTAAGAGAAATGGGTGAAATGGAAATATATATATAAAACGGATAAATAGAAATGATAATTAAAACAGATAAATATAGATACCATTCTACTCAGCGTTCGCTGACTCAGTCTTTTCATAATACTGTTCAGGACTAGGAGTTGAGCAGCCCGAGATTCCGACTGCGGAGGGTGCTGGGCCCAATCGAGCTCAGCCGTAGTTTTTCAGCACTTCCTTTTCGTTTCTTTACTGTTGTAGTAATGGACTTTAGTTACTGTTTGTCTTTACTGTTTACTTTCGCTTTCCGTTATTGTTGTTGTGCTGGTATGTACTGAAACAACAGATTTACTTTCCTTTACTACTTTATACATTTCTTTTGCTTAGTTATATTGCATATGTGAATGTGGTTTACTTTCCTGCTTTTGGTTATTTCTTGCTGGACGACTGGGTCTTGGGATTAGTCGAGGCGAGCCGATTTTGGATCCTGTAGGAATCCGGGACTCGGGTCGTAACACCTTTGCTGGGCCATCTCTAATCCCACATACCTCCATCCTCTTCTACGATGGCAATTTCCTCAAATCATGGATTTATGGGTGAGGATGTTCTCCCAGCAACATGGGTCACCTCGATTTTTATTGGCACGATGGAAGCTTCCCACGTCATATTGTTTCCTCATCTAGGTGGCCCAGAGGCCCCTTTCTTCCACATCTAAAATCTGTTTAAATCTCTTGCATGATGACTCCTCTAAATTGAGGAGGTGTTTTAGTTCGAACCCTCCTCTTCTTTTGGGAGGCATACTTCTTGCCACTTGAGGAGATGGGTCCTGTGCCCTCAGAAGTAGAAAGCTTCTGACTCCATGATTTTACGTAAAAATTGACCTCGACACGATGGTGGATTCGATCTAGAACCTCACAAGGCCCTCCACCGCCCACTTCAGTAATTGGGTGTAGCTCATTTTAGAGAGAACCTTCGAGCTCCATAACTTAATTTTTTGAATGACTTTATCTATCAGCGGTTGAAAATGGCATTTTTTTTCCAACCCCCACTTGGAGCATGATACCCAAGTATCGAGATGGAAGATTACCCTCCAATATGCCCAACCTCAAACATAGTTTCATCTTCCCTTTTGTGCCTCTAGAGATGAAGACTCTACTTTTGCTTGCACTGAGTTTGAGATCGGGGAGGGTGCCAAAGACGTCGAGGGTCCTTATGGCAGCTGCTGTTCTCCTCTTCACTTTGGCAAAGATCAGGACATCATCGACAAAAAGGTGAGATATAAGATCCACCCCTCTTATCCCAAGAATTTTGCTTCTACTTTTTCTTACTTGTGCCTTCAGCAAAAGGGAAATAAAGTTCATAATTAGAGTAAAGAGGATAAGAAACAGTGAATCTTCCTATCAAAATCCTCTAAAAATAAAGATCAACCCACCAATATATCATTAATAAAAATAAAATGATAATAAAACAATCATACAGTAACAAATTCAACCAATCCATTCACATTAAAAATCCGTGCACTTCAAAAATCTGTAAAAATATTGAAGTCTCTAAAACCATCGAACTTTAATACACATCCTTCTCCCCGTTGAATTGCATAGGGAGCAATCCGCTCCTTCCTCGCGCCCCCTCCTGCACCCTGCGCGCCCCACCGACTCGCTGCTGCGGTACGGTACCCTCCAGTATCCTGCGGCCCCTCTCCTCTGTCCTCCCACCCGACATGGCGGTGGCGGTGGGCGCCCCATCCTACCGCGGCGGTGTGCTGCGCCTCCGCAGCTTCACCACCCCACGCACATGGCTGCGACCCGTCCGCTTCACCACCTCAATCGCTTCCTCCCCTTCTTCCCCTCCCCCTTCCAATAACAGCACGGACACACACACACTCCCTTTTATTACCACAACCATTGCCTCAGCCACCGACACCGACACCGACACCGACACCGACACCTCCACCTCATCATCATCATCATCATCATCATCATCATCGAAATCGAAATCGTCGACATCGTTCATCTTCCCGAAGAAGAACGAGGTGGTGGAGCTGGAGTGCGAGAGCTTGGCCTTCAAGGGGAAGGGCGTCTGCAAGGTCTCCCCCACCGGCTTCGTCGTCATGTGCGACCGCGCCCTCCCGGGCGAGCGCTTCCTCGGCCGCGTCACCCGCAAGAAAGGCAGCTACGCCGAGGTGGTCCCTCTCCTTCCCCTCTCTTGTTGTTGTTGTTGTTGTTGTTGTGTTTGAGTCGGCTGGTGGTTGAGAGCGGTTGCAGCTTAAACGTAGTTATATAACCTCTGCGAAGTTGCACGTTAGAATCCTCAGCGGAATTCGTCGAAGAAGCCTTACTATGGGCTCGCGTCACTGACAGCTTACTGGTGAAGACTCAACAGCAAGAAGAAGAAGAAGAAGAAGAAGAAATCTGGATAGAAGAAATAGAATTGGTTGGAATGAGGGAAGGAGAAGAAGAGAGAAACTGAGATAAGGGAAGAGAAAAGTTACTTGAAGAAAAATAGGACTGATCTCCCCACCTCTGTTATTATTCTTGCTATTTATAGTAGAGGATACCACAGATGGGTATCTCTCTATTATTCTGTTCCAACAACCTGAAGCACCTGAATACAATTTGCATACTAATTCACTATAATTATTTTTTTATTCCAGACGCTTAGGACACATATCATGGCATGACTGGAACACTGTTTTTGGATCCGAGCGGCTAAATTAATGCTCAAATAAACAACAAACTTAGTGGCCAGAAAGAGCAGCACTTTCATCTAGCAAGAGGGCCTTGCCTTGAGGGCAGTTTCCGGCACATCGACAGGGCATGCTTTATGAGGCTCAAAGTTACATGGGGAATTATTATGACCGTTGAAATTTATATCACGAGTGGAAATATAAAGAGGATAGTCGCGTGAGTGAGGTGACTATCCGGCAATTTTATTAATGAAATGAGAGAGCCATTATGTGCAATTTGACCATAACTATACAAAGGTGGAAGCATCGTGAACGGTTGCTTCAATATAAATGTGCTTTTAGATAAAGGCTTTCCTATTCTTTTGAAGCTGTAACACCCAAAACGCCCAAGAGTTGCAAATGGCCTAGCTCTCTCCACCTTTGACCAATATCTTCTAGGCCCTTGTTCCCTCCTCCTAGCCACTAGGCTCTTCCAAAATGCTGGTGCTGATGAGAAGTCCACCTAATTTGGCCTCGACATCTCCCAAATTGTGCATGCATAGTGGAATCCAAAGAAAAGTTGATCACAATCTTCCCCTTCTTGTGCACAAGATGGAGAAGCTCCTATTCTTAGCAGGAAAGAACCTCTAGTGATATGCTTTTGTGTTTCCTCCTATTAAGAAACCATGCAAAAATCTTCACTTTTAAGGCATCTTTGTCTTCCATATTAACTTATTAATCCTGCATAGGTTCAAGTCCAAATCCTTCTATATATATCTTTAAATGGCAAGGCCTCTTCCAAGGTTCAGCCTTTGATTGCTCGGTTTGAGAAAGATCTTTGCCAACCAAAGAATTTCTTTTGCTTGGTAGCGTATCAATAAACAAGTCAATGAGAACAAAGATCAAAAGGGGTAATGATCTTTTGTATTTACAGGATCTCTAGAAATCTCATGTAGGAGCCTTTCAGAATGAGAAGGGAGGTTATAACACATTACACATACATGTATACAAGAGCAATGTTCTCACAACCTTGATGAGCTTGAAGCTGAAATTCACCATGTAGGACCTTTCATTAGAGTCGGAAGCCTGTGCCATTACGTCATAGGGAAAAACTCCATTGTTGTGCCAGCTAGGTTTCTAACAAGGGAAATACGAGTCTTAGGTTCTCCTGTATAGACCTAGAAAAATGGTAAGGTGAGGGTTAGTGTTTGAGTGAGGCAAGGGAGAGGCAAAAACTACTTCCCCACTTTTTATATTGAATTTCACCAATTAGAATGTTTTGGATGGCCTTTTCAAAAAAAAAAAAAAGAAGAATGTTTTTGATGGGTGCCTCTCCTCAGGTGGCTTATCTTGCTAAGTTTGTTGTTTGTTTGAGCATTTTACTTGCTTTGTTGGACAATCATTTTCTAGATAATTAATTTTTAAGCTGCAATAGCTTTAAGTGCTTATTTTGATTAATAGTGTTCAAATTAATGGGAGGGATTGTAATGGTAGAGAGGAGATTGGTTATCAGGTGGGAGCACATTTTAGAATGTTCACTAAAAGGAGACATTGGGAAGATGGAGAAGGACGAGTAGGAGAACAATGGAATTTTTGGCAGACTAAGTAGAGCCATTGGTCAGCCCATTTATTGGGTCAGAAGTAAGGGAGGTTGTTTCATAACCAAATGCCCAGGATGCACTTGAACCGGATGGGTTTCCAATATTGTTATATTAAGAGTTTTGGCAGATTCTCTGCCTTGATGTCATGGGAGTTTCAACATGGCAACATGGGATTTGAGAAGATTAACAAAATCATTAGAATTGTTAGGTGTTTTGTTTGGCTCATAGGGTTTTTGTCTTCCTCGTTATTTGTTTGCAATCGAGTCTATGATACTTTGGGGTATTTGGATTAGAAGGAATGCAGTGGTTTTCAAGGGGTCCCTATTTTGAGAATTTCATTTCTAGTATTTCTTCTCAGATGTAATTTTGGGAAAACTCTTTGTAACTTTTTGGCTGCTCTTTGGTGGCCCCTAATGAATTAAATCTGGGTGGTTATCAACCGGATAACCACCCTTCCTCTTTTCAAAAAAATATCAAAGTGTCCACCTATGGAAAAATGTAGTGGCAACATGCCGTGTCACCAAATTACTATTAACTGATAAAACAAAGAAAAGAAAAAAAATCAAGGGGAAAAGAGGGGGACATTTGTTTAGGGATCTGAGTTTGCCATGCACCTGTGTTATAATAGCCTTGACATATTGCAACTTTGCAATGACCTTGATGCTAGCAAATGAAGTGGGCTGCAGCTTCAATGTAGTTTGTTGGCCACTAGAACTTGTATAAGAATGTTGATCACAAACAGTACAAGTTGCCTAAACAAAGAACAAACTGTGTGTCTATGTCCGAGCCATCGAAGCAATGGGGCTGATTGAGTTAGTGAAATTGAATGTGGGATCTCATAGTGGAGCATCCCTATGTTTAGTCTCATATCACTAGCATTTGATTTTGAAGAGTTACCACTTCCTTTTTAGTTGGAACTTAGCATTTTGGTTTGTTGCTTTAGGTTAATCTCGGCATTGGCATGATGTGGATTTGGGTTGCTAAGCTAGGTTTCTTGCTTTGCTAGTATTAGGTGTATGCTTAAGTAACCATCAAGGGTATCGATGGGTCGTGTTCTAATCGAGTTTATGTAAACCCAAATCAATGCCTTTTTCCAAACATGATGCTCACATCATTTATGCATAGGGCACCTAAATCCAAATGGATTCTCCAACTCGTTTGCCCATCGAATACCCATTCATCCACTAGGTACCCATTCACCTTTTGAGGAGCTATTATTGGAAATGTCTATGGATTGAGGTATCTATATCTATACCTATACCTATTTGCAAACCTTATATGCATACATAACCACATGGTTACCCATTGGCTACCTAGCTTCATGCAATGGTAGACAAAAGCATTTGCAATCATGCTTAACATTAAAAAATTATGGGTTTTTCATGAAAAGAACTTAAAAAATCATGGGAAAAATGACCCTTAACATGAAAACATGAAAAGCTTATGAAGTTTACTAATGTTTGGCATGTGACAATAGACAGATACAATCTCACATGCCATTGCAGCATAAGGTCACTATATTTATGTGCATATATTTATATATGTATAAATTAATTAAGTAAATGAGCTAGTTAAAGGGATAAACAGTCAACCCAATGGACATACTCAAATCAGATTTTTATTGAAACCTATACCCATATCCATTTATAAATGGGCTGGGTTTTACCAATTTTAGTTGGATAGGGTCAGGTTGGATTTGGGTTGCATCAAAACAAATTGACAACCCTAGTAACTGTTACCTTTAACATTCATTTTAGGTTTTGAAGAGGATTTACATGCTGTTGGATCCAATTAGAGCTTGATAGAGGGCACCAGTTGGTAAAAATGGTTTCTCAATGACAAATGTTTCATTGATGATTGGCATTGTAAAGCACTGTCTACCTTGAGGTGACTCTGTTTAATTTCCCACATAAAAAGCTTGTACATGCTCTTAGCTGAGGAGCCAGCAAGCCACCAAGGGAAATCAGATAGAATTTTCTGGAAATGAATAAGTTTGATCTGATTAATTAGAAGAAGCACCCTTGTTAACAGTGAAAATGGCACAGGTTCTCAGCAGAAAAATTTCATTGATCTAGTGGGATGGGCTCTCCTATAGTGCATATTAAATTTCTCCATAAAGCCATGTGCCCATTCCAGAAAACAGTAAGAAATGTTTATGTTCAAGTAGGGACTAGGATCTAATGGGTCCACAGTGATGGCCCTTGATGTGAAAGTAAACTCATGGTATTGTGCTCTCTCCCTTTTCTCTTCTTTACACTTAGTTTTTTCTTAGTAGGTATTGTGGATGACTATAGTTGGACTTAGCTACAAATGTCGAAATAGAACACCTTCTGCGACTATTCACTATTGATATTATTTTCTCATTCTGCATTTTTTTTTTTCCTGTTCCTAATAGCAGGGTGCCCTTCTTTATTTATTTTTGTACAGGTGAAGAAGATAAAGACACTGAGTCCTCACTTAGATGCTGTGGATGCTCCATGTGAGTATGCAGATCATTGTGGGGGTTGTAAGACACAGAACCTATTGTATGAGACTCAGCTTAGATACAAGGAGCAGCAGGTTTATGACTTGATTGTTCATGTGGGAAAATTTTCCATCAAAGATCCAGATATTGCAGCAGCGTTGAAGCCCATCGTTCTGTGCAGCATTCAGTACCACTACAGGAACAAGGTAGCGATGCCATTTCTTTTTATGACCTTTTCTTTAAGATCAAGATTATCTCATTTCAAGGTGGTGCCATGGTGTACACTGTTTTTATAATTATTTTTGTATAGTATCTTTGAGCGTTTTTTTAAGTTTCCGATTAGCAAGTTAACTGATTTTGCCTAAAAAGCATCAGCTAAACTCAGAATTAGCTTCTTTAGATGGTAAAACTTATTTAGTTTCTTTTAAATAAGCATTGTACATTTGCTTGTTCTTTTTGTATATGACAAATGCTAATCCACTGCAAGACAGGAAAATTGGAAGTGTAAAATATAGTATCTAGTAGTTCCAACCACTAAAAATCCCAGCTAACTCAAAAAAGTATACAGGCCCAGCAAAAGTTAATTTTCTTTAGAATAATTTTTACACCTTTTCTTTTCTACAAAGAAATTAAGACTGGAGTTTTGTGGAAAAAGGTCGTTATCAGATTTGAGCCATTGGCTTACAACTTACAGTGGCGTTACAAGGGCATTCTTCGTAGCATGAATTATTATAGTAGGATAATGTCTAGGAGGATTTGAAAGGCATTATGGGATTGAGATTTCCAAGGTTTTCCTTTTCTTTTTAAAAAAAGGATTTCCAAGGTTTAGTGAAGGCTTAGCTCGAGACCCCACTACTTGTATTTGATTTGGTTTTGCCACCACAGATGACTATGGGAGTCATGATGATAGTACTAAAGAATGTCCTTATTAGAAAATTTTTGCTTCTTCATTTGGCATAATATTAAATTTAAAACTGTCATATTTATGTTCTAGTGCGTTGACAATGATTATTTCTTCTTTTCTTCTCTTGTGGATATATAGTCTTCTTTTATATCATGATCACTCGTTTGGTTTACAGATGGAATTCTCTTTTGGTACTAAGAGATGGTTGCCAAAGGATGCATTGACTTTGCAAGATGAATGTGATGCAAATGCTTATGCATTGGGGCTTCATGTTCCTGGATTTTTTGACAAGGTCCTTCAAATTGAAAAATGCCTACTGCAAAGTGAAGCTGCTAATAAGGTATTTAGACATTGTATTGTTTGTTTATTTATATATGCAAAAAGTTCTCATAATGTTTGTTAGCTAAAGTTGTACTTACCTGAAAATTGTTAAATTTGTGCCCTTGTGTTGTGTCCTTTAAGCATAGCATTCATACAGTCATGTTTAGAACTGACAGATGCTGGACAAGACAATATATGACTTTCAAGATTTTCTGTAATTGCATGTGTTGCACCTCGCTGTGGGTTATCCTGTTGAAACGGGCTATCCTCTACATTGCCAACAGGTTTTCTAGAGGGATGGAGCTGGATTTGCAGATCCAATGCAATATTATCCACCACAGTTTTTCCAAGTTCTAATACAAATATCACTTCCACTATGATACCTATGACATCTACTTTACCACTTATCCAACCATACAATCAAGCAGCTTAATTCCACTTATCTACCCACCAACTTGTCCTGATTGCAACTGTATCCCGCTGCCAAATACAGCCTAAAGGTACTTTCTGCCGGTTTTTTTTGCTATGACAAATCTGAGTTGTCCACATGGAGTCTTTGTCTCCACTACTGTTGATCTTTTATCATTCCTGCATTTAACTCCAAGAGCAAGATCATGTTCTATTATGTTCTTCCAGCTCCTTTTTTGGCCTTTCTTTGCATCATTAAAGGCATCCATCAGTTTTAAATTTTCACTCCATGGCATCCAGCTTCATTTGATCTTCTCTCAACCCTCATAACAAATGCATTCTTGCCTTTTTTATTTTACATTAATGGTTCCATGTTGATCATTTCCTTGGTAGAGGCTTCAATTGTAACATGCTTGATATGCTCACCCAAGTGCTCCAATGTCTTCATTATTCCAGCATCCTTTGTTCTTGCTGACGATTGCTTGGATCACTGGCACTAGACAACAATATTGTCTTATTGCTGATATACAATACTATAATTAGATCAGGACATGATATCTTCCTGTCATGGAAACTTTCCAATGTATTATTTACACCTAAGGTGAAATATTTCTAGAATATGTCTATCATCTTTAGAATTGTATTTAACATATTCAAAGTTTGCTATTGCCAATTTTTTGCATACCTGGAGTTATTTAAAACAATTACATTGGTATACTCTGGTCCAACTTGTCTTAAGAGTGTGTACCTGGTTCTTTATCTGTATTGCTTCTTTCTCGTTAGCATTGGTGACCCTTTATTTGTCACCTTTTTACTGAGCATATTTGTCTTCAGAAGTAAAATTTGATATTTACATTGCAAAGCGATGAGTATCTATTGTTGAATGATTTTCTGAATCTATAGGTTCTTGCAGCCATTCAAGATGGTTGGAGAGACCCACCATTGGGTCTTTCTCCATATGATGTCCATACCCACAAAGGATTTCTTAAGCATCTAATGCTGAGAACAGGCAGGTATTCTACAAGTTACATTGTCACATGCAAGGCATTTCTCTCTTTGGTCATGCATTTCCCGAGCTTCATCAGCTTATTAGAGCAACCTAACAGTTAATTAGTGAAGTGTGATTTATCACATTGGGCTATGGCACTGAATATCTACAAAGATCACTGAGTTCTAACCTATTGGGCATCAAAATCTTCTTTGTGCATGTTAAGGGGACACTAACTGTTTTAGTTAAACCAAAAAAGCTACCTTTACCAAAAGATAATGGTTTCTCTCAAAAAAAACCTAAAGATAATGGTTTGCAGATTCTGGTTGGAGCATATAGCTTGATACCAATGACAAAGAATTAGTCCTCTGTACTTCTCTGAGAACCTACTTGAACCTTAAAAATCAACATGTAAGTTAAACAAGTGATCTAGTTTAGAATGAAAGACTAATAACCTTTTCAGTCATAGTTGTAGAGAAATAGATGGAGTTATCCCTATCAATATATGTTCTTATAGATTATTCTGTATTATTTATGGTTAAAAAGTAGCTGTGTGATAATGACAAAAGTATGATGCAGCATGCATTATTTCAGAATGGAATGAATTATTTCAAGAGCTTGTAACTATAGAAGTGGCTAGATTCTGGAAGCCTACATATGTTGTCTTATAGTGTGATGTTTTGACTCAATGATAAATGTGAGACTGCTATTGGCATCCTACTCTTTGTTCCAGCTAGAGTAAGGAAACTACAGTAGGATGATATTTTGCATAATTATTGCTTGTGGCAGCATGTTTGACCTTTTTGGCCTTCCTGTAATATCTGTTTCTGCTCTCAACAGTCTTTGATTGAAGACATCTCAAAAAGAGGATAATAAATGACATAACAAAGGGTAATTCAGTGACATGTTAGTCTTTATTGGAGTGACTACTTTGTCAGGTTTCGGACATTATTTTTTAATATCTTGGGTTATGTAAATTTGGTTATGGAAGCAATTCCACCTTCCTCATTGCTATGGTTGTGGTTTATGATTGGCCTTCTGAGATTCAGTAACCTGGTAGGGGCAGTTGGAATTTTATTCTAATAATATCATGAATTTTATCCTTTTAAAAAAATCATGAATTTGATGGAAGTAAGCTTTTGTTTTCTCGTGGAGTGTTTCATGAAGTGGTTGTACTTTCCTTCTACCATTTTATAAATACTTTTGGCCATCTTGATCTCTCTTAACATGTTTTTCTCTTCAATGGAATTTATAAGTTAAACATACAACTTTTTTTCCCCAGAGATGTCAGCACTAGACTTCCTGAGGTAATGGTCAATTTTGTGACATCATCTTACAAGCCAGACCTGTTGTCTCCTCTTGTGGACACATTATCAGCTTTTCCTGAAGTGGTATGTATAAGCTGTAAATCTACTTATTATTTTGTTTCTTGAAAGTGAGCCTGATTAAGCTTATCTGCTGTCAGTTGTTTGGGGGACAACTTTCTTTCCATGACGAGATTACTTTATGCAACTAAGGAGAGACAGATTCAAGGAATAAGATCAAGAAATGAAGGAGTAGTTTTTTTTTTAAAGAAATCAAGGAATAGGCCATAAACTATATAAATGGATTTTTCCCCTGAAAATCTTATATTATATACCTCTATGAAAATGCCGCTTTTAAATTACCTCCTTGTGACCTAATTCCCCTAGCCAATGAAAAATTAACGATCATATGGTTCCAAATATAACACTCAAGAAAAGGTCCTACATTGCAAGTAGTGAGTTGTACACGGTTGAGAACTGCTACTTGATAACTTGGGTTTTAAGTGTTTTAAATGGTTGTTGTGTGGTTGTCTTGGGCCCATTAAGTACATATCAAACAAGTTTTCAAGGTTAGTTTTTCTCATTGAGGCGTGGGTCCATACAAAAATGGTATTGGAGTCATGAATGAACAGGAAGTGTGCTGTGTAGTACTAACTGCTACACCATAAATCCTGGTAGGAGCCACCTCTAAAGAAACATTTATATGGTAATTAACCAATTGATTGATCGCATAAATCCTGGATTTCAAGTTGATAAGGTTCATATTCGAAAAAAAAGTCTCATTGGAAACTCATGGAATTGAATAATGAGTTATAAATGATTGAGAATTCCTACTTGATAACTTGAGCTTTAGCATTTTAAATGGTTGATGTAGGTTCATCGAGTTTATACTCAACATGCTGGCAACGCTAGTTTTTCGTAATTAGTTTTAGGTCTACGCTTAGGTCGTTATACCAAATAGCCATCTTTTACTAGACAAATAGGGGATTATAGTTATATAGCCTCTCAAAGCCTCATGGCTGTCTCTTACCAAAATAGGGATGCAAATGTCTTCCTATGGCTATATCTTGTCACAAAGTCAACATGCAAGTGATATCTCACTTTCATCTAGTGGATGCTAGCATTAGAGTCTTTGAATTTGGGAACCATGTTTGACTGGCTTTTGAATTCACTCTTAGGAGTGTTGTGATGATTGGGGGAGCATCTATAAAAGATGAGCAACTATGAAAGCTTTTGCAAGAAAAGGTGCATACCTTCCCTTTAACCTAGTTGATGAAAAGTTCCGTAAGACAATGGCACCAACTTCCCTAGAGATCATAAACAATCGATCAACTTCCCCATCGGATTATTGTTCACCCCATCTGAATTTTCAGAATAGCCGACCAGCCTGTTTTCATCTTAATAGAGATTCCTACTGTAGCTAGTCAACTCCAAGGTGAGTGAGAAATTCGTTGAAGCTAAGATGTGGAGACTGGAGAGGCCTTTTCATTTTCTATCCTGCTAAACAACGTAGATGGAGATACCTGATCTCTTTATACTTCATTTAACTATTCAATATCTGTTTTTTAATAGGATTTTTACATAGGTACCCCCTATAAACATAACCAATTACGCCTGTACCCCATATAGTTGATATTTATATTTATAATCCCCAAAGTTCTTAACCAAACATAGCCATATCCTAGGTTAACTTGCCATTAGATATAAGAAAATACTCCTCTAATAGCAGTTAGCTTTAATGGCCAAAATCTTGAAAAGCACTACACCCCTGCCCCCCTTTTTTCTTCCTCCTCCTCTCCTCCCTTTTTTCCATGATAATCCAACAACAACCTCCTCCTCAACAATATGCTCCATCTCCTGTTGTGGTTGTCTCGATCACTATGGCGTTGGCCCCAACCTTACATAAGTGGCTGCTCCTGATGATGCAAATTTTGCTTATTGATAGTATTGCTTTGTCAATTGAAGCTTTACATGGATCTACACTTTTGCTTACTGTCTCTTTTGATATACGTCAGGTGAGTATTGTGAATAATGTGAATACATCTGTTGGCAATACGTCCGTTGGAGAAGAAGAATACACCTTGTTTGGGAAGTCAACCATAACAGAGACTTTAAGAGGGCTAACTTTTCAGATATCTGCAAATTCTTTCTTCCAGACAAATTCCCACCAGGTATGTGACATGAAATAAAACCCTATTTTGTTGGTAACCAAGCTTTAATTAAATACTTGGTACTAGCAAATGCATTAGTATAACTATGTTAACCTGTCTAGGACAAAATGGTGTATGTGTGCTCATGCATGTTAAGTTCATCTTTAGTTTGACCCTAGAATTCAAAGAATTCCATATAGGTTGCATAAAGATGCCTCCAAGTTGTGTAATTGCGTGTGCAAATGCTATCCTAACATGTCTAACAATGTTATGTGAATGCTGACAGAAGAGCAACATAAGAAGAGAGCAATTGGAGCTTGCTTCTACATGCATTTGCTACGATATGGCTGGCCAATGTAGCCGAAGTTGAAACCATAATCACATGAATTGTTTGTTCCATTTAAATGTAACTCACCCAATATCCGGGCTTGGATCCAAATAAACAAAATTGTATTGCTTGGTGGTTTCTTTCTAACATTTCTTGGGTCTTGACCTCTCTTGGAAGATTCATCATCCAACTTCGAACATTTTTAGAAAAGACAATAGTTGACCTCTTTAAATTTTCAAATTGCCTTAAATTTCTCTTTTATTTTATCGTCTATTAATGTCACATTGGCCTTTTGTATGATAACCCCATTCCATCTTCTACACTAAATAATCATTTACTATTATTGTGAGGAAATATGTAACAACCGCACTGAAAATGAGGTTATTAGTGGAAATGTTGGCATGGCACCTTTTGGAGATTAAATGAGAAAGACTTGCTCAATGTGGTTTGCAACATCTGGAGAAAAGGCCAGGGATGTCATGGTCTAAAGGTGTGAGAAATTCAATGTTAAGCCCTGCATGAGAAGTTGATGCAGACTGAAGAAACATTGGAAGAAAACGACCAGGCATGATCTTGCTTGCTTGGATGTGTCAGAGTGGCATAGATACATCTGATTGGAGGCAAAAAAAATCCATGTAGCTAGTGCACTGGTAGCATCTTGAATGTCCCTTTGAGTGATATTGCAAACTTGGAGAGAAAGTTGATAAAATTATGTAACCTTTCTTTTCTTTTTATTTTCCAAATCACATAACTTTTCACTCATCCAGGAGGAAACAACTTTTTCTTTTTTCATAAATAATGTCTACAGAAGTAGGTCATCCAAGTAATTAATATTTGTCAGGCAGAGGTTCTTTATAGGCTTATAGAAGATTGTGCTGGGCTTAAAGGGGATGGTTCAGAAGTTGTTCTTGATCTGTTTTGTGGAACTGGGACCATTGGCCTTACTCTTGCAAGGAGGTAACTCCTTTCTGCAATCAGAATATGGTCATTCTACAAATATTAGTCTCTTTGCCACTACTATAGCTTTCTGAGGACAAACTGTTAATACTCTCTTTATCCTTGCAGAGCCAAGCATGTTTATGGATATGAAGTAGTTAAGCAAGCCATTTCTGATGCCCGTAGAAATGCACTTCTCAACAACATTAGCAATGCCACATTTGTACAAGGGGACCTTAATAAAATTAGTGACAGCTTTGGGAATGATTTCCCCAAGCCTGATGTTGTCATATCAGGTATAATATCTGAAAAGTGTCCTATAATTTCATTTGTCTTCCCAAAGCCTAGGAGGCATTGAGTTTTTTTCTTCCAACTCTGCTATTTTTCATATCAATTTTATGGGGCTATTTGGCCAGTGGTTTAGCTGTTACTTGGTGTATTTTGCTGTCGTTTTCCTTTATAGGTGTTACTGAGGTTCTACTTGGCTATCATAAAGCTGACTAAGAGGACATCTATTCCTTTCCAATCATATAAAAACCAAGTGCTCCTCAGTTGGCCAAGAATTCTTAAAATTTGGGCGTGAGGAAGTTGCGAGTTGGGCACTGATCTGTATTTTGGCATTGGAGCCACTGCTTATTGTACATTATTGAACTTGTCATGCAGATCCTAACCGCCCTGGAATGCACATGAAGCTGAGCAAGTTCCTTCTCAGACTCCGTGCTCCACGAATTGTATATGTCTCTTGCAATCCAGCTACATGTGCTCGAGATCTTGATTACCTTTGTCATGGGGTGGTATGTTCAATCAATCTTGATGATTTGCTTTGTACATTCTTTTTCATTAATGTGCCTAGAGAACTTATGCCAACTTCAATGCATATACAGCCAGAGCAAAAGATAACCGGATGCTACAAGCTAAAGAGCATCCAACCGGTAGACATGTTCCCACACACACCACACATTGAGTGCGTATGCTTGCTGGAGCTATGTGGTTGACTAGTTTTGTTTTGGTTCTTCCTATTCAATGGTCAGAAAAGCTGCTTCTTTACCCTCTCCTCTTTCTTCTTTGTGAGGAATGGATCTTCTTATTATGATGGTTTGCCATATATCTCAATAGGTCTAAATTTCAATTGCAGTATCTCCTTGTGCTGTGAACTGCCCAAAGCGGAAGACAGATTTGGCCCTTGGGTTGCATATTACTTGTGTTGTGAAGCAGTCGCGATATGGAGAATGTGGGTTGCTTTTTCATCCTGGTGACAATGGGGGTGAGTTCGTTCGTCCAATTTTCATGGTTAACCACAGTCCCAAAAGTTTCACTTGGCACATTTTTGTATAAGTGATTACTGACCATTGTGGTAATTCAAGATGAAACAAGAAATTCGTTTGGTTGTTTTGTAAATCCATTGCAGAACCTTTAACTGACTATCCCAATTTAATTTTGTAATAGGTATTTTGCATTTTTTACAGCTCTGCATAGGCGATAACTAAGTGATATGGGCATTATTCCTGCCAAGAAAAATAATCACTGCCGGGATTCTGAAATTTCAAATTAACCAATTTTGTTGTGCTTTTCAACTTCTTTCCTGGAGAAATAAGGGTCTGAGCCCAAGTGAGCTCATGGTTCTCGTTTGAAACAGCATAGGAGGAAGAAATAGTTAACGGGCCAGTTGGTAAGAATAAAGTAGGGACTCCTTTTTTGACGAATATAGCCTTCGGTTTGCATGAGATTTCCAATTCCCTCGTCTTCGAACTCCTTACGAAGTGCTTGGACATTTTAAGAGGATGAAATGTGCAAAAACAAACCATGAGTATAAAATTAGGTTCTAAACTATGCAAAAATTTCCACGGTTTTATATGTAGAATTGTACACTCAAAAAAAAAAATGACACCATCTCACCTAACATGACCTCGTTTGGTTACATGCCTCCTTATTGTTAATAGGAGATGGGTGTCGTATGTGTACATTTAAATATTTTTCTTTTGATTGCCTTCCCTCCTTCATGCCCTTCTGCAAGCCTTAGGATTGACGGATTCCCTTTCTTGCTCATTCTTGGCCAACGGCAATGCACGGCAATAGATAGGTTCTTACTTTAGTGTGATAAAGTGCGTTTCAATACAGAGAAAATTCTGATCTTGGTAAATTTTCTGTATCAATCTGTTCGAGCTCTCCATGCTTCGTCACTCATTCACAACATTGGAAAGAAGTGAGAAATGAACTTCCAGGAATTAAAAGATGTCATGACCAAACAAACGAGAGATTCCATTTGCGTCATTGTTTCGTAATGCGATGACGTAACTACAGCCACCAATCATTACTCTTCCGTTGGAGGTAACCGTAATATAATTTTATGGAGCATCCAATTCGATTTCTTTAAAAAGTATGACTTCGGTCAAGATTCCTTATCTTGTTCAAAGCCAAAATGTGTACGCATGTTGACATCTCAACGTGGCTATGTTAGAAGGAGTACCTCCCAAAGGTGCTATTTTCATGCTTTACCAAGACAGGATTATTGTTATGTGTGAACCAATTAATACGAAGGGAGCGGTACATCGATAGGGTGACACCTTGTTGGAGAAAATCTTTAAAGTTGTTCTTTGTCCTTTCACTCAATCTCTGTTGGCTTAATATTTTTTTTACTTGATGCCATTGTACAAAGAGGATGCCCAGTATCAAGGCATGTGTAATTAGAATCACATGGATTCCTGTCTCATTAATATTGTTAATTGTGATTATCCTCCAAGGCTTGAATGTTGATATCCAGAATTGGCCTCTCCACTAATTGGAGGAGTCCAGCACCATGCAATAGCCTGTAGGTGGGGCTATATATATATATATGCATGTTTTTAGATTAAGAGGCTCAATGCTAGCTGTAATAGTTGGATGACCATCGGATCTCTCTGATTATTAATGTAAAGAATCAGGGATCTCCATTATGCTAGGAAAAAAAAAAAAGTTCACAGCTCCTCAACTTGCTCTTCTTGCAATATATATATTGCTTCTCTTGTATCAACAGATCTATAACCTTTCATTTTCAACAATTTCTCGCTAGCTCGATACCCATTGATTGTATTAGCTTTTTATTTTTGGAATGCCTTTTATTCTCGACTTTTTGGAAACTTTTCTGGATCTGACGAACCCTTTTGAGCTTGATATTTGTTTCCTAGAAGATAAGGTTTACGACCTTATTAGCCTCAAATGAATCTTGAGTGCTGAAAGAAGATTCATAGATCAAAGACCACACAACACGAAAGAGTTTGTCAAACTAGTAAAATTAGTTTGCTGACAGTATGAGGGATGAGGAATGGTTTTCTTCAGACCATCTTGGATCATATTTGGTACTAATTAGTTATCTAAACTTTGAGACAACTTTTTCTAGAGATAAACTCCATGAGAGAGATATGTATAAGGGGATTTTGTTTCTAACGAATCCTGTCTGTTGGGGTAGATAATATAATCACAGCATCAAGCACCAAAGAAGGTCATCATTTACATGGAAAGTTTTTCACAAAAGAAACTCACAAGAAAATGGAGAACACCTTTTAGAATTGATATTTTATTATTTTCTTCTCAAGATAAAACAATAATATTACGAGGGCTATTGTATTATTATTATTTTTTTTACGAGGACTATTGTAGAGACCTAGCTATATGCCCTTGTAACCTCTCTGAATTAGAGAAGTGGGATCAAACCCAATGCAATACTATATGGATCCATGAGAAGATCCAATTACTCATCTAACCTAGCTAGATACATTATTCTCAAACACTGTCGCACGAGCACTATTCGATCGTACTGGACATAGGTCTGATGATAAGGGATAGGATATAATCTATAATGGTAGTTTGATTATAAATTTGGGATGGATATTAACAGAGAGAGAGAGAGAGAGAGAGAGAGAGAGAGGATTTATTTCTTCCCAGAGGAGGCACAAGGCAAATTATCGTTAGAAAAATTCAAACTTTCAGTATGGTTATCCTTGCATTCTTTTCTGCAACACGTACAGCTTCTTAGAGTCAAGATGAAGCACAGACAGGGACAATCAGTTGAGAGGCTACACTCAAAATTTTATTTCCGTGGAGTACTATATAGTTAACTACAGATTTGACAAACTAGACTTATCCTGGATGTAGGAAAAAGTTTCCCCTTACCAATTTTTCTCCAAAAATTAATCTCCATATGTCCTCATATAGAGGAAGCATTTGATTGATGGAGGAGGGAATTTTCCTGGAAGAAAGGGACCTAGTCGAGGTGAAACAAAATTTATCCCTAGATTAATACACACACACACACACACACACACACACACACACACATATATATATATAGAACTTCATGGTAGTTGGATAATCACCATCAACCCTCAAGAATTTATTTATCTATATATCACTGTCAAAAACCTTGCTTTATTTTCCTTTCCAAGTAAATAGGAAAAACAAAATTTAATGCAAAAATCTCTTTCAATCTTTACAATATTTGCAACGCGCCCGTATCCAACTCGTTCACAGGAGATAGGGAAGGACACCTTGAGAGAGAGAGGCTCCCACTAGCACACCTCCAACATGTACTTCCTCCTGCACAATCCCTTTGCATGGTTCTCAAATATTTGATTTGATTTAATTTATTGGCAGTGAAATAGCATAGAGAGAGGGAACTGAAGAACATATAGGCACGCACGCTGTATTCATTGGCAAAATGGAATTGGTACATGTAGAGAGGGATCGATCGAGCCAATTAATTTGTTTTGGTGGGCATACATATATATATACCACGTGCAAGCCAAAATGGAAAGGGGGTGGTTTTCTCAAGGGCACGCCTGCGTGCCCCTTAGACCACCGGAGACAGACCCTACTGCCAGCATATATATATATATATATATATGAATACTTCTCAGGCAGCCCAAAGGGAATGTCTCTTTTGCATTGGCAGTGTCATATATAATTCCCAAAACGAAACGAGAGCCACCGGTTTTATAATTATATACATAGCTAGAAAACACATCAGGGGAATAACTAGGGGTTCGAGAACCTTTGCCATCCATACTCACACTACCCCAGAACGAAGGGGGAACGGAAACCCATTCATTCCCATCAACATTCTTAATCATAAGGAAGGCATTATAAATAATTAATTATTTATACACGCGTATACACACACACACACACACACACACACACATGTAGTAGCCAATGCCATGTATATATACATGCACACACAAAATTTGGTGCATGGAAACCACTGTTTCAAGGGAACTTGGATCAACAGGACTTATGCATGACATACCGAAATCGCCATGCACGGATGGTTTCTTTGTTGAACTAGGGTTTCCCTCCCCTTGTTGCATGGGGTTGGAAAAAGGTCGTCATAGCCAAGGCGGGTAATAAAAGAAAGCCGTCCCCGTCCCCCGTCGCCCCCCCTTCCCTCACCTTTTTTCTAACCAAAAGATGGTAATGATAAAACCTTTTGATTTGGGGGGAGTTTCCACTTTTGCATTACATGGGGATGATGGCTAGATATATATGTATACTTGGAAGAAAGCAATGCCACACCCAACATGCACACTCAAGCAACGCACCTTTTGATCACCATGCAACCACGAAAAGGGGTCATAGAGAAAGAAAGAAAGAAAGAAAGAAAGAAAGTAACATGATCCTCTCCGATCACTACTACCACTTCCGATATCAACTTCAAAATGCACGAGGAGTAGAGATTCCCGCGGGGGTTATCAAAAGGTGCAACCACCAAACAAGTTCAATTCTCTCTAAATGCTAAGCTAATCAAAAACACCCAATTAATGTACGTACTCACACACACACACACACACACACACACACACACACACTGCACGCAGCCCACTCCGAGTTAATTACATGATCATGCCACCACCATCAGGGTTCTGTGAGAAGGGCGGTTGTGGGAGGAAGGAGGAGGTCCAAGGGGAAGAAGAAGAAGCACCGGTGAGCAATCCACATGCGATAACACCATTGCCGCCTCCTCCGCCGCTGCCGCTGCCGCCACCGCTGCCGCCGTTCTTCTCGAGAGCGATCACCTGCGACTTGAGGAACTTGAGGTAGTTGGCGGCCTCGTCGAGCATCGAGGCGGTGTCCAGCTTGCTCCCTCCCGGGACCAGTCTCTGCAGAACCCTGAGCCTCTCGCTGATCCGCTCCCTCCGGTGGCGGGCCGCGACGGTCTGCGGGTCGCTCGAGATCCTCACGTTCTTCCGCTTCGGCTTCTCCACCGCCTCCTCCGCGCCGAGGACCACCGGCCGGAAGGCCGCCGCCCGGTATATCATCTCCTTCACCTGAGCCAGCGCATCCGGGTCGGCCTCCTCCGCCGCCTTCTCCCCCCGCCGGAAATCGATGCTCCTAGACGACGCGTGCTTCTCCTCCGCCGGCAGCCTCGCCCGCTTGGACGGCGGCGGCCGCCCGAAGGTGATCTCGAAGGTGGGTCTCTTGTTGTGGGGTTGGGACATGGCCTCGTTAGGGTTTGGGGTGTAATTGGGTTGGGCGACGGTGGTGGTCATGTGGGTGTTGGTGCCCTCAGAGTCTCCCCCCGAGGAGGCGTTGCCGCTGCAGCTCATGTTCCATATGCTGTCTCCGCAGTTGGAGAGAATGGCGGAGACGCCGTCTTCTTCCTCTCCGCCGTCCGCAAACCTGAGGGACCGCGCGAGCCGCTCTACCGGGCCCGCGGCGTCGGTAACCCCGGTCGGAGGCACCGGGTCGGCAGCTCTGAGCTGGCCGGGAAGGCCCAAGGATTCTGCCGGATCGACGCTCGAGTTGACGTGCCGGGATGGATAAAGTAGGGCGTCGGAGAGGAGGCCCGCGCCGCCGTAGAAGGCGGTGCAATTGCCGTCGTCGGGCTCGAAGGGAAGAGGGGCTGGCGCGATGGCGGTGGTGGGGTCGAACGGCGGGTAGTAACCACCCATAACAGAGTCTTCCATCGCTGCTGAATCGAGGTTAAGGAGATATATGGGATTGTGGTGAGAACTATGGGGGGTGTTGGTTAATTGCAGGAGATTATATATATGGACGATGGAACATGGACAGTGGCGTGGATGGGTGCTGTTTTGTACCTTCCTTTTCTGGGGTTTGTAGGTGGAATTGGTGGAGTCCCCACCACATTGGCAATTCAGGCATCCTTTGGTAACTAAGTTAGCGGGATACAATGTTTTTCTCTCTATTAAATACACATCATCACCTATTAAAATATATTTCTTTTAAATTATCCATTTCTTCATATTAATATTAATTGATATTAAAATATCCTTACTTTAACGTAATATAATCCTACATTAATATTATAATATTAAAATATCACCTACTATCATTTCTACCACCCTTCCCATCCCATCCTTCCAAATAAGTACCTTATATATATATATATATATATATATATAATCTTAGTAGAATCCTATCTCGAAGCCAGGTGATTCCCCTGACTGCAGACCAAGTAGTTCTTACTGCAGGGAGAGAAGGATGGGCAGAACTGAGGATGTGGTCAGTTTGGGAGCATGAGACCAAGTAATCCCCTAACCGCGGCCTTAGGTAGTTCTAAAGCTGATTCTGACTATATATGGTTGGATGGTTGGAGAGGAATTGTGGGGGAGAGTTTTGCTTATATAAAGTGGGGAGGATGCCTGGACTGGTTTCTGGGTTGGGGGGAATTGATCTGTTCCGTTTTCTTTTCTTAATTTTGACCTTTTAAAGTGAGAGAAATTTATAATAATACGAAGATATATAAATTACTTACTCAAAAAAGAAAAAGAAAAAGAAAAAATATATATATATATATATATATATATACACATGGATTGGAAAGATAAGGCTTTTTTTGGCGGAGCACTGCGCGGGAGGTGGGGATTGCCTTCAGCAGATGGGTTGCACGAGGGAGTCTCGACGAAGTGCTATTCCTTTCAACTTTATAGAGACACATTTATTACATATTACATACATGCATACAAGGTAGTGACTGAGTGATGTCTAAGCAACATGTGGTCCAACTGGGTACTCATTTTTATTTTCATTATGTCGAATTCAACGGGCATCATTTTTAGATCCATAGCAATATGAAAAAAAAAGTTAAAAAGTAAAGAAATATGCATTGCATTTTGTAATGCATAGATGGGAGTGATCGTTTTAATCGGTGTATTCTGATTTTCCATCTTTGGAAATCACTTTTCACAAATGAAAAATCACTTTCCAAGTGAAACTACTTCCCATAGGTGAAAAATCATATTTCAAGTTGAAAAATCATTTTCTACTGGTGAAAAGATAAACACACCGATTTATTTTTATTTTTAACTGGTGTGTTTTGATTTTTAACCGGTGTATTTTGACTTTCAACCGGTTGAAAATCATTTCTAACCGATGTGCCTTTGATCTACTTGATTTCCAATCGGTGGAAAATGGGTTTCCAACCTGTATGCTTTGGTGTTCTTGATTTTCAACCAGTTGATTTTTCTTTTCAACCATCTTTTCAACTATTTGATTTCCTCTTAAAAAGTAAAAAGTGATTTCACCTATTGGGTTTAGGTTTAGGATTTAGGGGTTAGGGTTTAAATTTCTGGAAAGTGATTTTTCACTTGAAAAAGTTATTTTTCACCTTAAGGTTTTGGGTTTAGGGTCCTAAATCCTAAATCCTAAGGTAAAAAATCACCTTGCATAGGTGGTGAATCACTTGGAGTTGATGAAAATCGATTGAAATACACTAGTTGAAACACACCAATTGAATCACTTGGAGTTGGGTGGGAACCCCTTGGTTGGATGGAAACGCACGTTGCAAGACGCGTTGCAGTGTGCGTTTCCTTACCCGCATCCAAAAAAAAAATCATCTTATATGTGAGTGATGCATGGCCTCTTGGGCAAATTTTATTTTATTTGTCAAAGCAAAGATTTTGAAAAGGATGTGCTACATACATTGAAGTTGAGTGATTTTTTTGATACACACTATACTTGAACAATATACTTTCTGATCTTGCAATTGAATTATGTAAATCGCTTGTAGATCAAGTACCTCACAAATTCTAGAGGTTCACTAGATTGCTAGTTCAAACATACATACACACGAGGAGCAATTTTATTATAAAATAACTTTTGTGAGAAGACATGAAACCCTTTCTAGATATTGTATTTGTGAAATTCAACCTTACATATTTAAAGAGTATTATTTAGATAGGGTATTAAGCCAAAGTAATATGTAGCAGAGAGAGTTAGGATGCAAATCTTTTGAAGAAGAAAGAGATACATACGACATTGGGGTAGTTTCTTGGCGTTGTTGAGAACAAGAATGTGATTCAATCTTAGATCTATATTTGATGAGAAGTTTAAGTAGACTAGACTAAACTAAAGTAGTTGTAGATAAAGGAAAGCACATATAGAAGAGTATCCACTATGTAAAAGTTAAGATGCACACCAAGAGATGTCAAATCACCAAGCTCCAAAAAGAATTGGAGAAGTAAAGGGAGGACAAAGCTTTGCTTCTTTGATGGCAAAGTTGGTGACTTATGAAATCGATGAGAGAACCATATGGAAAGGGAAAGCTACCCTTCCATGGAGGTGGATGGGCCTATATATGCTTGAAGTGAGCATGAACACGCTACTTGAGACCCTTCTTTCGTAGTTGTAATTTTGCTTTCACTAATAGACAGGTGGGATACTGAAAATCCACATAATATAGAGACATGTAACATAACCTTTTGAGCAATTCAAATAAAGTGTCTACGGACAACTAAATCAATTTTTTTTAGAAATAATGTTCACATATTAGATCTACATAATTTTCTATAGATATCTTGTCAAAATGATATTCATAATCAACATAATTGGATTTTCTAAACACAACACATATCGAAAGTTCTTAACAATTTCTTATAATTTAAAATGCTTTTCACAGAATTGCCCCGCTATCTATATATATAATCAAATGTGCAAATATCTACACATGCAAACTAATGTATGTATGATAACCACTTCATAAAGGAGTTTACCGATCATTCATTTCTCTGGTAGAGGACATGTAGGAGGGAATATCGATACATCACATCTGGATGCGGTGTTATTAATCACTACACAATTAATACAACACTGGTCAAGATTTGTGAGTGTAAGGTTGCTTGGCAATGGCATTGAGTATGCATGATAGGGAACCACATATAAGCAGGTACACATTTTTTTGTGGGTAAGGTATCGAGATTTGAAACTTAGTGGATTCAACTGTAATATATACGTATCAGACTTTGCCTTTTAAATTAAAAAAAGATTGACATAGATAAAATTTATGGTAGTGTAGGAAGGGAATGGGAAGATGGTGCGTGTGCGCGTAGTTCCGCCGCGATCGAGAAAAGAGCACTGTAGTCTGACCTGAGCACCACTACAAGTTGCCTCCGTAAAAAGCTCTCCAAGCTTTACAATTGTTATCATGCCCTTAATCATATATGGGCAGTAATCTCAGCATAATCATGCTCCAAAAGGGAACACATGAGGTAGTAATTAATGTAAGATACCATTCACTTTCTTTCCCTTTTCTGTTCAAATAACAAAAAACAAAAGGAGCACTTGGAAGGGTGCTAAAATTAGATTAAATATAGAGATATGAAAAGGGAAGCTTCGCTTTGGGAGCCCACCGAACTGACAGCAAATGTGGCGTTGGAACTTGGTCTAGAGAGTTTAATAGGTGGTGGCATTTCACATGCTTGAGCTGACGGTTGGGTGGGGATAGATTGGCTATTTTGGACTCTCTAGCTATTTTGGACTACATGGTGGCAGCTAAGGATCACAGTACTTGGGTTTCTACGGGTGGAGAGGACAGTAGAGAAGGCAACAATGGAGCTTTGCACATGCAATCTTCTTTGCGGATTAAACTGGAAACATATGCCCGTTTCTCTGGGTGAATAATAGGACAGGGAGGTGGCAACAATAGAGATTTTCATATCATATGTCTTCTTCCCTTTTTTTTTTAGTTGACAAGCTTGCATATTTGTGCCCTGTGTTTGTCAAAGTTGTCAATCAAACATGCCCGCCAGGACGGCAGAATGTTAAAAAGATTCATACATAATGTAACTTCTTCTGACTAATAATGATCTTTGCTCTCGCTAATTCAGATGGGACCCAGAACTATTATAGAAAATTTGAAGGCTTTGTTTGGATTCCTTAGGCCTAGCATAGGGAGAAAGATAACCCATGCTTTTGAGGGTTATGTTTATGGTTGGGAATAATTCAATCTTTATTTGTCTTACTAATCTATGTTGGGTTAGATGTTAAGGTTACCTGTAAATTAACCCTCATCTTATCTTTTCTTTCTCTATCCTTAATCATGTAATTTTTCCCAACATACCTCTTCCTTCTTATATAAATAAAAAAAAGGTCAACTAACTTATCTGCTATTCTAAGAGTAAACATATCTTTCTTAGCTTTATCCTATATTCTAACTTCGATGTCTAAATAAATATCCTTCTTTCACATCACAGGTTAACCTTTATTCTTAACCCCATATTTAATACATACAAATAATATTTTACCTCCATTATAAATAAGTTAACTCAAATTATTTAACTTGTATCGTAAACTAACCCTCTAGGAAGAAGAGAAAAAAGAGTAAAACGAAAACTTTCTTTTTATTTCAAATTTTAATACACGTCAAAAGAAAAAACTAGTAGGATGTCGCAGTGAATAATAACTTTAAGAGAGAAGTTATATAATAGCATTTTTAAGTCAGACGGTATAAACGTGCAATCTCATTATATATATATATATACACACAAAACATAACCTAATAGCCCACATCTGTTCAAAATACACGTTTCCAAATGGGGTTACATGCACCTATTATTTGGTTTGTACTTATTACAGTTTCCTTTTATCATGATATATATGCTTTTGCCTTCGGCCTTAGCACACTTAATTTTCCTTAATTATTCTTTTCTTGGTAACCTATATGTCCAACGTCGCCTCTTTCTACATTCATAGTCTATACCTTGTTGTTGCCTTTGTCCCTCTGGTTAATTTCTTCATTAATTAATATTCGTCTGCTGCTGTATTCGATTACGGAAAGTACTACAGTCAAAGATTGAAAATTATGGACTACGGAGGCGTCAAATACTGTAAAATGCCACGTTTATCTACCCGAAAGACGCAGGCAAATTTCTCAACCATCAATTTAATTGGCCTGGTGGCGATCTTCAAATGGACAGGGATTGGAATCTTGTTGGGATGGATTTAATCTCTGTCTGAGATATGCGGATAATAATAATTAAATCGGTATTAAGGAAAGGTCACAGTGACAGTGGCTCCCAACAACGACAACGAACATGTGGTCTCTGGCTATTTTAAAAAGTGAAAATTCACGTTCATGCCTATACATTCTTTCATAATTATATCCGTACCTCTATATAGCCGTTATCTGCATCCATATCTCTAAAAAGTTGCTAACGAGGGTTATACCCTCAAGTTAACTTTTCGTGAACTCCGACGGAATATTCCCATAATTTTTCACCAACAGCATTAGATTTAACGGCGTAAGGTTAGGAAATTACGTCCATGTTAGTGACCTCTTCAAAATGGTGAGAAAAAGACCAAAATACCCGTAAGTGGCTATTGGAGCCGTTGGGGTCTTTTATTCTCCATGAAACTAGCCAGAATCAAAGGAAAAAGATAAACAAAGAAATTGAGGGAAAATTTACAAAGGCCTCCATTTGATACCTTTAGGTAAAGCTTTTCAAAATTCATAATATTTCATAAATTATATATGATTTTAAATCTTATAACGTTGTTAATACACTTGATATACATGTTATTCATATTTAAGCAACGAGAATATTTACATAAATATTACGATGATTAGGTGACCCTACATCTGATAATATTGTTAATGCACTTGATGTATATTTTATATACAGTATTTACATTTTGCGACATCCAGCTGATCCTAAACGTCGCTTCAATATGCACTTACATCCTCATCGAACATCAAATTTACATAACTTTTTTTAAAGCAGATAATCTAATTTCTATGTCTTCATGTAGTGAAGGATCCATGCATGGATTCTCCATCCCAAGGCTTCAGCAGCTCGCATCAACCTTGTGTACATGACTTATTTCTATAGGCAACATGCGATTATGGGGACCTCCACCAAGCCATGGAGTAAGGACCACAAATTCTACACTTGTTTTCTTTTGATAAGTGTGAATTCTTCAAGTGGGTTAACGAGTATGGTTCATATGAACTTATACATGGAAAAGAGTTAGATCTCAATGGCTTGCTCAAGGACATAGGATTTCTAAAAGACCTAGTGATTGATGCCAATAATGAGGTGGCTGAACTTATTCTATGTGTAAAGGTTGTGATTGTGTGTTTAGCCATCAATATAGCTATAAGATTATTCATGTCACGTAAATGTATGACATGAAAGTATAGATTGAAAGATATGTGAAGGGAGCTACCTAGTTAGATGAGAGTACCTTTGTTCTTTTGTCTTTTTCTTGTTGTCCGTTCCTTTGAAATGCCTTTTACTTTGTCTACCAATAGTGACATCAGCAAGCATCTCATTAATGATTGAAAACATATTCAATATTCACCTAAAACTAAACAACATCATGAATGCTCACCTAAACAATATCTTGCAACTAAATGCTCACTGAAATACAAATGCATAGGTTTAAAACGTTGTACATCACCTAAATCTTTTTTGAACTGGGTAAAGACCACATATATATCTAAATGCTATGCACTATGCATAAAGATTGAATAATACCCTCATTATGAAACCCACAAGCTAAACATATAAGACCCACATTCATAGATGGGAAAATAACTTCATCTAAAAAACCCACAACTTGCAAGTATAACTTGAACATATAACCTACTAAAGATTATGGTAATGTCATATATTGACCTAGGAATCCATATAAAGTTTGGAGCATCATAATCTAAGGATAAAGTTTCAAGAATCAATAAAAGTTTCCCAAAAGGTCATCATAAAGGTGTTGTATGAAAAATGATAGGTAAACAAAAAGTATCTATCACCTATAAGTGATGAGTACCCCTTCAAAAAAGTACTAAACAGTTACTAAAGGTTTATCCATAAAATGCAAAACCTATTCAACCAACATAAATGAAGAAAGCATCAATTTTTGTTCTGATTCATGAAATATTGAATGAGAAAAAGAAGTGAGAATAGAAGAGAATAAAACTCACTATATAAAACATCCTAAACCATCTCTAATTTCTAAAACCTCCTCGAATCACAACCATTCAAACTCTTCATTCCAAATAAGACATTGAATTAGGGAAAAAATTCAATCCAATGCACTCATCGTAAAAGAATCATTAAATGCACATATCAACTTCTAAAGGAACTAATGTAATTAATCATGTACCTTAGCCAAAATCTATAGCTAATCCATTTAGAAACAATGGTTGAGCACGAACTCCTTTTAGTCTACCTCTTCTCTTCTTTTGTCCGTTGTCTTTTGCATTAGCCTGTTTCCTTGGCCTCTTAATTGGTCGGGAATCGATGCCACACCATTGGCAAGAATATTGATCTGGATAAAATGGGATAGAGTAATTTGACTAAAGATACTTACCTTCTCTTTATAGGAATCCTAATTAGATCCTAAGTGACCTCAGGTTGGGTTGGTTGCCTTCCCTTACTTTGGGAGGGGGTGGGTTGACTTGGTTGTTGGTTGAGGGGTGTTTTCTATGTATTTTTGTGATGGCCAAGTGCACCACATCTCTTGCATTTGTGCAATGTTCTTCACCTTGATTCACCTCTCGAATTCATTTTTTTTTTAGATTGCCAGGTGGCCTCTTCAACCTAGGAGCCTTCACCACAAATCCGAATCTACAACCTGCCATGCATCTTTATTAGGGAGAGGAGAAATGCTCTCAACATAGGAAGCCTTGTAGGCTGCAACCTTGTAGTAATTAGCCACATAATCCTCCAACCTTCGACATCTCATGTTAGTAAGCACAACCGCTGCATGCCCACGTGGTAAACCTTGTACCTGCCACTTCCTGCAACTACACACTCTCCTTAGGCATCGTTTGTTTAGGGGAATTGAATTGGGGCAATTTCAAAAATGGGGCACGGGTTTGTGTCTCAAACCCAGTATAGAGAGGGTTTTGTGTTTGTTTAGGTGGAAGTGGCAATGGAGGGATTAGAAGGAGTAATCCTTCGTTTGGCAAAGATGAAGCGTTTGTTTAAAGGGATAGGACATGAAAGTAAAGTGAAGGGATATGGAGTTCATAGGTGGATTTACGTGCATTTGCATCAAGCGACGTGTCGAAAAGTGTGCCTGGACTTGGAAAAAAAATAGAAACACCGGTGGATTCGAAGAGACGGTATATAAACCATTTTCGAATACGTAACAAATACCCAACGCCATCCATTGGTAAAGTTGTTAGCCTCGAGCAAATCGCATCCATCGGCAATTTCAGAAGGTACCTTCATCGATTAAGCTAGGACGTTGTTGGAGCGAAAGCTAGGACGAAGAACAATGACAAGTAGCAGCAGCAAGGGTAGCAACATCCAAATAAGGTACGGTTGTGGAAATGGTACGAAGAAGATGTTGACGAGTTTTGAGCTTAAGATCGGATTGTGAACGACCCCTTATCTCAACGTCCTTGGGTATGCTGCTCCTTCAAAATCTTCATCAACTTGGTCATGTTGCATTATCTCGTTTCTTTGCCTTCTACGTAGTGGAAGTCAAAGGAAGGGAAGATGCCATTCTACAAGAGAATGACATGGATTAGCATAAACCATTGGTGGATGACTTAAATCCATTGGTGGATTATAAAATTCCACCGGTGGGTTCCCATTTTCCACAGGTGGATGAATTAAATCTATCAATGTTTTCCCAAAATACATTGGTGTATTTGTAAATACCACCAGTGGCTTCCCCTTTTCCATCGATGTACTTACAAAATACATTGGCTTATTACTATAATCCATTTGTGGGTTTCAATATTATTACAATCCACCGGTGACTTTAGATTTTCCACCAATGTACTTTCAAAATACACTGGTATATTACGATAGACTCTACTTTTCCTACAATACATCAGTGTGTTCACATTTTCCACTGGTGGATTATTACAATTCACCGGTGAATTTCACCTTTATCTATCGGTGCGTTACATCTTGGTATTTGCAATAATCCACCAGTGGATTATTGCAATCCACTGATGTGTTTTATACATCCATTGGTGTATTTCGAATAACCACTGGTGTATTTGAAAAATTACATCGGTGGTCTCTCATTTACCATCTATGGTATGTTGCAATCCACCGGTGTATTGTTATTCTTAAGCGGTGTCAGTACCACACTATCTTAAAAATATTAAACATTCCTATCGCACATTACATTAAAAGTACTTGAAATGGAGATGACTGACTGATATCTTCAGCAAACTCAAGGCCACGCCCGACCTTTGCGATGGGACTATAATCGCTTATCAACAACACATGAATGCAAAACTTATAAATAACACAAGGAACATAATTTCCACATCTAATTAGACAATACCTCAGCTAACCTAAAATGACAATGAAAAACACCACCCAATACCTAAGTTTGTCATTCCTTATATACAAAGAAGAAAACCTCCGTTACATTAATCTCATCTACCTTCTAGACATAATGTTAGAAATGTGCGAACAACTCATTGACGTTGCCATCACACGCATCTATGAAGTCAGCTAATCTTCCACAAGATCTTCAAGTCTCATCCATCCATGGGGAAGGATTCAAACCGACTCACCGCTTTAATACCACCCAAGATAAAGTAAAAATGGGTATACCCCTTGCCAACGTAACATAGCCTTGCAGGAGAATGAGAAAGAAAATTTAAAGCACTATTCCAAGATTGCTTGCATATTCTCTTTGGAAATCGATGCTGCACGCTACTATTGCCAGAGCTCTCCATTGCCATTACTCTTCCAACAACCATGAGTAATGTGAGTGTCATTGTGAGACGGTTGACACAATTTTGCTTGAGGTCAAAAAGTATATCATCCGCGGGATTGAGAGTGGGATTAAACAATCCCCTCCCTAGGATGATCTTATGCCGCGTTTCAAGCCTCACTCTCGGTATAGAACAAACCCAGGATTAACTTGCCCAAACAGAGGATTGCGATCATAATATTGACAAACAAACGATACCTTAGTAGATCAAGTCAAACCTCCTTACAAGTGCCTCAACCATAGCCCAATCTTCATCCAATCTGTGCACAATAAACCCATACATTTCTTGAGTGACTTTTCTAATGTATTTCATAGTCTTAGGAATGAGAACCCCCTTCCATTTTGCAGTTGTACTCCTCCACTCACCATAGTAGTCATAATCTTTTGTCTAACCCAATCTAATAAAATAATGCACTGCCAATTGTCGTGTAGAGCCAACCTAAGCATTGAAAGATTCACTGATGTTATTTATAATGTAGTGGTAGTTGGAAATTGTTGAAAAGGTATGTCTGCTCCATTTTTACTTTGCCCTTTCAAATCACTCGAATGCCTCTTTATTCACTTTTCTAATCTTATTCATCTAATGAACATAAATCTTAGTCTCAGAACTTCTTGCTGCACACCACACTAATTTCTCCAACTCAACACTAAGAAAAGTCTTCTTAAAATTTTTGTGGAGATGCCTCAAACATGGTTGATGCTTTGCCTTTGGGAAGATGTCAATGATGACATACTCTAAGCCCTACTGATCGTCAAAAGAAAATTTAAGACCTTCACAACTTTCAAATCTTATAGACTCTTTCAGGTACTCTAAAAATCACTTCCATGATCCATATGACTCATCCTTGGTAACCACAAATGCAATTGGGAACAAACCAGTCCCTCCATCAAGTCCTTGTAAGCAAAGTACGAAGGTATTTTCCCTTCAAGTGATAGCCATCCAAACTAACAAATGGCCTACAACTCTTCTTAAACTCCTACCATCAAGTATAGAAACATATGAAAACTCTCAAAAAAAGCAACCATCATGCTTGGTCAGGTAAGATATAATACTATCTAGATTCCCACTCTTCAACTCATATATATGAGAGATGGTAACCTCTTATATGACTTCTTTGTTAGTGCTAGAGCACCATGATCGTTTATTTTGATGATAACAAAACACGTGTTATTTAACATTTGCTTTTGAGTCTTACGTTTTCAGGTTAATTGCAAATGGAGACATGTTCATACAGAGTTCGAACTCACATCCATGGTGGATTGGAGTTGCTTGACGGAGAATGAAGGGGCCTTCGTGAGAAGCAGAAGCTTGAAGCGTAAAGTCACAAAGAATAGGATGGAAGTCTTTTCCATTCTTGTATCTTGTACTCTCTTTCTTTTGTTATTTTTTTGCTCTTTATTTCTTTCTTAGATTATTTGTTAAAGAGCCTCAAAGAACCCTTAAAGTAGTCCTAGGAATACCTACATAACCTTAGGATATTTAGGTTTTCCGTAGAGATTTTAGAAAACCTAAATAGGATTCAGACAGCCTTATCGGATGTCTAATTTGGAAATCAGACGTTTGATAGTGACTTTTAAGATATTTGACTGTTGATTCAGACACTCAATAACTTAGGCTAGAGTTAATAGGTTCTGTCTGATGAAATCAGACATCTTGACCTAGTGTCAGACGTCTGATGGTTGTGCCAGACGTCCAATTAGTGGAACATTGGCTAATACAGTAAACGTTGAGGAAAATAACCGTTAGGCTTCTATCAGACTTCCATAGAGGACCCCAGATGTCTGATACGTGACCGTTGAGCCTCGACAGACCCAAAATCGCTTTCCTAGACTAATATAGCCGTTTGGACCTTGGGAAATCCATTCCTGCAGTACGATAAGTTTCTAGACGTCCAGACCTAGTGCCAGACAAACTGTACATCATCTAATTGATTTACACTAGAATCTTGTTTAGGTTTGATGAAAGTCAGGAAGGAAACCTATCTAAAATCAGACGTCTGACTTAATTCCCAGACGTCTTAAACTAGTTTTCCAGACGTTTGATACTTGGACCAGACATCTGATGATCCTGTTAGAATCATAAATGATTCTGATTACGGTTTATTTTTCCTTGGGTTCAACCCCAACAGCTATAAAAGCCTTTTAAGGCCTTCCAAAGCCTTCCTACGCCCTCTATAAATATAGGACCCTTACCTTGTAAAAATACACCCAGAGAAACTACTTTCCACTATATTGTGTCAAATTGATCTTGAGAAGAAGCTCTAGCTCTCTAAGCATTCGTTCCACACCTGAGAGCTTCGTCCTGCTGTGCACCCGTTCTCCCGCCGACGTTATGAGAGAGTTGTTGTGCCAAAGCGTGGTTCACACACCAGCGTCGTCACGCTGATGCACTCCCACCTAAGGGAAGATTCTTCACCTATAGTATCTAGGTTCATTTATATACTTTGTTGGCTCTATAGGTCTGTTGTACCTTTTCTTTGTTATTGGTTGGGTATTCACGTTGCGAATTCCCGTCTCCTTCGCGAGACAAAATCCTTCTTGAGAAGAGAAGGGGTTTTGAGGTACACTACCCTCATTCAAAGTAGTGTGGTTGTAAGAGGTTAAGTCACTCTCATTTTAAGTGACTTGTTTAGTGGATTTGATCGACTAGGTTGATTGAAAATCCTAACTCGAGAGGGTTAGGTGGTGGTTTTCACCCGGTTTGGGTTTCAACCTAAAAATCACTTGTGCCATTGTGTGATTGTTTATTTTTGTGAGATTGTTTATTTCAATTCCCCATTTTATACGTCACGCATATCTCACCCCCTCTTGTATGGAATTACATTCACTACACTTCCAAATAACCTATCCAAGGAAATACTTCCTCCTCTATACAAACACATGTACAAAGTGCGGAGATTACAATCATAAAAAATCCTCTGATTGATTTTCTTCACTGGTAACCCAAGATTCTCCCTTAATTAATTGCTAATGTGTTGTACACCCCAATCTTGAGTTGCCATTTTAGTACTCATCATCAAGGTACGTGTGTGCTTTGTATTAAGCATCTTCACCTCAATCAACCCACTGTGACCCCTTCTAGATGCATGAATCCTCCACCCACAATTTGAATTTGCACAAGCTACATTGACTCTTCTCTAATCACTCTTTATCCATTTAATTTCAAACTTCTTCTTGAGACAAAATTGGCACAGTACATACATATATGAAATTATCTACATTGTTAAATGTAGAACCCACCTTCAAATTTGATCATCTAAATCCACATCAAAATAATCTCCATCATTGTCAGATATGCACTCAACCTGTGAATCTATTTGTCTCTCTTCTACTTCTAACTCCTCCAAATCTTGTTGATTGTCATCATGATCAAAAGAAATATCCCCCACAAAGTCATAATCATCAGAATCTTCTCCAAGTAAAGTTAGCTAGTTCTACACAGAACATTTTTTTCCTTGCACCCCTTGTAAGTCTCTTATTTGAGTCCATAAATCTTGTGATTGGCCTGTTATATGCTTTACCCTTTTTATTGCTACTTAGGAGTTTATCATCGAAAATCTTAGGTGCATCTTCAAAGTCAAGACAATGAGGCTCCTCTACATCATTACATGAGCACTACTTCTTGAGTTATGCCCTCAAGTCCCTCTATGTCATCAATATCCTATGCAACCACCTCCTGAACCTCATTTTCTCAATTTTTTTTCATGCTCCAATCCATTAATATTATCTACATCCACCCCCTCAACTTCTTTTAACTTATTTTCTTCCCTCCAACCACTTTCATTCCCTTCCAACCCGTCAACCTCTTCAACCTCATTTCCCTTTTGCATAACACCTTCATTCCCCTTTAATCCCTCAACTTATTCTTTAGCTCTTCCACCCTACCCAACACTCTCATCATTCTTTGCCCCCTCAACCTCCTCTTCTATACCAATTACCTCCTCCCCATATCCTTGTTCACCTCAGATGATCCACTTCCATCCTCCTCTTCCCCACCTTCTTCATTCCCCTTGCTACCTTCTTCCACACCCTCAATAGCCACCCCTCCATCGATCACAACAACATCCTCTTCATCTTGATCAATAATGGATGGCCTCACATTAGCATCATTAGTAGTCCTAGCTAGTCCCGTACATTATATTCCAACAACTTAACCCGATCGCTCGACTTCATCCGCATTACAACTTCTCTCACATGCTCCTTGCGATCAATATAAGTCTATGCATTCAAATCAACAAAAGAGACAACAAGATCTAATTCCTTACTATCATTATGTAAATTAAACATTTCCATCATATGTTTTCATTACTAGCTAACTTTGACATATCCACTGGTCCTTGATCAAGAGTCCTTGTACTTCAATAAAGTCACTCATTTTGGATCCCACTCGATCCACAATCTTTGATAAATCTTCAATTGGGTTGAACCAGTATATTAAGTATGGCTCCATGCCTATTACGTTATCCTTTCCACCCACATATTTTTCTTCTCGACATTTGGATGTGTTTGTTAATCGCCTGTGCCATCTAATGTGCATAGTCAGTATTTCATACTCCTCATTAACCCACCCCATTGATCTACATGCGCCCACATACCAACTTTAGAGGGAGAAATCAAAGGGAGAGGCAACTGAAATAAAAGCCTCAAATTGCATGCACCTGATGATCAACGCTCATTGTCCCACTTGTAGTTTGTAGATGCTTGCCCTCTTTCAAACCACTTCCAAACCTTTGTTCCTCGTCGATGGGGTGTGTGCTAGCTACTGATGTCGTTGGGGTTAGGGTTTACATTAGGTTTAGGGATTACAGTGGGGTAGGGTTTTGAACGAGAGATACAATGGCAATTTGGGGTTAGGGAAAGGGAGATTAGGGTTTGCGATTGGGCCTTGAGCGTATGTGAAGAGGTGGCGCTTGAGTTTGACATTAGGGTTTGAGGAGATCGTCGCATTCAATGATGGAGGTAAGCACAGGAGAAACAAGGGAAATGAGAGTAAACACTCGTTTACTTAAGAAGATGGGGGCGAGGGCTTCTAATAGCGAAAATCCATATCCCTCCCTTTCGTCAATACTCCTAGATCTACCTAAGGACAAGTGCCTCAATCCCCAACCATCCGAGTATAAAAACAAGCCCAAGTGCGATTTATTTAACTCCCATTACTCCTACCTACCTTATAACCTTAACGGTGGGACAGTTATAAAAAATGACACATGTTTTTTGAGGTATAGATGTAAATATAAATTATATAAAGATGCTGATGTAAATACGTATCAAAGAATATGGGAACATCAATGTAAAATTATCTTAAAAAATTGGCTGCCAAGGAAGAGCCAGAAGAAGGGAATATGCAACATGCCCATCGTGGTTTTGTCCTCACATGTCGTTATCTTGAAGTAGGCAAATTAATTTAGCTACATGGGGCCTCTCACGTGGATACCATGATAAAAAGCTCATCATATTGATGCCTTTTCCGAAAATTTTCTCACAAGAAATTAGATTATTGGCCTAGTTAACGACACCCAAAGATCTGATCAGAGAACTACAAATGGAAACTAAATAGATGAAGAAAGAAACGAATAAACTTCTTTTTGATTTATTTGAGAGTTAATAGAAATGGACTAGCACAATAAACATAATTTTCCATGGGTCTCTTGCAGTCCCTAGCTACTAGTATTCCTTCAGAGGAATATTAGGACCGTAAGAAATTTCATACCAGTTTGTGCTTGTCCCATTCTTCTTCCCATCTAAAATATTTGGGTTGGATAAAAAATTATGACGTAGAAAGAACCCATGCATCTTGGTGAAAGATCCTTCTACGATTGTTACATAGCAAGTGGCAAACCTACGTACGTTGTGCAGCGCAACTACGTGTGGCTTTGATTAAATTGTGACTTCAGCCAGTAAATTAGTGATCAATGATCTCTGGAAAATAAGGATAAAGTAATGGAGCATCAATCACTCGCGAATAACTTTCAGCACCTGCTTTTATTGATTGGATAATACTTGACGTGTATCCTCATCACAACAGACTCGGTGGAATTGATTAGTGCAAATACTAATATGTAGTTTTGTTTAACGAGATAATTAATCACTATATTTTTCACATGGACCGTTACCAGAGTGGCCTATAGTTATACACATTGCTGCCATTGCATTTGATTGAAGGTGCATGATTGGTGTTGGCGTCTAGTGTGGATCGTCACTATATGAGAATCCCGTCAAACTTGTGCATATTTTGCTTTAGAACATTAATGTGGTCCTCAGGAAACATCGACCGGTTCTAAACAATGTGCCTTCTCTTTTTCTGACGAGGACAGCATGCCTTCTTCCCTGATCATTAAACATAGATCTAATTAAGTTCAACGATTAAACTTTATTTCGAGAGCAAGATATTTTAAATTTAATTGAAATTTCTGGGAGTTTCGAATATATAGGGAGATCAAATTGACTATAACAAGCACATTAATTTCTTAGTCAAAGTCATGGGAGAACTTAATTGGACTAATTCTTGATTCTTTCGCACTCTCAATCCCCTTCCCATGCATTTTTATTTCCTATCTCCTCGACATCCTAAGCACCTTAATATATGATTAATGTCATAGTGATCGATGATATACACATTCGTGCTGAGAAGTATGTGCTAATTAAGAAGTGCCTCAATCTATAATTAGGGCAAAAAGACTAGTGATATCATGTAAAATTCACCGGTGATATTGTACATATCACCGAGGATATCGTGCTAAGAAGCTCCTCAATATTTGATTAGTATCCTAATCACCATTGATCTCACGCATATCACCAGTGATTCGTGTTAAGAAGCTCCTTAATGTATGATTAATACCCTAATCATGAATGATGTCATGCACATGATGGTGATTTGTGCTAATTAACAAGCACCTCAATATCTGATTAATGCCCTATTCATTGTGATATAGTGCATATCATTAGTAATTTGTGCTAAAAAGTACCTCATTATCTAATTAGGGTAAAAATCACGGGTGACATATATTGCGCATATCACCGGTGATTCATATTAAGAAGTATCTCAATCTTTGCTTAGAGTAAAATTCATTGGTGATTTGTGATAAAATTATTATTAATTCGAGTAGTGATTTGAGCAAAAATCATCTCGTTCTTTGAATAGGGCAAAAGTCATCGGTGATTTGTGCCAAAATCATTGGTGATTTGTGCAAAAATCACCTCATATTCTAATTTGAGCAAAAGATGTGATTGATATTAAAAATCACAATTACTTATTTAAAAATGGAAAAGCGTTATCAATGCAAAATGGAAATGTATTAGTAATATTAAAGGACTTTGACAAGATTGACAACTTAAAACACTTGGTTATATTATGGGAAGCGTGAGGGAGAGCTAGGAATTCTTTGAGGGGTAGGGATGGAGTACGTATGCGGCGGCGTGGTGAAATGGGGTTTGGATTGGGCCCACCACAGGTTTCTTACATGCATAAGATTTGCGTGAATTCTTACGTTCAGAATCGTTCTCAATAAGTTTTGGTCCATATGATCTATGATTATAATATGGTAGAGCCACAGAGGAAGATAAAAAACAGATGATTTAAATTCCTCCCCTAACAAGGTCCCATTTTGATGTTTTTGTATTTCATATCTCAAAGCCAAACCAATCTAATTTGGTTATTTTTGAAATTTTTGATATATAAACCACTAACTGAACCAAAATTTTCAATATTTACGAAATAAACACTGGGAACCAAACCAAGTTAAAAAGTACTCCAATGGCAGCCACCACCTTACAGTCACTCGATGAAGCTCCCACACACATTTTCATATCCTTAAACTCTAACAACCCTCACCATGTACGTGCAATCAACCTCCCTTGATCACCAAACAGCCTAAGCCAAGAGCCCATCCCCATGCCAACGATTGACCCTCTATTTATCCTTCTTCTAAGGCTATCAACCTTAATGATCTCTTAGGGTTAGTTTATTTGGAAGGTTAATATCTATTTTAAGGTATTGACTCTTATTTATTTGAGAGATTAACATCCATATTCTTAACACACCTATTTTGAGGGGATTAACACATATTTTGCTAACATTATTTCTGAAAGGTGTTAGCAAAATAGGTGTTAAGTTCGTAACCCCCTCATACTTAAATTTCACTCTACAGAAGCTGATGTTAACACCGATTCAAGTAAACATCACAAGAATTAATAATACAGCTTAATATCAGTTTAAGTAAACAGAAATTGATGTTAACATCACTCTACAAGTTAACAGAAATAGATGTTAACATCAATTTCACATTTTTTAATATCATTTTTTTAACCTATAAAGTAAACTAACCCTTAAGATTACAGTTAGATGAGTGTTTATATTTATTCCAGTATAAAATCTAAGAAGTGTCAAAGTTATGGAAATGCTGGAATGAGTGATTCCTTGATGGTGAGATAGATGTGATAAAGGATACGTTGTAAATTACTTTTTCTCTTTTATTCACATTGAAAATAAGATCGATAAGCGCATTGTAGTTTACTTGTTTGTATTTGACGTTGTATTAATTGCTTTTTTGTTATTATCTTATTAGACAGTGAAAATGTGACATGTAAATTGATGTATGGTAAGGTGAGCATACACTCTACGTCTTCCTCTTGGTCATCTCTTTGTTTTTTTTTTCATTTTTTATTTTTATTTCTTTACATAAATAGGGATGTAAGATGTCCTTTCTTATAAATTCCGTGAAACCCATGCTGCTGTTTATGCATGGCTCATCCTAACCTGTCACATAATTATAGACTTGCATCCAAACACAACCCAAGTTTCCATAAGCCCACCGTCAACGAACACATGTCGAATATAAATCCTTTAGTTGGCACACACAAACTGTTCTTTCCAACCTTATAAACGAACCGGTAATACAGAATTGAATTTGATCAAAAGCCTTCCGGTGTCTAACTATTTACCAAGTCTCTATTTATTACCAAAGAGATTAAAATGTTTTGGAGAACACATGCTTTCCACTTGCTGAAACTCATTTAAGGTGAAACACGTCGCTTAGCATAAACGAAAGGCTTCCACTGCAATTAAGGTGAATCAACGATCGTTTTACTCATTTCTCAAAACAAGAGTTAAAATATAAGAAATAAAAGATAGGCATCGCCCATGCCTCATAGATGTTTACCGTGGGTTAAAATATTTTATTCAAGAAAGAAATTAAGAGATTTTTACTGTAATTTTTTAGAATTATTTTCTTAATGCCCACTTCCTAATATTATTTTAAATGTTATAGGAAAAATGATTCTAGTTATGTAATTCTCACTTTCTTAGTTAATATAGTTAATTCTAATGACGTTAGATTTAAAAGTAATGAAAATTATTTTTTTATTTTCAAAATTTTTTAAATTAAAAATATTTTTACATAAATAACATTGAAATATTTAAAAGTTACTTTATTGTTATCCGCTTTCTAATATTTTTTAAATACTATTTAAAGTATACTATTTTTATAATTACCTCTTTGTTAGCATATTAACTTTAATGATATTAAACTCAAAATAATAAAAATTTATTTTTCTACCTTTAAAATTTATTTATTTTTTATTTCTCATCTTCCATTCCTTTTTCCTCCACCTTCCTCCTTATCCCTCCACCTCCTCCATCCACCACCATCACCCTCCCTTTATCCCCCTCCTTCCTGCTACACATCACCACCACCACTCTCTCCCTCCACGCTGCACACCACCACCACTCACCATTGCAACCCTCCCCTTCCCTCCTTGTCGCACACGATGATCACCACCACCCACCATCACAACTGTCCCCCACCTCCCTCCTTACTTCACATGACCACCACCACCTTCCTCACTGCATATTACTACCACCCACCACCACCACCACCACCCTCTCCCACCCGACAATGGTGGGTGGTGGTCACGTATAAAAGAGAGGAGGGTGGTGATGGTGATCATGTGCAGTGAGAAGGGAGGAAGGGGGGGATGGTTGTGGTAGATGATGGTGGTGTGCAACAAGGAGGAATCACTGGTTACTAAAAGAAAGTATTCTAAAAAAGAATGTCATAGCATTGACAATGCTAATTCTATGCACCAACATATAGCATTGACCACAGGTGTATTAGAATTCTGTGCGATACCATATACAACAATGCCATATATATATATATATATATATATATATATATATATATGAATGTTTTGCAGGAAGGTTTACCGACTTCAATGGTAATGCAATTCGGATTTCCTTCCATTCTTCTGCCATGTAAGGGGGTGAGAGATCATCTTTCAAATTATAACTAGATTCCTTTGACATGGTCATTTAGAAGGATGCCTTTCTTTCTTTTTTTTTTTTTTTTTAATTGTTTTATAAGTCAATGATCCAAGCTTTTATCTTTAATTTAAAGTCAATTTCTCGCAAGTTATTCTTATCTTACAATATAAATCAAGGATTTTTTTCTAGAATACTGATTCATAATCCTTACATAAATATTTGTCAAAAGTAAATCCTTGATATTTGTAAGGGAATATTTCTTAATAACAAAGTCAATCCTCGACATACATAATGATATAAAGACGGGAACCATCATTTTCACCGGAATTTTCAAGAGGAAATTGAGCGCACTTCTTGTGATAAAAGTGGATCTTTTTCATAAAAGTGAGTAAAATAGTATTCATAATGAAGGTACAGAACTTAATTTAATAGAGGTCAGGAAAACTGCCCCCGGAGTGAGGAAATCAGAACAAAAGGGAAAGATAATACGTCAATACAGATATTTGATTGCTCCCAATTGGCATTAATCAAGGAGTGATTAATTTATGGAAATATTGCTGAACTTTCATCCTGATTCCACCAGTTTCATCTCCAAATTAACTGCGAAATGTATCAATTCTGTCCTCGGTGCATCATAACACGAATATCATACCTCGCGAAAGAGAAGTGAAGTTGGTGGTATTTACACGTATGTATAGTCCTGTAATGCAGATATATGTACCAAACTGTGCTTCTAAACTCTTTAGACCAAGTTGGATATATTGACACTAGACAGGGGAACATAAGCCAAGTTAACCCCGATCGAATTACTCGATATAGTTAAAGGGCCTAAAATCTAGAGAACGGTCCCCCCCCCCCACCCTTCCGATGCGACCCACAGTTTTTAGGCCCACCACTGTGCAACTCTTGTTGGGCCCTCACACATCTACATCGTTGGATCCGAATCTGATGATCCATGGCCATATGAAGTGGGTCCCACTTCCAAGCTGGTCTACGCTGGGGGAGTCACGTGGCTTGGATCCACGTGTTGGCCTTCTATTGCTGGAGACGATGTCGGGCACGTGGGATCGGATAGATCTAATTGTGTGGAGAGGGGAGGGGACCATTCTCTCTCTTCGGTGTCAAAGTACAGTCGGTGTGGAATTATAGTGTGAGTTGGGGAGGCGAATGTTGATAACCATCTATCAATGCCAGTGGAATACCGACTGATGGAAATGGGGATGATGCTATGGATAAAGGAGGGACGACGATCGGGACGATTTTGGGTCCTCATTTTGTACCCTCCTTTTTTTCTTTTTTATAATTAATGATTTATTTATGATCTATAGATTTCTCAGGTAAAATTTGCCTCTACCTCATTTGAAAATCTGGCTTCTTAATTGTGGAAGAAGAGTTAATCACTTTTGTTGCTTGCTCTGTAAGAGTGAGTTTAGTGGTTAACATATATTTCTATGCATTTAAATTAAGCATTAATCTACGACGTCAACCTCCAATATAATTGTGAATATTTACTTGGAAATGGGTAGGTAGCTGGTAGTTGAGTGATTGGCTTAATTTCAAATGATTCTTTTTTGCCCTTCTCGAAAGAGAGAAAGAGACTAGATTCCAAAGCAGAGAGAAAGCAACACATTTCATTTGCGCTCTAATTTAACGTGGCAACTCTAGTGCTTCTCGAGTTCTAGTGGCCTTTAATTTTAGGAGTTTTACTTGGAGCTTCTTCTTTATGAAAGTGAAAGAAAGGAAAATATTTTTCTATTGATAAAGAAATTTCTGTCATTTTGGTTTTGCTTTCTTCTAACTTATGATTCCATCATTTTTCTCTTATGAGGAAAGAAAAGAGCAAGCTCATGAATGATGGGCCCATAAATGAATGAACCTAGAAGCATGATCCCATGAGAAGATCCTTGGGCAGAGAGGTCCACTTGTTAGGCCTAGGCGACCTAGATAACTGTCAAATGGTCTAACCTGGACATCCATCGGAGAACCTAACTTGGTTGGCCTCTAGACTAGGTGACTTGGAATCGCCATAGCCAAGGTCAAAGTGATGAAGGCTGGTAAGTGACTATGTGAATCCCCCTAGTCAGGGCATAACGGGTGATTGAGCAAGTTGGGCAATGCAGAACCTTTCGAAATACAAAGTGACACTGGAGATCCCTCGAGGAGTAGAAGGGTCGGCATCAGGCAATGAGCGACGGAATGATTTCGCCCCATAATTGTTGTTCCTTAGCACCCTATAAAAAGGGTAGAACATTTTTGATAAAAAAGGGTAATTGAACCTTGAACATCTCACCAATTATAATATGTAACATAGGGAACACTTAAGGTGTAAGAGTGTGAATTTTTAATGACCACTTTGCAACTAATCAAACCCTTAAAATTTTAACTTAAGTGGCTAAGTTCCTTAACAAAGGTTGTGTAAGGAGTTGTTTGGAAGACACATGTGGTGTCGTTGCCGAGGAGCAACGTGTGCTTACCACTATCATTGTATATATTTTTCATTTTATTCTGTATATATTTTGTTTTTTTTTCTTCTTTTTTATTTTGTAAATATTTGATTTCTAACCATTGTTTCTGATTTGGTTGTTTTGAAGCGGTCATTCGACCTAACCCGAGTGAAGACAAGGGAAAGGTGAAGCTCAAGTCCATCGACTTGGACCAACCATGCTAAAGACAGGTTATTTCTTTTCTCTTCCTTAGTCTCCCTCTTTTCTTGTATATATATATATATATATATAAACTAAAAGAAACTAGGATTACAATCTTGTCTTATTCTTCTTAGATAATATCATTTAGGGTAGGAAAATTTCTTTGATTATCCTTTTGAGCTTCAATTTTGGAAGAAGCGGTGAGATTAGATCACACAAACCATTAATTCCTGTGCTTATTAGGGACATATACTTAATTTGCCTAGCACATTTGGACTATCACGTTCTTGTTTGAGTCTAAGTGTGCAACTTAATCTGAATTTCAATTGGATTCCATTTTAGAGCCAATTAGGGTTTTGAATTTTAGGGCTTTTGGAGTTCTAGAACACACTCGCCAACTATAAAGGAATATTCTTTCGCATTGTGTGTAACCCAAACCCTGGATAGAATTGATTCAAATACTCAAACCCTAAAATAAGGCTCTAAGATCACTTGAACCTTAAAACTTGTGACTTGATACTTGTTTATTTGACTAAAGAGGGTGGTTTGGGTGAGTTAACCCGAATTTTCATCCTTGAATCCATAGGATAGGTTAGGTGAAGTTAGGTTGCGTTGCAACCTAATCAACCTAAAATTAGGTCACAAGTGACTTAGCTTCTAAATCAAGTGATAATTCAAGGCATAAGCACTTTTAAGCCTAAAAATTGGTAGTCACTTGTTTCCAGTCTACTTGGAATCACAGTGACAAGGAAAGGTGGGGGAAACTCTATAACCAGTGAGGGTACTCTATTGTGTAGGGGTTTTTACGGGACTCTCCTTTCCTGGATGCTCAAATAATTCTCGGGGAGCATGATTTTCTAATTTAGAGGTCCATTTGTCTTGAATCTGCTTTAGTCATCCAATTATTTTGGGTGCATTGAGTCCAATTCATATCCAGCCCCTCTCACCTTTTCTGTTATACATGCACAGGAGGAGGCCCTTAAGACTCACCTTAAGGCCTCAATTAGAGTTTAGTCTGAATTGGGGACACGCTTCGATTGTCTTGTGTGAGATTTGATCTAATCAACTTCTTTTATTTGGTCTGAACCTGAATTTAATTCTTTATCTTGACCCACCACCAATTTCAAAATCTTACTTGGGTATCAACTTGAAAGATTCGGAAAAATGTCCACCAGCCCTAAACTTTGTAAGTGCATGAAGGATCGAATGATTGAGGAAGCTATCAAACATAGCGAAGATTTTTTCAGAACCTCAACTCCCTCTAGTGGAGATCAAGTTAGTGAATGTTGAAGCTACGGGTTACTACGCTATCGTATTTGATTTTGAGAAAATCTGTCGTTGTAGTTTGAAAGTGAAGAACTCATATTCAACAAATAAAATTTGTATCGGAATAGAAATCCTAGGTTGAACTAAGGGAAGCGGACGTTTGATTAAAATACACGTTTATTTTATTTGTCACGAAGCAGAATAGCTGATTAGAAACTATTTCTCTATTTACAATAAATAGAAGAGAGAGAGAGAGAATATTACAAACAAAAACAAAAAGAGACGTAGAATGAACATGGATTTCATTATCAAAGAGGTTGTTCGTTACACTACTTATTACGACTAGAAAGCAGATAATGATTACACTAGAAAGCAGTAAATCTACTTTAGAAAGCATTAAAAAGAATGGAGAGAGAGATATCCTCCTCGACGGTAGCTTGGAGGATGAGCCGGATGGGACGACGCCTGGAAGATGGGGAACGAAACAGGAAGAAGGAGGACGAAGAGGGAAGAATGGGAATGGAGCAGCACATCGTCGTCGTCGTAGGATCCACTTCCGAAATGGGGGCGAAAATTTGACTTTATCTCTTGAGAAGCATCCTGGGTGTGGGACAAGCTTCTCTTGAGCTTTGGAGAGGGAGAGAAGAGAAAGAAGGGATGAAAATTTCGTATGGAGGGGGTTTCCTTTTAAAGTTGCAAGGAGTGAGGGCAATTTGGTCTTTTTAATTTGGAAAACATTAATTTAGGACCTTTAGTGACAGATAAATCAGTCGCTAAAGGTCCGAATGTGGCCGTAGTGGGTAATGCTCGCGCGCCAGCTCGCCTCCTTAAGCCACAACGTGCACCCACGATCTTTAAATCTTGGCTGTTCGATCGTGAGATCGAATGACTGAGATGCATCGTCGCCGCATCTCCTTAGCGTGCTTGCCCGCGTGAGATCCAACGTTCTCGCCGCGTGTCTGATGGAGCGTGAGCGCTATGGAGTGCACGCAGCCGCTCAATTGCGATCGAGAACTCCTCAAGCCCGCTCGCCCGCGTGCACCCTCGCCAAATTGAAGCGCTTAAGGCTTTGAACGGGTGCCCTTGCTTCGCGAGAGCGCTTTCGACCAACGCGCCACCAACGCGTTTGTGTTGCGCTCTTGAAATGTGCATGCGCGCTCCGTAGCCGTTGGATGATCATCCAACGGTGGAGAAGCGACGATCAGATGAAGAAGAGAAGTTGTGGTGGTTGCATGCGGCTGAGATGGCGCCACGTGGTGCCATCTTGGCCGTCCATCTTCTGGATGACGTAGATGGTGCCACGGTTGTCGGATTGAGTCAATTTTTACGCCGTTAGATTGCGATCGTCGATTTGAATCCATTCGTGCGGTCGGATTTGTTGTCTGAAATGTGGATTCATACCATCTTGGCCCTTGATCTTCTGGTGGCTGGGCCTGAACAGGTGTGTTAATATGGTGATTTTATCGTTGAAGTGTGTATAGTCGTTAACCTAAATCAGACCTAATCATCTCTTTAGAAAATTTTTAACCTGGCCTACTTAATTTTATCTTGGTCACTTTTAGGCCCAGGGTTGAATTCAGGGAAGTGGGGTTACAAGTCAAGTTTCTATGCCTTTCCTACAATGAATCTCTTCCGTTCGTTTATTATGTTTTTGGTGTTTTTCTATTTAGATTTTTTTTTTCTGATAATCTTGGTCTTTGAGGCACACCCTCAAAATTAGATTCTTGGCTTTGAGCCAAATTAGGGTTCCAAAATAGGTTTTGCTATTCGCAAGACGAAGTACCTGCAAGTCAAGGATTATCTTTTCTTTTTTATATATATTTTTTTATCTTTTTACTAGCAGGAAAGAGAAACAGAAATAAAGTAAATATAGTATATATTATATATGTATAAAGGGGTGGGGGTGGAGGCGGAGATGGAGTGTAGCACGGTGTCGAGTCGGTCGTCGTCTAGAAAGATGCAACCAACAGGACGAGGTGTCGTGTGTAAGGTGGATTGGTGGAAGATGATTGCGAACACGCTTTTTGTACGCGTGTATCGGGGAATATTAGCAACTGGTGTAGATATTCCCGCGATACCACGTATGGTAAGTAATGTGAAAATTTATATATATATATGTGTATATATGTAAATATATTTATATGTATATATGGTTATAAATATATAGGTATATATGTAGTTATATGTAAATATGTATAAATGTATGTATATATATGTATATATGTATGTATGTATGTATGTATAAGTAGGTGTGTATATATGTATATGTATATATATATATATATATATATATATATATATGTATCTATGCTTATACTTAGTTATATAGGTAATAATATATATATATATATATGTATATAGATATATGTATATATATATATATGTACATAAATATATGTATACACACACACACACACACACATATACTTATATATATATATATATATATATAAGTGTGTATAGGTGAGAGTGTGTGTGTGCGAGAGTGTGAGTGTGTGTGTATGTGTTTTTGCAGAGAGAGAGGGAGAGGGAGAGGGAGAGAGAGAGCTGCTGGAGTGAAGGCTGGTAGGTTTAAGGCATCTGTAGCACTCAGGGCGTCGTCTGATGGCTCCACGCATGCATGCAGGCGCGTATGCATGCGGAGAGGGGTGCGCTGGGAGGGAGTGAGCGCGGGGAGAGGAGAGGCCGCAGCGCACCGTGCTTCATGAAGAGCTGGAGCGGGCGACGCAGGCACATGCAGACGCGGGTGTAGGTAGTGGGTGGTAGTGGCGCGCCGGGTGACCGAATAAGTGAGAAACTCGCCGATCACCTCACTGTAGCCACAGTGTCGCGCAGACTGGCGTGAACAGTGGCTACAGTGTAAGGCCGAGCCGTGCGACCGCTTGCTGCAGGTGCTGTGACTGTGAACGACTTGCGGCTGGCGCACGCGGAAGAAGGTCTGCGCCGGTTGGTTGCAGGCGGAAGAGAGAGCGTGGCTGGGCACGCGGAGAGGGAGGCAAGGGAGCCTGCAGGCACGCGCGGTGGCCTGCGTGTGTTGCTGCTGTGGAGCTCGGTCGGCTGCTGCAGGGGCGTGCGGTGGCCGGTTGAGCTTCAAAGCTGAAGCTTTGCGGTAATGGTTGAAGGTTCTTCAAACGACGAAACAAGGAATGAGCCACCATGCCCACCGGCTCTTTGATTAGCTGAGCAGTGGTGGACTCACTGTGGTGGTTGTGCACCACCGTGAGGTGCTCCTGTTCGCAGGGTGTCTCCTCAGAGGAGGAGGCCCTGTGTATGGAGGGAGAGGGGAGGGGATGGTGGCCTGGAAGGAGAAGAAGCTGCTGTGTGTTGGGTTTTTGGCATGGAGGACCAGGCTCTTTTCAAAGGAAGAAGCCGCCCTCTTTTTATAGAAGGAGAAAGCATGCACAGCCATGCCCTAGCTGTGCATGGTTTGCATGTGGCTGCAGGGCTAGCAGGGAGAGGGGGAGCAGGACATGGTGCGAAGAAGAAGAGGTTGTTCCATGCAGCCGCGGGAAGAGTTTCAAAGTCAAATAAAGATTAAAATAAAAAGATGGTGAATTTTGCAAAGCAGCACTTGAGGAAAAAATGTAAATTGCAAGGCCACTTATTTCACTCTCCTCCCCTCTCAATTAAATGCATGCATGTATTTTTACAAATGTGACTATGGAAACCTAATATGCACTGGTAATGCTAGGATATAACACAAGACGGCACAATTGCAGGTGTATTTTTGCGGTGCAATCATACGCCCATGCCTATCTTTTGCTAGTCCCTAGCAAAACATTTTTGTAATGTCTTTAGAAATGATCTTTAAGCTGAAGATTTTCTTCTGAGGCAACATAGGTGTGTGTATTGTTGGATATTGTGAGAACCAATTGTAGAGAAGACTACCAGTACTTTAAGTCTCACATGACATAGATCATCTCTCGACTAACCAGTACTCTTGATATTTAAACCTTAAGTATGATTTTCAGGAGCCAGGACGCGGGAGCGAGAATGGGCTGGCAGCGGTCGCGAGATGGAGAGAGAGTGCCTGGTGACCGGAAAAGTGAGAAACTTTCCGGTCACCGCACTGTACCAGTGTGAGTTCGTGGTTATAGTGCAGGGGCGAAAAGTTGACCGGCTGGCACGCGGGAAACCGGCTGGGCTACGAGCAGAATTTCACGATAGGGTGCGCGGAGAGGGGCGAGGGTGGCCTGCCTGCGCGCGCAGATCCCGCGGAACAGGCGCCTGAGGCTCGTGGTGGCCTACGCTGCTGCTGTGGAGCTTCAGACCTTGAGTCCTGCGGCAATGGCAGAAATGGCTGGATGGCGAAACAGAGAGGAGAACCACCATGCCCACCGGCTCTTTGATGAGCTGGGCGATGGCGGGACTCACAGCGGTGGTTGTGTACCACTGTGAGTTGCTCCTGCCCGCAGCGTGGCTCCTCAGAAGGAGGAGAGGCTGTGTATGGAGGGGAGAGGGGAGGGGACGGCCTGGAAGGGAAGCTGCTATGTTGGGTGGACCAGGCTCAGCCGTCAAGAAGATGGCCGTGCCCTTTTAAAGAGGAAGGAGGCAAGAACAGCCATGCCCTGGGCTGTGCATAGCTGTGCATGGCTAGCAGGGAGTGGCTATGTAGAGCATGGCGCGAAGAAGATCAAGCCATGCTTTGCTGCCGCGGAGAAGAAAGTCAAATAAAAATAAAAATAAAGATGGTGAATTTGCGAGGCAGCACTTGAGGAAAAGGTTAATTTCAAGGCCATTTTATTCATTCTCCTCCCCTCTCAAATAAATGCATGCAGGCATTAATTTTCACAAATGCGACTATGGCTACCTAATATACATAGGTAATGCTTGGAAATAACATAAGATGGCACAATTGTTGGTGCATTTTTGTTGTTCAATCATACCCCCATGCCTAACTTTTGCTAGTCCTTAGCAAAACATTTTTGTATTTGTATTTAGAAATGATCTTTAAGCTGAAAATTTTCTTCTGAGGTGACATAGGTGTGTTTATTTGTTGGATATTGTGAGAACCAATTGCAGAGAAGACTACTAGTACTTTAAGTCTTATGTGACATAGATCATCTCTCAACTGACCTGGACTCTTGATATTTAAACCTTAAGTACGATTTCCAGGACCCCAGAGGTTTTTGCCGTACTCAAGAGCTCAAGAGATTATGGCTTGTGCATAGTGAAGGATTAAGACTGACCAGAGGAACATTAAGACTCAAGCCCAAGGTTTCACGAATTTTTTAAGTAAAGGTTGGTCCCAGTTTCAGCTTGTGTCTTCGGATTGACTCTTAAAAAGATGACGGAAAACTCAACTCCCATTTTCTGACATTTGTGGCTCAAAGAAAATAAGGTATTTGTAACTTGCCCTGAAGAACTTCTTGTAGGGCGAAGACTTTACAGACATTTGTGAGATATACTGACTTATTTGTATCTTTTTTTTTTGAAACACGTGTCAGTATATCTCTTACAACATTATTTGAAGGAGCACACTTTTCTCTTTGGTGGGAGAGTTTCTTTTTGGTGGAAAGAGTTTCTCCTAAACACAAGACTAAAACTTGGGATAAAAAGTCTACCTGCGCGCATAGGTAAAGACTCCACCTTCCCTAATGAACACTAGGGTTGGATCTTATGTTCACCTGGTCTTTCTTGATATGTGTAGTGTGAACCAAGATTACTTAGGCTCTCAAGTAGAAGCAAACTAACTAATCCTGTACTGGTGTCTCAGGTACAAGAATACGTCCTTAGTTAAGAGAGATTCCGATCTATCTTGTCAATGCTTAAGTGAATTAAGCCGAGCCTGAGCGAATTAAGCTTCTGTGGCCTGGAAAGTCTTCAAAACAGAGGTTGAATATCCATAAACACTTATTGTATTTTTGTTTCAGCCTTCAGATCATTACTAAACACCCTTTTTCATTTTTCTTTTTATATATATATAGATAGAAACTGCATGATACCATAAAATACCCAGATCCTAAGGATGCCTATCCACCCCCCCATGCCAAATGATGCTATGTCCTCATATGCATGCAGGGAAGGGTAAAGAAAGGACGAAAGAACGGGTAACGAGAGTTGAAGTGCAGGGTGTACAGCAGGGTGGTAGGGTGGGTGGATGGTGGGTGGTGAAGTGAAAAGTGAAGGTGGATAGTGAGTGTTGTTGGGGTGCCTTCCAACGAGCGCTGAATTTAACGTCCCCAGCTGGACTCAGAATGAGGCAAAGAATTAGTTACCCTCCAGCAGGGAAACGGTTTCTCCAACGGGGGCAGGTTCATGAGTCAGATAGGGTTTCAAACGCTGCTCGTTGACCGTAAATTTATGCCCAGATTTGGGATCTTCAATCTCAACAGCCCCGTTGGGAAATGGTCTCGAGACCAGGAAAGGACCAGTCCATTTGGACTTCAGTTTCCTAGGAAAGAATTTCAGTTGGGCATTATAGAGCCAAACTTGCTGAGATGGCTCAAATTCATTCCGTCGAATATGGCTGTCGTGAAAAGCCTTAGTGCATTGTTTGAAAGTTAAAGCAGAATCATAGGCTTCACGACGGAGCTCTTCCAGCTCCTGGAGTTGTAGTTTCCTTTCTCGACCACACAGATCTGGGTCGAGGTTACATTGGCGAAGCGCCCAATAAGCGCGGTGCTCCAACTCCACGGGCAAATGACAAGGCTTCCCGTAAATGATTCTATACGGAGACATACCAGGGGGAGCCTTGAAGGCAGTTCGATTCGCCCAAAGTACGTCAATCAGCTTGTCGGAAGAATCCTTATGGTCAGGCTGAACCATTTTCTGGAGAATCTGCTTGATTTGCCGGTTCGACACTTCTGCCTAGCTGTTCGTCTGAGGATGATACGGGGATGCGATACGATGGTGGACTTCTTATTTCCTCAGAAGTGCCTGAAAAGAAGCATGGGTAAAGTGGCTTCCTCCATCTGAGATAATGGCTCGAGAGATCCGAAAGCGCGCAAAGATGTGGTCTTTGACAAAGTGAGTGGATATAATATGGTCAGCACGGCACGCGAGAATAGCCTCGATCCATTTCGAAACATAGTCAATGGCCACGAGGATGAATTCGAAGCCGTTGGAAGGAGGAAAGGGACCCATGAAGTCAATTCCCCAAATGTCGAAGATTTTCGCAGTTAGGATGGGTTGTAAGGGCATCATGTCATGACGTGACATTGACCCTAACGACTGGCACCTAGTGCAATTCTTGGCATAATTGTGTGCATCCTGGTGAAGGGAGGGCCAAAAGAAATCGCACTGCGACACCTTGGCTGCAGTTTTCCTCCCAGAGAATGGCCTCTGCAGGTCTGATCGTGGCAGAAGGATAACACACTGGGGAATTCGCTGTCAGGAACACAGCGACGAATGATTTGATCAACACCTATGCGAAAAGGAAGTGGATTATCCCAGAAATAATACTTTGCTTCCGCCATGAGACGCTCGCACTGGTTTTTAGGCCAGCCACGTGGAAGGGATCTAGAAGCAAGGTAATTGGCAATGTCGGCATACCAAGGTCCACTTGCCACATTTATTGCCAATAGGTTCTCATCAGGAAAAATTTCATTGATCGGCAGAGTAAGTCCAATATGGTCATGGTCCAGTCTGGAAAGTGATCAGCCACAACATTCTGGGCTTCGGCCTTATCGCGAATCTTAATGTCAAATTCTTGGAGCAGAAGGGTCAAACGAATAAGTCTAGGCTTGGCATCCTTCTTGTGCATGAGATGGTGAATGGTCGCGTGATTGGTGAAAATAATAACATGTGAGCCCAGAAGGTAAGAACGGAATTTCTCCAGCCCAAAGATGATAGCCAGTAGTTCTTTCTCAGTGGTAGTGTAATTATGCTGGGCCTCGTCCAACATCTTACTGGCGTAGTACACCACGAAGGGGTGTTTATCGTGCCTTTGTCCCAGGATGGCTCCGACTGCAAGGTCGGAAGCATCACATATGAGTTCAAAGTCGAGGGACCAATCAGGCGGCTGGAGAACAGGGGCCTTGGTGACAGCATTACGCAGCTGCGTGAATGCTCGTATGCAGTCGGGGCCCATATCGAAGGGTACGTCGGTCGATAGGAGATGAGTTAAAGGTCGAGAAATCTTGGAGAAATCTTTGATAAATCTCTTATAGAAACGGACGTGTCCTAGGAAGGAGCGGATTTGTTTGATAGAGCCAGGCACAGGTAAATCAGCAATTACATCAAGCTTAGCTCTGTCAACCTCGATACCCTTATCAGAGATGATATGTCCGAGAACAATTCTCTCGTGCACCATAAAATGACTTTTTTCCCAAGAAAGCACGAGGTTTACATCAATACATCTCCTAAGGATACGAGTCAAGTTGGCAAGACAATCATCGAAAGATGGTCCGAAGACCGAGAAGTCAACCATGAAGACCTCGAGAAAGTCACCCACCATGTCATGGAATATCGCCAGGATATATCTCTGGAAAGTTGTTGGCGCGTTGCAAAGTTCGAACGGCATCCTTCTAAATACAAAGGTACCGAAGGGGCAGGTAAAAGTGGTTTTCTCTTGGTCCCGGGGGTCAATTACCACCTGGTTATATCCTGAGAATCCATCCAGGAAACAAAAAAATTTATTTCCCGCTAACCGCTCCAGGATTTGGTCAATGAAAGGTAGCAAAAAGTGATATTTCTTAGTTGCAGCATTGAGTTTCATATAATCTACACACACTCTCCAAGATGTAGGAGTGCGTGTAGGGATGGATTCGCGCCTGTCATTGACACGAGTGGTGAGTCCTGCCTTCTTGGGCACAACGTGAATTGGACTCACCCAGGGGCTATCGCTGATCGGGTAGATTATACCCGCATCCAGCCACTTAATGATTTCTTTCTTAACGACCTCCTGCATGTTAGGGTTGAGACGTCACTGCATCTCGTGGGAAGGTCGAGCCTCCTCCTCCATATATATACGGTGAGTGCAGTAGGAGGGGCTAATGTCAGATAAGTCTGATAAAGACCATCCAATGGCTGCCTTGTGTTCTATGAGGACCTTCGTTAGTTTGCACTCTTGCTCCCTGGTCAATTTTGAACTGGTGATTACGGGGAGCGTTTCATTTGGTCCCTGGAAAACATATTTAAGTGTACTAGGCAGCTCTTTCATCTCGGGAGTGGATGGTGAAAGATCTGGCATTTCCTGGGACGAGAGTGTCCTAGGCGGATCAGAAAACAAGTCAGGAGGAAGAAGTTGGTCTTCAGATTGGCCAAGAAGAGGGGCTTCTTGGATAGATGGATCCAAAAAGGAAGAGCCCCAGTGAGAAGTATATGGGCTCAAAGTCCCAGGGTGGAGTTGCAAATCCACCTGATTTGGCGGGAAAGAAAGGGCAATCCGGTCTTCAAGAATGTGGACTGGCGGTGAGTAGCCTGGATATGACTCAGACCACAAGGTATGGGAAGTGGAGAAAAGCTCGTCAGAAGTCTGGTCAGGAGAAGGTACGGGAATAGGGAGGGATGGGGGAACGTCACAATTTGTGTCAGTCAGGCAATCGTCAATGTTTATAGGTAATCCGTGTTGGTGCTAGAGCACCACGATCATTTGTTTTGATGATAACAAAACACGTGTTATTTAACATTTGCAATTTGAGTCCTAGATTTCAGGTCAATTGCAAATGTGGACGTGTTTAGACGGAACTCGAGCTCGCATCCAGGACGGATTGGAGGAGCTTAATGAAGAATAGAGGAGGTTTGCGTGGAGCGACAGATTGAAGATAGAAGACAAGAAGAATAGGATAGATTCTTTTTAATCCTTTCTTGTATCTCTTGTCTTTATTTCTTGCTCTTTTTATTTTCCTTAGAATATTATGTTAAAGAGCCTCAAAGTACCCTAACAGTAGTCCTAGGAACACCGGCACAGCCCTAGGATACTTAGGTTTTTTGTAGAATACTTAGAAAACCAATATAGGGTTCAAACAGCACTTCCAGACGTCTAATTCCCAAATCAGACGTCTGATAAAGTATTTTAAGACGTCTGACTGTTGTTTCAGACGTCTGATATCTGTTAGGCTGGAGATAGCTAGTTCTGTCTGATGAAATCAGACGTCTAGACCTAATACCAGACGTCTTAGGAGACATCTGATGGACTTGCCAGACGTCCAGATAGTGGACCGTTGGCTAGCTTAGCAGGCACTCAAGGATATGACCGTTAGAGCCTTATCAGACGTCCATAGGACTGTCCAGACGTCTGATAAATGACCGTTTTGCCTCGGCTGACCCAAAATCTCTTCTCAGATATTTTCTAGCCGTTGCAACGTTTGGAAATCAATTCCCATAGTAAAAGTAGGTTTCCAGACGTCCATACTTTGTGCCAGACGTCCTATATGTCGTCTGATGGACTTGCGTAAAAACCCTGTTTAGATCTGATCCAAGTCAGGGAGAGACCCGCCCAAAATCAGACGTCTGACCTTTGAATCAGACGTCTTATAGTGAACTTCCAGACGTCTGATGATAGAATTAGACGTCTGATAAGCCTGTCAGAACAATGATTGTTCCTGATTTCGGCCTGATTCTCTTTGGCTTTGCACCCAACGGCTATGGAAGCTTTTCCAAGCCTTCCAAAGCCTTCCTAAGGCCTCTATAAATAGAGGGGAGCCTTTGCGACACAAAAAGACACAAGAGACACACCTAGAGAGACCAAGATACACAAGAAACAATTTGTATTACACTTTCCACTCTCTTGTGTCCTAGCTAGCTCTTGCTCTCCAAGCTCAAGCACCATTCTCTTGAGAGCATCAAGCTGTTGCGCACCCGCTCTCTCGCCGTAGTTCACGAGAGCGAAGTTGCGCCGTCGTGTGGCTCACACACCGCATCATCGTCGACGCACTCCTTGCAAAGGGGAGTTTCCTAAATCCCATAGAAGCTTAGGTTTATTACTTTGTTGGCTCTATAGGTTTGTTGTTTATTTTACCTTTGTCTTTTGGTTGGGTATTCGCTTTGCGAATTCCCGTCTCCTTCGTGGGACAAAATCCTTCTCGTGGAGAGAAGGGGTTGAGGAACGCTACCCTCATACTTGTAGCGTGGTTGTACTGAGGTTGAATCACCCTCGTTTTAAAGTGATTCGTTTAGTGGATTTGATCAACTAGGTTGATCAAATCCACTAAACGAATCACTTTAAAACGAGGGTGATTCGATCGGAAAATCCTAACTCGAGAGGGTTAGGTGGTGGTTTTCACCCGGTTTGGGTTTCCACCTAAAAACTTTTGTGTACATTGTGTGATTGTTTATTTTTTGAGATTGCTTTATATTTCATTTACGCATTTTTTACGTCACACTGATCTCACCCCTCCAAGTAAGGGAACCTACAATCCGCATCAGTCCGAATAGGTCCCAAATAGTCCGATACACGGACTGATGGCCATGTTCTTGTCAGACGTGTCATCCTCGATGCAATCGCAATCAATGTTCTTGGCTTCCTTGAAGATGTTAAGCTTGAGCTTTTCAGATCCAATGGCAATCTCAATACAGCCCGACTCGCAGTCGATATGGGCGCGGGCTGTGGCCAAGAAAGGTCGACCAAGGATGATCGGACAATCAGAAAGTGAGCTAGGAACTTCCATATCTAAAATAAGAAAGTCAACAGGAAAACAGAAATTGTTGACCCTAACTACGACGTCTTCCACCACACCCTTCGGGATTTTGACAGAACAATCTGCCAACTGTAACGTGACAGGGGTGGGTTTCAGATTTCCCAAGGAAAATTTTTTGAGCATGGTGGTCGGTATAAGATTGATGGAAGATCTTAGATCAAGTAGGGCACGGTTAAAATTACAGCCTTGGATGCTACAGGAATTGAGCGGTGTGCCTGGATCTTTCTGCTTCGGTGGTAGGTTTCACAGTATAGCACAACTCGCATGAGGCGAGGGAACCTCCGGATTCTTAGTTTTCTTAGATTGTCGCCTGGGTGTTGTGTAGTCTTTGAAAAATCGGGCGACAGTAGGTATGTGGTCTATGGCCTCGAGCAGGGGTTCCTTGATTTCTACATCCCTGAACAAATTACGCTGGTTATCAAAGGCTTGCATATCTTTCTTCTTGGCTTTTGGCTCCCTCAGTAGAGTCTCAGGGAATGGGACTGACTCTGGCACAAATTTGGGTGTATCGTCCTCTCGTGAATGCGGTGCGCATCCCGAATGAGAGGGCGATGAAGAAGATGGGCTAGGATCAGGTCGAGGCGGATTGACAGTCTACTTACTACTCCTCGTAGTGATCGCATTGGACGATGCAGGTCCAGTGGGATCATACGGCGGAGGAGGGTTAGCAATAGGTAAAGTTTTTCGGGCCCTACCAGGAGGGGTGACGTAATAATATGCGGAAATAATATAAAGCAATAAACAATCACACAGAAAGACAATCGCACAAAGTACACAAAGTATTTTTAGGTGGAAACCCAAATCGGGTGAAAACCACCACCTAACCCTCTCGAGTTAGGATTTTCCGATCAACCTAGTTGATCAAATCCACTAACCAAATCACTTTAAAACGAGGGTGATTCAACCTCAGTACAACCACGCAACAAGTACGAGGGTAGCGTTCCTCAACCCCTTCTCTCCACGAGAAGGACTTTGTCTCGCGAAGGAGACGGGAATTCGCAAAGCGAATACCCAACCAAAAGACAAAGATAAAATAAAAAACAAGTCCTATAGAGCCAACAAAGAAATTATGAACCTAGCTTCTATAGGAATAAGGAAACTCCCCTTTGCAAGGAGTGCGTCGAGTTGATGACGCGGTGCGTGAGCCACGCAACGGCGCAATGTCTCTCTCGTGAACAACGGCGGGAGAGCGGGTGCGCGAAGGCTTGATGCTCTCAAGATGATGGAGCTTGAGCTTGGAGAGCAAGAGCTATCTAGGACACAAGAGAGTGGAAGTATGTTGCTTAAGTGTGTCTTGTGTTTCTCTTGGTGTGTCTTTTTGTTTCTCTAAGTGTGTAAAGGCTCCCCTCTATTTATAGAGGCCTTAGGAAGGCTTTGGAAGGCTTAGAAAAGCTTCCATAGCCGTTGGGTACAAAGCCAAAGTGAATCAGCCCGAAATCAGGAACAATCATTGTTCTGACAGGCTTATCAGACGTCTAATTCTAGCATCAGACATCTGGAAGTTCACTTTAAGACGTCTGATTCCAAGGTCAGACGTCTGATTTTGGGCGGGTCTCTCCCTGACTTGGATCAGATCTAAACAGGGTTTTTACGCAAGTCCATCAGACGACATACAGGACGTCTGGCACTATGTCTGGACGTCTGGAAACCTACTTTTACTGTGGGAATTGATTTTCAAACGTTGCAACGGCTAGAAAATCTCTGAGAAGAGATTTTGGGTCAGCCGAGGCAAAACAGTCAATTATCAGACGTCTGGAAAGGCCTAAGGACGTCTGATAAGGCTCTAACGGTCATATTCTGCAGTGTCTGCTAAGCTAGCCAACTGTCCACTATCTGGACGTCTGGTAAGTCCATCAGACGTCTTCTAAGACGTCTGGACTAAGGTCTGGACGTCTGATTTCATCAGACAGAACTAGCTATGTCCAGCCTAACAGTTATCAGACTTCTGAAACAACAGTCAGATGTCTTACAATACTTTATCAGATGTCTGATTTGGGAATTAGACGTCTGGAAGTGCTGTTTGAACCCTATATTGGTTTTCTAAGTATTTTACAGAAAACCTAAGTATCATAGGGTTGTGCCGGTGTTCCTAGGACTACTGTTAGGGTTCTGTGAGGCTCTTTAACATAAAATATCTAAGGAAATAAAGAGCAACAAAAGAAACGAAAAATACAACAAGTACAAAAGAAGGAAATCTATCCTATTCTTCATTTCCTTCCATCTTCAATCTTTTGCTCCACGTGAACCTCCTCTGTTTTCCGTCAAGCTCCTCCAATCCATCCTGGATGCGAGCTCGAACTCCGTCTAAACACGTCCACATTTGCAATTGACCTGAAATCTAGGACTTAAATTGCAAATGTTAAATAACACCTTTTTTGTTATCATCAAAACAAATGATCGTGGTGCTCTAGCACCAACAATAGGGACATAAGGGTGAGGTGCTGCAGTTTGATTAGCCTAAAATCCCGGTGGAATGCTCGGAGCCTGTAGAATCTGATTAACCTGCCCCTGAGAAGGTCGTACCTGTGGTTGAGGACCACGGGGTACGAAATTTTGCGGGTTTGGAACAAGTTGGGTGGGAAGAGTGCCCTGAGATCGAGTCGCCATGCGTAGTTGACTTATCTCAGCATTCTGCTGCGCCAATTGGTGCTGAAGAGAGGTCATGTTCTCTTCATGGCGCTTTGACATTTCCGTCATCATTCGCATCAATTTCAAGAGGACTTGATGCATGTTCGGTTTGCGGTACGCAAGGGCCTGATGGCAGGTTCGCCATAGGATTAGACTGGGCCCTTGGGATGACGGGTGCGGACGGTTGCATTGGTCCGCCCGCGGGGTTTTGGCGCTGCTGGTTGTTGGACCATGCGAAGTTTGGATGATTTCACCACCCTGGGTTATAAGTGGCAGAGAATGGGTTGTTCCCCAGGGTGCAAGCGTCTTCTATGCCAGAAGACGCGTTCGCATGTAAGTATGCGTCTGAGCACACGGAGGCTTGGTCCTCCGTGTCGAAATACTGGCTCACAGAAGCCAGATCCACTTGACTTACCGAGTCGCTCGGCGCGACACTCGGTAAGGAAGGTCTTACGGGGTTTCTCGGGATAAGCCTGGTGTTGGAAGAATTGGAATTGTGACGAAGTGGTGAGGTGGGGGTGTTTGCCATAGAACGGGCGAGTTTGGCCAGAAGCTCGTCCAGCTTCTTGTGCACGATGGAGACTTCATCCAGTTTTTGTGCGATAAGGCTGAGATCAGTGGATGAATGGGAGGGTCCCGTGTCAACTTCTTGGACATTTTGGGGCAGGCTGGTACGATTAAAGGCGACAATGGAGGCATTGTTCATTAAGTTTTCACTCATATTTTCAAATAGTTCGAATGCTCCATTCTCGTCTTTATTCATAAAATTCCCTCCGCAGGTAGCGTCTGCAATCTGCTTCAAAGTTTCATTTAGCTCTGTTGAGCGCGAGAATCTACGCTAACGTGTTTGGTTTTTTTAAAAACCCGTCGTTGTAGTTCGAAAGCGAAGGATTCGTGTTCAACAAATAAAATTTATACCGAAATAAGAATTCCGGGTCGAACACAGGGAGGCGAACGTTTGATTTAAAAACTCCGCGTTTCTTTTTATTTTGTCACGAAGAAATTCAATTTAAACTATCTAAGTATCTACAACAAATAAAAGAGAGAGAGGGAGTAAGAGAGAGAGAAAGAATACTACACATGGAAATTAAAATGAGATGTAGAATAGACAAGAAATTAATCATAAAAGAGTTCATTCGTTACAACTAGAAAATATAAAACAATTACTCTAGAAAGCATTAAAAGAATGGAGGGAGAAATGTCCTCCTCGACGATCGCTCGGAGGACGAATAGTCTATTCTAGAAAGCAGTAAATCTATATTAGAAAGCAGTAAAAAGAATAGGGAGAGAGAAATCCTCCTCGACGGTTGCTTGGAGGACGAGCCGGACGGGACGACGCCTGGACGAAGGAGAACGAAGCGGGACGAAGGAGGACGAAGCAGAAGAACGGGAACGAAGCAGCACGCCGTCGTCGTCGCGGGATCCACTTCCGAAGGAGGACGAAAATTTGGACTTTATCTCGCGAGAAGCATCCCGGGTGTGGGACAAGCTTCTCTTGAGCTTTGGAGAGGTAGAGAGGAGAAGGAAGGGATGAAAATTTCGTATGGAGGGGGTCTCCTTTTATAGTTGCAAGGAGTGGGGGCAAAATGGACATTACATCTTCAAAATAATAAATAAGGGGTCTTTAGTGACGGATAAAACCGTCGCTAAAGCCCCGCCGTCGCCGTCGCCGCCGCGCCACGCGCGCCCGCTCGGCTGGCCTGCGCGCGTAACGCAGACGCACGTCCGCGTCGTCTCAGCCGTCCGATCGCGAGATCGGACGGCTTAGATCGCGCCCGCGCCCGCTGCGTAGCGCGCCGCCCGCGTGCGATCGCGCGCCCACCAGGGCGTCCAATTGCGCGTCGGCGCTATCGGGCGCGCGCGGCCGTTGGATCTTCATCCGACGCTCGTGCGCGCCTGCTCGCCCGCGCCTTCGCCCCCCTCCCCGCGGCTCGAACCCGCGACCTCCGCTTCGCCCGCAGCTGCGTAGCCGCTGCGCTACGCGGCGAAATGGTCGCGCGGACGTTTTTAAACGCGCGCGACCGCAGCCGTTGGATCGAGATCCAACGGCGGAGAGGAGACGTTGCGTGGTCTTCACAGGACTCCTGCGGCCGATTGGGCGGCTGGGATGGCGCCACGTGGCGCTATCTTGGCCGTCCATCTTCTGGAAGTTGTAGATGGTGCCACGGATGTCGGATTGACTTGATTTTTGTGTCGTTCGGCTGCGATCGTCGATCCGAATTCATCCGTGTGGTCGGATTTTCCATCTGAAGTGCGGATTTACACCATCCTGTCCCTTGATCTTCTAGGGTTCCCCGGTCTCTATCTGATGCTACGGATGCCTGATTAGGGCGATCTTGGAGTCGTTGAACTCCAATCGTCGCCCTGATCATATCCATACGGTTGGATCTTTGATCCGAGGCCCCGATAAAATATTTGCCCTGTCCAAGCACATAAAAGGAGACAATTAACCTCCATTTTATTCAAACTACTCTAAATGCAAGATGATGCATGTAATGCAATATTTATATCATGAAATGCAATCCTATGCTTAAGAACATGCATAAATAGACATTTTAAGTAGTGTAAATGTGTTTACATCATACCCCCATGCCTATCTTTTGCTAGTCCCTAGCAAAAACTATATGCTATTTATAAAAGAATTAGGTTAGATTATTTGGACCTGAGTTATTTTCAATCATTAAGAAATTGTATACTTAAGAACTGAACTTTCAAAGACACAACAGTGCCCGGGTATCAGCCAAAATGCAGACCGCCTCAAGCCTCGCCTTATTCAAAGAAAAATTCCTTTTTCTGTTTTTACTCTCTTTTTTTAGATTTTCAAATTTTAGGGTTTAAGAGTGGCTTTCTACGGCCATTCAACTCACCCAAGATTTGATGAGAACCCTAAGTTTTAAGCATCTTATTGTGATTGTGATAGACTCGTTGACCGGCAATTAAAACGGACTTCGGATTTCTACGCCTCTAGGTGACCTCAAAAAGAATTCTGCCTAAAGGTGTATCTTTACAACCGGTAGCTTTCTCCCTACTTTTATTTTTTAACGGGGTCAACACAAGGGTGAATCCAATGTATATCTCCCCGGTTTATTCTACTTCTCCGCTTCTTCCTAAGTGTTTTGGGAATTTTTAGTGCATTTTCTGAGCTGGGTTCTGGACAACCGGTCGATGAGCTGTTACCACCGACAACTTGCCAGCCATACTCGTGCGGCGAAGTGTGGCTTATTTCTTTTTGTTCTTTTCTCCTTTTTGATTTTTTTTTTTTTTTTTTTTTTTTTTTTAAGTAGGTGGCTTCCCTGGTCTAAGATTTACCTAAAGGCAGCAAAAAGAGAAAGGTCCAGTGACTGGGCTCTGGACAACCTACCTATGGGCTGTTACCCACGATAACTTGCCAGCCATATCACCCAAGAAGGTTCATTAGCTACCCAATTTCCGTTAAAATCGCCAAACAACGAGTCAGTGCAAAGAAAGTGTGTAGATGCTTAAGACTCAAAATTCCCTCACATCAGAGGGCGGGTTGATGAGTCGTGTACTTATCACCCAAACTTATTTACTCCAATTAAAATAAAATTCAAGTTGGCGAGAACTCGAAAAACAAATCCACATTTTAGTGGATACATAGGCTGATTAAGTCCAAAGACCTGAAGGGTCTTTGTGTTCAGAACATAATATAGTATTTCTTAAGATCGAAAATTTTCTGAAACCCAAATTCTCTTTCCTAATTTTGATTTTTTTTTTTTTTTTTTTTAAATAAAACAAATCTACGGAGCTGACGAATGAATTCAAAGATAAATATCCACCCCCCCATGCCTATCTAATGCAATGTCCTCATTGTATTAAAAAGACATAAAACAGAGTGGAAAAGCGTAGAAAGCACCTGAATTGCGTGGATATCGGGTCCGCTCCGAGATGAAAATGAAAAAGAACTGTATATGTGCTGAGTTTAGTGCCTTCAGCTAGGCACACTATACAAAGAAAAGAAATGAAGAATTCACATGTGCAGGTCAGAATTAGAATAAACAGAAGAATCCTCTGACCTGTCAGCAGAGGTCCACAGATGTGGACCAGATTGTGGTGCAGACCCACACCCCATAATCGAGAATACCTTAGGTTCTGGATAAAAATTACCCAAAACCTAAAATCAGAATGCAAGCGGGGTCGGGCCTGCGATTTGTGAGGATGCAACCCAAGGCCAAAATGTCGGGTTACAGAGAATTGAAGCTCAAAAGGATAATCGTTAAATGTGTGCTTGAGTTTGACATCCTCGAAACAAATGTCGTAAGGGTTCTGATTTGATGGTTTCAGTTTAAAAGGAACCCTTCGACTCAATCTTCCATTTCCTCCAAAATTGACTTCCCAAATCAGAATGTCCCAGCTCCTATCCTCCTCATTCAGCATATCAAATTCCATGACCTCTTGTATATTCATCACCCCGTCTGAAATCTCCAAGTCTAGATGATGTGGCAAAATCAAAATTGACTTGGGTCTAATTATCTCAGAATTAGAATCATCAATAAGCTCAACAGGGTGTAACTGATAATCAGGGCATTGAATTAATTCCTCCAGAAAATGCGATTCTGGATCCGTATCGTGTGCCCTAATAAGATCAGTTTCCTCAGTTATTGGGCTATCAAATGATCTATCAGATTCCTCAGGCCCAATCGTCTCACAAAAATCGTGATCTGAAAACTCGTGTGAGACTTCGCAACTTGAATCTTCACCATCAGGATCCGTATCAATGTATGTCCCAAAATCATTTGTCACTTTGCGTTCCAAGGAGACATACATTTCCTCGTAACCCGGCTCAGGGATTTCAGGTGAAGAAATCAAATCATCCTTAATTGGTTGTTTTAATTCAATCTGGTCAGCTTCGTAACACGTGTCCCCCCCAACAGGTGCCTGAGCGGGTTCTGTCATTGGCTTTCCTGAAGAGAGTTCATCCTGGGAATTATTCCAAGATTGAATCAAAGCAACCACGAATCTCATCCTCAATTTCGCTAATTTCCCAAGTAAAAACTCACCCGGGTTCTTATCCTTAACATCCTGGAGCCAATCCAACAAAGACTTGTTTAAATCATCAATCATTTCAATCAGGGGCTCCAATCTCTCAATGCAAGGTATTGGCTGAACTTCTAAAGATTGAATGATATTCCTCAAGTTAGCCAGAACCTTATCTTGAACCTGATTAACCTGAACCAAATGAGTTGGTTCAGGGTTGGGCGGGTTTGACATCAATGTAGAGGAATTAACGAATTGAGATTCGTTATACCCATCCTGATAATAGGTCATTTCAGATTGTTCAAAAGATGGAGATGACCTAAAGGCAGTGAAATCAGAGGATGGGTAAGGATCAGTGTATCCTTCTTGATTGTAGATCGCATTAGGTTGTTCATGAAAGGAGGACGATCTATAATCGATGCAACTCTGAGAAGGATAGAATTGAGAATCAAAGTGTTCAGGGTTAGACCCTAAACACGGGGGTCCGGAATTGTATCCCCAATCCGAATTATCCCAACTAACTGATGGTCGATTACAATACGAGTTGGGATAATCGTCATGTTGAGGATAATTTACAACAGGAGGGAAAGAGCGGGAATGCGTGAAATATGTGGAAGGATTCATGAGACACGGGAGGAAGAAAGGTGCCCTGCAATACAAACAATCAAACCTGTCCTTAAATGGGTTAGCCTACAGACCTACAGACTCTCAAAACCCATCTTGAGATAAAGGAACGATTTGATCCACTTCCGTCTGTTCAATCCAACCAGTTAGAAGGAGGGACTGGAGAGAAGGTTCTTCCTTCGGCTTGCGCCTCCGGTTCCTAGTGTACCCCCCAGCCGCGATCGTTTGACTCTACTCCCCTAGCTAGACATCAGATTGAACAGTAGAAACAGACTAATCGGAAATAATCTCGTTCTGAGTTCTGAAGAGCGAGTCCAATCCTTAAGGCCAACGTCTACTCTGTTTTATTTAGGGCTAGGTTTGAATGTGCTTTGGAATGTGATGGGCCCTTTAAATGGGTTGTGCCCTTAATGATTGATTGCTTTGTGTGTGAGTGCACAACCAGTGGTTTTCAAGCAAGATTATTTTTGATGTGGTGAATTTTAAGGTTCAAATCTTGCTTAGTAGCTTTTAGGATTCAACTTTAGGTGTTTTCAATCAAGTTTCATTGGCACACCAGGTTTTGCAAGCACAGGTGAAGATATTTTCCTTTAAAGTTTAAAAAGAATGTGGAGTGCCTGGTAGATCCCTAAGAGTTGAACCTAATTGGCAGCTACTAGATGAGTTGATTTTATTTGAAGTGGTGCGGCCCAAACAACTCAAACAACTGGCCTGATGCACCACCTAATTAGGCACACAAATGATTACCTAATCTGATTTCTTACTCAATTATGTGTTTGGATGTGTGTACCGGCTCCTAAGATTGGTTTACCGGTTGAGTTAGAAAATCAGATGAGGTTGTATACCTCTGTGAGATTTTTTTTATTTTTTTCTTTTTTTTTTTTAATGTGGGAGTTGGAGTGAGTATGGATGTCAAACAACAAACAATCTAACCTTAGAGTTTATAAGAACACCTAGGTTGATTGATGTTTGAATTATTATGTGATGAAATGAAATCTAATGGGTGGGAGGTGGGGGATAACTTACAAAACCTTTCACAACACTTTACTCCGATCTACCGCTTTTGCCTGTCTCGAAAGAGTACCTGCAATTACAATAAGAAAGGAGAAAAGTGAGGTAAATGATTTGTAAGTTACAAAATGCGAAGAGAAATCAAAGAGCGTTGCCTCCCCGGCAACGGCGCCAAAATGTTGAGCGCGAGAATCTACGCTAACGTGTTTGGTTTTTTTAAAAACCCGTCGTTGTAGTTCGAAAGCGAAGGATTCGTGTTCAACAAATAAAATTTATACCGAAATAAGAATTCCGGGTTGAACACAGGGAGGCGAACGTTTGATTTAAAAACTCCGCGTTTCTTTTTATTTTGTCACGAAGAAATTCAATTTAAACTATCTAAGTATCTACAACAAATAAAAGAGAGAGAGGGAGTAAGAGAGAGAGAAAGAATACTACACATGGAAATTAAAATGAGATGTAGAATAGACAAGAAATTAATCATAAAAGAGTTCATTCGTTACAACTAGAAAATATAAAACAATTACTCTAGAAAGCATTAAAAGAATGGAGGGAGAAATGTCCTCCTCGACGATCGCTCGGAGGACGAATAGTCTATTCTAGAAAGCAGTAAATCTATATTAGAAAGCAGTAAAAAGAATAGGGAGAGAGAAATCCTCCTCGACGGTTGCTTGGAGGACGAGCCGGACGGGACGACGCCTGGACGAAGGAGAACGAAGCGGGACGAAGGAGGACGAAGCAGAAGAACGGGAACGAAGCAGCACGCCGTCGTCGTCGCGGGATCCACTTCCGAAGGAGGACGAAAATTTGGACTTTATCTCGCGAGAAGCATCCCGGGTGTGGGACAAGCTTCTCTTGAGCTTTGGAGAGGTAGAGAGGAGAAGGAAGGGATGAAAATTTCGTATGGAGGGGGTCTCCTTTTATAGTTGCAAGGAGTGGGGGCAAAATGGACATTACATCTTCAAAATAATAAATAAGGGGTCTTTAGTGACGGATAAAACCGTCGCTAAAGCCCCGCCGTCGCCGTCGCCGCCGCGCCACGCGCGCCCGCTCGGCTGGCCTGCGCGCGTAACGCAGACGCACGTCCGCGTCGTCTCAGCCGTCCGATCGCGAGATCGGACGGCTTAGATCGCGCCCGCGCCCGCTGCGTAGCGCGCCGCCCGCGTGCGATCGCGCGCCCACCAGGGCGTCCAATTGCGCGTCGGCGCTATCGGGCGCGCGCGGCCGTTGGATCTTCATCCGACGCTCGTGCGCGCCTGCTCGCCCGCGCCTTCGCCCCCCTCCCCGCGGCTCGAACCCGCGACCTCCGCTTCGCCCGCAGCTGCGTAGCCGCTGCGCTACGCGGCGAAATGGTCGCGCGGACGTTTTTAAACGCGCGCGACCGCAGCCGTTGGATCGAGATCCAACGGCGGAGAGGAGACGTTGCGTGGTCTTCACAGGACTCCTGCGGCCGATTGGGCGGCTGGGATGGCGCCACGTGGCGCTATCTTGGCCGTCCATCTTCTGGAAGTTGTAGATGGTGCCACGGATGTCGGATTGACTTGATTTTTGTGTCGTTCGGCTGCGATCGTCGATCCGAATTCATCCGTGTGGTCGGATTTTCCATCTGAAGTGCGGATTTACACCATCCTGTCCCTTGATCTTCTAGGGTTCCCCGGTCTCTATCTGATGCTACGGATGCCTGATTAGGGCGATCTTGGAGTCGTTGAACTCCAATCGTCGCCCTGATCATATCCATACGGTTGGATCTTTGATCCGAGGCCCCGATAAAATATTTGCCCTGTCCAAGCACATAAAAGGAGACAATTAACCTCCATTTTATTCAAACTACTCTAAATGCAAGATGATGCATGTAATGCAATATTTATATCATGAAATGCAATCCTATGCTTAAGAACATGCATAAATAGACATTTTAAGTAGTGTAAATGTGTTTACATCATACCCCCATGCCTATCTTTTGCTAGTCCCTAGCAAAAACTATATGCTATTTATAAAAGAATTAGGTTAGATTATTTGGACCTGAGTTATTTTCAATCATTAAGAAATTGTATACTTAAGAACTGAACTTTCAAAGACACAACAGTGCCCGGGTATCAGCCAAAATGCAGACCGCCTCAAGCCTCGCCTTATTCAAAGAAAAATTCCTTTTTCTGTTTTTACTCTCTTTTTTTAGATTTTCAAATTTTAGGGTTTAAGAGTGGCTTTCTACGGCCATTCAACTCACCCAAGATTTGATGAGAACCCTAAGTTTTAAGCATCTTATTGTGATTGTGATAGACTCGTTGACCGGCAATTAAAACGGACTTCGGATTTCTACGCCTCTAGGTGACCTCAAAAAGAATTCTGCCTAAAGGTGTATCTTTACAACCGGTAGCTTTCTCCCTACTTTTATTTTTTAACGGGGTCAACACAAGGGTGAATCCAATGTATATCTCCCCGGTTTATTCTACTTCTCCGCTTCTTCCTAAGTGTTTTGGGAATTTTTAGTGCATTTTCTGAGCTGGGTTCTGGACAACCGGTCGATGAGCTGTTACCACCGACAACTTGCCAGCCATACTCGTGCGGCGAAGTGTGGCTTATTTCTTTTTGTTCTTTTCTCCTTTTTGATTTTTTTTTTTTTTTTTTTTTTTTTTTTAAGTAGGTGGCTTCCCTGGTCTAAGATTTACCTAAAGGCAGCAAAAAGAGAAAGGTCCAGTGACTGGGCTCTGGACAACCTACCTATGGGCTGTTACCCACGATAACTTGCCAGCCATATCACCCAAGAAGGTTCATTAGCTACCCAATTTCCGTTAAAATCGCCAAACAACGAGTCAGTGCAAAGAAAGTGTGTAGATGCTTAAGACTCAAAATTCCCTCACATCAGAGGGCGGGTTGATGAGTCGTGTACTTATCACCCAAACTTATTTACTCCAATTAAAATAAAATTCAAGTTGGCGAGAACTCGAAAAACAAATCCACATTTTAGTGGATACATAGGCTGATTAAGTCCAAAGACCTGAAGGGTCTTTGTGTTCAGAACATAATATAGTATTTCTTAAGATCGAAAATTTTCTGAAACCCAAATTCTCTTTCCTAATTTTGATTTTTTTTTTTTTTTTTTTTTAAATAAAACAAATCTACGGAGCTGACGAATGAATTCAAAGATAAATATCCACCCCCCCATGCCTATCTAATGCAATGTCCTCATTGTATTAAAAAGACATAAAACAGAGTGGAAAAGCGTAGAAAGCACCTGAATTGCGTGGATATCGGGTCCGCTCCGAGATGAAAATGAAAAAGAACTGTATATGTGCTGAGTTTAGTGCCTTCAGCTAGGCACACTATACAAAGAAAAGAAATGAAGAATTCACATGTGCAGGTCAGAATTAGAATAAACAGAAGAATCCTCTGACCTGTCAGCAGAGGTCCACAGATGTGGACCAGATTGTGGTGCAGACCCACACCCCATAATCGAGAATACCTTAGGTTCTGGATAAAAATTACCCAAAACCTAAAATCAGAATGCAAGCGGGGTCGGGCCTGCGATTTGTGAGGATGCAACCCAAGGCCAAAATGTCGGGTTACAGAGAATTGAAGCTCAAAAGGATAATCGTTAAATGTGTGCTTGAGTTTGACATCCTCGAAACAAATGTCGTAAGGGTTCTGATTTGATGGTTTCAGTTTAAAAGGAACCCTTCGACTCAATCTTCCATTTCCTCCAAAATTGACTTCCCAAATCAGAATGTCCCAGCTCCTATCCTCCTCATTCAGCATATCAAATTCCATGACCTCTTGTATATTCATCACCCCGTCTGAAATCTCCAAGTCTAGATGATGTGGCAAAATCAAAATTGACTTGGGTCTAATTATCTCAGAATTAGAATCATCAATAAGCTCAACAGGGTGTAACTGATAATCAGGGCATTGAATTAATTCCTCCAGAAAATGCGATTCTGGATCCGTATCGTGTGCCCTAATAAGATCAGTTTCCTCAGTTATTGGGCTATCAAATGATCTATCAGATTCCTCAGGCCCAATCGTCTCACAAAAATCGTGATCTGAAAACTCGTGTGAGACTTCGCAACTTGAATCTTCACCATCAGGATCCGTATCAATGTATGTCCCAAAATCATTTGTCACTTTGCGTTCCAAGGAGACATACATTTCCTCGTAACCCGGCTCAGGGATTTCAGGTGAAGAAATCAAATCATCCTTAATTGGTTGTTTTAATTCAATCTGGTCAGCTTCGTAACACGTGTCCCCCCAACAGGTGCCTGAGCGGGTTCTGTCATTGGCTTTCCTGAAGAGAGTTCATCCTGGGAATTATTCCAAGATTGAATCAAAGCAACCACGAATCTCATCCTCAATTTCGCTAATTTCCCAAGTAAAAACTCACCCGGGTTCTTATCCTTAACATCCTGGAGCCAATCCAACAAAGACTTGTTTAAATCATCAATCATTTCAATCAGGGGCTCCAATCTCTCAATGCAAGGTATTGGCTGAACTTCTAAAGATTGAATGATATTCCTCAAGTTAGCCAGAACCTTATCTTGAACCTGATTAACCTGAACCAAATGAGTTGGTTCAGGGTTGGGCGGGTTTGACATCAATGTAGAGGAATTAACGAATTGAGATTCGTTATACCCATCCTGATAATAGGTCATTTCAGATTGTTCAAAAGATGGAGATGACCTAAAGGCAGTGAAATCAGAGGATGGGTAAGGATCAGTGTATCCTTCTTGATTGTAGATCGCATTAGGTTGTTCATGAAAGGAGGACGATCTATAATCGATGCAACTCTGAGAAGGATAGAATTGAGAATCAAAGTGTTCAGGGTTAGACCCTAAACACGGGGGTCCGGAATTGTATCCCCAATCCGAATTATCCCAACTAACTGATGGTCGATTACAATACGAGTTGGGATAATCGTCATGTTGAGGATAATTTACAACAGGAGGGAAAGAGCGGGAATGCGTGAAATATGTGGAAGGATTCATGAGACACGGGAGGAAGAAAGGTGCCCTGCAATACAAACAATCAAACCTGTCCTTAAATGGGTTAGCCTACAGACCTACAGACTCTCAAAACCCATCTTGAGATAAAGGAACGATTTGATCCACTTCCGTCTGTTCAATCCAACCAGTTAGAAGGAGGGACTGGAGAGAAGGTTCTTCCTTCGGCTTGCGCCTCCGGTTCCTAGTGTACCCCCCAGCCGCGATCGTTTGACTCTACTCCCCTAGCTAGACATCAGATTGAACAGTAGAAACAGACTAATCGGAAATAATCTCGTTCTGAGTTCTGAAGAGCGAGTCCAATCCTTAAGGCCAACGTCTACTCTGTTTTATTTAGGGCTAGGTTTGAATGTGCTTTGGAATGTGATGGGCCCTTTAAATGGGTTGTGCCCTTAATGATTGATTGCTTTGTGTGTGAGTGCACAACCAGTGGTTTTCAAGCAAGATTATTTTTGATGTGGTGAATTTTAAGGTTCAAATCTTGCTTAGTAGCTTTTAGGATTCAACTTTAGGTGTTTTCAATCAAGTTTCATTGGCACACCAGGTTTTGCAAGCACAGGTGAAGATATTTTCCTTTAAAGTTTAAAAAGAATGTGGAGTGCCTGGTAGATCCCTAAGAGTTGAACCTAATTGGCAGCTACTAGATGAGTTGATTTTATTTGAAGTGGTGCGGCCCAAACAACTCAAACAACTGGCCTGATGCACCACCTAATTAGGCACACAAATGATTACCTAATCTGATTTCTTACTCAATTATGTGTTTGGATGTGTGTACCGGCTCCTAAGATTGGTTTACCGGTTGAGTTAGAAAATCAGATGAGGTTGTATACCTCTGTGAGATTTTTTTTATTTTTTTCTTTTTTTTTTTTAATGTGGGAGTTGGAGTGAGTATGGATGTCAAACAACAAACAATCTAACCTTAGAGTTTATAAGAACACCTAGGTTGATTGATGTTTGAATTATTATGTGATGAAATGAAATCTAATGGGTGGGAGGTGGGGGATAACTTACAAAACCTTTCACAACACTTTACTCCGATCTACCGCTTTTGCCTGTCTCGAAAGAGTACCTGCAATTACAATAAGAAAGGAGAAAAGTGAGGTAAATGATTTGTAAGTTACAAAATGCGAAGAGAAATCAAAGAGCGTTGCCTCCCCGGCAACGGCGCCAAAATGTTGAGCGCGAGAATCTACGCTAACGTGTTTGGTTTTTTTAAAAACCCGTCGTTGTAGTTCGAAAGCGAAGGATTCGTGTTCAACAAATAAAATTTATACCGAAATAAGAATTCCGGGTTGAACACAGGGAGGCGAACGTTTGATTTAAAAACTCCGCGTTTCTTTTTATTTTGTCACGAAGAAATTCAATTTAAACTATCTAAGTATCTACAACAAATAAAAGAGAGAGAGGGAGTAAGAGAGAGAGAAAGAATACTACACATGGAAATTAAAATGAGATGTAGAATAGACAAGAAATTAATCATAAAAGAGTTCATTCGTTACAACTAGAAAATATAAAACAATTACTCTAGAAAGCATTAAAAGAATGGAGGGAGAAATGTCCTCCTCGACGATCGCTCGGAGGACGAATAGTCTATTCTAGAAAGCAGTAAATCTATATTAGAAAGCAGTAAAAAGAATAGGGAGAGAGAAATCCTCCTCGACGGTTGCTTGGAGGACGAGCCGGACGGGACGACGCCTGGACGAAGGAGAACGAAGCGGGACGAAGGAGGACGAAGCAGAAGAACGGGAACGAAGCAGCACGCCGTCGTCGTCGCGGGATCCACTTCCGAAGGAGGACGAAAATTTGGACTTTATCTCGCGAGAAGCATCCCGGGTGTGGGACAAGCTTCTCTTGAGCTTTGGAGAGGTAGAGAGGAGAAGGAAGGGATGAAAATTTCGTATGGAGGGGGTCTCCTTTTATAGTTGCAAGGAGTGGGGGCAAAATGGACATTACATCTTCAAAATAATAAATAAGGGGTCTTTAGTGACGGATAAAACCGTCGCTAAAGCCCCGCCGTCGCCGTCGCCGCCGCGCCACGCGCGCCCGCTCGGCTGGCCTGCGCGCGTAACGCAGACGCACGTCCGCGTCGTCTCAGCCGTCCGATCGCGAGATCGGACGGCTTAGATCGCGCCCGCGCCCGCTGCGTAGCGCGCCGCCCGCGTGCGATCGCGCGCCCACCAGGGCGTCCAATTGCGCGTCGGCGCTATCGGGCGCGCGCGGCCGTTGGATCTTCATCCGACGCTCGTGCGCGCCTGCTCGCCCGCGCCTTCGCCCCCCTCCCCGCGGCTCGAACCCGCGACCTCCGCTTCGCCCGCAGCTGCGTAGCCGCTGCGCTACGCGGCGAAATGGTCGCGCGGACGTTTTTAAACGCGCGCGACCGCAGCCGTTGGATCGAGATCCAACGGCGGAGAGGAGACGTTGCGTGGTCTTCACAGGACTCCTGCGGCCGATTGGGCGGCTGGGATGGCGCCACGTGGCGCTATCTTGGCCGTCCATCTTCTGGAAGTTGTAGATGGTGCCACGGATGTCGGATTGACTTGATTTTTGTGTCGTTCGGCTGCGATCGTCGATCCGAATTCATCCGTGTGGTCGGATTTTCCATCTGAAGTGCGGATTTACACCATCCTGTCCCTTGATCTTCTAGGGTTCCCCGGTCTCTATCTGATGCTACGGATGCCTGATTAGGGCGATCTTGGAGTCGTTGAACTCCAATCGTCGCCCTGATCATATCCATACGGTTGGATCTTTGATCCGAGGCCCCGATAAAATATTTGCCCTGTCCAAGCACATAAAAGGAGACAATTAACCTCCATTTTATTCAAACTACTCTAAATGCAAGATGATGCATGTAATGCAATATTTATATCATGAAATGCAATCCTATGCTTAAGAACATGCATAAATAGACATTTTAAGTAGTGTAAATGTGTTTACATCATACCCCCATGCCTATCTTTTGCTAGTCCCTAGCAAAAACTATATGCTATTTATAAAAGAATTAGGTTAGATTATTTGGACCTGAGTTATTTTCAATCATTAAGAAATTGTATACTTAAGAACTGAACTTTCAAAGACACAACAGTGCCCGGGTATCAGCCAAAATGCAGACCGCCTCAAGCCTCGCCTTATTCAAAGAAAAATTCCTTTTTCTGTTTTTACTCTCTTTTTTTAGATTTTCAAATTTTAGGGTTTAAGAGTGGCTTTCTACGGCCATTCAACTCACCCAAGATTTGATGAGAACCCTAAGTTTTAAGCATCTTATTGTGATTGTGATAGACTCGTTGACCGGCAATTAAAACGGACTTCGGATTTCTACGCCTCTAGGTGACCTCAAAAAGAATTCTGCCTAAAGGTGTATCTTTACAACCGGTAGCTTTCTCCCTACTTTTATTTTTTAACGGGGTCAACACAAGGGTGAATCCAATGTATATCTCCCCGGTTTATTCTACTTCTCCGCTTCTTCCTAAGTGTTTTGGGAATTTTTAGTGCATTTTCTGAGCTGGGTTCTGGACAACCGGTCGATGAGCTGTTACCACCGACAACTTGCCAGCCATACTCGTGCGGCGAAGTGTGGCTTATTTCTTTTTGTTCTTTTCTCCTTTTTGATTTTTTTTTTTTTTTTTTTTTTTTTTTTAAGTAGGTGGCTTCCCTGGTCTAAGATTTACCTAAAGGCAGCAAAAAGAGAAAGGTCCAGTGACTGGGCTCTGGACAACCTACCTATGGGCTGTTACCCACGATAACTTGCCAGCCATATCACCCAAGAAGGTTCATTAGCTACCCAATTTCCGTTAAAATCGCCAAACAACGAGTCAGTGCAAAGAAAGTGTGTAGATGCTTAAGACTCAAAATTCCCTCACATCAGAGGGCGGGTTGATGAGTCGTGTACTTATCACCCAAACTTATTTACTCCAATTAAAATAAAATTCAAGTTGGCGAGAACTCGAAAAACAAATCCACATTTTAGTGGATACATAGGCTGATTAAGTCCAAAGACCTGAAGGGTCTTTGTGTTCAGAACATAATATAGTATTTCTTAAGATCGAAAATTTTCTGAAACCCAAATTCTCTTTCCTAATTTTGATTTTTTTTTTTTTTTTTTTTTTTTAAATAAAACAAATCTACGGAGCTGACGAATGAATTCAAAGATAAATATCCACCCCCCCATGCCTATCTAATGCAATGTCCTCATTGTATTAAAAAGACATAAAACAGAGTGGAAAAGCGTAGAAAGCACCTGAATTGCGTGGATATCGGGTCCGCTCCGAGATGAAAATGAAAAAGAACTGTATATGTGCTGAGTTTAGTGCCTTCAGCTAGGCACACTATACAAAGAAAAGAAATGAAGAATTCACATGTGCAGGTCAGAATTAGAATAAACAGAAGAATCCTCTGACCTGTCAGCAGAGGTCCACAGATGTGGACCAGATTGTGGTGCAGACCCACACCCCATAATCGAGAATACCTTAGGTTCTGGATAAAAATTACCCAAAACCTAAAATCAGAATGCAAGCGGGGTCGGGCCTGCGATTTGTGAGGATGCAACCCAAGGCCAAAATGTCGGGTTACAGAGAATTGAAGCTCAAAAGGATAATCGTTAAATGTGTGCTTGAGTTTGACATCCTCGAAACAAATGTCGTAAGGGTTCTGATTTGATGGTTTCAGTTTAAAAGGAACCCTTCGACTCAATCTTCCATTTCCTCCAAAATTGACTTCCCAAATCAGAATGTCCCAGCTCCTATCCTCCTCATTCAGCATATCAAATTCCATGACCTCTTGTATATTCATCACCCCGTCTGAAATCTCCAAGTCTAGATGATGTGGCAAAATCAAAATTGACTTGGGTCTAATTATCTCAGAATTAGAATCATCAATAAGCTCAACAGGGTGTAACTGATAATCAGGGCATTGAATTAATTCCTCCAGAAAATGCGATTCTGGATCCGTATCGTGTGCCCTAATAAGATCAGTTTCCTCAGTTATTGGGCTATCAAATGATCTATCAGATTCCTCAGGCCCAATCGTCTCACAAAAATCGTGATCTGAAAACTCGTGTGAGACTTCGCAACTTGAATCTTCACCATCAGGATCCGTATCAATGTATGTCCCAAAATCATTTGTCACTTTGCGTTCCAAGGAGACATACATTTCCTCGTAACCCGGCTCAGGGATTTCAGGTGAAGAAATCAAATCATCCTTAATTGGTTGTTTTAATTCAATCTGGTCAGCTTCGTAACACGTGTCCCCCCCAACAGGTGCCTGAGCGGGTTCTGTCATTGGCTTTCCTGAAGAGAGTTCATCCTGGGAATTATTCCAAGATTGAATCAAAGCAACCACGAATCTCATCCTCAATTTCGCTAATTTCCCAAGTAAAAACTCACCCGGGTTCTTATCCTTAACATCCTGGAGCCAATCCAACAAAGACTTGTTTAAATCATCAATCATTTCAATCAGGGGCTCCAATCTCTCAATGCAAGGTATTGGCTGAACTTCTAAAGATTGAATGATATTCCTCAAGTTAGCCAGAACCTTATCTTGAACCTGATTAACCTGAACCAAATGAGTTGGTTCAGGGTTGGGCGGGTTTGACATCAATGTAGAGGAATTAACGAATTGAGATTCGTTATACCCATCCTGATAATAGGTCATTTCAGATTGTTCAAAAGATGGAGATGACCTAAAGGCAGTGAAATCAGAGGATGGGTAAGGATCAGTGTATCCTTCTTGATTGTAGATCGCATTAGGTTGTTCATGAAAGGAGGACGATCTATAATCGATGCAACTCTGAGAAGGATAGAATTGAGAATCAAAGTGTTCAGGGTTAGACCCTAAACACGGGGGTCCGGAATTGTATCCCCAATCCGAATTATCCCAACTAACTGATGGTCGATTACAATACGAGTTGGGATAATCGTCATGTTGAGGATAATTTACAACAGGAGGGAAAGAGCGGGAATGCGTGAAATATGTGGAAGGATTCATGAGACACGGGAGGAAGAAAGGTGCCCTGCAATACAAACAATCAAACCTGTCCTTAAATGGGTTAGCCTACAGACCTACAGACTCTCAAAACCCATCTTGAGATAAAGGAACGATTTGATCCACTTCCGTCTGTTCAATCCAACCAGTTAGAAGGAGGGACTGGAGAGAAGGTTCTTCCTTCGGCTTGCGCCTCCGGTTCCTAGTGTACCCCCCAGCCGCGATCGTTTGACTCTACTCCCCTAGCTAGACATCAGATTGAACAGTAGAAACAGACTAATCGGAAATAATCTCGTTCTGAGTTCTGAAGAGCGAGTCCAATCCTTAAGGCCAACGTCTACTCTGTTTTATTTAGGGCTAGGTTTGAATGTGCTTTGGAATGTGATGGGCCCTTTAAATGGGTTGTGCCCTTAATGATTGATTGCTTTGTGTGTGAGTGCACAACCAGTGGTTTTCAAGCAAGATTATTTTTGATGTGGTGAATTTTAAGGTTCAAATCTTGCTTAGTAGCTTTTAGGATTCAACTTTAGGTGTTTTCAATCAAGTTTCATTGGCACACCAGGTTTTGCAAGCACAGGTGAAGATATTTTCCTTTAAAGTTTAAAAAGAATGTGGAGTGCCTGGTAGATCCCTAAGAGTTGAACCTAATTGGCAGCTACTAGATGAGTTGATTTTATTTGAAGTGGTGCGGCCCAAACAACTCAAACAACTGGCCTGATGCACCACCTAATTAGGCACACAAATGATTACCTAATCTGATTTCTTACTCAATTATGTGTTTGGATGTGTGTACCGGCTCCTAAGATTGGTTTACCGGTTGAGTTAGAAAATCAGATGAGGTTGTATACCTCTGTGAGATTTTTTTTATTTTTTTCTTTTTTTTTTTTAATGTGGGAGTTGGAGTGAGTATGGATGTCAAACAACAAACAATCTAACCTTAGAGTTTATAAGAACACCTAGGTTGATTGATGTTTGAATTATTATGTGATGAAATGAAATCTAATGGGTGGGAGGTGGGGGATAACTTACAAAACCTTTCACAACACTTTACTCCGATCTACCGCTTTTGCCTGTCTCGAAAGAGTACCTGCAATTACAATAAGAAAGGAGAAAAGTGAGGTAAATGATTTGTAAGTTACAAAATGCGAAGAGAAATCAAAGAGCGTTGCCTCCCCGGCAACGGCGCCAAAATGTTGAGCGCGAGAATCTACGCTAACGTGTTTGGTTTTTTTAAAAACCCGTCGTTGTAGTTCGAAAGCGAAGGATTCGTGTTCAACAAATAAAATTTATACCGAAATAAGAATTCCGGGTTGAACACAGGGAGGCGAACGTTTGATTTAAAAACTCCGCGTTTCTTTTTATTTTGTCACGAAGAAATTCAATTTAAACTATCTAAGTATCTACAACAAATAAAAGAGAGAGAGGGAGTAAGAGAGAGAGAAAGAATACTACACATGGAAATTAAAATGAGATGTAGAATAGACAAGAAATTAATCATAAAAGAGTTCATTCGTTACAACTAGAAAATATAAAACAATTACTCTAGAAAGCATTAAAAGAATGGAGGGAGAAATGTCCTCCTCGACGATCGCTCGGAGGACGAATAGTCTATTCTAGAAAGCAGTAAATCTATATTAGAAAGCAGTAAAAAGAATAGGGAGAGAGAAATCCTCCTCGACGGTTGCTTGGAGGACGAGCCGGACGGGACGACGCCTGGACGAAGGAGAACGAAGCGGGACGAAGGAGGACGAAGCAGAAGAACGGGAACGAAGCAGCACGCCGTCGTCGTCGCGGGATCCACTTCCGAAGGAGGACGAAAATTTGGACTTTATCTCGCGAGAAGCATCCCGGGTGTGGGACAAGCTTCTCTTGAGCTTTGGAGAGGTAGAGAGGAGAAGGAAGGGATGAAAATTTCGTATGGAGGGGGTCTCCTTTTATAGTTGCAAGGAGTGGGGGCAAAATGGACATTACATCTTCAAAATAATAAATAAGGGGTCTTTAGTGACGGATAAAACCGTCGCTAAAGCCCCGCCGTCGCCGTCGCCGCCGCGCCACGCGCGCCCGCTCGGCTGGCCTGCGCGCGTAACGCAGACGCACGTCCGCGTCGTCTCAGCCGTCCGATCGCGAGATCGGACGGCTTAGATCGCGCCCGCGCCCGCTGCGTAGCGCGCCGCCCGCGTGCGATCGCGCGCCCACCAGGGCGTCCAATTGCGCGTCGGCGCTATCGGGCGCGCGCGGCCGTTGGATCTTCATCCGACGCTCGTGCGCGCCTGCTCGCCCGCGCCTTCGCCCCCCTCCCCGCGGCTCGAACCCGCGACCTCCGCTTCGCCCGCAGCTGCGTAGCCGCTGCGCTACGCGGCGAAATGGTCGCGCGGACGTTTTTAAACGCGCGCGACCGCAGCCGTTGGATCGAGATCCAACGGCGGAGAGGAGACGTTGCGTGGTCTTCACAGGACTCCTGCGGCCGATTGGGCGGCTGGGATGGCGCCACGTGGCGCTATCTTGGCCGTCCATCTTCTGGAAGTTGTAGATGGTGCCACGGATGTCGGATTGACTTGATTTTTGTGTCGTTCGGCTGCGATCGTCGATCCGAATTCATCCGTGTGGTCGGATTTTCCATCTGAAGTGCGGATTTACACCATCCTGTCCCTTGATCTTCTAGGGTTCCCCGGTCTCTATCTGATGCTACGGATGCCTGATTAGGGCGATCTTGGAGTCGTTGAACTCCAATCGTCGCCCTGATCATATCCATACGGTTGGATCTTTGATCCGAGGCCCCGATAAAATATTTGCCCTGTCCAAGCACATAAAAGGAGACAATTAACCTCCATTTTATTCAAACTACTCTAAATGCAAGATGATGCATGTAATGCAATATTTATATCATGAAATGCAATCCTATGCTTAAGAACATGCATAAATAGACATTTTAAGTAGTGTAAATGTGTTTACATCAAGCTCATAGCAGAAAATCTGGGCTATATGCCACTTAGGCAGACCATGGTGTGGACACTTCCTGAGGAGGTCATTATACCTCTCCCATGCCTCATGGAATTGTTCGCCGTTTTGTTTCGTAAATGAAGTGATAGCACGGTGAAGCGCATTGGTTCGCCTGATTGGGAAGAGCTTCTTGAGAAACGTTGTTCGCATCTCTTCTCAAGAGTGGATGGTTCTCCCAAGGGTGTGTAACCACTGCGACGCTTTATCCCGCAATGAAAACGGGAACATTTTCATGAGGAGTATAGGCAACCCGATATTTCTTGGTTTAACAGTTTCAGCTAATCGGGTTAGGTCTTCTAAGTGGAGAAAAGGATCTTCACTTGCAAGACCATGGAAATGAAAATTTATCAGGCCAATTATGTTAGGTTTCAGTTCAAAGTCGTCCCCTCCTATGGGGACCCGAATGTCCTGTGGTCTCTGTAGCAGCGGGATTCTGATAGGAGCTAAGAGACCTAGGCTCCTCTCGTTCGGGAGGGTTCTGCATTTCCTCCAGTGTTTCCCTCATGGCTTCAATTTTCTCATTATACATTTCCATTTGGGCTTGGAGGCGGGTTATGGGATCTAAGGCTCCACCACCTGGTGGGTTCTGAGGGCGGTTTCCTCCCTCGGGATTTGGGGGTGGGCGTGCAACCATGTTTGTGGAGGAGGAGGACAATTCGACTTCTTTTCTAGATTTATCAGGCAATTCAAACAGTTCAAGGTTTTGTGACCTCCTCCCGAACATGCACTACCGCAGGAAGAATTGGGGAGATAAGAAGGGAAAAGAGATGAGAGAAATGGCGCCGCAAAGGTACACTTGATGACAAATCAATTCAATCAAATTACTAACCTCTACAGTGTGTCCTTAGACCTAAAGATCTAAGTTACCTACTATCACGAACTACGAAATCGAATGTGAGCACTGCAGAACCACCGGGCCAGATTGAAAGGCCGTTTGCCCCAATCTTAGACACCCGATAGCATGCGGGAACCCTCACCAGCACATTGGCGCTACACGCAGGTAGTTAGACCTCCAATCCTTAATAAGGGTCAAGTTGCTACCAATTTTAGTTAGAGGCTTAGGATCAAGTGCTTTTGGAATGTGAAGGGCGTTGTTTACGGGTAATGCTCAAGTGATTGATTTTTCAAGTGTGTAAAACAAACATGCAACGGGGAAATCTCCCCGAATTGAAGTTTTAATTGGTGAATGATTTTTAGAATTCGGCCTTAAGTAGTGTGGATTTTAGGATTTCGCTGAAATACCAATTCAACCAATCTCCGGGTTTTGCAAGAATACAAGTTTTCTTCTAAGACAAACAAACCCTTCTTCAATGTTACTTAGTTAATGTATGCTAAAATGCACTGGGCTTCCCTAATTGGAGATTTCTATGTGTGGATGCACGAGTCAGTTTTAGATTAGTGTGAAAGGGAGCCAAAGCACTTCAATTCAAGTGCTCCCAATCACCAGAATGATTTCCACACACACTGCTCAACCAAAAGATAAAGAAAATCAAATTGTTGGGGTTGAAGTATTCGGGATCGAATCTTAGGCAAGTTGAAAAGTCATGGTGGGGTTGGAATCAACTCAATTCCAAGTCTCCCCACCAAAAAGGTGATCCCGAATTGCTAGTAAATGAGGCAAAGAGGTGTGCAATCAATCTTTTTATTTGCCTCGAAGGATACTTCACACGGAGAAAAATTCAAGAATCAAGATTCTTGGATTTTTGCTATGTGAAGTAGGGTGGGAAATCCCGTGTGGGTGGGAGTAAAGGCAATCAATCAAACAAGTGAATTTTAATCCACTTGCCCCAAGAGATCCCAAGAAGTTTTTCTAGTTTTTAGTTTTTTTTTTTTTTTAATTAAGGTTACATGTTAACCTAGGTTGCTAAGAAAGAAAGACTTACTTGTGTAGCAACGTGTGTGGAGTTCCAGTGCGGTGTTGGTGTCTTCACGCTCTCATTCCTGCCTTGGATCTGCTCACGTCTCTAGCTTCGTTTGCCTGCCTTTTCCTTGCAACAGGTTTGCCTGCACACCAAAAATAGAGACACCCGTGAAGAGAGAAGAGAAAAAAATGAAAGGAATGGAATAGAAACTTACTTGAAGGCTCACCTCCCCGGCAACGGCGCCAGAAAAGATGGTGGTCGGGCCCGGATAGGTGTGTTAATATGGTGATTTTATCGTTGAAGTATGTATAGTGGTTAACCTAAATTGGACGTAACCATCTCTTTACAAAATTTTTAACCTGGCCTACTTGATTTTATCTTGGTCACTTTTAGGCCCAGGGCCGAACTCAGGGAAGTGGGGTTACAAGTCAAGTTTCTACGCCTTTCCCATAACGAATCTCTTCCGTTTGTTTATTATGTTTTTGGTGTTTTTCTATTTAGATTTTTTTTTCTGATGATCTTGGTCCTTGAGGCACACCCTCAAAATTAGGTTCTTGGCTTTGAGCCAAATCAGGGTTCCAAAATAGGTCTTGCTATTCGCAAGACGGAGTACCTGCAAGTCAAGGATTATCTTTTCTCTTTTATATATTTTTTTTATCTTTTTACTAGCAGGAAAGAGAAACAGAAATAAAGTAAATATAGTATATATTATATATGTATAAAGGGGTGGGGGTGGAGGCGGAGATGGAGTGTAGCGCGGTGTCGAGTCGGTCATCGTCTAGAAGACGCAACCAATAGGGCGAGGTGCCGTGTGTAAGGTGGATTGGTGGAAGATGGATGCGAACACGCTTTTTGTACGCGTGTATTGGGGAATATCAGCAACTGGTGCAGATATTCCCGCGATACCACGTATGGTAAGTAATGTGAAAATATATATATATGTGTATATATGTAAATATATATATAGGTATATATGTAGTTATATGTAAATTTGTATAAATGTATATATGTATGTATATATATATGTATGTAACTATATATATATATATATATATATATATATATGTAGGTGTGTATATATGTATATGTATCTATACTTATACTTAGTTATATAGGTAATATATATATATATATATATGTATGTATGTATGTATGTATATAAATATATATAGATATAAATATATATATGTATATATATATAATAGTGTATAGGTGAGAGTGTGTGTGTGCGAGAGTGTGAGTGTGTGTATATGTGTTTCTGCAGAGAGAGAGATAGAGAGCTGCTGGAGTGAAGGCTGGCGGGTTTAAGGCGTCTGCAGCACTCAGGGCGTCGTCTAATGGCTCCACGCTCGCGCGCAGGCGTGCAGAGAGGGGCGCGCTGGGAGGGAGTGAGCGCGGGGAGAGGAGAGGCCGCAGCGCACCGCGGTGCATGAAGAGCTGGAGCGGGCGACGCGGGCACACGCAGACACGCAGGCGGGCGCTGGAGCCGGCGCGGGCAGGACGCGGGTGCGGGCAATGGCCGGTAGCGACGTGCCGGGTGACCGGATAAGTGAGAAACTCATCGGTCACCCCACTGTTGCCACAGTGTCGCGCAGACTAGCATGAACAGTGGCTACAGTGTATGGCCGGGCCGTGCGACTGCTTGCTGCAGGTGCTGTGAGTGCGGGCGGCTTGCGGCTGGCGCACGCGGAAGAAGGTCTGCGTCGGTTGGTTGCGGGTGGAGGAGAGAGTGCGACAGGTCGCGCGGAGAGGGAGGCAAGGGCGCCTGCAGGCGTGCGCGGTGGCCTGCGTGCGCTGCTGCCGCCTTGCTGCTGCTGTTGTGGAGCTCGGCCGGCTGTTGCAGGGGCGTGCGGTGGCCGGTTGAGCTTCAAAGCTGAAGCTTTGTTGTAATGGCTGAAGGTGCTTTAAACGGAGAAACAAGGAATGAGCCACCACGCCCATCAGCTCTTTGATGAGCTGGGCGGTGGTGGACTCATGGTGGTGGTTGTGCACCACCGTAAGGTGCTCCTGTCCGCAGGGTGTCTCCTCAGAGGAGGAGGGCTTGCGTATGGAGGGAGAGGGGAGGGGACGGTGGCTTGGAAGGAGAAGAAGCTGCTGTGTGTTGGGTTTTTGGCGTGGAGGACCAGGCTCTTTTCAAAGGAAGAAGCCACCCTCTTTTTATAGGAGAAAGCATGCACAGCCATGCCCTGGCTATGCATGGCTATGCACAGCCTCCCCCTTCGTCCCTGCAAGTAAGTTAGAACTACTTCCCTTCCTCTCCTCTTTCTCTTCCCTATTTCAATTTGTTCAATTAAGCCCTCGACCGACCCTGACCACCATCACCCCCTTCGTCTCCGGCTACCCTCCGGCGAGACGCCCTCATCGCTCCACAGCCTCACACGCCTCGCCGACCCTCACCGAACCTCCGCCTCATCACACTGAACACCCCCCACCCCTCCACTGCCACTCCACACCTCAATAACGCTCTCCCAAACAAACCCATTTCTCCGGTTGCAGTCCGACCTAGGGTTGCCACCAGACACCGCCTCGCGGCCTGCCACACAGCTCAACGCCTTCGCCGTGCCACGGCGAAGGTTCCCCAGTAGTTTGATTAGGCCGAGAGGCCATATTCATATCCGACAGGTTCTGAGGCTCGACCGCCATTGACGCCACATTGAAGCAGCTTCTCCCGCGCTCCAGGCTTGAGGACTCCAGGTTTCCAGCTGCTGCGGATTAAGGAGACTCCTGCGAAGGCAGCCAGCCAGCAACCGACGAAAATCGAAGCTGCAGCTGCAGAAGCAAGGCCGCGGTCTTCCAGCAGGCGCACGCGAGGAGAGGCGTCAGTTTAGTCCCACATCGGTAAGCCTTGCAACTCTTTCACCGTTTAAATTGTTTTTGTGAATAAGCCTTATCTCCTCCGAATGCACCGGGGTGAGGTCCCGCGCCCACTCACTCGTCCGATACTTGAGCTCACCATGCGGACCCGACTCGACACCCCACCTACGCACTCCTCGTGTACCACTCACACCGGTACACCTGGTCACGGGTATGAAGCCTGACCCGATTATCCGGCGGCTCTGGGAGAGCTATCCTACGAGCGAAGTCTGAGAAAGAGAGAGACGTACAGGTAGAGGGAAAGGGGTAGGTTTTGCGTTGGCTGTGGTGTGTGCAGGAACAGGCCGAGGCAGAGAAGAAGAAGACCGATGAAGAAAGACTGAAGGAAGAAGAAGGAGGAGCACCAAGTGGCACTGTAGTAGCAGCGGTTTAAGTCGTCCGATTGGAAAATCAGACGACGTCCTGAAGGCCAAGTGGAGAAGCAAAAATCAGAAGAAGAGAAGGACAGGATCGTCCAACCAAGAAGAGGAAAGACAAGAAAAAGGAGAAATAAAGAAGAAGAAGAGCACGAGTGGAAGATCTGAAGAACAGAAGAAGAAGAAGAGAAAATAAGGAAGAACAGAAGGCAGAAGACCACGAGGAGATAGACAAAGAAGAAGAAACCAAGAGCCAAAGAGGAGAAGACAGAGGAAGAAAGAAGAGAAGAAGAAGCCAAAATTTTCATCTCTCTCTCTCTCTCTCTCTTTATTTTTGTAATAAAGAATTTGTACTTCTAGAATACGACTTGCTCCCTGAGTTCGACCTCGGGAACTCTTTCATTTTTCGAGTAAAAAATATATGTAATGATGGCAATAACTAGCTGTACTACAATGTTATTTCTATAACAAAACCTAGTTAACGCCACGACCATCACTTTGGCGCCGTTGCCGGGGAGCAACGACTATTCTAGAGGTAGACATTTCTGTTTCTTTTTAGTTCTAATAATCTCCTCTCTTTTGTGCAGCTACAGGAAATCAAGAAGACAGGCAACCGCACGACAACCACTCCGAGGACAGGTAATTTTTTCCTCTCGCTATTAACCCCTAAACATTAAAGAGGAAGAAAAGAAAAGAACAAGCAATATATGGCTAACCTGTCTTCTATACTTAGTAAACCATAAGAAGTTGCATGTTTTCAACCCATTATTCCTGCACACTATTAAGGGTATTTAGGGGCTAACACATACTTGCTTGAGCCCTAATTACCCACCAAAGAACTAACTGGACCAAGTAGAGCCAACATAAGATTCAACATTAGGGATTTAGACACACTTTTAAGCAAGAACTGAGAAACCCTATAAGAAGTGTGCCCAAGCCATTATCTGAAAATACCTATCCAAAGAAACCCTAAAATAAGATTGGCTCTTTAAACACTTGAACCCTAAAAGACAAGACCTAATAAGCAAAACTAGCAGGTAAAGTTGACCATTTGGGTCAACTAACCTTCAACTTAGGTCACTCGTTGTACTCAAAACACCTAAGAAGTTCAAGTGAAACCTAAGCACCTTGCTCTTGAATTAAAAGTGGTAGACTTAAGAGGTCAAGATCCCCATTCTGGTCTACCTAGAACCGCAGTGACAAGAGAGGTCGGGTGGGGGAAACCCTGTAACCCGTGGGGACGCTCTACTGTGTAGGGATCTTCGCGGGACTCACCCTCTCTGGCTGCCCAGGTCATTCTCAGGTGGACGATCTTTCTGATCAAGGGGTCCATTTGCCCCGCACCTCTATAGTCACCCAACACATTTTTGGGTGTCTCGATTGGGTCCAGCACCTTCTAACCTCTTCCACTCCAACAGTGCATGAACGGTAGGAGATCCTTAAGACCACCCTTAAGATCTCCTTTAAAATTTCACTCTCGTCATGGCCCAGCCTTGACTCCCGTGTTTGAGCAGCAACCTAACCCCATCATTCTCTCTTCCGATTCCGAATCAAACTCTTCTTCTATCATGGCTCAGCCAGTTGAGGAAGAAAACAATCTGGAGCACCAGCTCCAGCGACTCAACGACCTCTTCCAAAACTTTGTGCACCCACCGCAGTGTCCCATGATGCGGTACCATTATAATCCTACTGCGGTGGCCATCGAGCCTCGAGTCAGAATCCCGACTGGAGGACCTGATTTTGAATTAAAGCCCAATATGATTCATGCTATACCTAAATTCCATGGGCTTAATTCTGAAGATCCATTCCAGCACATCAAACAGCTAAAGCATCTGGCCCAAACTTTCGGGTCAGACGCACAAAATCGGGATATTCTTCTCATGAAGATGTTCTCCTTTTCTCTTATGGACAAGGCCGCCCATTGGTATCAAACTCAGACCCGGCCGATCAACAATTGGGAAGAACTTCAGTCCGAGTTCCTGAAAAAGTTCCCTGTTGGACAGACCAACGCCTTGCGCCATCAGATTACACATTTCACCCAACAAATAGGGGAACCTCTCCATGAGGCATGGGATCGTTTTCAGGATCTCATGAGAAAGTGCCCCCATCACGGAGTTCCTAAATGGGAACAGGTCTAATCTTTTTACCAGGGACTCCATGAGGACATCCGTCTTTTCGTTAATGCAACCGGCGGAGGAAATATCATGGGTCAACATGAAGACACCGTGTGAGAGATTCTTGAAAACATGTGCGAGAACTGCATCAACAATGACTCCATGGGATTATTCGACAGGACGAATACCCACGCATCGACGAATCTTAGGGGAGCACATGAGACGCAGGGCCTGTCCGCATCAGTCGACCTGAAATTAATGGCCAGTCGATTGGACAAGGTCTCGATTATCGAAAAGAAGGTGGATGAGCTGACTCAGCATCTGCAGCAAGCCACCTCTGCGCATAACCCTTTCACACAGCCTCCTTCCACAAGGGAAACTGTGCAAAACATTCTCTATCGATCTTCTCCTAGGATGGACCCATCATCTGAATCTTTGCCCGGAGGTCCTTCCGATTCCTTCTACACCTGCCAGGGGAATTCCATTCCCTCTTTCTCTAACCCTCTGGAGGTTCCTCAGACCTGCGAGGACCTCAACGCCATCCAGAACGACCCGTTCTCCAACACCTATAATCTTGGATGGCGAAACCATCCTAACTTTCAGTGGGCGGGAAATTCCCAAACCCAAAGACCATCCTTCCAACCCCGCCCACAACCTCCTCGTCCTTACCAGCCGCCTCAGCCTCGGCCCAACCCTACTTACCCATCTGGGCCAAATCAAGATCAAATGTCCCTTATCCTTCAGACCCTGGCTGACATTCAAAGAACGAATGCGGCTATCCAAAAACAACATAAGGACGGAATTACAGAATTCCGAAACCAATTGACCCAGTTGGCAAACTCTCGCCAGCCAGGTACTCTTCCTTCCCAACCTCTACCTAATCCTAATAACGTGCCAACCCAGCGGCGCGTTATGAACCCAAACTCGGGCCATGCCCATATGATTTATCAGGCCCCCTCTGTTCCTTCACCCGACGGGATAGAGGCCTCCACTTCCTTTGCAGGTTACCAGCAACAAGCTATCTTACCCAATCCCAACCAAAACCAGGCAGGACTTAATTCTGTAACAACCCATAGTGGCAAGGAAACCCAAGACCCACCTCATCCAAACCACTTCAAGCCTGGTAGTGATCCCAAGCTTAGGACAGTAATCCAGGACGTCCCCACCCCTATCCCAGATCCACAACCTGGACCTATCCTAGAAGAACCACCCAAGATCCCGTTTCCCGAGGCCTTGACCAAGGGAAAGAAGACTACCAAACCCGTGGCTCCTGAGGAGGACTTGGTTAAGCTCTTTGAGCAGGTCCACATAAACATCCCTTTGATGGATGCAATCTGCCACGTACCGGCTTACTCACGATTTCTAAAGAATATATGTACACCCCAGCGTAAGCCGCGAACCAAGGGCGGGAGCCCAATTGTTCTGTTAGAGCAAGCCAGCTCTGTAATCCTCAGTAGACTCCCACCCAAGGCAAAAGATCCTGGTACTCCCCTGATTTCCTGCAAGATAGGTGATACCCAATTTGATAGAGCTCTGCTAGACTTGGGTGCATCCATAAACCTGATACCCACATCCTTACTTGACCATTTAGAAGAATCTGAGCTAAAACCAACCGAGGTGACATTACAATTAGCAGATCGATCTATAAAGTCACCAAAAGGGATTCTCGAGGATGTTATCGTAAGAGTGCGGGATTTCTATTTCCCAGTGGACTTTATAGTCTTAGATATGGACACACCTGAGAACCCTAGGGATACACCAATCATCTTAGGGAGACCTTTCTTGGCTACTGCTAGAGCCAACATTAGCTGTGAGGAGGGCCAAATAGAGCTTAAATTTGGGGATCAAACCTTAAAAATTAATATATTTAAGGCCCAACAAGGAATTAATTGCGGTGTCATCGAACAGATTTGTGACGTCAGGACTTTGGTTGATGAATCACACTTCCAGAATGACTCGATTATGCCTCATCAACCACAGAAGGATCTTGACCTGCAAACAGAGGAGTCGAATCTTGACATACACAACCCAGTAACTCCTACCCTTGAACCTCACATCTACACTTAACCACTCGTTGCTGCTAATAACCCTATCCTCGAATTGAAGCCTCTTCCTGCTCACCTGAAATACATATTTTTGGGTTCTAATCAGACCCTTCCTGTGATTATCAATTCCAGCCTCAATCCCGAACAGGAATCCCGTCTTATTACTGTTCTCCAGCAACATCGCAGAGCCATCGGGTGGACTCTCGATAATTTGACTGGAATAAGTCCCTCTTATTGTACTCATCATATCTATTCAAAAGAGGGCGCACGACCTTCTTGTGAAATGCAGAGACGTTTAAACCCTAATCTGCAGGAGGTCGTGAAAAAGGAGATCATCAAGTGGTTAGATGCCGGAATCATCTACCCGATCTCCGATAGTCATTGGGTGAGCCCAATTTAGGTTGTGCCTAAGAAGGCAGGACTCACCACCATAACGACTGAAATCGGAGAAATCATTCCTACCCGATTAGCCAATGCATGGAGAGTCTGCATAGATTACCGCCGACTCAATTCCTCCACGAAGAAGGATCATTTCCCACTACCCTTCATTGATCAAATTCTCGAGAAACTAGAGGGAAATAGGTTCTTCTGCTTTCTTGACGGGTACTTCGGTTATAACCAGGTGGCAATCCATCCTGAGGACCAAGAAAAGACCACGTTCACCTGCCCCTTCGGAACGTACGCTTTCCGAAGGATGCCTTTCGGTCTTTGCAATGGACCTGCTACCTTTCAGCGGTGCATTCTTGCCATATTCTGAGATATGGTAGGTGATTTCCTGGAAGTCTTCATGGATGACTTTTCAGTCTTTGGAGAATCTTTTGATGATTGCCTCCAGCACTTGGTCCAGATACTCAGGCCATGCATTGAGGTGTGTTGGTGCTAGAGCACCACGATCATTTGTTTTGATGATAACAAAACACGTGTTATTTAACATTTGCAATTTGAGTCCTAGATTTCAGGTCAATTGCAAATGTGGACGTGTTTAGACGGAGTTCAAGCTCGCATCCAGGACGGATTGGAGGAGATTGACGGAAAACAGAGGAGGTTCGCGTGGAGCGATAGATTGAAGATAGAAGACAAGAAGAATAGGATAGATTCTTTTTAATCCTTTCATGTACTTTTATCTTTATCTTTCTTGCTCTTTATTTTCCTTAGAAAATTATGTTAAAGAGCCTCAAAGTACCCTAACAGTAGTCCTAGGAACACCGGCACAACCCTAGGATACTTAGGTTTTCTGTAGAACACTTAGAAAACCAATATAGGGTTAAAACAGACTTTACAGACGTCTAATTCACAAATCAGAAGTCTGATAAAGTATTTTAAGACGTCTGACTGTTGTTTCAGACGTCTGATAACTGTTAGGCTGTACATACTAGTTCTGTTTGATGAAATCAGACGTCCAGACCTTAGTCCAGACGTCTTAGAAGACGTCTGATGGCTTTGACAGACGTCCAATTAGTGGACCGTTGGCTGGCTTATCAGACACTCAAAGATATGACCGTTAGAGCCTTATCAGACGTCCATAGGTCTTTACAGACGTCTGATAAATGACCGTTTTGCCTCGGCTGACCCAAAATCTCTTCTCAGAGATTTTCTAGCCGTTGCAACGTTTGGAAATCAATTCCCACAGTAAAAGTAAGTTTCCAGACGTCCAGACATAGTACCAGACGTCCTGTATGTCGTCTGATGGACTTGCGCAAAAACCCTGTTTAGATCTGATTCAAGTCAGGGAGAAACCCGCATAGAATCAGACGTCTTAAAGTGGCCTTCCAGACGTTTGATGCCAGATTTAGACGTCTGATAACCCTGTCAACTGTAATCATTGTCCTGATTTCGGCCTGATTCTCTTGGGCTTTGCACCCAACGGCTATAGAACCTTTCTTAAGCCTTCCAAAGCCCTCCTAAGGCCTCTATAAATAGAGGGGAGCCTTTGCAACTCAAAAACACACAAGAGACACACATATACACACTAAGACACACACCTTGCAATACACTTTCAAACTTTTTGTGTCCAAAGAAAAGACTCTCTTGCTCTCTAAGCTCAAGCTCCATCATCTTGAGAGCTAAATTCAGTTTGCGCACCCGCTCTCCCGCTGTTGTTCACGAGAGCGACGTAGCGCCATCGCGTGGCACACGCACCGCGTCATCGTCGACGCACTCCTTGCAAAGGGGAGTTTCCTATTTCCTATAGAAGCTAGGTTTAATTATTTTGTTGGCTCTATAGGACTATTGTTTCTTTTATCTTTGTCTTTTGGTTGGGTATTTGCTTTGCGAATTCCCGTCTCCTTCGTGGGACAAAATCCTTCTCGTGGAGAGAAGGGGTTGAGGAACGCTACCCTCGTACTTGTAGCGTGGTTGTACTGAGGTTGAATCACCTTCGTTTAAAGTGATTCGTTTAGTGGATTTTGATCAACTAGGTTGATCGGAAAATCCTAACTCGAGAGGGTTAGGTGGTGGTTTTCACCCGGTTTGGGTTTCCACCTAAAAATTCCTGTGTACATTGTGCGATTGATTTTTGTGAGATTGCTTTATATTTTTATTTCCGCATATTATTACGTCACCCCTCCTAGTAAGGAACTTTCAAGGTGAACTTGGTTCTTTCCTGGGAAAAGAGCCATTTCATGGTGCCTGAGGGAATTGTCCTGGGACATCTAATTTCAGAAAAAGGCATCCAGGTGGATCGAGCTAAGGTGGATCTGATATCTCACCTTCCTATGCCTGGCTCGATCAGGGACATCCGTTCTTTTTTAGGGTATGTCGATTTTTACCGCCGTTTCATTCCAGATTTCTCGAAAATCGTGCGCCCCTTGACTTCTCTTCTCTCTAAGGATGTACCCTTTGAAATCTCCAAGGAATGCACACTAGCCTTTGAAAACCTACGTGACCGAGTCACCCAGGCACCTATCCTACAATCCCCTGATTGGTCTCAACCCTTTGAGATCATGTGCGATGCATCTGATTTCGCTGTAGGAGCGGTCCTGGGGCAGAAAGCTGACCGGAAACCCGTGGTTATATACTACGCTAGCAAGACACTTGACGAGGCTCAGCGTAACTATACGGTTACGGAGAAAGAGCTGCTAGCCATAGTATTTGCCCTTGAAAAATTCCGATCGTATCTTCTGGGTTCCCATGTCATCATTTACTCGGATCACACGGGCTGTAAGGCATCTCCTTGCCAAGAAGGACGCGAAGCCCCGACTAATCTGTTGGATCTTGCTGTTGCAAGAATTTGATCTTGAGATTCGCGACAAGGCAGGAAGGCAGAATGTGGTAGCCGACCATCTGTCCCGTCTTCCTTCTGAGATCATCGACCCTTCCGGACCCATCACGGAACACTTTCCTGATAAGCACCTGCTTACTGTTGGTATTGGACTTCCATGATTTGCTGATACAGTAAACTACTTGGCATCACATCAGACACCGTCTGATTGGCCGAAGGCCAAGAAAGACAAATTGTGTTCTGATACCAAGTATTACATTTGGGAAGATCCGTACCTTTTCCGCATAGGTGCTGATCAGATTATTCGAAGATGTGTCCCGGAAGAGGAAATCAGCAATATCCTCTCTTTCTGCCATGACCAGGCATGAGGTGGCCATTTCTCAGGGCATAAAACCGCATCCAAAGTCCTCCAGTGTGGCTTCTACTGGCCTACACTTTTCAAGGACGCATACAGTCACTGCAAGGCATGCAGTCGTTGCCAGACTTTGGGCAACATGAACCGTCGCGACATGATGCCTTTGCAGCCAATTCTCGTATGCGAAATCTTTGATGTTTGGGGGATTGATTTTATGGGCCCCTTTCCTGTTTCGGATGGTTTCTAGTACATTTTGCTTGCTGTGGACTACGTGTCCAAGTGGATCGAAGCCATACCAACCCGAACCTCTGATCACAAGATTGTTCTTAAGTTTATTCATCAAAACATTTTCTCAAGGTTCGGGATTCCCTGTGCTATAATCTCTGATGGGGGGGCCCATTTTACAAATGCTCGGTTTAGATCACTGATGGCCAAATTTGGGATATCCCACCGAATCTCTACTCCTTACCACCCCCAAACAAATGGTCTAGCTGAGCTGTCAAATCGGGAGATCAAGAAAATCCTGCAAGTCACTGTTCGGCCTGACAGGAAGGACTGGTCGTCTCGACTTCCGGAAGCATTGTGGGCCTATAGGACCGCCCACAAGACCCAACTAGGCATGTCTCCCTTTAGACTGGTGTACGGAAAGGCATGTCACCTTCCCGTAGAACTGGAGTATAAAGCCTATTGGGCAGTACAGAACTGTAATCTAGATCTTTCCAAGGCTGGAACCCACAGAAAACTCCAAATCAGCGAGATCGATGAATTACTCCTAGACGCGTATGAGAACTCGCGAATCTACAAGGAGCGGGTTAAAGCCTTCCATGACAAGCATATCTCGAGGAAGATCTTACATCCTGGTCAAAAGGTCCTACTCTTTGATGCCCGACTTAAACTTTTCCCAGGAAAACTGCGATCCAAGTGGGTCGGACCATATTTAGTCCGACAGGTTTTTGGAAATGGAGCAATTAAAATCAGTCCACTCAGCCACGATTCCGAACCTTTCATCGTGAACGGTCAGACTCAAACCGTTCATTGATGTGACTTCTACTGATTTGGCTGAGTCATCTCTCATCCTCCATTCTCCGTGAGCTTACTGCGCCCAGCCGATGGCGTAAAACTCAGCGCTTGACGGGAGGCAGCCCGTCATTCCCTCTGAAAATCTAAAACCTTTTTTCTGACACCTTGGTGCACTTAAGGTTCACCCTTTAAGACAGCCGACTGCACCTCAGATGCTTGCATCTGAGATTAGAAATCATCCGCAGAATTCATCCCGACCCATTCACTCACAAAAATATCTGTCTTAAGGAATAAATTAAGTAAATAAAAACCCCTAAATCACAATGAGGACATTGCAAATCTTAGGCATGGGGGGTATAAAAGTGCAAAACTTGTAAGAAAAGATTTTAAAACAAAAAAAATTCACATATGCCAAAAACACCTTAAAAATTAAAAATTTTTCAAAATAAAAAAGAAGAATAAGAGGAGAAAGGAAATTTTGTGGAGAAGGAAAAGAAACAAAATGAAAAGGAGCACAAAAAAATGAAAGAAAAGAGTAATAGTCATTAGCAAGAAGCTAAGGAATTAACCTAAGCTCTAGACCATTTTTCAAGAAAAGAAATGAAAAGTGCATGATAAGATTAGTAAGAACGCAAACCTTAGGCATTCTTGATAGACTCTTAGTACCCATTAAGATCTAGACAACCCTCAAGAGGTTGAGGAAAATGAAAAGCTTAAGTACTAGGTCCATGGCTTAGGGAGTATTTGACCTCGCTAACTAACTTCTGGTTTACGGGACTTAGTAACCTAAGCACCCCAACCTCACACACTGCCTGGTTCAGTAAGCATAAAAAAATTCAAAATCATGCAGAAGCGTCGCAAAAATTCTGAAAGTACACCTAGAATAGGAGAGGCCGATCAACACAAGTTGATTTGGACGAGTTCCCAGCGCAGAGAGGTGGGAAATCCCTTCAAAGATGCGTAACAAAATATCATCTCCTCGGTGCTTGTCACTTAGGATATTCACATATCCTACCGGGGGCATGTAAGCACCCTGCTGGTTCAGATTCCATGGATGGCATTATCACGAAATGTCAACTGCCAGGGTCTGAATTCGGCCACGGAACACCATGGATGGGATTATCTCGAAATCTCAATAGCCAGGGTTCTGGGGGTTGCCATGGGCGGTGCTATCCCGAAGCATCGATCGCCAGGAACCCTTGAGGATTGATGATGGGAGCAATGAATCTGATACAGACCGTGTTGAAAAGCCAATCCTAGGCTAGAACTAAAAAGAAAAGAGAGAGAAAAACTCTCTAAACAAAAATACTTTCTACTTCTCTCTCTCTTGCAAAACGCACTGCGAATTGAACCAGGGCAAAAATCATTTCAAGCACGGGGTGCTTTAACCACAAAGTCCAATAAACCTTAGGTTAGTTCTTGTGGGTCTTAAAAACCTCTGCCAAAGACTGAGGCTGAGGCTAGACAGATTTGGATCTTGATTTGTACTAGAGTACCTTTTAAGCTTATGGTCAGCATTCTAACCTAATCTAGGTTTAAATGAAAAAGCACTTATCTTAAGTTGTTGAAAAAGTCTTGGTCTAGAACAAAGGTTAAAATCTTAGGTTTTTGCTAAGGGACTAGCAAAAGCTAGGCATGTGGGTATGATGAGAACCTCATCATGAGCCATAACTAGCTCATTTTGACCTAATACAGAGAATAAAAGCTCCTACATAACCTTAGAAAGGCTTGGCTCAGAGAGATTCTGAGTTTGCAAAGAAAACATAAATTGAGGGGTAAAAATGCAATTTCACCAATCCAATCTGAAAATAGGGTAACTCAAGGTCCAAACATAGGTCAAAAAACCCTAATAAGAAGAAAAGTGGGATGAAATAACTCAACAAGGGCTACAGCATCTCCTAAGAATTAAATGACATCTGTAACCCTAAAAATAAACCCACTTAAATACACGAGGTTCGAGGTAAATAAAAAATTAAATAAATCCTCTAAAATTCATAGAAAAATAATCTCTAGGGTTTAGAACCTTCAATTTGGCCTTAGGAACCCATTTTGACCTACATTGAGAACCATGCCCAATTAACAACTTAATTTAGGTTTTTGCGTAAATTGACCAGTCAAACAAGGTTTTACCTAGAAATAAAATTCACCATCAGAATCCTTAGGTCCTAATTAGTCATGTATAAAAACTTGAGCCTAAGAAGAAACCTTCTTGACCAACTTTACACTTTGGTCCTCATATATTTACGTTTTGGTCCTCAACTTATGAACCCTCACATTTTGGCCCGTAACTCTCCTTCGTTCTTTGCGTTTAGGTCCCTCCTGCAAAACCTGAGCAGCACCATGCTCCGGCGACCTTGTGCGGAGCATGGCGCCGCGCAGGGCAAGGGAGGGAGCCTGCCAAGTTAAATGGGGGTGCCCTGCGTCGTCAGCTGTCGCAGGAACACCCCCCTGATGGCTGCAACCACCCATACTGGCCGTGCGAACGCACGGACGGTATGGGTATCCTTCCTCCGACGTCCTCCGGCGAGGGAGACACGTCGTCTCCCTCCGCCCTCCTCTCTGGTTCTGCCCCTATAAATACCCCCGTCGCTCCGCCGTTCTTCCCAGCTCGATCCTGATGGAGAATCACCCACAACTATCTTCTCTTCCCACTCCGGCAGGCACCCAGCGAGCTCCGGCGAGCTCCCTTTCCTTTCCTCTTCGCTCTGCCACAAAACCAGTGGCAGAGACTTCTTCCTGATCCCCCTCCGCGTCGCGCAAATACCCGCGCGTGCTGCTTCAGCCCCATCGTTGCCGCCGTCCTTCCCCACTGGGTATCTTCTTCTCCGGCGACAGTCGATACGACTGTCGCCCTGCTCCTCCCCCTTCGTCCCTGCAAGTAAGTTAGAACTACTTCCCTTCCTCTCCTCTTTCTTTTCCCTATTTCAATTTGTTCAATTAAGCCCTCGACCGACCCTGACCACCGTCACCCCCTTCGTCTCCGGCTACCCTCCGGCGAGAAGCCCCCATCGCTCCACAGCCTCACACGCCTCGCCGACCCTCACCGAACCTCCGCCTCATCACACTGAACACCCCCCACCCCTCCACTGCCACTCCACACCTCCATAACGCTCTCCCAAACAAACCCATTTCTCCAGTTGCAGTCCGACCTAGGGCTGCCACTAGACACCTCCTCGCGGCCTGCCGCACAGCTCAACACCTTCGCTGTGCCACGGCGAAGGTTCCCTAGTAGTTTGATTAGGCCGAGAGGCCATATTCATGTCCGACAGGTTCTGAGGCTCGACCGCCATTGACGCCACATTGAAGCAGCTTCTCCCGCGCTCCAGGCTTGAGGACTCCAGGTTTCCAGCTACTGCGGATTAAGTAGACTCCTGCGAAGGCAGCCAGCCAGCAACTGACGAAAATCGAAGCTGCAGCTGCAGAAGCAAGGCCGCGGTATTCCAGCAGGCGCACGCGAGGAGAGGCGTCAGTTTAGTCCCACATCGGTAAGCCTCGCAACGCTTTCACCATTTAAATTTTTTTTGTGAATAAGCCTTATCGCCTCCGAACGCACCGGGGTGAGGTCCCGCGCCCACTCACCCGCCCGATACGCGAGCTCACCACGCGGACCCGACTCGACACCCCACCTACGCACTCCTCGTGTACCACTCACACCGGTACACCTGGTCACGGGTACGAAGCCCGACCCGATTATCCGGCGGCTCTGGGAGAGCTATCCTACGAGCGAAGTCTGAGAAAGAGAGAGACGTACGGGTAGAGGGAAAGGGGTAGGTTTTGCGTTGGCTGTGGTGTGTGCAGGAACAGGCCGAGGCAGAGGAGAAGAAGATCGACGAAGAAAGACTGAAGGAAGAAGAAGGAGGAGCACCAAGCAGCACTGTAGCAGCAGCGGTTTAAGTCGTCCGATTGGAAAATCAGACGACGTCCTGAAGGCCAAGTGGAGAAGCAAAAATCAGAGGAAGAGAAGGACAGGATTGTCCAACCAAGAAGAGGAAAGACAAGAAAAAGAAGAAACAATGAAGAAGAAGAGCACGAGAGGAAGATCTGAAGAACAGAAGAAGAAGGGAAAACAAGGAAGAACAGAAGGCAGAAGACCACGAGGAGATAGACAAAGAAGAAGAAACCAAGAGCCAAAGAGGAGAAGACAGAGGAAGAAAGAACAGAAGAAGAAGCCAAATTTTTCATCTCTCTCTCTCTCTTTATTTTTGTAATAAAGAATTTGTACTTCTAGAATACGACTTGCTCCCTGAGTTCGACCTCGAGAACTCTTTTATTTTTCGAGTAAAAAATATATGTAATGATGGCAATAACTAGCTGTACTACAACGTTATTTCTATAACAAAACCTAGTTAACGCCACGACCATCAATTCCCCAGAAGAGCATATTGATTTATTTGAATTAAAACCAATTTATGACACAGAATCAGAGGAATATGAAGAGTTGAGATTAAATTGAATATACCCTAGATACTCGAAATGCGAGCCTATGCCTAATGAGGATTCCCCAATTAGCTTGGAACCAGAATCTAGGTTAGGCAAAGTTCAGGTTGCTAACTTTGAGAGTTTTGATTCTTCTTATGGTGTGTTCTTAATTCTGATTCAGGTTTAGAAAATTCTTATCACCCGTATTGTACTCTTGGATTCTCCTATGCTGATACTGAGTTTGAACCCTATTTTGATTTAGGAGAAACCTTCTTTCCAGAGGACTACAGCCCAATCTTTGACCTCGATGTCCATGACCCATTTTTTGACTCTGATCCTAAGGTCATTGATTTGGAGCTCGAAGCAGTTGCACCACTTGATCAAGAGACCACCTAGGAATGGTTGCTTAAGCATCTCAGGAACCGGTCTTCGCCACATGACTCCACCGGAATCCATTTTCATCTTGAATCATCTCATTCTAATCCAGTTGGAGCTGATTTTCCACCTCAATTTGACAATGAGTGAAACATTGATCAAACTGATAGTCAACTGCCAATCACTTTTGATCCCATAAGTAGGGTTCCTATATTTTTCACTAATTCGTTATCATTTGAGGATCCCTACTCTGAATTGGCTGAACCTATTGAGCCAAACCCTTACTTCACATTTTTACATCTTTCTGAGCCAAAATTCACCTGGTGGGCTCCATACTTTTTAATCCACATTTCTCAACGCATCAGTTTTATTGGGTTTGGTATATATCATTAGCTCGTCGATTTGAACAAGCACCTGGTTGGCCTGACTAGGTTAATTATCAAGGTGCTTGTTCTACAAAATTCCTCCACCCTGACCACCCCTTCTTGTTGATCATTTTCTGCTCAGTTAAAGGTATTAAATTTAACACTTAATAGGAGGCAACCTGTCATTCAAAAATAAAAAATACAAATAAAAAGGAAAAGAAAAGAGAGAGAACCTTTGTGATCCTCTTTGAACCTACTTGCGAAATGACTTGACTTTGATCACTTCTCCACCTAAAACGTCCCTGACTACCTCCTGTTGCGCTCGAAAATTTTAATATTTAAGAAAATAATGTGTTGTACTATAGTGACAAAAATCAATGCGACATTTAAATTTACAATGCTCGAAAAAAATCGTGAGTTCCGAGGTCGTTCGCAAGGAGCAGTTGTAACAAATCATTCCACTAATTACAATTTTCTGTAATAATGCAAGTAAATCAAATGATCAAAATGATATTCAATTAAAATCAAAAATATATCTCAAAAGTTAGGAAAAAAATATAAAAAGAGAGGACTAAAAAAAGTGGTTGAATTTACAATGCTCGAAAAAAATCATGAGTTCCGAGGTCGTTCGCAAGGAGCAATTGAAACAAATCATTCCACTAATTACAATATTCCATAATAATGCAAGTAAATCAAATGATCAAAATGATATTCAATTAAGGGAAAAAATATATCTCAAAAGTTAGGAAAAAATATATAAAAAGAGAGGACTAAAAATGGTGGTTGAAACCACCAATTAAACCCTAGAATTAATCACTAATCCCAACAGTACTCAAAAGCCAAATAACTCAACAGTAGCTTTCAACCACCAATCCAAGTCAGAACCAAGTATCAGATAATTCCACAGTAATCTCAACCAATGTCAGACGACTTAAATATCAAGTGCAGCACCTCCTCAGGTCATCTCAGAATTCACTGAGTGTTCACACGCACCTCGAGGTGCTACAGTGCAAAACCTGCCTCCTCTCTCCTCAGAATCTCCTCTTTCTCTCTCTCAGATTCGGTTATAGGCTAATTGGGTGAACAGTAACCGAGTCGTGAGTAGGGGTCTAGACTCACCAGTGAGGTGTAGCGGGTGAGGAGTACGCAGATGAGTGAGAGGGACCTCACCCCATGTGTTGAGGTGAAGAGCTCACAGTGCAAATTCCTTTTATGTGCTATTTTGGATCCTACGCATACAATGTAGGACAATGGTGAGCAGCGTTTTCGCGTGGTGTAGTAGCGGATTGCTTCGTTGAAATGGTGCTGAGCCTTGCTGCTGCTGCTTGATTAGAGATACAGATGGCTTTGTGAGGTGAAGCCACTCTTATTGAATGCGGAGTCGTGCTTGGAGGTGAACAGAGGACGGTAGATGGAGTTGGGAACGACGGTGGCGATGGTAGTCCTTTGACGAGTACCTGAAACAGTCAACACGGGTAAAAGCCCCAACAAGATGGTTCATCAGTTTCACCATGAGGAGGGGAGTGTAGTGGTGTGTGTAGCTTGGTGAATCGAGGTGTGTGGTTGTTGCCTGATGTCGGAGACGGGGACCGGATGTGAGTGTGTTTGGTGGAGATGTGGAGCGGGTGGAAGTTAAAATAGGTAAAGGGCTTTTGAAGGTAGAGGTGAGGCAAAGCTAATGGAGGTGGTGGCAAGTTGTTTGGTGCAGTGTGGTACCGGTGAGAGCTTGTCAGAGCTCGTGCCAACCATGGGGAAGATGGTGGGAGAGTAGGTGGTATGGAGGTCGCAAGTAGATCCTAAGACACTTAACCTATTTTAGAGGGGGAAAGGAGGAGATTTAGGAGACTTAGGGGGTGAGAGAGGGAGCGTGGCATCCGGCATTGATCGTCCAGATGCAAAGAAGACGAAGGCAATGGCGAGGAAGAATGGCGATGATGAAGGCGTAGAAGGCCTCTGCTTTGGCCAGCGAGAGGCGGAAGAGAGAGAGGAAGATAGAGGGCCATCCAATTTGATGATTGGACGGTCGGAGGAGGAGGGTGAAGATAGTTGTCGGAGCTAAAGGTATGGTTGATCAGAGAAGGAAGAAGGAGGGTTTGATAGGTCAATTCTTGGCTAGGATGCACTGGGGAAATTCAAGGGGTTTAAATAGAACTCAACCAAGCCCTTAAGTGTAGAGAATTCTCGAATTCTCTTCGTGAAATTGAAATTTCACTCCTGGAAAGTCCTGAGCTTGCCTGAGCTCTTGGCTTCACCTCAAGACTTGGGATTTCATCCAATTGGAAGGGATTCTTTTCCTGATCAATCCCTCCAAATTTGGAGGGATTTAATCAAGGAATTAGAGAGAAATCCAAGATTAAAGTTTGTGGGTTTGGGTGGAGATGTTGTTCACACCTCCAATGGTGGCAGAGACCTATTTGTGAGAACGATGAAAAGTTAGGGGCATGGATGTAAGAAACTTGAAACTTAGGGCTACAAATGTGAGAAATAGAGTTTTGAGGTTCTAAAATGCAAAATAGGTCAAGTTGGACTCTGACTTTTCCTTTGTTTTGGTATTAATCTAATTTGGACCCAAGGAATCTAATTGTGGACTTGGATTTGAGTTTTGACTACGCTTGACTGGGTAAATTGCACAGAGGCCTAAATTAAGGCAAATTCTCGTCTGAAACTATGTTCTAGGTCAAAATGGGTTCAAACGAAAGGTATCAAACCTCTTAGAATATTTTTCAATGATTTTTAGGAAGTTTAGATTAATTTTATCTTGATAAGAACCTTTTCAATTTAAGTAGGTTGATAATTAGGTTTTCAGTATTGTTTTCGCTCTAGAAATGCGTGAAATCCTGATTCAGTCAGTGCAAACCCACTTTTTAATATTTTATAATCATTGACCTTTCATTAACTCCTGAATGACCCCATGGTTAATCTTCATTTGTAATGTATTGTTAAAACAGTAGAATTAACCATATTTCCTTATTTTCTTCTTAAATCAGATTATTACAGAATTGTGACCTTCAGATGATCAAGTAGGAGCATTTAGCATTAGAGCTTGACTAATTGTGGCTAGTTAGGTGTTAATCGGGCTATCGAGGAGTTTTTAAGTTGTTTTGTTATAGCAAAGCCTCCTAAATAGCTCAATCAACAGATAAAATTATTACTCGAAATCTAAATTGAAGTCTGAGGTCAAACACATGGAACAAATATCGAATTCACACGTTAATCTTTAATTGCATATAAATGAGCACAGTAATCAAAGCACAAAAGAGATATTCAATGAATAATATCTACTCAAATTGATATTTCATTATAAGCATGAGTATTTCAATAGATTACAATGATAAAAAGAAATTTAAGATAAAATAATGATGATTTAGATCATCAATTATTAGCCTTAATTAAGCATGCATATTAGACATCTCATAATCAATTTAATCAAATGTTAACTTATTTCTTAAACCATTCAATAGTGTTAGAACTTAAGATCAGACGACAGATGTGGAGATCGGACGACTTAAAGTGATCAAGGCTCTCAAAGCCTTTCTTCTTCTTCTGCTCTGCTTTTCTTCTTCTCAGACCTTCCATTTCTTCTCTTTCCTTCTCTTCTTCAGAGTCACAGCCTTTCTTCTCTTCAGACCTTCTGCATGAGCCTTCTTTTTCTTCTCTAAGCCTTCTTTCCTTCCTTTTCTCTTCAAAGCCTCTTCTTCCCTTCACAGCACACAAGGGAACAAAGTCCTTCAGTGACTAAGTGTTAGCCGCATACACGGATGGGTAAAACCCTCCCTCGTTTTCTCATAAATTATTCCCCTCCTCTTCTTTCACAGAAACCCAATGTAACCAAATCCATACTCGGGTTATTGGATCATGCATAGTGTTTAGGCTTGCGTGCGTGGGTCGCATGCAAGGAGTGAAGATAGGTCGGTTATTCGGGTGCAAGGGTATAAGGGACCTGACCCCTCATGACTTGGGCGATAAAGCCTATGCACAAAAATAATAAATGGGCGTGCGGGCACTCGTATTCCATCTATGTGGGACTAAATCCCACATCTCTTTTCCTTACGCACGATTGCGGTAGCTGCTTCTCCAATTGAGGTGGCGACTGAGGGTAAGGCCTTCGATTGAGGACATAGAGTGGTGCCTAGAATGTATCCGCGTCACTTGGAGATGAAACCTAGAACTTGAAGAACATTGCTGGAGATAATGGCGTAGCGATGGAGCGTCGCCTAGGGACCTGAAATACCAAATACGGGCTAAAAGTCCTGGTTAAAAATCTTAGAAGTGTCGCAAGGATGCGGCGAGGGTGTTGGTGGCTGTGGCATGCTGCGAGGGTGGTCGTAGGTGGCTGGCGAAGGCGGATTTGGTGGTGCGACAGTGGGGTGTTCGGGGGTGTGATGGAGGTGATAATTCCCTCAATTTCTTAAGGGGTTTGATGCGGGTTGATGAGGCAGAGTTTATGGAGTCGATGGCAAGGAGTTTGGTGGATTTTGGAGGTGCAGAGGCCTTGCCAAAGATGTGGCTGGACAGGAGGAAGATGTTGGCGTGCGACGACATTGGTGGTCAGTTTGAGGGATAAAGGAGATGAAAAGGAAGTAGAGGGAGAAAGGAACCTATCTAACCTAAGCTAATTGGACAAAAGGGGAGAGAGGCACCGGTTATGGTATGGTCGGCGCCATGGAAGGTGAAGCCCCTAGTGGGAGATGCGGTGACGACAAGGGGAGATAGGAGACACTCGCTGGTATTGTGACGTGCGGAAGAGTTTGAGGAAGATGGTATCGCTGCTTATTGTACGTGGCGGACGACGAAGAGGTCAGATTAGGAGGGTCGCTGGAGCTAGTGGAGACGGAGGTTGGGGAGAAGGGAAGAAGGAGATTCTGACCTCCAAACCAAGCTAAGGATGTAAGGTTTGCATCAGGGGGTCTTTTATAGGCCTCTGGGGGGCATTCCAAGCTTGGAAACCATGCTTGGAAGCTCGGAGATTGCGCGCCTGTGGGATACTCACATCTTCCATCCATTCTCATGGAAGATTGGGAAGGAAATAGGAATCATGGCTGGTCTCAATTGGAAGAGAATTCCTCAAGAAATCTCTCTTTCAATTTTGGGACTGATTGATTGAGAATCGAGCGAGAAATCCTCGCTCGAATCTCAATAGTGGAGTTTCTATTCACACCAATGACGGTAGGGACCTATTTTAAAATATAATGAGAAACATAGGGACCTATCTGCAAGAATTTCAGAAGTTAGGGCGGTTGATATAAAAAGAGTCTGAATGGACTGAATTGTAAATTAGGTCAAGATAATCTCCGATTAGGCCTAAATTTTGATAAAAACTTAATTTCGATCCAAGGAATCTGATGGTAAAGTTGGATTTTGGTTTCGACCAAGTTTGATTGAGTAATTTACATAGAAATCCAATTTAGGGTAATTTCCTGTCTGAAACTCTATTTTATGTTAAAATGGGTTCAGATGGTCAAATCAAGGGTACCAAATCTTATAGACTATTTTTCTACAATTTTTAGAAGGTTTAGGTGAATTTTATCCCGACCAGAACCTCTGTTAATTAAGAAGGTCTAAAATTAGGGTTTCAGGTGTCCGTTAATTCTCGAAATACGTGAAAACCTATTTTTATCTACGCGAACCCACTTATTAGTCATTAATGCTCATTTGAACTTCATTTAACCCCTGGGAAATCCCATGATTATTCTTCATTTAGGATATGATGCTAAAACTGCAGATTTACCCCTAATTTAATGTGTTTCTCTCAGAAAGTACATGCGATGAATTACGACTCTTCGGCGGTTATGTAGGAGCATTTGTCTTTTGACTTTGACTAATTAAAATTAGTTATGGCTGATGATGACGTTATCATTATTAGGGCCCATGATGGTGTTTCCATCACCTCTAATATTCATATTAGAGCTTGAAATCGTTCACAACAACCATTTTCAACCCGCTCCACCCACCCTTGTTTCGAAGAAGTGATTTGGATTTAAATTACCTAACCCATCCTATCATGCAATGAGGATATTGCAAAACTTAGGAATGGGGGGGTGTCAAAAAAGTGAGCAAAATTTTTAAAAATTCTTAATGAAAAGATCTCAAAAATAAAAAAATAAATGGAGGAAAAAGGAAGAGGTGCGTATTTATTAAGAGCATCAAAGCCTAAAGGGGCGAAGGAAGAATAAATTGTGCTTAATGAAAACTTACTATTGGTGCATAAGTAATTAGGTACCACATTAGCCTTTAATGATGGTTTTGATGATAACAAACATCTCAAGTAATTGAGATTAAAATTAGATCTTATGCATAAATATTGCAAGATTGATTTTAAGGTTTAAGTTCTTGACGAAATTCGAAGCCAAGAATAAGGAGGAGATTGAGGTGATGCTTGTCAGACGCGACGAAGGCGGAGGGTCTGAGGAAGAAGACCAGTGGCAAGGAAGGAGACTTAGAGGTCCTGCTTTGTCAGGCGAGGATCGGACGAAGGCGAGGAATCCAATGGTGCTGCTCTTGAGGTTGGAGCATGCACAGAAGAGGTCGGAGATGGCCGTCGAGGTTGGAGGAGACGACGATCGAGGTAGAGAAGGAGGATAGGAAACTCAACCAAACTTCGACAAAAAATCATCAGTGTTACATAGTGGAGCTTTATAGGTGGTCAGCGTGTGTCAATGAGGCCAATTCGCTCCTTGATATGGTTGAATTGGTTGATCTTCGGTGAAGGTTTTGGCCGTGATTCGCAGCTTCCACAGAAGGAAAGAGTGGCTAGTGTGCGTCCTGATCTATCGAGCGAAGATCCGAGATCAATCCCACCAATTTTGGTGAGATTTAATCGAGAAATTAACAGGATCAGATCCCTGAAGAAGCGGTGGTGAGCTTCTTCAGAAGCTCTGAAGGTTAAAGATGGCTGACGTCAACATGATGTCAGCCAAGGACCATAATGAAAGGAATCTGGGCCAAATCGTAAGGAATTCAAAAGTTAGGGATCCAATTGTAAAGTAGGTGAATATGAGGTCTAAATAATCTCAACTTTTTAGGGTAGCCTAATTTAGGCCCATGAAATTTAATGGTGACTTCAATTTTAGGCTTTGATGACATTTGCTTGATCAATTACAATTTAACCCAAAATACATTAATTATTAACGTTAGTCTTTGATTTAGGTCAAATTGGATTTATTTTGTCAATTCAATTGATTCAAACCTTAGGCAATATTTTTAAAGATGTTTAGAAGGTTTAGATTACAATTATTTCTATTAGAACCTTATTAACTTTAGTGATGCTCTAATTAGAGTTTTTATTTGAGATTTAACCTCTACTCTTAATAGAAACCATGAATCAGTTAATGCAAGCCTCCATATTGGGAATTTGAACTCATTTGACATTCAATTGAGTGTAGGTTTATCCTTTAGTTAGTTGACATTTGTATTATCCTGTTAAACCAACATAATTAACTAATTTGAATGCCATTCCTCCTGATTCTTTATATTATTAAGTTATAACATTTTGTTGATTAATAAAGTGAATTTAATCTTGGATCTTAATCAAATCGAGCTAAATATGAAGGATGATGGTGTTACCATCATCATGAATTGGTGGCTCCCTTCTTAAATTCACTTATTGGGTGGAAGGGTGTAGGTGTGATTTTCACAAATTTATTACTAAAGGCTCTGGAGATAAGGATGATTCAACGAACCCTTCTCTTCCCATCTCCATTCCTTTACTCTCCACTTCGAAATATCTCCACCAAGAACCACCTTGTCTTAGTTTTCTTCCCCACTGAGCTGTAGCAAGGAAGGAGGAGGAGGAAAGAGGGTGTGGTGGAGCTGTAGCCGATGACCTCGAACACCAACCGACCACCGCGAGCTGCGAGATGCAGGTGCTTGTTGAGGAGAAGCTCCGATCTACGATGAGGGAGTGATCCGAAGGATGCAACTACTTACTCAGGTATTAAAGAGGAAGAATTTTCTTTCACCCAGGAGTAAGTACACGCTTGTGAATATAGGGGCCTCCCACATTGTCGACGCACTTGATTAATTGTTTCGGTATGTGCACATTCCACCCACTTGTCCACGCCACTTGCAACAACATTTAATGGTTTAGATGCCACCAACCATAAGTTGGAAATTTAGTCCCCACCCTGACATACAATAAAATATGCAGGCCTCCCTTTTATCATTTCCCCCCGCATCCATGGAAAGCCACCGGTGCATGCAGAGGGATTACAAATTGCACCGCTGGTGGTGTTGTTAAGTCGACATCAATTTGGCATGCAGAAATCAATGCATGCGTGCTGTAACTTCTCTTACGCAAATGGAGCAGTAGTGGAATTTTCAAGAGTAATGATTTTTTCGGGGAGAAAATATATAAACTTCGACATCCTCCCGCCCGTTTCCTGCATGACGATGAAAATGGAATGGGATGTGGTACCCATCCGATCACCGGACCCTTAAATTGCTACCGTCGTTTTCTACACGTAAAAAAACTCGTTCCATCATATGTAGCTTCCTAGATTGATGCGTGTACTCGCGTGTCAAACCTTCACACTTGCTAGATTTTTTGTCATGAAAAATGTAGTCAGGGGCCCTCTACTGACTGCCACAGTAGTGGGCCCTGCCATCGGGTCGGGTCACGTGTTTCATTTTTGTCGGCATTCTCGAAATGGATTGGGAAAGATCAGGCGTTTGAGATTGAACGTGGATTCTGTCTCATAAAAAAGATCGCTCTTTTGTTAATACAACTTGCATTGACTTCGTCACTTCCATGATTAGAGAGACTCCTGCCTACATCTTGTCGATACAGATGAAGGATTTTTAAGTACACCCATGACCTCCAATTGGAAGAAAATCGGACATTATCCATTGGGTCCTGTCCCAACCTCCAGTATGAAACCCTGGCCACTATTAAGCTTGCTAGTTGTTTACACACCTCTTTCAACCAATTGACCAGCTATTTTGAGCATCGACTTCTCTTAAGTTCAGACACAAATTTAGAGGCTCAATCAAAAAGCAAGTGTGTATAAGTAGATGTCTATCTATTCCTACCATATATACTGAAGGAGGAGGGTCTTCGACACCACGTGTCAAGCACCCATCTCTCCACCCCACCCCACGTGACCCACCCCTCTCTCCCTCCCTCTTCCCTAATCGATTCTCCACCCCAACACCAATCCATCCACCGAAACCACCTTCCCCACCAAGGCCTATAGCCATTATTTCCCCACTCCCGCGGTCGGTGGCACAAGGTAATAGGTTTTGCGCTGCTATATGAAAATGTTTTTTGGATTTCGGGAACTTTTGTTGGATGAGCAAAGTGCTTAGATGGTGATTTTTAGGGGTAAATTTGTATAAGAGTTCCATATGGAAAGCAGTGAGATGTGTATTGACTTGGGTGTTCAGTGGACTTATGTGGCAAATAAATTAATAGGAATTAGATCTATGTTACATGAGTTGGGGTATTGGGCAACAAAATCTTTTGCATAAGTGATATGAGATGGTAATTAGACGGTGGAAATTGCATGTGATATAGATTTTAATTTGGCGCTCGTGGTATTAAAATTAATCTTAGGTAGTGGGTCTTAGCTATACATTTACATCCATATCCATATACTTCTGTATCAAAATGGTATCCTTCTAGACACATGTTGGCACCTCATTGATTCCCATTGTCACAAATCGCTCTTAACCCAACTCTGTCTCACCAAGCTTGCCACCGTCGATACTGCATTAATCATGTTATTAATGTCACGTCAATCAAGTTTATGCACACCTTCATTTTGAAGGTTCCAAAGATGACTGTAATTACAACAGACTATTGCATGCCTGACTTTATGGGATTCAATCTGCTGAAACGAAGGTATTCATCCCATCTTTAATTACTAGAAGAATGATGTATTTTGTCCCCTCAACTTGCCTCTTTATTGGTTGTTGTTTGGGGTGGTGTGTTTGTAGGATGTGGAAGAGATCAGCATTGAGGGAAATCCTAGTGGTCATTGTTTCCTCGGAGAACAAGATCAATAGGGATTCGGGAAACCTATTATGTTCCAACTTTCTAATGTGCGAACTGTCCCCACTTTAATTATATGCATGTTCTTGAATTCGAATCCACACGGACTTGAGACTCCTACAATTCCTACCCTTCCGTCTCATATATTGCAATCTACGAATGCTTTCCTGTGCTGTCGTTGATTACTCTTGTAGATCACAAATTAATTTTGCAATTAAGTTGTCAAGTGGCTAACTAAATTTTAGAAATGTTAAATTAAATTAAAGGAACGGTTACAATGCGCATTAAAGTTTGACGTGCATGTTTGGTTATCTTTTTAAGAACAATTGCTTGGTAACTTCTAAAGGTTTTAGTATAATTTTAATTATCTTTATTACAAATAATGCTACTGTAATCTCCAAAATAACTTCACTATAGGAGGTAACAAATTAATGAACTTCAACTTCAGAGATTATATTCCGGCAGTAGAGCGTGTGTTAATATATATATATATATATATATATATATATAGACACACACACACATACATCTTTAGATATCAATTTTTTTAATTCTTAAATTTTCCACAATTCGACAATATTTAATATATATGCAAGAGATTGAGAATGAGAATAATAGAATAAGTATTATTTTAGTAGAATTTAGCGGATATGATACATCAAATTAACTAAACTATGTATTCATAAAAATGATCAAGTTGAACAACAGTTCGCAGTTAAGATTCTTTTTTGAAATATTGTATTTTTTTTCGTACAAAGTGGATGTATTATTCGTGATCAAGCTTTTCTTAATGTTGCAAAACTATTCTTAATAACAAAAATTTTCTTAAGACATTAATTTAGTGGCTGTTATAATAATTAAGATTATTTTGATCTAGATTAATTCCACTTAAATTTCTACAACTTTGTTCTTTAATGTAATTCAATAGGCTAAGATGGATTCCGTAATATGTTCTATACGATGATTAATGTCTTGATTTTATTTTATAATTCCTAATTAAGTTACACTTTTTAATCATGGAAGTTTAATATATTAAGATTGTCACTTTCTAAACTTTAGATCACATTTACAAGCATGCTAATGGAAATCCATCAGAAAATCGATATCTACAAATAATATATTTACCACTGTAAAACTCAAATGCATACGGCAAACAACAAATTTAAGTAGAAGAAAGAGGTTATATTTTTCAAATAAATGTGGATTAGCTAAATATACTTCTACTTAATCTAATGACTTATCAATGACTATCCTACTGCGAAACGTGGGCCAGCTGACTAGTACAGATACAAAGGAAAGCAGTGATCCTCCACCCATCATGTAATTAGGTTTATATCTGATATGGTGACAATGCATTACCTCCAAGGAGAAGCTAACCACTCCCAACAAATTCTCTATATCACAAAGTTTATATATAAATGTTTTGGCATTCATTAATCTTGTATATAGCTACGTTTGTTAAATGTCAAGAAAAGTATTATTTGCCATGGTGTCTGTACATTTGTATATATATTTAATTTGTGATTTTGCTATGACATGATTAGAGGATTAATTAAGATCATCTACAAGAAGAGTAAAAAGTGAATAACATTTCATCTAATTAACTCGTCACTTTCTACTCTAGGAGGATGTGAAATACTTTTAGACAATCTACCTTTATAACTTTCGTCTAAACTGGAAGCATCCATTAATCGAGATGAAAGTTAAAAACACTTGTTCCTTATGCTAGTTGATTTCAATAGGCAAAGTTTATGGAAAAACATGACTCCTAATTCTTAGTTGCATGCAAAAGGATAGTGAGCAACCCAACTTAATTGACTTGACCCTACGAGTACAAATATGCACAGGTATGCATACTTAGCAGTTGTCTGTACTTACTGGCATTTGGTATGATTTAAATAGATGGTCTTTTGACTTATGCCCCCTCAAATGGTCTCTTAGTTCCTCTCTGAATGTAATTAGCATTGTTTAAGCATGTATAACACATCTAAGATCCCTTTGACACATATCGGCATTAAAGGTATTGATGGGGAATGGGCACCTCATTTTTGTAAGGCCTAGTTAATCTCCATTTACTTTGCTACTTAATGCGTCATCTGATAATTTGGATTTGAACGCTTTAACATAAGTTTACTTATATCGGCTTTCATTGATATTAGCCAAATTCGTGTTAATATTGTACATCATTTGCACCTTTGACACTCCTCACACATTTGACGTTCTTAACACCACTACCAAGTAATTATTAAAAAGATTAACATTATAACTTATCACTAATTCAAATAAATATAAACTAATATCAACATCATTTTACAGGTAAATAGAATTATAAATTAATATTAATTTCACTTATTTTTAACATCATTTTTACAATCTTTCAAGTAAATTAACTCTAAAAATAGAGATGGATATGAAAGCTATACCTCATATAATTTAAATAAATTGAAAAAGGAAAAGCTTTTGCCATACACAGCAGAAGTTTGATGGAGAAAATCCCTTTTAATTTTCAATTTTAGGTTACATGGTGGAGGAAAAACATATGGACGGCATCTTTTCTCTGTACGGATCGTCTAAGGTTGTTTCATTACGTTTCCCTCTCCAATCATTTGATCACACAATATTATATATTTTACTTCATGACAAGAGTGCTTTCCATCGCAGCACATATTGTCTGACTGCCAAAGCCGCCTGCATCATACCTGAGAAATATTATTTTATTTCTTGCATTTTTATATTCTCTCTTAGAAAAAAAACAAACAAACAGCTATTTACATTAAAAGTCATAATTTTTCATTTCAAGATTCAACGAATGTAATGTGTACAAGAGTCATACATGATTGGCATCTTTCTTGCATACTTAATCATTGATCCTGAGGAATAAGCAATAAGATAGACTCATTTGCGTATAAAGTTATAATTTTAATTTAATTTATATATTTTATCTCTCTCACTTTTTTTATCTTTCATTTGCTTATATTTTTTACCTTTCTTCTTAAAATTTATCCTTCTCTCTCTCTTTTAACTTAAGTTAATTGATTTTTTTTATACACGATTTAATATGTATATTCATTTTAAATTTCATTTTCATAGTAGATCTACTCATCTTATATTTTTTTATTAGAAATCAATGTTAATTATATTTTTACAAGAACATGAAATAATATATATATATAAAATTAAGCAGTATAAATTAAATTTAAGACATCAATTAAAGATTAAAATACACCGGTCAATGTATTCTGCAACGTACGATATGTTTAGATTTTCAATTAGTATTTTCATTTTTTAACCGATTAAAATCAAAATACACCGGACAATGCATTTTAAAATACATCGTGTGTTGATTTTCCATCAATCAAAAATCAAGATGTACCAGTTAAAAATCATATTAAACTTTACTACGATTGTTTTTTGTACTCTCGCAACAAAGCGTGGGATGTCGACTTTTTAATCTTATACTCTTTCACTAAATACTAATATTGAGTATATTTCTACGAAAACATGAAAAAATATATATACAAAATTAAGTATTGTAAATTTAATTTAAAATCGATTGAAAATTAAAATATACCGATTAATATATTTTATAAAATATATAGTGTTTTAATTTTTAATTGATATTTTTTATTTTTTATTAATTAAAAATTAAGATACATTAAATAATATATTTTAAGATATATAATATATCAATTTTACATCCATGAAAAAATAAAATATATTAATTAAAAATCATATTCACAGTGATAAGTAAATGCCAAGTGGTCGTCCTCTTCTTTATTCCCTGCAGCAACAACTGATAATGATATCCACTGTTGAGGTGGATATACTGTCGCTGATCTTTACACATGGCACTATCCAGTTAAAAGTTAAGTTTGCTGCCCGGCCACCAGATTCACGTGTATCACACTCGTTGGCCTTACCCGGTCCCAAGAGAGCAGAAATATAAAATAGATCCCCCAACAGATTTTCTATAATAAGTAAACGTACATGTATGTAGTAATTAAATATCGTGAAGATCCGTATCCTTGCAATCTTCTTTTCTTTTTTTTTAATAGAGAATGAAGTCATCCATTGAAAGAGAGAGAAACACATACAATCATGTAAGGGAGGAGAAGGTTGCTTCTCCTAAAATAAATAAAAAAATTTTTTTTTTAATATTTTTGTATAGATAAAAAATATTAAATTAAACAATTTAAATATAATTTGGTAAGATCTAGAATAAATAACATGTAATATCACAAATAAATAAAATGAGAATGGATTCGATTTTATTCCAATCGAAGTATTCATTAAGGACTTCTTTTAGAAAAGCCATCGTCCCCCACAACACCGACGCGTCGGGATCTAACGAACATCTCTCAAGATACGACGATCTACCTCCAAGATTTGGTGCACTCCGATCTTGAACATCCTCGAAAGCCACCTCATGATGTACGGAGCTGAGACAATTTGGTTTCCAACCAAATTCTCGATTCATCTATCAATTTAATGGTTTGATTAACCAAAAACTTCTCATGGATCTCTCAATCTCCTTGTGCAAGATCGACAAAAGTGATTGGAGATTTTTCTACCAATCTCACGTCGAACGAATGTACTAAGAAAGAGAGACAAGAATGAGAGAGGGGGGAAAGAGTGGAGAGTTATTTTACTCTTATTGTGTGTTAAATGAGAGCCCACTCGTGGCCCTTATATAGAGCCCAAAATCAGATGTTTAAGGAAATTCCCGTTTTATTACGGCAATTGATCGACCAATTAAGATCGACCAAAATAATTGGTCGATCAAACTTCATTATTTGGTCAACCAAACGAATTGATCGACCAGACTAAATTCATTGATCAACCAAAACAATTGGTCTGCCAATTTTACATTTGTTTCGACCAATTCTGGTCAAAATCGTGAGATTAAAATCCATAGTAAAAGAGTCGAAGTTCCAAGTTCCAAATTGATTCTCACCCGAGCCTAACCCCGAGCCCGAGCCGAAGTCGGAGCCGAAGCTAAGGTGGTGCGAGGCGCGTGCATGGTCCCTAGCCTCACCTCTTACTCTTTGCTCCATAAGCTATGGGAGGCAGAAGCCTTTTACACCCACCAAGAGATTTTTCCACTTCCAGTATGGGACTAAAAATCTCTCTCAAATCTCACTTATTTTAGCATGAATTCCCACGTTACCCTAAAACAATTGCATCCCAATTGATGCAATTAGGCTATCAAATCCAACAATCCCCCACAAATTTATAGTTGAAATTCAACAATAAATTCCTTGGCTACCATACTCTACTTTCAGTAAAGATACCTTTCTGTTTGAACTCCTACCTGAGTCATTAACCTTCACCACCATAGGAATAAAGTGAAACTAGTTTTGAACTCTAGACCTTTGATGTGGGGTGTATAGTGGTGACAACATAATGAAGTTCTTGGTGATAATCTTCAAGGTTGGTGCTCTTAAAGGCTATGCACCCTATCTTGTTTCATGAGTGTAATCGGGAAATATCCTATTCCCTTACCTGCGGCCCACAGTAACACTCACATAGGTGGTATTCTCCAAGGATGCACTACTCATATCCTACCATAAAGGCTTGAACCCATTTAGAACCTCTACTCTTCCTAAATTTGCAACTTAAGGCATTCAGGGATTGAACTTAGATGCAAAAACATCTAACAATGAGTGCTAACCAGTTCCCCATACAGCTTGTTGTTACCACATTGAACCTACTTTGTGGGATCTCAACTCAGTTAGGTTGGGTTGTTGCTACGAGTGAACTCCCAATGGGTCTCGATCCCATCCCAAGCCAAGACTTAAGGATTAAAGATCTATTAGGTCCTTTAGTAAATGGATTTACTATGTTATTCTTGGATCCTATAAATTCCACAGTAATCATTCTTTGAGACACTAAATCCCTTACAGACTTGAGCCTGATTTGGATATGTCTCCTAGTTTTCTAATTAAACTTTGAACTCTTAATCTTTGCTATAGAAGTCTTTCTATCACAATGCAAAGATATCACAGAAATTGGTTTACCCACCATAGAGATTTCTATAAGAAGTATCTTTAGCCATTCAACCTCAATTCCAGTGGTGTCCGAAGCACATAGCTCAGCCTCAAAGGTAGACCAGGTTAAAATAGTTTGTTTTGCAGACCACCAGGAGACTCCACCGCCTCTAAGGGTAAAGGCATACCCTGTAACATCATTACTCCTGGAATCCTCCATTTGACTGATCAAACTTGCATCACTATATCCTTTCAAAACTGGAGGATATTTACTATAGTGCAAATTAAGGGAAACAGTTCCCTTTAAGTAACTAAGTACTCAGCCTAAGGCATCGCAATGAGTTTGGTTAAGACAACTTGTATATCTGCTCAACTTAGACATGGAAAAGAAATATCCTGTCTAGTATAATTAGTCAAATACATCAAGGTTCATATAATCTGTGAATATCTTAGTTGTGAAACAGACGTTCTACTTTTATTCTTATAGAAAGTTTTCAATGAATCAAAAGGAGTGTTTACAGCCTTACAATCTTCATAACTAAATTTCTCAAGAACCTTCTCAACATAATGAGATTAAGAAATAGCTATCCTCTCTGCTGATTGAATTAGTTTAAGGTGTAAGATCACATTTGCAACACCCATATCCTTTATCTCAAACTTACCACTCAAGAATAACTTAGTTTCATTCACAATTCTAATATCTTATCCAAACAATAATATATTATCTACATATAGGCATAGGACAATACACATATCACCTTTAATCATAAAGTAGACACACCTGTCAGATTTGCGACCTACAAAGTCAAAAGATTGTATGATCTTATCAAATATTTCATGCCATTGCTTAGGTGCTTGTTTCAAACCATAAAGAGATTTAACAAGCTTACGAACTTTTTTCTCATTCCCGGGAGCTACAAATCCCTCAGGCTGGTCCATATAGATCTCCTCAAGATCACCATGAAGAAAGGCGGTCTTCACACCCATTTGGTGGATAGTGAGATCATAAATAGAAGCCAATGCAATAAACATCTGGATAGTAGTTATCTTAGTTTTTGGAGAATAGGTATTGAAATAATCGATTCCTTCCATTTGCTTGAATCCCTTGGCAACAAGTCTAGCTTTGTATTTTTCAATGGATCCGTCAGGCCTGAGTTTTCTCTTAAACACCCACTTGCACCCAATAGTAGAATACCTTGAAGGTAAATCAACCAACTCCCAAGTGCCATTAGAGACGATTGAGTCAATCTCATTCTTAATGGCATCTTTTTAGTACTTAACTTCAGAAGAAGCTACAACATCATGATAAGTGGGGGGATTACCCTGGATTTTGTAAGTAATAAAATCACTTCCCAAATCCTTAACAATTCTTGGTCTTTTACTTCTCCTACATTCAGACTCATCTACTTGATAGGGTTCCGAACGGGAAGAGCTAGCTCTCACATTAGACATCCTTTCCACTTGACCAGGAATAGAACCAGATGTGATGGCTAGATCATCTGAAGTCACATTTTGAGGTAATCCAGTCTTAAAAGTGAAGACATCCTAAAAAAATATAGTATCGCGAAACTCAACAATAGTGTTAACATCTATGTCTGAAATATCAAATTTCATAACAAAAAATCTATAAGCATAGCTATTATCAACATAACCTAGAAAGGTCGCGTCAACTGTCTTAGATCCAAGCTTCTTCCTCTTGTGTTCTGGGACAACCACTTTTGTAAGGCAGCCCCACACTATTAGGTATTTGAAACTTGGTTTCCTGTTTCTCAAAATCTCAAATGGACTACTTTCCTTATGCTTGAGAGGAATTCTATTCAGAATATGATATATCATATTCAAAGCTTCCACCCACATGTAAGTAGCTAATCCTAAGCTTTGTAAGAAAGTGTTGACCATGCTCATCAAATAAGTTGAACGTATATTCCCCTCCATTATCTAACCTCAGTCTTTTAAGAGTTTTCCCATATTGTGTTTCTACTTCTTTCTTGAAGATAAGAAATTTACTTAATGCCTCATCCTTAGACTTAAGCAAATACACATAGCAGTATCTGCTATTGTCATCTACAAAGGTGCTAAAATACTTTTTATTTTCCTTAGTCAACACACCGTTAAACTCATAGATATCTGTGTGCACCAAATCTAGAACCTCAATATCTCTAGTAATAGAGTGAGAAGGCCTCCTAGTTTGTTTAGCCTGCACACATATCTAGCATTTCTTAGTTTTATCTATAGTGTATTCGGGAATCATATTTAAAGAATTAAAATTTACATGACTCAATCTACCATACCATATATCACAAGATTCAATATTACTGCAAACAGATTGAATTGAATGAAAACTAACATTATTTAGAGAATTTCTAGATGATACATCCACATCACATCTCACTCTAAATAATAGATCAAAATTTGCCAAATATCCCTTTCCATAAAATATTCCATGACTCAACATAACAACTTTATTATATTTAAAGTTTAACTCAAAACCCTCTCTAATTGACAAGGAACCAGAAAGAACATTCTTTTTCACAGCAGGAATGTGCAGCACCTTGTTGAGTGTCTAGACTCGCCCCGAGGAAAACCTCAAGTCCGCATGTCTGAATCCCAGCACCTTGGCTGCAGATTCATTCCCCATCTTCACAGTCCTACTATTGTAGGTCTGATAGGAAAAAAAGAACGATCTATCAGTACAAATATGTACATTGGCTCCAGAGTCCACGAGCCATTCAGTAAGATTGTGAATAACATAAAGTTAGTGTTTTATTAAGACATACCCATCGTTAGGCCCAGCCTCCTCGGTGATCACATTCACGTGAGAATTCCCATCTGTGGTCTTCTGTTGAGCTTTATTAGAAGGACAATCCTTCTTACAATACAACCTGCCCATAGTGCTAGCATGGTTTGTTCTTATTTCTTCCAAATCTTGGGTTTGACCTTCGTTTTATTTTTATTGTTCTTATTTTTATTCTTCTTGCCATTAGATGTCATGACATTCGCCTTAGACTCCACAGATACTACAGGTTTCATTTTCCTATGCTCTTCCTCAATAGCAATGGTTATCATCAAGTCATCAAGAGAAATCTCTCTTTTTATGCTTGAGAGTCATCTCGAAGTCTTCCCAATATTTAGGAAATTTCTCAATGATAGACATAATTTGAAGCTTCTCAGGAAGCTTCATTTTAGCCACTACTAAACCATGAAGCAATAACAGAAATTCATGTATTTGTTCTGATATCGATTTACCCTCAGTCATTTGGAATTTAAGGAATTTTGTGACAGAGTATTTTTCAATACCAAAATCCTCGGTATTATACTTCTTATCCAACTCCTTCCATAGCCCCTTCGTAATGGACATGGATGTGTGCTGTATACATTAAACAACACATTGGATAATGCCAATAAAATGCAACCATGACAAATACGATCGTGCTCATTCCATACATCCACCGCCTTTTGGCCTTCAGGAGTGGGTTTTTCCTTATCCAAAATTGAGCAATCGATTTCCAACGTCGAGATTAAACCAATGGTGGTTAACTAAATTCTCATGTGTTGCTGCCAACGCTTGAAATTTTGTCCACTAAATTTCTCTATCATACTAGATAAGCCTACACATGTTTTGAAAGTCATTTCCCACATCCCAAATATTTTAGATCTAAGCGATACCTTCTCTAAGATTGTTGAAATAAATGCATATAAGAAATAAATAAATAAAAGCATATGCATTTCCAACGTTTTCACATATATCAAAAATATTAAATCATGCAAGTCAAACATGACTTGACAATTTTCAAAATAAAATAAAGAACAAATAACATGTAATAACACAAATAAATAAAATGAAAATGGATTAGATTTTACTCCGATCAAAGCACCCATTAAGGACTTCCCTTAGAGAAGGTATCGCCGCCTACAATACTGGTGTGTCAGGGTTTGATGAACTCTTCCCAGGATACGATGATCACCTCCGTGATTCAGTGCACTCCGATTTTGAATGTCTTCAAAAATCACCTTAGGAGAGCGAAGCCAGGGCAATTTGATTTCCAACCAAAATTTTGATTGATCTACCAATTTAATGGTTTGATCAACCAAAAACTTCTCGTGAATCTCTCAATCTCCTTGTGTAAGATCGACAAAAGTGATCAAAGATTTTTTTACCAATCTCACGTAGAATGAATGCACCAAGAAAGAGAGACAAGAATTAGACAGAGAGGGGGGAAAGAGTGGAGAGTGTTTTTCTGCTTTTGTTGTGTATTAAATGAGAGCTCCCTCGTGGCTCTTATATAGAGCTCACGACCAAACGTTTAAGAAAATTTTCATTTTATTGAAATACGACAATTGATCGATTAAAATAATTGGTCGATCAAACTTCACTATTTAGTCAACCAAATCAACTGATTGATCAAATTAAATTCATTGATCGACTAAAATAATTGGTCGACCAATTTTACGCTTTGATCGATCAATTAAGGTCAAAATCGTGAGATTAAAATCTGTAGCAAAAGAGGCAGAAGTCTTTTACACCTACTATGAGGTTTGTCCACTTCCAGTATGAGACTGAAAACCCCTCCCAAATCTCACTGATTTCAACATGAATTCTCACGTCACCCTATAATAATTACATCCCAATTGATGCAATTAGGCTCCTAAATTCAACAATTTCCCATTGAAATGGGGGAATCTATAATATAACAGTAATAATAAAACATAAAAATACAATAAACAACAAAGAAGCATTTAAGAAGATAGATCTAGTCATGCTCTCAGAGAACTTAGAAGAGCAGCAACACCACGTTCGTAGATTAACAGTGCCACCAGGTATGAAATATGGGATTTGGAAACGATCCACGCAATGAAAAGCTCAACAGAAGTTGGAGCCCAAAACAAGTCAGGCATAATCTTGGTCGAAGAAGCATGGCATTACACGTGGTCCCCTATAACAAACGAAAACACAAAAATGGCCAAAGACACCGATGGTCGGAGCAGAAGTGGCGATGGAGGCGTCTCAACCCTAGCTTTCCACCGTGGTTACATTACGACGAGTGCGTCAAAGGGGATTAAGCAGCCGCCATGAGGAGCTCGAACCCAACCGATTCGAAGGTGAGGAGAGGAAGCTGCCCGGGCAACCCAACTATCGAGATCGAAGATGACCGGGGGGACCTCACACAGAGCCCATCGACGCACACAACCTTGAGGCCATGGAAGCGACCGAACCATCGACACTCCCCTTTCCACCGAGTGGTCAAACACGCCAAAAAAAGTCGCCACAGGAGGTGGGGGAGGGGGGGAGGAAGGTGAGGGGTGGATCGATGGAGTTGGAAGGGGAGGGCGTGGACCCCAGCCACCCCAATGGCCAGTCAATGCCCCACCTAGTGGCAATGCGCTAGGGATTTTGCAGGGCAGGAGGAGCTGGAAGGGGAAAGCTAGCGATCTAACATGTAGTGACTTTATGCATGCAATCTCACTTGCCCATTGGAAGGTGTTTAACACACTTTCATCTCTCATGAAATTCAAGATATAAATGATAGAGAATAAGATAAAATCCAACCCCTATTTTTATCTTAGTTTCTCCTATGAATAACTCAAATTTTATGGATAGGATTTTAAGTGAGATCCTTGCATGTGTTTAGTACTTTCCTTGCCTATTTTGCCATAGGTACTACCACTGCTAAGCTGCTGCACATAAGGAAACACAAAGGCAAACTGATGCACATATACGTGCACGTACAAACATACACACATATATGTACGTACGTACGTACATGAATACATGTATAAATCATTAATTGGGAAGCTTGATGAGCTATAATACAACAAATTAAATTCAAATATAGAGAGTCGTAATCTATATGATCGGGGTTGTCGTAAGAGTTTGCTCATTCTAAATAGTTAAGTGCAAAACTACTAGGGCAATGCATGTGAAAAATCAATGCTTATAAATCAATTCCTCCTCAGCTTTTATACGTGGTTAGAAATGATTTTTCTCAATTATCGCCTCCAAGTAATAAGACCTGACATTCCAATTTTTACAAATTTTACTATCTGTAATTTATATGAATAGGCATGGATAGGTCATTGTTGACATATTGATTTATTTATTTTTCATCAATTGTTTGTTCTTTTTTTTTATTAGCACCGCCGTCCCACTCTTTCATTTCTTTTTAATTTTGTTTTCTTTTCTTTCATTTTTCTTGCACGTTGACTAATGTGTACATTTATTTTAAATTTTATTTTTACTATTGGTCTTCTCATCTTATATTTTTTTTATTTAAAATTAACATTGAATACGTAATGCATATACAAAATCTAAGACATCAATTTAAAAGTAAAATATACGGTGCAATGTATTTTATAATGTATACTGTATTTTGATTTTCGATCAGTATTTTTTATTTTACACCTATTGAAAATCAAGATACATCAGACAATGTACTAACTTCACCCATTCTACATCTCACTAACTCCTTTCCCATTCCCTTTCCATTGGACCTACTACCTGATCCACCCAAGTTTGGCTTTCATCATCAATTCAAACCATGGCCAGACCCAGGTCTTTTTTCCATTCCTCTATTTCATTTTGATCCCTCTATCTTTACTCCTCATCTTTTTAGGGATCTTGAGGAAGACATTTTTATTGCCGGCATCTAAGTGTCCAACTATTTACATGATTTTCCGTCTTCCGTGCATACCTTCACTCCTGGCTGAGTGGCGTAAAAGATAGCACTGGATGTGAGGTAACCCATCATTTTTCCTGCTTTCCTTTTCCTTTCTTTTCCCAGGTTTTGACCATCCTAAACCTGACCGCTCTTTATTAAGGTGATCTCTTTTCCCTCCTAATGCATGATGACATTGCATATCTTAAGTATGGGGTGTTTTTAAAATTCTATGATCGATTTAGGATTTTCAAAACCTAAAAACATGTAATTTTCTTTAGTTATTTTATTTTCCTTCTTGCATACCCAAAAAAATAAAAATGTTGAAAACTTTTTGAGGAAAAATTTTGAAATTGGGACTAAGGTTAAAAAACTCACTTTTGGTACAATGGGATTTAATCTTTAACAAACTAGGGATGAGGATACGGATCTGATCATTAGAATTTTAGGGTCTATTTTTAGACTAGATCAGATATCCTTCTCTAAAATTCCACCTGAACTTGTGATAGTTCAGGTGACTTGATCCTTTTTTGTAATATGGAAAGTATTTAGCTTAGTTTCTGATTCAAAAACTTGCATTTCTTGCGGAACTTCCTGTGTCAAATTTCACACACAAGCCAACAAATAAAAACTACTAAAAATCGGAAAAACTCCCTTGTTTGAACTTAGTAAAAGTTTGAAGCAGATCATTGGTTTGAATTCCCACCGCCGAGAAGGAGGAAATGCCTCCTTTGAGGATGCGATGTCAACATGTTACCGCCTCGGTGCTGCTCCATATCTATATTTCATATCTTTATATGGAGCATTAAAGCACATTTTAGCAGCTCAAGTGTGTTGGACGGTGCTCTACCTATAGTGTTGGAGCAAGAGGTTGAGTTTGCTTGGAGTGCTCCTTTACACCGCATTATGTTTTGGGGTTGTGAGCTCCTGGGTGGTGTCATGGAAAATGTTATCCCGGAGTACTGGTGCCAGAGCCCCCTCGAGGATTGGTAACAGGAATGATGATCCTGACACATCTGTTGTAAGACTAAGCTAAAAATAACCATGGGGGAGAAAAAAAAAAGTTTTAAACCAAAAACACGCCCTTATAAATGTTGGCTTCCAACAAGCACAGACACAAGGTTTTAAAGGTTATTGCAAGTTGCGAATCAGATTCAAGAGCCAGAAAAATCCTAAAAACAAAAATTTCAAGTCATTTGAATTAACAAGGAGTCAATCTGTGATTTTTCTGGAGGATATATTGATTCCATTTTGTCTAGTTTTTGGATCCAAAAATAAATCCCGATGTTTTATCTTTAACAAATCCCATACCTCATGTATTTAAACCAACCAAGGTCCCTTAATCTTTTTCTCCTCAAAAGTTAAAAAAATTAGATTTCCCAGAAATTCTGTTTTGTAAAAATTAAAGTTTTGTTAAGAGACTAGCAAAAGATAAGCATGAGGGTGTGATAAATGCCAGTTTATCATCATTCTTATGCATTAAAATAAACTTAGCTCTTGGGATTTTACTTCGCAAATGGATTTTTGGGCTGTATTTAGGCATTAATTAGGTCAGGCATGTGATGAGAACCTCATCATAAACCCTAACTAGCACAATCTAACCCTGATATACGAGAAAAAGCTCCTACATGACCCAAAGAAAGGCTTAACTCAGAGAATTCTGAGTTTAAGAATAAAACAAATCATAAGGGGTAAAACTGTAATTTCACCAACGTAGTTTGCAAACAGGGTAATTAATGATCCAAACACCGATCAAATAAGCTTAACAAGAAAGAAAGTGGGATGATCTGATCTAAACAAGGGTTATTGCAACTTCCAGGAATTAAATGACATTCTGTAACCCTAAAACAAACTCATTTCAATTCACGAGGTTCAAGGTAGGATAAAAATCAACTAAATCCTTTAAAATTTATAGAAAAATGTCCTCTAGGGTTTAGAACCTTCAATTTGGCCTTAGAAATCTATTTTGACCTAAAAAGAGAACCATGCCAAATTAATAACTTAATTTAGGTTTTTGCGCAAATTGGCCTGTCAAACATGGTCCAACCTAGAATTAAAATTCACCATTAGAATCCTTAGGTTCAAATTGGTCTTGTATAAAAACTTGAGCCTAAGAGGAGACCTCCTTGTTCGACTTTACAATTTGGTCCTCTTCATTTACTTTTTGACCCTCTTTTTCAAAACACTTGCATTTTAGCCCCCAACTTTTCACCATTCTTTGCAGAACGGTCCCTCCTGCAAACTCTACGCAGCACCATGCTCCGGCGACCTTGCGCGGAGCATGGCGCCGCGCAGAGAAGGGTTACCGCCCTGCAAAACAGTAGCGGGGTTCCCTGCGACGTCCTCTGTCGCAGGGACTCGGCCATGCTCTCTGCTGACCCCCATACCTTCCGTGCGAACGTGCGGAAGGTATCGGTGTCCCTTCCGGCCACGCTCCGGCGAGGCTGGCACGTCGCTAGCCCGCTCCTCCCTCTGCGCCAACCCCTTTATAAGGACCGGCACCCCCTGCCGGCTCCTACAAGCTCTTCTTTGATGGAGAAAACCCCCCCACTTCATCCCTTCCTCCTTCGTCAGAAGGCCCGAAGCTTCCGGCGACTTCCTCCTCTTCCTCCTCGTCGCTCTGCTGCCTTACCTGCAGTAGGGTTCTCCGTGCCCCATCGTCCGTGCCGTGCTGTACCCGCCGGCGCCCTCCGCCTGCCTCCTCGTCACCGCATTCCTCCTCCAGGGCTCCTTCTTCTCCAGCTCCGGCAGATACGAGCCGGCTGCTCCGCCCTCCCCCTTCGTCTAAAACTTAGGTAAATAGCTTCCTCTCCTCCTCCCTTACATTTACCCTCTCTCAATTTACCTTTTTACTCCACCACACGCGACTTCCACCTCTGCCTGCTCTGTCTCCGACCACCTTCTCCGGCGAGCCCATCCCACCTCACAGACCTCCTCACCCCTCGCCGACTACCCCAGAAGCTTCCCCTCACTCCACTCAACCGATCCCCCCTTCCCATTCACTGCCAAACGCCACCCGACCACCCCCCGAACAAACCCACCTCTCCGACCACAGTCCGACCTAGGGCTACCTCCACACGTGGCCTCGCGCGTCGCCACCACCCGCACTGCCTTCGCCGCACTCCGGCGAAGCTCCCTATGTTTTCTGATTGGGCCGAGAGGCCGTATTCCTGTTTTCAGGTCGGAGCCTCTTCTCTGCCATTACCGAGCTGCTGCAGCTCCTTCACCTGCAGGTGCAGGTGCTCTCCAGCCCAGGTCCACACCCCAGGACGCGTGGGTTGCCTCCGCAAACACGCCCAGGTCAGAAGCTAGGGCGAAGGCCTCGCGAGCTGCTGCAATTGCCTGCGGCTTCCTCTGCAGCAGGCGCCAATTTGAGATGTGGGACTTTAGTCCCACCTCGTAAGTGCGTGGCTATGCACCCGCTCTTAAATTGGAAAATTGTCTAAGGCTATTCGCCTTCGAACATAGGGGTCAGGTCCCTCCTGCACGCTGCGCGCCACGTGCTCGCTCGCCCTCGCCCGCGCTCACGCCCCGCGGGTCTGGGTCGGATCCGATTACCCAAACCACGCACTCCTCGCCCACCACCGCACGCCGGTGTGCCTGGTCCCGGGAGTGATACTCGCACCCGATTACCCGGCTCTAGGAGAGTGGTCCTAAGAGAGAAATCTGAGAAAGAGAGAGATGCGGGGAAGGGTAGGGGTAGGTTTTGCTCCCTAATCCTTGTGTGAGCGTGCAGGAACAGAAGGAGAAGAAGGATGGAAGGAAAAGAAGAAGGGAGGCGGCTGAAGCCTTAGCCGCTCAGCGCAGCTAAAGAAGAAGAAGCGAAGGAGAGAAACAGAAGAAAAGAAGAGAAGGAAGGCACTGTAGCAAACCTACAGTTAAGTCGTCTGACCACTGCATCAGACGACAGTTGTGCAGCGGCCAGAACAGAAAGAAGAAAAAAAAAAGAGGAGCTGTAAAGCAAGAAAAGAAAGAAGGAAGCGAAGAAGAAAAGAGAAAGAAGAAAGAAGACTGAAGCCGCAAGCAAGGAAGGAAGAAAGAAAAAGAAGAAGAAGGTTGAAGAAGAAGAAGATTATACAGCTGCAGAAGAAGAAAAGAAAAGAAAGTAGAAGAGAGGAAGACTCTGCAAGAAGAGAAGGAGATCAGCTGAAAGAAGAAGAAGGATAGAAAGAAAAGGAGAGAAGAAGAAGAAGCCAAGACCGACTCTCTCTCTCTCTTTCTCTTATTTTTGTAATCTAATAGAGAACTTTTATATTTCTAGAATTCCAGTAGCTCCTTGAGTTCGACCTCGGGAAAATTGTTTCCGAGTAAAAATTTGTAATGGTAATCTGGTAGGTGTCTTATTACACACTATAACGACTGTAATTTAAAGTATAATAAATGTAAACAAGCTAACCGGAGCCACCATTTCTTGGCGCCGTTGCCGGGGAGCAACGGCTATTCTAGAATCTATAAATTATCTATTTATGAGTTTTTAATAATCTCTTCTCTCTTTTGTGCAGGTACATGAAAATCAAGAAGCAGCCGCACAACAACCACTCCAAGGACAGGTAACGTCTATCCTCTCACTCTTAACCCCTAAATTCCAAAGAGGAAGAAAAAGGAAAAAAAAAAAAATAATATAAGTATAACCTGTCTTTCATACCTAGTAACAGCTGCATATTTTCAAACCACTATTCCTGTATACACTATTAAGGGTATTCAAGGGCTAACATCTTCTTGCCTGAGCCCTAATTATCCAACAAGGAGTTAACTGGACCAAGTAGAGCCAACATAGGAATTAACACTAGGGTTTTAAAGACACACTCCTTAATCAAGAATTGAGAAATCCCAAAAGAAGTGTGCCTAAGTCATTGATTGAACATACCTATTAAAAAAAACCTTAAGCAATTGGCTCTCTAAAAACACTTGAACCCTAAAAAACAAGACCTAATAAGTTCTCAAAGGAATCAATAGGTGAAGTTGACCCCTTAGGGTCAACCAACGTTCAACTTAGGTCACTCTTCGCACTCAAAAAGCTAAAAGTTCAAGTGAAAACTTAAGCACTCTGATCTTAAACTAAAATTGGTAGACTTAAGAGGTCAAGATCCCCATTCTGGTCTACCTGGAATCTCAATGACAAGAGAGGTTAGGTGGGGGAAACCCTGTAACCCGTGGGGACGCTCTATCGTGTAGGGGTCTTCGCGGGACTCACCCTCTCTGACTGCCCAGGTAATTCTCAGGTGGTCGATCTTTTGATCAAGGGGTCCATTTGCCCCACACCTCTATAGTCACCCAACATTTTGGGTGTCTCGATTGGGTTCAGCACCTGCTAAACTCATCTCTTCTAACAGTGTATGTTTGGTAGGAGGTCCTTGAAACCTCCTTTAGAACTTCACTCTCCTCGAGGCCGAGCCTCAGTGCCCTTGTTTGAGAAAACCACGCCTCACATCAATCTCTCCTCCGATTCCGAACCCAACTCACCTTCTTCTTCCACAATGGCTCAGCCAGTTGAGGAAGAGAACAATCTGGAACACCAGCTCCAGCGACTCAATGACCTTTTCCAGAACTTTGTGCACCCACCGCAGCATCCTATGATGCGGGACCATTATAATCCTGCTGCGGTGGCTATTGAGCCTCGAGTCAGAATCCTGACTAGAGGACCTGATTCTGAATTAAAGCCCAATATGATTTATACCATACCCAAATTCCATGGGCTTAATTCTGAAGACCCCTTCCAGCACATCAAACAACTAAAGCATCTGGCCCAGACTTTTGGGTTAGATGCACAAAATCGGGACATTCTCCTCATGAAGATGTTCTCTTTCTCCCTTATGGACAAGGCCGCTCATTGGTACCAAACTCAGACCTGGCCGATCAATAATTGGGAAGAACTTCAGTCCGAATTTTTGAAAAAGTTCTTTCCCGTTGGTTGGACCAATGCCTTGCACCATCAGATTACCCACTTCACTTAGCAAACGGGAGAACCTCTCCATGAGGCATGGGATTGACGTGCCGTAGTGCGTATGTGTTAAGAGGTGTCGTTATAGTCGCACTTGATACGTCGGTTTTAAAAGAAGTAAATGGAGGTGAGTCCGAGTGTCGGTCTCAGGGAGGCGTGGAAATCGGATTTTGTTTACCACTTGTTGTCACGAAAAAGGTGGAGTTTTGCTTGCGAAAGAGACAGTTTTGAAAAGCGAGAGATAGAGAGAGAGAGTTTAGGGTTAGAAACTCTTGGTTTTGATCATGCACTTTGAACATAAATTAAAATGGCGATTGAACTGAAAATAATTTCATTAAATATGCATTCATAGTTCATAGCTTACAACATTAAATACATGCTTCAACAAAAGTAAATGAAAGCTTAAAAGAGAGAGAGAGAGGTAGAGAGAGAGTGGAGAGCGACGAGGCAGCCACGGAGGTGGAGGAGGCTCCGTCGGTGGCTCGTCGTCTTCGGCGATTACAAGAGTGCCTAAAACTAGCTAGGAGAGGAGTGGAGTAGTTGCAAGTGGGAGAGTATGCCTTGAATGGTGGTAGAAGGGGGTTTAAATAGAGTTAAGGGCTTCCTAAAAGAAGAATGGGCTTTAGCGACATCCAGAGCGTCGCTAAAACTGCTTCTATAAATGTCAGTGAAGCCCTCTTGCTGCCGGTCAGCTGCCCGCTCCGGTCTTCTTCTCCGCGCGATCTGTGGCCGCTGATCGAGAGCCTTCCGTGCTCGCGCTGAGATTGCGCCTCGGGCGCGCGTGCGTTTCCGCCCGGCGTGCGCCTGCGCATGGGCGCTAGGGAGCTGTCGTCGCGCCGCGTGGCGCTATCCTGGCCGCCCGCTGCTGATCGGGCGGCCCAATTTTGCCGCGCCCTTCGCTCGCCTTTGATTTCTGCTCCGCGCGGCTTGAACGCGCGTCGCAGCGATGCGGGCATGCGCGCTAACCGTTGCGCCACGCCCGTGCTTTATCACGGCGACCGTGGGCGAGCAAGCGGATCTCGGCCGTTCGATCGAAGATCAACGACCGAGATTCGTTTTTGGCTGGCTTGAGGGTGTGCGAGCGGTGGGGGCGGGGCGACGTGGCGCTCTCTGGGCCGTTGATCTCCAGATCAACGGTCAGAATTTCTTGGGCCCATTGTGGGAGCTCCAGATGTCGGATTTGGCCGATCTTGAGTCCGTTGGACTCCGTTCGTTGTTCTGAATCCATCCGTGCGGTCCGATTGCTCATCTGAGGCCTACTTTGACAAATGCTTTACACAAATGGCCATTAATATAGTTTATAAGCAATCTTGGTACTTGATGCCTGCAATGCTCCTATTCTACTTTATGTTGCGCCTTTTATTCTAAAGATGGGCCATATTCAACCTAATTACTACCCCCTTGTGTGGTGTTATCATACCCCCATGCTTACTCCTTGCTAGTCCCTGGCAAGGTTTATTCTAGCCTTTATTTCCTTGGAGAATTCAAGAAGTAATTGCTTAGGTACTTCGTTTCTTGTCAATAAGAGGAAATATACGAAGATCTTAATCTACAAAGACTAAGCAGTGCCCGAGTGTCTGCCAAAATACGAATCGCCCGAATCCTTGCTTTAATGTACATATGTATACGTATGTATATTTTCTTAGAATTTTTTTTTTCGGAATTTAGTGTGGGTTGGTAACTTTTTACGGCTACCCAACCCACCCAAAACTCGGTCAAAACACTAAGTGCTAAGCATCTTGGTGTGAATGTTGTGATAAACTCACTTAACGGTAATTGAGACAAACTTCGAGTTTCTACGCCTCTAGGTGACCGAAAAAGAAAATATTTTTGCTTGAAAGTGTATTTGTTCGATTGGTAGCTTTCTCCCTACGTTCGTTTTACTTGGGGTCAACATAAGGATTTTCCAGTGTATATCTCCCCGGCTTATACTACTTCCCCACTTCTTCCTTAGGTGTTTTGGTCTTTTTTGTGCAATTATTAAGTTGGGTTCTGGACAACCGACCAATGGGCTGTTACCCACGATCAGTTGCCAGCCATACTTGTGTGGTGAAGTGTGGTTTATTTTCTTTTCTTCTTTCCTTTTTTTTTTGTGTAGGTGGCTTCCTTGATCTCAAATGTACCTAGAGGCAGCGAAAAAGAAATGGCCTGTGGCTGGGTTCTGGACAACTTGCCAATGGGCTGTTGCCCACGACAACTTGCCAGCCATACCACCCTAGAGAGTTCATTAGCTACCCAATTTCTGTCAAAATCTCCGAGAAGTGAGTCTGTGCAAAAATGTGTGCAGATGCTTAGACTCAAAGTTTTTCTGAGTTAGAGGGTGAGTTGATAAGTCGTATACTTATTACCTTATTTTGTAGGTGGATTAGAATAGCTTAAAGTTGCAAGGATTCACCGCTAAATCCATATTTTAACGGACACCAGGGCTGATTAAGCCTGAAGGCCTGAAAAGTCTAAGTGTTTAAGTTCTTTTTGTATTATTTCCCACTATTGACAAGTTTCTAATGCCTAAGTTTTCTTCCTAAATTTAATTTTTTTTTTAATTATTTATTCAGACTGATTAATTGAACTCAGGATTATGCAATTTATCACCCCCCCATGCTTAAGTTGGACAATGTCCTCATTGGCAGATTCATGGATGCAGCAGGGTTCAAAAAGATAGTACCTGAGTGACGTAAACTACCAGATCAGTCTGAATCCTCTGGGTTGCATCCCAGGAAGCGTTGAGTTTAACGCCTCCAGCTGGGCGGTGCTTGGTGTCAGCCCTCAACGAGGGTGACACTTTCCTTGGGGGGTACCTGGGCCAGGAAATGCTTCAATCTTTGACCATTAACTGTAAAAGTGTGCCCAGTGTTAAGATCAGCGATTTCAACCGCCCCATTAGAATAGGGCTTGACCACCCGAAATGGTCCCATCCATTTGGACCTAAGTTTCCCTGGGAAGAGTTTCAGGCGTGCATCAAATAGCCAGACTTGTTGGTTCGGCTCAAAGGTTTTTCTATGAATGAGTCGATCGTGAACGGCTTTCATTTTCTCCTTATATAGCCAACTATTGTCGAAGGCGTCCCGATGAATTTCTTCGGGCTCAGATAATTGAAGCGTCCTTTGCGCACCGGCTAACTGGGGATCCATGTTACATTGCTTGACAGCCCAGTATGCCCGGTGTTCCAATTCGACAAGGAGATGGCAAGCTTTGCCAAAGACCAAGTGATAAGGAGACATGCCTATCGGGGTCTTAAAAGCGGTCCTGTATGCCCACAGGGCATCATCAAGTCGTGTGATCCAGTCTTTCCTGTCAGGTCGCACAGTCTTCTGTAAAATATTCTTGATTTGTCTGTTTGAGACCTCAGTCTGCCCATTTGTTTGTGGATGATACGGGGTGGCAATGCGGTGGTTTACCCTATATTTTCTAAGTAGGGCACGGAATTGGGAATGGATAAAATGGCTTCCACCATCACTGATCATGGCCTTGGGTATTCCAAACCGGGAAAAGATGTTCTTCTTCACAAAGTCCATGACCGTCTTGTGATCGCATCGTCGAGTGGCGACGGCTTCAATCCATTTGGAAACATAGTCTACCGAGACCAGGATGTACTTGAAGCCGTTGGATGGTGGAAAGGGGCCCATAAAATCGATACCCCAAACGTCGAAGATTTCGACAATCAAAATGGGTTGAAGGGGCATCATATCTTTCTTGGTCATGGTCCCAGTGTTTGGCATCGCGCGCAAGTCTTGGCAAAGATGTGTGCATCCTTAAATAGGGACAGCCAATAAAATCCAGACTGCAAAACTTTTGCAGCTGTTTTCTTGCCAGAGAAATGGCCACCACACGCTTGGTCATGACAAAAGGAAAGCACACTCTAAACTTCATCTTCGGGGCGGCACCTCCTAATGATCTGATCAGTACAGAGGCGAAACAGCATGGGATCATCCCAGAAATAGTGCTTGGCCTCAGCCAAGAACCTGTCCCGTTGCTGTCTGGACCTGCTGTGCGGGGTTTGTCCTATAACCAGGTAGTTGACATAGTCAGCATACCATGGCATTTTCTTGTCTTGCACGGCTAGGATGTGTTCATCAGGGAAGGTATCAGATAGAGGTAAGGAGGGTCCAATGTGATCTGGATGAAGTCTTGACAGGTGGTCAGCCACCACATTTTTTGATCCGGCCTTGTCTCGGATTTCCAGGTCAAATTCCTGCAAAAGCAGGATCCATCTGATGAGCCTGGGTTTTGCGTCCTTTGTGGCCAACAGGTGCCGGATGGCTGAATGGTCGGTGTAGATAGTCATGTGGGATCCCAGCAAGTATGGTCGAAATTTTTCCAGTCCAAAGACTACAGCGAGCAACTCTTTTTCTGTGACCGTATAATTACGTTGGGTCTCTTCCAACGTTTTGCTCGCGTAGTAGATCACCATGGGCTTCTTGTCTTGCCTTTGTCCCAGGACAGCGCCTATGGCAAAATCTGATGTGTCACACATAATCTCAAAATCCTAGGACCAGTCTGGGGGTTGAAGTACATGTGTGGTGGAGACTAAGTCCTGGAGGGTATGATAAGCTTGGATGCAATCAGGAGACATGTGGAAAGTGGCGTCGATGGCTAGAAGGTCGGTCAAGGGTTTGGAAAGTTTGGAAAAGTCTTTGATGAACCTTCGGTAGAAGCCAACATGTCCTAGGAAAGAGCGAATCTGCCGGACCGAACTAGGTGGAGGAAGTTTGGAAATTAAATCAACCTTAGCTCGATCTACCTTGATGCCCCTATGCGAAACGATGTGTCCGAGGACAATTCCTTCTTGAACCATAAAATTGCTCTTTTCCCAACTTAACACCAAGTTAACCTCGATACATTGTTTCAGGATTTTCTCCAAGTTGCTCAAACAATGGTCGAATGAATTCCCGAATACAGAGAAATCATCCATAAAGACCTCCAGGTATTCACCCACCATTTCTGAAAAAATGGCTAGCATGCAATGCTGGAAGGTCGCAGGTGCGTTGCATAACCCGAACGGCATTCGACGGAATGCAAACGTGCCATACGGGCAAGTGAATGTGGTCTTTTCTTGATCTTCCGGAGCAATTGCGACTTGGTTATGTCCTGAATATCCATCCAGGAAGCAAAAATACTTCTGCCCTACCAATCTTTCAAGGATTTGGTCAATGAATGGCAAGGGGAAGTGGTCCTTCTTAGTGGCTTCATTAAGCTTCCTATAATCAATACACACCCGCCATGCGGTGGTGGTGCAAGTGGGGATGGATTCGCCATGATCATTAGAGACAACGGTGAGCCCAGCCTTCTTTGGAATCACTTGAGTGGGGCTCACCCAGGGGCTATCAGAGATAGGGTAGATGATATCGGCGTCGAGCCACTTGATAATTTCTTTTTTAACGACCTCCCGCATGTTAGGGTTTAACCGTCTCTGCATTTGGCGGGAAGGTCTGGCCCCGTCTTCCAGGTAAATCTTGTGGGTGCAATAGGTGGGCTAATTCCTCTTAGATCCGAGATGGTCCAACCAATGGCGGCCCGATGTTCTGAAAGAGTTGCAGTCAACCTTAGTTCCTGATCCTTGGTTAGATGGGAATTAATAATCACTGGGAAGGTCTGGTCAGGTCCCAAGAAGACGTACTTGAGATTCTCGGGCAATGGTTTAAGTTCAGGTGCGGGTGGGACCACAGTCGATGGGAATGGAAAGGGCGGTTGTTGATCAACATCGATCTCTTCAAATGGTGTCATGTGATGATACTCAGCCTTACAGAGGTCCACGGGTAATGATGGTGACGGGTCAGAACTACGGGTTTGGTGGTCTGAGCCAGAACTGAGGGTAAGGCATTCCTCGATTAAAGTTTCCACGGGATCATGTTCCTCAATGTAATCGCAATCAAAAGACTTTGTCGCCCGGAAGATATCCAATTGCATTTTCCTGTCTCCGAAGGCGATTTCCATACATCCCGTGTTGCAATCGATGTTTGCTTTAGCCGTAGCCAAGAAAGGCCTGCCTAAGATTATGGGTGCGTTCTGTACTTTTTCAGGGACCTCCATGTCGAGCACCAAAAAGTCGACTGGGAAATAGAAGTCCTTGACCCGTACAATAACGTCCTCGACAACCCCCTTCGGGGTTTTTACTGATCTGTCTGCCAGTTGGTGACAGGGGTTGGTGCCAGCTCCCCAAAACCAAATTGGTGGTACAGGGTTGTTGGAATTAGATTGATAGAAGCACCTAGGTCCAGGAGCGCTCTATCAAATGTCATGTCCCCGATATTGTAGGAAATCAGGGGCGCTCCTGGGTCAGTTCGTTTGAGTGGAAGGTTGCTTGATATCACGGAACTCGCTTGCTCAGAGAGTACAACCTTCCTAGGTGCTTGAGGTCTCGGCTTACGCTTGGGTGTACAGGCATCCTTTAAGAACTTGGCATAAGCGGGGATGTGTTTGACGACTTCTAGGAGCGGAATATTAATCTGTACTTGCTTAAAAATCTCCAACAGCTCCTCAGTTTCCACAGCATTCTTCTTTTTCTTAATTGTTTCCAAGGCCTCAGGGTAGGGTGTCTGAATGTGGACTGGTTCCATGTCTGGGTCCTTCGTTGGTGCCTCTTCTGAGTCGGGTATTTTAACAGGTAAAGTCTCGAGGAGAGTCGGCCATTTGGGATCCTGGGTTTTGGTGCCGCTTCTCAAGGTCATAGCATTTGCAGAGGCATTAGGGCCATGGGGTGATCCTTGAGAAGACGAGGATGAAGAAGCGCCAAACCCAGGAGGTGTTTGTGGGGCTGGCTGGACCATGTGAGCCTGCCCGGGATTGCCTTGGAACCCTTGCGAATTGGGGCCTTTGTTAATTATGTTTCGCGGGTTCGGTTGTGGTTGGGAAGGTAGAGATCCTTGCTGTTTACAGTCCCAAAAGTTGGCTTAACTGTCCCTTTACCAAGGCCATTTCTTCCTGATGTTTCTGGTTCATGTCAGCCATCATCTTTATTAAGGTATCCATTTGGTTTTGTGGGGGAGGAGCCGCCCTATTATGGTTATATTGGGGTCTAACTGGTGGTCCTTGCTGATAGGGGGGCAAGTGTGGCTGCTGGTTTGTCCTGGGCTGGTTTTGGAATTGCGGTGGTTTATGGTTTGTCCAACCAAAGTTGGGGTGATTACACTAGCCGGTGTTGTAAGTGTTGGAGAAAGGGTCAGGTTTCGCATAACCTTGGACGACTTGCACATCTTCTAAGATAGCTGATGTTGATGAAGAGGGAAGGGAGTAATCAAGGGTCGAGGGAGCAAAGGTCCCTCCCTGGAACGTGGTCGGGGGTTGTTCCAGGTTCAGTTGGGTGAAGGGCTGGACCAGGTCAACATTATGTGCTCCCATTGCTAGGGAGAAAGTCTGCAAGGGGTTCCTGGTCTGATTCAGTAGCTCATCAATCTTTTTGTCTACTAATTCCACTCGATCTAACTTTTTGGCAATGATGTCCATGTCAACCATTCCAGAATTTGCTTGCACCTCATAAATCCCGCGGCGGGGTTGACTGGACCTGTTAGACTGGTTCATGGAGGCATTGTTGAGCGAATTCTCGCTCATAGACTCAAAGAGCTCAAACGTGCTCTCCTCATCTTTGTTTAGGAAGTTTCCCCTGCATGAGGCATCAACGAAGTTCCGTAGGTTGCTGTCCAGACCGTGGTAAAAGATCTGGGCCAATTGCCACCTTGGGACTTCGTAGTGTGGGCATTTCCTCAAAAGTTCGTTAAATCTTTCCCACGCCTCATGAAATTGTTCCCCACCCTGGAGTGTGAAGGTAGTGATAGCTCTTCTGAGGGCATTGGTCTTTCCTATGGGGAAGAATTTCTTTAAAAATGCCTGCCTCAGTTCTTCCTAGGTGGTGATGGGTCTACCTAGGGTTCTAAGCCAATGAGAAGCCTTGTCTCTTAATGAGAAAGGAAACATCTTGATTAGAACAATGTCAAGGCTAATGTTCCTAGGTTTCACCGTTCGTGCTATGCAGTCGAGATCCTCTAGGTGTTGAAAGGGGTCATCATTTGAGCTTCCATGAAAGTGGCTCTGGATCAAACTTAAGACGTTTGGTTTCAACTCAAAATCATCACCCCCCTCGGGGATCCTAAGGTGTGGCTCGACTCTTATAGCAGAGGGATTATAGAAATCACGGAGAGGTCTTGGCTGTTCCTAAAATGGCGGTAAATCAAGTGGTGGTTGCCCTGGTATGTCGTGGAAAGGTGGTGGTTGTTCTTGCGGGTTCTGTAACCGTTGTATGGCTTGCATGATGGTGTGGATTTGTTGTTGCTGAAGCCGATGGTTAGCATTGATTTGAGCTTGGATGATGGCTATAGCATCTGGTGGGGGTTGATCTTCAGCCTCACCTACCCTAGGTTCAGCCATGTTTTCAACAGAATTACGTCGCCTAGATTCCTGCCCCAAAACACACAATTCGGGATGTAGTGAGCGCCTCTCGTGCATACACTAGAGAAGAACAGGAGGGGATGCAGAGGGCGACAGATGCGAGAAATGTGTTTCAATCAAGCACTCAAGGCTAATCCTTATGGTGTATTCCTTAGGAGACCTAGAAATCTCACAAAGGGTGATTAAGTCCATAAGCACTGGACTCCCCTTCCCAAGGCTAATCTGGCTAGGTTGATTACGAGGGGATTGCAGGGAAGGTTCTTCCTTTGGCTTACGCCTCCAGTTCCATAGACCCCACAACTGCGGTCGTTTGACACTGCCCCGCAGCCTAGTCACCAGATTCTACCAAGGAAATGAAAGCCAAGTGCCTAGCAAACAAAACCTCGCCTTTTGAGACTTAACTCAGTCCTACCTAGGGCACGTCTACTCAGTTTTAAAGGGTTAGGATAGTGCTTGTGCTTAGGGTGATGTGATGAGGCATTGATTGGGGTGGTGCCTCTTAATTTTCCACTTTCAAAGTGTGTGCTTCTAGCAAAACATGATTTTCAAGCAAGGATTTATTAAGATGTGGTGTCTTTTAATGTTTCATCCTTACTTTAGTACTTTTTAGGGTTGACGTGTCTTAGTGTTTTCAGCCAAGTTTCAGTGGGCACGTCAAGTTCTGCACACAATTCGCTGAAAGTAGATTTCCTTTTTATTTTGTAGAGGCTCTAAAACCCTAGTGTACTCATCCTAATGATCATGCAGCTTCTATTAGATGAGTCAGTTTTAGGGTTGAGTGGTGCGGCCCAGGTCAACACATGGTGGCTTCGCAAACACCACTCAAGAAAGAAAAGAACACTCCAAGAATTTATTCAGCATATTAGAGTGTACATTTTTTTTTTGTAGGGTGATGTGTTAAGAATGTGGGTTAAGCAATCATTCACCACGCTAATTTTTTTTCAATTTTTTTTACAATTTTGTTAGCTTTTTCACGCAAGCAAACAATGAGAGAGAGATTGCTCACTATCGGTCCTCGAGGCGCCTACCCCTTGCTACCATCGTGGAATGCGTCGCTTCGCCGTTCATGCGCCGAATTCCTACAACCGTCAAGTAAAAAGGAAAATAGGGCATCAGACGATGTGAGAATGAATGTGGAATGGAGGTGATAAAACAAATCCGTTGCCTCCCCGGCAACGGCGCCAAAAACTGACGTGCCGTAGTGCGTATGTGTTAAGAATTGTCGTTATAGTCGCACTTGATACGTCGATTTTAAAAGAAGTAAACGGAGGTGAGTCCGAGTGTCGGTCTCAGGGAGGCTTGGAAATCGGATTTTGTTTACCACTTGTTGTCACGAAAAAGGCGGAGTTTTGCTTGCGAAAGAGACGGTTTTGAAAAGCGAGAGATAGAGAGAGAGTTTAGGGTTAGAAAGCTCTTGGTTTTGATTATGCACTTTGAACAGAAATTAAAATGGCGATTGAACTGAAAATAATTTCATTAAACATGCATTCATAGTTCATAGCTTACAACGTTAAATATATGCTTCAACAAAAGTAAATGAAAGCTTAAAAGAGAGAGAGAGAGTGGAGAGCGACGAGGCAGCCATGGCGGTGGAGGAGGCTCCGTCGGCGGCTCATCGTCTCCGGCGATTACAAGAGTGCCTGAAACTAGCTAGGAGAGGAGTGGAGTAGTTGCAAGTGGGAGAGTATGCCTTGAATGGTGGTAGAAGGGGGTTTAAATAGAGTTAAGGGCTTCCTAAAAGAAGAATGGGCTTTAGCGACATCCATAGCGTCGCTAAAACTGCTTCTATAAACGTCGGTGAAGCCCTCTTGCTGCCGGTCAGCTGCCCGCTCCGGTCTTCTTCTCCGCGTGATCTGTGGCCGCTGATCGAGAGCCGTCCGATCGAAGATCGGACGGCTGAGAGCCTTCAGTGCTCGCACTGAGATCGCGCCTCGGGCGCGCGTGCGCGCGTGCGTTTCCTCCCGGCGTGCGCGCGCGCATGGGCGCTAGGGAGCTGTCGTCACGCCGCGTGGCGCTATCCTGGCCGCCTGCTGCTGATCGGGCGGCCCAATTTTGCCGCGCCCTTCGCTTGCCTTCGATTTCTGCTCCTCGCGGCTCGAACGTGCGTCGTGGCGATGCGGGCGTGCTCGCTAACCGTTGCGCCACGCCCGCGCTTTGTCGCGGCGACCGCGGGCGAGCAAGCGGATCTCGGCCGTTCGATCGAAGATCAACGTCCGAGATTCGTCTTTGGCTGGCTTGAGGGTGTGCGAGCGGTGGGGGCGGGGCGACGTGGCTCTCTCTGGGCCTTTTATCTCCAGATCAACGGTCAGAATTTCTTGGGTCCATTGTGGGAGCTCCGGATGTCGGATTTGGCCGATCTTGAGTCCGTTGGATTCCATTCGTCGTTCTGAATCCATCCGTGCGGTCCGATTGCTCATATGAGGCATGCTTTGACAAATGCTTTACACAAATGGCCATTAATACAGTTTATAAGCAATCTTGGTACTTGATGCATGCAATGCTCCTATTCTACTTTATGTTGAGCCTTTTATTCTAAAGATGGGCCATATTCAACCTAATTACTACCCCCTTGTGTAGTGTTATCAGGGATCGCTTTCAGGATCTCATGAGAAAGTGCCCCCATCATGGAGTTCCTAAATGGGAACAAGTCCAGTCTTTTTACCAGGGACTCCGTGAGGATATTAGGCTTTTCGTCAATGTAACTTGCGGAGGGAATATCATGGGTCAACATGAGAACATCGTGTGGGAGATTCTCGAAAACATGTGCGAGAACTCCATCAAAAATGACTCAATGGGATTATTTGACAGGACAAATACCCGCGCATCGACGAACCTTAGGGGAGCACACGAGAGGTAGGGCCTGTCTGCATCAGTCGACCTGGAACTAATGGCCAGTCGATTGGACAAGGTCTCCATCATTGAGAAGAAGGTGGACGAGCTGACTCAGTACTTACAGCGAGCCACCTCTGCGCATAGCTCCTTTGCACAACCTCCTTCCACATGGGAAACTGTGCAAAACATTCTCCATCGATCTTCTCCTGGGATGGATCCAAATCCACCCCCATCTGATTCTCGGATCGGAGGGTCATCCGATCCTTTCTATACCAGCCCAGGAAATTCCATTCCCCCATTCTCTGATTCTTTGGAGGTTCCTCAGACCTGCGAGGACCTCAATGCCATCCAGAATGATCCATTCTCCAACACCTATAACCCTGGATGGCGAAACCATCCCAACTTCCAGTGGGTGGGAAATTCCCAAACCCAAAGACCACCCTTTCAGCCCTATCCACAACCCCCTCGTCCTTACCAGCCACCTCAGCCTCGGCCCAACCCTACCTATCCATCAGGGCCAAACCAGGATCAAATGTCCCTCATCCTTCAGACTCTGGCTGACATTCAAAGAACGAATGCGGCTATTCAGAAACAACACAAGGACGAACTTACAGAGGTTCGAAATCAACTAGCCCAGTTGGCAAATTCTCGCCAGCCGGGCACACTTCCTTCCCAACCTCTTCCTAACCCGAATAACGTGCCGACTCAGCGGCGCGTTATGAACCCAAACCCGGGCCAAGCACACATGATTTATCAGGCCCCCTTTGTTCCTTCACCCGATGGTATGGAGGCTTCCACTTCCTATGCGGGCTATCAGCAGCAACCCATCTTACCCAACCCTAACCAAAACCAGGCAGGGCTAAATTCTGTAACAACCCGTAGTGGTAAGGAAACCCAAGATCCACCCTATCCAAACCACTCCAAGCCTGGTAGTGTTCCCAACCCTAGGACAGTAATCCAAGACGTTCCTATCCCCGTCCCAGATCAAATACCTGGACCTATCCTAGAAGAACCAACCAAGGTCCCGTTTCCCGAGGACTTGACCAAGGGAAAGAAGACAACCAAGCCCGTGGCACCTGAGGAGGACCTGGTCAAGCTCTTTGAGTAGGTCCAAATAAACATCCCCTTGATGGATGCGATTCGCCACGTACCGGCTTACGGACGATTCTTAAAGAATGTGTGTACACCTCAGCGTAAGCCGCGAACCAAGAGTGGGAGTCCAATTGTACTGTCAGAGCAAGCCAGCTCTGTAATCCTAAGTAGACTCCCACCCATGGCTAAAGATCCTGGTACTCCCCTAATTTCCTACAAAATAGGTGATACCCAATTCGACAGAGCATTACTAGACTTGGGTGCTTCCATAAATCTGATACCCACATCCTTACTTAACCACCTAGAAGAATCTGAGCTAAAACCGATTGAGGTGACATTACAATTAGCAGATCGATCTATAAAGTCACCAAAAGGGATTCTCGAGGATGTTATCGTAAGTGTGAGGGATTTTTATTTCCCAATAGACTTTATAGTCTTGGACATGGATGCCCCTGAAAACCCTAGGGATATACCGATCATTCTAGGGAGACCTTTCTTAACTACTGCTGGAGCCAACATCAGCTGTGAGGAGGGCCAAATAGAGCTCAAGTTTGGAAATCAAACCCTAAAAATTGATATATTCAAGGCCCAGCAAGGAATCAATTGCGGTGTCATCGAACAGATTTGTGATATCAGGGCTTTGGTTGATGAAACACATTTTGAGAATGACTTAATTATACCTCATCAACCACAAAAAGATCTTGAACCGCAATCAGAGGCATCAAATCCAGATTTAGACAGACCCATAACTCCTACCCTTGAACCTCACATCTACCCTGAACCACCCGCTGCTGTTGATAACCCCGTCCTTGAACTGAAACCCCTTCCCGATCATTTGAAATACATCTTTCTAGGTTCTAATCAGACCCTTCCTGTGATTATAAATTCCAAGCTTACTCCCGAACAGGAATCCCGTCTGATTACTATTCTCCAGCAACATCGTAGAGCCATTGGATGGACTCTCGATGATTTGACTGGAATAAGTCCCTCTTATTGCACACATCATATTTATTCAGAAGAGGGTGCACGACCTTCTCGTGAGATGCAGAGACGTTTAAACCCCAATCTACAGGAGGTCGTGAAGAAGGAGATCATCAAGTGGTTAGATGCAGGGATCATCTACCCGATCTCCGACAGTCGTTAGGTGAGCCCAATCCAGGTTGTGCCTAAAAAGGTTGGGCTCACCACCATAACGACTGAAACTGGAGAAGTCATACTTAGCTGATTGGCCAACTCGTGGAGAGTCTGCATAGATTACCGACGACTCAATTCCTCCACGAAGAAGGATCATTTCCCACTACCTTCATTGATCAGATTCTCGAGAAATTAGCGGGAAATCGATTCTTCTGCTTCCTTGATGGGTACTCCAGTTATAACCAGGTAGCTATTCATCCGGAGGACTAAGAGAAGACCACGTTCACCTGCCCCTTCGGAACGTATGCATTCCGAAGGATGCCGTTCGGTCTCTGCAATGCACCCACGACTTTTCAGCGGTGCATGCTTGCCATATTCTCTGATATGGTAGGTGATTATCTGGAAGTCTTCATGGATGACTTTTCAGTTTTTGGGGCATCATTTGATGATTGCCTCCAGCACTTGGTCCATATACTCAGGCGCTGCATCGACGTTAATTTGGTTCTTTCCTGGGAAAAGAGCCCCTTTATGGTGACTGAGGAGATCGTCCTAGGACATCTGATTTCTGAGAAGGGCATCCAAGTGGATCGAGCCAAGGTTGATCTAATTTCTCGCCTTCCTATGCCTAGCTCGGTCAGGGACATCCGTTCTTTTCTGGGGCATGTTGGATTTTACCGTCGTTTCATTTTTGATTTCTTGAAAATCGCGCGCCCCCTGACGACTCTTCTCTCTAAGGATGTACCCTTTGAAATCTTCAAGGAATGCACTCAAGCCTTTGAGAACCTTCGTGACCGAGTCACCTAGGCCCCGATCCTACATTCCCCTGATTGGTCTCAACCCTTTGAGATCATGTGCGATGCGTTTGATTTCGCTGTAGGAGCGATTCTGGGGCAGAAAGTTGACGGGAAACCCGTGGTCATCTACTATGCTAGTAAGACACTTGACGAGGCTCAGCGTAACTATACAGTTACGGAGAAAGAGCTACTAGCCGTAGTATTTGCCTTTGAAAAATTTTGATCTTATCTCCTGGGTTCCCACGTCATCATCTACTCAATTCACACAGCTGTGAGGCATCTCCTTGCCAAGAAAGACGCGAAGCCCCGACTAATCCGATGGATCTTGCTGTTGCAAGAATTCGATCTCGAGATTCGCGACAAGGCGGGAAGACAAAATGTGGTAGCTGACCATTTGTCTCGCCTTCCCTCTGAGATTATCAACCCTTCCGGACCCATCACGGAGCATTTCCTTGATGAGCACCTGCTGACTATTGGTACTAGACTTCCTTGGTTTGCTGATATAGTAAACTATTTGGCATCTCATCAGATCCCGTCTGATTGGCCGAAAGCCAAGAAAGACAAATTGCGCTCCGATGCCAAGTATTACATTTGGGAAGATCCGTACCTCTTCTGCATAGGTGCTGGCCAAATCATCAGGAGATGTGTCCCGGAAGGTGAAGTCAATGATATTCTTTCCTTCTGCCATGACCAGGCATGCGGTGGCCATTTCTCTGGGCACAAAACCGCATCGAAAATACTCCAGTGTGGCTTTTATTGGCCCACTCTGTTCAGGGACGCATACAGTCACTGCAAGGCATGCAGTCGTTGCCAAATTTTGGGCAACATGAGCCATCGTGACATGATGCCTTTGCAGCCGATTCTCGTATGCGAAATCTTTGATGTTTGGGGGATTGATTTTATGGGCCCCTTTCCTATTTCAGATGATTTCGAATACATTCTGCTGGTTGTGGACTACGTGTCCAAATGGATTGAAGCCATACCGACCCAAACCTGTGATCACAAAATCGTTCTCAAATTCATTCATCACAATATCTTCTCATGGTTCGGGATTCCTCGTACTATCATCTCAGATGGGGGGACCCATTTCACGAATGCTCAGTTCAGGTCACTGATGACCAAATACGGGGTGTCTCACCAAATCTATACTCCTTATCACCCCCAGACTAATGGTCTAGCTGAGTTGTCAAATCGGGAGATCAAGAAGATCCTGCAGGTCACTGTTCGGCCTGACAGGAAGGACTGGTCGTCCCGACTTCCGGAAGCCTTGTGGGCCTATAGGACTGCCCACAAAACCCAATTAGGCATGTCTCCCTTTAGACTGGTGTATGGGAAGGCGTGTCACCTTCCCGTCGAACTGGAGCACAAAGCCTATCGGGCAGTACGGAATTGTAATCTGGATCTTTCTAAGGCTGGAACCCACAGAAAGCTTCAAATCAGCGAGATCGATGAGCTACGTCTTGATGCGTACGAGAACTCGTGAATCTACAAAGAGTAGGTTAAAGCCTTCCATGACAAGCATATCTCTAGAATGATCTTTCATCCTGGTCAGAAGGTCCTACTCTTTGATGCTCGACTCAAACTTTTCCCCGGGAAGCTGCGATCCAAGTGGGTCGGACCATACTTGGTCCGACAGGTTTTTGGAAATGGAGCCATCGAGATCAGTCCACTCAGCCATGATTCCGAACCTTTCATCGTGAACGGTCAGAGACTCAAACCGTTCATTGATGTAACCTCTACTGATTTGCCTGAATCATCTTCTACCCTCCATTCCCCCTGAGCTTATTGCGCCCAGCCGATGGCGTAAAACTCAGCGCTCAACGGGAGGCAGCCCGTCATTCTCTTTGAAAACCTAAAACCTTTTTCGACACCTTTGTGCACTTAAGGTTCACCCTTTAAGACAGCTGACTCCACCTCAGGTGACTGCATCTGAGATTAGAAATCGTCCGCAACAGTCACCCCGACCCATTCACTCACTAAAGCACCTGTCCTAAGGAATGAACTAAGTTGAATGAAAACTCCCCTAAGTCACAATGAGAACATTTCAAATCTTAGGCATGGGGGGATATGAAAGTGCAAAAAGTTGTAAGAAAAGGTTTTAAACAAAAAATTCACATATCCAAAAAACACCATAAAAATTAAAAAATTAAAGAATAATAAAATAAGAGGAGGAAAGAAATTTTGTGGAGGAAGGAAAAAGAAACAAAATGAAAAGAAGGAGCACAAAAATGAGAGAAAAAAGTGATAGTCATTAATAAGAAACTAAGGAATTAACATAAGTTCTAGGCCTCATTCAAGAAAAGAAGTGAAAAGTACACAGTGAGATTAGTAAGAACGTGAACCTTAAGCATTCTTGGATAGACTCTTAGTACCCATTAAGATCTAGACACTCCTCAAGAGGTTGAGGAAAATGAAAAGCTTAAGTATTAGGTCCAAGGCTTGGGAAGTATTTGGCCTCGTTAACTAACTTTTGGTTTACGGGACTCAGTAACCTAAGCACCCTAACCTCACACACAGCCTGGTTCAGTAAGCATAAAAGTCAAAATCACGCAGAAGCGTTGCAAAAAAATTTCTGAAAATGACACCTAGAGTAGGAGCGACCGATTAACACAAGTTGATTTGGACAAGTTCCCAGCGCGGAGAGGTAGGAAATTCCCCACGAAGACACGTAACAAAATATCATCTCCTCGGTGCTTGTCTCCTAGGATATTTACATATCCTACTGGGGGCATGTAAGCACTTTGCTAGTTCAGATTCCATGGATGGCATTATCACGAAATGTCAATTGCCAGGGTCTGAATTCGGCCACGGAGCACCATGGTTGGGATTATCTCGAAATCTCAATAGCCAGGGTTCCGGGGGTTGCCATGGGCGGTGCTATCTCGAGGCATCGACTGCTAGGAACCCTTGAGGATTGATGATGGGGATAAGGAATCTGATACAGACCATGTTAAAAAGCCAATCCTAAGCTAGAATTAAAAAGAAAAGAGAGAAAAAACTCTCCAAACAGATAAATCTTCTATCTCTCTTTCTTACAAAATGCACTGCGAACTGAGCCAGGGCTAAAATTATATCAAGCATAGGTGCTTTAACCACAAAGTCCAATAAAACTTAGGTTAGTTCTTGCAAGCCTTAAAAACCTTTGCTAAGGACTGAGGCTGAGGCTAGACAGATTTGGATCTTGGTTGGTACTGGAGTACCTTTTAGGCCTATGGTAGGCATTCTGACCTAAACTAGTTTGCAAACGAAAAAGCACTTATTTGAAATCATTAAGAACTTTATGGTCTAGAACAAGGGTTGAAACCTTAATTTTTTTGCTAAGAGACTAGCAAAAGCTAGGCATGGGGGTATGATGAGAACCTCATCATAAACCCTAACTAGCACAATCTAACCCTGATATATGAGAAAAAGCTCCTACATGACCCAAAGAAAGGCTTAACTCAAAGAATTCTGAGTTTAAGAATAAAACAAATCATAAGGTAGATACGAGCCGGCTGCTCCGCCCTCCCCTTTCGTCTAAAACTTAGGTAAATAGCTTCCTCTCTTCCTCCCTTACATTTACCCTCTCTCAATTTACCCTTTTACTCCACCACACGCGACTTCCACCTCCGCCTGCTCTGTATTCGACCACCTTCTCCGGCGAGCCCATCCCACCTCCACAGACCTCCTTACCCCTCACCGACTACCCTAGAAGCTTCCCCTCACTCCACACAACCGATCCCCCCTTCCCATTCACTGCCAAATGCCACCTGACCACCCCCCGAACAAACCCACCTCTCCGGCCACAGTTCGACCTAGGGCTACCTCCACACGCGGCCTCGCGCCTCGCCACCACCCGCACTGCCTTCGCCGCACTCCGGTGAAGCTCCCTACGTCTTCTGATTGGGACGAGAGGCCGTATTCCTATTTTCAGGTCGGAGCCCCTTCGCAGCCATTACCAAGCTGCTGCAGCTCCTTCACCTGCAAGTGCAGGTGCTCTCCAACCCAGGTCCACACCCCAGGACGCGCGGGTTGCCTCCACAAACACACCCAGGTCTGTAGCTGGGGCGAAGGCCTTGCGAACTGCTGCAATTGCCTGCGGCTTCCTCAGCTGCACGCGCCAATTTGGGAGGGGGGACTTTAGTCCCACCTCATAAGTGCATGGCTAAGTGCCCGCACTTAAATTAGAAAAGTGTCTAAGGCTATTCGCCTTCGAACACAAGGATCAGGTCCCTCCCGCACGCTGCGTGCCACGCGCTCGCTCGCCCTCGCCCGCGCTCACACCCTGCGGGTCTGGGTCGGATCCAATTACCCAAACCGTGCACTCCTCGCCCACCACTGCACGCCGGTGGGCCTGGTCCCGGGCGCGATACCCGCACCCGATTACTCGGCTCTGGGAGTACGGTCCTAAGAGAGAAATCTGAGAAAGAGAGAGACGCGGGGAAGGGTAGGGGTAGGTTTTGCTCCCTAATCTTTGTGTGAGCATGCAAGAACAAAAGGAGAAGAAGGAAGGAAGGAAGGAAAAGAAGAAGAAGGGAGGCGGCCGAAGCCTTAGTCGCTCAGCGCAGCTGAAGAAGAAGAAGCGAAAGGGAGAAACAGAAGAAAAGAAGAGAAGGAAGGCACTGTAGCAAACCTACAGCTAAGTCATTTGACCACTGCATCAGACGATAGTTGCATAGTGGCTAGAATAGAAAGAAGAAAAAAAAAAAGAGGAGCTGTAAAGAAAGAAAAGAAAGAAGGAAGCGAAGAAGAAAAGAGAGAAGAAAGAAGACTGAAGCTGCAAGCAAGGAAGGAAGAAAGAAAAAGAAGAAGAAGGCTGAAGAAGAAGAAGAAGATTATCATAGCCGCAGAAGAAGAAAAGAAAAGAAAGAAGAGAGGAAGACTCTGCAAGAAGAGAAGGAGATCAACTGAAAGAAGAAGAAGGATAGAAAGAAAAGGAGGAGAGAAGAATAAGAAGAAGCCAAGACAGACTCTCTCTCTCTCTCTCTTATTTGTGTAATTTAATAGAGAACTTTTATATTTCTAGAATTCCAGTAGCTCCCTGAGTTCGACCTCGGGAAAACTATTTCCGAGTAAAAATTTGTAATGGTAATCTGGTAGCTATCTTATTACACACTATAACGATTGTAATTTAAAGTATAATAAACATAAACAAGCTAACCAGAGCCACCAGCATGCATTGTATTTTTTATTATCTTTTTAATGTGCTTTTCTGAGTGTTAGGAATAAATAGATTAACAGATCCTTAGAACCCTAGCACTCAGGAAGGCAACAGGTGATGGAGAAGCTCAAACTAGCTGGAACTCAGCTTGATCCAGCTCACCATAGCTGGAATCCAGCTCACTTGGATTAGGGTCAGCACATCCTAGCTCCATTCAGCTCCTCTCAGCTGAATGGCAGCTCAAGAGAGATCATCTTAGCTCACCTTAGCTTAGGTTAGCTCAGATCCAGCTCAACTTAGCTGAGTCTAGCTCATCTCAGCTCCCATTAGTCCACAGGGAGCTCTAGCTAGCTCAACTGAGTTGACTGGAGTTCACCCTAGTTCAGGTCCAGCTACATCCAGCTCCACTCAACTCTAGACTACTTAATATGACTTCATTCCAACATAGGAAGCTCAAGTCCAGCTCTCGGGGACTTTGGTTAGCTCAACTCAGTTGAGTTCAGCTACATTCGCTACCTCAACCAGCTTGATCCTCCCCGGAAGCACCAGACCCAGCTCACCTCAGCTCATTATGGTAGAAGCTAGCTTACTTTAGCTTGGCTTAGCAGCTAGCAAAGAACTAGCAAGCTAGGCCAGCTAGAGTAGCTCCATGCCACCCTCTTCAGCAGCTGCCAGCTCTAGTTCAAGCTCCAGACTTCTCCCCCTCAACTCCTCTCTTCAAACCTTAGCTCACATTACCTACTCCTCTACTCCATAGCTAGCTAAGCTAGCTTGGCTTAGCTTAGCTTAGCTTAGCTAGAATCCAGCTCCTTGGCCATCCACCACCTTCAACTCAACCCTAACTAGCTCCATCAACTAAGCTCACCTAAGCTAGCTATCCTACTCCAAGTTGGTGCCACCACCATCACATCCCTTCACCCCATCACCACTACTAAAAGCCACTTATTTTCCCTCCAAAATAACCTTCTAGAACCCTTCCCTTTTGGCTCCAACTTCCCTCGAAAATTCCCTTCATCTCCACCATACACCTCTCCTTAAAATCATCTCCACCATCCACCTCACCTACTTTCTAGAAGCCCCATAGTTGGTGCCAAATATAGGTGCCCTTTCACCACCATAACCACCCCATGGCGCCCCTTTAGTTGGCGCTGTTGAACGCACGGGTTGCTACGCTAACGTGTTTGGTTTTGAAAACCTGTCGTCGTAGTATGAAAGCGAAGAACTCGTGTTCAACAAATAAAATTTGTACCACAATAGAAATCGCGAGTCGAACTCAGGGAGGCTACGTTGATCTATATTCGCAATTATATTTTCTTAGAATTTTTGTTGAAAAGTGAAGTGATGTAATTACAATGAAGCCATAACAATTAGAATAAATGAGAGAGAGAGAAAGAGAAAGAGAAAACATGCATTCAATAATTCCAAATGTTTATACAATAAAACCGAAGAAGAATTACATTAGAAAGCGAGAAATCAGCTACACTAGAAAGCAGGAAAATTCTACTCTAGCAAGTTGTAAAAAAGAATGGGAGAGAGAAGTTATCCTCCTCGATGATTGGTTGGAGGATGAGCCGAACGAGACGTCTCCTGGACGAAGGAGGACGGAGCAGGAAGGAGGTTGAAGCAGGAGGAACGAGAACGGGGTAGCACATCGTCGTCGTCGCGGGATCCGCTTCCGAAATGAGAGTGAAAATTTGACTTTATCTTGCGAGGAGCATCCTGGGTGTGGGACAAGCTTCTCTTGAGCTTTGGAGAGGTAGAGAAGAGAAGGAAGGGATGAGAATTTTGTGTGGAGGGGGTCTCCTTTTATAGTTGCAAGGAGTGGGGGCAATTTGGTCATTACAATTCTAAAAACATTAAATCAGGAGTCTTTAGTGACGGATAAAACCGTTGCTAAAGCCCCATTGTGGGTGTAGTGGGGTGCCGCCTGCGCTGCTGCTCGCCTCCTCACGTGTAACGTGCGTTCCACGATCTGCGATTCTCAGCCATCCGATCATGAGATCAGACGGCTTATCTTTCGCCTCGTCTGCTCCTCAGCGCGCGCCCTCCCGCATCTGATCTCGCGTGAGGCATGAGTGTGGAATAGCGCATGGGTGCTATTGAGCGTTTGTAGCCACATGATCCTCATCGCACGATCGCACGCGCTCGCTCACTCGTGCCCGCTCGCCGCTCCTTCTGATTCGAACGTGTGCTGCCTGCTCGCGTAAGGGCATTCTCCCACTGCGCTACAGCAGCTCTTGAGTCGCGGAGAAGAGTTTATGCGCGCGCGATTAGGACTGTTGGGTTGAGATCCGACGGTCATGGTAGTTCCTTCAGGTGCAGCTTCTGAAGTTGAGTGCGCCGGTTGGGATGCGATCCCAGCCATTGGATCTCGATCCAACGGCGGAGATTCGTGGGTGCTGGCATCTTCAGCAGCTGAGGGCGATCGGTTGGGCGGCTGAGATGGCGCCACGTGGTGCCATCTTGGCCGTCCATCTTTTGGATGATGTAGATGGTGCCACGGTTGTCGGATTGAGTCTATTTTCGCATCGTTAGCCTGTGATCGTCGATCCGAATCCATCCGTGCGGTTGGATTTGTCGTTTGAAGTGCGGATTTACACCATCTTGGCCCTTGATCTTCTAGGGTTCCCTGATCTCTATCTCATGCTGCAGATATTCGATTAGAGCGATCTTGGAGTCGTTGAACTCCAATCGTCGCTCTGATCAAATCTGTATGGTTGGATCTTCGATCCGAGGTTCCAAAAAAATTTTTGCCCTGTCCATGAACATAAAAGGAGACAATTCTGCCTAAAGGTGTATCTTTACAACCGGTAGCTTTCTCCCTACTTTTATTTTTACAGGGTCAACACATGGGTGAATCTAGTGTATATCTCCCTGGTTTATTCTACTTCTCTGCTTCTTCCTAAGTGTTTTGGAAATTTTCAGTGCATTTATTGAGTTGGGTTCTGGATAACCGATCGATGAGCTGTTATCACCGACAACTTAGCAGCCATACTCGTGCAGCGAAGTGTGGCTTATTTTTTTTTTTCTTTTCTCCTTTTCTTTTTGACTTTTTTTTTAAGTAGGTGGCTTCCCTGGTCTAAGATGTACCTAAAGGTAGCAAAATGAGAATGGTCTAGTGACTGGGCTCTGGACAACTTACCTATGGGCTGTTACCCACGATAACTTGCCAGCCATATCACCCTAGAAGGTTCATTAGCTACCCAATTTCCATTAAAATCATAGAACAATGAGTTAGTGCAAAGAAAGTGTGTAGAGGCTTAAAACTCAAAGTTCCCTCAAAATAGAGGGCGGGTTGATATGTCGTGTACTTATCGCCCAAACTTATTTACTTAAATTACGATAGAATTAAGGTTGGCGAAGACTCAAAAAATAAATCCATATTTTAGTGGATACACGGGTTGATTAAGTCCAAAGACCTGAAGGGTCTTTATGTTCTGATCCTAATGTAATATTTCCTAAGGTTGAAAAGTCCTAATGTCCAACTATTCCTTCCTAATTCATTATTTTTTTTTATGTATAAATAAGAAGAGATAAACAATTTACATGAATTTCACAAAGCTGACCAAATGATTAAAAAATGAATCCACCCCCCATGCCTAGCTGATGCAATGTCCATATTGAGAAAGAGACATGAAAGAAAGGGTAGAGTATGAAAGATGTCACCTGAATATGAAGCTCGTATCAGCTTTGTGTCATATGTACAACTGCTGAGTTTAATGTCGTCAGCTAGGCGAAGTCCAGCCAAAGAAGTCACAGAATGGCTAGAGCAACTGTGTCTGAGACATGTTCTGGTAGAGTACGATCAATAACAAGCTTCAGACGTTGACTGTTGACTTTAAATGTGTTACCCGTCTTTGGGTTAGAAATCTGAACGGCTCCATTTGGAAAAATCTGGTCAATTATGAATGGGCCATTCCATTTAGATCTAAGTTTGCCAGGAAAGAGCTTAAGTTTAGAATCGAATAACCAGACCTTCTGGTTCAGCTCAAAGCTCTTGCGGGAAATCAATTGATCATGTAGAGCTTTGGTTCGAGCCTTATAGATCCTGGCATTCTCGTATGCATCATTTCTAAGCTCTTCTAACTCAGATAGTTGGAATTTCCTGGTCTTCCCAGCTAGATTCAGATCTAAATTGCTTTGTTTGATCATCCAGAATGCCCTGTGTTCAATCTCTACGGGTAGATGGCATGCCTTTCCAAACACCAAACGAAATGGAGACATGCCGATTTGCATTTTATACACCGTATGGTAGGCCCAAAGAGAGTCCTCAAGCTTTTGAGTCCAGTCCTTACGATCAGGCCTAACCGTTGTTTGCAGAATGTTCTTGATCTCTCGATTGGAGATCTCAGCTTGTCCGTTCATCTGGGGATGGTAAGGTGTGGAGATTCGGTGATTAACCCCGTATTTAGCCAACAAATTCTAGAACTGGGCATTAGTAAAATGAGTGCCACCATCACTGATGATGGCTCTCGAAATCCCGAACCTACTGAAGATATTTTTCTTGACAAAATTTGTGACTACCTTGTGCTCATTGGTTCGGGTGGGAATCGCTTCAATCCATTTGGACACATAATCAACAGCAACAAGAATGTACTGATGTCCAAATGAAGGGAGAAAGGGTCCCATGAAATTGATGCCCCAAACATCAAAAATTTCTACAGGAAGAATTGGGTTTGGGGGCATCATATCTCTCTTAGTTATGCTCCCGAGTGCCTGACATCAAGAACATGACCTCGAGAAATCCTGGGCATCCTTAAATAAAGATGGCCAATAGAAGCCAGATTGCAAGATTTTTGCAGCCGTCTTTTTCCTGGAGAAATGTCCACCACACCCAAATGCATGGCAGAACTCGAGTATACTGTTGAATTCATTCTCCGGTACACATTGGTGAATAATCTGATCAGAGCCGATGTGGTACAGCTCAGGGTCCTCCCAAAAGTAGTATTTGGCCTCAGATTTGAGTCTATCCTATTGTTGCTTGGTCCAATCCTGGGGGATTTTACCAATGGCCAAATAGTTAACATTGTCAGCAAACCATGGGGTGTGGACACCTGAAACTGTAAGAATAGTTTCGTCCGGGAAAGTGTCAGCAATCAGAGTGTCTGGACGAGAAGAATCACCTACGAGTCTCGACAAATGATCCGCTACCACATTTTGTACCCCGATTTTATCCTTGATTTCAAGATCAAATTCTTGAAGTAGAAGAATCCAACAAATAAGCCGGGGTTTGGCATCCTTTTTGGCCAAGAGATGTCTCAAGGCCGAGTGGTTGGTATAGATGATAGCGTGAGACCCTAAGAGATATGACCTGAATTTTTCCAAAGCGAACACTACAGCAAGTAATTCCTTTTCAGTAATAGTGTAATTCCTCTGGGCTTCATCCAGAGCTTTACTAGCGTAGTAGATGATAGAGGGCTTTCTATCAATTTTCTGACCCAAGACAGCCCCGACTGCATAATCAGAAGTGTCGGTCATGATCTCAAAAGGGGCTGTCCAAATTGGTGGTTGCATAACTGGAGCATAGGTGACTGCTATTTTCAGGAAATCAAATGCCTTTCGACATGATTCGAGAAGATTGCTCAAAGGATGAGCAACCTTCGAGAAATCCTTGATGAATCTTCGATAGAATCCCACATGGCCAAGAAATGATAGGATTTGTTTAATAGATGTGGGAGGAGGAAGTTTAGCGGTAGCATCAACTTTAGCTTTATCCACTTCGATTCCCCGTTCAGAGATTACATGACCCAGGACAATGCCTTCTTGGGTCATGAAATGACTCTTTTCCAAGCTAAGGACCAATCGTGTTTTGATACATCGCTTAAGAATCATTTCCAGATTAGCTAAACAAGAGTCAAATGATTCTCCGAAAATAGAGAAATCGTCCATGAAGACTTCCATAAACTCTCCCACCATGTCAGAAATTATGGCTACCATACACATTTGAAAAGTCGCAGATGTATTGCATAAATCGAAAGGCATCCTACGGAAAGCAAAGGTTCTGTAAGGACAGGTGAAAGTAGTTTTCTCCTGATCCTCGGGATGGATAGGAACTTGGTTGTATCCCGAGTAGCCATCAAGAAAATAGAAGTACTTCTGCCCGGCTAATCTTTCCAAAATTTAATCGATGAAAGGCGGGGAAAAATGATCCTTTTTAGTGGCTGTGTTCAGCTTCCTATAATCAATACAAGCCCTCAAAGAGGAAGCTGAACGAGTTGTGACAGATTCTCCTCTCTTGTTAGTCACAACGGTAATCCCGGCTTTCTTCGGAATAATCTAACGGTAATCCCGGCTTTCTTCGGAATAATCTGCATGGGACTTACCCAGGGACTATCAGAGATTGGATAAATAATTCTAGCATCGAGCCACTTGATGATTTCCTTTTTGACCACTTCTCGCATATTTGGATTTAATCTCCTCTGCATCTAGTAAGAAGGGTGGGATCCATCTTCCAAGAATATTCTATGGTTGTAGTAAGATGGCTCGAACCCCCTGAGGTCATGAATGGTCCAACCAATTGCCTCCTTGTGTTCCTTCAGGACCTTGATCAATTTGATCTCTTGGTCCTTTGTTAATTTTGCATTGATAATCACATGGAGCATCTTCTTAGGTCCTAAAAATTGATATTTCAAATTCTCAGGCAATGGTTTCAATTCAAGCTGGAGTGAGTTGATGATTTATGGTAAGGAAGATGCTGAAGACTCAATAAGAGGAAGAGGTTGTGAGTGAATAAAATCAATAACCTCTTTAGAAGATGGCAGGTTTGCCATAGACGGTTGTAGGTTGAATTCGTCATCAAAGGAGGAACTTTTAATTGAAGAAACCATCAAACAAGTTTCAATGTTTTCATTATCCTCTTCAAATTCCTCAATAAATCCACAATCCTCAAATTTATTGATCGCCTTAAAAAATCCAATTTCATTTGTTGATCCCCAAAGGCGATTTCTATGCTACCGTTTTCACAATTAATGTTGGCCTTAGCGGTAGCCATGAACAGATGTCCCAGAATGATGGGCGTGTTCCTCAGATTTTCAGGTACATCCATGTCAAGGACAAGGAAATCTACAGGAAAATAGAAATCCTTGACCTTAACTATAACATCTTCAATAATGCCTTGCGGATTTGTGACCAAGTGGTCCGCTAACTGTAGCGCTACTGAAGTTGGCCGAAGTTCACCTAATCCAAACTTCTCGTAAAGAGATGTTGGAATTAGGTTGATGGATGCACCCAGATCCAAAAGTGCTATATCAAATGTATAATCTCCGATAACACAAGAAATCAACGGAGCACCTGGATCTCTCTTTTTTTGAGGGAGGTGGTGCAGGATAACAGAACTAGCCTGCTCGGAGAGTACCACCTTCCTCGGAACAGATTCTCTCAACTTACGCTTTTGTGTACATAAATCCATTAAAAATTTCGCGTAAGCCGATATGTGCTTGATAGCATCGAGGAGCGGGATATTGATCTCAACATTCTTAAATAGATTCAGAAGCTCCTCATTGCTATGAACAGAATTCTTCTTTGATTTGATCAAGGCTTCAGGAAAAGGAACATGAGTCAGATCTTTGGAATCAGGTTCCTGAGCCTTGATTTTTCCTCCAGAATTCTCCTCTCTCTCCTCAGGTTCTTCAGGATTCAGTAGATCAGAACAGTGTGGTTGTGGATCTTGAGTCTACTTACCACTCCTCAAGGTGACAGAATTTGTAGAAGCATAAGAGTTTGGGTCTTGGGGAGGGTTAGGAAAGATTGGAGGGGCTTGATTAATCAGAAATTGTTGATTTGCAGAAGAAGAAGAGGAGGAACCCTGCTCAACCACCTGAGCATGTGCGTGTGGGTCCCTCTGATTTCCGTACCCTTGGGCTTGGTTGCCCGAATTCAGAATATTTCGTGGGTTAGGTACGGGTTGGGATGGTAGAGATCCGAGTTGACAAGAGTTAGCAATAAGCACTGATTGCAAGTTGTCCAGCGAGGTTTTCATTTGTTGCATGAGCTGGAGCATGGATCCATGCATCTCTACCATTTGTCGGTTCAAATCAGCCTACCCTACAAGTTGACGAGCATTCCAAGCTGGCTGATTAACCTGATTTGGAGGCAACTGAGTATATACATGACCTTGACCCATTGGTCGTTGTGGAGCATAGTTGCCGGGTCGAAATTGAGTCTGTTGCCCCGGATTTTTCCAAGAGAAGTTAGGGTGGTTTCTCCAACCCGGATTATAAGCATTAGAGTAAGGGTTGGATCTAACATTCTCTTGTACAGCACAGACATCCTCATAAGGTGAGGATGGAGAGAAGAAAGGGAAGGGTCAGAAAAACTGGGATCAAAGGCCCCAGTTTGGAACCCGTGAGGTTCTGAAAAATGCTAACTCACAGGTTGAGCCGTATCGAGTTGATTCACAAACTCTCGTCCAGAAGGAGCTCGTGAAGAATGGAATCCCGAATTTTGGGATTGAGTGGATCGAGAGTTATTCATAGAATTGCCAGCCATCCACTCTTCCATTCTTTTAGCAACCAAGTCCACCTTGTCTAGTTTGTTACAAATCAATTCTATATCAAATGAATGAGAGTCATGGACTTCATTAACATTTGATCTGGGCTGCTGGGACCGATTAAATGTATCCATGGAGGCATGATTGATTGAATTCTTTCTCATTTCCTCAAATAAATCGTGTGCACTATCTACGTCTTTACTGAGGAAATTGCCTCCTCAAGAAGCATTCACATGATTTTTGAGTTGCTCAGTCAACCCATGATAGAAGATTTTCACGAGTTGCCATTTCGGCACCTCGTGGTGTGGACACCTCCGCAATAGGTCCTGGAATCACTCCTAGGCCACATGAAACTGCTCCCCCGGCCGCTGGGTAAAGGTAGTGATTGAAGGTTCGCCCTACCAGGAGGGATGACGTAATAATTGTGGAAATAAATAATAAACAATCTTCACAAAATAACAATCACACAAAAGGCACAAAGTATTTTTAGGTGGAAACCCAAACCAGGTGAAAATCACCACCTAACCCTCTCGAGTTAGGATTTCCCGATCAACCAAGTTGATCAAAAACCACTAAACCGAATCACTTTAAAATGAGGGTGATTCAACCTCAATTACAACCACGCTACTTAGACGAGGGTAGCGTACCTCAACCCCTTCTCTCCACGAGAAGGATTTTGTCTCGCGAAGGAGACGGGAATTCGCAAAGCGAATACCCAACCAAATAACAAAGATAAAATAAACAAATAATCCTATAGAGCCAACAAAGTAATTTTAAACCTAGCTTCTATAGGAATTAGGAAACTCCCCTTTGCAAGGAGTGCGTCGAGTTGATGATGCGGTGCGTGAGCCACGCGACGGCGCAACTTCGCTGTCGTGAACTACGGCGGGAGAGCGGGTGCGTGAAGCTTGATGCTCTCAAGATGAATGGAACTAGAGTTGGAGAGTAAGGGTTTCTCTTGGACACAAAAGAGTGGAACTAAGTTGCTTAGGTGTGTCTTGTGTTTCTCTTGGTATATTTTTGTGTTGCAAAGGTTCCCCTCTATTTATAGAGGCCTTAGGAAGGCTTTGGAAGGCTTGGAAAAGCTTCCATAGCCATTGGGTACAAAGCCCAAGTGAATCAGCCCGAAATCAGGAATAATCATTGCTCTGACAGGCTTATCAGACGTCTAATTCAGGCATCAGACGTCTGGAAGTTCACTTTGAGACGTCTGATTTTGGGCGGGTTCCTTCCTGACTTGAATCAGATCTAAACAGTGTTCTTGTGCAAGTCCATCAAACGACATATAGGACGTCTGGCACCATATCTGGACGTTTGGAAACCTACTTTTTCTATGGGAATGGATTTCCAAACGTTGCAATGGCTAGAAAATATCTGAGAAGAGATTTTGGGTTAGCCGAGGCAAAACGGTCAATTATCAGACGTCTGGAAAGTCCTATGGACGTCTGATAAGGCTCTAACGGTCACATTCTACACTGTTTGCAAAGACAGCCAACGGTCCACTAATTGGACGTCTGGCAAAGTCATCAGACGTCTCCTAAGACGTCTGGTCTAAGGTCTGGACGTCTAATTTCATCAGACAGAACTAACTATGTCCAGCCTAATAGTTATCAGACGTCTGAATCGAACAGTCAAACGTCTTAAAACACTTTATAAGACGTCTGATTTTGGAATTAGACGTCTGGAAACTCTGTTTAAACCCTATATTGGTTTCCTAAGTTCTCTACAGAAAACCTAAGTATCCTAGGGTTGTGCCGGTGTTCCTAAGACTACTGTTAGGGTACTTTGAGGCTCTTTAACATGAATCTAAGTAACAAAAATAAAGAGCAACAGAAGAAACGAAAAATACAAGGAGTACAAGAGAAGGAAATCTATCCTATTCTTCATCTCCTTCCTTCTTCAATATATCGCTCCTTGTGAATCTCCTCTGTTTTCCATCGAGCTCCTCCAATCTGTCCTGGATGCGAGCTCGAACTCCGTCTAATCACGTATCCATTTGCGATTGACCTGAAATCTAGGACTCAAAGTGCAAACGTTAAATGACACGTGTTTTGTTATCATCAAAACAAATGATCGTGGTGCTCTAGCGCCAACAGTGATTGCTAGTCTCAAGTCATTGGTACGTCTGACTGGGAAGAATTTCTTCAAAAAGGCCGATTTCAACTCATTCCAAGTTGCAATTGGTCTTCCTATTGTCCTATACTGTTGAACGCACGGGTTGCTATGCTAACGTGTTTGGTTTTGAAAACCTGTCGTTGTAGTTTGAACACAAGGAGGTGGACGTTTGATTTAAAAGCACGCATTTAATTTATTTGTCACGAAGTAAATTAATTGATTAGAAGTATTTAACTATTTACAATAAATAAAGGAGAGAGAGAGAGTAAGAGAGAGAGAGAATATTACAAACAAAAACCAAAAAGAGATGTAGAATAAACAAGGAATTCATTATCAAAAGATTGTTTATTATACTAAACATTACGACTAGAAAGCGGGAAAATGATTATACTAGAAAATAGTAAATCTATTCTAGAAAGCAGTAAAAAGAATGGGGAGAGAGATATCCTCCTTGACGGCTGCTTGGAGGACGAGCCGGATGGGATGACGTCTGGACGAAGGAGGACAGAGCAGGACGAAGGAGGACGAAGCGGAAGAACGGGAACGGGGTAGCACGTCGTCGTCGTCGTGGGATTTGCTTCTGAAAGGGGACAAAAAATTGACTTTATTTTGCGAGAAGCATCCCGGGTGTGGGACAAGCTTCTCTTAAGCTTTGGAGAGGGAGAGAAGAGAAGGAAGGGATGAGAATTTCGTGTGGAGGGGATCTCCTTTTATAGTTGCAAAGAGTGAGGGCAATTTGGTCATTTTACTTTGAAAATCATTAAATCAGGGGTCTTCAGTGATGGATAAAATCGTCGCTAAAGCCCCATCGAGGGTGTAGTGGGCAGTGCGCTCGCGCGGCCGCTCGCCTCCTCGCATGTAACGCGTGCTCCACGTTCCGCTAATCCCACGATCGGACGGCTTAAGTCGCGCTTCCGCCCGCTCCTCAACGTGCCCGCCTGCATGCGATCCTGCGTCACGTGTGGTGTGCGATACGGTGTGAAAGGGATTGAGCATCCACAGCCGCTTGATTCTCATCGCACGTTCGCACGCGCCCGTTTGCCTGCGCCCGCTCGCCTGCGCATGCGGATTCGAACCCGCACCTGAAGGCGACTGAGCGCCTTATCCACTGCCCTGTGCGCGTGGATGGGGCGAGCAGCTAATCATCTGAACACGCGATCATGACCGTTGGATCAAGATCCAACGGTCAAGGCAGCTTCTTCAGGTGCCACTCAGAAGATGGTCGCGTAGGTTGAGCTCCTCTCTCAGCCGTTGGATCTTGATCCAACGGCGTAGATGCGTGGGTGCTAGAATCTTCAGTGGTTGAGGGTGGCTGGTTGGGCAGCCTAGATGGTGCCACATGGTGCCATCTTGGCCGTCCATCTTCTGGATGATGTAGATGGTGCCACGGTTGTCGGATTTAGTCTATTTTCGCGCTGTTAGGCTGTGATCGTCGTTCGAATCCATCCGTGCGGTCGGATTTGTCGTTTGAAGTGTAGATTCATACCATCTTGGCCCTTGATCTTCTGGGGTTCCTCGGTCTCTATCTGATGCTATAGATGCCTGATTAGGGCGATCTTGGAGTCGTTGAACTCCAATCGTCGCCCTGATCACATCTGTACGGTTGAGTCTTCGATCCGAGGCCCCAATAAAAAGTTTACCCTGTCCATGAACATAAAAGGAGACAATTAACCTCCATTTTATTCAAACTAATCTAAATGCAAGATGATGCATGTTATGCAATATTTATAGTATGCAATGCAATCCTATGCTTAAGATCATGCATAAATAGACATCTTATGCAAAGTAAACATGTTTACATCACACCTTGATTGCACAGCAAAAATGCACCAACAATTGTGCCATCTTGACCTATTTCCAAGCATTACCTGTGTATATTAGGTAGCCATAGTCGCATTTGTGAAAATAACGTTTTCCTCAAGTGTTGCCTCGCAAATTCACCATCTTTATTTTTATTTTTATTTGACTTTCTTCTCCGCGGCTGCAAAGCATGGCTTGATCATCTTCACGCCATGCTCTGCACAACCACTCCCTACCAGCCACGCACAGCCATGCACAGCCCAGGGCATGGCTGTGCTTGCCTCCTTCCTCTTTAAAAAGCACGGCCATCTTCTTGACAACTGAGCCTGGTCCACCCAACACAGCAGCTTCCCTTCCAGGCCGTCCCCTCCCCTCTCCCCTCCATATGCAGTCTCTCCTCCTTCTGAGGAGCCATGTTGCGGGTAGGAGCAACTCACAGTGGTACACAACCACCACTGTGAGTCCCACCACCGCCCAGCTCATCAAAGAGCCGGTGGGCATGGTGGTTCTCCTCTTTGTTTCGCCATCCAGCCATTTCCGCCATTGCCGCAGGACTTAAGGTTTGAAGCTCCGCAGCAGCAAGGCGGCAGCAGCAGCGCAGGCAACCACGTGCCTCAGGCGCCTGTTCTGCAGGCTCTGCGTGCGTAGGCAGGCCGCCCTCGACCCTCTCCGCGCGCCCTGTCGCGAAATTCCGCCCGTAGCCCAGCTGGTTTTGCGCGCGCCAGCTGGTCAACTTTTTGCCCCTGCACTGTAGCCGCGATCTCACGCTGCTACAGTGCGGTGACCGGAAAGTTTCTCACTTTTCTGGTCAACAGGCACTCTCTCTCCAGCTCACTACTGCTGCTAGCCCGTTCCCGCTCCACGCACGCGCCGGCTCCCGCGTATGGCTGTGCCCGCACCCGTTTGCACCCGCATTTTCGCCCGCTTCAGCGCCTGCCTCTTTGCGCAGCACGGTGCGCTGCGGTCCCTCCCTTGCGCTCACTCCCCCCTGCGTGCGCACGCATCTCCGCGCACCTACGCGCCTGCGCCTGTGCGTGGCCATCAGACGACGCCTGCACGCATCTCACCATGCCTCTTCACTCCTGTAGACGAGCTCTCTCTCTCTCTCTCGCTCTCTCTCTCACAGCACTCTCTCACTCCCTCAGTAGACACATACACACACACACATTCTCGTACACACACCCACTCACTTATACACTACTATATACTTATATATATATACATACATATATATATACATATATATATACATACATATATATATATATATACTTATATCTATACATATAGTATTACCTATATAACTAAGTATAAGTATAGATACATACATATATATACATACATATATAAATATTTATACATATATATATATATCTACATAATATACATAGATACTTATACTAATATATATATATATACATATACACATATATATAACTAGATACATATATTACTATATACATATATATATATATCTATATCTATATCTATATCTATATATAGTGATATATACATACATACATACATACATATATATATATATATATAATTATAACCATATACATAAATATATACATATAGATATATATTTACATATATACATACATATATATATTTTCATATCACCTACCATACGTTGTATCGCGAGAATATCTGCACTAGTTGCTGATATTCCCCAATACACGCATACAGAAAGCGTCTTCGCACACATCTTCCACCCATCCATCCTACACTCCATGCGGCACTTCGTTCTGTTGGTTGCGTCTTCCTAGACGACGACCGACTCAACACCGTGCTACACGCCACCTCCACCTCCACCCCTACCCCTATATACATATATAATATGTACATATACTATATTTACTTTATTTCTGTTTCTCTTTCCTACCAGTAAAAAGATAAAAAATAAATATACAAAAGAGAAAAGATAATCCTTGACTTGCAGGTACTCAGTCTTGAGAATAGCAAGACCAGTTTTGGGAACCCTAATTTGGCTGAAAACCAATAACCTGATTTTGAGGGTGTACCTCAAGGATCAAATTATCAGAAAAAAATCTTAAATAGAAAAACACCAAAAAACATAATAAACGAATGGAAGAGATTCGTTGTAGGAAGGACGTAGAAACTTATTCACCTCTAATCCCACTTCCCTGAGTTCGACCCTGGGCCTAAAAGTGACCAAGATAAAATCAGGTAGGCCAGGTTAAAAATTTTGTAAATAGATGGTTAGGCTCGATTTAGGTTAACCACTATATGCAATGCAATGATTAAATCACCATATTAACACAACCTACCCGGGTCTACACCATAACTCTTTCTGGGGCCGTTGCCAGGGAAGTGCGCATTTAGGTAAGTTTCTACTCCATTCCTTTAATTTTTCTCTTCTCACACCCTTCTCTTCATGGGTGTTTCTGTTTGTTGGTGTGCAGGTGAACTAGTTGCAAGGAGAAGGCAAGCAGACAAAGTCGGAGACGTGGGCAGATCCAAGGCGGGAACGAGAGCGCGAAGTCGTCGACACCGCACTGGAGCTTCGCCCACATTGCTGATCAGGTAGGTCTCTCTTTCTTAGCAACTTAGGTCAACTTGTCACCTTAATTAAAAAAAAAAAACTAAAAACACTTCTTGGGATCTTTTGGGGCAAGAGGATTAAAAATCATTTGTTTGGTTGTTTGCTATCACTCCCACCGCCCCGGGATTTCCCGCCAAACTTCGCATAGCGAAGATCCAAGAATCTTGATTCTTGAATCTTTCGTCGTGTGAAGTATTCTTGGAGGCAAAGATAAATAGATTGATTGCCATCCCTCTTGCCTCATTTATCTGCAATTAGGGATCACCTTTTTAGTAGGGAGACTTGGAATTGAGTTGATTCCATCCCCACCACGACCTTTCACTTGCCTAAGATTCGATCCCGAATACTTCAACCCCAACAATCTGATTTTCTTTATCTTATGGTTAAGCCTTGTGTGTGGAAATCATTTTGGTGATTTGGAGTATTTGAATTGAAGTGCTTTGGCTCCCTTTCACACTAATCTAAAATTGATTCGTGCATCCACACATAAAAATCTTCATCTAGGGAAGCCCATTGCATTTTAGCATGCATTAACCAACTGACATTGAACAAGGGTTTGTTGGGCTTAGAAGAAAACTTGTATTCTCTCAAAACCTGAAGATTGGTTGAATTGGTAATTCAGCGAAATCCTAAAATCCATACTACTTAAGACTGAAACTCTAAAAACCATTCACCAATTAAAACTTCAATTCGGGGAGATTTCCCCATTGCATGCTTGGTTTCCACACTTTACAAAATCAATCACTTGGGCATTACCCGTAAATAACGCCCTTTACATTCCAAAAGCACTTGATCCTAAGCCTCTAACTAAAACTGGTAGCAACTTGACCCTTATTAAGGATTGGAGGTTTAACTACCTCCGTGTAGTGCCTACGTGCTGGTGAGGGTTCTCGCGTGCTATCGGGTGTCTAAGACTGGGGCAAACGGCCTTTCAATTTGGCCCGGTGGTTCTGCGGTGCTCGCATTTGGTTCTGTAGGTCGTGATAGTAGGTAACTTAGATCGTTAGGTCTAGGGGCACACTATAGAGGTTAGGAATTTGGTTGTATTGATTTGTCATCAAGTGTCCCTTTGCGGCGTCATTTCTCTCATCTCTTTTCCCTTCGTATCCCCCAATTCTTCCTGCGGTAGTGCATGTTTGGGAGGAGGTCACAAAACCCTGAACTGTTTGAATTGTCTGATAAATTTAGAAAAGAAGCCGAATCATCCTCCTCCTCCACAAACATGGCTGCACGCCCACCCCCAAATCCCGAGGGAGGAAACCACCCTCAAAACCCACCAGGTGGTGGAGCCTTGGATCCCATAACCTGCCTCCAAGCCCAAATGGAAATGTATAATGAGCAAATCGAAGCCATTAGGGAAGCCTTGGGGGAAATGCAGAACCCTCCCGAACGGGAGGAGCCTAGGTCTCTTAGCTTCTATCAGAATCCTGCTGCTACAGAGACCATAGGACAAATTCGGGTCCCCATGGGCGGGGACGACTTTGAATTGAAACCTAACATAATTGGCTTGATTAATTTCCACTTCCATGGTCTTGCAAGTGAAGATCCTTTTCTCCATTTGGAAGACCTAACTCGATTGGCTGAAATAGTTAAACCAAGAAATATCAGGTTACCTATAGTCCTCATGAAAATGTTCCCGTTTTCATTGCGGGATAAAGCGTCACAGTGGTTACGCACCCTTGGGAGAACCATCCACTCTTGGGAAGAGATGCGAACAGCGTTTCTCAAGAAGTTCTTCCCAATCGGGCGAACCAATACACTTCGCCATGCTATCACCTCCTTTACGCAACAAACGGCGAACAGTTTCATGTGGCATGAGAGAGATTAATGACCTCCTTAGGAAGTGTCCACACCATGGTCTGCCTAAGTGGCATATAGCCCGGATTTTCTACTATGGACTAAATGAGACTTTGAAGCAGATTGCAGACGCTTCCTGCGGAGGGAATTTCATGAATAAAGACGAAAATGGAGAATTCGAATTATTTGAAAATATGAGCGAAAACTCAATGAATAATGCCTCCATTGTCACCTTTAATCATACCAGCCTGCCCCATAATGTTCACGAAGTTGACACAGGACCCTCCCATTCATCCACAGATCTCAGCCTTATCGCACAGAAATTGGATGAAGTCTCCGTCGTGCACAAGAAGCTGGACGAGCTTCTGGCCAACCCCGCCTGCTTTATGGCAAACACCCCCACCTCACCACTTCGTCACAATCCCAATTCTTCCAACACCATGCTTATCTCGAGAAACCCCGTAAGACCTTCCTTACCGAGTGTCGCACCGAGAGATTCGGTAAGTCATGTGGATCTGGCTTCTGTAAGCCAGTATTTTGACACGGAGGACCAAGCCTCCGTGTGCTCAGAATCATGTTTACATGCGGATGCGTCTTCTGGCATAGAAGATGCTTGCGCCCTGGGGAACAACCCGTTCTCTGCCACTTATAACCCAGGGTGGCGAAATCATCCAAACTTCGCATGGTCCAACAACCCGCAGCGCCAAAACCCCGCGGGTGGACCAATGTGATCGTCCGCACCCGTCATCCCAAGGGTCCAGTCTAATCCTATGGCGAATCCGCCATCGGGTCCTTGCGTACCACAAATAAAACACGCATCAAGTCCTCTTGATAAATTGACGCGAATGATGACGGAAATGTCAAAGCGCATGAAGAGAACATGACCTCTCTTCAGCACCAATTGGCGCAGTAGAATGCTGAGATCAGTCAATTACGCATGGCGACTCGATCTCAGGGCACTCTTCCAGCCCAACCTGTTCCCAACCCGCAAAATTTCGTACCCCGTGGTCCTCAACCACAGGTACGACCTTCTCAGGGGCAGGTTCATCAGATTTTGCATGCTCTAAGCATTCCACCAAGATTTTAGGCTAATCTCGCTGCAGCACCTCACTCTTATGTCCCTATTGCGGACCCTCCTCCGCCTTATGATCCCACTGGACCCGCATCATCCAATGCGATTACTACGAGGAGCGGCAAGCAGACTGTCGATCCGCCTCTACCTGATCCTGGCCCGTCTTCTTCATCGCCCTCTCATTCAGGATGCGCGCCGCATTCGTGAGAGGACGATACACCCAAATTGGTGCCAGAATCAGTCTTATTCCTTGAGGCTCTACTTAGGGAGCCAAAAGGCTAGAAGAAGGATACGCAGGCCTTTGATAACCTGCGTAATTTGTTCAGGGATGTTGAAATCATGGTACCCCTGCTAGAGGCTATTGACCACATACGTACTGTCTCTCGATTTTTCAAAGACTACATAACACCCAAGCGACAGTCAAAGAAAACTAAAAATCCGGTGGTTCTCTCGCCCCATGCGAGTTGTGCTATACTGTCAAACCTACCACCGAAGCAGAAAGATCCGGGTACACCGCTTATTTCCTGTAGCATCCAAGGCTGCAATTTTAATCGTGCCCTGCTTGATCTAGGACCTTCCATCAATCTTATACCAACCATCATGCTCGAAAAATTTTCCTTGAGAAATCTGAAACCCACCTCTGTCACGTTACAGTTGGCAGATCATTCTGTCAAAATTCCGAAGGGTGTGGTGGAAGACGTGGTTGTTAGGGTCAACAGTCTCTGTTTTCCTGTTGACTTTTTTGTTTTAGATATGGAAGTTCCTAGCTCACTTTCTGATTGTCCGATCATCCTTGGTCGACCTTTCTTGGCCACAGCCCGCGCCCATATCGACTGCGAGTCGAGCTGTATTGAGATTGCCGTTGGATCTGAAAAGCTCAAGCTTGACATCTTCAAGGCAGCCAAGAACTTTGATTGCGATTGCATCGAGGATGACACATCTGATGAGGACATGGCCGTCAGCGCGTGTATCAGACTAATTGGGACCTATTCTGACTGCTGCGGATTACCTGTAAACACTGACGATTGCCTGACCGACACATATTGTGACGTTCCCCCATCCCTCCCTTGTCCCATACCTTCTCCTGACCAGACTTCTGACGAGGTTTTCTTCACTTCCCATGCCTCGTGGTCTGAGTCATATCCGGGCTACTCACCTTCGGTCTACACTCTTGAAGATCAGATTGCCCTTTCTTTCCCGCCAAATTAGGCGGAATTGCAACTCCACACTGGGACCTTGAGCCCATATACTACTCATTGGGGCTATTCCATTTTGGATTCGTCTATCCAAGAAGCCCCTCCTCTTGGCCAATCTGAGGGCCAACTTCTTCCTCCTGACTTGTTTTCCGATCCACCTGGGACACTCTCGTCCCAAGAAAAGACAGATCCTTCACCATCCACTCCCGTACTGAAAGAGCTGCCTAGTACACTTAAGTATGTTTTCTTGGGACCAAATGAAACACTCCCCGTAATCATTAGTTCAAAATTGACCAGGGAGCAGGAGTGCAAACTAACGAAGCTCCTTAGGGAACACAAGGCAGCCATTGGATGGTCTTTATCAGACTTAACTGGCATTAGCCCCTCCTACTGCACTCACCGCTTACATACGGAGGAGGAGGAGGCTCGACCTTCCCGAGAGATGCAGCGACGTCTCAACACTAACTTGTGGGAGGTCGTTAAGAAGGAAATTATTAAGTGGCTGGATGTGGGTGTAACCTACCCAATCAGCGATAGCCCCTGGGTGAGTCCGATTCACGTCGTATCTAAAAAGGCGGGACTCACCATCCGTGTCAATGACAGGGGCGAATCCATCCCTACACGCACTCCTACATCTTGAAGAGTGTGTGTAGATTATAGGAAACTTAATGTTGCAACTAAGAAAGATCACTTTCCGCTACCTTTCATTGACCAAATCCTGGAGCGGTTAGCGGGAAATAAATTTTTCTGTTTCTTGGATGGATTCTCAAGATATAACCAAGTGGCAATTGACCCCCGGGACCAAGAGAAAACCACTTTTACCTGCCCCTTTAGCACCTTTGCATTTAGAAGGATGCCGTTCGGACTTTGCAACGTGCCAGCAATTTTCCAGAGATGTATGCTGGCAATATTTCATGGCAGGGTGGGTGACTTTCTCGAGGTCTTCATGGATGACTTTTCGATCTTTGGACCATCTTTTGATGAATGTCTTGCCAACCTGACCTGTATCCTTAGGAGATGTATTGATGTAAACCTCGTGCTTTCTTGGGAAAAAAGTCATTTTATGGTACACGAGGGAATTGTTCTTGGGCATATCATCTCCGACAGGGGTAACAAGGTTGACAGAGCTAAGCTTGATGTAATTGCTGATTTACCTATGCCTGGCTCTGTCAAACAAATCCGCTCCTTCCTGGGACACGTCGGTTTCTATAGGAGATTCATCAAAGATTTCTCCAAGATTTCTCGACCTTTAACTCATCTCCTATCAACCGACGTACCCTTCGATATGGGCCCCGATTGCATACGAGCATTCACGCAGTTGTGTAATGCTGTCACCAAGGCCCCTATTCTCCAGCCACCTGATTGGTCCCTCGACTTTGAACTCATGTGTGACGCTTCCGACCTTGCAGTCAGAGCCAGCCTGGGACAAAGATGCGATAGACACCCCTTCGTGGTGTACTATGCCAGTAAGACGCGATAGAATCGTTTATGGGAAGCTTTGTTATTTGCCCGTGGAGCTGGAGCACCACGCTTATTGGGCGGTTCGCCAATGTAACCTCGACCCAGACCTGTGTGGTCGAGAAAGGAAACTCCAACTCCAAGAGCTGGAAGAGCTCCGTTGTGAAGCCTATGATTCGACCTTAACTTTCAAGCAACGCACTAAGGCTTTTCACGACAGCCGTATTCGGCAGAAGGAATTTGAGCCATCTCAGCAAGTTTGGCTCTACAATGCCCGGCTCAAATTCTTTCCTGGAAAATTAAAGTCGAAATGGACTGGTCATTTCCTAATCTCGAGACCATTTCCCAACGGGGCCATTGAGATTGAAGATCCCAAATCTGGGCATAAATTTACGGTCAATGGGCAGCGTTTGAAACCCTATCTTACTCATAAACCTGCCTCCGTTGGAGAAACTGTTGCCCTGCTGGAGGGTAACTAAGGTTGTGCCTCATTCTAAGTCCAGCTGGGGACGTTAAATTCAGCGCTCGTTGGGAGGCACCCCAACAACACTCCGCCACTGTCACGCTCACTTCACTTTTCACTTCACCACCCACCATCCACCCACCCTACCACCCTGCTATTTACCCTGCACCTCAGCTCTCGTTACCCGATCTTTGGTCCTTCCTCTACCCTACCCTGCATGCATATGAGGACATAGCATCATTTGGCATGGGGGGGTAATAGGCATCCATAGGATTTGGGTATTTTATGGTATCATGCAGTCTCCATCTATCTATAAATATGTACATAGCATTAAAAAAAAAAGGTGTTTAGTAATGATCTGAAGGCTGAAACAAAAATACAATAAGTGTTTATGGATATTCAACCACTGTTTTGAAGACTTTCCAGGAAACAGAAGCTTAATTCGCTCAGGCTCGGCTTAATTCACTTGAGCATTGACAAGATAGATCGGAATCTCTCCTAACTAAGGACGTATTCTTGTACCTGAGACACTAGTACAGGATTCGTTAGTTTGCTTCTATTCGAGAGCCTAAGTAATCTTGGTTCACACTACACATATCAAGAAAGATCAGGTGAACATAAGATTCAACCCTAGTGTTCATTAGGGAAGGTGGAGTCCTTACCTGTGCGCGCAGGTAGACTTTTTATCCCAGGCTTTAGTCTTGTGTTTAGGAGAAACTCTTTCCACCAAAAAGAAACTCTCTCACCAAAAAGAAAAGTGTGCTCCTTTAAATAAAGTTGTAAGAGATATACTGACACGTGTTTAAAAAAAAAAGGATGCAAATAAGTCAGTATATCTCGCAAATGTCTGTAAAGTCTTCCCCCTACAAAAGTTCTTTAGGGCAAGTTACAAATACCCTGTTTTCTGTGAGCCACAAATGTCATAAAATGGGAGTTGAGTTTTCCATCTTCTTTTTGAGAGTCAATCTAAAGACACGAGCTGAAACTGGGACCAGCCTGCACTTAAAAATTCGTGAAACCCTTGGCTTGAGTCTTAATGTTCATCTGGTCTGTCTTGATCCTTCACTATACACAAGCCATAATCTCTTGAGCTCTCGAGTACGGCAAAAACCTCCGGGGTCCTGGAAATCGTACTTAAGGTTTAAATATCAAGAATCTAGGTAAGTTGAGAGATGATCTATGTCACATAAGACTTAAAGTACTGGTAGTCTTCTCTGCAATTGGTTCTCACAATATCCAACAAATAAACACACCTATGTCGCCTCAGAAGAAAATCTTCAGCTTAAAGATCATTTCTAAATACAAATACAAAAATGTTTTGCTAGGGACTAGCAAAAGTTAGGCATGGGGGTATGATTGCACAACAAAAATGCACCAACAATTGTGCCATCTTGTGCTATTTCCAAGCATTACCTGTGTATATTAGGTAGCCATAGTCGCATTTGTGAAAATAAATGCCTGCATGCATTTATTTGAGAGGGGAGGAGAGTGAATAAAATGACCTTGAAATTAACGTTTTCCTCAGGTGCTGCCTCGCAAATTCACCATCTTTATTTTTATTTTTATTTGACTTTCTTCTCCGCGGCTGCAAAGCATGGCTTGATCTTCTTCGCGCCATGCTCTGCACAGCCACTCCCTGCTAGCCATGCATAGCCATGCACAGCCCAGGGCATGGCTGCGCTTGCCTCCTTACTCTTTAAAAGGGCACGGCCATCTTCTTGACAGCTGAGCCTGGTTCACCCAACATAGCAGCTTCCCTTCCAGGCCGTCCCCTCCCCTCTCCCCTCCATACACAGCCTCTGCACCTTTTGAGGAGCCACACTGCGGGCAGGAGCAACTCACAGTGGTACACAACCACCGCTGTGAGTCCCACCATCGCCCAGCTCATCAAAGAGCCGGTGGGCGTGGTGGTTCTCCTCTCTGTTTCGCCGTCCAGCCATTTCCGCCATTGCCACAGGACTTAAGGTCTGAAGCTCCGTAATAGCAGCAACAAGGCAGCAACAGCAGCGCAGGCCACCACGTGCCTCAGGCGCCTGTTCTGCGGGCTTTGCGCGCCCAGGCAGGCTGCCCTCGCCCCTCTCCGCGTGCCCTGTCGCAAAATTCCGCCCACAGCCTAGCCGGTTTCACGCGTGCCAGCCGATCAACCTTTTGCCCCTGCACTGTAGCCGCGATCTCTCGCTGCTATAGTGCGGTGACCGGAAAGTTTCTCACTTTTTCGGTCACCAGGCACTCTCTCTTCGACTCGCGATCACTGCCAGCCCATTCCCGCTCCATGCGTGCGCCCGCTCTCGTGTAAGCCAGCGCCCGCACCCGTCTGCGCCCGCATCTTCACCCGCTTCAGCACCCGCCTCTTCATGCAGTGCGGTGCGCTGTGGTCCGTCCCTCACGCTCACTCCCTCCTGCGTGCACGCGCATCTTCGTGCGCCTACGCGCCTGCGCCTGCGCGTGGCCATCAGACGACGCCTGCGCGCATCTCACCGCGCCTCTTCACTCCAGCAGATGAGCTCTCTCTCTCTCTCTCGCTCTCTCTCTCTCTCACAGCACTCTCTCACTCCCTCCGCAGACACATACACACACACACACTCTCGTACACATACCCACTCACTTATACACTACTATATACTTATATATATATATACACATACATATATATATTTATATACATATATATATATATATATGTATATACACATATATAAATAGTTATACATATATATATATATACAAATATACATACATATATACATATATCTATAATTATAAATACATACATACATATATATATATATATATATATAACTAAATATACACCTATATAATTATAATCATATATATATATACATATAGATATATATTTTCATATCACCTACCATACGTTGTATCGTGGGAATATCTGTACCAATTGCTGATATTTCCCGATACATGTGTACAGAAAGCGTCTTTGCACACATCTTCCACCCATCCGTCCTACACTCCATGCGGCACTTCGTCCTATTGGTTGCGTCTTCCTAGACCACGACCGACTCGACATCGTGCTACACGCCATCTCCACCTCCACCCCCACCCCTATATACATATATATATACTATATTTACTTTATTTCTGTTTCTCTTTCCTGCTAGTAAAAAGATGTTGAACGTTTTTTTTTTTTTACGAAGCTACGCTAACGTGTTCGGTTTTGGAAAACCCGTCGTTGTAGTTCGAAAGCGAAGGATTCGTGTTCAACAAATAAAATTTATACCGAAATAAGAATTCCGGGTCGAACACAGAGAGGCGAACGTTTGATTTAAAAACTCCGCGTTTCTTTTTATTTTGTCACAAAGAAATTCAATTTAAACTATCTAAGTATCTACAACAAATAAAAGAGAGAGAGGGAGTAAGAGAGAGAGAAGGAATACTATACATGGAAATCAAAATGAGATGTAGAATAGACAAGGAATTTATCATAAAAGAGTTCTTTCATTACAACTAGAAAACATAAAACAATTACTCTAGAAAGCATTAAAAGAATGGAGGGAGAAATGTCCTCCTCGACGATCGCTCGGAGGACGAATAGACTACTCTAGAAAGCAGTAAATCTATACTAGAAAGCAGTAAAAAGAATAGGGAGAGAGAAATCCTCCTCGACGGTCGTTTGGAGGACGAGCCGGACGGGACGACGCCTGGACGAAGGAGAACGAAGCGGGACGAAGGAGGACGAAGCAGAAGAACGGGAACGAAGCAGCACGCCGTCGTCGTCGCGGGATCCACTTCCGAAGGGGGACGAAAATTTGGACTTTATCTCGCGAGAAGCATCCCGGGTGTGGGACAAGCTTCTCTTGAGCTTTGGAGAGGTAGAGAGGAGAAGGAAGGGATGAAAATTTCGTATGGAGGGGGTCTCCTTTTATAGTTGCAAGGAGTGGGGGCAAAATGGACATTACATCTTCAAAATAATAAATAAGGGGTCTTTAGTGACGGATAAAACCGTCGCTACAGCCCTGCCGTCGCCGTCGCCGCCGCGCCCACGCGCGCCCGCTCGGCTGGCCTGCACGCGTAACGCATACGCACGTCCGCGTCGTCTCAGCCGTCCGATCGCGAGATCGGACGGCTTAGATCGCGTCCGCGCCCGCTGCGTAGCGCGCCGCCCGCGTGTGATCACGCGCCCACCAGAGCGTCCAATTGCGCGTCGGCGCTATCAGGCGCGCGCGGCCGTTGGATCTTCATCTGACGCTCGTGCGCGCCCGCTCGCCCGCGCCTTCGACCCCCTCACCGCGGCTCGAACCCGCGACCTCCGCTTCGCCCGCAGCTGCGTCGCCGTTGCGCTACGCAGGCGAAATGGTCGCGCGGACGTTTTTAAACACGAGCGACCGCAGCCGTTGGATCGAGATCCAACGGCGGAGAGGAGACGGTGCGCGGTCTTCACAGGACTCCTGCGGCCGATTAGGCGGCTGGGATGGCGCCACGTGGCGCTATCTTGGCCGTCCATCTTCTGGAAGTTGTAGATGGTGCCACGGATGTCGGATTGACTCGATTTTTGTGTCGTTCGCCTGCGATCGTCGATCCAAATTCATCCGTGTGGTCGGATTTTCCATCTGAAGTGCGGATTTACACCATCCTGGCCCTTGATCTTCTAGGGTTCCCCGGTCTCTATCTGATGCTACGGATGCCTGATTAGGGCGATCTTGGAGTCGTTGAACTCCAATCGTCGCCCTGATCATATCCATACGGTTGGATCTTTGATCCGAAGCTCCGATAAAATATTTGCCCTATCCAAGCACATAAAAGGAGACAATTAACCTCCATTTTATTCAAACTACTCTAAATGCAAGATGATGCATGTAATGCAATATTTATATCATGAAATGCAATCCTATGCTTAAGAACATGCATAAATAGACATTTTAAGTAGTGTAAATGTGTTTACATCATACCCCCATGCCTATCTTTTGCTAGTCCCTAGCAAAAACTATATGCTATTTATAAAAGAATTAGGTTAGATTATTTGGACCTGAGTTATTTTCAATCATTAAGAAATTGTCTACTTAAGAACTGAACTTTCAAAGACACAACAGTGCCCGGGTATCAGCCAAAATGCAGACCGCCTCAAGTCTCGCCTTATTCAAAGAAAAATTTCTTTTTCTGTTTTTACTCTCTTTTTTTTTTTTTTGGATTTTCAAATTTTAGGGTTTAAGAGTGGCTTTCTACGGCCATTCAACTCACCCAAGATTTGATGAGAACCCTAAGTTTCAAGCATCTTATTGTGATTGTGATAGACTCGTTGACCGGCAATTAAAATGGACTTCGGATTTCTACGCCTTTAGGTGACCTCAAAAAGAATTCTGCCTAAAGGTGTATCTTTACAACCGGTAGCTTTCTCCCTACTTTTATTTTTTAACGGGGTCAACACAAGGGTGAATCCAGTGTATATCTCCCCGGTTTATTCTACTTCTCCGCTTCTTCCTAAGTGTTTTGGGAATTTTTAGTGCATTTTCTGAGCTGGGTTCTGGACAACCGGTCGATGAGCTGTTACCACCGATAACTTGCCAGCCATACTCGTGCGGCGAAGTGTGGCTTATTTCTTTTTGTTCTTTTCTCCTTTTTGATTTTTTTTTTTTTTTTTTTTTAAGTAGGTGGCTTCCCTGGTCTAAGATTTACCTAAAGGCAGCAAAAAGAGAAAGGTCAGTGACTGGGCTCTGGACAACCTACCTATGGGCTGTTACCCACGATAACTTGCCAGCCATATCACCCTAGAAGGTTCATTAGCTACCCAATTTCCGTTAAAATCGCCAAACAACGAGTCAGTGCAAAGAAAGTGTGTAGATGCTTAAGACTCAAAATTCCCTCACATCAGAGGGCGGGTTGATAAGTCGTGTACTTATCACCCAAACTTATTTACTCCAATTAAAATAAAATTCAAGTTGGCGAGAACTCGAAAAACAAATCCACATTTTAGTGGATATACGGGCTGATTAAGTCCAAAGACCTGAAGGGTCTTTGTGTTCAGAACATAATATAGTATTTCTTAAGATCGAAAATTTTCTTAAACCCAAATTCTCTTTCCTAATTTTGATTTTTTTTTTTTTAAAAAAAAAAAATAAAACAAATCTACGGAGCTGACGAATGAATTCAAAGATAAATATCCATCCCCCCATGCCTATCTAATGCAATGTCCTCATTGTATTAAAAAGACATAAAACAGAGTGGAAAAGCGTAGAAAGCACCTGAATTGCGTGGATATCGGGTCCGCTCCGAGATGAAAATGAAAAAGAACTGTATATGTGCTGAGTTTAGTGCCTTCAGCTTGGCACACTATACAAAGAAAAGAAATGAAGAATTCACATGTGCAGGTCAGAATTAGAATAAACAGAAGAATCCTCTGACCTGTCAGCAGAGGTCCACAGATGTGGACCAGATTGTGGTGCAGACCCACACCCCATAATCGAGAATATCTTAGGTTTTGGATAAAAATTACCCAAAACCTAAAATCAGAATGCAAGCGGGGTCGGGCCTGCGATTTGTGAGGATGCAACCCAAGGCCAAAATGTCGGGTTACAGAGAATTGAAGCTCAAAAGGATAATCGTTAAATGTGTACTTGAGTTTGACATCCTCGAAACAAATGTCGTAAGGGTTCTGATTTGATGGTTTCAGTTTAAAAGGAACCCTTCGACTCAATCTTCCATTTCCTCCAAAATTGACTTCCCAAATCAGAATTTCCCAGCTCCTATCCTCCTCATTCGGCATATCAAATTCCATGACCTCTTGTATATTCATCACCCCGTCTGAAATCTTCAAGTCTAGATGATGTGGCAAAATCAAAATTGACTTGGGTCTAATTATCTCAGAATTAGAATTATCAATAAGCTCAACAGGGTGTAACTGATAATCAGGGCATTGAATTAATTCCTCCAGAAAATGCGATTCTGGATCCGTATCGTGTGCCCTAATAAGATCAGTTTCCTCAGTTATTGTGCTATCAAATGATCTATCAGATTCCTCAGGCCCAATCGTCTCACAAAAATCGTGATCTGAAAACTCGTGTGAGACTTCGCAACTTGAATCTTCACCATCAGGATCCGTATCAATGTATGTCCCAAAATCATTTGTCACTTTGCGTTCCAAGGAGACATACGTTTCCTCGTAACCCAGCTCAGGGATTTCAGGTGAAGAAATCAAATCATCCTTAATTGGTTGTTTTAATTCAATCTGGTCAGCTTCGTAACACGTGTCCCCCCCAACAGGGACATTACATCTTCAAAATAATAAATAAGGGGTCTTTAGTGACGGATAAAACCGTCACTAAAGCCCTGCCGTCGCCGTCGCCGCCGCGCCCACGCGCGCCCGCTCGGCTGGCCTGCGCGCGTAACGCATACGCACGTCTGCGTCGTCTCAGCCGTCCGATCGCGAGATCGGACGGCTTAGATCGCGTCCGCGCCCGCTGCGTAGCGCGCCGCCCGCGTGTGATCGCGCGCCCACCAGAGCGTCCAATTGCGCGTCGGCGCTATCGGGCGCGCGCGGCCGTTGGATCCTCATCTGACGCTCGTGCGCGCCCGCTCGCCCGCGCCTTCGACCCCCTCACCGCGGCTCGAACCCGTGACCTCCGCTTCGCCCGCTGCTGCGTCGCCGCTGCGCTACGCGGGCGAAATGGTCGCGCGGACGTTTTTAAACGCGAGCGACCGCAGCCGTTGGATCGAGATCCAACGGCGGAGAGGAGACGGTGCGCGGTCTTCACAGGACTCCTGCGGCCGATTAGGCGGCTGGGATGGTGCCACGTGGCGCTATCTTGGCCGTCCATCTTCTGGAAGTTGTAGATGGTGCCACGGATGTCGGATTGACTCGATTTTTGTGTCGTTCGGCTGCGATCGTCGATCCGAATTCATCCGTGTGGTCGGATTTTCCATCTGAAGTGCGGATTTACACCATCCTGGCCCTTGATCTTCTAGGGTTCCCCGGTCTCTATCTGATGCTACGGATGCCTGATTAGGGCGATCTTGGAGTCGTTGAACTCCAATCGTCGCCCTGATCATATCCATACGGTTGGATCTTTGATCCGAAGCCCCGATAAAATATTTGCCCTGTCCAAGCACATAAAAGGAGACAATTAACCTCCATTTTATTCAAACTACTCTAAATGCAAGATGATGCATGTAATGCAATATTTATATCATGAAATGCAATCCTATGCTTAAGAACATGCATAAATAGACATTTTAAGTAGTGTAAATGTGTTTACATCAAAAGATAAAAAATAAATATACAAAAGAGAAAAGATAATCCTTGACTTGCAGGTACTCAGTCTTGCGAATAGCAAGACAAGTTTTGGGAACCCTAATTTGGCTCAAAACCAAGAACCGGATTTTGAGGGTGTACCTCAAGGACGAAAATTATCAGAAAAAAATCTTAAATAGAAAAACACCAAAAAATAATTAAATCACCATATTAACACAACCTACCCGAGTCTACACCACACCCCCATACCTATCTTTTGCTAGTCCCTAGCAAAAACTATATGCTATTTATAAAAGAATCAGGTTGGATTATTTGGGTATGAGTTATTTTCAATCATTAAGAAAATGTCCACTTAGGATATGAACTTTCAAAGACACAATAGTGCCCGAGTATTTGCCAAAATGTAGACCGCCTCAAGCCCTCGCCTTATTCAAAGAAAAATTTCTTTTTCTCGTTTTTCCTCTTTTCTAATTTTTTTGGATTTTCAAGTTTTAGGGCTTAAGAGCAGCTTTCTACGGCCATTCAACTCACTCAAGATTCGATGAGAACCTTAAGTTCTAAGCATCTTATTGTGAATGTGATAGACTCGTTGATCGACAGTTGAAATGGACTTCGAATTTCTACACCTCTAGGTGACCTTAAAAAGAGAATTCTGCCTAAAGGTGTATCTTTACAACCGGTAGCTTTCTCCCTACTTTTATTTTTACGGGGTCAACACAAGGGTGAATTCAGTGTATATCTCCCTAGTTTATTCTACTTCTTTGATTCTTCCTAAGTGTTTTGGGATTTTTCAGTGCATTTATTGAGCTGGGTTCTGGACAATCGGTCGATGAGCTGTTACCACCGACAACTTAGCAGCCATACTCGTGCGACGAAGTGTGGCTTATTTCTTTTTTTCTTTCTCCTTTTTTTTTTCTTTTTTTTAAGTAGGTAGCCTCCCTAGTCTAAGATTTACCTAAAGGCAGCAAAAAGAGAAAGGTCCAGTGACTGGGCTTTGGACAACCTACCTATGTGCTGTTACCCACGATAATTTGCTAACCATATCACCCTAAAAGGTTTAACCAATTTCCGTTAAAATCGCCGAACAACGAGTTAGTGCATAGAAAGTGTGTAGATGCTAAAAAAACTCAAAGTTCCCGCAAATCAGAGGGCGGGTTGATAAGTCGTGTACTTATCACCCAAACTTATTTACTCCAATTACGATAGAATTAAGATGGCAAGAACTCGAAAAATAAATCCACATTTTAGTGGATACACGGGCTGATTAAGTTCAAAGACCTGAAGAGTCTTTGTGTTCAGATCATAATGTAGTATTTCCTAAGATTGAAAATTTTCTTAAACCCAAGTTCTCTTTCCTAATTTCACAAATTTTTTTTAAAGAAAATAAAATAAATCTACGGAGCTGACGAATAAATTCAGAGATGAATATCCACCCCCCCATGCCTATCTAATGCAATGTCCTCATTGTATTAAAAAGACATGAAATAGAGTGGAATAGAATAGAAAGCACCTGAATTGCGTGAATGTCAGGTTCGCTCCGAGATAAAAACTAAAAGGAACTGTATACGTGCTGAATTAAGTGCCTTCAGATAGGCACCGTATACAAAGAGGAGAAATAAAGAATTCACAGGTGCAGTTCAGAATTAGAATAAACAGAAAAAACCTCTGACCTATCAGCAGAGTTCCACAGATGTGGACCAGATTGTGGTGCAGACCCATACCCCATAATCGAGAATATCTCAAGTTCTGGATAAAAATTACCCAAAACCTAAAATCTGTTTGCAAGCGGGGTCAAGTATGCGATTTATGAGGATGCAACCTAAGGCCAAAAAGTCGGGTTACAGAGAATTCAAGCTCAAAAGGATAATTATTGATTGTGTGCTTGGGTTCGACATCCTCAAAACAAATGTCGTAAGGGTCCTGGTTTGATGGTCTCAGCTTAATAGGAACCCTTCGACTCAATCTTCTACTTCCTTCGGAACTTGCTTCCCAAATCAAAATTTTCCGACTCCTATCCTCCTCATTCAGCATGTCAAATTCCAAAACCTCTTGAATATTAATCACCCTGTTTGAAATCTCCAAATCTAAATGATGTGGCTGAATCAGAATTGACTTGGGTCTAATTATCTCAGAAACAGAATCATCGATAAGCTCAATAGGGTGTAACTGACAATCAGGGCATTGAATTGAATCCTCCAGAAAATGCGATTCTGGATCCGTAATGTGAGCCCCAATAAGATCAGTTTCCTCAATTATTGGGCTATCAAATGATCTATCAGATTCCTTAGGCCCAATCGTCTCATAGAAATCATATTCTGTAAACTCGCATGAGACTTTGCAATGTGAATATTCACCATCAGAATCAAAGAAATCAAAATCCATATTAATGTATGTCTCAAAATCATCCATCACTTTCTGGTCCATGGAGACATACGTTTCCTCGTACCCCGGCTCAGGGATCTCAAGTGAAGAAATCAGATCATCCTTAATTGGTTGCTCTAATTCAATCTAGTCAGCCTCGTAACACGTGTCCCCCCCAACAGGTGCCTGAGAGGGTTCTGACATTGGCTCTCCAGAAGGGAGTTCATCCTGGGAATCATCCCACGACTGAACTAAAGCAACCACAAATCTCATCCTCAATTTCGCTAACTTCCCAAGTAGAAACTCACCTGGGTTCTTATCCTTAACATCCTGGAGCCAATCCAACAAATACTTATTCAAATCATCAATCATCTGAATCGGGGGCTCCAATCTCTTAATGTAAGGTATTGGTTGAACTTCTAAAGTTTGTATGATATTCCTTAAGTTAGCCAGAACCTTCTCTTGAACCTGGTTACCCTGAACCAAATGAATTGGTTCAGGGTTGGGTGGGTTTGGGGTCAATGCAGGGGAATTAACGAATTGAGATTCGTTATACCCTTCCGGATAATAGGTCATTTCAGATTGTTCAAAAGGTGGTGATGACCTAAAGATAGTGTAATCAGAGGATGGGTAAGGATCGGTGTGTCCTTCTTAATTGTAGATCATATTAGGTTGTCCATGAAAGGTTTTCGATCTATAATCGATGTGGCTCTGAGAAGGATAGAAATCACAATCATAGTGTTCAGGGTTAGACCGTAAACACGGAGGTTCGAAACTGTATCCCCAATCTGAGTCAGGATAATCGTCATGTTGAGGATAATTCAAAACAGAAGGGAAAGAGCGGGAATGCGTATAATATGTGGAGGGATTCATGATAAATAGGAGGAAGAAAGGCACCCTGCAATACAAACAATCAAACCTGTCCTTAAGTGGGCTAGCCTAAAAACCTACAGACTCCCACAACTCGTCTTGAGATAAAGGAATGATTTGATCTACTTCTGTCTATTTAATCCAACCAGTTAGAAGGAGGGATTGGGGAGAAGATTCTTCCATCGGCTTACACCTCCGGTTCCTAGTGTACCCCCCAGTTGCGATCGTTTGATTCTGCTCCCTTAGCTAAACATCAGATTGAACAATAGAAATAGACTAATCGAGAATAATCTCGTTCTGGGCTCTAAAGAGTGAGTCGAATCCTTAAGGCCAACGTCTACTCTGTTTTATTTAGGGCTAGGTTTGAATGTGCTTTGGAATGTGATGGGCCCTTTATCTGGGTTGTGCCCTTAATGATTGATTGATTTGTGTGTGGGTGCACAACCAGTCGTTTTCAGGCAAGATTATTTTTGATGTGGTGAATTTTAGGGTTCAAATCTTGCTTAGTAGCTTTTAGGATTCAACTTTAGGTATTTTTAAACAAAGTTTTGTTGGCACACCAGGTTTTGAAAGCACAAGTGAAGATGTTTTCCTTTAAAACTTAAAAGAATGTGGAGTGCCTGGTAAATTCCTAAGAATTGAACCCAATGATAATAGGGATCTAATTTTATGTAGCTATCACTTAGACTCTACCAATGAGACACGGCCACTAGAGAAGAACGAACATAGTAATTATCCACCTGGATTTTATTGGAGTCAAAAGCAAGGGAAGATGGTATCTCCTAAGGACCTTGACCCCAAAGATTGTATTCTCCTTACCCCTACCAACCCGGGTCAAGGTTATATTGTTCCTATCACTTCCCCTATTGATTATTTGGTGGAATCCCATTCTACACTTAGTGATCCTACTCCTGACCCTCCACTGAGGGAATCAACACCTACCATTCAGCATCCTGAGGATTTAAATGCACCCAATGAAGGTGACCCTAAGGGAATAGAGGATGATCAATTTTGGTCTCAGGGATATGAAGAGTCTATTTCAGAGGATGGGGATACCCCAATAGAGGAACCTGGACTGAAAATCTGGAGTGAATCACAGGGGAATTATTTATCATTTGAGGATTTACGTCCAAAGGATATAAACAATATGGTGAAATCCAGATTCCTCCTTTCTTTTGAGAGTCATCCTCCATCAAAGCAGGAGTTGATGTTAACGGAGGACAAACAAAATAATGAGAAGTCTATGGGAGACTCTCGGAGACAAAACACGTCAATTGAGGATTTATACCCCGAGAAGAATGACGAATTTAATGATATAGGTTTGCTCTAAAATATTAAGACTGATCCTCCTTTAGGAATAATTAAGGATACTGATCCAACTCCTATCTTCATTAATGAATCACATATACATCCCGACAAAAATTTGAGTGAACCAAACGAATCCGGGGATGAGTTTAATGATAATGATTCAGATATTTTGACCCTACCATCAAAGAGTTGTAATTTGGAGTCTACCCTTGATTCAAATATGACTCCGATCATTAATGCTAGGCAGGGTAACGTGAGGTTGTCTACAACTGTTAGGGAGTATACACAATCTGAATCATTGTTGGAATTGGACCTGACACTGACTAAGCCTTCATTGGACTTAACCATTACCTTCCAATACTACCAACAACCCTTATACTCTCTAACAGATCCTTGGCTAAGATCTATGCTCATGTACATTCTTTCTAGAGAACATATCAGGCCAGTACATCCTCGGGTAGAATGGCGAGTGTGGATTGATGCTTGTACTTTTACTCTCGCCATTCAAGGGTTTGAACTAATAATGTGTATATCTTTTAAAGCCCGTCCTGCTCTAGAGGATCCTTGTTATCCTCCACTTATTCAATTTATTATTCCTAGACCTCCCAAGGTAGCCAACGAGGATCTTCGCTTTCATATCTTCTGGCGAGCATTTGGTATTACGTTGCATCATCAGCTCGCTAACCTCCGTGGCTACCTGTTTTCTAGGCCCGCGCTATTACGTATATTCTTAGGGCCTAACCTTTTCTGTCTGGAACCAGACTTACAGGTTCCCTATAAGTCTAGCTGTTGACAGAAAATGCAGCACTTGTTCGGAGGCAACCCTGCGGTCTGAATAACACCGTCATCAAGTGATTTCTTTCCTTTCTCCTCCTGTTTTAATTTTACAATGGGGACATTGTAGGATTTCGGCATGGGGGCGTTCATTTTTGCATTTTAGGAAGTATTCATGCATTTAGGTTAGCATAAAAAAAAAATTCTATTTTCTTGAGCTGAATGGGTTAGTCCCTAGCAAAATACCTTTGTCATTGGAGGTTTTTCTTCCTGAATTATTTCTTAAGTTTAGAATCCAGTACATTTATCTCACATGCACGTAGACTTGATAATGGATCCTTGAGGAAAACCAATAAGCATTTGTAGTCTACTGAACCCTTGGACAGTTCATAGGGAGTCAGGCATACTATCTTCTAGTAGATCCACCTCATATTTGTGAGAAGAAAGTAGAGAGATTACTGGTGCGCTAAGTCTAGTGCAAGGACTCTTAAGTTTTGGATAATTAGATGATGATACTTCAGAGTTAGGCGTAGTTTTTGCTCTCTGTTCCTGTGAGCGTACTTTGTGTGAATTCCTGAGAGTCACCAAATAAGGCAGATACACAGAGATGGAGTCTTAATAATGCTATGACTATGGTGGATGGTTACGACCGTCCTTCATAGAGTCCTCGGCTGAAGGAGGGTAATAGTGTCAAAGGTCAGAAATATGCCTGTCCTATCCATTCCTTCCCAGTGCCGAGAATAGGCACTTCCACCAAATAAGCCACACAATATCCTCTTAGCCAACATCATCCCTAATAATGCCTCATAAATAAAAGTCTATGTCATATTATGTTGATTTATAAAAAGAAAAGAAAAGAAAAGAGAGAGAGAGAAAAGAAAAGAAGAAGAAAAAGAAGAAACAGAAAAAAAAAGAGAAAAAGAAGAAATAGTTACATTACAAAAAAAAAATCCAAGTTTATAATGTAACATTATTTCTGAGGCAACAAAACACCTATCGTGTTCCACCAAATATGACCCATACCTACCTTTTAGTATTTCTGATCGCCCGAATACTGGTTGAGGACTCTAACTTAGTTGTAGAGTTATTGGGACTTTAATTGAAGTGTGGATGCCATGTGAGGCCACCAAACATTGAGTACAATTACTAAGTCTGGCGAGATTTGTGATTTCAGAAAGAAAATAAAGAAAAGAGTGAGCGCCTAGGAACATCAAGAGAGCACTGTTGTTTAGCCTCCCTCCGAGTTGACTTGTCTAATAGTCTAGAAATCTAGAGTCTGTAGTACTAGACTACATGTAACACCAGATGAGTGTGTGCCACCAAATACAAATCCATTCAACTCGATATCTCCTACCTAAGCCAAAAGCCAGGGTCAAATTACATATTATTTTCTGCTTTATCCTCGAAGGAAGTGGTTTCCTATCCCGACAACAATATTTACCAAGGGTGAATTACAAACTCCTAATGCAAATTGGCTTTTTCACTTAAATCTGTTATCTAGGCTATTATCAACTCACATTTGTCTGAATCTCTAAAGTTTTGAAATAAGAAAAGAAGAAATCCTCTGATTACTTCTATTATTTTTCATTTTTGCTCGGGACTAGCAAAACTTAGGCATGGGGGCATTTGATAAGTCCACTTTTGTAGACTATTATTTAGCTTAAGTACTATTTAATTATTTGTTCTTAGTTGTTAATTAATTAGGAGTTATATGGTAATTCACCTTGGCTTGCATTTAATTTTATGCTTCAATTTTACATTTAATAGCATATGTTATGAAAATATTATTTATTTGATAAATGCAGGTTAGGTACAAGAATCAGGAGCTAATTTTTACTTATATAAGACGTCTGGGACTTAGATTGGACGTCTGGAATTACTGTCACAAATTTGTGGCATTATATTTTTTTTAAGACGTCTGATGCTCCAGTTAGACGTCTAAAGAAGGAACCGCCCGTGCTTATCTAACGTTCCAACCACTCGCGATCGTCGCGAGTAGTTGGAGATACTTGTGGCCGAAGGAAAAGGAGGAGAGTTTGGTTCAAAAAGAAGCCACGTCCACCGAGGAGACGGTCTGATCCATCTTCCCCCCTGCGGGGAACTGCTCCATCTTCTCCACCGTGAGCAAGCAGGCATCGTGGATCGAAGCAAATTCTCGCCGTTCCTCTACTTGCCTCCGATGAGGTGGTGCTCGATGACAAAGAACACCACCACCACCAGACGTTCCCCTAAACCATCCACCGACCATCTCCTTCCTCTTCTCCACCCACAGAAGAACCCAATAGCACCACCTTCTCCACCGAAAGCCCAATTTCCACCCCCGTCCACCCTCTCCTCACCGCACCTCCCTCATCGCAGACACGCCCAAAACACCAACCCCCCTCACCAACACAACCCATAACGCCAACCACACTTTTTCCCTTCCCCTTCTCTATCTTCTTCTTCCTCCTCCCCCTCTGTTTTTCACGCAAAATAACCCACCACCCTTCCATGCAAAGCCACCTCACCCGCTTCCTCTGACCACAAGCACATCACCATTGTTCATCTCTCCTCGCTTAGCAATCTTGTGCCTCCTCTTCACCTTCAGCAGCCATCTTCCCATCACTGTCCACCATCTTCCTCAACAAAAGAACCCAACACCTCCACTACGATCCACTGTTTGACCTCTCACCTCTCCAAGATGACCATCAGGCCGCTAACACTTCACACCGCCATCCCAAGTGACTGACGGGCAGCTTCACATGCACCGCTAGCACCTACTGCCGCCAGGCTCCCAACGCTCCGGTGGCCCGCCTCTAGCCATCATCACAGGCCGTCGCCGGCGAGCTCCTCCTCCGTCTGCCAGCCACCTCCGGCCATCTCCGTCGACGCCGTGGCCTCCATCGGGTCAGCCTCATCTTCGCCAACCTCCCTCGCGTGTTAACAACCCCGCCGCTCCTTCCCGTATGCAAGCAAGAGAGAGAGAGAAAATGCTCTATTCTGAGTGGTATTAAAAATTACAACGTATGCCATTGTGGGTGTCCTATTCATTTATTTACCAGATTAATATATTATGGTGAATTTGCATGCATATCCCTCTATTCTTGATAAATTGCTTCTAGTTGAGTATCTCATGAATTAGATGAGAGCATGCCACATTGATTATCCCAAATAAGGAATGTTTTATTGGAAATTAGTATTACGTTGTTTACCATTGCCAAGATTATTATTTAATAAAATATTAGGTTGTGGTGACTTTACATTTAAATACCTAATTCTTTTATCAATTACTTAGAATGATGACTTATTTTGAAAAGGAATGATACGAATTAGCATGCATATCCACTGAGATTCCCTAATAAACAAGATTATCTTTTTGTTGTTTGTTTTTTTTATAAACGAGGGTGGAATGAATGTGAGTGAAAATCCAAACAACCAAACTATTCCTAGGATTTATGCAAGCACCTAGGTTAATTGGAATTTGGATTTAATGTGGCAAATGAAATCTATGGAGGGGGAAAGAATGGGGAGCGCTTACAGTTGTCTTCAATTGCACTTTACTCCGGTCTACCACTTGATGATTCCCTGATGGAGGTCTCTGCAAAACAATAGACACAAAAGAAAGCAAGTTAGAAAACAGTAAAGTGCGTGAAATGCGAAAAGAAGATCGGAAATCGTTGCCTCCCCGGCAACGGTGCCAAAATGTTGAACGCATGGGTTGCTACGCTAACGTGTTTGATTTTGAAAACCTGTCGTCGTACTATGAAAGCGAAGAACTCGTGTTCAACAAATTAAATTTATGCCGTAATAGAAATCCCGGGTCGAACTCAGGGAGGCTATGTTGATCTATATTCGCAATTATATTTTTTTGGAATTTTTGTTGAAAAGTGAAGCGATGTAATTACAATGAAGCCATAACAATTAGAATAAATGAGAGAGAGAGAGAGAAAGAGAAAGAGAGAGAGAGAAAACATGCATTCAATAATTCAAAATAATAAAACCAGAGAAGAATTACACTAGAAAGCGGGAAATCAGCTACACTAGAAAGCAGGAAAATTCTACTCTAGAAAGTTGTAAGAAAGAATGGGAGAGAGAAATTATTGTTGGTGCTAGAGCACCACGATCGTTTGTTTTGATGATAACAAAACACGTGTCATTTAACATTTGCACTTGGAGTCTTAGATTTCACGTCAATTGAACATGGAGACATGATTAGACGGAGTTCGAGCTCGCATCCAGGACGGATTAGAGGAGCTTGAAGGAGAATAGAGGAGATTCGTGAGGAGCGATGGCTTGAAGAAGGAAGGAGACGAAGAATAGGATAGATTTCCTTCTCTTGTACTCTTTGTATTTTTCGTTTCTTTTGTTACTCTTTATTTTTGTTACTTAGATTCATGTTAAAGAGCCTTAAAGTACCCTTACAGTAGTCCTAAGAACACCAGCACAACCCTAGGATACTTAGGTTTTCTGTAGAAACCTTAGAAAACCAATATAGGGTTCAAACAGCTTTTTCAGACGTTTAATTCCAAAATCAGACGTCAGATAATAAGTTTTAAGACGTCTGACTGTTGATTCAAACGTCTGATAACATTTAGGCTGGACTTGTTAGCTCTGTCTGATGAAATCAGACATCCAGACCTAAGACCAGACGTCTTAGAAGACGTCTGATGTTTTTGCCAGACGTCCAATTAGTGGACCGTTGGTTGCCTTAGCAAACACCAGAGGATATGACCGTTAGAGCCTTATCAAACGTCCTTAAGCCTTTTCAGACGTCTGATAAATGACCATTTTGCCTTGGCTGACCCAAAATCTCTTCTCAGAGATTTTCTAGCTGTTGTAACTCTTGGAAATCCATTCCCGCAGAAAAAGTAGGTTTCCAGACGTCTAGACATAGTGTCAGACGTCCTATATGTCGTCTGATGGACTTGCACTAGAACCCTTTTTTGATCTGACTCAAGTCAGGAAGAAACCCGCATAAAATCAGACGTCTGACCTTATTTTCAGACGTCTTAAACTGGTTTCCCAGACGTCTGATGCCAGGATCAGACGTCTGATAACCCTGTCAGTGCAATCATTGTTCCTGATTTCAGCCTGATTCTCTTGGACTTTGCTCCCAACGGCTATGGAAGATTTCCAAAGCCTTCCAAAGCTTTCCTAAGGCCTCTATAAATAGAGAGGAACCTCTTGCACATAAACACACACCTAGACACACCAAGAATAAGCATTTCCACTCTTTTGTGTCTAAAAAAAAGCTCTTGCTCTCCAAGCTCAAGTTCTACATCTTGAGAGCATCAAGCCTCTGTGCACCCGCTCTCCCGCCGTAGTTCACTAGAGCGACGTTGCGCTGTCGCGTGGCTCACGCACCCGCATCATCTATTCGACGCACTCCTTGCAAAGAGAAGTTTCCTAATTCCTCTAGAAGCTAGGTTTAAATCTTTGTTGGCTCTATAGGACTATATTTATTATTTTACTTTGTTATTTGGTTGGGTATTCACTTTGCGAATTCCCGTCTCCTTCGTGGGACAAAATCCTTCTCGTGAAGAGAAGGGGTTGAGGAACGCTACCCTCGCACTTGTAGCGTGGTTGTAATTGAGGTTGAATCACTCTCGTTTAAGTGATTCGTTTAGTGGATTTGATCAACTTGGTTGATCGAAAAATCCTAACTCGAGAGGGTTAGGTGGTGGTTTTCACCCGGTTTGGGTTTCCACGTAAAAATAATTGTGTACCTTATGTGATTGAATTTTGTGAGATTGGTTTATATTATATTTCCGTAATTTATTACGTCACCCCCTCCTAGTAGGGAATCTGCAGTTATCCTCCTAGCCCTAGGATCATTCTAACCACCCATAACCACCACCAAACTCCATCCTAGCCCACCACCTATTCACCCCAACTACCCCCCTATCCACCTCTATATAAACCCACCATATCACCACATAAAAATCATCCTCCATTAGTGTGTTATTCTACCTATACCCAAATACGGCCAAGAAGGAGTAGAGAAGAAGATTAAGGGGGCACATCACCCTCCCTGTGGTGCCTTCTTCTCCCCACTCTCTTCAACTTGTGCCACGCCAAGGAGAAGGGCCATTCTACTTCAAGGAGGATGGCCTGGAAAAGGAGAAGGACCTAGGGTGGACGTCCACCCTTGGAGGAGGAGAATTAAAGGTGGTAGCTACCACCTTGGAGGACATAATTTAGAGGAGCATCTCAAGAAGGAGATGAAGGAGTTGTCTTTTCAAGTCAAGGAGCTACTTGGCTTGGAGCAGGAAGCCCTCTTCTTCACCATCTATCTAGAGGATTTGTGTTTTATTTTTCTTGTATTTTCAAGTAGAGTAGACGCATTCCTCTATAGGTTTTGTGTGAACAATTTTGCTTTAATTCAAATTTCCTTCTTTCAATCTTTGTTACATAGCTTTTTACAAGTTTTGCCTAGCATTTGTTTCACTCCCTCTCCCTAATTATTCTAGGCCTCCACGTGCCTAGGGTGAGCTTAGGGAGAGGCTCTACTTGTCACCTAGGGTTAGCTTTATTGAATTAGGTGTTAGTTGTTTTCCAGTTATCAACAAAAACTTGCATGTTTCCTTTATTTCAAAAATCTATAAAAAGTATATATTGAAAAGATTAAAAAGAAAGTTGAGATTTATTTTCCAAGCAAGAGATTTAATTTTTTCAAACTTGCCTCCTTGGACGACCCTAAACACCCACTATCTAAGAATATAAATTTAAGAGTTGATTGGTTTTGCACGTTACAACGACGTATTTTACAAACCACGTAAAATTCGTTATCACCTACCTGATTCATGCAAGGATGGCGTGAGAATAAGTGTTTCGTGTGTCGTCTTTCATGCATTCACAACCCATTTACTTGGAAGCATGAAGCAGAGTAGTTAATTAAGAAGCAATTCGCTTCACTCGTTTCTCTTCTTTTTTCCCATTTTGTAAGTGGTTATCTGTATTATAACCACAATAAGTTATTTTTACGATTGTTTAATGTGTCTCATCGCTATGTGTTACGACCCAGTTCTCGAATCCCTACAGGACACGAGATCGGACTGAATCGACTGATCCCAAGACCCAGTCGTCCAATGAGAAAGTAACCAAAAAGCAGTAAAGTAAACCACATTCACCATGCTAAGCAACTAATAGAAACAAAAGTACAGCAGTAAAGAAGTGAAACTACTATAGAACACACCACCACAACAGCAGAAAAATAAACGAGTACAGGAATATAATGTGCAGAACGAAAGAGTACATAATATAAAGGTACAAGAAGCTACTCACTACTACAAATGAGTACAAAAAGAGCTACTACTGTTGGGCTCTACTGGGCCTAGCACCCTCTGCGGCCGTAGGCTGTAGCTGCTCAACACCTGGACCTCAAAAGGGTTATGAGTACACGAAATCAGCGAACGCTAAGTAGAGTGGAAACCAACTAACTAAAGTAGTAAAGATGGACAGGTAGCTGTTGTTTTTCAATTTCTTTCTTCCTTTATTTATTATTCTTTCTTTCACCACTTGGTTTATTTGTCAGGTCTCTTTCTTGATCTCGAATGTTCCCTGTGGGAACGATCTTGATTACAGTCTTTTCAAAAGAGTAGAAGTCGCACGCGGTGCTCTTCTGGCCGGGAGAGTCCCCCGTGGTGGTCCTACACCCAGTCAACCACCGCAAGGTCACGGTCAGACGTAACGGCGACTACGGCACGCGCGATAAACGCACAGGTAGCTACCCTGCACTGGCACACGGTCAGTTGTTTCCGTTAGCGGGTGCACCCGAAGCATAGCACGGAACCAGTATAGGGCATAGCCCTCTCAGTAACAGGGTCTAGCCCCTAAGAACCAAATAGGGATCTCGCTCCTCCATAGTCTGCGCACCCTCGCCTGACTACCCTGGTTTGCCTAGTGAGCCTAACAAGTCAATGTAGGGTGGCTAGCTGAACCCCGGGCCCCGTGGGTTGGCTAGCTCACTCCTTAGACAAGTAGCTCTCCCCGATACTATGTACGCGAGGGCCAAGAAGTCGGTATAGAGTGGCCAATCCTAACCCCGGGTCCCAACCCAAGGGCAGCTAGCTCCTCTCTGCACTAAATAGGGGGACAGTCACTCTCCTTGGAACTCCGTACTCAAGGGCCAGCTCACCTCCCCACTCACATTCCCAGTTCCATTCCATTTGTTTCCAGGAGCTCTACTCCTAATTCTGTGTAGGGTTCATGCTCATATTTCTCAGGCCAAGCCATACCATGTTTAATCATTTCTATTTCCATTCTCAGGTTGTACACTTGCAATTTGTAACTCTATTCCATACTCAGTTTATTCACAGATAGCTCATGTTTCCAACATTCACCTTTCCATTTTCAAATCATATACATGCAGCTTATATTACGTCATTTCACGAGTACAGCAGGAAGGTTACATTCAACAGTTAACTAACACCAATACTACATATTTCGCAGGCAACTGTTATTCATTTACAGGCAATTGTTATCATTCTATCTACTCATTCAAGACTGCAATTCATTCATTTAATACAGACAATCCAGTATTTCTAGTCCTAGGATTCATGCCATATCCTAGGTTCTAATCATTCATTCCACACATGCAATTAGGTTGTAATTAAATTAAGGGGAAGCCACTCTACCAATAAACCCAGGAGTGATGGGGGCTTGAACGACAGGCTCACGTGCCTCAGTAAACCCTGAACCCGCAACAAAACCAGTCCTATCACAAGGATCAATCACAAGAGGATACTCAGAACAGTATAGACAGTATTCCAACAAGTAGAGGAATTCATACGGAAAACATCGGTAACTTGATTGCGGAAATCGGACCTTAAACGGACCCTAAACGGGTCAAAAATAGTGTTCCTGACTCAAATCAGATGTCTGGAACAACTTCTAGACGTCTTAAAAGTGTCTAGAGCCATACCTCAAGTTCTGTGCCACTCCTCAGATGTCCAGGAACTTCGTTGGACCGTCTAGACCTAGTTTCAGACGTACGACCACCCTCCAGACGTTTGGAAGTGCTTCCCGTCGTCTAGTGCCTCGCACAGACATCTGAAGTGCATGGGAGGGCATGTCCCATGCCTTCCCAAAGCCACTCCTGCGCGAATCAACGAAAATTTCTCAAAAAGGCATGAAACAGTGCCTCGGCGGAGCAACCTACATGACCGTATTCGCAAAGAAGACGTACCTTCGCGAAGTCTTCTTTTTAGCCGTCTGGGACCTCCTCCAGACGTCATCTATGTCATTTGGACGTCTATCCAGACGTCTGATTCTGGGAGAAACCTAGAACCAGAACTTGCTCTCCCCCTCCCGCGTCGCGCGTGGCCACGCTGTGCCCTTTCGCCTTCTACTTCGACTGCAACAGTGTCGGGGAGGACCTCCTCGACACACTCCTCCGCCTTGAATAGTTGTCGCTCCCGCCGTGAGCTCATCGGCGAGCTCTCATGCGAGCTCACAAGCTTGCTCCTCCCTCTCATGCCGCTCCTTCTCTACGTCGTTCTCGCTCGGCTGCTCTCGCTGGAGGGTAAGAGGAAGGTGGCTGTGGAGTGGGGGGTGGAATGAGGGAGAGGTAGGGCTTATATAAGGGTGTGGGGTTAGGGTTTTCATCGGGGGCGGAAGGAGAGAGAAGAAGAAAAATGAAGTGGGTACTGTCTGCGCACAGCACGCGCGCAGACGCGAGTTCGTACCCAAGATTTTCGATTTCCAGACGTCTGGGAAGGTGTCCAGACGTCTGACCAGACGTCTGACCCAAGTTCCAGATGTCTTAAAGGGCTCAAATAGCAGGGGTTTTAACACTATGCAACCTATCATCAACTCTTGTGCAGTTGTATTACTTGTATTTGAAATGTAATACAATAATTAAGATCCTTATTTTTAAGAAATAGTGGATTAACTTTTTGGTTGTCATTATTCTTTCACTAATTGAATGTATTACTATATTTTAGGTTACATTCCCTTTATGGTTTTATTCCTAAAAAAAAAATTCCTTTTTTATAGGCTTCACTAGTCGTGCAATTGAATGTATCAAGATCTTACACCATTGCCATATTTAACATATGTACTTATACCTTCACGCATCATTTGCATCGATCTCATTTACAATTGCCAGCAATATCTTTTATATAAGGAAAAAACATACATAATTGAAACTCAACATAAAAGGTGGTGATTTTATTGGTAATCATATGATTAACATTGAATGTTTATCTCACATTGGAGAACCCCTAGCTTGAAGTTGCTCTCATTTTTGCCCTAGCACTCTGGAGTGTTACCCCTCTCCCTTTTCCCTCTCCAACTTCTCCTCTCCCTTTTCGTTTCTCCCCTCCTCTACCTCTCGCTCCTCTCTCTGGTGAGGCTTTCACCTTCCCTCCCTCAGGGGGGAGGGGCTCTGCTGCTCGCTTATGGCATTGTTTATCAGAATATTGAGAAACAGGGGTTGAGGACCCCATTTTTCCTTGTCTTTTTTTTTTTTGCTCGTTTCCTTGCTTTTGCTGTTGATCAATGCTTTTCGTGTTCTGGCATTTGCTTTTGGGTGTTTTTGTTTGCGTTCTTGAGTAGCGCTTTGTTTTCTCAATTTTCTGGGGTTTTGTTGGCTCTCTAGTTTTTGCTTTTGTGATGTCATCTTCTGTGCCCGACTCCCCCTCTCCTCCCTCAGATGATCGGACCTCTCCACCAAAGAAATCCTTTGTTTCTGTGGTGGTCGGCTCCAGCTCTTCAGAGCCCTCCTTTGTGGAGATAGCTTTTAAGGTCCAACTACCTGAGTTGAGGGATGGGGTCTTAGGTACCCCTTTGTCTTGTGATAAGGTCTTTGACCTTGGTTGAGCCTTTTCCTCTTCTGTCGTGGTTTACACCTGGGGTCCAATGCCCTCGATGTCGAAACTACAAGATTTACTTGCTAAACTTCTTCAATTGATCACGGGTTTTAACCTTATTTCCTTGGATTTCCGTCACTAGCTCATCAAATGTGATACTTACCGTGACTTTTGTAAGATTTATTCTCTGGGTTTTGTGGTGGTTGATCGGATTAGGTTGCATTTTGTTCGCTGGACCCCATTATTTCGTATGGATGCTTCTGTTGTTACTACTCCTGTTTGAGTCAATTTTTTGAGGATTAACCTTCATTTATTACATCCAATGCTTTGCTGCCTATCGCTTATCACCTAGGGCATCCTATTTGTGTGGACCAAAGGATGGTCTAAGGGCTGAAACCCAAATATCCTAGAGTTTGTGTTGAAGTTGATCTTACAAAACCTCGTCCAGACTCTGTTGTGATTTTTAATGGGAAGGAGAAAGTTGTTCAGCGTGTGGTGTTTGAAAAGATTCCTTCTTTTTGCCCTAAGAGTTTGAAGATTGGTCATAGCCTTTTTGTTTGCCCAAACTTTGCTTCTTTTGCAGGTGCTCAGGAGTTTGGTCGTGTTCTCCTTCATCCTTGGGACATGGTGGTCCTCAAGTTGCTGTGCATGGCTCTTCGCCGAAGGCTGTTGATGCGGTGATGGCCCCTGAAGATCATGTTGATTTGGGAGAACTTCCTCTTGTGGTTGCCGAAGACCTTCTCTCTCCTGGGGGCTGGGATATTAGTTTTAATGACTCAGCTTGTATAACTTATTTCCTCTTTCTTCTAGGGGGGTTTTTGCCTCTTGTCCTTCTTCTGCTATTCCCCAAGAAGAGAAGAAGTAGCGTCGTGTGCGATTTCGACGTCTAGCTAAGCGGTTCGCACAACATTCTAGTACTATGTGGAAGGAGATCGATGGTGTTGAACCTCGATCTATCCCTTCCCCCTTCCCCCAAGGTGATGACTTCTAATCTCTCTACTCTCTCGGATTCTAATGATGCTTTGCATGTTCGTGATTTATTGTCATACGACTCGAGTTTTGAGTTGGTTTCTACGGAAAAGTCATCTTTCCTTGATTTACAAAATCCGGTTAGTAACCATCAGGAGGTTTTCTCACTTAGGAATCTAAGGACTGAGGTTAGCTATTCTAATAATTTTTTCTTTTTGAAAAAGTGTGGATTCAATTCAATGCCTGAGCTGTTTGGTTCTGAAAATGGAAATCCTAATTGTTTGTCTTTGGTTTTGCATATTCCGGATTCCCAAAATGCTAATCGGTCCGATCCTAACTTAAATCTATCTAAGAATGGTGATATTAAAGGTGTTTCTAACTTGTCTTGGGGCATATATCTTCCTATCCCCTCTCGCCCTCTTGATCTTGACCCTGATCCAAATCCTCCTCTCATTGTTGAGATGTAGGATGGGGGGAAACCTTTGTGCATGAGCAATGATGCAAATCCCTTAGATTTTCAGTCTAATGTGGAGCCACAAGGTGGTTTGATTTTTTATGACACGGAACCATTGCTCCTCCAAGATTCGGCATATGAGGCACACTCTCCATTCTTGGCTAGAGGAGCCCGTGGTGGTCTTATGTTGGAGGGATCGGGAAGAATTACCTGAAGTCGTGCCAAGTCTCTTTACAAAACCCTCTCAATATGAATTTCCTTTTTTCGAATTTCCATGGCATTTTTAATGCACCAACCTTGAATTGCCTTAAAAATATTATCTATTCCGATAAGCTTAACTCATTGTTGAAATGACGAAGTACTACGCTATCGAATTTGATTTTAAAAACCTGTCGTTGTAGTTTGAATAGCGAAAAACTCAGGTTCAACAAATAAAATTTTTACCAGAATAGAAATCCCAGGTCGAACTCAGGGGGCGGACGTTTGATTAAAAGAATACGAGTTTGTTTTATTTGTCATGAAACAGAATAGCTGGTTGAAAACTATCTATCTATTTAACAGATAATAAATTGAAGAGAGAGAGAGAATATTACAAATGAAAGCAAAAGGGATATAGAATAAACATGGATTTCATTTTCAAAAATTGTTCGTTACACTACTCATTAAGACTAGAAAGCAGGAAATGATTACACTAGAAAGCAGTAAATCTACTCTAGAAAGCAGGAAAAAGAATGGAGATAGAGATATCCTCCTTGACGATCGCTTGGAGGATAAGCTGGACAGGACGATGCCTGGAAGATGGGGAATGGAGCGGGAAGGAGGACGAAGCGGGAAGAACGGAAACAAAGCAGCATGTCGTCGTCGTCGCGGGATCCACTTCTTGAATGTAGAGAGAGGATAACTGCAGGATGCTCCACGAAGGGGACGAAGGTGGAAAAATTAGGATTTTTACTCTAGAGGAGCATCCCGTGTTTCGGACAAGCTCTTAGAGCTTTGGAAGGGGTGAGAGAAGAGAAGGTGTGCGGGGGCTCGATCCCTTGCCTCCTCGTCTGGATAAGGCACTCGACCAATGCGCCACGGGCACGTTTGTGTCGAGCGCACAACTCAAGCGCGCACGCCTCACAGTCGTTGGATCTTGATCCAACGGCGGAGAAGCACTAGCCAGAAGAGCTTCAACAGGTGTGTGCGGCAGGTTGGGGGGCTGAGATGGCGCCACGTGGCACCATCTTGGCCGTCCTTCTTCTGAGTGATGTAGATGGTGCCACGGGTATCGGATTGGATCGATTTTTGTGCCGTTAGGTTGCGATCATCGATCCGAACCCATCCGTGCGATCAGATTTGTCGTCTGAAGTGCGGATTAACACCATCTTGGCCCTTGATCTTCTAGGGTTCCTCGATCTCTATCTGATGCTACGGATATCTGATTAGGGTGATCTTGGAGTCGTTGAACTCCAATCATCGCCCTGATCAGATCTGTATGGTTGGATCTTCGATCCGAGGCTCCGATAAAAAGTCACCCTGTCCCTGACCATAAAAAGAGATAATTAACCTCCATTTTATTCAGACTAATCTAAATGGAAGATGATATATATTATGCAATATTTATAGCATGTAATGCAATTCTATGCTTAAGAACATGCATAAATAGACATTTTATGTAATACAAACATGTTTACATCACACCCCCATGCCTATCTTTTGCTAGCCCTGGCAAAAACTACATGCTATTTATAAAAGAATTAGGTTGGATTACTTGAGCATAAGTTATTTTCAATATTAAGAAAATTTTTACTTAGGATCTAAACTTTCAAAGACACAACAACGTCCGAGTATCTACCAAAATGCAGACCGCCTCAAGCCCTCGCCTTATTCAAAGAAAATTTTCTTTTTCTCTTTTTCTTCTTTTCAATTTTTTTTTGGCTTTTTAAGTTTAGGGTTAAAGAGTGGCTTTCTACGGCTGTTCAACTCACCCAAGATTTGATGAGAACCCTAAGTTCTTAGCATTTTATTGTGAATGTGATAGACTCGTTGATCGACAATTAGAACAGACTTCAGGTTTCTATGCCTCTAGGTGACCTTAAAAAGAGAGTTCTACCTGAAGGTGTATCTTTACGACCGGTAGCTTTCTCCGTACTTTTATTTTTATGGGGTCAATACAAGGGTGAATCCAGTTATATCTCCCCAATTTATTCTACTTCTCCGCTTCTTCTTAAGTGTTTTGGGAATTTTAAGTGCATTTCTTGAGCTGGATTATGAACAACCGGTCGATGAGCTGTTACCACCAACTTGCCAGCCATACTCGTGCGGCGAAGTGTGGCTTATTTCTTTTATTTTTTTTCTTTTATTTTTGCCTTTCCTATTCTTTTCTTTTCTTTGATTTACCTAAAGGCAGCAAGAAGAGAATGGTCCAGTGACTGGGCTCTGGACAACCTACCTTTGGGCTGTTACCCACGATAACTTGCCAGCCATATCACCATAGAAGGTTCATTAGCTACCCAATTTCCGTTAAAATCGTCGATCAACAAGTTAGTGAAAAGAAAGTGTGTAGATGCTTTAGACTTAAAGTTCCCTCAAATCAGAGGGTGGGTTGATAAGTCGTGTACTTATCACCCAAACTTATTTAATCAGATTAAAATAGAATTAAGATGGCGAGGACTCGAAAAATAAATCCACATTGTAGTGGATACACAGACTGATTAAGTCCAAAGACTGAAGGGCCTTCGCGTTCAAATCATATAGTTTTATTTCCTAAGATTGAAAATTTTCTTAAGCCCACGTTCTCTTCCCTAATTCACAATTTTTTTTTCATTTTATATATATAAATGAAAGAAAATAAAATAAATTTACGGAGCTGACGAGTTAATTCAAAGATGAATATCCACCCCCCATGCCTATCTAATGAAATATCCTCATTGTATTAAAAAGATATAAAATAGAGTGGAATAGAGTAGAAAGCACCTGAATTCTGTGAATGACGGGTCCGTTCCGAGATAAAGAAAAACTGTATATGTGCTGAATTTAGTGCATTCAGCTAGGCACACTATACAAAGAAGAGAAGTAAAGAATTCAGAAGTGCAGGTCAGAATCAGAATAAAAAGATTCACTTTAGGACTTGCCAGCAGATGTCCACAGATGTAGACCAGTTCGTGATGCAAACACATACCTCATCATCGAGAATATCTAAGGTTTTGGATAAAAATTACCCAAAACCTAAAATCAGTATGCAAGCGGGGTCAGGCCTGCAATTTATGAGGATGCAACCCAAGACTAAAGAGTTAGGTTACAGAGAAAACAAGCTCCAAAGGATAATCAATGAATGTGTGCTTGGGTTGGACATCCTCAGAACAAATGTCGTAAGGGTGCTGGTTTAATGGTTTAAAGTTAATTGGAACCCTTAGACTCGATCTTCCACTTCCTCCGGAGTTTGCTTCCCAAATCATAATTTCCTAGCTCATATCCTCCTTCAGGATGTCAAATTCTGGGTTTTCCTGCATATTAATCACCCCATCTGAAATTTCCAAATCTAAAAGATGCGGCTGAATCAGAATTGACTTGGGTCTAGTTATCTCAAAAATAGAATTGTCAGTAAGCTCAATGGGGTGTAACTGACAATCAGGGCATTGGATTGAATCCTCCAGAAAATGCAATTCTGGATCCATCATGTGAGCCACAATAAGATCAGTTTCCACGGTTATTGGGCTATCAAATGATTTAACCGATTCTGCAGGCCCAATCATCTCATAGAAATCATGTTCTGTAACTCACGTGAGACTTTACACATTGAGTCCTCACCATCAGAATTAAAGAAATCAAAATCCGTATTAATGTACGTCTCAAAAGCATTAGTCACTTTCTGATCCATGGAGACATACGTTTCCTCGTATCTCGGCTCAGGGATCTCAAGTGAAGAAATCAGATTATCCTTAATTGGTTGCTCTAAATCAATCTGGTTAGTCTCGCAACACGTGTCCCCCTAAACAGGTGCCTGAGCGTGTTTTGACATTGGCTCTCCTAAAGGGGGTTCATCCTGGGAATCATCCCACGATTGAACTAAAGCAACCACAAATCTCATTCTCAATTTTGCTAACTTCCCAAGTAGAAACTCACCCGGATTCTTATCCTTAACATCCTGGAGCCAATTCAACAAATATTTGTTCAGATCATCAATCATTTCAATCAGGGGCTCCAATTTTTCAATGCTAGGTATAGGCTGAACTTCTAAAGATTATATTTAACCAAATGACTTGTTTCAGGGTTGGGCGGATTTGGGATCAGTGCAGAGGAGTTAACGAATTGAGATTCATGATACCCTTCCTGATAATAGGTCATTTTGGATTGTTGAAAAGGTGGTGATGACCTAAAGGCAGTGTATTCAGAAGAGGGGTAAGGATCAATGTATCCTCCTTGATTGTATATCGTATTAGGTTGTCCATGAAAGGGTGGTGATCTATAATCGATATGATTCTGAGAAGGATAGAAATCACAGTTATGGTGTTCAGGGCCTAGACTGTATCATGGTGCACAATCAGTGATTTTCAAGCAAGATTATTTTCGATGCGGTGAATTTTAGGATTCAAATTTTGCTTAGTAGCTTTTAGAATTCAACCTTAGGTATTTTCAAACAAGTTTTGTTGGCACACCAGGTTTTGAAAGTACAGGTGAAGATGTTTTCCTTTGAAACTTAAAAGAATGTGGAGTGCCTGGTAAATCCCTAAGAGTTGAACCTATACGGCAGCTACTTGATGAGTTGATTTTAATTGAAGTGATACGGCTCAATCAACTCAAACAATTGGCCTGTTGCACCACTTAATTAGGCACACAAGTGATTACCTAATCTGATTTCTACCCAATTTTGTGTTTGGATGTGTGTACCGATTTTAAAGATCGGTTTACCGGTTGAGTTTGAAAATCAGATGAGGTTGTGTACCTCTGTGAGATTTTTTAATTTTTGTTTTTAAATGTGGAGGTTGAGTCGGGTGTAGGTGTCAAACAAACAAACTAAACTAACCTTAGAGTTTATAAGAACACCTAGGTTGATTTATGTTTGTGCTATTACGTGGTGGAATGAAAACTAATGGGTGGGAGGTGGGGGAAAACTTACAGAATCTTCAACAGCACTTTGCTCCAATCTACTACTTTTGCTCATTTCAAAAGAGTACCTGTTATCGCAATAAGAAAGAAGAGAATTGAGGTAAATGATTCGTAAGTTGGAAAACGCGAAAAAAATCAAAAAGCATCGCCTCCCTGGTAATGGTGCCAAAATGTTAAAACGGCGAAATACTACACTATCGAATTTGGTTTTAAAAACCTGTTGTTGGAGTTTGAATAGCGAAGAACTCGGGTTCAACAAATAAAATTTATACAGGAATAGAAATCCCAGGTCGAACTCAGGGAGGCGGGCGTTTGATTAAAAAAATATGCGTTTGTTTTATTTGTCACGAAACAGAATAGCTGGTTGAAAACTATCCATCTATTTAACAGATAATAAATAGAAGAGAGAGAGAAAGAATATTACAAATAAAAGAAAAAGGGATATAGAATAAATATGAATTTCATTATCCAAAATTGTTCATTATACTACTCATTACGAGTAGAAAGTGGGAAATGATTACACTAGAAAGTAATAAATCTACTCTAGAAAGTAGGAAAAAGAATGGAGAGAGATATCCTCCTCGACAATCGCTTAGAGGACGAGCCAGACGGGACGTCTCTTGGAAGACGGGGAACGGAGCAAGAAGAAGGAGGACGAAGTGAGAAGAACGGGAACGAAGCAACACATCGTCGTCATCGCGGGATCCACTTCTCGAATGTAGAGAGAGGACAACCACAGGATGCTCCACGAAGGGGGACGAAGGTGGAAAAATTAAGATTTTTACTCTAGAGGAGCATCCCGTGTTTGGGACAAGGTCTTAGAGCTTTGGAAGGGGTGAGACAAGCGAAGGGATGCGAAATTCGTATGGAGGGGGTCTCCTTTTATAGTTGCAAGGAGTGTGGGCATTTTGGTCATTACATGTTGAAAAACATTAATTCAGGACCTTTAGTGACGGATAAATCCGTCACTAAAGGCCTGAACGTGGCCTTCGTGGGCGGCACTGGCGTGCCTGCTCGCCTTCCGCGCCTCAATGCGTGCCCCACGTCCATTAAATCTTGAGAGCTCTCCTCGTCGCGCCTCAACCGTGTGCCTTGCACGTGAGATCCCTCATTACGTAGGGCGTCAGATAGTGTGTGGGCGCTATCGGCCGCGCGGCGCCGTTGGATCTTGATCTCGCGGCTGATCGCACCCGCGCACCTGCTCCAATTTGAGGCGTGTGGGGGCTCGATCCCGCGCCTCCTTGTCTGGATAAGGCACTCGACCAACGTGCTATGGGTGTGTTTGTGTCTTGTGCACGACTCAAATGCGCGCGCCTCACAGCGGTTGGATCTTGATCCAACGGTGGAGAAGCGCTGGCCAGAAGAGCTTCAGCGGGTGCGTGCGGCCGGTTGGGTGGCTGAGATGGCTCCACGTGGTGCCATCTTGGCCGTCTATCTTCTGAGTGATGTAGATGGTGCCACGGGTATCGGATTGGATCGATTTTCATGTCGTTAGGTTGCGATCATTGATCTGAACCCATTCGTGCGGTTGGATTTGTCGTCTGAAGTGCGGATTAACACCATATTGGCCATTGATCTTCTAGGGTTCCTCGATCTCTATCTGATGCTACGGATATCCGATTTGGACGATCTTGGAGTCGTTGAACTCCAATCGTCGCCCTGATCAGATCCATACGGTTGGATCTTTGATCTGAGGCCCCAATAAAAAGTCATCCTGTCCCTGACCATAAAAGGAGACAATTAACCTCCATTTTATTCAGACTAATCTAAATGCAATATGATGCATGTTATGTAATATTTATAGTATGTAATGCAATTATATGCTTAAGAACATGCATAAATAGACATTTTATGTAATATAAACATGTTTACATTACTCATCTTCTTGATGGAACCTTTTGCGAATCCCTTTGCTATTGACTCCATTGGAGACCTTATCGCTTTCACCTCTGACTTTGTTTCTATTGATTTTCCCAAGATCTAGTGTCTTTGGAATGATCCTATCAGCATCTTCTTCATTTCATCTATCTCCCAGGCCATTACGATTAACTGCTCTTATGCTAGGACGTCCACAAGATGGCAGTTGTGTATGCCTCCATAGATGCTGATGTGAGACTTCACCTTTAGAATTATCTCACCAACACTTCCCAGCTTTCCCCTTCTTCCTGGGTCCTTGGTGGTGACCTTAATTGTTTCATCCGAGCTTTTGAGAAGAGTAGTGGTGTTCCTTTTGTTGAATCCCAGGCTACCCCTTTTAGGTCTTGTATCTACAATCTTTGCCTTTTTGAGATGCCTCTTGATGGTACCCAACTTTCTTGGTGTAATGGGAGGTGTGGGAGCCAAAGGATCTACCAAAAGCTAGATTGCATTCTTCTAAACTCTGAAGCCCTCGCTGACAATGATTCTACTGCCAACATTATTCATCAACCTTGCACTTTTTGCTTCCAGAACATGTGGTTGAGAGATCCGACTTTTCGCAATCTTGTGGAGAATGCTTGGGCCCATGCTCACATGAACCCTACTCATGATCCTATCACTACCTTCTATACCAAACTCCCTATTCTTAAAAGGGCCCTAACACTGGAATAAGATGACTTTTAAGAATATTCATGTGACTGTGAAGAATCTTGAGGCCCGCTATGATGAGCTAGATGGGAAACTTGCATCCCTTTGGGATGACAATGTTGCTGTTGAGCTCGCTGATGTGCACAATCAATTGGAGGATGCCCATACCAAGCTTCATGACTTTCTTCTGTAAAAGGAGAAAATTGATTTGATTAAAAATAGAGAATCTAATACCAAGTTTTTCTATTCCGTCATTAAAAGATGCTTTGCGAAACGGACCAATCTTACAAACACTATTGGTAATGGCTCCTGGAAGGAGGCCTCTGCTAAAGCTATTAGTTTATATGATAACCTCCTTGCTGATGAGCAGCATCAGGGATTCTCTCCTTTTCTTGAGGTCATTCCTACTATGCCTGGCTTAGAAGACTCTATTCCACTTCTTACTCCTCCCACTCAAGATGATATTTTCAAAGCCTTATCGCAAATGCTTGGTAACCGTTGATGTTAACATCATCATCCACCATAACTAACTTGAATTAGTGAAAATCTAGAGATAAATGTTCCTGAATAATTTCCTGAGGACAGTAATTCCACGCAAATCCATTTTGAGAAGAAAATAATAAAAAGGGTTAATTCTGTTGTTTTAACATCACATCATGAATATGGAGTAACCACAAGATTTATCAGGGATTAATTAAAGGTCAAGTGAGCATTAAATTTCAAAGAGTGTGTCCACATAGGCAGAATCGGGGTTTCATGTGTTTCGAGAACTACAGCAGCACACAACCCTAATTTTAGACCCTCTTTAATTAAAGAGGTTTTGGTTAGACTAAAATTCATATAAAATTATTCTAAGAGGTTTGTTACCCTTGGTTTGACTATCTGAACACATTTCGACCTTGAACAGTCTTAGACGGGATTTTGCCCTAATTTGGGCTTCTGTGCAAATTGGGCAATCAAACATGAGTCAAAACTAAAATCCAACTTCACCATCAGATTCCTAGAGCCCAAATTAGGTTAAAGCCAAAATTTGGATCCAATCAAAGTTCATCTTTAACTAGTTTGCATTTCAGTCCCTGAAATATCTATTTCTTTCCCTCAAAACCCTAACTTTCAATTTTATTGCAAATGAGTCCCCAACTTCTTTATCTTCTTCCCCGTTAGGTACTTGCCACCATTGTTGGGTCAAACCCTCAACAATCGACTTTGACTTGATAAGAACAGCAACAAACCTATACCAAATCCCACCAAATTTGATGGGATTGATGTTCAGACGGTAGGGAATCACATGAACGTGATTTGAGACCTTGATTTGCTGCAACAAGGCCAGTCGAAGCCCATGAAATTTGTGGGTTTCTTGTTTCCCAATCTCTGACCAATTGAGCTCCTTTCCTCAATTAGAGCTCAATTTTGAGCTCTATTTAAGCTCCTTTAGCTTGGACCATCCTCCTTAGTCTGGTTTTGCTTCAAATTCTTCAACTTTCTCTCCCTCTAGCCACCTCCACTACGACTCCGGCGAAATTCCTCAATCCTCCGTCGTCGCCTTCTAATTGGCAGAGGGATCTTCTTCCTCTCCCTCGTTCGCTTCTCGCCATACCAAGCAGAGGCCCCTAGACCCCTTCTTCCTCGTTATTTCTCCCATCGGAGACTTCATCTTCTTTGTGTCTGGTGATGAGTTACAACTCATCATAGCTAAAAAGCTAAAGTTAATCTAGAAACTAGGTTAAACAATACCAAATTAAGACATAAAAAAGGGTTAAGTGTGGGAATCAAAGAAAAAGACCTAAAACCTTAATTCTGTGTTAAAATTGCATAATTAGGTCATAAAATGAGATTTTCTTGAGAAAAAGGCCAAATGGTGATCCAAGTGTGAATTGAACACAAGCAAGTTTAAAAGTTTAAATCAAAAGTATAATTAACTTCTTAAAAATTCAATTAAGCACATATAAAAATATGAAGGCATTTGGACATCATTAAGGACATCAATTACATTTCCTTTATTAGAAAACTTCTCAGACATATTTGTAACATGCAGGGACCTTTCTGTAAGCCCTTAGGGACCATTCAGTTACTACTTTCTACCACTTACGGGCTCATGTGCAAATTTTCTACCCCTTCGATGAAGGGCTCACCCTGCAATTTACCCAATAGAAACCTGAGTAGCTGCTTCCCACGCATGCACTGTAGCACGCGAAGAACCTGCACCATCTCGACCGTCCATTCTCTCATTGATCTTGATCTGCATCTCATTTTGATTTGAAGCTTTGTGCGAATCGGCGTGTGTGCTCACCACTACCCCCAGATCTCATCCTACGATCAGATTTTGAGTTGGCAGCCGCGCGCGCTCACTCATTTCATCCTTGCCGCAGGTTCCCTTGTCGAGTAATTTCACTCGCGCAGTGCTGGAATCACTGCAATCGCTACTTAAGCATTTCCCTGGTCACGCACGCAAAGGATCGCCTCCTCTCCCACTTCCTTGAGAGCGATCCTTTCTTCCCTTCCAGTTCTCCTAATCCATTCACACGCTGCACCTGTGACAAGGTGTAGTTTTTCACCTCCTTTTCCTCCTCGTCGCTAAGGATGACGTACGCCTGAGGACGACCCAGAAGCCTTACTAGCAGGTTTTTCATTTGCTGGAGCTCCCCCTCCCTTCTTCCTCTCCATCCACCAGGTGGAGACCCACAGGTCCCATTCGTCCAATTAGAGTAGTTTTACTACTTTGTACGTTAGCTGTAGCTTTAGTTAGCTTCTGTTACTTTAGCAGTAGGAGTAGAATTAGAGTAAATTCCCCCCAACCCCCCCCCCCCCCCCCCCCCACCTCCTCTAATCATTCCAGATCAGAGGGGACGTTTTCACATAGTCATCACTGATCATTTTCCTCCCTCAACATGTTTTCCATTTCGCTTCTGATTTCCACGATTTGTTTCTTACAATCCACCCACTCATTAGATTTAATTTCAGATCTGATTGGTTTCCAATCTCAGGTATGAAATTAGCGTCGAAAATCACATTAGGGGCTTCCCATTCATCCCATTTTGTTCACAAAAGCCCCTGATCTGAGCTTAAAATGAAATCGATTTGCCCGATTTTCTATCAATTCAGATTTCAAGGTTTTTTATTCATTTGCTTTGAATGGCTTTGATCAAGCGAACTGGGATACCTTTGATTGGATTCACTGTTTGGCTGGGAATCTGAGGTGATTCTGAGATCAGAATTCACCTCAAATGAGCCATAATCTGATCTGGATTCACATGAGGAATTGAATGTCTTTAATGCATTATAGAGCCAATGAAAGTCGACTTTGTTGATTTGAGACTCTACCTTGCATCTTTTAATTGATTTTGAAGAGCAATATGATTTTTTAACCTAAGGAATTCTCCATATTCCTTAAGGTTTTAGAATTCTGGGATTTGAGTGTATGATTTAAATTGACTGATTTAATTCTTTCTACATGATGTCTATAGCATTAGAAAGAGTTAGATCAGCTTCTCTTTTAACTCTGATTTGATAAGATGCTACTGACAAGCAATCTTGATCTTGATTTGTATTCCCTAGTGGTTTTTATATGAATTGAAACCCTTGTCAGATTGTGTTGAGGGAATTTCTAATTTTTGTTTTGTGTGTGCAAATCCTAGACTTATAGTAATTTGTTGAATTGCAGCTACATATAGCCTAAAACCCAGCTAAGTAATTCCTGAAATAGTCACTTAAAATTCCTGATTAGGTTGTCTATAGTTTGATCTGGAATTTGATTGGCTAATTCAAGCTATTAGGTAGCTAGATTTAGGTTCCATCCAGTCCCTGTTGTAGATCTGGTTCTTTGAAGTTTGTCTTAACTCCAGCAGCAGTTAAGATGTCTGAAGAAGAATCCAGTCAGCTGCAGTGGTTGGAGCTTAGCTGCTTTGCTACTGCTTGTGTTATAGCTGCTGTTCTAGTAGATTTGCAGCAGTTGCTTTGCTACTATTGTTCCTACTGTGTTTCTGCTATTTGCAGTAGATTGTGTTTTGAGAGTTCAGAGGATAGTAGATGAGTTTTAACTCTATAGATAGCTGACTTGAGCTGAATGTTATGTCTAAAGTGTATGCAAGATTTCATGAATTTTAATGCATCTTTAAACATTATTTGAATGCTTGTAATTCTGCTAAAATTCTTTTGTCAGCTATATTGTAAAGCCTAATTGTCCAAGCACATGTAATTAATTGAAATTTATATTGATTTGCATGTTGTGATGCCTATATCTTTGCTATATACCATATTGAATATGTTCAAGGTAGTCCACTGCCTTTTAGACTCTTAGGTTCCATCCTAAGCCTTTAGGATTCATTAGAAAACCCTTAAAGGCTTAGAATGTGTGAAGTTTGGAATTCAATAAAAACTATAAAAAAAATATTAAAAAATAAAATAAACCAGTCTAATTGAAGATTAGGTATTTCCTTAAGTGCATACCAAGTTTCATGGTATTCCGAACCTCCGACTTGGTAGAACATACTAGCCGACGGTTCTGTATACCATAAAATTTAATAAAAGAAACTACACTTAAAAACACCAAAAACACCTCGTTCTTTTCATCCATTTCTTTCCATCTCTTCTCCTACTTCCATAAAAGATATAAAACCCATAAAAAGAGAAAAAAACTCAAAATTACCTAAAAATCCTTTGTATACTATGTATATAAGTGTATATATAAGCTATATTGTAAAGCTTATTTATCTATAATGTAAATTATACATATTTATAATATAAATAACTTATGTATATATTGTAGTATATAAATTAAGTATTCAAGTTAGATTGTACTGTATATAACTAAATTATATAACTACTTATTGAGTAAGGTAATTTATATGTACTAAATATCTATGTAAATTAATACCTTCTATAAATAACCATATTAAGTTATAATATTGTATATACGTATTTATATGTATATAATAAACATATTTAACCCTGTACCATAATTTAATTATATATATAGAATAAATACTTAATTTATTAAGTTAATAGTTAAGTTATTAGATTAAATTAAAATAAATTACTAGATTAAGTTCAAACCTAGCTAACTTATACTGTATATTTACACTAATGTATTTTAAGTAAGTTATGATAATTTAAGTTATTTATAATGTATTATACTATGTAAACTGTATTTATACATAAAATAGTCTAAAAATGTGCTATTTAAATGTAAATAAAATAGAAATAAAACTTGTAAAATATAATCAAAATCTTTATAAAATACCTTAACATGTATACTAACTCTATATAAGGTCAATTAGACCATATATTAACTAATTTATACGTAACTAAAGAATAAAACCTAAAATTAAGTATGTATAAACTGTATACTTTACCTAATTAATTTATATAGTAAATATAATTAAAACTCTAAATTAATTGTACAATTGTAAAGTACCATGTAAATACTTTGTTATCCTAAAATTTAATTTTAATTTACAATAAATTATAGCCCTCAAATTGAGGGCCAAAATCACGGAATCAGCACTGGCGCACGCTAAACTTCAGCGCAGCATTGGTGCTATTTAGCACCACATCGGATATGCGCGATCGCTTAGAGTGGTATTTCACAGAAAAGTGTAGTGGATAACTCAGTCGTCATGGGTGTCGGGCGCTCGAAACTATTGAGCATATCTACTGAGCATTACCTCTAACCTTATATGAGCATTGTGATGATATTTAAGCTATGTATGGGCCGGGGGCCGGTTACTGTGCTAGGGCTTGATTAAACCCAGTAGTGAGCTAAAAACGTGATTAATCGGTCTAATTAAGAAACTAAGGCAAACCTAGTAGAGGTCTGGTCCCACCCACCTCAGGTGCTGTGTATCCCTCAAACGGTGTGCCCGCCAATTAAACAAATTTTTGCTAAGTAAAAGGACCCTAATGACTGAACTCTGAGAGAAGTTAGCGAGCGAAATCGACTAAGTATTAAGCTGATAACACAGAGTGTAAAAGAAGAGAACAAAGAGAGTAAACACTGAAAAATAGCTAAGTCTCAGAAGAAGAAACACGGAGTAAAAGAAGAAAAGAAAGAGCTGAAAGAAAAACTAAGTGTAAGAAAAGAGAGAACACAAAGCGAGGCATTGTAAAGAGAAGCAAGAGGAAAAGAAGCTAAGTATTAGAGCCATGAACAAAGAAGAGAGAACATGTAAAAAAAGCTAGGTATCAGAATAGAGGAGAACAAGAGAGCTAAAATGGCTAAGTTAAGAAAAAGAGAGAAAACTTACAATATAAGGAACAAAAGCAAAAAGAACTATATGCGTATAGTATGTATAGTATATGTAAATACTATGTATATGTAAATAATAAGAGTATATGTAAGTATAGCCATGTATATGTATATAAATATTTACGTAGCTTTAATGATAGAATAAACTGTCGCTAAAGGTAAAATAACTGTTTCTATAGACCCTAATTTCTACTTTAGAACTTGTATATAGTGTTTCTGGGGTTTAGCGACGCTTGTGTCTGTCGCTGTAGCTCCTATGTATGTTACTATATATGTTTGTATATTAAGTTAAGTTAGTATGATATGTATTATTAGTTAGTATTGTACATATATGTAAGTATTAGTAATATAACTTATAAGTGGATAATATAGAGTATATTTATGTAGTGTTTGATGCTTGATTGTAATTAAGTATTAAGATTTTATTCCAAGTCAATTTGCATACTGTAGATTGCTGGAGTCAGGTACACATTCTTTACCTTTCTCAAACTCCTACCATACTTACATTTGGCTTAAATTCTAAAAAGACCATCTCTTGTTGAATTGATTAAAAAGCGAGACGAGTAGCATAGAATACACTCTTAAAATCACTTGAATCAAATGAAAAGCAGACGTTAAAATCTGAGTGAAACCCTGACTGAGATTTTCATCGCATTGTGTTGATTGCTATCATACACAGCATGATCACATAAGAGTCACTTACACGGGTTTCTACCTTATCTCCTTCAGCAACCACAGGATTTGGATTCGCACGCCAGTCTTATCTAGATTCCCAGTGGATTTTAGAGGTATGCACTCAGCTAAGTCCATCCATAGGATGTGTACAATTATTTGAAACAGTTGTTTGCGTACTATATTATTTTGCATAGCAGCTTCTAGGAAAAAAATCGATTCTTCTCGCTTGATTGTTAGTGGTCTATTGATTGATTGAGATTTGATTGGGATTTTGGATTTTTGTGAGATTGAGCTAGATTAGTCCTTTCCATTGAGTTGTGACTGATTTCTTAAAACTCGCTTTCAAAAACTGACTCAATGGAAGGTAGGAGATCCCAGAACCCCGAGCTAGTACTTCCCTTGGGTGCTGATCCCAAGCCACCACATCTACCTCTATGCCTTCCACTTCTAATCCTTTACCTCCTGATCAGGCGCGTTCATGTGTTAGAAATCAGGGTTACAAGTAACCCGTCGTCGTAGTTGCAAAACACGTCGATCAGATAAAATTTATACTGAAACTCCAAGGGAGTCCCGGGTCGAACACAGGGAGGCGACGTTTACTTTAGTTGAAAACCGCGCTTCAATTTGTTTCTTTTTGGTATTTTGGGGTTTTGTTATTTTTTTGTATTTTTGAAAGAAGAAAAAAAGGAAACGAATCACAAGATAGAGATGGAGAACAAATCTGATATATATTACTTCCAATGTCAATTACAATAAACTATGAAAGCTTAAAAAGAGAGGGGGATGAGAGGAAATCTCCCGAATCGGCTGTTCGACGAGACGATGACTCCTGCCAGAAGCTCGAACGAAGGAGGTGAGATACAGGAGGACGTCGGGTTAAGGAAAGCTTCTACGTGGCTCCGGAATGGAGGTGAGAGTACGGAGATAATCTACTACTGGAATGGAGGTGGGAGGACAGTTCCAAGGCACCTATGAAGGGGGATGGGAAGTTGAAGGAGTATTCGGTGGGGCAGAGGTTCGCTATACTAAAAGGCGCCTTGGGAGCTTGAGAACAAGCTCTAATGGAGCGTTAGTAGGCTTGCTAGAGCTTGGGAGTAGGTGGGAGTAGAGTAGGTAGAGATGTCTTGGAAGGGACGGGGTGTAGGTCATTTTATAGTGGAGAGGCAAAAATAGGTATGGGACCATTAGTGACATCCAAGCCATCGCTAGAAGAGTCGCTGTAGGTAGTTCATTACTGCTCGCCCACAGCTGGCTTTGCTTGCGGACGAAGAATTAGCAACAACTATAAGCGTCGCTGTAAGTCCAGCTCATGCATAGCTAGCACTGTGCTCCCCCGCCTTTGCCGCGCGTACGCGTCCACGTGCTAGAACTACGCTGTCCGCATGCGTGCCTATGCGTGCATCCACACTGCTGCGCGAATGCGGTGCCGCGTGCTTGCGCTGGGTGGCTTGGGCTACGCCACGTGACGCAGTCTAGGCCATCCATCTTCTTCTTGTTGTAGGGGCTGCTACAGAGATCGAATTGAGTCAATTTTTGCTTCGTTAGGCTACGATCGTCGACTCGAATCCATCTACGTGGTTAAATTTTTCAAGTGAAGCTCTGAATTATGTCTCCTAGTCCCTTGGCCATTGATCTTCCTCGGACTAGATATGGTGCTACAGGACTCCGATCAAGGCGAATTGAAAGGCGTTAGACTCTGATCATCGTCTTGATCGGATCCGTATGGTCGAATCGTCAATCCGAGGCTCCGAAATAAATATCTTTCTCTCCTAACCACAAAAGGACGTAATTAACCTAAATTATATACAACTACTCTAAATACAGAATGATGTATGCTATACAATATTTGTAACATGAAATGCAAATTTAAGCCTAGGAACATGCATGAATAGGCATTTTACCCTCAATAAATGTGTTTACATCACCTCCCGAGTCTCAAACTCCTATTCACTATTCCATACATCATGAGGATGATCATGATTCTGCACAATTCGAGGATTTCGAAGAACTTCCTCCACATCTTATTGCATATCCTCCACCGCCACCACCAATCCATAGGTTCCAACCTCCACCATATCCTAATTTCCCTAATCCACCCTCGGAGAGAGGACCTATGCCTCATCTTCAACACCTGTTTGAAACACAATTGCAAATGAACACTCTAACCCAACAGGTCCAACAGCTTGCATAAGTTGTTAATCTTTTAGCTAACCCCCAACCACAACCTCAACCAAGAAACACTCAGGAACCACCTCAACCTTGTAGATGCCAACTACGGGATTACTATAATCCCACAGTTGCCCAACCTATGCTTGTGGTATGATATCCCGATGGGGGTCGTGCTGCTGAACTGAAGCCGAATATCATCGCACTTATACCTCACTTCCATGGACTTGCTTCAGAGGACCCTTTTCAGCATTTAGAGGAGCTGAAAAACCTTGCTCAAAGTTTAGGTCCACAAGGCTATGATCAGCACACACTTTTGATGAAAATGTTCTTTTCATTAAAAGATAAAGCCACCTTTTGGTTCAGAACACTTGCACGGACTACACCTATAGACACATGGGCTTCTATGGAACATGAGTTCCTAAAGAAGTATTTTCCCGTAGGCCGTACTAATGCTTTAAGGTGTGCTATCACCACATTCACGTAGAATTCAAGAGAACAGATGCACGAGGCTTGGGAGAGATTCCACGAGCTTCTTAGAAAGTGTCCCCACCATGATGTCCCACGCTGGCAACAAGTCCAAATCTTCTATCATGGGCTCCATGATGATGCACAAAATTTTGTAGATGTCGCTTGTGGAGGCAATTTCCTATGTCGGGACGAGGACTCAGTGGCGGGTCGTCATTCGCAGTGTTTTAAATGTGTTCATTGCAGTATATTGCGAAAAATGATGATCAGTTTAATTTATTACTCGAAATTTTAAATCTTCCGAGGTCGAACTCAGGGAGCAAACTCAGTTCTACAAGCATACAAAATCACAATTTACTATAATATATTACTTTACAAAAATAAAAGAGAAAGAGAGAGGGGAAAAAATTATCTTCTTTTCTTTCTCCTCTTCTCTCTTCCTTCTCTTCTCTCTCTGCCTTTTGCTTCTCGGATGTCTGATTCTTTGAATCAGATGCCTTATCTGCCACTTCGCTACAGTGCCTTAGCAGTTCTTCTCCTCGTGGCTTCTTCTTCTTCTCTTCTTCTCTCCGGCTTCTCTTTCTTCTTCTTTGCTCAGCCCTCTTCTTTTTCCTTTCCTCTCTATGCAACAGGCTTCCCTCTTTCTATTTTTCTTTGACATTCTTCTTCAGCTCCTTCTGTTACAGCTCTTGGATGCTTCTCATTCCCTTCTTTTCTTCAGCCGCGTTCTTCTTCTTCTCCCTGTTGTGCTTCCTCCTCCTTCAGCTTCACTTCTGTGCGGCTAAGTCCCTAGCCGCTCCTTCCATTCTTCTCTTCTCCTGCTTCCCTGCATAGTACAAGGTTAGGCAAAACCTAACCCCACCTGTCCCACGCGATGAGAGCCTCATCATGAACCCTAACTAGCACATTTTGACCTAAATAAGTGTACAAAACCTCCTACAAAACCTAAAGGAAAGCCTAAATCAGAGAATTCTAAGTTTGAGAATAAAATAATTCATAAGGGGTAAAACTACAAATTTACCAATACAGTACACAAACGGGGTGTCTAAGAGTCTAAACACAAGTCAAATGGGTTTGATAGGAAAGAAAGTGGGTTGATCTGATTTGAAAAGGGTTATAGGAACTTCTAAGAATTAAATGACATTCTGTAACCCCGAAACAAATATGCTTTAATTCACGAGGTTCCAGGTAGGATAAAAATCAATTAAATCCTCTAAAATTCATGGAAAAATATTTCCTAGGGTTTAGAACCTTCAATTTGTCCTTTGGAACCTATCTTGACCTACATTGAGAACCATGCACAATTTTTGACCTAATTTAGATTTTTACGCAAATTGACCAGTCAAACGTGGTCAAACCTAAAATCAAACTTCACCATTGAATTCCTTAGGTCAAAATTAGGTTGGTACCAAAATTTGGGCCTAAGAGAAGACCATTTTGACCGACTTTACAAATTGGTCCTCATGAATTACTTTTTGACCCTTAACTTCTTGAACCCTTTCACTTCGCCCCCTATCCTTCCCTTTGTTCTTTGCAGACAGGTCCCTCTGCCACCCTGCGTTGCCGCCCATGCCTCCGGCTACTTTGCGCGGAGGATTGCACCCCATAGGGTATGGGGACCGACCCCAGAAACGAGGGGGGGTCCCCTACGCCGTCCTCTTCCACATGGACCCTCCCCCATGCCCTGCAGCTACCCATGCCTCTCGTGCGAACGCACGAGAGGAATGGGTCTCGTCTCCGGCCATTCTCCGGAGACCTCCCCACGTCGCCCCCTCGAGATCCTCTCCTTGCCAACACCAATATAAGAAGCGGCTGGGGCTGCTGATTTCTGTAAGCTCGTTTTGGCCAGAGAATTCCCCCAAACTCGTCCCTTCTCACTCCGGCCAAACAACCCGACGCTTATGACGACCCTTCCCCCTCCCCCTCGTCACTCTGCTGCCACACCTACAACAAAGTTCACTCTGCCTCGTCCTCCCGTGCCAGGTCGCACCAGCTAGCGCCTTCCTGACCTTCTCCTCGTCGTCGTTACCTCCTTCTGGGCATCTTCATCTCTGGCATCGGTAGGCATGCGTCGAGTGCCTCCTCCCCCCCTTTCTCCAGTTAAATAAGTCAAAACTCTTCCCCTTATTCTCTCCTTTATTTCCCCCTTTTTAATTTGCTATTTCCACCCACCGACCACCACTGTTCATCGCCACCTTCTCCATCTCCGGCCGCCCTCCGGAGAGGCATCCCCGCCACTCCACTCCTCCATCCGCCTCGCCAATCACCCCTTAAGCACTGTTACACGTCACTGACCCTAAATCCGTACTTCACTCACCACGCCACACCTCCAGAACACCCCACGAACACACCCACTCTCACGCACACTATGTGCCCTAGGCACGCGCACTCCGGCCTCCCCACGCCGCGCTGACCCCCGCATTGTCTTCGCCGTGCTCTGGCGAAGCTCACCAAGTGTTCTGACAGGGCCGCAAGGCCGTACTAGTGGTTTTAGGTCTCGTACCCTCGCCGCCATTGACAAGAAGCTTGGAGCAAGCTTGCAAGCAGCTCCAAGCCTCTTCAGCTCCAGGTCTGCAGCCCAGGTCGCGCGGAAGACTTTCGCGCACGCACTCAGGACCTCAATTGGGGTCGTAAGCCTCGGCTACTACCCCAAATCGCTCGAGCCTCCTGCCTACAGACGCACGAAGTGGTAGGTGGGACTTTAGTCCCACCTCGAAAGTGTGTGGGCACGCACCCACACGTAAACTGAAAAGGTGCTCCTGTCTTATCGCCTCGAAACATTGGGGTGAGGTCCCTCGCCCTCACTCACTGGGTCTCGTCTGCGGCACTGCCCACGCGGACCTGAACCGCGACCTGATTACCCTGATCCGTGCACTCCTCGCGCACCACACCCAAGCCGGTGTGCCTGGACCCGGGCGCGCGACCGACTCGATAACCCGGCTCTGGAAGAGCGTACCGAAGAGAGATTCAAAGAGAGAGAGAGGTGCGCAGGGAAGGTAGGGGTAGGTTTTGCACTTGTGTGTGCAGGGAACAGGTGGGGAAGAAGAAGAAGAAGAGGGGCGGTGATGACTTAGCTACAAAGCTCCAGCAGTAAAGAAAAAGAAGAAAGGAGGAGGAGCACAGCCACAGCTATTGAAGAAAGAAGAAGGAGAAGAAGACGCAGAAGAAAAGAAGAGGAAGCCACGGAGGAACTGTAGCCAAGCAGGAGCTGAAGGAGAAAGTAGGACCAGAGAAAGAGAAAAGAGAAGAAGAAGAAGCAGCAGCAGAGAAAAGGAAGAGAAAAAGAAGAACCGCAGCAGAGGTGAAGAAGAAAGAAGGCAGAGAAGCCGAATGAAGAAAAGAAGCACAGTGTGAGAAGAGAGAAGAAGAAGAAGCTAAGAGAAAGTGAAGGAAAAGAGAAGAAAAAGAGATTTTTCCTCACTCACTCTCTCTCTTAAATTTTTGTAAAATAGTATATAGTCAATTGTGAATTTGCATGTCTCTAGAGTGACGTGTGCTCCCTGAGTTCGACCTCGGGATAGTCTAAATCTCGAGTAATAAATAAATTAAACTGGTGATCACCTTTCTTAATACTGCAACGAATACACCATTAAAACCCAATGAAGGATGGCTGAACCAGTTTTTGGCGCTGTTGCTGGGGAGCAACGGCCATTCTAGAAGCTATTAATTCACAATTTTTGATTTACTACTGACTTAATATGTTCTCTTTTGTTGTGCAGGCACAAGGAAACAAGAAGGAAACAAGCAGCCGCATAACAACCACGCCAAGGACAGGTAATTTTCTATCCCCTCTTGTAAGCCCCTAAAATTCTAAAGAGGAAAAGAAAAGAAAAACAATTTAGGAATAACCTATCTTACATACATAGTAAAGCACAAAAGTTGTATGTTTTCAATTTCAACACAATCTATGTGTACATCCATTAAAGATATTTAGGGCTAAAACCTTCTTGCTTGAGCCCTAATTACCTAATCTTGAGGCAACTAACTGGATAAATTAGAGCCAACTTAAGAATCAAAGCTAGGGTTTTAGAGACACACTTTCTAATCAAAAATTGAGAATTCCCAAAAGAAGTGTGCCCAAGCCATTGCTTGAAAACATCTATTAAGAGAAACCCTAAGCAATCCGACTCTTAAATCACTTGAACCTTAAAAGACAAGACCTAATAAGCTCTTAAAGGAACTAATAGGTGAAGTTGATCCCTTGGATCAACCAACCTTTAAATTAGGTCACTCTTTGCACTAAAAAGGTTAAAGTTCAAGTAAAACCCTAAGCACCTTGATCCCAGTCAAAAGTGGTAGACTTAAGAGGTCAAGGTCCCCATTCTGGTCTACCTGGAATCTCAGTGACAAGAGAGGTCGAGTGGGGGAAACCCTGTAACCCGTGGGGGTGCTCTACCGTGTAGGGGTCTTCGCGGGACTCACCCTCTCTGGCTGCCCAAGTAATTCTCAGGTGGATGACCTTCTGATTAAGGGGTACCATCCGCCCCGAACCTCTATAGTCACCTAAAATTTTGGGTGTCTTGATTGGGTCCAGCACCTGCTAAACTCGTCTAATCCATCAGTGCATGTTTGGTAGGAGGTCCTTGAAACCTCCTCTAGAAATTCACTCTCCCCGAGGCCAAGCCTCGGTACCCTTGCTTGTGCAACCAACTCTTCACATAGACCTCTCGTCTGATTCTGAACCCAACTCACCTTCTTCTTCCACAATGGCCCAGCCAGTTGAGGAAGAGAATAATCTTGAGCACCAGCTCCAACAACTTAATGATCTCTTCCAGAACTTCATGAACCCACCGCAGCGTCTCATGATGCGAGATCACTATAATCCCACTGCGGTGGCAATTGAGCCTCGAGTCAGAATCCCGACTGGAGGACCTAATTTTGAACTGAAGCCCAACATGATCCACGCCATACCTAAATTCTATGGACTTAACTCTGAAGACCCCTTCCAGCACATCAAACAGTTAAAGCATTTGGCCTAGACTTTCGGGTCAAATGCGCAAAATCGGGATATCTTACTCATGAAGATGTTCTCTTTCTCCCTTATGGACAAGGCCGCCTGATCAGAACCTCATCATGAACCCTAATTAGCACAATCTAACCTAAATATGCGAGAAAAAGCTCCTACATAACTCAAAGAAAGGCTTGACTCAGAGAATTCTGAGTTTAACAAGAAAACAAGTCATAAGGGGTAAAAATGCAATTTCACCAACATAATCAGCAAACAGGGTAACTCAGGGTCCAAACATAGGTAAAACTAACCTAATAAGAAGGAAAGTGGGATGATCTGATCCAATAAGGGCTACAGCAACTCCAAGGAATTAAATGACATTCTGTAACCCTAACACAAACCCACTTCAATTCATGAGGTTCGAGGCAAGGTAAAAATCAACTAAACCCTCTAACATTCATATAAAAATAATCTCTAGGGTTTAGAACCATCAATTTGGCCTTGGAAACCCATTTTGACCTACATTGGGAACCATGCCCAATTAATGATGTAATTTGGGTTTTCACGTAAATTGATCGGTCAAACAAGGTCTGACCTAGAAATAAAATTTACCATTAGAATCCTTAGGTCCCATTTAGTCATGCATAAAAACTTGAGCCTAAGAAGAGACCTTCTTGACCAACTTTGCAATTTGGTCCTCATCTATTACTTTTTAACCCTCAACTTTCGAAACCCTTGCATTTTGGCCCCTAGGTTCTTCGTCGTTCTTTGCATACAGGTCCCTCCTACAAGTCTCTGAGCAGCGCCATGCTCCAGCGACTTTGCGTGGAGCATGGCGTCGCGTAGGGTGAGGGAGGCGACCTGCAATTTGAACCGGGTGTTCCCTGCGACGTCTGCTGTCGCAGGGACACCGCCATACCTCCTGTCCTCGCCCACACCTTCCGTGCGAACGCGCGGAATGTATGGGTCGCAATTCCGACCATTCTCCAGCAAGGGAGGCACGTCGCCTCCCTGCGCCCACCCCTAGGCCACAGCCTTTATAAGGACCAGCGTCGCCAGCCGACTCTGGTAGCTCGGTCCTGACGGAGAAAACCCCTACCATTCCTCTCTCCCCACTCCGGCAGAAACCCACCAGCTCCGGCAATTCCTCCTCCTCCGTCTCGTCGCTCTGTTGCAATACCAGCAGCAGAGCCACCTTCGCCTGCTCTTCCCGCGTCGCGCCGTACCCAGCGTGCGCGTTCTGGCTCTCTTCCTCGCCGCCACCCTCCCTCTATGGGTATTTCTTCTCCGGCGACAGTCGGCACGACTGCCGCCCTGCTCCGGCCCCCCTCGTCCCTATAAGTAGGTAACAGTTGTCTCCCTTCCTCCTCTCTTTCTTTTCCCCAACTCAATTTGTTCAACTACCCCTCGACCGCGCCTGATCGCCCTCACCTTCTCCATCTCCGGCCACTGACTATCGGTACTAGACTTCCATGGTTTGCTGATATAGTAAACTACTTGGCATCTCATCAGATCCCGTCTGATTGGCCGAAGGCCAAGAAAGACAAATTGTGTTCGGATGCCAAGTATTACATCTGGGAAGACCCGTACCTTTTCCGCATAGGTGCTGATCAAGTCATCCGGAGATGTGTCCCGGAAGAGGAAATCAACAATGTTCTCTCTTTCTGCCACGACCAGGCGTGCGGTGGCCATTTCTCTAGGCATAAAACCGCATCAAAAGTCCTCCAGTGCGGCTTTTACTGGCCCACGTTGTTCAAAGACGCATACAGTCACTGCAAGGCATGCAGTCGTTGCCAGACTTTGGGCAACATGAGCCATCGCGACATGATGCCTTTGCAGCCGATTCTCGTATGTGAAACCTTTGATGTTTGGGGGATTGATTTTACGGCTCCCTTTCCTGTTTCGGATGGTTTCGAATACATTCTGCTTGCTGTGGTCTACGTGTCCAAATGGATCGAAGCCATACCGACCCGAACCTGTGATCACAAAATCGTTCTTAAATTCATTCATCAAAACATTTTCTCAAGGTTCGGGATTCCTCGTGCTATAATCTTTGATGGGGGGACCCATTTCACAAACGCTCAGTTTAGGTCACTGATGACCAAATACGGGGTGTCTCACCAAATCTCTACTCCTTACCACCCCCAAACTAATGGTCTAGCTGAGCTATCAAATCGGGAGATCAAGAAAATCCTGCAAGTCACTGTTCGACCTGACAGGAAGGACTGGTCGTCCCGATTTCCGGAAGCCTATAGGACCGCCCACAAAACCCAATTAGGCATGTCTCCCTTTAGACTGGTGTATGGGAAGGCGTGTCACCTTCCCGTCGAACTGGAGCATAAAGCCTATTGGACAGTACGGAACTGTAATCTAGATCTTTCGAAGGCTAGAACCCACAGAAAACTTCAGATCAGCGAGATCAATGAATTACACCTAGACGCGTATGAGAACTCGCGAATCTACAAGGAGCGGGTTAAAGCCTTCCATGACAAGCATATTTCGAGAAAGATCTTTCATCCTGGTCAGAAGGTCCTACTCTTTGATGCCCGACTCAAACTTTTCCCTGGAAAGTTGCGATCCAAGTGGGTCGGACCATACTTAGTCCGACAGGTTTTTGGAAATGGAGCCATCGAAATCATTCCGCTCAGCCACGATTCCGAACCTTTCATCGTGAATGGTCAGAGACTCAAGCCGTTCATTGATGTAACTTCTACTGATTTGGCTGAATCATCTTATATCCTCCATTCCCCTTGAGCTTATTGCGCCCAGCCGATGGCGTAAAACTCAGCGCTTAACGGGAGGCAGCCCGTCATTTTCCTGAAAACATAAAACCTTTTTGACACCTTTGTGCACTTAAGGTTCGCCCTTATAGACAACCGACTCCACCTCGGATGCTTGCATCTGAGTTTAGAAATCGTCCGCAATAATCATCCCGACCCATTCACTCATCAATACATCTGTCTTAAGGAATAAACTAAGTAAATAAAAACCCCCTAAGTCACAATGAGGACATTGTAAACCTTAGGCATGAGGGGGTATAAAGGTGCAAAACTTGTAAGAAAAGGTTTTATACAAAAAATTCACATATGCCAAAAACACCATAAAAATTAAAAAAAAAATTCAAGAAAAAAGAATAAAAAAATAAGAGGAGAAAGGAAATTTTGTGGGAGAAGGAAAAGAAACAAAATGAAAAAGGAGCACAAAAATGTAAGAAAAAAGTGATAGTCATTAGTAAGAAATTAAGGAAATGACCTAAGTTCTAGACCTCATTCAAGAAAAGAAATGAAAAGTGCATGGTGAGATTAGTAAGAACGTAAACTTTAGGCATTCTTGGATAAACTCTTAGTACCCATTAAGATCTAGACATTCCTCAAGAGGTTGAGGAAAATGAAAAGCTTAAGTATTAGGTCCAAGGCTTAGGGAGTATTTGACCTCATTAACTAACTTTTGGTTTACGGGACTCAGTAACCTAAGCACCCTAACCTCACACACAGCCTGGTTCAGTAAGCGTAAAAATCAAAATCACGTAGAAGCGTCGTAAAGTTCTGAAAAATACACCTAGAATAGGAACGGCCAATCAACACAAGTTGATTTGGACGAGTTCCCAGGGCGGAGAGGTGGGAAATTCCCCTCGAAGATGCGTAACAAAATATCATCTCCTCGGTGCTTTTCTCTTAGGATATTTTCATATCCTACTGGGGGCATGTAAGCAATCTGCTGGTTCAAATTCCATGGATGGCATTATCACGATGTGTCAATTGCCAGGGTCTGGATTCAGCCACAGAACACCATGGATGGGATTATCTCGAAATCTCAATAGCCAGGGTTCCAGGGGATGCCATGGGCGGTGCTATCTCGAAGCATCGATTGCCAGGAACCCTTGAGGATTGATGATGGGAGCAAGGAATCTGATACAGACCGTGTTGAAAAGCCAATCCTAAGCTAGAATTAAAAAGAAAAAAAAGAGAAAGAAAACTCTCCAAACAAAAAAATTTTCTATCTCTCTCTCTTACAAAATGCACTGCGAACTGAGCCAGGGCTAAAATCATTTCAAGCACGGGTGCTTTAACCACAAAGTCCAATAGACCTTAGGTTAGTTCTTGTGGGCCTTGAAAACCTTTGCTAAAGACTGAGGCTGAGGCTAGACAGATCTGGATCTTGATTGGTACTAGAGTACCTTTTAGGCCTATAGTCAACATTCTAACCTAATCTAAGTTCGAATGAAAAAGCACTTATCTGAAGTTATTAAAAACATCATGGTCTAGAACAAAGGTTAAAACCTTAAGTTTTTGCTAAGGGACTAGCAAAAGCTATGCATGGGGGTATGATGAGAACCTCATCATGAACCCTAACTAGCACAATCTAACCTAAATATGCGAGAAAAAGCTCCTACATAACTCAAAGAAAGGCTTGACTCAGAGAATTCTGAGTTTAACAAGAAAATAAGTCATAAGGGGTAAAAATGTAATTTCACCAACACAATCAGTAAACAGGGTAACTCAGGATCCAAACATAGGTCAAACTAACCTAATAAGAAGGAAAGTGGGATGATCTGATCCAACAAAGGCTACAGCAACTCCAAGGAATTAAATGACATTCTGTAACCCTAACACAAATCCACTTCAATTCACGTGGTTCGAGGTAGGGTAAAAATCAACTAAACCCTCTAAAATTCATATAAAAATAATCTCTAGGGTTTAGAACCTTCAATTTGGCCTTGGAAACCCATTTTGACCTACATTGGGAACCATGCCCAATTAATGATTTAATTTGGGTTTCCACGTAAATTGACCGATCAAACAAGGTCTGACCTAGAAATAAAATTTACCATTAGAATCCTTATGTCCCATTTAGTCATGCATAAAAACTTGAGCCTAAGAAGAGACCTTCTTGACCGACTTTGCAATTTGGTCCTCATCTATTACTTTTTAACCCTCAACTTTCGAAACCCTTGCATTTTGGCCCCTAGGTTCTTCGTCATTCTTTCCATACAGGTCCCTCCTACAAGTCTCTGAGCAGCGCCATGCTCCAGCGACTTTGCGCGGAGCATGGCGTCGCGCAGGGTGAGGGAGGCGACCTGCAATTTGAATCGGGTGTTCCCTGTGACGTTTGCTGTCGCAGGGACACCGCCATACCTCCTGTCCTCGCCCACACCTTCCGTGCAAACGCGCGGAAGGTATGGGTCGCAATTCCGACCATTCTCCGGCGAGGGAGGCACGTCGCCTCCCTGCGCCCACCCCTCCGCCACAGCCTTTATAAGGACCAGCGTCGCCAGCCGACTCTGGTAGCTCGGTCCTGACGGAGAAAACCCCTACCATTCCTCTCTCCCCACTCCGGCAGAAACCCACCAGCTCCGGCAATTCCTCCTCCTCCGTCTCGTCGCTCTGCTGCAATACCAGCAGCAGAGCCACCTTCGCCTGCTCTTCCCACGTCGCGCCGTACCCAGCGTGCGCCATCTGGCTCTCTTCCTCGCCGCCGCCCTCCCTCTCTGGGTATTTCTTCTCCGGCGATAGTCGGCACGACTGCCGCCCTGCTCCGGCCCCCCTCGTCCCAATAAGTAGGTAACAGTTGTCTCCCTTCCTTCCCTCTTTCTTTTCCCCAACTCAATTTGTTCAACTACCCCTCGACCGCGCCTGATCGTCCTCACCTTCTCCATCTCTGGCCACTCTCCGGCGAGATTGCCCCCATCAATCCACCACTCCACACAACTCTCCACCTACCACAAAAGCTCCGCCTCACCTCACCCAACACCCCCCGCCCCTTCACTGCCACTCCTCACCCCCACAACACTCCCTCGATCAGACCCATTTTTCCGATCGCTGTCCGACCTAGCCCCGCCGGCAGACACCGCCCCACAACCTGCTACACCCCGCATCACCTTCGTCGTGCCACGGCAAAGGTCACCCTGTAGTCTGATTAGGCCGAGAGGCCGTGTTTCTGTCTGACAGGGTCAGAGCCCTAGCCGCCATTGACGGCGACTGAAGGAGCTTCCATGTGAGCTCCAGGCCCTGCAGCAGCAGGATCCCAGCTGAGGCGAACTGCAGGGGCTTGGGCAAAGGAAGCGAGCAGGTCCGCGAAGAGAGGCGAGGACGTAGCTGCTGAGGCCAGGTCGTGGCTCTCCTGCGGGTGTGTGCGAGCAAGGGGCAGAATTTAGTCCCACATCGTGGGATTTCGAAACGCTGCGCCACGTTAAATTGATTTTGTGTTTTCTCTTAATCGCCTCGAGACACCTGAGGTGAGGTCCCACACCCACTCACCCGCCCGGTCCGCTAGCTCACCACGCGGATCCAGCAGACCCGACCCGACACCACCTGCGCACTCCTCGCGTACCATACACGCCGGTACGCCTGGTCCCGGGTGCGCTACTCGACCCGATAACCCGGTTCTGGGAGAGCTTCCTATGAGCGGTTTACAGAGAGAGAGAGACGCACGGGTAGAGGGAAGGGTTAGGTTTTGCTGTGGTTTGTGCAGGGACAGGGTGTGCAGGAAGAAGGCTAAGGAAGAAGAAGAAGAAGACCAAAGAAGAAGACAAAGAAGAAGAAGGAGAAGCAACAAAGGAAGAAAGGGGAAGCACTGTAGCAGACACCATTTAAGCCGTCTGACTGAGGAATCAGACGACGAATGAAGCTCTACAGACAAAGCAAAGAAGAAGAAAAAGAAAAGAAAAGGTTCCGCAGCTGAAAGAAGAGAAGAAGAACTGAAGAAGATCAAGAACTGTGAAGAAGAGAAGAGAAAGAAGAGAAAAAGACGACAAGCAAAGAGAGAAAGAAGACAAGAAGAAAAAGCCAAGAAACAGAAATCTACTTCTCCCTCTCTCTCTCTCTTTTATTTTTGTAATAAAGAAACATTGTACTTCTAGAATTCCAGTAGCTCCCTGAGTTCGACCTCAGGAAAATATTTCTGAGTAAAATTGTAATGGTGTCGATGACGACAAACCGTAGCTATTTTATCTATACCACAACGACATTACTGTAATAAGCACTAAAACAAACATAGACTAGCCACGGTTCGGTCAACAGAGCTCTGCCATTATCGCCCATTGGTATCAAACACAGACCCGGCCGATCAACACTTGGGAGGAACTTCAGTCCGAGTTCCTGAAAAAGTTCTTCCCCATTGGTCGGACCAATGCCTTGCGCCATCAGATTACTCACTTCACGCAATAGACGGGAGAACCTCATCATGAGGCATGGGATCGCTTTCAGGATCTCATGAGAAAGTGCCCCCATCACGGAGTTCCTAAATGGGAACAAGTCCAGTCTTTCTACCAATGACTCCATGAGGATATTAGACTATTCGTCAATGCAACCTGCGGAGGAAATATCATGGGTCAACATGAAGACACCGGGTGGGAGTTTCTCGAGATATGTGCGAGAACTCCATCAACAATGACTCCATGGGACTATTCGACCGGACGAATACCCGCGCAGCGACGAACCTTAGGGGAGCACACGAGATGCAGGGCCTATCCGCAGCAGTCGACCTGGAATTGATGGCCAGTCGATTGGACAAGGTCTCTATTATTGAGAAGAAGGTGGATGAGATGACTTAACATTTGCAGCGAGCCACCTCTACGTAGAACTCCTTCGCACAGCCCCCTCCCGCACGGGAAACTGTGCAGCACATTTTCCACCGACCTTCTCCTGGGGTGGACTCATATCCACCCCCATCTGACTCTCGGACCGGAGGGACCTCCGATCCTTTCCATCCTAGCTGGGGGAACCCTACTCCCCCATTCTTTGACTTTTCTGAGGCTCCTCAGACCTGCGAGGACCTCAATGCCATCCAGAATGACTCATTTTCCAACACCTACAATCCTGGATGGCGGAACCATCCTAATTTCCAGTGGGCGAAAAATTCTCAGAATCCGAGACCACCCTTTCAGCCCCGTCCACCGGCACCCCGTCCTTATCAGCCACCTCAGCCTCGGCCCAACCCCACTTATCCATCTGGGCCAAACCAAGATCAAATGTCCCTCATCCTCCAGACTTTGGCTAACATTCAGAGAACGAATGCGGCTATTCAAAAGCAACACAAGGACGAAATCACAGAGGTCCGAAATCAACTTGCCCAGTAGGCAAACTCTTGCCAACCAGGCACACTTTCATCCCTGATTTCTCAAAAATCGCGCGCCCCCTGACTACTCTTCTCTCCAAGGATGTACCCTTTGAGATTTCCAAGGAATGCACTCAAGCTTTTGAGAACCTTTGTGACCTAGTCACCCAAGCCCCGATCCTACAGTCCCCTGAGTGGTCTCAACCCTTCGAGATCATGTGCGATGCATCTGATTTCGCTGTAGGAGCAGTTCTGGGGCAGAAAATTGACGACAAACCCATGGTCATCTACTACGCTAGCAAGACACTTGACGAGGCTCAGCATAACTATACGGTTACGGAGAAAGAGCTGCTAGCCGTAGTATTTTCCCTCGAAAAATTCTGATCTTATCTCGTGGGTTCCCACGTCGTAATCTACTCGGATCACACAGTTGTGAGGCATCTCCTTGCTAAGAAGGACGTGAAGCCTCGATTAATCCGATGGATCTTGCTGTTGCAAGAATTCAACCTCGAGATTCGCGACAAGGCGGGAAGATAGAATGCGGTAGCTGACCACTTGTCTCATCTTCCTTCTGAGATCATAGACCCTTCTGGACCCATCACGGAGCATTTTCCTGATGAGCACCTATTGACTATTGGTACTAGGCTTCCATGGTTTGCTGATATAGTTAACTACTTGGCATCTCATCAAATCCCATCTGATTGGCTAAAGGCTAAGAAAGACAAGTTGCACTCCGATGCCAAGTACTACATCTGGGAAGACCCGTACCTCTTCCACATAGGTGCTAACCAAATCATCCGGAGATGTGTCCCGGAGGGCGAAGTCAATGACATTCTCTCCTTCTGCCATGACCAGGCATGCGGTGGCCACTTCTCTGGGCACAAAACCACATCAAAAATTCTCCAGTGTGGCTTTTACTAGCCCACTATCTTCAAGGATGCATACAGTCACTACAAGGCATGCGGTCGTTGCCAAACTTTGGGCAAGATGAGCCACCGCGACATGATGCCTATGCAGCCGATTCTCGTATGCGAGATTTTTGATATTTGGGGGATTGATTTTATGGGCCCCTTTCCTGTTTCGGACGGCTTCGAGTATATTTTGCTCACTGTGGACTACGTGTCCAAATGGATCGAACCCATTCCGACCCGAACCTGTGATCACAAGATCGTCATAAAATTTATTCATCAGAATATCTTCTCACAGTTCGGGATTACTCGAGCAATCATCTCTAACGGAGGGACCCATTTCACCAATGCTCAGTTCAGGTCACTGATGACCAAATACGGGGTGTCTCACCGAATCTCTACTCCTTACCACCCCCAAACTAATGGTCTAGCTGAGCTATCAAATTGGGAGATCAAGAAAATCATGCAGGTTACTGTTCGACCTGATAGGAAGGATTGGTCGTCCCGACTTCCGGAAGCTTTGTGGGCTTATAGGACCACCCATAAGACCCAATTAGGCATGTCCCCTTTTAGACTGGCGTACGGGAAGGCGTGTCACCTTCCCTTCGAACTGGAGCACAAAGCCTATTGGGCAGTACGGAGCTGCAACATAGATCTTTCTAAGGCTAGAACCCACAGAAAGCTTCAGATAAGCGAGATCGATGAATTATGCCGTGATGCATATGAGAACTCGCGAATCTACAAAGAGCGGGTTAAAGCCTTCCATGACAAGCACTTATCTAGAAAGATCTTCCACCCTGGTCAGAAGGTCCTACTCTTCGATGCTCGACTCAAACTCTTCCCTGGAAAACTGCGATCCAAGTGGGTCGGACCGTATCTTATCCGATAGGTTTTTGGAAATGGAACCGTCGAAATCAGTCCTCTCAGCCACGATTCCGAACCTTTTATCGTGAACGGTCAAAGACTCAAACCGTTCATTGATGTGACCTCTACAGATTTGGCGAGTCATCATTTATCCTCCATTCTCCCTGAGCTTATTGCACCCAGCCGATGGCGTAAAACTCAGCGCTTAACAGGAGGTAGTCCGTCATTCTTTCTGAAAAACCCAAAACCTTTTCTGACACTTCTTTGCACTTTAGGTTCATCATTTAGGACAGTCGACTCCACCTCAAGTGCTCGCATCTAAGATTAAAAGTCGTCCACAACAGTCACCTCGACCCATCCACTCACCAAAATACCTATCCCAATGCATGAACCAAGCTAAATAAAAACCCTCCTAATTTACAATGAGGACATTGCAAATCTTAGGCATGGGGTGTATGAAAAGTGCAAAATGAATAAAAACTCATAAGAAAAGGTTTTCAATAAAAAAATCACATATGCCAAAAACACCATAAAAATTAAAAAAGTTTTGAAAAAGAATAATAAAATTAAAGGAGGGAAGAAATTCTTGTGGACTTTACAAAAGGAGAAAAAGAACAAAATGATAAAAGGAGCACAAAATGAAAGAAAAGAGATAGTCATTAGTAAGAAATTAAGGAATTAACCCAAGTTCTAAACACCATTAAGGAAAAGAAAAAGGAAAGTGCACAACAAGATTAGTAAGAACTCAAACCTTAGGCATTTTTGGATAGACTCTTAGTATCCATTAAGATCTAGATATTCCTCAAGAGGTTGAGGAAAATGAAAAGCTTAAGTATTAGGTCCAAGGCTTAAAGAGTATTCGGCCTCATTAACTAATTTTTGGTTTACGGGACTCAGTAACCTAAGCACCCAAATTCACACACACAGTCAGGTTCAGTGAGCATAAGTATCAAAATCACGTAGAAGCATTTCAAATATTCTGAAAATGTCACCTAGAGTAGGAGCAGCCGATCAACACAAGTTGATTTGGAAAAATTCCCAGCGCGGAGTGGTGGGAAATTTCCCTTGAAGATGCGTAAAAACATATCATCTTCTCGGTGCTTGTCTCTTAGGATATTCACACATCCTACTGGGGGCATGCAAGCACTCTGCTGGTTCAGATTCCATAGATGGCATTATCACGAAATGTCAATTGCCAGGGTCTGAATTCGGCCACGGAACACCATGGACGGGATTATCTCGAAATCTCGAAAGCCAGGGCTCTGGGGGTTACCATGGGTGGTGCTATCTCGAAGCATCGACTGCTAGAGACCCTTGAGGATTGATAATGAGGACATGGAATCCGATACAGATCGTGTTGAGAAGCCAATCCTAAGCTAGAATTAAAAAGAAAAAGAGAGAGAAAACTCTCCAAACAAATAAATCTTCTATCTCTCTCTTTTACAAAACGCACTGCGTACTGAACCAAGGCTAAAATTATCTCAAGCACGGGTGCTTTAACCACGAAGTCCAATGAACCTTAGGTTAGTTCCTGTAGGCCTTAAAAACCTTTGCTAAAGACTGAGGCTAAAGCTAGATAAATCTGGATCTTGGTTGGTACTAGAGTACCTTTTAGGCCAACGATTGGCATTCTGACCTAATCAAGGATACAAGAGGAAAAGCACTTATCAAAACTTAATGAAATAAATTCATGGTCTAGAACAAAGGTTAAAACCTTAAAGTTTTGCTAAGGGACTAGCAAAAGCTAGGCATGCGGGTATGACGAGAGCCTCATCATGAACCCTAACCATCACATTTTGACCTAAAAAAGTGTACAAAAGCTCCTACAAAACCTAAGGGAAAGCCTAAATCAGAGAATTCTAAGTTTGAGAATAAAATAATTCATAAGGGGTAAAACTGTAATTTTACCAATACAGTAAACAAACGGGGTGTCTAAAAGTCTAAACACAGGTCAAATGGGCTTAATAGGAAAGAAATTGGGTTGATCTGATCTGAAAAGGGTTATAACGACTTCTAAGAATTAAATGACATTCTGTAACCCCGAAACAAACCTGCTTTAATTCACGAGGTTCCAGGTAGGATAAAAATCAATTAAATCCTCTAAAATTCATGAAAAAATATTCCCTAGGGTTTATAACCTTCAATTTGGCCTTTGGAACCTATCTTGACCTACATTGAGAACCATACACAATTTTTGACCTAATTTGGATTTTTACGCAAATTAACCTATCAAACGTGGTCAAACCTAAAATCAAACTTCACCATTGAATTCCTTAGGTAAAAATTAGGTTGGTACCAAAATTTGGGCCTAAGAGAAGACCATTTTGACTGACTTTATAAATTGGTCCTCACGAATTACTTTTTGACCCTTAACTTCTTGAACCCTTTCACTTTGCCCCCTATTTTTCCCTTCGTTCTTTGCAGACAGGTCCCTCTATCACCCTGCGCAGCCGCCCATGCCTCCGACGACTTTGCGCGGAGGATTGCGCCGCATAGGGTATGGGGACCGACCCCAGAAATGAGGGGGGGTCCCCTGCATCGACCTCTTCCACATGGACCCTCCCCCATGCCCTGCAGCTGCCCATGCCTCTCGTGTGAACGCACGAGAGGAATGGGTCTCATCTCCGGCCATTCTCCGACGAGCTCCCCACGTCGCCCCCTCAAGATCCTCTCCTCGCCAACACCAATATAAGAAGCGGCTGGGGCTACTGATTTTTGCAAGCTCGTTTTGGCCAGAGAATTCCCCCAAACTCATCCCTTCTCACTCCGGCCAAACAACCCGACGCTTCCGACAACCCTTCCCCCTCCCCCGCGTCGTTCTGCTGCCACACCTGCAGCAAAGTTCACACCGCCTCGTCCTCCCGTGCCAGGTTGCACCAGCTGGCGCCTTCCTGACCTTCTCCTCGTCGCTGTTACCTCCCTCTGGGCATCTTCGTCTCCGGCGTCGGCAGGCACGCGCCGAGCGCCTCCTCCCCCCCTTTCGTCAGTTAAATAAGTCAAAACTCTTCCCCTTACTCTCTCCTTCTCCGGCGAGGCACCACTGTCCATCGCCACCTTCTCCATCTCCGGCCGCCCTCCGGAGAGGCATCCCCGCCACTCCACTCCATCCGCCTCGCCAATCACCCCTTAAGCACCGTTACACGTCACCGACCCTAAATCCGTTCTTCACTCACCACGCCACACCTCTAGAACACCCCCCGAACACACCCACTCTCATGCACACAGTGTGCCCTAGGCATGCGCACTCCGGCCTCCCCACACCACGTCGACCGCCGCACTGTCTTCGCCATGCTCTGGCGAAGCTCAGCAAGTGTTCTGACAGGGCCGCAAGGCCGTACTGGTGGTTTCAGGTCTCGTATCCTCGCCCCCATTGACAAGAAGCTTGGAGCAAGCTTGCAAGCAGCTCCAAGCCTCTTCAGCTCCAGGTCTGCAGCCCAGGTTGCCTAAAAGACCTTCACGCACACACTCAGGACCTCAATTGGGGTCATAAGCCTCAGTTGCTGCCCTAAATAGCTCGAGCATCCTACCTGCAGACTCACGAAGCGACAGGTAAGACTTTAGTCCCACCTCAGAAGTGTGTGGGCACGAGCCCACACATAAATTGAAAAAGTGTTCCTGGCTTATCGCCTCGAAACACTGGGGTGAGGTCCCTCGCCCTCACTCACCGAGTCTCGTCTGCGGCACTGCCCACGCGGACTTGACCCGCGATCCGATTACCTTGATCCGTGCACTCCTCGCGCACCACACCCACGCCGATCCGCCTGGACCTGGACGCACGACCGACCCGATAACTCGACTTTGGCAGAGCATACCGAAGAGAGATTCAGAGAGAGAGAGACGCGCGGGGAGGGTAGGGTTAGGTTTTGCGCTTGTGTGTGTAGGGAATAGGTGGGGAAGAAGAAGAAGAAGAGGGGCGACGATGACTTAGCCACAAAGCTCCAGCAGCAGAGAAAAAGAAGAAGAAAGGAGGAGGAGCACAGCCGCAATTGCTTAATAGAAGAGGAAGGAGCTGCTGAAGAAAGAAGGAGAAGAAGACGCAGAAGAAAAGAAGAGGAAGCCAAGGAGGAACCGTAGCCAAGCAGGAGCTGAAGGAGAATGAAGGACCAGAGAAAGAGAAAAGAGAAGAAGAAGCAGCAGCAGAGAAAAGGAAGAGAAAAAGAAGAACCGCAGCAGAGGAGAAGAAGAAAGAAGAAGGTAGAGAAGCTGACTGAAGAAAAGAAGCACAGTGTGAGAAGAGAGAAGAAGAAACCAAGAGAAAGAAGAGAAGGAAAAGAGAAGAAGAAAAAGAGAAATTTTTGCTCACTCTCACTCTCTCTTAAATTTTTGTAAAACAGTATATAGTCAATTGTGAATTTGTATGTCTCTAGAGTGACGTGTGCTCCCTGAGTTCGACCTCGGGATAGTCTAAATCTCGAGTATTGAAGGCGATCTATGTATTGAAGGCGATAAGCCTAATACACTTTTTCAATTTATCCAAAGCACCGCGCTCAAACGTTTACGAGGTGGGACTTTTACGAGGTGGGACTAAAAGTCCCACCTAAATTTCGCGCCTGCTCGTAGGAGGATAACTTCGCGATTGCAGTGATGCGCAAGCTCTTGCCTTCGATTGGGGACCTGGGGTCGTGCATGAGCCTTTTCCGCGCAACCTGGGATTCCCACCTGGGGCTGCAGAGGCCTAGAGCTGCTAGTAAGCTCGCTTCAAGCTCAACGGCAATGGCGGCTAGCGTGCAGAACCTGAAAGCACGAATACTGCCTCGTGGCTCCGTCAGAACATCAGAAATCCTTCGTCGTATCACGGCGAAGGTGAGACTGGGGTTGGCTGGCCGCGGGGCAGCCTGGGCGTGCGTGCCTAGGTCGCTCTGCGGCTGTAAGGATGGGTTTGTTCGGGGGATAGTTTCAGTGGGTGGCGTGGTCGGTGGAAGGGTGATAGGTGATCAGTGGGAAGTGGTGAAGCTCAGGGACCGGTTGGCGAGGGGTGGAGTGGTCTGTGGTGGGGAAATGGCCTCGCCGGAGTTGGTGGTCGGAGGTGGAGATGGTGAGGGTGGATACTAGCGTGAAGAGGTCAAAACGACAAATCAACAGGGGGAAATAATGGGGAGAGTAAAAGGAATGAGGCTAACCTGTTTAAGTGGACGAAGGGGGGAGAGATGGCGGGCGGCGCGTATTTGCCATCACCGGAGACGAAGGCACCAATGGAGGGAGAACGGTGAAGATGACGGGGCTAGAGGCACACGTGAGGGTGTTGCACGACATGGAGGAGGGAGATGACGACAGCTCTGCCACTGGTATTGTTGCAGAGCGACGGAAAGGAGGAGGAATTGTCGCCGGAGCTTGCTGGTCACTTGGCTGGAGGAGAAGGGGACGAAAATGTGGAGGAACTCTGGCCAAGTCAAGCTTGAAGGAAACGACAGCCCCTGCCACCCCTTAAATAGGCATTGGCAAGGAGGGAAATATGAGGAGGAGGCGTGGGCAGGCCACCGGAGATGTGGCGGGAGGAGAGACACATGCCTCTCCCGCGTTCGCACGAGAGGTATGGGTGTCGGCAGGGCATGGGAGGAGGTCCATGCGAAAGAAGACAACGCAGGGGACCCTCCTCTCGTTTCTAGGGCCGATCCCCATACCCTGCATGGCGTCATTCTCCACGCAAAGTCGCCAGAGGTATGGGCTGCTATTGCGGGTGGCAGAGGGACCGATTTGAAAAAAATGAAGGGAAAGTTGAGGGTTTAAGTGCAAGGGTTCAAAAAGTTAAGGGTCAAAAAGTAATTCTTGAGGACCAATTTGTAAAGTGGGTCAAGGCAAACTTTTCTTAGGTCCAAATTTTGGTATGACCCTAATTTGGACCTAAGGAATCCAATGGTGAGGTTGGATTTTAGGTTTGACTACAATTGAATAGACATTTTGCACAAAAACTCAAATTAGGTCAAAAATTGGGTATGGTTCTCAATCTAGGTCAAGATAGGTTCCAATGGCCAAATTGAAGGTTCTAAACCCTAGGGGATATTTTTTTCATGATTTTTAGAGGATTTAATTGATTTTAATCTTGCTTGGAACTTCGTGAATCGAAGTGGGTTTGTTTTAGGGTTGTAGAATGTCATTTAATTTTTAGATGCCACTATAACCCTTTTCAGATCAAATCATCTCACTTTCTCTCTTATTAAGCCCGTTTGACCTGTGTCTAGACCCTTAAAAATCCCATTTATGTACTACATTGGTAAACTTACAGTTTTACCCCTTGTGAATTATTTTATACTCAAATTTATAATTCTCTGATTTAGGCTTTCCTTTAGATTTTGTAGGAGCTTTTGTACACTTATTTAGATCAAAATGTACTCGTTAGGGTTCATGATGAGGTTCTCATCATATCCCCATGCCTAGCTTTTGCTAGTCCCTTAGCAAAATTTTAAGGTTTTAACCTCTATTCTAGACCATGAATTTCTTCCATTATTTTTTATAAGCGTTTTTCCTCTTGTATCCTTGATTAGGTCAGAATGCCAACCATAGGCCTGAAAGGTACTCTAGTACCAACCAAGATCCAGATCTGTCTTGCTTTAGCCTCAGTCTTTAGAAAAGGTCTTTAAGGCCTACAGGAACTAACTTAAAGTTTATTGGACTTCGTGGTTAAAGCACCCGTGCTTAAGATATTTTTAGCCTTGTTTCAATTTGCAGTGTGTTTTGTAAGAGAGAGACAGAATGTTTATTTGTTTGGAGAGTTTTCTCTCTCTTTTCTTTTTAATTCTAGCTTAGGATTGGCTTTACAACACGATCTGTATCGGATTCCTTGTCCCCATCATCAATCCTCAAGGGTCCCTGGCAGTCGATGCTTCGAGATAGCATCGCCCATGGTAACCCTCAGAACCCTGGCTTTCGAGATTTTGAGATAATCCCGTTCATGGTGTTCCGTGGCTGAATTCAGACCCTGGCAATTGACACTTCGTGATAATGCCATCCATGGAATCTGAACCAGCAGAGTGCTTACATGCCCCCAGTAGGATATGTAAATATCCTAAGAGACAAGCACGGAGGAGATGATATGTTGTTACGCATCTTTAAGGGGAAATTCCCACCTCTCCGCGTCGAGAACTCGTCCATATCAGCTTGTGTTGATCGACCATTCCTAATCTAGGTGACATTTTCAAAATATTTGAAATGCTTCTGCGTGATTTTGATATTTATGCTCGCTGAACCAGACTGTGTGTGTGAATTTGGGTGCTTAGGTTACTGAGTCCCGTAAACCGAAGGTCAGTTAACGAGGCTGAATACTCTCTAAGCCTTGGACCTAATACTTAAGCTTTTCGTTTTCCTGAACCTCTTGAGGAGTATCTAGATCTTAACGGGTACTGAGAGTCTAGCCAAGAATGCCTAAGGTTCGCGTTCTTACTAATCTTGTTGTGCACTTTTGCTTTTCTTTTCCTTAATGTGGTCTAGAACTTTGGTTAATTCTTTAATTTCTTACTAATGACTATCCCTTTTCTCTTTCATTTTGTGCCCCTTTTTATCATTATGCTCTTTTTCTCCTCCTTTTGTAAAGTCCACAAAATTTCTTTCCTCTTTTTTTTTTCAAGAAATTTTTTTTTTATTTTTATGGTGTTCTTGGCATATGTAATTTTTTTGTTGAAACCTTTTCTTATGAGTTTTTATTCATTTTTGCACTTTCATACCCCCCCATGCCTAAGATTTGTAATGTCCTCGTTGGAAATTAGGAGGGTTTGTTATTTAGCTTGGTTCACTCATTAGGACAGGTGTTGGGTGAGTGGAAGGGTCGAGGTGACTGTTGCGGACGATTTCTAGTCTCAGGTGAAGTCGGCTCCCTAAGAAATGAACCTAAAGTGCAAAGAAATGTCAGAAAAGGTTTTGGTTTTTCAAAAAGAATGACAGGCTGCCTCCCGTTAAGCGCTAAGTTTTATGCCATCGGCTGGGCGCAATAAGCTCAGGGAGAATGGAGGATAAATGATGACTCAGCCAAATCTATAGTAGCTACGTCAATGAACGGTTTGAGTCTCTGACCGTTCATGACGAAAGGTTCGGAATCGCGGCTAAGTGGACTGATCTCGACGGCTCCATTTCCAAAAATCTGTCGGACAAGATATGGTCCGACCCACTTGGATCACAGCTTCCCAGGGAAGAGTTTTAGTCGAGCATCGAAGAGTAGGACCTTCTGACCAGGGTGGAAGATCTTTCTAGATATGTGCTTGTCATGAAAGGCTTTAACCCGCTCTTTGTAAATTCGCGAGTTCTCATACGCATCAAGGCGTAATTCATCAATCTCGCTTATCTGAAGCTTTCTGTGGGTTCCAGCCTTAGAAAGATCTAAGTTACAGCTCCGTACTGCCCAATAGGCTTTGTGCTCCAGTTCGACGAGAAGGTGACATGCCTTCCCGTACACTAGTCTAAAAGGAGACATGCCTAATTGGGTTTTGTGGGCGGTCCTATAAGCCCACAAAGCTTCCGAAAGTTGTCCCTATTTGATAGCTCAGCTAGACCATTAGTCTGGGGGTGGTAAGGAGTAGAGATTCGGTGAGACACCCCGTATTTGGTCATCAGTGACCTAAACTGAACATTGGTAAAATGGGTCCCTCCATCAAAGATGATCGCACGAGGAATCCCGAACCGTGAAAAGATATTCAGATGAATGAATTTGATGACGATCTTGTGATCACAGGTTCGGGTCAGAATGGCTTCAATCCATTTGGACACGTAGTCCACAGCGAGTAAAATGTACTCGAAGCCATCCGAGACAGGGAAAGGGCCCATAAAATCAATCCCCCAAATATCGAAGATTTCACATACGAGAATCGGCTGTAAGGACATCATGTCGCGATGGCTCATGTTGCCCAAAGTTTGACAATGACTGCATGCCTTACAGTGACTGTATGCGTCCTTGAAGATAGTGGGCCAATAAAAGCCACACTGGAGGACTTTTGATGCGGTTTTGTGCCCAGAAAAATGGCCACCGCATGCCTGGTCATTGCAGGAGGAGAGAATGTCATTGATTTCGCCCTCCGGGACACATCTTCGGATGATTTGGTCAGCACCTATGCGGAATAGGTACGGGTCTTCCCAGATGTAGTACTTGGCATCGGAGCGCAACTTGTCTTTCTTAGCCTTCGACTAATCCGACGGGATCTGGTGTGATGCCAAGTAGTTTACTATGTCAGCAAACCATGGAAGCCTAGTACCAATAGTCAAGAGGTGCTCATCAGGAAAATGCTCCGTGATGGGTCCAAAAGGGTCGATGATCTCAGAAGGAAGGCGAGACAAATGGTCAGCTACCATGTTCTATCTTCCCGCCTTGTCGCAAATCTCGAGATCAAATTCTTGCAACAGTAAGATCCATCGGATTAATCGAGGTTTCACGTCCTTCTTTGCAAGGAGATGCCTCACAGCTGTGTGATTCGAGTAGATTATGACGTGGGAACCCAGGAGATAAGATCTGAATTTTTCAAGGGCAAATACTACTGCTAGCAGCTCTTTCTCCGTAACTGTGTAGTTACGCTGAGCCTTGTCAAGTGCCTTGCTAGCGTAGTAGATGACCACGGGTTTCCCATCAATTTTCTACCCCAGAACCGCTCCTACAGTGAAGTTAGATGCATCACACATGATCTCAAAGGGTTGAGACCAATCAGGGGACTGTAGGATCGGGGCTTGGGTGACTCGGTCACGAAGCTTCTCAAAAGCTTGAGTGTATTCCTTGGAGATCTCAAAGGGTACATCCTTGGAGAGAAGAGTAGTCAGGGGACGTGCGATTTTCGAGAAATCAAGAATGAAACGACGGTAAAAATCGACGTGCCCTAGAAAAGATCAGATGTCCCTGATCGAGCTAGGCATAGGAAGTCTAGAAATTAGATTAACCCTGGCTCGATCCACTTGGATGCCTCTCTCAGAAATTAAGTATCCTAGGACGATCCCCTCAGGCACAATAAAGTGGCTCTTTTCCCAGGAAAGAACCAGATTTACGTCAATGCAACGCCTGAGTATGTGAACCAAGTGCTGGAGGCAATCGTCAAATGATGCCCCGAAAACTAAGAAGTCATCCATGAAGACTTCCAGATAATCACCTACCATATCAGAGAATATGGCAAGCATGCACCACTAAAAAGTCACGGGTCCATTGAAGAGACCGAAAGGCATCCTTCAGAATGCGTATGTCTAGAAGGGGCAGGTGAAAGTGGTCTTCTCTTGGTCCTCTAAATGAATCGCCACTTGGTTGTAACCGGAGTACCCGTCAAGAAAGCAAAAGAATCTATTTCCCGCTAACTTCTCGAGAATCTGATCAATAAATGGTAGTGGGAAATGATCCTTCTTCATGGAGGAATTGAGTCTTCGGTAATCTATGCAAACTCTCCATGAGTTGGCTATAGGGGTAGGTATGACCTCTCTGGTTTCAGTCGTGATGGTGGTGAGCCCTGCCTTCTTGGGCACAACCTAGATTAGGCTCACCCAATGACTGTCGGAGATCGGGTAGATGATCCCTGCATCTAACCACTTAATGATCTCCTTCTTTACGACCTCCTGTAGATTGGGATTCAGACGTCTCTGCATTTCACGTAAAGGTCGTGCGCCCTCTTCAGAATAGATGTGGTGCGTGCAATAAGAGGGACTTATTCCAGTCAAATCATCAAGAGTCCAACCAATGGCTCTTCAATGTTGCTGGAGAACAGTAATCAAACGGGATTCCTGATTAGGTGGAAGTTTAGATTTTATAATCACAAGAAGCGTCTGATTAGAACCCAAAAAGACGTATTTCAAATGATCGGGAAGGGGTTTGAGTTCCAGAATGGGGTTATCAGCAGCAGCGGAAGATTCAGAGTGTGTGTGGGGTACAAGGGTAGGAGTTATAGGTTTGTCTAGATCAAGGTCTGACTCCTCTAATTACGGTTCAAGATTTTCTTGTGGTTGGTGAGAAATAATCATGCTGTCCTCAAGTTGTGGTTCATCAACCACTGCTCTAATATCACAAATTTGTTTAATGACACTGCAATTGATCCCTTGTTGGGCCTTAAAGATATCAATTTTGAGAGTCTGATTCCCAAATTTCAGCTCTATTTGGCCCTCTTCACAACTTATGTTGGCCCTTGCAATGGCCAGAAAAGGTCTCCCTAGTATGATCGATGTATCCCTTGGGCTTTCAGGTGCGTCCATATCTAAAACTATAAAATCTACAGGGAAGTAGAAATCCCGCACCCTAACAATAACATCCTCAAGAATTCCCTTAGGCGACCTGATAGACCGATCTGCTAACTGCAATGTCACCTCGGTCGATTTCAGCTCAGATTCTTCTAAATGGTGAAGTAGGGATGTGGGTATCAAGTTTATGGAGGCACCTAGGTCCAATAATGCTCTATCAAACTGGGTTTCACCAATCTTACAAAAAATCAGGGGAGCGCCTAGGTCTTTTGCATTGGGTGGGAGTCTACTCAGGATTACAGAGCTAGCTTGCTCTTACAGTACAATTGGACTCCCACTCCTGGTTCGTGGCTTATGCTGAGGTGTACACACATTTTCAAGAATCGTGCGTAAGCCAGTACGTGGTGGATCACATTCATCAAGGGGATGTTTATTTGGACCTACACAAAGAGCTTGACCAGGTCCTCCTCTAGAGCCACGGGTTTGGTTGCCCTCTTTCCCTTGGTCAAGGCCTCAGGAAATGGAACCTTGGTTGGTTCCTCTAGGATAGGTCCAGGTTTTTGATCTGGGACAGGGATAAGAACATCCTGGATGACTGTCCTAGGGTTTGGGTTACTACCAGGCTTAGAGTGGTCTGGATAAGGTGGATCTTGGGTTGCCTTACCACTATGGGTTGTTACAGAATTTATTCTTGCCTGGTTTTCGTTAGGGGTTGGTAGGATGGGCTGCTGCTGTTGATAACCCACATAGGGGGTTGAAGCTTCCATCTCATCAGGTGAAGGAATAGAAGGGGCCTGATAGATCATGTGTGCTTGGCTTGGGTTTGGGTTCATAACACGCCGCTGGGTCGGCATGCTATTCGGGTTAGGAAGAGGTTGAGAAGGAAGTGTGCTTGGTTGGTGAGAATTTGCCAACTGGGAAAGTTGGTTGCGGACCTCTGTGATTTCATCCTTATGTTGCTTCTAGATAGCCGCATTCATTCTCTGAATGTCAGCCAGAGTCTGAAGGATGAGGGACATTTGATCTTGGTTGGGCCCGGATGGATAAGAAGGGTTGGGCCGAGGCTGAGGCGGCTGATAAGGGTGAGGGGCTTGTGGACAGGGCTAAAAGGGTGGCCTCGAATTCTGAGAATTTCCCGTCCACTGGAAATTTGGATGGTTGCGCCATCCAGGATTGTAGGTGTTGGAGAGTGGGTCATTCTGGATGGCGTTGAGGTCCTCGCAGGTCTAAGGAGCCTCAGAAAAGTCGGAGAATGGGGGAGTGGTGCTCCCCCGGCAAGGATAGAAAGGATCGGAGGTCCCTCCGGTCCGAGAGTCAGATGGGGATGGATAAGAGTCCATCCTAGGAGAAGGTCGGTGGAAAATGTTCTGCACAGTTTCCCATGCGGGAGGGGGTTGTACGAAGGAGTTCTGTACAGAGGTAGCTCGCTGCAAATGCTGAGTCAGCTCATCCACCTTCTTCTCAATAATAAAGACCTTGTCCAATCGACTGGCCATTAATTCCAGGTCGATTGATGCGGATAGGCCCTGCGTCTCCTGTGCTCCCCTAAGGTTCGTCGCAGCGCGACTATTCGTCCTGTCGAATAATCCCATGGAGTCATTGTTGATGGAGTTTTCGCACATATTCTCGAGAATCTCCCACACTGTGTCCTCATGTTGACCCGTGATATTTCCTCCACAAGTTGCATTGACGAACAGTCTAATATCCTCACGGAGTCCCTGGTAAAAAGACTGGACTTGTTCCTATTTAGGAACTCCCTGATGGGGGCACTTTCTCATGAGATCCTGGACACGATCCCATGCCTCATGAAGAGGTTCTCCCGTCTGTTGCGTGAAGTGAGTAATCTGATGGTGCAAGGCATTGGTTCGACCAACGAGGAAGAACTTCTTCAATAACTCGGACTGAAGTTCCTCCCAAGTGTTGATCGGGCGGGTCTGTGTTTGATACCAATGGGCCACCTTGTCCATAAGGGAGAAAGAGAACATCTTCATGAGTAAGATATCCCGATTTTGTGCATCTGACCCGAAAGTCTGGGCCAGATGCTTAAGCTATTTGATGTGCTGGAATGGGTTTTCAGAGTTAAGCCCATAGAATTTAGGTATGGCATGAATCATGTTGGGCTTCAGTTCGGAATCAGGTCCTCCAGTCGGGATTCTGACTCGAGGCATAATTGCCACCGCAGCGGGATTATAGTGATCTCTCATCATGGGGCGCTGCGGTGGGTTCATGGAGTTTTGGAAGAGATCGTTGAGACGCTAGAGCTGGTGCTCAAGATTATTCTCTTCTTCAACGGGCTGAGCCATTGTGGAAGAAGAAGGGGAATTAGGTTCAGAATCAGAGGAGAGGTTTATGTAAAGAGGTTGTTGCACAAGTAAGGGTACTGTGGTTTGGCCTCAGGGAGAGTGAATTTCTAAAAGAGGTTTCAAGGACCTCCTACCAAACATGCACTGATGGATTAGACGAGGTTAGCAGGTGCTAGACCCAATCAAGACACCCAAAATGTTGGCTGACTATAGAGGTTCGGGGTCGATGATACCCCTTAATCAGAAGGTCATCCACCTGAGAATTACCTGGGAAGCCAAAGAAGGTGAGTCCCGCAAAGACCCCTACACGGTAGAGTGCCCCCACGGGTTACAGGGTTTCCCCCACCCGACCTCTCTTGTCACCGAGATTCCAAGTAGACCAGAATGGGGACCTTGACCTCTTAAGTCTACCGCTTTTAATTAGGATCAAGGTGCTTAGGGTTTTACTTGAACTTTAACCTTTTGTGTGAAGAAAAGTGACCTAATTTAAAGGTTGGTTGATCCAAGGGATCAACTTCACCTATTAGTCCTGTGAGAGCTTATTAGGTCCTTTCTTTTATGGTTCAAGTGACTTAAGAGCTGGATTGCTTAGGGTTTCTCTCAATAGATCTTTTCAAGCAATGGTTTGGGCACACTTCTTTTGGGAATTTTCAATTCTTGATTAGAAGGTGTGTCTCTAAAACCCTAGCTTAGAATCCTAGGTTGGCTCTAATTAGTCCAATCAGTTGCCTCAAGATTAGGTAACTAGGGCTCAAGCAAGATGATTTTAGCCCTAATTACCTTTAGTGGATGTACAGATAGAATGTGTTGAAATTGCAAAACAGGCAACTCTTGTGATTTACTATGTATTAAAGACAGGTAATCCCTAGATTGCTTTTCTTTCTCTTCCTCCTCTTTAGAAGTTAAGGGGTTTAAAAGAGAGGATAGAAGATTACCTGTCCCTTGGTGTGGTTGTTGTGCGGCTGCTTGTTTCTTCTTGTCTTCCAGCACAACAAAAGAGAAGAGATTAAGTCAGTAATAAATCAGAAATTGTGATTTAATAGCTTCTAGAATGCTCGTTGCTCCCCGACAACGGCACCAAAAACTGGCGGGCCGTCGTTCGTGATGTTTTAAATATGTGTTCGTTGCAGTATATTGCGAAAAACGATGATCAGTTTAATTTATTACTTGAAATTTTAAATCTTCCGAGGTCGAACTCAGGGAGCAAACTCAGTTCAAGAAGCATACAAAATCACAATTTACTACAATATATTACTTTACAAAAATAAAAGAGAAAGAGGGGAAAAAATTGTCTTCTTTTCTTTCTCCTCTTCTCTCTTCCTTCTCTTCTCTTTCTGCCTTTTGCTTCTCGGACGTCTGATTCTTTGAATCAGATGCCTTATTTGCCACTTTGCTACAGTGCCTTAGTAGTTCTTCTCCTCGTGGCTTCTTCTTCTCTTCTTCTCTGCTCAGCCTTCTTCTTCTTTTTCCTTTCCTCTCTGTGCGGCAGGCTTCCCTCTTTCTCTTTTTCTTTGACTTTCTTCTTCAGCACCTTCTTCTGTTGCAACTCTTGGCTGCTTCTCCTACCCTTCTTTTCTTCAGCCGCGTTCTTCTTCTTCCCTCTGCTGCGCTCCCTCCTCCTTCAGCTGCACTTCTGTGCGGCTAAGTCCCTAGCTGCTCCTTCTCTTCTTCTCTTCTCCTGCTTCCCTACACAATACAAGGTTAGGCAAAACCTAACCCCTACCCGCCCCACGTCTCTTTCTCTCTATTTCTCTCTCAAAGGTTCGCTCCCAGAGCATTCGCGGGTATACGAGTCGGGTGTACGTGCCCGGGACCAGGCCCACCGGCGTGCGGTGGTAGGCGAGGAGTGCTTGGTCGAGTAATCGGGTTCGGCCCAGACCCGCAGGGCGTGAGCGCGGGCGAGGGCAGGTGCGAGCACGTGGTGTGCTGCGTGCGTAGGCGAGGGACCTGACCCTTGTGTATCGAAGGCGATAAGCCTCATACATTTTTTCAATTTATTTGAAGCGTCGCACTCAGACGTTTACGAGGTGGGACTAAAAGTCCCAACTAAATTTCGTGCCTGCCCACAGGAGGATAACTTCGCGATTGCAGTGATGCACAAGCTCTTGCCTTCGATTGGGGTCCTGGGGTCGTGCGTGAGCCTTTTCCGCGCGACCTGGGATTCCCACCTGGGGCTGCAGAGGCCTGGAGCTGCTAGCAAGATCGCTTCAAGCTCAGCTGCAATGGTGGCTAGCGTGCAGAACCTGAAAGCACGAATACTGCCTCGCGGCTCTATCAGAACATCAAAAATCCTTCGTCATATCACGGCGAAGGAGAGGCGGGGGTTGGCTGGCCGCGGGGCAACCTGGGCGTGCGTGCCTAGGTCGCTCTGCGGCCGTGAGGATGGGTTTGTTCGGGGGATAGTTTCAGTGGGTGGCGTGGTCGGTGGAAGGGCGAGAGGTGGTCAGTGGGAAGTGGTGAAGCTCAAGGACCGATTGGCGAGGGGTGGAGTGGTCTGTGGTGGGGAAATGGACTCGCCGGAGTTGGTGGTCGGAGGTGGAGATGGTGAGGGTGGATACTGGCATCGAGGGTTCAAAATGACAAATCAACAGGGGGAAATAAAGGGGAGAGTGAAAGGAATAAGGCTAACCTATTTAAGTGGACGAAGGGGGAGAGATGGCGGGCGGCGCGTATTTGCCGTCGTCGGAGACGAAGGCACCAGTGGAGGGAGAACGGCGACGACGACAGGGTTGGAGGTGCACGTGAGTGTGTTGCACGACGCGGAGGAAGGAGATGAAGACAGCTCTGCCACTGGTATTGTGGCAGAGCGACGGAAAGGAGGAGGAACTGTCGCCGGAGCTTGCTGGTCACCTGCCAGAGGAGAAGGGGACAAAAATGTGGAGGAACTCTGGCCAAGTCAAGCTTGGAGGAAACGGCAGCCCCTGCCACTCCTTAAATAGGTGTTGGCGAGGAGGGAAACACGTGGAGGAGGCGTGGGCAAGCCGCTGGAGACGTGGCCAGAGAACAGACCCATGCCTCTTGCACGTTCGCACGAGAGGTATGGGCGTCGGCAAGGCATGGGAGGAGGTCCATGCGAAAGAAGACAACGCAAGGGACCCTCCTCTCGTTTCTGGTGCCGGTCCCCATACCCTGCACGACGCCATCCTCCGCACAAAGTCAGTGGAGGTATGGGCTGCTGCTGCGGGTGGCAGAGGGACCGATTTGAAAAGAACGGAGGGAAAGTTGAGGGGTTAAGTGCAAGGGTTCAAAAAGTTAAGGGTTAAAAAGTAATTCTCGAGGACCAAGTTGTAAAGTGGGTCAAGGCAAACTTTTCTTAGGTCCAAATTTTGGTATGACCCTAATTTGGACCTAAGGAATCCAATGGTGAGGTTGGATTTTAGGTTTGACTACAATTGACCAGACATTTGCATAAAAACCCAAATTAGGTCAAAAATTGGGTATGGTTCTCAATCTAGGTCAAGATAGGTTCCAATGGCCAAATTGAAGGTTCTAAACCCTAGGGGATGTTTTCTTCATGATTTTTAGAGGGTTTAATTGATTTTATCTTTCCTGGAACTTCGTGAATTGAAGTGGGTTTGTTTTAGGGTTGTAGAATGTCATTTAATTCCTAGATGCCGCTATAACCCTTTTCAAACCAAATCATCCCACTTTCTCTCTTATTAAGCCTGTTTGACCTGTTTCTAGACCCTTAAAAATGTTATTTATGTACTGCATTGGTAAAATTACAGTTTTACCCCTTGTGAATTATTTTATACTCAAATTTATAATTCTCTGATTTAGGCTTTCCCTTAGGTTTTGTAGGAGCTTTTCTACACTTATTTAGGTCAAAATATACTAGTTAGGGTTCATGATGAGGTTCTCATCACTCAGCCTTTGAGCTCTTCGAAGGTATGGCCAGGAATTCTATTAACAATGCTTCGATGAGCGTGTTTAATAGAAAGTCCTCACATTCGAGGGTACACGAAGCCCAATCCAGCAGCAGAGACTTAGAGATAGTGGCTAGTCAGCTGGATAAGGTGGGCTTAATCGAGAAGAAAGTAGATGAAGTATGAAAATTTATCTCTAAACCTTCATCATCTCCTTCTCAGTCACCTGCACTGCACACTTCTTCTCAGTTTCCCACAGCGAGGGAAACCGTGAATTACCTTTCTGTGACACAATCTGCACTACCGGACTTTCCATTTCCATATCCTTCACTGGTTGGAGGAACCTTTGTTCCTCCTTACACTGACTTCCTTGCACCTTCTGGAGCTTCGGAGGAGCTTCATGCCATTCACAATGACCCGTTTGCACAAACCTACAACCCTGGATGGCATAATCATCCAAATTTCTCGTGGTTGGGAAATTCACAGAGACCTTCATTTCAACAACCTTCTGCACCACCACTGCACAACCCGATCCGAGCACCACCTCCACAAACACACGGGTATCCACCACGTGCCTTCCAGCAACCCCAACCCAAGCCAGCTCAATACTCTCAGCTTGGGCCTACACGAGATGACCAGTTGGGGTCTATCATGAAAGCTCTTGCTGATATGCAACAATAGAACATTGCTATGCAATAGAGACAAAACGTAACATTAGCTAAGATGAGAGCCTAGCTATCGCACCTGGCGAAATCCCGTCAACCACATTCACTTCCATCTCAAGCACAACCCAACCCTAGGAACATACCTACCCAGAGATATGTTCAACCTAGACCTATAGTGCAAGGTCAAGCACATGCCATTTCACAATCCTTGCATAACACTGAATTCTATACTGATCCAAATTCTTCCTATCCACAAACCCAACCACCTCTGTTACCAAGTTCTGAGCTACCATCTACATCTAGGGCTGAACTAAATGCCATAGTTACTAGGAGTGGTAGAAACACTGTAGATCCACCTATTCCTACTTCTACATCTTTTCCTGAACCTTCTACCTCCACTCCTCCATCTGATTCACTGTTTCCTGCTTCTTCTCTACCTAGAATGACCCTCTTGTTACCACTTTTTTACCATTTCTAGAGGCTTTAAAGAAGAAGTGGAAATGAAAGAAAAAGACCTGTGTGGCACCTGAGGAGGATTTACTTAAGCTCTTTGAGCAAGTCCACATAAACATCCCCTTGTCGGATGAAATTTGCCACACACCTCTTTATGCTAAGTTTTTAAAAGACCTATGTACACCTAAGAGTAAAGCAAGGATTCAAAAAAGGAGTAGTCCAATCATCCTCTTAGAACAAGCTACTTCCATCATATCCAGTACCTTCCCTACCAAGATGAAAAACCCAGGCACCCCTCTCCTATCCTGCATGATAGGTATCACTACATTTAATAGAGCATTACTTGACTTAGGTGCTTCCATCAATATTATCCCAACCTCCCTACTGACACATTTCAAGGTTGGCAATCTGAAGCCAACCGAGGTGTCTGATGAGCACCTCATCATGAATCCTAACTAGCACTTTTTTACCTAATATATTGAACAAAAGCTCCTACAAAATCTAAGGGAAGGCCTAAATCTGGGAATTATAAATCTGAGAACAAAATAATTCACAAGGGGTAAAACTATAATTTTACCATTGTAATGCATAAACGAGATTTCTAAGGGTCTATACATAGGTCAAATAGGCTTAATAAGAGAAAAAGTGGGGTGATTCAATTAGGAAATGGTTGACAAAATCTGAGAATTAAATGACATTCTGTAACCCTAAAACAAACCTACTTTAATTCACAAAGTTTCAGGCAAGATAAAAATCAATTAAACCCTCTAAAATTCATGAAAAAATATCCCCTAGGGTTTAGAACCTTCAATTTGTCCATTGGAACCTTCCTTGACCTAGTTTGAGAACCATACCCAATTTTTAACCTAATTTAGGTTTTTGTGCAAAATGTCCAGTCAAACATGGTAAAACCTAAAATCCAACCTAACCATTGGATTTCTTAGGTCCAAATTGGGATTATACCAAAATTTGGACCTAAGAATAGGTCGCCTTGACCCACTTTACAAAATGGACATCAATAATTACTTTTTGACCCTTAGCTTTTTGGACTCTTGCAGATACCCCCTACCTTTCTCGTCTCTTTCTTCAGAAAGTTCCTTCTGCCCCCGCACTATGCAAGCCATACCTCCGGCGACTTTGCGCGGAGGATGGCGCTGCACAAACCTAGGGAGCCGACCTCTGATTTAAAAGGAGGACTCCTTGCATTGTCCTCTTCTGCATGGGCCGACGACGAGGAGCCCACGTCTCCTCCACGTGATTCCCCCTCGGCCAGCCCCTATTTAAGGAACGGCAGACCCTTCCGCTTCCTTCGAGCTTGTTTTGGCCAAGGAAACCCTTCAATCTTCGTCTCCTCCTCCTCCAGCCATTCGCCCGCAGGCTTTGGCGACCCTCCCCTCTGCTCTCGTCACCCTGCCACCATACCAGTGGCAGGGTTACCTCTGCCGTCGTCTGCCACACTTTGCTATACCAGCAGGCGCCCTCCAGCCCCTCTTCCTCGTCGCCATCTTCTCCCCTAGGCACTATCTTCTCCGACGACAACGGGTACAGCCAGCGGCCAACTCTCCCCTATCGTCCACTTAGCTAGGTTAGACTTACTCCTCTCTTTCCCCTCTTCATTTTCCTCCTATTAATTTTTACCATCACACACTGACCATCACACACCACCGCCACCTTCTCCACCTCCGGCAGACCACCGGCGAGGCGCAGCCACCGTGTCACACCTCCACATGCCTCGCCAAATACTCCACAAGCTCTGCCACGACTAACTGATCACAACCCCCCTTCCCATTCACCGCCACACACTCCCAACACGCCCCCCAAACAAACCCACCTGCATAGCTACTAGGTGACCTAGGCATGCACGCCCAGGCCACCCTACGCCACTCTGACCACCAAGCCATCTTCGCCATGCTCCGGTGAACCTCCTTAAACAATTTGAAGTGGCCGAAAGGCCGTGCTAGTGATTTCAGGGTTAGGTCATCCTCCGCCATTATAGCTAAGCTTGAAGCAAGATTCAAGCCACTCCAGGTCTTGATCAGCTCCAGGAGAGACCCTCAAGCGGTGCGGGTTTGAGGCACGACACACCCAGACTTCAAGTGGAGTCGAGAGACTCCACACCTGCTGCAATTGCGAAGCCTTCTGCTGCGGGTGCAAGCGCGGCAATGGGTGGGACTTTAGTCCCACCTCGGAAGTTGGCGAGCAGGTGCACATGCATATATTGAATTTGTGTTTCAGGATTATCGCCTCGAAACACACTGGGGTGAGGTCCCTCGCCCCCCCCCCACCACGCCTCATCTGCGACATCTCCCCCGTGGACCTGGCACCTAGATCCGACTAACCCTGCCTATGCACACCTCGCGCACCACCCACGCCGGTGCGCCTGGTCCCAGGCGTGTCACCCGACCCGCATACCCAATTAAGGCTCTGGGAGAGTGAACCCTAGAGAGAATTTGAGAGAGAGAGATGTGGGGAGGGTAGGGGTTAGGTTTTCCCTAACCGTGCACTATGCAGGAAAGCTGGAGAAGAAGAAGGAAGAGGAGCGGCGAGGACTTAGCCGCAGAGAAGAAAGCTGCAACCAGAGGAGAAGGGAGAAGGACTTGCACAGCAGAAGCAAAGGTGGAAGAAGACGGCACTATAGCCACAGTGAAGTAGAAGGAGAAGGAAGAAAGAAGAGAGTAGAAAGGCGCACAGTAGAGAAGACAAAAAAAAAAGAGAGAGCAGAGGTGCAGGGTAGAAAGAAAGGAAGAAAAAGAAGAAAGAGGCGCAGCTCAACAGAGAAGAAGAAGAAGAAGCACCAGCAGCAGCGGCAACTAAAAAGAAGAGGCAAAGCACTGTAGCAAGTGGCGTTTAAGTTGTCTGACCCTTGGAATCAGACGTCTAGAAAGAGAGAAAGAGAGAAAGGAAGATAAAAGAAGAAAAAGAGAAGAAAACATTTTTTCCTTTCTTTAGTCTTTTTCTTTTGTAAAACAGTATCTATTGTAAATTGTGATTTTCTACGCTTCTAGAGTCAAGTGTTGCTCCCTGAGTTCGACCTTGGAGAATTTTTATTTTTGAGTAATAAAATATAATATAAACTAATCGATTTTACGCTGAACCAGTGTCCCTGCAATTAGCTGACAGATCAGTTAAGACACCTAAGGGAGTGTTGGAAGATGCTATAGTGCTGGTCAAGGATTTTTACTTTCCTGTAGACTTTATAGTCCTTAACATGGAAGTACCTGAGGACATTCAGAATACACCTATCATTTCAGGAAGACCTTTCTTGGCTACAGCCAAGGTAAACATTAATTGTAAGGAGGGCCTAATATAATTGAAATTTGGAGATCAGAGGATAAAAATCAATATTTTTCATGCCCAAAGAGGACCGTCTTGTAGTTTAATTGAGGAAATCTGTTCCTTGGATTCTTTGGATTGATTGGTTGAGGACACTCTGATTGACTCACTGAATTTAGAACCTCAACACTCTTTGGATTTTTACCTGACTCTCACAGAGACACCAGCTTTAGACACTAAGGACTTGCCTCCTATTCCTTTAGTGTCTCTAGGATCTTCTGAAATCTCCACACCTGCTCTAATGGGAACACCATCATGAACCTAACTAGCTCATTTTGACCTAGAAAAGAGAATAAAAGCTCCTACATAACCAAGTGAAGAGCCTAGCTCAAGGAATAACTAGTTTGAAAGAAAAGCAAGAAATAAAGGGTAAAACTACAATTTTACCATTGCAGTGTAACAAAGGGATTTCTTAGGGGCTAAACATACTTAAATGGTCTTAACAAAATAAAAAGTGGGTTGGTTCAATCAGAAAAGGGTTAATGTAAAATCTGGGAATTAAATGACTTCTTGTAACCTTAAATCAACCCACTTAATTTAACAAGGTTATGGTTAGGTTAAAATTCAACTAAACCCTCTAAAATCCATGTAAAAACATCCTCTAGGGTTTAGAATCTTCAATTTGTCCTTTAGAACCAATTTTGACCTAAATAGGGGTCCTAGTCAAATATTTACCCCAAATTGGGTTTTTGTGTAAAATGACCAGTCAAACATGGTCGAACCTAAAATCCAACTTCACCATTGGATTCCTTAGTTCCAAATTAGTTTTATACCAAAATTTGGACCTAAGGGGAGTTCACCTTGACCTACTTTGCAAAATAGTCCAACCCAATTACATTTATGCCCCTAGTTTTTGAAAACCCTTGCAGACACCCCCCTAGATTCCTCGTCATTCTTTGCAATTAGGTCCCTCCACCATTACAGCGGAGGATTCCTTCTCCGGTGAGGATTCGAGGGGGATATCTCCTTGATTCCTCAGAGACTCCCTCTCAAATTTGAAAGGGAGATTCTCTGAGGAATTCCCGTTCGTATGAACCCAATCATGAGCTCTGATTTCCACCCAATCTCTCATGCGAACACATGAGAGATTTGGGTATCTCTCGACCTTCCAAGTCCGACGAGGTTTCCATGCTTGGAAGCTTGACTTCCAAGGACAAGGCCCTCTGCCTACGACTATAAAAAAGACCCCAGATCCCCCCGGTCATTTCAAGCTTGTTTTGGCCTAAGAATACCCCATCTTCCTCTCTTCCCCTTCGGCCAAAAACCCCAACAAGCTTCGGAGACTCCTTCCTCTTCTTCTTGTCGCTCTGCCACCATACCAGTGGCAGAGTTACCTCTGCCTCCTTCGTCCGCGTCATTCCACACTTGTACCTGTGCCTATCTCCCTCTCGTCATCGCCGCCTCTCTCTCTGGGTCTTCGTCTCCGGCGATGGCACATACGAGCCGTCCGCCTCCTCTGCTCCCCCTTCGTCCAGCACCTCGCAGATAAGTCCCCTTCCTCTACTCTTTCTTTTCCCCTTATCTATTTCTAATTTCATGCCCTGACAACCACATATCACAGTCACCTTCTCCACCTCCGGCAGACCACCGGCGAGGTCCTCCAGCCATTCCACACACCCACCCACCTCACCAACCACCTCGAAAGCATCGCCTCATCCCACTGATGATTTTCCCCCTCTCCATTAACCACCACAACCTCCACACACTCCCCCTGAACACACCCAACTCCACGACCACAGAATGACCTAGGCACGCACTCCTAAGCCGTCCCGCACCATGCCAACACCTGGGTTACCTTCGCCGTGTCACAACGAAGCCTTCTGAGTGATCTGACAAGGCCGTCAGGCCATTTTTGTGTCGACAGGTACAGGTGCCCTACCCGCCATTAAAGCGAGCTTGAAGGAGCTTGCTAGCTTCACAGCAGGCTCCAAGTTTCAGGAATCAAGGTCCCAGACGTGTGGTTTCCCTTCACGAATGACTCACGCCCAGCAATTGGAGGCCAAAGCACCTGCAGCCTCTGTGATTGAGTGAAGATCTGCTGCGGGCGTGCGCGAGAAGCAGGTGGGACATTTAGTCCCACCTCGGAAGTCTGTGAGTGGGAGGTACGGCATAAATTGAAAAAGTGTCAGGGGCTTAGCGCCTCTTGACACGAGGTGAGGTCCCACTCGCCCATCATGCCTCGTCCGCGACCCACGCTCCGCGGACTTGGTATTCGACCCGACTACCCGCTCACTCCTCACCCACCACACACGCTGGTGGGCCTAGTCACGAGTGCACTGACCCGACCCGTTTACCCGAGAAAGGCTCTGGGAGAGCGAGCCTAAGAGAGAAGAAAGAGAGGAGAGTTCGTGGGGAGGGTAGGGGTTAGGTTTTGCTCTCAAGGAAAAAAGAGGGTGAAGCCAGCAAAGGAGGAAGCCACAGGAGAAGCCAAGGAAGAAGAAGGAAGGAGAAGGGAACCTCAAAGCCAAAGGAAGAAAGAAGTCTGAAGAAGGCTCGACTGAAGTCAGAAGCAGAGAAAGAGAAAGAAGAAAGAAGCCAAGGCCATCAATCAGAGGAAAGAAAGTGATAGAAGAAGAAAAGGCTAGAGATGAATCAGAGAATAAGAAGAATCAGAGAAAGAAGAAGGAAGAAGAAGAAGAATAGAGAAAAACAAGAAGAGAACTATCTGATTTTACATCCATCTTTATATTTTTGAGCCTCTACATACATTGAGACCATTTTTCTTGCTTCATAATTTTGATTGATCATTACATTTTATAAATTTGGAAGTTGTGTTCTTAGTTTTTAAATCCCAATTTGCTCCATGTGTTTGACCTCGGATTCATATTTTTCGAGTAATAAACTTTATTTGTTTTCAAAGCCATTTTACCTATACTACGACACATTTATTTTAAACCCGATTTCACTTTCGACAAATAGCTCATTCACTTGATCCTATACTTGTTGAGCTCAAACCTCTCCCTGATTCTCTTAAGTATGTTTTCTTTGGACCTGATCAGACCTATCCTGTGATTGTCAACTCTCTTATCATCTGATCAAGAATCACGACTCTTATCTATCCTGAGAGCACATAGATAGGCTATAGGATGGAGCCTCTCTGACTTGACTAGCATTAGTCCTTCTTGCTGCACACATAGGATTTTCACTAAGGAAGGATCTAGACCTCCTAGGCAGCTCTAGCGTAGATTGAACCCTACACTTCAAGAGGTGGTGAAAAGTGAGATGATTAAGTGGTTAGTCAACGGAATTATTTTTCCCATTTTTGATAGCCAGTGGGTAAGCCCTGTTCAGGTTGTGCTTAGGAAGGTCAGACTTACCGTTACAACCAATGATTCTAGAGAAGTCATCCCTACACAGATTACTAGTTCGTGGAGAGTATGTATTGACTACCAAAAAGTCAACCAATCCACGAAGAAAGACCATTTCCCATTTCCCTTCATTGATCAGATACTGGAAAGTCTAGCGGGAAATAGATTTTTCTGCTTTTTGGATGGCTATTTAGGATATAATTAGGCTATTCATCTGCTCCGTCCACGCGTGCATCGACGGTCGAATTCCAACCGCGAGTGCCTTCGCCTGGATTTGATGCACGGTGCAGCTCGATCCTTCGTCGGGTGCGCAGCAAAAGGGGTGTCGACCGCTACACTGCTACCCGCGGATGATCGCGGCAACGAAATCGGGCACAACGCGGGTCGACTGTTGGATGAGAATGCAACGGTCAAGATCTGATCGAGGGCGTGTGTTGATGAGATGCGCCATGGCTACGGGCGCACCAGATGCCACCACATAGCCACCTGTGGGCCGTTGATCATCAGATCAACGGCCAGAACTTCTTGGGCTAGTTGCAAGAGCTCCGAATGTTGGATTTGATCAATTTTGAGTCCGTTGGACTCCATTCGTCATTCTGAATCTATCCGTGTGGTCTGATCGCTCATCTGAGGCCTATTTTGACATGAGCTTACACAAATGGTCATTAACACTGATTATAAGCAATCTTAATGTGCAATGCATGTAATGATCCCCTGCCCATTTATGATGTGTTATTTGTGCATGTTACCCATAACATAAACACTGATTGGCAGAATTATCACCATAAAATGTAGTGTTATCTTACCCCCATGCTTACTCCTTGCTAGTCCCTAGCAAGGTTCATCCTAGCCATTATTCTCAGTCAGAATTCAGGAATTGATTACTTAGACATTTTGTTACTTGTCAACAGGAGGAAATATACTAAGATCCTGATCTACAAAGACTAAACAGCGCCCGGGTGTCTGCCAAAATGTGAATCGCCCGAATCCTTGCTTTAAGGCACATATATATATATATATATTTCATTTTCAGCTTTTCTCATTTTTTTTTGGATTTATGGAGCTGAAAGTGTGTTGGTAGCTTTTTACGGCTACCCAACCCACCCAAAACTCGAAAAAGACTCTAAGTGCTAAGCATCTTGGTGTGAAGATTATGATAGACTCACTCAATGGTAATTCAGATAGACTTCAGGTTTCTATGCCCCTAGGTGACCGAAAAAGGAAGTGTTTTGCCTAAAGGTGCATCTGTCCGATCGGTAGCTTTCTCCCTACTTTTATTTTATTTGGGGTCAACACAAGGGTTTTTCCAGTGCTTCTCCCCGGATTGCTCTCCTTCCCACTTCTTCCTTAAGTGTTTGGATCTTTCTGTGCATTTAGTGAGCTGGGCTCTGGATAACCAGCCAATGGGCTGTTACCTATGACCACTTGCCAGCCATACTCGTGCGGTGAAGTGTGGCTTATTTTGTTCTTTTTTCTTCCCCCTTTTTTTTAGTAGGTGGCTTCCCTGATCTCAAATTTACCTAGAGTCAATAAGAGGAAAGTGGTCCTGTGGCTGAGCTCTGGACAACCGGCCAATGGACAGTTACCCACGACCACTTGCCAGCCATATCACCCTAGAAGGTACATTAACTACCCAATTTCTAACAGAATCTTCGAGGAGTGAGTCAGTGCAAAAATGTGTGCAGATGCTTAGACTAAAAGCCCCTTCGAGTTAGAGGGTGGGTTGATAAGTCATATACTTATCACCCTATTTTATCGGTTGATTAAAATAAATTAAGGTTGCAAGGATTCGAAGCTAAATCCATATTTTAACGGATATCAGGGCCGATTAAGCCTGAAAGCTTGAAAAGTCTAAGTGTTTAGGTTATTTCATATTATTTTCCACTGTTGACAAGTTCCTAATACCTAAGTTTTTCTTCCTAAATTCATCATTTATTTTTATTTTTATTTTATTTTATTCAGACTTATAAAATGAACTCAGAACATGCAAATTACCACCCCCCATGCTTAAGTTGGACAATGTCCTCATTGACAGATAAATCGATGCAATGGGGGTTCAGAAAGAAATTACCTGAGTGATGCAATATACCTGATCAGTCTGAATCTTTTGGGTTGCCTCCCACGAAGCGTTGAGTTTACCGCCTCCAGCTGGGCGATGCTTCGTGTCAGCCCTCAATTAGGGTGAAAACCTCCTTTGGGGGAACCTGGGCAAGAAAGTGCTTCAATCTCTGACCATTTACCGTGAAGATATGTCCAGTGTTCGGATCTGTAATTTCAACTGCCACATTGGAATAGGGTTTGACCAGCCGATACGGTCCTGTCCACTTGGATCTAAGCTTCCCAGGAAAGAGTCTGAGTCGGGTGTCAAAAAGCCGGACTTGCTGGTTGGGCTCGAAGGTCTTTCTATGGATTAGTCGATCGTGGACAGCTTTCATCTTTTCCTTGTAAAGTCAATTATTCTCAAAGGCATCCTGCCGAATTTCCTTAAGCTCAAAGAGTTGGAGTGTCCTCTACGCACCGGCTAACTGACAATCCATGTTACATTATTTAACGGCCCAATAAGCCTGGTGTTCCAACTCGACAGGAAGGTGGCAAGCTTTGCCAAAGACCAAGTGATAAGGCAACATGCCTATCGAGGTCTTGAAAGCGGTCCTATATGCCCACAGGGCAACATCTAGTCATGTGGACCAATCCTTCCTATCAGGTCTCACGGTCTTTTGCAGAATATTCTTGATCTGCCTGTTGGAGACCTCAATCTACCCATTGGTTTGCGGGTGATACGGGGTGGCAATGAGGTGAGTAACCCCGTATTTTCTAAGGAGGGCACGAAACTGGGCGTGGATAAAGTGACTTCCACCGTCACTGATCATGGCCTTCGGTATTCCAAACTGAGAAAAGATGTTTTTCTTAACAAAGTCCATGACAGCCTTATGATCGCATCGACGAGTGGCGACGACTTCAATTCATTTTGAGACATAGTCTACTGAGACTAAGATGTACTCAAAGATGTTGGATGGTGGGAAGGGGCCCATGAAATCGATGCCCCAAACGTCAAAGATCTCGACGATCAGAATGGGCTGGAGGGGCATCGTGTCTTTCCTGGTCATGGTCCCTAAAGTCTGGCAACGAGAACAAGTCTTCGCAAAGCTATGTGCGTCCTTGAATAAGGAAGGCCAGTAAAATTCGGACTGCAAAACCTTTGCAGTCATCTTCTTCCCCGAAAAGTGGCCACCACAAGCTTGGTCATGACAAAAGGATAGCACACCTTGAACTACTTCCTCCTGAATACACCTCCTGATAATTTGGTAGGCACAGAGGCGAAACAGCATGGGATTATCCCAGAAATAATGTTTGGCTTCAGCCAAGAACCTATCCCGTTGCTATCTGGACCAGCTGTGCAGGGTCTGTCCTACTACCAGATAGTTGACGAAGTTGGCATACCAAGGTAGTTTCCTGTCTTGCACAGCCAGAAGTTGTTCATTGGGAAAGGTGTCAAAAAGGCAAGGAGGGCCCAATGTGGTCTGGGTGGAGTCTGGATAGATGGTCGACCACAACATTCTTAGACCCGGCTTTGTCGTGAATTTCCAGGTCAAATTCCTGCAAGAGCAGGATCTATCTGATAAGCCAAGGTTTCGCATCCTTTTTGGCCAACAAATGCTGGATGGTCGAGTGGTCTGTATAGATGGTTACGTGGGATCCCAGAAGGTATGATTGGAACATCTCGAGTCCAAAAACTACAGTGAGCAGCTCTTTCTTTGTGACCGTATAATTCCGTTGGGCCTCGTCCAATGTCTTGCTCACGTAGTAGATCACCACAGGTTTCTTGTCTTGTCTCTATCCTAGGATTGCGCCGGTGGCAAAGTCTGATGCATCACACATGATCTCAAAATCCTGGGACCATTCTGGGGGCTGTAACACAGGTGTGGTGGAGACCAATTCCCTGAGAGTGTGGTAAGCCTGAATGCAATCAGATGTCATGTGGAAGAGGGCGTCATTGGCCAAAAGGTCGGTCAAGGGTTTCGAGAGCTTGGAGAAGTCCTTAATGAACCTTCTATAGAAGCCAACATGTCCATGGAACGAGCGGATTTGCCAGACCGAGACAAGTGGGGAAAGTTTGAAAATCAAATCAACTTTAGCTTGATCCACTTCAATGCCCCTACACGATACGATGTGACCGAGGATAGTTCTTTCTTGAACCATGAAATGGCTCTTTTCCCAGCTTAACACTAAATTAACCTCGATACATCGTTTCAAGATTTTCTCCAAGTTGCTCAGACAATGGTCGAATGAGTCCCCAAATACTACGAAATCATCCATAAAGACCTTCAAGTATTCACCTACCATCTCTGAAAAGATGGCTAGTGATGAGAACATCATCATGAACCCTAACTAGCTCATTTTGACCTAAGAAAGAGAACAAAAGCTCCTACATAACCTGGAGAAAGGCCTAATTCAAGGAATAACTCTTCTGAGAAGAAAACGTGAAACAAAGGGTAAAACTGTAATTTTACCATTGTAGTACATCAACAGGATTTCTTAGGGGCCAAACATAGGTCAAATGGTCTCAATAAGATGAAAAGTGGGTTGGTTCAGTCAAAAATGGGTTCATGTGAGATCTAAGAATTAAATGACATTCTGTAACCCTAAAATAAATCCACTTAATTTAACAAGGTTCTGGTCAAGATAAAAATCAACTAAATTCTCTAAAATTCATGGAAAAATATCCCCTAGGGTTTAGAATCTTCGAATTGGCCATTATAACCTATTTTGACCTAAGTAGGGGTCCTAGCTAATTATTTGACCTAATTTGGGTTTTTGTGCAAAATATCCAGTCAAACGTGGTCAAACCTAAAATAAAAATTCACCATTGGATTCCTTAGGTCAAAATTAGGTTTTTACCAAAATTTGGATCTAAGGAGAGGTCACCTTGACCTACTTTGCAAAATAATCCACCTAGTTACATTTTGACCCCTAGCTTTTGAAAATATTACACAGACCCCCTATGTTCCTTGCCACCCATTGCAATTAGGTCCCTCCACCATTACAGCAGAGGAATCCTACTTCGACGAGGATCCAAGGAGGATTGCTCCCTGATTCCTCAGAGATCTCTCAAATTTGATAGGGAGATTCTCTAAGGAATTCCCTTTCATCTGATTCGCACCTAATCTCTCATGTGAAAACTTGAGAGAAATGGGTATCATTGGAACCTACCTTCTCCGGTGAAATTCTTGCGCTTGGAAGCTTGCCTTCCAAGCACAAGAACCTCTGCCAGATGCTATAGAAGGACTCTCATCTCCGACCGCACAGAATCAGCTTGGCTTGGCCGGAGAACCACCTCCAATTTCTTCCCCTCTACACAGGCCAAGTGTCTAGCAGGCTCCAGTGACTCCTCCACCTCCTTCTCATCGCTCTGCCACAATACCAGTGGCAAAGACGTCTTCACCTCCTTCCTCCTCATCGCGCCACACCCGTGCACGCCCCTTAAGCCCCTTCGTCGTCGCCGTTCTCCCTCCACTGGAACCATCTTCTCCGACGGTAGCAGGAACGGCCAGCCGCCCTCCTGTCCCCTTTCGTCCACTTAGTTAGGTCAAATCTCTTCCCCTCTCTCTTCTCTTTATTTCCCCTATCTTTATTGCTATTTTTATACCCTCGTCGCTGCAGACCACCTCCATCTTCTCCAACCTCTGGCAGACCACCGGCGAGGTGCCTCCGTCACCTCCACACCTCCATCCACCTCTCCAGACCCCTCATAGCCTTCACCATCATCCACTGATCCTTATCCACATCTCCATCGACTGCTAACACCTCCCCAAGTGCCCACCAAACACACACACTTTCACGACCACAGAGCGACCTAGGCACGTACGCCTAGGGCACCCCGCGGCCAGCCACCCACTGCTTCACCTTTGCCATGACACGGTGAAGCTACCCACGTGGTTTGACAGGGCCTCAAGGCCGTATTTGTGCATTTCAGGTCTGACCCCCTTTCCGCCAATGGAGTAGGCGTGAAGGAGCAAGCTCGCTTGCTCCAGGTTGCGCTACTCCAGATAGAAGAGCCCCAGGTGCACGGAATTAGTACACGACCTTTTCGCACCCAGCAATTGAAGCTTCATCGATCGTAGCTGCAGCTATTGGACGGGCATCCTCCCTACTCACGCGCGAAGAATCGGGTGGGACTTTAGTCCCACCTCGGAAACGTTAAGTGCAGGTGAGTGGTTTTTATTGAATTTGTGTTTCTTGTTGGTCGCCTCAAATCATGGGGTGAGGTCCCCTCGCCTGCTCACCCACATCATCCGTGACCCACGCTCCGCGGACTTGGCCTGCCCGACCCATTTACCCAGTACTCCTCACGCACCACCCACGTCGGTGCGCCTGGACCCGGGTGCACGTAACCCAACCCGAATACCCGATTGGCTGGCTCCAGGAGAGCGAACCAAAGAGAGAAATAGAGAGAGAGTGTACGCAGGGAGGGTAGGGGTAGGTTTTGCACTCGTGTGTGCAGGGAAGGAAGAAGGAAGAGGAAGCTAAGGCCAGAGAAGGAAGGAAGGTAGCTGCGGCCAAGAAAGAAGTTGAGGAAGCCAAAGAAGGAAGGAAGAAGAAGCGTTGTAGCAGAGAGGGCATGGCTGAAGAAGAAAGAGAAAGAAGAAAAGCAAAAGGCAAAGGCAGAAACCAAGGCCAAGAGAAAAAGAAGGCACTGTAGCAAAGAAGGTGCGGTTGAAGAAAAGGCAAAGGCAGAAACAAAGAAGAGAAGAAGAAGAAGAAAGAAGGAGAAATCAAGGAAGAAGGAAAGTTAGGGAAAGAAGAGCCAAAGCTAAAGGAAAGAAGAAGGAAGGAGGAGGCAGCAAGGAAGAAGGAGCCAACAACCAAAGTCAGAGAGGAAAAGGAGAAGAAGCTAAGGCAAGCCCGCAAAGGAAAGGAAGAAAAAGAAGAAAGAGGAAAGCTAAGGAAAGAAGAAAAGGAAAAAGAAGAAAGAGGAAAGCTAAGGCAGAGAAGAACTAAAGAAGAAGGAAGAAAGAAAGAAGAAGCTGAAGAACAAAGTCAAAGAAAAGAAGAGTCAAAATACCTTCTATCCAATTCTTCTCAATCTCTCTATTTTGCTACATTTTATAATTCATAAACTTTTGCATTATACTCTGAATTAGATTTTGAGTAGATTTAAGTATTTAAATTACATTTATTGAGATTAGTGAATAAATTCCATTTTCTCCCTATGTTCGACCTCCGACTCACCATTCGAGTAATAAAACTTCTTATTTGTTTACAACGCTTGATCGACTGTACTACAATGTGACTTACTTAAAACTCGATCAAGCGTTGTGAATAGCTAGCATACAACTCTGAAAGGTAGTGGGTGCGTTGCATAATCTGAATGGCATACAACGGAATGCAAACATAACAAAGGAGCAAGTGAATGTTGTCTTCTCTTGATCTTCAGGAGCAATTGCGACTTGGTTGTATCCTGAATATCCATCCAGGAAGCAAAAATATTTCTGCCCTGCCAATCGCTCAAGAATCCGATCAATGAATGGCAGGGGGAAATGATCTTTCTTGGTCGCCTCATTGAGCTTCCTATAATCAATGCACACCTACCATGCAATGGTGGTGTGGGTGGGGATGGATTCACCACGCTCATTGGTGACAACGGTGAGCCCGACTTTCTTGGGGACCACTTGAGTGGGGCTCACCTAGGGGCTATCGGAGATTGGGTAAATGATGTCAGCGTCAAGCCACTTGATAATTTCCTTCTTGACGACCTCCCGCATATTCGGGTTTAATCATTTCTGCATCTGACGGGAAGGTCGAGCCCCATCTTCCAGGTAAATCTTGTGGGTGCAATAGGTGGGGCTAATTCCTCTCAAATATGAGATAGTCCATCCAATGGAGGCCCGATGTCTTGATAGGGTCACGATCAACCTAAGCTCCTGATCCTTGGATAGGTGGGTGTTGATAATCACCGGGAAGGTCTGGTCAGGTCCAAGGAAGACGTATTTGAGATTCTCGGGTAGCAGCTTAAGCTCGGGTGTGGGTGGAACCATACTCGACGGGTAGGGGAAAGGTGGGAGTTGATCCACATCAATCTCCTCAAACGGTGGCTGCTGATGGTAATTAGCCCTATAGAGGTCAGTATGCACAATCGAGGATGGGTCAGAACAGTCGTCACAGGGTCGGGTCTGACGGTCAGCTAAGGAACTAAGGGTAAGGCATTCCTCAACCAAAGGTTCCGTGGGGTCGTGCTCCTCAATCCAGTCGCAATCGAAAAACTTGGTCACCCTGAAGATATCCAACCACATCTTTCTGTCTTCGAAGGTGATTTCCAAGCATTCTGTGTCACAATCGATGTTCGCCTTAACCGTAGCTAAGAAAGGTCTGCCTAGGATGATGGGTTTGTTCTGTAGCTGTTCAGAGTCTTCCATGTCAAGCACCAAGAAGTCCACCGGGAAATAGAAGTCTTTGACTCGAACAGTCACGTCCTCGACAACCCCCTTCGGGGTCCTCACGGATCTATCAGCCAACTAGATGGTCACAGGTGTAGGCGTCAACTCTCCAAATCCAAATTGGTGATACAGGGTTGTCAAGATCAGATTGATTGAAGTACCTAAGTCCAGGAGCACTCTATCAAATTTCATGTCCCCGATATTGTACGATATTAGGGGTGCTCCTGGATCAGTTCGTTTGAGTGGAAGGTTGCTTGATATCACGGAACTTGCTTGCTCTGAGAGCACAACCTTCCTAGGTGCTTGGGGTCGTGGCTTACACTTCGACGTACAGGCGTCCTTTAGGAACTTAGCATAAGCCGGTATGTGCTTGACTGCCTCAAGGAGAGGGATATTAATCTGAGTCTGCTTGAAGATTTCCAAAAGCTCCTCATTTTCCACAACATCTTTTTTTTTCTTTATCTTCTCCAAGGCCTTGGGATATGGTATCTGGATGTGAATAGGGTCCGTCTCCAGGTCCCTGGGTCTTTCCTGCTCATCTTCAGAGTCGAGTATTTCAAGGGGTGAAGTCTAGGGAGGAGTCGGCCATTTAGGATCCTAGGTTTTAGTGCCGCTTCTCGAGGTCACAACATTTGCAGAGGCATTAGGACCATGGGTTGATCCTTGAGAAGAAGAGGAAGAAGAAGCACCGAACCCAGGAGGTGTTTGTGGGGTTGGCTGGACCATGTGGGCTTGCCCTGGATTACCTTGGAACCCTTGCAAATTGGGGTCTCTGTTAATCACGTTTCGTGGGTTCGGTTGTGGCTGAGAAGGAAGGGATCCCTGTTGTTTATAATCCAACAGCTGGCTCAACTGTCCCTTCATTAAAGCCATTTCCTCCTGGTGTTTTTGGTTCATTTCAGCTATCATTTTTATCAAGGTGTCCATTTGGTTTTGTGGGGGAGGGGCCACCCTATTTGGGTTATAGGGGGTTCTAACTGGTGGACCTTACTGATAGGAAGTCAGGTTTGGCTGATGGTTTGGCCTGGGCTGGTTCTGAAATTGGTTCGGTTTCTGGTTCGTCCAAGCAAAGTTTGGGTGATTACGCCATCCGACGTTGTAGGTGTTGGAGAAGGGGTCAGGTTTGGAATAACCTTGGATAGCCTGGACATCTTCAAAGATAGAAGGTGTCGAGGGGAAGGGAAGAGGATAATCAGGGGTTGAGGGAGCAAAGGTCCCTCCCCGGAACATGGTCAGGGGTTGTTCTAGGTGCATCTGGCTTAGTGGTTAGACCAGGTCGACATTGTGAGCTCCCTTTACTAGGGAGAGAGTCTGTAGCAGGTTCCTGGTCTAGTTCAATAGTTCATCTATCTTTTTATCTACCAATTCCACTCGATCCAATTTCTTGGCAATGATATCCATGTCAACCATTCCATAATTTTCTTGTACCTCATAAATCCCACCATGGGGCTGACTGGATCGACTAAACTGGGTCATGGAGGCATTGTTGAGTGAATTTTCGCTCATAGACTCGAAGAGCTCAAACGCTCTCTCTTCATCCTTATTCAGGAAGTGTCCCTTGCATGAGGCATCGACGAAGTTCCAAAGGTTGCTGTCCAGACCGTGGTAGAAGATCTAGGCCAATTGCCACCTCGGAACCTCATGGCATGGGTATTTCCTTAATAAGTCGTTAAATCTCTCCCAGGCCTCATGGAACTGTTCCCCGCCCTGGAGTGTAAAGGTGGTAATTGCTCTTCTAAGGGCATTGGTCTTTCCTATTTGGAAGAATTTCTTTAGAAATGCATGCCTCGGTTCTTCCCAGGTGGAGATAGGTCTTCCTAAAGTTCTAAGCCAGTGAGATGCTTTGTCTCTCAGTGAGAAGGGGAACATCTTGATCAAAACAATATCTAGGCTAATGTTCCTGGGCTTTACAGTCTGAGCGATCCGGTCAAGGTCCTCTAAGTGTTGGAAGGGGTCTTCATTTGTGCTCCCATGGAAGTGGCTCTAAATTAGGCTCAGGACATTTGGTTTTAGCTCAAAATCATCTCCTCACTCAGGGATCCTAAGGTGTGGTTCAATTCGAATCGCAAAAGGATTGTAGAAGTCCAGGAGGGGCCTAGGTTGGCCCTGGAATTATGGTGGATCAGGTGGTGGTTGCCCTTGCGAGTCCTGCAAAGGTGGTGGTGGTTGCCCCTGCGGATTCTGTAACCGGTGTATGTCTTGCATAATAGTGTGGATCTATTGCTGCTGAAGTCGGTGGTTTGCATTGATCTGGGCCTGCATGATGGCCATCGTATCTGGTGGAAGCTGGTCCTCAACCTCATCTACTCTAGGTTCAGCCATATCTCTAGCAAGATCAAGTCTCCCGGTTTCCCGTCCCAAAACAAACAACTCGGGATGAAGTGATCATCTCCTGTGCATACACTAGAGAAGAACGAAGGAGGGATGCGGAGAGAGACAGATGCGAGAAGCGTGTGTGCACAACCAAGCAGACAAGCCTAGTCCTTACAGTGTATTCCTTAGGGGACCTAGAAATCTCCAAAGAAACGATTGCCCTTCCCAAAGCTAATCTGGCCAGGTTGATTACGAGTGAATTGTGGGGAAGGTTCTTCATTTGGCTTACGCCGCCGGTTCTGTAGACCCCACAACCGCGGTTCTAGGAATGAAGGACAAGTGCCCAGCAAACAAAACCACGCCTTTTGAGACTTAACCTAGTCCTGCCTAAGGCACATCTACTCTATTTTAGTGGGGCTAGGGCAGCGCTTGTGCTTGGGTTATGTAATGAGGCGTTAATTGGGGTAGTGTCTCTTAGATATCCAATTCAGATGTGTGTGCTCCTAGCAAGACATGGTTTTCAAGCAAGGATTTAGGATGTGGTGTCTTTTAACATTTGTCCTTGCTTTAGTGTCTTCTAGGGTTGATGTGTCTTAGTGTTTTCAGGCAAGTTTCAAGTGGGCACGCCAAGTTTTGCACACAACAGGTAAGAGTGAATTTCCTTTAGTGTGATGAGGCTCTAAAACCCTAATGTGCTCATCCTAGTGTTCATGCAGTTTCTACCTGATGAGTCGATCTTAAGGATGAGTCATGCGGCCCATGTCAATTCACGGTGGTTTCGCAAACACCACTAAAAAAGAAATAAAACACTCCAAAACGATTAGGTCTTTAAGAATGTTAGACTGTATTTTTTTTGTTGGGTGATGAGGTAAGGATGAGGATCAGGCAATCATTCACCACGTCGATTTTTTTTCTGATTTTCAAATTATTTAGATTTTTTTAAGCAAGCAAACAACCACGGGAAAAGAAATACTCACAACCGGGAAAAGAAATACTCCATCCTTATTGTCACAAATCACGCTCCTTCGTCGCCTCAGCGTCGAGTTCCTGCGATCAATCGAGTAGAGGGAGAAAATGAGCAGACGATGTGAGTATGGATGTAGAATAGAAGCAACAAAATAAGGCAACGGCGCCAAAAACTGACATGTTATGGACGCATTTGTTTAAGAATGTCGTATCTTGTGTTCGCACGTCGATTTTGAATAAAAAATGGACGTGAGTCCAAGTGTCAAACACAGGGAGGCGTGAAAATTGGGTTTTCTGTCACTTCGTTGTCACGGAAATGGCAGGTTTTGTTTGTGAGAAAATGCGGGAGAAGAGTAACGAGTGAGGGGGAGAAAGAGAGTAGGGTTAGAATCTTTTCATCATGTCATTCATGCAACTCACGATAAGGCAAAAAACTTGGTAAAAAAAAAAGCGTCAATAGCTAGAAAAGAAACACCTTCATTTAACATGCAACTTAAGTTTTTGTAAATACAACCATAGACAAATGTTTAAGCTAAAGTAAAGTAATGCTAAGATAGAGACAGGGAGAAAAAGGAGACGGCGAGGCGGCCACGGCGATGGAGACGGGCTCCGTCGGCGGCTCGTCGACTCTGATGATTACAAAATGGTGCTAAGGGTGGCTAGGAGTAGGGTAGAAAACTTGCAAGGGAATTGAATGCTTTACATGGGTAGTTGGAAGGGGTTTATATAGGAGGAAGGGCTTTCTAAATGAAGTAGGGGAATTAGCGACGTCCGGGACATCGCTAAACCCATGCCAAAACCGTCGGTGTAGCCTCCTTGCCCGTCGATCCTCCGCGTGCGCCGTGCTTCTTCTCCTTCGTGATCCGTGTGCGCACCTTGAGGGTCATCCAATCGAAGATCGAACGGTTGAGATTGCGTAGAGGACGCGCTCGCGGATCACGCTTGTGTAGGGCCCGCCCATGCGTCATCGCGCAGGTCTGGAATGAGCGCTCGCGCCGCGTGCCTTCATCCACTCCATCAGTGCATGCATCAACGGTCAAATTCTAGCCGCGCGTGCTTTCGCCTGGATTTGATGCGCGGTGCAGCTCGATCCTTCATCAGGTGCACAGCGAAAGGGCGTCGACTGCTGCGCTGCGACCTGCGGATGGTCACGGCGACAAAATCGGGCGAAGCGTAGGCCAACCGTTGGACGAGAATCCAATGGTCAGGATCTGATTGAGGGCGCATGTTGATGAGGTGCGCCACGGGTGCGGGCGCACTAGATGCTGCCATGTGGCCGCCTATGGGCCGTTGATCATTAGATCAACGGTCAGAACTTCTTGAGCTAGTTGCGGGAGCTCCGGATGTCGGATTTGATCGATTTTGAGTCTGTTGGACTCCGTTCGTTGTTATGAATCCTTGCGTGCGGTTCAATCGCTCATCTGAGGCCTATTTTGACATGAACTTGTACAAATGGCTATTAACACTTATTATAAGCAATCACAATGTGCAATGCAAGTAATGCTCCCATGCCTGTTTATGATGTATTATTTGTACATGTTACCCTTAAGATAAACCCTGATTGGTAGAATTATCACCACAAAATGTAGTGTTATCACACGATGAGTCTTCTAAACCTTCTAATCGGAGCTCTTAGCCCATATTTGTCATTTCAGGTACCCTCGCCGAAGCTACTGTGTACGCTACCCATCTCCGCCTTCGCTCACAGTACTCCGACCAGCTCCAGCCCTACTCCCACTTCCAGGACGCACGGAATCCATCCATGCACCCATCTGCAGCTCCAATAGAAGAGAGCACGCAGCAACTGCTTCAATTGGAGCCACCTCCCTTTACTACTGCGTGAAGGACAAAGGTGGGACATTTAGTCCCACCTCGTGAAGTGAAGGGACGCCAACGCCATATAAGAGAAAATCGTGCTGATAACTCTTCGCCTCAGACAAGGGGTGAGGTCCCTCTTTTTGGAGGGCTTTTCAGGACTTTAAATGTGTCTCATTGTAGTAAAGTCTCCTAGATAGCTATTCAACAAATACAATTTATAAACTCGAATATCTAGATATGAAGTCCGAGGTCGAACACAGAGAGCAAGTAAGAATTCACACGTTAATCAAAATACATATATAAATGAGCACAATAAATGAGGCACTATAAAAATATTTCAATGAATATTAATCTGTCACATTATTTCAAGTATTCAATGAAGTTCAATGTATCGCAAGAATATGAGGACAAAAAGATAAGAGGATAAAAAACAATGGTGATTTGAATCACCAATTATATCCTTCTTAAGCTAAGCATTCATCCAACTATCAATTATAAAGCAACAGTAGCTTGAATGCTACAGTAATCAGACGACTTAAATGTCGTTGCTACAGTGCTCTGTAAAGAGCTTTCTTCCTCAGCTCCCTCTCTTCTTTCCTTTGGCCCTTCCCTTCTTCCTTTCCTTCTCAAGTCTTCTCCTTCTCGTTTCAGAGAGCACAAGGGTCTTATCTCACAGCTAAGTGTCAGCCAAAGCACAGAGGAGCAAAGCCCCCCCTACCCCGCTATCTCTTTCTTTCCTTTCCTTCTCTTCTTTCTCAAACATCCGAGTAATCAGGTATTCGGGTATGCATACCCGGGTCTAGGGCTCCAGGCGTGGGTAGCAGTCAAGGAGTGAAGGCTTAGGTCGGGTCAGGTCGGTGAAGTGTATGGGGACCTCATCCCCAGTGTGCTTGAGGTGATAAGCTTTCAGTACAAAAACAATTTATGTGCCTGCTGCTGCTTTGCCCCACACGATGTGGGACTATCTTCAGACCTTCTCTTCGCACAGCAGCAACAAATGATCATAACTTCAATTCCAGTTGCTGTGGCGGTCTTGCTATTCAATTAGGCCTAGAAGAATGCCTAGGACAATTCCGTGCTGCCTGGAGGTGAAATCGACAACGAATATGACCGGAGAGCAACAGCTGGAACTGAAAAAGATTCTTTTTTGAATTATTGTATTTTTTCTTGTACAAAGTGGAGGCATTATTCGTGATCAAGCTTTTTTTAATGTTGCAAAACTATTCTTAATAACAAAAATTTTCTTAAGACATTAATTTAGTGGTTGTTATAATAATTAAGATTATTTTGATCCAGATTAATTCCACTTAAATTTCTACAACTTTATTCTTTAATGTAATTCAATAAGGGAAGATGGATTCCATAATATTTTATATATGATGATTAATGTCTTGATTTTATTTTATAATTCTTAATTAAGTTACAATTTTTAATCATGGAAGTTTAATATATTAAGATTGTCACTTTCTAAACTTTAGATCACATTTACAAGCATGCTATTGGAAATCCATCAGAAAATCGATATCTACAAATAATATATTTACCACTGTATAACACAAATGCATACGACAAACAACAAATTTAAGTAGAAGAAAGAGGTTATATTTTTCAAATAAATGTGGGCTAGCTAAATATACTTCTACTTAATCTAATGATTTATCAATGACTATCCCACTACGAAACATAGGCCAGCTAACTAGCACAGATATAAGGGAGAGCAGTGACCCTCCACCCATCATGTAATTAGGTTTCTATCTGAAATGGTGAAAATGCATTACCTCCAAGGAGAAGCTAACCACTCCCAACACATTCTCTATATCACAAAGTTTATATATAAATGTTTTGGCATTCATTAATCTTGTATATAGCTGCGTTTGTTAAATGTCAAGAAAAGTATTATTTGCCATAGTGTCTGTACATTTGTATATATATCTAATTTGTGATTTTGCTATGACATGATTAGAGGATTAATTAAGATCATCTAGAAGAAAAGTAAAAAGTGAATAACATTTCATCTAATTAACTCATCACTTTCTACTCTAGGAGGATGTGAAATACTTTTAGACAATCTACCTTTATTACTTTCGTCTAAACGGGAAGCATCCATTAATCGAGATGAAAGTTAAAAACACTTGTTCCTTATGCTAGGTGATTTCAATAGGCAAAGTTTATGGAAAAACATGACTCCTAGTTCTTAGTTGAATGCAAAAGAATAGTGAGCAACCCAACTTAATTGACTTGACCCTACGAGTACAAATACGCATAGGTATGCATACTTAGCAGTTGTCTATATTTACTGGCATTTGGTATGACTTAAAAAGATGGTCTTTTGACTTATGGCCCCACAAATGGTCTCTTAGTTCCTCTCCCAATGTAATTAGCATTGTTCAAGCATGTATAATAGATCTAATATTCGTTTGACACATATTAGCATCAAAGGTACTGATGGGGAATGTGCACCTCATTTTTGTAAGGCCTAGTTAATCTTCGTTTACTTTGTTAGTTAATGTGTCATCCGATAATTTAGGTTTAGGTACTTTGACATAGGTTTATCTTACATCGACTTTCATTGATGTTAGTCAAATTTATATTAATGTTATACATCACTTGCACCTTTCACATTCTTCGTATATTTCATATTCTTAATACCACTACCAATAAATCATTAGAGAGGTTAATATTGTAATTTAGTATTAATTCAAGTAAATATAAATTAATATCAACACCATTGTAGAATTATAAGTTAACATTAATTTTATATATTTTTAATATTATTTTTCTAAACTTTCGAATAAATTAACCCTAGATATAGAGATGGATATGAAAGTTATACCTCATATAGTTTAAATAAATTGAAAAAAAAGAAATTTTCACCGTACACAACAGAAGTTTGAGGGAGAAAATCCCTTTTAATTTTCAATTTTATGTTACATGGTGGAGGAAAAACACATGGACGGCATCTTTTCCCTGTACGGATCGTCTAGGGTTGTTTCATTGCGTTTCCCTCTCCAATCACTTGATCACACAATATTATATATTTTACTTCGTGACACGAGTGCTTTCCATCGCAGCACATATTGTCTGGTTGGCAAAGTCGCCCGACATCCTACACGAGAAATATTATTTTATTTCTTACATTTTTATTATAGTATATTCTCTCTCAAAATAAAAACAAACAAACAATCGAAGAAGTAGCTATTTACATTAAGGCAGTGTTTCATTGGAAGATGGGATAGAAATAGTATGTATTTTAAGAAATTTTTTATTTATTTATTTTTTTATGTATCAAAATTTACTAATATTTTTTTTATATATAACTTAAAAAATATTACCTAATAATTAAAATCCATAGTATCAAAATCTATTAATTCTCTCTTCTTTTTTACAAAATCAATGTCAATTATTAACAATTTTATCAATCAAATACCTTCTATACTATTCTACTTTTATTCTATCTTAATATAACACTATCCTCTTATCAAATACAACCAAAGATCTTAATTTCCCATTTCAAGATTCAACGAATATAATATATACAAGAGTCTTACATGATTGGCATCTTTCCTGCATGTGTAATCATTGATCTCGAGGAACAAACGGTAAGATCAATTCATTTGCATATAAAATTATAATTTTAATTTGATTTATATATTTTATCTCTCTCATTTTTTTATTTTTGATTTGCATATATTTTTTACCTTTCTTTTTCAAATTTATCTCGCTTTCTCCTTTTTTTAAATTTTTTTTATTTTATTTTTCTTATGCATTGTTCAATATATATGTTCATTTCGAATTTTATCTTTACCATCAATTTTCCTATCTTGTACTCTTTTATTTGAGATTAATATTAAGTATATTTTTACAAAAGTATAAAATAATATATATAAAATGAAGCAGTATAAATTAATTTTAAGATATTGATTAGAAATCAAAATATATTAGTTAATGTATTTTACAGTGTGTGGTATATTTTGATTTCAAATCAGTGTTTTCGATTTTTTACCGATTGAAATTAAAATGTACCGGACAATACATTTTAAAACGTATGATGTGTTGATTTTTCACCAATCGAAAATCAAAATATAATAATTAAAAATTATATTAAACTTTCATACGATTAATTTTTATATTCCCACAGCAAAGTGTGAGTATCAACTTTTTCATCTTATACTCTTTCATTAAATTTCAATATTGAATATATTTATACAAAAATATGAAATAATATACAAAATTAAATAGTATAAATCTAATTTAAGATTTGAAAATTAAAATGCACTAATCAATATATTTTACAATATGTTATATATTTTAATTTTTAAGTGATCTTTTTATTTTTTATTAATTAAAAATTAAGGTACAACAAACAATATCTTTTAAAATATATAATATATTAATTTTATATCAATAAAATAATTAAAATATACTAATTTAAAATCATATTGACAGTGACAAGTACATGCCAAGTCGTCTTCATCTTCTTTATTCCCTGCAGCAACACTGATAACGATATCCACAGCTGTGTTGATATACCGTCGCGGATCTTTTCACATGGCACCATCCACCTAAAAATTAACTTTGCTGCCCTGCCACCAGATTCACGTGTATCACACTCGTTGGTTTTACCCGGTCGTAAGAGAGCAGAAATGTAAAAAAGATCCCCAACCGATTTTCTACAACAAGTAAACATGTATGTATGTAATAATTAAATATCGTGAAGGTCCGCATCCATGCAATCTTTTTCTTTTTTTTTTTTTAACAGAGAATGAAGTCATCCATTAAAAGAGAATGAGAAAAAATTAACTCATGAAAATAAAGTTGAGGTAATTTAATTTCTAACCAAATTCTCGATTGATCTACTAATTTAATAGTTTGATCAATTAAAAACTTTTCGTGAGTCTCTAAATCTCCTTGTGCAAGATCGATAAAAGTGATTGGAGATTTTTCTACAAATCTCATATCGAACGAATGCATCAAGAAAGAGAGACAAAAACGAGAGAGGTGGGAAAGAGTGGAGAGAGCTTTCCTACTCTATATTTGCCAATTTCTTCTGGAGGAAAGCTTCGAATCATTCTCGACATCATTAGATATCTTAGAGCACAATCACCTCATCTCATGATTTGGGAGGCCTTGGTATTAGGAACTTGTCCTATTTCATTAAAGCCTTGAGAATGAAGAAGGTGTGGAACATCATCCATGGGGAGTCCATTTTCTCTACGCTTATCTGCGACCTCTGGAAGACTGGTGGACTCTCTACCCTTCCCTCCCCAAATTTCATGCCCTCTACAATGCTTATATGGATATGAAACTATTCATTCGTTGGGAAGTCCATGAAGGAAGGATGGACTTTTGATTTGACATTTGGGTTGGGAACTCGGCCCTTAAAGAGTTTATTTCCATCCAAAGTATATATCCCGATGAAAGGGATCATCTCCACCTTTGATTCCAATCCTCTAAAAAGATTCCTTTCCCACCACATCTTAGAAGTTATTGATAATACCTCGCTTGTTGAGACCAAGGACAAGCCCATCTGGTCTCCCCATCCCTCAGGCTCTTTTTCGGTCTCCTCAGCACACCATCTCCACTCTATTAATGCTGATGCTATTCCCATGTTTAAGTATTTGTGACGTCTTAAACTTCCTACTCGCATTACCCTTTGTGTTTGGAGAATTTTGCACCAAAGACTTCCCACTGATAACAATATTTGTAAACTTGGCATTTTGATTATCTCTAAATCTCTTGCTATCCTCAGAACCCCTCTAAGGAGACTATCAAACATATTTTCTGTCACAATGTGATAGTCTTTAAAATCTCAAATTGGGTGTTTCATTAAAGTTTTATCCCCCCTATTGACCCGAATAGGTTCTTCTCGATTATGGGGACTGGTCCTTCCTACAGACGGGAAAACAGAATGAAAGCCATGATATGTTTCATTTGGTATTATGTTTAATGGGCTCGAAACAAATTCCATCATGAAAATATAAATTGGAACGGTCTGGTTAGTTTCCTTGAACATGGTTGGCAAAATTTCCAGATGTCCCTTTGGTTGAAGAACCAAATGTTACGACCCAATCTCAGATCCCTACAGGACCCGAGTCCAGCCCGCCTCAACTAATCCCAAGACCTAGTTGTCCAATGAGAAATAACCAAAAACAGGAAATAATTCATACCCATACATGCAATGTAACTAAGCAAAAAATAATCAAGAGACAATAAAAGAAACAGAGCAACCAGTCTATCAATATTACAGGCCATCACAACAACGGCAGAGGAAAGTACAGCATAAAAAAAACTGAAACAGTATTACATAAAATAAAATACTGACTACTACAACAAAAGCTAGAGAAATAGTAAGAAAATGCAGCTAAGGCTAGGCTTGACTAGGCCCAGCTCCCTCTACAACCGGTGGTGCTGCCTGCTCAACTCCCTGACCTGAACAAGGTTATAAAATATTCGGAGTCAGCGAATATTAAGTAGAGTGGTAATTCAACCATTTATATGTAATTAAGACAAGTAATTAATTAATGCAATTAAGTAACTATCCATTTTCATTTATCTCAACCAAGTATCTCTAATTTGTTGCTCCTTTATTCATCTAATCATTTCTTGATCTGGCCTGTTCCTCATGGGAACGACCTTGATTATAGTTTTTCCATGATGTAGGATGTGCACGTGATGCTCTCCTGGCCGGGAGAGTCCCCCGTGGTAATCCTACACCCAGTCAACCACCCCAAGGTCACAGTCGCGACGTAGCGGTGACTACGACATGCGTAATAAGCGCACGGGTAGTTATCTCGCACTAGCACGCGGTTAGTCGTTTCCGCTAGCAGGTATGCCTAAAGGTACAACACGAAACAGTACAGGAACTTGCCCTCTCAGAACATAGGTCTCGCCCCTCAGAACAAAACAGGGGTCTCGTCCCTCTACAGTCCGTGTACCCTCGTCCGACTATCCCGATTTGCCCAGTGGGCCTAACAAGAGTTGGTGTAAGGCGGCTAGTCCTAATCCCGGTGATGTGCATACATCTAAATAGCCAAAAATATCTATTAATGCATGTTCTTAGTGTCATATTAGCATCATACATTGTAAATATTACATAACATGTATAATCATGCATTTAGGTCAAGTTGTATAAATTGTATAGTAATTGTCTCCTTTTATGGTCAGGGACAGGGAAACTTTTTATCGAGGCCTCGGATCGAAGACCCAACTCTACGGATCTGATCAGGGCAACGATTAGAGTTCAACGACTCCAAAATTGCCCTAATCAGACATCCGTAGCATCAGATATAGACCGAGGAAGCCTAAAGATCAAGGGCCAAGATGGTGTCAAATGACATTTCAGACAACAAATTCGATCGCACGGATGGATTTGGATTGACGATCGTAGCCTAACGGTGAAAAAATCGGTTCAATTCGACACCTGTGGTACCGTCTACGACACACAGAAGTTGGACGGCCAAGATGGTGTCACGTTACGCCATCTCAACTGCCCGATCGACCCCAGGAACCGTAGCTGCATCTCCAAAGGGCCTTCCATCGCGCGATCCTAGCCGTTGGATCTTGATCCAATGGCCAGGATTAACTCTGAAGCACCGCGCCCCTCTTCAAAAGTCTTTGGGCACGGACGATCTGGACCGTTGGATCTCGATCCAACGGCCAACAGATCTACGCTCTTAAACCCTCCACGCTAAAGGTACCTTAATTAATATTTTGAAGTTAAAATGTCCAAATTGCCCCCAATCCTTGCAACTATAAGAGGAGACCCCTACCCTATGAAATTCTCATCCCTTCCTTCACCTCTCTCCCTCTCCAAATCTTAAGAGAAGCTTGTCCCACACCTGGGATGCTCCTCAAGAGCTAAATCCAAGCTTTCGCCCCCATTCCAGAAGTGGATCCCGCGACGACGACGACGTGCTGCCTCTTTCCCTTTCTTGTGACTTCGTCCTTCTTCCCGCCTCGTCCTCCGTCTTCCAAGCGTCGCCTCCTTCCGACTCATCCTCCAAACATTCGTTGAGGAGGATAACACCTCTCTCCCTTCTTTTATCACTTTCTAGAGTATAATTTCTCGCTTTCTAGTTGTAACAGTTTCTCGCTTTCTTAGTTGTAAAAACATTATTCAAATACCAAGTGATTGTTCTCTCCCTCTCTCTCTCTCTTATTGTATATATCAATTCCATTGTGATTATTTTGCCTTTTAAAAAAATATATGTACAAAAAAATATAATTGCGGATTTTGAGAATGACATAGTCTCCCTACTTCAACCCAGAACTTCTTTATGGATTTTCGGTATAAATTTTATCTGTTGAATGGATTTCTTCACGACTCGAACTACAACGACGGGTTTTCGAATCCAACTGCGAACACGTAGTTTTCCACGTTCAACATTTTGGCACCGTTACCGGGGAGGCAACGATTTTCGATTTTCTTTCTGCATTTCGCACACTTTATTGTTTTCTAACTTGCTTTACTTCTTGTCTATTGTTTTGCAGGTAACTTGACAGGGAATCTTCAAGTGGTAGATTGGAGTAAAGTGCAGTTGAAGACAACTGTAAGTGCTCCCCATTCTTCCCCCTCCATAGATTCCATTTCATCGCATTAATTCAAACTCCAATTAACCTAGGTGTTTGCATAGATACTACGGTTAGTTTGGTTGCTTGGATTTCCACTCACATTCATCTCACCCACATATAAAAAAATCAAAAAGATATTTCTTATGGGGCAATTCAACATACACACTACATACACCCACATTCAAGGCACTTAACCTAATTGATTTTCTTCTACTCAATTGAATTCTGATCTGCGGAACCGGTACGCATAAATCAACAAATAAAAGGGTAGAAATCAGTCTAGGTTAATCATTTTGTGTGGCTAACTCAGTGGTGCAATTGTGGCCAATTGTTTGAGTTGTTTGAGCCGTACCACTAAACCTAAAATCAACTCTCCAAGTAGCTTTCCTGTAGGGTTTTCAATCTAGGTTCATACTAGGCACTCCACTCTACGTTTGATTTCAAAAGGAAAAAGATCTCCACCCGTGCTTGAAAATCTGGTTTGCCTTGAAACTTGATTGAATTAACCTAATTCCAAACCCTAAAAGCTACATAAGCAAGATTTGAACCTTAAAATCTACTCATCACAAATAATCATGCTTGAAAACTCTGGTTGTGCACACACTCACACATACTCAATTGATCATTAAGGGCACAACCCATTTTAAGGACTGTTTGTCGTGCTTGATCGGGTTTTAAGAATATTGCGTTGTAATATAGCCGTAAAAAGCGTTCAAAATAAATACAAGTTTATTACTCGAATTTTAAAGTCCGAGGTCGAACACAGGGAGCAAATTGGGGTTTAGAAAGCAAGATCACAACTTAGAATTTAAAAGAATATGCAATAATATTAATGTCACAGTGCAAAAAGATAAGAGTAAATGTAAGCACAAAATGCTAAAGAAACCAATGTATATGAATAAAGCTCAAAATTGGACGTCTAATTTGTGAATCAAATGCCTTAAAATGATATTGCTATAGTGCTTCTGCCGACTGTCTTTGGCTTCAATCTTCTTCTTCTTTCTTTCTCTTCTTCCTTATCTTCCTCCTTCTCTATTCTCTGGCATCTCCTTTCTTTCTTCTAATTTTTCCTTGGCTTCTTTCTTCTTTAGCTTTGCTTTAGTCCTTAGCTTCCTCTGCCTTCTCCTTTGGCTTTCTTCTTTCTCTCTCTCTTGCCGACTACCTTTCCTTTGCCTTCAGCTTCTTCCTTCTCTTTTCTTTCTCTGCCTTCCTTACCTTCCTCGCTTTGGCTTTGGCTTCTCCTTCTGCTACGACCCTTCTCCTTCTTCTTCCTTAGCTTCTCTTCGGCCTTGTCTTCTCCTTCCTCTTCCTTTGGCTTCGCTTATCTTCCTCTACAGAGAAAAACCAATCCCCTACCCATGCGAGCTCTCTTCTCTCTTCTCTCTTGGGTTTCGCTCTCCCACAGCCACGCTTCTCAGGTAATTGGGTCGGGTACGTGCTCGGGACCAGCCCCATTGGCGTGCGGTGGTGGTGAGGTGTGCTAGTCAGGTCGGGTCACCAGATACGCGAGGCGTGGTCGTGGACGAGGTGATCGGGTCAAGTGAGAGAGGGACCTCACCCCGTGAGTTGGAGGCGAAGAGCCTATGGCAAGAATTCAACTTATGCAGGCATGACACTCCAAAACTTTCCGAGGTGGGACCATCTTCCCACCACCTTCGTGTGCGCCTGCAACAGAGGGGCTATCTTCGATTGCAGCAGCTACAAGGGTTTGTGGCTCTAATTTGCAGCCTGGAGGTGTTCGCAAGAGTGCCCCGCGTAGCCTGGGACTATACCTAGAGCAGGCGCGGCCTAGAGCAACTTACAAGCAAGCTTCAAGCTCGGCGTCAATGGCAGAGATCTCCTGGACCTGAAATCACCACAATGGCCTTGCGGCCGCATTAAAAAGCTCAGGGAGCTTCGCCGAGGAGCGGCGAATGTGCAAAGGTGGTCGGCGAGGACGAAGGGGAGACAGGGGTGTCGGCGGGTGCTGCACGACGCAGACGAGCGTGGGGAAGAGGAACCTGCCACTACTATTGTGGCTAGGCGACGAGGGAGAGTAGGAGAGGTCATCGGAGCTTGATGAGCAAGTCAGTCGGAGGAGGAGAGACAAAATTGAGGGGGTTCTCTAGTTGATTTCAAGCTTAGGAGATGCAGGGTGAACTAGGGTGTCTTAAATAGGCCCTGGAGGTCGGTTTTGTGCTTGGAAGCCAAGCTTCCAAGCATGGTAAGGTCGCCAGCGATGGCAACTCGAAAGAGACCCAAATCTCTCTTGTGTTCGCATGAGAGATTGGGTACCAAGTAGGGCCTCAAATTGGGTTCACATTGGAGGGGATTTCTCAGAGAATCTCCCTTCCAATTTTGAAGGGGATTCTCTGAGAGATCAGGGAGAAATCTCCTTCTCAAGTTTGCCAGAGTAGGATTCCCTCTGCTATAATGGTAGAGGGACCTAATTGCAAAGAACGATGAAGAAGCTAGGGGGTCAAATGTAAGGGTTTTTGAAAGATAAGGTTAAAATTGTAATTAGGCTGAACCTATTTGCAAAGTGGGTCAAGATGAGTTCCTCTTGGGTCCAAATTTTGGTACAAACCTAATTTGAACCCAAGGAATCTAATGGTGAAGTTGAATTTTGGGTTTGAACATGTTTGACTAGGTAATTTACGTAAAAACCCAATTTAGGGTAATTATTTCTCTGAGACCCCATTCTAGGTCAAAATGGATTCCAATGGCCAAATTGATGGTTCTAAATGCTAGAGAATATTTTTCTATGATTTTTAGAGGGTTTAGGTGAATTTTATACTGACCAGAACCTTATTCAATCAAGTGAGTTTGTTTTAGGGTTTCAAGAAGTCATTTAATTTCCAAAACTCACATGAACCCTTTTCTGTCTGATTCAACCCATTTATTATCTTGTTAAAACCATTTGACCTGTGTTTAGCCCTTAAGAAAATCTGTTGTTGTACTGCAATGGTAAAATTACAGTTTTATCCCTTGTTTCTTACTTTTCTCTCAGAATGGTTATTCAGTGACTTAGGACCTCTAGTTGGTTATGTAGGAGCTTTTGTTCTCTTCATTGGGTCAAAATGAGCTAGTTAGGGCTCATAATGGTGTTCCCATCAAGGGCCCACCACATTCCATAAGCACCACAATCCTAGGACTAAATAAAATCAAGTGAACGTTGGCCTTAAGGACTGATTCTCTCTTCGGGGTCCAGTCTGAGATTGTTTACAATTAACCTGCTTGTACTGATCAATCTAATGTCTAGCTAGGGGAGTAGCGTCAAACGACCACAGCTGGGGGGTACACTAGGAACTGGAGGCGCAAGCTGAAGGAAGAACCTTCTCCCCAGTCCCTTCTTCTAACTGGTTGGATTGAGCAAACACAAGTAGAGTAAATCATTTATAAACTTTACGGCGGATTCTGAGAGTCTGTAGATCCTTAGGCTACCCCACTTAAGGACAGGCATGTTTTGTTGTGTTCTAGGGTTCTTATCGCCAGTTCTTCCGACCTTTTCCTAGATTATGTTGGGAATGAGGTCATTAAATCCCCGATTGGAAGGACCACTAGAGTATTCTAGGAGACGTAGATTAGATTTTGGCCAAATTGATCCCATGGCCGATCAACAGCCTCCTCTGCCTCAAGATCCACAGGAGGTATTTCAAAGGCAGCTGGAACAAATGTAGAGAATGCAAGAATGGTTCTAGAGAATTCAGGGCGCTCAGCCCTTAAAGGATTTTTATGATCCTTCAAATTACGGGGAACGTCCTGGTGTCCAAATTCCTGCCGGTGATGTAGAAATCAAGCCCCAGGTGTTAAACCTGATCAAATATTTCCATGAGCTTAGCTCTGAAGACCCGTTTCAGCACTTGGAGGACTTGACCACTTTGGTCCAGACCACCACGGCACGAAACATGAATGAGGAGCAGATGATCATGAGGCTCTTCCCCCACTCTCTTAGGGATAAAGCCGCTCATTGGTACAAGACTATAGGAAGGCCAATTGCAACTTGAAATGATTTGAAATCGGCCTTCCTGAAGAAATTCTTCCCTGTCAACGTACCAATGCTTTGACACGGGCAAGTACTACCTTCACCCAGCGGCAGGGGGAGCAGTTTCATGTGGCCTGGGAGCAATTCCAAGACATATTGCGGAGGTGTCCACACCACGAGGTGCCGAAATGGCAACTCGTGCGGATCTTCTACCACAGGTTGACTGAACAACTCAGAAATCACGTGGACACTTCTTGCGGAGGCAATGTCCGCAACAAAGACATAGCTAGCGCGCACGATTTGTTTGAGGAGATGAGCGAGAATTCGATCAATCATGCCTACATGGATACTTTTAACCGGTCCCAGTAGCCTAAATCGAATGTTAATGAAGTCCACGACTCTCTTTCATTCGATATGGAATTGATTTGTAATAAACTTGATAGGGTGGACTTGGTTGCTAAGAGAATGGAGGAGTGGATGGCTGGAAACTCAATGAACAACTCTCGATCCACTCATCCCAGAATTCGGGATTCCATTCATCGCAAGCTCCTTCTAGACAGGAGTTCGTGAATCAACTTGATGCGGCTCAACCTGTGAGTCAGTATTATTCGGAACCCCATGGGTTCCAAACTGGAGCCTTTGATCCCAGTTTCTCTGATCCCTCCCTTTCTTTCTCTCCGTCCTCACCCTATGAGGATGTTTATGCTATACAGGAGAATGTTAGGTCCAACCCTTATTCCAATACTTATAATCTGGGTTGGAGGAACCACCCTAACTTCTCCTGAAAAAACCTAGGGCAGCAGACCCAATTCCGACCCAGTAACTATGCTCCTCAACGACCAATGAGTCAGGGTCACGTTTACACTCAGCTACCCCCGAATCAGGTCAATTAGCTAGGTTGGAATGCCCGTCAACCCGTAGGGCAAGCTAATTTGAACCGACAAATGGTAGAGATGCAAGGATCTATGCTCCAGCTCATGCAGCAAATGAAAACCTCGCTGGACAACTTGCAAAATGGGTTTATTGTTAATTCTCATCAACTCGGATCTCTACCATCTCAACCCGTACCCAACCTGCGTAATATTCAGAATCCGGGCAATCAAGCCCATGGGTACAGGAATCAGAGGGACCCACACGCACATGCTCAGGTGGTTGAGCATCGTCCTTCCTCTTCCTCTTCTTCCTCAAATCAAAGGTTTTTGGGTAATGAAGCCCCTCCAAACTTTCCTAACCCTCCCCAAGACCCAAACCCGTATGCATCTGCTAATTCTATTACCTTGAGGAGTGGTAAACAAACTCAGGATCCACAACGACACTGTTCTGATTTACCGAATCCTAAAGAGCCTGAGGAGAGAAAGAACTCTGGAGAAGAAATCAAGGCTCAAGAACCTGATTCCGAAGATCTGACTCATGTTCCTTTTCCTGAGGCCTTGATTAGATCAAGGAAGAAGTCTGTTGATAGTAATGAGGAGCCTCTGAATATTTTCAAGAATGTCGAGATCAATATCTCGCTCCTCGACGCTGTCAAACATATACCGGCTTACGCGAAATTTTTAAAGGATTTATGTTCACAGAAACATAAGTCGAGAGAATCTGTTCCGAGAAAGGTGGTATTCTCCGAGTAGGCTAGTTCGGTTATCCTGCACCACCTCCCTCAGAGAAAGAGAGATCCAGGTGCTCCTTTGATTTCTTGTGTCATTGAAGATTACACCTTTGATAGAGTACTGCTGGATCTGGGTGCATCCATTAACCAAATTCTGACTTCTCTTTATGAGAAGTTCGGATTAGGTGAACTTCGGCCGACTTCAGTAACGCTACAGTTAGTGGATCGTTCGGTCACAAATCCACGAGGCATTATTGAAGATGTTATTGTCAAGGTTAAGGATTTTTATTTTCCTGTAGATTTTCTTGTCCTTGACACGGATGTACCTGAAAATCTGAAGAACACGCCCATCATTCTAGGGCATCCGTTCCTAGCTACCGCCAAGGCCAACATTAACTATGAGAGCGATAGCATGGAAATTACCTTTGGGGATCAAAGAATGAAATTGGATATTTTTAAGGCGATTAACAAATTCGAGGATTGTGGATTTATTGAGGAACTTGAGGATGATAACATGAATATTGAAACTTGTATGGCGATTTCTGCATTTGAAAGTTCCTCCTCTAATGATGATTTGGACCCGCAACCTTCTATGGCAAACCCGCCACCTTCTGAAGAAGTTATTGATTTTGTTCACTCTCAACCTCTTCCTCTTGATGAGTCTTCATCAGCTTCTTCCTTACCTTCAATCATCAACCCGCCCCAGCTTGAACTGAAACCATTGCCTAAGAATCTGAAATATCAATTTTTAGGACCACATAAGACGCTCACTGTGCTTATCAGTGCTAAATTAACAAAGGAGTAGGAGATTAAACTAATTAAGGTTCTAAAGGAACACAAGGAGGCAATTGGTTGGATCATTCATAACCTTAAGGGGATCGAGCCATCTTACTGCAATAACAGAATATTTTTAGAAGATAGATCCCACCCTTCTCACCAAATGCAGAGGAGATTAAACCCGAATATGCGAGAAGTGGTCAAGAAGGAGATTATCAAGTGGTTCGATGCAGGAATTATTTATTCGATCTTTGACAGTCCTTGGGTATGTCCCGTGCAAATTATTCCTAAGAAAGCCAGGATCACCGTTGTGACTAACAAGAAAGGAGAATCTATCACAACTCGTTCAGCTTACTCTTGGAGAGTTTGTATTGATTACAGGAAGTTGAACACAGCCACGAAAAATGATCATTTCCCTTTTCCTTTTATTGATCAAATCCTTGAAAGACTAGCCAGGTAGAAGTACTTCTGTTTCCTTGACGGTCACTTGGAATACAATCAAGTCCCTATCCATCTCGAGGATTAGGAAAAAACAACTTTCACCTGTCCCTACGAAACCTTTGCTTTCATAGGATGCCATTCGGCTTATGCAATGCACCTACAACTTTTCAAAGGTTTATGCTGGCCATATTCTCTGACATGGTGGGAGAGTTTTTGGAAGTCTTCAAGGAAGATTTCTATATTTTTGGCTAATCGTTTGATTCTCCTTTGGCTAATCTTGAAATGACTCTTAAAAGATGCATAAAAACAAGACTGGTCCTTAGCTGGGAAAAGAGTCTTTTCATGACACAAGAAGGCATTATCTTGGGTCATGTAATCTCCGAACGGGGTATTGAAGTTAACAAAGCTAAGGTTGATGCTATCTCTAAACTTCCTCCTCCCACATCTGTCAAACAAATTCGATCATTTCTTAGTCATGTGGGATTCTATAGGAGGCTCGTCAAGGACTTTTCTAAGGTTGCTCGCCCTCTGAGCAACCTTCTCGCCAAAGATACGCCATTTAATTTCAACGAATCATGCTGTAAGGCATTTGATTTTCTTAAAATGGCAGTCACTTGTGCTCCGATGTTGCAACCACCGGTTTGGACAGCCCCATTTGAGATCATGACCGACGCTTCTGATTATGCGGTCAGGGTTGTTTTGGGTCAGAAGATTGACAGGAAGTCCTCTGTCATCTACTATGCTAGTAAAACTCTGGACGGGGCCCAGAGGAACTACACTATTACCAAGAAGGAATTACTAGTTGTAGTATTTACCTTGGAGAAATTCAGGCCTTATCTTTTAGGGTCTCACGTCATCATATATACTGACCACTCGGCCTTGAGACATCTCTTGGCCAAAAAGGATGCCAAACCCCAGCTTATTCGATCAATTCTTCTGCTTCAAGAATTTGATCTTGAAATCAAGGATAAATCCGGGGCATAGAATGTGGTGGCTGATCATCTTTCGAGACTCCTGAATGATTCTTCTCGTCCAGATATTCCGATTGTTGATACTTTTCCAGATGAGACTATCCTTACAATTTCAAGTGTCCAAACTCCATGGCTTGCTGACATCGTAAACTATTTGGTTGTTGGTCAAATCCCTCAGGATTGGACCAAGCAACAACGAGATAGACTCAAATCTGAGGCCAAATATTACTTCTCGGAGGACCCTGAACTGTATTGCATTGGCTCTGATCAGATTATTCGCCGATGCATTCCGGAGAACGAATTCAAGAGTATACTCAAGTTCTGCCATGCATCTGTGTGTGGTGGACACTTCTCCAGGAAAAAGACAGCAGCGAAAATTCTGCAATCTGGCTTCTTTTGGCAGTCTTTATTCAAGGACGCCTAGGAATTCTCGAGGTCGTGTTCCCGATGCCAGGCACTTGGGAGCATAACTAGAGAGATATGATGCCTCTAAACCCAATTCTTCCCATCAAAATCTTCGACGTTTGGGGCATCGATTTCATGGGACCCTTCCTCCCTTCATTTGGACACCAGTACATTCTCGTAGCTGTTGATTACGTGTCCAAGTGGATCGAGGCCATTCCCACCCAAAGCAATGACCACAAGGTGGTCATCGATTTTGTTAAGAAGAATATCTTTAGCAGGTTCGGGATTCCGAGGGCCATCATCAGTGATGGTGGCACTCATTTCACCAATGCCCAGTTCCGTAATTTGCTGACAAAATATGGGGTTAATCACATAATCTCCACACCTTACCATCCCCAGATGAATGGACAAGCCAAGATCTCCAATCGAGAGATCAAGAATATTCTGTAGAAAAAGGTTAGCCTTATCGCAAAGACTGGACTCAAAAGCTTGAGAACGCTCTTTGGGCCTACCGTACGGCGTATAAAATGCCTATCAGCATGTCTCCATTTCGTCTGGTGTATGGAAAGGCGTACCATTTACCCATAGAAATTGAACATAGGTCATTCTGGGCAATCAAGTAATGTAATCTAGATCTAAGTTTAGCCGGGAAGACCAAGAAACTCCAACTATCTGAGTTGGAGGAGCTTAGAAATGACGCATATGAGAATGCCAAGATTTATAAGGCTCGAACCAAAGCTCTTCAAGATGCAAGAGCTTTGAGCCAAACCAGAAAGTCTGGTTTGGCCCATTCATTATCGAACAGATATTTCCAAATGGGGCTATTCAGATTTCTGACCCAAAGACGGGTAATTCACTCAAAGTCAACGGTCAACGTCTAAAGCCTTTTATTGACCGTATTGTTCCAGAAACCGTCTCAGACACGGTTGCCCTCATCATGTTGTGATCTCTTTGGCTGGACTTCACCTAGCTGAGGGCATTAAACTCAACAGTTGTATAGTCTGACTCAGAGCTAACCCGAGCAGCATATTCAGGTGATATCTTCTACATTCTACCTTCCTTTCATGTCTTTTATTCTCAATGTGGACATTTCATCAGCTAGGCATGGGGGGTGGATTCATTTCTGAATCAATTTGTCAGCTCTGTGGAATTCTTGTAAGTTCTATTGTTTTCTTATATATATATATATATATATTGAATTAGGAAAGAATACTTAGGCATTAGGACTTTTCAATCTTACAAAATATTACAGTAGGATCTGAACACTAAGACCCTTCATGTCTTTGGGCTTAATCAGCCCAGGTATCCACTAAAATGTGTATTTGTTTATCGAGTCCTCACCATCCTGAACTCTATTTTAATTTTATTAAATAAGTTTAGGTTATAAGTACACGACTTATAAACCTACCCACTAATTTGAGGGAACTTTAAGTCTAAGCATTTACACACTATTTGTCACTGACTCGTTGTTCGACGATTTTAACGAAAATTAGATAGCTAATGAACCTTCTAGGGTGGTATGGCTGGCAAGTTATCATGGGTAACTACCCATAGGTAGGTTATCCAAAGCCCAGCCACTAGACCATTCTTTTCCTGCGGCCTTTAGGTAAATCTTAGACTAGAGAAGCCACCTACTTAAAAAGGAAAAGAAAGTTCAAAAAGAAAAGAAAAAGAAAAAGAAAAGGAGAAAAGAAACAAAAAGAAATAAGCCACGCTTCACCGCATGAGTATGGCTGGCAAGATATCGTGGGTAACAACCCATTGATAAGTTGTCCAGATCTCAGCTCAAGAAATGCATGTAAAAGTTCCTAAAACACATAGGAAGAAGCAGAGAAGAAGAATAAGCTGAGGAGATATACACTGGATTCACCCTTGTGTTGACCCCATAAAAAATAAAAGTAGGGGGAAAGCTGCAGGTCATATAGATAGACCTTTAGGCAGAACTCTTTTTAAGGTCACCTAAGGGTGTAGAAACCCGAAGTCAGTTCTGATTGCCGATCAACGAGTCTATCACATTCACAAAAAGATGCTTAGAACTTAGGGTCATCATCAAATCTTGGGTGGGTTGAGTGGCCGTAGAAAGCCACTCTGTAACCCTAAACTCAAAAATCCAAAAAATTAGAAAAGAAGAAAAAAATTAGAAAAAATGATCTTTCTTTGAATAAGGAGAGGGCATGAGGCGGTCTGCATTTTGGCAGATACCCGAGCGCTGTTGTGTCTTTGAAAGTTCAGGTCCTAAGTAAAAATTTCTTAATATAGAAAATGATTTGTGCCCGAGTAATCCAACCTAATTCTTTTATAAATAGCATGTAGTTTTTGCTAGGGACTAGAAAAAGATAAGCATGGGGGTGGGATGTGCACACATCTAAATAGCCAAAAATGTCTATTAGTGCATGTCCTTAGTGTCATATTAGCATCATACATTGTAAATATTGCATAACATGCATAATCATGCGTTTAGGTCAAGTTGTATAAATTGTATAGTAATTATCTCCTTTTGTGGTCAAGGACAGGGCGACTTTTTATCGAGGCCTCGGATCGAAGATCCAACTATATGGATTTGGTCAGGGCGACGATTGGAGTTCAACGACTCCAAGATAGCCCTAATCGGACATCCGTAGCATCAGATATAGATCGAGGAAACCTAAAGATCAAGAGCCAAGATGGTGTCAAAAGACACTTCAGACGAAAAATCCGATCGCACGTATGGATTTCGATCGACGATCATAACCTAACGACGTGAAAATCGATTCAATCCAACACCTGAGGCACCATCTACAACACACAGAAGTTGGACGGCCAAGATGGCACCACATGGCACCATCTCAACCGCCCGATCGGCCCCAGGAACCACAGCTGCATCTCCAAGGGGCCTTCCAGCGCGCGATCCTAACCGTTGGACCTTGATCCAACGTCCAGGATTAATTCTGAAGCACCGCTCCCCTCTCAAAAGGCTTTGGGCACGGACGATCTGGACCGTTGGATCTCAATCCAAGGGCCAACAGATCCACACGCTTAAACCCTCCGTGCGACAAAGATGAGGCTTCAGCGCATCGGTTGCGCTGCTATGGGTGACGCAGGGGTCACGAGTTCGAAACGTCGCGCGCCTGAAATCAAAGTGAAGAGTAGGGCACGTCGATTCTAACCATCAGATGGCGATCGTGCAGCAGATGAAGCACGGGCGTTGGATCGCGTACGCGTGCGATGATGTGCATTTGCATGCCTCATCGCACGCACGGGCACACAGTTGGGGCATTTGAAAGGGCACTGTGAAGCGAGATCTCGATTGTCCGATCTCATGATCGGACGGCTGATATCGTCCAAATGTGGGCGTGCGTTTAGGCGTGGAAGAGGAGCAGGCGCGCGTACAGCGTGCACGCATCGCCCACGACGGGCCTTTAGCGACGTTTAATTCCATCACTAAAGGTCCCTTAATTAATATTTTGAAGTTAAATGTCCAAATTGCCCCCAATCCTTGCAACTATAAAAGGAGACCCCTACCCTACAAAATTCTCATCCCTTCCTTCACCTCTCTCCCTCTCCAAAGCTTAAGAGAAGTGATGTAAACACATTTACACTACTTAAGATGTCTATTTATGCATGTTCTTAAGCATAGGATTAAATTGCATGCTATAAATATTGCATAACATGCATCATCTTACATTTAGAGTAGTTTGTATAAAATGGAGGTTAATTGTCTCCTTTTATGTGCTTAGACAGGGCAAACATTTTATCAGGGCCTCAGATCGAAGATCCAACCGTATGGATGTGATCAGGGCGACGATTGGAGTTCAACGACTCCAAGATCGCCCTAATCAGGCATCCATAGCATCAGATAGTGACCGGGGAACCCTAGAAGATCAAGGGACAGGATGGTGTAAATCCGCACTTCAAATGACAAATCCGACCGCACGGATGAATTTGGATCAACGATCGCAGCCCAACGATGCAAAAATCGAGTCAATCCGACATCCGTGACACCATCTACAACATCCAGAAGATGGACGGCCAAGATGGTGCCATGTGGCGCCATCTCGGCCACCCAAATGGCCGCATACAATCTCTAAAGTCCCCGCACCCGCTCCCTCTCCGTCGTTGAATCTCGATCCAACGGCTGTGGACAGCCGTGCATAAAATGCCCGCACGACCACCCACGCCTCGTAGCATAGCGGTCAAGAGCGCTTGCGCGAGCTGCAGCCGCAGGTTCGAGCCGCAACGAAGGGGAGAAAGGCGCGGGCGAGCGAGCGTTGGCGGGCGTTGGATCGTCATCGGGCGGCTCAGATCCACCAATAGCGTTCACGCGCTATTGCACGCGCGGCAAGGACACGCGATCGTACGCACTGGGTGGGCGCGTAGCAGCGGGCAAAGACGCATCTTAAGCCGTCCGATCTCGCGATCAGACGGCTGAGATTTAAAGAACATGGGCGAGAGTTGAGAAAGAGCGCAGCTGAGGAGGCGCGCGTGGGCGCGGGTACTACGCCCACTTTGGGGCTTTAGTGACAGTTTTATCCATCACTAAAGACCCCTCATTTATTGTTTTAAAGATGTAATGACCCATTTGCCCTCACTCCTTGCAACTATAAAAGGAGACCCCCTCCATACGAAATTCTCATCCCTTCCTTCTCTTCTCTACCTCTCCAAAGTTCAAGAGAAGCTTGTCCCACACCCGGGATGCTCCTCGCAAGATAAAGTCCAAATTTTCGTCCTCCTTCGGAAGTGGATCCCGCGACGACGACGACGAGCTACTCCGTTCCCGCTCTTCTGCTTCGTCCTGCCTCGTTCTCCTTCATCCAGGCGTCGTCTCGTCCGACTCGTCCTCCAAGCAATCGTCGAGGAGGATAACTTCTCTCTCCCATTCTTCTTTACAGCTTTTCTAGTGTAGAATTTTCCTTCTTTATAGTGTAACTGATTTCCCGCTTTCTAGTGTAACTTTTATTTACTTTGATTGTATAAACAGTTCGAAATATGGAATGCATGTTCTCTCTCTCTCTCTCTTTTAGTCTGATAGTTCCATTGTAATTATATCGCCTCGCTTTTCAAAAATTCTAAAAAAAAATATAATTGCGAATATAGATCAACGTAGCCTCCCTGTGTTCGACCCGGAATTCTTTTCGGTATAAATTTTATTTGTTAAACACGAATTATTCGCTTTCAAGCTACAACGACAGGTTTTCCAAACACGTTAGCGTAGCAATTCGATACGTTCAACATTTTGGCGCCGTTGCCGAGGCAGCAACGATTTCCGATCTTTTCTTCGCATTTCTTGCACTTTATTTGTTTTCTAACTTATTTTCTCTTGTGTCTATTGTTTTGCAGAGACCTCCATCAAGGAATCAACAAGTGGTAGACTGGAGTAAAGTACAGTTGAAGACAACTGTAAGTGCTCCCCCATTCTTTCCCCCTCCATAGATTTCATTCGTCACATTAAATCCAAATTCCAATTAACCTAGGTGTTTGCATAAATCCTAGGAATAGTTTGGTTGTTTGGATTTCCACTCACATTCATTCCACCCTCATTCATAAAAAAAAAAATAACAAAAAGATAATCTTGTGGGGTAATTTTCAACAAACACACAACACACACCCACATTCAAGGCACTTAATCAACTTAATTTGTTTCTACTCAACCGGATTCTGATCTGTGGAACCGGTACACACAAAGCAACACATAACAGAGTAGCAATCATTCTAGGTTAAACATTTTTGAGTGCCTAACTTAGTGGTGCATTTGTGGCCAATTGTTTGAGTTGTTTTGGCTACACCACTCTATTTAAAACCAACTCATCAAGTAGCTCCTCCTTAAGGTTTTCAATCTAGGTATATTCCAGGCACTCCACTTTCTTTCTGATTTTAAAGGAAAACAATCTTCACCCGTGTTTTACAACTTGGTTTGCCTAGAAACTTGATTGCAATTCACCTAATTTGAAACCTTAAAAGCTACTTAAGCAAGATTTGAACATTAAAATTCACGCATCATAATAATCTTACTTGAAAACCCTGGTTGTGCACACACTTACACAAATCTCAATCAATCATTAAGGGCACAACCCATTTTAAGGGCCCATCACATTCCATAAGCACCACAATCCCAAGCTTTAATAAAATTGAGTAGACGTTGGCCTTAAGGTTTGATTCGCTCTTCAGGGCCTAGTCTGAGATTGTTTTTGATTAACCTACTTGTACTGATTAATCTGATGTCTAGCTAGGGGAGTAACATCAAACGACCGCGGCTGGGAGGTATACTAGGAACCGGAGGCGAAAGCCAAAGGAAGAACCTTCTCCCCAGTCCCTCCTTCTAACTGGTTGGATTAAACAAACGCAAGTAGAGTAAATCATTTACAGTCTTAAGGCGGGTTTTGGGAGTCAGTAGATCCTTAGGCTACCCCACTTAAGGACAGCCTTGTTTTCTTGTGCTGCAAGGTCCCTATCCCCAGTCCTTCCGACCTTCTCCAAGTTTATGCTGGGAAGACGGTCATTGAATCCCCGATTGGAAGGACCATTAGAACATTCTAAGAGGCGCAAGTTAGATTTTGGTCAATTTGATCCCATGGCCGAACAACAGCCTCCTCTGCTTGGAAATCCACAGGAAGAATTTCGAAGGCAGCTGGAACAAATGCAGAGAATGCGAGAATGGTTCCAGAGAATGCAGGGCGCTCAGCCCTTGAAAGATTTTTATGATCCTTCAAATTACGGGGAACGTCTCGACATCCAGATTCCAGCCGGTGACGTAAAAATCAAGCCCCAGGTGTTAAGCCTGATTAAACATTATCATGGGCTTGGCTCTGAAGATCCGTTTCAGCACTTGGAGGACTTGACCACTTTGGTTCAGACCACCAAGGCTCGAAACGTAAACGAGGAGCAAATGATCATGAGGCTCTTCCCCCACTCTCTTAAGGATAAGGCCGCGCATTGGTATAGGACAATAGGAAGACCAATTACAACTTCGAATGAGTTGAAATCCGCCTTTCTGAAGAAATTCTTCCCAGTCAGTCGTACCAATGCTTTGAGACGGGCAATCACTACCTTTACCCAGCGGTCGGGGGAGCAGTTTCATGTGGCCTGGGAGCGATTCTAGGACTTATTGCAGAGGTGTCCACACCACGAGGTGCCAAAATGGCAACTCCGGCAGATCTTCTATCATGGGTTGATTGAGCAACTCAGAAATCATGTGGATACTTCTTGCGGAGGCAATTTCCTCAATAAAGATGCAGATAGTGCACATGATTTATTTGAGGAAATGAGTGAGAATTCAATTAATCATGCCTCCATGGATACTTTTAACCGGTCCCAGCAACCCAGATCAAATGTCAATGAAGTCCATGACTCTTATTCATTTGATATGGAATTGATTTGTAATAAACTTGATAAGGTGGACATGGTTGCTAAAAGAATGGAAGAGTGGATGTCTGGCAATTCTATGAAAAGCTCTCGATCCACTCAATCCCAAAATTCGGGATTCCATTCCTCACGAGCTCCTTCTGGATGAGAGTTCGTGAATTAACTCGATGCAGCTCAACCTGTGAGTCAGCATTTTTCGAAACCCCACGAGTTCCCAACTGAGGCCTTTGATCCCAGTTTTTCTGATCCTTCCCTTTCTTTCTCTCCATCCTCACCTTATGAGGATGTCTGTGCTGTACAAGAGAATGTTAGATCCAACCCCTACTCGAATGCCTATAATCCAGGTTGGAGAAACCACCCTAACTTCTCTTGGAAAAATCCTGGGCAACAACCCCAATTCTGACCCGGCAACTATGCTCCGCAACGACCAATGGGTCAGGGTCAAGTATATACTCAGTTGCCTCCGAATCAGGTCAATCAGCCAGCTTGGAATGCCCGTCAACCCGCAGGGCAGGCTGATTTGAACCGTCAAATGGTAGAGATGCCAGGATCTATGCTCCAGCTCATGTAGCAAATGAAAAACTCGCTGGACAACTTGCAATCCAGGCTCATTGCTAACTCTCGTCAACCTGGATCTCTACCATCCCAACCTGTACCCAACCCGTGAAATATTATGAATTCGGGCAATCAAGCCCAAGGATACGGAAATCAGAGGGACCCGTACGCACATGCTAAGGTGGTTGAGCAGGGTTCCTCGTCTTCTTCTTCTTCTGCAAATCAACAATCCATGGTCAATCAAGCCCCTCCAATCTTTCCTAACCCTCCCCAAGACCCAAATTCTTATGCTTCTGCAAATTCTGTAACTTTGAGGAGTGATAAGAAGACTCAGGATCCACAACCACACTATTCTGATCTTTTGAATCCTGAAGAACCTGAGGAGAGAGAGGAGAATTCTAGAGGAGAAATCAAGGCTCAGGAACCTGATTCCAAAGATCTGACTCATGTTCCTTTTCCTGAAACCTTAACCAAATCAAAGAAGAAGTCTGTTGATAGCAATGAGGAGCTTCTGAATTTATTTAAGAATGTTGAGATCAATATCCCGCTCCTTGATGCTATCAAGCACATACCGGCTTACGCAAGATTTTTAAAGGAATTATGTACACAAAAGTGTAAGTCGAGAGAATCTGTTCCAAGGAAGGTGGTACTCTCCGAGCAGGCTAATTCTGTTATCCTGCACTACCTCCCTCAGAAAAAGAGAGATCCCGGTGCTCCTTTGATTTCTTGAGTTATCGGAGATTACACATTTGATAGAGCACTTTTGGATCTCGATGCATCCATCAATCTAATTCCGACTTCTCTTTATGAGAAGTTTGGGTTAGGTGAACTTCGGCCAACTTCAGTAATGCTATAGTTAGCGGACCGTTCGGTCACAAACCCGCGAGACATTATTGAAGATGTTATAGTTAAGGTCAAGGATTTCTATTTTCCTGTAGATTTCCTTGTCCTTGACATGGATGTACCGGATAATTTGAGGAACACGCCCATCATTCTGGGGCGTCCATTACTGGCTACCGCAAAGGCCAACATTAATTGTGAAAGAGGTAGCATGGAAATCGCCTTTGTGGACCAACGAATGAAATTGGATATTTTTAAGGCGATCAACAAATTTGAGGATTGTGGATTTATTGAGGAACTTGATGAGGATAATGATAATATTGAAACTTGTTTGACAGTTTCTTCAATTGAAAGTTCCTCTTTGGATGATGAATTTGACCCGCAACCCTCTTTAGCTGACCTGACATCTTCGGAAGAGGTTACTGATTTTGTTCACTCACAACCTCTTCCTCTTGTTGAATCTTCAGCATCTACCCTACCATCAATCATCACCCCACCCCAGCTTGAATTGAAACCATTGCCCGAGAATTTGAAATATCAATTTTTAGGACCTCAGAATACACTCCCTGTGATTATCAGTGCTAAATTGACAAAGGAGCAAGAGATTAAATTGATCAAGGTCCTAAAGGAACATAACGAGGCAATTGGTTGGACCATTCATGATCTCAGGGGGATTGAGCCATCTTACTATAATCATAGAATATTTTTGGAAGATGGATCCCGCCCTTCTCTCTAGATGCAGAGGAGATTGAATCCAAATATACGAGAAGTGGTCAAAACGGAAATCATCAAGTGGCTCGATGCCGGAATTATTTATCCAATCTCTGACAGTCCCTGGGTAAGTCCCGTTCAAATTGTTCCAAAGAAAGTTGGGATTACTATTGTGACGAATGAGAGAGGAGAATCTGTCACAACTCGTTCAGCTTCCTCTTGGAGAGTTCGTATTGATTATAGGAAGCTGAACGCAGCCACTAAAAAGGATCATTTTCCCCTGCCCTTCATTGATCAAATCTTGGAAAAATTAGCCGGGCAGAAGTACTTCTATTTTCTTGATGGTTACTCGGGATACAACCAAGTTCCTATCCATCCCGAGGATTAGGAAAAAACTACTTTCACCTGTCCCTACGGAACCTTTGCTTTTCGTAGGATGCCTTTCGGGTTATGCAATGCACCGGCGACTTTTCAAAGGTGTATGCTAGCCATATTTTCTGACATGGTGGGAGAGTTTATGGAAGTCTTCATGGATGATTTCTCTGTTTTCGGAGAATCATTTGACTCTTGTTTGGCTAAATTGGAAATGATTCTTAAGCGACGTATCAAGACACGACTGGTCCTTAGCTGGGAAAAGAGTCATTTCATGACCCAAGAGGGCATCATTTTGGGTCATGTAATCTCTGAACGGGGAATTGAAGTGGACAAAGATAAGGTTGATGCTATCGCTAAACTTCCTCCTTCCACATCTATTAAAAAAATCGGATCATTTCTTGGCCATGTGGGATTTTATCGAAGATTCATCAAGGATTTCTCGAAGGTTGCTCGTCCTTTGAGCAATCTTCTTGCCAAAGAAACGTCGTTTGTTTTTGACGAATCATGCCAAAAGGCATTTGATTTCCTGAAAATGGCAATCACCCACCAATTTGGACAGCCCCTTTTGAGATCATGACCGATGCTTCTAATTATGCAATCGGGGCTGTCCTGGGTCAGAAAATTGATCGAAAGCCCTCTGTCATTTACTACACTAGTAAAACTCTGGATGAAGCCCAGAGGAATTACACTGTTACTGAAAAGGAATTACTAGCTGTAGTATTTGCTTTGGAAAAATTCAGGGCTTATCTCTTAGGGTCTCATGTTATCGTTTATACCGACCACTCGGCCTTGAGACATCTCTTGGCTAAAAAGGATGCTAAACCCCGGCTTATTCGTTGGATTGTTCTTCTTCAAGAATTTGATCTTGAAATCAAGGATAAAACTGGGGTACAAAATGTGGTGGCGGATCATTTGTCGAGACTCCTAGGTGATTCTTCTTGTTCGGACATTTCGATTGCTAACACTTTTTCGGACAAAACCATTCTTACAGTTTTAGGTGTCCACACCCCATGGTTTGCTGACATTGTTAACTATTTGGCCATTGGTCAAATCCCCCAAGATTGGACCAAGCAACAACAGGATAGACTCAAATCTAAGGCCAAATACTACTTCTGGGAGGATCCTGAACTGTATCGCATCAACTCTGATCAGATTATTCGCCGATGCATACCGGAGAATGAAGTCAACAGTATACTCGAGTTCTGCCATGTATCTGGCTGTGGTGGACATTTCTCCGGGAAAAAGACGGCTGCAAAAATCTTGCAATCTAGCTTCTATTGGCCGTCTTTATTCAAGGATGCCCAGGATTTCTCAAGGTCATGTTCTTGATGTCAGGCACTCGGGAGCATAACTAAGAGAGACATGATGCCCCTAAACCCTATTCTTCCTGTTGAAATTTTTGATGTTTGGGGCATCGATTTCATGGGACCTTTATCCCTTCATTTGGACATCAGTACATTCTTGTTGCTGTTGATTATGTATCCAAATGGATTGAGGCGATTCCTACCCGAACCAATGACCACAAGGTGGTCATCAATTTTGTCAAGAAAAATATCTTCAGTAGGTTCGGGATTCCAAGGGCTATCATCATCGAATTTCCACACCTTACCGTCCCCAGACGAATGGACAAGCCGAGATTCCCAATCGAGAGATCAAGAACATTCTACGAAAAACGGTTAGGCCTGATTGAAAGGATTGGACTCAAAAGCTTGAGGACGCTCTTTGGGCCTACAGTACGACGTATAAAATGCCCATCGGCATGTCTCCATTCCGTTTGGTGTATGGAAAGGCATGCCATCTACCCGTAGAGATTGAACACAGGGCATTCTGGGCAATCAAACAATGCAATTTCAATCTGAATCAAGCTGGGAAGACCAGGAAACTCCAACTATCTGAGTTGAAGGAGCTTAGAAATGATGCTTATGAGAATGCCAAGATCTACAAGGCTCAAACCAAAGCTCTACATGATCAATTGATTTCCTACAAGAGCTTTGAGCTAAACCAGAAGGTCTAGTTATTCGATTCCAAATTTAAGCTCTTTCCTGGCAAACTTAAATCTAAATGGAATGGCCCATTCATAATTGATCAGATTTTTCCAAATGGAACCGTTCAGATTTCTGAACCAAAGACGAGAAACACCTTTAAAGTCAACAGTCAACGTCTAAAGCCTGTTGTTGACCGTATTCTTCTAGAACCCATCTCAGACTCTGTTACTCTAGCCATTCTGTGACTTCTTTGGCTGGACCTCGCCTAGCTGAAGGCATTAACTCAACAGTTGTACATATGACACAAGCTGATACGAGCTTCATATCCAGGTGACATCTTTCATATTCTACCCTTTCTTTCATGTCTCTTTTTCAATGAGGACATTGCATTAGCTAGGCATGGGGGGGTGGATTCATTTTTGAATTATTTGGTTAGCATTGTGAAATCCATATAAATTATTTTCTCTTCTTATTTATAAAAAAAAAGATCAAAATTAGGAAGGATTAGTTGGACATTAGGACTTTTCAATCCTAAGAAATTTTACATTAGCATCTGAACACAAAGACCCTTCAGGTCTTTGGACTTAATTAGCCTGTGTATCCACTAAAATGTGGATTTATCTTTGAGTCCTCGCCATCTTAATTCTAATGTAATTGGAATAAACAAGTTTGGGTGATAAGTACACGACTTATCAACCCTCCCTCTGATTTGAGGAAATTTCTGAGTTTTAAGCATCTACACACTTTCTTTGCACTGACTCGTTGTTCGACGATTCTAACGAAAATTGGGTAGCTAATGAACCTTCTAGGGTGATATGGCTGGCAAGATATCGTGGGTAACAGCCCATAGGTAGGTTGTCCAAAGCCTAGTCATTGGACCTTTCTCTTTTTCCTGCCCTTAGGTAAATCTTAGACCAGGGAAGCCACCTACTTAAAAAAAAAAAATCAAAAAGGAAAGGAGAAAAGAAAAAAAAAAGCCACACTTCGCCGCAAGAATATGGCTGGTAAGTTGTCGGTGGTAACAGCTCATCGACCGGTTGTCCAGAACCCAACTCAGAAAATGCACTAAAAATTCCTAAAACACTTAGGAAGAAGCGAAGAAGTAGAATAAATCGGGGAGATATACACTGGATTCACCCATGTGTTGACCCCGTAAAAAATAAAAGTAGGGAGAAAGTTACCGATTGTAGAGATACACCTTTAAGCAAAATTCTTGTTAGGTCACCTAGAGGCATAGAAATCTGAAGTCCGTTTCAATTGCTGGTCAACGAGTCTATCACAATCACAATAAGATGCTTAAAACTTAGGGCTCTCATCAAATCTTGGGTGAGTTGAATGGCAGTAGAAAGCCACTCTTAAACCCTAAAATTTGAAAATCCAAAAAAAAATTAGAAAAAAAAAGAAAAAGAGAAAACGAAATTTTTCTTTGAATAAGGCGAGGGCTTGAGGCGGCTTGCATTTTGGCTGATACTCGGGCGCTGTTGTGTCTTTGAAAGTTCAGTTCCTAAGTTGACAATTTCTTAATGATTGAAAATAACTCAGGTCCAAATAATCCAACCTAATTCTTTTATAAATAGCATATAGATTTTGCTAGGGACTAGCAAAAGATAGGCATAGGGGTATGATGTAAATACATTTACACTACTTAAGATGCCTATTTATGCATGTTCTTAAGCATAGGATTGCATTGCATGCTATAAAAATTACATAACATCATCATCTTGCATTTAGAGTAGTTTGAATAAAATGGAGGTTAATTGTCCCCTTTTATGCTCTTGGACAGAGCAAACATTCTATCAAGGCCTCGGATCGAAGATCCAACCGTATGGATGTGATCAGAGCGACGATTTGAGTTCAACGACTCCAAGATTGCCCTAATCAGGCATCTGTAGCATCAGATAGTGACCGGGGAACCCTAGAAGATCAAGGGCTAGGATGGTGTAAATCCACACTTCAAATGACAAATCCAAACACACGGATGAATTCGGATTGACGATCGCAGCCCAACGACGCAAAAATCGAGTCAATCCGACATCCATGGCACCATCTACAACATCCAAAAGATGGACGGCCAAGATGGAGCCACATGGTGCCATCTCGACTGCCCAATCGGCCGCATACAATCTCTGAAGTCCCCGCACCTGCTCCCTCCCCGCCATTGGATCTCGATCCAACGGCTGTGGACAGCCGCGCCTAAAAACACCCTCTCGACCATCCGCACCTCATAGCGCAGCGGTCGAGAGCACTTGCGCGAGCTACAGCCGCGAGTTCGAGCCGCAACGAAGGGGAGAAAGGCGCGGGTGAGTGAGCGCTGGCGAGCGTTGGATCGTCATCGGGTGGCTCAGATCCACCAATAGCGTTCACGCGCTATTGCACGCGCGGCAAGGACGCGCGATCGTACGCGCTGGGCGGGCGCGCAGCAGCGGGCGAAGACGCATCTTAAGCCGTCCGATCTCGCAATCGGACGGCTAAGATTTAAAGAACGTGGGCGGGCATTGAGAAAGAGCGCATCTGAGGAGGCGCGCGTGGGCGCGAGTACTACGCCCACTTTGGGGCTTTAGTGACAGTTTTATCCATCACTAAAGACCAATCATTTATTGTTTTAAAGATGTAATGACCCATTTGCCCTCACTCCTTGCAACTATAAAAGGAGACCCCCTCCATACGAAATTCTCATCCCTTCCTTCTCTTCTCTACCTCTCCAAAGTTCAAGAGAAGCTTGTCCCACACCCGGGATGCTCCTCGCGAGATAAAGTCCAAATTTTCGTCCCCCTTCGGAAGTGGATCCTGCGATGACGACGACATGCTACTCCATTCCCGCTCTTCTGCTTCATTCTCCTTCGTCCAGGCATCGTCTCGTCCGGCTCGTCCTCCAAGCAATCGTCGAGGACGATAACTTCTCTCTCCCATTCTTCTTTACAGCTTTTCTAGTGTAGAATTTTCCTTCTTTATAGTGTAACTAATTTCCTGCTTTCTAGTGTAACTTTTATTTAGTTTGATTGTATAAACAGTTTGAAATATTGAATGCATGTTCTCTTTCTCTCTCTCTCTCTTTCTTTTAGTCTGATAGTTCCATTGTAATTATATCGCCTCGCTTTTCAAAAATTCTAAAAAAAAATATAATTACGAATATAGATCAACGTAGCCTCCCTGTGTTCGACTCGGAATTCTTTTCAATATAAATTTTATTTGTTGAACACTAATTCTTCGCTTTCAAGCTACAACGACAGGTTTTCCAAACACGTTAACGTAGAAATTCGATACGTTCAACAAGAAGCTTGTCCCACACCTGGGATGCTCCTCACGAGCTAAATCCAAGCTTTCGCTCTCATTCTGGAAGTGGATCCCGCAACAACGACAACGTGTTGCCTCATTCCAGTTCCTTCGACTTCGTCCTCCTTCTTCCCGCCTCGTCCTCCTTCTTCCAGGTGTCGCCTCTATCCGACTCGTCCTCCAAGCATTCGTCGAGGAGGATAACATCTCTCTCCCTTCTTTTATCGCTTTCTAGAGTAGAATTTCCCACTTTCTAGTTGTAACAGTTTCTCACTTTCTAGTGTAATTATTTCCCACTTTCTTAGTTGTAAAAATATTATTTAAATACCAAGTGATTGTTCTCTCCCTCTTATTGTCTATATTGATTCCGTTGTGATTATTTCGCCTTTAAAAAATGTACATACACAAAAAAATATAACTGCAGATTTTGATATCGACGTAGCCTCCCTGTGTTCGACCCGGAACTTCTTCACAGATTTTTGGTATAAATTTTATCTGTTGAACGGATTTCTTTGCGACTTAAACTATGATGATGGGTTTTCGAATCCAACTACGAACGCATAGTTTTCCACGTTCAACACCCGAGCCCCTTGGGGCAGCTAACTCCCTCCCTACACTAAGTAGCTCACCTCAGTACCACGTACACGAGGGCCAAACAGAGTCGATGTAGAGTTACTAGGCCTAACCCCGGGGCTCAACCCAATGGGCGGCTAGCACCCCTCTACACTAAAGGGATAGTTGTTCTCCTTAGTACCACGTACACAAGAGCCAGCTCACTTCTCGTCTACACGAGTTCTCCTAATTCCCCGTAGGGTTCATGCTGGTATTCCTTTCGTTTCATGTTTCAACCTTTCTGATCTCTCTATTACATTACCGATTTCATTCTTAGAACAGGCAGCTCGTGATTTACCAACTGATAAAACATCACATTAAAATAACTAATACATTTGCTAGTATTTAGAGTTTTACATGCATCTCCAATAAACAGTGTAGCTCAACCATACTCATTTGTTCCTACCCTAGGGTTCATTCTCATCTTAGGGTTTTACATGCATCTCAAGTATACAGTGTAGCTCAACCATACTCATTTGTTCCTGCCCTAGGGTTCATTCTCATCCTAGGGTATTACATGTATCTAAAGTATACAGTGTAGCTCGAACCATACTCATTTATTCCTACCCTAGGGTTCACTCTCAATCTAGGGTTCATTTAAGTTATTCTAAACATGCAATTTATTTATTTAAATCATAATATTAATGTAAACCACTCTACCAGAAATCACGGGAGGAATAGGGGCTCGGATCATAGATCCCATCGCCTCTGCAGGTCCCGCGTACTCGATTGGCTGGAGACCTATACAATTGGCCAACCACATCAAACGACTCCAAAATCGTATACAAGTGACACTAACTTGTAGAGAAACCCAAGTAAAAGACAATGGTGGTTCGTTTGCAGAAATCAGATTCCGTTTGGGCCCTAAACGGGCCAAAAACACGCACACTGTCTAAAATCAGACATCCGGGAATAGTCCCAGACATCTTAAAAGATGTCAATACTCACCCTGGGTTTCCTACGGCTTCCTCAGACATCCGGATCATTCCGCGATCGTTTGAGGAGAGTTCCAGACGTCGGACTCTCCTTCCTGTCGTCTGAAGGTACGGTCAGACGTCTGGCGACGTGTCCAAATGTTCAAAAACACCTCGAAGAGCACACCCATGCCTTTCCAACGCTCTGCCCCTGCGTACACACGCACAGATCTAAAAACGGATGGACAAATCTCCTGGGGTGAGTCCTACATGGCCGGAAATCATGCAGAAGTACGTACCTTGGCACAAAACATGCTTTCAGACGTCCGACTTCAACTCCAGACGTCCCCCTACTACTCCAAACATCTGGGATGTGCTCTAGATGTCTGATACTGGAAAATATCCAGTACGTAGAACTCTCTCAAGCCATCTTCTCCGTGCGAACCCCTTCCCGTCGCCTACAGCTGCTACGCTAGCAGCTTCTAGAGGTCGTGAAGCTCACCTTCCCGAGCTCCTCCAACTTGCACACGTCATTGACTCATCTCGCACAAGCTCCTCCGAGCTCCTACAGCTCCCTCGCCAGCTCCTCCCCTCGAGCTCCTCCCACACACTCACTCCCCTCTCCTCCTCCTCCACGTCCCATCTCTCTTCTTCCTCTCCACTCGCTGCGCTAAAGGCTGGGAGGAAGGTAGCGGCCGATAAGAGGAAAAAGATGGAGGTGGTGGCTAGTGGAGATGGAGAGTGTGGAGTGGGTGGGGGGGTTTAAATAGGAAAGGCTTAGGGTTTGGGGTGAGGAGAGAGGGGGTGTGCGTGTTGCGTGCACGCGGGAAAAGAAAAACAAGATACGGTTCTTCTACTTTCAAACGTCCGACCATCTATCCAGACATCTAGACAGACATCTTATCCAACCCAAATGGCAGTGGGTCATTTCAACATAATAAACTTAAAGGAAGTTTCGTTCCCGAAACTTGAGCCAAGTAGGGTGCGGAAAAAAAAATAGCGTAAAAGCGTATAACAAACTTAAAGAGGATCAAAGTAGATCTGAAGAGACGTACCCTCAAAAAGCTCTGGGTACTTGTTTCGCATTGCCGCCTCAAGCTCCCAAGTGGCCTCCTCATATGGCTGGCTTCTCCATAAGACTTTCACCAGTGATACCTACTTTCGTCTCAGACTTCGAACGGCTCTGTCTAATATCTGTACTGGCCTCTCAGGATAGGTCAGGTTGTTTCCCACCTCGACGCTCTCGTGGCTTAGAATGTGGCTAGGATTGGCAACGTACTTCTTGAGGTTGGACATGTGGAACACGTCATGCACCCCAGAAAGCTGAGGAGGAAGGGCAAGCCAGTAAGCAACGGGTCCTACCTGCTCCAAGACCTCAAAGGGTCCCACAAACCTCAGAGGAAAACGTGATCCCCAACCTTGAACTACACCTCTCTGCGCTTCCTATCAGCATAGCTCTTCTGCTTGCTCCTGACAGTGCGGAGTCGCCTGTGAATCTGCTCTATCACCTCCTGACTCTATCGGATCAGCCTGGGGCCAACCTCCCACTTGGTCCCCACCTCGACCCAACTCAAGGGTGCAGTACACCTCCTCCCATACAAAGCCTTGTAAGGCGCCATGCCGATGCTCTAATGATAGCTGTTATTGTATGCAAACTCTGCCAGGGGAAAATGCTCCTCCCAGGTGCCTCTCCAGTCTGGTACACAAGCACGTAGGTCCTTGAGAGTCTGTATGGTGCGCTCTGACTGCCCGTCGATCTAAGGGTGGTAGGCGGTACTGAACCTCTGACGGGTCCCCAATGCCTGTTGAAACTCTACCCAGAACTTGGAAGTGAAATGAGTATCCCTGTCAGATACGATCTCACGAAAAACTCCGTGCAGACACACCACATCTCTGACGTATCTCTCTCCTAGCTGTGCTGGCCCAAAAGTGACTTGAATCGGCAGTAACCGTACCATCTTCATCAACCGGTCTACTATCACCCAAACTGCATCGTGTCCCCGCTGGGTAACTGGTAGACCCACCACTAAGTCCATGGTGATGCTCTCCTACTTCCACTCTAGCACAAGAAGTGGTTGTAACGGCCCTGCAGCCCTCCGATGCTCGGCCTTCACCTGCTGGCATACCAAACACTGCTAGACAAACTCACCAATCTCCCGATTCATCCCTCTCCACCAGAAGTCACATCGTAATTCATGGTACATCTTTATATTTCCGGGATGTATGGTGAACCGGGACCCGTGCGCCTCAATCAGGAACTCTCTCAACAACTCCTCATCTCTAGGAACGCATAGGTGTCCCCTCATGCGCAGTATCTCATCTGTGAAGGAAAATTCTCCTGGGTCCCTTGTCAACACCCTATCTCGTAGTGTCTGTAAGTACGGATCGGCCATCTGTCCTGCAATGATGTGTTCTATCAGCAATGGTCGTGCCTGTCGCGTCACTGTCATTGCCCCGCAGTACCCCCGTGACTCCCGGGGTCACCAATTGCCAACCTCCATGAGTCTCCAACTCTGTGCCTGCAAGCTGGCCAAGTGGACGGGCACCTTCCGCCTCAAGGCGTCAGCCGCCACATTGGCCTTCCCTAGGTGGTAGGAGATGCTGCAGCCGTAGTCCTTCAGGAGCTCTAACCAACGCCTCTACCTCAGGTTGAGCTCCTTCTAGTCAAATAGGTACCTGAGGCTCTTGCGGTCAGTGAAGATCTCGAATGTCTCACCATACAGGTAGTGCTTCCATGTCTTCAGCGCGAAGACAACTTCTGCCAGCTCTAAGTCATGGGTGGGGTAGTTATGCTCATGGGGCTTCAGCTACCGCGAAGTGTACAACATGACCCCGCTGCATGAGCACACCACCCAACCCCTGCAACGATGCATCGGTGTAAACCATGAACCGGCCACTACTATCTGAAATGGTAAGTACAGGAGTTGAAGTCAGTCTCTCCTTCAACTCCTGAAAGCACGCCTCACACTCGTCAGTCCAAGTAAATGGCATGTTTTTCCAGGTCATACTGAGTCATAGGATGCGCGATCTGAGAGAACCCTCTGATAAACCGCCGATAGTAGCTTACCAATCTAAGAAAGCTACGTACCTCTGTCACTGTGCGTGGCCTCTCCCAACTGAGCACGGCCTCAACCTTGGCTGGATCCACAGCCAATCCGTCTCCCGAAATCATGTGGCCCAAGTAAGTCACCTATCTCAGCCAAAACTCACACTTGCTGTACTTGGCATACAACATGCGTCGTCTCAAGGTATCCAACTGGACAGTATTCAGTGAACAGTATTCAGTGCCCATATGGTGTATTTTGCCTTTCTTGTTTCCAGGGGATCTATCTTCTGTGTTCCTAGCCATGAGTCATGACTTTTGTTGTATTGACAGGTTTTGATTTGGTCCTTCTGTCTTGTTTTGCCTCTTGGGAGTGGGCAATAAGTAATAGGAGCTCCTTTTTAGTTTAAAAAAAAAAAAAATGAGAGCCCCCTCGTGGCCCTTATATAGAGCCCACGACTATACGTTTAAGGAGATTTTCGTTTTATAAAAATACGACAATTGATCGACCAATTAAGATCGATCAAAATAATTGGTCAATCAAACTTCACCATTTGGTCAACTAAACCAATTAATTGACCAAACTAAATTCATTAATCAACCAAAATAATTGGTCAACCAATTTTACATTTTGATCGACCAATGCAAGTCAAAATCGTGAGATTAAAATTATTAGCAAAAGAGTCCAAGTTCCAAGTTTCAAATTGATTCTCACTCGAACCCAACCTCGAGCCCGAGCCCAAGTCGAAGCCGAAACGATGCGAGGCGCCCACATGTGCGTGCGTGGTCCCCAGCCCCACCTCTCACTCTTTGCTACATAAGTCATGGGAGACACACGCCTTTTACACCTATCCACTTCCAATATGGGACTAAAAACCTCTCCCAAATCCCACTGATTTCAACATGAATTCCCACGTCACCCTATAACAATTGCATCCCAATTAATGCAATTAGGCTCTCAAATCCAACAATCCCCCACAAGTTCATTGTTGAAATTCAATGATAAATTCCTCGGCTACCACACTCTGTTTTCAGTAAAGGTATCTTTCAGTTTGAACCATTACCTGAGTCATTCACCATCACCACCATAGGAACAAAGTGAAACTAGCCTTGAACTCTAGACCTTTGATGTGGGGTGTATAGTGGTGACAACAGAATGCAATTCTTGGTAATAATCTTCAAGGTTGGTGCTCTTAAAAGGCCATGCACCCTATCCTGTTTCATGAGTGTAATCGGGAAAGATCCTATTCCCTTACCTGCAGCCCACAGTGACACTCACATAGGTGGCATTCTTCAAGGATGCACTGCTCACATCCTGCCATAAAGGCTTGAACCCATTTAGAGCCTCTACTCTTCCTAAATTTGTAGCTTAAGGCACTGAGGCTTCCAGGGATTGGACTCAAATGTAAAAACATCTAACAATGAGTGCCAACCAGTTCCCATACAGCTTGTTACCACATTGAACCTACTTTGTGGGATCTCAACTCAGTTAGGTTGGGTTGCTGCTACAGGTGAACTCCCAATGGGTCTCAATCCCATCCCAAGCCTAGACTTAAAGGCTAAAGATCTATCAAGTCCTTTAGTAAATGGATCTGTTATGTTATCCTTGAATCCTATAAATTCCACAGCAATCACTCCTTGAGACACTAAATCCCTTGCAGACTTGAGTCTGATTTGGATATGTCTCCTAGTTTTCTTATTAAACTTTGAACTCTTAATCTTTGTTATACCAGTCTTGCTTTTTGATTGCGTAGCAATCAAAGGACTTAAATGACCTGAATTAAGTTACAACTTAACATAATTGTAGTGTAATGTATGCATAAACGGCATGCCTTGCATCTTTCCTATTTTATTTAGATATACATAAAATAATGTTATAATGTACTGATTAGTGCATTATTTGGATTGTAGGTAATAAGAAGCTCAGAAGACAACCTGAAGCTGGATCTGAAGTAGGGAAGAAGCCAGAGCTGGAGTGAAAGTTAAGAATAAAGTTGTAAATAAGATAGTATAGAAGAGGTATACTACATTACCGGTGGAATTTTAATGCTTAGATTAAATTATGAACATTAGGACAACCCTATCCCTATCCTCAGTCTCTAGGATAACCCTATCCATGTCCCTATCCCTAAGCCACCTCCCTATTAGGCTAATTTAGTTGAAAACCAAAACATGGATAGTGCTATCCATGCCCTTAAACACATTATCCCAACTCTTATTCCCCTTCCGAGATACCCTTATCCCTAAACCTCAATTTCCCCACTTCAGCCAAAACCTGGATAACACTATCTAGATTCCCACTATCCTTATACCAAACCCTCTTATCCCTAACCCAATCCCCACCTTAGAATCCCATTTAGATCCTTTGATATTCCAATTAGCTCAATTGGAGGTAACTAGGTCAGCCTTGTTCTAATTAGGTCCAGATGAACCTAATTAGGCTAACCCCAATCTAATTAAGCTCAATTAGTCTAATTGGACTCAGCCCTAAACCCAATCACCTAGCTTACATCCAATTGGGTGCATTCCTACTTGATTAGGTGCACCTAAATCCAATTGGGTCTACCCAAGATCCAGGATCCAATTGATCCATCCTTACCTATTCAAGTCTAATTAGGCTCAGTAGAACCTAATTAGGGTTATACCTGAATCTGATTGATTCAAATCAACCCAAGTAAGTCCAATTGGATTTACTTAATCCAATTGCCTAACCCAAGACCTTCCTAAGAACCTAATTAGGTTCTCACTAAACCCAATTAAACTTAGCTAAGTTTAATTGATCAACCATTTAGTAAGAGGTTATACTTAAACCTATTTTTAGACACCTAAATAGGACCAACCTAGACCAACTTAGAAGTGGACCAAGTGGTCTACTTGACCACCTACCCACGGCTACACTTAGCCACACTTTCACGCACACACCCACACTCACACTTTCACGCACCACCTAGAGTCTTCTCTAGATGGCGCCACCTTTGGTTGCCAAAAATGGCAACCAAGGGAGTCCACTCTTAGATCCACAAAATGTGGATCTAGGAGACCACTTCCCCTCCCATCTTGACGCCAAGATGGAGGCTCTTCTAGAGAACTCCATAGTTATCTAGAAAGCCAAGCCAAGGGTCTATTTAAAGACCCCTTGGACAGCCATAAGTCCCCCATCTTGGACTCTCCAATGGTGGCTTCCTCCTCCATCTTCATCTCCACAAGCTCCCTCCATCTCTGAGCACTAGTAGATGTCCAAGAGCACCGCCTCCACCACCTCTCAAGAGGCTGGTTTACACACCTTGGTCGTCCCTCTCTCCCTCATACCACCTCAAGCCCCACAGGCCAATAGAGACCACTTCCAATGCCCTAGTTTCTCTTAGTAGATAAGTTGTTCTTTCTAATTTATTTTTTGCATTATTTTACTACTTAGTAGTGTAGTGATTCTATGCCTGAATGATGCATGCGTAATCTTCCGTAGATTCACGCATGCATCCATTTTCTAGTAGCTAGAATTCATGCTTTAATCATTCATGTACAAACTTTCCCCTATCTGTGATTGTAATGGTGACATACTTTGAGCAATGAAATCATCATTTTATCTATCTCTATTATGATCATGAGTTTCCTGATTTAATTTCCTATTACATTGCAACAAAATGTTTGTTCTGAAAGTTATAGAAGATTTGACGATTAACGAATATTCTGTGGGTCGCCATCGTATAGTTAAGACAATACGCACAGATACACATACTTTCACGTTCATATTGTTTTTAACTCACGCGCACATCTTATGAGTTAACAACACAACCGGAGAATCATATATTCATACTTTAAATACTAGACTCCAGTTTTAAGTAAGTAATGAAACGAATCAAAATCACTTCCGCTTTTCTAATGCCTCCCTGAGATCAACCGGGACTCATGCCTCGTTACTTAATTTTTGTTGAGTCGTATTTCGCAACTATACTATGATGTTGTTTTAATCAAACATGCAATCTACGACACCAACAAATGGCACCGTTGCCAGGGAGGCAACACGATTTTGATTTGTGATTTTTTTTAGCTTAACAGTGACAAATTTGCTTTTGCTTGCTTTTTGATATGCAAGAATATGAAGAGTGGAATCTACGCACACATCAAGTGTAGGTGAAGAAAAAATCAAGCGCACATCTCTGTCTTAGTTTAGGTTTCCCTTTCTGAACCCTAGGTAGATTTGAATTCTAAGTAGAATTTGATTTTTGAAAGAAAAAATCTACATATTTTCGAAAAAAATTAGGTTTTACCTTTAAGATTCTTTTGAATCTTAGGTTAGAGTTTTTGTTTGAAAAAAAAAAGAGAAAAAAATTTGAAAAATTCTCCCTCCAAAAAGAAAAAAAAATGAAATAGTTTGAAAAAACTTTTGAAAAAAAATTTGAAAAAAAAAATTTTTTTGCTTTCGTGAAAAAGGTTTGATTTTGAATTTCAAACTCTTTCATAAGCCTTTTCACCATCCCTCAAAATTTGACCAGACTTTATTCCTAATTTAAAAACTCTATTGCCAAATATTTCTTAGGCCAAAAATCCTGAAATTTAGGCACGAGCTTTGTTTTTAAAACAGCTTTCAGACGACACTGTTCATTTAAAAAAAAATTGAATCGTGGAATTTTAAAAATTCACAAATTACAAGGGGGTCAAACTGACTCAGATTTTAAAATTTTTGAATTTTAAAAAGTGATTCCGAACATCACACGAATCAGATTTCATAAAAAATGGTGGGACCTAAAAGGTTATCAAACTAGATTTCATTTTAATGTTTTTCCCGAATTTTTGGAGTTTATGTGATATTGTTTCAAATTGAAAAATCAACAAGGGGTCAAAATTCCAAATCTAACCCCCTGATAATTAAAAATTCATATTTATTTGGTTGAAGCAGTAAAAATTTCAAAAAAATATTCTCTGAAAAGCTAATTGAAAAACAAATGCACCTGCCAAATTTCAAATCGATTGGATTCAAATTGTGATATGGAGAATAATTTTAATCTAAAAAGTGATCAACCAAACACTTAGAATTGCATGAACCCTAGGACTTAACTTTTAGGGTTACATTCTAGAGACCACTTTGGGCTAACCTAGACTTAATCAAGTCTAGTGGCTAACCGGTGAGCTTGGTCACCTTGTGGACCACTCACCAAAAACCCCATTTGAAGAAAAATGTTAAGGAAAAATGGCATAAAACACATTAATTAACTTGAATTCATTGACATACAACTGGGTCATCACAACCACCTTAGCCAAACCTTAGCCAAATTTGCGAGGCAATATCAAACGATCGCGGCTCGAGGGTACAAAGGAACCAAAGGTGAAAGCCAAATGAAGAACCTTCCCCTTAATCCTCTCATCCAGATTGGCTGGGTTAGCTTGGGGGATTAATATTACTTGCAATCGGTTGTACGACGAATTTTTCTTCATTAATTAGAATCTTAATGAAAAATCCGGTCACCTGATCCTAAGGACCACCTGATTGACAAGGCATTAGCCTTGTTTGGCTTGGTTGCACCAACCCCAAGGGCTAGTTGCTGTATGCAAGGAAGGAGGTCACTTAGACCTCAATTGGTTGGATCTTGGGGTCCAATCCCAAGGAGCGAAGGTGATTCATCGCATCGCCCAAACCATCTTCTCACCCTTGTTCTTCTACTCTCTTAGCCAAGATGGCTAACCCTAGACCTGGACCTGGCCAGGATCTAGTAGATTTGGACCCAATGGCTTGCCTAGAAGCCCAGGTCATTGAATCAGAACAACCTTGGGAACCAAACACAAGGTGGCGAAGATGACTTTTCGCTTTGCCTGATCCTTCTTCTCGGGCCGCAGAAATTGTTAACCCATATCTTAACCCTAGGCAGTATGACCAATACCAATTGTCCCCACAAAGGACCCCATCTTATGTCCCAGGGTATGAATTTCATACTTATGCATCTCCCCCATAAAACATTGGTAGACCTGACTCACTTCCTCGAAACCCTGATGAACTGCCACTATATATGCGACCACATTTCAGATTACAACGAATGATAACTAGGATAAAGGAGAAGGTCACAATTTATCTACATGAAGTCCAGACGACTACTAATCCGAAACAAAGATGGACTTGGATTCCAACCCAAGAATCTTTAATAACGACCCTTTAGGAATTGGAATCCTTGACAAGACTAACCAGACAGAATCGGACACTTCAAGAAATACTGCTTTTGTAGTATCAAGTGGAAATAGCCTTAAGGACCTCAAAGCGCCTGAAGTGACTGCACCTGAAAGTCCTACAAGGGATTCGTTGGGCCAAACACTCGGAATGAATTCATGGGAAGAAATATCTAGTGTGGATATGGGACATGAGCCGAGAATATCCCGAATGGACTCATCTGAGAACCCCATTCGTGAAAGTGATGGGGAAAGGATTAGTATCTCCAAAATTGAATCTCAATCTGAATACCCTGAATCTTGGGAGATAACTCATGGGTTGGACAACCTGGTTGAGAGGAAGGAGCTGGATCCACTTGAGGATATGGATTTTGATGGAAACCCTGAGGTACGAGCATTCCATTTGGAAGAATCGGTCATTCCTGATGATCATACGTGCTTGGATGGATTGAGTACAACACTTGGATTTGACACTACTGATCAGTTTGAGTCACTTCCCATGGGAAGTGAATCCGATTTTAATCCAACATCATCTGATTTGCATCTTTTTCCTTTCGCCTACCAGGGTGATGACGGAAACTCTGAGACTACACTCTCTACTCCTAATGCTGATATCCAGATATCAGGAATGGCTAGGGATGATTTGCCTAGGGAAATGGAAATGTTATCTGATGAGGAACGTACTACTCATGAGGGTGAAATACTGAGCAAAATGAACTGGGGACTTACAATCCTAGTCAATCTAATGGATGGCTCGATTCGAAGACTGAGATAGCTTTCGATGAAACTGAGATCAGTACCAATGAGGATGAGATAATTTCTAACGAGGATTTTTGTGACCTATATGCAGAACCCCCAATGGCACATGTACCCTCATATAACCGAGGGTCTGGGGAGATCATGATTTTTGATGTCGATCATCATTATGAAGACCCCTATGATCCAAACTCTAATGCTGACATGCATTTTGATCATCATATCAATCCACCTCCTCAGTAATTTCCCATTGAATTTTGGAACATGATTGATCAGCAGAATGGGCATCATGCTTGATCCTCATTCTGATTATCCTCCACATGTTACCCCTATTCCACATTCTACTATAGACAGACTCTTTGGAGTAGGGATGCATCATCAATTAGTTCGCATCTGTGAACCACTGATTCTAGGAGCACATAAACACATCTTCCGGTTGATCTTGAACTACTTGTATGCAATCACTGATCTATTTGATTGACTTTTTGCCCAACTAGAGGTATTAAACTCAATAACTAATACATATATACATACTTTCCATCCATAGCATATTTTCTTTTAGCATATTTCTTTGCATATTCCATAAAGTCAGGTGGGCCTGTGCTCAATAAAAATTCAAGAGTAATTCCAGGTGATTTCTACCCACTTACTCCCTGTCATAATTTTTTTTTATATTCATGCATGAGGACATGCAAGAACTTAGGCATGGGGGGGGAAGATACATCAAAACTGAAAATTTTTATGCCAACACATAAAAAAAAAAGAACCTCGAAGTAGCATGTTAATTGTACTTAAGGCTCCTTATTTAAATACAACAGACTCCACCTCCAATGCTTGTATTGGAGATAGAAATTGTTCGCAACAGTCACTTCGGACTTGTTCGCTCACCTTCTCGTTCTGAATTAAGGACTAAGCTGAATGTAACCCGATAAGGGAACAACATTAAAGTACAAATAAGAAGAGGTATTTGTATATATATAGCATATATACATATTGCATGCATGAATAAGATTTTTATCGAGAGGTTGCATTAGGGACTTTATTCTTTAGCAGATTCCTGTAATCTGGAATCCAATATAATTTTCACACTCACACGTAGATTTTGCAATGGATTCCCTTTAAGTACCTAAGTACTCGACCTAAGGTATTCCAATGAGTATGGTCAGGACAGCTTGTGTATCTGCTCAACTTAGACATGGAAAAGAAAATATCTAGTCTAGTACAATTAGCCAAATACATCAAGCTTCCTATAATTTGTGAATATCTCACTTGTGAAACAAGCGTTCCACTTTTATTCTTATAGAGAGTTTTTGATGAATCAAAAGGAGTGCTTACAGTCTTGCAATCTTCATAGCCAAATTTCTCAAGAACCTTCTTAACATAAAGAGATTGAGAAATAGCTATCCTCTCTACTGAATGAATTAGTTTGAGGTCTATGATCACATTTGCAGCACCCATATAGTTCATCTCAAACTTACTACTCAAGAACAACTTAGTTTCATTCACAATTCTAATGTCTGATCCAAACAATAATATATCATCTACATATAGGCATAGAACAATACACATATCACCCTTAATCATAAAATATACACACATGTCAGATTTGTGACCTACAAAGCCAAAAGATTGTATAGTCTTATCAAACTTTTCATGTCATTGCTTGGGTGCTTGTTTCAAACCATAAAGAGATTTAACAAGTTTACAAACATTTTTCTCATTCTCAGGAGCTACAAATCCCTCAGGCTGGTCCATATAGGTCTCCTCCTCAAGATCTCCATGAAGAAAGGCGGTCTTCACATCCATTTAGTAGATAATGAGATCATAAATAGAAGCCAATGCAATAAGCATTCGGACAGTAGTTATCCTAGTTACTGGAGAATAGGTATCGAAATAATCGATTTCTTCCATTTGCTTGAACCCCTTGGCAACAAGTATAGTTTTGTATTTTTCAATAGATCCGTCTGGCTTGAGTTTTCTCTTAAACACCCACTTACACCCAATAGTAGAACACCCTGAAGGTAAATCAACCAACTCCCAAGTAACATTAGAGATGATTGAGTCCATCTCATTCATAATGGCATCTTCCCAGTGCTTAACTTCAGAAGAAGCCATAGCATCACGATAAGTGGGGGGATCTCCCTCGATTTGGTAAGTCATAAAAACACTTTTCAAATCCTTGGCAATTCTTGGTCTTTCACTTCTCCTAGGTTCAGACTCTTCTACTTGATTGGGCTCCAAACGGGAAGAGCTAGCCCCCCACATTAGACATCCTTTCCACCTAACCAAGAATAGATTCAGATGTGGTAGCTAGATCATCTAAAATCACATTTTGAGGTAATCCAATCTTCATAGGGAAGACATCATCAAAAAATGTAGCATCGTGAAACTCAACAATAGTGTTGACATCTGTGCCTGAAATCTCAGATTTTATAACAAAAAATCTATAGGCATAGCTATTATCAACATAATCCAAAAAGACCACGTCAACTGTCTTAGGTCCAAGCTTCTTCCTCTTGTGTTCTGGGACAACCACTTTTGCAAGGCAACCCCACACTTTGAGGTATTTCAAACTTCATTTCATGTTTCTTCAAATCTCAAATGGACACTTTCCTTATGCTTGAGGGGAACTCTATTCAGAATATGGCATACCATATTCAAAGCTTCCACCTTCATGTAAGTACATAATCCTGAGCTTTGTAAGAGAGCGTGGCCATGTTCATCAAATAAGTTGGGCATATATTCCCCTCCTTTATCTGACCTTAGTCTTTTAAGAGTTTTTCCAGTTTGTGTTTCTGCTGCTTTTCTTAAGATAAGGAACTTACTTAATGCCTCATCCTTAGACTTAAGCAAATACACATAGTAGTATCTGCTACTGTCATCTATAAAGGTGCTAAAGTACCTTTTATTTTCCGTTGTCAACACACCGTTCAACTTGCAAATATCCATGTGCACCAAATGCAGAACCTCAGTATCTCTATTAATAGAGTGAAAAGGATTCATAGTTTGTTTAGCCTTTACACATATCTCGCATTTCTTAGTTTTATCAATGGTGTGATCAAGAATCATATTTAATTTCATCATTTTTTTAAAGAATTGAAATTTACATGACCCAATCTACCATGCCATATATCACAAGATTTAATATTACTACAAACAGATTGAATCGAATGAAAACTAATATCATTTAAAGCATTTCTAGATGATACATCCACATCACATCTCACTCTAAATAATAGATCAAAATCTGCCAAATACCCAAAACCCTCTCTATAAAATAATAGATCAAACCTTTCTATAAAATATTCCATATCTCAACATAACAACATTATTACATTTAAAGTTTAACCCAAAACCCTCTCTAACTAACAATGAACCAGAAAGAACATTCTTTTTCATAGCAGGAACATGCAACACCCTGTGCAGTGTCCAGACTTGCCCCAAGGAAAACCTCAAGTCCAAACGTCTAAATCCCAGTACCTTGGCTGCAGAGTCGTTCCCCATCTTCACAGTCCCACTACTACAGGTCTGATAGAAAGAAAAGAACGATATATCAGTACAAATATGTACATTGGCTCCAGTATCCATGAGCCATTCAGTAGGATTGTGAATAACATAAAGTCAGATTTTATTGAGACATACTCATCACTAGGCTCGACCTCCTCGGTGATCACATTCACCTAAGGATTCCCATCTGTGGTCTTCTACTTAGCTCTCTTAGAAGGACAATCCTTTTTCCAATGCACAACCTGCCCATAGTGCTAGCATGTTTTGTTCTTGGATTTCTTCTAGATCTTGGGTTAGGCCTTCGTTTTGCTTTTATTGTTCTTATTTTTATTCTCCTTGCCCTTAGATGTCATGACATTCACCTTATACTCCATAAGTACTACAAGTTTCTGTTTCCTATGCTCTTCCTCAATAGCAATGGCCATCATCAAGTCATCAAGAGAAATCCTTCCCTTCCTACGCCTAAGAGTCATCCCGAAGTCCACCCAAGATTTGGGGAATTTCTCAATGATAGACATAACTTGAAATTTCTCAAGAAGCCTCATTTCAACCACTGCTAAACCATGGAACAATAATAAAAATTCGTGTGCCTACTCCAATATCGATTTACCCTCAACCATTTGGAATTTAAGGAATTTTGCGACAAAGTATTTTTCAATACCAGGATCCTCAGTATTATACTTCTTGTCCAACTCCTCCTATAGCCCCTTTGCAATGGACATGGATGTGCTGTATAGATCAAACAATACACTGAACAATGCTAATAAGATGCAATTATGACAAATACTGTCGCGCTCATTTCACATATCCACCGCCTTTTGGCCTTCAAGAGTGGGTTTTCATTATCCAGAATCGGGAAATTGATTTTCAACGTCGAGATCAAACCAATGGTGGTCAACCAATTTCTCATGCGTTGTTGCCAACGCTTGAAATTTTGCTCACCAAATTTCTCTGGCATACCAGATAAGTCTACACGTGATTTGAAAGTCGTTTCCGACATCTCAAATATTTTAGATCTAACCGATACCTTCTCTAAGATTGTTAAAAGAAATGCATATAGGAAATAAATAAATAAAAATATATGCATTTCCAACATTTCTGCATAGATCAAAATATTAAAACAAGTAAGTCAAACATGATTTGACAAGATCCAAAATAAAATAAAGAACAAATAATATACAATAGCATAAATAAACAAAATGAGAATTGATTATATTTTACTCCAATCGAAAAGCCCATTAAAGAATTCCTTTAGAGAAGGTATCGCCCCCCACAATACTAGTGTATCGGGGTCTAACGAACTCCTCCCAAGATACGACGATCCACCTCTAAGATTCGACACACTCCGATCTTGAACATCCTCAAAAACCACCTCAGGAGAACGAAGCCAAAGCAATTTGGTTTTCAACCAAATTTCCGATTAATCTACTAATTTAATGGTTTGATCAACCAAAAACTTCTTGTGGATTTCGCAATTGCCTTATGCAAGATCGACAAAAATGATTGCAGATTTTTCTACGAATCCTACATCAAACAAATGTACCAAGAAAGAGAGACAAGAATGAGAGAGGAGGGGAAAGAGTGGAGAGAGTTTTTCTACTCTTGTTATCTATCAAATAAGAGCCCTCTCGTGGCCCTTATATAGAACCCATGACTAAACGTTTAAGAAAATTCCTGTTATGGAAATACGGCAATTGATCAACCAATTAAGATCGACCAAAACAATTGGTCGATCAAGCTTCACTATTTGGTTGACCAAACCAATTGATCTACCAAACTAAATTCATTGATCGACCAAAACAATTAGTCAACCAATTTTATATTTTGATCGATCAATCCAGGTCAAAATCATGAGATTAAAATCCATAGCAAAAGAGTCCAAGTTCCAAGTTCCAAATTAATTCTCACCCAACCCAAGTCAGAGCCGGAGCTGGGGCTGGTTGGGGTGCACGCGCGTGAGTGCGTGGTCCCCAGCCCCACCTCTCACTCTTTGCTTGTTACGACCCGAACCCAGATCCCCACAAGACCCGAGACCAGTCCGCCTCGACTAATCCCAAGACCTAGTCGTCCACGAGAAATAACCAAAAGAAGAAAATATTCCACAACCACCAGTACAATATAACTAAGTAGAAAAATAATACAGAGACAGTAAAGGAAACAAAACGAAATGTCTCATAGTAGTACAGGCCATCACAACTACAACAACGGAAAATAAAATGGAGTTGTAATAGAAATAACATTACATATAACAAATACTCACTACTACAGCAAAGAACATGCTGGAACAGAACGACAACAGCTAAGGTTGGGCTCGACTGGGCCCAACTCCCTCTGTAGCCGGTGGTGCTGGCTACTCAACTCCCTGACCTGAACAAGGTTATAAAATTCCGTAGTTAACTAACGCTGAGTAGAGTGGTAATTAAGTCATTTACATGCAATTAAGACAAGCAACTAATTAATTATTCATTTTCATTTAGTTCAACCAAGTAGTTCTAATTTGTTTGTTCTTTTATTTATTTTATCACCTCTTGATCTTGTCTGTTCCTCAAGGGAACGATATTGATTGCAGTCTTTCCCGTGATGTAGGATGTACACGTGGTGCTCTCCTGGCCAGGAGAGTCCCCCATGGTAGTCCTACACCCAATCAACGACCCTGAGGTCACGGTTGCGACGTAGCGATGACTACGACACGCGCGAGAAGCGCACGGGTAACTACCCCGCACTGGCACGCAGTCAGTCGTTTCTGTTAGCGGGTACACGTATAAGTACAGCATGGAACAACATAGGGCCTTGCCATCTCAGAACAAGGGTCTCGCCCCTCAAAACAGAAATGGGGTCTCACCCCTCCACAGTCCACATACCCTCGTCCGACTATCTCGGTTTGCCCAGTAAGCCTAACAAAAGTCAGTGTAGGGCGGTTAGTCCTAACCCCAGGCCCCGTGGGGCAGCTAGCTCCCACCCTACACTAAGTAGCTCACCTCGGTACCACGTACACGAGGGCTAAACAGAAATCGGTGCAGAGTGACTAGTCCTAACCCCGGGTCTCAACCCAAAGGGACGGTTAGCTCCCCTCTACATTAAAGAGATAGTTGCTCTCCTTGGTACTAGGTACACAAGGGCCAACTCACTTCTCGTCAACTTACTAAGTTCTTTTCATATACAGGAGTTTTTCTCCTAATTCCCCGTAGGGTTCAAACTCGTATTCCTTTCATTCCATTTTCAAACATTCAGATCTCACTATTCACATTACAGGTTTCATTCTTATAACAGGCAGCTCATGTTTTACTAACTGAGAAAATTTCACATCAATAATACATTTGATAGCAAGTTGGTTTAACATGCATCTCAGGGAAACAGAGTAGCTCAAGCAATATTCGTTCGTTTCTGCCCTAGGGTTCATTTCACCTCCTAGGGTTCAATTAAGTTATTCTAAACATGCACTTTGTTTGATTAAATCTTGATATTAAAGCAAACCACTCTACCGGGAAACACGGGAGGAATGGAGGTTAGAACCGCAGGTCCTGTCATTTTCGTGGGCCCCGAACACGCAATAAGCTAGTAACCTATACCAGTGACTAAGTCACATCAGACGAGTTCAAAATAGTATACACTCGATACTAACACATAGAGAAACTCGAGCAGAAAACAACGGCACTTTGTTTGCGGAAATTCGATTTGGTTCGGGCCCCGAACTGGCCAAAAATGTGCATATTGCCCAAAATCAGACTAGGCCCAGACGTCTTAAAAGACGTCAGAACTCACCCTGTGTTTCTTGCGGCTTCCTCGAACATCCAGATCCTTCTGCAATCGTCTGAGGGGGGTCCCAAACAATGGACTCTCCTTCCGGTCGTCTGGGAGTACAGTCAAACGTCTAGCGATGTGCTCAGATGCCCAAAAGTACCTCAAAGGGCGCACCATGCACCTTTCCAATGCTCTACACCTGCTACAAATGTACAGGCCCAAAATTGGCTAAGGGTCCCATCTGCATGGCCAGAACCCGTGCAGAAACACGTACCTCGGCACTAAACGTGCTTTCAAATGTCTGGCTTCAACTCCGGATGTCCCACTACTGCTCCAGACGTCTGATACTGGAAAAGATCCAGTACGTAGAACTCCTCGCGACATTCATCTTCCTCGTCGCCTTCGCTCACAGCACTACAACGGCAGCTCCAGCAACTACGGGAGGTCAAGGAGCTCTTCTCCACGAGCTCCTCCTCCTCGTGCGCACCCTCGACTCCTCCCGCACGAGCTCTCGAGCTTCTGCGGTCACTCTCTAGCCGTGCAAGCTTCCCTCATGACTCTGAGTGCTCGCTACTACACCCGCAGTAAGGTGCTCTCCGCACGCAAGCTCTTCGACCGTGCACTCGTGAGCTCCCCCGAGCCTTCTCTTTCTCTCCCACGCTCTCGCTCGCACTCTCCTCTCCTTCTCCTCCACGTCCCATCCCTCTTCTTCCTTTCCACTCACTGTGCTGGGGGCAGGGAAGAAGATGGCTGCCAGCAGGGGGAAAGGAGATGAAGGTGGTGGCTGGTGGTGATGGGGAGAAAGAGAAGGGTGTGGGGCTTTAAATAGATGGGTTGTTAGGGTTTTGGGTGAGGAGGCCGGAGGGGGGAAAGGGCATGCGTGTCGCATGCGCGCGGAAAGAAAAAGAACGTACGATTTTTCCTACTTTCAGACATCTTGCCCTCTATCCGAACATCTGGACAGACGTCTGGTGAACACTCCAGATGTCTTATCCTACCAAAAAGTGGAGGGTCATTTCATTGCTACATAAGTCATGGGAGGCAGAAGCCTTTTACAACCACCAAGAGGTTTGTCCACTTCCAGTATGGGGCTAAAAACCTCTCCCAAATCTTACTGATTTCAACATGAATTCCCACGTCACCCTATAACAATTGCATCCCAATTGATGCAATTAGGCTCTCAAATCCAACAACCTTCCATTGAAATGGGGGAATCCATAAAATAATAATAATAATAATAATAAAAGAAACAGAAAAATACAATAAACAACAAAGAAGCATTTAAGAAGATAGATCTAGTCGTGCTCTCTGAAAACCTAGAAGAGCAGCAACTCCATGCTCGTAGATCAACAGCGCCACCAGGTATGAAATATGGGATTTCAAAACGATCTGCACAATGAAAAACCCAACGAAAGTTGAAACCCAAAACAAGTCGGGCATAATCTCGGTCGAAGAAGTACGGCGTTACACATGGTCCCCTGTAATAAACAAAAACACAAGAACGGCCAAGGACGCTGATGATCAGAGCAGAAGTGGCGATGGAGGCATCTCGGCCCTAGCTTCCCACTGTGGTTGCATTATGACAAGTGCGTCAATGGGGTTCAAGCAGCCGCCATGAGGAGCTCGAACCCAACCAACCCGAAGGTGAGGAGAGGAAGTTGCCCAACCAACCCAACTGTCGAGACCGAAGATGACCGGGGGGACCTCACACAGAGCCCACCGACGCACATGACCTCGAGGCCATGGAAGAGACCAAACCATCGACATTCCCCTCTCCACCAAGTGGCCGAACACGCCAAGAAAAATCACCACAGGAGGTGGGGGAGGGGGGGTAGGAAGGTGAGAGGAGGAGCAATGGAGTCGAAAGGGGAGGGCGAGGACCCCAGCCAACCTAATGACCAGCCGAGGCCTCACCCAGTGGCAATGCGCTAGGGATTTCGCAAGGTAGGAGGAGCCAAAAGGGGAAAGCTAGCGATCTGAGATGTAGTGACTTTTTATCCATGCAATCTCACTTACCCATTGGAGGATGTCTAACACACTTTCATCTCACTAAAAATCTCACTCATGAAATCCAAGATATAAATGATAAGGAATAAGATAAAAATCCAACCCCTATTTTTATCTCATATTTTCCTATGTATGACTCAAATTTCATGGATAGAATTATAGGTGAGATCCTTGCATGTGTTTACCAATTTCCTTGCCCATTTTGCCATTGGTACTACCACCACTGAACTGCTGCACACAAGGAATCACAGAGGCAAACTGATGCATATACATGTGCGCATATATATATATATATATATACGTACGAACATGAATACAGATATAAATCATTAATTGGGAAGTTTGATGAACTATAATACAACAAATTAAATTCATATATAGAGAGTCCTAGTCTATATGATCGAGGTTGTTGTAGGAGTTTGCTCATTCTGAAAAGTCAAGTGCAAAACTACTTGAGCAATGCATGTGAAAAAAATCGATGCTTATAAATCAATTCCTCCCTCCCTTGGTTCTCAGCTTTTATGTATGATTAGAAATAATTTTTCTCGATTACCGTCTCCAAGTAATAAAAGTTGACATTCCAATTTTTACAAATTTTACTACCTGTAATTTATATGAATAGGTGTGGATAGGTTATTGTTCTAATTTATTTATTTTTCATCTTGCTGCTGTCAAATTTTTTTTCCAACTTTTCCTTTATTTTTTTACATACGTCTATTTTAAATTTTATTTTTGTTATCGATCTTTCCAGCTTATATTTTTATTAAAAATTAACATTAAATACATTCCTACTAGAGAATAAATTAATGTATATATAAAATTAGATATTGTAAATCTAATTTAAGACATAATTGTAAATTAAAATATACGATGCAATATATTTTACAATGTATAGTATATTTTAATTTTCGATCAATATTTTTTATTTTTTATCTATCAAAAATCAAAATACATCGGACAATATACCTTACATCATGCGGTATATTGATTTTCCATAGAACGAAAATTAAGATACACCAATTCAAAATCATATTTTACACTTCCATGATAATTGACTTTTACACCTTCATAATAATTGATTTTTATACTTTCACATTAATGTACAAATTAAAACTAATAATTTAATAATTTTATTGCATAAACTTCCACGTGTGTGTATATATATATATATATATATATATATATATATATATATATATATATATATATATATATATATTAACTTTTATACTTCCGTATCAATCCACGAGATAAAATCCAGTTATTTGATAATTAGTTGCACGCGTCAAGGATATAACATCTCCAATACTTGCTTCCTCCTCTTATTAGATTAAAGTAATTAATTACAACCGTCTTATCTTGTGTCAATGTACATGTATGTCTCCGTACATGCACACATATCATCAGTTATTTAAAAAATCGATAGCCGTGTGTGGTTCACATCAGTAATCTCGAAATCGTTAACCTGAGTGTATGTATCATGATCGATGGTAGAACATGTTTTCTCATATGTCACTTTGTTTTCAAAAAGGCTATATGAGTCAAATTATATTTCACTTAGAAATTAATTTGTAAATCTTTTTTTTTTTTACCCAATTTAAGTATGCAAAAGTTTCTCTCTCTTTCTTATAAACTCTTGCAAATTAACAATCATATAATATTACAAGGTATGAGAAGTAGTTGAAAGGCTACCTGATTCATGCGAGGATGGCGTGAAAATAAGCGTTTCGTGTGTCATCTTTCATGCATTCACAACCCATTTACCTGGAGGCATGAAGCAGAGCTGTTAATTAAGAAGCAATTCGCTTCACTCGTTTCTCTTCTTTTTTCCCATTTTGTAAGTGGTTATCTGTATTATAACCACAATAAGTTATTTTTATGATTGTTTAATGTGTCTCCTCGCTATGCAACCTATCATCAACTCTGTGTAGTTGTATTACTTGTATTAGAAATGTAATATAACAATTAAGATCCTTATTTTTAATAAATAGTGGATTAACTTTTTGGTTGTCATTATTCTTTCACTAATTGAATGTATTACTATATTTTAAGTTACATTCCCTTTATGTATTCCTAAAAACAAAATTCCTTTTTTACAGGCTTCACTAGACGTGCAATTGAATGTATCAAGATCTTACGCCATTGCCATATTTAACATATGTACTTATACCTTCACTCATCATTTGCATCGTTCTCTCATTTACAATTGCCATCAATATCCTTTATACAAGGGAAAAACATATGTAATTGAAACTCAACATAAAAAGTGGTGATTTTAGTGGTAACCATATAATTAACATTGGATGTTTATCTCACATTGGAGAACTCCTAGCTTGAAGCTACTCTCATTTGTGCCCTAGCACTCTGGAGCGTCTCCCCTCTCCCTTTTCCCTCTCCTCCTTCCTCTCTCCCTTTTCGGTTCCCCCCTCCTCTACCTCTTACTCCTCTCTCTAGTGAGGCTTTCGCCTTCCCTCCCACAGGGGGGAGGGGCTCTGCTCCTCGCATATGGCGTTGTCAGAACATCGAGAAGCGGGGGTTAAGGACCTCATTTTTCCTTGTTTTTTTTTCTTTTTTGCTCGTTTCGTTGCTTCTGCTGTCGATCTGTGCTTTCCGTGTTCTGGAGCTTAATTTTGGGTGTTTTGGTTTGCATTCTTGAGCAGCGCTTTGTTTTCTTGATTTTCTTGGGTTTTGTTGGCTCTCTGCTTTTTGCTTTTGGGATGTCATCTTCTGTGCCCGACTCCCCCTCTCCTCCCTCAGATGATCGAACCTCTCCACCAAAGAAATCCTTTGCTTCTATGGTGGTCAGCTCCAGCTCTTCAAAGCCCTCCTTTGTGGACCTAGCTTTTAATGTCTAGCTACCTGAGTTGAGGGACGGGGTGTTAGGTACCCCTTTGTCTTGCGATGAGGTCTCTGACCTTGGTCGAGTCTTTTCCTCTTCTGCCGTGGTTTGCGCCTGGGGTCCAAAGCCCCCAATGTCGAAATTGCAAGATTTACTTGCTAAACATCTTCAATTGACCGCGGGTTTTAACTTAATTCCTTTGGATTTCCGTAACTAGCTCGTCAAATGTGATACTTACCTTGACTTTTGTAAGATTTATTCTTTGGGTTTTATGGTGGTTGATCGGATCAGGTTGCAGTTTGTTCGCTGGATCCCATCATTTCGTATGGATGCTTTTGTTGTTACTGCTCCTATTTGAGTCTATTTTCCGAGGATTAACCTTCATTTATTGCATCCCAATGCTTTGCTACCTATTGCTTATCAGCTAGGGCATCCTATTTGTGTGGACCAAAGGATGGTCCAAGGGCTGAAGCCTAGATATCTCAGAGTTTGTGTTGAAGTTGATCTTACGAAACCTCATCCAAACTCTGTTGTGATTTTTAATGGGAAGGAGAAAGTTGTTTAGTGTGTGGTGTTTGAAAAGATTCCTTCCTTTTGCCCCAAGTGTTTGAAGATCGGTCATAGCCTTTTTGTCTGCCCAAACTTTGCTTCTTCTGCAGGTGCCCAGGAGTCTGGTCGTGTTGCTCCTTCGTCCTTAGGACATGGTGGTCCTCAAGCTGCTATGCATGGCTCTTCGCCGAAGGCTGTCGATGCAGCGACGACCCCTGAAGGTCATGTTGATCTGGGAGAACTTCCGCTTGTGGTTGCCGGAGACGTTCTCTCTCCTGGGGGCTGGGATATTAGTTTTAATGACTTATCTTGTATAACTTCTTTACCTCTTTCTTCTAGGGGGGTTTCTGCCTCTTGTCCTTCTTTTGTTATCCCCCAGGAAGAGGAAGAAACGTCGTGTGCAGCTTCGACGTCTAGCTAAGCGATTTGCACAACATTCTAGTACTATAGGGAAGGAGATCAATGGTGTTGAACCTCGATCTATCCCTTCCCCCAAGGTGATGTCTTCTAATCTCTCTACTCGGATTCTGATGATGCTTTGCATGGTCGTGATTTACTGTCGAACGACCCGAGTTGTGAGTTGGTTTCTATGGAAAAGTCATCTTTCTTTAATTTACAAAATCAGGTTAGTAACCATCATGAGGTTTTCTCACTTGGGAATCTAGGGACTGAGGTTAGCGTGGATTCAATTCAATGCCTAAGCTATTTGGTTCTAAAAATGGAAATCCTAATTGTTTGCCTTTGGTTTTGCATATTCCAGATTCCCAAAATTCTAATCGGTCCGATCCTAACTTAAATCTGTCTAATTCGTTATACCCTTTCTGATGATAGGTCAGTTCAGATTGTTGAAAAGATGGTGATGACCTAAAGGCAGTGAAATCAGAGGATGGGTAAGGATCAGTGTATCCTTCTTGATTGTAGATCGTATTAGGTTGTTCATGAAAGGAGGACGATCTATAATTGATGTAGCTATGAGAAGGATAGAAATCAGAATCAAAGTGTTCAGGGTTAGACCCTAAACACGGGGGTCCGGAATTATATCCCCAATCCGAATTATCCCAACTAATTGATGGTCGATTACAATACGAGTTGGGATAATCGTCATGTTGAGGATAATTTACAACAGGAGGGAAAGAGCGGGAATGCGTGAAATATGTGGAAGGATTCATGATACACCGGAGGAAGAAAGGTGCCTTGCAATACAAACAATCAAACCTGTCCTTAAATAGGTTAGCCTAAAGACCTACAGACTCTCAAAACCCGTCTTGAGATAAAGGAACGATTTGATCTACTTCCGTCTGTTCAATCCAACCAGTTAGAAGGAGGGACTGGGGAGAAGGTTCTTCCTTCGGCTTGCGCCTCCGGTTCCTAGTGTACCCCCCAGCCGCGATCGTTTGACTCTGCTCCCCTAGCTAGACATCAGATTGAACAGTAGAAACAGACTAATCGAAAATAATCTCATTCTGGGTTCTGAAGAGCGAGTCCAATCCTTAAGGCCAACGTCTACTTTGTTTTATTTAGGGCTAGGTTTGAATGTGCTTTGGAATGTGATGGGCCCTTTAAATGGGTTGTGCCCTTAATGATTGATTGATTTGTGTGTGAGTGCACAACCAGTGGTTTTCAAGCAAGATTATTTTTGATGTAGTGAATTTTAAGATTCAAATCTTACTTAGTAGCTTTTAGGATTCAACTTTAGGTGTTTTCAATCAAGTTTCGTTGGCACACCAAGTTTTACAAGCACAGGTGAAGATGTTTTCCTTTAAAGTTTAAAAAGAATGTGGAGTGCCTGGTAAATCCCTAAGAGTTGAACCTAATTGGTAGCTACTTGATGAGTTGATTTTATTTGAAGTGGTGCGACCCAATCAACTCAAACAATTGGCCTGTTGCACCACTTAATTAGGCACACAAATGATTACCTAATCTGATTTCTACTCAATTATTCGTTTGGATGTGTGTACCGGCTCCTAAGATTGGATTACCGGTTGAGTTTGAAAATCAGATGAGGTTGTGTACCTCTGTGAGATTTTTTTTTTTAATGTGGGGGTTGGAGTGAGTATGGATGTCAACCAACAAACAATCTGACCTTAGAGTTTATAAAAACACCTAGGTTGATTGATGTTTGAGTTATTATGTGATGAAATGAAATCTAATGGGTGGGAGGTGGGGGATAACTTACAAAACCTTCCACAGCACTGTACTCCGTTCTACCACTTTTGCCTGTCTCGAAAGAGTACCTGCAATTACAATAAGAAAGGAGAAAAGTGAGGTAAATGATTTATAAGTTACAAAACGCGAAGAGAAATCAAAGAGCGTTGCCTCCCCGGCAACGGCGCCAAAATGTTGAATGATTACGAACCTACGCTAACGTGTTCGGTTTTGGAAAACCCGTCGTTGTAGTTCGAAAGCGAAGAATTCGTGTTCAACAAATAAAATTTATACCGAAATTAAAATTACGGGTCGAACACAGGGAGGCTACGTTGATCTATTCCGCAATTATATATATTTTTTTAAGATTTTCTTTAAGCAAGGCATTATAATTACAATGGGGCTATCAAACTATGAGAGAGAGAGAGAGAGAAAGAGAGAGAGAGAAAGAAAGAGAGAGAGAGAAAGAGAACATGCATTCAATATTTCAATAGTTTATAAAAGTTACACTAGAATGCGGAAAATCAATTATACTATAAAGCAGAAAATTCTACACTAGAAAAGCTGTAAATAAGAATGGGGAGAGAAATGTTATCCTCCTCGACGATTGCTTGGAGGACGAGCCGGACGGGACGACGCCTGGACGAAGGAGAACGAAGCGGGACGAAGCAGAAGAACGGGAACGAAGCAGCACGCCGTCGTCGTCGCGGGATCCACTTCCGAAGGGGAACGAAAATTGGACTTTATCTCGCGAGAAGCATCCCGGGTGTGGGACAAGCTTCTCTTGAGCTTTGGAGGGGTAGAGAGGAGAAAGAAGGGATGAAAATTTCGTATGGAGGGGGTCTCCTTCTATAGTTGCAAGGAGTGGGGGCAAAATAGACATTACATCTTCAAAATAATAAATAAGGGGTCTTTAGTGACGGATAAATCCGTCACTAAAGCCTCGACGTGGCCGTCGCCGCCGCGCCCACCCGCGCCTACTCGGCTGCCCGCGTGCGTAACGCCTACGCACGTCCGCGAAGTCTCAGCCGTCCGATCGCGAGATCGGACGGCTTAAAATCGCGCCTTCACCGCTGCCGCTCGCCCGCCTGCGCGTGCGATCACGCGTTACGCGGAGCGTCCAATCGCGCGTCGGCGCTATCGGGCGCCTGCGACCGCACGATCTCCATCCGACGCTCCACGCGCCTCAATTACCCGCCCCTCCAATCCACTCGCCGCGGCTCGAACCCGCGCCCCGCGCTCGCGTAAGCACGCTCGACCGCTGCGCTGCGGGGCGCGGATGGTCGAGCGCACGTTTTAAGCGCTGGGCGGCCACAGCCGTTGGATCTCCATCTGACGGTGGAGAGCGATCAGGCGGGGGCCTTCAAAAAATGCCAGCGGCCGTTTGGGCGGCTGAGATGGCGCCACGTGGCGCCATCTTGGCCGTCCATCTTCTGGAAGTTGTAGATGGTGCCACGGATGTCGGATTGACTCGATTTTTGTGTCGTTGGGCTGCGATCGTCGATCTGAATTCATCCGTGTGGTTGGATTTGTCATCTGAAGTCCGGATTTATGCCATCCTGTCCCTTGATCTTCTTGGGCTCCCCGATCTCTATCTGATGCTACGGATGCCTGATTTGGGCGATCTTGGAGTCATTGAACTCCAATCGTCGCCCTGATCACATCCATACGGTTGGATCTTTGATCCGAGGCCCCGATAAAATTTTTTTGCCCTGTCCAAGCACATAAAAGGAGACAATTAACCTCCATTTTTTTCAAACTACTCTAAATGCGAGATGATGCATGTTATGTAATATTTATATCATGAAATGCAATCCTATGCTTAAGAACATGCATAAATAGGCATTTTAAGTAGTGTAAATGTGTTTACATCAAGTGGAGTAGAGTCTTCTAAGCCAAGCATAGTAGGAATGACCTCAATAAAAGGAGAGAATCCCTTATGCTGCTCGGTAGCAAGGAGGTTATCGTAGAAACTAATAGCTTTAGCAGAGGCTTCCTTCTAGGAGCTATTACCAATAGGGTCTATAAGATTGGTCATACGCCGTTTCGCAAAGCATCTTTTAAAGCCAGAATAGAAAAACTTGGCATTAGATTCTCCATTTTTAATCCAATCAATTTTCTCCTTTTGCAGAAGAAAGTCATGAAGCATGGTATGGGAATCCTCCAATTGATTGTGCACATCAGCAAGCTTAGCTGCGACATTGTCATCCCAAAGGGATGCAAGTTTCCCATCTAGCTCATCATAGTGGGCCTCAAGATTCTTCACAGTCACATGAATATTCCTAAAAGCTGTCTTATTCTAGTGTCAGGACCCTTTTAAGAATGGGGAGCTTGGTATAGAAGGTAGTGATAGGATCGCGAGTAGGATTCATGTAAGCATGGGCCCAAGTATTCTCCACAAGATTGCGAAAAGTCAGATCTCTAAACCACATGTTTTGGAAGCAAAAAGGGCGAGGTTGATGAATAATTGATGGAAACACCATCATGAGCTATAACTAGCTCAATTTAGTCATTATCAAGGAATAAATGCTCCTACATAACCATCAAAAGGACATAATTCACTGGATAATCATTCTGAGAGAAAGACAAGAAAACAGGGTTAAAACTATAATTTTAACAATATATCTCAATTGCAGTACAATCGTGGGTTTTCCCAAGGGGTAATTAAGGGCTAAATGGTCTTAAAAGTCTAACAAGTGGGTTAGAATAGTCAGAAATGGGTTTTCGCGTGTTTTGAGAATTAAATGACTTCTGAAACCCTAAAAATAGAAATACTTAATTAACTGAGGTTATGGTCAGGATAAAATTCACCTAAATCCTCTAAAATTCATAGAAAAATATTCTCTAGGATTTGGTACCTTCAATTTGACCATCAGAACTCGTCTTGACCTAAAATAAAGTCTTAGACTGACATTTGCCCTAATTTAGGTTTTTACATAAATTACCCAGTCAAATGAGGTCAAAAGCTAAATCTAACTTCACCATTGGATTCCTTGGATCCAAATTAGGTTTGTACCAAAGTTTGGGCTCAATCTGAGATCATCTTGACCATGTTTACATTTTGGTCTACTTAGACTTTTCTATCTTGTTCAGATCCTTAACTTTTGAATTTCTTACAAATAGCCCCCCAAATTCTTTATATTCTTCATAGAAAGGTCCCTGCCATCATGAATCCTATTCCTAAAACTCTAGCGACCTTTGATTGAAGAGAGCTCCTATGCTCAATCAATCCCTTCCAAAATTGGAAGGGAGATTCTTTGAGGAGTCCTCTTTCCATTGAATCCATCCATAAACCCTAAAACTTTCCTAATTTCTCATGCAAATGCATGAGAGATTTGGGTATTTTAAAACTTCCAAACTCCGACAACATTTCCTAGCTTGGAAGCTTGGTTTCTAAGCTCAAAATCCCCTCCTGAGCCCTATAACAGGATCCGTAGGGCACGATCGTGCTCTTCAGCTAGGTTTAAGGCCACAAAACCCTCTTCTTCCTCTCCCACTGCTGGCTCCGACATATGCTCCGACGATCTTCCTTGACCCCGTTCTTCCAGCCCTCAAATGATCAAATCGAGTGGCCCATCTTCTTCCTTATCTTCCTCCGCCTCTCTCCAGCCAAAGTGAAGCCGTCCAGACCCCTTCTTCGCTGTCGTATCTCCCTTTGAAGGTTCGTCTTCCCCACGTCCGACCATCACACCGACGTGGGAATCTCTCCCCCATTCTTCCCTAAATTAGGTTCTTTAGCTTCCTCTACTTTCCTACTTTTCCCCTCTCTATCACTCAATTCGATCACCAAACACCGCGACCACCTCAGTATTCCCCGTCTCTGGCAACCTCTTCGGCAGGCATTCCCACCGCTACACCCTTCCATCCGCCTTGCCGAAACCCTTTACACCATCACCACATCCACCTGCATCAAAGCCCCGCCTTTATTTCCTACTTCACTCACTCCCGTGACCCGCTGAACACACCCACCGTCACGTTCTGCTTCAACCTCCGCAGACCACCACACACCTCCACTAACCACGAGACCATCCCCTACGCATTCGCCGTGGTTCGGTGAAGCTCGTGAATTGGTTTAATTGGGGCTACAAGCCCATATTGTGATTTTTAGGGTTACACCATGCTCCGTCACTGCCGCCATTAACGACTGACGTGTTCTTCTAGCTCGAGACCGTGCACGTCCCAGGCTCCGCTTCTAGGTTGCACGGAGTCACCTAAAGACCTCTCCCAGGTGGTCAATTGGGAGTTTCAAAGGCCCTTCAGACACCAATTGAGGATGCCTTTCCACTGTAGCTACTGTGGCCAGCACAAAGAGGAAGGGTGGGACTTTAGTCCAACATCGGAGGCAAGCAGCCACAAAAAGGGGCATAAATTGATTTTATGCCTCTAGCTATTCGCCTCAAGTGACACACAGGGGGTGAGGTCCCTACGCCCTCACGTGTCTCGCCCGCGACACTTCACCCCTGGGCCTGGTGCACCCGACTACCTGCCTAAGCCTGTCCACACCTTGCTTACCACCCACGCCGGTGAGCCTGGTCCCGGGTGCGCGCCTACCGGATAACCTGACTATCTTGAATGTGGCCTTGGGAGGGCGGAACCTAAGAGGAGAGAAAGAGAGAGAGTGCGCGGGGCAAGGGAGGGTTTTTCCCTGTGCAACACTTAGCCAAATCTGATTGCTTCCCTTGTGCGTAAGAAGAAAGAAGAGGAGAAGGAAGAAGGCTCGTGCGTGAAGAGAAAGCAGAGAAGGAGAGAAGAGAAGAGAAGTAGAAGAGAGAAGGCACAACCGCAAAAGAGCAAAGAAGGAGCAACAGACAGAGAAGAGAAAGAAGAGAACAGTTGAAGAAGAAGAAAAGAGAAAAGCAGAAGCAGAGAAGAGGAGAGAAAAAGAGAAAGAAACACTTTTTGGATAAGTTGTCTGATTTGAGGCTTTATTTAGTTATCTAAGTACCTAAGTTTGATGGTTGATGGCACTGTTGCATTATTTGCATATATGCTCAAATTGAATAATTGGTGATCTAAATCACCATTGTTTTTGTTTTGAGATTCTTTTTGCCAGATGTTAAACTCATGCTTTATATTGATTATCAATTCTGAGTTATTTCTTGTGCTTATTTACATATTTATTGAGATTAGCGTGTGAATTCCTATTTGCTCCCTGTGTTCGACCTCGGACTTTCATTCGAGTAATAAATTGTATTTGTTTTTAGCGTTGATTCGACCTATACCGCAACACATTGATTTTAAAACCCGTTTCAGAGCGGCAAACAATAATGTTGTGGATGGTTAGAGGTTCTTCTAGAAATATCGGCACCAGAATCAATGTCAGCGAGGGCTTCAGGGTTTAGAAGAATGCGATCTAGCTTTTGGTAGATCCTTTGGCTCCCACACCTCCCATTACACCAAGAAAGTTGGGTACCAGCAAGAGGCATCTTTATAAGGCGAAGATTGTGGATACAAGACCTAAAGGGGTATCTTGGGATTCAACAAAAGGAACACCGCTACTCTTCTCAGAATCTCGGATGACACAATTAAAGTCACCACTAAGGACCCAGGAAGAAGGGGAAAACTGGGAAGTGTTGGTGGATAATTCCAACGGTGAAGTCTCACATCAGCATCCGTGGATGCATACACAGCGGTCATCTTGTGGACGTCCTAGCATAAGAGCAGTTAACTGTAATAGCTGTGAGATAGATGAAATGAAGATGCTGATAGGATATTTCCAAAGACACCAGATCTTGGGTGAATCAATAGAAACAAAGTTAGAGGTAAAAACGATAGAGTCTCTAATGGAGTCAATGGCTGAGGGATCCGCAAAAGGTTCCATCAAGAAGATGAGATTAAGCTTATGGGAATAGATAATATTTTTAAGATGATTCAAGGTTGGGGCATTAAAAATGCCACGGCAATTCGAAAAAAGGCAATTCATAATGAGAGGGTTTTGTAAAGAGACTTGGCGCGACTTCAGGTAATTCTTTCCGTGCCCTCCAACATAAGACCACCACGGGCTCCTCTAGCCAAGAATGGAGAGTGTGCCTCATATGCCAAATCTTGGCGGAGCAATGGTTTCGTGTCATAAAAAATCGAACCACCTTGAGGCTCCACATCAAATTGAAAATCTAAGGGATTTGCATCATTGCTCATGCACAAAGCTTTCCCCCCATCCTGCATCTCAACAATGAGAGGAGGATCTGGATCAGGGTCAGGATCAAGGGGGCGAGAGGGGATAGGAAGATATATGCCCCAAGACAAGTTAGAAAGACCTTTAATATCACCAACTCATTTGGTTCAGGTTAATCAGGTTCAAGATAAGGTTCTGGCTAACTTGAGGAATATCATTCAATCTTTAGAAGTTCAGCCAATACCTTGCATTGAGAGATTGGAGCCCCTGATTGAAATGATTAATGATTTAAACAAGTCTTTGTTGGATTGGCTCCAGGATGTTAAGGATAAGAACCCGGGTGAGTTTCTACTTGGGAAATTAGCGAAATTGAGGATGAGATTCGTGGTTGCTTTGATTCAATCTTGGAATAATTCCCAGGATGAACTCTCTTCAGGAAAGCCAATGACAGAACCCGCTCAGGCACCTGTTGGGGGGGACACGTGTTACGAAGCTGACCAGATTGAATTAAAATAACCAATTAAGGATGATCTGATTTCTTCACCTGAAATCCCTAAGCCGGGTTACGAGTAAACATATGTCTCCTTGGAACGCAAAGTGACAAATGATTTTGGGACATACATTGATACGGATCCTGATGGTGAAGATTCAAGTTGCGAAGTCTCACACGAGTTTTCAGATCACGATTTTTGTGAGACGATTGGGCCTGAGGAATCTGATAGATCATTTGATAGCCCAATAACTGAGGAAACTAATCTTATTAGGGCACACGATACGGATCCAGAATCGCATTTTCTGGAGGAATCAATTCAATGCCATGATTATCAGTTACACCCTGTTGAGCTTATTGATGATTCTAATTCTGAGATAATTAGACCCAAGTCAATTTTGATTTTGCCACATCATTTAGACTTGGAGATTTCAGACAGGGTGATGAATATACAAGAGGTCCTGGAATTTGATATGCTGAATGAGGAGGATAGGAGCTGGGAAGTGTTGATTTGGGAAATTAATTTTGGAGGAAATGGAAGATTGAGTCGAAGGGTTCCTTTTAAGCTGAAACCATCAAATCAGAACCCTTACGATATTTGTTTCGAGGATGTTCAACTCAAGCACACATTCAATGATTATCCTTTTGAGCCTCAATTCTCTGTAACCCGACTTTTTGGTCTTGGGTTGCATCCTCATAAATCGCAGGCGCGACCCTGCTTGCATTCTGATTTTAGGTTTTGGGTAATTTTTATCCAGAACCTAAGATATTCTCGATTTTGGGGGATGGGTCTGCACCACAATCTGGTCCACATCTGTGGACCGCTGTTGATAGGTCGGAGGATTCTTCTGTTTATTTTAATTCTGACCTGCACTTGTGAATTCTTTATTTCTTTTCTTTGTATAGTGTGCCTAGCTGAAGGCACTAAACTCAGCACTTATACAGTTCTTTTTCATTTCCATCTTGGAGCAGACCTGATATTCACGCAATTCAGGTGCTTTCTTCACTTTTCCACTCTGTTTTATGTCTTTTTAATACAATGAGGACATTGCATTAGATAGGCATGGGGGGGTGGATATTCATCTCTGAATGCATTCGTCAGCTCCGTAGATTTGTTTTATATATAAAAAAAAAAAGAGAAAAAAATCAGAATTAGAAAAGAGAATTTGGGTTTAAGAAAATTTTCAATCTTAAGAAATACTACATTAAGATCTGAACACAAAGACCCTTCAGGTCTTTAAACTTAATCAGCCTGTGTATCCACAAAAATGTGGATTTATTTTTCGAGTTCTCGCCAACTTGAATTTTATTTTAATAAGTTTGGGTGATAAGTACACGACTTATCAGCCCGCCCTCTGATGTGAGGGAATTTTGAGTCTTAAGCATCTACACACTTTCTTTGCACTGACTCGTTGTTCGGCGATTTTAACGGAAATTGGGTAGCTAATGAACCTTCTAGGGTGATATGGCTAGCAAGTTATCGTGGGTAACAGCCCATAGGTAGGTTGTCCAGAGCCCAGTCACTAGACCTTTCTCTTTTTGCTGCCTTTAGGTAAATCTTAGACCAGGAAAGCCACCTACTTAAAAAAAAAACAGAGAAAAAAAAAATCAAAAAGGAGAAAAGAACAAAAAGAAATAAGCCACACTTCGCCGCACGAGTATGGCTGGCAAGTTGTCGGTGGTAACAGCTCATCGACCGGTTGTCCAGAACCCAGCTCAGAAAATGCACTAAAAATTCCCAAAACACTTAGGAAGAAGCGAACAAGTAGAATAAACCGGGGAGATATACACTGGATTCACCCTTGTGTTGACCCCGTTAAAAATAAAAGTAGGGAGAAAGCTACCGGTTGTAAAGATACACCTTTAGGTAGAATTCTTTTTGAGGTCACCTAGAGGCGTAGAAATCCGAAGTCCGTTTTAATTGCCAGTCAACGAGTCTATCACAATCACAATAAGATGCTTAAAACTTAGGGTTCTCATCAAATCTTGGGTGAGTTGAATGGCCGTAGAAAGCCACTCTTAAACCCTAAAATTTGAAAATCCAAAAAAAAAAAAAAAAGAAATTCTTCTTTGAATAAGGCGAGGGCTTAAGGCGGTCTGCATTTTGGTTGATACCCAGGCATTGTTGTGTCTTTGAAAGTTCAGTTCCTAAGTAGACAATTTCTTAATGATTGAAAATAACTCAGGTCCAAATAATCTAACCTAATTCTTTTATAAATAGCATATAGTTTTTGCTAGGGACTAGCAAAAGATAGGCATGGGGGTATGATGTAAACACATTTACACTACTTAAAATGCCTATTTATGCATGTTCTTAAGCATAGGATTGGATTTCATGATATAAATATTGCATAACATGCATCATCTCGCATTTAGAGTAGTTTGAATAAAATGGAGGTTAATTGTCTCCTTTTATGTGCTTGTACAAGGCAAAAAAATTTTATCGGGGCCTCGGATCAAAGATCCAACCGTATGGATGTGATCAGGGCGACGATTGGAGTTCAACGACTCCAAGATCGCTCTAATCAGGCATCCGTAGCATCAGATAGAGATCGGGGAACCCTAGAAGATCAAGGGCCAGGATGGTGTAAATCCGCACTTCAGATGACAAATCCGACCGCACGAATGAATTCGAATCGACGATCGCAGCCCAACGACACAAAAATGGAGTCAATCCGACATCCTTGGCACCATCTACAACTTCCAAAAGATGGACGGCCAAGATGGCGCCACGTGGCGCCATCTCAGCCGTCCAAACGGCCGCTGGCATTTTTGAAGGCCCCCGCCCGATCGCTCTCCACCGTCAGATGGAGATCCAACGGCTGTGGCCGCCCGGCGCTTAAAACGTGCGCTCGACCATCCGCGCCCCGCAGCGCAGCGGTCAAGCGCGCTTACGCGAGCGCGGGGCGCGGGTTCGAGCTGCGGCGAGTGGATTGGAGGGGCGGGTAATTGAGGCGCGTGGAGCGTCGGATGGAGATCGTGCGGTCACGGGCGCCCGATAGCGCCGACGCGCGATTGGACGCTCCGCGTAACGCGTGATCGCACGCGCAGGCGGGCGGGCGGCAGCGGTGAAGGCGCGATTTTAAGCCGTCCGATCTCGCGATCGGACGGCTGAGACTTCGCGGACGTGCGTAGGCGTTACACACGCGGGCAGCCGAGCGGGCGCGCGTGGGCGCGGCGGCGACGGCCACGTCGGGGCTTTAGTGACGGATTTATCCGTCACTAAAGACCCCTTATTTATTATTTTGAAGATGTAATGTCTATTTTGCCCCCACTCCTTGCAACTATAAAAGGAAACCCCCTCCATACGAAATTTTCATCCCTTCTTTCTCCTCTCTACCCCTCCAAAGCTCAAGAGAAGCTTGTCCCACACCCGGGATGCTTCTCGCGAGATAAAGTCCAATTTTCGTTCCCCTTCGGAAGTGGATCCCGCGACGACGACGGCGTGCTGCTTCGTTCCCGTTCTTCTGCTTCCTCCCGCTTCGTTCTCCTTCGTCCAGACATCGTCCTGTCCGGCTCGTCCTCCAAGCAATCGTCGAGGAGGATAACATTTCTCTCCCCATTCTTATTTACAGCTTTTCTAGTGTAGAATTTTCTGCTTTATAGTGTAATTGATTTTCCGCATTCTAGTGTAACTTTTATAAACTATTGAAATATTGAATGCATGTTCTATTTCTCTCTCTCTCTCTTTCTTTCTCTCTCTCTCTCTTTCTCTCTCTCTCTCTCTCATAGTTTGATAGCCCCATTGTAATTATAACGCCTTGCTTAAAGAAAATCTTAAAAAAAAATATATAATTGCGGAATAGATCAACGTAGCCTCCCTGTGTTCGACCCGGAATTTTAATTTCGGTATAAATTTTATTTGTTGAACACGAATTCTTCGCTTTCGAACTACAACGACGGGTTTTCCAAAATCGAACACGTTAGCGTAGGTTCATAATCGTTCAACACCACTTCTTACTCCTCCCACTCAAGATGAGATTTTCAAAGCCTTATCGCAAATGCTTGCTAACCGTTGATGTTAACACCATCATCTATCATAACTAACTTGAATTAGCAAAAATCTACAAATAAATGTTCCTAAATAATTTCTTGAGCACAGTAATTCCACGCAAATCTATTTTGAGAAGAAAATAATAAAAAGGGTTAATTCTGTAGTTTTAACATCACATCATGAATGCAAAGTAACCATGGGATTTTTCAAGAGTTAATTAAAGGTCAAGTAAGCATTAAAGCTCAAAGAGTGGGTTGATAACTCTACATTCAATGATGATAATTCTATCAACTAGGGTTAGTTTTGAGGACATATGCGCACTAATAACATGTCATGATGGGCATAGCAGCACTGCATGCATTGCGATTTAAGATTGCTTATAAATCAATATTTAATGACCATATGTACAAGTGCATGTTGAAACAGGCCTCAGATGAGCAATCAGACCATACGGATGGATTCAGATTGACTAATGGAGTCCAACAGACTTGAAATCACTTAAATCTGACATCTAGAGTTCCCTCGACCAGCCTAAGAAGTTCTGGCCACTAATCTGATGATCAACGGCCCATAACGCGCCACGTGGCACCCTGCTTGCCCGCATTCGCCGCCCTCTCTCTTCATCGCGTGATCTCAGCCGCACATCTCTCATTGGATGGCTAAGGATCCGCGAGCTCAGCATCGCACCCCCAACGCGTCTAAAGAGCATCAAGATCTGACTGTTGGATCTCCATCCAATGGTCAATATCGCGTGCACCTAACTTCGCCGCTGCACCAACTCAAGGAGGCAGCACAGCGGTCGAACACTCGCACTCACAAGCAGTGGCGAGCATTCGACTCCCACTGTGCTTCAAATCACATCCAAGTGTGCACTGCGAGCGATTCAGACCGTCTTATCAACGCCGAGCAATGCGAATGGAAGCTACGCGGTGCGCCCTCAAGCACCTAATGGGCACACTCATGATCACGCGTAAGGTGCGTGCTCTCCCGCACGCAAGCTCAATCTAGCCAGTGCTCTGGGTGCAATCTCAGTCGTCTATTCTTTAATCGGAAGATCCACATGGCACACACACGGATCGCGCGGGCAAAGGAAGCATGCGCGCGCTTGGACCGGTGGGCGAGGGGCTTCACCGACGTTTCTAGAATGGATTTAGCGACGTCCCGGACGTCCCTAAAGCCCTTACTTAGTTTGGAAACCCCTCCTCTCTATATAAACCCTCCCAACCACCCCATTCAAGGGCATTCAATACAAACACCTTCCATACTACTCTAGCCTTCTCCTAGCTCCACAAAATACTCCATACCCGCCCCGAAGTTGTCAAGCCGCTGACGGAGCTCCCTCCACTGCCGTGGCTGCCTTGCCTCCTCCTCACACTCTCTTTACTTCAGTTTATCTTACACTTGTTTAAGCTTTCAAATATGGTTGTTGTTGTAAACAAACTTTAATTGCATGTTATATATTGATGATATTTCATATATTGTAGCTCACATCCTCTTAATGCTTGTCATGTCTTAAACACGATCTCTAACCCTACTCTCTCTCTCTCTCTCTCATGTTTTATAACAAGCAAGTAAACCACCCATTCCTGTGACGACTAAAGCGACAAAATAATCCAATTTTACTCTTCCTTGTGTTCGACACTTAGACTCACCAACTCCACTTCTTAAATTAAAATCGACATTGAGAACGCATACTACAATGGCATAATTAAACAACCGCATTCTGTGCGTGTCATGGGTCCACACAGACAGAATCGAGGTTTCACGCGTTTCGAGAATCGCAACAGCACACAACCCTAATTTTAGACCTGCTTAAATTAAAGAGGTTCTACATAAACTAAAATTCATCTAAACATCCTAAAATTCATATAAAATTATTCTAAGAGGTTTTTTACCCTTGGTTTGACCATCTGAACCCATTTCAACCTTGAATAGAGTCTCGGACGAGATTTTACCCTAATTTGGGCTTTTGTGCAAATTGGCCAGTCAAACATGAGTCAAAACTGAAATCCAACTTTACCATCAAATTTCTTGGGTCAAAATTAGGTTAAGACCAAAATTTGGGTCCAATCAAAATTCATCTTTAACTAGTTTCCATTTCAGTCCCTAAAATATCTATTTCTTACCATCAAACCCCTAACTTTCAATTTTATTTGAAATGAGTCCCCAACTTCTTCATCTTCTTAACCGTTAGATACTTGCCACCATTTTTGGGTCAAGCCCTCAACAGCCAACTTTGACTTGATGAGAACAGCATCAAACCTACACCAAATTTGGTGGGATTGTTCACACGGTAGGGAATCACATGAACGTGATTTGGGACATTTATTTGTTGTAACAAGACCAGGTGAAGCCCACAAAATCTGTGGGTTTCTTGTTTCCCAATCTCTAACCAATTGAGCTCCTTCCCTCAATTAGAGCTCGATTTTGAGCTCTATATAAGCTCCTCTAGCTTGGATCGTCCTCCTTAGTAGGGTTTGGCTTCAAATTCTTCAACTCTCTCCCTCCGGCCACCTCCACTGCGACTCCGGTGAGCTTCCTCGATCCTCCGTCGTCGCCCTATGATAGGCAGAGGGATCTTCTTCCTCTCCCTCGTCCACTTCTCATCGTACCAAGCAGAAGCCCCTAGACCCCTTCTTCCTCGTTGTTTCTCCCATCAAAGACCTCATCTTCTCTGTGTTTGGGAAGCACATCGGCATGCCAACTCCATCCCTTTCGACCGTTAGCTACGTTCTCTCACTTCCTCTCTCTCTCTCTCTCTAGTTTAAGACTTTCACCTTAGCACCCTAATTCCATCAACAAATCAAGCTCTCCCCCTCTGTCCTCTCCTCCTCCGGTGAAGCCATTACGTCGCCACAATCCGCCAAACACCCTGCCATCACTACCATTACCACTACCTTACCTCCACCTTCAAAAGCCCTCTCCTTATTTGCTCTTTCACCCACCAAAACCTCCGGCCGAACAACCCATGCTTTCGTCGACCGCCCAGCCACTATCCAGCCACCACACGCACACACACACCAAATCATCACTGCCACCGCACTCCTTGCACCACAACGAGTCTTCTAAACCTTCTAACCGGGGCACTTAGCCCATATTTGTATTTTTAGGTACCCTTTCCGGAGCTGCTGTGTACACCGCCCATCTCTGCCTTTGCTCGTAGTACTCCGACCAGCTCCAGCCCTACTACCACTTCCAGGATGCACGGAATCCATCCACGCACCCATCTGCAACTCCAATCGAAGAGAGGACGCAGCAACTGCTTCAATTGGAGCCACCCCCCTCTGCTGCTGCGCAAAGGAGAAAGGTGGGACATTTAGTCCCACCTCGTGAAGTGAAAGGACACCAACGCCATATAAGAGAAAATCGTGCTAATAGCTCTCCGCCTCAGACACGGGGTTTTGGAGGGCATTTCAAGAGTTTAAATGTGTCTCGTTGTAGTAAAGTCTCCTAAATAATTCTTCAACAAATATAATTTATAAACTTGAATATCTAGAAATGAAGTCCGAGGTTAAACACAGGGAGCAAGTAGGAATTCACACCCTAATCAAAATAAATATATAAATGAGTACAATAAATGAGGCAATATAAATATATTTCAATGAATATCACTCTGTCAAATAAAGTATTCAATGAAGTTTAATGTATCGCAAGAATATGAGGACAAAAAGATAAAAGGATAAAAAACAATGGTGATTTGAATCACCACTTATATCCTTCTTAAGTTAAGCATGCATCCAACTATCAATTATATCAAATAAAGCAAAAGTAGCTTAAATGCAACAGTAATCAGACGTCTCTTTGGCAAATCAAATGACTTAAATTTCATTGCTACAGTGCTCTGTAAAGAGCTTTCTTCTTCAGCTCCCTCTTTTCTTTCCTTCGGCCCTTCCCCTCTTCCTTTCCTTCTCAAGTTTTCTCCTCCTGCTTTCAGAGAGCACAAGGGTCTTTTCTCACGGCTAAGTGTCAGCCAACGCACAGAGGAGCAAAACCCCCCCTACCCCGCTCTCTCTTTCCTTTCCTTCTCTTCTTTCTCAAATGTCCAAGTAATCGGGTATTCGGGTATGCGTACCCGAGTCCAGGGCTACGGGCGTGGATCGCAGGCGAGGAGTGAAGGCTTAGGTCGAGTCGGTGAAGTGTATGGAGACCTCACCTCTAGTGTGCTTGAGGCAATAAGCTCTCAGCACAAAAATAATTTATGTGCCTGCTGCTGCTTTGCCCCACACGATGTGGGACTATCTTCAAACCTTCTCTTCGCACAACAACAGATGGTTGTAGCTTCAATTCTAGCTGTTGTAGCGATCCTGCTATTCAATTGAAGGCCTGGGAGAATGCCTAGGACAATTCCGCGCAGCCTGGAGGTGAAATCGACGATGAATATGGCCGAAGAGCAGCAACTAGAACCGAAAAAGACAGTGGTGACGGTGGCACTCCGACGAACCCTAAAATCATGAATACGGGCTAGAAAGCCCCAGTCAGATGTCTCAAGAGCTTCGTTGGATGGTGGAGGCAGGCTCGTGGTCAGTGGAGGTGTGTGGTGGAGTAGCAAAGTCGATAATGGCAGATAGGTGATGGGTTGTTTGGTGGATGGTTTGGGAGGTCGAGAGGCCCAATAAAGTTAGGGCTTTTGGTCGTAAGTGCACAACGGAGGTTATGAGGGTATTGGCAAGGTGGTTGGACATGTGTGGTGAGCAAATGGCCTCGTCGAAGAGGTGGTTGGAGCGAAGGAAGATGACGGTGAATAGTGTGTCGTGGGGTTGTTTTGGGGTTTTAGATAGAAGGCTAGAACCTAGGGAGAAAGAGGGACCTAACTAACCTACTCTAATTGGAAGAAAAGGATGGAGAGGCACCAGCTTTGATTGGCCGGTGCCGTGGAAGGTGAATACTCTGGGGAGGGAAACGGCGACGAGGAAAGGGTTGGAGACGTCAGGGCTTTTGCTAGCCACTGTCAAAGGAAGATGAGGAAGATTGCTACGCTTCCAATTTGGCTATTAGAGGTGCGGATGAGAGAGATCAAGAGGGCCACCAGAGCATAGGTTGGAGCAGGCCGTGGGAGAGAAAGAAGAGGGATTTGTGGCCTTAAACCTAGCTAAGGAGAGAAGGTTGTGCACATGGGTCTTTTATAGGGCATTGGGTTGAGCTTCAAGCTTGGAAATCAAGATTGAAAGCTTAAAAATCATGGAATAGGACTTGCCAGTTTAGCGAGTTCGCACAAGCTTTTGGGAAGATTTGGAAGGTCATGATCAAGCTCAAATTGAAGAGGAAGGTCTCAAGATCCTCCCTTCCAATTTTAGAAGGGATTGGCCGTGAAATCAGGGAGTTCTTCCTGATTGAAGGATGCCGATTGATGGGTTTAGGAGTTGAACGAGGCAGAGACCTGTTGGTGAAGAAGATGATGAAGTTAGGGGGATATTTGTAAGGGATTCGAAAGTTAGGGGCATGTGTGAGATAAAAGACTTAGACTGGACCAAAATGCAAACTAGGTCAAGATGATCTCTGATCAAGCCTAAATTTTGGTACATACTTAATTTGGATCTAAGGAATATGATGGAAAAGTCAGATTTAGATTTTGACCAAGTTTGACTAAGTAACTTGCATAGAAATCCAAATTATGGCAACTATCTGTCTAAGACTCTATTTTAGGTCAAAATGGGATTTGATGGTCAAATCAAAGGTACCAAATCTTAGAGAATATTTTCCTATGATTTTTAGAAGGTTTATGTGAATTTTATCCTAACCAGATCCTCATTTAATTAAATGGGTCTGTTTTTAGGGTTTCAAATGTCCATTAATTCTAAAAACACGTGAAAACCCATTTCTATCTAGATGAACACACTTATTAGACATTTACGAACATTTGACCTTTAATTAACCCCTAGGAAACCCTGTGATTGTTCTGCAATTAGGTTATACTATTAAAACTGCAGTTTTACCCCTGTTTTCATGTTTATCTCTCAGAATAGATTTGTAGTACGGCTCTTTGGCAGTTATGTAGAAACATTTATTAATGGATTATAAGTAATTAAAGCTAGATATGGCTGATGATGACGTTATCATCACCTCTCACTCTCATGCCTCTCACACCTCACCCGCTACACCACACTAGTGGGTTTACTCCCCTGTTCACGACCCGATTACCTATATACCCGACTATCCTATACTCGGTTCTGAGATAGGGAAGAGGAGAAATTCTGAGACAGGTAGGAGTAGGTTTTGCACTATTCATGCCTCAGGATTCATGCCTATATGCTCTATACTTAGCGTTCTGAGGCTTATGCTTAGTGAGCATTGTGCATGCGCCTCTGCGTTATACTGAGCATTTGATCCTTTTGAGGTTCGATGAGTTAAGGCGTCTACACCTTGTGGCCGATGTCTGATGTGGTACTGTGGACTTATCTGACGTGGATATTGCTTAAGCGGTTCAAGGACCACTATTGGAATATTGATTTGATATGCTTGAGATATATGCTTAATTAAAGAATCTAATTGGTGATCTAAATCACCATTATTTTGAGCTTCTATTCTTTTTATCCCATTATTTCTTGAGATACAATTTGGACTGATATTGAATATATTTTTTATTATTGATTTTTACTGCATATCTTTATTATTGTGCTCATTGATTCATATTGTGATTAGTGTGTGAATTCCAAATTTGCTCCCTACGAACGACCTCGAACTCAATTCTTTATTTTAGAGCACTCTATAAATTTTAAATGTTGTAAAAGTATTTTTGTTGACTATACTACCACGCAAGCATTTTCCTCTCCATCTAAAACTCAACTCAAACACCAACCAACATTTTGACACTGTTACCGAGGAGCAATGCGCAATTCACCACTAATCTTATCTTTCTTAATTGAGCTTAATACTAACTTACCCTATTTGTTTTGCTGTGATTTTACGAGGTGCATCACGAAAAGATCTTCCGCACAATCAACAACTCCAGGGGCAGGTAAAATTTTTCTTCTTCCCTAATCACCTCCTATTCCTGGGAAGAGAAAAAAGAAACAAATGAATTATGATCCACTTTCCTTATTTTTCTATTAATTATCATTTAAAGGCAAAATTTCCTGATTTGTGAAATTAATTTGATATCTATTAAAGTGAGACGATTTGATTAGGGATCCCCATCCTGATTTCCTATACCTATTAGGAATTTACGCTTAAATTCTCGATATCTTGGACTCTCACATTCTTGTTTTAGTCCAAGGTGTTACATTTGAGATCAAATTGGACTTGAACTAAAGCCAATTAGGGTTTCCACATTAGGATTCTGAAGTGTTAGTACACACTTGCATGCATTAAAGGAAACTGATCTTCCCGCATTTGTGTGCCACCCAAGCCCTTGTCTAAAAAAATCTATTCATGTAAACCCTAAAATCAAGCTCTAAATTCACTTGAACTCTAAAATTTTGACCTAATAACCTGAGAGTCAATTCAGGGTGATTTTGAGTCTTGACCCAAATTTCATCCTCAACCTTAGGACAGGTCAAGTGAAGTTAGTCCACTTTGTAGATCAACCAACCTCCAAATTAGGTCACAAATTGAATTAACTTCTTAATCAAGTGAAATTCAAGGCACAAATTAGAGCTAAAATTGGTAGACTTAAGGTCTCAATTCATACATTCTGGTCTACTTGGAATCGAGTGATAAGGAAGGTCCAGTGGGGGAAACCCTGTAACCTGTAGGGACTCTTTACAATGTAAGGGACTAATGGGAACACCATCATGAACCATAATTAGCTCAATTTGGTCTGAGAAAGTCAACAAAAATAACTATTTATCAGTCAGAAGGTCTCTTGGGCAGTTTAAGTTATTTTGAGAAGAGAAGAATAAAAGGTTATTTCTATAATTTTACTAGTAATCCACGAAAATAGAATAACCATGAGTTAGTTCAAGGGTTTACTAAAAGTATAATGTGCTTTAGAGTCTAACGAAAGGGTCTATGCAGAACAAAATAGATTTTCACGCATTACAGGAATTAATGGACATTTGAAACCCTAAAAACAGACTTGCTTAATCCACTAAGGTTCTGGTCAGGATAAAATTCAGCTAAATCCTATAAAATTCATAGAAAAATATTCTCTAGGATTTTGTACCTTTAATTTGACCATCAGAACCTATTTTGACCCAAAATAGTCAGACAGAAAGTTGCCCTAATTTGAGTTTCTACATAAATTTTCCAATAAAACATGGTCAAAACCAAAATCCAACTTCGCCATCAGATTCCTTGGGTCCAAATTAGGTTTGTACCAAAATTTGAGCCTAATCTAAGATCATTTTGACCCAATTTGCATTTTAATCCAGTCCTAACTCTTTCTCTTACAAAAAGACCCTCAAATTTCAAAAATATTTGCAAACTTCCCCCAACTTTTTCTTCACCTTTACATTCGGGTCCCTACTGCAATGGCAAGTGTGAACCCAAAGATCCGAGCTTCAAGAGAGAAGATCCCTCTCGTTTTAACTCCAAATCTGTCCAAAATTGGAAGGATGATTGTTTAGGCAATCAGGAATCTGCTAAATGTCTTTTTAGGATTTGAACTCAATCCTACACACCGTAATAACGCAAGGATTCCAAGAATTCTATTCCCTGAGTTGCAAAATCAATCAAGCTCCTTCCTGATCTAGAGCTTGTCTAAAACCCTATAAAAGGACCCCCATGGCATTCCCTTCTTCTTTAATGAGAAATTGAGCCAAATCTAGCCCTATTTCCTCTCCTCCTCGGCTCACTCCGCCTCACTCCAAAGACCCCTTCCTCCAAGCTTCTTCACCGACCGTCACGAACTATAGCCGGCTGATATCGACTCCCCATCTTCTTCCACACCTCGACATACCCCCGAGGCGCTTCCTCCCCCTTCGTCGTCACCATTCTCTCCCACTAGCGCTCCTTTCGTATCCACCACTGGCCATACAAGACCTAGAGTCGCTCCTCCTCCTCATCATCCGCTACCTACTCAGATCAACTCCCTAGCACCGCTACTTCACAACCTCGTCTTCACCACTCCGACTCGACCACCGCATCGCCTCCCGCAAATTCATCTTCCACCTGGTCAACATACCTCCGGCGAGCCCTACCAGCTTCCACACGCACTCAAACACGTCGCTTCCATCCTCCAAACCTCTGCCTCATCATGATGATCAAAAACCCTCATTCACTGAGGGCTATTGATCCCCCTATAGCACCACCGAACACACACGCCTTCACCCGCACTCACGGCCTTCGCCTGAAGGTTCCCGACCACGCCACCACACCTAAACACCTGCACTGCACTCATCGTCACTTGACGACCCTTTTGAAATCCTCTGACGCAGCCGTGAGGCCCTTTTTGTGATTTTCAAGTGCCAACCCCCATCGCCATTAAAGAACCTCCTTCGAAGTGAGCTTCAAAGCTCGTTCTTCGTCTGCAGCTCCAAGTCTCGACATCAAGAGACGCGGAATCACTCCAGCAGCTCGTGTGGACCAAAGATTGAAGGTGTTGACCGCCCTTGTGCCCGAATTGAATGAAGGAGCAGCTTCGCGATTGCCTAAAGAACGGTGTGGGATTTTAGTCCTGCATCTTTAGTTGACGAGCTCCTGCAACGGCATAAAAGGAAAAGGTGACCCGGACCCCTCGCCCAGTACACGAGGGGTCGGGTCCCTCCATTCACTGCCTTCCCTCCTTGGCTATGCACACACCACGCAGCCCTGCTCCTGGGTATCTGCGTACCTATTTTCCCGAATACCTGCCTAATTGAGAGAAAGAGAAGAGGAGGAAAGGAGAGAAAGAGAGCGAGGAAAGGGGGGTTTTGCTCCTAAAAGCCCCCAACACTTAGCCAAAATTCGTGAGTTTTCTCCCTTGTGCATAAAGAGAAGAGAGAAGAAGAAAAGAGCCTAAGGCAGGAGAAAGAAAAGAAGAAGAATAAGCCAAGAAGAAGAGTGCCCTCTTGGCACTGCAGCATCTGGACGGTTAAGCCGTCTGACTGAAGTTCTAGTCATCTGATCTCTGACAAAGAGTGTACTATGCACTCAATTTAGGTGGCATTTGGTTGACTAGTACTATTGCATTATTTAGTATAATTGTAATAGGGTAATTTGGTGATTCAAATCACCATTTTACCCTAATCTTTTTGGCTACATTGACTCTTACTTCTATATTATAGTATTTGTGCTTGAGATTTCCATTATATTGCTATATTGTGCTTGGAATTGCAATCTTGAGTATTAAATTGCTAATTTCTCCCTGTGTTCGACCTCGGATCTCATTCAAGTATAAATTCTATTTGTTTTTCGTACTTTATCGGGTATACTACGACGCATAACTTCCTAAAACACCGATTTATAGTGATAAATAGAGTCTTTGCGGGGCTCTCCCTTCCTGGCTGCCTAAGTAATTCTCAAGTGTGTATATTTTTTATTCAAAGGTATCATCTGTCTCGAATCAGCCTTAGTCATCCAAAAATCTTTGGGTACCTTGATTAGGTCCAATAAACATCTAGTACCTCATCTATTCTATAGTGCACATACAAAGGAAAGGTCCTAGGTTTGACCTAGAGGCCTCCATTAGAGTTGATCTTTTGGGGAATTCTAATCTGATCTAATTAATTAAACTTGAGCCTGAATTTGATTCTACATCCTGATCCACCACTTGATTTAAAAATGCAACCTAACAACATAGGAAGGATTTTAAATAAACCTGAATCCCAAAAGAGCATGAAAGAGAAAATGATCGAGGCTGCTCTTAGACATCATGATGAGTATTACAAAATCTCGGATCCATTTGGAAGTGTTCAGGTTAATGTGTCAGAAACAACAACCTTCATTGTAAACCGTGCCTAGCTGATGTTGACACAAATAATAAAAGGTTCAACCCAAGATATTCTCATGACAAGATACATTAAGTTAGAGAGATTGCATAATGCTGAGTATATCCAATGTCTAATAAATCCACTACTTTGGAAAATGCACCAAGATGACATTGAGAAATGGGAGAATATGATAAAGCTATTGAAACAGATCATCAATAAAAAATACTCACATATCCACTCAGAAATTGATGAGACATCTTGGAGCAATATTGAGAACCAATATGATTTCCCAAAGCCCAGGTTAGAAAATCGAGGTTGTTGTGGACCCCCAACCCAAATGGAATCTGATTTGAACTTTGTACCGAATGACATACCTGATCAAAACGTGAGTTGGGTGGATCCAGTTGTAGGTGTTCCCGATTATGAACCAGTCTTAGAAAGCCATGAAGCTAGTAAATCATGCCTTGATTTCCCAAACACCTATAATGAGCTTGAATCAAAGCCTCTCAATGATGTAATTCCAACACCTTATCCTATTAAGTTAATCCTCGAGAGTGATTCTACATCCCAATAGGATCATGTCCAGATTCTAGTGACCAAATTCCTACTTTTAACCTAGAATCTAGATCTAAGCCTATTTGGGATAATCAGGAGGCTTATGCTTGGCCAGCGTTGTGCGTGCGCCTCTGCGTTGTGCTGAGCATTTGATCCTTCTGAGGTTCAATGAGTTAAGGCATCTGCCCCTTGTGGCCGATGTCTGATGTGGTACTGTGGACTTATCTGACGTGGATATTGTTTAAGTGGTTCAAGGACCACTGTTGGAATATTGATTTGATATGCTTGGGATATATGCTTAATTAGAGGATCTAATTGGTGATCTAAATCACCATTGTTTTGAGCTTCTACTCTTTTTATCCCATTATTTCTTGAGATACAATTTGGGCTAATATTGAATATAGTTTTGATTATTGATTTTTACTGCATATCTTTATTATTGTGCTCATTGATTTATATTGTGATTAGTGTGTGAATTCCAAATTTGCTCCCTGTGAATGACCTCGGACTCAATTCTTTGTTTTGGAGCATTCTATAAATTTTAAATGTTATAAAAGCATTTTTGTCGACTATACTACTATGCAAGCATTTTCTTCTCCTTGAAACATCAACTCAAAACACATACAACAACCATACTCCGAGATCAGATGGTTTCAACGTGAAGTTCTTCTCTTCCTTCTGAGATCTCATTAAGGAGGGCCTTTCCTCTGCTATTGCCTACTTCACCTGTCACAAAGGTCCCAAATCCTTCAATAACACGTTTATCTCTCTGATACCCGAAAAGCCTAATGTTGTTGTTCTCTTTGATTACCGCCCTATCAGTCTTTGTAACGTCTCTTATAAGATTGCTTACTCTATCCTCACTGGTAGACTGTCGGGTATCATCCCCAAATTGATTTCTATGGAACAGGCTGGCTTTGTTAAAGATCATTCTATTCTTGATCATGTTGCTACAGCCTTTGAACTTCCCAATGCATTAATCGAAAAATGTTTGGATCTAATCTTATTATTCAGTTAGATCTTCAGAAGGCTTATGATAGAGTCGAATAGGAGATCCTGCACCGCATTCTCTTAAAATTTGGTTTCTCCCCTTCAGTCATTTCCTTTCTACTTTTGTCGAGCATCAGGGATCCTCTATTCTTGTTTATGGTGACTCTTCTACCTTTTCAAACCCTCTCGTGGACTTAAGCAGGGTGACCCTCTATCTCCCTATCCTTTTGACATATTTATGGAGCCTTTCATCAAAGGACTTAAGGAACTTGCTTTTCATGAGAAGATCCTTCCTTTCTCGATTAAACGTGGTATCAAGTCCCCACTCACTCTCTTGTATGCGGACGATGTGTTCCTTTTTCCCAACGGGGGCCTTCATACAATCTCTAACCTTTCCAAATTTCTTCATGATTTCCAAAAATCCATAGGCCAAAAATTTAGTCTATCTAAGAGTTTCTACTATTCTAGAAAACATTTTCCACCTGAAAGAATGTCTCGTATCCTTCAAATCCGAGGCTTCCAACTTGGTTCATTCCCTTTCACGCATCTGGGCTGCCCAATTTTTCCTGGTCATTGCCCAATTTTTCCTGGTCATGTGAAAATTTCCTATTTTTATCCCATTATTGAGAAAATTCAATCTAAGTTGGCCGGGTGGAAAGACAATCTCTTATCTTCTGCATCTCGCTTGTTAATTAAGCATGTTCTCTCCTCCATTTCCTTCTACATCTTATCCATGCTTGATGTCCCTAAATCCATCATCAACAAGTTGGACTCCATCTTTGCCAATTTCTTTTAGGGATCTTCTACTTCTAATAGGAAACATCATTGGGTTTCTTGGAAGAATGTTTCCAAACCTCTGGCTTATGGGGGCCTCAGAATTCATAACCTGGAATTGTTTGTTGTTGCCCTCAGGATGAAGAGGATATGGAACATTCAATTCCTTGATTCCCCCTACTTCTGTCTCATGCGTCAACTCTATGGTCACTCTCCCTTGAGCTTCTCTCATATTCCAACTAGGGTGAAACTTACGTGGGATACGTATGCCACCATGAAACATTTTATAAATGGGAGATTCATGAGGGCACTGTGGACTTTTGGGATGACGTTTGGATAAGTAATTTGGTCGTTAGAGAATTTCTTCCTAACAATATTTCTGTTGGTCCGATTCAAGTTAAGGAGATCCTCACATGTAGACGAATCCATCCCTTCCTCTCCTATATCCCTTGCGATCTGCACACTCAGGCTCTTCAAACGCACTTGGAGGTGAGTCGGGATTCCCCTATATGGACCTTAACTCCTGCTGGAACCTTTTCTATTGCCTCTACCTATACTTCCCACTTTCGATCTATGCATGCTGGCCTTGCGGCCAAGGAGTTGTTGAAATAGAAGGTTCCCCTCCGCCTTGCCCTTCTTGCTCGGAGGGTGTTACGAACGCAGCTTCAATACATTTTTTTAAGACGTCTGGGAGGTGGCCCAGACGTCCGACCAAACGTCTGGAACCCCTTCCAGACGTCTGGGATTTAATTTCTGCGGCGTATGGGGTTGCATCTGCACGCATGCGCGCGCAAACCTGCAACTGCCACCCGCTTTCCTCTTTTTCCCTCTCCTCCTGCAGAGCGCAGTGCTCTCTCTCTCTCTCTCCCCGCGCGGCCTTAAAAGGCCCTCGCCCTCTCCCTCACCCTCATCCCCTTCGTGTCCCTCTTCTTCTTCTCCCAGCTGGTGCGAGAGCGAGCGAGCGGCGACAGCAGCGGCCACGGCAAGTGTGCGGGAGGAGGTGTTGCGCGAGGGAGGAGACGCTCGACCGTGAGGGCTCAAGCTTGCCGAGGAAGCTAGAGCCAGCCGTCCGGGGAGCAGTGGGCGTGGAGTGTCACGGGAGGGCTGCTGCAGCTCGAGCAGCAAGCGGACGGGGCGCGGCGCAGCCGTGCGTCGCGGGCGGAGAGCGAGTCAAGCTCTGATTTTGGAAGTTTTTCCAGAATCAGACGTCTGGGCTTCCAACCAAACGACGATGAAGACGTCTGGAGGACTGTCCAGACGTCTGGCAAGTAAGTTATTTCGTCCTTCTTCCTTTTCCGCGCGTACGGCCATGCAACCGTCCGCCGCGCCTTCATCTGCAACCCGTCGTACTGAGAGCGAGGAGTGGATACATTCATGTTCTGCTCGGGAGGACGCGAGACTCGCCATCCAACGCGAATCGGACGTCTGGTCGCAGTGCCAGATGACGGAGAGGACTTCCAGACGTCCGGGTTGACTATCGGACATCTGGAAACTAGGCCAGATGCCCCGCAGGCTTCTGGACGTCTGAGGGACTACACAGAATGAAGGTACCATCTAACCCACATTTTAAGACGTCTGGAAGAGGTTCCAGACGTCTGATTTTGGACTATTTCGTCGTTTTCGACCCGTTTAAGGCCCGTTCGGAGTCCGTTTTCCGCATTTCGAGTTGCGTTCTTTTCGGAATAAAATCCTCTACCCGTTTACAGTAATTATATACTGTTTTGAGAAACTTCTTGTGTTAGGACCTCGTTCCATTGCAGTCTCGGGGGTTGCGGAGGCGCGCGGGATTTCCGACCACGCCCCCAATACTCCCGTTGTAGCTGATAGAGTGGCTTTTAAAATTATTAGCTTAAATTGTTACAATTATGGAACAATTAATAGAACCTAGGGCATTGCATGAATCCTAGGAATGAGAAACCAGATTGAATGATAGATCCTAGGGTATTGCATGAATCCTAGGAATGAGAAACTAGATTGAATGATAGATCCTAGGGTACGGCATGAATCCTAGAACTGGAAAACTAGTGATATGTATATAGATATTGCAGTCTTGGAAAAGTGGAAAGGAAATAATAGCTGCCTGTAAATTGATTTAACAGCTTCTTGTTATGAATAAATAAACATGATTGAGAACATGGGTTGTATGAACGTGAAACTGGAACGGTGAAACCTAAATGTGCTGAGTTAAAAGAGCTGGAACCCTACGGGGAATCAGGAGTAGAACTCCTGGAAAGAGAATGGAATGGAACTGAGAAAGAAAGACGTGGACGTGTGTTGTCCCTTGGGTACGTAGTACTAGGGGAAGCACCTGTTACCTGTTTAGTGCAGAGCGGAGCCAACCGCCCCAGGGACCCGGGGTTAGGTCTGGCCACTTTGTACCGACTTTTGGCCCTCGTGTACACAGTACCGAGGAGAGCTACTAGTGTAGAGCGCGTACTAGCTACCCCACGGGCCCCAGGGTGCTGCTAGCTCACCTACACCGACTTGTTAGGCCCACTGGACAAACCAGGGTAGTCAGGCGAGGGTGCGTGGACTGTGGAGGGGCAAGACCCCTGTTTGGTTACTGTAGAGGGGCTAGACCCCTGTTACTGAGAGGGCTCTACCCTATACTGGTTCCATGTTGTGCTTGGGCGCACCCGTTAACGGAAACGACTGACCACGTGCCAGTGCAGGGTAGCTACTCGTGCGTTTATCACGCATGCCGTAGTCACCGTTACGTCTATCAGCGACCTTGGGGTGGTTGACTGAGAGTAGGATCACCACGGGGGACTCTCCCAAGCAGGAGAGCACCATGTGTTACTTCTACTGTTCGGAAAAGACTGCAATCAAGATCGTTCCCACGAGGAACATTCGAGATCAAGTGAAGGATCTGAGAAATAGATAAATTGTGAAATAATAAAAAGACGTAAATAAAGGAAGAAAGAAAATATGATGGCTATTGTACACTCTACTGCTTCTTTAATTTTAGCTGCCACTCTACTCAGCGTTTCGCTGACGTGTTACACTCGTTACTTTTCAGGACCAGGTGTTGCGCAGCCAGGGTCAGCGGCTGCAGAGGACGCTAGGCCGATTAGGGTCCAGTAGAATTACCACAGTTCTTTGTACCCCTTTTGTTCCACTGTAGTGAGTAGTTCTTGTTACTCTCTGTACTTCTTTACTTGTAGCTTCATGTTATGTTATAATTGTTGTTCTACTATTGTGGTGGTATATACTGTAGTAGTTCCTTTTCTTACTGCTGTATTTTGTTACTGCTAGTTATATTCATGCTGAATGTGGTTTATTTTACTGCTCTTTTGGTTACTTCCTCGTTGGACGACTAGGTCTTGGGATTAGTCAAGTCGGTCCGGTTCTCGTATCTCGTAGGGACTCGGGAATCGGGTCGTTACAGAGGGTCCTTCTCCTTAAGATTTCCACTGATGACAACATTACTAAGCTTGGTATCCCCCTTGTTTCCAAATGCTCCTGCTACCAAGCCAATCCTAAACACAAATCGATCACTCATGTTTAACTCAAACCAATCTCCCCTTGCAGGTTTCTAATTGGGTTTTCAGGAAGACTCTTCTTACTCCTATCAACCCTGCTTTTTTTTTTCATGTTATGAGAACTCCTGCCCACACTACTGAGAAACGCCATCGCAAAGGTGTTATCATATTTATCTGGTTTAATATTTGGTGGTTTCGTAATAAATTTAGACATGATGAATTATCCTGGAACAAATTGGATATCTTGCTTGCTAACAATTGGGGTAAATTTAACCTTTCCACGTGGTTTCGTCAACAAAGACCCACTGTCTATACTGTTACCTAGGTTCAGCCACCCGATGGTATCAAAGTTAACATATCAGTGGTTTCGAATGACTCTCATTTCAATGTGGGTTGGGTTGCTCGTAGTCCCAATAGTGACTTTCTGCTTGGTGCGCCGTGTTGGGCTGCCAACATCTCCAAAGAAGGGGCTATCCTCAAAGCTATAATCTATGCCTTCAAAGTTTTGCCTTCGGCTTCTATTGTGCATGTGGAATCAGATTTGTCTCTACTCCATTATTGGTGGAATGGCAAAGTTTCGGTGGCTTGGTTTGTTAGGAGGGAGTACTTGCAAATCCAGAAGCTCAAGCCTCAAACTAGATCTCTCTATTTTATTTGTGAGGAGGCGAATATCCTGTCCTCTTCCTTGGCTTGGCTCGTATGGCTACAGACAGCCGACGCATCTACTATGTTTCTGATCTCCCTCGGTGCATTCAGGGCATCATTACTTTGGACAAGCTTCAATTTCCCTAGGTTTCTTTTTGAGCCTAGGGTTTGTTGGTTTGGTTTTTTGGTGTAAAGGCCACAAATCGTGGTCAATTTTACATTTCTCTGTACGTGCAGGTTTTGGTTTAGTCCCCCTACCCTCCTTTTTCTAGGCTTCTGGGAGTAAGGATGAATAAGATTTACTCTATCTTTAAAACAAGAAAAAAACTATATGATTAACATCCATTGGTTGAGGGTAGATAATCCAATAGTCTTTTTGAGCACTTATAAGATAGAGTTCCTATATATATATATATATATATATATATATATATATATATATATATATATATATATATAAAACTCGAGTTATATACATATGTGCATATATACTTATGTGTAATATATAATAGAGCCACATCTGAAACTTAAAAATTAAATATTGTACTATAAATTATTAGGGTTAACCACTTAATAATTTTAACTTAAATATTTTGAATAGTTAGTTTAGATCCTTATATTAATATCCAATGAGTTGTCAAAATTTTTTTTTTTCATATCTACTCATACTTAATGTCAAGTATAAGTTACAATTTGAACGACAAGAAAAATACACGCGCATTAGAGGCATTCACACATAAATTGATGTATTTTTTTATGTAAAAAAATATTGATATGTGATAGAATCTATCACTATTGAAATCAATAACGAACCTATTTTACACAGGTGTAAACTACTGAAATCATCTTTGAATTCATTTCACATTAGTGCAAAATTACCTTACACAACTGCAAAAATCATTTTTTACTTATGTAAAATCATCAGATCACCTTCGAAATTACTTTCCATATGTGTAAAATCACTTTATATCGATATTAAACCATCATATCACCTTCAAACCAATTTTACATCAGTGAAAAATGAGATTACACTTGTTCAAAATCACCCTAGACTAATTTATTAATTTTACACCGGTGTAAAATCACACAGAATAATTTATCACCAGTATAAATTAATTTATCACTTGTGCAAACATAATTTATCATTTGTGTGTTTCAATTCAAAGTGGTATGATGATTTTTTTCAATATGGTGACACCTATCACGTAATAAATCATATATTCTTTTATTTTTTTACATTAAATATTAATTATGAAATAAAAATCACTTTCCCATCATACATTTTACGATACTTTATACGTTTCTATGTATTTTGACAATATATTATCTTCATTAAAAAGATGTGTAAGTTCTACGTAACATATACAGATATATAAATTCTTATTTTATACGCCCACGCGCAGTCTGAAAACCTCGTCAATGAAACCATCCTTCCCATGCATTTACGTGACGATTACAGTAAAGTGATTGACAAGGGAAAAAAAATCTCATAAAAAAGAACACATGATGGTCAAAAGCAAAAGTCCATTAAGATGCTTATAAACACTCTCGCAACAGAATGATAGAAGGTAAAGGTCTAATAATCAGGTATCTATTTGATTGGCAATATGTCTGTGATTCCATCCATTAAGTTAGGCTAAGAAAATAGACGAACAATTAAACATTTAGATCAATTACGAAGTTAAGTGAGTAGATAGATAACCATAATCAATAGCTTCTTGTTGAGCAGCAATTATGTCATTTATTACTCTACTGTCACAACCCTCTACTAACGTAGCCAACGTGCCTAAACATGGAAGATGTGGTGATAATATACCCAACCGATACGATATTGCAAAAGTTACAAAGCATATATAGCCAATGTCTACAATACATGACACTAACAGGCGTTGTTATATGAAGTAATTGCGGCTCCCGCGTGGGTGCACGTGATCAAAGGGAAAAAAGCACTCTTCTATCCTTCATCTACCTTCGTACTTAATGCAAAATTTCAAGATTATATATCCCCTCTCCAAATGTAAATCTTTTGAAAGGTAAAAGTGGGTCCTCAAATTTTTTATTTTCTTGTGTGATTTTTGACTTGATACTTACTTAAACGAATCCTATCTCTATCTATAATCTAGATAGAACTTAGAAAAGAAGGCTTCGATCGATGATTGATTGAGATGAGTCCAATGGGACTTGTCGCGATCCCTCTCAAAATGATTAGATCTGATAAGGATATGAGTTCTATAAAATTATTAAGTGCAATGTCCCTGACTAAGATTATACTACTGCCACGATCGTTAGTTGGTCTGTCATCTGCCAGCGGTGGTCCAGAGATGGAGATTGCTACAATGTGCACACATTGGTTGGTCCAAAATCTAAACCATGGTGGGCGTAGACACATTTGCATTCATATTACAATAGTGGGGAGAGAGGCACAAGTCCAGCATCCTTTAACTGGCAAGTGGTCACCGAATTTTGTTGTCGATCAATTTGACCAATTCATGAGAGTTCCAAACAAGTACAAAATTCACACGTACAAACATATCCATGAGGCATCATGGCACATGGAAGACTTAATGCGCTAGGCCCAAACAAGAGGATTGGAGAGTTTACGTAGAGGTCCCTGAACTTTTATCCCGATTGTCTATGTCATCGCCCTTCATCTTGGCGTCATCATAGAGTAGAGCCACTTTTGTAGCATTCCTGATTTGCCATCTTTGGGGTCCTTCTGACAGCTCTTCAGCCTCCTAACTCTCTCTCTCTCTCTCTCTCAATTGAGCATTTTTCTTAGGGGTCATAGCTTTGAAATCCCCTCATTTACCCCCTCCTTCAGGTATCCTCCTCCCAATACTGGGAATGAAATCCTTCCTTCTTTCAGAAGGAAAAAAAAAATACTGGGGATGAAATTAAGACCTTTTTGGATAGCAGGCATTCAGGTCACGAAAAACTTTAGAAATGTTGTTCTTCGGATAGGATCCCTGCTCCTTCTCCAAGAATGTTCCTTGTACATAGGATCACCCTAACAAGGTAGGCATAGGGCTTCAATCCATTTCCAAAAGTGCTTTCCAGTGTTCACGGTATTTCTCTTTAATTAATGACTTGAGTGAATTTCTTTATGTTGCATTATAAATAAGTTCTACCATAGCAAATTTATCCTTTTAATTATTCCAACTCCATAGCCCAGAGAGGAATTGAAACTTTATTCTCAATCCCAGTATCTGCTCACCTATATTAGAGGGACTTTTTTCGTATTGATGATTAAAAGGTGAAAAAATCTTTTCTTTTATATGGGCAAAACGCACTAATGCCAGATAAGAAGATGCCACTTGCCGATAGAGCCACTTCGCAAGAGATTGAAAAGATTGAGATGATGAGACTGCTAAGGTTGAGTTGTTTATGTTGCGTAGATCTACATCTAGACCTTAATTGGAAGCTGGGAGGACAACTAAAAGTACGTAGGAATTGTACAAACTCCCTTTGTTTGTCCGACCTTAACATTTGTTTCGTTGGAACTAGCATGCCTTGATGCTTGACGAGTTTAAGCCAAAGTATGGAAGCTGAGAAAAAAAGACAGGCTGTGGGAGAAACTGAAATTATTGGGTACTACCTCAAAGTTGACTACTAGCACACCACCCCTCACTTTCACCGATCAAAAGGAACTTTTTTGTGATGTAGAAAACACTCGATTGATGAGATATTTCCGATGCTTCCTTTCCCTATCAAAAGAAGATGGTGCAGCCCTCACTCAGAAGATGAAATCAAAGAAGCATTCTAGAGTATTGGATCCGACAAGGCCTCATGACCGATGGTTTCAATGCTCATTTCTTTCGCAAGGTCCGGCACATTATCAAGAATTAGTGATACATATCGTTCAGGGTGTTCAACACTCCTTCCTTGAGGGAAGAGGATTGGTACGTGAACTTAACCATTCCTTTCTCACTCTAACTCCTAAGTCCTCTTCATTCCTTTCTCACTCTTAACTCCTAAGTCCTCTTCAGTTTCTTCCTTCAATGATTTTAGACCTATTGCTTGTTGTAATACACTCTACAAAGCAATTGCTAAGGTGCTGGCCAACCGGCTTAGCACTATGATGTTAAAATTGGTGAGCCCATCTTAGGGAGCTTTCACAAAAGCAAGGAGTATTTTTTATTGTTCACTACTCGCTCATAAATTTCTAAGGGGTTTCAATTCGATAGGTGCATCTTCAAGGATGTGTCAAGATTGATATTAGCAAAGCTTTTGACACCGTCAGGAGAGAGTTCATCCTCAAGGTACTTGCTTCTCATGGGTTTCTAAGAAGTTGGCTAAAGTGGATATCTATGTGTATTTAGGACCCCTCATACTCCCCCCTTGTGAACGATCAACTGGCGAGCTTCTTCATTTTAGGGAGAGAACTGAGGTAGGGAGATCCTTTATCCCCACTTCTATTTTCCTTAGTCATGAATGTACTCTCAATTTTCATAAACAACCAAGAGTATATTGGCAGAATCTGCCCCGCTTTTATTGGAGGCACGCCTTTTCCTAGCCGTCTATTCTTTACAAGTGATACTTTAATTTGTTGCAAGGCAAACATGGATGCTAAGAGAGCTATTCAGAATTCGCTTAATGCTCTCGCCCTTGTCTCGGGTTTAAAACTCAACAGCGTAAAAAGTAGAGTTTATCTCCCTAAAAGATGCCAAAGAAAATTACCCCTTTGTCTTCTATTAGGTGTTCTTGAAGGATGTCTTCCCTGTCGCTACTTAGGCATTTAGCTCATAGTTGGGCGTAGGGGAACAGTGATGCTACTCTTGAGGATAAAGTCAAAAAGCTCCTACAAGGTTGGAGGAAAAATAATCTCTCAAGGATGGGGCATGTATGCTGGGTTAAATGGTCTATAGAAGGGATCCTACAGTTTTGGCTTTCAAATACCTATGTCAAAAAATCCACTCTCCAAAAAATCAAATGCTGGGTTGCAGATTTCATTTTGGATGGAAAGACACACCTGGTTGTATGGAAAGATCTTTGCAAACCCAAGGAAGAGGGAGGACTTGGCCTATGTGATTACGAAGACCTCCAAAAGTTCACCTATGTGAAAGTGGCGTACAGGCTAACTACGTCCAATTCTATTTGGTCTCTATGGATGCGGCAAAGATATGGAGATCTTCGATACTCAACGAAAGCAACCTTTCATTCAAAAATCTAAAATGCACTTATTAATGCAAGGTCTTGGCTAATGCAATTTTTCCACAACCACATTTAGACGTGGCCCCTCTCATTGAAGGGTAGCCTTTGCTCACGATCAGCCTGGAATTCACTTAGGGACAGGGGAGAGAAGCACCCTATATGGAAGTTTGTGTGGACGCCATCCATTCCCCCCAAGTGGAGTTGTTGTTTGTAGCTATGTCTCAAGGGTTGAATTCTTACGACTTCCAGACTCAATACTTGGGGAATATCTGCACATGCTACTTGTGCACTTTGCATGAATGATGTTGAAACCCCTAATCACATCTTATGCCATTGCTGCTACACTTTAAGCATATGGAATATTGTTTGGAGTAACTGCTCGCCTAATATCACTACCCAACGATTATATCATCAAATTGAAGCATGCTTGTAAAAGAGCACTTTCATCCTACTTATTGGAGAACCCTTGCAAACATGATGTGATATGTTTGGAATGAAAGAAACAGAATGAAACATGGATTAGAACCTTCTATCCCATCTGTTAGCCACCCACATTATCAGGTGCTGCAACTTGTAACCACATTTGTAATCGTCATTTTTTATTCCCATACAAAATATTTCATTCCTATATCTACTCGGCCAGGGACCTTTTGAGTAATATATTATTCTTTTATTTAAAAAAAAAAAACCCTATTAGGCAAGTGAGTGCATGCAAGTACATCCCTGCACTGGGCAGGCATGTGCATACAAGTTCATCGGTTTGTGCGTGCACGCACATGCAAGCATGCACACAAATGACAGTGCATATGTGCGTACGTGGCAGTAACTGGGAACCTGTGCCTTTTTGTGCATGTTCAAGCGGAGTACCTGCGTTTGGATGTGCATCAGTGCATGTATTACGAACAAGCATGCAACTTTATTAGATCCCTATCTTTATGAGCTTGCACGTCTGGCAACGCAACCAAGCTCACGGATGACCGAAACCTACCGCTCGAATTGAAAGTACAGCAAGAAATGGCCCAACAGTTTGACGCCAAGACCTTCTGCCGGCCTCTATTTGGCACATGGAAGGAGAGGAATTTGATGTACGACGAGGGTGTTAGGAGTTGAGATTGTTTGAAATATGATTTTTTTGCTCATATTTAATTCTGTTGCTCACTCTTTTACCTAAAGAATGTATTTTATTTTCCGACTTAAGCTGATTTGACCATTTTGAGTAAATACAATTACCCCCATTACTCAAAAAACCCAAAGGGCAACGGTTAAGACGGAAAGAAATCGCGTATAAGCTCCCTCGAGCAATGATTTACCGAATGATAAATCATATCTTAACCACAAAAAGTATAGCTATGAGAAATCTTTCGTCTGCCAATTATTACTACCAAACAAAAAGAAGAGCCTTCTGTCTTTCAAAAAGTGGGTTCCTTCTTGGTTGGAGGATGCCCAAAAACCCTGCTAGCGACGGATAAACTCCCACGTCAAAGGTGAATGGAATCTTAGGTCAATAATAACGATCTACACATGAGGCTCCCATGGCATAAGCGACCTCTGCACATGGGGCACCCTCCTCCCACTTAACATCCAAAGGTCCCCTACCTTCACATGAAGTATCATCCCCCACAGCACTTACGGGATCTTGCCTCCCAAAGACAATCCTCAATTACGTGCATCGGATCCTCTCTCCCAATACAACTTGGTTGCTTCGTCCTGACGGTTACAACTTTCGGTTCCAAATAGTTAAGTTCTGAATAGAATGGAAAGATGAGGCATTGATGAACCTTTATTTATTTTGGCAATTCTATATTGGTTTTTTTTGAGGGAGACATTGATTTACAACAACAACAAGAGTAACAGGGGCCTACACACGCACGTGCATGAGTGCAAACGGTGGAGAGAATTAGACCACATCACAGATCAAGCATGCGCCCCCGAAGTATGGCTTCAGCTTTCCTCACCTGCTTTACAGGGCCAATGATGAAAACCTGCAAATGAACCAGTTAGACATAAGGATGGAGTGTAGACCCTTCCTGACCAACCAAAAAGCATTGCTTCTGAGCCACATATATTAAGTCCTAGACATACTTGTTTTGGGAAGAAATTATAAATTGAAGAAATGAAATACACTAGCTTTTCCTCACGAATTGACGAAAAAACGCTTTCATCTTTGCCTCTTTTCTTCTGTTGTATATATTATAAGAAGAAAAACTTTTAATATTATACACATGCCACTATAAATTTCATATTTACATATATACCATCTCAAACATGCCACTTTTTGCAATAATACTTTTAAAATAATGCGAAGTTAGACTTAAATGCATTCTAGTCAAAAAGGTTAAAAAGGCTGTAAGACACAACAAGAGGCATATGATTTTCTTTGAAAATGTTGGACAAGTTTATCAAGGTGCTTAAACCCCACGATGCTGAGTTGTAAAGAGCAATAATGAAGGCAAGTGTCAAAGTTAGGGAGGAATATAAAGGTGAAAAGATGGAGAGGAGCAATACAGTTGCATGTTTTTGAGGTTGATGATACAATCTAGAGTCAAAAATATTTGTTAACATTTTTAATTGAAAACAGTAGATAAACTAAATGGATATAATTAGAGTAACATTTTTGTAAAGATCAACTTTGTGATGGCATTTGTATAAACTAAAGAAATTATGATGGTAATTATGTATTTCATCAGTTTACAATGGTATATATATGTAAAATCTCCTATATTAATTTCAACGATGGAATAGGTACAAACTCTCTAACATAGCCATATAAATCGTATAATAAATATTCTTAATCGTTAATCCACTTGCTATTTCATAACTGAAAAAACAAATTCTTGGAAGTTAATCAGCAATTTGGGGCCAGCAGAGGTTTACAGCACTATTGTGTAACCAGAAAATACTGATCAATGGGAAACTGGAAAGATAAAGCAGGAAACATCCTCAGACATTGACTTAACCAATAAACTGCGAAATGATGGTTGCACGACCTGTTGTTGGTCAGAAATCCAGAACACAGAGGGAAAGGAAAATGATTTTCTTTCCTTTATTCAAACCAGCTAATATGGGCCTGGAAACGGACCATTCATGCTTTCACTGATAGCCATTGTCACTTCAATGGTAATGTTAAGGCATCAAAATAAAGTAATGGCTTGTAGACAGTTAATGTCCTCTAAATGCAAGCACATACAAGAGAAAAAATAGATAAAACGTCAAAGAATAAGTTGGCAATGGTGATAGCGAAGGTCATCATTGTGACTATAACACCTAAATTAGGTGCCCTGAATATGATTACCAATGCTTCCATTATTCAAAGTATCCATAATTATGGTCCTAAAGGTTACCATCCATCACATACGAGGACAGGGTCAAGGACTTTGCACTCAACATGGATTTTGAGAAAGCCTTCGATCAAGAAAGGGAGATCTTCAAAGGGGGACGGGTCTTGACATGTTGGGTAAGGACGTGAGCAGAGAAATGTGCGTTGTAACATATTTTACAATGCACGATCCCTGCTTAACAAAAAAAAAACACTGATTAAAAATCAAAATACACCTGTGTATTTTTATTTTCAACTAATATATTTTAATTTTTAATCAATAAAAAATCAAAATATACCGATTAAAAATAAAAAAATTAATGTATTTTCATTTTCAACCAATGTATTTTAATTTTCAACCGATTTTTCACCTATGCAAAGTGATTTTTCACCAATAAAAAAAAAATTTCCCCTTGAAAAGTGATTTTTCACCTTTGAATTTTGAGTTTAGGACTTAAGGTTTAAGGTTAAATCTTAAATCCTACCCTAAACACTAAATCCAAAAGTAAAAAATCACTTGTAAAATGAAAAATCACTTTTCACAAACCCTAGATCCCAAACCTTAAACCCAAAATACAAAACCCATTGATGAAAATCACTGTCCACTTTCCAAGTGAAAATCCATTTTCCACTGGTAAAAAACTAAAACATACCGATGTGTTTTCATTTTCAATAAGTGTATTTTGATTTTCAAGAGATAGAAAATCAAAAACACACCTATTGAAACCACCACATATAGTGGTACATCACGTTCCCTCATTCCAAGTGTTACAATATGCATTTTTTTACTTTTTCACTTTAGGTAATATATGCTTCCATAATATATGAAATTAAAAAGGGAATATAAAAGAGGGATCATGGTTAGTAAAAGATTTTGCATCTTATTCCTTGCATATTTTAGATCACATGGAGCTTTCTTGAGATTGTGACCCTTCCCTACGAATTCATAAATAGGCGGCATATGCATATGAACTTTCTGCTGCAAGTTCAGTTCCCATTCAGAAGGATATTCTTTCTGTTAGTTGGCATACAGCTTCCATCATTACTAACTACACGGACCAAGATAATTCTGCCTGACTTTATTTTTGCAACCAGTGTAATGGACTCCAAGTAGTCTATCCTATATCTCCAAGTGAGCCCTTTTACAAGTTTGTCTTAGTCCATAGTTCCATGAATTCTATACTTAAATCATTTAAACCTCTTGCTTCCACAACATGTGTATACTTGAGGACGTCAACAATTTCCCATCTCTAATTCTTTGTGCAAATCCTCATTCCTCTTGCATCCTTAGGACCCACTTCAGATCAAACTGAAATTCAGCCATTGATCTAGGAACAGAAGATACAACAAGTGAGGACAAGAAATATTTATGATAAATACTCATGCGAAAGAATGTAATATATTTGTTCATATGATGTCAAGAGCCTTCTCTGACTCCCTGAGACCAGTAGGAAGAACCTCAACGTTGCCACATCCCTCAGTTGATAACAGTAGGATTTACACTAATAGATGGCTGGACGACGGATTCAAATCTTGGGTAGGATGATTTGGAGCAGCTCCAGATCCGAAGAAATAGGCTCAGAAGAGGTTTGCTCGTTCTTGCATTTTCTGGTGAAGAACTTAACTCTCTCATTATTATCCCCGTTCTGCCCTCTGCTCGTCATGTACCGACTCGTTAACTGAGAAGTAGTGATCATGCACACAGACACTTTCATCTATTCTACCAAAGAACGCTTCATCTGTTCCCAAAATGCCACAGCTTTCTTCACCTACATCCAAAATCTCTCCTCTGCGCTTAATACTCTTCCCCTATATATGAGTTTTGAAAGGAAAGTATGACTCCCTCAAAGAGAATCGCATTGCAAACCACTTGTTTTTGTCAGTACTTGGATTAGTATGTTGTAGACTGTTGAGTAACTACGAAATGTGTTCTTGATTTACTTTAGATTGAATTTTCCGCAATAAGGAGCCAAGTCATGTAGAGACATTGGCAATCAATAACTATAAGTGGAAGATCAGTGGATGCTGATTAGGCATTGACATAGATATTAAAGTATTTCCTCCATGTATTCGAAAAGTCATTCTATTTATTAAACTTGTCATGATGGCTTCTATCTAGAAATACTATGACATTTCATTAGATCAGGAGAGTATGACTAACCTTAAGCAAATGCCGATCCTTGCATTTTATTAGTCCCATTTTGTTACGAGGTGTAACAGAAGGATTCATGAATAATGCCCTTTAGTGGGAAAATCAAAAAAAGAACCTAAGGCATTATCAAGGAATTCTCTATCATTGTTAAAGCAGATGCCCTGAAATGATTTCCCACCATATTTGAGAAACCTGGATAGCCTTGAGAACATCTTACTCTTCTTAACGTGGATGAAGATAAATCGAGAACGGTCCTTAATAAGTCACTGGGTACCAAAAACTATCTAGAAATTTCACATTTCCTGGGTGCTGCACATCAGAGTGCACCAAAGAAAAGTGTCCAAGCTTTGACCTTCCAACTCCTGGAAGGTGACACAATGATTTCTAACGACTAACCAACAAAATAAATCTGGCAACAACTTCAAACAAGTGAAACAGAGAAGGCCAAGTCAATTATGCCATAAAATAATCTGATCTCTCTTTCCATGCCCATTTAATCGAAGTAATAATTGAAGAACTAAAGTTACTTTCACAGGTGACTTTTATAGCCCATCACATTCCAAGCCAATTCCAACCTGCTGGCAGAGTAGACCGATCAATAAGAAATATATGTCGTCAGGAGAAGACCTAGAATCTATAAAAAGTGGAAGACATTTGAATTTTATTAAAGAGCTTGATAACACCTGCTACCACCATATGAAACCCATTGGCGATTACTAGTTCTCAACCTGGGCTAGGTTCGTACCAAGATATTGTCCCATCATGAGATCAATGACACCATTATCAATTATACATTCATCATCCACAACACAACCTCTCACAACTATAGAGAGATTTTTATTCCCACAAAACAACAACAAAAACAAAGTAGAACAAATAAAGCAATAGTTGCTTTCCAGTAGGAAACCACGCATACCCCTCGGCATGGAAAAGAATACAGCCAATTGTGCAAATCTCATCACGGGAAAATAAGATCAGCCCTATCAAAAAAGGAAAATAAGATCAACCTAAACAAAACAATGAACCATAGCCACCACTGTAGAGAAATTGGGTTTGATATCTTTATGTAGATCATGACCTTGGGAAGACCATGATCATTTCTAGAGTATGACCTCAGGAAGACTACAGTCATTTCTAACACCAAGGATACTTGTTACAAGATTTTATTAGAGTCATTTTCATTTTAATCTTTTCAGTTTTTATTTATTCTCAGTCATGCTAGACCAGTGGACGTGTCATCTAATTTTGCCTCAGTCTCTCTCAACATAAAGACAAATAGGATTTCATGTGAATAATAGATTCCTCTTTTCCTCTCAGAGCAGCAACCCTAGGTCAATAGTCTGAATTCCAACAAAGAACATAGATCCAGGGTTTCCTTTTGGCTTTTTATTGAGATTCAGTAGCCGACTGCTATTTGATCATCATCCATGCTACTGGACTCCAGCAACCTTCCTCAGCACCTCATCAACTTCAACGACTCTCCAATGGAGCCACTAAGGTTCCAGCAACCCTCCTTTTGCAGCACCAGGGCTAAAAAGGCCTTGCATGGCCCCAGGTACCGCTGTTGATCCTCTGGCTTACACAGACCAACAACCACCTCCTATGGCTGTCCTATCTCTCAGTTAAGCCTTTATATGGTGGCTACAAGCTGCCATCGGGCCTGCTAAGTACTTCGGTTATGCCTACAGGCCCTATCCAGGCAAAAGAAACCATAGTAGGGGTGCCACAACCCTTAGTTGGCAACTGCGGTAACAAGTTCACCCAAAAATCCTCTGTTAAGGGGTCACCCAACCTCTCTCCAACCTCCTCAGCTGGAACCCTTCAGACCTGTTCTCAAACCTCTAAGATGAGTTTCTCAAGGATTACTTCAGTGTTCTACTCATTGCAAGTCTTTTACAAGGGTCTCTTCATGAACTTATGTGATTTGAGTTAGATGTCCGTTCTACTTCCATATTTTGTGATCCTATAAGACCAAGGTGCTATGGCTATGAAGTTAAGGATATCTCTAGCGACTTGTTGAGAAAGGAATCTACTAAGAGCACTTCCACTAATATGCAAGGTATTTGAATTAAGTTTGATGGTACCAACTTTCTTTTATGGTCCACTTCTCATGGTTTGTAGGATCATATGAGGAGAAATATATTATCCTAAAAGGTGAACTGAGTGATAAGGATAAAACTAGGGTTGCACACGAGTCGAGTTAGTTAGGTTGGCACCTTATTCATGACCTGACCCAATGTCTACGGGTTGAGATTTTCGAACCCAACCCATCGTACTACCTAACCAAACCCAAAAAATTGAGTTGGGTTGGGTTGGGTTGGACAGGTTGTTAACTAGTCAAACTTTATGTTTCTTTTCTATATATTTTCTATTTAATAAATTTTCAAACTCATGACACAACTTCTAAGTTATAACTAAATAAATAAAACAAGTAAAAACTAAAACAATTCAAAGAAAAATAAAGAAATGACCTAAAACTTATAACAAAAGACAAAAATGAAACCTTAAACTAAAAAAAGTTCAAATATAAGGGGAGGGAAGAGGAGGTAGATGGTTGTTGTGAGGACGTCAAGGAAAAGGGATGATGTCAAGGGAGAGGGTTTGTAAAGTGAAGGAAGTTCAGATTGTTGGGAGGTAGTAGGGGAAGGGAGGAGGTTGGGACTGTCGAGAGAAGGTGGGGAAGGAGGTCAAAGGTGACCATGGGTGGTGGGGTGGGTGGTCTTAGGGGAATGGAGACGAAAAAATGTTGTGGAAGAATAATGGAATTCCTGTTATTTTTCAAAAGGAGAAATGAACACCTCTTTATATAAAGAAGGGATTACAATAGTAATCATAATCCTAATTTTATTTTGGAAACAAATTCAAATCAAATTAAATCCTAATCAAATCAAATCCTAACAAAAAATAGAAAGACATAAACAAATAACTCTGCCTAACTTAACTAATATAAAATAACTCTTTCCTCATTCTCTAACACTCCCACCCCCACACCCCCTAGTTGGAGCGTACAACGCCCAACTTGCAAGAGGTACAGAAAATTGTAGCAGAAGTAAGACTCCGCCCTAATGTAGTCATTCAGAGTAGACAACAGGGTAGACAGTAGCAGTAGCAATTGCAATAGAAAAGCAATTGCAGCAGCACTAGACGTTATAGCAGAGTAGCAATAATAGTTGACAGCAGTAGGTTGTAGTAGTAGTAGCAGCCAAGCATAGGGAAACATTCCCAAGCAGGTAGTAGTAGGGGTAAGAGAGTGGTGCTCAAAGTCCCCATAATTCATCAACTTCAGCAGAGAAGCCATATGCTAGATTAGATGTCCCAATGCCTTGATTTAGATAAGCAATAGGGGCAGAAGTAGTAGAGCCAAAGGTAGTAACCATAACAGTAGTAAATGAGGTCTCACTCCTCAGAACATACCACAATCACCCTTATTATGCGGGAGTAAACTGTAAAGGAGGCTAGTTTGTCCTAGTCTCAATAGTAGTCACCTTTGTGGTAGTCTAATTTGCCTGAGGGCTTACCAAATTTGCCCCAACATCGGTCAGACGAATGGTTCGTTCTCTTGCAATGGATGTAGGGAGAGTAAGTCAGACCTTGCTCACCACATCCTCCACCACAGCCACCAGAGCGACCACCCCATCCATTAAAGGCAGCAAGGGCGAAAGTCATAGAAACAATGGTAGGAGCGATCACCGATGAAATATCTGCACCAATCTCCTATAGGTGACTCTAAACTATCTACAGGTCCAATATCGTGTTAGAGGATAGTAATTGATCCTCGACAAATTGATAGCAATGGCCCAATCCATCAAGGAACCTGTAGGTCTGCCACTTAGCCCTTTGAGAAGTTCGAGCATCATAGCTAGAGAGCTAGAAGATCACAAGTTCCTGGTAGAGTGACTCCATAGTTGTGTAATAGTCAACCAGGGATAGATCCCCTTGATTGGTGGGCTATATCCTACGATAGACATCTGCCAACCTGAAGTCATTGGACTTCTAAGAGTACTTCTTGGCCAAGTTATTTTACATGTCCTTTCCATTCTTCTTGTACAACATATTTGCCGTGATGTTTTGACTCTATATTCATAAGCTAGTTCATCACCATGTAGTTATCCTACTTCCACTTGTCATAGACTCTATCTTAGAGTTAGGTTCTTCTTTAGACAAAATATAAAGCTTTTTCTAACCTCCAATGAAGATTTTGAAAGCCCTGGACCAGAGGATGTACTTTTGGGCACCGTTAAGTTTGATCAAGGTGCCTTGAACTACAATAGTAGAAACCAAGGTCTTAGCCTCAACAGTTGCAGAAGATGACCCTAAAGTCGACATCATGATCCGTGAAAATGATCGTGTAATCGAAACATGTGCAAGTGCTCACTAAGGCGAGTCGTGCACGCGAGAGGCACAGACAGAGGTGGCATTGTAAGAGAAGTGCACATCAAGCAAAGGAAGCAAGCACGCAATAGGCAGTGATCAAGTTACTAGCAGCATGCCATCGATAATTTCGACAATAACCTTGATAACCTCTCAATAATCTCAATATTTTGCCTGCACATATTTTGTTTGTGCCTTGTTGTTGCTATTGCTCCTGCATGTTGTTGCTGCTGCTCAAAAGTGCATCGGAGAATGTTGACGACAACAAAAGGTGGAAGCAAAGGGTCGCAGGTGGTCAAGCGACACCAGAGGCAGCATAGGTGGTTGGTGTTGCACGGCGAGTGGGCTGAACAGGGAGCATAAATGGTGGAAGGTATTGGTTTGCACACATTCAATGACTTACATGATTCGCAATGATCTTATATTTTAACTTTCTAAATGTCCTAATTAAGTAATTTCCTAAGATCATACGTATATTGATAATATAACACTACCACCTACTTAAAACTTCAAGCTAATAGAGAGTACTTTATTTGATTATATATTGATTCAACACTTATGTCTTTACATGCATTTCCTTCTTGCATAACCTTTTAAGGGTTTAAGTTAGTAATTTGTGATTTTCTTACAATTTTAATCATTTAAGTGAATTTATAGGGAATGTGCCGACATGTCACTGGTGTGCCCTCGATACACAATTTTCGAGTCATCAATAACCTCGATAACCTGAAGTCGAAATGCAAGCATTTCCATGACATGCCTCTGATACATGCCTTTGAAAGAGGTGTGCAGTAGTGTGCGGTGATGTGCTAAGTGCACAATCGGACAATGCATGTTGCGTGTTGAAATCAGGCAAGCACACATTCGTGCACAAGCAGCGTGCAGGTACAATAGAGCAGTGAGCGGTGCACATAGAGATTAGGTGTGCAATTAACACACGGATTGCACATGCATTGCACATGCACTGCACATGCTTTCTTGTCAAAGATTAAAGCATGTCTGCACCAAAATGAGCATACTCCCTTTTACTTTTGTTCTTTTCCTGTTTTTATTTATTCACAACCTTGCTGGACTTGTTATGCATTTTTCACTTGGTGTCTCTATAATATAAACTATAAAAACACTCAGCATTTCGTGAACAATAGATTCATCTTTTCCTCTTAATAATACTAATTTCTGAGTAAAACAAAAGGAAAGTCTATCTGGCAGTGCAACGCAAACTGTCTAACTGGTCTGGAAAACAACCAATTGTTTGGACAAAACCACTTCAAGACTAGCACAACTACACTTGTCTGTCAGGTCAAGCATGTTTCTTAACTGGTTGAACAAAGAAGCACTAACAGAGTGTTGCAAGTTTCTGTCTGAATAATCAAAAAGGGACTAACTACTTAGACAAAAAATTAATAGCCCCAAGAAGATAACCGATCTGGTTAGATTCATATAACTTGCAAATCATGAATCTTTACTTCAATCCAATCAGCTAAGCAAAGGGGTCATGGGTCTCATAGGTCAGCACAGCCCGCTATGGGATGTTGTGTGTTGGGGAGTAATGGTCTTGGTGATGCAAAGAATCTCTACTTTCTTCCACCCGGAGTTAGGAGATGGTAGAACCTTGGGAAGATGACTGGTTAAGAAGTGGTAGTTTTGCTGAGATGATGGCGAGGCTCTATGCCCTTGTAGATGACAAGTTTAACTTGGTGGCAAATGTTTGGGATGAAGCTTCCACGTCTTGGGCACCCACAGTGCGGGGAGGGCTTTCAGATGCTCGGGTTCACGACTTACAGGTGTTCTTATCCTTGGCACAGGATTGTCACCCAATGATGGCATCTCCTAAAAAGTTGGCTTGGAATGGGGGATCCTTTGCAGTGAAAAAGGCTTATAATTTGTTCAGAGGTGCAGATTTGGTGGGAGATTGTCGATTCTTTTGGAGATTAAAGATCCCTCTAAATGTCAAGTTTTGTTTTCAATCAGTGTCTGTGGCTACTTCGAAGGGGAAGGCCAGTTACTAAGAATCACAGAGTCGATAGATTGCAGACGCTAATGTTGTTTGTAGCCCCTATGGCCAGGATGATGAAGACATTCCACACTTGTATTGGGCATGTAACTTCTCAAAGAGAATGTGGATGGCTTTGGGCTAGCCAGGACTCAATTTCCCATCTATGGATGATTTTTAGCATCGTTGAAAAATGGTATTCTGACGAAATCTCATGTCTAGATTACAGTGGTGGCAGTTCTATGGTCCTTATGGCTACAGTGTGATGCGGCGATTTTTCGAGGGGAGAAAGCGCAGCTGGAAAATGTTGTGAGGGAAGCCTCTAGGTTATCTGATTTTTGGATGGAACATTTGTCCTTTGTGTTGCTTGTTTTTAAGTGGAATGAAGTGGCTCGCCACTGACCTCCAATAGCCCGCCTTCTCTTTTCCAAAAAAAATAATGAACAAGAACCCCACACTAACAATAGCAATCTTCAATATGAACACTGGGCTGCAACTAAAAGCATGATGTCGCACCACAATAACGAGTAGCCATCACAAGGTGATCTAGCACGAATCATCCAAACTTTCCTTCCCAACTTTACACACATGCTAAGCACAATTACGGGCAATTTACATGAAAACCCCTCTAGAATGAAAGGGAAAAATCACAGGAGTGCATAAACCCTAGAGACCACTGCCAGATAGGCTTACTTTCATTAAGACAATGAGTAGGCCAAGACATAAGGACAATAAGCACACAGAGAAACGAATCCATACCCAATCCCATAACTACATTGATGCAATGCCACAACCCATCAGATATGAATCTTCGATATACTCTGAAGGAAGGTGCTCTTCCTATCCTTGAAACATGTGTCAACCCTACATTTTTTTCTTGTTTTCGCATCATCTATTCGTCTCCCTTCCAAAATCTGTGGAGGTATGTGTATCTCTCCTCTAGCGAATGAAACACACAAGCCTTCCCGCTTCATCTCAACACGTGTCAAGCATTCCATCCCCTCACCTCCCCGCATCATGTCACCGCTCCCTCTCACATAGACCACCACCATAAAAGCTTCAATCTTTTATCCAAAGGCAATGTCCACTAGGCATTATTCTCTTCACTGCAGGCACCTCCCTCTCCCGATGGCCTCCAGAGATTAGGGATTCTAGCCACAGATCACCCTGCAGCACACACCTTGTAGCCATTGGATGCAATGCCAATGGGAAAAGCAAGGTCTTTACTCGGATCCTTGCTAGAAGGGTAGGAGGAGATGGTCGTCATGGTGGTGGTGAAAGGGGTGAGGGCATGGTAGGGAAATGGAGAAGGGGAGGGAGATGGGGAAGTATGCAAGGTAAACTACAAATTAAATCAGGGCATTGGGGAAGGTCTATGTGGAGTGCCCGAGGCCAACCTCAATGCAATGGCAACAATTGATAAAGGAGTGTGTCTCCTATCCCACATTGAGCCTAAGTACTTCCAAATCCCTCAATCACTCTCTTTATCAATATCTCTGTTCTCCCACCATTACTCGCACAACAATAGCACGTAAAGCCCCCATCATCCTTATCCCATTCTTCTTTTAATAACCTCAAAATCCCATTTTTTTCTTATCAATGAGCACCGGGTTACACCCCCACTACCTGTTGATACCCATGTTTTAATGTAACTAAATTATGTTTTTATTGTGGACTAATCATTTCAGGATATCTCAGGTCAATTCAAGAGATGATGTCCTTATCAAGTGAAATCAAAGTCCAGGTGAAGATATTGAAGACTCTTTATCTTTATTGAATCTAGAATAATGTAAGGAACCTCAGAATATAATAATCTATGCATTTTCAAACTCGTTAAACTCAAATTTTCTCTCTAAACCTAAGTTCTTAATACAGTTGATTGACCAACATTAATATTGATCAACCAAACCTATATTGATCGACCAACCCTTTTGATTAATCAATTAAAGAACTCCAACGGTTAAATTTTCCCTGAATTTGAAACAAATTCTCAATTTAATCGATCAACATAGAATCGATCAAACCATTTCATTAATCGACCAAAAGTCATTTTGATCGATCAAACATAAGTTTTGATCGACCAATGCTGGAAATATTTCTAAAACATGTCGAAAAACACCTATAAATAGAACCCTCAACCCCCCTCTTCAAAACACACCTCAAGAGATTCCTACAAGAAGAACTCATGTTTTTCTAGTGCTTTCGTGCCTCTGCACCTGCGATTACTACGATTCAAAGCACGATTCTTTGCGAATCAGAAAAGCTCGATTTGTTCTATTTTCCTTGGATTCCAAAGGAATTTTTGTTATATACTTTATATTCCTATTCGTGATCTGGGATCCAAGTTGTCTTGAAAGTCATGTTCTTCTCTTAGTCAGGCGTATAAAAAGAAGACACCTTGTAAGAGGTTGTGCCACCCTCGTTCAAGTAGTACGTTAGTGAATTGACTAACATCAATTAGTCGAATAAATCCTAAGCTGAGAGACTTAAGTAGTTATTTTTACCTGCAAAGGTTTCCACTCGAAATCCAGGTGTTCTCTTTTGGTCTATGCATATTTAATTTTTGACATGTGGTGAATGATTTTTTAATTCGTAAATAGAGATCGATATTACACTATTCACCTCCCCCATCTAATGTATACTTAATCCTTCAGGCTTCGCATGCACTCACACTAACCCCATCTTTGATTCTAATTGCTAGTTGTTCTATTTGCCTTCCCACACCATACATGTCCATCTGGTGTCATTCATTATTTCTCTAATTTTATTTCTCTAATTGAGAAATAAAAAGTGGAAAAAATGGATGAAACCTACCAGCTGTATCCTGCCACGAAGCCTAATGACTCACAGACCAACATTTTTTCCTCCCTCTAAATTGCAATATGAAGCGTATATCTTTGGAAATGGCAATCTTCAAACACCTACAATCCCATGGGCTCTCACAGGTAAGAGGGATCCATTTTCCTTGATAAATCTTATGTAATGAGGTTAATTTGGATACATACGAGGCTTCATTGTTTATTTGGACATTGGTTTTAAAAAAAAAAAAAGGATATATTAGGACATTGTTAAGTGCATATCAAAAATGTTTTCTATTAAATTGCAAAAGGCCCGTCATAACCTCCTATCTGAAAAGCCTTTGATCATTACTAATATCTCGCTGGACAGAGTGGTCCTCTGTCATTTAGGGGACGTAGGATCTGTTTAAGCAGTGATGATGGCAAAGAGAATGCTCCCAATGACTGTGCAATTATGTTTTTTTTATAATAATTGTGCGATAAAATGCCTGGCTAAAACAACAGGACTCTTACGGTTTGATTGATACATAAAAAAACAAGAGCAGCTACAATTGTTAGTTAAGCCCTCATGCATGAGTAACATCATTACTTCAATCATGGCTGAAGTAGTGCTGGAAGCCCATGAAGTTAGAATATAATCCAGCCTTTTGCAGTGAAGAAAAAATACTATGATAAAAAAAAACTGACTTCAAAATAATTAATTAAGATTCTGGATGTGCCATGACTTGGAGTGCATTACTTTTGTATTTAAGAGCAAGGATGGAAATTTTTGGAAAGGAAAATAAAAAGAAAGATTTATTTTTAACATCAAGCAACAGATAGCCATTTTGATTTTAACTCTTCTAAAGTTTCAATTTTCAATGTTTCCGTTTTTACCAGAGAAATCCATGTAGCAGATTGAAGTAGAGGAAGAGATGTTGACAGCATTTTGATCTTGCAGAGAACAAATATTTCTTAGGAAGCATTCAGGAAGGAGGAGGAGAAGAAGCATGGGAGGTTGCAAAATGGAGATGAATAGCGGCGTGATGGTAAAGTTAGGTAAAGTAATGGGTATTTACCAGGGAATCAATAAGAGGTTGGAAGAAGGAGGCAACACACAGTAATATAGATGCACTTACAAGGTAAGCAAAGGGAAATCAAGAGATGATCTTTTCGTTATTCCTGAAATTATATGCACCACCTTTCATGCAACAAGAATAAGAACGTATTTCAAATAATTCTCTAAAAGTGTGTTATGAAATAACTTTTAGTCCAAATATTTTCTCAAATTGGTTCCTTTTGTGTAACGTGTCTAATTAAGTTCAATTCTACAACCTCAGCTCCATTTATACGTAGCTAATTTCAAGTTTATATTTCGAATTCTACTTCATAAGTAGCTTTATTCAGAGCTTTGTAGTGATGGTCCACATTCCACCTTTTTGGTTTTTTTTCTTCCTTGCCGCAGTTTCAAGTTGGTAATATATTTTGCCAGTTGAGTTCAGAAACCTGGATTATCTTTTGTGGTTTTCTGCTATTGTTTCAAGGTTTAGGTGCTAGAGAATGTAATAGGGAATATGAGGCTGATGGTTTTGTTTTGGTAAGAGATAAAATAGGATGGTTAACAGAGGAAGTAACAGGGAATGAGGTAAATGATTAGTAGGTGATGGTCAATAATTGTGCAGTTTCAGGTTTTGAATCCTCCTTCACTCCTTTTCTCAACGGGAATATTTTGCAGTTATGTTTTGCAAACATTGATCGTTAGCCTACATAAACTTATCTGTAGCAAATGCATTCTTCATAGGTGGTTATAACTCAAACACTATGCTTTTAGTTTTAGGTTTCATATTGGGTGGAGTCAACCAGCTTCTATCTGCTGCAAAGCATGGGTACTGCCACACTAGTATAGTACTAAACATAGAACTAAAACTAAGAGCCAAAATTCTTGAACTAACCTTGTCAGGTGGACCTTTGGCACCTCCTAGTAGAATCTCTGCACTGTGAACCATGACAAAAAGGGAAGAATTTAAGTCATTAAATGGACTTATATATAGAATTATAAGCATCATCAATAAAAGAGTGTGATCTTATAATGTACAAAGCACTACTAAGTCAGATGGTACCTATAAAAAATTGAAAAAAATGGACCAAAAGCGTGACAAGAGGATTTACTTGCACCATTCTTTGATTGACAAGATTGATGAGCCCCGTTTACCAATAACTCTTCCCATTTTTCCTGGAGGAACAGTTAGCACAGAAAGTATCTCCTCTTCAGGATAATAACCTTCATCTTTAAAGCTATCTGCAGCACAACAGATCAATCATTACAATCAATTCATCGAGCACAGAGGACAAGCCATTCTTAGAAGCATAACCTACAGTTCAAGGATATCAGAAATGCTTTAAGGGTACTCTATGGAGGGGGATAACCACCCTTTTTGGGGGACATCCCCTGTTTACCTTGGAGGCTGACCCAACCTCTCTTGGCTTTCTTATCCCAGGATATCCCAACCCGTGTTAAAAGAGGGGTTAAGATAACCCGCATTCTAACACATGTTTGCAACTCTCACGACTCGTGTCCTCTCTCATGACCTTTTCCAAAGCTGCCCCTCTTCTAATGTAAATTAACATAAACTTGAAAAAAATAACCCCAACAAACTTACCTACCATCCTAAGGGCAAAAAAGTCTTTTACCAACTCAACCCTCATCCTAACCTCCAAACTCAAGTAAACACCCCCCCTTTCACATCACAAGTTAGCCCCCATTCCTATCCCCCATTCAATAAACAAAAACACAAGTTAACCCCCATTTGGAAGTCAACAGAAATCGGGGTCAACCCCTATTGCAACTTAGCTAACCTAGGCCGTAAACTAGGCCTTAGAGTTTGATCAACCATAATTTCACCAAAATTCAACTGATATCAGGTTGTAGATGGCAAGAGCCTGCAATTGCATATTAGTAGGTATTTGATTCTTGATCACATGGGACAAGCACCCATTCCTGATGGATACAAATCTGACGACAAGTCTCTTTAAATTTGGATCACTAATCGAGGAATCCAAATTAGCTAAATCAAGTCCCCACACACCACCCCCACAAAAAAAAGAAAATAAAGCTAAATCAAGTTACAGAAGCATTTACCCATCAAATAATTTAGGCCATACACAGCAATTATGGTAAAGGCATGTGCCTATTATACCGAATCCACAATTAGATCACACAAGAAAAGCCTATAAACTGTTTTACCTTATTAAAAGTAAAGCTGAAAGTGACTTCTTTGGAATTTTTTTTTAACCAAAGGATACAGGATTTAAAAAAGCAACGGAAAAGAAAGTTTAAATTTGCTATATCAACAGTTTGAAAGATGAGGGGAAAAAACAATAATAAACCAATCAGGGTTTAAGGTTTATGTTTTGCAACAGTCATCATCTAATTTCCCCAAGATATTGGTAACTTCCAAGAAAACAAAATGTGAAGGAAGCAAAAGAAATATGAACCTGGAAGGAGAGGAAGGGAAGGCCAATCTACATGTCTATTATTGGTAATGCAGAAACATCGACAATAAAGTGACCCACGGACAGCAAGGTGCCATAGAGATTTCTCAGTTAGCTTTTCCATCATTTTTCCATAAATATAAGGAAGAAAGCGAACATCATCAGCCGCTGTACGAATCATTAGATCAGTCATCGGTCTGTAAGTCCAAAATGCAGGGTCCTGAAAGTTCAAACTCAGAGACATCAGAGGATGTTATTACTGATCTTTATGGTAACTCTGAAGGACGAATATACATATATATACATCCAGACCTACAAAACAAGAAATATGGAAATGAATTGTAAACATTGATCCCCTAAAAGCTTAATCAGGTCATTATTATTGATCCCCTAAAAGCTTAATCAGTTCACTGTTCTACATTGCTTAAAGGCACAAGTAATGAGCAACTTTTTCAAGGGGGTACACATGTGAACCTAGTGCAAAGATAATCCAAGACACTCTGCCCATCTATTCTATATTATAGAAATACTCCCAGTTGCACTTATTCCCTGGCTCCTGTGATACTTGTTAGAGATAACTTAGGAAATAGAATTAGGAAAGTAGGAACTATCTCTTTCCATGTTTTATCACTTTCCAAATTGTAGGAGATATGTTTTGATTTGTTAGGATTTGATTTGTTTCCATGTTTAGGAATTACAATTGGAAATATTATTGATCCTTCTCTATATAAAGCCATGAACTCTACTTGTTTTCTTAGATATTTGAGATGAATGAATTCTAGTTATCAAAAATCTCCATATGGTATCAAAGTGTGTCCATCTTGCGACCCCAACATGCTCCACCAATCCCTAGGGGCACCACCGACCCCCCTTTGCCTCAGAGTGCGTGCACAGCAACTTGGCTCATATTTACAACACTATGTGTTGCCCTACTGCCAAGATTTTCATCTTGGTTCTTCATCTCTCTGTGTTGATCTTCATCTCGCTAGAAGCACTGCCAAGCGTCAATGCTTGGCCTATCTCCAATGCAACATTGACCAAGGGGGGCCAATTAGGTCCTTACATCACTACAAAGGCCCCTACCATGCAGCCAGGGCTACTGCGTGATCGGGCGACGCCATGAAAGAAGACTGAACTGATTTTGGCCTAGTTCAACTGTCCAGCCGAGCCACCTTCATTGCCTCGATCTGTGTTACTGTCGATGATGATATTATTGGTGATGTTGGTGTCAATGATGCTATTGTTGCGTCACCACTACATGGTTGTGGATTCAACACATTGGACTTGGGATTTAGGTGATATAATGATATGTTTTAGAATCCCCTGTTGTTGTTGTTGTTGATCTGTATCATTGAAAATTTTTTAAAAAATCATGGGAATTGCCATGCCAACGATCTCTTATGAGGAGCGAGGCCTACTCTACTATTGTTGTTTCCACAAATCTTGTGGCCAATTCTACTACTTAGGAACAATTCCCATGGTTGGTTGCTACTATTACTATGACCATTGTGTGGCCACTACCTCTACTACGATCTTCGTGTCTTGCTACTATTCTGCTACAACAACTATTACAACGACTGCTACTTCTGCTACAGTCTACAATACTCCTTGCTCCTTTAACTACCTACATTAAGGGAGAGTTCTACTGACTCAAAGGGCTCTACTAAAGCCTCAAGCCACATCGTGATCAACACTGAAGATGTCAATGAGTGGTGGGATAACTAAGCCGCACGCTCAACCCCACTGTAAATGCCCTACGTCAGTTTTGTCTTATAATGCTTGGAATCATCTCCTGTATGAGTATCAATGCTTGAGATCATCTCCTGTATCAGTATGTGCTTGAGATCGTCTCCCCTATTAATGCTTAGGAATCTCCCCTACATTGCAACCTGCTTGGAATCACTTCCCAGCTGCCTAAAGGTCTCCGAGTCAGTTTTTTATTCTAACTCCAAGAGAGTTAGGTATTCACTAATAAAGGGACGACTACCTACGTGCTTATCTGATTGCAAGCCTACCTTGCTTGCCTGCTATAGCCTTGGAATAGAATTAGGAAATTTAGGCATTGTATGCTCCAACTTTGCAGGCAGTGTTAGAGATAATTTAGGAAATAAAATTAAGAAAGTAGGCATCATCTCTTTCCATGTTTTATCTCTTTCCAAATTGTAGGAAATATATTTTTATGTGTTAAAATTTGATTTGTTTCCATGTTTCGGAATTAGGATTGGAAGTAGGATTGATCCCTCTCTATACATAGAGATGAACTCTATTTGTTTTCTTAAAGATTAGAGATGAATGAATTCTAGTTATCAAAAATCTCCACAATCCTCAATGACAGAATATTAGGCCCCAACTAATATGTACCCATGCAGCAATGAGGTACATATGTGCTTGTAAGTGGTGGATTGAGTGCAATCAGTGTTGAGATGACATGCATAGAAGGTGAGTCAATTTTGCACCTGTGGATTGAGTGCTTCCTTGAATGAAGCTGTTACGGTATTTTTCTTTCGTAATAGCAACTGCATAATCTGTTATGTATGGAGCTTTCTCTGTGCAACCGTGATGCATTAAAAGGACAGATGCATCAGAGCTTTTTTGCCGAGATCCTGTTATTTATACATTGTTCCATAAATCTCTCATTAATTAATAGGTTTGAAATTCATCTGAAGATTAAAAAGAAAGAACAAAATTCCAGATTCCACTAATTTGAGCCAAACACATACTTGATGCATTTGGAACATCAAACAACAATAAGCAAGAAACAGGTGCTGACAAAACACATTACAAAGAGGAACAACCAGTAATAACCGTTATAGCAGCTGAGTTGTGACAATCAGATTGATGAACTGTAGTTGCGCATGACAAACCTGCCTCAAAAGAACCCGTACTTCTTCTTTTTCAAGGTATGACTTACCTACAGAATAATCAAATGCAAAGTTCATGCATAGCTCAAGAGATTTTTTTTTCATGTAAAGTAATCATGGCAAAGTAGAGCAGTGAGATGCAACCAATGGACTATACTTAGGAATACAGTCAAAAATCAGGGATGGTTACTCTGAGGGCCTCCCATTCTAGACCAATTTACTCAAATAAAGAGGCCCACCACAATATTTACTGTTGACCACTTCGTAGATTCAATATCATTAGATGCCAGACAGTTCTCTAAACATAATTGTTCAGATGTGACCTTCATTGGGTACCACATGTGGACAAATCAAGGGGCACCGTGACATCATGTGAAGGTTAAATCTTAGCCATTTCATTGTCATGCCTTTAATACCATGCAGTAGCTTCCAACTCAAACCAATTGGCTCGAGTGGATTGGCCCAATGTTCTTTGAGACTATTCTCACAACAGCTGATTGTCTTTCTTCGACAGATGGGAAAACAAGATATACACATACATCAATGAAAAAGAAGATGGCAAAGAACTATCAAAAACTTTCTTCATCCGATATAGCATAACTGTGCATTCAACCCTTTTCAAAAAAAAGCGTTACAGAGTTTGGTCAATTTTTTATTTCTTCAGTGCTATGTATTACTTTTCTTTTCCTCCTGAGATCGGACTATAATTTACACCCACCTCTCTTTATATGAGGTAGCGTTTGATAATAAAGTGAGTTGATCATTTTTTCCAACTTGGTATCAGAGTACCAGTCCTAAACTATGCCCTTAGTATCCCACCCAGATAAGCCCCTGAGACCCTAACTACCCAAAACCCTCCTCTCCTCCTTACCATACAGCCTCTGCTGCCGGTTGCAGGCACCTCAGGTGGCCTTGCAAATCGTCTGCAGACCTGCAAATCTGACCACCGGCAGCGCAGACCACCACCAGATCTGATCGCTGATTGATTCCCAGGCCTGCAGGGGCTCTTGCAGCTACTGTGGGGCTGATTTCCGATTAGCACCCTCAACGGCGACCAACCCACCGGCAGCAGCAGTCCTCGGACCGCCACTCACTGGCCAGCAGAGGTGCCGCCGGTGAGGGTTCTCTCTCCCACCAGCGGCAAGGAGGAGCAGTAGCCCCTGGATGGCTATGCTAGGGCGTTTCCCCGCATCCTAGTGTGGCCTCTATTGGTTCCAGGGACACCTTCGAGTCTCTTGGTCTGATTTCCAAGCAATGTTTGCTTAAATCTTGTCATAAGAAGATTCTCTTTCAGATTTCAAAGACTTTATGCTCTGAAAACAATGTTTCGGATCTGACTTTAGAGGTTTATCCTCCCTCTAAGGGCATGATGGCATCAACTAAGTCTTCAGGAGCGCCATCATATACCACTATAGAGGAAGGGATGTATAAAAACCCATTTCTTGGGCCTATTTCCCTTCATAGTGATACTTCTACCACTCATAAAGGATAGCAGATGATACTGTGGCCATTGCCCAGAGTGAGTATGAGAGAGTACTCCGAGGTCATAGTCATCATGATGTGTTACAGGGGGCAACCAAGTTGGACACTATTGCACATGACAGAAGTCGGGGTAGTTCGGAGTGACTTGTTGATTCAAGTGCCTCACAATACCTCGGTGGAGATTGGGATTATTTTACCCATCTCCAATCAGTGCCAGCAGGCAGGATAGTCCAGGTTGCAGACAATGGACACTCCAAGGTAGAAGGTCAAGAAGAGGTACCAGTGACTTCCTACTTTGAGATTACCTGACGTCTTATATGTTTTAGACTTTCCTATGAATCTACTTTCAGTTAGCAAGATTACTAAGGAGCTTAATTGCCGTGCAATCTTTGATGATGTGAGATGTCTCATTCAAGACAAGTTGACAACAAAGGTGATTAGTAGTTGAAATGTCGAGGGTGGAGTTTCTCGTTTGGCTAAGACTCCACTTGCCTCTGCATGTCGAGGAGAGGTTTCGTCTACCCCTGGGAGTGTATTTCAGTGGCATCTTCGACTTAGACACCTTCCTCTAGAGAGTCTTTGTCGAGTAATCCCACATATATCCCTTGCAATCCGGATATGTTGTGGCGCCTATTAGATGGGTAAGCATCGTCGTTCCTTTTACCTTTTCAGTACTCGTCTTGAATCAACAACCTTATTTGAGTTGTTGCACATGGATGTGTGGGAACCAACTAGGATACCAAATAGGCAAGGTCACCGCTACTACTTAGTGGTTGTTGATGATTTCATGCCTATCGTGGGTGTTTCTACTGAAGAACAAGTCAAAAGTTGGATCCGTCATCAAGCATTTCATGTTGGAGATTAAGAATCAGTATTCGGCTACTATTACAATTGTAAGATCTGATGATGTACTTGACTAACCACTAGTCATTTAAATGCCAATGGCGTGCCGGCAAGATAACGATTTTTGAAAATATGCTATGTCGACATGCTCAAGTTATCGAAATGCAGGTGTTTTATAGGCATGCCAGCAAAATTGTCGGCATGCCATCAATAAGCTCGACATATCGGTGGCATGCTGCTGCTCCTGCTATTGTTGCTCTTGTTGCAGCTCTGCTGCTGCTACTGCACAGGTTATGTATCAACATATTACAAATTAAGTAAAAGATAATATTTATGACTTAAATGAAAATGTTTATCCATTGAAATAATTATTTTTAAAACTCTAATCATTTTGACTACCTCTATCCTTTTCGTCGACATGCGTCGGCATACCTTCGGCATGCCTTCGACATGCCAACAAAATGTGCATTTAGAAATTTATTGGAACGACGTCGAAATCGACATTTCGAACCTTACGTATCACCAGGTTGTCTACTTTCTACAGGTCTCATAGGATTGTGCACCAGACTACCTGTACTCATACCTCTCAGCAAAATGGGGTGGCTGCGAGGAAGCATAAACATCTTCTAGATGTGGCTCGCACCTTATTGATTCATTACAGTGTGCGTCCATTATATTAGAGAGATACAGTTCTTACAGTTTGTTATTTGATCAATAGAATGCCCAGTTCGGTACTCCATGAGCAAATGCCTTAGCACATATAGCATCCTGAGCGAGAGCTTTTTCATATGCCACCACATGTGTTTGGTTATACTACATTTGTTCACCTCCTTTTTCCAGGATGAGACAAGCTTGCACCACGGGCAGTTAAATGTGTGTTCTTCGGATATTCACAAACTCAAAAAGGATATAGATGCTTGAATCCTATTACTACTAGGCACTATGTGAGTGCTGATGTTACCTTTCATTAGTTTATTCCATATTTTTCTACAGTTGCCTGGAGCCTATCTTCTCAGGTTACGGAGGCTCTCATGCCTATACCTCCTATTTTCTTGGAAGAGATACCAGTTTCTGCTCCCTTACTACTAAGGCCGATCGTAAGAAGTTTTCTGAGCCTATTGTTACATATCAGTGCCCTCACACTACTTTCCAAATGCCATCTCTTCTACAGCAGCCACGACGACACCACTTTCTCCTCGAGTGATAAAAGACAGATTACATATTAATGATACGACACCCAGTGATGATGCTATAGGCCCAAATGAGGATATGTCTGCTCCAGATCCAGTACAGGAAGCAAATGGATGATCTCAACTTTCCGATTGTCATTTGGAAGGCACCCCGAAGCTGTGCCAAATATCCAATTACAGGGAGTTTGTTTACTAAGGGACTTGGTTTTACTTTTGGGAGTTTCTACCGCATTGTCAGCTACACAGATTTCAGTTACTTACCAACAGGCCATGCTTGATCCAAAATAACACCAGGTCATGAAGGATGAAATGGTTAGTCTTCACGACGTACCTAGGGGCTCACCTCCGTACCAGAAGACGCTACAATGGTTTGTTGTAGATGGTGTTTACACTCAAATACAACTCAAATGGATCCGTTACACAATACAAGGCACAGCTTGTTGCCAAACATTCACCCAGACATGGGATTGATTTCTTTGACACATTCTCTCCAATTGCTCGACTTTCTACAATGAGGATACTGATTTCTATTGCAGCTCAGCGAGATTGGCATCTTCATCAGCTTGATGTGAAGAATGCCTCTCTATAGGAATTTACCAAAGGTGTACATGCAATAGCCCCCTGGTTACAAGGTTCCAAGGAAGTGTATATGCATATTACAAAAGGCCATTTATGGCCTCAAGCATAGCCTAAGAGCTTGGTTTCAGAAGCTCTCTCAGGTAGTAGAGTCGGTGTGGTTCCTCAGATAATCTACAAATCATTCATTATTTGTAGGAGGGCAGGGAAAGGAGTTGTTATTCTTTTGGTATATGTGGATGACTTGATTGTCACCGGTGATGATACAGTAGGTGTGGCTGAGATTAAACAATCTTTAGCAGATTAGTTTGTGACCAAGAATACAAGGCCCTTGAGATATTTTCTTGGTATAAAAGTAACTCGTCGTAGGCATGGTATTGTTCTATCTCAACTGAAATATGCCCTAGATGTGTTGAAGGAGACTGGTATGCTGGGAGCCAAATCAACATTCTCATGGATCTCAAAGCACGACAATATGACAGAGATGCAAAGCCAATTGATAGTAGATAGTACCGTCACCTGGTGGGGAAGACGCTATACTTGACAATTACTAAGCCCAATATTTCCTTTGCAGTAGGAAAGCTAAGTCAGTTTATGGAAAGGCCTACTAGACAACACTGGGATGCAGCCATGATGGTACTTAGGTACCTAAAAAGAGCACTAGGGTAGGGCCTTCTTTTCACTAGAAGGACATCTATGACAGTGGTTGGATATTCTGACGCAGATTATGCAGGCAGCCATGATGATAGGAAGTCTACTACAGATTTTGTATTTACGTTGCAGGGAATTTGGTGACCTGGAAGAGCAAGAAACAAATTCATGTGTCTAGATCTACTGCTGAGTCTGAGTATCATGCTATGGCTCAAACATCTACAAAGTTAATGTGGATGAGATCCCTACAAATTGATCTACATATACAGATTGATGGGATTATGGAGTTGCAGTGTAACAACCAAGCTGCTACTTATATTGCCAACAACCCCATGTTCTATGAACACACCTAATACGTGGAGGTAGATCGCCATTATACTAGAGATTTGATTCAGAAGGGATTCATCTTTATCTCCTAGGTTACTTCAGAGACAAACTGTTGATATCTTTACAAAGCCACTAGCTAGATCCTCCTTTGATACATGTGTGTCAAGCTGAGCATAATCGATATCCATACTCCAGCTTGAGGGAGAGTGTTATGGCGTTTGGTCATTTTTTTATTTTTTTGGTGCCAGGTATTACTTTTCTTTTCTTCATAAGGTTGTACTATAATTTACACCCACATATCTCTCTATACAAAGAGAGGTAGGATTTGAGAATAAAGTGAGTTGATCATTTTTCCCAACTAAGAATAACCCTATATTCAAGGTGAGATGGATTCAAAATTCTACTTGTTAATTTCCACATAAAATAAAAGAATGAGAAGCCAATCAAGAAAAATGACAACTTCATATAAGTTGCCAGCACTAACTACAGTTGGAAGTGGTTAAGGGAGTCTTTGTATACACAAGTTTATTGTAGGAGCAACCTGCTCAGTTTTTCTTCTCTAGCAAGAGTCCCACCTCCCCCACCCCCCACATCACAAACAAAATGGCAGTCGACCTCAATGTACTTGGTCCCCTCATGAAAAATCGATTTTAAGGCAATATAGGTAGAAGACTTGTTGTCACATAGAAGTGAAACAGGTATAGTAGTTTGAACACCAAGATCCTGTAAGAAGGAAACTACCCACATAATCTCGTAGGCCGCATGTGCCATCACTCTGTACTCGTCCTCTGCACTCGATTATGCAACAACACCGTGCTTCTTACTCCTCCAAGAGATGAGGTTTCCCCAAGATACACAGCAACCCTGAAGTAGAGCAGTGATCATCTATCGACCCAGCATAATCTGCATCTGAATAAGCAATAATATCCAAATGCCCGTTATCTCTGTAATATAGTCCTCTACCTGGTGCCCCCTTAAGATACTTCAGAATGAGGCAAACCTCACGCCAATGGCTATAACGTGGAGCCTGCATGTGCTAGCTGGCTCTGCTGACGGCAAAACTGATATCAGGTCTCGTGATAGTAAGAGTAAACGTCCAACTATACTCCAATAACCAGTAACATCCTGATATGGTAGGTCATCCTCATCAGATGAATGTGCAGATGGTGGCTCCACAGGTATACCAAATGGCTTAGCTCCAAACAAGCCTGATTCCTGAAGAATCTGAAGTGTATACTATCTCTGTGACAAGGGCAGTCCCGTCTCTTGTTACACTACCTCAATCCCCAAAAAATATCTCAACTCTCCCAGATCCTTGGTAACGAAAGTGGACTGCAAGAAAGACTTGGTCTGAGCAATGCCATCATCATCTCCAGTAAGGATCATACCATCTACGTACACAGCAAGAAGAACAACACGTGTATGTTCTCCATACTTAGTCTTATGAAGATTGATCTAAGGTAGAGCGCTGAAACCCAATCTTTGCAATCTTTGTACTAAGCCTCTCAAACCATGCACGGGGACTCTATTTCAAGCCATATATAGCCTTTCGTCGGCAACAAACATCCTCCCCCTAAGTGTGGTAACCTGAAAGCTGTCTCATGTATACCTCCTCAGATAAATCAACATATAAAAAGGTATTTTTAATATCAAGCTGATGTAGGGACTATCTCCTAATCACAGCAACAGAAGTAATACGTGCTACAGAGGAAAATGACTCAAAATAATCTACCCCATAAGTCTGAGTAAAGCCATTGGCCACAGCCTAGCTTTGTACCTGTCAACTGTCCCACTGGGTCTATACTTAACAGTATAGACCCATCTGCAATCTACAGCAGTAGCTCCATCAGGGCAAGATACTAGATCCCATGTCTGACGTAATTGTAGGGCTTATATCTCCTCATCCATTGCAACCTGCCATCTGGGATAGCGAGAAACCTAAACAAAATCCTTGGGAATCGTACAGGCAGTAATCGCGAAAGTAACCTGACGAATGCCATCCTCAAGATGAGCAACACCCGTGTACTAGGATAGAGGATGAAACATAAAATCTCTGTCGGGTCTCCTCAGCGATGGCTGCTCCTCAGTGCCTGAGGTACCCTCATCTGCCAAGTCATGATCAATTCCAGTGTCTTGTGAGGAATGCGGTCTCCAATGATAGATCTGAGTATCCTCTATGGCGACCTGTATGAATGTTCCTTCTTGGAGAAGTAAGGAATCTTTTTAAAGAAAGTGACATCCGCAGTAACAATGTATCTCCTCCGACACAGGTCGTAGCCCCTATACCCCTTCTAGGTCCTGGAATACCCAAGGAAGACACATTTAACTACTCTAGGAGAAAACTTGTCCTGATTCCCATGTGCCTGGACAAAACAAGTGCAGCCAAAAATCCTTAAAGGCAAGGCAAGCGGCCTGTCACAACCAGAATGGATCACCTGGAAAGGAACCTGCCTGTAAAGAACAGATGAGGATACCCAGTTGATGAGATAAGCATTAGTGAGTATGCCATCCCCCCTAGAATTGCTTAGGAACCTTTATATGGATCATCAGGGTCCTAGCAATATCCAGAAGGTGTCGAAGTTTGCGCTCAACCACGCCATTTTGCTAGGACGTGCGAGCACAAGATTTCTGGTGAATGATGCCCCAAGAGGAGAACAAACTCTGGACCTCTCTCTGCATCAACTCTAAAGCATTATCACTGCAGAAGACTCGAACTGTGCCATCATACTGAGTCTAAATCTCCACCAAGAATTGCTGAATAACCTGGGGAATCTCTGAATGGGTCTTCATCAGGAAAACCTAAGTAAGGCGACTATGATCATCCACAATCACAGCGTAGTATTAGTGTCCTCTTGGAGTAGGAACCCGGTTGGTCCCCACACATCACAATGGACTAAAGCAAAGGGAATCGAGCCCACTCCTGTCTCCCTCTATGGATAAGTGCTCCTATGATGTTTCCCAAGCTAACAATTCTCACACTACATGGTCAAAGTGTCTAGCAAGTCAGGATACATATGTCGCATTTTGTTGAGCGATGGGTGCCCAAGTCTCCTATGCCATAGCGAGGGGTCAATAGCTACGGAGGTTGCTCCTGCAAATAGTGTAGGTATGTCCAGGTAATAGAGACCACCTCTCCCTATTCCCCCACCTATGATACCTCCTGTCTGTCGATCTTGAAAGTAGCAGTAGTCTTCATCAAAGACAACTCGGCACACAAGATCTTTGCAGATACGACTCACAGACAGCAGGTTCATCGGGAACTCCAGAGCACAATGAACCTCATCAATTACCATCCCAAGGGCTACATGCACACACCCAACCACAGTGATAGATGGCGTGGCTCCATTAGCCACTTTAACATCCTTGAGTCCTTGTGGAACCTTGAGATTAACTAGTCGACTCACATCTCCTGTAAGATGGACCGAGGCACCGGAATCTATAATCCATGTTCTTCCGATCCGCTTCTTTCTTGAATCAATTTGGATTGCACATGCTAGTCCCTCTAAATCTAAGATTGATTTTTCCAGTAGATCAAACTCATCTTCTTGGCATGAGAGAAGGCTCATCATGCTCAAGAAAGACTTCTTAATCAGTGGTGAGAGAAGACTCATCACCACAAGGATAGTGCGTGAAAGAGGCTTCAACACGCGTAAGACAATGCCACAACTTTGGAACCAAGATCGTGATTCAACCTTAGAATCTGATTGTACCCTTCATATGAGTCCCATAAAACTTTTCATGGAGGCGGTGAACCCCCACTGCCCACCAAAGACTACAGCGCCTCCATCGCCGGTAGCAAAGCTCTTCAACGACCCCCATGGGCGGCGCTGCTACCCAGCAGTGGTAGCAGTACCTCCCACAGAGGCGGTGACCCCCTTCAACCGTGCTGTAGCAACCTCCAATGGCCTCCATGGGCGACACCGGTGCCCACCAATGACCGCAGCATCACCCATGGGGCCAACGACCATCGTCGACCTCGCTGAGTTGCCTCCTGCAGCAGCAATACCTCCCACAGAGGTGATTAGCCCCTTCAACCACGTTGCAGCAGCCACCATAGGCGATGGTGGTGCCCACCGACGACCGAAGCATCACCCACGGGTCCGGCGACCTTCGTCGACCTTGCTGGGCTGCCTCCAATGACAACCCTAGCATTGTCCATGGCGATAGGGACCATCTTTAGCGACCCCACAAGTGCTGGGATCCTCTTTGACAATGCTGGAGGGTTGTCGACGACACCAACCATCAGATCTCCATCGTGCTTCATCATGGTTTGATGATCAAATCATCAATGCACAGAAATTTGATCATCTTGCCTCGAGTTTTCTTTTATTTAGGTAGATATTTGGTGGGATATCCGAACACCGACCTAGGACCGCTGCTCTGATACCATATTGAGGAAAAAGAGAACTTCTAATTTCTCAATAGAAACCCTAACCTCTCTTTTATATTAGAGAGGTCTGGAAAAATTACAAAAGTACCCCAAGAATAACAAAAATAACAAATACATCCCTAGTCTCAACAGTAACTACACTATAATACTTTCGAAAAAAAAAACTATATCTCTATAATCACATACCGAACAGCATATCACCTCTTCATCAAAGCAACATGATAAGTGTCTTTACATGATTTAGTATTTGTTGTTTGTCACCAAGATTAGAGAAAAAGGAATGTCAAGTAATAGCCATGATGCCTCCAAACATATTTGACAGAGCAGCGATGTTCTCTACTTCATCCTACCTTTTATAAGCAATAGAGTGCTATCAGCAAGAAAGGAATAATCATGATTGAATCTTGCCAGCAAAAAATCTCGAGAACAAGCCTATTGCACATATCACATACGTGCTCACCACCTAAGCATCAACCACAAACAACCAAAACCGAAGCCAATAGGCAACCTTGCCTAACCCCTCTTCTCTACTTAACGCACACACAAATCAGGATGCCATTCAAAAGGATGGAGAAAGAATTGGTTCTAAGACACCTCTTCAACCATTGAATCCAAATCTCCAAAGACCCTTTCCAAACCAAAGACAACCACAGGAAGGACCAATGATGTAGTTGTAAGCTTTTGCAAAATCCACCTTCTATGAGAATATCTTTTTCACTATCCTTGCCAATAAGAAATGATACCCACACCCAAAAAGAGCAAGCCATGATACATTTTTCCCTACTAAATGTTAATTGTATCGGAAGAATCAAGGAATGTAGCACCAAGCAAAGCCCATTTGCCAACAGTTCACATGATTGTATTGATTTAAAATCATGTGGGCCGATGGCCCATATATATAGATTGTATTGTATAGTATGATAAGGCGAAGATCATCCATTCATAGTTTTCACCATCTCTCTCTTAGGCACCAAGAATATGAAAAACTTGTTCAACCTATCAAAACCACGGTTCCCCTCCGAAAATTCCTAGCTCATTGCCACTATGTCCTCAGCCACCACATTCCAAAGCACTTTGTAGAAGAAAATAGGTAACTATGAGGGCTGGATGATCTCTCCACATTTAAACAACAAAGAGCCAATCTCACATCTTCCCTACTGATTGTTGCAGCAACTAGCTCATGCTCTTTGCATCCCTTCATCCCTAGCTCAAGGATATCATGTGTTTTTAGCATAAACAAGGTTTGACATGTGAAGCAGATATGCCTAGCTGCAAGATTCCCTAACCTCCCATCCACCATCAACTTCCATGTAATTATTTTGCCTTCTTTCATTTGCACAAGCATGGAAGAATCTCATATCTACATCCCCCTCTCTAAGCCATGCTTAGCCAGTGATTGAGATTTCGTCGGCATGCCGACGAAATGAAAGGTTTCCCTAGAGAGCCATATCAACACGACAACGAAGTCAAAATGCAGGCATGCCGATGGCATGCCAACAATTTCGATGCATTTCGACCATGTCGACAGCATGCCGGTAAGTGCTGCTACTGCTACGTACTGATGCCAGCCTACTGCACTGCTACTGTTGTGCACTATGTGTGGCTTACAGCATTGCGCGAGTTTCTCTGTTGGGTGATGTAACGGTGGATAGAAGGAGAGGGGAGAAGGTTTAAGGTCCTCAGCTTTTAAATTTCTTTAATTTAGTTTACCGCAAGAGCACACACAAACTATATATTTAAATCTTTTATCTGTAATTCTTTCATTCTTAAATTCTTTGTATTCCTTAATTCAATTTAGACGGTAATTGATTTTGGGTGGTTATCATTTGGATAACCACCCTTCTTTCAACAAAAATTTGATCTGTAATTATTTGACATTTGATTATTGAACTTGAACATTGTATGATAGACATGTTGCATATGAATATTATGATATAACACTTTTATTCTTATATAAATCACTTAAGCTTGTGATTTTCTTAAAATTTATATCATTTAACTACTTCTGTCATTTATGTCAACATGCCTTCAACGTACCTCCAAAATGGACTATTTTTAGGTCATCGAAATCATCAAAATCTATCGTCAAAATACGAGCATTTCCACGGCATGCCCTCAGTGCACTTTCAAAATACGTACTTAGAAATTTATCAAAATAACGTTGAAATTGACATTTACAACCTTGTGCTTAGCAGGATCTTTGTCTCCACTAGATCTCTATCTTCCTATCCTCTTCCATTGCAATCATCTCTTACTTAGCACGTTCTTATAGAGGTCACAAATCCTAGATCATGTCTATATTGTTGATACCCTCTAAAACCTCCATTTGCCTTTTTTTCCTTTCTTCCCTTAGTTGTTTCTTATATATGTGTCGTCAATACCTAAAAGATGAGTCTAGCAACTAAAATCCTAACAAACGAGTTTGAACAAAGTATGCCCATCCATTGCACCTGCACCAGCACCGAAAACCTTATTCACATAACTAAGACTTCTTAAACTAGAAGTATATTCCACACCTGAAGTCATCATTCGACCTCTAGAACAATTAAGTATGATCTAAGAACGGTTTGTCAAGCATGATGGTGCATGTTAAAGGGAAAAGCTATGTAAATTCCATCAATGCAATAAACATAACCTTACAAGAATAGACCTCTCCCAAGGCAAAGCACCTCCATGTCTAATGGCAACTGGTGAGTGGGAGAACAATTAACTGTAAATACGCATACAATCACTAAAGGCCTCAACATCTCTATCTCTGATCATTCCATTACCTTACTAACCATCTACCTTTGGGTGATGTTAAATGTCACCACCAACTAACCATGGCAACTCTTGGAATGAAGACAAATCTATCTTAGCTCTCCTTATAAATCTTCCCCATCTAAGTCAAACTACGACCCATACACCAAAGTGAAGTGGAGTACATGCCACATGAAGAATACTCTTTAATGAACATATAATAATTCCAAGCAATGATCACCCCCCCCCCAAAAGAAATCTTTTTTTTGAAAAGGGAAAGAATAGTTATCCGATTGATAACCACCCAGGAACTATATTAATAAAAATTCAAGAAGGGCAAAACACAAGGCCAGATTATAAATTGGAGCTCCAAAGGCCAATCAACGAAGAGATAGAAGCAACAAAATTCTCAACATAAGGATGCCACCCCTTGAAAATAGTCGCATCACACCCCCCCCCTTAAATTTTGTAGAACTCAAGGCAAAGAATTCAGTCCAATTTCCTTCCATGAGCCTATCCCCTTTCCCCACTTGAGTCAAGCTTTGTCTGCTACATCATGACTAAGAATCTCGTTAGAGTATCAATTTAGTTAGAATTTAGTTAAGTTAGTATTAAGTTTGTTAAAGAATTAGCTATGTAATTTTATATTTCTAGTAGGATTCTTCATGTAATTTTTCACACCCACCCCTCTTTATAAGAAAGGCCTGGGTTACATTTCCAATAACATAGTTCATTTTCTCTAACATAGTATTAAAGCGTGTATTTGAAACCAAAACCCTAATTTCTTTTTTATTCTTTTTTAGTCGCTGCCAAGCCCTAGAAAGACTTCGTTGTCACCTCTACTTGGTCAAAGGGCTCCAATGATCGGCCACCGACATCGCTCGGCCTTGACAACCCTCCTACCAAAGCCGCCAACCCTCCGACGACCTTAGGCAACGATACTGCTTTTGTTGTCACCCTTGCTAGTGCAGTTGTGGCTACTACTGCTGCCTCATGGAGGGTAACCAAGGGTTTGACAACCCTTTCCCCTCTAGTGACCAGATCCGACTACCACAAGGCCATATTTGACGGAAAACACACCTGGGTGGTGCCACCGGTCACTATTCTGACATCAGCGAAGCCTTGATGACCTCGACAACATGTTTAACACACTCCTACTAAGGGTTGCAAACTCCGTTTGCTAGTTTGACACTTTGGGTCTCCGATGGCCTACTATTGTGGTTTCAAACCACTAAAATGCTACTATTGTGCTTCCAATCCTTCACCGTTCAAGAATTGACCCTTGATTGATGGTCCCAACCTTCATCTATTACTCTACTATCGATTCAAACCAATCTTGATCCGAATTTGCTGCTAAGATTATGATCGTCCCCAGTTCGATCTTTGTGATTTGGTCTCCATGATTAGATCTTGATCAAGGAAGCTTCTCTATCCTCTACGTGAATGGTCCACACTCCTATGCACGAGATCGCGCATTCCTGCCTAGTTGCCAGCCCTATTGTCCACATGGCAGACTCAAAATCTTTGTTATTGATTGCTTGAGATAGTTTCTCAACTACTACCTACTTGAGATTGTCTCTTACTTCTACCTACTTCAACTACTGCTTGGGACCAACTCTATTATTGTTTTCACAACTCTTATAGCCAATAGTACTGCTACTACTTTTGATTGAATCACTGCGTTTGGAGCATCCAATCCTACTATTGCCCATTATGATGATGGTAATAACTAGTAGAGGATTTGAGCAAGGATCGCCACCCACTCCACCACTTATCTATTATTGCTACTTGGGAATGTTTCCACGTCTACTATTACTACTACTATCTACTACTACTGCTGCTACCTCTACTACAACCATACTATTATCATTTGTAATGCTACTTCTACTACTTCTGCTACAGCATCTAATACTATTACTACTGCAGTTGCTACTTCGGCCACAACCATCACCTGCTCCTCCGATCTACGGCATGCTCCTCTGGATGTCTACAATGGAAGGGAGTTCACTTTTGTTTTTGTAACAAGTTGAGCGTTGCACACTCTAACTTGGGAGAGAGTGTTAGAGTATCAATTTAGTTAGAGTTTAGTTAATTTAGGATTAAGTTTGTTAAAGAACTAGTTATGCAAGTCTATATTTCTAATAAGACTCTTTTTGCAATTTTCCATTCCCACCTTTCTATATAAGAGAAATTGCGTTTCTAATAACACAGTTCATTTTCTCCAACAAATCCAATTTAAGAGAGCTACCTAAAGTCCTAGGAACCATGTCCCTTAAACATTCTAAGAGAGGACCTAAAAGTTTTTCCCATTGATCAACCCCTCCACCACTTACGATTCAACTTGCTTGGAAAAAAATTGCCTGTAGATGCTACACGGTCACAAACATCGAGCATCAAAGCCCCACCACCATCAACAACTGTCAACTTGATTGATCCAACATTCCTGGAATTTGCAAGGCCAAGATAAACACCATCATTCCTACTGCAATTGTCTAACCTCTTCCTACCCTCGTTGCAGCAACAAATAACCCATCCCTTGCTAAGCCACCTATAGTTGTGATGCTTTGTGAGGAAAGCATCATTGAATGCTGAAGGGGAGAAGATAGGATTGATTCGAATAGTAAACACCTCCTTAGTTCATAATTTTACCATTGAGATAGGATATATGATCTCCTTTAACCCTTTTTGTCAATAATTTTTTTTCTTTCTATACCACTGCCACCTCGCAATTAGACCCTAATTGTTGCCCTATTAGTTAATCCCTTCATCTCTATTTATTGAAGAAACTTCATTGTCCCAAGGTTGAAATTGTTTAGGGCCTTGTTTGAGGTTTCACCTTCTGCCACGGCTAATGACGACACCCCCTCTAATACCTATTACTTTAAGACCAAGCAAGTAGGGCATTCTATCGTAGCCATCTATGATCACTATGTGTTTCCCACATAGGAGTTATTTCACGTTTACATATGGTAGGAACATGCCATTCTTTAATAAGTGTCATGATATTGACACCAACACCCTAGTGAAGGTAGAGTTCAACCTAGATCAGAAGATACAGGAAGATTGATAGAAGGAATCTTCAAAGGACCAATGTGAGGAAGACCTCCAATTGGACCATAAAGTCCTTAATATTATAAGTTTAGTCTGTTGAGGCGGTCGCCTCAGGCGATGAGGCGAGGCAACTGAGGAGCTCATCGCCTCGAGGAAGTCCCAGGCGAGCTGCTTCGAACAAGCGACGCGCCTACTCGACTTAAGCGGCACCTCCTCGCCTCACCGCCTGAATCCTAGGTACATCGCCAACTTTTTTTTCTTTTGAAAAAGCAAGAAATGGACTTACCATTCTTGCCCTCGACGACCTCTCACCTTCCACACGAGAGTCTATTTACGTGCATCTCATCTCCACGCCAACGATCACCACCTCACGCCATTATCGCCTCCGCTGGAGCTTCGTCGACCTCCATCGCCGCCCGAGGTTCACCGCTTGCCATCTGCGACACCTCCTTGACCTCGATCGTCCAGGTATCTCCTCCGCTTAAGGTTCTCTGAGTTTGACGGTGGCGCACCGCTGCTTGTCTGAGTTCGACGATGGCATGCTCGCCGCCTCATCGCCTGAGTTCAACGGTGTCTGCAGTCTACTATATATATGTGTGTGTTATTATATATGTAAATATATATATATGCATATGTATTTACGTTATATATATAAGCTACATAGATCCACTGTTATATATATTGTTGTTATATACTATATATATAAGTATGTATATATATTGTTGCTATAATAAGTATATATAAGTATATACTGTTGTACAAACAGTAAACTATATATATATATATATATATATATATATATATATATATATATAACATAAGTATTATATATAACTATGTATAACATAACTATTAGACTATTAGTATATAATATATATAAGTAATAAGTATGTATATAACATAAGTATGTTGTTATATTATATATGTATATAACTATGTATATGTATAAATCATATATATAGTATATACTATCCTATTATATTTGTATGTAACTATGTATATAACTAGCAACTTTGTATGTGTTTGCATGTGTATATTGTTATATTAACTAGTAACTTTGCATGTGCATTGTAAGTTTGTAACTATGTATAAAACTAGCATGTGTTTTGAATTATGTAGATGGCTGAAACAAGGAAGAAGCACCCATGTTGGAAGTATGTCACATTAGAGGACCCAAAAAAGACAAATGATACAAAGTGTATTTTCTGTGGTAGGATAGTAAAAGGCGAGATTCATAGAGCTACTGGACATATTACTGGTGGTGATAAGAACACAACAATATGTCCAAAAGCTCTACAACATGTGAGAGAGGAGTTAAGAGAATATCAACAATCTAAAAAGGAAGAAAAAAAAAGTTCATGAAAGATTTTGTTTACAATAAGCTGCTTAATGATGATGAGGATGATGGAGATAAAATATAAGTAAATGTCTTACGAGGATCCATGGATAGATTCACAACTAAAAGAATAGTAGATAATCCTACACGGTCACATGCAAAGAAGGCTCGAATCATGATGGGGGCTAGTGGAAGTGGAAGTGGTAGACTTCCTCTAATGAAGAAGTTTCATAGACCAATAGATAAGTTTACGAAGGTTGATCCTGAGAAGGTGGTTCGGGAACGAAAAAGGAGATTGTTGACAAAACAAACTACAATTTCTGAGGTTTTCAAAAAGGAGGGAAGAGATGCAGTTGTACGGATCATTACAAAATGGATGTACCGTAACAATATTACATTCAATGTTGTTAAAGATATCTGGTTTGAAATAATGATTGAGGCAATTGGTCGTTTTGACCCTGGATTGAAGTCTCCTTACCATGAAGTGAGAGTACCTTTATTGAAATATCATGTGAACGAGACTCAGAATATCATCACCAAACATCATGATGCTTCAAAGAAATATAGATGCACATTAATGACAAATGGTTGGACAGATAGGAAAAGCAGAACACTTATAAATTTTCTCGTCAATTTTCCTATGAGAATTGTTTTCTTAGAGTCCATTGATGCCTCAAACTACGTAAAGACAGGAGAGAAGCTTTGTAAGCTGATAAGTGGCATGATCAGTCACATCAAGGAGCAATATGTGATTCAAGTCGTCAGTGACAGCACATCGAATTATGTTCTTGCTGGTAATAAATCTTTAGACTTTATTTATTTTAACATACGTCTTTTCTTTAATATTGTAAGCATTGTAAAATATAAAAAATATCATTTATCTTTTCCATAAGCAAATTACTGAAGGCTAAGCATCCTCAAGTTTATTGGACTCCTTGTGCTGCACACTGCATTAATCTGATGTTGGAACATTTTGGGAAGTTAGAGATGTAAAAAAGATACTCAAGCATGCAATGTAACTGAGTAGTTATATATACATGCATCCTTCAGTTTTAAATTTGATAAGGTAATTTACAAGTAGGGAGTTGTCAAGGCCTGCAATTACAAGATTTGCTACATCTTTCCTCACTTTACAAAGCATTCATAGACAAAAGGCAAATTTAAGGAAGATGTTCACTTCCGATAAGTGGATCACTTCTAAAAATGCAAAAAAAAAGAAGGAAAAGAAGGTGGCAACAATCATCATGATGCCTTTATTTTGGAATAAGATTGTATACATTCTGAATGCTACGTCTCCTCTTGTGAGAGTGCTTCATCTTGTTGACTCAGAGAAGAGACCTACAATGGCAATGGATAGAGCTAAGGAAGCTGTCATGAAAGCTTTCAACAATAATGCTGAAAAGTTTGGACCTATTTGCGACATCATTGATAAGAGATGGGATTGTCAGCTTCATAGGCCTCTACATGCGACAGGATTTTTCCTCAATCTTGATTTCTCTTATAAAAATCAAAATCTTGATTTTGATCCAGAGGTTATGAATGAATTTTACAATGTCTTGGCAAAATTGGAGCCTGATGAGAGTGTGCAAGACAAAATAACACGAGAAATTTCTATTTATAGAAATGCATAAGGACTCTTTAGAACACCTATGGCTATTAGACAAAGAAAGACCATTGCCCCAGGTAGTCAAGTGGTATAAATTTTTTATAGTAACTTTCCATTTCCAGTAGCTTATTAATATTATATAACTTATTATCTTTTTACAGTGAAGTGGTGGAATCTCTTTGGTGGGTCTACACCTAACTTGACAAAATTGGCACTAAAGGTTCTAGGTCTTACTTGTAGTGCCTCGGGATGCGAAAGGAATTGGAATGTATTTAAAAATGTAAGTTACAAACCAATTCATAATATGCACGGCATTAATTTTATCAAATAATTTTATATTAATCATTTTATTTTGGAAATCTATATGGGTTCACTCAAAGAAAAGGAATCCGTTGGTGCAACAAAAGTTAAATGATCTTGCGTTTGTTAAGTACAACGAAGCTTTGAGGGATCGATATGAAAATAGGGATTATCTTGATCACATTTCCCTCCAGAAAATTGATGATTCAAATGAATGGTTATTAGGGAGAATGGAGGAAGATGAGGAAAATGTAGGTGATGATCTTGTGTTTAGTGATGATGATCTCACTTGGGGCATGGTTGAGCTTGCATCAGGAATTAATGAGCAAGAGGCTATTTGACGTACTCGGGCTTGTGCTACTACAAAGAAAAATGGTCCTAAGACAGCTAAGGGAAAAGGGAAAACTCCAATAGTTATTGAAGAAGAGGAAGAGTATGTGGACAGTGATGAGGAAGAGGAAGAGGAGATTGAAGAAGTTGCTGGTGACGATGACGATGACGAATTGAATCTTGAAGATAATTCTGATGACTGATGTGTTTTATTATTTGATAATTGACAATTGTTCACTTTAATGACAAATTTGATTTTTATGTTTTTCTACCTTAATTGTGTAGAAACTTTTCTTTCTTTACTATTTGAAATTATGTGAAACAATTTTTTGGCAATACAATTGTCATCATTTTCTTCTACTTAAAGTCTCCAACATTGTTATTAGACATGTTTTTATAAACTTAGTGCTATTAAATTGAGTTAATAAGACATATATATGCTAATAAAAAATGATCGCCTCAATTCACTCGGACTATCACCTTTTTGTCGCCTCTCGCCTCGGGCGATTTTGAGCCTTGTCGCCTTGCTATCACCTTTCGCATCGACAGCATTGAGTTCAGTTACTAATTTATTTAGCATGCAACACCGTAGGATGTGTAACTCTTTTTTTCTTCCTTTCCTTCCAATCATTGTCAATGCCAAGATGGTAGAGGAAGAGGAAAATAGAGGAGGTGGCCGTAGGAAGGACAGCTACCAACCGCTCAATGAAGACACAACCTCCGTCTAACTCCAAGGCCCTAGTTGAAGGAACTCCTCAAAGATTCTAATTGAGGGCCGCTTGTCGACGGAGCAAAGGGAGGAATGTAGTGAAGACAGCTGTCATTGGTATCCATGCCAAGGCTCAGATGAGAACGAGCAACCTGTCCACAAGAAGAGTACTACTAGGATCCGCATCCAAGAGCCTTCTAACACATCATAGAAGATGGTTGAAGAGAAGACTATGAAGAAAGATGATAAGGAAGTAGGTTTTGCTAGGGAACGGGCACCTTCAATGAAGCTGAGCTGGTTGAAGATCCCTAAGCTCAAGGTTGAGCCATTCTGCACAACCCCCCAACCCCCCAAAGAGGTAGAAGTGCAATTGTTCATTGATGCCAGTAAGGCAGCTGGTGTGGAGGCCTAGCTGAAAGGAATGCCCATGTCGGAGAGGGGGAGCTGTTCTACTACAGGTGTAGTTAAGCCAAATCAGAGCATAAAGCTTTCTGTTCCTCAACAAGAAGAAGGTGAAGTTAATGGACCAGCATCCAAACTTCTCAATTGTTCAAGAATCAGCAAGCTTTGGTCAATTAAGGACATTACCTTGACCAGACCCAGGACCTCTTCTCAAAAATGGTCCAAGAGTATGACAAGGTTACTATAGACCCAAGGAGGCTCATAGGTCATAAGGTCATCTAAGGGAAGACCTAGGAGGAAGAGAAAATAAAGACATCCCTTGAGAAATACACATTAGCAAGGTCATAATAAGCTTCTTCCATGCTAAACCTACACATGCATCAATCACAGTCTTCGGGGATTTTAGCTTATTATCTGTGAGATTTATCAAAGAAATCTATTAAATTACTTCACTCCCTCTATTGTTGGGCCAAACAACATAACTTAGAAGGTTCCTATCATTTGGATCCCTAAGCTTCTTCCCTTCTAAGCATGTCCATGTGCCAATTATATGGCACTTTGAGGTTTTTGCTTCAGTAGATTTCCTTGAAGAACATTTTTTATCTAATTTTTGGCTTCAAGCCATGTAAGTGTGTTTCTTTTTTTATGATTAATACAACTTTTAGATGATTACCGATTTCCGGTAATCTTCCTTTTCTTTTCTAAAAAAAAAAAACATTTCCTTAAAATAAAATCCCAAAAAGGATAATTCTCTATCAAAAGAAAAGAGTTAATTATAAAAAGTTACACTGACGCAAAGTGGACAAGATCTATGGACAATAGAAGATATACTTCTGATTGCCATCTTCATCTTAAAGGCAACCTTATTACCCAGAGAAGTAAGAGACAAACTGTCTGCGGAAGATGTAATCCGTTGAATGCATTCAGAGTTACTAAATTGCTCTATCTAAAAAATTTGTGGTACGATGTTGGTTTTTTTTTTTTAACCTTAGATAGCTAAGATACTCCATTTTGACAACCAAATGGCCATAAATCTTGCAAATGATCTGGTTCACCAAGATCATGCTAGAAACGTTAAAATTGATGAGCATCTTTTTCTGTAAGGGGAAAATTGACAAGCATCTTAATCTTGAGATCATTTTTCCAACAAGATGGTGGAATTGATGAAGTTACACATAGAATTAATGTAGGGTTGTTGAAACTGAGGGATGCATCTGGTATTCTCTGTAATAAGAGGATTTTTTTAAAAGGACAGTACTATCAAGCTCCAGTAAGACCAACCATGTTGTATGGTTCTGAATGTTGAGCTATCAACTATAAGCATGTGCAGAAAATATCTGTGGATAAAATGAAGATGTTAAGATGGATGTGTGGTCATACAAGAAAGGATCATATTTCAAATTAGATTATTCGAGAAAAGGTTAAGGTGGCACAGATAGAGGATAAAATGAGAGACGCACTTAAGATGGTTTGGACATTTACAAAGAAGGCCACTAGATGCTCCAGTCAGGAGATGCAAGAAGTTGGAGGCTAAACCTGCTAAGAGGGGGCGAGGAAGACCAAACAAGTGTTGGAAGGACACTATTAAATATGACGTTAATTACTTCAATTTTTTTTTTTGAAAAATTCAATTACTTTAATTTAAATCCTAAAATAACTCAAAATCGATCATCGTAGAGGAAAAGAATCCATATAGTCGACCCCGATTAGTGTGAGAAAGGACTTGGTTGTTGTTGTATCTTAATCATTTAAATCTTGCAAAAAAGGATCTTAATTAATTAAAGGGAATATCAACCTTCCTTACATTCTAGAGATCAAGTGGTTAATGTCTTCAAAAAGGGTCTAGTGTCAAGTTTAAGGCAAATATTAGTAAATTGGGCATATTAACATGCCAAGGAATGTTTTACCATTCTCTTATATTGTACCACTCCCTTCTTATTGTTCATGGAGAATGCAAATCCTACCCATCTAAGGGTCTGTGCCACAGTGATTTTTTCCTTCTCTTGGAAATAGTTTCTCTTGTAAATCGTGTGTTATCATGTGGTTTGTGATATTGGATTGCTTTTGTGTGTGATTGAGATTCTACAACTATTTTTCATGGGGCATTAGAATGACTTAAAAATCCACTGGAAAACATGTACTAACAAATCATGACATTTTTCCTCTCAAAAGGAAAAAAAAAATCATGAATTAAGAAATCATACCACAATAGCGTGGATCTGCCAGAAGACTGACAAATGAAATGTAATCATCAGGGGCACGTTTCTTTCCTTCTTGTTCCTCTATCAGAGAATACGCAATCTACAAAAGCAATCATTGAATACATGAGCCTCCCACAGAGAGATCTGGTTCCAGGCCATTGGCGTTCCTTGTTCAGACCTCTAGATAAGACATTACTCCATGATGTTTGGAAGGAATAAAAGTACACTTGAAATTTGCTGAGGAAAAACTAAACAAAAAGGTATATATTGAAATTCATAACAATAATCAGTATCGAGACTTTGTTCTATTCAAATTCAAGACTATTACAAAAAAGAATAAAATGCAAATTTTAGTAACCTCGATTTTTTTCTGAAAGAGTCCAGTAAACTCAGATTTTAAATTGCCAGTTGCATGGTACATTTATTTCTTTAAATTCCACTTGTTTTCCTACTATTATGCAAGAGGTAGGAGTAATGAATCAAACCTGGGTATCTACAACATTGTGCAATTTGATGCCAAACTGAAAATATAGAGCCTGGATAGAACGACACAATAACCAACATATAAGATGGCATACTATCAAATATAGATTTGCTAAAACAGCTCTGCACACCTCACTATCTCGTTTGCAGTCATGTATAACTTTTGTTACATAACCTGATTCTAGCGCAAGCTTACATGCTTCCATAAGCTCCTTCCCACCGAGAATAACATCAACTAAATACACAGCATTCGGGAAAGCAAGCTACAACCAAGATGATGCATGGAATAAGAATTCAAAGGACATCAGTTGAAAGCTATATAATAATGCATGGTAAAGAATGACTGGGAGAATTACCAGGATGAGGAGTGTGAATGCCAATAAAAGGTAATCAAAGTTAACAACCAAGTTGTAGAGAAAGTGAACAACAATGTGAGAAATTAGATGGCTGCCAGTTAATAATCAAGCAACTCATAGTTATGATGGAATTATAACTTGCAAACTTAAATCACAAGCACAATGAGGACACAATAAAGAGTTCTATTCATAACAATTAAGCAATTATCGAAGTTTTGAAAGAAAGACAAGCTAATCTACTTTAAATGCACTTGTAGTTGAGAGGTGGCCCTCTACCCATTGATTGGGTTCAAATTTCACTCTTCTCTAAAAGAGGTAAAAAGATAAGACTTATTTGGAGGCTACATAAAAATTAAAAGCAAATAGAACCAAAGAAGGTAGAGAATAGAACCCAAGTTAAATACTTTTAACAGGGCAATTCGTAGAAAATGAGAGCCACCAAAAAGCAAGGCTAAGAAGAATCAGCCAAGAGTCATGGCACTTGACGATAGTGGCACATACACACATGGGAAGCTAGCAAAGAGGAGAGCTCAGAGAAAGGCACAATGGTAGCACAGCCATCAACCTGATGCAGCAGCTGGATGTGTGACAACATGCAGGTAAGTCCCGTGGGGAGCCCTCCTTAAAAAAAAAAAAGGAGAGAGACCGAGAGAGAGAAGGCATTCCATGGAGGAGGTCAGGACAATGCTGAGTGATGACAAGGGATGGTAATACAACAACAACTACCAATAGACATCAAACAATGACAACAAGAAGCAGTGGCAAAGCTGATGGCAGTGACATGGTCAGGAGGCCACCAAGGCATGATAGCAAAAACAGGGATAATAGCAAGGCCAGCGAAGACACTGGCATATACTCATCCTAGAGGGAAGGCTACAAGGATGAGATAAAAGGTAAACTTCAAACCAAATATTGACGCATAACCTGGCAGGAAGAGATCATTGTTCAAGTCTCGGTGCAAACTGAAAAAAGTTGCCCCATCCACCAGACAGAAGGTTCGTCTGAAGATAGATAAATGCAGTGGAAGAATGGCCTGCTTCCCAGGAAATAGACAAAAGATCATAGGTAGCAGTCACCCCACTTTACCCATATCAACGAGCCATTCCTTGGAAGAGGAAGCGGTTCTTTCAGTCATGAACCAAGATAAGCCCTGCAAACAGATATTTTCCCCATTCCATGCAATATCAACAGCCACCACCCAAGAAGCAACCAAATTGAGAGTCAAGGAGGAAAATACCTGCATATTCCATGACATAATGACAGGGAACAGCAAAAGCTTGGGATACACTGGATTTGGACTAGTTTGGAGGAGATGGATGATCAACCAATCACCATGTAGAATTACGCCAAGGGGAAAAAACAAGAGATGAGTATATAGGTGAGTTGTGTCACATACAAATTCTTCAATCATTGGGCTCCTTTGTAGAAGACATTTGGCTTTCAAGTTGGTATTTTCTGGTTATTGAGTCGCGTTAGCAAGCAATGAGCAAGATGGAGATTGTTAACCAACCTTACCTCCGATTCAGATACTAGCTTGGATGAGAACAAATTGAGCACCTACATAGATTTATCATCAAAGAGAAAGAACAAGAAAGTGCATATCCAAAAGTAAACAAAATAATCATCAAAACAGAATAAAAATGGTAAGTTATTGGAGTGGTGACAGACAACAAACTAAATATCGTAACAGTACTTCAATGGTAGAATGCCTGACATAAACTACCCATATATGGTATCATGGCCACAAGTGGGCCTAGTAAGCTCCAATGGCTAACTAACCTTGAGATATATGTCTCATGCAACTTCCTTCATAGGGTATTTTCATCTCCCATGCTTAATACCAATGTACTTGCCACAAGTTACGAGTGTATATTTTTTTATTTGCACAAACAGATGACAGCATTTTTATTATTTCATAAAATTGTTATTAGCATTTATGCTTTTTAAAGACGTTTCTTGTAAAAATAATTATATATATTAAATGTTAAAACATGCTTTCACTTCTTCCACAATCAGTGATTTTGAAATGAGTGAATTTCTAGGCTATATGGAAAAGCTTGAGCAAATGTGAAAACCACTGAGTATGTTTCCATCGATGCAAATGATCACAAACTAAATAACACAAATATTGCAACAAAAATCCTGCACTAAATTTCTCACTCTTCAGAGGGAAACTTCAGAAAAGTGCAACAAATTTGCTAAGGAAAGAAATGTTAAGGGTACAATCAGAAAGGGGAATGGTGTAATGACATAACCATGGTTGTTTATACCCACAAACGACTGTTGATAGGGGAACACTTCTTTAATAACTACTGGTTTGGTCATATCTTTGCAAAGATAGTTTATTTGCAGGGATGATGCCCATCCTTTTCTTTTCTTTGAGGTACCATTTGGATGTCAAGGGAAATGCCTCATTCCACATTTCCCCCATTTGCTTTAGGCTTTAGCATGGAATAGGGTGGGAAGAGTAGGAACTAAAAAACTTTATTTGACATTTATGTGATGTAGAGGCAGGATAGATCTTGTTCCATTATTTCCAAAAAAAAAAAAGATAAATCTTGTTCCACCCCCTTGTATCACTCAGCTCAGTAACACAGGTATCTCTTAGATTCTGATCATTTGCAACAATGAATATAATAACCATGCCAAGGTGAGGCAATGTGTGTTTTGCAACCTAATGAATAATGATGTAATATGTAATGGGGCAAACTGAATGGAGTTCTCCCAACCCATGTGAAAAACAGGCGATCTCAAGTAGCAAAGAAAATTAAATAGGATTATACCTGCATAATGCAAAGAGTTCCATGCCTACAGAGATCGACACCCTCACAATCAAAACCAATGACCAGTTGCCTCTCAGCAGAAGGCTCCAAAAAATCACAAGGGAGTTGTGATGCCTGGGTAACAACATGGATGGGAACCAACGGAACATTTTCATCCAAAACTTCACCACCTGTAGAATATACAACCACAATTGTTAATAGTTTGGTTCGTGGGGAGAAACAGTGTATAGAGCAAATTGTAAACTAAGGCCAATGATGAACAGGTTAAAAAAAAGAAGATAAAGAGAAGAAAACTGCATGACATTAGAAGTCCCACCTAGTTAAATAGGGCAAGTTTTGCCACCAAGGGGTTGGCTCAATGGTAGAACCCCCTACTAGCATCAAAGTGGTCAAGGGATCTAATCCCAAGTCCACCACATTTACCTTCTCAAAAAAAAAGGCCAAGTTTTTTTTTCTGAACACGTGGCAGGTGGCTATGCCAAAGTTGTCTAAAAAACCAGGACAGCAACTGCATACATTGGATGCAACCCCACTAAAGAAGATGCATCAAACACCACTCCCTCAACACAAAGGAGTTCCTCTCTGAACACCCTCCCATTTCCATGCAAACACAATGCTCAAAGAACTGCAAAAGGCTTAGCACTCTCCTTTTTTTTATTTAAAACATCTTAGCCACTGTCCAATTCTCCCAGCTAAAAAACTCTCAAAATGAGGTTTCTAAAGGGTTATCTTCCCACTCAGGTCCCACCTTCTCTTAGACCTCCCATGGTTGCAGCCTTCATCTTCCAAGGCATGTGAGCAGCAACTCCCCTCCTTTCCAGGAAAAACTTCTTTGATGCGCCCTCACATAGGCCTCCTCCTCCTAAGCAGCCATGCAAAAATTTACACTTTCAGCATCTTAATCTTCCAAATGAGACGGTAAATTTCCTTCAGGGATGTTGCCTCTTCAAGGATCCACCTGTCCACCTCTCCGACAACTGGTTGAAAACTACCAATGGTCTCCAATAACAGAGGAAAATCATCCATTATTTGATTCAAGAGGTTGGAGAAAAAGATTGATGTCCAACTCCCCCACCTCTCCTCTGAAGATAAACTCCAATATGATGCCATCAATGCCTCTAGATTTGCAAAAGGCAAAATAGTCTCAAGAATCAAACACACGGCAGCCCAATGCTGATTCAGTCATCAAGTCAAAACCAAAATCTTGCCCCATTACCTCACAAAGGGCATGACAACTGGCATCACATGAATAAATCCATTTTAAATTTGCAAGACAGGCAGCATTCTCTTCCCAGCTGTCACATCTACCATAAGAGGCAAATAAGATCTTTGTCACAAGGGATGTCCCTCCTCCCATCACTTTTGCACCCAACTTCATTAGCAAGGCTTGATTCATAATCTGAAGGTCACCAGGCCACCTTCGGAGAGACTAGGAGACCGACATCCACTCAATTGACCAAATGCATCCCTGTAACTGATTCCGTCACCCCTTTCTACAAAAGCATCTCATCATCATGCCTAGGATCTCCATCACCTTCTTTAGCATAGCAAAAACTAACATGTAAATGGCTGGGATCATATAAAGCACAGACTTTAGCAACACTTACCACCTTCCCTGCAAAGCAACCTCATCTTCCATCCTTTAAGCCAATTCCTCATCTGGTCCATTATTGGGCTCCAGTCCATCACAGAGTGGGGAAGCCGTCAGGAAGGAAAGCTGCCTAATAAGTGTCCCAACATATAACATGCACACTCTTCCAACTCGTTCATCCCGAATGGTATGAAAGATGATTTATCCCTGTTTATATCAAGCCTTGGAAAATTAGCAAAGAGCTACAACAGACCTACCACCCTCTTGGTTGCTTCCACAGATCCCTCCACAAATAAAAGTGTATCATTAGCAACTGTAACATTGAAATCAATTTTTCTGCAATTCCCGCTTTGAAAAACCCTGAAATAAATTTGCCTTACATACCTGAAAAGAACATCTTACTGGTGTGTCAGCTGCCAAAACAAACAAGAGGAGCGTGAGAGGACAACCCCGCCACACGCCTAGTTGTAGATAGATTCAATCACCCTTTGGATTCCCATTAACTAACACTGAAAAGGAGGATGTATTAACATGTCTCCATCGAAGATACCCATCTAGTAGGAAAACCCTCACCTAAAAGAAAGACCACCTAACATAATCATAAGACTTGGAAAAGTCAATCTTCCATAAAAAGCCCCTTTGCCCCATTCCTTTGCTAGAAAGAAACAATCTTCGTGAAAGCAACAATGCTATCCAACAGGTGCCTGACCTTGATAAACATTGATTGTACCTCCATTACTAGACCATCTAAAACCTCACTCAATTTATTTGCCAACAAAGTAGCAATGATGAGGCGGATGGCATTTGATAAAGAAATCAACCAGTACCGTCTCCACATAATCCTTCTTAAGCAACAAAATGAGTATTGATATATTAAAATGCAAAAACTCACTATTCTTTACAGCAAACTTCACCAAAATAGCCATCAAATCATCGCCACCACACCCTAGAAATCCATAGAAATAGCGACTGGGTATCCGCCAAGGCCTAGGGAGCTTTCATCATTCAAGCCCCTTATTGTTGCCAAAACTTCTTCCTTACAGAACAGTTTAATTAGACCCTCAACCTATTCACTGGATAAACGTAGGCACGTTATAACCCATCCACCTCCACCAGTGAAACAAGGCCCTTGTGAAGCTTCTACAATGTCATGCAAGATCCACTCCAACCTCCCATCTCTCCTAAATAACTGCATCTTGCACCTTCCACTTATCAGTACAATTCCTCCTTCACCTGCCATTTGCCATTATATGAAAATATCTAGCCTGAGTGCCCCCTCTTTTAACCACATTTTCCTTGATCTCTGCCTCCACTCCACATTCTACTTATAATCCTCTTCAAAAACAATTGTACAATGCTTCTTGCTATCCGAGACTTCATTGCGAGATCCTTTAAGTCCTCCACCCTATCTAGCTTGGCTCTCTTGTAAAGAACTTTCTCGCCTCCTTTGCAGGTCCTCACACAGCTTCTTTTTTTATGAAATCGCATGTTTTTGTAGCCCCTACAGACATAAAACCATAATGGTTGTGGCAGACCAAGCATCACCACCACCTCACTCCACCATGCCTCTTAACTTCTTATCCAGACGCCAAGATTTTAGCCAACATATTGTCCCACTTGCGACAAACTGTTGGTTTTATTGGAAAGAGAAATGCAATAAAATCTTTGAAGACAATTTCAAGGGTGCTCCACAACTTGCAATCACGGCTCTTAACTAAGCAAATGACTATTTTAAAGCAAATTGTTTGGAAAATATCCTACAAATTACCCAAGCAAATTGGGGTTCTCTGTAAATCTAGCACTTTAATTCCTACATGTGATAAGACCTTTGCAAAGTGTTGAGAATAAGAGACCACGTGGACCTGCCACGTGGCAGCAGCAGGTGGACCCATGGGGCCGGCAACTAGGAAGGACCAAAGGTCCAAGTTTTGTTTACTTGAGTCCCAAGTTTGCTATTTTGTTAAGTTGATTTTAGGAAAAGTTATTTAAAAAAAAAAAATTGAAAGGATAGTGATAAGGGGCAAAAAGTGCCATCGGACTTAAAACTTCACACGTAGCCCGTATAAGGATCCGAACTCCTAGACTTTGAGTAAACAGGCGGACCTGACTTAGCCCAACCCACCTCCATTCTAGTGGATCCGAATTCGGGCAAACACAGCCTCTCCTAAAGGCCCAGCACGTCCAAAGTCAACAAACCACGGTAACAGCACCCATAATGCCCATGCCAACAATAATCATGGGATTACTGACAATGGACGAGCCCTGGCAACGAAGTTACCAAGGAACATGACAAGACCACGAAGAAGATCTCATAGGATTTCCTGGCTATAACGACACTCTGTAACCATAAATAGAGAAGAAGGCCCTTACAAGGGCCTCTTTATGCAATTCGAGAGAGAGGAACTCTAAGATATTGTAATACCGCTATTTCGAATGGATTTTCTAGGAGCCTTACCCTCCCTCCAAATGTACACCCTTTGCTATGGAATTGGGTAGCCAATTTCCTTGTCTCTCTTGTGATTGCCTTTTGTGCAATTGTTGGGTTGGATCCTCCCTCTACCGAGGAGACCAATCAGGTAGTTATCCAAGTGATAACTACCCAAGTATTTCATTAAAAGGTGGCACTAGACCATATCATGAATTACAGTTCCAAAGGGATAAAAGCGACCAAACAGACTCCACAAAATTATCTACAAAAGGATGTTGACCCCTAAAGACCACTACATTCCTTCTGAGTCATATGCTCCATAAGATAGCAAGAGGTCGCACCCTCTCCTTCTTTGTTCGGAAAACACTATGCCCTTCAATTCTACTGCCACACTTGAAGGATCTCCAGAAAGTGCTAGATGAGTCTTGCGACCACCACCCATCACTGAAACACCTCCAAATCTATGCCACCACAAGGCACATGAAGAAAAGATGCTCAACGTCCTCCTCCAAGCTGAGACAAAGAGAGCACGTCGTATCTACTCCCTGAGCCCATCTGGCTTTGCACGCCTTTGTCAAGATCATGCCTCTCCTAAGTAGCCACATAAAGATTTTCACCTTCAAAGGGCATGCAGCCTCCCAAACCAGCCTGCAATCTTTACTAAGATCAATATCCTTAGTCATAGGATTCTCCCCCAACCTCATGTACGCACTGCGGACCATGAAGACCCCTTCTCAACCAAATGCATCCCCCCCCTCCTCAGGCTAGAAGCCCTCCAACTCCTGTAGCAGCCCCTGTAGCTCTTCGATCCTCTGGTCCGAGAGGTTCCCTACCAAGTTGGGGCACCAACAACCATCCCAGGCAACTACTACGAGGGCATCCCTGTCAACAGCCAATGCCGCAAGTCTGGAAAACCAATCACATAGCCTCCCATGACCTATCCAGTCATCTATCCAGAATCTAAAATGTCTTCCCTCACCAAGCACTGGCATGAAGAAATTTTGGACCCTCGGCACCACCATCGATAACCCCCTTGACAAAGTGGGATGCACCCCTTAGAGGGGAGGCCACCAACTCCCACAACAGGGAAGCCCCATGGCACGAGCAAAAGATCTCCCCTACCAAGCTGATCTCCCCCCCCCCCCCCCAAGTAGTCTTGCGAACCACTTAATCAAAAAGCTGACATTCATCTTTCCCACCTCCCTAACTCCCAGGCCTCCCTCCTTAAGAGACCTATAGACCTCCTCCCACACCACCAACTTCGCCCCACTCCCATTCGCCCCATGATTCATCTAGAAAAATTCCTCATGAGGCACAGAATCTTCTTTTCAACCCGCATCTTCAACACCGCTGCAAGGTAAGCAGGCATCGATGCTAACATTGCCTTCAAGAGCACCAGCCTTCCACCTCTAGATAATAGCTTCGACGCCTACCCTACCAGCTGCCCCTCAATCCTCTCAACCAAAGGGACCCAATCCTGTATAGAAATCCTTCTGTCCAATAGAGGTAGGCCCAAATAGGAAATAGGAAGAGCTCCTCTTTCCGTTCCCAAAGCTGCAACACAACCGGAGATTTCTTCCTCAGACAAGCCAAAGGGAATGAAGATAGACTTCCTATAATTTATCCACAGCCCTGACGCCTCCCCAAAAAAGCTCCAGCAATACCCTGGTCCTCCTTGCCTCTGCCTCCACCCCTTCAACGAAGAAAAGTGTGTCATCTGCATACTAAATAACAAGGACCATGGACCTGTCCATCAACGGAAACCCCATAATCAGGCCCCTCTCACAAGCTCTGATTGAGGATCTCGCCAGTGCATCTGCAACCAAAACAAAAGGCATGGGTGCCAAGGGGCATCCTTGACTCACATCTCTCCTAGGCTGTATCCAACCGCCTGCTGGATTCCCATTGATGAGAACTGAAAAGGAGGATGTTGTAACACAATTTCATCCATCGTATCCAAGCCGACGGGAACCCCCTCTTCAACAAGGAAGCCCATAAGAAAGACCAATGCACCGAATCATAAGCTTTCCTAAAATCCACCTTAAGGAACGCCTTCCTTCTCTCCCTCTTCCATAAAGCCAACATCTCTGTGGCTGCTACATAACCATCAAAGATGTTTCTTCCAAGCACAAACGATGTCTGCACATGTGATATCACCCCTCCAATCACCCTCTTCAACCTATTCACCAGGACCTTCTCCACAATCACGTAGATCGCATTGGACAACACAATGGGTATAAATTTATCAATGGCTTCTGCACCTTCCTTCTTAGGCAACAGGAACACAAAGAACTTATTCAGCCTATTCAAGCCACTGTCCCCGTCCCTGAACTCCTCCATCACCTCCATGACTTCCCCCTCAAGCATCGTCCAAAATTCTTTGTAAAAGAAAACTAGAAAGCCATCCAGAGCTGGGCAACCCTCCGCATTCACGCCCCAAACACCTTTCTCACCTCATCCTCTATGAAAGGATTAATCAATTCCTCAGCCTACGCAACACTAATGGAAGGGACCTCTAACCCCCTCCACCTCCAATCACCGGACCTCCTCTTCCCCATGAATTCTCTAAAGAAATCTGCACCCACTTTGCCAACCGCCTCTCTCCCCACAAACTTGGTGCCACCCACCAGGAGCCTATCTATCCAATTTCTCCACCGCCTAGCTGACACCATCATGTGAAAGTATCTCGTATTGGAGTTGCCTTCCTTTATCCACTTCTACCTGGATCCCATCCACCATTCTACCTCGACCTTCCGATCCTCCTCCTAGATGGTCTTCATATGTTTAGACATGGCCTCCCTCTCCTCCGTCATCAACAGGCCCAGGTCTTCCACCCTGTCCAATATCTCTACATCACCCAAAGCCTCATCCTTCTTCTTGTTCCTCTCCACCTTCACCTGCTTCCTGTACTCCCTAAGAAAGCTTATGAGTTCCTACGTCTTATTCTCCAATCTTGCCGCTGCCGACCCCTCTGGTCACATAGGCTGTCATTTGTCTTCAACCAAACGCCTGAATCCCTCCTCCAACAACCAGGCTTGGTCAAATTTGAAATGCATGCCACACATGGTGGCATCGTTGGATCCTCACATCAATGGCGTGTGATCCGAAAATGGTATTTCCAGTGGCCGAACCCCTACCAAGGGGAACACCTCAGCAAGCTCTATAGATGAGAACAATCTGTCCAGTCTAGAAACCCGCCATCCTGAGCTCCTCCAAGCGTAAGCACAAGGTGATGGAGGCAAATCAATCAATCCATGCGTGGCAACAAACTCTGCGAAATCTTCAGACCCACTATCGTGTTTACCTCTTCCTCCCAGTCTATCGTCCGCCGTCAAAGTAACATTGAAATCACCACCGATCAGCCATGGACAACCCTGGAATTTAACGGTGATCTGACTGAGATCCTTCCAAAGCAATGATCTGTTTGCATCAGCACAAGATCCATAGATTGCAGAAAGCACAGTAGTAAAGCCATCACTGCGCCTCCTGAGCGGGACGGAGATAACGCTTCTCCCAAGTACGGAGTCCTCCAAAGAGAAGACACCGCCCTTCCACGCTAAGATGACGCCCCCGGACCTACCAACAATGTTGAGGGCCACAAACTCCTCCAAAAAACTCCCTCCAATCTCCCTCCACATCCTAGCATCACACTGCTGCAATTTAGATTCCTGAAGCATCACAACATATGGCTCCCACTTCTGCAAGTATGATCTCAATGCTATCCGTCTAGATGGATCATTGAACCTTCTAACATTCCACGTTAGGACCTTCATTAGGCAGAAGCATGCACACCTCCTACACGATCAAAGCTCACAGCTGTCGCCACCATGTCAATCTCTGCATCACAGAAGTCATCGCACCATCCCTTGCCTCCTCCACGGCCTGGGTCAGCCCCAGCCCCCACCTCCTCCACCTCCTCCTTGCACTGGCCCTCCGCATCCCCAGCAAAGAGAAGGCCCCCCTCCCTACCACATCCGATGCAGTTGACGCCTTCGCCTCCAACATCCGCTCCCATCACCTTCGCATGTGTCCTATCAGTGTGACAACGTGCTGCCAAGGTAGCCCCAACCTCTTTCGAAGGGAGTGTGTGGTCAGCATTGTCGCGGACAGTCGAGGTAGGGACCGACATACCTGTAGCCTCGCACAGACGTCGCATCCACTGAAGGTGAAACTGGTGAGTTCCGACGACACTCCTCCCAACAGCCATAGGTGGACCTCGCTCCTCAGCCACAGCGTCCACCCTCTGCTCCCATACCCCACCCATGCGGGGGCGATCACCGCCCTTCGCCACAGAAGGGGAACTTCCCCTCGTTCCTGTCGAAGGCACTCGAGGGGAGTGGCTCCACCATGGAGGGTGGTGGGCCAAGTTCTCCTGTGGCAAATCCGGATCCCAGCGATCTGACCCCCGCTTAAGTGGGTCCGCCATGTCATCATCTACATTTTGAAATGGGCAGTTACCCTCCAGCTCAGCAGCGCAATCAACAATGTGCGACTTGGTCTCCTTTGCGTGAACCACGGGGCCACCAACCATCCCTCAGTGATTCGTGCCCTCGTCCCCGCCGTGACACTTCACCTTCCAAATGCGTCTCACGCTCCTCTGTTTCCCCGCCGCCGTGCTACCTCCGCCGTGACCGTGGCCGTTCACCTCCTCCCGATCGACCGAGCTGTTTTAGGAATTAGTTTTGAGGATTTGTTCTTTCTTAATTAGGAGTAGTAATTTATTTCTTGATTTGTGGGATATATCCACTCTATAAAAGGAAAGCTTCCTATTGCAAGTTTCTTGAGTCAATAGAAACAACTCTTCCAACCTCTCTCTCTCTCTCTCTCTCTCTCTCTCTCTCTCTCAACATCACCGACCAACCACCACCATCACCAGCCTCACCACCGCTGGCCACCATCAAGGCCAGCTCCGGCTGCTCCCTCTCTCTCCCTGATCTCCACATGGGCAGCCCCTGTTGGGCTGTTTTCCCACGCTCCAAGGGAGCCTCCATGCACCACGTGCGCAATTCATAACACAAAGTTTCTCAAGCAAAGTAGCAGCATTCTCAACTACAACAAATTATAGATTCCCAGACAGGAGTCCCTTTTGGATGAAGTTGCACAGACGTAACTCTCTGGCTAGCTCCCTCAAACCCTCTGTACATGCACTGTTTCTACCCTGAAGACTGTTGTTTGTTTTATCTACATACTTCATACAACTCTCTTTGATTTGTAACTAATCCCCCCAAACAGAAACTGCAATTCTCTCCTCATACCTCCCTAAGCCGACTGTCTAATTTTGTACTTAATGTGATAAATAACAGGAAAACTCTGAAATCACAAAATCCACAGAAAAATAGGCATTGAAAGCTCATAAAATATTTGCTTACGAGAAGGGCCACAACATAACAAGAACAATGATGAATTATCCAAATCAAATGCCAAAGTAACTCAAGTTTTCATCTATACACCTGCTTTGTTCCCAATCTTACATTATTCTTGGTCCAAAAGTGGTTCCTCACAAACAAATGATATGATGACACGGAAGGTGAACATAATAATGATATTTTAAAAAAAATCCAGAAGAAAAATAATTAACAAACTTGATGCTAACCACAGCACAGAGAAATAGAAAAGAAATGATCCATGGATATCATATAGCAGCTATTGAAATGAAGTACCAAGATTAGACAATCATCAAGCATTATGGGATTCCAGAGGCGGTTCTCATCATTATTTTTTTTAAAGAATCAAGCAAATCCAATTCATTCGAGTACAACTTGCAAGGAAGCCCACGCATGCATTGGGAGTACATTATTGGGCGAGAAAAATGAGAAAGGATCACTGGCCCCAGGAAGTCAGAGAAATGACCTACAGACCCCAAGGATCATAGAGCAAATTATATTGTAGGAAGAAGACTAAACCTACATGAACAAAACACGAATGTATGCTGCAATAGGTAACAAAGAAGGATGGTGCATATGGAGACCAGAACCTTCAGAGAAACGACCTACAAAGTCCAAGGATCACAAAGCCAAGTACATTGCACAAAGGAGACTAGAAATGCATAGAACAAAAATCATAGCATTCTGCAATAGGTAACAAAAAAGGATGGTGCATAAGGAAACCAAAACCTAACATCAACAACTAGCAAAACTGGTGAAATAAGATATCACTAAAGCCATATACAAGGATGGGCAACAAGGGTTCCAAAAAGTACATGCACAATTAATGCCACTTCTGAAGTGAGGCATTAATGCCTTCAACAAGAAAGGGGGCGTTGAAGTTAGAAGGGATGATGCATATAGAGAAGGGAATCCCAACTAGAAACATGAGCAGTCACCATTACCACAGAGCACTGGAGCAAAAAGCTCATGAAGTCCATGCTCTTGCCTGCTACACATGCTCCACATTTACATCTAGGAAGGCCACTAAATGCTACAACAAGACAATTGGTTGGAACAGGTTGCATATAGACCAGGTTAGCCCCAATCAGATGAGGCTACTTCCAACTGGACCCTACAGGAGCAGACCAAATCAAAGCAAAAAACAGCCAAATTTGATGGCTCATAGCCAGATCTGCCCAGGCTTGCGAAAATCATCTTAGACAATTGCTCAACCTACTAATCATACTCAATCACCTGAAGGAACCAAGTATTCCACCAACCTACGCAATTGAATCGATCAATTGCATGCAAGCAAGCGTATAAGCCTCCTTCAAAAACTACCTTTCTTTTTAAAGGAAAAAAGGAAGGGTACCAGAGAACACTAGCCATCCACCTCAAAACCTTCATTCCTTCAATAAAAAGAGGGCATTACAAACATTGAATCCAAAAATTAAAAAGAGAATAAGCCTCCCTTCAAAAACTACATATCAAATGTATGAATTCTACATATTAAGATTTGCCTTATGATTATATCATTATATGCTTATACTAATTAATTAAATATTGTTGACCTAAATATTAAAATAAAAATCAAAATGTATTAGCTCCCAAATCCCAACTATTCCCTGCATACTATATGCTCTTTCATCCATGACCTTCCTAACCAAACAAGGAGCATTGATCTTTTGGAGAAAGCCAAAATGAGCCTTCGTGCAGTGAAATCTAACTGATCTAAGGAAGATCCTCTTGGAGCAAGCCTGATCCTTCCACTCATTGTCAGATCAGGTCACCCATAACCGGACCTACCTCACGCAAGCTAGATCAGCAGCCAACATAGAGGCACAAGGTGAGGGGAGAGCAAAAATCATCCAGCTGCTAAAGGCGTTGCCAACAAAGGATCCGTCATGAGGTTGCGCATCATCATATAGGAAATTGATGGAGAATCTATCCATCCAAAAGGGAGTGGTAACCAACGACCCAAAGAGACCTTGCACATAGGTCCTTGAGGAAGATGAACAGGAAAGGTTATCTGTCAATCTAGAGAGGTGGAGTCTAAATCTCTATTAGTATGTTAATTGTGGCATAGCACAGAACCTTCAGCATTGATTAATTCCTACATGTTAGGCCATCTCACGGCGTCGATTCCACAACTAAGTTTAATCAAGAAAAATTGACCTAACACGGTTTCTTCAGTTTTGGAGGTTATTGCACTGCTGATCATTTTCACAACAATAAACAACTAAGTGAACTTCCTTTCAACCAGAGAATTAATACAGATAAAACGCGATTGTATCGATGAATTCTCGAGCCCCGTACAGTCATTCCCGATTCCCCATCAACATCTCCGCTTCCGCAAACGCTTCCATCCATCTAAAAAAACAACCTAAAAATCATCTTTAAAACTCAAACCCCAGAACAAAACAAACAGACAAACGGCATAACGACATAAAGATATTCATATCAAGAGCAAAAAAAACATCCGATGAGGCTCCTCTACGGTGATCATCGAAACATAGGGTTAGAGATGTGGAATCGAAAGGGGGAATGCTGGGAGAGGTACCTGCGGGTGACGGGAGAGGGAGAACGGTCTGTTGGAGAGAAGGGGAGGCCATTAATCTGATACCGATGTGATTACTTCGGTGCGTGCGCGTGATCCGATGAGATGATCTTCGTGTGATCTGATGGTGAAGTCTTTCGAGTGAGATTAGATATTACTACAAATCAAACGGAATGGATGCCTATTTGAATGGGTCCGACCATCGCCGTCGCCTCACGGAATCCGCGAGGGCGCCGTTTCACTTCCCCAAATCGCAGACGGCGAATTATGTATCTGATATTGCATTTCTACCTCGGATAGAGGTGATTTTTTCCTTGGCGCTCCGGTGGAGATTTGATATTGCAAAATACTCCGGTAGAGTTTTTCTTTTATGCCCTTTTTTTGGGAGCAACGAAGTAGAGGTCGTTTTTTCTTTATCCCGCAGATATTTTGATATTTCCAAATATTAGAACACCTAATTTGGCAGATGTGATGGTATTCATCAACTAAGATAGAGTAATATAATCTTCAATACACGATCTGGATAGAAGTATGTGTAGCTACAAAACATATGATACAATTAATTCAAAAAAAAATTACGTTAGGGTGATGCATTCTGATTATAAGTAACATTTTTCTTTGCGGAGAGTGATGAGAGAGAAATTCTCTCGTGAAAACTCCGTAAATCAATCTAACGGATCTGGTCGCTCGACATCCCAACGGATATGATTGCCCAGTATCTTGGTGAATTCAACTACTTGGCATCCTAGCGAATCTAGCTATCTGGCATTCTGGCAAATTCGACTACCTGGTAACCTAGTCCGGCTACCCGATTACTCGTCAGATCTGGCCCAATCCAGGGATCCGGTAACCCACTTGTGGACCACATTGACTAAAGTTGAAACGCATGATCGTTGTGCCAATGTTTACGCTGATGGTCATTTGATGGCTATTCAAATAAATGCTATTAGTAAATAGATCACGAGATTATGGGAATCCCATAAGACCCATGGTTGAAGGAGGCTCATCTTATAAATACCTAAGATGGGCTAGTTTTTATTTTTTACACAATCAAAGGGAGACGAGCGAAAACTTTGTCAATGTATTCTTATACCAGAATTAGTGAATTTTTCGGAGTATCACTCTCTCCACAGACGTACACCTTTTCAGGTGAAACTGAGTCATCAAATTCTTGTCCCTCTATTGTGATTGTATTTGAGTCAAGCTTCCTATTTTAAAGAACTTCGTCAATTGGTATCGTCTGTGGGAAATGTAAAGCATTACTACATTTCTCAAACTCAAGCATCTAGCAAATGGCTCCTATGCGTCATTCTTCCTGAGCTAATCCCAAGAAGGCTAGCCCAAACAAGTTCAGTGTCTCCATGTCAAGGAGGCTGCAACAGCCTGCAAGGCCAAATAAGGGGAAAGAGGTGCAAGTAGGTTCCCAGAGCAAACCTCCTTGTCAGGAGGACTCTCAGGGGAACCCTCTCCTAGAAATGCAAGTAAGGGAGGAAGAGTACGAAGCTAAACTTGTCGCCTTGAAGGCAGAGCAGTAGCTGGCAGCAAACCAACTTGAGGAAATCTAGCTAGCGAAAGAGAAGATGCGAATCCAGTCGGAGTAGCCTCAGAATTCCAGTCCCACCGACGATTAATTAAAATGGCGTCATGTGGTTGAAGAAGAGAATGCCTGCCTGTGTGAACAATTCAAAAAGCTAAGCACGAGTTCAATAGCCAAAAGGGTGAAGTTCCCCCTAGTTCACTAAAGCCCCCCTTCTTGCCTTCGCAAAAATCAGACGAACGATTGGGGGTACATCCCTTGGTGACTAGCGGAGGAGGCTCAATCCTTGAAATTGTTGACCAAGTCACTCGGACAATGAGGGAAATACGCCCACACTTATACATAACTACGTATCCTTTCACGAAGGATGTGATGACTACCCCACTTCCAAAAACTTTCAAACAACCTGTCCTTGCTCAATATGATAGGACATTAAACCCCAATAGCTTTGTCGGAAGTTATTGATAGACAATGCTGGTCCATGGCTGCCCAGATAGAGTGGTTTGCCAAGTATTCCTGTCTTATTTATCTGCCATGGCACACGAGTGGTTCAATGAGCTACCGACGAGACAGATCACGTGTTTCCAAGAGCTGGCCGATAAATTATGCCAATATTTTGCCGGCCAGCAATATTGAGAGATAACCCAGAAAGGTTGTCAGAGATCTGGTAGCGACAACAAGAGCCTTTTTCGATCCTACCTTGACCAATTCAAGACCCAATACTTCAAGTGTAAGCAACCACACGATATCTTTGCCATCAAGTACTTTAAGTCAAGCTTACTGACTCAAAGGTTCTGGTATGACATTAACGACTTCCCACCTAGAGATATGGCAAAACTCTAGGACCGAGCTCCGAATTTCATGGAATAGGATGATTCCTTTGGCTCCCGAAGCCACCTAGCGGACCAACATGGAGACGACAGGTATTCTCCAGATGATAAGAAAGCCTCCGTTGAAGTTGCCCCCATCTCAATCTACGGTTGCAACCGCTTTAATAAGCTAAAGGGGAATTTCTTGAATCACAAGGATCGTCAAAACAAAGGTCGACCCAATGGCCCCCGTCAACCAAGACGGGATGTCTTTGAGGAGTACACTCCCCTAATTGTGAACCAGGCAAACGTGTTGACAGAAGTATGGTCGACTAAAAAAGACCTACTTCCCACACCCAAGCCTCTGAAGAAGGCGGACTCTACACTCTATTGTAAATACCATCAGGCTTGAGGGCATGCCACTAAAGACTATCAGGATTTACGTGACCATATTGAGTCTCAAATTCGGCATGATAATTTGGCCCATTTCGTCAAGCAACATGCAAGCCAAGATAAGGGTATGTAATGACCCGTTACACTTTTAGCCTTTTAAAACGTCTGGAGTCTCAGTCAAACGTCTATTCAGACGTCTGGACCCTTTCCCGGACGTCTGAAAATGAAATTTTTTGTACGCACACTGCACTCTGCACGCGGGTGGTGCGCAGAACCCTCTTCTTCTCTCCCTCCCTTCCTTCCTTCGCCAAACCCTAAACCCCCCATACCATCTATATAAGCCCCCCCTGCTCCTCTTCTCTCCACTCCACACACCAGCCACCACCACCTTCAGAGCTGTGCGGGAGTGGCGAGAGGAGGCAAGCAAGGGAGAGAGAGAGAGGGAGAAGGAGGAGAGTGCGGGAGGAGGAGGAGGAGGCAGAGATCGAAGAGCTTCGGTGGAAGCTCAGCGGATCTTGCACAGCCACCGCAGGCGTGTGCAGGAGGAGAGAGATCGGAAAGGCGGCCTCCCGACCCTCTGTAGCGGCTGGAGCTGCGGCGGCGCGAGGCGGAGCAAGCGAAGAGCACTGAAAGGTCCTGGTACTGGAAGTTTTCCAGTATCAAACGTCTGGAGTGGAGTCCAGACGGCTGACAGAGTACCTAGACGTCTGAAAGCTCATTTATCGCAAGGTACGTTCTTTTTCGTGGTTACGGCCATGCAGGCCTCACCGCAGATGCATGGTTTGGCCTAATTTGGGGGCCTGCAGTTGTCGTACATAGGAGCAGCCTTGGGAAAGAGTGCAGAACGCTTTCCCACATGCTTTTGGATATCTGATCACATCACCAGACGTCTGGAGGTGCGTCCAGACGACTAGAGGCATTGTCCGACGTCTGGAACTGCCTTCAGACGATTGCAGAGAAGGCCTAGACGTGTGAAGATACCGCAGGGACTTAAGGTAAGAATCTGGCACCTTTTAAGACATCTGGGAGTATCCCCAGACGTCTGATTTTGAACAGTAGACACGTTTTTGACCTGTTTGGGGTTCGATCGGGGTTCGTTTTACGTAAACGAAATACCTGTATTTTCCTTGCGAGTTTCTCTACATATTAGAGTCCTTTGTACACTGTTCTGAACCCTCATTTTGTGATATATTCCCTGGTATAGGATTTCAGCCTGCCACGTGTTTGGGGCTCACAAAGATGCCTGGATCTACGGTTTGAGCCCCCATTACTCCCATATTGCCTGGTAGAGTGGTTAATTCCGTTAATAATATTTAAATAAGAATCTGCTTGTGGAAATAGCCAAATGGAACCCTAGGATGTGATATGAACCCTAGGATAGAGAAATGAATAAACCATTTGTGCTGTGTAATATACTTGCATGCATGATTGAGCTAAACTGTTAGCAATTGCTTGTATTATAATTATAAACTGCCTGTAATTTATGAACAATTACCTATGAAATCACCAGTTGCATGTATCGAATTATGGAAACACGAGCTGCCTGTATATGCATGAGAGATGAATTATGAATGGTGAAATCTAGATCGGAATAAATGAGCGGAACATGAGCATGAACCCTACGGGGAATTAGGAGTAGAACTCCTGTGGATAGATGGAAACCTGGAATGTAGACGGGAAGTGTGCTAGCTCTTGAGTACGTGGTACCAAGGAGAACAACTGTTCCCTTTTCGTGTAGAGCGGAGCTAGCCACCTTTGGGTTGAGACCCGGGGTTAGGATTGGCCACTCTACACTGACTCCTATTGGTCCTCGTGTACGCGGTACCAAGGTGAGCTACTAGTGTAGGGAGAGAGCTAGCCACCCCACGGGGCCCGGGGTTCAGCTAGCCACCCTACACAGACTTGTTAGGCCCTCTGGGCAAATTGGGGTAGCTAGACGAGAGTGCGCGGACTATGGAGGGGCGAGACCCTTGTTTGGTTCTGAGGGGCGAGACCCCTGTTCTGAGAGGGCAAGGCCCTATACTGTTCCGTGTTGTACTTTGGGTGTATCTGCTAGCGGAAACGACTGACCGTGTGTCAGTGCAGGGTAGCTACCTATGCGCTTATCACGCATGCCATAGTCACCACTACATCTTAACAGTGACCTTAAGGTGGTTGATTGGGTGTAGGACTACCACGGGGGACTCTCCCGGCCAGGAGAGCGCCACGTGTACCTTCTACTCTAAGGAAAAGACTGCAATCAAGATCGTTCCCACGAGGAATATGCAAGATCAAGAATATCTGGGTGTTTGAGAAAAATGGGTGAAAAGGGAATACACATAAAATAGATAAATAGAAAAGAGAATTAAACCTGTTGCTTTTACTATTTTAGATAGCATAGATGCCATTCTACTTAGCGTTCGCTGACTCTGTCTTTTCATAATACTGTTCAGGGTCAGGAGTTGAGCAACCCAAGCTTCCAACTGCGAAGGGTGCTAGGCCTAGTCAGGCCCAGCCGTAGTTTTCAGCACTTCCTTTTTGTTCCTTTACTATTGTAGTAGTATTGGACCTTTAGTTACTTTTTGTCTCTACTATTTATTTCCGTCTTCCGTTATTTTTGTTGTTGTAGTGGTATGTAATGAAACAACAAATTTACTTTCCTTTACTAATTTGTACGTTTCTTCTACTTAGTTATATTGCATATGTGAATGTGGTTTACCTTCCTGCTTTTTGGTTATTTCTTGTTGGACGACTAAGTCCTGGGATTAGTCGAGGCGAGCCGGTCTCGGGTCCTGTAGGGATCCGAGAATCAGGTCATAATATGGTAAGTGACTTATAGAAGATCCAGAGGAGTACCACAAGGAGAAACTTTAGTAGCTATAAGCGGTAGCAGACCCCATGGTCACGATGACCCAACAAGGGACTCCACCAGAGCTCCCGCCTATGGAGTACCACTGCCAAGTTATGGCAGCAATAGAGCCGAGATGCCTGGAAAATCAAACAACTAAAGCTTCACCAGTCTAATCAGCTTTTCATTCATAGTCCTCAACTGGGGAGCAAGTAGATGTGATCTTTGGCATCAACACCACCCCCAGCTTAAGGACCACCTCTTCACCTATAGGCACAACCCAAGAAGGGTATCCCACCCTACAGTGGGGCAAGAAGAGCGCCATCAAGCAGACTGCCTCGAGTCTCTTTTCCTCCCTCTCGGATCCAGATGATCATATGGATCCTTTGTTGGTAACCCTTCTTCTGGTCGATCAGTGTCAACCCCAACTTCTTGTGGATGAAGGTAGTGCTGTGGATGTTCTTTTTCTCAAGGCCCTCATACAGTTAGGTCTCGATGAGAGACATCTATCCCTGTCAACCCTTCTGATAGTTAGTTTTGGGAATCACAAAGTGATGCCCAAGGGGGAGGTTAACTTGCTGACATCGATATGTGATAGAGACAAGCACCTTAACCAGACGGCCACTTTCATTGTAGCAGGTTTAGCGGCGGCATTTGACAACATCATGGGTCGTCCCACCACCCATGCCTTTCGATTGATCCCCTCGTCTTACTTTCAATTCATACGTTTCCACTCCCCACGAGGAGTATGGATTGTTCATGGGGATCAATCTGCTGGTCACGAGCTCCTACATATTGAGCTTGAACATTCAATGGAAAGAAGGCCCCCCAACTCACATAAATGGGGGAAGAAAAGAAAGTTGGTCCAAATAGTTCAGCAGGAAGAGCCCGCCATTCTGTCGCCTGCTGCAGAAGTACAGCTTGGTTCTTCAACCATGTCAATTCAGTTGTATCCTAATACAATTGACAAACTAGTTCAGGTTGGAGCGGATTTGCCTCCCTACAAGATTCACAAAATGCTCCTCTTGTTGAGAGCTAACGCAGATATTTTGCATGGTCTGCCAATGACCTATTGGTGACGACCTTCCTCTATAGTTCTATTATTTCGTCGTAGTATAGTATAGAGAAGTGATTACCAGTTTAATACAATTTGTTACTCGGAAATAAAAGAGTTCCCGAGGTCGAACTCAGGGAGCAAGTTGTATTCTAGGGGTACAAGTTTCTTTCACAAAAATAAAGGAGAGAGAGAGAATTTGTTGGCTTCTTTCTTCTTCTCTTCTTTTCTCTTTGCTTATCCTCTCCTCTTCTGCTTGGCTCTTCTGCTTTCTTCCTTTGCTATTCTTCTTTATCTGTAGCAGTAGTGATGTTCTTCTTCTTCTTTCAGTTCTTGTTTCTGCTCGTCTCTTTCTTTTTCTTCTCCCTTGCGGTCCTGTTCTTCTTCTTCTTCTTTCTTTCTTCTTTTCCTTTCTTCAGATCTTCTTCTCGTGCTCTTCTTCTTTTGCAGAGTCTTCACTTGGCCTCTCTGTGTTCTCCTCTGCCTCGCCTTCCTTCTCCTTCTTTACCTTCAGGACGTCGTCTGATTTTCCAATCAGACGACTTAAACCGCCGCTGCTACAGTGCCGCTCGGCGCTCCTCCTTCCTTCAGCTTTCGTCGGCCTTCTTCTCTGTTCAGCGGGCGTCTTTCTTCTTCTTCTCTGCCTGCACACTTGCACAGCTTGATCAGAGGGGCAAAACCTAATTCTACCCTCTCCCCGTGTTTCTCTCTCACGGAAGCCGCTCTTAGGAAAGCTCTCCCAGAGCTGCCGGGTATTCGGGTACGGGTTGTGCCCGGGTCCAGGCCCACCGGCGTGCGTGGTGGGCGAGGAGTGCAGGTCGGGCTTAGTCGGGTCGGGCCAGGTCCGCGGGGCATGGTCGCGGACGAGGCCGGGTCGAGCGGGTAAGTGAGAGGGACCTCACCCCGTGCTCAGGAGGCAACGAACATAAGGCACTTTTTGCCTTTATGCGGGCGCGCTCCTCTGAAAAGTTACGAGGTGGGACTAAATGTCCCACCCCAATTGGGCGCCCGCAGCTGAGGAAGCTGCAGGAGTTCGCGGTTGCACACGAGGCCTTTGCCCCAGCTGCAGGTCTGGGACGCTTCGCGGAGATGCCCCGCACAGCCTGGGAGTCTCACCTGGGCGAATCGCACCTGGAGCTGCAAGTTGAAGGTGCTCCTTCCACGCAGCAATGGCGACGGCGGTCGAGATACCTGTCCACAGAGGAACGGCCTCTCGGCCTAATCAGATACGCGGAGAACCTTTGCCGTGGCACGGCGAAGGTGGTGGGGGGTCTGGCAGGCGGCGGGGCGGAGCGTGAGGGTCGCCCTAGGTCAAACTGTGGGCGAAGAAGTGGGTTTGTTCGGGGGGTCTGCAGAGGGCGAGTGGTGGGAAGTGGAAGGGCGGAGGTTGATCAGGGTGAGGAGGTGGAGGTTCTGTGAGGGTCGGCGAGGCGTATGGGGCTGTGGAGCGACGGGGGCGTCTCGCCGGAGTTTGGCCGGAGACGAAAGGGGTGACGGTGGACAGGGGCGGTCGAGGGTTTAATCAAATAAAAGACAGTGAGGAAAAGAAAGAGGGGGAGATGGGGAGAAGTTCTGACCTAGCTACGGAGACGAAAGGGGCTGGAGCAAGGCGGCAGTCGTATCGACTGTCGCCGGAGAAGAAGATGCCCGGGGGAAGGGGCGGCGGCGAGGAGAGGGCCGGAGAGGCGCCAGCTGGGTACGGCGTGGCGCGGGAAGAGCGAGGGAGGGCAACCCTGCAGCTGGTAGTGCGGCAGAGCGACGAGGAGGAAGGGGAGAGGCCGCCGGAGCTGGAGGGCTCCCTGTCGGAGTGGGAAGAGAGGAAGTGGGGGTCTTTCTCCGTCAGGACCGAGCTCCCTTGAACGGTGGAGCGACGGGGGGTACTTATAGGGTAGAATCAGAGAGGAGGGCGGAGGGAGACGACGTGTCTCCCTCGCCGGAGGACGCCGGAGATGGAGACCCATACCGTCCATGCGTTCGCACGGACGGTATGGTGGGTTGCAGCGACCAGGGGGTGTTCCTGCGACGGCTGACGACGCAGGACACCCCCGGTTTACTTGCCAAACCCTCCCCCTTACCTTGCGCGGCGCCGTGCTCCGCGCAAGGTCGCCGGAGCATGGTGCTGGTCAGGTTTTGGCAGGAGGGGCCTGAATGCAAAGAACGAAGGAGAGTTAGGGGCAGAAATGTGAGGGTTCAAAAGTTGAGGGCCAAAAAGTAAATAAATGAGGACCAAAGTGTAAAGTTGGTCAAGAAGGTTTCCTCTTAGGCTCAAGTTTTTATACATGACTAATTGGGGCCTAAGGATTATGATGGTGAATTTTATTTCTAGATTAAACCTTATTTGACCGGTCAGTTTACGCAAAAACCCAAATTAAGTTATTAATTGGGCATGGTTCTCAATGTAGGTCAAAATGGGTTCCTAAGGCCAAATTGAAGGTTCTAAACCCTAGAGATTATTTTTCTATGAATTTTAGAGGGTTTAGTTGATTTTTTTCTCTGCCTCGAACCTCATGTTTTTAAGTGGGTTTGTTTTTAGGGTTATAGGATGTCATTTAATTCCTTGGAGTTGCTGTAGCCCTTATTGAATCATCTCATCCCACTTTTCCTCTTATTAGGTTTCTTTGACCTATGTTTGGACCCTGAGTTACCCTGTTTTCAGATTGGATTGGTGAAATTGCATTTTTACCCCTTAGTTTCTGTTTTCTTTGCGAACTCAGAATCTCTCTGAGTTAAGCCTTTCCTTGAGTTATGTAGGAGCTTTTATCTTTTGTATTAGGTCAAAATGAGCTAGTTATGGCTCATGATGAGGTTCTCATCACCTATTGGGAGTGGACATGTCATTGATTGAACACCGCCTCAATATTCAGTCGGGTTCTCGAGCAGTTAAGTAAACCAGTTGACACAAGTTGGCGGTGCAATAGTAGGTGGTCACTTCAGAAGTGGACAAGCTATTGGAAGCCAGGATGCTAGATAGCTAGATCCGCCAGGATGCCAAGTAGCTGGATCCGCCGAGATGCCGAGCAACCAGATCCACTAGAATGCCGGGTGACCGGATTCATCAGATTGGTTCATGAAGTTTCCATGAGAGGATTTTTCTCTCCTCATCAGTTGCTCCTACTCGCTTTGTCCAAGTAAATGGCAGGGAGAGTAGTAGCCTTTGAGAAACTTTGTGTGTATCAGTATTCAAGTTCCTTTTTTAACATTTTATTTGCAAGACTCAAAATTAGAGCCAGAACCTAAGTCATTGGGTACCCATTCCAGCTTTAGAAACTTGGTTTTATGCAATTCTTTTTCACTTCTTATTTCAGTGGAATGATATCTTTCAACAAGTAATCTCATACAACAATTTCCAAAATATGGGAAAACAATATGAAATTTTCTTTTTCATGTGACCATATATGTTTGGTGATCTAAGTTGAACTTGAAATTAGATTGTGGACTTAAATTAAAACACTGAAAATCACATATGTGAATCGTTTTCTTGAACATAGATTTAGTCTCTACTCTCACACTCTATGTTGTAGAATGGTGTTTGTTTTAGTGATCCCGATGCAAATAAAATTGCATCAATCCCCTCGTAAACCAAATCATATTAACGGTTTCTACTAATAAACCTTCCTCTTTAAAGTAATTGATCCATCGAATGTGCCTAGACAAGAAGATTCCAGTCTCAACTTAGTCTGATGCCTTGGTCTCACTTTCACGTCTAGTCTTGCTTTCATGTCATTATTTCAAGGAATTTTGTTAGTGTGTTTGGTTTGACCGACCAATTTGGTTGGGCATTACCTACATGTCGGCCAATACAATTGCAAATCGATTTAGTTCATTAGCCTTGCAATCTCCCATCAACATTCTACTTGTACAAGTTTGTAGAAAATATACAATCATGTTTGATGTGGAACCATGCAATGAACTCAAAAAAGCATAGAAATTACAGCATAAGCATATCCACTACAACTTCTGTCATTATTATGATGAAACCTAGAGGAATCACTTTTTTTTTCTTTCAAGAAAAGATTTCATTCATCAGCCTTCCAAACTACAGGGAATATCATGGGACTCCTAGGAACCCTGTATGCCATAAGGCATACGGTACTTGGCTAAGTTATGAGCTTTGGAGACCTTAGATCTATGAACATTTATGAGTAAGACATTATGGCATCTTGACATTTTCAAGGTACAATGTTGCACAACTGATCTGTTCTTCCAAGAAGGCTGAGTTTGGCCTTTGATTTGGCTAACCAGAACAGCAACATCAGAAAAGAACTAATACATCCAGCAGCCTCAGGTGAATGGCTAATTCCAAGCCATAGTGAACTGCCCAAGTCTTTGCAACTAAGTTGTCAGTTTCATTAACTGCATGAGCTATAGTTGCCATGACACTTCCTTCTTTATTAGCAAACACTGTCGCTGTCATTGAAGAAGAGCTTCCTACTGCTGCATCCACATATATGACATGCTCTGTTTCTCTACTCAATGTCTGCCTCTCAGCTTCTTGTTGCTTCAATTGGATTAACTCTATTTCCTTACCTTCCTGCCAGCTATAAAATTCCTCCATCTCTTGCTCCTTCAATAATTGTCATTGCATTAGTTTTTTCACCTTCCATCACTAATTTGCATCTTTTCAACCATAATACATGCACAATATAATATACCAAATTCCTTGGCAAGACAATATGTTGAATCAACTCCTCCATTTTTTGCATTAAATCAATCCAATCAAAGCACTTAGGTATACATGTAATTCCCCAATAGAACCATACTACCTTCATCAAAGGACAATGCTTTAATATATGTAACCAATCCTCAGCAGCACAGTTACAAAATGGACAAGATATCTCTTCTAATTTCAACCTTTTTGCAAGGCAGTAGAGAAAGGCAAGGCATTTGTAAGTGCTCTCCAAAGAAATACTTTTGTTTTAGGAGCTAAGTCCTTTATAGCCCATATTTTTTTGTAAGCTAGGATTTGCCTTTCTGTAAGCCCAATCGTGATTCCTTCATTTTTCAATAGAGTTAATGTTGATAGGACAAGATGGGAGTTTTTAAAGTCGTTTCGTTGTAGCAAAGGCTCCTAAATAGCTCGATCAACAGATAAAATTTATAAACTCGAAATCTAAATTGAAGTCCAAGGTTCAACATAGGGAGCAGATATGGAATTCACGCACTAATCTAATCAAAATATATAAATGAGTACAAGAAATTGAGTAAAATATAGATTTTTAGTGAATAATAACCTGTCACATTAAATATTCAATGCAGATCAATGTATCTCGAGACAAAAAGAAAAGAGAAGCCCAAAAAATGGTGATTTAAATCACCAAATAAACCCTCTAAGCATGCATCACAAATATCTCAATTATATCAAATAAATGAACAGTGGCTTGAACTACTTAAGGTTTAATTCCACGCAAGCAAATGTTTCTACAATACTGCTCTCAAAGCCACATCAGACATCGGAATATTCCACCAGACAAGTTAAACATCACCTTGCTACAGTGCTTCTTTCTCTTCTTCTTTCAACCCTTCTCTTCTTTTCTTCTCTTCTTATTCTGAGCCTTCCTTTCTCTCTTCTTCTTCTTCTTTCCTTCAGAACACAAGGGATCCAAATCCCTTCAATGACTAAGTGTCGCACAGGGCCCTCTTCTCTTTAGCACAAGGCAGAGAGTCACATAGCAAAACCCTCCCCTTTCTCTCTCACAATTTCTCCTCTTCCTTCTCTTTCAAACCTAGCATAATTGGATCCATACTCGGGTTATCAGGTCATGCATAGTGTCCATGACTACCGATCGTGTGTGGTAGCCGAGGAGTGAAAAGTAGGTTGGGTAAGCGAATCGTAAGGGTGAAGGGGACCTGACCCTCGTGTGCTTGGGCGATAGGGCCTATGCCCAAAATCAATATATGTGCAGGCGCTGCTTTGGAATCCCACGATGTGGGACTATCTTTCCCACATCTTCTTCACACGAGCAGCAACAAGTGGATGTTGTTTAATTGGCATAGTTGTTGAGGTCGTGGCTCTCAATTGAAGGCCTAGGCGTGTACTTGGGATGTTTCCGCATCACTTGGAGGTGGATTGGATGAAGAACGCAGTCGGAGGACTGTGCTCATGGTCGAACGAGGTAGCGGTAGCGAAGGACGACGACGAAGACCTGGAATCATGAATAAGGCCTCACAGCCACATTAGAATACCTCAGGATGGTTGCCGGAGGACAACGAAGGTGATAACGATGTCCTCGTGGTGTGGGAGTGAGGGTAGCGGTCTATGGAGGTCGACGGAGATAATGAGAAGGTGGGTTGGTCAGGGGTGCGTTCGGGTGACTGGAAGATGAAATTAAGTGAGGGCTTTTGTTGGTGGAGGGACGACGATGCTTGTGGAGGTGATAGCGAGGCGAACGGAGATGTGTAGCGACGAGGAAGCCTCGCTGGAGGTGCGACCAGAGATGAAGATGACAGTGAATGGTGGCGTCGATGGTCGAAACAAGGGTTCAAAAGTCCCAAGCTAACTTACGGAGCGAGGAGAATCTAACTAACCTAAATCTAATGGAGGAAAGGGAAGGATTCCCATGCCGGTGGTACACCGAACGTAGGGAAGACGAATTCTCCAGTGGTGAAGAAGCAGCGAGGAAGACGAGGAAGAAGGCGTTCACCGATGTTGCAAGATGTGGAAGAACGAGACGACAGCTATTGTCCGTGACGGCGGGCGAGGAAGGTGGATGGAGGAGCTCACCGGAGTTAATAGAGACAGAGGTCGAGGAGAAGGGAAGAGGGGGAATCCGACCTCCAAACCAAGCTAAGGAAGTCGGCCATGTGCCCTGGGTCCTTTTATAGGCTTAGAAAAGCATTCAAAGCTTGGAAAGCTCGTAAGCTTCGCGAAGTAGGAAACCCTAGGTTTAAATTGATTCGCATTAGGATTTGGGTGCAAATCAGAGCCTAATGTGTGGCTCAGATTGAAGGGGATTCTCTCAGGAGTTCTCCTTCCAATTTTGGAAGGGATCAAGCAAGAAATCAGGGAGAAATCCTTAATTAAAACTTGCCGGTGAAGAAGGTTCCTAAGCGATAATGATAGAGGGACCTATTTACAAATATAATGACAAAGCTGGGGGGTTATTTGCAAAGAATTCGAAAGTTAGGGTCATGTGTGTTAGAGAAAAGAGTTAGACTGAACTGAAATGCAAACTAGGTCAAGACGAACTTTGATTGGACCCAAATTTTGGTATAAACCTAATTTGGACCCAATGAATCTGATTTTGACCAAGTTTAACTAGGTAATTTGCGTAAAAACTCAAATTAGGATAACTTTCCATCTGAGACTCTATTTTAAGTCAAAATAGGTTCAGATAGCCAAATAAAGGGTAATAAACCTTATTGAATATTTTTCTATGATTTTTAGAAGGTTTAGGTGAATTTTATCCTGACCAAAACCTCTGTTAATTAAGTGGGTCTAAAATTAGGGTTTCGGATGTCCTTAATTCTTGAAATGCACGAAAACCAGTTTCTGTCTACATGGACCCTCTTATTAGACATTTATGATCATTTGACCTTTAATTAACCCCTACGAAACCCCATGATTACTCTGCATTTATGATATGATGTTAAAACTACATATTTACCCCTATTTTATTGTATTTCTTTTCGAAAGGATATGCAATAAATTATGACTCTCCGGCAGTTATGTAGAAGCATTTGTTTATTGATTGTGACTAATTAAAGCTAATTATGGATGATGATGATGTTATCATTAATTAAATAGGCTAACTTAATAGGGAATTTTCCATTTGGGCACGGCTTCCAAATTAGCTCATCCTTGTTCAAATGAATAGGAGTAGTGATTATCTTCTCAGCGGTCGAAGCATTAAAACTATTTCTAATAACTTCATTCCAAGTTGAATCAGTTTGCCTGAGCAAATCTAAAACTATTATCAGATGGATTGCACTTTGATTATCAAGAACCAGAGTATTGTCCTTATCATTCAACTAAGGATCACTCCATATATTAATTTGTTGCCCATTCCAAACCAGTCACAATACATTATTGAATAGGATGCTCTTAATTTCAGCTAATGCCTTCATAAAGGCTGAGTCTTGAAGCTTCACCATATACTCCCAAAATAAACCACCTGGGAAGTATTTTCCTTGGATTTGCTTTTGCCACAATCCTTCTTTTTTATCACAAAGCAACCAAGCCATCTGAAATTGCACTAGAGGGGAGGTGAATAGTGAATTTATAAAATATTGTAAGACAAAAATACAATCACAAGAAGAGGCACAAGATTTTTAGTGGAAACCCAAAACGGGTGAAAACCACCACCTAAGCCAATCCCTTGACTTAGGATTTTCAGTCACAAAGTGATCAATCCACTAACCACATACTTAAACGGGGTAGTGTACCTCAATTACAAATCTCACCTCCGATCCCTAAATGGAGGTTTCTCCCTTTACAATGAAGAGATGGGGACCCGACAGGCTGAATACCCAAACTACAATAATAGAATAAAAATGAAACAATACCTATAAAACACCCCAAAATATTAATAACTTCCTTATCTATTAAGCATAAAAAGAACTCCCTTAGAATTAGCAGATGAAGTGCACCGGGAGTGTGGGTTTGCCCTTTAATTAGAGTGTTGGCATAGCACAAGAGCAATAGAAAGCAAAGAGTAGTGAGCAAGTGATTTTCTAAGGAAATTGAATCTCAAGAGGTGTGTGTTGCCTAAAAGGGGTTGTAGTCTATTTATAGACAAGTTTGGAACCTTCAAGAATGCTTGAGAGAGATCTCCTAGCTGTTGGAGCTAAGTCCCAAGAGATTGGGACGAAATCTAATACAAATCAAAGCAATCATGAATCTGACAGCAATATCAGACGTCTGATTTTCGGTTCAAACGTCTTGTAAGACGTCTGATTACAATTATGGACATCTGATTCTATTAATCAGGCTTACTGTTTTCATTTGATCGAAATAAAGACGTCCGATATATTCATATAAGACGTCTGATAAAAATATTGGATGTCTAATTATAAGTGGATTCGTTCCTGTTTTGACCAGATCCAAATAGGGTTCTAGATTTTAAGGAACAGACGTCATTCTGGATGTCTGCCACATTATTTAGATGTCTGGAAAAATAATAAGGACATGCCTCAGTAATCTGAGAGTTGATCTTTGGTTTCTAATAAGATTTGCATAGAAATAAATAGGCAACGATTCATTGATAGACGTCTGAAGACATGTCCAGACATCTAAAAGTGTATTTGCCCGTTATAACACAAAGGAAATGGGTACTTGAGTCTAACGGTTGGTTTAAGGATGTCCAGGCAATGTATTCGACGTCTGGATGAGGCTATGGATGTCTGATAGAAGGTTGCTTCGACTGATGCCTAAGAAGTCAGAATGTAAAGGCAATGCTATAGGCAATTAGACGTTTGAAACAATACAGACATCTTAAAGTTCAAAATCAGACGTCTGACAAATGTTATGGACGTCTGATTTGTGTCTTAGTGTTAGGTTTTTGTTTCTAATTTATCCTAAATATAGAGAGCCTAAGTTAGTTATTTATAAGTTTTGTTTAGGGGCTCTTTACAACATCTCTAGACTCAAATAAAATAAAGATTACAACATTTGAAAGTTTACATAAAAGCCTATGACCTATGACAACACTTATGCTAATCTAGTCTTCACGCTTTTAATCCCTTTACTTGGAAAACTCAATGAATCATGTAATTGTGTTATTACAAGAAAAATATGTTATGCTTATGTTTTATCTCTTTTTATTTATTTTGTAAAATCATCAAAATATTATATATGAGGGGTTGAACTAACATCATCTTCATTAAAAAAGCAAGATTTAATAGTCTCATCATTCTAAAACCCAATCCTCCAATATACTTAGGTGTACAAATACTCTTCTAAGCCTTCGTGTAACATTATTTCTTGTCATCTGTGTTATACCCCACCAGAAATCTCTTATTATAGCATCTACTTTTGCACATAGCTTTTTTGAGAAGAGGTTGGAAGCCATCAAATGGCAAGGCAATGCTGACAAAACAGCTTGCACAAGTACTGCTCTCCCAGCAGAGTAATCTTCCCTTCCAGTTTGTCAACTTCCCAGCTATCTTTGTCAACACCATCTCTTTCAGCACTTATTGATTAGTTCCATCCAAAATAGGGCTACCAAGATGCACCTCTTCCTTTGTCATTTTCCCCACTTTTATAATACCTAAGATTATTTCTTGTAGAGTTCGATATGCTCCCTTGCTAAAGTAAATTTTTGAATTTCCATAGTTTACTTTTTGATGTGAGCGAACATTCATATTTTGCCAATATATTCTTGATATTGGTAGCTTTCTTTTCATATGCTTTTGCAAATACCATCGTGTCATAAGCAAACATTAGATGTGTTAGTGGCTTAATATTTTTATTCAACTTATATGCTAATATACTATTTGTATGAATTGCTTTATCCAGGCTTCAAGTAAGGTCCTTTGAGCATAAAATGGAAATATACGGCAATAGGGGACATCCTTGTCTTATTCCTCTTATGGGAATAATAGTATTTGTAGGATCTCCATTGTCCAAGACTTGAAATGTCACAGATTTGATACATGACATTACAAATTCACCAGAGTATGGGATTTTAATCTGCATCAAGCAAAATTGGATGAAGTCCCCACTCCATTCGATCAAAAGCTTTTTCCATATCTACTTTTATTGCCAATGAGGCTTTTTTACTCTTTGAATTCTTCATTGCATTCACCACTCCTTTGACTAATAAGACATTATGTGCTATTTGTCTTCCAAACAGGAACCGCTTGATTAGTTGAAATTAGTCTTCTTAATATCGATTTTATTCTCCTTATTACTAGCTTGGCCACAAGCTTGTAAAGGGAATTTGTCAAACTAATAGGCTGAATTTCCTTAGGCTTAGTAGGTGACTGCATTTTTGGAGCCAATACAATATAAGTTCTACTCATAGGCCTTGGCATTGTTTGGCATACAAAGTAGCTTTGAACAAATTCAATTACCTCATCTTTAACAGTATCCCAACTGTTTTGCTAAAAGAAGGCTAGAAATCCATCTGGCCCAGGGCTCTTATAAGGGTGCATAGAGAATAATACATTCCTTATTTCTTCCTCCTCAGGCACTCGTCTACACCAACTCTCCTCCACTCCTGTTGGTCTATCTTATGCTAAGAGTAATCTTCTAGGATTCTGCTCATTTGCCTGAGATTTATATAAATTTTCATAGAAGGCTTGAAATACTTGTTTGATTTTCCCTTACTCTCCAGTACCCTCCCCATTCGACTGCTCAATCCAATCAATTAAATTTTTCCTTTTTCTAGTTTGTGTGTAAATGTATTAATATCTAGTATTCCGATCTCTACTTTGCACCCAATTCTTTCTTGATTTGCATATTTCTCTAATAATCTCTCCATCCTACACCAAAAATTTTTCCTGTTCTTTAATTTGGGAGTACCATATATACACGCAAGATACCAAAAACTTCCTTGATACATCATACTAATCAAAATACAGTGTTGTTCAGCATAAACCACATTTACATCAAGTTTTTCTTCATACAAAATGCCCAAACCTCCTTATTTCCCTTTAGCACTAATAGCAAAGGCTTTGTAACCCTTGAAAGGCCATCCCAACTTCAGAAAGTTGTCCTTATTTACATGCATTTCTGATATAAAATGCAAGTTAGCAGTAGTAGCCTTCAAAAGGGATTTCATATGCTAAATTACATAGGGTGATCCCAAAGCCCTACAATTCCAAGACAAAATGTTCATTCATTCATTGGCTAATAATGAGGCTCAGCTCCACAGGCCCTTCTTCGCTTCCTTCCATCAAGCACCTTTTTTTTGTTGGTTTATCGTAGTCTTGTATTTGCTCCATCTCCTCCAACTTCCTTTTCCCTCCAGAGCCCCCTTCTTTTTTACTAGTCTCTCTTGCTTTTTCTTTAAGACTTCTTTTCTGCATAGATATCTCCGCCTCCTTACACTCCTTTCTCTTAAAGTTTTGAATCATCAGATTTTCATCCAACATCATCAGGTCTTCTTCTTCAGCTTTCCTTCCTACTTGAATATGCTTTGGGCCTTCCCCAACACTCTTGTTCCTTCCCCCTTCTCTATAAACAATGTCTTCCCTCTGTACATTGGCTTCCAACCAGGTACATTCAGCTTCAGAGCCCTCAGCTGAAGTAATCGGCTCCTTGCCTGATCACTCTCTTCAACCATCCTCTTCTCTGAATTCTTCCTTATCAATGGTAGTTCTTCAATATTCTCCTCCTCCTCTTCATCTACTTGATTTGATGCCCCCTGTTCTAAGTCCCTGATGGCTTTAATTCCATCTTTTTTTTCACTTAAACTTGATTCAGCCCTCAGAGCATCCTCATATCTAAATTTAATCTCCTCTTCAAGCATTCTTCTAGCCTCAACAGATTTAAGCTCATCCATCTCACTTTTTGCTTCCAACAGCTTCTCACAGTCCCCGTGCACGTCCTAGCACTCCACAAAGAGAACGTAGTCTAGGAAGCTTTTCATATTGCAAAGGAATTGTGATAGCCTCTCCTTGCATCGAATTGAGTATCATTTCACGCAAAATTGGTTTTGTCACATCCATTTGCACCTTCATCCTAACAAACCCTCCTCTCTTTTCATCTATATCAATGTCTATGATGGCAACGAATGCTTATTCAACTCCCATTAGCATTGATCAGCATCTGTATTATGGAGAAATATCCAGTAACTAAATCCATAAAGCAACTGTGTTGAGTTGATAGTCTGAGGATTTCTTCCTTGCCTGACTGATGAGAACCTCATCATGAATCCTAACTAGTACATTTTGACCTAATTAAGTGTAAAACAGCTCCTACAAAACCTAAGGGAAAGCCTAAATAAGGGATTACAAATCTGAGTATAAAACAATTCACAAGGGGTGAAACTGTAATTTTACCATTGCAGTACATAAACAGGATTTCTAAGGGTCTAGATACAAGTCAAATGGGCTTAATAAGAGAAAAAGTGGGGTGATTTAATCAGGAAAGGGTTATGACAAAATCTGGGAATTAAATGACATTCTGTAACCCTAAAACAAACCCGCTTTAATTCACAAAGTTTCAGGCAAGCTAAAAATCAATTAAACCCTCTAAAATTCATGAAAAAACATCCCCTAGGGCTTGGAACCTTCAATTTGACCATTGGAACCTATCTTGACCTAGATTGAGAATCATACCCAATTTTTGACCTAATTTGGGTTTTTATGCAAAATATCTAGCAAACATGGTCAAACCTAAAATCCAACCTCACCATTGGATTCCTTAGGTCCAAATTAGGGTTATACCAAAATTTGGACCTAAGAAAAGGTCGCCTTAACTCACTTTACAAAATGGTCCTTAATAATTACCTTTTGACCCTTAACTTTCTGAACCCTTGCAGAAACCCCTCTATCTTCCTCGTCTCTTTCTGCAGATAGGTCCTTCTACCCCCGCACTGTGCAGGCCATACCTCCGGTGACTTTGCGTGGAGGATGGCACTACACAGACCTGGGGAGTCGACCCCAAACTTGAAAGGAGGATCCCCTACGTTGTCCTCTTCTGCATGAACCGGTTCCCATGCCCTGCCGGCCACCATACCTCTCGTGCGAACGCGCGAGAGGTATGGGTCTTTTTTTGGCCATACCTTCGGCGAAGAGCCCACGCCGCCTCCTTGCATTTCCCTCCCGACCAGCACCTATTTAAGGAACGGTAGGGGCTGCCGCTTCCTTCAAGCTTGATTTGGCAGTAGACTCCCTCAAAATTCATCTCCCCTCTCTCCGGCCAAGTAGCTCGCAAGCTCCAGCGACTTTTCCTCCTCCCTCTCGTCGCTCTGCTGTCATACCATCGGCAGGGTTCACTTCGCCTCGATCTTCCGTGTTGCACCGCAACAGCACACACCTTCCTGTCCTCATCGCCGTTATCTCCCCCTCAGGGCCATCTTCTTCGATGACGGCACAAACGCGCCATTCGTCTCCTCCGCCTCCCCTTCGCTTTAAGTACCCCAGATAAGCTCCTCATCTCCTACCCTTTATTTTCCCTCAATCTATTTCACAGATTATCCTTCGACTGCTACTATCCGCCCGCATCTTCCCCATCTCCGGCCAACCTTCGGCGAGACGCATCCATCGCTCCATGCCTCCACACGTCTCGCCACCAACCTCAACACCTCCGCCATCGACCGCTGACCATTTTCCACCCATTCACAGACCGCCACACGTGCTCCACGCTTCCACCAAACACACCCACTCACACGGTCTCAGATAGACCTAGGCACGCACGCCTAGGTCGGTCTGAGCCACGCCACCACCCGCCTCACCTTCGTTGTGACACAGTGAAGGTTCTCTTGTGGTCTAATAGAGCTGCAAGGCTCCTTTTGTGTCATGCAAGGTAGAGCTCCCATCCGCCATTAACAAGCACCTGAGCTTGCTTGTTCCCCAACTGCAGAAGGCAAACTCCAGAATTCAGGGTCCCAGGCTGCGCGGATTGCAGACGAGAGTGAATCCAGCCTGAGAGCAAGTGCTGCGAGACCAGCATCTGCGTCGATTGTGCGAAGACACTCTCCTGCAGGCCAGCAGAAGCGGGTGGGACTTTTAGGTCCACCTCGGAAGTTTGCGGGCGAGCGCCCGCACATAAATTGCAAAAGTGTTTCAGGCTTATTTCCTTGAAACACATTGAGGTGAGGTCCCTCACACCCCCACCACGCCTCGTCCGTGACATTTCACCCGCGGACCTAGCACCCGGATTCGATTAACCCCTTCGTGCACTCTTTGCACGCCACATCCACGCCGGTGCGCCTAGACCCGGGCACGTGACCAACCTGATAACCCGGCTCTGGGAGAGCAAACCCTGGAGTGAATTTGAGAGAGAGAAACATGGGGAGGGTAGGGGTTAGGTTTTGCCTAACCGTACAATGTGTAGGGAGGAAAGCAGGAAGAGGAGGAGGACGTGCGCAGTAGAGAAGAAGAGAGACGCACTATAGTAGAGGAGCGGCGGCAAACCATGGGAAGAAAAAGAAGGAAACAAAGGAAAGGTGAAGCTGACACTTAGCTGCAAATAAGAGAAGTCATAAGAGAAGAAGGAAAGACAAGCAAGAAGGAGAGGCAAAGCCAACAGAAGAGGAAGTCAGAGAGCTAAGGCTGAACAAGGAAGAAGAAGCAGACGGGCAAAGAAGAAGCCAAGAGGAAGAAGAAGAAGTAGCAGCAGCAGTACTGTAGCAAGTGGAGTTTAAGTTGTTTGACTCTTGGAGTCAGACGTCTGAACAGAGAAAGAAAGAGGCAGGAGAAAAAGAAGAAAGAGAGAGAAGAAAAGAAGAACAAATTTTCCTTTCTTTAATTTTTTGTAAAACAGTATATATATATATTGTAAATTGTGATTTTGTATACTTCTAGAATCAAGTGTTGCTCCCTGAGTTCGACCTCGGAGATTTGCTATTTTCGAGTAATAAAATACAAATGCAAACCGATCCCTTGGATCAACCACCACTGACCTACGTCTAACGCAATCAAATCTTCAAAATGCCAAGGACTTTTGCTTATGACAAATCTGACCTTAGACTCTTTTGCAAACACTGCCATCCATCTCTTTTTAGCTACCTCAAATACAATAGGCAGCTTACTGATTGACCATGCTCTTGAAAGAACTTCAATCACTACCTTGGTTCAAGGCTTCTTGTCAGTGACAATCGTGAAGAATAGACATTATTTCCATTTACTTGAATCATCCCAATCTTCAATCGTTGCATAAATCTACACCACTTCTTCCTCTTGACACAAGAGCTTTCTTACCCCTTCTATAATGTCTTCATCTTCGCAACCCAGACTTAGCAACATTTACAAAACCACACAAGAAAGTGCAAAGTTTACGCAACACCCCTACTAGAGTTTTTAAAACACAACCCAAAACACCACACCCTTTTTTTTCCTTTTAAAAACACACCTTAAAAATAAAATATTTACATTCAACAGTGTTACGACCCGGTTCCCGGATCCCTATAGGACCAGAGTCCGGCTCGCCTCGATTAATCCCAGGACCTAGTTGTCCAACAAGAAATAACTAAAAGTAGGAAAAATAAACCACATTCACACATGCAATATAACTAAGTAGAAGAAAAGTACGAAGCAGTAAAGAAGGTAGAACAACAGTCTCAACACGTAGTACATGCCACAACAACAACAGAAAACGTAAAGGAAACAGAAGTAACCGAAACAGTAAACTATGTGTCCATTACTTACTATAACAGCAGAGAAAAAGAAAGTGCTGAAAGAACGACTACGGCTGGGCTCGGCTGGGCCCAGCACCCTTTGCAGTCGAAAACTCGAGCTGCTCGATTCCTAGTCCTGAACAGTGTTATGAAAAGATATAGTCAACGAACGCTGAGTAAAGTAGTGTTTACATTATTTAAGTACAAGTACAGTAAAAACAACAATAGATTTATTTCACATTTCTATTTATCTCATTTAAGTGTTTCTGTTTCATTTATTTCTCAGAGCGTCCAGGTATTTCTTAATCTTGCATGTTCCTCGTGGGAACGATCTTGATTGCAGTCTTTTCCGTAGAGTAGAAGGTATACGTGGTGCTCTCCTGACCGGGAGAGTCCCTTGTGGTAGTCCTACACCCAATCAATCACCTCAAGGTCACTGTCGAGACGTAGTGGTGATTATGGCAAGCGTGATAAGTGCACGGGTAGCTACCACGCACTGATATGCAGTCAGTCGTTTCCGCTAGTGGGTACACCCAAAGTACAGCACGGAACAGTATAGGGCCTTGCCCTCTCAGAACAGGAGTCTCACCCCTCATAACTAAACAGGGGTCTCGCCCCTCCACAGTCTGTGTACCCTCGTTCGACTACTTCGGTTTGCCCAGAGGGCATAACAAAGTCGGTGTAGGGTGGCTAGTTGTATCTCGGGCCCCGTGGGGTGGCTAGCTCCCTCCCTACACTAGTAGCACACCTCGGTACCGCGTACGCGAGAGCCAACAGCAGTCGGTGTAGAGTAGCCAATCCTAACCCCAGTCTCAACCCAAGGGAGGCTAGCTCCGCTCTACACTAAAAAGGGACAGTTGCTCTCCTTAGTACCACGTACACAAGGGCCAGCTCACTTCCCGTCTACATTTCAGATTTCCTTTCATCCACAAGAGTTCTATTTCCAATTCCCCGTAGGGTCTATGCTCATATTCATCTCATTTATCCAGGTTCAGATCTCATGTCTCATAATTCGTTCATCATCCATATACAGGCAGCTCGTGTTTTCATAATTCAATTCTTAATAACATGCAACTTGTGGTTTCACAGGTAATTTCTCAATTACATACAAGCAACTCGTATTTTAACATGCATCTCGTAATTATATTAAAGACATTTCCTATCAGTTTATCTTAGCCATGCATTCAAGTAAACAGTACAACTCAACAGGCTCATTTATTTCTACCCTATGGTTCATTCAATATCGTAGAGTTCAATTAGACTATTCCAACAAAGTACATTCTTATTTAAATATTAATAACTGACTTAAACCATTCTACCGGGTATCACGGGAGGAATGGGGGCCTGTGTCGCAGATCTCGTTGTCTCCGCGTGCCCCGAATATGCCATTGGCTGGTAACCTGTACAAGCGACCAATGTACATTAGACGAGCTTAAAACAATAGATACTCAACACAAACACGTAGAGGAACTCGAGTAGAAAACAACGGTACTTCATTTGCGGAAATCCGATTCCGTTTGGGCCTTAAACAGGCCAAAAATGAGGTTACCGATCAAAATTAAACGTCTGGGACTAATCTCAAACGTCTTAAAAGACTTCAAAAGCTCACCTTGTGTTTCCTACAGTTGATCAGACGTCCAGACTCCCTCTACGACCGTCTGGGGACAATTCCAGATGTCGGACAAGGTCTCCGGTCATCTGGAAGCACCTCCGGACGTCTGGTGATGTGATCAGACGTCCAAAAGTGCTTAGGAAAGCGTACCCCGCGCCTTCCCAAAGCTTGCCCTGCGTACGAAAATGCAGGCACAGTTTCAGCCCAGCAACTCCTGTGCTGAGATCTTCTGCATGGCGGAAATTAGCGCAGGAACGTACGTACCTTGTGCGATACGTGCTTTCAGACGTCCAGCCTTAGTTCCGGACATCCAGGTGCTTTGCCAGTCGTCTGGACTTCACTCCAAACGTCTGATACTGGAAAATTTCCAGTATCAGAGCCTCTTCACGCTGCTCGCCGCGTTTGTCCTCCGCCTGCAGAGGCAGCTTCAGCAGCTATAGGAGATTGAGCAGCTCCTCACCAACGCCCTCCTCTCCCATGTGACTCCTCCTTGAGCTCCATCGAGCTCCCGCGGTCGTCTTCCTCCTCCCCCCACTCTCACTCCCTCGCACTCTCTCACTCTCGTTCCTCCCCGCTCTCCCTTCCCTGGCTCCTCTCTTCCTTGCCACGGCTGCAGCAATAGGGATGGGAGGGGAACGTGGCTGTCGCGGAGAAGGTGGAGGTGGCGGTGGTTGTGGTGTGAGGAGAGGAGAGAAGGGAGGGGGTATAAATAGGAGAGGGGTGTTAGGGTTTGGGTGAGGGTGAAGGAGAGAGAGGGTCTCTGCGCACCACCCACGCACAGAGCGCAACGCGCAGTACAAAAAACTCATTTTCAGACGTTTGGGAACATGTCCAGACATTTGGACAGACGTCTGATTGAAACTCCAGACGTCTTAAATGGCTAAAAAGGTAACGGGTCATTACAAACAACCAAAGACAACACACCACCAGCACAACAATCTTCATTTGTCTTTACCTACTAAGGCCCTTGACAACGAGCCTACCTCACCCCATCAAAGGCGATGAGCTTTAGACAAATCGCTTCTGCTCACCGCTCCCACGCTCCAAGCTTTTCTCTAAACCATCTTCTTTTAATCTTGACAAGAGAGGAGAAAGAGGTATGGAGAAAACCCTATTGTTGCCCACACACAGTGGAGGGACGTTTCACTTTCCATGTAAGGAGGGCGTGACACCTGAGGCAAGCACTTGGGAGCTATAATGCATCCTTGAGATGGTTGAACAACAAGCATGTCACGATAAAATCTCCAAGATGAGTCATTTTGAAGGCAAGAAGACTTAATTTCCTTCACATTATTTTACTTATCCTTGTCATTGCATCATGGTGTCATCCTTCAATTCAATTCTATTTTTTTAATTTTTTTAAGGAAACTTTCTTCAATTCAATTGATCATTCATCTCAAAACAATCATTTCTTAATTAGAATTAAAATGTTGACATAGGATAAAATATTACAAGAATAAATTAATATGAAATAAGTAAAAATAAATATTTATTTAGATGATAGAAAAATTAAATGATTAAATGATAAGATAAAATAATTAATATATTAATATGATGTTAGTACATATTTATTCAATATTAAAAGTAAAAATAAAGAATGAAATAAATATTTATTTAATTTTAAAAATAAGAACGAAGAATGCAGTAGATATTTGTTTAATAATAAAAATAAAAATTATTATTATTATTATTTGATTGGAATGATTTGGTAAGAGTTTGTATTAAATGATAAGAAAAAATTTCAACAAACACCATAACTAAGAAAAATCCCCACTAATCCTGCGTCCTTAATGTTATATGGTCCCTTTTTTTTTTTAGTAACTTACAATTTAGGAACCTTTTAGCACTATACTGGTTGTACTCGTCTCGGTTACTACGTGTAGATTCATAGTGTTCAAAACAAAGTCCTGCATCCAAAGCAAGCGACGTGCTATAACAGGTAAAGGATTTGGATTGATATATATACATGATTTACAATGTTTACACACACAGGAGAGAGCATATATTAATAGCTCTCAATCAATGCTGACAAGCATGAAGATTAAATTTAATATATCCCCACGAATGGTTGTCATCTACTTATCCATGTTCGACATAGCTTCTGGAAGTTTGAATGTGGGTCGCCGATCTGCACCCTTTCTGGAGTATTCTCTCCACCTCCTTGCCGCTGCTGCCGCTCTTCTAACTCTCTCTTTGGCGTCATCCTCTGTGAAATATAACAGCTTTCTAATTATTCAACACCATCGTAAAAGGAAAGATGAACATTTATTATGCTGGTAAATATTTGATTTTGGTGCATATAATGTTTCTAATATTTGATAGGACTGGCTTTTTGTGTGGTTCAGTAAGGCAACGGACACCCTTGCAGATTAGTTGCAAAGGCGGTATCTATCATTTACTATCATTTTCTGACGCCACAAAGGTACCATCAGAAGGCATGGGTGAAGAAAACTACAGGGAAATACGAATTCACAATTTAAAGTCAGGAAAACAATTCTTCTTCCTGGCAAAAGAATGCACTGATGGATGGAAGTTCTGTGAAATCATGTCAGTCAAGAGTTTCTATCAATTGCAATTCCAAATGAAAGCTTGTATTCAAGTTTAACATCACTTGCGTAAAACTAAAGTTCAGTTCTAGCAGTACCTGTAGTTTCATAGCCTTTAGGTTTTCCCCAGAGGTTGTCCCAATATGATCCTGTATTATCAGGATCCTTTTTCATCATCCGCATCCTAGCCTTTTCCTGCAGGCAGTCACATCCTTTGAGATCAACTGACATGATGCAATAAAGGACCACATACCATGTAAAGTTTCAGTTTATCACAAAAATCGTGTAATTTCAAGAAAGCCTATGCAAAACTGACCACCAATCAACCTGTTAGGAAGAATTGTCTCTACAAAGAAAAAGAAACCTAATCTATCTTATACTGAGAGAGATGGAAAAATAATAAATACATCCAAAAGAAAATAGAAATGCAATGTATAGTACATAAATTTCCACACTCCCCCTTAAGTTATGCCGAAGATATCTACGAGACCCAACTTGTCACATAAGAATAGATGCCTCTTCTTGTTTAGTGCCTTCATGAATACATCCGCAAGCTGCAACTCAGAGGTGACGTGAGGGGTGACTTGCCCTCTAGGACTGCATTTCATATGAAATGACAATTCACTTCAATGTGCTTGGTCTTTTCATGAAACATCAAATTAGAAGCAATGCAAGTGGCTGATTTGTTATTGCAATATAGGGGAATAGGAATCTGCACAAAAATACCAAGATCATTTAAGGGGGCAACCCACAAAACTTCACATGTGTTGAGAAAATTGAGTTGTGAGTTTAGTGCAACATCAAAAGATGTGGACTTTGTGTGTGAGTGGTGGCCTATAAATAGGCGTGTACTCCTCCCATATTCCTTTGAGAAGAAGAAATACAAATCATTGCTCTATTGGGGCCTTCTCCCGTGTTTTTCTCTCCGCTCTTCGTGAGTAGGATTTTCACGTAAATCCAAGTATTCTATTAATGTTTATTGCTTTGACTTATGCTTCCGCTTATTATATTTTTCAACCCGGTATCAGAGCGAGTTGTTCTTGAGTTTTATTATCAGAGATTCTTGAGTTTATTGTTATCATATTTTGTTCTTGGAGTATCTTTGTTGCTTGAGAATGGAGCAGCAACAGCGGGCCACTACAAGAGGTCGGTGTGGCTAGGTTACACGTGATGCTGAAGATGAGGCTGCGGTGACAGAGGGCTATCGCGATGGAGATGGAGCACACCATTGGTGGCGTGACGTCAGGGCTAGGCACGCTGGTGTCAACCCTCGTGGCTGTGCTCAATGGTGATGGCATCGTGAAGGCACATTTGGTGGCCGCAAGGAGCGTTGCCCACTGTAGGCGGTCTCAAGAAGAGTTCCTCCTTGTCGTCGTCATTGGAAGAAGACGAGGGGCGGCGCAGAGTAGCCCATGTTCGAGCAAGGGCACGACGGCCTTGAGGGTGGCGGGATCGTCGCGAAGCAAGGTGGCAACGACATTCATGGAGGAAATCGCAGCGGAGCGCAGCTCCATTGGGCTCGATCGAAGTGGTGATAGGCATCCTCTTCTCTACGAGAGAGGAGGTGAGACACGGGTTCTCCATACCTTAAGGGACGGAGCATTGTTTTAAAAGAAAACGTTGAGAGAAGGGGAAGGAAAAAAAAAAAAAAAGGAAAAAGGTGGAGAGAGAAAAAAAGAGAGGGGAAAAATAAAAGAAAAAAATGAAAAATAAAAAAAAGGAGTTGAAGAAAGTTTCAAAGGAAGGGAAATATATATATATATATATTATGAGGTTCATATTTAAGAGAAAAGATTGAGAAGTCTTCTTTAATTTTTATTGTTTTATTTCTCCTCTTGTTAGTTTTTCTCCCATACGAGTATGGCAGAAAGGGGGGAGTGTGGAAGCCTGTTATAGTCATCCCCCATTCAGGAGTGTTAGCATATGTGGTTCTTATATTTTTTATGCTTTTCTTGTACGGGATTATGGATATTTAGCACATGAGGGGCAATGCTATACTTTCAACCCTTTGGTCTCTCTCTATATAAGAGAACCTAGGGTTTTCTATAATGAATTGAGTCATTTCATCCAAGTAGGAGTCTCTTTTGTTCCTGGACTACACATGAGAAACCCAACTCTGAGAAGTCCAGAGTTTTGAGATCTCTAAAGAGGGAGATCCGGTTTCGAGATCCTCAGAGAAAGAGCCAATTTCATATTTTTATGTGGGAGATCCAGTTTCGTGGACTCCAGAGAGGGAGATCCACTTTTGAGGCCTTCAGAGAAAGACCCCTTTTATAGATATACTGAATGGGGAGCCATTAGCACCAGGTCTTCAGAGGAGAGGCCATTGTTAGAGACAGCCATAGTTCCTTCAGCAACTCCAGCCTATGTTCCCGCCTATGTAGAGTAGGTTTCTTTGTATTACAAGCTGAGCATTCCATGCTCCAGCTTGAGGGGGAGTGTTAAGAGAATTGAGTTGTGGATTTAGTGCTACATCGGAAAATGTGAACTTTGTATGAGTGGTGGCCTATAACTAGGCATGTACTCCTCCCACATTCCTTTGAGAAGGAGAAATACAAATCAGTGCCCTATTGGGGCATTCTCCAGTGATTCTCCCCACTCTTCGTGAGTGGGGTTTCCACGTAAACCCAAGCATTGTATTATTGTTTATTGCTTTGACTTATGCTTCTGCTTATTATATTTTTCAACCTGTTATGTGTGCCATGACTCTATACTCTACCTTAGCACTGGAACAGGCCACCACTGTTTGCTTCTTGCTTCACCATGAAACAATATTTCCTCTAAGGAAAACAACATAATATGTAGCAGATTTTCTATCCTCGACTACCCTTGCATAATCAACATCTAAATATGAGACAATCTCAGTAAAGCCATTATTTTTATAATGAAGGCCCTTTTCAGGGTTCCCCTTCAAGTACTTCAATAATAGGCAAACATCACACCAATTGATATAGGATGGCTTCTCATATATTGGGTGACTCTACTCACTACAAAATTGATGTCTGGGAGAGTAACTATCAGATACAATAACTTCCCTACAATGCTCCTATAGGAAATAACATCTTCAAATGGCATATCATCTTCAAGTAAAATAATCTTCCTCAGTTGTTCTACAAGTACACCTAAAGGTTTTGTGCCTAACAGTCCTGCCTCCTCAAGAATATGTAGAGTATACTTCCATTGGAACAGACAAGCCACTATCCTGTTGTGATACTTTTATTCCCAGAAAGTATCTCAAGTGTCCAAGATCCTTTGTAAGTTTGTAACAAAGGTCTTGTGCAAAAATTCCTTAATATGTTTCATGCCTTCCACATCATCACCAATCAAGATCATATCCACAGACTGCTAAAATCACAATCCCTTTGCATGTTTTCTTATAAAGATCGAATGATCTGAGAATGACCAACTGACCCCAATCTTCAATACCTGTGAAGTCAGCCTTTCAAACTAGGCTTTGAGGCTCTATTTAAGGCCACGAATGGCCTTTTTCAATCTACATACACACTCTCCCTTGATCTCGTGTTCACGGGGTTGGTGCTTATAGACTTTTTTTGTGAGATCCCCATATAAGAAGGCATTCTTGATATCTAATTTATATAATGGCCAACGCTTATTTGCTGCAACAAATAATATGACCCGTATAGATGAGATCCTCTCCACAAGAGAGAGTCTCAAAATAATCGACACCATAAGTCCAGGTGAAGCCTTTTGCAACTAGGCATACTTTAAACCTGTCAACTGCACCATCTGCCCAATATTTAATCGTGTAGACCCATTTGCAATCTACTAAGGTTGCACCTGGTGAACAAGGTACCAACTCTCAAGTGTCACGTGAGATCAAGGCACTCATCTCACCATCCATAGTTGCCCTCAAGTAGGTATCCTGTGAAGCCTCGATATGATCGCATGCTAGAGCTATGCTAGTAAAAACAGTGGCAACCTGTTGTCGATCATGACTCAGGTGGTCAATAAAAGTGTTGTAAGATATCAGATGCAAAGTCCAGGATCAGCTCGACTTCCGAAAAGCAATAGGTTGATCATTTGTCTCCTCCTAATAAACAGGGGTTGACACTCTGGTAGGATGCTTCTCATAAGAAGAAACTAGGGTCGTAAGCAATGGAGTCTCTCATCTATGATACACCTAGGTTTCTCTAGGTTCTAGATCAGTACTCAAGCCCTCTTCAAAGAAATATGGACCTTCTCAAAAAATGCGGTATCTATAATAACTATATATCTCTTGTGCACTAAGCCATAGTATATGTATCCTTTCTAGGTAAAGGAATACCCAAAAAATATGCACTTTATTACCTTTGGCAAAAATTTATCCTGCGAGCCAAAAGCCTGAACAAAACATGTATAGCCAAGCACACGCAAAGGCAATGAAAAGGGACGATCTGAGTCTGGATGCAACAACTGGTAAGGTACGTTACCATGGAGAACTAACGATGGTACCCAATTGATAAGGTAAGTTCCCGTCAAAACCGCATCCCCCAAAAATTGCTTGGGCACCTTCATGAATATAAGAAGGGTCCAAGCAATGTCAAGTATGTGCCTAAGTTTTCGCTCTATGACACCATTCTGATGCGAGGTGTGAGCACACAAAGTCTAATGAATAGTCCCCTTACTTGCAAAGAAAGTCTGGACATCACCAACTAGAGCCACTAGAAAACAAGAGCCATCAGCTACCTTTATTGACTGTTAGCATGAAGACTTAGAGGCCACGTGACACTGCCATGTGGCATTTCGATGTAGAAGTCAGGCCCCACCATGGAGCATGCCAAGTTGGCATGGAGCTAATTGATTTTGAGCCAAATATAGCATTTTATTTTTAGGAAGTATTTTGAATTATTGTTCGATCAAGAAGTATGCTATTTTTAGGAAACCAGTAAATAAGGCTTGGGATTGTTAAAATTCTAATTCCTTAATTAGTAGGATTATTGTTGGGGTTGACTCTCTTTAAATAGAAGCAAATCTCCTTTTTTTTCTTGAAGTCACAATAAAATTTCCTATCCTTGGACTCTTCTTCTTTCCCACGACATCTCTCTCTCCTTCCATTGCTTCATGCGCAAACTCCAAGAGGGCCTCACTAGCATTCCCAATTCACAACGAGGTTTCAGAGCAAGTTCCTAGGCCTATTTAATCTACACACGTGAAAGAGCAAGGAGCACATGATGCACACACAAGATCCCTTACTCATGCGTGAACCATGTGGGTGGTTTCTACGGGTCCTGTATTGCATGACACCTTTCATCTGACGTAGGAGTACTCTCACATACTCCTTGGAAGACCTTAGGTGTCATGCAAAGCTTTAAGGAGACGTACAAGCACCCGCAATGTGTTACTCTCTCACGTCCCCAACGTCTTACGCGGGACACAGAAGTAGGGAGAACGCGTTTTTGAAGATGAAGATGGTGGAAGCAGAGGCTAAGGTGACTATTGGAGAGGCAAAGAATCTTGTTCAAGGTACCACCATCAAGTTGATGGGAGCCTTGAACTCCATCTTGTGGGCAAGTGCCTTTAGAGTCATTTTCGAAGATAAGAAGCTCCACATCCTTACAAATAAAATCCTATGCATGAAGGAGTAAAGATGAAGTGGGTGACTCAACTGGTAAAACCCTTATACCACTCTTGGGGGAATGGGTCGCCATTTCGAGTCTTGCCAACGCTGAATTTACCTGGAGGCCGTGGAATTGGGGTGCTTGCGGTCTCCTGTGGACTACCTCGCAAGAGGGAACCTCGTCAGCAAATAAAAAAAAGATGAAGAAGTAGGAGATACAAGAAGATTCCGAGGCCCGAAGGAAGAAGCCTCGAACTTGTCATCATACTTGGGATCGACTCCCATTCTACCACATCATCAACCATGGAAGGCATCCATGCGGATACATGTCCACTCCATATCCACAAGAGGCCTCATTTACATCTGTGGAATTAAAGAGGCTCTAAGCATTATCAAAGAAGAGTCGAAGACCATGGCAGCTAGCCACGACTTTTGAAGTTGCTAAAAAGGCAACGACTTCCAAGATGGCAAAAGGTTTCTTCGTGGCAACTGAAGCAACAAATAAAGAAGACTAGGCTATCTTCACCAACGTGGAAGACAATGAAGAATGGTGGGGGCTCTAGCCTCACCAAGTTGACCAAGTCTTCCCCCTTGTCGGTCTCGACTTGTGGGGCATGTTAGCGTGAAATCTTGGAGGCCACATGGCAATCCATTTCGGTGTAGGAGTCAGGCCCCACCATGGGGCACGTCAAGTTGGCATGAAGCCAACTAATTTTGAGCCAAATGTGGCATTTTGTTTGCAGGGGCGTGTTAGCATGAAAACTTGGAGGTCACATGGCAATCTATTTCAATGTAGGAGTTGGGCCCTACCATGGGGTGCGTCAAGTTGGCAGGAAAAAGCCAACTAATTTTGAGCCAAATGTGGGATTTTGTTTTTAGGAAGTACTTTGATTTCTTGCTGGTTATGAAGTTTTCTATTTTTAGGAAAACAACAAATAAGGATTGGGATTGTTAGAATCCTAATTCCTTAATTAGTGGAATTATTGTTGGGATTGACTCTTTCTAAATAGAGAGCAAATCTCTACTTGTTTTCTTTGAGTCACATAATAAAATTTCCTATTCTTGGATGGCTCCTCTCTCCTTTCATTGCTCCACATGTGAACTCCAAGAGGGCCTCGCGGCATTCCCAATTCACAACACGGACGTTACACGTCTAGCCTGTTTGGATGCCTGCAACATGTTGGTATTCCTAGTAAGATGAATTGATGCTCCTTAATCAATTACTAACTGTTCATGTGTAGCAGTAAGCACAATATTTTGTACTGTGTTTTTCGCAACCACCATGGCTACACCACAACATGATGTCCTTTGTGCAGCTACACATGCAATCCAGTGTCCAGCTGACAGTGTATTAGTTAGAAGGAAGATCGGTACGTACTGTGAGACAATCCCAAGCACGATTGGGGAGACACCAATCATTTCCATTGTTGATATACCCATGAGAACAACAACACCAGCAACACCAACACTTGAACAACAACAGCAACAGCAGCGGCTGCAGGAGGAGACTTCACCTATATGCAGCCCCACAACAGTGATCAGGCAATTAGCACGCGAACTTGTGCATGCTATGCATGCAGTTGCGGGTGAGAGAGAGAGTAAGTCTCACGTGAGTGTGCGCAACGGTCAACAATGCACGTGCTATGGGGCGGTGTACATGCATGCATGAGGGCAAGACACATGCTCTAATATCATGTTGGATGGAAAGAATTGTCTCTATGAAGAAAAGAAACCCTAATCTTTCTAATGTAGAGAGATATGGAAAAATAACAAATACATCCAAAAAGAAACAAAAACTAATGTCTAGTACATAAATTCCCACACAACCAAGACAGGATGCAAGCATTATCAATCAATATACACCAAATGGATTCTTTTATATTTGTACCAATATGCCATTGGTTCTATCTGAACTTGGCTGCAGGTAAGCAATGTCATGCTTAATTTCAACATTACCTTGGTCTCTCCCATCCTGTTACAAGGCTCATCATCTGACTTGACACAGAAATGGCCCAGGTTGGTTGAAAATTTGAAATGGAGAGAATTATGTACTCGTAAAGGTGAATTTCAAAAGTGAAAGGAAAATACAAGGCAGTAGGGAAACTAGCAAATTATATGGTTAGAATGTTGAATTATTATTCATAGATAGATCCTGTCCCTTTCAAAAAATTATGTACAGGTCCTCCAAGGATGAAATCAGGATACTGACATAGGTGTGTGACCACACAAAAAGGGAACAAACATCAGTGTGACATTCTCAGCACAGAAGTTGATGCTTTGCATAGAGAATGTCAAATGGGAGAGACTTCAAAGAGATCAAAGAGATGTAGACTCTAAAACTGGATGATGAAAATTTCAAAGAGAATAGGGCAGAATAAATGTTCTAAACAAAGTTGAGAAATGTTTTATATTCAAAGATATGGAAATTAATAAGTGAATAATTGGGATTTGGGTTGAATACTCGTCATCAGATCCATACTGGTTTAACAGTCTAAAGTCCATGTCACCCATCACTTGTCAAAATACAGGACCCGAAGAAAGCCAGACATGAGGGGGTGTGTGGAGAAAACAGTGCCACATGACACATATAAACATGTGGAAGTTGAGAAGTGGTTAACATTGATAGGTTGGACCTCTCAACTCAAGCCAATTAGTTATTGGCTGGATGCTCGTGCAAAAGCATGAAGCACAACCATGCTTACTTGGAGCAGCCCAAGTACGAATGAAGATAGACTGCTATTTAAGAAGAGAAAGCCATGATATGACTCCCATCAGTGTGGGAAAGACTTAGCTTCGTGCTTAGTCATTTATGAAAAATAAGCATATAATCTTGCAATTAATAAAATGCACATTTGGATTCGGTGGCTGATAGCCATTTTCACATGTGTTTATTCTTTTGTAAAAATTAGTTCGTGCCAACTCCCATGAAGAAAAATGAAACAAAAACATGATCAACAATCAGCATAATTTGTATACCAGATGTCACAAACAAACAATAAAAGAAAGCACATAATACCTACCAATATTTTTGACTGTCGTTTTTCCCATCGAGTGCTTGCCTAGAGAAATAACATTACAAGCAACATAATTAGTTCTTGCAGAAGTATGGGGAAATAATACTCATCATTTGCAATATTGCATGACAATTCCACATAGCATTTCCAGGCAAAGGATCATGAGTCAAGCAATCTGATCAAATGACACAACAAAATCAATGTAAACGAGTGAGAATCCCTTTACCATCACTACTACATGCTGCCAGTCCCACAGAATTCACCACTTTGGGTTTCAGAAAATGGATGTATTAAGTGGCTTTAATTTGTTGGTGCGTTGAGCTTAGAAAAAGCATGGTCAGAGTGGTGAAGCCCTGTTGCAGTTACCGCTTAAGATGCCTACTTCAAGCATCTGCTATTACTTGCAAAATATATATATATATATATATATATATATATTGAAAAGAGAAAGGACAGTTATCCGTCTGATAACGACCCAAAAATATATTACTTACTATTACTTGCAATATTTATATTGCCGAAATGGGCCCAGCATAAACAAGGTACTTTACTGGATGCTCAAATCAAATGGTAGCACTTTGAACATCTCAGTCTTCAATTCCCCCTTAAATCAGAGTATTAGGTTTTTCATAACCAGACATGGGCTGATACCCTCGCAGAGAGGCAAGTGGAATAAGAACTAATATATCTTCCAAGTGAAAACCAGTTCTTCTCAATACGCAACAACATCAATCAGAAAAACAAAGCAGCCATTGTGCTGATGACTAGTGGAAATAAAACTGGCAAAGGATCCAGTGTGTAATTCGAGTTGCTTTTAAATGTTCTGCTTGTCATGATAGATAGCTATTTGATTTATTGTTTTCAAGATTATGTTTTTGAGCGCTTCATGCTTTGATGGTCAAAATTGGTTGGGTATGTATATATTTATGTATGCATGCATGTATGCTGTATATGTGTGTACTAACTATCTCTTGGTTTGGAGGATTGCAAGACATAAGTTGCATAAAATTCTATACAATTTTGCATGAACATTTACATTAGTTACATCATCAATCAAAGAGAGATCAACACCATGTTAAAGTCAATTCTTCAAAAATAGAAATAAGAATTAATCTATACCATTTTAAATACATCATAAGTGGATCCCATTCCTGCAAGCATCAATCCAACCTGCCCAAAGAAAGGAATTAAGTATGAGATAACTCAAAATACAAACAGTACAAATGTGCAAGCGCATAATGAGCTACATTAGAAAATGTTTCACCCCACATTATCCAATTGTCTTGGTTGGTCCTAATAGGATTAGGGTATGATAAAATCTCGGTTCATGTTGAGAAAATCAATGGAGAGAAGCATGACCAATCTACTAGCATTGGCTAGTCCATGGAATAACCACAATAAATAGCATTACACGTGTGTCAGCTGATGGGAATATTTTGAACTTACAATTAAGAGAATGACTATCATAGTTTTTATGTCTTCTAGAGATTTAGAAACAAGAGGCATTGTCATTAGTGACCGATATTCACCTAAATAAAAGATAATTCTAAATATAGGTTCATTGAAGATTCAAGACAAGTTTACTTTACTAGGTATGAAATATCCAAGTTCAGGATTTGAAATCCAAGTTTCTGGAAAACCATTCCATGTAACAAAATGCTTAAGAGTAATAATGGTAACACGAAAAAGATGCATCTTACATTTACTCTTTCAACTCTTCTCATTTCATCTTCTAGAAGTGAGAGCTGTGCAGCAGAAGTCCAGTGTATGCAATCAACAGGACTGAAAAAATAGAAACTAAAGGTATAAGATGATTATTGTCCATATATTACAAAACTGAAATGGAGTTTTACAATCTCTGTTGAGTACGTAAATGCTAATCATATTTTACATGTAACAGCATCAGTGATATGGTCGGATAAAAGAGCACAGTGACAAGGCTGATGTATTTTCTCACTTTTTGTCAAACCTGGATGCATACACACGAAATATATATACTATTCACGTCATTGAGTTTTGTATCTAGGCTGTAAGACGATACATTTACATTAAGCTTTTGCACCTATGCATATATGCAGCAAACAAACTTCATCAGAGAGAGTGTAGAAACACACGACTGAAATCTTAAAAAATGGCTTGATAGTCGATACATCACCCTAATCCAAATTATGAAACCTAAAAATTGAGGATTGATTACGCAAGTAATGAAAATCATATTAAAATATTTAGTAGCAATGTCAGCATATCAGATATTCTGGGAGCATCTTGTTGTGCCTGTCACCAATTATTGTCCTTTGGACAACTCACCAACTATCAATGGCCTGTTGAATTAATTCAGTGCTCCCACACTGATTGTAAACTCTCGCTCGTCCAAAGTCTTCCTCTATACCAAATACGTCTGGGGCAACGTTGGTGCAATTTTTACAACCTGTTGATAAAAACAGAGATCCCATACAGTGAGAGCACCCAAGCATGAAAACTCAAAAGAATAAGAACAGCTATATTTGGACATAAAATCTCATTTCCATGCATTTTATATCCATAGAGACCAAAAACTTCAGATCTTAAATTGATTTATTCAACCAAAAGAAACCCTATGTACAAATATACAGATTCAGAGATAAGAGCCATCTCTCTTCAAAGTATTACAATATTGAAAAGTCCTTTGAACTTCTCCCAGACATGTTGAAATTATCTGTTCATTGCAAAGATTGCTTTTCTAGTGATAAATGAATTATTCATGTAGAAATATTCAAACACTCTTTTGGTTGCACATTTGATGATATTTTCGTGTCTGTACAAATCTAAGAAAGTGAAAGTAAGGAAACCGAAGTTCACTGTCGACTTCCAATGTACACCCAACGAGTTTTTTGGCTATGCTTTTGGCAGGTGATGTGGTACTAGTGGAAGAGATAAAAGATGGCAGGCAAACTTGAGCAAAGGATAAGCCTAGGAAGTGAAGAGATTTCGACTGAGTCAGATAAAGACTAAATGATGAAATATCATTCCATACATAGATAAGAAAATCCCATAAAAAATATAAATAGATGAGTAGAGGTAAATTTTGATTACATTGCATTTTGAAGAAAGTTGCTTTTAATTATGGGGTCAATTCTCAGCAAGGAGGAGAAAATAAAGAAGGTATGAAAAACAGTGTCGTGTCATGTATGTTTGGGTGTTTTATTTTTATTTGTAGTGAAGGGATATTCTTTGTAACTCCTCTCTCTCTCGAGCCTCTCTATATAAAGTCCAGAGTCTCTCTGAAATAAAGCTACGCTTTTTCAATCCTAACATGGTATCAGAGGAGCGATCCTAGATCGGTGGTCTGATATCCCACCAACCCTAGCCTCTCTACACCTACACCAAAACCCTAACCTCCGATCTTATTCTCTGGCCATCGCCACTGTCTTCAGCGGCCTTCCACCAGTGGTACAAGCCGATGGGGGCCTAAAGGAGGTCCCCAACGCAGTCTCAAGGGGTCTGACAGTGCCTCCTTAGTGTCGCCGCGCATCCCTTGGCACCGCACAACGCTGTTGCTCGGGGCCTGAAGGGGCCTCCCTAGCGCCGCTACATGCCTTAGCGCTGTTCAACATCACTACGTGAACCTTAGCACCACCGGCTGCCCTTCTGCTCCCCTGCCCGACCTTCTGCATCGCTGCCTGACCCCTAGCTTCGCCGCCACACAGGGGGCTAGTGGTGGTGCTATGCGCTTCCTCTCATCCGAGTCTGGAGAATCCGATCTAGATCAGGGGTTAAGAGGACGTTTTTGCTCCGGATCGACTTCTAAAGTCCGTTCTAGTTTGACTTCGTAAGAGGCATCGTTAAGACTTGATTTATGCCTTAACGCGTGCAACCACATTGGTTCTTGGTGTTCTACAACATATTATCTGAAAACAAATTTGTGTGCGTTGTATGCTTGATTTGAAGCCAACTTAGGTCTGAAATTGGGATTTTCGGACCTTATGATCTGAATTCTAGCCTCTAAAATTCGATCTTGACTTTGAACGTCATGGGGGATCAAAAGGACTCCGTGGGAAACTTGGTGGGGAAGTCATCTACCACAAGCGCTCCTCTTTACATTCAAGGGACATCAATTAAGTTGGATAGATCCAACTTCTTGCTTCAGTCCACCTCCTTCTCTCGATTTGTCGGATCCCATTGAAAGAAATGCATCCTGACCGATAATGTGCTTGTTGTGAAGTTTGCAGATTGGGAGGCAGACAATGACTGGGTGCTTACTTGTCTTCTCAACAATGTGACTCAGACTATTGCCAAGCAGGTCATGGCGCATGCCTCAACCAAGAAGATGTGGGAGGTATTGCATGAGATACACTCCTATAAAAGCAATATCACCAGGCCATACAAAGTTGTGGACGACATTCACAATCTTTAGAAAGGCACAATGGCCTTATCCAAATATTATGGCACCATGAAGAATCTTTGGGATGAGTAGGATGTGTACTAACCTATCTCTACAGATGTTTCTATTATAGCCAACCAGAGAGAAGCTATTCATTCTATCCAGCTTCTATCTGGACTTAGCCCCAAGTACAAGGCGGTTAAAGATCAGTTCATGACTTTAGATGAGATCCCTACAGTAGAACACATCTACACTCGTCTCTCTTGGCTTGCCACCTTGGATCCCATACCTACTTATGATGCCTCTGCCATGGCTGCTATTGATCGTGGTAGAGGAAAGTCAGGTGGGAGAGGTGGCAGAGCTTGTGGTGGTGGTGCACATGGACATGGTCAGTCGGAATTCTTTCTTTTGTGAGTATTGTCACAGGAATGGACACACTGTGAACTAATACTGGGTCAAGCAAGGTTACCCACAAGATATGGATCCACGTGCCCATCAAATATCTGCAGAGGATACCACCCAAGTGCAGGAGGATGATAGTTAGATGACTGTTTCTATGGCTGACTACGAGCGTTTCATGTCTTCTCAAACATCTACTTCCGCTTCTATTCAAAGATCTGCACATACTTTAGCAATGTTAGTTAAATCCCAAGCCCCTGCCTAGCTTGCGGATTCAGGTGCCTCCTCCAACATTACTGGTGACACTACCCTCTTTTCTTCTCTGTGAGACCTTACTACACCTTTTTAGGTTAAAGTGGCAGATGGAGGTTTGTCACCAGTTGTTGGATTGGAAAATATCTCTATTTCTAGAACTTTACCTCTCTCAAATGTTATGCATGCTCCCAAATTTGCTCTCAATTTGATGTCTATTAGCCAGTTTACAAAAGATTTGAGGTGTAGGGCAGTATTCCATAACCAATATTTCTTCTTGCAGGATCTCCATACGATGAGGCTGATTGGTAGAGGACTTGAGCAGAATAGTCTCTATATCTTCATGTCCCTCCATCCTCTAATGCTGATGCTATGTGTGCCGCTTCTACTTTTCAGTGGCATTTTCATCTTGGTCATCCCAGTTTGTATATTCTATGCCGTAAGTTCCCTGAGTTATCAGTTCCTTAGATTTTAGGTGTGAAGCCTATCAGTTGGGTAAGCACCATAGGTTTTCTTTTCCACCACAAAATAAAAGAGCTAAGTCTATTTTTGCTTTAGTTTATACTGATGTTTGAGGCCCTTGTAGGGTCAAGAGTGTTAGAGGCTTTCGGTATTTTCTTATCATTGTGGATGATTATACCAGAATGTGTTGGGTTTTTATGATGAAAGAAAAGTCTGAAATCTTTGATATTTTCAAAAATTGTGTTATGAAAATAAGGACTTAAATTTCTAAAGTTATTAAAATTTTTTGGAGTGAATGATTTGGGGTTTTTAAATGCCAGAACTGCTGCCTTTTTTCAGTCATCGGGAATTGTTCACTAAATCACTTGCATTCATACTTCCCAACAAAATGGGATTGCTGAACATAAGCTTCGACTTTTGCTTGATGTTTGTTTTATTATGTTTCAAATGAATGTTCCTTCGTATTTTTGGGCTGATGCTGTCCTTATTGCCACTTATCTAGTGAACTGTGTCTATTCATCTATTTTAGGGGGTAAAACTCCTTACTCTATGTTGTTTCCTGGAAATGATATTTTTTCTATTACTCTAGTTGTCTTTGACTATGTGTGTTTTGTTTATCTTCATCATGTTGATAAGATTTCTCCTCACTCCGTGAAGTTCATCTTTCTGGGTTATCCTATAACTCAGAAAGGGTACCATGGTTATGATCATGTTTCGCGGAAGTTTTATGTCTTTGTTGATGTTCTTTTCTTTGAGGAGATTCCATACCAACAGAAACATGAAGAACAATCCATTACTCAACCTAGTGATGTTCCTCTTCCTGTCATATCTAATCCACCACAGCCAAATGAGCCACCTATTATTAAGGCCAATAACCCTGATCCTGGTCATTTCTCGTGTCATCCTGAGATTCCTTACAGATATCTTTCATAAGCACTTTTACCTTACAGATATCTTTCATAAGCACTTTTACCATAGGACTAAGGATGTTCCTCAGGTGGAATAGCGACTATCAACCATTTCTGCTCAATCCCCATCAGCTACTAATGGTTTGTCCAAGAATCAGATACCTACTACAAGTGAGGATACTACTCTGGACCTTCCTATTGCACAAAGGAAGGCTCTACAATCGTGTGTTAAATATTTTGTATCTCAGTTTATGTCACTTGACAGTTTATTTGCAGTTGAACACCAGTTTTCTCTGGCCATTGATAGTGTGCAGGTACCACAGGATCATCACGAGGTACTCCGAGATCCATCTTGAACCTTAGCAATGGAGGAGGAGATGGCAGCTTTACAATCCCATGACACGTGAGATCTTGTTGATCTACCCGCATGTACTACTATTGTGGGGGTGTAGATGGGTGTTTACCCTCAAGTGTCATTCAAATGACACTGTGGAACGATACAAGACACGCTTAGTTGCCAAAGGCTACACTCAAATATTCGGGGTTGACTATTTCGAGACATTCCCCCTAGTGGCTCGTCTCAATTCTGTTTGGATCCTGCTTTCTCTTATTGTCAATAAGCATTGGATCGTCCATCAGCTCGATATCAAAAATGTGTTTCTATATAACGATTTAGAGAAGGAAGTCTTCATAGAGCAGCCACCAGATTTTCCCACTAAGGGGGAGTGTCAGAAGGTGTATAGATTGAAGAAAGCTATTTATAGACTTAAACAAAGTCCCAGAACTTGGTTTAAGAAGTTCAGCAGGGTGGTTCAAGAATATAGCTTCACCAGATCTTCTGCCAATCACTATGTTTTTACATTGCATGAGAAGACAGGTTCAGTCATACATGTCATTTATATAGATGACATACTTCTTACTGATAGTGACAGGTAAGACATAGAGGAAACAAAGAAGCTACTGCAATCACAATTTGTTATCAAGGATTTAGGCCCTATCAGCTTCCTTGGTATTGAGGTGCAATGCAGCACACTAGAAGAGGACTTGTGTTATCCCAGCACAAGTATGTTCTTGACATGTTGAGGGACATGGGTATACTGAGGTGCCAACCAGCATATATGCCCATTGATGTGTCCAGATATCGTGCAGTGATTGGTAAACTATTATATCTGACTATTACTCATCCTGGCATTGCCTTTGCAATTGGGAGGTTAAGCCAGTTCATGCAATCACCAACGGAAGTCCATTGGATGGTGTTTGCCAGATTTTCAGATACTTGAAAAGTGCACCTAGGAAATGACTTCTTTTCAAAAATAACTGGCACTTGGATATTTGTGGATATTTTGATGTAGACTATGTTGGCGCACATGAGGATTGGAGATCTGTTATAGGATACTGCACATTTGTTAGGGGTAATCTGGTTATATGGAGGAGCAAGAAACAAGTAGTGGTCTCTAAATCCAGTGTTGAATCTGAATACAAAGCCATGTCTCAAACTACTTGTGAATTGCTCTAGGTCCGTTCTATTCTAGAGGACTTTGAAGTACAAGTTCCCGATCCTATTCCTATGCATTGTGACAACAAGGCTGCCACCTTTATCGCAAACAATCCTATCTTCCATAAGAGAAACAAGCATATTGAAGTGGATTGCCACTTCATCAAAGAGGCCATTTTAGCTAAGATTTTACACCCTACATATATATTGAAGACCAACTGGCAGATATCTTCACTAAGGCACCTCCTAAGAAGCGATTGCACTATATTTGTTCCAAGCTGAGCATATTTGATGCTTATGCTCCAACTTATGAGGGAGTGTTGAGTTATGTATATTTGGTTGTTTTTATTTCTATTTGTAGTAAAGGGATATTCTTGTAACTCCTCTCCCTCTTAAGCCTCTCTATATAAAGGCCCAAAGTCTCTATGAAATAAGCTACATCTTTTCAATCCTAACAAAAAGAGTCAAGAATAAGGTTAGGAAAGTCAATATAGTTGGATATGGGCACTAATGACTATGCATCATGGTCCTTTTTTCCTTTCATCTACAATCTTCTAAGGCATATACAACCTACCTGGTTCTCTTTTGGTATTCCAAGACTAGGATAAGCCACTCTTCTTGGCTTGGCTTAGTCGCATCATGGAAACTAGTCAAGACTGCAATTACTTGATGCTCATGAGTGCACAATATTGCTTGATTGATTTCTTGATTTAAAAGGTAAGCCTTTTTACTCCAAACCTTTTAAATAGCCAAATCTTACCCATATGCTGAAGACTCTAGCTCTAGCTTGTACCCATACTTCAAGGGAAAAAGCTCCTGGCAAATATTCATAATCCTATTTTAATATGAATTTTGTAGGTAGCGATGGATGTCAGGCAACATTACAGCTTACCATCATGGTAGCACACAAACAGGGTTCCTATGGCATGCTTCTTGTTGTAACATTGACTTCCCTTTTTTGAAGATTACAAGCAGCCTACATCTGCGATCAGATTTGATATTGATGCCCGGAAAGGAAAAAAGCCAAAAAAAAAAAAGATGGAATAGTCTTCTCATCTAGTCTTTGTATCAATGGCTAAAATTGCTTAAGCCATGGTTGGTTGATATATCAAATGTTGGTTAAATGTAGAGTATATGGGTTGTTTCTAAATAAAGAATTGTCAACTTCTCCTGTCCAATTATTCCTCTTCTCTATCATAACAACTTTCCCTCTCCAACACCTAATGCGTATGAGAAACCCTAGGATCCTTATATAGAGAGGTCCAAAGGGGAAATATCGGCACACACCCACGAACTTAAAAACACACAAATAATAGAATATAACTAAAATAAAACTATGCTCTAACACTCTCCCTCAAGTTAGAGCATATGTATCATGCATGCTTAGCTTGGAACTAAGAAGATTGAGCCGCTTCTTTGTGAGAGCTTTGGTGAAAACATCTGCAATCTAATCCTCAATCTTGATGTAGGGTGTGCTAATTTTTTCGCTCATAACTGCCTCCCTGATGAAATGACAATCCACTTCAATATGCTTAATTCTTTCATGAAACACCGGATTATTTGCAATAAATAATGTTGCTTTATTATCACAAAACATGGGTACAGGTCTACTACACTGTATTCCAAAATCTTGAAGAATGGATCTAATCCACATGAGCTTACAAGTGGTGTGGTCTATCACCCTATATTTAGATTCTATACTGGACCTGGAAATTGTGGATTGTTTTTTACTTCTCCAAGTAACCAAGTTTCCTCCCACATAGGTACAATATCCACTAGTAGACCTCCTATCTTCATGTGCCCCAGCATAATCGGCATCAAAGTATCGACATACATCAATGTGACCATTATTTTTAAATAAGATACCTTTCCCAGGAGCATTTTTCATATACCTCAATACTTGACATATGCCATCCCAGTGTACCTCACGAGGTTCCTGCATAAACTTCCTTAAGCGACCAACAGCATAGACTATGTCTGGTTTAGTAACAGTGAGGTATAGCAATTTCCCAACCATAGCTCTATTCCTTGTCACATCTTGTAACAATGAATTGTTTCCATCTGCAAGGGGTAATGAAGGATCCACGGGAACACTTGCAGACTTGCACCCAAGCATCCCCACATCTCGAAGCATATCCAAAACATACTTCTTCTAGGATAACACCAGTCCCTGGTCAACATGTTGCACCTCAATGCCAAGAAAATATCATATATGTCCCAGATCTTTTGTAACAAATTGAGAATGTAGCAATTTTTTTATTTTCTCTATTCCATCTATATCACTACCAGTCAGGAGAATATCAACATAAACAATAATAATCACTGAACCTGCATCTCTACGAAAAGTAAACATCGGATGATCTGCAATAGATCGAGTAAATCCATACTCTTGCACTGCCCTACTAAACCTGTTAAACCATGCCCTGAGGCTTTGCTTCAGACCATAGATTGCATTTCTGAGGTGACACACCTTCTTTCCACACTCCCCCTGAGCCACAAACCCGGGAGGTTGATGCATATACACTTCTTCTAGATCACTATACAAAAATGCATTTTTAATATCCAATTGATTACCTGCCAATTTTTATTTACAGCCACAGAGAGGAGTATCTTGACATAATGCAATTTGGCAATAGCGGAGAAGGTCTCAAGTAATCAATACCATAAGTTTGGGTATACCCTTTTGCTACCAATTTAGCTTTATATCTCTCCACACTATCGTCTGGTCGACATTTGAGGGTGAACACCCATCTACACCCCACAACAGTAAAATCTAAGGGTAGGTCTACTAAATCCCATATGTGTTGAGATTCTAAAGTTGATATTGCTTCCTTCATGGCCTCACTCCAAGCAGCATTTTGAAAAGCCTCATTATGACTTTTAGGCACCTGTTCAGCATCAACAATCAACGGTAATGCCCTACTTGCATTTGTCAAGCCATCAAATGAAAAACACTTTGAAGCAGAATATCTAGTAGGTCTAGTATGAGACTGCTGAGTGTTTCTTTGAGTAATGGGAATATCCAAATCAACTATCTCAGGAGTATCACTTACCTCGATCTCAGGAGAATCATTGGCAAATGGTAGGGGTTGAGGAGGAATGATAGAAAGAGGTTCATCTACCTGTGTCTTAGATCGTCACTGAAAATGCCTGGGATAAAAGAACTCCCTTGCATCATCAAAGGTAGGATGCTCGGAGGGCTCGGGTGTAGAAGGTGGTGGAGCAGTTGGTAGTGGAATAGGAACATTACTAGAAGTGGAAGCCTCTCCCTTCTTGGGGTAAACAGGAATATCCTCAAAAAAGGTAACATCAACAGCAACATAAAACTGTCGTGCAACAGGATCAAAACATTGGTATCTCTTTTGAGTCTTCGAATAGCCAAGGAAAATACACTTGATAGACCAAGGAGAGATCTTATCCACCTTAAATTAGTGGAAAAAACAAACACATCAAAAAACTACAGGAGTGACAGAGAATAAATCCTTCACAGGACAAAGCACAGAAAAAGGAGAACTCCCATTCAACACATTCGAAGGCACAGGATTTATCAAGAAAGTAGCGGTCAATATAACACCAGCCTAATATATAGTAGGAACATTCATTTGACTCATAAGAGTTCTCCCAACATCCAACAAATGTCATAGTTTGCACTCGCCTACATCATTTTGTTGTGAGGTATGCGCACAAGTAGTCTGATGTATAACTCCCCAAGACTGAAAGATAACACCAGAAGCCTTAGATTTCTCCTTCATAAAATAAACCCATGACACACGGGTACAACCATCAACTAACACCAGGAAATACCGACAACCTCGGTTACTTCGAACTGGACAAGGTCCCCATACATCTACATGAATTAGCTCAAAAGAAAACCCAGATCACTTACCATGACTATGAAAAGATGACTTATGATGTTTGCCAAGTTGACAAGCATCACACAAAAATTTATTCGAAAAACTTAAATTAAGGAATAACCGATGTAAAACAGTAGGGCTAGGGTGGCTAAAACGTGCGTGCCACTACAGAGGGGTAACAGAGTATGCTGCAACACTAGTAGAAGATGGAGGTATATGGACATAGTAGACACTATTCTGCTCAAGCCCTCCACCAATCCGCCTCCTCGTCTTGAGATCCTAAACATAAAATATTGGTCATAAAAAACTGCTCTGCACTTTAAATCTCTGATAATCTGACTAATTGACATCAAATTTAGTGCACACGGTAGGGCATGCATAACATTAAATAAGGGCAATGTGGGTGATAAAGATAAATTCCCTAAGTAACAGGAGATAATCCACCATCAGCCACCTTAACTTGAAAGGGGGTGCCTAAATCTTGAAGTGAGGAGAAAAGATCTGCATTACCACTAATGTGAGAGAATGTTCCCGAATCTACAATCCATGCAGGAGAGCAGGAACTAGTAGATATGGCCATAGTACCTATAGGCTGTAGAATAGATGCTCTTGCAGAGGTAGATGCTCTAGAGGCAACAAGCTCATCATACTTTGCCCTGGAAATAGTGAGCTGCTCCTCATGAGTCTGAGTAGGTTAACCAATCTGCTCTGTAATCACCTAGTTGGCCCTAAGGTCACGACCCTGAGGGTATCCATGTTTCACCCAGCAACGGTCAACAATATGTCCATTCCTATGCAATACTCACAGAAGGAGTTAAGTCCTCTGCCACGTCCAAGTGTATGTCCACCACGTCTAGGGTAAAGGAATTGTTTCTACCTCGACCAACAGAAGCCATGCCAGAGGCATCAACAAGAGCAGTATCATTAGTAGTCTCCGATCTGGACAGGCGAGCATAAATCTGGGTTGGAGTAGGAATGGTATCCAGTGTCATAAATTGATCATTGACAGACCTAAATTCAAAGCCAAGCCTGACTAACAACTGAATAAATCTAATCTCCTTTCTCTGCTTGGCAATCACAACAACATCGATACTGATAGGCTGGTGAACATCATGTTCATCCCACAGATTCTTCACGGCACCATAATAATCTGCCACTGACATGGTGCCCTTCTTCATGTTATGAATCTCCTCAATCACATGATACAATCTGGTGATGTTATTCCTATGAGAATGTATCTCATGCAAAACCTCCCACATTTTCTTTGCAGAAGAATGGCACATCATCTGTTTGACAATTGTCTGTGTAATACTATTAAGGAGACATGTCGCCACCCAATCATTATCAGCCTCCCAGTTTTCAATTTTCTGGACAGGTTCCTTATCAATCAAAATATATTTCTTTCTCTGAGACCCAATGAACCGGGAAAAAGCAGTAGACCATAGAAGAAAATTGGTGCCATCCAACTTGATGGAGGTTCCCTGGAACATGCTTATGGTGGATAGCTTCCCCATCAATTCATTCAGGGAATCCTTGTTGTCTGCCATTTTCCCATATTCACAAATCAAGAAGATCTCTCATATAACAAGAGCCTTAAAACATGAAGACTGATGACCTGAAGATCTCTACCAACAGGGAAAAAAGAAGAGCAACAGGGGAGGAAGAGTCACCAAGAACCTCCTGCAATGCAGTGGATCGTCGAGACAGTAGCAACTGAGTCGAGGCAACGGTAGTAGGGCGTCAAGAAGCCCTTGCCCAATGAATCAGCACCACTGCTGGCGACGCTAGCATCAACAGGGCACCCTTGTGGCTGCTGGCTGTGAGCGACGCTTCTCCTGGCTACACCTAGTGACCTTGCTGCAGGGGGCGTGGTTGGGGGTGGCATTACTGCTGCTAATGTCGCCGACAGCGCTGCTAGCGAAGGTGCTCATCGGTGAAGGTCGTCGGTGGCTCTTAGTGACGCCAGTGATGAGAAAGAGGGAGAAGGTGGGAGGTTTGGAGGCTTTCTTGGGGGTGGGGCATCAGAGATCCGATCTAAGATCGTCGCTTTGATACCATGTTAGGAAACAAATGACTCAACTTTCATTAAGAAACCCTAGGAACCTTATATAGAGAGGTCTAAAGGGGAAATATCAATACACACCCACTAACTTAAAAACAACTAAATAATAGAACATAAATAAAACAAAGCTATGCTCTATCAGCGTAGTCATAATCTATAGTGAAAAAAGTTCCAATGCTTACCCTTGATTGTGACAATCATTAAACCACTTAATTCTACCGAATCTACAATTACCTATGCCCTTTGTCCTTAACAGCAAGTACATTGAAAGAGAGGAGTTGTTGTGTAGGCAAGTATGTGGGTGAATATGCAATTATGCATTTTTTATAATTAATATATAAAGTTAACGAGTATTATTACTAGCAACTATTATATATGTACCATAGGTTGTAAACGGTCAAAAACCTAAATGGCATGGTCTAACACTATGGTGGCTTGCAAGCTCCAATTTTTCCATTCTTGGTGAATCGTAAAGGGGATTTGGACATGCGAATATACGGGTCATATTCGTAAATGACTACTTGATTGTGTGCGTAGACTTATCGGCCTACTTCCTAAAAGAGAGATGAAATATGTTATATGACAAAAGTTCTTATTAAGAGTGAGGAGAAACTATAACAATAACATGTTATATAGGTCTAAGAGTTGGATTGTCAATGGTTGGAATGAATAGACAACATTTGTAGTTTTTTTTAAAAAAAGATGTTGAGGTGGATATGTGGCCATGCAAAAAAATGATTTGTTAAAGGATTACTAGATAAGATTGTGTAGGACCAAAAGAGGATAAACATGAACCATGCATTAAGGTGATTCAAGCATCTATAAAGCCAAATTGATGCCCCAGTAGAAAGGTTTGAGAACTTGCTTATGGGGCATTATTAGAGAGATGAGAAATGCTGGAAAATAATATAAGCATGATCTTGCTTCTTTAGACCCAACTTTCGGTCACTCATGATATACCTAAATGGAGGAAAATTGTTCAGGTAGTTGACTCATCTTGACATCAGAAGAGTTTGGTTTTGATTTTATTCTCCACAAAATAAAACACTTCATAAGGTTGAGTTTTTATTCAATCATTTCAAACTCATAAACACTTTTCTTGGGAAGAAAGGCCTCCTATCATGATTTTATTGATGAAACTTAAATTATTTTGAGGATAATTATTTTAGAAAATAACCCAAAACAAAATCATTCCAGAAAAAAAATAGAGAATGGTTATTCCTCTATTTTGTGTGATGCCAACTGAATGCCATCACCCATTGGATCCCTTTTCCATAGAAATACTAACTATGCACGAGAAGATAAGAAAAAATGAATTAGAATGCTATTATCTTCTTTTTTCAATTTCCTACATCTTCTTGATTTCTTGTGGATGCTCATGTTATGTCTCCTCATTCCTATTTATGTATTCACAATTGCCTGCCACCATATGAAGCAACCTTGGTCTTATGTTACCATTATTAAGAAAAATTGTCCTCAAAATATATTGCACCTGGGTTCACTAGACTTAAGGCAACCACCTAAAATACTCATGCCTATGCCTAAGTTTAGATATAGTACTTCCCAACCCTTATAACCTGATCTTCACTTCTAATGAGTTAACCATGTCAAACATTTTTTTGGCTTATTACAGCACATGTTTGTCAACACGATATATGCTGTCCCACTCACTAGATTGTTTTAGTTTATGATATGGATTTGTATGTCGTTATTGCATAAAGAAAAGGTACTCACTTTTGCACTTAGCATCACATTTCCATACGCATATGTTTTTTTTTTGAAAGAAAAAGGGTGAGGGTCATATAGGCCTCCACCCACTACGTATATGTTTTACCAAGAGGTTTTCATGTGGCAAAATCTAGTACAGAACAAATGATGGGGACCATCAATTTACATAGTATGTGGAACGCAATTGAAGAAAAAGATCATATGATTAGGAGCAAGTTCTAATCCAAGTTATAGGTATGAAAAAAATGAAGGTTGGGATAGTCATAAACACTAAATAACTATAAACAGTTATTGATAACTACATAGAATAAGGTATAGAACAAAAAAAATTACTATGAACTCCATCAATATGGAATAGCATGCCAAAACTGTGATGAGACGGTTGACAGCCCATCAAGTGAGATATAAGTCATTGTTCCCAATTTTCTTGTCATTACATGGGTCAGATGTTAAATGTTTGGTTATTAGCAGGTTATAAAAGTGAGAATGTTTTCAAGATTACGAACCTATGCAGCTAAACTCATCAACAAATGTATGATCTTTGTTGCAGTTTTCATCAAAGAATGGATTGGTTGATGTTGCAACAAATCCATGAATTTCATCATAAACTCTCCTCTGCACAGGATCACTAAGAACCTGCTTTTACAGCTTCAAATTAGCTTGAGGTTTACAAAAGCCATGCAAAAAACACTAATATAAAATAAATTAACTCCAAATTAAGACTACATACCACATATATCTCATTGATAAACATGCAAAAGTTATTGGTATCTTCATCGTTGCCGGCCAAGTCTGGATGGCACGCCTTCATGCAATTATAGTAAGCTTGCTTTATTTGCTGTGGCGTCGCATCAGGCAGCTGATGTCCAAAGTTTAAAGGGTCAAATGGACATGATATCTAAGCCAGCATGTATGCCAGCTTCAAAATGACTCAGTTCAAGTAAACCCATTCTTGAAACAAAGAATGCAATGCCTCGGTATAAATCGACAGATTTATGTCAGGAAGGCAAGGAATCAACAACTTTCCTAGTGGCTGATCTTTTAATTCCATATTGAATAGATCCAGTCTTGACAAAAGAATGCAATACCTCAGTGTAAATTGGCAGATTCATATCAGGAAGCCGAGGAACCAAGAAGTTTCCTACTGGATTATCTTCTTTTGATTCCATATTAAACCTTTCAGACTTACTTTCAAGGATTAGAAACTACAGTTCAACCACAATCATCGAAAAGTTAACCATTTTGCCTCCAATTTCAGATAGGTTATCATAGAGGCTATTTGCAACTACTTTTATCTTTTGGATAAATGGTTGAGACTTGAGAGTAGTTCTTCTGGAAGTCTTCTATTGATACATGTCACAAACAATGGAAGAGGATGGTTGTAATCCAAGTAACAAGAAATTTGCTAGGAAGTTGATCACATGGAAGCTTCTAGGGGTGGTGATAAGGAGGATGGATTAAACTCGTTGGCAAATCACCCTCTTGTGCACTCAAGAATGGAAAATCTAAAGCCCCCATCCCATTAAAATGGGCAAATTCCAGATGTTAATTTGTTAACGCCGCTCTGTTCTATTGATGCACAAGTGTGCTTGCCAAAGAAGGGATCCACATCTTCTAGTCATTCATTAATTTGTTATACATCCATCTAACATCTTTAAAAGAAAAAAAGAAAAAAAAGTGTCTGATTCTGTGATTACTTGATGCTCCCTCTATGGTAATTAACCAAAAACCACGTACGGAACGTAGAATCTTTTCAGCACCATCACTTGCTATCATAATGATCAGAAAACAAACATTATTAGGACAGCAGGGCCTTTTAACGGAAGTATAAATTACTAGTTTTTGGTAAAACTAGTATGGATTAGAAAAGAAACACAACATCAGAATCATTAGTCTTTTGAAAAGGCAGAGTCTGTATTGAATAAATAAATAGACAAAGATGATCTCAATCTTTATTGAATGAATAAATTAAAATATACATAGCAATTATTTAGTAAACTTAAGGCTCAAATTACTTATTTTAGCTAAACTCATTTGTAACCTCATATATATGAAATTTCGTCAATAACTTAGTGAACAAGTTATAAAAATTAGTTTGTCAAAGTTGAAATGATATTTTGAAAACACGTTTAGTTTGTAACAGTTCAGTGCTCAAATAAGTTATAAGGCTTCGTAAACATAAGACAAGTGCTTGTAATGACTCAGGTAAGTTATTTGACCCTTAAGGCGCTGCCAATCCTCAATTCAAGCCCCATCATCAAGACATATCCCTACCTCAAGCTTCCCACCTCAGACTCATCCCAGAGATCATCAGAAAAAAAAAAAGTGCAAGTTATCCTATTCCCATTTGAACCCACTCATCTAAAACAGTTGGATCAGTGACATCTGGAAACTTGTGGAAGGTATTATTTTTCTATTTTGGGAGGTACGTTCGGCAGTCCAGAATGAGAACCTCTAGGTTTGTTCAAACTTAAAAATGTCGATTTTAGGAGGCTTATTGCATCAATTGAAATGTAATTGGTGGATGATGACATAGGGAATTTATGTTAAAATTAAAGAAATTTGAGTGGGCCTTTTTAGTGTCATATTAGAAGTGGGCAAACCTGAAGTGGGATATATAAAGCTTTTGGTTCTCGTACGTAGCAAAAAACAAAAGATAACGTTGAGAATCACACATGCATGTGCGCGTGGCCTACCCTGCCTTACCTCGGATGAGAATTAATTTGAAATTTGGATTCTTTTGCAACAAAAGTTTATTTAATTTTTTGATTAATTAATTATTCAATTAATTGGTTAATTGATAATCTGCCCATTGAATCTGGCCTCCTACCCTCCCGCATTCTTGTCTCATGGCGTGTCCTTTTAAGCATCACGAGGTTACCTCGAGAGATCATCTCACTATTTTTTCATTCTCTTCTCGTCTCCCTCTTGCGGTGTGCTCTCCCTCTCACCGTGGGTGTGTGAATCCTCTCGCTGTGCACGTGTGAATCCAAGCATGCAAGATCGTGAGATACTTCTTTCTCAGTTGCATTCTCTTGAGGTACTTTCTAAGGACGTCTAGGATCGGAAGGTGAATCGTTATATTTTAGGAGGAACTTGTCAGATCCCATTGCACCAGTCTTGTGGAAGAAGATAGCTTCTCTAAAGAAAGTCATATGGATGCGTGACAGTAAAATCTGACTTTGTTCCACTGTGTTTATGTGTGCTGCACCACGTTGTTTGTTCAACATTATATTCTGGATCTTGCTGGCTTATAGCTATTCATAGTTATCTATTTGGCTTACTATTTCTAATATATGTGCATTTCCGCTGGAACCGCGTAATCTTAATTATGATACATCAAACGGATCGATCTAAAAAATATTCGATGATTATTTTGTTTCATGTATATCACTGGATCCGAACGTCGTAAATCCTTGTGTTCAGGCAAGATCACGCATCACGCCTCGGGGACCGTGGCCGACCACAAACGAGAAAAGGTTAAACGGGAGCTCACCAGTCCCAAGACGGCGTAGTAATCGTCGGCGACCTCCTCCACCCCCTCCTTGGATCCACCAGTGGAGGCGGCGGCGACGATCCGACTCCCGCGCCTCGCCGCTCCCCTCCACGCGCGGGATCGGCCGAAGCCGCCCGCGACGCGCCTGTGGCGCAGCGATCCCCCGCAAGAGAGCCTCAGCGCAGCGTCGGCGTACACGGGTGAGAGAAGCTGCGCCATTTGCGTCTAGCGTGACCGGTGAGCCGAAGCTGCTGCTGCTTCTTATTTTTGAATGCGAGTTACGTGTGGAGGAGGTGGACAGTGAAGTGGTCACCGAGGGTGGGGATAAGATAGTTGCCACCGGGGATGTGGGGTTGGGGCGGGCAGGAGCGCGATGGGTAGGGAGGCTAGGGGCGGGCGCCAAGGGCGGTGACGGGAGCGCGGTCGTGCTGACACGGCACCTGCTGCTCCATGAGATTGGGAGAGTCGCGGTCGGGGGACTGGGGGACCCAAAAGTATGTGCGATATTTGGATGGAATTGGGCGAGGGATCTCCACAAAAAATGAGAACCGTGGAGGTAATTTCTCCGACTGGGGATTCCCGGAGATACTCCCCCTTTGTGTTTCTTAGACGCTTTCAAGGAGATAATATCTCCTCCTATCTCCAAAGGAGGTATCTTCTATCCTATCCTACCATGAAAATAATTTATGGATATAGAAGTGTATACACATAATTCCATCTTTATTAAAAAGGGAGATCATATATTCAGATGGTATTATGTGACATGTAAGTAGATGTATAAATCGATATACATCTATCACCGTCCTAATAGTAAAAGAGAACTTAACCTTGTCATGTATCAATCCTCCACTGGCTTCCCCACACACACTCTCTCTCTCCCTCTCCCCCTCACCTAGTCACATCCCTCTCCCCCGTCTCTCTCCCTCCTCTTAACTCGATTAGTTGGTTTATTTATTTTCCTTTTATCAAATTAAAGGATAACAAAAAAAGAACTGCAATTAACTTTTTTTTTCTCGTCTAATTAACCGTGAAGAAAAGAAATCATTGACATGCATCATTTAATCTTAATAATTATTTTTATTTAACTATAATCTTAAAATATAAATTATACATTTTTGTGTAACTTTTTTTTATAAATAATTTTAATGTGTCCTAAAGGTTGATTTAATTGAGTTGCTTCATATGTTGACGGACGTTCTTCATTTATTTATTTATATGTTTATTTTATAGGCAAGATAATTATTTTTTTATGAAATAATTTACTTTGTATGAAGTATTGTATATTATACATTAATAGCATTGGATATAAGGATGTAAATAAGGTCAGATTTGGTTAAGTTTACATATTTATTTTCAAATTTAATACTCATGCATGCATACCCTACTCACTCCATGTGGATTCCCACATCTCTCTTTCTCTCTATTTTTTTCCCCCTTTATCGATCCTACAATGAAATGTAGGTCCAAGCACACTAGTTGTAATAATATAAGATAAGGTGAAGTGCCTAGTCCAATCCAATCTTACTTCAAAAAGGTTCATATAATTTTTTAAAAAGATCTAAAATTTTTACTGCATCAAAATCGTGGCCTAGCCATGACCCATGTACAGGTTAGGTTCGATTTCAAAGTTTAGATTAAGTTTTCAAGTTAGGTTCAAAAAGCCTGTTAAGACTTGTAAAATTTGTTAAGGTCAATTTTAATAGATTTTTAAATAAAACCTACCCAAATCCGCTAAAGTTTATTTTCTATTGTTATCTAGATAAGACTTAGTTAAATCCATTAAGACCTAATTGAGAGAGAGGGTGGGGGAGGCAATGTTCTAAAGTCTAAAGCCTGAAACATATTATATAGGGTAAGAAGACTAATATACAAACAAGCCCAATAGGTCTCTTGGGGCTTTTTTGGGCTTAGGCTCAAACTAGCTGAAACTCGATTTTCTTAAATTTTAAGACTTAGGCCAAGTTAAGTTTTTGCGAGTCAAAGTTCAAGTTGCATCTTAGCTAGCGCAGCTCAATGCTCCACCCCAATCTAAGGTATATCCAAACTTAATTGAGAAAAATTAATATGGGCTTAGTAAATTTCAATCAATCACCTAAAATGGTTGTGCTTGGGTCCTAAGTTATTAATTAAAAGTCACTAATCCATTACAACATAGTACTTAATTTTATGAATTTTTGTTGTGAACTATCTTTTGGACCATTACAATCTCACTCGATTAAATTCCCAATGTACTCACTTAGATACATTACAATCATTTTAACAAATCTTGATATCTCGTTAGATATGAAATCTATAAAATCTTATTGCTTATCAAAAAATTTGTTAAAGTACAGGTTATTAGATAGTAAAAGGTAATCTCTTTGTAATATACTGTTCAATTTTATGTACCATTAATACGAGGCAATCTTTTGGCGTGTGATATATATCATTCTAAATTGATTATTTATTTATGAACGAAAGTTTCAAATTTAGTGTAGGAAAAGGAAGAAAACTAATTTTCCTCCTTAAAAGTCTCTCTCCTTGCATTACTTCTTCATATTTTTAACTCTATAACCAACTAAGAAAAAAATACATAAATATATATCAACACAAAAGTTGGCACCCAATCCCCCGCCCTCCAAACTAAATTGTATTGTTAATATATAGTTATAAAACACATTTTTCTAATATATTTAGTTATAAATCAAACTACGTGATGATATTTTTATTTTAAATTGACCATTAATCACTGATGTAATATAAGTAAATATCGATGATGGCCAATTTATTGAAGGATATGTAAATTTTTGCTTATACTTCCAAGTGAACAAATTATGTTTCCAGAGAAATAGTGAGATCTTCCATACATGAAAGTTGATCTAGAATTGTTAATCAATCAAACATTACTGAAATTTGAAGAACAAGATGATGACTCGTTGTAATGTAATTGCATCCAAAGAAAAGAAACTGTTGCCGTGTAATAGTTTGAATCAAGATTTCCTAAATGCATAACGATGGAACTTAGCATTTTCCCTCTATTTCAAATTAAGAACCAGAATGGAAATCAATGACAACATCTCATGTGAAAGGAGACAAAAATGGTCTACAGATATCTTTATTCCCCACTCATGCTTTCTTGCTATACAAGATAGACTGTCTCCACTAGCACCTCCTGTTTGGATCTCGATTGGGTCCCCCTTCTCCACCTCCACCTCGACCCCTGCCCCCCAACCCCCTCGACACCCTAAGCTTGCTTTGGGTTTCATGTCATGGAGTCTTCATTCGCTTCAACTCCTCCGACAACTACCCTCCTTGCTTCTCCTCTCCTTTGGTGTCGACACTAGCATTTTGTTTTGGGGCTTTTGGCCTTCTCTTTGACTCTTGGTGTCAATGTCCCTCCTCCCTTTTTGTCCCTACTTCCCTGGGAGTGGAGAGGGGGGGTGGTAGGGAGAGGTTTCGCTGGATAGGGTGTGTTATTTCGGCTTCGCCTTCCACCTTTATGACTCCTTCGCATTGTCATGGTTACATGCAACTAAGATATTGTCGAATCTTCTTCGGCTTCTAGGTTTCCCACTTCTCATTGGCATTGATCCCTGGAGTCTCCTCTTTAGTGACGTTGTCATCATATCATGCGTGGGGCAATCGTTCCATATTGCTACATATTGGTTATTAGGATGCTTTCTTTATACTTTATTTTTCTTTTCTCTTTTATTTTTTCTTATTTTATTTCCTGTGTCAGAAATTCCCCTTTTCCTTATGATGAGACATTATTTTCCTCCATTATTGAATGAGATAGATTATCCTTCTCTCCTTCCTTCGAGACTTAACATCCTTGGAATCTCTACATTCTCATATAATGAAAAATCATGTTTCAAAAAGAAAAAAAGAGAGAAAAAAAATAAGGTAAAAGTGTGATACATGTCTGGCCAATAATAACATATAACACCGCTAATTTCTCAAAAAAATATATAACATCACTAATGAAGAATTAATTTTCTTGGTGAATTTTTCATCCTTTTCAGAAAGGACATCCACATGAAAAATATAAAAGTGGATGTGTTTGTAATATAAAGAGATAGGTATAATTAAAAAAATAAATTCAAAAGTATAGATTACATCGCATATCTCTCTTTCACTTAAAACACCATCGCACAGTGAGATCAATTATCACTTAAAAAATCATCAATACTTTTAAATTGATAACAAAATTATGTTTCTTAAATATAAGATCATTAAAATCATCTTCAAAATAATTTTTCATTCATATAAAATTATTTTATCCTTCACAATTATTTTTTTATCGATACAAATCATTTAAAACTATGCTACATCGATATATTTTAATTTAAAATAATAATAACTTTAGTAATCATTTTATACAAATTAAAATGAGAATACAAAAATTATTTTACATCAGATGGAAATATAACTTACATTTTTTATTTTTTTTACATTAACTGTTAACTGAAAAGTTGTGTCACGTTCACACGTCTCGCATTATATATTTTTATACATTTTTACTTTTGAAAATTACAAGAAATATTGCAATCATTCCTATGGGAATATGATGTTGTTCAAATGCGGGAGATTTAGAGGTGTGCCCTTTTTTACGTCTGCCTTTGCACCTAAGATTTTCTTCACCGTAGATTTCCTTTTAGAATGGGAATGCGGTGTCGAAATTCTTTATCTATCAGCTATGTTTACAAGAACGATATGCGTTTGACGGATTATTCTCCATCTTCCCACGTACCTTCGGTCCCGAAGACATAACTACCACAAATTTGGGATGAAAAATCGGTAAGGGTGGGAAAGCGAGTGATGATATTTTCTGCACAGCCACCGCCTTAGTCCAATTTCTTTTACGATTAAAAAGAAGAGAAAAAAAACGTATAATATATCGGCTTTCCCACGGCACCACCTTGACCCAACCTGACATGCGGTGCTCGTGGAATCTCGTGGGGGCCCTCGTGGTGTCCTCGTGGGTGCCCATGGGAGGAGCCGTGGCGGTTCGTGGAGGTGCTCAAGGAGGAGACGTGATCCCTTTTGCCCTGCAGGCAAAGACTTCCGTAAATTATCCAAATGTCTCACATTTAAATTTAATTAAGTTCAAAAATTCTATCCCGATAGAAATAAATTATAAAATTTTATTTTTAAGTTCAGCATCAAATTTTGAATATTTTTATTCTTAAAATACCCATAACTATTTTTTTATCAATAATTATATAATAAAATAAAAATTTAAATTTCACTTTTTATTATTGTTAATCTTTCTCATTTAGTCATATCTTTTTTAATACGTTAGTCTTCATTTTGTATAGCTACCTCCACGAACATTACTACCCATCACCTCCAATGCCGCCACCTCCACCAACACCACAACCTGCCTCCATGAACATTGCCACCTCCACAGTAGCAAGATGTCTCCCTCTCTCTCTCATTTTCGTGTGGTGTATAGGAGAGGGAGGGGTTTATGATGGGGGTTAGGGTTGTTGGGTTGTTGTTGGAGAGGGGTGCTGCGTGGGTGGTCACTGGCTGCATGGGAGGTCGTCGACCACGTGGAGGGTCAACCCACTTGTACTATTATTGCAGTTGGCTGGTGTTCACAACGTCTTTTGCATCTCCAACCTAAGAAAGTATGTTCTAGTCCTGAGTCGCGTTCTAAGTTACGATGACTTGGGGATGGAGGAGGATGTGACCTACTAAGAGTAGCCAATACTGATCTTGGGTAATTGGTAAACCAACTCGAGTTACTACTTGGGTGAGGGCTCGGGTCATAACATCTCCGAATCAACACGCATCGTATTTATTCAATATGACTAAGGACATAATCCTAATTGTACTAAGAAACCCAAATAATACTAAAAAATATTCAAATTCTTTATTCATGTGCAAATGTAATTTTATTACATAACTCAGATGACTCGCTCAGGACATACCAAATCCAACACTAAGGTGACCCACACTTTACCTTGGTGGTTTTGTAAGGGTTGAGATAACTCGTCAGTTATCTCGGATAATGGATTTGATTAATATGGATTGATCGGCGAAAATTTTAAGTTGGGAGGTTTAGATAGTGGTTTTTGTTGGTGCAAAGGTACCTCGATCATTAATTTTGATAATAACAAAACATGTATATTTTGAGATTTGCATTTGAGTGTATAAGTTTCAGGTGTAATGCAAATGAAAACAAGTGCGAGGAGCTTAAGCTCACATCCATGGCGTGATGGAATAGCTTGATGGAGGAGAAGGAGCTTTGCATGAGGCGAAAGCTTGAAGGAGTTTGAAGAATAGGACAGAAGTGTTGTCACTGTACCTGTATTTATTTTTTATTCTTTATATTTTCCTTAGATTCATGTTAAAAAGCCCATAGTATATCACCTTTAATCATAGGAACATTTACATATCCTTAGGACACTTAAGCAAATCTTAGAATAAAGTTAGAAAGCCAAAATAGGAATCAGAAAGACTAATCAGATTATCAGATGTCCAACATGATTATCAGACGTCTAACATGATTATCAGATGTCTGATCCAGACTTTTAAGTCGTCTGATTTTATGACCAGACGTCTAATTATCTAGGCTAGAAATTCATATTCTGTGCATTTCCATTTAGACGTTATGACTTAGATCTAGACATCTTATACGATGTCCGATGACCTTGCCAGACATCCAATAATAGGACCGTTGCATGATGTTTACTGACACATTTGGGTAAAGACGTTCGTTGTAACGCGTTTACGACGTCAATTTTAAATAAAGAATCAGATGTGAGTCCGAGTATTGAACACAAGGGGGCAATAATAGGAATCACTTAGTCGCTTTCGTGTCACAAAAATATGTCGTTTGTTCTCTTGAAAATCGATTTGAAAAGAGAAAGAGGGAGAGAGAGAGTGTTAGAAATCCATGATCAAGATAAAATAATGTATCAAAAATATATCATCAAATGTTGTAATCAATACAATATAGATGAATGCTTAACAAAATAAAAGACATGAATTACACTATAAAATAAAATAAAACTAAGAATAAGGATGAAGACGGCGTCGAGGCAGCCACGGCGGTAGAGGAGCTTCCGTCAACGACTTCAAGACCTTGTTCAGAGCTCTAGAAGGTGGTGGTATCTCTTGGGTGTAAACTTGGTGCAAATGGGAGGGGTAGGACCCTTTTTATAGTTGAAGAAATGGCTCAAATTCGTATCTGGGTCAATAGCGACATTTAATTCGTCACAGAAGACCTGCCGTGTACGTCGCCAAGGCCCCTGCCCCCGCACCTGTTGCCTTCAACGGATGCGTTGTTGGCCTGTGCACGCCCCGCGCGGTGTGTTATGCACGCATGCGTTAGTGCACGCTGCGCTGTTGCCCCGTACGCACGCGTGCGCGCTCATGCATGCACACTGCGCTGCGTTGCGCACTCAATTGGACATTTTGAGGGGGTGGCGGGATTTGAACTCGCACCCTCTCTTTGAGATTGGGCATCTCCACCAATGTGCCACAAGGGCCTTTGTGTTGAGTTCTTGAATTTCCGCGGCTAGGTGGAGGTGGCTTCTCGGCCGTTGGATCTTGATCCAACGGTCTAGATTTGATGATGAGGATGAAGAGGAGCCAGTGCTGGGCGCTCATGGTCGTTGTTGGGCAACCTAGATGGCGCCACATGGGGCCATCTAGGTCGTTGTTATAACCCGGGGCATCAAGCGTCGTTTAAGACGTCTGGGAAGTGGTCCAGACGTTTGGTCAGACGTCTGGAAGCTTTCCCAGACGTCTGGAATTAAATTTTTTCGGCGTACGGGTTTGCGTCTACACGCATGCGCAGGCAGACTGAACCTGCCGCCCTCCTTCTTCTCTTTCCTCCCTCCCTGCAGACAGCTTTTTTTCTCTCTCTCCCCTCAACAGCTTACAAATACACCTCTCTCTCTCTCACCCTCACTCCACCACCTTCTTCTTCTTCTTCCCCCTGTCAGTGAGAGCAAGCGGCAACAGCGACTGCTGCGAGTGTGTGGGGAGGGGCTGTTGCGAGAGGGAGAGGGAGCTTGACCACGAGGGTGCGAGCTCGCCGGGGCAGGCAGAGCTGACCGGCGGGTGCGCAGCAAGCGTGTGGTGCTGCAGAGGAGTTGCTGCAGCTCAGCTAGCAGGCGGGCGCGGCACAGCCGTGCGCTGCTGGCGGAGGGAGAGGAGGTCCTGATTCTGGGAAAAATTTCCCAGAATCAAATGTCTGGACTTACGTCTAGACTACGCAGGAGACGTCTGGAGGAAGGTCCAGACGTCTGAAAGGTACGTTATTTTTACCTTCTTCTTTCGTGTGTACGGCGGTGCAGCCGTTCTGCCGAAGTCATCTACATCCTTTCGTGTTGAGAACGGGCACGTGTGTGTGCAGGACTTGCTCGGGAAGGCTCAAGGGCACGCCATCCCACACAGATCAGACGTCTGGGCACAGCTCCAAACGATGGAGAGGGTCTTCAGACGTCCGGAGTGACAATCGGACGTCTGGAAACTAAGTCCAGACGGTTCAGCGGGCTTCTGGACGTCTGAGGGACCGCGCAGATCAAGGTATGACCTGAGCTACCATTTAAGATGTCTGGAAGAAGTTCCAAACGTCTGATTTTGGACAGACTTGTCATTTTTGACCCGTTTAGGGTCCGTTCGGAGTCCGTTTTCCTCGTTTCAAGTTTCGTTCTTCCCAGATTTAGTTCCTCTACCTGTTTACAGTAATTGTATACTGTTCTGAGTAGCTCCTTGTATTGATCCTTGTGTTAGGACCCTGTTCCGTTGCGGCTCTAGGGGTTGCGGAGGCGCGCGGGCTTGACGATTTCACCCCCAGTACTCCCGATTTTGCGGGTAGAGTGGCCCTTTAATTTATTTATCAAAAAATTATATACTTGTGAAATAATTAATAGAGTCTAGGGCATTGCATGAACCCTAGGACTGAAAAATTAGATTGAATGATAGATCCTAGGGTATTGCATGAATCCTAGGACTGGAAAACTAGATTGAATGATAGATCCTAGGGTATGGCATGAATCCTAGGACTGGAAAAATAGATTGAATATCTATACATTGCAGTCTTGGAAAAGTAGAAAGGAAACAATAACTAGCTTTAATCGGTTAACAGCTGCCTGTTTATGAATGAATAATTATTGTTGAGAACATGGGTTATATGAATATAAAGTTGAAACGATGAAACCTAAATTGGCTGAGTTAAAAGAGCATGAACCCTATGGGGAATTAGGAGTAGAACTCCTGGAAAGTGAATGGAATAGAATTGGGGAAGTGAGCTGGCCCTTGAGTACGGAGTACCAAGGAGAGCAACTGTTCCCCTGTTTAGTGCAGAGCAGAGCTAGCCGCCCCAGGGACCCGGGGTTAGGCCTGGCCATTTTGTATCGACTTTTGGCCCTCGTGTACACAGTACCGAGGAGAGCTACTAGTGTAGGGAGAGTACTAGCTACCCCATGGGCCCCGGGGTTCTGCTAGCCCTCCTACACCGAATTATTAGGCCCACTGGGCAAACCAGGGTAATCAGGCGAGGGTGCACGGACTGTGGAGGGGCAAGACCCCTGTTTGGTTACTGTGGAGGGGCTGGACCCCTGTTACTGAGAGGGCTCTACCCTATACTAGTTCCGTGCTGTGCTTTGGGCGCACCCGTTAACAGAAACAACTGACCGCGTGCCAGTGTGGGGTAGCTACCTGTGCGTTTATCATGTGTGCCGTAGTCACCGTTACGTCTGTCAGCGACCTTAGGGTGGTTGATTGAGGGTAGAACCACCACGGGGGACTCTCTTGGCCAGGAGAGCACCACGTGTTACTTCTACTTTTCGGGAAAGACTGCAATCAAGATCGTTCCCACGAGAAACATTCAAGATCAAGAGAAAGATCTGAGAAATAATTCAATAGTGAATAAATGGAAAAAGTAAAGAAAGGAATTAAAAATATAACAGTTACTGTCCACCTTACCGTGTTCTTAGCTTTTAGTTGCCACTCTACTCAGCGTTTCGCTGACGTGTCACCTTTGTTACCTTTTTAGGACCAGGTGTTGAGCAGCCAGAGTCAGTGGCTGCAGAGGGTGCTGGGCTTAGTAGAGCCTAGTAGTGTTACTTGTGTAGTACCCACTGTACTCTTCTTTCTGTTGTAGTGAGTAGTTTCTGTTACCCCTGTACTCTTTTATTGTAAGCTTCATGTTTATGTACATGTTTATTTCTTTACTGTTGTGGTGGTGTATACTATAGTATTTCTTTTCTTTACTGCTGTATTTTGTTACTGCTAGTTATATACATGGTGAATGTGGTTTATTTTACTGCTCTTTTGGTTATTTTCTCGTTGGACGACTGGGTCTTGACATCAGTCGAGTCGGTCCGATTTTCGTGTCTCGTAGGGATTCGGGAATCGGATCGTAACAGTCGTCCATCTTCTTTCTGTTGTAGAAGATGTCATGATGCTTGAATTGAGATGATTCCTATGTTGCCGGACTACGATCGTCACTCCGAATCTATCCGTATGGTTGGATTTTTCATTCGAATCCCGTAAGAATGTCACATTGTCCCCTTGCCATTGATCTTTCTCGGGGTTGATGTAGGAGCTACGGAGGTCGAATCGAGGTGATTTTGAATCTGTTGGACTCCGTTCGTTAATCCGGATTCATCTGTACGGTCCAATAGCTCATCTGAGACCTATTTCAATAAAGACTTGTACACAAGGTCATTAACTTTGATTCTGAGCAATTAAAATGTACCTTCGAAATTGACTCTAATTAATAATATTAATACTAATAATTGTAGAGTCATCATTGCACTGTCAGACCAATATCTTCGAGATCCAACGTTGAAATAATTTTATAGTGTTAGCAAACGTCCGTAGAGTCTGTCAGACTTCTAATAAAGAGACGTTAGACCAAACTCTTAAGATGTCAGACCGAATCTAATTGTTGGCATCTCGAAAATCAATTCCCATAGAGCACGTTTTGTTTTAGACATCTAATACCATGTCTAGATGTTCAATACATCATCTGGCCTCTTTATACTAAAACTGTGTTTAGATTTGGTCCAAATAGGAACGAACTTACACAGAATTTGTTAAGACCCGTGCTATTAGAGCCCTTTAAGACGTCTGGAACTTGGGTCAGACGTCTGGACACCTTTCTAGACATCTGGAAATCAAATTTTTGTGTACGTCCTCATGTCTGCGTGCGTGCTGCGCGTAGATAGTATGCGACCTCGTTTTCTTCTCCATCTCTCTCCTCTCGTCGACGCAAACCCTAACCCAGCACCTTATTTAAACCCCCCTCCTCTCCCTCGTTCGCCCTACTTCCAGCCACCCTTCTCCTCCCTCCAGCGAGAGCAGCGAGCAATTAGCGATGAGCGTGAGCGGTGTGGGAGGAGAGGAGGAGCAGTGAGGGGAAGAGAGGAGAGCAAGCACGCGAGCTCGTGTGGGAGCTCGCCGGGGAGCTCACGGCCGGTTGGTGTGTGCGCGAGGCGAAGAGGTGTGTCGGGGAGGTCCTCCCCGACATTGCTGCAGCCGGAGCAGCAGGCGAGCGGGCGCGGCCACGCGCGGCTCGAGAAGGCATAGGCAGGTTCTGATTCTGGGATTTTCCCAGAATCAGATGTCTGGACCAACATCCAGACGAAGTGGATGACGTCTGGAGGAGGTTCTAGACGACTGAGAGGTAACCTTTGCGATATACACCTTCTTTGCAGATACGGCCATGTAGGTCGTTCCGTCGAGGCACTGTTTTGTGCAATATTGAGGAGATTTTTGTTGACGCGTGCAGGATTCGCTTCAGGAAGGCAGGGGACACGCCCTCCCACGTAGTTCAGACGTCTGGGTGAGGCACCAGACGACGAGAAGCATTTTCAGACATTCGAAGAGGTGGTCGGACATCTGGAGCTGGGTCCAGCGATCCAGCGGAGTCCCTGGACGTCTGAGGAGTGGAGCAGGAGTTGAGGTATGGTTCTGGACTCTTTTAAGACGTCTGGAAGGTGTTCCAGACGTCTGATGTGAATCAGAATCACTGTTTTTGACCCGTTTAGGGTCCGATTTCCGCAATTAAGATACTGTTGATTCCCGTATAAATTCCTCTACTTGTTGGAATACTTTTTATCCTATTCTGAGTAGTCTCTTGTGAATGATCCTTGTAATAGGACCCCATTCCGTTGCGGGTTTAGGGTTTGCTAAGGCACGTGGACTTGCCGATCAAGCCCCCACTACTCCTGGGTTTACTGGTAGAGTGGCTTCCCCTAGTTTAATTACAAACCTGAATGCATATGTGGAATGAATGATTAGATCCTAGGGTATGGCATGAATCCTAGGACTGGAAACACTGAAATATTTGTATTGAATGTATGGATTGCAGTCTTGGATGAGTAGATAGAATGATAATAATTGCCTGTAAATGAGTAACAGCTGCCTGTGAAATGTAAAATACTTGTGCTAGCAAACCATTGCATGTAAATTCCTATTGTTTACGTTAAATGTCATATTATGTGCTGCATATATATGAACTGGAAATGGAAGGGTGAATGCTGGAAACATGAGCTACCTGCGAATAAACTTAGAATGTGAACAATAAAGTTACATGTTACATGTGTAGAACCTGAGAAATGGAAATAGAAATGATGAAACCTGGTATGGAATGGCTTGAGGAATATGAGCATGAACCCTGTGGGGAATTAGGAGATGAGCTCCTGGAAATAAATGGAATGGATCTAGGAATGTGCTGGGAAGTGTGCTGGCCCTTGAGTAGGTGGTACCAAGGGGAGCACATGTTACCTTTTAGTGTAGAGGGGAGCTTGCCGCCTTCGGGTCGAGACCCGAGGTGGGTTTAGCCACTTTGCACCAACTCTGTGGCCCTCGTGTACACTGTACCGGGGAGAGCTACTAGTGTAGGGAGAGAGCTAGCCACCCCACGGGGCCCGGGGTTCAGCTAGCTGCTCTACACCGACTTATTAGGCCCACTGGGCAAAGCAGGGTAGTCAGGCAAGGGTGCGTGGACTGTGGAGGGGCGAAACCCCTGTTTGGTTCTTAGGGGCTAGACCCCTGTTACTGAGATGGTTATGCCCTATACTGGTTCCGTGTTGTGCTTTGGGCGCACCCGCTAACGGAAACGACTGACCGCGTACCAGTGCGGGGTAGCTACCCGTGCTCTTATCGCGCATGCCGTAGTCACCGTTACGTTTGTCTGTGACCTTAGAGTGGTTGACTGAGTGTAGGACCACCACGAGGGACTCTCCGGCCATGAGAGCACCACGTGCTACTTCTACTCTTCGGAAAAGGCTGCAATCAAGATCGTTCCCACGAGGAACATTCGAGATCAAGAAATGGACCTGATAAATAAACCAAGTGATGAAAGAAAGAACAATTAGATAAAGAAAGAAATTGAAAAATAATAGCTACATGTCCACCTTTACTGTTTAGTTAGTTGGTTGCCACTCTACTCAGCGTTCACTGATTTCGTGTACTCATAACCTCTTTCAAGTACAGGTGTTGAATAGCCAGAGCCTACGGTTGCAGAAGGTGCTAGGCCCAGTAGAGCCCAGTAGTTGTAGCTTTCTGTTGTACTCCATTTCCTATTGTAGTGAGTAGTTTTTACACTTCTGTACTCTTTCGTTGTGAACGTTATATTCCTGTACTCGTTTATTTCCTACTATTGTGGTGGTGTGTACTGTAGTAGTTTATTTTTTTACTGCTGTACTTTTGTTACTGTTAGTTGCTTGCATGGTGAATGTGGTTTATTTTACTGCTTTTTGGTTACTTCTTCGTTGGACGACTGGGTCTTGGGATCAGTCGAGTCGGTCCGATCTCGTGTCCTGTAGGGATTCGGGAATCGGGTCGTAATGGATGTCCAAATTTCTACCCAGACGTCCTAAAATAACTTTCCAGACGTCTAACCTAGATCTTATTTCCGTCCGACAGAATCAGGAACTCTGACTCTTTAGATTAGACGTCTAAAATTGTTATCAGACATCTGACCCTAAAATTAGTCGTCTAATTCTGCTGTCAAAATCATTATGACCCTTATTTTGGTCTGATTTGCCTTGGATTTATTTCCAACGGATATGAGGCCTCTCTAAGGCCTTTTTAAAGGTTAGCACCTCTATAAATAAAGGAGGACCTCACCTTGGCCGTAAGACACCTCAAGAAACAATACCTTCCATCATTTTGAGTGTTTCAGAGATAAAGATCATCTAGAAGAGAAGTTCTTGCTCTCTAAGCTCTATACTTCACATACGAGAGCATCGAATTCCTACGTAATCACGCCTACTTAGTTCCATCTTAGGGAAGTCACCTTGCCTATAGTAGCATAATTTAAATTACACTTTTTGGCTCTATAGGCTTTCTTGTATTTATAAATTCTCTTTGGTTGGGTATTCACGTTGTGAATTTCTGTCTCTTTCGTAAAGAAGAGGGGTTTGAGGTATACTAACCTCGAGTCAAAGTAATGTAGTTGTATCGAGGTTGAACTACCCTCGTTCAAGTAGTTTGGTTAGTAGATTTGGTTGACTTGGTCTACTGGGAAATCCTAAGTCGAGAGGTTTAAGTGTGGTGATTTTTACCCTTGGAGTTTCCACCTAAAAATATTTGTCTCTTGTGGTAAATAAATTTATGTGATTGTAATTTTTATTTCTGCATATTTTTTATCCCGCACCATGCACCCCCTTTTAGTGCAATTTCAATTTTTACCCAAAGGATTTTTCCACGTAAATTATTTTGCATCTCAGTTGTTTGATTTTATTATGCTATATTCTTGCATTACACTCAATATCATACTTGATCATGTGTTTATGGCCAAGTAAGATCATTGCAGGACACAAAACAACGATATCCTTTAGGAAGGTGATGAAGCGTCACTTGCAAGTGAGGCTGAGGTTGTGATGATGCTTCCCAAGGCCCCGAAGGTTCGTGATGTGGTCGAGTTAGTTCACTAGGATGCGTCAAATCTTTTGCACAAGCTTTAGCTACTTGTCTCACTCGATCATGCTGTCGAAGGGCCACTCTTTCCAATGCTTTTATGGTAGAGGTGGGAGGGGGTCGGGGAGGCGGATGGTGGAGAGCAATCCCTTTGAAGTCTTGCCAAGGTGGAGTCTCTCGCTGAGGGAGGGTCGTAAGGGTAGAAGAGAGTTTGAAGGAGGAAGGGGATGAAGCGAGTTGGTGGATGAGGGGTTGGAGGGGATGGTGTCGGGCTAAGGGGGAGGAGCATGAGGGGAAGGTTGAGGGGGGGAGGTGTTATGACCCGAACCCCTTGCTCACTGAAAGACTCGAATTGGTTTGTCAAATACTTAAGAGTGAAATGACCCTTCCTAAGGGTCGTTTGGAATTTTTTCAGAATTTTTGGGGTATTAATGCAAGTTTTCTGTGCACCGGAGGACCCCGTACGGAGTTTTTGATTTCTAGAGGGGTTTAACGTAATTTTAAACCTCGTGGTACATACTTTGTGGGCTCTGCGGGAATGAGAGGATTTTATGGGGCCAAAGTCGCAATTGACCCAGCCCTACACAACACCCACACAACCCCCATGCACACCCACCCCAAACCCTAAGCCCTTCCCTGTAAAATCCCCCACTCCTCCACCCTCTCAACCCACGAAACCACACCACCCCTCCTCCACCCTTGCAACTGTCGCCCCCCTCTCTTCTCTTCTTCCACCTTGTGACCGAGAGAATGGGAGGAGGGGAGCAAGAGGAGCACGGAGGTCACTCCTCCATTTTGCCTTACCACCACCGTCCATCTCCTTCCCTCCTTCCCCTTGCAACCGTGAGTGGGGGAGAAGGAGAGGAGGGGAGCAGGAGGAAAACGGAGGAGAGGGGTGTGCGTGGGAAGGAGAAGGGGGCAGCAGGAGGAGCTGGGAGAGGGAGAGCAGTAGCGAGAGAAGACTGCTGTAGCTTCGCGGGCGAGGAGCTTTGCGAGGAGGCTCTACGCACAGATATTTCTGCATTATTAGACGTCTGGAGGGGTTGTTGAACGTTCGGAGCGAGCTCAGGACATCTAATAGCATGCAAAGTGCCGAGGTGTTTTCTCTGCACGAGCTCTAAGCCATGCATACGTAGTACAGAAGGTTGAGGTGTCGTGTTTTTGCTGCACGTGTGTGCATAGGTATGAGGAACGTTAGAAAGGCACGTTGGCGCGGTCTTCGAGACACTTTAAGACGTCTGGAAGCCACGTCAGACGTCCGACCGCTCTCCCAGATGACCGGGAGCGGTGTCAGACATCTGGAGACCCCCTCAAATGGTTGTGAGGGGTAGCAGACGACGAGTACAGACGTAGGAAAGCAAGGTGAGATCCTATGCTCATTTGAGATGCCTGGGACTCACCCCAGATGTCTGATTTTGGTCAGGGTGCGTGTGTTTAGGTTAGTTCAGGGCTTAAACGAAGTCGGTTTTGCGCAAACAAAGTACCGTTAGTTTTCTTTCGAAATTTCCTACTTGTTAGGGTTGTGTCTATACTATTTTGAGCTTATTTGACATATTGGTCAACGTTATTAATATTCGGTGTGACCACTTGTTTGGAATAGGTCTCCAGTTTGTAGTGCACATGAGACCTGCGGAGACATCGGGATTCACCGTTCGTGCCCTCATACCACCCGTACACCCTGGTAGAGTGGTCCTCTCTATTCCTGTAATTTAAATTAGTAAAGTGCATACTAAATTAAAAATATCTGCTTGAAACCTAGGTTGTGATATGAATCCTAGGACTGAGAATGTGAATGTTTATATTCGATATATAAACCTCGCTTGTTATAAAATCTGAGAATGCCTATGTAAAATTCCTTATTGAGAGAGATGAAATATTTTAAATGATGTGATGATCACTTATCCTGTTGATGATGGTTTATCCTGTTAATTTACGAGTTGCCTATTGTATGAATTAGAAACCAGTATGTGATAGAGATGCATGCCATGAAATAAAATGAGATGAGTACTAGTGTCTGGTTGGCTTGTTTACGTTTATTATACTTTAAGTTACAGTCGTTATAGTATGTAATAAGACAGCTACCATATTACTATTACAAAATTTTTTTTACTCAGAACAAGGTTTTCCCAAGGTCGAACTCAGGGAGCAACTATGCTTCTAGAAGTCTAATTAAGTTCTCTATTATGTTACAAAAATAAGAGAGAGAGAGAGTTCTCTTGGCTTCTTCTTCTTCTCTCTTCCTTTTCTTTCTATCCTTTTTCTTCCAGCTAATCTTCTTCTCTTCTTTTTCTTGTAGAGTCTTCCTTTCTTCTTTCTTTTCTTTTCTTCTTCTGCGGCTGTGGTAATCTTTTTCTTCTCTGACTTCTTCTTCAGCCTTCTTCTTTCTGCTTCTTTTCCTCTGTTCTTCTCTTTCTTTCCTTGCTTGCGGTTGTGTCTTCTTTCTTCTTTCTCTTTTCTTCTTCTTTTTCTTCTCTGCTTCCTTGTTTCTTTTCTTCCCTTACAGCTCCTCTTCTTTTCTCTTCTTTCTGTTCTGACCGCTGCCCTTCCGTCGTCTGATGCAGTGGTCAGACGACTTAACTGTAGGTTTGCTACGGTGCCTTCCTTCTCTTCTTCTTCTTCTGTTTCTCTCCTTTGCTTCTTCTTCTTCAGCTGCCCTGAGCGGCTAAGGCTTCGGCCGCTTCCCTTCTTCTTCTGTTCCTGCACGCTCACACAAGGGTTACAGCAAAACCTACCCCTATCCTTCCCCGCATCTCTCTCTTTCTCAGATTTCTCTCTTAGGACCGCTCTCCCAGAGCCGGGTAATCGTGTGCGAGTATCGCGCTCGGGATTAGGCCCACTGCCGTGCGGTGGTGGGCGAGGAGTGCGCGGTTTGGGTAATCGGATCCTGCCTAGACTTGTGTGGCGTTAGCGCAGGCGAGGGCGAGCGAGCGCGTGGCGCGCAGTGTGCGGGAGAGGGACCTGACCCCTGTGTTCGAAGGCGAATAGCCTTAGGCACTTTTTCAATTTAAGTGCAGGCGCTTGGCCGCGCGCTTTCGAGGTGGGACTAAAGTCCCACCTCCCAAATCGGTGCCCGCAGGCAAGCTTCCTGCGGCCAATTGCAGCAGTCCGCGAGGTCTTCGCCCCAGTTGCAGACCTGGGTGCCTTCACATAGGCAACCCACGCGACCTGGGACGCGCACCTGGGCTGGAGAGCGCCTGCAGCTGCAGGTGAAGCTGTTGTAGCTCGTCGTCAATGGCAGCGAGGGGCGCGCACCTGAAATCACACAAACGGCCTCTTGGCCCAGTCAGAATACGGGGGAGGCTTTGCCAAAGTGCGGCGAAGACAGTGCGGGGGTCGGCGAGGTGCGAGGGCGTATGTGGAGGTAGCCCTAGGTCAGACTGTGGCCGGAGAGGTGGGTTTGTTCGAGGGGTGGTCGGGTGGCGTTTGGCAATAAATGGAGATGGGGAATTGGTAGAGTGGAGTGTGAGGGAGCGCTTGTGCGGTGGTCGGCGTGGTGCGAGGGTGTCTGTGGACGTGACATGGTCTCGCCGGAGGGGGTGATCGGAGGTGGAGAGGATGGTCCGGACAGTGGCGGTCGGGTGGCCGACAGGGCAGTTTAAAAGGGGGAAATGCAAGGGAAATGGAGAGGAAGCTATTTACCTAAGTATTAGACAAAGGGGGAGGGCGGAGCAGCTGGCTCGTATCTGCCAGAGCTGGAGAAGAAGGAGCCCTGGAGGAGGAGTGCGGCGACGAGGAAGCAGGAGGAGGGCGCCGGCGGGTACAGCCCAGCGCGGACGAGGGAGCAAGGCAAACCCTGCTGCAGGTAAGGCAGTAGAGTGACGAGGAGGAAGAGGAGGAAGTCACCGGAAGCTTCGGGCCTTCTGATGGAGGAGGAAGGGATGAAAGGGGGGGTTTCTCCGTCAAAGAAAAGCTTCAAGGAGCCGGCAGGGTGTGTCGCTCCTTATAAAGGGGTTGGTGCAGAGAGAGGGGCGAGCTGGCGTCGTGCTAGCCTCGCCGGAGTAAGGCCGGAGATGACACCCATACCTTCCGTGCGTTCTCATAGAAGGTATGGTGGTTGGCAGAGGGCATGGGCGAGTCCCTGCGACGGAGGATGTCGCAGGGAACCCTGCTTCTGCTTTGCAGGACGGTAACCCTGCTCTGCGCGGTGCCATGCTCTGCGCAAGGTTGCCGGAGTATGGCGCTGCGTAGAAGTTGCAGGGAGGACCTTTATGCAAAGAACGATGAAAAGTTGAGGGCCTAATGCAAGGGTTTCAAAAGATAAGGGTCAAAAAGTAAATGAAGAGGACCAAATTGTAAAGTCGGTCAAGGAGGTCTCTTCTTAGGCTCAAGTTTTTATACAAGACCAATTTGAACCTAAGGATTTTAATGGTGAATTTTAATTCTAGGTTGGACCATGTTTGGACAGCCAATTTGCACAAAAACCCAAATTAAGTTATTAATTGGGCATGGTTCTCTTTTTAGGTCAAAATAGGTTTCTAAGGCCAAATTGGAGGTTCTAAACCCTCTAGAATATTTTTCTATGAATTTTAAAGGATTTAGTTGATTTTTATCCTACCTCGAACCTCGTGAATTGAAGTGGATTTATTTTAGGATTACAGAATGTCATTTAATTCCTTGAAGTTGCAATAACCCTTATTTAAATCAGATCATCCCACTTTCTCTCTTGTTAAGCTTGTTTGACCTGTGTTTGGACCCTTAATTACCCTGTTTGCAAACTACATTGGTGAAATTACAGTTTTACCCCTTATGATTTGTTTTATTCTTAAACTTAGAATTCTCTGAGTTAAGCTTTTCTTTGGGTCATGTAGGAGCTTTTTTCTCTCATATCTGGGTTAGATTGTGCTAGTTAGGGTTTATGATGAGGTTCTCATCAAGTACTATGCATGAATCCTACGGGGAACTAGGAAATGAATCAAAGTATAGTGATATGGATATCTGATGTATGATGGAACATGTTGCCTACAAGCGTGTTGGTTGGCTGTTCAGACTTGGGTAGGGAAAGTGAGTTGGCTATCGTGTATGTGGTATCGAGAAGAGCTATTGTCACTGTTGTGTCGGGAGAGAGCTAGCCACCCTTTAGTTGGGACCAAGGGTTGGATTGGCCTCCCTATACTAACTCTTATTAGGCTCACTAGGCAAACCGGGATGACCGGGCGAGGGTACACAGACTGTTGAGGGGTGTGGCCCCTATTATGTGCTGTGATGTATGTTTGAGCGTACTCGCTAGCGGAAACGACTGACAGCGTGCCAGTGCAAGGTAGCTACCCGTGCGCTTATCGCACGTGCCGCAGTCACCGCTACGTCGCGGCCATGACCCCGGGGTGGTAGACCAGGTGTGGGACTACCACGGGGTACTCTCCTGGCCAGGAGAGTGCCACGTGTACATCCTGCATCATGGGAAAACTACATCAAGATTGTTCCCTTAAGGAACAAGTGGATTAAGAAATGTTGCGGACCCTTACTAGAATAATCGAATCAGAAATACATAGTTGTTATAAACGAAAACAGATGATAATAAATAACTGGAAAAATGTATGAATACTTTGCTGCTTTTCTTTCATGTTTAAATGCATTTAATGTTCATATGTATCACTCTACTCAGCATTAGCTAACCACGAATATATGTAAACATATTTAGGTCAGGGAGTTGAGCAGCAAGCGCCACTGACTACAGAGGGTGCTAGATCCAGTCAAGCCTAGCCGCAGTTGTTCTTTCCCTTTTCCCATTTTAGAGGCCTTTTTGTTGTAGTGAGTAACTTTAGTATGTTAGTGCATGTTTTGTTATGCCCCTCGACTTTAGTCATGATGGCTATGTTAGTGAACGTTATTGTCTGCCTGTGGCACGTTGTTCTTGTGGAACTATGTTCTATTTTTCCATTGCTTCCTGTTATTTATTTTTGCTTAATTATATTGTATGTGTGGTTGTGGAATGTTTCGTGCATTTGGTTATTTATTGTTGGACGGCTGCGTCTTGGAATTTAGTTAGGGTGAGCCGTTCTCGGATTCCGTAGGGAACTGGGTTCGGGTCGTAACAAAGAGCAAGGTCATCTCGTACATACATAGAATGGCCTGATTAAATAGTGCATCAACATTACATCATGAATCATTGCCATTGGGTCAAGTACTGGACCTTCCTTGTTTTCCAAGAAGTCCTTAGCAGCAAAAATGTTGTCTACCTCCTTGTGTCTGATTATCGTCTTCTTTTGTTGGCTATCTCCTTGCAGAAGATGGCCCCTTGATATGGAGCTCATGGAGCTCACGAAGCTTGTGGTAGTCAAGGTGGCTGCCATACTTAGGCCGAGGAGGGGAAAGGTCAAGCTGATTAGGCCTAGCAAGTGGCACAAATGCTGATTGCCTTTTTGGGACAACACCTTCCCCAATAGTAGGGGGAGGGGGCTTCTAGGATCCCCTGAGCGACGAGGCCTTCGTTGTCCAGGATGAGGTGGTGGAGGAGCTAGAGGAGGTGCGGGACGTGAAGGTGGGGCTCTGCCACCTTCCCTGCCTCAGAGGATAGCATAGATTAGGAGTTACCATCACCCAAGGATGAGCAGACAACCCCGATGTAGCAGCACCATGAGTTGTTCACGGATTTTAGGAAGCTGAAGCCTCCTACCTGTAAGGGAGACGAGAGCCTGAGTGAAGCAGAAGATTGACTGGAATAGATAGAGAAGACTTTTGACACACTGCATCCACCCGAGGATTACCTTGTTTCATTTGCGGCATTTCAGCTGACTAGTGCCGCGAACTGGTGGTAGCGGGTCGTTCGAGAACAGTAGGGTGGCGAGACCACTTGGAAGAGGTTCGTGGAACTCTTTTTTGAACAGTATTACCCTCAGACTTGGAAGGATCAAAGGACCCGTGAGTTTCACAACCTCCAATAGGGTCCAATGACTGTTAGTGCCTACCGTATCCAATTTCTGGAGCTCTCCTACTTTGCACCATCCGTTGTGGCTACTGAGGAAGACAAGCTGTGGAAGTTTACAGAGGGTTTGAGATCATCAATTCGAGGGTATGTAAAGCCCTTGAAGCTGCCTACGTTCTCTAGGGTCGTCGAGGCGATAATGACTTGCGAAGAGACAAATCGACCCTCGAGAGATACTGACTGGGGATCTAAGAGGAGAGTATTCTACCATGATCGTGTCCAAGGAAGCCAAGAGAGGAGGTACTGGCCATCGCAAAACGTGTTTGTGTAAAGACGCTCATTGTATCATGTTTTATGACGTCAATTTTAAATAAAAGTTATCGGACGTGAGTCCGGGTGTCTAACACAGGGAGGCAACATTCCAAATTGTTTACTCGCTTCAATGTCACAAAAATATGTCAATTTGTTTGCTTGCAAAATGAATATAGAAAGAGAGAGAGATAGGGAGAGAGAGAGAGAGACAGAGAGGGGGAGATAGGGTTAGAGAATCACAATAACTCATTGCAAAGATAAGATATCAAAAACATATTCAATTGATTATCAAATGTCATGTTCGACCAAATATAGATGAATGCTTGAATATAAGGAATAACTACAACTATCAAAGAATTAAAATCGAAGGGTGGGAGATTAATCCTCCTTAACTCAGTCATAACATCCATCCCGGTCTTCTATTTCAGCATCTTTAAGGCCCCGAAATCTATTTGGAAACCATTGGATGTTATGAGAAGATTTTTTTGGAAAGGAGCTGGCCATGAGGGAGGTTTTATGCAGCCCATCAGATGGGAAAAGATTTGCAGGCCGAAGGAGACAGGTGGTATGGGGATTAAGGTGCTCAAGGAGTTCAATGAAGCTTTCCTGATCAAGTGGGCCATCAAGATTTTGGGCTGCAAGGATGATTTAGTAACAAACTTAATCAAAGACAGTTATGGTGGTTCTAATAGTGCACTAAAGAGGCTACAACCAGTGAAACCTTCCCCTTTTTGGCGATCTGTTACACTTGCAATCAGCAACAATTGGCATCTTCTGCAGCCTAGACTTGGAGATGGCCGTGATTTCAGTCTATGGAATGAGCATTGGTCAGGTTTGGGGATTCTAAAAGATGCATACCCGAGGGCATATGCTGCTCCTGTAGATAAGGAGGCCAATGTCAGCAGTTTGTGGTCTGCTGCAGAGGGGTGCTGGAGGTTGGAAGATCATGAGCAATGCAGATCTGGCACTCGGCTATGGGAGGATAGGCAGAAGATGTTGGATGCACTGCAGCAGATGCATCCTAGGCAGAATATGGCTGATACTTATGGCTGGAATGGGGTCTTCTCAGTGTAGCAGGCCTATGAGAAGATCGTCAGATCAAACACTGAGATGGAGAGTGATCCAATTGACAGGAAAATTTGGCAATTGAAAATCCCTTTGAAGGTTCAAATTTTCCTGCGGCTTTGCAGGCGGGAAGGCTTGATCACTAGCGATCTTAGACACAGAAGAATGGGGACTACTTTGAATGCCTGTCATCTCTGTGGTTTACACACTGACAGTGCGTCGCATATTTTTTCTTCTTGCCTGGTCACAGACAAGCTTTAGAGGAAATTTGTCTGGAACATCTACCTACCTGGGACTCCCTTTGGCAGAGGTTCGACATTCCTGGATGGCCGTACCAGTGTATGGCTGCCACCATGTGGTGTGTGTGGAGGGCATGAAAAAAAAGGTTTTTTCAGGAGAGACCGGTTAAATGTGAGAAAATTGTAAATGAGTACTGGTCCCTCATACACAGTTGGGGATCTATTTTGTAATGTTTTGTTTGATTTGAAATATATTATCCTCCGGATTGCTATCGTTTAACGATAGCTTTCCTCACTGTTTCAAAAAAAAAAAGTAAGGCGGTGGATGGTCTCAAGACAGCCACGGCGGTGGAGGGACTTCCGTCGGTGGCTCGGCATCTTCATAACCTTGCTTCAAAGCTCTATGGACTAGTGGAATTGCTTAGGTACAAATGGGAGGGGTAGGTCCCTTTTTATAGTTGAGGAGAGGGCTAAAATTCGTCATAGGGTCAATAGCGGCATTCAAAATGTCACTATAGACCTATCGCAAGCGTCGCCTTAGTCCCTACCCTCGTGCCTTCAATGCACGCATAGCTACCATTCATGTGATCCGTGTGCATGTCGCTTAAGCCGTCCGATCCTTGATCGAATGACTAGGATTGCATCTCGCATGCTGCCTTAAATTGTGCCTTGCACGCATTGGATTGGGAGTGCTCAACACGTGATTGCGCTTGTTTTAGGCAAAGGGATGGATGGCACTCAACGCGCTCATTTCTTGATTGTTTGATCGCGATCAAATGGTCCAATTTCAAGTGGCACGTCATGGAGGGTGAGGCGGGATTCGATCCCTCGCCGCTTGCTTGCGAGTGGCTTGCCCGCCTGTTGTGCTGCGAGCGCGATCGATCGTGAAGATGAGGTGCTGGAGCGGTGGCGACTGTCGGATGATGATCGTGCGATGGTGAATGCGCGATGAAGGATTAGCTGAAGCGCGATGGAGAGAGGAAGCCGGTGCCACGTGTTGCATTTGGGGTCGTTGATCAATAGATTAACGGTTAGAACTTCTTGGGCTTGTTGTGGGAGTTACAGAGGTTGGATTGAGGTGATTTTGAGTCCATTGGACTCCGTTAGTTGATCCGGATCTATCCGTACAGTCTGATTGCTCATGTGAGCCCTGTTTCAATATAAACTTATACACAAGGTTGTTAAACATTGATTTTAAGCAACTTAAATGTAAAGATCACGCAATATGCATGCAATGCTCCCAAGTCCATGATAATATGTCATTATTGCACAAGTACCCTCGAAATTAACTCTAGTTGATAATATTAACATTGATAATTGTAGAGTCATCAGGGACAACCCAACATAGCATGCCTCATCTGCTTGAGAGGTGTCCCAATTTGCAGGACATCCTGCTTTTGCTGGAACCACACAGCAGAGGCCAGCTTCCGGTGCCCAGCTCTAGGGCAACTCTGATAGAACATAGACAGAGGCAAGCGGATCCCATATCCTCCATCGCTACCAGTGTGGTCAACCCGAGCATTTGAGGGGGAACTTCCTAGTGAGGACCCATACTTCTTCAAGGATGTAGAAATCGCAAAGCACAGGGGCCAGGACTCAGATAGTAGGAACTGTGGGACATACCTATTAGAATCAAGGAGGACTTCAGCAATCCCGAGGAGGCTACAGACCACCTGCACCTCGACCTACTAATGTGGAGGCATCCAGTGCACCAAGATCGGAGGGCTGTGTTAGTGCCCTATCACTCAGAGATGCCAAGGCTTCTACTTCTGTGGTGGTAAGTATGGTCACCATTACTGATTGTCTGGTTTATGCTTTCATTGACTTAGGTGCTTTGCATTCTTTTGTTTATGCCTAGTTTACTTGTAGCTTGCGTTTGCTGAGTATTTTGTTGGACAATACTTTCTTGATCAAAGGACCAAGGGGACAACTTTTCATGGCAGAGTTAGTTTACCAGAGGTGTACTGTTGTTATAGGGGGTCACAAGCTCCCTGCAGATCTGATGGTTTTGGAGTTGGAAGACTTTGATGCCATCCTGGGGATGGACTGGTTGTCTGTATATCATGCAATTGTTGATTGCTTTGAGAAGCACGTGATTTTCTCTATTCGAGGAGTTTCACAGTTTGAGTTCAGGGGTAGACCAGTGGACAAATCTTTTCGGTGCATTTCTGCACTACAAGTAGTCAGGCTACCTGATAGAGGGTGTACCGGTTATCTTGCTTTTGTGGCAGCCACACCCAAGGAAAAGCTCGGGATGCACAATGTTCTCATCGTACGAGATTATTTGGATGTGTTTCCAGATGATCTTCCCGGAATTCCTCCTGAGTGTGAGATTGAGTTTGAGATCTCCCTGATTCCTGGTACCGACCCAGTTTCTATCACATTATCAGATGGCACTTGTTGAGTTGAGGGAGCTCAGGTCTCAGTTGCAAGAGTTGCTAGAGAAGGGGTTCATTAGACCCAGTGCCTCCTTGTGGGGAGCCTTGGTACTCGTGAAGAAGAAGGATGGAACCTTGTGGTTATGCATCAATTATCGACAATTGCACAAGGTGATCTTCAAGAATTGATATCCACTGCCGCAGATCGATGATCTATTTGACCAATTGCGAGGTGTGATGATCTTCTCAAAGATCAATTTGCGATCCAACTATCATCAGATGAGGATCAAGGATTCAGATGTTCCTAAGACATCATTTAGGACACGGTATGGACATTATGAATTTCTAGTTATGCCTTTTGTCCTGACGAATGCCTCCACAACTTTTATGGACCTAATGAACAGGGTTTTTCACCCTTACTTAGATTGGTTCATGGTGGTCTTCATAGATGACGTCCTTATCTACTTCCGTGGACCTTGTACCCAGGACTTGGAGAGTTACAGCCAGGCTCTGGGGCGGTTTCCAAGTACAGCATCATAGTTGGTAGTGCTAGTTCTAAATTATTGTTTTTCCTATTTTCTGGAAGCTAGTTAAATGGATTCAGTACATGTTTAGTCTATTCCATTGCATGTTTAGATTTGATGGCTATGAACTTTCTTTCTAATGTAATATTCAGTTCTGACTCGTAGTTGTTCATACTATTATGATGAGATATGCTGTGAATGTTATATCATTCCATGTTTATGTGATGGATGATCAGCTCTTGGGTATTTGACGAATAAATTCGAGTCCTTGCATAGGCAATGGATTCGGGTCTTAACAGGAGGGGGGAGAGGAGAGGTGATGGAAGGGCATGTTGGTGTAAAAAGAAAAGATCTATGCATAAAATTCTCTTTATTATTTAGTCCTAATAGTTTATAAGGACATTAGAATAAAGCAAATGGACATTTTCTGGGGGTACATGTGTATATATGAAAAAGATGGGGCAATATATGTTATTTTCAAAATTTACAGGGATATATATGTAAAAATCGATTTTAGGTCCTAAATTCATAATAGTTTATATTGAAATAGCAATAAATGAAGGTGAAATTTAATTAGGCCACTTGAAAAATTTGAGGAAATAGAAGATGTGATTGGAAGAGTAATCACTTAGCTAAAAAAGTAAATAGCTATAAGATAATTGAATGCTCATACCAGTAACTAAATTTGTAAGATTCAATCCATGTTAGACTTATTAAACTTACTGTTAGTATTACCATACAAGATTTATCAGTGCAATTTACAAGGTAATGATGAAATGTCGTTGTACCTAAAAATATAATTATTTATAAAAATTTACCAAAATTTTTAAATAAATAAAAATTAGTCCATTAGAGTTGGAGTTATTTTCATGAGGTAAAATTATTTAAATTACTAATTAATAAATTAACTTTTTTTTTTGGAGGCTTTTGGAAATTTTTCTTTTTTTTTTTGAAATTTTATAATAAACAATGAGAAGTATTTTTTATTCTAACAACTAATCATAAATTAACAAAATTAATTAAGAAATAGGAACTAGAAAAATTGATGCAAATAAAAGTAGCTCACTAGAAAAATATTTTATTAATGAAAAATAATGTTAAATTAAAAATAAAGAGAGAGAGAATAAAAGAGAGAAAGGGTAAGGGTAGCATCTCGTGATGAGAAGGTACGAATGCGCTCAAGGCATGCAAAACGCGTTTTTCTGCGTGCCGCTGCATGCTAAGCCGCATTGAGGGAGAGCTTGATTGGGAAGGCCGCTTGGCGGAGTGGGTTGGGCGTATTGTGCAGGAGTGGGAGAGAAAGAAGGTACAATGCAATGTGCAATTGAGTGCTGAGCAGAGAAGAACGGGGAGAGGTGTTGAGTGTGCGAGGGAGGGTTCCTCGTTGACGTCAGCTATGATGTCAACATTTTTTCCTGATTTTCTAAAATCCTTTCTCACCGCCGACTTTCTTGTCTCATGCTCCACCATGTAAGATTAATATTGGTTATGTTTAGCTCACTTAGTTTTCCCTACATTTAAAAGTTAGATAAACTGTATTATTTTCAAAGTTAAATAAAAAATTCAAAAAATGCTAAAAAAATATCGATAAATAGATAAAAAATTTATGTAAAATTATGATACGATCAATAATTTTTCAAGGAGTAGAGGAAATATGATATCGATAATGTTAAATTTCCATCGCAAAGAATATTAATGCTACGATAATCTATTCTATCATAGATAGAAGGACAACCAGGTATATTTATGTAGAAGTATTCATAGATTGAAAATGTATATTTTGCTAAAGTTTTAGTATGTCTCAAGTTATGATTTGTTGTTATTAGTATGAACTTTCTTTTCACTTTAACTTTTTCATATTTTGTTTGAGTAATTTTATTTAATTATGGATGTTATTTTTGCATATAGTTCTCAATTGAAAAGCAATGTAGGTTTAATGCTTGAGTTAAATTAATATCATATTACAATATAGCAACAAAGAATTGTTGTACCTCGTCGGACAAATATATAATCATCACAAAATGGTATTACAACAAAATTTGTGACCTATACTTATGTAAATGTTATAGTGAGAATTATCTCATAGATTACATTGGTAATGTGAATTTTTGTTACTAACAAGTAAATAATGAGGAAAATTACAATTTTTATGATTGTCATTATATAGTGAAATAGTAACAAATTACAAACATTTAACTTTATTACTATAGATATCATAGCGATATTTTGATGTTGTATTTTATTTTTTTGCAGCTATAGATAGATTTTAGGACTAAAATTTGTGATGATTGTATTTGATTTTATAGATTTTCTGTGGTTCCCTACTCGGAGGGGGTGAGATCACTGTGACGTAAAAAAATTACGTAAAAGATAATAAACAATCTCACAAAATTCAATCACACAAAGTACACAAAGATTTTTAGGTGGAAACCCAAACCGGGTGAAAACCACCACCTAACCCTTTCGAGTTAGGATTTTCTGATCAACCAAGTTGATCAAATCTACTAACCGAATCACTTAAACGAGGGTGATTCAACCTCAATTACAACCACGCTACTTTATACGAGGGTAGCGTACCTCAAACCTCTTCTCTTCACGAGAAGGATTTTGTCTCACGAAGGAGGCGGGAATTTGCAAAGCGAATACCCAACCAAATAACAAAGATAAAATAAACAACAATCCTATAGAGCCAACTAAGTAATTTAAACCTAGCTTCTATAGTAATTAAGATGCTTCCTTTTGCAAGGAGTGCGTCAACGACGCAGATGTGTGAACGACGGCACAACGTCGCTCTCGTGAACTACGGCGGGAGAGCAGATGCGCAAATGCTTGATGCTCTCTAGATGAAGAATTAGAGCTTGGAGAGCAAAAGCTTTTTTTCTTAGGATTAAGAGACACAAAATGGTTTGAAAGTGTATTACAAAGTGTGTGTATGTGTGCAAGAGGTTCCCCTCTATTTATAGAGGTCTTAGGAAGGCTTTGGAAGGCTTAGGAAAGCTTCCATAGCCGTTGGGTGCAAAGCCCAAGAGAATCAGGCCAAAATCAGGAACAATGATTGCACTGACAGGCTTATCAGACGTCTGATCCTGGCATCAGACGTCTGGAAGTTCACTTAAAGACGTCTGGGAACAACATCAGACGTCTGATTTTAGGCAGATTTCTTCCTGACTTGGATCAGATCTAAACAGGGTTCTAGTGCAAGTTCATCAGATGACATACAGGATGTCTGGCAACATACCTGGACGTCTGGAAACCTACTTTTTCATGGGAATGGATTTCCAAGAGAGTGCAACGGCTATAAAATCTCTGAGAAGAGATTTTAGGTTAGCCGAGGCAAAACGGTCATATATCAGACGTCTGGAAAGGCCTAAGGACGTTTGATAAGGCTCTAACGGTCATATCTTCAGTATTTGTTAAGCCAGCCAACAGTTCACTAATTGGATGTCTAGCAAAGTCATCAGACGTCTTATAAGACATCTAGACTAAGGTCTGGACGTCTGATTTCATTAGACAGGGCTAACTATGTCCAGCCTATATGTTATTAGACGTCTGAATCAACAGTCAGATGTCTTAAAACACATTATTAGACGTCTGATTTTGGAATTAGATGTCTGGAACAACTGTTTGAACCCTATATTGGTTTTCTAAGTTCTCTACAGAAAACCTAAGTATCCTAGGGTTGTGCCGGTGTTCCTAGGACTACTGTTAGGGTACTTTGATGCTCTTTAACATGAATCTAAGTAACAAAAATAAAGAGTAACAAAAGAAACGAAAAATACAACGAGTACAAGAGAAGGAAATCTATCTTATTCTTCATCTCCTTCCTTCTTCAATATATCGCTCCTCGCGAATCTCTTCCGTTCTCCATCAAGCTCCTCCAATCCGTCCTGGATGCCAGCTTGAACTCCGTCTAATCACGTCTCCATTTGCAATTGACCTGAAATCTAAGACTTCAAGTGCAAATGTTAAACGACACGTGTTTTGTTATCATCAAAACAAATGATCGTGGTGTTCTAACACCAACAATCTCCCCCTTTTTGATGATGACAAAATCATAAATAATAATGCAAAAAAAATCCTCTCCCTTTTTGACATTATCAAAAAGGTTTAATTGATTTTACATTTCCTATAACTCCCCCTTAAAACATGCTCTTCTATGAATTTCTTTTAAACAAGAGTAATGTCCTCCCTTTTTTGTAACAACAAGATAGCTGTTATTTTTCTCCCACTTACTAAAGGAAATTTAGCTAACTTACATCTCCCCCTTAAAAATTGACAATTAGCTAATAATTTTTTTTTTAACTCCCCCTATTTAAATGCTAATAATAAGAGGATAGGGTAAATGGTTTTACCTCACCTACCATGGCCAATAAAATGGCCTAAATGGTGGTGGTGGATGCCACATCGGATGGGGCTCCCATCCGTAACTTGGAAGCCCGAGCATCGGCGTCGATCTCTAGTCTGGCGGTCAGCGTGCGACGGGTCCATCGTTTGTTGGTCGTCTAGTCGGTCTTCTCGTTCTCCTCTTTGGTCTACTCCTTGGTTCTCCCAACTTTAGTTGACCAGCCTTGAGCTTGTAGGTCCAATCCTTCGTGTTGTAGTTATCCCTGAAACCTACAAAACAAGATTCCAATTCTTTTTTCGGTATTCAAGTGAGCTTGGATCTGGATCTGTTAGCGGGTCTCCTTGATGGAGATCCTTTCTCAACCTTAGGGTTATAAAAATTATCTACTTTGTTGATTAATTTGTTGGAGTTTTCCCTAAGACATGCAATTTCTTTTTCTATAATATGCATCTTAGTCTTTAAATCAGAAATTTCTAATTTTAAACTACCATTTCCTCAATCAATTTATTATTTTCATTGATGATGTTATGATTTTCTAATAATAGGTTATCATTTTTAGGATTAGCTTCTAGATCCTTAAGTTTATTTTCTAGCCTTTCATTTTCAGATTTAAGAAAATTAAGATTCTTTTTCATGCTTTTGTTTTCTGTTTTTAGTGATTTACTAAGCTCATACAACTCATTAAAAGCATCTTGTAAATCCGAGTTTACCTCATTGTTGCTGTCGTCGCTGTCGCTATCCGTGATGGCCATGAATTCGAGACACGCGGTTTCCTTCTTCTCGAGATCTTCTTCCGAGCTCGTTTCCTCATGAGTGCCTTCCAACCTCCTCCATATCTCGTGGGCGATGGTGCACTCTTGGATTCGATCGAATTCCGTCGGACTCAACGTGCAATACAAGGCATTCATTGCCTTTGCGTTGAGGTTGATATTCCTAACCTGATCTTCTGAGTAACCACTTGCAGGTTTCTTGGGAATCACAAATGCAGATTCGCATTTTTCTCACACCCGGAAGTCGTAGGCCTGCAACCACATAGTCATATGATTTTTCCAATAAACGAAATCTATACCTGCAAAGTATGGTGGTCGCGAGGTATCATGTCCTTCGGTGCACACGAATGCTTTTCCCTTCATATCTGGATCCTCGCCGGTTTGTAATGTTGATACCGCGAGACCTGCTCTGATACCAATTGTGGTTCCCTACTCGGAGGGGATGAGATCAGCATGACGTAAAAAAATTGTGAAAAAGATAATAAACAATCTCACAAAATTCAATCACACAAAGTACACAGAGATTTTTAGGTGGAAACCAAAATCGGGTGAAAACCACCACCTAACCCTCTCGAGTTAGGATTTTCCGATCAATCAAGTTGATCAAATCCACTAAACGAATCACTTAAACGAGGGTGATTCAACCTCAATTACAACCACGCTACTTTATACGAGGGTAGCGTACTTCAAACCCCTTCTCTTCACGAGAAGGATTTTGTCTCACGAAGGAGACGGGAATTCGCAAAGCGAATATCCAACCAAATAACAAAGATCAAATAAACAACAATCCTATAGAGCCAACAAAGTAATTTAAACCTAGCTTCTATAGGAATTAAGATGTGTCCTTTTGCAAGGAGTACGTCGACAACGCGGATGTGTGAACGACGGTGCAACGTCGCTCTCGTGAACTACGACGGGAGAGCGGATGCGCAAATGCTTGATGCTCTCTAGATGAAGAATTAGAGCTTGGAGGGCAAAAGCTTTTTTTCTTAGGATCAAGAGACACAAAATGGTTTGAAAGTGTATTACAAAGTGTGTGTATGTGTGCAAGAGGTTCCCCTCTATTTATAGAGGCCTTAGGAAGGCTTTGGAAGGCTTAGAAAAGCTTCCATAGCCGTTGGGTGCAAAGCCCAAGAGAATCAGGCCAAAATTAAGAACAATGATTGCACTGACAGGCTTATCAGACGTCTGATGCTGGCATCAGAGGTCTGGAAGTTCACTTTAAGATGTCTGGGAACAACATCAGATGTCTGATTTTAGGCGGATTTCTTCCTGACTTGGATCAGATCTAAACAGGGTTCTAGTGCAAGTTTATCAGACGACATACAGGATGTCTGTCACCATACCTGGACGTCTGGAAACCTACATTTTAATGGGAATGGATTTCCAAGAGAGTGCAACTGCTAGAAAATATCTGAGAAGAGATTTTAGGCCAGCCGAGGCAAAACAGTCATATATCAGACGTCTGGAAAGGCCTAAGAACGTCTGATAAGGCTCTAACGGTCAGATCTTCAGTATTTGTTAAGCCAGCCAACGGTCCACTAATTGGACGTCTGGCAAAGTCATCAGACGTCTGGACTAAGGTCTGGACGTCTGATTTCATCAGACAGAGCTAACTATGTCCAGCCTATATGTTATCAAACGTCTGAATCAACAGTCAGACGTCTTAAAACACATTATCTGACGTCTGATTTTGGAATTAGACGTCTGGAACAGCTGTTTGAACCCTATATTGGTTTTTTCTGTTCTCTACAGAAAACCTAAGTATTCTAGGGTTGTGCCGGTGTTCCTAGGACTACTGTTAGGGTACTTTGAGGCTCTTTAACATGAATCTAAGTAACAAAAATAAAAAGTAATAAAAGAAACGAAAAATACAAGAAGTACAAGAGAAGGAAATCTATCATATTCTTCATCTCCTTCCTTCTTCAATATATCACTCATCGCGAATCTCTTCCGTTCTCCATCAAGCTCCTCCAATCCATCCTGGATGCCAGCTTGAACTCCGTCTAATCACATCTCCATTTGCAATTGACTTGAAATCTAAGACTTCAAGTGCAAATGTTAAACGACACGTGTTTTGTTATCATCAAAATAAATGATCGTGGTGCTCTAGCACCAACATTTTCTACGATAATAATTTAGTGAAAACTATATTTGATAATCTAATTATTAATATAGTGATAATAAATTTGTCGTAAACTTTTAATGTAAGTAATTTTAGTGACAATAAAGTGATAAATTTTTTAATTAATCTTAAAATATTTTAACAACAAAATAATTACTTTTAGCTTGTCCCTAATGGTTGTATTCGTTGCTGTGAGTCTTATACTTGTGTGCAAATAGAACAAAATCTCTCATTGTATTATGGAGTTAGTTTAGACAGAGGGGAGATGTATCTAAGAGGATCTTTGGAATTTATCGGATGAGGTGAGTTTCGCATAATGACCAATATAAAATCCACAATTTGATGTACGATGTAGTTCTCACTTACGTCATGGACTTTGGGGGCTATTTGGTTGGTAGAATAGAGGGAGAATTACAGTTAAATTTTGTATTTGGTAACTTTTATTTCGACGTTGGTAGATCCTAGAATTAAGAGGTAGATTACAAAATAAACAAATTATGTTGAAGAGGTAAAAATAATTTATTTCACTAATTTATTCTAACTCTTTTATCTTCCTCTCTTAATTTCATCAAATAAAATTTATTTATTCCTTCTATCAAACAATTTAAACGAAAGAAATAATTTTAATTTTTTGATATACCAACAAATATAATTAAATACTTAAATAAAATAAAATTTTTTAATTTCTCGTACCCTTTTATATTTCTTTTTTATCCCTCCTGATCATTCCACCAATTAAAGACGTTTTTGGCAGACAGGCACAGCATTACTTCAGAATTAAAACAACACGTTCTTTGACACGCTTGGTCAGTTTGGAGATGGAACACATCTCGAAAGTACGCTTTGGGCGACACGAGCTAATGGCACCGTCCAAAGCCTTGCACGTCCGTCTCCCTTCCAGGAAGGGCCTGAACTTGCACCCAGACAGCAATGGGAGCCGTCCAATCAAAGTTTCCTAGCGTTCCGTCCCCAATCCCCATCCCCCTTGTCTACTACGCCATCCTAAAACTGAGAAATGGTTCCCCCCACATCATTGCAAATCACACGCCAAACAATCGGAACCGTCCACGTTTCGCGGCAGGGGAGCGGCTGTCCCTTCTGGGTGTGGATGTTGGCGTGGCCTTTGACTTGTACCTAACGATGCACGTGACGGGAGAGACACTACACCACGCGACGAAGCAACTACTCCCGACCACAAGCACAACGGCCGCCCCGCGCGCGCGAGAGAGACCGAGAGGGGCCACTTGACTTGACTTTGAGTTTCTCCGGCGCGCGCGGCAGGATGTGCAGCCTCGAGCAGCGCGGCCGCGTCTTCGTCCTCACCCTCACCGGGGCCGGCGAGCACCGCCTTAACCCCGACCTCATCTCCTCCCTCCGCTCCGCCCTCGCCTCCCTCCGCTCCCGCGCCCCCCCTTCCGGCGCCGCCCTCGTCACCGCCGCCGAGGGCAAATTCTTCTCCAACGGCTTCGACCTCGCGTGGGCCCGCGGCGACCTCTCCCGCGTCCACCGCATGGTCACCCTCTTCTCCCCTCTCCTCGCCGACCTCCTCTCCCTCCCCATGCCCACCGTCGCCGCCGTCACCGGCCACGCTGCCGCCGCCGGCTTCATGCTCGCCCTCGCCCACGATCACCTCCTCTTGCGCCGCGACCGCGGGGTCCTCTACATGAGTGAGCTCGACATCGGCCTCCCCTTCCCGCCCTACTTCATGGCGCTGCTGCGCGACAAGGTCGGGGACCGCCGCGCCCTGCGGGACGTGGCGCTGCGCGCGGCGAAGGTGCGCGGGGAGGAGGCGGCCGCGAGGGGGATCGTCGATCGGGTGGTGGGGTCCGCCGCGGAGACGCTGGAGGCCGCGCTGGGGCTCGCGGGGGAGCTCGCAGGGAGGGAGTGGAAGGGGGAGGTCTACGCCTCGATCCGGAAGGCCGCGTTCCCCGGGGCGTGCAGGAGAGTCGGGATCGCCGTCGTGGAGGAGGAGGAGGAGAAGGTGGAGGGGAGCAAGAAGGTTGCCGGTGCTTCTAAGCTCTGAAGAGACACATATCTGCGATGGAGGTATGAGGTGCTTATGTATAGGGTTATTATTGAGAATTGGAGTTAATAAGATGGATTTATAACTGTTGGAATTCTGTCGGTATCTGTCGTCGTTGCCATGGTTGTTAGGGATGTCACAGGATATTGTCCATGGATGTGTTCTCTGCGTGATGAATAAAATTGTTGATGGATTGTGAGACAGAAACAAATCAAGTGTTCAGTACGGCTGTGTTTTCTTCTGCCTTCTGTTTGGTTTTGATGGGAGGAGGAGGTTCCATGTGGACTTGGAGGATCCCTGTTTGAGATGGTGGGCTGGAATTGCCTTGTTTGAATTGAACAAGGGAGATAAGAACTGAAATCAGATAGGGATTGAAATGTCAAGGGGTTCCTTGTCTTTGATATTAGTTCCTTGTCCTTGTTGTTAGCTTAGCCAGCCTTCATCCAATGGCAACAAGGTATCCTTCATTGACAACTGAGGCCCAGGATTTTGTATAAGTACGTTCCATGATTTGTCATGCCCCATCAAAAATTCTGCTTCAGGGCCCCTGCACACTCACCATCGCTTAGACTCACCTTTCTCTGGCAGTCATGGTGGTGAGGAGTGGTACCAAGGGTGGGCCCCCTTTCAAGATAAAACTTTGGTTTTGATGGAAGGTCCAATCTACATAGAAAGCATATTTGGTTTTTATTTTTTATTTTTGAGAAAGCATATTTGTTGCCCACCAGGGTATGATCAAATAGTGGGGACTCTTGCTTTTGGCAGGAGAAACCTAAGTTCGAGTTCTCACCCTTGTATTAGTTGGAGAATTGGTGCGGAGATGACCAATTTCTCACTAGTTTACCAAAAATGGGATTATGGGTCATAAAAAAAAAAGGAAAAAGAGTACCTGTTTGATAAATTGGTAATTCAGAATGAATTTTCTGTATAGAAGATATGGGGGCTGAACGTTTTGATGGAATTTTTACATGTCGGCAAGCTGAAATTTCCTGATTTCTTCCAAAATGAAAGAAAAAAGTTCCCTGTTTTTGTTATTCCCTAAATGAAAACCTTGCTTCAAGTGGAAGCAAGTATCTTCTACGCCAAGGTGAATTACATTGGCCACTGTTACAACTCAAATCGACTCTATATGGAACCTGGGTCGAATTGCCTCAACTATCCTAAGATCTGATTGCCCAACGAGTAATAAATCAAAACGTAATAATTTTCACACATACACTATAATTAGAAGCATAAATAAATGACAGAAAGTGTTGAGCAGACAGTAATAGAAAACAGTACCACATGAGAAAAGCACACTTACATCATAACTATCACAACATACTAAGAAGAAGGAAATTGAACTACTAGTTTTAAAATAAACACTCACGACAACAAAAGGAGGATAAAACTACAGTAAAAAGGAAAAGGAACAACTAAAGTTGGACTCGGCTAGACCCATCCCCCTTCGTAGTCGGTGGAATTGTTTGCTTACCTTCCTATCCTGGATACAAGTGGTAGACGTCAGCAAAAAGCTAAGTAGAGTAGTAAGTATACATTCAACTAACACAATATAACTAAAGAGAAAAGCAGTAAATATTTCAGGCAGTAATAAGTATTTCAAACATTTTCATATTTTATTTCTATTTCTAGGTACTAGTTATTTTATGATTTCGATTATTCTAGTAAAATGTCTCATTATCTCTTGGTTCATATGTTCTCTAATGGAACGATCTTGCTGTAGTTTTCTCGCGATGTAGAACATGCACGTGATGCTCTTTTGGTCGAGAGAACACCCCGCGTTTGTCTTACACCCGGTCTACTACTACGCGGTTATAGTTGTGACGTAGCGGTGACTACGGCATGCGCAATAAATGCACAGGGGGCTACCCTACACTGGCACGTGGTTAGTCATTTTCGCTAGCAGGTACACTCCAAGCCGTACAACATAGAACAGAACAGAGCCATGCCCTCACCAGTCTGCGTACCCTCGCCCGCTATCTTGATTTGCCCCGTGGGCCTAATAGGAGTCAGTGTAGGGAGATCATTCTTACCCTCGGACCTAATCCAAGGGAATGCTAGCTCTCTCCCCACACAACGGGTGATTAGCTCTCCTCGGTACGTGTGTACCTGAGGGCTAGCTCACTCTCATAGTAAAACCCAACAATAGTCTTGTCACTTGCTAGGTGAATTATCTCATCATTTTCAAAGTTCATACCATGACAGATAAATTATTTTTCTAATTGTCACTAGGAGCATTTATAATCCCTTAAATTATGTTTCAAGCATCATAGAATACATGCATCTTAAGTCATAATTTATATTTTAGCATGGAATAGACAAGTAGATGTATCACCATAAAAACCTTCATCCCAACCATTAGGGTTATCATTTCCCAAAATAAGAATTAATTATTACTCACATGTATAACGGGTATAAAGTTATAATTTTTTTTTAGGAATATAAAGCTATAATTTAAGAGTTAGAACATGCATGTGTGTCTTTAAGATAAAGCAGTTATCGATTTCATTCATAAATTGCATTTATAGAATTTTAATAATTCATTAAATAGTTACTTGTAACATGCATTAGCCACTCCAACTAATGGTTCATTGTATTTTTTTTCTTCATTTTAATCTTATATTTTGATTTCACAGTAAATTATCCAACGTGGAGGCAAACAATAAAGATAAGACCAATGACTTCTTTTTTTTCTTTTTGAAATCAATACCAAACAATAAAGATAAGACCAATGACTTTTTTTTTCTTTTTAAAATCAATACCAAACAATTGTCAAGCATGTCCCAAGAATTCAATCATACTCAACTCATTTAGATTGGGAAGGTGCCTCCTAAAGCCTTAGGTGCGCTCCCAGGCGAACAAACTAGGGCACCCCCAAACGTTTCCCATGAAAAAAAATAGCAATTATGATTTAAATTTATATATAGGAGATTTTCTTTTTGAAAAAAAAATTATAAACATACATAAAAGATATATGGATGCGTGGTCTTTACCATAGAATGTGCGATTTAATTTGGTCAAATCCTTATTATGACAAGTATCATACCAAACTAGCATAGAGCTTCATGTTTAGTGCTTCGGTTATCTAGTGTATTAACAGAGTGCATCTGAAATGACCGGTGCTTGTTTGGGGTGTTTAAGATGTTTGAATTAACCATCAGATGTCTGTCCGGATGTTTGGATGAAGGGCTAGACATCTGAAAGTGAAAATTTTCGTACGTTCTTTGCGTTTTGTGCGTGGGCGGTGTGCAGAGCTTCTCTCTCTCTTCCACACCCCTCACCTCTAAACCCTAATCTCCTCCTATTTAAACACCCTCTTCCCCTCACCCACGCCACTCTCCACCAACTACCACCACCTCCAGCCGTCCTCCCTGTGCAGCGGCCGTGAAGGGAGGTTCGAGGCCGCGGAAGCTCAGTGGAGCTCAAGGAGGAGTTGGCTTTCGTACATAGGTGAAGTGCGTTCGAAAGGCGTGCGGTGCACTTTTCTAGACACTTTTGGATGTCAGATCACATCGCCAGACGTCCGACGATACTTTCAGACGATCGGAGGCATAGTTCGACGTTTGGAACTTCCTTCAGACGGTCGCGGAGAGATCCGGATGTCTGAGGAACCCGTAGTAGACACAAGGTAATATTTGACGTCTTTTAAGATGCCTGGGACTAGTCCCAGACACCTGATTTTGGACAGTAATCATGTTTTTGGCTCGTTCAGGGCCCAAACAGAATCGGATTTCCGCAAACGAAGTACCGCTATTTTCCACTCAAGTTTCTCTACGTGTTCGTGTTGAGTACCTACTGTTTTGAGTTCGTCTGATGTAAATTAGTCGCTGGTACATGTTACCAGCCGATGGCGTGTTCGGGGCCTGCGGAGACGACAAGATCTGCGGTGCAAGCCCCCATTCCTCTCATGATACCCGGTAGAGTAGTTTAATTCATTTGTTAAGATGTAGATAAAGAATATACTTGCTTAGATTAAATTAATTGAAACTCTAGGATGTGGAATGAACCCTAGGGTAGAAATGTATGAACCTGATGTTGAGCTACTCTGTTTACTTGAGATGCATGTTAAAATACGATTTGCTTGTATGTGAATGAGAAATTGAACTGTGAAACCACAAGTTGCATGTATATGACTGATAATTGAATTGTGAAAATACGAGCTACCTGTATATGGATAAGGAACGAGTTATGAATCATGAGATCTGAATACTGATAAATGGAACGAATATAGTGTGTGAACCATACGGGAAATTAGGAGGAAAACTCCTGGATATGGAAAGGAATTCTGTGTGTAGACGGGAAGTGAGTTGGCTCTTGCGTACGTGGTACCAAGGAGCACAGTGGTTCTTTTAGTGTAGAGCGGAGCTAGCCGCCCCTAAGTTGAGACCCAGGGTTAGGATTGGCCACTCTACATCGACTCCTGTTGGCCCTCGCGTACGTGGTACTGAGGCGTGCTACTAGTGTAGGGACATAGCTAGCCACCCCACTGGGCCCGGGGTTAAGCTAGCCACCCTACACCGACTTTGTTAGGCCTGCTGGGCAAACCACGGTAGTCGGACGAGGGTACGCGAACTGTGGAGGGGCGAGACCCCTGTTTGGTTCTGAGGGGCGAGACCCCTGCTGTACCTTAGGCGTACCGACTAGCGGAAACGACTAACTGCGTGCTAGTGCGGGATAGCTACCCGTGTGTTTATCACGCGTGCCGTAGTCACCACTACGTCGCGACAGTGACCTCGGGGTAGTTGACAGGGTGTAGGATTACTGCCGGGGACTCTCCCAGCCATGAGAGTACCATGTGTACCTTCTACTCCACGGAAAAGACTGCAATCAAGATCGTTTCCACGAGGAACATGCAAGATCAAGAAATACTTGGATCCTTTGTGAAATAAATGAACCAGAAATACATAGATGAGATAAATAGAAATGAGAATAAAACCTGATTGCTTGTTGAGAATAAAACCTGGTTATTTGTTTTACTTTACTTGCACATAAGTAATGTAAACACCACTCTACTCAATGTTCGTTGACTCTGTCTTTTCGTAACCCTATTCAGGATCAGGAGTTGAGTAGCCCGAGTTTCCGACTGCAGAGGATGCTGGGCCCAACTGAGCCTAGCCATAGTCGTTTCTTTCCAGCTCTTTCATTTTTCTGTTGTTGTAGTGAGTAATGGACATCTATTTTATTGTTCATGTTACTTTCTGTTTCCTTTCTGCTATTGTTGTTGTGGTAGCATGTACTATTTTGAGACAGTTGCTTTACTTTCCTTTATTGTTTTATTTTTCCTTCTACTTAGTTATATTGCATGTGTGAATGTGGTTTATTTCCTGCTTTTGGTTATTTCTTGTTGGACGACTAGTTCTTGGGATTAGTCCAGGCAGGCCGGCCTCGAGTCCTGTAGAGATCTGGGAACTTGGTCGTAACAAGATGATATCAGAGCAAGGTCGTCTCAAGAAATGAACCAATTGGTCCGAGAATAACCACTCACGTGCATATAACTAGGACAGTTATCACAACGTATCGCTTTGATATTCGTTTCTGAGTCTTTTTCTCGATGTAATCCAGTATCATTGACAACTCTTGTTCTATCTCTTGCATCTTCTTGCAGGAGATGCCTCGTCGAGGAGTTCCCGAGGCGAGCTGTGGTCGTGGTCGTGGACGAGGTCGGAGGGGCGGACGTGTCGGACCTGAAGCACCAGTTGACCCACCTTTCCTTTCGGTCATTCAGGCTCAGGATTTCACCCAACTGATCATAGTCATCGTGCAAGAGGAGCTCCACCAGCCTCCTCGGGCACCTCTTCCTAAGGACGTGGAGGGGGAGTTCTCGGTGGGACAGAGAGACCGTCGCAACGTCGGACGAGTAGGAGGAAGGGGTGATCCTCCATCACCCTCTGACACTTCTGAGCACGAGCCCTCCTTGCCTGGAGGCGTGCCTGTTCCCCCGCTGCAGCTACACCACGAGTATTTCGGACAGTTCCGGAAGCTGAAGCCCCCTCCTTTCAAGGGGGATGAGAGTCCATCTGAGGTAGAGGACTGGCTGGAGCAGACAGAGAAGGTGGCCTTTGCCACGTGGCCCTTGTGGAGCACCCCGTGCTTCGCCCTCTTACAGAGCACCGCGTGGCCTTTGCCACGTACCAGCTGGAGAGCACAGCACACAGGTGGTGGAGGGCAGTCAGAGGTCAGGAAAGGAGAGAGCCGACGTGGGACCAGTTCGTGGCTCTCTTCTGCGAGCAGTACTTTCCGCAAACTTGGCATGACCAGAACAGCAGGGAGTTCCACACTCTCCGCCAGGGGAGGATTATGATTAGCGCGTACCACACGCTTTTCCTGGAGCTGTCACGTTTCGCCCAGACAGCTGTGTCTACTGAGGAGGAGCGCTTGTGGAGGTTTACAGAAAGGCTTCGACCTGTAATTTGGGGGTATGTTAAAGCCCTGAAGCTACCCACTTTCTCTTGCGTGGTCGAGGCGGCCATGACTTACGAGGAGACCAACCAGGCCGCACGAGACACTGACGGTGGATGGAAGAGGTCCTACCAGCCAGAGTACTCTCAGGGCCGTTGGGAGAGGAGGCACACAACGCCCGCAAGAAAGCCATCCCATTTTGTGGGGCCACCAGTGGCCTTCGAGGGCCCCAGATAGGGGCTAGTTGTCAATACTGGACCCCCGCCCAACCGCCAGTAGGGACTTACTGAGGGAGGGGGTCGTGTACCCCTCTGCTACCAGTGTGGCCAGCCGGGCCACATCAGGAGGGATTGCCCGTCTAGAGCCAGAGCACAGCAGATGCTCCCCGCACTGAGCGTTGGAGGTCGAGCTGGCGACCGTGATCATCAGTCGTGTGGGGGAGGACAGCGGTCACGAGGAGGGTACCGGCCAGCTGCTGCTCGCTCGACCCAGAGTGTAGCTGCTTCGTCTGCACCGAGAGCTGAGGGGCGTATCAACGCCCTAACACACAGAGACGCCAGGTCTTCGGGTTCTGTGGTAGCAGGTATGGTTACCGTTTCTGGCAAATTAGTATACGTACCTTTTGATTCTGGCACACCCACTCTTTCATCACTACGATTTTTGCCGTCAGTTTGAGGCAGGACAATGTATTGTTGGAGGATCCGTTTGTGATCAGAGGCCTAGGTGGCCAGTTGTTTGTAGCTGAGGAGGTCTACACGGACTGCGAGGTCAGTATAGGGGGACACAGCCTCCCCGCTGTCCTGATTGTGATCCAGATGGAGGACTTTGGCGTGGTCTTAGGAATGGACTGGTTGTCTGCCTATTACGTCCTGGTGGACTATTTCGGGAGGAAGATTGTCTTCTCCATACCGGAGTTGCCTCCTTTTGAGTTTCTCGGTCAGCCGGTGGACGGAGGTTTCAAACGCATCTCCGCACCTTGGGCAGCGAGGCTTTTCAGCTAGGGGTGTGAGGGCTTCTTGGCCTGTGTGGTGACAAAGCCTAGCCTTGTGGCTAACTTTCAGAGTATCTTGGTGGTTTGTGAGTACCCCGACGTTTTCCCAGAGGAGTTGCCAAGACTACCGCCTGAGCGTAAGATCGAGTTTGAGATCTCACTGGTACTGGGGACCAGCCCCATTTCTACTGCACCATACCAGATGGCACCGCTTGAGCTGCGAGAGCTCAAGTCACACCTATAGGACCTGTTGGAGAAGGGCTTTGTGAGGCCCAGTGCGTCCCCATGGGGAGCCCCTATGCTGTTTGTGAAGAAGGACGGTACCTTGCGACTTTGTGTCGATTGCCGATAACAGAATAGGGTCACTGTTAAGAACAAGTATCTGCTACCAAGGATTGACGACCTCTTCGACCAGTTGTGAGACGTCAAAGTATTCTCCAAGATAGATCTGAGGTCAGGTTACCACCAATTGAGGATAAGGGAGACCGACGTCTCCAAGACAGCTTTCTATACCCAGTACGGGCACTACGAGTTCTTGGTCATGCCGTTTGGGTTGACTAATGCCCCCGTTGCCTTTGTGAATTTGATGAATCGTGTTTTCAGGCTGTACTTAGACTAGTTTGTGGTGGTGTTCATCAACGACGTACTCGTTTACTCGCAGGATCAGGCACAGCATGGTCAGCATTTACGCATGATCCTAGATACCTTGAGGCAAGCAGACTGTATGCCAAGTACAGCAAGTGCGAGTTTTGGCTGAGACATGTGACTTCGTTGGGCCACGTGATTTCAAGAGACGGGTTGGCATGGATCCAGCCAAAGTTGAGGCCGTACTCAGGTGGGAGAGGCCACGCACAGTGACAGAGATATATAGCTTTTTGGGACTGACAGGTTATTACTGGCGGTTTATCAGAGGATTCTCTCAGATTGTGCGTCCTATGACTCAGCTGACCCGGAAGGACGTGCCTTTCGCCTGGACCGACGGGTGCGAGGTGTGTTTCCAGGAGTTGAAGGAGAGACTGATTTCAGCTCCTGTACTTACCATCCCAGACAGCAGTGGCGGTTTCGTGGTTTACACCGATGCTTCGTTGCTGGGGTTAGGGGGTGTGCTCATGCAGCGGGGTCACGTTGTCGCTTACGCTTCGCGGCAACTGAAGCCCCATGAGCATAGCTACCCTACCTATGACTTAGAGCTGGCAGCAGTTGTCTTCGCACTGAAGATATGGAGGCACTACCTTTACGATGAGACATTTGAGTTCGGGGCCCGCAGAGACGACGAGATCTGCGGTGCAGGCCCCCATTCCTCCCGTGATACCCGGTAGAGTGGTTTAATTCATTTGTTAAGATGTGAATAATGAATATACTTGCTTAGATTAAATTGATTGAAACTCTATGATGTGGAATGAACCATAGGGTAGAAATGTATAAGCATGATATTGAGCTACTCTGTTTATTTGAGATGCATGTTAAAATACGAGCTGCCTGTATGTGAATGAGAAATTGAACTGTGAAACCACAAGTTGCATGTATATGATTGAAAATTGAATTGTGAAAACACGAGCTACCTGTATATGGATGAGGAATGAGTTATGAACCATGAGATCTGAATACTGATAAATTGAACAAATACAGTGCGTGAACCTTACGGGGAATTAGGAGGAAAACTCCTGGATATGGAAAGGAATTCCGTGTGTAGACGGGAAGTGAGTTGGCCCTTGCATACGTGGTACCAAGGAGCACAGTGGTTCTTTTAGTGTAGAGTGGAGCTAGCTACTATTGGGTTGAGACCGAGGGTTATGATTGGCCACTCTACACCGACTCCTGTTGGTCCTCGCGTACGTGGTACTGAGGCGCACTACTAGTATAGGGAGGGAGCTAGCCACCCCACGGGGTCCGAGGTTAAGCTAGCCACCTTACACTGACTTTGTTAGGGCCGCCGGGTAAACTGCGGTAGTCGGACGAGGGTCCGCGAATTGTGGAGAGGCGAGACCCCTGTTTTGTTCTGAGGGGCGAGACCCCTGTTCTAAGAGGGCAAGGCTCTATACTGTTCCGTGTTGTACCTTAGGCGTACCCGCTAGTGGAAACGACTAACCGCATGCTAGTGCGGGGTAGCTACCCGTGCGCTTATCACGCGTGCTGTAGTCATCGCTACGTCGCGACAGTGGCTTCGGGGTGGTTGACTGGGTGTAAGACTACCACGGGAGACTTTCTCGGCCAGGAGTGCACCATGTGTACCTTCTACTCCACGGAGAAGACTGCAATCAAGATCGTTTCCACAAAGAATATGCAAGATCAAGAAATACTTGGATCCTTTGTGAAATAAATGAACCAGAAATACATAAATGAGATAAATAAAAATGAGAATAAAACCTGGTTGCTTGTTGAGAATAAAACTTGGTTGTTTGTTTTACTTTATTTACACATAAATAATATAAACACCACTCTACTTAGCGTTCGTTGACTTTGTCTTTTCGTAACCCTATTCAGGACCCAGTCGAGCCCAACTGTAGTCGTTTCTTTCCAGCTCTTTCGTTTTTCTGCTATTGTAGTGAGTAATGGACATCTATTTTATTGTTTCTGTTACTTTCTGTTTCCTTTCCGCTGTTGTTGTTGTGGTGACATGTACTATTTTGAGATAGTTGCTTTACTTTCCTTTACTATTTCATTTTTCCTTTTGTTTAGTTATATTGCATGTGTGAATATGATTTATTTCCTGCTTTTGGTTATTTCTCGTTGGACGACTAGGTCTTGAGATTAGTCGAAGCCAGCTGGCTTCGAGTCTTGTAGGGATCTGGGAACCAGATCGTAACAGCATCAAAACGTCCTTTCCTCACATTATGAACATTCAAAATGCACCAACGAGCTTAAGTACTGGGAAGGAATGCAATTTTCCTTGTTTTAAAAAAAAGAATAACCAAGGCAAAAGAACACAATAATAAATCTAACATAACCTGACATGATAAATTCAACATTTCAACACAACCTAACATATCAAGGGAGATCAGTTATAATAAATACTTAACAAGCATTAAAGAGTAGGGAGAGAAATAGACCACTTTACCTCAACACTACTCTTCTTCAACCTCCTCCTTACCCTGTTCTCCTCTTTTGCCTCTTCTCTTGTCCACACAGCACCACACCACCAATCATCCCATAGTTGTTGATTCCTTAAGAGGGGCGACCTTGATGAGAGGTACTTGACCGTGGAAGAGGACGAACCCGCAAAAGCCGATGAGGAAGAAGAGGGTGCAGGAGGAGACAACTGTCGAGAGGCTTGCACTTAACCTCCTTAGCGTCAGCAACACCACCTTGCGTCGCCCTCGTGCAGCAGCAGCGGCTCACTGCTCCTCCCTGTGGTGCCCTCGCGCAGCAGTGGCGCCCCTCGTGTTGCCCTCACGCAGTAGCAGCGCCTTGCTACTCCTCGCGGTGCCCTTGTGCAGCAGCAGTGCATCGCTGCTCCTCCCTGTGGCGCCCTCGTGCAGCAGCAGCGCCTTGTTGCTCCTCTTCGTGGCACCCTCGGGTAGCAGCAACGCTCCCACACATAGATCGACCTTTGCTCCATGCGCGACCTACTCCCTGCCCTCTCTCCCGCTCGTTCTCTTGACTAGGGTGGTGGTGGGGCGCCGCTTGAGGTTTTTTTTTTTAAGGGTAGGAAAATGGCTCAGGGTGAGGGGCCCTTCTAAGGGTAACGTTAAGGCTTTAAGGGGGATGTGTGGGGTCGGGTAAGTTATGATATAAGAACTGTGGTCTTTATTTAATTACTTAGGACCTCTGGAATTCATGAAAAACCTCGAAACCAATCGATAGTGTAAATTACATGTAGAAATTATGATTAAACCTTGGATCATTTCAGCCACTCAGGCCCATGCTTTATGATTCAAACCACAATGCCCAAGGTCGTTTGAGATTTGAGTAATTTATAGGAGAAAAGTCCACAACTATAGACTCATTATTAAAATCTTTAAACATGAACATGCTAAGACTCACTGTTATGGAAGTGTCGGTGATAGGAATCACGTAATAGTATGTGCAAGGTCAAGGTTTCTTTCAAGGAAGATAATTTGCTCACTCACAGGAGGCTGAGAATTTGATATTTTACACTTTCTATGATCTTTATAATTAGTTAGATGACATAAGTAACTCTTGCATCTTTAAATTAGCTTCAAAGAGTCTTTAGCTCACATTTGTCTCTCGTTTTATATTTGCCTGTTTATGTACTAGTGTCAGCTTGTAAATGGAGCTTGATTCTTGATTTAAAATGGGTTTATGACTTCCTAATACAAAGGAGGATGGGAGGGCGTTTTTGGCAAGGGCATAACCGTCCAAATTTCAAGAGCCTAAGCATGAAAATCAGTATGACCCTTTGTGATGGGCCTAGTTGAATGACCCTTGAGATTTTTGAGGCATGTAGTTATCGATCAAACATGAATTCCCATATCCTATGATCATTTATGTGAATATGGTTGGATCGATCCAAATGTTTAGACTTAGATATTTGTTAGATTTGGATACGGATTTGGATAATGAATGTTGGATAAGGATTTAGATGTGGTATGGAAAAATTTAGATTGGATTCGGATTCGTATATCCGGCAAACTAAACCTATTGTACAATTCATTTGCTTTTATGTATGATAGCTTCTTTAGACATTGTGAAACTTGTTTCTTTGTACTTTTCAACAAATATACAAGTGTTTTGAGTTGGTTTACTGTGCATTAACCTGAAAAGCTTTCTTGACCCTAAAATATATTTGTAGAATGATCTAAACTCGGAATGTTAATATCCAAATGTTTTATAAAATATTTATCTATATATTAAGCATATATTATGTTAATATCTAATTTATTTCCATATTTGATTTTTTTCTTGGTCTAATTTGAATCCATATTTGACTTTGGAAAACAAATATGGACCCAGAAATGGCTATATCGGGGTCCATATCCAATTCAATTTTGTCCTGAAATCTAGTTAACCTCTAATGCTAATTTGCTAACTAGGTTATCACGGAAAAATGTGCGTCAACTTGGTTTGTTAAGCAGGTTACAACAAAATTTGGGGGCTAACCCGGTTTTTCTTAACCAGGGTGGAGGTATACCAACCTACAAAAAGTTATTTTTCTATCCTTCCTTTTTAACCTGATTTCCAACCAAATGCTGGCATGCCAATAGGTTAACCTTTTCTATGCACCAAACAAGGTTGTACCTCAATAGGCGGGACCCACTCGACCCAAATAAAGATGTAGGTCGAGTGGGTCCCAACCCCGGCCTGTTGGGCATGTGTGCATGAAACATTTTCCAAACAAGAATGTAGGTTAAGTAAACCTTTACTTTTGTGCTTATACATTTTACATAAATTCCACAACCTTAGGAGAAATTTAGAAAGTAATTCTTTTCCAAGAAAAGAAAGGTAATTTCTCAAGAAAAGCATTTCCTATTTTTTTTCTTTTTGAACTGGCAGTGGAGAAACATGAGATGTTTGAAAGGTATGGAACATTATGAAGTAGAAGAAAGCCTTGGCAGAAAGTTGAGAAGAAAGAATGTGCTCATGCTCTTTAAAGCACATCAACAGAAGCCTAGAACAAATCAATAGCTTTTCCCTAACAAAATTAAGAAGAAAGAATTTGCCTACACACTCCATCTTTAAAGAATGAAACAATTACAACACCTCCAACAAGGAGGGAAAATAAAAGGATATATGCATACAGAAGAAGAAAATCTGGCATGAGGAATGCTACTATCAGAAATACTCGTCAATGGCCATGCTGTGTTCACCTCATCCTCCCTGAGTCATTTATTTGCCAGATGCATCAGGATCTGTAGCTACTACTGATCTGTGACTGCTTAGCGATCCCTGTGAGTGCTGCAACACTAGATTCACATCCTGAAACAGTTAATAAATATGAAAAGCAAGCACCATGCTGAACCCTAGCTTCCTTATTTAAAAAAAAAAGCTTTTGGGGCACAGGAGTTGATATATGTGTATATATATATAGGGATATGCAGAAGGTGAGATTCACGAGTTCCAAAGGTTTTACAGACAGTTAAATGAAGTTTAAGGATAATTGTTTGCTGAGGCAATTGTGTTTGTGTCCAAAGTGATAACAAGCACTGCATACATACACATTTTTTTCCCAAAATTGAGTCCTTGATGTTTTTACATGTTTGAAAGAAGCCTAGCCTAATATTAAGCCACAGCAAGTGATTCACACTGAAATCCTAAAAGCAATGAGGGCTAGTGAATTACTACTCCTACCATTGCTTGTGCGACTGAACACGATGAAACCTTGGCTCCCTTGGGATTGTCTGAGGTCTTTCCGATCTGGCATAGACATATTCGTTAGAAAAAGAGGTGAGATTATACAAAACACAAACTACAAATTTGTATATCATGGAAAGATAACAAACTTTTTGGGAACAAATGGCCTGTCAAAATAAGGCATTGGCTGGGCCTTTGGTACAAGTTCTTTTCTCATCCTTCTAGTTTCCTCCTCTTCTTCCAACTGCAAGCCATGTATGCATGCATCAAAATATATGCTTGCTTTTGGAAGTCCATCGAAATCTATATGTTTATGCTAATTCTGTCATAAAGCAGATTATGCATACCTGTTGCTGTCTCTCACGCTCCAACCGCTTTTGCTCAGCCAACACCATCCTCTCTGCAACCTGAGTATGGATGATCTCATATATTAGATAGGATGCGGAGTGAAAAAATCAGAAATCACCTTTTAAAGAACTCTTGTATAAATAGGATTTACATAGTTATCGAACTCAGCACGCTCCACTGCTCGGACATCACTGTGCAGGACAATATCTGCAGGCTCTGTGGGTTCTTTTACAACAGGTTTCGCCAAGCACTGCAAAAGAATGAAAAAGAGAAACAGAGGAATGTAAGTAAGTTTACATTCTTCACGTGGTTCTTGTATGTAAGTTAGCTAAGGTTTTGGCGAGCTTCTGTATGTTTTAATAATTCTACTCATTATATCCAGTGTTGTGGATCTCTGTTCTGGTGAGTTTTGGAATATCTAAATTCACTTAGGCTGAAAAAATAAGACATTGGTTAGTAATTGCAAGATGGAATTTACCTTCTTGCATAAAATTTACAGATGTAGCTACATGATTTGCAAGAAAATTTCAAGCGGAAAGCATGGTTGTATTATTTTCGGAACAATACAGCAGCAGGAATAAGGTAAGGCTAATGTCCATCTTAGAAGAGATGACTGGACATTAGAACCCGAAGAAGATAAAGAGTTGCTCAGAAACACAGGGACAGGTGGAATGAGGGTACAAGTCAAGTGGCTTCAAAAACTAAAGTGTAAGGTCCTTTTTCTGTATGCAACTCTGAATGCAAAGCTTCATTCCATTAGTGAAGATAGAAACATAGGGTCACAATGCCCAGACCAGGGGGGGAGGAGTACACATTGTGCTAGAAGAGAATCCACGGTGTGGGGGATTGGATGGAATTATAGAGGGAAAACTAACAAATGAAAACGTCAAAGCCACAAAACCTGTGACATTGTCCTGGGTATGGTATGTGTGGTTCTTCACTTTTCAAAGCTACATTGCTGTTGGAAAACAACTTCCAGAATTCCCCATGCTTATGATGAAGGCTGCCTATATCCCAAGGGGAATTTTGTGGCATTGATATATTTTGATACCATTGATATTTTTTCTTTCATTGGAAGCTAATGAACATAAGATACGCATCTTCTGTCTACTAAGAAACATGAAGCTTGAAAAGGGGTGCTTTTTTTTTTTTTTTCCATTATTTTGCTATTGTGTTATTTGTCTTCTTTTTAGTTTTTCTTGAAAGGTTTCTTCCCTTTACAATTCTGGGTATGATATTTCAAAAGGCTAACCTCTGGTTCATCAGTGGTCCATGGAAGACCTTGTGCCTGTGGTATGCGGCGCTTTTCCTGTTCCATCAGCATCTCCTTTACTTTCTTCAGAAACTGTTCTTCTTTGAGCCTTCCTCTTTGCTGAAATTCATGATAGAATTGCAATGAGTTGAAGAAATTTAAGCCAAGGGACTTGAAACAAGTTTAGTAAGAACTAAGAAATGAAGTGATTTCGTCATTGTGGAAAAAAGGGCTCCATGAAATGTGAGAGTGAGTTCTGCAAAGGGCAGATAAATGCAGTTGCCATTTGAGATGGTCTTGATTCCATTAGTTTTATAAATATCAGGACATTGAACATGCATGCTGCATGCAAGCACTTCAAACACTGATAAGTCTTCACCATAACATATGTCGAATTCTTTAACACAGGCAAGAGTAAAGGATTCCACATGAAAGCTTCATGTAGAGCTTCTCAACGTCTGAGAGAGCCTACCCACGACTATCTCGCATTACACTATTAGCATGCATACCTAGAATTAGGCGCACTGGTAAGAGGGGGGAAACTTTTGAATTTATCTAATAAACATGAAAACCTTCCACTGAAACTACAGGAGTGAGTTTACTTGATAGAACAAAAAAAGCTGTAGAAGGTGTCTAGTAATTTCAAAAACTTTCCATTGGAATTATTAGAGTAAGTTGAATTACAAAGAAGACAAAAAATAGTTATGAAACTTATTTATTATGATTATTATTCACCTGTGTAGAAAATGAGTGCAGAAAACCCAGGTTATTACTTAGTGACTGATCAAGTCGACGTACTGATTCTTCTATGTTGGTTCACCGCAGGACATGGCACCATTCTAAACTCATCATGCCTCTCCCATCATCAGTAGAGATGCCTCTAGGAATAATATAAAGAGAGGAGAAAAAATCAAAGCTGCCACTAGATATCTTCTGGCCATTTTCCCAAGTTATTGCTGCTTTGCCTTCAATTCCATCCGTTATATTTACTACAACAATTTGGGCAGATGTACAATATTTCTACTTGTTTTTCTCTGCTTAAAATTCAAAATAGAGATTTATATCCTTCGACCTTTGGACCAAGGAAAATGAGGTCAAGATGACAACACCACCATATCTTTTCTCCTTAGAGATGTTATGTTTAAAAGAGAAAATTCTTTCATTAGAAAAGTGTGCATTTACCTCATTGAATCATATCCTAAGATGAGAAACTGGAAGACAGAGATTTTAAACGCAATTCACAAGAGGCCACCATATAGACTGATAGGATCCTTGAATAGATATAAACTTGCAGGTCTAACTCACCACAAAAACCAAAATCAAGCCTTTTCTACTTTTGGGCAGACACGCAGGTTCTTTACCCACAATATAGATATGTCTTGCAATGCATGCCAAGAAGGCGGCTTTGGTCGTCTAGGATAGAATTCATGAAATATGGCGCAAATCAAAAGAAGGGTATAAGGAGATCGGTATCAGACAGGGTAGCCAATCGGTTAGAAGGTGAAGAGGAGTTTTGTGGATCGAGGCACCATCCACAGCCAGCTAAGTGAATCATGAACATGGCCCAAAGGTAGAGAATTCACTAGACGAGCAACCCTGCATACAAACACCTAGAACTCTAGTAGGGCTGATTTCTCAACCCCCTTTGGAATTGCCTAAAAGAACAACTATAACCTTCGCATAAATGTAACCTTTCATTTAAAAGGTAGGGTCTGGACCAGGGTCGAAAATGCATGCTAGCCGTCCCACCTATCTCCCACCTATCCGACAATCTTGGATACGTTCGGGCCAGCCCTCCCTCATACTTGAACTTATTGAACAAGGGTGTGCAAGGGAAGATTTACAAAATCTGGAACTTGCATCCTCCCTTATAGATCTGGTTGAAAATTGAGTCCTTCACGTGGAACTTAGGTCAAAGATATTCTTCGTTAAATTGGGGAACATGACGAGCATTTGAATAGTTCAACCATATTAGCTGGTTAAACAGGTCAAGTTTGGGACACAAACTGCCTACCCATCCTAACGATTCTTTACTTTGAGATTTTTCTGGGAGAATTTTAAAGGACGGCCGTATATCTCAAATTAATTGCTAGACAAAAAGAGCCTTTTTTTTTTCCCTATGAAAGAAAGGACATGGTTGCACATCGTCACTATTCTAGTTGCTTAGGATATGAGATTAAGATCGTACCTCCGTCCTCAGCTTGAACGGGCGCTGATGTGTCACTCCCAAATTCTTATGCCGACTCCCGACAGAATCGGAGCTCTGGAAATCAATCAAATCACATAGACCACAGACTTCAATATTTCATCCACAAATTGGCGGATAGGGCAAGTTAACCAGAAAGAAACACACACAGGTTTCTCATTCGCTTACATTTCTTCGGCTCCTTCTTCCTCCCCCGGTTGTCACACTATCAAAACTCAACCTCAAACTAACAGAGTAAAAAAAAGCAAAGAGCGAAAAAAAGAAAAGAAAAGAAAAGAATTAGATGGAGACCTAAGCCAAAACTAACGTTGCAAACAATACCCATCAAAAGAACCAAAGCCCCAAACCTCTGGGTGGAGCCATCGAGCGAAGAGCAGAGCCTGGACACCCCCTGCGACCCGAGGAGCTCCCCGGACGAAGAGCAAGAAACCGCGGTCCGCGGCGGCGGCGGCGGCCGCATCCCGGGGAGCGCCCAACTCCCCGTGTTCCCCCGGTCCTCGCCGCTCCTCGAGAGCGAGAGGATGCTCTCGAACGCCTTGACCAGGTGGAGCACCCTCCCGCACCCCTGCTCGGGCAAGCTGTTCATGGCCTCTTCCATCACCTTGCTCCTCATCTTCCTCACCTTCACGCTGCCCTTCGCCTCCTCCCTCAGCTCCGGGGACACGCCCCCCTCCACGAGCTCCTCCCCCACGGAGGCCTCCTTCGGTGGCGACACGGGTGCCGGAACCGTCTCCTTCTTTGCGAAGAACCCGTCTTGAGAGGCCCTGAGGGAATCGTAGGCAGAGCGGCGCCGATCCTCAAGGGTCCCCTCGGGGCCCTTCTTGGAATTCCTCTTGACCACGATGAACCGCCTCTCGGGGGGAGGAGGCGGGGGCACAGGGCTCCGGTGGAGGGCCTTCTTGGGCTTCGAGGAGGAAGTGGGGGCCTTCCTGGGGGAAGGGGAGGAGGAGATGGGTAGGACGTTCGGGTCGCGGTTCTCGCTTGCGGGTCGGCTGCGTGCCGGTGTGCGGCGCAGGGGCTTCGCGGGATCGGTGATGGCCAAGCGGTGGTGGCAGGGGGTGGTGGCGGTGGCCATGGAGACAGAGGGAGAAGGAAGTTTTGGTGCTCTTTCTTCGCGTGAGAGATGAGACTGCAGGGGGGCACCGGATGCGTCGTTTGGGAAAGAGAAGTCGAACGTTGGAGTGGAGAGAGAGAGTGAGAGAGAGGGTGTGTGTGCGCGCGTTTGTGGCGTCGTTTCGCGTAACGGCTATATTGTGGGAGGGGCCGATTTGAAATTGTGCCAATTATGGAATGGAGAGACGTTGGATCGGAAGGGGTGGACGGTGGGGATGCAGACACGTCGGAGAGATTGGCAGCGCTCGGATCGGCTATTTGGTTGCATTGGCTGCCTTGGGTATTTGGTTTGGGTCCGAGAGATCGCCAATGTAGGTTCATGGATGCAAAGGTAGTGACACGTTTTGAAGAATTGTTTGATTTAGAGTTCCCACTGTTTGACTCAACCTACAGAGGCTGTTTGGATCGAGGAATTTGCAAATAAAAGGAATTGCACGCGAAATTTACTAGAGAAGAAATAAGGTACTTTTTTCCTTTGGATGTAAGTGTGATTTTGTCCTATTCTTTATTTGGATGAATGAGAGTGTTTGTTTCTTGGAATGAAAAAGGAGAAAAATGTGTTGAGTTTGATGGAACGAAGATGTCGAGATATACTTGTTTAGGTAGTTAGATAGTTAGGAAAATGTAGCTGGATAATTTTGTCCTTGTTAATTTATTTATATTACTTATGATGTAAAGGTTTTTAAAAGTTTATTTTATAGTGTTAGTTGGAGTAGCATGAGTATATTTTTGGGGGTCTTGAATATGACTTTATTTTCAACTTAAGTTTTATATTTGTACAAATGTTATTGTGTTATTTGTATTACATTAATGGAGAAATAGTTAATTACTTTCATAAATAAGACAAGGTTATTAGTATTTTACAACATAACATACAATTATGTCGTACCATCCAAGTATGAAGTTTTAGAATTAGAAAAGATCATATGGTCTATTTTCTAGCAAGTATATACACATAATGCACCTTAGGTGGTGACTAGCGTCACGATTGTTAATATAATTATTTGAAGACCATGAATCATGAACCGCAATGTTTTTTCTAACCATGTCAACTTGACTAAGCCATTCCTTAATTTTCTTTGTTATGTACGTAAGTTGAGATATACAAATGGAAAAGAGGCACTCGACCATGTATTGATGTTGGGAGTTTCGTTGCTTTGGTAAAATAAAAAAACAATACTTAAGTGATTCAATTTCTCCAAGTTGTCCATTAATTGCAATGAACAACCACAACAAGGAGAATAAAGTGACAATGGGGAGTAAGCTAAAAAATAACTATGTTTATTTCATTTCCTTTTATTTTATTAAGTTTCCTTCTTCGAGAATTATTTTACATATATATACACATATTCTTTCAAAGTTGTCGAGTGACTTCCATAGAGTTACAAACATCCCCTATATAAAGGAGGACACTCAATGCGATATTGAGGCTTCAACTTGGATAAGGCGAAATGAATCCAACATTTGCTACAATTAGCCTTGCGATACCCTTTTCATCTCATGAAGTGCACCTACACATGCCATACAATACTTTGTATGCAAATAATTTAAAAAAATTACAACTATGTATTGTGCAAGTCAGTAATGTGTACATTCCAAACCATGTATTCTCATACAATTGTTCTAAGTAGAACACCTCCATTGTAGACTATTTGCATTGAAAAAAGAAAAATGCTTTAACATGCATCATAGGTGTTCAGAGATACGCTCCATGGGGAGGGGTGTACGTCATTGCATGAAAACCTATAGGTGAATGTCATTATATTATTGCTTCGAAGAATTAAATATCATAGGTTGACAAGTGCACACTTGGATGTTAATCCACTTACAGCTATTCAAACTATATAATACTGGTATGTTGATGGTAAATATGAAAAAGAATTGAAATATTTACTTAAATGGACCTGGATGAGGGCTGCACTTGTAAGAAGGCAAATAGGGCTTAGGTTGCTCAAAATTTGTGGGGCATATTTCAAGAGGATTCACTACCATTGCCACAAGGTTGTAGACACACTTTTTTAACTTTTACAACATTATTTTCACATGCAGGAGTTGCCTGGAATTACTTGTAGCCATCCAATTATGCATATGAGAACATAGGAGTTGCGGACAAATAAAAAACCAACCATTCTACCTAACCTTGTTGAGACATCTAAACCTTTGCACATGATCAAGAACCCTTTTACCACATTACAACGAGTTTTCATTATCGCCTAGAAGAAATTGGCTAATGCAACTTGTATGTAAAATGTTAAATAATTTTCCCTATAAACCTTTGCACAACTTATTATTGAGAATTATATGAATGACGGTTGAAATTGTAAGAATACTATCACAAATATAGCACAAGTGAAGCAAATTGTAAAGCAGATTAAGATCTAACTTAATGAAACTTAAACTAAAGGAGTATTCTTAATACCAGAAATGAAAAAAAAAGCCATGCGACGCACTAACTCAAACAATGAGATAAACATGAACTTGCTGGAAATTTAACCTACAAAATGCACGACCTTGGAATTAAGATGATGTTAATAATTTCTGCACATAGGACTACATGCACTACTAGAAACAGTTATTTTACCGTTAGTTATTTGTTATCGGTTTTTTAATTGATGGCAAAAATATTTTTATTGTCGCTTATTTATAAGCGACGATGAATATATCATTAAAACTAACTCCCTCCATCTCTTTAAAAAAATAATATGTAATAAATATTTGATATCGTTTACTATAAAAAGCGACGACAAAAATGAAAATAAAATTTATCTATGGAAGCTACCAAAATTTAGGCACAAGAATTGAGATAAAATTAGACATTTACCGTCACTTTATAATAAAACTGACGTCAACTGTCGGTTAATCTATTACCTCACAAAGAACCACCCCCCCCCCCCCCCCCCCCCCCCCCAACCACATTGCGCAAACCCTCCTCCTTGTTGGCCCGCAACCCCTGACCGTCGTTGTCGATCGTCCCTTATTGTCCTCCTCCTCAAGTAACTCCTCCTCACTACCATCCTCCTCATTGTCTTCCTCCTCCTTGTCCACGCCCCCCTCCTCTTCCTCCTCCCCGCAGCCCTCCTCGTCGTCGTCTTCCTCCTCCTCCATGCTCCCCTCCTCTTCCTCCTCCTCGCAACGCTCCTCTTCCTCGCCCCTCTCCCCTTCGTACTCCTCCCCTTCCTCGCTGTCGTCCTCTTCCTTCTGCTAGCAGCCCTGCTACTCCTCTTCCTCGCTGCCGCCTTCCTCCTCCTCCTCTCTACTCTCCTGCTGTCAACCCCTGGACCACCACCACCACCTATCTTCCAACACCGCCCACCACCACCACTTTCCTCTGCCTCTCCTCCTCCTGTACCCCTCCACCTCTCCTCCTCCTCCTCCTCCTCCTCTAATCCTCTTCGCTACCCCTCTTCGCCAGCGCCCCCTCCCCCTCCTCCGCCTCCTCCTTCTCCCCCCCTGCAGAGAATGTTGCTGCAGAGTGATATGTTTATGGGTGTGTGGTTGTGTTAATGACAAAAATGGATATTGAGCATTGTTGGCTAAGCTAAAGAAGGTTGTTGGATGCAGATTGTCGTTGTTTTGAATGGATTTGTAGGTATGCTATGTAGGATATGGTTGGATTTGTAGAATGCCTTCGCACAACCCCTTGTAAAAGATCTCAAAATCTGTATCTTAGCCCTACGTTAACCACTTATCAAAGATCTCTGCTCACTTATCACCATTTGGAACAAACTGGAACAAAAAAATATTTCTACCACGTCTTTGCCCTGCTAGAGTAGTTACAATAAGTTGTTTTGGTATTTGTAGTGACTACCTCTTTATCCTTTTGCTTATTGGAGACTTTGGTGTCAGCAAATCCTGTTTGCTTCTAAGGTTTGTGATATGTACTGAGAATCACTTCTTCATTTCTCTTATAATTGTACTTTCCACATGCTTATTTTCATAGTAAACTGCTTCAGTTGTTTGTGGAAGCTATTGAAGAGCTGGGCAACACTTGTTTTCTCTTATAATTGTACTTTCCATGTCATTGCCTTGCTACCATATAACTACAATATTTCAAAATTTTTCCTTTCATATTATGGAATAACAATTTTTTCTAAATTAAATTCTCAATTGATTCTTAGAATCAATGTTGTTACATTATTTTAATCTATGGTTCTTGTTGGAAGTTTTCTTGGAACTTATATTATTGCTTTTATCGCTTCAGACTAGTAAATAGAATGCTATTTTGTTATCCATTGATTTTTTTTGTGGCCGTCTATTTTCAACTGCCTGCCTTTAGAAATTGGTTGTCTCAAGAAACTCGAAAAGTTGGATCTCTCTTCCAATAAATGGGAACATTTGACAGATCTTAAGTTATTAACCGCTGCTAATAATAAATTGGTGGACCTCCCCTTGATGTTTGATGAAAGAGATAAGAGGTCCCCCCCTACCTCCAAAAGGGAACTAGTCTCGTACACAACATTATCCACATAATTAATATCTCTACCCCTTAAAAATAACATTGGCCACATAAGACTACTGTTTGTTCTGCATCCATATTTTGGACATATCTACACAGAGAGCCACTAGTGGCATGGATTCATGGAATATGTCCTTTTGAATCAAGAGAATTGCTAACATCTCAATGGCACTGGGTTAGATCTCATCAAAATAAGCATTTTAAAAAAGGCAGCATTGAGCTAGAGAAGCTAGATTATTGTTCTAAGCAAGCTATCTATTCAACCTTTCTATGGGGAACCGAAGGGTTTTCATCATGCATTAAGGTTGTGTGTAGTGTGTCGATCATCTTCTCAATTATTTGTGCTAGGGTCATCTTGTTTTGCTAGGGTTTCATTATTTTACTGTTTCTAGTTCCTTTGATACTAACTTGTATCTCCCAAGTATGCAACTCTATTTTGGCTTTTGGAATTGGTTGGCTAAAAAGAAAAGATGAAAAAAAGTAGGCATCATTTGTTCTACCATCCTTTGGGAGAGCTAACTGTTCTAGACCTATACTAATTCAATATTATCTCAACTTTGTGGTTGCTATTTGAATGATGATGATTTTGTTTTTGATTTTGAATAAGCAAGGAAAACCAAAGAGAATCAGATTATATGTACTTTTAATGATTGGAAAGTTTGGTTGTTGAGTTATCATGAATCCATTCAGTCTTTTTTGCAAAGTTGTTTGAAACAAAGAGATTCAGATTCTTTTAATGAGTTCATCTAACAGTCTAGCTTGTCTCAACTGATGTAAAGTTGTTTGCAACTGACAGCCCTATCTGGTTATTGAAGATTCAAGTGAATCTTTACGAATGTGGGTTTTTGCCTTTTGTTTTGCTACTAATTATATTTTGTTGTTGATTTGCATATTGTTGTTTATTGCAAAGGGAGCGACTATGGAGGTTCACCTACTCAACCTTTTAGAGTTTGACATTAGTGTGATGAAGATGTTTTCTAGAATAAGGGTGAAGTTCCCTTGTAGAATGATCGTCTTCCTCCTCCTCCTCCCCGCCCTCGTCCTCCTCGACCCCCCTCCTCCTCTCCTCCTCCTATTACTTTCCCCCTCCTCATCTCCTCTTGCCTTCCCCCTCCTCCTCCTCCCTGCCCTACTGCTTCTGCTGCCCGCCCCTTTCCTCCTCTCCTCCTCCTACTGCCTTCCCCCTCATCTCATCCTGGACGACATGGAGATTGTGAATTACTTTACAATTGTTATTGTTGTGCTAATTTTATGTTTTAAATTAATTTGTGCCATGCCATTTTTACACTGTGATTTATGAGCTCATGACTTGGTATGATGTTTAAAAAATTATGTTAATGGATTTTTGGATGGCCATCACTACCGGGTGTGGAGATTGGGGTGTGGTTGCAAGTGTTTTGATCTGTTTGTTTTGGAGTGTTTTTTGGTTGCCTTTAGACGAAGAGTCTTGGAAAGTGGAGGGAGAAAGATGTAGCTTTTTGGTACGTTTGTGCTTTCAGATGTGGCTTTTGAAGGGGAAAAACTTGGGCTGGAAAATGTAATAGATGGTGTCTTTGACTGGAATATGGCAGCCGCCTTCCTCCTACAGCTTTCCTTACTCGTGCGTATCTACAAATCAGATGAGAACAGGTGATTTAAGTACAAATGGGTGAACACATGCAAAAATCTACAATATATTATTTAAATGATATTATAATTTTCTATTTTAAAGGTGTAGTATACTCACATATTATTTTTTATATTATTAAATGCACGTGAGGTGTGACTAATTTTAGGAATAGGTGTGTATATTAATGAACTTATTTTTAATGTGGGATATACCTATTTTTATTGTGTATACTATTTTGATTTGCAGGTTTATATAAAAATTTAAAAATATAAGGAAAAATTTTGTCAAAATTTTTTCAAAAATAATAATATATTATTTAATTAATTTTATTTTTGAAATTACAGATTATCAGTGTCGAGCATGTTTTGGAAATTGATAGATTTGAGAGAGAATTTGAAAACTAAGTTGACTCATGTTATGACCCGAATTCGATCCCTCGAGGGATCCAGAGATGGCTCGCCTCGACTAATCTAAGACCTAGTCGTCCAACGAGAGACTAACTCAAACGTACGAAACAAACCACAAACCACGCATGCAAGTAGCTAAATAATTTAAAATAAAAATCAACAATGGAAATATAAATTAGATTCCAGAAAGATACCATACATGGACGGAAAACATAGTTCACTAACCATCGCAACTAAGACAAAAAGGGTATCATGACAATATTTCTCAACATAAGATAAATGTACTCATTAACAACAGAGAATAACGAAAAATGGGAAAGAACAAGTAGAGTTATGCTTGGGCTCAACTGGGCCCAGTACTCTTTGCAGCCGGTGGTGCTGGCTGCTCAACTTCCTAACCTATATACAGTTACATATAATGGGGGGGTTAGCTTGCACTGAGTAGAGTGGTATATACAACAGTGATATCATTTAAGCAATAAAGAAAGCCACAGATATACATGTAATTATCTAATTATCCAATCAATAGTTAATTTAACAACTAATGTTTATGAGTCATTTTTCTAGCAAAAGGTCTACAATGTCTCTCAATCTTCCTGTTCCCTAAGGGAACAATCTTGATTGCAGTTTTCCCGCGATGTACGATGTACACGTGGAACTCTCTTGGTTGGGAGAGCACCTCGTGGTAGTCCTACGCCTGGTCTACCACCCCAAGGTCACGGTCGCGATGTTGCGGTGACTACGGCACGCGTGATAAGCGTACGGGTAGCTACTCCGCACTGGCACGCGATTAGTCGTTTCCGTTAGCGGATACGCCCAAAAGTACAATATGGAACAACACATGGCCTTGTCCTCTCAGAATAGGGGCCTCGCCCCTCCATAGTCCGTGTACCCTCATCCGATTATCCCGGTTTGCCTAGTGGGCTTAACAAGAGTTGGTGTAGCACAGTAGCTCTCCCCGGTACCGTGTACTCGAGTGCCAGCTCACTTCCTTCCGACATCCGATATTTATTTCGTACACGTGAGTTTCTCTTCTAGTTTCTCGTGGGGTTCGTGCATAGGAATTTCTTACTTCCGTATAGTACACATGCCTCTATTCATATCATAATAAAATTAGGGTATAACAGGCAGCTCATGATTTCACAATTCGACACTTATCTCATCAATCAAGCTAAATTGCATACAACATATATTTCAATTCAAGCCATGATTCAACGAATGTAAACAGACAACTCGTAGTTTAACATATTCTGGAAATATTACCACAATTTAACGTTCACGACATGTACGACTATTTATTTTTCTATCTCAGCCCTAAGGTTCATTGCACATCTTAGGGTTCAACCAATTAGTTCTAAATAACATGCACTTTCACCATTTAATTCACTAGGGATAGTAAAGACTACTCTACTAGAGTATCTGGGAGATGTGGGGGTACGAACGGCGGACCTCGTTGAAGGTTTCGTCCCTACCAGGAGGGGTGACGTAATAAATTGCGAAAATAAAAATATAAAGCAATATCACAAGAAATTAAGCAATCACACAATGTACACAAAGATTTTTAGGTGGAAACCCAAACCGGGTAAAAACCACCACCTAACCCTTTCGAGTTAGGATTTTCCGATCAACCTAGTTGATCAAATCCACTAACCGAATCACTTTGAACGAGGGTGATTCAACCTCAATACAACCACGCTACAAGTACGAGGGTAGCGTTCCTCAACCCCTTCTCTCCACGAGAAGGATTTTGTCCCACGAAGGAGACGGGAATTCGCAAAGCGAATACCCAACCAAATTACAAAGGTAAAATAAAACAACAAACCTATAGAGCCAACAAAGTAATAAACCTAAGCTTCTATAGGATTTAGGAAACTCCCCTTTGCAAGGAGTGCGTCGACGATGACGCGGGTGCGTGAGCCACGCGACGGCGCAACTTCGCTCTCGTAGACAACGGCGGGAGAGCGGGTGCGCAACGGCTGGATGCTCTCAAGATGTAGAACTTGAGCTTAGAGAGCAAGAGCTTCTTGGACACAAGAGTGTGAGAGTGTATAGCTAAGTGTGTCTTGTGTCTTTCTTAGTGTATATCTTGTGTGTTTTTATGTTGCAAAGGCTCCCCTCTATTTATAGAGGCCTTAGGAAGGCTTTGGAAGGCTTGGAAAAGCTTCCATAGCCGTTGGGTGCAAAGCCCAAGAGAATCAGGCCGAAATCAGGACAATGATTGCATTTGACAGGGTTATCAGACGTCTAACTCTGGCATCAGACGTCTGGAAGGCCACTTTAAGACGTCTGATTCCAAGGTCAGACGTCTGATTCTATGCGGGTTTCTCCCTGACTTGAATCAGATCTAAACAGGGTTTTTGCGCAAGTCCATCAGACGACATACAGGACGTCTGGAACTAAGTATGGACGTCTGGAAACCTACTTTTACGGTGGGAATTGATTTCCAAACGTTGCAACGGCTAGAAAATCTCTGAGAAGAGATTTTGGGTCAGCCGAGGCAAAACGGTCATTTATCAGACGTCCGGTAAGTCCTATGGACGTCTGATAAGGCTCTAACGGTCATAATCTGAGTGTTTTCTAAGCCAGCCAACGGTCCACTAATTGGACGTCTGGCAAAGTCATCAGACGTCTCCTAAGACGTCTGGTATAAGGTCTGGACGTCTGATTTCATCAGACAGAAAACTAAGTCCAGCCTAACAGTTATCAGACGTCTGAAACAACAGTCAGACGTCTTAAAATACTTTATCAGACGTCTGATTTTGGAATTAGACGTCTGTAAATGCTGTTTGAACCCTATATTGGTTTTCTAAGTATTCTACAGAAAACCTAAGTATCCTAGGGTTGTGCAGGTGTTCCTAGGACTACTTTTAGGGTTCTTTGAGGCTCTTTAACATAATGTCTAAGGAAAATAAAGAGCAAGAAAATAAATACAAGAGATACATGAAAGGATAAAAAAGAATCTATCCTATTCTTCTTGTCTTCCATCTCCAATCTTTCGCTCCACGCGATCCTCCTGTGTTTTCCGTCAAGCTCCTCCAATCCGTCCTGGATGCGAGCTTGAACTCCGTCTAAACACGTCCTCATTTGCAATTGACCTGAAATCTAGGACTCAAATTGCAAATGTTAAATAACACGTGTTTTGTTATCATCAAAACAAATGATCGTGGTGCTCTAGCACCAACAATCTCCCCCTTTTTGATGATGACAAAACCGTAAATAATAATGCATAAAAATCCTCCCCCTTTTTGACATTATCAAAAAGGTTTGATTTATTTTATATTTCCTATTACTCCCCCTTAAAACATGCTCTTCTATTTATTTTTAACAAAGGTAATGTCCTCCCCCTTTTTATAACAACAAGATAGCTATTATTTTTCTCCCCCTTACTAAAGGAAATTTAGCTAACTTGTATCTCCCCCTTTAAAATTGACAATAAGCTCATCATTTTTTACTCCCCCTATCTAAATGCTTATAAAAAGGATAGGGTTAAGAATTTTACCTCACCTACCATGGCCAATAAAATGGCCCGAATGGTGGTGGTGGATGCCACATCGGATGGGGCTCCCATCCGTAGCTTGGAGGCCCGGGCATTGGCGCCGGTCTCCAATCTGGTGGTCGACGTGCGGCGGGTCCGTCGTTTGTTCGCCGTCTCGTCGGTCTTCTTGTTCTCCTCCTTGGTCTATTCCTTGGTTCTCCCAATTCGAGTTGACCAGCCTTGAGTTTGTAGGTCCAGTCCTGTGTATTGTAATTATCCCTGAATCCTACAAAACAAGATTCTAATTCTTTTTTTGGTATCCAAGTGGGCTTGGATCCGGATTTGTTAGAGGGTCTCCTTGATGGAGATCCTTTCTCAACCTTAGGGCTATAAAAATTATCAACTTTGTTGATTAATTTGTTAGAATTTTCCCTAAGACATGCAATTTCTCTTTCTATAATTTGCATCTTAGTCTTTAAATCAAAAATTTCTAACTTTAGACTATTATTTTCCTCAATCAATTTATTATTTTCATTGATGAGGTCTTGATTTTCTAATAACAGGTTATTATCCTTAGGACTAGTCTCTATATCCTTGAGTTGTTTTTCTAACCTATCATTTTCAGATTTAAGAAAGCTAAGGTTCTTTTTAATGCTTTTATTTTCTACCCTAAGTGATTTACTAATCTCAAAAAGTTCATTAAAAGCTTCTTGTAAATCCAGGTTTACCTCATTGTCGGAGTCGCTTTCGCTGTCGCTGTCGCTATTGCTTCCTCTGGCCATGAAACCAAAGCAAGCGGTTTCTTCCTTTTCTTCTTCTTCTTCCTCCGAGCTGGAATCGTCATGAGTGCCTTCCAACCTCCTCCATATCTCGTGGGCGGTGGTGCACTCTTGGATTTTCTCGAACTCTTCCGGACTCAACGCGCAATACAGGGCATTCATTACCTTTGCGTTGAGTGAGAGCTCTAGAATCTGCACCTGCGAGTAGCCTCCCGCGGGTTTTTCTGGGATGTCGAAAGGCGTCTCGCATCTGGCCCAGACCGTGAAGTCGGTGGCTTGAAGCCACGTCTTCATCCGCAGCTTCCAGTAGGGGTAGTTGCTCCCGTCGAAGAACGGCGGACGGGTTGTGGACTGCCCCTCGGAAATCCTGCTTGTGGAACAGCTTCCCTCCATGTGATCTTTCCGCGGATGTTACTCCTGTCGGCGGAAAACCTGCTCTGATACCAATTGAAGGTTTCGTCCCTACCAGGAGGGGTGACGTAATAAATTGCGAAAATAAAAATATAAAGCAATATCACAAGAAATTAAGCAATCACACAATGTACACAAAGATTTTTAGGTGGAAACCCAAACCGGGTAAAAACCACCACCTAACCCTTTCGAGTTAGGATTTTCCGATCAACCTAGTTGATCAAATCCACTAACCGAATCACTTTGAACGAGGGTGATTCAACCTCAATACAACCACGCTACAAGTACGAGGGTAGCGTTCCTCAACCCCTTCTCTCCACGAGAAGGATTTTGTCCCACGAAGGAGACGGGAATTCGCAAAGCGAATACCCAACCAAATTACAAAGGTAAAATAAAACAACAAACCTATAGAGCCAACAAAGTAATAAACCTAAGCTTCTATAGGATTTAGGAAACTCCCCTTTGCAAGGAGTGCGTCGACGATGACGCGGGTGCGTGAGCCACGCGACGGCGCAACTTCGCTCTCGTAGACAACGGCGGGAGAGCGGGTGCGCAACGGCTGGATGCTCTCAAGATGTAGAACTTGAGCTTAGAGAGCAAGAGCTTCTTGGACACAAGAGTGTGAGAGTGTATAGCTAAGTGTGTCTTGTGTCTTTCTTAGTGTATATCTTGTGTGTTTTTATGTTGCAAAGGCTCCCCTCTATTTATAGAGGCCTTAGGAAGGCTTTGGAAGGCTTGGAAAAGCTTCCATAGCCGTTGGGTGCAAAGCCCAAGAGAATCAGGCCGAAATCAGGACAATGATTGCATTTGACAGGGTTATCAGACGTCTAACTCTGGCATCAGACGTCTGGAAGGCCACTTTAAGACGTCTGATTCCAAGGTCAGACGTCTGATTCTATGCGGGTTTCTCCCTGACTTGAATCAGATCTAAACAGGGTTTTTGCGCAAGTCCATCAGACGACATACAGGACGTCTGGAACTAAGTATGGACGTCTGGAAACCTACTTTTACGGTGGGAATTGATTTCCAAACGTTGCAACGGCTAGAAAATCTCTGAGAAGAGATTTTGGGTCAGCCGAGGCAAAACGGTCATTTATCAGACGTCCGGTAAGTCCTATGGACGTCTGATAAGGCTCTAACGGTCATAATCTGAGTGTTTTCTAAGCCAGCCAACGGTCCACTAATTGGACGTCTGGCAAAGTCATCAGACGTCTCCTAAGACGTCTGGTATAAGGTCTGGACGTCTGATTTCATCAGACAGAAAACTAAGTCCAGCCTAACAGTTATCAGACGTCTGAAACAACAGTTAGACGTCTTAAAATACTTTATCAGACGTCTGATTTTGGAATTAGACGTCTGTAAATGCTGTTTGAACCCTATATTGGTTTTCTAAGTATTCTACAGAAAACCTAAGTATCCTAGGGTTGTGCAGGTGTTCCTAGGACTACTTTTAGGGTTCTTTGAGGCTCTTTAACATAATGTCTAAGGAAAATAAAGAGCAAGAAAATAAATACAAGAGATACATGAAAGGATAAAAAAGAATCTATCCTATTCTTCTTGTCTTCCATCTCCAATCTTTCGCTCCACGCGATCCTCCTGTGTTTTCCGTCAAGCTCCTCCAATCCGTCCTGGATGCGAGCTTGAACTCCGTCTAAACACGTCCTCATTTGCAATTGACCTGAAATCTAGGACTCAAATTGCAAATGTTAAATAACACGTGTTTTGTTATCATCAAAACAAATGATCGTGGTGCTCTAGCACCAACACTCGTAACCTTTGCGGGTCCCATGCACACCACGGACAGGTGTCCTATTAACACGGACGGTTAGACCAACCAAATTAAAATCAGACGTCTGGAGTAGTCCCCAGACGTCTTAAATGACAGCAGGGATCTCACCTTGCATTCTGTGTAAAGATCGGACATCTGGAACCCCTCATGGTCGTCCTGGGGTCCTTCCAGTTTTCTGGCAGTTCACTTGGACATCTGGGATGGGTATCAGTCGTTTGGAGAGACGTCCAGACGTCCTAAAGTGTCCGGGTCGTTGCGCCTGCGCACCTTTCCAATGGCTTTGCAGACGTACATAGTGTCGTACGGTCAGACCTCCCCTCAGCGATTCGTACCAAAATGTTACGACCTGATTCCAGACCCCTACAGGACAAGAGACCGGCCCCCTCGACTAATCCCAAGACTTAGTCGTCCAACGAGAAATAACCAAAAGCAAGAAATAATTCACATCCATACATGCAATGTAACTAAGCAGAAAGAAAACAAGAGACACTAAAAGAAACAGAGCGAATAGGCTATCAATATTACAGGCCATCATAACTACGACAGAGAGAAGTACAGCGGAAAAGTAACTGAAATAGTATTTCATAAAACAAAAATACTCACTACTACAATAGAAGCTAGGAAACAATAAGAAATCCAGCTAAGGCTGGGCTCGACTGGGACCAGCTCCCTCTGTAGTTGGTGGTGCTGGCTACTCAACTCCCTGACCTGAACAAGGTTATAAAATTTCCGGAGTCAGCGAACGTTGAGTAGAGTGGTAATTTAGCCATTTACATGTAATTAAGACAAGCAATTAATTAATGCAATTAAGTAACTATCCATTTTCATTTAGTTCAACCAAGCACTTCTGTAACGAATGTGTGCCCCAGACGTCTTTTAAGACGTCTGGGAGGTGGCTCAGATGTCGGACAAGATGTCTGGGATAACAACCAGACGCCTGATAAGACGTCTGGGATAGTTTAAAGACGTCTGGAAATCCGTTATTTTCGACACACGCGAGTCGCCTGCGCACCTGAGCGCGCAGACCGCTTTTTCTCTCTTTTTCTTCTGCGGCTGCAGACGCCTGCGGCGCCTTCTCTCTCTCCTCTCCGCGCGGCGTTAAAAGGGGCGCGCCTCCCCTCCCGTCTCCACCGCCTTCTTCTTCTTCTCCTTCCTGTGAGCGAGAGCGAGCGGACGCGAGGGCGGCAGCGGCGGCCGCAGTGAGCGCGGAGGTGCGGCGTGCGAGGGCGGAGCTCTGTCGTGGGGGCGAGCTCGCCGGAGCGGCTTGGCCGGCTGGTGGAGGGCGCAGGGGGCGCGAAGCGACGCGGAGAGGGACCTGCTGCGGGTTGAGCAGCAGGAGCGCGAGGCGCGACGCGGGCGGCGTCGCGAGCGGAGGCCGAGCAGGGTCCTGATTCTGGAAAAATTTCCAGAATCAGACGTCTGGATTGATAGCCAGACGGCAAGGTCGACGTCTGTAAGATCATACAGACGTCTGAAAGGTGAGTTTCCGCCTTCTTCTTCCTTCTTGTCGACTGACCGTACTGAGGGAGGGGGGTTGGCTGTGCGCAGTTTCGCTGATTCGCCATCCTTTGCGAATCAGACGTCTGTAAGTTGTACCAGACGGCGGGAGTGACCTCCAGACGTCCGGAGTGACCATCGGACGTCTGGGATCTAGGAAAGACGTCCCTGCAGAATTCTGGACGTCTAGGAAACCACGCTGAACAGGTAATTCTCTGATCCACCGTTTAAGACGTCTGGAGGGAGTTCCAGACGTCTGATTTTGCACAGTATCGTCTTTCTCGACCCGTTTAGGGCCCGTTTGGGCTCCGTTTTCCGCGATTCGAGTTGCGTTCGTTTCAGAATTAATTCCTCTACCCGCCTACAGTAGCTATACACTGTTCTGAGACACTCCTTGTGTTTGATCCTTGTGATAGGACCTCGTTTGGTTGCAGTCTTGAGAGTCGCGGAGGCACGCGGGATTCCCGATCACGCCCCCACTACTCCCGTTGTACCTGGTAGAGTGGCTTAAGTTATTTTTTAAAATCTGTTAAAGTATGGAACCATAACTAGAATCTAGGACATTGCATGAATCCTAGGAATGAGAAATGTATGGAATGATAGCTCCTAGGTGATGCATGAATCCTAGGGCTGGAAAACTAGTTGTATGCTAGATCCTAGGATGTGGCATGAATCTTAGGATGGAAAAACTAGTGGAATGTATAATACTGCAGTCTTGGAAAATGGAAAGGAATATAAAGTTGCCTGTAATTTGAATTAACAGCTGCCTGTTATGAATAAAGAAACATGTTTGAGATCATGGATTTTGAGAACGTGAATCTGGAAAGTGAAACATATGATGTTCTGAGATAAAGAGCTGGAACCCTACGGGGAATTAGGAGTGGAACTCCTGGAAAGAAAAAGGAATGGAACTGAGATGTAGTTTGTACTGTCTCTTGGGTACGCAATACCAAGGGAAGTACCTGTACCTGTTTAGTGCAGAGTGGGGCCAGCCGCCCCAGGGACCCGGGGTTAGGATTGGCCGCTCTGTACCGACTTGTTGGCCCTCGTGTACGTAGTACCGAGGAGAGCTAGTAGTGTTAGGAGAGTACTAGCTACCCCACGGGCCCCGGGGTTCTGCTAGCCTCCTTCACCGACTTGTTAGGCCCACTAGGGCAAACCAGGGTAGTCAGGCGAGGGTGCGCGGACTGTGGAGGGGCAAGGCCCCGGTTTGGTTACTGTGGAGGGGTTGGACCCCTGTTACTGAGAGGGCTCTGCCCTGGTTCCGTGCTGTGCTTTGGGCGCACCCGTTAACGGAAACGACTGACCGCGTGCCAGTGCGGGCTAGCTACCTGTGCGTTTATCGCGCGTGCCGTAGTCACCGTTACGTCTGTCAGTGACCTTGGGGTGGTTGACTGAGGGTAGGATCACCACGGGGGACTCTCCCGGCCAGGAGAGCACCACGTGCTACTTCTACTTTTGGAAAAGACTGCAATCAAGATCGTTCCCACGAGGACATTCGAGATCAAGTAAAGGATCTGAGAAATAAATGAAATAGTGAGAAAAATTGAAAGATGTGAATAAAGGAAGTAATAGAACATAACAGCTACTGTACACTCTACTGTTGCCTTTAGTTAGTTTGCCACTCTACTCAGCGTTTTGCTGACGTGTTACACTCGTTACCTTTTTCAGGACCAGGTGTTGAGCAGCTAGGGTCGGCTGCTGCAGAGGACGCTGGGCCGAGTAGGGTCCAGTAGAGTTACCACAGCCTTTTGTACCCGTTTTGTTTATGTTCTAGTGAGTAGTTTTTGTTTCCGCTGTACCTTCTTTACCTGCAGTTCTTGTTATATGATAAATGCTGTTTTACTGTTGTGGTGGTACCTACTGTAGTAGTTTCTTTCCTTACTGCTGTACTTTCTTACTCTTAGTTATATTCATGCTGAATGTGGTTTATTTTACTGTCTTTTGGTTACTTCCTCGTTGGACGACTAGGTCTTGGGATTAGTCGAGTCGGTCCGGTTCTCGTGTCTCGTAGGGACTCGGGAACCGGGTCGTTACAAGATGGTATCAGAGCAAGGTCGTCCCGAGAAGTGAATCAACTGACTGGAAAATAACCAATTCACATGTTTATAGCTAGAGTAGCCACCACAACATATCTCTTGACATGAGCTCTTAGAAGTTTTGTTTGGTACCGTCTGTTTTGACGTTTCCGTTTTGTTTCGCGTCTCCTTGCAGGAGATGCCTCGTCGCGGGACTGGCGAGACTGGCCGCGGGCGCGGCCGAGGGCGAGGTCAGCGAGGTGGACGTGCTGTCGTTGACGTCTCGGTGGACCAGCCACCACTCCCTGACATCCAGGCCCAGGACCTCGCCAGACTGATACGGGATATTGTACGAGAGGAGCTCCACCCACCGCCCCGAGCACCTCCTCCTGGGGTTGCAGAGGGGGGTCCTCTGTGGGACCACGCGACGGACGCGGCGCTGGACACGAGGGAGGGGATGGGCCCCTGCCACCCCCACCTTCCTCCGACACTTCTGTACACGAGGCACCCTCGCCTGGAGGTGCACCAGCACCTCCCCTACAGCGCCACTTCGAGCTTTTCGGACAGTTCCGGAAGCTGAAGCCCCCCTCCTTCAAGGGGGATGAGGACCCGACCGAGGCAGAGGACTGGCTTGAGCAGCTGGAGAAGATCTTCGACACCCTTCGCCCCCCGGTGGAGTGCCGCGTGGCCTTTGCCACGTACCAGCTGGAGAGTGCGGCACACCGGTGGTGGAGGGCGGTCCGGGGTCAGGAGAGGGACGAGCCGACGTGGGACCAGTTCGTCACCCTCTTCTGCGAGCAGTACTTTCCCCAGACATGGCAGGACCAGAGGAGGTGGGAGTTCCACACTCTCCGCCAAGGGACGATGACCGTGAGCGCGTACCGCACGCGTTTCTTGGAGCTGTCCCGCTTTGCAGCGACAGCGGCAGCCACTGAGGAGGAGCGCCTTTGGAGGTTCACCGAGGGGCTCCGGCCGGCGATCCGGGGGTATGTCAAACCCCTGAAGCTGCCGACGTTTTCGAGGGTGGTAGAGGCAGCTATGACTTACGAGGAGACCAACCCGTCCGCGCGAGAGACCGACGGCGGGCGGAAGAGGCCCTTTCAGCCAGACTTCTCACAGGGCCGGCGAGAACGGAGACACGTGGCGTCCGCAGGAGAGCCGTCACGTTGTGCAGGGCCATCAGTGGCCTTTGGGGGCCCTCGACAGGGGCCAGTCGCCAGCACCGGACCCCCGCCTAGCCGACAGCAGGGACTCACTGAGGGCGGGAGTCGGGTTCCCCTCTGCTACCAGTGTGGCCAGCCGGGCCACGTCAGGAGGGACTGCCCATCTAGGGCAGGAGGTCAGCAGATACTTCCCGCGCAGAGCACTGGAGGGCGCGCAGGAGGCCGCGGTTCCCAGGCACGAGGAGGAGGACAGCAGTCGCGAGGAGGGTACCGGCCAGCACCTACCCGTCCGACGCAGTGTGGCTGCTTCGTCCGCACCTAGAGCTGAGGGGCGTATCAACGCCCTAACACACAGGGACGCCAGAGCATCGGGATCCGTGGTAGCAGGTATGGTTTCAGTTTCTGGCAGACTCGTTTACACGCTTTTCGATTCCGGCGCTACGCACTCGTTTGTCACAGCTAGTTTCGCAGTTAGTTTGGACCAGGATTATACACTGTTAGAGAATCCGTTCGTAATCAGAGGTCCGAGTGGTCAGCTGTTTGTAGCTGAGGAGGTGTACACGGGTTGCGGGGTCAGCATCGGGGGACATAGCCTGCCAGCTGACCTGATTATGATACAGATGGAGGACTTTGGAGTGATTCTGGGGATGGATTGGCTGTCCGCTTACCACGCCTTGGTAGACTGTTTTGAGAGGAAGATTGTCTTCTCCATTCCGGAGTTGCCTTCTTTCGAGTTTCACGGGCAGCCAGTGGACGGAGGGTTCAAGTGCATTTCGGCACTTCGGGCGGCGAGACTTTTGAGCCAGGGGTGTGAGGGCTTCCTAGCTTGTGTGGTGGCAGAGCACAGCCCCGTGGCAGACTTCCAGAGCATCTCGGTGGTCAGAGAGTTCTCCGACGTGTTCCCAGACGAGTTACCAGGACTACCGCCCGAGCGTGAGATCGAGTTTGAGATCTCACTAGTACCAGGGACCAGCCCCATCTCCACCGCGCCATACAGGATGGCACCACTTGAGCTGCGAGAGCTCAAGTCTCAGTTGCAGGACCTTTTGGAGAAGGGTTTCGTGAGGCCCAGTGCGTCTCCCTGGGGAGCCCCGGTACTGTTTGTGAAGAAGAAGGATGGGACCCTACGCCTTTGTGTGGACTACCGACAGCTGAATAGGGTCACCATCAAGAACAGATATCCGCTGCCGAGGATTGACGATTTGTTTGACCAGTTGCGGGGTGCCACGGTGTTTTCCAAGATCGACTTGAGGTCTGGATACCACCAGTTGAGGATCAGGGAGACCGACGTCTCCAAGACAGCTTTCCGCACCCGCTACGGACACTACGAGTTTTTGGTCATGCCGTTTGGGCTGACCAATGCCCCCGCTGCTTTCATAGACCTGATGAACCGGGTGTTTAGACCGTACTTGGACTAGTTTGTGGTGGTTTTCATAGATGATGTACTCATCTATTCTAGAGATCAGACGCAGCACGGACAGCACTTGCGGATGGTTCTGGACACTCTGAGACGACGCAGGCTGTACGCCAAATACAGCAAGTGCGAGTTCTGGTTGAGGGAGGTGACCTTTTTGGGTCATGTGATCTCTGGAGACGGCCTGGCGGTGGATCCCGCCAAGGTCGAGGCGGTGCTCAGGTGGGAGAGACCGCGTTCAATCACTGAGATTCGTAGTTTCCTGGGACTGGCAGGTTACTACAGACGGTTCATCAGAGGATTTTCACAGATTGCGCGTCCTATGACACAGTTGACCCAGAAGGATGTGCCTTTCGCTTGGACAGATGCCTGTGAGGCGTGTTTTCTGGAGCTGAAGGAGAGGTTGACCTCGGCTCCTGTGCTCACCATCCCTGACAGTAGTGGCGGGTTCGTTGTGTACACGGACGCTTCCTTGCAGGGGTTAGGAGGTGTGCTCATGCAGAGGGGTCATGTTGTCGCTTACGCTTCGCGGCAACTGAAGCCCCATGAGCATACCTACCCTACCCACGATCTAGAGTTGGCAGCTGTTGTCTTCGCGTTGAAGACATGGAGGCACTACTTGTACGGTGAGACCTTCGAGATTTTTACAGATCACAAGAGCCTCAGATATCTTTTTGACCAGAAGGAGCTCAACATGAGACAGAGACGTTGGTTGGAGCTCCTGAAGGACTACGACTGCAGCATCTCCTACCACCCGGGAAATGCCAATGTGGTGGCTGACGCCTTGAGCCGTAAGGCGCCCGCACGCTTGGCCAGTCTACAGTTACAGAGTTGGAGCCTTTTGGAGGAGGTGGGCAGTTGGCGACCTCTAGAGTTACGAGGGTACTGTGGGGCAGTGACGGTGACACGGCAGACCAGGCCAGAGTTGATAGACCGCATCATCATGGGACAGATGGCCGATCCGTACTTGCAGTCTTTGCGCGACAGAGTACTATCAGGGGACCCAGGGGACTTCTCTTTCACAGACCAGGTGTTACGCTTGAGGGGACGGTTGTGCGTCCCCAGAGACGAGGAGCTGTTGAGAGAGCTCCTGACTGAGGCACACGGTTCCAGATTCACCATACATCCCGGAAACACGAAAATGTACCATGACTTGAGACGCGAGTTCTGGTGGAGAGGGATGAAGCGGGATGTGGGTGAGTTCGTGCAGCAGTGCTTAGTGTGCCAGCAGGTGAAAGCCGAGCATCAGAGGCCTGCAGGGCCGCTTCAGCCGCTTCCAGTACCAGAATGGAAGTGGGAGAGCATCACCATGGACTTGGTGGTGGGCTTACCTGTTACCCAGCGAGGACACGACGCAGTCTGGGTAATAGTGGATAGATTGACGAAGACGGCACGATTCTTGCCGATCCGAGTCACTTTGGGACCAGCACAGTTGGCAGAGAGGTATATCCGTGATGTGGTGCGACTACACGGAGTTCTGCGGGAGATCGTATCCGACCGGGATACCCGCTTTACGTCCCAGTTTTGGGCTGAGTTTCAGCAGGCTTTGGGGACGAGGTTGAGGTTTAGCACGGCTTACCATCCCCAGACGGACGGACAGTCGGAACGCACGATACAGACACTTGAGGACCTTTTGCGTGCCTATGTACTAGACTGGAGGGGCTCTTGGGAGGAGCACCTGCCCCTGGCGGAGTTTGCATACAACAACAGTTATCACTCGAGCATCGGCATGGCTCCCTACGAGGCTCTGTACGGACGGAAATGCACGGCACCCTTGAGTTGGGTTGAGGTGGGGACCAAGTGGGAGGTTGGCCCCAGGTTGATCCGGCAGAGTCAGGAGGTAGTTGAGCAGATCCACAGATGACTCCGTACTGTCAGGAGCAGACAGAAGAGCTACGCAGATCGCAGACGCAGAGAGGTGCAGTTCGAGGTTGGGGACCACGTCTTCCTTCGTGTTTCGCCCATGAAGGGCTTACAGCGGTTTGGGGTGAGAGGGAAGCTCGTGCCGAGGTTCGTGGGGCCCTTTGAGGTCCTGGAGCGGGTTGGACCCGTTGCTTACAGACTTGCCCTTCCCCTGCAGCTTTCTGGTGTGCACGACGTGTTCCACGTGTCCAACCTCAGGAAGTACGTAGCCGATCCCAGCCACGTACTGAGTCACGAGAGCGTCGAGGTGAGCGACGACCTGACCTACCCTGAGCGGCCAGTGCAGATCCTAGACCGAGCCGTCCGCAGGTTGAGACGAAAGCAAGTACCCCTGGTAAAGGTTTTGTGGAGGAGCCAGCGGTACGAGGAGGCTACCTGGGAGCCTGATGCGGCAATGCGGGAGCGGTACCCGGAGCTTTTTGCGGGTACGTCTTTTCGGACCGGCTTCGGTCCTCTTTGAGTTTGTTATGGTTATTTGGACATCTTTTCCCGCACCCTAGTTGGCGCAAGTTTCGGGGACGAAACTTCCTTTGAGTTTGTTATATTGTAACGAATGTGTGCCCCAGACGTCTTTTAAGACGTCTGGGAGGTGGCTCAGACGTCGGACAAGACGTCTGGGATAACAACCAGACGTCTGATAAGACGTCTGGGATAGTTTAAAGACGTCTGGAAATCCGTTATTTTCGACACACGCGAGTCGTCTGCGCACCTGAGCACGCAGATCGCTTTTTCTCTCTTTTTCTTCTGCGGCTGCAGACGCCTGCGGCGCCTTCTCTCTCTCCTCTCCGCGCGACGTTAAAAGGGGCGCGCCTCCCCTCCCGTCTCCACCGCCTTCTTCTTCTTCTCCTTCCTGTGAGCGAGAGCGAGCGGACGCGAGGGCGGCAGCGGCGGCCGCAGTGAGCGCGGAGGTGCGGCGTGCGAGGGCGGCAGCGGCGGCCGCAGTGAGCGCGGAGGTGCGGCGTGCGAGGGCGGCAGCGGCGGCCGCAGTGAGCGCGGAGGTGCGGCGTGCGAGGGCGGAGCTCTGCCGTGGGGGCGAGCTCGCCGGAGCGGCTTGGCCGGCTGGCGGAGGGCGCAGGGGGTGCGGAGCGACGCGGAGAGGGACCTGCTGCGGGCTGAGCAGCAGGAGCGCGAGGCGCGACGCGGGCGGCGTCGCGAGCGGAGGCCGAGCAGGGTCCTGATTCTGGAAAAATTTCCAGAATCAGACGTCTGGATTGATAGCCAGACGGCAAGGTCGACGTCTGTAAGATCATACAGACGTCTGAAAGGTGAGTTTCCGCCTTCTTCTTCCTTCTTGTCGACTGACCGTACTGAGGGAGGGGGGGTTGGCTGTGCGCAGTTTCGCTGATTCGCCATCCTTTGCGAATCAGACGTCTGTAAGTTGTACCAGACGGCGGGAGTGACCTCCAGACGTCCGGAGTGACCATCGGATGTCTGGGATCTAGGAAAGACGTCCCTGCAGAATTCTGGACGTCTAGGAAACCACGCTGAACAGGTAATTCTCTGATCCACCGTTTAAGACGTCTGGAGGGAGTTCCAGACGTCTGATTTTGCACAGTATCGTCTTTCTCGACCCGTTTAGGGCCCATTTGGGCTCCGTTTTCCGCGATTCGAGTTGCGTTCGTTTCAGAATTAATTCCTCTACCCGCCTACAGTAGCTATACACTGTTCTGAGACACTCCTTGTGTTTGATCCTTGTGATAGGACCTCGTTTGGTTGCAGTCTTGAGAGTCGCGGAGGCACGCGGGATTCCCGATCACGCCCCCACTACTCCCGTTGTACCTGGTAGAGTGGCTTAAGTTATTTTTTAAAATCTGTTAAAGTATGGAACCATAACTAGAATCTAGGACATTGCATGAATCCTAGGAATGAGAAATGTATGGAATGATAGCTCCTAGGTGATGCATGAATCCTAGGGCTGGAAAACTAGTTGTATGCTAGATCCTAGGATGTGGCATGAATCTTAGGATGGAAAAACTAGTGGAATGTATAATACTGCAGTCTTGGAAAATGGAAAGGAATATAAAGCTGCCTGTAATTTGAATTAACAGCTGCCTGTTATGAATAAAGAAACATGTTTGAGATCATGGATTTTGAGAACGTGAATCTGGAAAGTGAAACATATGATGTTCTGAGATAAAGAGCTGGAACCCTACGGGGAATTAGGAGTGGAACTCCTGGAAAGAAAAAGGAATGGAACTGAGATGTAGTTTGTACTGTCTCTTGGGTACGCAATACCAAGGGAAGTACCTGTACCTGTTTAGTGCAGAGTGGGGCCAGCCGCCCCAGGGACCCGGGGTTAGGATTGACCGCTCTGTACCGACTTGTTGGCCCTCGTGTACGTAGTACCGAGGAGAGCTAGTAGTGTTAGGAGAGTACTAGCTACCCCACGGGCCCCGGGGTTCTGCTAGCCTCCTTCACCGACTTGTTAGGCCCACTAGGGCAAACCAGGGTAGTCAGGCGAGGGTGCGCGGACTGTGGAGGGGCAAGGCCCCGGTTTGGTTACTGTGGAGGGGTTGGACCCCTGTTACTGAGAGGGCTCTGCCCTGGTTCCGTGCTGTGCTTTGGGCGCACCCGTTAACGGAAACGACTGACCGCGTGCCAGTGCGGGCTAGCTACCTGTGCGTTTATCGCGCGTGCCGTAGTCACCGTTACGTCTGTCAGTGACCTTGGGGTGGTTGACTGAGGGTAGGATCACCACGGGGGACTCTCCCGGCCAGGAGAGCACCACGTGCTACTTCTACTTTTTGAAAAGACTGCAATCAAGATCGTTCCCACGAGGACATTCGAGATCAAGTAAAGGATCTGAGAAATAAATGAAATAGTGAGAAAAATTGAAAGATGTGAATAAAGGAAGTAATAGAACATAACAGCTACTGTACACTCTACTGTTGCCTTTAGTTAGTTTGCCACTCTACTCAGCGTTTTGCTGACGTGTTACACTCGTTACCTTTTTCAGGACCAGGTGTTGAGCAGCCAGGGTCGGCTGCTGCAGAGGACGCTGGGCCGAGTAGGGTCCAGTAGAGTTACCACAGCCTTTTGTACCCCTTTTGTTTCTGTTCTAGTGAGTAGTTTTTGTTTCCGCTGTACCTTCTTTACCTGCAGTTCTTGTTATATGATAAATGCTGTTTTACTGTTGTGGTGGTACCTACTGTAGTAGTTTCTTTTCTTACTGCTGTACTTTCTTACTGTTAGTTATATTCATGCTGAATGTGGTTTATTTTACTGTCTTTTGGTTACTTCCTCGTTGGACGACTAGGTCTTGGGATTAGTCGAGTCGGTCCGGTTCTCGTGTCTCGTAGGGACTCGGGAACCGGGTCGTTACAACTTCTAATTTGTTGTTCCTTTATTTACTTAAATCATTTTTTGATTTGGCATGTTCCTCACATGAACGATCTTGATTGCAGTCTTTTTCATGATGTAGGAGGTACACGTGGTGCTCTCCTGGCCGGGATAGTCCCCCGTGGTAGTCCTACAGCTAGTCAACTACCTTGAGGTCACGGTTGCGACGTATCGGTGACTATGGCACGCGTAATAAGCGCATGGGTAGCTATCCCGCACTGGCACGCGGTCAGTCGTTTCCGCTAGCTGGTACGCCTAAAGGTATAACACGGAATAGTATAGGGCCTTGCCCTCTAAGAGCAGGGGTCTCACCCCTCAGAACAAAACAGGGGTCTCGCCCCTCCACAGTCTGTGTTTCCTTGTTCGACTATCCCAGTTTGCTCAGTGGGCCTAACAAGAGTCGGTGTAGGGCGGCTAGTCCTAACCCTGGGCCCCTTGGGGCGGCTAGCTCCCTCCCTAGGGCCAAACAGAGTCGGTGTGGAGTGACTAGGCTTGACCCTGGGGCTCAACCCAACGGGCGGCAAGTACTAAAGGGACAATTGTTCTCCTTGGTATCGCGTACACAAGGACCAGCTCACTTCTTGTCTATAGGAGTTCTCCTAATTTCCCGTAGGGTTCACGCTGGTATTCTTTTCCTTTCATATTCCAAACTTTCAGATTTCTCTATTTACATTACTGGTTCCATTCTTAAAATAGGCAGCTCGTGATTTTCTAATTAACAAGGCATCACATTAAAATAACCAATACATTTACTAGCATTTAAAGTTTCACATGCATCTCAGGTAAACGGTGTAGCACAATCATACTCATTTGTTCCTGTCCTAAGGTTTATTCTCATCCTAGGGTTCTACATGTATTTCAAGTAAACAGTGTAGCTTAGCCATACCCATTTGTTCCTACCCTAGGATTCATTCTCATCCTAGGATACATTCAAGTTATCCTAAACATGCAGTTCATTTGTTTAAATCATAATATTAATGTAAACCACTCTACCGACAAACATGGGAGGAATGGGGACTCGGATCGCAGATCCCGTCGCCTCCAAGGCTCTCACGTACTCAACTGGCTAGAGACCTATACAATTAACCAACCGCATCAAACGAGTCCAAAACCATACCCAAGTGTCACTAACTTGTAGAGAAACTCAAGTGAAAAACAACGGTACTTCGTTTGCGGAAATCTGATTCCGTTTAGGCCCTAAACGGGCTAAAAACACGCACACTGTCCAAAATTAGACGTCTGGGACTAGCCTTAGACGTCTTAAAATACGTCAGTACTCACCCTGGGTTTCTTGTGGCTACCTCGAATGTTTGGACCCTTCCGGTCGTCTGGAGGTACGGTCAGACGTCTGGCGACGTGTCCAGACATCCAAAAGCACCTTGAAGGGCGCACTGTTAATACCCGTGCTATTTGAGCCTTTTAAGACGTTTGGACTGTGGGTCAGATGTCTGGTAAGATGTCTGGACACCTTCCCAGACGTTTGGAAATCAAAAATTTTGAGTACGAGCTTGCGTCTGCGCGCGGGTTGCACGTAGACAGTACTCTCGTTTTTCCTCCCTTTCTTCTCTCTCTTTCCGCCCAGCAAAACCCTCAACCCACCGACCTTATATAAGACCCCCTTCCCCTCTCGTTCTCCCCACACCGGCCCTTCCCCCTCTTCTTCTCCACTCCAGCGAGAGAGGCAATGCGAGTGAGAGAGCGTGCGGGAGTGCGTCGAGGAGGAGCGGTGTGAGGGGAGGAGAGTAAACTCGCGAGCTCGCGTGGGAGCTCACCGGTGAGCGCACAGTCGGAGCGGCGCGTGCGCGAGGAGGAGTGCATCGAGGAGGTCCTCCTCGACACTGCTGCAGCCGTAGCTGCAGGCGAGGGACGTGGCGCGAGAGCGGCGGAAGCAGGTTATGGTTCTAGGTTTTTCCCAGAATCAGACGTCTAGAGCGACGTCCAAACGATGGAGTGGATGTCTGGAGGCGGTTCCAGATGTCTGAGGTGAGAGTTCGCGAAGGTACGTCCTCTTTACGGATACGGCCATGCAAGCCGCTCCGCTGCTACTGCTTTGCATGCCCTTTTTGAGAGGATTCGGTGTCTGCGTGTAGGATTCGCTTCGAGAAGGCGCGGGACATGCCCTCCCACGCATTTCGGACGTCTGGGCGACGTACCAAACGACGGGAAGCACTTCCAGACGTCCGGAGAGGTGTCGGACATCTGGAGTTGGGTCTAGATGGTCCAGAAGAGTTCTTGGACGTCTGAGGATTGGTGCAGGGACTTAGGTATGATACTGGACACTTTTAAGATGTCTGAAAGTTGTTCCAGACGTCTGATTTGAGATAGAAACCCTATTTTTGACCCGTTTAGGGTCCGTTTGAGTTCCATTTTATGCAATTAAGATACCGTTATGTTCCTTGTGAGTTCCTCTACTTGTTAGAAGGCTTTCCATACTATTCTGATAATTCCCTTGTGTTTGTTCCTTATTATAGGACTTCATTCTGTTGCGGGTTTGGGGCTTGCTGAGGCACGTGAGCCTACTGTTCAAGCCCCCAATACTCCTAGGTTTACTAGTAAAGTGGCTTCCCCCTAATTTAATTATAACCTAAATGCATGTGTGGGATGAATGATTAGAACCTAGGATGTGGCATGAATCCTAGGACGAGAAACACTTGAAATGTTTGTATTGGATGATTGAATTGCAGTCTTGAATGAGTAGATAGAATGATAACAATTGCCTGTAAATGAATAATAGTTGCCTGTGAAATATGAAATACTTGTGCTAGCTAACTGCTGCATGTAAAATTCCTGTTGTATACGTTAAATGACATAATACGAGCTGCATGTATATAAATTGAGAATGGTAATGTGAATGATGGAAATACGAGCTACATGTGTATAACCTGTGTATGGAAATGTGAATGATAGCAATACAAGTTGCATGTGTATAACCTGAGAATGGAAATAGAAATGATGAAACCTGATATGGCCTGCCCTGAGAAATATGAGCATGAACCCTACGGGGAATTAGGAGTTGAGCTCCTGGAAATGTGTTGGGAAGTGTGCTGACCCTTGAGTATGTGGTACCAAGGGGAGCGCATGTTACCTCTTAGTGTAGAGGGGTGCTTGCCGCCTTCGGGTTGAGGCCTGGGGTATGTTTGGCCACTTTGCACCGACTCTATGGCCCTCATGTACATTGTACCGAGGAGAGCTACTAGTGTAGGGAGAGAGCTAGCCACCCCACGGGGCTTGGGGTTCAGCTAGCCGCCCTACATCGACTTGTTAGGCCCACTGGGCAAACTAGGGTAGTCAGGAGAGGGTGCACGGACTGTGGAGAGGCGAGACCCCTGTTTGGTTCTTAGGGGCTAGACCCCTGTTACTGAGAGAGCTAGGCCCTATACTGGTTCTATGTTGTACTTTGGGTGCACCCGCTAATGAAAATGACTGACTACGTGCCAGTGCGGGGTAGCTACCCATACGCTTATCGCCCGTGCCGTAGTCACCGTTACGTCTGTCCGTGACCTTGGGGTGGTTGACTGGGTGTAGGATCACCACGGGGGACTCTCTCGGCCACGAGAGCACTACGTGTGCCTTCTACTCTTCGGAAAAGACTGCAATCAAGATCGTTCTCACGAGAAACATTCGAGATAAAAAAAAAGAGACATGATAAATGAACCAAGTGGTAAAAAGGAAAATTAGTTAAAGAAAGAAATTGAAAAAAATAGCTACCTGTCCACCTTTACGGATTTAGTTAGTTGGTTGCCACTCTACTCAGCGTTCGCTGACGTGTATTCATAACCCATTTCAGGTCCAGGTGTTGAGCAGCTAGAGCCTACGGCTGCAGAGGGTGTTGGGTTTAGTAGAGCTCAGTTGCTGTAGTTTCTATTGTTGTACTCTTTTGTAGTAGTGAGTAGACTCTTGTACCTTTACGGTTGTACTCTTACATTCTGTACTTTATATTCTTGTACCTGGTTACTTTTCTACTGTTGTGGTGGTATGTACTGTAACAGTTTTTACTTCTTTACTGCTGTACGTTTGTTACTGTTATTTGCTTAGCATAGTGAATGTGGTTTACTTTCCTACTTTTTTGTTGCTTTCTCGTTGGACGGCTGGGTTTTGGGATCAGTCGAGTCGGTCCGGTCTCGTGTCCTTTAGGGATTCAGGAACCAGGTCGTAACACACACCCCGCGCCTTTCCAACCCTCTTCCCCCTGCGTACGTACGTGCAGCTAAAAAAGGCTGGACAAATCTCCTGCTGTAAGGCCTGCATGGCCATAAACCGCGCAGAAGCACGTACCTTGGCACTGAGCATGCTTTTAGACGTTCGGGTTCAGCTCCGGACGTCCTGCTATTCCAGATGTCTGGGAGATGCTCCAGACATCTGATACTAGAAAATATCCAATATGCAGAACTCTCTCGTGAGCTGTCTCCTTCGCGAGCTTGCTCGCAGGAGCTGCAGTAGTGCCTCCAGCAGCTGCAGGAGGCCAAGGCTTCTGCTTGCAAGCTCCTCCTCGCCCACGCCCTTGACTCCTCCCACATGAGCTCCTCCGAGCTCCCGCGGCTCCCTCATAAGCTCCTCCTCTTGAGCTCCTCCCACGCTCTTGCTCTCCTCTCCTCCTCCACGTCCCGCCTCTCTCTCTTCTTCCTCTCCATACGTCATGCTGGATGGAAGGGAGGAAGGTGGTGGCCGGCAGGAGGGAAAGATGGAGGTGGTGGCTGGTGGAGATGGGGAGAGTGGCATAGGTGTGGGGTTTAAATAGGAAAGGGTTAGGGTTTGAAGTGAGGAGAGTGAGAGGTGTGTACGTGTGTGCGCGTGGGAAAAAGAATACAAGGTACGGTTCTTTTACTTTCAAACGTCCGACCCTCTATTCAGACGTCTGATGGCTAATCCAGATGTCTTAAACAGCCCAAAAGGGCAGCGGGTAATTTCAACATAACAAACTTAAAGGAAGTTTCGTCCCCGAAACTTAAGCCAAGTAGGGTGGGAAAAAAGTAGCATAAAAGCACATAACGTAAAGAGGATCAAAGTAGATCTGAAAGATGTACCCTCAAAAAGCTCCGGGTACTGTTCTCTCATCGCCGCCTCAGGCTCCCAAGTGGCCTCCTTGTATTGTTGTCTTCTCCATGGGACTTTCATCAGTGATACTTGCTTCCGTCTCAGACTTCGGACAGCTCTGTCTAATATCTGTACTGACCTCTTGAGATAGGTCAGGTTGTCTCCCACCTCGACGCTCTCGTGGCTCAGAATGTGGCTGAGATCGGCGATGTACTTCCTGAGGTTGGACATGTGGAACATCTCGTGCACTCCAGAGAGTTGGGGAGGAAAGGCAAGTCGATATACAATGGGTCCAACCCACTCCAAAACCTCAAAGGGTGCCACAAACCTCGGCGCAAGCTTCCCTTTCACCCAAAACGCTGCATGCCCTTCATGGGCGAAACACGGAGAAAGACATGATCCCCAACCTCGAACTGTGCCTCCCTATGCTTCCTATTGGCGTAGCTCTTTTGCCTGCTCCTGACAATGCGGAGTCACCTGTGAATCTGCTCTATCACTTCCTGACTTTACTGGATCAGCCTGGGGCCAACCTCCCACTTGGTCCCCACCTCGACCCAACTCAAGGGTGCGGTACACCTCCGTCCGTACAGAGCCTCGTAAGGTGCCATGTCAATGCTCGAATGATAGCTGTTATTGTATGCAAACTTTGCCAGGGGAAAATGCTCCTCCCAGGAGCCTCTCCAGTCTAGTACACAAGCGCGTAGGAGATCCTCGAGTGTCTGTATGGTGCGCTCTGACTGCCCGTCGGTCTGGGGGTGGTAGGCGGTACTGAACCTCAAACAGGTCCCTAATGCTTGCTGAAACTTTGCCCAGAACTGGGAAGTGAAACGAGTATCCCTGTTGGATACGATCTCGCGAGGGACTCCTTGCAGACACACCACATCTCTGGCGTATCTCTCTGCTAGCTGTGCTGGCCTAAAAGTGACTCAGATAAGAAGAAACCGTGCTGTCTTTGTCAACTAGTCTACTATCACCCAAACTATGTCATGTCCCCGCTGGGTAACTGGTAGACCTACCACTAAGTCCATAGTGATGCTCTCCCACTTCCACTCTAGCACAGGAAGTGGCTATAACAGGCCTGCAGGCCTCTTGTGCTCGGCCTTCACTTGCTGGCATACCAAACATTGCTGGACAAACTCACCAACATCCTGCTTCATCCCTCTCCACCAGAAGTCACATCGTAAATCATGGTACATTTTTGTATTTCTGGGATGTATGGTGAACTGGGACCCGTGCACCTCGGTCAGAAGCTCTCTCAACAACTCCTCGTCTCTAGAAATGCATAGGCGTCCCCTCATGCGCAGTATCTCGTTTGAGAAGGAAAAGTCTCCTGGGTCCCCTGCCAACACCCTGTCTCGCAGTGTCTGTAAGTACGGATCGTCCATTTGTCCTGCAATGATGTGGTCTATCAACTTTGGTTGTGCCTGTCGCGTCACTATCACTACTCCGCAATACCCCCGTGACTCTCGGGGTCGCCAACTACCCACCTCCTCCATGAGTCTCCAACTTTGTGCCTGCAAGCTGGCCAAGTGGGCAGGCGCCTTCCGGCTCAAGGCATCGGCCACCACATTGGCCTTCCCTGGGTGGTAGGAGATGCTGCAGTTGTAGTCCTTCAGGAGCTCTAGCCAACGCCTCTGTCTCAGGTTAAGCTCCTTCTGGTCAAATAGGTACCTGAGGCTCTTGTGGTCTGTGAAGATCTCGAATGTCTCACCATACAGTTAGTACCTCCATATCTTCAGCGCGAAGACAACTGCTGCTAGCTCTAAGTCATGGGTGGAGTAATTATGCTCATGGGGCTTCAGTTGCAGCGAAGCGTAAGCGACAACATGACCCCTCTGCATGAGCACACCACTCAACCCCTGCAATGATGCGTCGGTGTAAACCATGAACCCACCACTACTGTCTAGAATGGTAAGTACAGGAGCTGAAGTCAGTCTCTCCTTCAACTCCTCAAAGCACGCCTCGTACTCGTCGGTCCAGGAAAATGACACGTCCTTCCAGGTCAGCTAAGTCATAGGACGCTCGATCTGAGAGAACCCTCTGCTAAATCGCCAATAGTAGCCTACCAGTCCTAGAAAACTGCGTACCTCTGTAACTGTGCATGGTCTCTCCCACCTGAGCATGGCCTCAACCTTGGCTGGATCCACAGTCAATCCGTCTCCCGAAATCAAGTGGTCCAAGAAATTCACCTGTCTCAGCAAAAACTCGCATTTGTTATACTTGGCATACAGCCTGCGTCATCTCAAGGTATTTAGGACCATACATAAATGCTGTCCGTGTTGAGCCTGATCCCATGAGTAGACTAAGATGTCGTCAATGAATACCACCACACACTAGTCTAAGTTCGATATGAAAATATGATTCATCATATCCATGAAAGCAGCAGGGGCATTGGTTAACCTGAACGGCATGACTAAGAGCTCGTAGTGCCCGTACCAAGTATGGAAAGCTGTCTTGGAGACGTCGGTCTCCTTGATCCTCAACTGGTGGTAACCTGATATCATATCTATCTTAGAGAACATTGTGACGTCTCTCAACTGGTCAAAGAGATTGTCGATACGAGGCAGCGGGTACTTGTTCTTGACGGTGACCCGATTCAGCTGTCGGTAGTTGACAAAAAGTTGTAGGGTACTGTCCTTCTTCTTCACAAACAACACAGGGGCTCCCCATGGGGACACACTCGGCCTCACAAAGCCCTTCTCCAATAGGTCCTGTAACTGTGACTTGAGCTCTCGCAACTCAAGTGGCACTATCCTGTAGGGTGCAGTAGAAATGGTGCTGGTCCCCAGTACTAGCGAGATCTCAAACTCGATCTCACACTCAGGTGGTAATCCTGACAACTCCTCTAGGAAAAGGTCGAGGTATTCGCAGACCGTCGGAATACTCTGAAAGTCAGCCACGGGACTAGGTCTGCTACAACATATGCCAAGAAGTCCTCACACCCCTAGCCTAAAAGCTTCGCTGCCTGAAGCGCGGAAATGCACCTAAAACTCGGTCCACCAGCTGGCCATGAAACTCAAAGGGAGGCAATCCTGGTATGGAGAAGAAGATCTTCCTCCCAAAATAGTCTACCAAAGCGTGATAGTCAAATAGCCAGTCCATCCCTAGAATCATGCCAAAGTCCTCCATCGGGATTACAATCAGGTTGGCGGGAAGACTGTGTCCCCCTATAGCGACCTCGTAGTCGGTAAAGACCTCCTCTTCTACGAACAACTGCCTACCCGACCCTCTAATCATGAATAGAACCTATAACAGTACGCTGCCCGGTCCCAAACTGACGGCAAAACTCGAAGAGACAAAGGAATGTGCGGCACCAAAATCGAAAAGAACATAGACTAATCTGCCGGAAACAGTAACCATACCTATCACCACATAACCTAAAGCCCTGGCATTTCTGTGTGTTAGGGCATTGATACGCCTCTTAACCTTAGGTGCAGACAAAGTGGCCACGCTCTGGGTCGGGTGAGCAGCAGCTGGCCAGTATCCTCCTCATGACTGCTGTCCTCCTCCACGTGCATGGTGACTGCAGCCGCCAGCTCGGCCTGCTTCATTCGGTGTGGGAAGCATCTGCTGTGCTCTGGCCCTAGATGGGCAGTCCCTCCTGATGTGGCCCAGCTGGCCACACTGGTAGTAGAGAGGAACACAGCCTCCTCCCTTAGTCGGTCTCTGCTGGTGGCTGGACGGGGGTCCGATGTTGGCAGGTGGTCCCTATCTGGGGCCCCCAAAGGCCACTGGTGGCCCCACAGAACAAGATGGCTCTCCTGCGGCTGCCGTGTGCCTCCTCTCCTGACGACTCTGTGAGTACTCTGGCTGGTAGGGCCTCTTCCGTCCGCCGTCAGTGTCTCACGCGATCGGGTTGGTCTCCTTATAAGTCATGGCCACCTCAACTACATGAGAGAAAGTGGGCAACTTTAGGGGTTTCACATATCCCCGAATCGCCGGTCGAAGCCCCTCAGTAAACCTTCACAGATGCTCCTCCTCAGTAGACAGCTGTTGGGGCGAAGTGGGATAGCTCCAGGAAACACGTGCGGTACGCGTTAATCGCCATCGCCCCCTAACGGAGAGTGTGGAACTCCTGCCTCCTCTGGTCCTACCAGGTCTGCAGAAAGTACTGCTCGTAGAAGAGAGCCAGAAACTGGTCCCATGTCAGCTCTCTCCCCTCCTGGCCTTTGACTGCCCTCCACCACCTGTGGGCTGCGCTCTCTAGCTGGTACATGGCAAAGGCCACGCGGCACTCTATAGGAAGGTGGAGGGTGTCAAACACCTTTATCTGCTCCAACCAGTCCTCTGCCTTAGACAGGCTCTCATCCCCCTTGAAGAAAGGGGGCTTCAGCTTTCGAAATTGGCTGAAAAGCTCATGGTGGAGCTGCAACGGGGGAACAGGTACGCCTCCAGGCAAGGAGGGCTCGTGCTTAGAAGTGTCTGAGGGTGGTGGAGGATCACCCCCTCCAGCTCATACGGTGCTGCGGCGGTTCCCCTATCCCACGGAGGACTCTCCCTCCACGTCCTTAGGGAGGGGTGGCCGAGGAGGCTCTTGGAGTTCCTCCCGTACGATATCTCGGATCATCTGGGTGAGATCATGGGCCTGGATGCTCGGAAGAAGAGGTGGGTCGGCTGGTGCTTCAGGTCCGGCATGTCCGCCCCTTCGACCCTGCCCACGGCCATGTTTGCGGCCAGCCTTGGGAACTCCCTGACGAGGCATCTCCTATAGGGAGACACAAGAAAAGAGCAGTAACAGTCAATGATAGCAGATTACATCAAGAGACAAGACTCGAAGCGAAGATCAAAGCGATACGTTGTGATGACTATCCTAGTTACATGCATGTGAGCGACTATTTCTCAAACCATTTGGTTCATTTCTCGGGACGACCTTGCTCTGATATCATGTTGTTACGACTCGATCCCAGACCCCTACAGAACCCGAGATCGGCCTGCCTCGACCAATCCCAAGACCTAGTCGCCCAACGAGAAATAACTAAAAGTAAGAAATAATTTACATCCACACATGCAATGTAACTAAGTAGAAAGAAAATAAGAGATAGTAAAAGAAACAGAGCGAATAGTCTATCAATATTACATGCCATCATAACTACGACAAAGAGTACAATGGAAAAGTAACTGAAACAGTATTTCATAGAACAAAAATACTCACTACGACAACAATAGCTAAGGAAACAATAAGAAACGCAGCTAGGGCTGGGCTTAACTGGGCCCAGCTCCCTCTGCAGTCGGTGGTGCTGGCTGCTCAACTCCCTAACCTGAACAAGGTTATAAAATTTTCGGAGTCAGTGAACACTGAGTAGAGTGGTAATTTAACCATTTACATGTAATTAAGATAAGCAATTAATTAATGCAATTAAGTAATTATCCATTTTCATTTAGTTCAACTAAGTACTTTTAATTTGTTGATCCTTTATTCACTTAAATCATTTTTTGATCTAGCCTGTTCCTCACGAAAATGATCTTAATTGCAGTCTTTTCCATGATGTAAGAGGTACATGTGGTGCTCTCCTAGCCGAGATAGTCCCTGTGGTAGTCCTACACCAGTCAACAACCCCGAGGTCACGGTCGCGACATAGCGGTGACTGCGGCACGAGCTATAAGCACACAGGTAGCTATCCCGCACTAACACGCAGTCAGTCGTTCCGCTAGCGAGTACGCCTAAAGGTACAGCACGGAACAATACATAGCCTTGCCCTTTAAGAGCAGGGGTCTCGCCCCTCCACAGTTCGCGTTCCCCTCGTTCGACTATCCCGGTTTGCCTAGTGGGCCTAACAAGAGTCGATGTAGAGCGGCTAGTCCTAACCTCAAACCCCCTGGGGCGGCTAGCTCCCTCCCTACACTAAATAGCTCACTTCGGTACCACGAACACGAGGGCCAAACAGAGTCAGTGTAGAGTGACTAGGCCTGACCCTAGGGCTCAACCCAACGGGTGGCTAGTACCCCTCTACACTAAAGGGACAGATGCTCTCCTTGGTACCGCGTACACAAGGGCCAGCTCACTTCCCGTCTACAGTTCTCCTCCTAATTCCCCGTAGGGTTCATGCTGGTATTTCTTTCATTTTATATTCCAAACTTTCAGATTTCTCTATTTACATTACAAGTTCCATTCTTAAAACAGGTAAGTCGTGACAAGACATCACATTAAAATAACCAATACATTTGCTAGCATTTAAAGTTTCACATGCATCTCAGGTAAACGGTGTAGCACAATCATACTCATTTGTTCCTGTCCTACGGTTTATTCTCATCCTAGGGTTCTACATGTATTTCAAGTAAACAATGTAGCTTAACCATACCCATTTGTTCCTACCCTAGGATTCATTCTCATCCTAAGATACATTCAAGTTATCCTAAACATGCAGTTCATTTGTTTAAATCATAATATTAATGTAAACCACTCTACCGACAAACATGGGAGGAATGGGGACTCGGATCGCAGATCCCGTCGCCTCCGCGGCTCTCGCGTACTCGACTGGCTGGAGACCTATACAATTAACCAACCGCATCAAATGAGTCCAAAACTATACCCAAGTGTCACTAACTCGTAGAGAAACTCAAGCGAAAAACAACGGTACTTCATTTGAGGAAATTTGATTCCGTTTGGGCCCTAAACGAGATAAAAACACGCACACTATCCAAAATCAAACATTTGGGACTAGCCTCAGACGTCTTAAAATACGTCAGTACTCACCTTGGGTTTCCTGTGGCTACCTTGGACGTCCGGACCCTTCCGCGATCGACTGAGGTGAGTTTTAGACATCAGACTCTCTTTCTGGTCGTCTGGAGGTACGGTCAAACGTTTGGCGACGTGTCCATACGTCCAAAAGCACCTTGAAGGGTGCACCCCGTGCCTTTCCAACGCTTTGCCCCCTGCGTACGTACGCGCAGCTAAAAAAGGCTGGACAAATCTCCTGCGGTAAGGCCTGCATGGCTGTAAACTACGTAGAAGCATGTACCTTGGCACTGAGCGTGCTTTCAGACATTTGGGTTCAACTCCAGACGTCCTTTTGCTACTCCATACGTTTGGGAGATGCTCCAGATGTCTGATACTGGAAAATATCCAGTACGTAGAACTCTCCTGCGAGCTATCTCCTTCGCGAGCTTGCCCGCAGGAGCTGCAGCAATGCCTCCAGCAGTTGCAGGAGGCCAAGGCTTCTGCTTGCAAGCTTCTCCTCCTCGCCTGCACCCTTGACTCCTCCCACACAAGCTCCTCCGAGCTCCCGTTGCTCCCTCGCGAGCTCCTCCCACGCTCTCGCTCCCTTCTCCTCCTCCGCATCTTGTCTCTTTCTCTTCTTCCTCTCCATACGCTGCGCTGGATGGAAGGGAGGAAGGTGGCAGTCGGCAGGAGGGAAAGATGGAGGTGGTGGCTGGTGGAGATGGGGAGAGTGGCGTGGGTGTGGGGTTTAAATAGGAAAGGGTTAGGGTTTGGGGTGAGGAGAGAGGGAGGTGGTGCGTGTGTGCACGCACAAAAAAAGAATACAAGGTACGATTCTTTTACTTTCAGACATTCGATCCTTTATCCAGACGTCTGGACAGACGTCTGGCAGCTAATCAAAACGTCTTAAACAACCCAAAAGGGTAGTGGGTCATTTCACAAAATCACATAGTGTAACGACCCGATTCCCGAATCCCTACAAGACACGAGAATCGGACCGACTCGACTAATCCCAAGACCTAGTCGTCCAACGAGGAAGTAACCAAAAGAACAATAAAATAAACCACATTCAGCATGAATATAATTAGCAGTAACAAAATACAGCAGTAAGAAAAGGAAATACTACAGTATACACCACTACAACAGAAGGGAAATAAACATGTGCATAACATAAAGTTTCGACAAAGAAAGTGCAGGGAGTAACAAAGAAAACTACTCACTACAGTGGAAGAAAAGTACAAAAAGCACTACAGGTAACTCTACTGGACCTTACTAAGCCCAGTGTCCTCTGCAGCCGCTGACCCTGGCTGCTCAACACCTGGTCCTGAAAAGTAACGAGTGTAACACGTCAGCGAAACGCTGAGTAGAGTGGCAACTAAAAGCTAAAGAAGTAGAAGAGTGCACAGTAGCTGTTATATTTTTACTTTCGTTATTTACGTCTTTTTATTAATTCACTATTGATTTATTTCTCAGATCCTTCTTTTGATCTCGAATGTTCCTCGTGGGAACGATCTTGATTGCAATTTTTTCCGAAAAGTAGAAGTAACACGTGGTGCTCCCCTGGCCGGGAGAGTCCTCCGTGGTGGTCCTACCCTCAGTCAACCACCCCAAGGTCACTGACAGACGTAATGGTGACTACGGCACGCGCGATAAGCGCACGGGTAGCTAACCCGCACTGGCACGCGGTCAGTCATTTCCGTTAACGGGTGCGCCCATAGCACAGCACGAAACCAGTATAGGGCAGAGCCCTCTCAGTAACAGGGGTCCAACCCCTCCACAGTCCCCGCACCCTCGCCTGACTACCCTGGTTTGCCCAGTGGGCCTAACAAGTCGATGTAGGAGGCTAGCAGAACCCCGGGGCCTGTGGGGTAGCTAGTGCTCTCCCTATACTAGTAGCTCTCGGTACTGTGTACGCGAGGGCCAGCAAGTCGGTGTACAGTGGCCAAACCCACCCCGGTCTCAACCTGAGGGCGGCAAGCTCCCCTCTACACTAAGAGGTAATGTATGCTCTCTCTGGTACCACGTACCCAAGAAACAACACACTTCCATGTTTCACTTTCTCAGTTCCATTCTATTCTCTTTCCAGGAATTTTACTCCTGATTCCCCGTAGGGTTCATGTTCTTTTTTTTTTCGTTTGGCCATTTTAGGTTTCACCGTTCCAATTTTACGTTCATACAACCCATGTTCTCAATCATATTTATTCATTCATAATGGACAGCTGTTAAATCAATTTACAGGCAGCTATTATTTCCTTTCTACTTTTCTAAGACTGCAATATTTATATATTCCACTAGTTTTCCAGTCCTAGGATTCATGCCGTACCCTAGGATCTATCATTCAATCTAGTTTTCTAGTCCTACGATTCATGCAATACCCTAGGATCTATCATTCAATCTAGTTTCTCAGTCCTAAGGTTCATGCAATGCCCTAGACTCTATTAATTGTTTCACAATTGTAACAAATTTTGTTAAGTAAATTAAAACGCCACTCTACCAGCGAAAACGGGAGTACTGGGGGCGTGGTCGGCAATCCCGCGCGCCTCTGCAACCCGCAAGATTGCAACGAAATGGGGTCCTAACACAAGGATCAATCATAAGGAGTTTCTAAGAATGGTATACAATTATTGTAAATGGGTAGAGGAATTTATTGTGGAAAGAACGCAACTCGAAATGCGGAAAACGGACTTCGAACGGACCCTAAACGGGTCAAAAACGACGAAACTGTCCAAAATCAGATGTCTGGAACCTCTTCCAGACGTCTTAAAAGGTGGGTCAGGTCGTACCTTAGTTCTGCGTAGTCCTTCAGACGTCCAGAAGCCCGCTGGGACATCTGGCTTGGTTTCCAGACGTCCGATTGTCTCCCAAGACGTTTGGAGGTTCTCTCCGTCGTCTGGCACTGCGGCCAGACGTCTGATTTACGTGGGATGGCGAGCCCTCACGCCCTCCCGAGCAGAACCTGCGCACACACACCTGTTCTCAGCACGACGAAACGCAGGCGAAGTCGCGGCAGACGGCTGCATGGCCGTACACGCGAAAAAGGGAGAAGATAGAAATATCTTACCTATTAGACGTCTAGACAGTCCTCCAGACGTCTTCAGCATCGTCTGGTCGTAAGTCCAGACGTCTGATTCTAGAAAATTTTCCAGAACTAGAGCCCGATTCGCTCTTCGCCAGCGACGCACGGCCGCGCCCCATCTGCCTGCTGCCCGAGCTGCAGTAGCCCCTTCGCGACACCCCACGCCCGCCGCTCCTCCGTCGGCCGGCTTTAGCTGCCCCGGCAAGCTTGAACCCTCGCGGTCGAGCTTCTTCCTTCTGCTCTCAACCCTCCTTCCCGCACGCTCGCCGCGGCCGCTGCTGTCGCCGCTCACTCGCTCGCTCACGCTCTCGCACTGGTAGGGAGAAGGAGAAGAGGAAGGCGGAGGAGATGAGGGTGAGGGAGAGGGCGAGGGTGTCTTATAAGGCCGCGCAGGGAGAAAGAGAAGAGAGCGGCGCGCCTGCAGGAAGAGAGAGGAAAAGAGGAACGAAAGCGGCAGGTTGCGTCTGCGTGCGCACGTGCGCAGACGCAACCCCGTACGCCGAAAAAATTTATTACCAGACGTCTGGGCCACTTCCCAGACGTCTTAAAAACACGTCTGATGCCACGGTCGTAACACACAGTGATCGTCCAGAGAGCATACCTTTGAAAACCGCTTAGTCAGACGTCTGATACTGCCTCCAGACGTCTTGTATGACGTCTGTCAAGAGGTGCAGATGTTCGGTCCGCGGAAAAAGGCGCTCACACAGGCCTTTGCGAGCCTTCTTCTCCTCGTGGGAGGTTCTCCTCTTCACTCTGCAACACATGTCTCGAGGCTTAGGCTATAGTCGGGACGGTACAAACGCACATATCTTGAACAGGGTCTTACCTCGAGTTTTTGTGCCATTTCAGACGTCTGGATACAACTTCGGACGTCCGACAAGACGTCTGAGAGTCCTCCCAAACGTTTGATTCTACAGAAAAATGATTCCGTAGAACTGTTGCGAGGCCTTCTTCCTCGCAGCCAAGTCTTCTCCTTTGCACACAAGAGCTGCAGTAGCTTCGGCGCTGCCTCAGCCTTGCACGGAACTCCTTCCTCTAGCTCCCACGATGGCTCCACCTCCTCCCCGAGTTCGCACACCCCTTGCGCAGCAACTCCCTCAGCAGCAGTGTGAATGGGGAAGGAATGGATGGAGGAAGTTGACGAGATGGGTGTGTGCAGCCGCAGGGAAGAGGGGTGTGGGAGAGGGAGTAGGGCTGAGGAGTTTTTATAGGGTAGCCTAGGGTTAGGGTTTGAGTGGTGTGCGTAAGGTGTGGATGTGGGGCCCGGGAAATTATACAGAATGCCCCACAACATTCTCAAACTCCCACAAGTCCTTCCACCAAAAACTTAGGGGGTTAAAATTTGCAACGAAACCCCCATAATCTTTAGAAAAGGTCTACCGACCCTTGGGAAGGGTCATTTCAACTCAAATAATGTTCTCAGTAGATGTAGATGTAGATGAGAAATGCAATTTTAATCCTTTAGTTATGTTTTATACCCTGCACTTTTTGTAGCTACAAATTACTCTAATTACAATTTAGTCAAATGTTTGTTTGTAGGTTGGAGTTGCTTCAAAGCATGCAAAGGAGGGAACCGAGACATCTACCTTCTGGTTTGCACTTGGTAGAAAACAAAACTAAACCAGAAAAAAGTTGCACCAGGAATCAGTTCGAGATCCCCACTTGTATTCTTTATCATTTAACAGGGGTAATTATTTTATATAGTATCTGTATTAAATAGATGTGTCTAATTTGTACTTTTCTATCTAACACAATTTCATTTCTTTTTTTGCATGATCTTGCATGACTTTTAGGAAAGCTTGAGGTTGGTCCTGTTCACCTTTTAAAATTCTGCCCTTTAAGCTCCTGGCTTGATGAATTTTATGTTTGCTTGCTATTTAGGTCTCTGAGATTTATAACTTCTCTCAAGGAGACTTATTAATAGAAGATATTCTGATACTTGATACACACTATGAGGTGTTCATGTGAGTTGGTTCAAATATTGTTGAGGTTTAGGGTTTAGGGTTCATGTAACAGGATGTTTGCAGAAATACATAGAGCATGCTGTGGAGGTTGATGGCTTACACCCAGAGGTCCCCCTTTATAAAATCACGAAAGGAAATGAATTGAGCTTCTTTACCACATATTTTTCATGGGACAATGCGAAGGCAATGGTATGCTCGTTGTTCTTTTTTTCCCTATGGTATAGAATTTCCTTTCTTCATTACTTAAGCTCACTTATCAATTTTCAACTCAATCTGTAATCCCCGAGCGTTTGAATTATGGTCAAAAGTTGTTTGTAACAATAAGATGTGCATAATGATGTCATTTTAGAAAAAATCTGCACCCTCACATTTTGCATAACTGATTTACATCACCTTTTAAAAGAAAAAAAAATGTTACATCATTTCTTTACTTCAAAAACTTGACTCCTAGCAAGCTGTTGACTTTGCAAGTGTTGAACTTGCACTACCTAGTAATGTCGTAAGTTGGGGCCTCTTTTATGATTTCAAAGACATTGAGGCTTTCAATAAATATACAAGTTTGAACTATGAAGGCATTTTGTTTTGAAATTTTTCCACTTGTTGGAACTCTTTACCCGATGTTCCATTTCTTTCTAGACTTCCTTTTAATGAAGTGTTATGGTGGAGAACCTTTATTTTAGAGAAAACTAGGTTGGAGAACTTTTGTGAAAAATCAAAATTTCAATCTCTCCTGATTAAGAGGGTATGATGCCTCTCTTCACTTGCAGTCTATTAGGCTTTTATAATGATGGTGGTTATGGTTTTGTGGGTCACAAGCAATACTTCAAGCAATGAATCTACTTGAAGTGGATATAGTTAGAATGGTTGTGGTTTTAGTGGAGGTGTTGGTTGCTTTGATAAAAGTTGATGGTGCTTAGAGAGGTGGTTCGTGACTAAGAAGGTGGTGAGATTGGTGTTGCCAAAGGTGGTACTCAAAATCAGAGGTGAAGTTGGTAGAGGTGGAGGGTTGAGAGGTAAGGATGGCACTTGCTTTAATGGGAATATGGTTTTGGCGAGTAGAGTACTAGCCCAAGTGGCTTTAAGGTGCATATACAAGACAATGAGACAAAGATGGCTTCCATTAATTGGAGGCTTTGCTAGTTTCCTCTTTGGAAGATCATTCTAGTGATATTAGAGGAATAATGATTTCAATCTCTGATCTCTATCTTTGATATATTGGCGGATGATCCATTTCTAGCTTCTTGCTAATAACCTAATAAATGTGGCAAACAACTTACCATTACTTTCACTTTTGTCCTCCATTCGATTCTTTAGGCAAGTTGCCTAGGAAGGTGAAGGTTGATGTTGCAAGCCTTTCCCACTCCAAGAACTGATGATTGGTTGTTGCTTGGATTGGAAATCTGAAGAAAATGTGTAATCCCATCCATAGAAAATATTGCAGGTCTTTCCCATAATTTTCATAATTTAAAAAAAAAAAATTCGCCTACCTTGTAGGAGAATTTTTTTTAACCAAGGTAGCTATTTGCTATCGCTTATTACAGAAGCGACGGCATAAATATTAATGCCATCGCTTCATAAGTGACGTCAAATAGAAATAAACGATGGCAAAAGTCTAAAATTGGCGCGTTAAAGCATAAAGATGTGATATACAATCTCCATCACTTATTTTTTAAATGAAGAAAATACAAATGATGTCGGTTATAAAGCGACGATAAAAGTTCCAATCCGTCCACTAGGGCAATGATAACTCGACGTTGGATTTTCTTTATAATTGACAGCAAAACGAAACGACGACGCTAGTAATGCCATCGCATTTTACCGTCCGTTTCCAACCGACGATAAAGGTCCAAATTGTTGTAGTGATAGTCTCAAGTATAGAAAGGGGTAACATCTTACAATTCGATGTACATCTTTCAACTAAGACAATACATGTAAAGATAGCTTCATCTCTTGTACATCTTTTTTGGAGGTGTCGACCATTATCTCCAAATGATGGATTTTATACCAAATTTCATCAAGTTTACCCTCGCACTTGAAAAGTTGGTGAAGTAGGTATTCTACATACTTGTCGTCATACTCTAATTTTGCCTTCAAATTAATATAATCCTTCTCTAACTTATCGTAAATTACCAACATGAACAATAGCTCTATCTAAAGTGAGTTCATGGTGGTAGTAAGTGCCTTCGCCAACCTCTTCTAACAGCATCTCCGAAATGCAGGTAAGATATACCACTAGTTGCCAATGCGATAAAGATTAAAGTAGCAAGAAGTCTTGTGTTCTGAATTAACTCACTTGATGCCCATTTGGACATACGTAAAAAAGTTGATATGTTGGTATCGACTCAATCATCTCGTCCTTGAATAGTAGGCTACACATATGCCTACAATGACATTTCCTAACGTGCACCCACATTCGACATGATAGCCAACCTTATTCTCGTTGGATTTCATCCATACCTGCAAATAAACTTAAAGGGAAATCTACCGACAACACACTTAATACCAAAGCTTAACGTAAACGTCTATAGATAATGACAAATACAAGAGGTAAGATTCGACATGCAAATACAAAATACGTTGTCGGATCAGAACTAATGCTACTTACATGTCGCATGCTAGAAGGTTCAACAAGTTTGCAACACAGGATGATGAGTACATGCCCTAATACACTACAAGCCCACAACTCTACTAGTAACACTAACAGGTTATGAAGATACAGTGATGGAGGTAATCCATCCAAAGTTGACGTGATATTTGGTTGCAGATGAATTCCCTTGCCGTAATGTCACTTTCATTCACATGTTGGCCAACCTCGCTATCTCCTTTATCCTCAGGGTCCTCAAACTCGGGTTGCAGAACATGCCATCAGTAGAGAAACAATGATGAAGTTGTGGATGATACAACATGACATGACCACCCATTTTTTAGTCATGAAATGATAATATAGACTCATATCCAACACTTTAAAATGACTCTTCAAGACATCAAATGCACATTCAATTACTTGCCTTAGCTATGCATGTCAATGATTGTCAATTTGCTTTGCATTCTGGTATGAGCAACCTCTTCACTCATAAAAATGATAGGAGAGTCCACAATATGGGGTAAGAAATTGAGGTGTGTTAGCTGGTGAGTTATTTCTCAACACAGTTAATTAAAGTTATCAGTCTTAATTAAATGCATCAAAAGTAACTTAGGTTGACTTGAATTAGTGTCGTGAGTGTAGTATATGGTCAAGTTAACTTAACATTTTAGATTTTATAAGTTCATTTAGCTGATTGATTTAGGTCGTTCACTGAGAAGCATAATGGTAAACTCAATTCACCATTCATTCTTAAGGCATAATTATTAACTATTTAATCAATCAGATTAATAATTATAATATATGTTAAGCACATGAATAATGCACAAGAGATTTATCAACTAAAACATGCAATATTCCATTTAAAAGAAACAATTATACAAGAACGATTCAACATTAAAAACCAAGTAGAATGTTTATTACAAGTTCTTACACAAAATAAGGCATAAAAGAGACAATTACAAGAGTTTAACATGCCTTTTACAACAATTAAAGCTCAAAATAAATCTTCTTCATTAGCCTCAGCCTCAAGTTGCCCTCTAGACGTCTAATTACAGGGTTAGAAGACTTAAAAAGTGACAAATAAACCCTTCTCTCTATTCTCTTAAACTCTCTTTCTTTCTTTAATTTCTGCTCTTGCCTTCTTTGTCTCTTCTCTTCACTTCAGCTCTTTCCCTTAGGTTCACCTGCGCCTCTTTAACACTTAGCTTCATTTGTCTTTTGAACTGTGCACGAACCCACTTAACCCATTTAACAAAATTTTGTAAATGAGCGGCCCGGGCCTTTCAAGGATACACAACACCCCTAACGGGGCAGGACCAAACCCTACTAAGCCGAGCCTAGTTCATATTACGTGGATTTTAATTCATTTTAGCCCAATGCATAGTCTCAGGCCCAACAAGCTCACTCGCCCACCGGGGCACACACACAGGCACGCATGCCTACGTGCACACACACATGTATGTGCAACGTATGCGCCCAATATGCTCAAGAGGTTAGGTATAGGTTCGATTTTGTGCGCCCAGCACTGTCGACTGAAGCGTTTGGTTCACAAAACCATATTGTACTATGTCACGCACTCGTTTTTACTTGAGGTGGGATTAAGTTCAATCGGTCCTCCTCAACGCAAAGCTGTGATAGACTCGATCTTCAAATGAAGATTCCAGACGGCTTACTGATCCAAATCGAGCACATAAGAGCTCGATCGAAAGGCCTAATGTTAAGACCGTGACATGAAAACGCTTTAAGACGTCTAGGAGTTGGTCCAGACGTCTGGATGCCTTCCCAGATGTCTGGAAATAAATTTTTGCGTGCGTACAATCGTGAGTCTGCGCGCGGCACCAGCCGCCCCTTTTTTTTTCTCTCTCTCCTCGTCGACCTGCAGACGCCTTCCCCCACACCTACAAATACTTCTCTCCCCTCTCCCTCATTCACCACGTCCACCCATCTTCTCCTTCCTCCAGCGTGAGCGCGAGATCGAGGGCAGCAGCTGCTGCCGGGTGCAGTGCGGAGAGGAGAGATGCAGCGAGAGGGAAGAAGAGGGAGAGCGCACGAGGAAGAGGAGAGAGCTCACCGGAGCAGCTCAGGGTCGGTCGGTGGGCACGTGGAGGAGCGTGGTGCTGGGGAGGTTCCCCCGGTGCTGCTGCAGCTCAGGCAGCAGGCGGTCGAGCGCGGCGTGGCCGCGCGCAACGGGAAGGAGCGAAGGAGGTTCTGATTCTGGGAATTTTTCCCAGAATCAGACGTCTGGACCTACATCCAGACGACATAGGCGACGTCTGGAGGGAGCTCCAGACGACTGAGAGGTACGTATTTTCTCCTACACCTCCTTTTGCGGATACGGCCATGCAGGTCGTTCCGCCGAGGTTCTGAGACGTGTCGTGTTGAGAAGGTTTTCGTCGCGCGTGCAGGATTCATTTCGGGAAGGTGCGGGGACATGCCCTCCCACACAGTTCAGACGTCTGGGTAAGGTACCAGACAGCGGAGAGCGTCTCCAGACGTCCGGAGAGGTGGTCGGACGTCTGGAACTGGGTCCAAATGGTTCAGCAGGATCCTTGAATGTCTGAGGAGCAGCGCAGAGTGAGGTATGACCTGAACAACTTTTAAGACGTCTGGAAGGTGTTCCAGACGTCTGATTTGAGTCAGAGTTGTCGTTTTTGACCCGTGTAGGATTCGTTCGAGGTCTGATTTCTGCGTTTAAGATTCCGTTCTTCTCAGAATTAGTTTCTCTACTTATTTGAAATACTTTTATCCTATTCTGAGTGGTTCCTTGTGATTGATCCTTGTGTTGGGACCACGTTTTGTTGCAGCTTTGGTGGTTGCGGAGGCACGTGAACTTGCCGATCATGCCCTCATTACTCCCGATTTTGCGGGTAGAGTGGCTTCCCTTAGTCAATTACAAACATTAATGCATATCTGAAATAAATGATAGATCCTAAGGTTTGGCATGAATCCTAGGACCTGAAAACTAGATTGAATGATAGATCCTAGGGTATGGCATGAATCCTAGGACTTGAAAACTAGATTGAATGATAGATCCTAGAGTATGGCATGAATCCTAGAACCTGAAAACTAGATTGAATGATAGATCCTAGGGTATGGCATGAATCCTAGGACGTGAAAACTAGATTGAATGATAGACCCTAGGATGTGGCATGAATCCTAAGAATAGAAACACTGAAACGAATGTCTTGAAGGTCTGAATTGTAGTCTTGGATAAGTAAATAGAATAATGATAATTGCCTAACAGCTGCCTGTGAAATGTAGAGTACTGTTGCTAGTAACTATTACATGTAATTTCTGTTGGTTGAAATTAAATACGAGTTGCTTGTATATAAATTGGAAGGGAAAAGAAGTTGAATGTTGGAAACCTGTACTATATGCGAATAAACCTGAAATGATGAAACCTAGTATGGCTTGGCCTGAGAAACATGAGCATGAACCCTACGGGGAATTAGGAGTAGAACTCCTGGAAATGAATGGAATGGAACTGGAAAAGTGAATGGGAAAGTTTGTTGTCTCTTGGATACGTAATACCAAGGAAAGCACATGTTACCTCTTAGTGCAGAGGGAAGCCAGCCGTTCTAGGGACCCAGGGTTAGGTCTGGCCACTTTGTACCGACTTTTGGCCCTTACGTACACCGTACCAGGGAGAGCTACTAGTGTAGGAGGGAGCTAGTCATCCCACGGGTCCCGGGGTTTAGCTATCCGTCCTACACCGACTTGTTAGGTCCACTGGGCAAACCAGGGTAGTCAGGTGAGGGTGCGCGGACTGTGGAGGGGCAAGACCCCTGTTTGGTTACTGTGGAGGGGCTGGACCCCTGTTACTGAGAGGGCTCTGCCCTATACTGGTTCCGTGCTGTGCTTTGGGCACACCCGTTAACGGAAACGACTGACCGGGTACCAGTGTGGGGTAGCTACCCATGCGTTTATCGAGCGTGCCGTAGTCACTGTTATGTCTATCAGCGACCTTGGGGTGGTTGACTGAGGGTAGGACCACCACAGGGGACTCTCCCGGCCAGGAGAGCACCACGTGCTACTTCTACTTTTCGGAAAAGACTGCAATCAAGATTGTTCCCACGAGGAACATCCGAGATCAAGAGAAAGACCTGAGAAATAAATCAAGAAAGAGTAAATAGAGAAATAAGGAAAGAAATTAAAAACAACAGCTACTTGTCCACATTTACTGTTTTTCTTAGCTAGCTAGTTGCCACTCTACTCAGCGTTTTGTTGACCTATCATATTTGTCACCTTTTTCAGGACTAGGTGTTGAGCAGCCAGAGCCTACGGCTGCGGAGGGTGCTGGGCCTAGTAGAGCCCAATAGTTGTACTTTTGTTGTACTCATTTTCTGTAAATAGTAAGTATTTCTGTTACACCTTGTACATTTTTATTGTAAATTTCATATTTCTGTACCTGTTTTTAATTCTCTACTGTTGTGGTGGTATGTACTGTAGTAATTCTTTTCTTTACTGCTGTACTTTTGTTACTGTTAGTTACTTGCATGGTGAATGTGATTTATTTTACTGCTTTTTAGTTACCTTCCCGTTGGACGACTGGGTCTTGAAATCAGTCGAGTCGGTCCGATTCTCGTGTCCTGTAGGGATTCGGGAACCGGGTCGTAACACCTAAGGATCATTTACACGATTTTAGCCTCAATTTAAGATTTGGATCAGATTTGATCCATAGATCTGAGTGATGAATATGGCTGCCCAACCATGTCAGAAGATGCCTTCAGAAGTGAAGTTTCAGGTCTTTTGACCTGTAGAGTAGTGATATCCCTCAATTGAGGTTCTGAAACACCCTTGATAGAAGTTTCGCATGATTTAGAGGAAGAAGAGGTATTAGGGAGTGGTAAAAAGAGTTCAGAAGCTCAACAGCTTCGTGTTCAGAATTCAGAGCTCAAATTTAAGCTCAAACTGTCCATCAGAGAGATAACAACCTCAAGAGAAGATCTGAACAGATTTAGAAAGTTGAAAATAACAAATATGGGTGAGATTTAGCTTTAAATCTCAACAGAAACCTTAAGAATAGCTTGGGTTATAGTAACAACCTAAACTGCGCTGTAAATTAAATCTCAATTAATCCACAATAAAACACAATAAAATCACTCCAATTGATCTCTAATTTGTTCCAGAAACTTAATTCGCCCATTAAATTAGAGATTCAAGCTTGCAGACCTCAAATTTACTCCAGGTTGACATAGAAAGCTTGAGAGTTGACTTTTGCATTTAGAACTCCTATGATCAAATTAAAAGCTTAATCTAACTCAATTTGACCTCAGGAATTGATCTAACACACAAAAATCATGTTTTGATGAGACTAGGAGTGCTTTCAAGCATCGTTGCCTGAAGTCCAAAGTGACTGTGTTTGGCAAATAAATCTAGAGGTTCTCAATCCAATTTGAAGGTCTAATCAGGTTCTAGTTACAGTTCTTAAGCTCTAGGACCAAATTCCAGGACCTAAACCCTTAATAAAGTTGACTCTCCAATTCCACCGAAGTTGGACAAGATGAAATCCAACAGAGAAGAATCTTCATTGAAACTCAAATCTAGCCACAGGGATCCAGTCTTTAGATCGTACTCAAGTGATCTGGAGCTTTGCGTGAAGTTCTGATGACTGGAGCTTCAAAATGGACTTGTCGGAACTCACCGAAGCTCCAGTGAACTCAAATATAAGGGGTTGGAGTTGAAAACTTTAAGAAACAGACCATGAATGATTTGGACATGTTCCTGAGGTTGCAAGGAATCTCAAGAAGACGATAGATGCATTAATTGATGAATTAAAACCTGAATTCATCAAGATTTCAGTGAAATTACAACTTTGAGTTTGAAAAAACTCAAGGACACCTCTCTCACTCAATTGAGTGAGGGGAACTACTAATTAAGATGTGGCGATGGTGCAAAGATGATTATTTAGACAGTAAAACTCCTCTTGAGTCGCCATTAACAGCGAGCTCAGGAGGTTGAGTGATTTGGGCATTTTGAGTGTAGTTGATTATAGGTGCAATTGATTAGGTAGGAGTGATCCATAGGGTGTCGTGAAGGTAATGGAGGATCTATATGGGTGTGGAAACGGCGCTGAACACCTCACCATGGACAGTGAGATGTAAGGTGAAGGTGTAGGTGATTTAAGCGCTTAGATGTTTAATTTAATGAATTAGAAGGTAGAACGAGGCCTTGAAGTGATGGAGAAGTGGTGGAGGGCCCTGATGGAGGTGTTCTAGGTTATAAACCTCTGCCATGGACAATGGAGGTCGACGGTGGAGGTGGTTTATGCGAGTCAGCTAGTAAATTTGAGGGGAAAGAAACGGAATGGAGTTGTGAGGGGATAAGGAAGGTGTTCAGGTGGAGGGAAGGGTGAAACGAGGTCTAATGAGGCCAGACTTGGCGCCTCGTCATAGTCGGAGACTGTTACGACCCGATCCCAGATCCTTACAGGACCTGAGACTGGCCTGCCTCGACTAATCTCAAGACTTAGTCGTCCAACGAGAAATAACTAAAAATAGAAAACATTCCACAACCACAAGTACAATGTAACTAAGCAAAAAAGTAATATAGAGATAGTAAAAGAACCAGAATGGAAAGTCTCATAATAATACAGGCCATCACAGCTACTACAGCGAAAATATAATAGAATTAGTATTACATATAACAAAATACTCACTACCACAAAAAGATGCTAGGAAACGGAAAGGAAACACAGCTAAGGCTGGGCTCGACTTGGCGCAGTTCCCTCTGCAGTCGGTAGTGCTGGCTGTTCAACTCCCTGACCTGAACAAAGTTATAAAATTCCGTAGTCAGCTAACGCTGAGTAGAGTGGTAATTAAGTAATTTACATGCAATTAAAACAAGCATCTAATTAATTTTCATTTTCATTTAGCTTAACCAAGTAGTTCTAATTTGTTTGTTCTTTTATTCATCTGGCCATTTCTTGATCTTGTCTGTTCCTCAAGGGAACGATCTAGTGATACATCATAGATAGTACTTAAGGTCTCAATATACATGCCATAACAATACCAAGATGCATAACGTGCACATATTATAGAATGTACCCCAAGTATAGGTACATAATAGGAAAGCTTCTAAAGCATCAAAGTATGTGACGCGCGTTAACCATGTCAAGTAGAACATCAACTTGGGAGTCTAAAGACCTAGTATATTCATGACTAATCCATATTGGGGGAAGGGCTTATCCTTCGCGGTTGCCAGCAGTGCATGATCAACCTAAGCAAAAATAGTGTCACCTTATGCTACACTTGAGGATAAGGTGCATAATGGGAGTATTAGTATGTGATTCTATACCATTTCCCAAGCTTCTGCAAAGGGTGAAATAACCAAGTGTGTATCATTGTCCCAGTGCCAACCCTCCATTTACAAGATTTGATCGGTAAGCAAGCATCTCTTCTGAAGGATCTTGCACTTATGGAAGAACGCCATTAATGGCCAATCAATTCCAAACTACCTTTTGTCGGTAGACATAAATTCTACCATGCCTGGTATGGTTGTTCACATGCCACTTGAGTATCTGTTGACGTGTCTCGATCGTGTTTTAACAGTTAGTTACGTCGTAGTATAGGTGACCAAGCGTTGTCAACAAATAAAGATTTATTACTCGAAAACCTAAGTATCCGAGGTCGAACACAGGGAGCAATTGGAATTTATTACTAATATCAAGAATGTAATTGAACACTTAATTACTCAAAACGTAATTCAAATATATAAATGCATGAGTGAAAATTAATTGTGGCAAAAAGAAGAATTTGGACGTCTGATCATGGGATCATACGTCTTAAAAGATGTTTCCCTTCTCTTATTCTTCTTCTTCTGATTTTCTTCCTTTCTTCTTCTTTATGCTTCTTTCTTCTATTTTCTCCTGTCTTCTTTGCTCTGTGGTTTCTTTCTCTCTGCGGGTCTTCTTCCTTAGCTCTGCTTCCCTTTTTCTTCTTCCTTGGTTTTGTTTGCCTTCAGTTTCTTTTCTTCTTCTGCTTGTCTTTACCTTTCTCTATTTCTTCTTTCTTCTTCAGTTCTCCTTCTCTTTTTCCTTCGCCTCTTCCTTTCCTTCTCTTTTTCCTCTGCAATGGCTTCCTTCCTTCTTCTTTTCCTTTGCTAGCAGCGACTAAGTGTTAGCTTCACTTCTCCTGTCTGCCTTCCTTACACAAACCAAAGCAAAGCAAAACCTATCCCTCTACCCACACCTCGCGTCACTCTTTCCCTGTGTAAACCACTCTCAGCATGCTCTCCCAGAGCCGGGTAAACGGGTCGGATCACGCCCGGGTCCAGATGCACTGGCGTGAGGGTAGTGCGCGAGGAGTGCTCAGGGTAGTGTCGGATCGGGTCGCCAGATCCGTGTGGTGAAGTCACGGACGAGGCGGTGAGAATAGGTGAGGGACCTCACCCTATAGGGGCAGAATAGACGAGGCAACGAGGCTATAACACAAAAACGTTATAAATCACTCCAGCGCTTTGTAACTTAACGATGTGGGACTAATGTTCCACCTCTATTTCGCACGTGCCCGCAGGAGTTTGTCCTTCAATTGCCACTGCTGCGGACTTTGCAGCGCCTCTTGCTGGAATAGAAGCCTTCGCGATACCTCCCCGAGCTAGCTGGACCTGGAACCTTGCAGTCCTGCAACCTGGAGCAAGCTTGGAGCTTCTTCAAGTTGCCGCTAATGGCGGTCGGGGCGTGAAACCTGTCAGGCACGAAAAGAGCCTCGCAACATAATCAGATCACAGGGGGACCTTCGCCGTGTCACGGCGAAGGTGAGGATCTATGTGGCAGTCCGCAGGGCGGCCTAGGCGTGAGTGCCTAGGTCGCTCTGTGGCCGGACGGGTGGGTGTGTTCGGGGGGTTGTTGTGGTGGTGTAGCGAGACTGTGGATAAGTGGAGGGTGCTCAGTGAGGTGAGGCGGAGGTTATGCGATGGTCGGCGAGGCGTGTGAGGCTGCGGAGCGATGGGAGCGTCTCGCCGGAGGGTGGCCGGAGATGAGGAAGGTGGTGGTGAACAGCGGCAGTCGAGGGATGTTTGATGAAGTAAAATGAGGGAGATGAAAGAGGGGATAGAGAAGAATAGTTTTAACCTAACTAAAGGGACGAAGGGGACGAGGAGGCGACTTGCAGTACCTGCTATCGCCGGAGAAGAAGACGTCCAGTGGGGGAAGACGGCGGCGACGACGGGGCTAGGGCAGCTCGCGCGGGTGTTGCGCGACGCGGAGGAGGATGAGGAAGACGGCTCTACCACTGGTTTTGTGGCAGAGCGAAGAGGAAGAGGAGGGGGGCTCGTCGGAGCTCGCTAGACCCCTTAGCCGGAGAAGAAGGAGATGAATTTAAGATGGAATCCCGGCCAAGTCGAGATGAGGAGGTGCGGTCGGAGTTGGGGGTTAATTTATAGGTGCTGGCCGAGCTTCTGGTGTGTGGAGGGCACGCCTTCTGCCACCGACGTCTCTCCGGAGATGGAAGGTAGTTAGATACCCAAATCTCTCATGCGTTCGCACGAGAGATTGGGTGCAAATCAGGGGTTGTGATCAAGCTCAGATGGAAGGGGATTCCTCAGAGAATCTCCCTTCCAATTCTGGGAGGGGATCTCTGAGGGATCAGAGAGTATTCCCTCTCTAATCCTCGCCGAAGCAGAATCTCTCCCCAATAATGGCGGAGGGACTTGATTGTAAGATTGGCAGGAAAGCTAGGGGGGTTTATGTGATGGTTTTCAAAAGATAGGGACCAGAATGTGATTGGGTGTATTAAATTGCAAAGTAGGTCAAGATGACCTCCCCTTAGGTCCAAATTTTGGTACAAACCTAATTTTGACCTAAGGAATCCAATGGTGAAGTTGGATTTTAGGTTTGACCACATTTGACTAGACATTTTTCGTAAAAACCCAAATTAGGTCAATTGATGAGCTAGGACCCTAACCTAGGTCAAACTAGGTTCCAAAGGCCAAATTGAATGTTCTAAACCCTAGGGGATATTTTTCCATGATTTTTAGAGGGTTTACTTGATTTTTATCCTGACCGAAACCTTGTTGAATTAAGTGGGTCTGTTTTAGGGTTACAATATGTCATTTAATTCCTGGATTGCACATGAACCCATTTCTGATTGCATCAACCCACTTTTTATCTCATTTAGACCATTTGACCTATGTTTTGTCTCTGATAAATCCCGTTTATGTACTGCAATGGTAAAATTACAGTTTTAACCTTTATTTCATGTTTTCTTCTCAGAATACTTATTCCTCTAATTAGGCCCTCTTCTAGGTTATGTAAGAGCTTTTATTCTCTTTATTAGGTTAAAATGAGATAGTTATGGCTCATGATGAGGCTCTCATCAGTATCTCTACTTGTTTTCTCATACTGAGGAGGGGAACAATATTGGCTTTCACTATCTATGCATACTTGATGGTAACGCCATCATCTGTCATAACTAACTTAAATTAGTTGAAATAAAAAGATAAATGCTCCTGAATGATCGCTTGAGGACAATAATTCCACTCAGATCCATTTTGAGAAAAAAAAATAAATAGGGTTAATTCTATAATTTTAATAGCACATCACAAATACAGATTAACTATGGGGTCATTCAGGGGTTAATTCAAGGTCAAATGAGCTCAAAAGTCCAAAAAATGGGTCAACACTGACAGAAATGGGGTTTCACGTATTTCGAGGGCGAAAACAATACACAAAACCCTAATTATCAACTTGCTTAAATTGAATAGGTTATGGTCAGGATAAAATTCATCTAAATCTCCTAAAATTTATAGAAAAATATTATAAGAGGTTTGGTAGCCCTAGTTTGATCATCTAAACCCTTTTTGACCTAGAACAAAATTTCAGATGAAATTTTGCCCTGATTTGGGCTTCTGTGCAAATTGACAGTCAGACATGGTCAAAACTAAAATCCAAGTTTACCATTAGATTTCTTGGGTCAAAATTAGGTTAGTATCAAAATCTGGGCCCAATAAGACTCCATCTTGACCTAGTTTACAATTGGGTCCATCAAATCTCTATTCCTCACATTAAAGCCCCTAACTTTAAAATTAATTACACTTCGGTCCCTAAGATTCTCATCTTCTTCACATTCGAGTCCTTGTCGCCATTAATGGGTCAACCGACCTACATAGCCCTTTGACCAAGCTTAAAACCCAATCAAACCTACACCAAATCCCACTAAATTTGGTGGGATTGATGTTCACACATTGAGGAATCATCTGAACCCAATTTGAGACACGAATCTTGTGCAAGAAGAACACGCAAATCCAAGGAAATCTATGGGTTTTCTTGATTCTAAATCAAGGCTCAATCAAGCCTCTTGCTTCATTTGGAGCTCGATCCTAAGCTCTATAAAGAGCCACGATATTTTGCAGTCATTTTGAGCTCGGTAAAAGGCCAAAAATCCTCTTCTTCTTCCTCAACCACCTCCGACTGCAGCTCTGGCGACACCCTCCTCCGTCCTCCTACAGCTTCTCAACCATCAAATTGATTGTGTCTTCCTCTTCCTCGCCTTCATCCGCTCCTCATCAGCCAAAGCAGGAGCGCCATCCCCCTTCGTCCTTGCCGCCGACCCCACCGGAGATCTTATCTTCTCCGTGTCTAGCAAGTCATGCCAGCACAGAATTCCCTCCTTTCGTCCGCTAGTTAGGTCTACTCTCTCCCTCTATCTTCTTAGGTTAGCTTTAGTCCTATAGCTCCTCGTTTCGATCGTCGCAGCTCCCTCAACCCCATCGTCTTCCTCACGGCCGACACGAGTTTCGACGAGCTCATGCTGGCACCACACACACTCAACTACCCTTCTACCACCACAACCATCCACAAGTTCCAACGACCAAAATCCCCAAGTTTATTGGGGGATTTGGCCACTAAAACCTCTCCCTGAACACACCCACACTTCGCCGACACTTCCACCTTCGCCTGACCTCGAACACTACTCAAATCACCTCGCCACCACTGTTATCACCTTCCTCGTCTCACGGAGGACCTTTGAGCCTTTTAATCAAGGCATTTGGCCCATATGCTTGATTTGCAGCTCTCGTTGGATCGCCGTCACCGCCACCGTCTTCCCCGACCACATTCACTCGTCTCTGATCAACTCCTGACCTGCTGCTCCCTCAACCGAAGTAGCTCTAACTCGTGCAACTTCCCAGGCATTCAAACAAGCGACAATGCAACTGCAGGGTCTTCAATTCGCAACGCCAGTTGAAGTAGCTCACACAGAGCTTCGCACGAAGGAAGGAGAGGGACTTTAGTCCCACATCGGACATTGAGAGCCTTACGACCGTGCCTAAATTACTTTCGTGCTTGAGGCTTATTGCATCGAATGCACGAGGGGTGAGGTCCCCCACGCATGCCCCTACACATGCGCTCATCCACACGCCCTCACTTGGGATCACGCCCGCGGGTTTGGGTCGAATCCGTTTACCTGGTTACCTAGGTCTGACTTGGTTCTGTGAGAGAGAAATATGAGAGAGGGGCAAGTTTTGCACTGTGGCCTCAGGATCCGTGCCCACCCCCTCACTCAGTACTTAGCCTTCTGAGGTTTGTGAGGCTCTTGTGCTTCTGTTATGTTGGTGCTTTGGTTCTTCAGAGCTCTTGAGTTAAGGGATCTGAGCCTTATACTTGTTGTCTGAGGTCTTGTGTTGGTTCTGATTTGATGCTATTGTGGATCTATTAAGCTTTACGTGAAATATCTGATTGTTGGTACTGTTGAAATATTTAAGGTGATATTGCTGAGATTTGTGCTTAGACATTAGGGTTAAATTTAGTGATTCAAACCACCATTTTTACCCTATCTTTTTTATATTTTCTACTTGAGATATATTTTGATATACATTAAATATCAATTTGATTCCAATTGCATTATTCATTTTGATAGTTGTGGTTAGTAAGTGATTTGCTTATAATTGCTTCCTTCAAACAACCTCGGATTCATTTTTATTTTCGAGCACTTACAAATTTAAATGATGTATCGCTTTTGTTAACTATACTATAACATGTATCTTAAACTACGACGAAAGCGATGCAACAATACCATCAGTTTGTTATCATATCATGAAATACATTAGCACATAAGTAATTGTATACACCAAATTCACGCTAAGTACATCGTGCAAAGGAAATGCTATTTCAAAACAAATACATTACCACACGGTCATAAAATCTAATAGTTTTAGAATAGCCTGTGCATAGTCCACTCATACATGGCAGATGAAGATGAAATCACAAGCCGATAAGAGTACATATGACAATAACATCTAAAGGGTGACAATACTACTACCTAGAACCCATAAAACTCTTGCAATAAACCATGCTTAAAACCTAGGCCAACAACCTCAAATCCCATAGTCTATTCTGACATGCTTCCTCAAGCACGCCACCAATTATTCTCTATCAGTAAGAATCTTTTGGAATGCCACTCGTGCCTCTTTCATGAATAAGTTTGCAAGAGTTATCAAGTCATTTGTAGGGATCATTGGAAGTTTGCTCCTCAATAAACCCAAGCATTGCTTAATCTCAGCATTCAGATTGGGCCTTTGTGGCTTGAAGATATGATAGTCAACAATTTTTCTCAATAGTGAGTTTGTCTCTTCAATCTATTCAATTGTAGTGGAACTCCCCCCTACAACACTTTCCGCTCTTGGAAGTGTTCTCCCCCAAAAACCTCTTCCTTTGAGGTGGTGGTGGTGGTGCTGTAAAACCATTGTTTGTAATATTGCCATTCAAAGTACAGTTTCTTTTTGGCTATTGAATGGAGGTTGAATTGAGAAATACTTTTCCATGCTTTGGACAAACAGGAGGCTCAGCCATGCACTCTTGTTTGTCTCCAATCAATGATCATTTTTTTGAGCACGTAGTACACAATCTTGGCATTCATGTTAATGCTTTTGATTTCTGGTTAAATTGTCTCCGCCAAGTGGCATTTTGTAGTTCAAACGATGATTTAGTTCACCGGATTTAGATGTTTAGTTGGTACGAACTACTTTGGAATTGAATATTAAATTTCAATTGCAGTTCATTCCGCTTTATTTTTTCTTGGGAGCTATGGCTTGCTACAATGAAATCAGTGGAGTAGGTCAAACCCTTGTCTACTTCAATCTATAAATAAAGGGATTGAAATTATTTACGCAAACCTATCAAAATAAACACACGCGTAATTTGATTGCAGGCCTGCTTTCAGCTTATGGTTATTTAAAAATTTCATGAGCCTTGAGGTGCTTGTTATGCATTTATCAAAGAAGTCATTATCAAGAATCAGTATCTTTAGTTTATTTCAACAAAAAAAAAGATCAGTATCTTTTGTTGGTGTTTAAGTGCAATTAATCCACCTTTGACCTTATGATAGGACTTGTATGCTAACCCAAGTATAAACACACTGTTGTTAACAAGTATCGGTACTGTTGGCTTCTAGTATATCCCTTATATTCAAGTGGTACCGATACTCACGTATGAGTACCGGTACACTTGACTTTTAATATCCAATACTTAAGGTGTACCGGTACTCATGAAGAATATCAGTACTTGAGAGGTATTGGAATATGTTCAGAACTCATCTGGTCTCAACAATTACCGACATATGAGTACTGGCATTAAGTCTGAGTCTGGACCACCATGACAGTACTCATGTTGTATCGGTACTGATGAACAATACCGATACACATGATGTACTAGACAAGATGATTAAGACACTGATCTTTGATCTGTAGTAAACATGTATCAGTACTTAAGGCTAGTATCGATACTTGTAACCTACAATCTTAGGTCGCTTAGAGCTAAAAACCTTATTTGTAACCAATAAGTATCAGTACTAGTGATAAGTACAGGTACCTCATTGATACAGTAATGAATCTTGTATCCATCATGTACCGGTACTAATAATCAGTACCGATACTCCTTAATTATTGCCCCTAATATAGAACTTCCTATTTGCAACTATTATCGGTACTGATGAACAATACTGATATTAGTTGCAGTTACGGAAAAGAATTTAAGTTTCTAGAAGTCCAAGGGTCAAGCATATAACCTAAGTTTATGCTAATCTTTGCAGACTGAAAGAGAAACAGTTTGACATACAAGATGCATATAAACATAGGAAATAATATCTACGAAATTATTATATAAAACAAGATCAGGTTTGAGTTATACTTATACTTCTAGCCAGTATGATCAAGGCAGAGATGATGGTAATGAAGTAGGACAAGTTAGAAATGGTTTTCTAACCTCTACACAACCTGAATCGAGGAGTACAAGCACTAATGGTAGCCAGCAATCCTAGAATTCTCTGAGCCACCTCCTTTCTCCTTCCTTTCTCTCAAAAAGTGTGTGTGTTGGGTTAGGGACCACAACCCCTTAGATTAGTTGGTAATCACTAATTAATTTCTGGAAAACTTCTATTCAACCCATCATAGAATAGAAATTACCTCTAAGGTTTTTACATGTAATTTTTATATCTTAATGATATATTAATACCCATTATAATAATAATACCTTAATTTATCACTTTTAAATATTGGCCAAAACTGATGATCATGATAAATATGTGGTTATACATACATATTAATCTATATTATTGAATCGGTGAAATTGACACAACATCTTTAGCATACTTGCTGTCTAGCACTAACATGGTTTTGAAAGGACAGACACCGTATATGGATATGAAATGTCCAATAACAATGTGCTCTAATTTATTATAAGTGGCTCGTAGACCTAAATGCATGAAGCATTTGCGAGGACTTTCGCCTCAAATGCATAGCCTATCGCATCGTCAGTATATTTGCACATTGTTTTCTTGCTGTTGATTAAAGTCAAAGTCATTTTCATTTAAAGCATGTCAGTTTTTTTACTATTTAATTATGCTGATGTAGATTTGAGTTTCACCCTTCAAGTGCATGCAATTGCAGGCTTTAGTTTTGGCAACCAATAGGACATCATTCCACTTTCGAGATTGTTCTGGTGCCTTCCAAAGACTCTGGTCCAATTTATATCAGTGGTCAGAGCACCCAAGAGCAGAGAAGGATATAAGCTTCAATAGGTGGGACTTTGCTCAAATGGTGTGCACACAACAGTTATGTACCAACGCCCATTTCTTAAAATTATTCTTTTTTTGAGGGAGCATATACTGGCTTTTTCTCTATGGAAGTAGCTTTATTGAGAGGGCTATATTTTGACATCATTTTTGTAATTAAAGGAATGAAGTCTGGGTTATGCCCTTGGCGAGTAATTTTGGAGGTGCACACGCACAAAAGATAAGTCCTTCGTTTTGGATTTCTATCTGGATCTACCTGAATATATCTGGCTATAATTTTTTAAAGATGTTATTTCAGCAAATTTGATTGGTATTCTTGCAGTTTGAAGGCTTTTGATAAATGATGAGAATTATTTATGAAGCTGCTGTTGCTTTAAAATTTTAGGAGTGATTTGTTGTCTGGGCTACTCTGATTTATTAAAGTTGTGTTCAGAGAATTTTGATCAGATTTTAAGCATTTTTTGGGGAGAAACTTTAGAGGAGAAATGTTTGAACTAAGCCCATGGCGAATTTTTCGAGAAGTGCAAGTGTGTGCACAACAGCTAAGTCCTCACTCCCTACTTGGTTATTCATTAATGGACACATTGGCAAAATTAACAGAATATTTGATATTTCTGAAATTATTTTCCATTTGCTTTTGTTGCTCTCACCTAACAAAAGCTTTAAAACATGAAGACTGGTGACCCGAAGATCTCTGCCAACAGGAGACAAAAAAAAAAACGGAGTAACAAGAGAGGGGAGGCACCAAGAACTCCCTGCGGTGCAGTAGAGGTCGACCGAGGTCGACCTGCAGCACCTCCCCGTCGAGACAGCAGGAGTAGGGTCAAGGCAGCAGCAGCAGGGAATCAAGAAGCCCCCACCCGAGGCATCAGCACCGCTGCTGTCGCCGCTACCAGCCATACGTCGCCCTCCTTGCTGCTGGCTGCAAGCGATGTTGCTCCTGGCCGCGCCCTAACGGTGCTGTTGCAGGAGGAGCGGTTGGGGGCGGCGCTGCTGCTGGTGATGTCGCCGGCGGCGCTGCTAGTGGTGGTGCTCGCCAGCGGACATCGCCGGTGGCACCTAGTGACGCCGGTGATGAGAAAGATGGAGAAGGTGGACGGTTTGGAAGCCTTTAGGAGGTGGGGGCAACAGAGATTCAAGTTAGGAGCACCGCTTTGATAACATGTTGGAAAATAAATGGCTCACTTCCACTGAGAAATCTTAGGATTCTTACATAGAAAGGTATGAAGGGAAAAGTATCAGTATATGTCTAATAATTTAAAAATACTCTAATAATATAATATAAATAAAATAAATCTATACTTTAATAAAGATATTAAAATTAAAGATTTTGGATGATGATATAAGTGTAGTGGAATTGCTGCTTGATTGGTTTCATTGTGATCATTCTTATTAATAGATCAACTATAGTTTAATACCAGATTCTTGTGCGAGGTTGATACTTATTTAATCTACTCGAATGGAGAGGATGCAAGGTCTAGATTATGACGTTGGCGAGCTTTTAGGGAAGTGCACACACCACTTATTGGTGTGTGCACCAAAGATAAGTTTTCTTTCTTGGCCACCTCTTTTAATAGATGGAAGATTTTATTGGGAAGAAAAATTTCAGTTTCTTTGATTGGAGTTGCAGCTGCTGCCATACTTCATATTGGAATTGCATATACTGCAAATGAGGCTTTGAGTGCACTGCAATAGCTCCTATAGTATGTTGGCCTGTTTAACTCGAAATTTGGGAGGTGCACGTATTCATATTGTGCATGTGCACATCAGTTAAGTTTTTTCTCCTTGGATGGCTTATTAATCGACTTCTCTTGTTATATGTTGTTGTTTTGTAAATTACTGATGCAAGGATTGGAGAATATGGGAGTTGATATAGGAATAATGCTACACATGTTGCCCTGGATGTGGCTCAAGTTGTAGATGCTCTCCTTATTGATTTTTTGAAGCTCCTATTGTGAAGACTGATTTCAAACGTGATTGCTATTGCTATATGCTAGGAGAGCTGGAGATATTGCAAGGCCTTGGATGTTGATATAAGTTGATGGACTAAGATGGATAATCTCATTGTCCAAAATTCTAATTCTATCTTGTTGCTGCATCAACATGGAATTTTCAATATGCTCTGGTTATTAAAATTGAACTTGCGCTTCCTCTAGCATGAAGCTAGCTGATTTAAGCTAGTGCTGCATTTATCCAAATCAAATTATTGAAGTTACGTTTGAATATCTTTTTCTCTTTATGGATGGATGTCGTCTATTGAGTCAAACTTGTATTTTATTTCTCTTTATATTTTTCGTATTTTCTATTTTTTTTGTACTCTTCTTGAAGGGCATTTATTGCGATCATTTTAGTGAAGGTCAATAAGATTTGAATACTCCAACCTCACATTTCGAGTTTATATTAAAAAAATAACATCTAAATTTTTTAAAAATATCTTTATATCTACACCGAGGATTTTTCTAATATATATTTGTCTATGTAGGTATAGACTGTTGCCATGGAAAGAACTTTTATAAATCGTTGCCAATGATACATCCTTTGCAACGATTATTTAAAAATCATCGTTCAAAGGTTTTAGCAACGGTTCACAAACCATCACCAATAGTTTAATTAATCTTACTTTTAAATTTTACCAATCTTTTAACGATGGTTACAAAATTGTTGCTAAAAATTTTTGGCGACGGTTGTTAAAAGATTGATTGTGGAGGTGATGAGGGACTGGACTATTAGTGATGATGTTTAGTATAACTGTCACAAAAAAAAATTTCCCGGCACCACTTTTAGTAACACTTCTTAGAGATGGTTTTGGAGCTTTTGAGAATAGTTTTAAATCGTTATGAAAAGGCCCTTCTCCTTGTAGTTTGATGTTGTGACCATATGCTCCTCTTTTAGCATTGTAAAGGCAACGCAGCTCCATACTACTTAGATAAGGCTTTGGGTTGGTGGTAGGTTGTTAGCGCGCTTTCATCGAGTTTGAAATATGTGTCACAGTGTAGTCAACAAAAGCGAATCGACATTTAAAATTTGTAATATTAAAATGTGAATTCCGAGGTCATCTCAGGGAGCAAAATAATCTCAATGTACCATTAATCAATAAATATAATGAAGCTTTGATGTAACAAGAAATAGATGCTCAATTTATTGCAATATCAAAACTCCAAAAAGAAATCTAAGTGTTTGAGTAATAAAATATGGTTCAAATAAGCTCAACTTAACACTTAATACTCTGATCAAACGTCTAGAAATAGTGATCAAACGACTTAAAGTTCAAACTTAGATGTTTGATCTAAACCATGCATAAGCAAAAAAACCCCCTTCCCCTCTCCGCCAAACCCCTTTCCTTCTCTGTCTTCTCTCTAATCGGACCCTAATCGAATCCAGACATAGTCCCAGGCTTGCATAGGCTTGCGTGTGCAGGTGAGGGTGCGTGCGTATGGGTGTGTATGCGTGTGGGGACCCGACCTGCTGATACTGAGTAGCGGGTAATGCACGCAGAAAGTTATTAACAAATTACCAAAATGTCCATGCATGATGTGGGAGTAAAAGTCCCCTTGTTCTTCGTTGCTTCTTGTGTGTGGTTGCTCGTTCAATTGCTTGTTGCAGCTGTTGTCAGTTCATTAAATCAGAGGCCCAGATGAGACCCCCATGCTAGTCCGCGGCGATTGGAGGTGGTGGTGAGGTACATGGTCGTCGGATGGCGGTGGTCGGCGATGGAGAAGACGACGGTGACGGCAAGAGACTTGCTAGAGAAATACGAACCTAGGATCCCAATTAAATACGCGTGAAGCTCTGCCGTGATGAGGCGAAGCGAGTGGTGTTGGTAATTTGGTGTTTGGAGCAGTGCGGTGGCCAGACGGAGAAGGTTGGTGGAACTCCAACGACTGTGGTCGGAGAAGGTGATGGAGGCGGCGTATGGTGCAATTAATGTAGGAAAAAGTTGCGTGGAGGTGAGGCGAAGCTTTTGTCGTGCTTAATTGAGGCAAAGGAAGGCAGAGGTTGTCCAGCGATGAAGGTGGTTGTGACGGTGATTGCCGGAGTCGGAGAAAGAGGAGGAGGAGAGCGGGGCTGAGGAGCTACGTATACCTAATTGGAGGTGAGTGGAAGCAAAGCCCTAAACCTATTGGAGGAAAGGAGCGGAAATAGGTTGTTGGTGGTACATCAGAGACGAAGAAGAAGAGCGGAAATCGGAGCCGACGAGGAGGAATTAGGGGCTCAAGCTTCACATGAAGCTTCATAGGAGCATGGGGAGGCAAAGCCCTTCGCCTATTATACGTGGTAGAGGGCGAAGGAGGGAGAGGAGACTCTGAGGTCTGGTGGAGCTCAGCCGGAGAAGAGAAAGAAATGAAATTAGGCCTAGACGCGCACCCCTTTGACTCGTGGATGTGGAGTCCTTTCAATAGAGGGCATTCCTAACTCAAGCAAGCCAAGATAGCAAGTTTTGACTTGCTATTTGGCTGGTTTTGAGCTTTAGATTCTTGAGCTTGCTGGTGTTGATTCCGGTGATGATTGGGCTTGAGGAGATGCTCAAACGATCGGTTGTGACCTCTAGATCAATTTCGCAAATTTGGTGAGAGTTGGTCTTGATTTAATCCTCCAAATTGAAGATCAAATCTTGCCATTGATGGGTTTAGGGGTCTGCGAGTTACCTTCTTTGAGTTGAGGAAGAAGAAGGCAACAGGGGACTATTTACAAGAATGATGAAAAGTTGGGGGCTTGTTTGTGATAAAAAACATAGAAGAAAGGGGTTTGAGTGTAGAAAATAGAGATTTGTGGGCTTAAATGTAAACTAAGTCAAGATGGATTCTGATTGGGCTCAAATTTTGAGGTTAATCTAATTTGGACCCAAGGAATCTAATGGTAATCTCAAATTTGAGTTTTAACCATGTTTGAATGGCTAATTTAAATAAAAGCCCAGAATAAAATAAATTCCCGCCTAAGTCTCTATTTTTGATCAAAATGGATTCATTTGGTCAAAGTGAAGGTTCTAAATCTCATAGAATATTTTTCAATGATTTTTAGGAAATTTAGATTACATTTATTTCCACCAAAACTCATTTAATTGAAGTGAGGTTGTAATTAGGATTTTTATTAATAAAATTAATCCTCGGAACTCAGAAAATCCTAATTCAGTCAGTTCAGGCCTACTTCTTCGGAAATTAAGCTTGTTTGACCTTAGATTAAGTCTTGATTAACCCATTAGTTAATCTGCATTTGTGATTAGGTTGTAAACATAACTTCTTTTCTTGTCTTTTTCTTAGATTCAATTCAGAATGGAGTTATGACCCTCATATGAACATTAAGAAGCTTTTATCTCTTGATTTTGCTTAATTTAAGTTAGTTATGATGGATGATGGTGTTACCATCATTGGCCTTGTTTATGATTGCATTCTTCCACTTTAAACAAGGCCTGCTACAATATGGGTTTGATATATGTTAAAAGGGCTTTAGTTTTAGTAAGTCAAAATTAGTTGTTAAGTTTGTGGCCAACTTTTACTAAGAGTTTAGGTAGAAAACTTGTGTAGCCTCCCATAAATAATGGACATCTCCTTCTTCAGCCATTGGCACTACTGTTGGAAATTGAAACCTATCAGGAGTTGTCTTTGTAAACCCCTCCCCTCGTTGACATCATCATCACGTACAGTGGTTTGTCTTCTTTTATTTTTGCAAGCCTATTTAAGCTCTTTGGGACACCTTTCCTTCCTTTGCTAAGGTATGCTCTGTTTCAATCCTTTAGTGAGATAACTAATGCGACTACTTGTTACAATAAAATTAGCACCAACAAACTTAAACAATGCCTATTACAATCCCTCAATCCCCAAAAGACAATATTCTAAGTAAACATCTTCAGTCACATCACAAGTTAACGTCGTGGGCTGCCACTTGTTCAAGTAAATACAATGAATCGAAGTTTGTTTATCCAGAGCGCATGCATGTGTGTATGGATGATTGGTGTGTGAGAGATGGTTGATTTCTCCCCAATTTGTCAAAATGGATTTTAGGTCATCAAGAAAAAGAAAAATAGAAAGAAAAACAAAAAGATAGGCGTTTATACCTCTTTAAGACCCATATGGAACCAAGTTTTATCTCTCCAAAACTCCTGTTGCGGAAGCTAGAATTAACTTGTCAAGTAAATGAGAGTTAATCCCTTCCCCGCCCCCCCTTCAAAAATAAAGTAAGCCTTGGTGTTAATATAGCTTTGAACCTAACATCTCACATAAACTCAAGTTTTGTAAAATATTTGTTTTTCCTTGAAGCATAAGCTTTTGGAGCTTGTGGTAGCTTGGAAGGTAAATAAGGGTTCGCCCTTGTATAGTCAAATTGTCATATAAATCACCTCGATCTTAGTTGGTAGCCAGTATTCCCATACCTATCAAATGAGGAATGAAGGGTTGTAGGTTCGAGCCTGAAATTTCCCTTGAAACTATTGGGCAAGCGACGATGGTTCCTCTAGTTTTTTCCATGTCGCTAGAGTTCCACCCATAATTCCTTGTCATTAAAAAAAATTATCTTCGTATCTTCCAATCTCAACTATATTCAATCACCATTAGCATGTATTACACAAATTGTGTGTGGAGGGGTGGGTGTGGAGACGATTGTCTAAGTCGCAAGTACCTAATGGTCTTAGGTTTCCAGTGGGTTGAGCATTTTTTTTAGTTCAGGTGGGAGGCTAACGATGTATCCATGTCGAAATAAAACCATCAACTCCTTCCTTTAAATGAAACAAAATGATGTTGCCTAAACATAAATAAATGTCTCAAAGAAGAGGAAAAGCTTAAAATCCAACTTTGAAGAGCAGAAAGGGAGTAGGCTTACCTGATAAAGAAAATCAGCAACTTCGATCATCTTCTTGTCAAACATCGATCATTATATGTAAAGTGCTAGTCGAAGCCCCCCGTGGGATTTATCATGTCCCTCGGCAAGCTCTTTCATGTTGACCTTGAGGTCCCGTTTGACAAGGAAAATTATTTGGAGGAATAAAAATTAAAAAAGAAATGAAAGAATTGAGGGTTGGTATTTTAATGTTTGGTTGAACTTGTTGTTTTGTCAAAAGGGTTGGAGAGTTTTATTTCACTTAGGTATCAATTGGTTTGAAGGATTGACTTTGAGGGATTAATTTTGTAAGTGGTGAGATTGTAGAATAAACTTGAGATTGTTGAATTGGCTTTTTGTTGAATAAGTGGAAGCCTTTGGCTTTAGAGAAGGAATAAAAAGTTGTTGTTCCTCATTTGGAGGTAGGGGGAGTGGAATATAATTATTCAAAAAAGTTCCTTGGAATAACTTTGTCCTGACATAAGTGGGTCTAATCTAGTATAACTTTTTTCTAAATTTTTCCAATTCAAATGTAGAAAATCCTACTTTATTCCCCTAAACAAATAGACCCGTAAAGAATTTCCTCGAGGGCATCTGAGCAAAGAGGTAGGTGTTACAGAAGGAGAGAGAAGGCAGTGGATTGAATCGATTCCCTTCAATTCCCGCACTACTTAATTTGGTGGCTTCCCCATATTTGGTGGCTGTTGTGGTGGTTAGCTGGTTGGCTTCTGCGCCCACACACATCCAACTTTGTTCCTCATTTTATTGGATGGTTTCTTTGGGACGCATCACACTGCAGAGCTCGCCTGAGTCATCACAGCCACGAGATTTTTGTGGGAACTTTGGAGGGTTTAAAAGTGTTAAAGTGCTTTCTTTCTTTTCTTTTGATTAATATCTGTGACACCAAACCATCCTGCCAATAAATGTTCAGAGAATGAGCCTCAGGACCCACTCGTTTGATCATCTAAGGTGATGTTTGGTTGGCATATTAAGGTAATTAATTTGTATTTATTCATCACTTAACCTACCATTGATTTATGTCAGGTTAAGAGAACTTAACTCGATGTAAACTTATTCTATCTCCCCAGTCAAATAAATTTAACCTACCGGATCTCCCAACATCAAAATCTACTTATTTCACCATTCTCTTTCATTCATTTTCCATCCTTTTATTTATTCTACAAATTTATTCCTCCTGTCAAACATCACCTTAAATTGATCGCGAGCCAGGCATGTCATGGCTGCTAGATTTTGCTGCAGTCTGATCTTTGGCGGTTTAAGTGGTTCCAATTTAAGCATAACCATATAACCATTACGTATTGTCGTCTGCAAAAGTGACTGGGACCCTTGAGTGAATAATAAAGACGGTAATGGAGCTCAACTAACCCAAATCATTTGGAATTTGATCAATAACAATATAAAGAGAGTTGCCTAGGGAGGTGAAAAGGGGAAAGAATAGAGAATTTTCCATGGGTAAAACATCAACATTCATCTTTTCTTCTGTAATTGTTTGACGATGCTAGAAACTTTACATTCAAATAAATACATGCACGATCTAGAAATTGTTTAACGCAAGCAAGACCAAAAGTCGTCATTTAAAGGATATGTGTAGACATTTATCAGACGTCCATGAACTTAGAATCCAATGACACATGTACGACGAGGTACCAATATCATCTCTCTAAACTAGGTTTGTCAGAGGTGACATGAGAGGCAATTGATATATGGTGGAAAAATGGTGAGGGGACTTTAGAGTAGTTGTTGCCATTCATAGGCAGTCCTCCAGGTAGTCGAGGTTGCCCTTGAGGTCTTCAAATTAGCCAATAAGTAGTTGGGTTCTTTTTATTTTTTGAACTAAAAAACATTTATTCATTACTTCAATATAGGTCTAAGTAATATACTTACAAAGCATACTCCTTCCACCAAAATCCAAAAAGATCTTTGACTGCACATGACTGAGCATTAATAGAGTTGGAAGATCAACTAATCCGATTACATTTACAATCAAGATAATTTCCAAGCCAGAAAAGCACAATTCCGAACTATATCATGAACATGCCATAGCCTATTAGCAAGAGCACCATTAATGCCTTTAACTACCAACCAGGAATCAAAGAGAATGCATAGTAGCATCCTTCATTAGATCAGTGGATCTCTTTATAAAGAATCAAGGCTTCAGCTTCAAGTTGATTCAATGTATTAAAACTACATGATAAATCCATAGACTTATATTCATTAACAATAGCATCACTAAGTATTCTCAATTGAAACGGCTTCAACATTTCCACTAAATCATCAACTTGGGCAGTTGGATGATTATGGTTATCTCCTTGGGTTAGGATTGCTGAAGGATGTGTAGTGCAACATCTCCGTAGGAGTTCATCACCCACAATTAAAATTAAAAATATACTAAGAAAATGATTATGTTATGAAAAAGGAGAAAAGATGATGACATGTGAGAGCCCGCCAGTACTTCCAAGATTAATTAAAGCTAACCAAATGATTTAGCCTTCTAGATTACAAATTAGAAGTCTTAAGCACCCAATTAAGCCATTAAGGGTAATAGCGTAAATTATTCACCCAAATTGTGGTTTGAAATTTTAATCACCCAACTAGAAGGTCTATAGTCTAAGTCCTGAAAACCAATTTGGATGATATCGTCAATTGGATGTAATTGGTGGTTGATGTGTGTGGGGGGACATTGAAGAAAAGGGGTGAAGTTTTGGTAAGAGAAAATCAAAGAAAAAGGAGAGCCACATGATAATTTTCCAAACAATAAAAAATGAGAAAATGTTGGATAAAAGAGAGCATGGCAGCAACAGGTGAAGAAGAGGAGGGGACAAGAAGAAGAAGAAAAAGCTTCCTCAACACTAGAGGGAGAGGAGGAACTCCATTAGCCCTCCTTCAAGCTCCACACAAGGTAAAAGTCCATTTCATTTTGGGTTCCTTTCCCTTGAAGCTCTTGATGAGTTAAGGGTTGAATATTAAATTTATGAAGAGATCTAAACGATCAATGAGTGGTATTGCTCTTAAGGGTGAACAAGAGGTCTAATTGGGGTCCCCATTGGATTGGGTGTTGTTGCAGGGTTAAGTTGCTGCAGTAGATGGCTGCAACTGGAGGAGAACAAGGGAGAGCCAGCCGTTGCAACAGCAGCACCACTAAAATTTGAGGTAGGGCTTCTTATTCTTTTGGTGTGTTGTTTCTGTTTGCATTTTTAGTGAAATGCATAGGAAAGCCACATATCTTTCCCAAAAATGAAGTGGGTTTGGTGGTGGTGGCATAGGAAGTTACCCCTGATCCAAACTTTAGTTTACATGTCATAGGAAGGACGATTTAGATGCCTATTGGTGGTGGTTTCGTGATCTACAAGTGTCAAGGGATGTCAATTAGGGCTTGGATAATGTGTAGGCATGGTTGCATACGTTCCCAAGTGTTGGGAATTCGCATAGAGCTAAGTGCAAGTTTAGAATGTGCATAGACAGCTTCAAGAGATGTTCAATTTATGATTAGACACCTAATGAAGAATCATCAAATGTCTAATGAAGAGTCATTAGACGTCTAATGATAAAATCAAATGGCCATTGGAGAGGAATTTTCCTTTAAAGTCGCATTAGTTAAAATTTCGATTGTTTGCCCTGGTGGTCAAACGTCTGATGCTGTAATGAGGGACGTTTGATGGCTAGATCAGACTAACCTTGTAACGAGTGCACTTCCGTCTTGAAGTGCATGCCATTAGAAGTTTGACACGATGGTCAGACATCTGGAGGGATCTTCAGACATCCAAACATGGGAGATAGGGAAGACACCTTTTTTTCCAGAATCTAGCATCTGATCAAACAACCATATGTCTGATCAGAATGCCAGACGTCTGATGATTGAGAAGACATCTAAAGATCGAGGTCAAGAAGGGTGACCCTGATACTACACCAGGTTGTCATTTGATTCTACTATCGGACATCAGATGGGCCAATATCAGACATCTGACCAAAAAGGTAGACGTCTGATGAACCAAGGTCAGGCGTCTGACCAAGTGAATAGACGTTGAAACTGTAATTTCATAACAGTGTCGATTCCAATCATGAGTCTGTTGTGTGGGAAGTGGTGGGACACCACTAGGGACTCAAGAACGAGTACCTGGAGAGGCAGTCCAACAGGAATGCTTGATGATATCTCTACAAGGAATCATCAAATATATGCACCAAATCTCTAACCAAATAGTTTTCCCTTGGGGAAGGGAAGACATTAAGATTACTCATGAGATCAACATGAGTCAGTTGACTGGAGGTTGGACCTCTAGTATCTAGGGAAGGGTGGCTAATAAGTCATGTGGTGCATGTCTTAACTTTCTAGTCATAGTCGAGGAATCGTTGGGCTGTAAGGGTTTGGATTTTTATTGGTGTTTAATTATCTAATTAAAACGTTAATTGATTACTTAATGTTAAATTAAGGGCTTTGGGGACCTTGATTTGGAAATGGTACTTTTAAAAGATGAGTAATCCCCTTAAGTGTTAACAAAATGTTAAGTAATGGAAGTTGAGGGGCCTTTTGTAAGAAAATTAAGTTGGGAGGACTTGCTTGGAGCCTAAGAAAGAAAGGGGAGGGCCTTGGGCACAATTTTTCCCATTTAAATTTCTTATTTTGGCTTGTGGGAAAAGCCAAGCCCTCCTCCTTCTCCTTCTTCTCCTCCTGGCTGCTAACAAGTGAAAGAAAGGAAAGGGAGTCTCCTTTCCTCTCCGCTCCTCCCCTTGTGATTCACCTTCGACTGCTGTTGCTGCGGTTGTGACGCAACAAGGAGAAGAGGAGGAAGAGGAATAGCGACTAGTGCTCCTGCTCGTGCTGCTACTATTGTGTTGTTGTCACTGTTGAGGCTGCATCGGGTGAGGAAGAGGGGAAGGAGTTGTTGCTGTGAGCTTAAGGTAGGGAGTTCTCCCCTTTTGATGTTTCTTTTGTCTCCCCCTTAGATGAAATCAGTGAATGGGAAGGTGATTCTAGCTAGGGGAAAATGATCTATTTGGGTGTATGTGCATGCATGCATTGGATTTGAGAGCATTGGGGGTGTCAGGGGTATGAGAATGGCAATGGAGCCATTAGTGGAAAATGGTGAAATCTGAATGTTCTATGTGTTTACAGATGTTCTAGATGTGTTACATGATGGTTTGGAGTCATGGGATTGGTCCCATGCTTGTTGGTCATTTAAAGAATGCATTTCAGAACCTAGTTCGGTTCTAAACTGCAGATTGGACATTTGATATATTGATCAAACATCTAATCTGCCTAAGCTAGACGTCTAATCTAATGATTAGATGTCCAATCTATTTGATCTGGCCGTCTAGGCCATTGCCTTGGACGACCCTGTAACGGACCTGGAGTTCCAAGAACGAAACTCTCATGAATAGATGTCTGGACTCCATGAATGGATGTCCAAACTGTCCTCTAGATGTCCGACAAAGGTCCTGGACGTCTAATAACTGGACAGGAAGAGGGTCCTTTCTGGATGTCAGGTTCTTGATGTCTGGACATTCATCAGACAACTTAAGTGGCCAAACTAACGTCTAACACTCTCATTGGATGTTCACTAAGGCATATGTGGTCCCTTTTCATGCAAAATTCCTCACAAGGACCAAGAACCTGATATATTTGGCTAAATCTGAGCCAAATATCAAAGAATGGAGGTATTAAGCCCCATTCGAAGTTTGAAACCCGAACTAAGGATCCTGAATGGAACTTTGAAAGAAATTGTGGATGAAAATAAAAGTGATGCCTAGGTCAGATAGGTGGGCTCGTAGGGCTAACACCTTGACCCCTTGAGCCATAGGCTCATGACGGTGGGTGAAAGACCCAAGAAATCCTATGTAGCTAGTGGCCACCAGTGATGAACCTCAGAACTGAATAGTTCCTGGTTACAGTAATGAGCCACGGGTTGTCATCAAAATGAGGTACTTGAACGTACTTGAATCCGACTCAATGTAAGTCACTCATAGCAATAAACTCCGTAGGCGCCTACAAGGACGGATGACGATGGGGTACCATGAGGGATGGTGGGGACCTCATCTGACAGTAGATTTGAGAGGGCACATATGGGAGGCGAGCTCTACGATGAAGCATAGATGTGACCTGACAATGTCTGACCATGCCCTGTACTACAGGATGGGGGGTGAGATTTGCATGATATGAAAAAAAATGCGAAAATAAGATAACAATCTCACACAATCAATCAATCAAAAGTACACAAAGAATTTTTAGGTGGAAACCCAAACCCGGGTAAAAACCATCACCTAAGCCTCTCGACTTAGGATTTTCCGATTGACCTAGTCGATCAAATCCACTAACTAAGTCACTTAAAACGAAGGTGACTTAACCTCAATACAACCACACTACTATGTACAAGGGTAGCGTTCTTCAAAACCCCTTTTCTTCACGAGGAGTATTTTGTCTCGCGAGGAAGACAGGAATTCGCAAGGCGAATACCCAAACAAAGACACTATAATAATATCCTATAGAGCCACAAAGTATGTAAGTAAAACTAGCTACTATGGGCAAAGAAAACTTTCCTTTGATGGAAATGTGTTGGCTAGTAGCACGGGTGTATGAAGCATGCGATGGCACTACGACGCTCTCGTATTCGTAGGTGCGAGAGGGGGTGCACAACAAAGATGATGCTCTTAAGATGTAAACTAAGGCTTCGGAGAGCAAGAACTTCTTTTAGATGATTTTTCTTCTACACTAGGAGACAAATGTGGTGAAAAGTAGTATTTCTTGGTGTGTTTAGCTTAGGAAAGGTGCTCATCTATTTATAGAGGTCCTAAGAAGGCGTTGGAAGGCCTTGGAAGGCTTCTATAACCATTGGAAATAAACCCAAGGCAAATCAGGTGGAAATTAGGATAATTATGATTTTGACAGGATTATCAGACATTTGGTTCTAAGGTCGAACGTTTGGGCCATTGTCTGATCTAGAAGGGTGACAGATCTGATTAGGGTTGAATTAATACGGACGTCTAATGAGGTGTTTTAAGATGTCTGGAAATCTAATCAGATGTCTAATTCTAGACGGGTTTCCTTCCTGTTTTATCCAGACCTAAACACTAGGCTAAGTTGCCTAAACAACAGGTCGAACATCTGGAAACACAAATCATTGCGGGAATGGATTTTCAGAGGCTCAAATGGCTATAATCACTGATAAAAGTGATTAGGGGTGGATTGAGCCTAACATCCATTTATCAGACGTCTAGGGTTCTTTAAGGACGTATCAAATTGAATGTAAATCAGATTAAAGGTTAATCCTCAACTATTAAGTCTGACAAGAGAATGGTCCTTTAGTTGGATGTCTAGCAAGGTTCTCAGACGTCTGGACTAAGGGCTGGACGTCTGAAATTGCCAGGCAGAGAGTGAATTTCCAACCTAAGTGGTTTGGACATCTGATCAGGCTGTCTGAAATTTATTTTGGTTTTCTAAGTTCTCTACAAGAAGTATAAGTATCCTAGGGTTGTGTATGTGTTCTTAGGACTACTGTTTTGTTATTTTGAGGCTCTTTAACAAATGATCCAAGAAAATGAAAAGCAAAGGACAAAAAGACAACTACAAAGACAAAATACAAGAATAAAATAAACTTCCATCCTATTCTTCATCTCCATGCTCCTTCAAGCTCTCGCTCCAAGTGAAGCTCTTTCTCCATTAAACTCCTCCAATCCACCATGGACGCGAGTTTGAACTCATTCACACTTGTATCTATTTGCAATTATCCTAAAACTCATAAACTCAAATTGCAAATGCTAAATAATAAGTGTTATTATTAAAATTAACGATTGTAGTGCCCTTGCACCAACACTACGACCTGAAATGATCTGAATGATCGATGACCTGGTTTCGTGGAACTTGGCTAGTGTTGGCTTATCTTGTCTGTGAATTATTTGGCTTGGGTAGCTCCCAAGAGGCCCGACTCTCGTGACAGAAGTCAGACAATGTTCTCCTAGTGCGAGAATGAGTACTCCTACTTGAGGATCACTAGCGCTGCTAGTCTCTCCCCTGATCAAGGAGGGACTATCAGGCAGTGGTACAAGAGGAGGATACGTCGACATCTCCTCTAGTAGAGAGGAATGATTTCGAGAATTGGATCTTCTAAGGCGAGTGAGCCAAGTAATAATAACGATAACTGAAACGAAAGATATGGAACAATTGACCATGAGGGATGGGGTGGTTGGTTCGGTTAGCCTGGGGGCATTGAAACCTGTACACTACCCATGGTTCTTGTGGTACCCGTTGTTGTTTACCCTACTGAGCTAGTTAGCTCACCCCTACTTTGTGGTCAATTTCAGGACCTGAGGCTATGGAATTATACCATGGCTACGAGTAGATCGGTGCAGATTCGCTGGGTGCTGGTGAGATGCCACTATTGTTGGATACCCTAGGGAGTAGAGGCCTAAACAGTGGAGCCTCTATTCTAGGTATTGCTGTCGGACCCTCCCACTAATGGGTGATGAGAGGAATAGGTGTAAATAAGACCTTGAACAGTTTGTATTTGACTTCTTTTGCTACTGTAAGCTTTGTTTGGTGTAAATTTGCAGCTGGGCCCCGCCTGTTATTACTACGTTGTAATAATTAACTACCATAATGTGTATGAATTGTGCACTGTGACTCCTGAGGTTTTTCTATGGAATGATTATGGTATATTTGGGCTCGCGAGATTTGATGTTGTACTTTGTGGTTATTCCTGTTTTTGTCGTGCTTGTTGATTATATGTTTCTTGCTACCGAACTTAATGTACACATAATTATGTCATTTGAAACTCGAAATAGTTATTAAGTGGATTAAACTTAAGAATTGATAATTCGACTACGTGCAACCCAAATCAAATTTGGGGAGTCACCTGGGGCAGCTTAAAGAAAGCGTCCAGTGATGCTCCAGAGGAGGTCACTAAGGAATGGGACTTGGCTACTGACCCTGGGTACAGAATGTGACTGACCATGGTATCTTGAGCGACTTCCGGATTGGGGCTAAGGGCGTAAGCTACTAAAGGCCATGGTAACTCAAACCCCAAATCCTGAAAAGGAAGTACGCAAACATGACCTTGATCTTGGGTTGACCAAGGGGTCAACATAGCAACAACAGTGTAGAGTGGGGTTGTGTCACGAGTCGAGTCATGCTCTAGTAAAATAGGGATGCCTACAAAAGTGAACAGGGATTTAACGCACAAAAATGTCCTTGTACATGTGAGTAGTGGGTTCCCCATGGAGACTACAACATATATGTATAGTGTACAAACACACACATATAATTAATATAGCCCTATTGAGTCACTTAACTCACACCTACGACACTTTTTATTTTTAGGTCACCATGCCAGTTTAGAGGGTCTCTCGTCGGCTTCGTATCTAGGTTGTGTAGAGGCTCGCCCAACTACTAAGGGAGAGGCTCCATTTGGCACAGTTCCTCATCTCGGTAACTCAAGGGGTGGAGGTCGTTTTTAACGACCAAGGTAGAGAAGAGCTCATAAGAATATGCCTTTGCAAGCTCATTAGGGTCATCATCGACATCATCCATCATTTCCAATTTTCATTCTTCATATCTTGCTTCCACATTTTGTTTGTGGATGATTCGTGCAATTGTATGTATATATACTTATATGTGGTATAGGTAAATCACAAGTTGAACTTAGGGGCTGCAAATTAACAAATTCAGGGTGCCACATGACATGACTTTGAAAACCAACTTGCCATGATGGATCTAGACAAAGGAATCACGTAGGCTCACTTACAAAGATAAAGAACTATGTTGCCCATTTTCAGGTTGAGGTACGAAATTGAAAATTAGTTGTAACTTCAAGAATTTTTATTGAAGTTAACTTTATTTTTGAAAAGCATTTTAGCTATAAAATTCAAATACCAAGTTGTGAGACAGGAATATTTGCTTTCTTAAGTTCATTTCTTACGCGATGAGCTTTGAATGGATGTTTTCGAACCGATGCCAATATATTTTTGGAAATGGCTAGGACCTAATTTCAAATTTAACTAGGAAAAATGATTTGGCAAATTTAAATTCATTAAAGCAAAGGCACCATCCACAATACTTAGGGATTGTTTGTTAATTTTATAGGTCTCCATTATCTTAAGATTGACTCCATTTATCTCTCAACTCCATGTTAATTCTAGGATTTTCATTATATCAATTTCGTAACACCACAACTCGTCAAATCATTGAATAATCTTTCCAAATAATTCCACCAAGGAGATGGAAGAAGTTCATCCCCCCCCCCCACCCCCCCTACATCAAATCAAGATAAACCCAAAAAAAAGTGAGATAAATTTATCCCTTATCCACCAAAATAGAGAATCGGAAAATTTCATGTAATCCAAACACTACCTTAAGCTTCCATTTTAGTTAACCTATAGTATATCTTCAATTCTTTTTAATATTCATGATTCATTTCTTACGAAGAAACCTGCCTTCTTTTACGTCTTTTTTCAGGTTATTCGATTCTTAGTTTAACCAATATAAAAAAAGTATGAATTACCATGCACCAATTTAACTAATGACTATAAGCAATTTCATATTAAATATTAATGACTATTTGTAATTTTATATTAAATCAATTCCTCATATATGTAAAATTAGATAAATGTTATTCATTTAAAATGAACATGCAATGGAAAGCAACTTGGGACTTGAAAGGACATCACAAAAGGTGATTTTTGCATCATCACTCCTCATTTTTATCTAAGCTCACACCTTAAGAAATTTCCTATGTCCTATTATTTTGAGGTACTACATTTTTGCACATATGTAGTTTGAATTAAATTATATTCAAACGGCTATGAATTAGAACTAAATAGATGGGGGCTTGAAGCCATAGAAAAAGGAGAGAGGAAGAATGAGCTACAATCATATATTTTAATCAATAACTTGCTAGCTTGACTTTTGGTTATCTATCCCACGAATCTTGAACATTTAAACTTAAAATAAATAATCAAGATACAAAAGGACTTACTCATATCCTATTAACTATAGAAAGTGATATATTAACCAACATCATTTGTTTCTTCATTACTAATCGAGTCTTAAGATCCTCGATCTAAAAAAAATAATCGATCAAATCAATAAGAAAATAATTGGTAGCCTATAACCCTTAAGGATGCACTAAAAGTCTTTTTTCTAAGTATAAGAGGAGTGATTACACCTCCCGCCCCCTACCAACAAAAGCAAAAGAGCATATCTAAGCCAAAAGCAGCCACCCACAAACCAAAAAGTCAAGGGATGACATGAAGCATTTGAATTTGATCCGGCCAAATGATGCCCTGAATGCAACGAGACAACTCCGAGAAGGATCCGAAAGTCCACCAATTACCCCCACATAGATCAACAATTCGAGTCACCAAAAGATTGACAGAAGGGTGCACAAATGATAAGGACTCAACTTGATTCCTTCGCGCTTGAACCACAAGAAAATCTTTCATAGTTGCCCATGCGACTGGGATCTTCCCATTCCATTATGTACATTGGGCCCGTTTCTAAGGGATTCAAGGCCTTATTAATTACATGCAATCATTTCCTTTTTTAGAAGTGTAATCATCTTTTGCATTTCTCAAGGACTTGCTTCTTCGTACCATTTTGCCTTCTGAATCATTACTGCCTAGGCTTCATTGCATTGACATCTAGGCGAAAATCATGCTCCACTCAAATATCAAGTTGGCTCCTCTCCATGCGGCTAAGGCAATCTTGGATCGTCCCTCCCTGGTCCCTCGGTCGACACTATATTTGATGTTCCAATTAGTCCTAGCGTCACTCCATTTAGGGTCTTTAGTCAGCTAATCAACCGAGGCGGCTAATAAGCATGGTGGCATGGGCCTAGTTTTCTTGTAGTAGGTCTGCTCCTTTTGGGTCTTAGGCTAACTTATTTTTGGGTCCATTAGGCTTGTTGGACTAGTTGTTAGGGCATGAATTTTCTCTCTTCATCAGTTACTTCCCACTCTCACAATCTAGTTGTGCAATTATAGGGGTAAAAGAATACTTTGAATTATTTTGGGCGGCCTTACAGTGCCCCCTTGTTTGAAGTTCTCCTTGGACTTGGTGTGTGACCAATTGAGAGTTTGTGAATATGTCAAAGTTGGTTGCTTCCATCATCTTGGCAAGGAGAGCTACCAGGAGGGACTTGCATTCTGACATATTTTTTATTGCAAGAAAGACTAGGTGAATGGTGTACTTATGAAATCGTTAAGGGACGCTAAGACTACCCCAGCGTCGACCCTACTTTTGTTTGAGGAACTGCCAACATGTTGTCGCCAGCTTCCTCTACCTGATTGTGATGATGGGGTAAATTTTGCCAAAAAATCGACAAGGACCTACCCTCGATTGTTAGGTAGAATTAGAACTAAATGTCAAATTCCACCAATTCTAAGGCCCATTGTGTCTAGCGAGATGAGTGTAACGACTTGGACTTCACCAATTGATCAAACCTAGTGAGATCCAATCCGTCGAATACATGTAACAAACTCAACACAGGATTGAAGTCACCCAACACATAATCATAAAACATATGCATAGCCAAACAAACCATTCAAAAAGTTTTAAACAAATGAATGGCCCATGTATGGTTGTTTGATCTCTAAAGAATGGAGCCGTAGAAATTTTTGGTGCTAAAACAAGGCATACTTTCACCGTAAATGGTCAAAGGTTAAAACCCTACGATGAAGATCTGACATAATTACCCTTGGTTGATATGATGCCTTGATAGAATCTGAGTTTTAATCTACAATTTGAATCACTGTTTGGCTAAAAATGTTAAACTTAACGCTTATTGGGAGACAACTTAACATTGATTTTACTAATTGCTTTTCTTGATGTCATCTTAGGTTAGAATAAATTGAGTTAGTGTTATGTATATTGCAATTAGGTGCAACTGAGTTGAAATGACCCTTTTTAAGGATCGTCGAAGTTTTTCGGAAAGTCAGGGGCGAGAGCAAAATTCTAAGCCCCTTGGGTTTAGGCATGTGGGGTTTACGGAGAAAGAGGAAATTTTGAGGGGTATCACACAATTTTTCTAGCTCTCTCTCTTCCCACTCACACACCCACTCACACACACACACACTTCCCTCTCCCCACCAAAAACCCTAACCCACTCCCTCTACTTATAAAACCCCACCACCCTCTCCATCTCCACACCACCACTTCCACCACCTCCATCATCGTCAGTAGCCTCCCTCCCTCGTCTCCTTGCAAGTTGCGGGTGGGGAAGGAGGAAAGCTCAAGGCAGAGGTTGGAGGAGAAGGAGGGAGGGGGAGTGTGGATGAGGAAGAGAGGAGTGCGGTAGGAGGGGAGCTCGGGGAGCTTGTATGGGAGAGAGGAGCCGCGGTTGGAAGTGCGAGCTCAGAGAAGCTCAGGAGTGGCATGAGAGAGAGGAGAGAGCTCGCTTGAGGGAGCTCATACGAGAGGAAGGAGGTGCGGCTGGAGTGCAGCCGCAGGAGCTCGAGAAGGGGCTCATGGGAGAGAGGATGCCGGAGGAGGGTCCCTGACCTCTTGCAGCTGCTGGAGTCGCTGTTACAAGCACTGCAGGCAGAGCTCGTGATAAGTAGAACCTCGCAAGGGGTAAAGCTGCAATTTTACCAATGCAGTACACAAACGGGATGTCTAAGGGTCTAAACACAGGTCAAATGGGCTTAATAAAAAAGAAAGTGGGATGATTTGATCTGAAAAGGGTTATAGAAATTTCTAGGAATTAAATGACATTCTGTCACCCTAAAATAAATTTGCTTTAATTCACGAAGTTTCAGGTAAGATAAAAATCAATTAAATCCTCTAAAATTCATGAAAAAGATCCCCTAGGGTTTAGAACCTTCAATTTGGCCATTGGAACCTGTCTTGACCTAGATTGAGAATCATACTCAATTTTTGACATAATTTGGATTTTTGTGCAAATTGACCTGTCAAACGTGGTCAAACATAAAATAAAACTTCACCATTAGTTTCCTTAGGTCCAAATTAGGTTTGTACCAAAATTTGGACCAAAGGGAAGGCCATTTTGACCTACTTTACAAATTGGTCATCATGAATTACTTTTTGACCCTTAACTTTTTGAACCCTTGCACTTTGCCCCCCAACTTTCCCTTCGTTCTTTGTAAAACGGTCCCTCTACTACCCCGCGTAGCTGCCCATACCTCCGACGACTTTGCGCGGAGGTTGGCGCCACGTAGGGTATGGGGACCAGCCCCAGAAATGAGAGGGGGGTCCCCTGCGTCGTCCTCTTTCGCATGGACCCCTACCCATGCCCTGTCAATGCCCATGCCTCTCGTGCGAACGTGCGAGAGGAATGGGTCTCTTCTCCGGCCATTCTCCGGTAAGCTGTCCATGCTTCCTCCTCGAGATTTTCTCCTCACCAGCATCTATTTAAGAAGTGGTTGAGGTTGCCAGTTGGGGCAAGCCTGATTTGGCCGAAGAAAACCCCCAAACTTCGTCTCCTCCTCCGGTCATTCGCCGGCAGGCTCCGGCGACCCTTCTCCTCCTCTCTCATCGCCCTGCCACCATACCAGTGGTTAGCTCCGCCGCCGTTCGTCGTGCCTTGCCGTACCAACAGGCACCCTCCAGTCTCTCTTCCTCGTCATCATCATCTTCCCCACAGGGTGTCGTCTCCGGCGACGGCAGAATTGAGCCGTCCGCCTCCTGCCCCCCTTCGTCCGCTTAGCTTGGTAAAAGCTTTTCCGCTTTCTCCCCTCTTTATTTCCCCCTTATCAATTTTTAATTTCGATCCCTCGACTGCCACTACCACCACCATCAGTTTCACCTCCGGCCACCAACTCCGGCGAGGATGCTCCACCTCCACAGGCCATCCCACCCCTCGCCGACAAGTCCATAAGCATCCCCTCACTCCACTCAACATTTCCCCTGACTCACACCACCACTCCACTCACCCGAACACATCCCCGAACACACCCACCTGCACCTCTACAGTGTGCCCTAGGCACACGGCCACAGACGTTCCCATGCCTCGCCGATCACCTCTGCACATTCGCCACATCTTAGCGAAGCCCCCCAAGGCATCTGATAGGGCCGCGAGGTTGCACTCGTGTTTTCAGGTGCAGGGCGTCTTCCGCCATTAGTGCAGGAGCAGAAGCTTGCTTGAAGCAAGCGTGCTGAAGCTCTAGGTCTGCCCAGCCCAGGTACAGCAGCCTCAGGTGTGCAGAACACTCTCACGCACACACTCAAGCCCTCAATTGGAGTCAAAGGCCTCAGCTGCTGCCCCAATTGCTCGCGCCTTCCTCCTGTGGGCACACGAAGAAGCAGGTGGGACTTTAATCCCACCTCTGAAGTAGATGTAACGACCCGATTCCCGAGTCCCTACGAGACACGAGAACCGGACCGACTCGACTAATCCCAAGACCTGGTCGTCCAACGAGGAATTAACCAAAAGAGCAGTAAAATAAACCACATTCAGCATGAATATAACTAACAGTAAGAAAATACAACAGTAAGGAAAGAAACCACTACAGTATATACCACCACAACTATAGAACAACATTCATAACATAATATGAAACTGCAGGTAAAGAAAAGTACAACGGTAACAAGAACTACTCACTACATTGGAACCAAAAAGAGGTACAAGAGAACAGTGGTAACTCTACTGGACCCTACTCGGCCCAGCGTCCTCTGCAGCCGCTGACCCTGGTTGCTCAACACCTAGTCCTGAAAGGTAACGAGTGTAACACGTCAGCAAAACGCTGAGTAGAGTGGCAACTAAAACAAAAGAAATAGTAGAGTGTACAGTAGCTGTTATGTTCTGTTACTTTCTTTAATTACGTCTTTCTATTGTCTCAAAATTTATCTATTTCTCAGATCCTTCACTTGATCTCGAATGTTCCTCGTGGGAACGATCTTGATTGCAGTCTTTTCCGAACAGTAGAAGTAGCACGTGGTGCTCTCCTGGCCGGAAGAGTCCCCCGTGGTGATCCTACTCTCAGTCAACCACCCCAAGGTCACGGACAGGCGTAACGGTGACTACGGCACGCGCGATAAACACACAAGTAGCTAACCCGCACTGGCACGCGGTCAGTCGTTTCCGTTAATGGGTGCACCCAAAGCACAACACGGAACCAGTACAGGGCAGAGGCCTCTCAGTAACAGGGGTCCAACCCCTCCACAGTAACCAAACAGGGGCCTTGCCCCTCCACAGTCCGCGCACCCTCGCCTGACTACCCTGGTTTGCCCAGTGGGCCTAACAAGTCGGTGTAGGAGGCTAGCAAAACCCCGGGGCCCGTGGGGTAGCTAGTACCTCCCTACACTAGTAGCTCTCCTCGGTACTACGTACACGAGGGCCAGCAAGTTGGTACAAAGTGGCCAGTCCTAACCTCGGGTCCCTGGGGCGGCTGGCTCCGCTCTGCACTAAACAGGTACAGGTACTTCCCTTGGTACTACGTACCCAAGAGACAGCACACTACCATGTCTTTCTTTCTCAGTTCCATTCCTTTCTCTTTCCAGGAGTTCCACTCCTAATTCCCCGTAGGGTTCCAGTTCTTTTAACTCAGTACATTCAAGTTTCACCTTCCCAGTTTCACATTCATACATCCCATATTCCCAGACATGCTCATTTATTCATAACAGGCAGCTTTTAAACCAATTTACAGGTAGCTATTATTTCCTTTCCACATTTTCCAAGACTGCAGTATTCATATATTCCACTAGTTCTTCCCATCCTAGGATTCATGCCATACCCTAGGATCTATCATACAATCTAGTTTTCCATCCCTAGGATTCATGCAACACCCGAGGATCTACCATTCATTCTAGTTTCTCATTCCTAGGATTCATGCAATGTCCTAGGTTCTATTTATGGTTCCATAATTAACAGATTATACTAATAAACTTAAAAGCCACTCTACCGGTTACAACAGGAGTACTGGGAGTGTGGTCGGGAATCCCGCGTGCCTCCGCAACCCCCGAGACTGCAACGGAACGGGGTCCTATCACAAGGATCAAACACAAGGAGTTTCTTAAAACAGTATACAACTACTGTAGATGGGTAGAGGATTCAATTCCGAAAAGAACACAACTCGAAATGCGGAAAACGGACTTCAAATGGGCCCTAAACGGGTCGAAAACGACGAAACAGTGCAAAATCAGACGTCTGGAACCTCTTCCAGACGTCTTAAAAAGTGGATCAGAGGTTACCTTTGCCCTGCATGGTCTCTCAGACGTCCAGAAGCCTGCGGGGGCGTATGGCCTACTTCCCAGACGTCCGATGGTCACCCCGGACGTCTGGAAGTCGTTCCCGTCGTCTGGCACTGCAGCCAGACGTCTGATTCGCGTTGGATGCGAATCTCAGAACCTGCGCGTACCCATTTCTTCTCTCTCTTAGTACGGTCAGTCGTAGAAGAGGAAGAAAGACGAAATAACTCACCTTTCAGACGTTTGGACAGTCCTCCAGACGTCCTCCTCGCCGTCTGGTTGTTAGCCCAGACGTCTGATTCTGGAGAAATTTCCAGAATCATGGCGCGACTCGCCCTCCGCTCGCGACGCTCGGCCGCGCCGCGCCTCGCCCACCTGCTGCTCGAGTTGCAGTAGGCCTCCCACGTCACCCCACATCCGCTGCTTCCCCCGCCGGCCGGCCCTGGCAACCCCGACGAGCTCTCCCTCACGGCCGAGCGCCTCTTCCCACGCGCAGCACCTCCTCCCACGCTCACCGCGGTTGTCGCTGCCGCCGCTCACTCGCGCCCACTCTCGCGCATCGGCTGGAAGGAGAAGAGGAAAGGGGGCAAAGGTGACGGGAGTGAGGGGGAGGGCGTGGCCTTTTAAGGCCGCGCGAGGAGGAGAGAGAGAGAGAGGATTGAGGGTGCAGCCTGCAGCTGCAGGAGAGAGGGAAAAAGAGAGAGAGAGAGATGCGCTTGCAGGTCTGCGTGCTCAGGCGCGCAGACGAAACCGTTGTGTCGAAAAAAACCGAAACCCAGACGTCTGGATCCAGACGTCTGGTCCGACGTCTGGAAGGGGTTCCAGACGTCTGGTCCGACGTCTGGGCCACCTCCCAGACGTCTTAAAATACGTCTGAAGCCGCGCGTTCGTAACAGTAGAGGCACGCCCGCACCTGCATAAGAGGAAAAAGTGACCTAGGCTATTCGCCTCAAGTCATACAGGGGTGAGGTCCCTCGCCCTTACTCGGTCTCGTCCACAGCACCGCCCATGTGGACCTGGCTCGTAACCCGAATACCTTGCCTGTGCACTCCTCGCGCACCACCCACACCGGTGCGCCTAGACCCGGGTGCACGTAACCCGACCCGAATACCCGATTGGTTGGCTCTGAGAGAGTGAAGAGAGAAATTTAGAGAGAGCACACGCGGGGAAGGGTAGGGGTAGGTTTTGCGCTCGTGTGTGCAGGGAACAGGTGGGGAAGAAGAGGAGCGGCGAGGACTTAGTCGCAAAGCACCCGCAATAGAGAAGAAGAAAGAAGAAGGAGAGGAGATGCAGCAACTCAAGAAGAAAAGAAGAAGAAGCCAAGAAGGAGCTACAGCAGAAGGAGCTGAAGAGAAGAAGGAAGGAGTTGAAGCCAGGAAGGAGGAAGCTACAGAGAAAAGAAAGAGAAGAAGTGCCACAGCAGCTGAAGGAGAAAGAAGAAGACAGGAAGGCCGAGAAGACAACTGAAGAAAGAAGAAGGAGGCACTGTAGAAGCGGGGCTGATAAGGCATTTGATTCAGAGAATCAGACGTCTGAAAAAGGAAAGGCAGAAAAAGAAGAGAAGGAAAAGAGAAGAAGAGAAGGGAAAGAGAAGAAAGAAAGAAGAGAAGAAAAGGATTCTTTTGTTCTCTCTCTCTTAAATTTTTGTATTTCATGGTAAATTGTGAATTCATATGCTTCTAGAATCAAAGCGTGCTCCCTGAGTTCGACCTCGGGATATTTTAAATTCTGAGTAATAAATTGAAATAAACTGGTAGTAGCTTTTTGCAATATATTGCAACGAACATAACTTTAAAACACCGCGAAACAAACCCACCAGTTTTTGGTGCCATTGACGGGGAGCAACGAGCATTTTAGAAGCTATTAATTCACAATTTCTGATTTACTACTGGCAGTAATCTCTTCTCTTTTTGTGCAGGCACAGGGAATCAAAAGGAATAAGCAGCTGCACAACAACCACACCGAGGGACAGGCAATTTTCTATCCTCTCTCTTTTAAGCCCCTAAAATTCTAAAGAGGAAGAAAAAAGAAAAACAATCTAGGAATTACCTGTCTTTCATACATAGTAAATCGAAAAGTTGCCTGTTTTTCAATTTCAACACATTATATCTATACATCCACTAAAGGTAATTAGGCCTAAAACCTTCTTGCTTGAGCCCTAATTACCTAATCTTGAGGCAACTAACTGGACCAATTAGAGCCAACCTAAGACTCAAAAGCTAGGGTTTTAAAGACACACTTTCTAATCAAGAATTGAAAATTCCCAAAAGAAGTGTGCCTAAGCCATTACTTGAAAACATCTATTAAGAGAAACCCTAAGCAATCCGGCTCTTAAGTCACTTGAACCCTAAAAGACAAGACCTAATAAGCTCTCACAGGAACTAATAGGTGAAGTTGATCCCTTGGATCAACCAACCTTTAAATTAGGTTACTCTTTGCACTCAAAAGGATAAAGTTCAAGTGAAACCCTAAGCACTTTGATCCTAATTAAAAGAGGTAGACTTAAGAGGTCAAGGTCCCCATTCTGGTCTACCTGGAATCTCAGTGACAAGAGAGGTTGGGTGGGGGAAACCCTGTAACCCGTGGGGGTGCTCTACCGTGTAGGGGTCTTCGCGGGACTCACCCTCTTTGGTTGCCTAGGTAATTCTCTGGTGGATGACCTTCTGATTAAGGGGTACCATCCACCCCGAACCTCTATAGTCACCCAACATTTTGGGTGTCTTGATTGGGTCCAACACCTGCTAACCTCGTCCAATCCATCAGTGTATGTTTGGTAGGAGGTCCTTGAAACCTCCTCTAGAAATTCACTCTCCTCGAGGCCAAGCCTCGGTACCCTTGTTTGGGCAACAACCCCTACACATAGACCTTTCTTCTGATTCTGAACCCAATTCACCTTCTTCTTCCACAATGGCTCAGCCTGTTGAGGAAGAGAATAATCTTGAGCACCAGCTTTAGCGACTCAACGATCTCTTCCAGAACTTCATGAACCCACCGCAGCATCCCATATTGCGAGATCACTATAATCCCGCTGCAGTGGCAATTGAGCCTTGAGTCAGAATCCCGACTAGAGGACCTGATTTCGAGTTAAAGCCCAACATGATCCATGCCATACCTAAATTCTATGGGCTTAACTCTGAAGACCCCTTCCAGCACATCAAACAACTTAAGCATCTGGCCCAGACCTTCGGGTTAGACACGCAGAATCGGGATATCCTACTTATGAAGATGTTCTCTTTCTCCCTTATGGACAAGGTAGCCCATTGGCATCAGTCCCAGAACCGTCCGATCAACACTTGGGAGGAACTTCAGTCCAAGTTCTTGAAAAGGCTCTTCCCCGTTGATCAGACCAATGCCTTACGCCATCAGATTACTCACTTTACGCAACAGACGGGAGAACCTCTTCATGAGGCATGGGATCGTTTTCAGGATCTCATGAGAAAGTGCCCCCATCACGGAGTTCCTAAATGGGAACAAGTCCAGTCTTTTTACCAGGGACTCCATGAGGATATTAGACTGGTCATCAATGCAACTTGCAGACGGAATATCATGGGTCAACATGAAGACACCGTGTGGGAGATTCTCGAGAATATGTGCGAGAACTCCATCAACAATGACTCCATGGGGCTATTCGACAGGACGAATACCCGCGTAATGACGAACCTTAGGGGAGCACATGAGACGCAGGGCCTGTCTGCATCAGTCGACCTGGAATTAATGGCCAGTCGATTGGACAAGGTCTCTATTATTGAAAAGAAGGTGGATGAACTGACTCAACATTTACAGCAAGCCACCTTTGCGTAGAACTCCTTCGCACAGCCCCCTCCCGCACGGGAAACTGTGCAGCATATTTTCTACCGACCTTCTCCAGGGATGGACTCGTATCCTCCCCCATCTGACTCCAGGACCGGAGGGACCTCCGATCCTTTCTATTCTTGCCAGGGGAGCTCTACTCCCCCATTCTCTGACTTTTCTGAGGCTCCTCAGACCTACGAGGACCTCAACGACATCTAGAATGACCCTTTTTCCAACACCTACAATCCTGGATGGCGGAATCATCCCAATTTCCAGTGGGCGGGAAGTTCCCAGAATCCAAGACCACCCTTTCAGTCCCGTCCACAAGCACCTCGTCCTTATCAGCTGCCTCAGCCTCGGCCTAACCCCACTTATTCATCCAGGCCAAACCAAGATCAAATTCCCTTATCCTCTAGACTTTGGCTGACATTCAGAAAACAAATGCGGCTATTCAAAAGCAACACAAGGACGAAATCACAGAGGTCCGAAATCAACTTGCCCAGTTAGCAAGTTCTCGCCAACCAGGTACACTTCCTTCTCAACCTCTACCTAACCCTAATAGCATGCCAACCCAACAACGCGTTATGAACCCAAACCTGAGCCAAGCACACATGGTCTATCAGGCCCCTTCTATTCCTTCACCTGACGAGATGGAAGCTTCAACCTCCTATGCGGGTTACCAACAACAGCAGCCCATTCTTCCAACCCCTAACCAGAACCTGGTACGGCTAAATTCTGTAACAACCCGTAGTGGTAAGGCGACCCAAGATCCACCTTATCCAGACCACTCCAAGCCTGGTAGTGACCCAAATCCTAGGGCAGTCATCCAGGATGTTCCTATCCCTGTCTCAGATCAAAAACCTGGACCTATCCTAGAGGAACCAACCAAGGATCCATTTCCCGAGACCTTGACCAAGGGAAAGAGGACAACCAAAACCCGTGGCTCCTGAGGAGGACCTGGTCAAGCTCTTTGAGCAGGTCCAAATAAACATCCCCTTGATAGATGCGATCTGCCATGTACCGGCTTACGCACGATTTTTGAAGAATGTGTGTACACCTCAACGTAAGCCGAGAACCAAGAGTGGGAGTCCAATTGTACTATCAGAGCAAGCCAGCTCTGTAATCCTGAGTAGACTCCCACCCAAGGCAAAAGACCAAGGCACTCCCTGATTTCATGTAAGATTGGTTAAACCCAGTTCGATAGAGCATTTTTGGACTTAGGTGCCTTCATAAACTTGATACCCACAACCCTACTTAACCATCTAGAAGAATCTGAGCTAAAATTGACTGAGGTGACATTGCATTTAGCAGATCGATCTATCAAGTCACCTAAAGGGATTCTTGAGGATGTTATTGTGAGGGTGCGGGATTTCTACTTCCGTGTAGATTTCATAGTTTTAGATATGGATGTACCTGAAAACCCAAGGGATACACCAATCATACTAGGGAGACCTTTTCTGGCCACTGCAAGGGCCAATATAAGTTGTGAAGAGGGCCAAATAGAACTGAAATTTGGGAACTAGACTCTCAAAATTGATATCTTTAAGGCTCAACAAGGGATCAATTGCGGTATCATTAAACAAATCTGTGATATTAGAGCTGTGGTTGATGAACCACAACTTGAGGACAACATGATCATTCCGCATCATCCACAAGAGGATCTAGAGCCGCAATTAGAGGAGTCAGACCTTGAGATAGACAAATCTATAACTCCTACCCTTTTACCTCACACTTACTTTGAACCACCCGCTGCTGCTGATAACCCCATTCTTGAACTCAAACCCCTTCCCGATCACTTAAAATATGTCTTTTTGGGTTCTAATCAAACATTTCCTATGATTATAAACTCCAAACTCACACCTGATCAGGAATCCCGTCTGATTACTGTTTTCCAGCAACATCGCAGAGCCATTGGTTGGACTCTCATGGTTTGACTGGAATAAGTCCCTCTTATTGTACACACCGAATCTATTCTAAAGAGGGCGCACGACCTTCTCGTGAAATGTAGAGACGTTCGAATCCCAATCTATAGGAGGTCGTGAAAAAGGAGATCATTAAGTGGTTAGATGCAGGGATCATCTACCCGATCTCCGACAGTCGTTAGGTGAGCCCAATCCAGGTAGTGCCTAAAAAGGCAGGGCTCACCACCATCACGACTGAAATAGGAGAGGTCATACCTACCCTGATGTAAACACATTTACACTACTTAAGATGTCTATTTATGCATGTTCTTAAGTATAGGATTGCATTTCATTTTATAAATATTGCATAACATGCATCATCCTACATTTAGAATAGTTTGAATAAAATGGAGGTTAATTGTCTCCTTTTATGTGCTTGGACAGGGAAAACATTTTAACGGGGCCTCGATCAAAGATACAACCGTATGGATGTGATTAGGGCGACGATTGGAGTTCAACGACTCCAAGATCGCCCTAATTAGGCATCTGTAGTATTAGATAGTGACCGGGAAACCCTAGAAGATCAAGGGCCAGGATGGTATAAATTCGCACTTCTAATGACAAATCTGACCGTACGGATGAATTCGAATCGACGATCGCAACCCAACGATGCAAAAATCGAGTCAATTCGACATCCGTGGCACCATCTACAACATCCAGAAGATGGACGGCCAAGATGGCACCACGTGGCGCCATCTCGACCACCCAAACGGCCGTATACATTCTCTGAAGACCCCACACCCGCTCCCTCTCCGCCGTTGGATCTTGATCCAACGGCTGTGGACAGCCGCGCCTAAAAACGCCTGCCCGACCATCCGCGCCTCGTAGCGCAGCAGTCGAGAGCTCTTGCGCAAGCTGCAGCTGGGAGTTCAAGCCGCAGCGAAGGGGAGGAAGGCACGGGCGAGCGAGCGCAGGCGGGCATTGGATCGTCATCAGACGGTCGTCTACGCTCAATAGAGATCACGCGCTATTGAACGCGCGACAAGGACGTGTGATCGTACGCGCTGGGTGGGCGCGCAGCAGCGGGCGATCACGCATCTTAAGTCGTCCGATCTCGCGATCGGACGGCTGAGAATTAAAGAACGTGCGTGGACATTGAAAAAGAGCGCAGCTGAGGAGGCGCGAGTGGGCGCGGGTACTACGCCCATGTTGGGGCTTTAGTGACGATTTTATCCGTCACTAAAGACCCCTCATTTATTATTTTAAAGATGTAATGACCATTTTGCCCCCACTCCTTGCAACTATAAAAGGAGACCCCCTCCATACGAAATCTCATCCCTTCCTTCTCTTCTCTACCTCTCCAAAGCTCAAGAGAAGCTTGTCCCACACCCGAGATGCTTCTCACGTGATAAAGTCCAAATTTTCGTCCCCCTTCGGAAGTGGATCCCGCGATGACGACGGCGTGCTGCTCCGTTGCCATTCTTCTGCTTCGTCCTCCTTCGTCCTGCTTCGTCCAGGCATCGTCCCGTCCGACTCGTCCTCCAAGCGACCGTCAAGGAGGATTTCTCTCTCCCTATTCTTTTTACTGCTTTCTAGTATAGATTTACTACTTTCTAGAGTAGTTCTTCTCGTCCTCCAAGCGATCGTCGAGGAGGACATTTCTCCCTCCATTCTTTTAATGCTTTCTAGAGTAAATTTATCCCTTTCTAGTGCAATTGTGTTATGCTTTCTAGTTGTAATGAACAATCTCTTTAATGATAAATTCTCTGTTTATTCTACATCTCATTTTTTATTTCTATGTGTAACATTCTCTCTCTCTTTCTTCTATTTATTGTAAATAATTAGATAGTTTTAAATTAAATTACTTCGTGACAAATAAACAAAAAACGCGTAGTTTTTAAATCAAATGTCTGCCTCCCTATGTTCGACCCGGAATTTCAATTTCGGTATAAATTTTATTTGTTGAACACAAGTTCTTCGCTTTTAAACTACAACGACAGGTTTTCGAAAACGAAACACGTTAGCGTAGCAATTCGTGCGTTCAACATTTTGGCGCCGTTGCTGGGGAGGCAACAATTTTTTATTTCTCTTCACGTTTTGTAACTTACAAGTCATTTACCTCACTTTTCTCCTTTCTTATTGTAATTGCAGGTACTCTTTCGAGACAGGCAAAAGTGGTAGATCGGAGTAAAGTGTTGTGGAAAGTTCTGTAAGTTAGCCCCCACCTCAGACCCATTAGATTTCATTCCACAACATAATAATTCAAACATCAATCAACTTAGGTGTTTTATAAATTCTAAGGTTAGATTGATTGTTGTTTGACACCCATACTTACCCCAACCCCCGCATTAAAAAAATAAAAATTAAAAAAAAAATCTCACAGAGGTACACAACCTCATCTGATTTTCTAACTTAACCGGTAAACCGATCTTAGGAGCTGGTACACACATTCAAACATATAATTGAGTAGAAATCAAATTAGGTAATCATTTGTGTGTCTAATTAAGTGGTGCGACAGGCCAATTGTTTCAGTTGATTGGGCCGCACCACTTCAAATAAAATTAACTCATCAAGTAGCTACCAATTAGGTTCAACTCTTAGGGATTTACTAGGCACTCCACATTCTTTTTAAGCTTTAAAGGAAAACATCTTCACCTGTGCTTGCAAAACCTGGTGTGCTAACGAAACTTGTTTGAAAACACCTAAAGTTGAATTCTAAAAGCTACTAAGCAAGATTTGAACCTTAAAATTCACCACATCAAAAACAATCTTGCTTGAAAACCACTGGTTGTGCATGCACACACAAATCAATCAATCATTAAGGGCACAACCCATTTAAATGGCCCATCACATTCCAAAGCACATTCAAACCTAGCCCTAAATAAAACAGAGTAGACGTTGGCCTTAAGGATTGGACTCGCTCTTCAGAACCCAAAACGAGATTATTTTTGATTAGTCTATTTCTACTGTTTAATCTGATATCTAGCTAGGGGAGCAGAATCAAACGATCGCGGCTGGGGAGTACACTAGGAACCGGAGGCGCAAGCCGAAGGAAGAACCTTCTCCCCAGTCCCTCCTAACTGGTTGGATTGAATAGATGGAAGTAGATCAAATCGTTCCTTTATCTCAAGACGGGTTTTGGGAATCTGTAGGTCTTTAGGCTAACCCATTTAAGGACAGGTTTGATTGCTTGTATTGCAGGGCACCTTTCTTCCTCCCGTGTCTCATGAATCCTTCCACATATTTCACACATTCCCGCTCTTTCCCTCCTGTTGTGAATTATCCTCAACATGACGATTATCCCGACTCATATTGTAATCAACCATCGGTCAATTGGGATAATTCGGATTGGGGATACAATTCCGGACCCCCCTGTTTAGGGTCTAACCCTGAACACTTTGATTCTGATTTCTATCCTTCTCAGAGCTACATCGATTATAGATCGTCTTCCTTTCATGAACAACCTAATACGATCTACAATCAAGAAGGATACATCGATCCTTACCCATCCTCTGATTTCACTGCCTTTAGGTCATCACCATCTTTTGAATAATCTGAAGTGACCTATTATCAGGAAGGATATAACGAATCTCAATTCGTTAATTCCCCTGCATTGAACCCAAACCCGTCCAACCCTGAACCAACTCTTTTGGTTCAGGTTAACCAGGTTCAAGATAAGGTTCTGGCTAACTTGAGGAATATCATACAATCTTTAGAAGTTCAGCTAATACCTTGCATTGAGAGATTGGAGCCCCTGATTGAAATGATTGATGATTTGAATAAGTCATTGTTGGATTGGCTCCAGGAAGTTAAGGATAAGAACCCGGGTGAGTTTCTACTTGAGAAATTAGCGAAATTGAGGATGAGATTCGTGGTTGCTTTGATTCAATCTTGGGATGATTCCCAGGATGAACCCTCTTCAGGAAAGCCAATGACAGAACCCGCTCAGGCACCTGTTGGGGGGGACACGTGTTATGAAGCTGACCAGATTGAATTAAAGCAACTAATTAAGGATGATATGATTTCTTCACCTAAGATCCCTGAGTCGGGTTACGAGGAAACGTATGTCTCCTTGGAACAAAAAGTGACAAATGATTTTGGGACATACATTGATACGGATCCTGATTTCTTTGATGGTGAAGATTCAAGTTGCGAAGTCTCACGCGAGTTTTCTGAACACGATTTCTGTGAGATAATTGGGCCTGAGGAATCTGATAGATCATTTGATAGCCCAATAATTGAGGAAACTAATCTTAGGGCACACATTATGGATCCAGAATCGCATTTTCTGGAGGATTCAATTCAATGCTCTGATTATCAGTTACACCCCGTTGAACTTATTGATGATTCTATTCCTGAGATAATTAAGCCCAAGTCAATTTTGATTCTGCCACATCATTTAGACTTGGAGATTTCAGATGGGGCGATTAATATACAAGAGGTCTTGGAATTTGATATGCTGAATGAGGACGATAGGAGCTGGAAAGTTCTCATTTGGGAAGTTAATTTTGGATGAAATGGAAGATTGAGTCGAAGGGTTCCTTTTAAGCTGAAACCATCAAATCAAAACCCTTACGACATTTGTTTCGAGGATGTCAAACCCAAGCACACATTTAACGATTATCCTTTTGAGCTTAATTTCTCTGTAACCCGACTTTTTGGTCTTGGGTTGCACCTCATAAATCGTAGGCCCGACCCCGCTTGCATTCTGATTTAGGTTTTTGGTAATTTTTATCCAGAACCTAAGATATTCTCGATTATGGGAGATTGGTCTGCACCATAATTTGGTCCACATCTGTGGACCTCTGTTGATAGGTCAGAGGATTCTTTTGTTTATTCTGATTCTGACCTACACTTGTGAATTCTTCATTTCTTTTCCTTGTATAGTGTGCCTAGCTGAAGGCACTAAACTCAGCACATATACAGTTTTTCTTAGTTTTCATCTCGGAGCGGACCTGACATTCACGCAATTCAAGTGCTTTCTACGCTTTTCCACTCTGTTTTATGTCTTTTTAATACAATGAAAACATTGCAGTAGATAGGCATGGGGGGTGGATATTTATCTCTGAATTCATTCGTCAGCTCTTAGATTTGTTTTCTTTTATTAAAAAAAAAATTCAGAATTAGGAAAGAGAACTTGGGTTTAAGAAAATTTTCAATCTTAGGAAATACTACATTATGATTTGAACACAAAGACCCTTCAAGTCTTTGGACTTAATCAGCCCGTGTATCCACTAAAATGTGGATTTATTTTTCGAGTTCTCGCCAACCTAAATTTTATTTTAATTGGAGTAAACAAGTTTGGGTGATAAGTACACGACTTATCAACACGCCCTCTAATTTGAGGGAATTTTGAGTTTCTAACATTTACACACTATTTTGTCACTGACTCGTTGTTCGGCGATTTTAACGAAAATTGGGTAGCTAATGAACCTTCTAGGGTGATATGGCTGGCAAGTTATCGTGGGTAACAGCCCATAGGTAGGTTGTCCAGAACCCAGTCACTGGACCTTTCTCTTTTTGCTGCCTTTAGGTAAATCTTATATCAGGGAAGCCACCTACTTAAAAAAAAGAAAAGAAAAAAAAATCAATCAATCAAAAAGAAATAGAGAAAAGAAAAAAAGAAATAAGCCACACTTCGCCACACGAGTATGGCTGGCAAGTTGTCGGTGGTAACAGCTCATCGACCGGTTGTCCAGAACCCAGCTCAGTAAATGCAGTAAAAATTTCCAAAACACTTAGGAAGAAGCGGAGAAGTAGAATAAATCGGGGAGATATACACTGGATTCACCCTGGTGTTGACCCCGTAAAAAAAAAAATAAAAGTAGGGAGAAAGCTACCGGTTGTAAAGATACACCTTTAGGCAGAATTCTTTTTGAGGTCACCTAGAGGCGTAGAAATCCAAAGTCCGTTTTAATTGCCGGTCAACGAGTCTATCACAATCACAATAAGATGCTTAAAGCTTAGGGTTCTCATCAAATCTTGGGTGAGTTGAATGACCGTAAAAAGCCACTCTTAAACCCTAAAATTTGAAAATCCAAAAAAATTAGAAAAAAAGGAAAAAGAGAAAAAGAAATTTTTCTTTGAATAAGGCGAGGGCTTGAGGCGGTCTACATTTTGCCTGATACCCGGGTACTGTTGTGTCTTTGAAAGTTCAGTTCCTAAGTAGACAATTTCTTAATGATTGAAAATAACTCAGGTTCAAATAATCCAACCTAATTCTTTTATAAATAGCATATAGTTTTTGCTAGGGACTAGCAAAAGATAGGCATGGGGGTATGATGTAAACACATTTACACTACTTAAGATGTCTATTTATGCATGTTCTTAAGCATAGGATTGCATTTCATGATATAAATATTGCATAACATGCATCATCCTGCATTTAGAATAGTTTGAATAAAATGGAGATTAATTATCTCCTTTTATGTGCTTGGACAGGGCAAACATTTTAACGAGGCCTCGGATCGAAGATCCAACCGTATGGATATGATTAGGGCGACGATTGGAGTTCAGTGACTCCAAGATCGCCCTAATCAGGCATCTGTAGCATCAGATAGTGATCAGGGAATCCTAGAATATCAAGGGCCAAGATGGTGTAAATCCGCACTTCTAATGAAAAATCCGACTGCACGGATGAATTCGGATTGACGCTCGCAGCCCAACGACGCAAAAATCGAGTCAATCTGACATCCGTGGCACCATCTACAACATCCATAAGATGGATGGCCAAGATGGCTCCACGTGGCGTCATCTCGGCCGCATACATTCTCTGAAGACCCCGCACTCGCTCCCTCTCTGCCGTTGGATCTCGATCCAACGGTTGTGGACAGCCGCGCCTAAAAACGCCCGCTCGACCATCTGTGCCTCGTAGCGCAACGGTCGAGAGTGCTTGCGCGAGCTGCAGCTGCAAGTTCGAGTCGCAGTGAAGGGGAGGAAGGCGAGCGAGCGCGGGCAGGCGTTGGATCATCATCGGACGGCCGTCTGCGCTCAACAGAGATCACGTGCTATTGCACGCGCGGTAAGGACGCATGATCGTACGTGCTAGGCGGGCTCGTAGCAGCAGGCGATCACGCATCTTAAGCCGTCCGATCTCGCGATCGGACGGCTGAGAATTAAAAAACGTGCGTGGGCACGGGTACTACGCCCCACTCCTTGCAACTATAAAAGGAGACCCCCTCCATACGAAATTCTCATTCCTTCCTTCTCTTCTCTACCTCTCCAAAGCTCAAGAGAAGCTTGTCCCACACCCGGGATGCTTCTCGCGAGATAAAGTCCAAATTTTCGTCCCCCTTTGGAAGTGGATCCCGCGACGACGACGGCGTGCTGCTCCGTTCCTGTTCTTCTGCTTTGTCCTGCTTAGTCCTCCTTCGTCCAGGCGTCGTCCCGTTCGGCTCGTCCTCCAAGTGACCGTCGAGGAGGATTTCTCTCTCCCTATTCTTTTTATTGCTTTCTAGTATAGATTTACTGCTTTCTAGAGTAGTTCTTCTCGTCCTCCAAGTGATCGTCGATTGAGGCATTTCTCCCTCCATTCTTTTAATGCTTTCTGGAGTAAATTTATTGCTTTCTAGTGCAATTGTGTTATGCTTTCTAGTTGTAATGAATAATCTCTTTAATGATAAATTCTCTGTTTATTCTACATCTCATTTTTTATTTCTATGTGTAACATTCTCTCTCTCTCTTACCCTCTCTCTCTTTCTTCTATTTATTGTAAATAATTAGATAGTTTTAAATTAAATTACTTCGTGACAAATAAACAAAAAATGCATAGTTTTTAAATCAAACGTCCGCCTCCTTGTGTTCGACCCGGAATTTCAATTTCGGTATAAATTTTATTTGTTGAACACGAGTTCTCCGCTTTCAAACTACAACGATAGGTTTTCCAAAACCAAACACGTTAGCGTAGCAATTCGTGCGTTCAACATGCCCGTATAGCCAACTCATGGAGAGTTTGCATAGATTACCGAAGACTCAATTCCTCCACGAAGAAGGATCATTTCCCACTAGCATTCATTGATCAGATTCTCGAGAAATTAGCGGAAAATAGATTCTTCTGCTTTCTTGACGGCTACTCCGGTTATAACCAAGTGGCAATTCATCCAGAGGACCAAGAGAAGACCACATTCACCTGCCCCTTTGGGACGTACGCATTCCGAAGGATTCCTTTCGGTCTCTACAATGCACCTGCGACTTTTCAGCGGTGCATGCTTGCCATATTCTCTGATATGGTAGGTGATTATCTGGAAATCTTCATGGATGACTTCTCAATTTTCGGGGCATCATTTGACGATTGCCTCCAGCACTTGGTTCATATACTTAAGCGTTGCATCGACGTAAATCTGATTCTTTTTTGGGAAAAGAGCCACTTTATGGTGCCTGAGGGGATCGTCCTGGGACATTTAATTTCTGAGAAAGGCATCCAAGTGGATCGAGCCAAGGTTGATCTGATTTCTAGACTTCCTATGCCTAGCTCGATCAGGGACATCCGATCTTTTCTGGGGCACGTCGATTTTTACCGTCGTTTCATCCCTGATTTCTCAAAAATCGCGCACCCCCTGACTACTCTTCTCTCCAAGGATGTACCCTTTGAGATTTCCAAGGAATGCACTCAAGCTTTTGAGAACCTTCGTGACCAAGTCACCTAAGCTTCGATCCTACAATCCCCTGATTGGTCTCAACCCTTTGAGATCATGTGCAATGCATTTGACTTCGCTGTAGGAGCGGTTCTGGGGTAGAAGATTGACGGGAAACCCGTGGTCATCTACTACGCTAGCAAGACACTTGACGAGGCTCAACGTAACTACACGGTTATGGAGAAAGAGCTGCTAGTTGTAGTATTTTCCCTCGAAAAATTCCGATCTTATCTCCTGGGTTCCCACGTCATAATCTACTCGAATCACACTGCTGTGAGGCATCTCCTTGCTAAGAAGGACGTGAAGCCTTGATTAATCTGATGGATCTTGCTATTGCAAGAATTCAACCTCGAGATTCGTGACAAGGCGGGAAGACGGAACGTGGTAGCTGACCACTTGTCTTGCCTTTCTTCTGAAATCATCAACCCTTCTAAACCCATCACGGAGCATTTTCCTGATGAGCACCTATTGACTATTGGTACTAGGCTTCCATGGTTTGCTGATATAGTAAACTACTTGGCATCTCATCAGATCCCATTTGATTGGCCGAAGGCCAAGAAAGACAAGTTGCACTCCGATGCCAAGTACTACATCTGGGAAGACCTGTACCTTTTCCGCATAGGTGCTGACCAAGTAATCCAGCGATGTGTTCTGGAGGGCGAAATCAACAACATTATCCCCTTCTGCCATGACCAGGCATGCGGTGGCCACTTCTCTAGGTACAAAACAGCATCAAAAATCCTCCAGTGTGGCTTTTATTGGCCCACTATCTTCAAGGATGCATACAGTCACTGTAAGGCATGCAGTCGTTGCCAAACTTTGGGCAACATGAGCCATCGCGACATGATGCCCTTGTAGCCGATTCTCGTATGCGAGATTTTTGATATTTGGGGGATTGATTGTATGGGCCCATTTCCTGTTTCGGATGGCTTCGAGTACATTTTACTCGCTGTGGACTACGTGTCCAAATGGATCGAAGCCATTCCGACCAGAACCTGTGATCACAAGATCGTCATCAAATTCATTCATCAAAATATCTTCTCACGGTTCGGGATTCCTCGTGCAATCATCTCTGATGAAGGGACCCATTTTACCAACGCTCAGTTCAGGTCACTGATGACCAAATACGGGGTGTCTCACCGAATCTCTACTCCTTTCCACCCCCAGACTAATGGTCTAGCTAAGCTATCAAATCGGGAGATCAAGAAAATCCTACAGGTTACTGTTCGACCTGATAGGAAGGACTAGTCGGCCCGACTTTCGGAAGCTTTGTGGGCTTATAGGACTGCCCACAAGGCCTAATTAGGCATGTCTCCTTTTAGACTGGTGTACGGGAAGGCATGTCACCTTCCCATCGAACTGGAGCACAAAGCCTATTGGGTAGTATGGAACTGCAACTTAGATCTTTCTAAGGCTGGAACCCACAGAAAGCTTCAGATAAGCAAGATTGATGAACAACGCCTTGACGCGTATGAGAACTCGCGAATCTACAAAGAGCAGGTGAAAGCCTTCCATGACAAGCACATATCTAGAAAGATCTTCCACCCTGGTCAGAAGGTCCTACTCTTCGATGCCCGACTCAAACTCTTCCTTGGGAAACTGCGATCCAAGTGGGTCAGACCATATCTTGTCCGACAGATTTTTGGAAATGGAGCCGTCGAAATCAGTCCACTCAGCCACGATTCCGAACCTTTCGTCGTGAATGGTCAAAGACTCAAACCGTTCATTGACGTAACCAGTACAGATTTGGCTGAATCGTCATTTATCCTCCATTCTCCCTAAGCTTATTGCGCCCAGCCGATGGCGTAAAACTCAGTGCTTAACGGGAGGCAACCCGTCATTCTTTTTGAAAAACCCGAAACATTTTCTGACATTTCTTTGCACTTTAGGTTCATCCTTTAGAACAGCCAACTTCACCTCAGGTACTCGTACCTGAGATTAGAAATCGTCCGCAATAGTCACATCGACCCATCCACTCACTAAATACCTGTCCTAATGCATGAACCAAGCTAAATAAAAACCCACCTAATGTATAATGAGGACATTGCAAATCTTAGGCATAGGGGGGTATGAAAATGCAATTAAATAACAAGGAAAAGGTTTCAACAAAAAAAAAATCCACATATACGAAAAAAAAAACTTTGAAGGAGAAAGAGAGTGCCGGTAAACTTTATAGAAGGAGAAGAAAAAGAACGAAATGATAAAAAGGAGCACAAAATGAAAGAAAAAGGATAGTCATTAGTAAGAAATTAAGGAATTAACCTAAGTTCTAGACCACATTAAGGAAAAGAAAAAGGAAAGTGCACAACAAGATTAGTAAGAATGCAAACCTTAGGCGTTCTTGGATAGACTCTTAGTACCCGTTAAGATCTAGATATTCCGCAAGAGGTTGAGGAAAATGAAAAGCTTAAGTATTAGGTCCAAGGCTTAGGAAGTATTCGGCCTCATCAACTGATTTTCGATTTACGAGACTCAATAACCTAAGCACCCAAATTCACACACAGTCTGGTTCAGCGAGCATAAGTATCAAAATCACGCAGAAGCGTTTCAAATATTCTGAAAATGTCACCTAGATTAGGAACAATCGATCAACACAAGTTGATTTGGATGAGTTCCCGGCGCAGAGAGGTGGGAAATTTTCCTCGAAGATGCGTAACAACATATCATCTCCTCGGTGCTTATCTCTTAGGATAGTTACATATCCTACTGAGGGCATGTAAGCACTCTGCTGGTTTAGATTCCATGGATGGCATTATCACGAAGTGTCAATTGCCAGGGCCTGAATTCGGCCATGAAACACCGTGGACGGGATTATCTCGAAATCGCAAAAGCCAGGGATCTGGGGGTTACCATGGGCGGTGCTATCTCGAAGCATCGACTACCAGGGACCCTTGAGGATAGATGATGGGGATAAGGAATCCAATACAGATCATGCTGTGAAGCCAATCCTAAGCTAGAACTAAAAAGAAAAGAGAGAGAAAACTCTCCAAACAAATAAATCTTCTGTCTCTCTCTTACAAAACGCACTGCAAACTGAACCAAGGCTAAAAATATCTCAAGCACGGGTGCTTTAACCACAGAGTCCAATAAACTTTAGGTTAGTTCCTGTAGGCCTTAACAACTTTTGCTAAAGACTGAGGCTAAAGCTAGATAGATCTGGATCTTGATTGGTACTAGAGTACCTTTTAGGCCTATGATTGGCATTCTGACCTAATCAAAGATACAAGAGGAAAAGCACCTATCAAAACTTGATGGAAGAAATTCATGGTCTAGAACCAAGGTTAAAACCTTAAATTTTTGCTAAGGGACTAGCAAAAGCTAGGCATGGGGGTATGATGAGAGCCTCATCATGAACCCTAACTAGCACATTTTGACCTAAATAAGTACACAAAAGCTCCTACAAAACCTAAGGGAAAGCCTAAATAAAAGAACTATAAATCTGAGTATAAAGCAACTCACAAGGGGTAAAACTGTAATTTTACCAATGTAGTACACAAATAGGATGTCTAAGGGTCTAAACACAGGTAAAATGGGCTTAACAAGAAAGAAAGTAAGATGATTTGATCTGAAAATGGTTATAGCAATTTCTAGGAATTAAATGACATTCTGTAACCTTAAAATAAACCTGCTTTAATTCACGAGGTTTCAGGCAATATAAAAATCAATTAAATCCTCTAAATTTCATGAAAAAACATCCCCTAGGGTTTAGAATCTTCAATTTGGCCATTGAAACCTGTCTTGACCTAAATTGAGAGCCATATCCAATTTTTGACCTAATTTAGGTTTTTATGCAAATTGACTAGTCAAACGTGGTCAAACCTAAAATAAAACTTGACCATTAGATTTCTTAGGTCAAAATTAGGTTTTTACCATAATTTGGACCTAAGGGAAGGCCATTTTGACCTACTTTACAAATTAGTCCTCATGAATTACTTTTTGACCCTTAACTTTTTGAACCCTTGCACTTTGCCCCCAAATTTTCCCTTCGTTCTTTACAAAACGATCCCTCTGCCACCCTGCGCAGCTGCCCATACCTCCGGCAACTTTGCGCGGAGGATGGCACCGCGCAAGTTATGGGGACCGGCCTTAAAATTGAGAGGAGGGTCCCCTACGTCGTCCTCTTCCGCATGGACCCCCTCCCATGCCCTACCAATGCACATGCCTCTCGTGCGAACACGTGAGAGGAATGGGTCTTTTCTCCGGCCATTCTCCGGTAAGCTGCCCACTCTTCCTCCTCGAGATCTCCTCGCCAGCATCTATTTAAGAAGCGGTTGGGGCTGCCGGTTGGGGCAAGCTTGTTTTGGCCGAAGAAAACCCCCAAACTTCGTCTCCTCCTACTCCAGTCATTCACCCGCAAGCTTCAACGACCCTTCTCCTCTCTCTTCGCCCTGCCACCATACCAGTGGCAGGGTTAGCTCCGCCGTCGTTCGTCGTGCCTTGCCGTACCAACAGGCACTCTCCAGTCTCTCTTCCTCATCGTCATCATCTTCCCCACAGGGCGTCGTCTCCGGCGACGGCATAATTGAGCCGTCCGCCTCCTGCCCCCCTTCGTCCGCTTAGCTAGGTAAAAGCTTTTCTGCTTTCTCCCCTATTTATTTCCCCCTTATCAATTTTTAGTTTCGATCCCTCGACTGCCACTACCACCACCATCAGTTCCACCTTCGGCCACCAACTTCGGCGAGGACGCTCCACCTCCACAGGCCATCCCACTCCTCGCCGACAAGTCCATAAGCATCCCCTCACTCCACTCAACATTTCCCCTCACTCACACCACCACTCCACTCACCCGAACACACCCACCTGCACCTCTACAGTGTGCCCTAGGCGCACGGCCACAGACGTTCCCACGCCTCGCCGACCACCTCTACACATTCGCCACATCTTGGCGAAGCCCCCCAAGGCAACTGACAGGGCCGCAAGGCCGCGCTCATGTTTTCAGGTGCAGGGTGTCTTCCTCCATTAGCGCAGAAGCAGAAGCTTGCTTGAAGCAAGCATGTTGAAGCTCTAGGTCCGCCCAGCCCAGGTACAGTAGCCTCAGGTGTGCAGAACACTCTTACGCACACACTCAGGCCCTTAATTGGAGTCGAAGGCCTCAGCTGTTGCCCCAATTGCTCGCGCCTTCCTCCTGCAAGCGCACGAAGAAGCAAGTGGGACTTTAGTCCTACCTCGGAAGTGGAGGCACGCCCGCACCTGCATAAGAGGAAAAAGTGACTTAGGCTATTCGCCTCAAGTCACACAGGGGTGAGGTCCCTCGCCCTCACTCGGTCTCGTCCGCGGCACCGCCCACGTGGACTTGGCTCGCGACTCGAATACCTTGCCTGTGCACTCCTCGCGCACCACCCACACCGGTGCGCCTGGACCTGGGTGTGCGTAACCCGACCCGAATACCCGATTGGCTGGCTCTGGGAGAGCAAAGAGAGAAATAGAGAGAGAGCACACGTGGGGAAGGGTAGGGGTAGGTTTTGCGCTCGTGTGTGCAGGGAACAGGTGGGGAAGAAGAAGAAATGGAGCGGCGAGGACTTAGTCGCAAAGCACCCGCAGTAGAGAAGAAGAAAGAAGAAGGAGAGGAGGCGCAGCAGCTCAAGAAGAAAAGAAGAAGAAGCCAAGAAGGAGCTGCAGCAGAAGGAGCTGAAGAGAAGGAAGGAGCTGAAGCCAGGAAGGAGGAAGCTACAGAGAAAAGAAAGAGATGAAGTGTTGCAACAGCTAAAGGAGAAAGAAGACAGGAAGGCCGAGAAAACAACTGAAGAAAGAAGAAGGAGGCACTGTAGAAACGGGGCTGATAAGGCGTTTGATTCAGAGAATCAGACGTCCGAAAAAGGAAAGGCAGAAAAAGAAGAGAAGGAAAAGAGAAGAAGAGAAGGGAAAGAGAAGAAAGAAAGAAGAGAAGAAAAGGATTCTTTTGTTCTCTCTCTCTTAAATTTTTGTATTTCATAGTAAATTGTGAATTTGTAGGCTTCTAGAATCAAAGTGTGCTCCCTGAAGTCGACCTCGGAATATTTTAAATTTCGAGTAATAAATTGAAATAAACCGGTAATCGCTTTTCGCAATATACTGCAACGAACATAACTTTAAAACACCGCGAAACGAACCTACCAGCATGATTGATTGAATTCTCGCTCATTTCCTCAAACAAATCGTGTGCATTATCTGCGTCTTTATTGAAGAAATTGCCTCCACAAGAAGTAGCCACATGATTTCTGAGTTGCTCAGTCAGCCCATGATAAAAGATCTACACGAGTTGCCATTTCGGCACCTCTTGGTTTGGACACCTCTGCAATAGGTCTTGGAATCGCTCCCAGGCCACATGAAACTGCTCCCCCAGCCGCTGGGCAAAGGTAGTGATTGCCTGTCTCAAGGCATTGGTATGTCCGACTGGGAAGAATTTCTTTAGAAAGGCCGATTTCAACTCATTCCAAGTTGCAATTGGTCTTCCTATTGTCTTGTACCAATGCACGGCCTTATCCTTAAGAGAGTTGGGAAAGAGCCTCATGATCATTTGCTCCTCATTCACGTTTCGTGCCTTGGTGGTCTGGACCAAAGTGGTCAAGTCCTCCAAGTGCTAAAACGGATCTTCGGAGCCAAGCCTATTTGATCAGGCTTAACACCTGGGGCTTGATTTCTACATCTCCGGCTGGAATCTGGACACTGGGACGTTTCCCGTAATTTAAAGGATCATAAAAATCCTTCAAGGGCTGAGCACCCTGCATTCTCTAGAACCATTCTTACATTCTCTGCATTTGTTCCAGCTGCCTTTGGAATTCCTCCTGTGGATCCCGAGGCAGAGAAGGCTGTTGGTGATCAATTTGACCAAAATCTAATTTGTGCCTCCTAGAATTCTCTAGTGGTCCTTTCAATCGGGGATTCAATGACCGCCTTCCTAGCATAAACTAGGAGAAGGTTGGAAGGACTGGGGATAGGGACCCTACAGCACAACAAAATAAGGCTGTCCTTAAGTGGGGTGGCCTTAAGATTGTAAATGATTTACTCTACTTGTGTTTGCTTAATACAACCAGTTAAAAGGAGAGACTGGGGAGAAGGTTCTTCCTTCGGATTTCGCCTTTGGTTCCTAGTGTAAACCCCAGCTGCGGTCATTTGACGCTACTCCCCTAGTTAGATATCAGATTAATCAGTACAAGTAGGTTAATCAAAGACAATCTCAGACTATGCCCCGAAGAGTGAATCAGTCCTTAAGGCCAACGTCTACTTAATTTTATTAAGGCCTGGGATTGCGGTGCTTATGGAATGTGATGGGTCCTTAAAATGGGCTGTGCCCTTAATGATTGATTGAGAATTATGTACGTGCGTGCACAACCAGGGTTTCCAAGCAAGATTATTTATGATGTACGGATTTTAATGTTCAAATCTTGCTTAAGTAGCTTTTAGGGTTTAAAATTAGGTTGATTTCAATCAAGTTTTGAGGCAAACTAGGTTTTCAAACACGGGTGAAGATTGCTTTTCTTTAAAATCAGAAATAAAGTGAAGTGCCCGGAATAGACCTAGATTGAAAACCCTAAGGAGGAGATACTTGATGAGTTGATTTTAGGTAGAGTGGTACGACCCAAACAACTGGCCACAAATGCACCACTAAGTTAGGCACACAAAGATGGTTAACCTAGAATGATTTCTACTCTTTTATGTGTCGCTTTGTGTGTACTGGTTCCACAAATCAGAACCCGGTTGAGTAGAAACAAATCAATTAGGTTAAGTGCCTTGAATGTGAGTGTACATTGTGTGTCTGTTGAAAATTACCCAACAAGATTATCTTTTGTTTTTTTTTTATTTTTATAAACGAGGGTGGAATGAATGTGAGTGAGAATCCAAACAACCAAACTGTTCCTAGGATTTATGCAAACACCTAGGTTAATTGGAATTTAGATTTAATGTGACAAATAAAATCTATGGAGGGGGGAAGAATGGGAAGCACTTACAGTTTTCATCAACTGCACTTTACTCCGGTCAACCGCTTGATGATTCCCTAATGGAGGTTTCTGCAAAACAATAGACACAAGAGAAGCAAGTTAGAAGATAATAAAGTGTGAGAAATGCGAAAAGAAGATCGGAAATCGTTGCCTCCCCGACAACGGTGCCAAAATGTTGAAGCAACGGGTCACTACGCTATCGTATTTGGTTTTGAAAAACATGTTGTCATAGTTTGAAAGCGAAGAACTCGTGTTCAACAAATAAAATTTATATCGGAATAGAAATCCCGAGTCGAACTCAAGGAGACTATGTCGATCTATATTCGTAATTATGTTTTTTTTTTGAGGTTTTTGTTGAAGAGTGAACCAACGTAATTACAATGAAGCAGTATTAACAGTCAGAATAAACGAGAGAGAGAGAGAGAGAGAGAGAAAACATGCACTTAATATTTCAAAATATTTATACAATAAAACCAGAGAAAAATTACACTAGAAAGATGGAAATCTATTACACTAGAAAGTAGGAAAATTCTACTCTAGAAAGCTGAAAAGAGGAATGGGAGAGAGAAGTTATCCTCCTCGACGACCGCTTGGAGGACGAGGTGGATGAGATGCCGCCTAGAAGACGGACGGAGTGGGAAGAAGGAGGTCGAGGCAGGAGGAACAAGAACGGGGCAGCACGTTGTCGTTGTTGCAGGATCCGCTTTCAAAATGAGGGCGAAAATTTGACTTTATCTCTCGAGGAGCATCCCGGGTGTGGGACAAGCTTCTCTTGAGCTTTGGAGAGGGAGAGAAGAGAAGGTAGGGATGCCCTTTTCGTATGGAGGGGGTCTCCTTTTATAGTTGCAAGGAGTGAGGGCAATTTGGTCTTTACAATTTAAAAATATTAAATAAGGGGTCTTTAGTGATGGAATTAAGCATCACTAAAGCCCAAGTCGTAGGCGACGTGTGCCGCGCTTGCCGCCTGCTCACCTCCCGCGCCACCCACGTTCATCAAATCTCAACCATTCGATCGTGAGATCGAACAGCTGAGATTTGATAACAACAACGCCTTAACTGAGCGCACCTCTGCGTGAAATCCTGCATCCGCACAGTGCAGCCTCTGAGCGCTCCATGTCTTCGCCTTCGCAGCTGCTCATCCAAAATCTGATGGCCCAATTAGCTCCATCCCAAGCGCCTACATTCAATTAAGGCTCGCGGGGTTTCAAACCCGCGCCTTTTGTTCACGATAAGGCTCTCACCCACTACACTGCAGTGGGGAAATAGGCGCAGAGGTGTTTTGAGGTGTAGCTGCCCATGGCCGTTGGATGGCGATCCAACGGCCAAGATCCAACACGCGGTGGAAGGGTGCGGTGGTCTTCAAGATTAGCTAGACCGGTTTGGGCGACCGAGATGGCGCCACGTGGTGCCATCTTGGCCATCCATCTTCTGGATGATGTAGATGGTGCTACGGGTGTTTGATTGAGTCGATTTTTGCGTTATTAGGCTGCGATCGTCGGTCTGAATCCATCTGTGCGGTTGGATTTGTCATCTGTAGTGTGGATTCACACCATCTTGGCCTTTGATCTTCTAGGATTCCTCGGTCTCTATCTGATGCTACAGATGCCTGATTAGGCCGATCTTGGAGTCGTTGAACTCCAATCGTTGCCCTGATCATATATGTACGGTTGGATCTTCGATTAGAGGCCCCGATAAAAGGTTGCCCTGTCCCTGAACATAAAGGAGACAATTAACCTCCATTTTATTCAAACTAATCTAAATGCAAGATGATACATGTTATGCAATATTTATAGTATGTGATGCAATTCTATACTTAAGAACATGCATAAATAGACATTTTATATAATATAAACATGTTTACATCAGCCGCCCTTAGGTTGGGACCTGGGGTTAGGATTGCCTACTCTACACCGACTTCTGTTGGCCCTCGCGTACACGGTACCGGGGAGAGCTAATAGTGTAGGGAGGGAGCTAGCTACCCCACGGGGCCCAGGGTTCAGCTAGCCACCCTACACCGACTTGTTAGGTCCACTGGGCAAATCGGGGTAGTCAGACGAGGGTGTGCGGACTGTGGAGGGGCGAGACCCTTGTTTAGTTCTGAGGGGCTAGACCCTTGTTTCTGAGAGGGTTAGGCCCTATACTGTTTCGTGCTGTACTTTGGGTGTACCCACTAGCGGAAACGACTAACCGTGTGCTAGTACAAGGTAGATACCCGTGCGCTTATCGCGCGTGCCGTAGTTATCGCTACGTCTGTCTGTGACCTCAGGGTGGTTGACTGGGTGTAGGACTACCACGGGGGGCTCTCCTGGTCAGGAGAGCACCACGTGCACCTTCTACTCTTCGGAAAAGACTGCAATCAAGATTGTTCCCACGAGAAACATGCGAGATCATGAAAGAAATCTGAAAGTACACCAATGGGGTGAAAAGGAATTACTTGTAAAATAAAATAATTGGAAAAGATAAATTTACCTGCAAGCTTTTACTGCTTTAGATAGTCTGGTTACCACTCTAGTCAGCATTCGCTGACTCTGTTTTCTCATAACCCTTTACAGGTCTAGGAGTTGAGCATCCCGAGTTACCAGCTGCAGAGGATGTTTGGTCTAGTCGAGCCCAACAGTAGTTTTCTTACTGTTGTTGTACTCTTTTTCTGCTAGTGAGTTTCAGACTTTGTTTACTGTTCCTGTTACTATACTTTTGTTCTACTTTCCTGTTGTTGTGGTGGTATGTACTGACTAATAGCTTTTACTTCCTTTACTGCTTATACGCTTTTACTGTTAGTTACATTACATAGTGAATGTGGTTTATTTTCCTGCTTTTCGATTATTTCTTGTTGGACGACTGGGTCTTGGGATTAGTCGAGTTGAGCTAGTCTCGGGTCCTGTAGGGATTCGGGAATCGGGTCATAACAAGATGGTTCAGAGCAAGGTCGTCCCGAGAAATGAACCAACTAACTTAAGAATAACCAATTCATGTGCATGTAACTAAGGTAACCACCACAACGTACCGCTTGACATCTGTTCTAAGTACCTTTCTCTAAAGTCCGTTAGAGTTGACTTCTTTTGTTCTGTCTTTCGCGTCTCTTTACAGGAGATGCCTCGTCGAGGAGTTCTCGAGGTGGGCCGCGGATGCGGCCATGGACGAGGTCGGAGGGGTGGACGTGCTGAGCCTGAGGTGCCAATTGACCCGCCACTTCTCCCAGGCGTTCAGGCCCAAGACCTCGCTCAGCTGGTTAGGGATATAGTACGGAAGGAGCTCCATCCACCTCCACGGGTACCTCTCCCTGAGGACGTGGAAGGGGAGTCCTTTGTGGGACTGAGAGACTGACGCAACACTGGACGAGCAGGAGGGGGAGGGGGTGGTCCTCTACCGCCCCCATCACACTCTAACACTTTCGAGCATGAGCCCTCCTTACCTGGAGGCGTGCTTGTTCCCCCACTGCAGCTGCACCATGAGCTTTCCGGACAGTTCCGGAAGCTAAAGCCCTCCTCCTTCAAGAGGGATGAGGACCCGTCTAAGGTAGAGTACTGGCTGGAGCAAATAGAGAAGGTGTTCGACACCCTTCGCCCCCCTGCAAAGTGTCGCGTGGCCTTTGCCACGTGCTAGAGTGTGGCACATAGGTGGTGGAGGGCAGTTAGAGGCCAGGAGAGGGGAGAACCGATGTAGGACCAGTTCGTGACCCTTTTCTGCAAGCAGTACTTCCCGCAGACTTGGCAGGACCAGAGGAGGTGGGAGTTCCACACTCTCCGTCAAGAGACGATGACTGTTAGCGCGTATTGCACGCGCTTCCTGGAGCTAGCACAATTTGCTGCGACAACCGTAGCTACGAAGGAGGAGCGCTTGTGGAGGTTCATTGAGGGGCTCTGGCCTGCTATTTGGGGGTATGTCAAGCCCATGAAGCTGCTCACCTTCTCGAGAGTGGTGGAGGCAATCATGACGTACGAGGAGACCAACCTAGCTGCGCGAGACACTGACAGCGAACGAGAGAGGCCCTACCAACCAGAGTACTCATAGGGCCAACGAGAGAGGAGGCATGCGGCACCCGCGAGAGAGCCTACTTGTTTTGCAGGGTCGTCAGTGGCCTTTAGGGGCCCCCGACAGGGGCCAGCAGTCAGCATTGGACCCCCGCCCAGCCGTTAGCAAGGACCTACCGAGGGAGGGAGTCAAGTCCCCCTCTGCTACCAGTGTAGCCAGTCGGGCCACATCAGGAGGGACTGCCCGTATAGGGCTGGAGCACAGCAGATGCTCCTCGCACCGAGCGTTGGAGGCCGAGTAGGTGGTCGTGGTCCCTAAGCCCACGAGGGAGGGCAGCAATCACGGGGAGGGTACCGACCAGAGACTACTCACCCGACTCAGAGTGTGGCTGCTTCTTCTGCATCAAGAGCTAAGGAGCGTATCAACGCCCTGACACACAGAGATGCCAAGGCATCCGGTTCAGTGGTGGCAGGTATGGTTACCGTTTCCAGCAGATTAATTTACGTGTTTTTTTATGCTGGCGCCACACACTCTTTTGTTGCTGCGAGTTTTGTTGTCAGTTTGGGACAGGACTACGTATTATTAGAGGATCCGTTTGTGATCTAAGGTCCAGGTGACCAGCTGTTTGTAGCTGAGGAGGTCTACACGGACTGTGAGGTCAGTATTGGGGGACACAGCCTCCCCACTGACCTAATTGTGATACCGATGGAGGATTTTGGCGTGATTCTGGGGATGGATTGGTTATCCACTTACCACGCCTTGGTGGACTGTTTTGGGAGGAAGATCATCTTCTCCATACTGGAGATACCTTCCTTTGAGTTTCACGGATAGCCGGTGGACGGAGGTTTCAGGTGCATATCTGCACTTTGGGCAGCGAGACTTTTGAGCAAGGAGTGTGAGGGCTTTCTAGCCTGTGTGATGGCAGAGCCTAGCCCCATGGCAGACTTTCAGAGCATTCTGGTGGTTAGTGAGTATCCCGACGTGTTTCCAGAGGAGCTTCCAGGACTACCGTCCGAGCGTGAGATCAAGTTCGAGATCTCACTTATGCCAGGGACCAACCCCATTTCTACTGCACCGTACCGGATGGCACCACTTGAGCTGCGAGAGCTCAAGTCACATTTACAGGACCTGTTGGAGAAGGGTTTTGTGAGGCCCAGTGCATCCCCATGGGGAGCCCCTATGTTGTTTGTGAAGAAGAAGGATGGTACCTTGCGACTTTGTGTTGACTACAGACAACTAAATAGGGTCACCATCAAGAAAAAGTATCCGCTACCGAGGATTGATGATCTCTTTGACCAGTTGCGAGGTGCCACGGTATTCTCCAAGATAGATCTAAGATCAAGCTACCACCAGTTGAGGATCAGGGAGACCGACGTCTCCAAGACAACTTTCCGCACTCGGTATGGACACTACGAGTTTTTGGTCATGTCAATTGGGCTGACTAACACCCCCGCTGCCTTTATGGATTTGATGAACCAGGTTTTCAGACCGTATCTAGATCAGTTTGTGGTCGTATTTATCGATGACATGCTCGTTTACTCGCGGGATCAAGCACAACACGGACAGCACCTACAGATGATGCTGGACACTTTAAGACGGCGTAGGCTGTATGCTAAGTACAACAAGTGCGAGTTTTGGTTGAGGCAAGTGACTTTCTTGGGCCACGTGATCTCAGAGGATGGTTTGGCTATGGATCCAGCCAAGGTTGAAGCCGTACTCAGGTGGGAGAGGCCATGTATAGTGACAGAGATACGTAACTTCTTGGGACTAGCAAGTTACTACCGGCAGTTTATCAGGGGATTCTCATAGATTACGCATCCTATAACTCAATTGACCCGGAAGGACGTGCCCTTTGCTTGGACAGACGCTTATGAGGCGTGTTTTCAGGAGTTGAAGGAGAGACTGACTTCAGCTCTCGTGCTTACCATCCCAGATAGCAGTGGTGGTTTTGTAGTCTACACAGACGCTTCGTTGCAGGGGTTAAGGGGTGTGCTCATGCAACGGGGTCACGTTGTCGCTTACGCTTCGCAGCAACTAAAGCCCCATGAGCATAGCTACCCTACCCATGACTTAGAGCTGGCAGCTGTTATCTTCGCACTGACGACATTGAGGCACTACCTTTACGGTGAGACCTTTAAGATTTTCACGGATCATAAGAGCCTCAGGTACTTGTTTGATCAGAAAGAGCTTAACATGAGACAGAGACATTGGTTAGAGCTCCTGAAGGACTATGACTGCAGCATCTCCTACTATCCGGGGAAGACCAATGTGGTGGCTGACGCCTTAAGCCGAAAGGCGCCTGCCCACTTGGCCAGTTTACAGGTACAGAGTTGGAGACTTATGGAGGAGTTAGGCAGTTGGCAACCCTACGTGTCACAGGGGTATTGTGGGGCAGTGACAGTTACACGACAGATGAGACCAGAGCTGATATACCGCATCATCAAAGGACAGGTGATAGATCCGTACCTACAGTCATTGCGAGACAGAGTGCTGTCAGGGGACCCAGGAGACTTCTCTTTTACAGATGAGGTGCTGCGTATGAGGGGACGTTTGTGAGTTCCCAGGGACGAGAAGTTGTTGAGAGAGCTCCTGACGGAGGCGCACGGGTCCAAGTTCACCATACATCTTGGGAACACAAAGATGTATCATGATCTGAGATGTGACTTTTGGTGAAGAGGGATGAAGCGGGATGTGGGTGAGTTTGTGCAGTAGTGTTTGGTGTGCCAGCAAGTGAAGGCCGAGCATCAGTGGTCTACAGGAATGTTGCAACCACTTCCTATGCCATAGTGGAAGTGGGAGAGCATCACCATGGACTTGGTGGTGGGTCTACCTGTTGCCTAGCGAGGACACGACGTAGTCTGGGTGATAGTGGACAAGTTAACAAAGACGGCACGTTTCCTGCCAATCCGAGTCACTTTGGGACTAGTACAGTTGGCAGAGAGGTACATTCGTGATGTGGTACGCCTGCACGGAGTTTCGCACGAGATTGTATCCGACCAGGATACTCGTTTTACTTCCTAGTTTTGGGCTGAGTTTCAGCAAGCTTTGGGGACACGGTTGAGGTTCAGTACTACATACCACCCCCAGACGGACGGACAGTCAAAGCGCACTATACAAACACTTGAGGACCTTTTGCGCGCCTGTGTACTAGACTAGAGGGGCTCTTGGGAGGAGCACTTACCCCTAGTAAAGTTTGCATATAATAACAGTTATCACTCGAGCATCGATAGGGCACCACACGAGGCTCTGTACGGATGAAGATGTACTGCGTCCTTGAGTTGGGTTTAGGTGGGGACCAAGTGGGAGGTTGGCCCCAAGCTGATCCGGCAGAGTCAGGAGGTGATAGAGAAGATCCACAGACGACTCTGCACTATCAGGAGTAGGCAGAAGAGCTATGCTGACCGAAGACGTAGAGAGGTGCAATTCGAGGTTGGGGATCACATCTTTCTTCACGTTTCGCCCATGAAGGGCCTGCAGCATTTTAGGGTGAAGGGGAAGCTTGCGCCAAGGTTTGTGGGGCCCTTTGAGGTCTTGGAGCGGGTAGGACCCATTGTTTACCGGCTTGCCCTTCCTCTCCAACTTTATAGTGTGCACGATGTGTTCCACGTGTCCAACCTCAGGAAGTACGTCACCAATCCTAGTCACATTCTGAGCCACGAGAGTGTTGAGGTGGGTGACGACCTGACCTACCTCGAGAGACTAGTGCAGATATTAGACAGAGTCGTCCGGAGTTTGAGATGGAAGCAGGTACCCCTTGTGAAGGTTTTGTGGAGGAGCCAGAGGTATGAGGAAGCTACCTGGGAGCCTGAGGCGGCGATGCGAGAGGGATACCTGGAGCTTTTTGAGGGTACATCTTTTCGGACTGACTTCAGTCCTCTTTAAGTTTGTTATGCGTTTTACATTCCTTTTTCCGCACCCTAGCTAGCTCAAGTTTCGGGGATGAAACTTCCTTTAAGTTTGTTATGATGTAAAGACCCATTCTGATTTGAGCCTTTTAAGACGTTTGGATTGTCAGTCAGACATCTGGCCAGACGTCTGGAAATTGAAAAACCTGTACGCACATTTGCTTTATGCGCGCAAACAACGCACAGCCCGTCTCTCTCTCTCCTCTCTTCTTCTTTTTCCCCCCTCGCCGAACCCTAACCCCTTGCCTATAAGAGCACCCCCTTCCTCTCCCCTCCACTCCACCATCACCTTCTTTCCCACTCCACTACCGTGAGTGAGGCGCACGAGAGAGAGGGAGCGAGAGCGAGGAGGAGGAGCGGGCGTGAGGAGGAGGAGAGGGTCGAGGTCGCGAGCTCGTGGAGGCTCGTCGGAGTGTTGCATGGCCACCGCGGCGCGTGCGGGAGGAGGAGAGCGTCGGGGCATCGTCCTCGACTTCCTGCAGCAATCGGAGCTGCAGCAGAGCAGGAGTCGCGGTGGAGCGCGGAGAGAGAAGTGGGAGTGCGGTCTGATACTGGAGTTTTTCCAGTATCAGACGTCCGGAGTGCCTTCCGAACGACGGGCTGGACGTCTGAAAGCGGGTATTCGCGCAGGTACGTCTTCCTCGCAGTTACGGCCATGCAGGCCGCACCGCAGAGGCATTTTGCTTGGCTAAAAAGAGGTGTGATGCTCTATCGTGCACATAAGCAGCTTTGGGAAGGTGCTGGGCACGCCCTCCCACGCTTGTTGGATGTCTGGACAGCTTACCAGACGACCGAAGGCATCCCCAAACAACCGGAGGACTAGTTAGACGTCTAGAGCTAAGTCCAGACGGTCGAGGAGGAGTTCTGGACATTTGAGATTACTGCAGGACGTGAGGTGAGCTTCTGATGACTTTTAAGACATTTGGACTTGTTTCCAAAAGTCTGAACTTGTTTTCAAACGTCTGATTTGGGTTTGTAGATATATTTTTGACCCATTTAGGGTCCGATCGGGATCTGTTTTACGCAAACGAAATACCTGTGGTTTCCTTGTGAGTTCCTCTACATATTAGAAACCTTTATATACTATTCTGAAGGTTCTACTATGATATATTCCTTGGTATAGGACTTCGACCTGTTGCGTGTCTGGGACTTGTAGAGGCACGTAGGCCTGCAGTTCAAGCCTCCATTACTCCCGGATTGTCTGGTAGAGTGGTATCCTCCTGTTCTATTTATAAAACGTGAATGCAATCATATAAAATTAGATAACTAGAAACCTAGGATGTGGCATGAATCCTAGAACGAGAAATAGTTGCAATGTTTGTGTGTGAGATTGAGATTGTATTCATAAATGAATAAGATGAATTGTTATCAATTGCTTGTTAATAAATACGAGCTGCCTGTTAGAATATGAAATGCCTGAGCTAACTAAACAGTTACCTCTGATACCGCTTATGCATGTATTGAATTGTGGAAATACGAGCTACATGTGTATAATACGAGAATGGAATTGTGAATGATGAAACCTGGTATGGAATAATATGGTGAATATAAACATGAACCCTACGGGGAGTTAGGAGTAGAGCTCTTGTGGATGAATGGAAAGGACTGGAAATGTGGATGGGAAGTGTGTTGGCCCTTGGGTATGTGGTACCAAGGAGAGCGACTGTTCCCTTTTTAGTGTAGAGGGGAGCTAGCCGCCCTTGAGTTGGGACCTGGGGTTAGGATTGGCCACTCTACACCGACTTCTGTTGGCCCTTGCGTACACGGTACCGAGGAGAGCTACTATTTTGGGAGGGAGCTAGCTACCCCATGGGACCCGGGGTTCAGCTAGCCACCCTACACCGACTTGTTAGGCCTACTAGGCAAACCGGGGTAGTCAGACGAGAGTGCGTAGACTATGGAGGGGCGAGACCCCTGTTGGTTCTGAGGGGCTAGACTCCTGTTTCTGAGAGGGCTAGACCCTATACTGTTCTGTGCTGTACTTTGGGAGTACCTACTAGCGGAAAAGACTGACTGCGTGCCAATGCGGGGTAGCTACCCGTGCGCTTATCGCGCGTGCCGTAGTCACCGCTAAGTCTGTCTGTGACCTCGTGGTGGTTGACTGGGTGTAGACTACCACGGGGGACTCTTCCGGCCAGGAGAGCATCACATGCACCTTCTACTCTTCGGAAAAAACTACAATCAAGATCATTCCCACGAGGAACATGCGAGATCAAGAAAGAAATCTAAAAGTAAACCAATGGGGTGAAAAGGAATTACTTATAAAATAAAATAATTGGAAAAGATAAATTTACTTGCTAGCTTTCACTGCTTTAGATAGTCTGGTTACCACTCTACTCAGCGTTCGCTGACTCCATTTTCTCATAACCCTTTACAGGTCCAGGAGTTGAGCAGCCTAAGTCACCGGCTGCAGAGGGTGTTGGGCCCAATCGAGCCCAATAATAGTTTCTTACTGTTGTTGTACTCTCTTTTTGCTAGTGAGTTTCAGACTTTGTTTACTGTTCCTGTTACTGTACTTTTGTTCTACTTTCCTATTGTTGTGGTGGTATATACTGACTATAAGCTTTTACTTCCTTTACTGCTTGTACACTTTTAATGTTAGTTACATTGTATAGTAAATGTGGTTTATTTTCCTGCTTTTCGATTATTTCTTGTTGAACGATTGGGTCTTGGGATTATTGAGTCGAACCAATCTCGGGTCCTGTAGGGATTCAGGAATTAGGTCATAACACATCTGATGTGTCACTGGTATAGGTCCCCAGCCTGCAACGTGTGCGGGGCTCATGGAGACAACATGATCTACTGTTCTAGCCCCCATTCCTCCGGTGTTTTCCAGTAGAGTGGTTTACTTTAATGCTAAGATTTAAATAAGTAAAGTGCATGATTAGAATGATTTGATTGAACTCTAGGATTTGGAATGAACCCTAGGGCAGAAATGTATGAACGTGACTTGAGTTACACTATTTACATTGATATGCATGTTAGACCCTAATTGCTAGCAAGTGTATAGATACTTGATGTGTTGCCTTTTCAGTAATTAAAACATGAGCTGCTTGTTATATAAGTGAAAATCGAGATGTGAACATTGAGATCTGAATATTGAGAAATGAAATGAAATGAATACAGTGCATAAACCCTATGGGGAACTAGGAGAAGAACTCCTGTATACAGAAAGAATCTCGTATGTAGATGGGAAATGAGCTGGTTCTTGTGTACACGGTACCAAGGAGAGCAAATGTCCCTTTAGTGTAGAGGGGAGCTAGCCGCCCTTTGGGTTGAGTCCCAGGGTTAGACCTAGTCGCTCAACACCGATTCCTGTTCAGCCTTCGCGTATGTGATACCGAGGTGAGCTACTTAATGTAGGGAGGGAGCTAGACACCCCACGGGGCAAGGGGTTAGGACTAGCCACCCTACACCGACTCCTGTTAGGCTCACTGGGCAAATTGGACTGTGGAGGGTACGCGGAATGTGGAGGGGCGAGACCCCTATTCTGAGAGGGCGTGGTCCTGTGCTGTTTCGTGCTGTACTTTTGGGCATACTCGCCACCAGAAATGACTGACCGCGTGTCAGTGTAGGGTAGCTACCCATGCGCTTATCGCGTGATGAGAACCTCATCATGAACCCTAACTAGTACAATCTAACTTAGATATGCGAGAAAAAACTCCTACATAACTCATAGAAATGCTTGACTTAGAAAATTCTAAGTTTATAAAGAAAATAGGTCATAAGGGGTAAAAATGTAATTTCACCAACACAATCAATAAACAGGGTAACTCTGGGTCCAAACATAGGTCAAACTAACCTAATAAGAAGGAAGTGGGATGATTTGATCCAACAAGGGCTACAGCAACTCCAAGGAATTAAATAACATTTTTTAACCCTAAAACAAACCCACTTCAATTCACGAGGTTTGAGGCAGAGTAAAAATCGACTAAATCCTCTAAAATTCATAGAAAAATAATCTTTAGGGTTTAGAACCTTCAATTTGGCCCTTGGGAACCCATTTTGACCTACATTGAGAACCATGCCCAATTAATGATTTAATTTGGGTTTTTACGTAAATTGGCCTGTCAAACAAGGTATGACCTAGAAATAAAATTCACCATTAGAATCCGTAGGTCCCATTTAGTCAAGCATAAAAACTTGAACCTAAGATGAGACCTTCTTGACCGACTTTGCATTTTGGTCATCATCTATTACTTTTTGACCCTCAACTTTCGAAACCCTTACATTTTGGCCCCTAGGTTCTTCGTCATTTTTTGGATACAGGTCCCTCCTGCAAATCTCTGAGCAGCGCCATGCTCCGGCGACTTTGCGCGGAGCATGGCGCCGCGCAGGGTAAAGGAGGGTACCTGCCAGTTGAACCGGGTGTTCCCTGCGACGTTTGCTGTCGCAGGGACACTGCCATGACCTCTGCCTTCGCCCACACCTTCCGTGCGAACGCGCGGAAGGTATGGGTCGCAGTTCCGACCACTCTCCGGCGAGGGAGGCACGTCGCCTCCCTGCGCCCACCCCTCCGCCTCCACCTTTATTAGGACCAACGTCGCCAGCCGACTCTGGTAGCTCGGTCCTGACGGAGAAAAACCCCCACCTTTCCTCTCTTCCCACTCCGGCAGAAACCCACCAGCTCCGGCAGCTCCTCCTCCTCCGTCTTGTCGCTCTGCTGCAATACCAACAGCAGAGCCACCTTCTCCTGCTCTTCCCGCGTCGCGCCGTACCCAACGCGCGCCCTCCCGCTCTCTTCCTCGTCGCCGCCCTCCCCCTCTGGGTATTTCTTCTCCGGTGACAGTCGATACGACTGCCGCCTTGCTCCGGCCCCTTCGTCCCCGTAATTAGGTCAGAACAATTCCCCATCTCCCCCTCTTTCTTTTCCTCACTGTCTTTCATTCGATTAAACCCTCGACCGCTCCTGTCTACCGTCACCTTCCTCGACTCCAGCCACCCTCCGGCGAGACGCTCCCATCGCTTCGCAGCCCCACACGCCTTGCCGACCCTCACGAAACCTCCGCCTCATCACGCTGAACAACCTCCGCCCACCCACTGCCGCTCTACACCCTCTCATCGCTCCCCCGAACACACCCACACCTCCGGTCACAGGACAACCTAGGCACGCACGCCTAGGCTGCCCCACGACCTGCTGCACCTCGCACCACCTTCGCCGTGCCACGGCGAAGGTCCCCCGCTAGTCTGATTAGGCCGAGAGGCCATGTTCTATCTGACAGGGTCGTAGCCCCAGCCGCTATTAACGACAACTGAAGCAGCTTCGAGGCGAGCTCCAGGCCCTGCAGCTTCAGGATCCCAGGTGCTGCAGGTTGGGGTGAAGTCTGCTGAGACTTCTACCTCAGCATTTGGCACCGATAGTGGCTGCAGCTGAGCGGAGAGCATGGCAAAATCGTCCTGCGGGCGCGCGCGAGAAGAGCACGGAGGATAGTCCCACATCGTGAGTTTACCAAACCCCGCAGTAGTATAAGTTGATTTTGTGTTTTCTACTGGTCGCCTCCGAAAGCACTGGGGTGAGGTCCCTCACCTTACTCACGCTCGCCTCGTCCGCGGTTTCACTTCGCGGATCTGGCGGGATCCGACCCGACCCTATCTGAGCACACCTCGCGCATCACCCACACACCAATGCGCCTGGTCACGGGCACGAAACCCGACCTGATTACTCGTGGCTCTAGGAGAGCGTCCTGTGAGTGGTTTACAGAGAGAGAGACGTGCGGGTAGAGGGACAGGGTAGGTTTTGCTCTTTGTGCAGGTACAGGGTGCGAGGGAAGAACACACTTGGCCAAAGGAAGAAGAAAGAAGGAGAAGGCCAAGGAACAAAGCAGAAGAAGACCGCAGAAGAAGAAGAAGGAGAAGCACAAAGGAAGCACTGTAGCAGACACCACTTAAGCCATCTGATTGAGAAATCAGACGACGGATGAAGCTCTATAGACAAAGCAAAGAAGAAGAAAAGAGAAGAAGATAAAGAAAGAAGAAGAAGAACTGAAGAAGATCAAGAATGTGAAGAAAGAAAAGAGAAGAGAAAGAAGAGAAAAAGAAGACAGGCAAAGAGAGAAAGAAGAGAAGAAGAAAAAGTCAAGAAACAAAATCTACTTCTCCCTCTCTCTCTCTTTCTCTCTCTTATTTTTGTAATAAAGAAGCATTGTACTTCTAAAATACTAGTAGCTCCCTGAGTTCGACCTCGGAAGAAAAACATTTCTGAGTAAAATTGTAATAGTGGCAATGACGACAAAACGTAGCTATTTTATCTGTACCACAACGACATTACTATAATAAGAACAAACAAAAGGTTAAGCTTTGGTGTCATCATCAGACACTATCGCGCATGTTGCAGTCACCACTACGCCGCGACCGTGACCACGGGGTGGTTGACCGGGTGTAGGACTACCGCGAGAGACTCTCCCGGCCAAGAGAACACCACGTGTAAATCCTATATCATGGGAAAGACTGCAATCAAAATCGTTCCCTTGAAGGACAAGCAAGATCAAGAAATGAAGGGATCCTTAAGAATATAAACAAATCAGAACAATTTAGTTGAGCTAAATGGAAATAAATAATTAATTAGTTGCTTGTCTTTTGATAATTGCATGTAAATTGCTTAACCACCACTCTACTTAGCGTTAGCTGACCATGAATTTTGTAACCTTGTTCAGGTCAGGGAGTTGAGCAGTCAACACCACTGGCTACAGAGGGAGATGGGCCCAATCGAGTCCAACCTTAGCTGTTGTTCCCTTTTTGTTTCTGAGCTTCTGTTGTTGTAGTGTGTACTCAATATATGGATGACTATTTCAGTTACATTTCTACTTTACTTTCCGCTGTTGTAGTTGTGATGACAAGTAATATCGTGAAGCGTTTCGTTTTATTTCCTTTACTGTCTATAACGACCCGATTCCCGAGTCCCTACGAGACACGAGAACCGGACCGACTCGACTAATCCCAAGACCTGGTCGTCCAATGAGGAAGTAACCAAAAGAGCAGTAAAATAAACCACATTCAGCATGAATATAACTAACAGTAAGAAAATACAGCAGTAAGGAAAGAAACCACTACAGTATATACCACCACAACTGTAGAACAACATTCATAACATAATATGAAACTGCAGGTAAAGAAAAGTACAACGGTAACAAGAACTACTCACTACAGTGGAACCAAAAAGAGGTACAAGAGAACAGTGGTAACTCTACTGGACTCTACTCGGCCCAGCGTCCTCTGCAGCCGCTGACCCTAGCTGCTCAACACCTGGTCCTGAAAGGTAACGAGTGTAACACGTCAGCAAAACGCTGAGTAGAGTGGCAACTAAAACAAAAGAAACAGTAGAGTGTACGGTAGTTGTTATGTTCTGTTACTTTCTTTAATTACGTCTTTCTATTGTCTCAAAATTTATCTATTTCTCAGATCCTTCACTTGATCTCGAATGTTCCTCGTGGGAACGATCTTGATTGCAGTCTTTTCCGAACAGTAGAAGTAGCACGTGGTGCTCTCCTGGCCGGAAGAGTCCCCCGTGGTGATCCTACTCTCATTCAACCACCCCAAGGTCACGGACAGGCGTAACGGTGACTACGACACGCGCGATAAACACACAAGTAGCTAACCCGCACTGGCACGCGGTCAGTCGTTTCCGTTAATAGGTGCACCAAAGCACAACACGGAACCAGTACAGGGCAGAGCCCTCTCAATAACAGGGGTCCAACCCCTCCACAGTAACCAAACAGGGGCCTTGCCCCTCCACAGTCCACGCACCCTCGCCTGACTACCATGGTTTGCCCAGTGGGCCTAACAAGTCGGTGTAGGAGGCTAGCAAAACCCCGGGGCCCGTGGGGTAGCTAGTACCTCCCTACACTAGTAGCTCTCCTCGGTACTACGTACACGAGGGCCAGCAAGTCAGTACAAAGTGGCCAGTCCTAACCCCGGGTCCCTGGGGCGACTGGCTCCGCTCTGCACTAAACAGGTACAGGTACTTCCCTTGGTACTACGTACCCAAGAGACAGCACACTACCACGTCTTTCTTTCTCAGTTCCATTCCTTTCTCTTTCCAGGAGTTCCACTCCTAATTCCCCGTAGGGTTCCAGTTCTTTTAACTCAGCACATTCAGGTTTCACCTTCCCAGTTTCACATTCATACATCCCATATTCCCAGACATGCTCATTTATTCATAACAGGCAGCTGTTAAACCAATTTACAGGTAGCTATTATTTCCTTTCCACATTTTCCAAGACTGCAGTATTCATATATTCCACTAGTTCTTCCCATCCTAGGATTCATGCCATACCCTAGGATCTATCATACAATCTAGTTTTCCAGCCCTAGGATTCATGCAACACCCTAGGATCTACCATTCATTCTAGTTTCTCATTCCTAGGATTCATGCAATGTCCTAGGTTCTATTTATGGTTCCATAATTAACAGATTATAATAATAAACTTAAAAGCCACTCTACCGGTTACAACAGGAGTACTGGGGGCGTGGTCGGGAATCCCACGTGCCTCCGCAACCCCCGAGACTGCAACGGAATGGGGTCCTATCACAAGGATCAAACACAAGGAGTTTCTCAAAATAGTATACAACTATTGTAGACGGGTAGAGGATTCAATTCCGAAAAGAACGCAACTCGAAAATCGGAAAACGGACTTCGAACAGGCCCTAAACGGGTCGAAAATGACGAAACAGTGCAAAATCAGACGTCTGGAACCTCTTCCAAACGTCTTAAAAAGTGGATCAGAGGTTACCTTTGCCCTGCGTGGTCTCTCAGACGTCCAGAAGCCTGCGGGGGCGTCTGGCCTAGTTCCCAGACGTCCGATGGTCACCCCAGACGTCTGGAAGTCTTTCCCATCGTCTGGCACTGCAGCCAGACGTCTGATTCGCGTTGGATGCGAATCTCAGAACCTGCGCGTACCCATTTCCTCTCTCTCTTAGTACGGTCAGTCCTAGAAGAGGAAGAAAGACGGAATAACTCACCTTTCAGACGTTTGGACAGTCCTCCAGACGTCCTCCCCGCCGTCTAGTTGTTAGCCCAGACGTCTGATTCTGGAGAAAATTCCAGAATCAGGGCGTGACTCGCCCTCCGCTCGCGACGCTCGGCCGCGCCTCGCTCGCCTGCTGCTCGAGCTGCAGCAGGCCTCCCGCATCACCCCGCGTCCGCTGCTTTCCCCGCCGGCCGGCCCTAGCAGCCCCGGCGAGCTCGCCCTCACGGCCGAGCGCCTCTTCCCACATGCAGCACATCCTTCCACGCTCACCGCGGCTGTCGCTGCCACCGCTCACTCACGCTCGCTCTCGCGCACCGGCTGGAAGGAGAAGAGGAAAGGGGGCGGAGGTGATGGGAGTGAATGGGAGGGCGTGGCCTTTTAAGGCCGCACGAGGAGGAGAGAGAGAGGACTGAGGGCACAGCCTGCAGCTGCAGGAGAGAGGGAAAAAGAGAGAGAGAGATGCGCTCGCAGGTCTGCATGCTCAAACCCGCAGACGAAACCGTTGTGTCAAAAAAAAAACTAAATCCCAGACGTCTGGAAGGGGCTCTAGACGTCTGGTTCGACATCTGAGCTACCTCCCAGACGTCTTAAAATACGTCTGAAGCCGCGCGTTCGTAGCACTGTCTTTTGGTTATTTCTGCTTAGTTACATTGCATGTGTGATTGTGAGATATTTTCTATTTTTGGTTATTTCTCGTTGGACGACTAGGTCTTGGGATTAGTCTAGGTGAATTTATCTCAGGTTAGGTAGGGATCTAGGATCGGATCGTAACATGAGCTTATTGAGTACAACTATCAGGTTGTATTCTTTTCTCTTAGTTTCTCATGCATCTATATACTAAGTCATGATTACATTGACAATAATGTTTGAGATATGCATGGGGGAGAGGCATAAATTTTGTCGATTTCAACTATCTTTGCTTTCATTTTCATCTATTTGTCCCTTGTATCGATTTTTCATGTTGCCAGGCAGATAGAGAGGGAGAGAGAAAGGAAAAATAAAAAAAGGTAAATAAAAAAAAATTATACTTTTAGTGTAAAGACCCGTTCTGTTTTGAGTCTTTTAAGACGTCTGGACTTTTAGTCAGACGTCTGGACCCCTTCCTAGACGTCTGGAAATTGAAAAATTTGGACGTAGGGTCGGTTCTGCGCGCTGGCTGCGCGTAGACCACTTTCTTCTCTCTCTCTTCTTTTCTCCTTCCCCCTCACCGAACCCTAACCCTACTCTCTATATAAGAGTTCTCTCCCCCCTTCCTCTCTTCTCCACTCCACCACTACCACCTTACTTCCTCTCCACTGCTGTGAGAGAGACGAGCAAGAGAGAGGGAGTGAGAGCGAGGAGCGAGGAGGAGCGATGCGAAGAGGGGAGGAGGTAGGTGAGCTCGCGAGTTTCGTGGGAGCTTGTCAGAGTGTACACGGCCGTCGCAGCACGTGCGGGAGGAGTGCATCAAGGGAGCCGTCCCCAACTTTCTGCTGTAGCCGGAGTTGCAGACGAGAGGGAGGAGCTGTGGCGGGAGGAGTGGGAGCTTGCTCTGGTATTGGAATTTTTCCAGTATCAGACGTCCGGAGTGCCTTCCAGACGACAGGTCGGATGTCTAGTGACGACATCGGACGTTTGAAAGCAAGGTTTCATGCAGGTACGTTCTTCTTGCGGTTACGGCCATGCAGGCCGCACCGCAGAGCCTATTTGTTTGGCTAAAAGTGGTTTTGCTGCTCTGTCGCGCGCAGGAGCAGCTTTGGGAAGGCACGCTGCACGCCCTCCCACGCATTTCGGACATCTAAATAGCTTACTAGACGACCAGAGGCACTCTTAGACATCTGGAGGATAGGTCGGACATTTGGAGCTGAGTCCAGATGGTCAAGTAGGGGTCCTAGACACCTGAGGTCGACGCAGGAACTTAAGGTGAGACCCTGGTGACTTTTATGACGTCTGGACTTAGTTCCAGACGTCTGATTTGGTTCTATAGTTCTATTTTTTACCCTTTTAGGGTTCGTTTCGGGTTCGTTTTATGCAAACAAGATATATGTGATTTCCTTGTGAATTCCTCTACATGTTAGAAACATTTTTATATTGTTCTAAACATTCTGTTGTGTTATGTTCCTTGGTATAGGACTTCGATTTGTTGCGTATTCGGGGCTTGCAGAGGCACGTGAGTCTGCCGTTCGAGGCCCCAGTACTCCCGGATTGTCTGGCAAAGTGGTTTCCCCCTGCTTTATTTATAAAACATGAATGCAACTATGAAAATTAGAAAACTAGAAAGCTAGGATGTGGCATGAATCCTAGGATGAGAAATAGTTACATTGTTTGTATGCATGTTTGAGATTGCAGTCATAAATGAATGAGTAAAATTGTAAACAATTGCCTATTAATAAATACGAGGTGTCTATTAGAATATGAAATGCCTATACTAGTTAGATAGTTACCTGTGATATCACTTGTTGCATATGTTAATTTGTGGAAATACGAGCTGCATGTGTACAATACGAAAATGGAATTGTGAATGATGAAACCTGAATTGAATAATATGGTGAATATGAGCATGACCCTACGGGGAATTAGGAGTAGAGCTCCTGTGGATGAATGGAAAGATCTGAAAATGTGAGTGAGAAGTGTGCTAGCCCTTGAGTACATGGTACCAAGGAGAGCAACTGTCCCCTGCTTAGTGTAAAGCGGAGTTAGCCGCCCTTTGGTTGGGACCTGGGGTTAGGATTGATCACTCTACACCGACTTTTGTTGGCCCTCGCAGACACTGTACCAGGGAGAGCTACTAGTGTAGGGAGAGAGCTAGCCACCCCACGGGGCCCGGGGTTCAGCTAGCCGCCCTACACCTACTTGTTAGGCCCATTGGGCAAACTGAGGTAGTCAGACGAGGGTGCACAGACTGTAGAAGGGTGAGACCCCTGTTTGGTTCTAAGGGACGAGACCCCTGTTACTGAGAGGGCTAGGCCCTATATGTTCCGTGCTATACTTTAGGCGTACCCACTAGCAGAAACGACTAACTGCTTGCTAGTGCGGGGTAGCTACCCATGCGCTTATCACACGTGCCGTAGTCACCGCTACGTCTGTCCGTGACCTCGGGGTGGTTGATTGGGTGTAGGATCACCACGGGGGACTCTCCCAGCCAGGAGAGCACCACGTGTGCCTTCTACTTTTCGGAGAATACTGCAATCAAGATCGTTCCTACGAGGAACATGCGAGATCAAGAAAGAAATCTGAAAGTAAACCAATGGGTGAAAAGGAATGACTTGTAAAATAAATTATTTGGAAAAGATAAATTTACCTGTTAGCTTTTACTGCTTTAGTTAGTTTGGTTACCACTCTACCCAGCGTTCACTGACTCCGTTTTACTCATAACCCTTTACAGGTCCAGGAGTTAAGCAACCCAAGTCACCGGCTGCCGATGGTGCTGGGCCCAGTCGAGTCCAGCTGTTAAGACCCGAGGCACCAAGACCACTTTAAGACGTCTGGGAGTTGGCCCAGACGTCTGATCAGACGTGTGGACTCCTTCCCAGACGTCTGGAAATTAATTTTGCATGCGTACGAGAGTGAATCTGCGCGCATGCTTGCGCAGACTGATTCCCAGCCGCCCTCTTCGCTTTTTTTCTTCCCCCGCCGACTTGCAGAGCCCCCCCTTGTGCCTACATATACCCCTCCTCTCCCTCACGCCACACCACTCCCTTCCACCCGTCTTCTCCTTCTCCCTGCCAGCGAGAGCGCGAGCGAGCGAGAGCGGCTGCTGCAAGCGTGTGGGGAGAGAAGCTGCTGCGAGAGGAAGAAGAAGCTCGACCGTGAGGGTGCGAGCTTGCCGGGGCAGCTAGAGCCGGTCGGCGGGAGAACCGCGAGCGTGGGGTGTCGCAGAGGAGCTGCTGCAGCTCGGGCAGCAAGCGGACGCGGAGCGGCCGTGCGTCGCGGGCGGAGGACGAACCGGGTCCTGATTCTAGGAAAATTTTCCAGAATCAGACTCCTGGACTTACGTCCAAACGACGCGTAAGACGTCTAGAGGAAGGTCCAGACGTCTGACAGGTACTATATTTTCCTATCTTCTTCTATTTACGCGTGTACGACCATGCAACCGTCCGCCGCGTTCTCTGCACCTCTTCGTGATGAGAGCGGTTGCGTGTGTGTGCAGGTGTTTTTCGGGAGGGCACGAGGGCTCGCCATCCCACGCAGATCAAACGTCTGGCCACAGTACCAGACGACATAGAGGACCTCCAAACGTCCGGGGTGACAATCGGACGTCTGGAAACTGACTTCAGACGATCCAGCGAGCTTCTGGACGTCTGAAGGACTGCACAGAATAAGGTATGGCATGATCGACGTTTTAAGACGTCTGGAAGAAGTTCCAGACGTCTGATTTTGGATAGACTCGTCATTTTTTGCCCGTTTAAGGTCCGTTCGGAGTCCGTTTTCCGCGTTTCAAGTTGCGTTCGTTCCAGAATTATTTCCTCTACCAGTTTACAGTAATTGTATACTGTTCTGAGAAACTCCTTGTGTTGATCTTTGTGATAGGATCCCATTCCGTTGCGGCTCTGGGGTTGCAGAGGCGTGCGGGATTGCCGACCACGCCCTCAGTACTCCCGATTTCGCAGGTAGAGTGGCCCTTTAATTTATTTAACAATATTTGTACAATTACGAAACAATTAATAGATCTTAGAGAATTGCATGAATCCTAGGATTGGAAAGCTGGATTGAATGATAGATCCTAGGGAATTGCATGAATCCTAGGACTAGAAAATTAGATTGAATGATAGATCCTAGGGTATGGCATGAATCCTAGGACTGGAAAACTAGTTAAGTATATAAGCATTGCAGTCTTGGAAAAGTGGAAAGGAAATGGTAACTTCCTGTAAATTGGTTAACAGCTGTCTGTTATGAATGGATAATTACAGTTGAGAACATGAATTGTGTGGACATAAAGTTGGAACGGTGAAACCTGAATTGGCTGAGTTAAAAGAGCTTGAACCCTACGGGGAATTAGGAGTAGAACTCATGGAAAGTGAATGGAATAGAATTGGGGAAGTGAGCTGGCCCTTGAATACGGAGTACCAAGGAGAGTGACTGTCCCCCTGTTTAGTGCAGAGCGGAGCTAGCCGCCCCTGGGACCCGGGGTTAGAACTGGCCACTTTGTACCGACTTTTGGCCCTCGTGTACACAGTACTGAGGAGAGCTACTAGTGTAGGGAGAGCACTAGCTACCCCACGGGCCCCGGGGTTCTGCTAGCTCTCCTACACCGACTTGTTCGGCCCACTGGGCAAACCAGGGTAGTCAGGCGAGGGTGCGTGGACTATGGAGGGGCAAGACCCCTGTTTGGTTACTATGGAGGGGCTAGACCCCTGTTACTGAGAGGGCTCTACCCTATACTGGTTCCGTGTTGTGCTTTGGACGCACCCGTTAACGGAAACGACTGACCGCTTGTCAGTGCGGGGTAGCTACTCGTGCGTTTATCGCGCGTGCCGTAGTCACCATTACGTCTGTCAGCGACCTTGGGGTGGTTGACCAAGGGTAGGACCACCACGGGGGACTCTCCCAACCAGGAGAGCACCACGTGTTACTTCTACTTTTCGGAAAAGACTGCAATCAAGATCGTTCCCACGAGGAACATTCAAGATCAAGAGAAGGATCTAATAAATAAATCAACAGTGAATAAATGGAAAAATATAAATAAAGTAAGTAAAAATATAACAGCTAATGTACACTCTACTGCTTCTTTTAGCTTTTAGTTGCCACTCTACTCAGCGTTTCGCTGACGTGTCACCCTTGTTACCTTTTCAGGACCAGGTGTTGAGCAGCCAGAGTCAGCGGTTGCAGAGGACTCTGGACCTAGTAGAGCCCAGTAGAGTTACCTGTAGTACCTTCTGTACTTTTCTTTCCGCTGTAGTGAGTAGTTTTCTGTTACTCCCTGTACTTTTTTATTGTAAGCTTCATGTTATGTACATGTTTATTTCTCTACTGTTGTGGTGGTGTATACTATAGTGTTTCTTTCCTTTACTGCTGTATTTTGGTACTATTAGTTATATACGTGGTGAATGTGGTTTATTTTACTGCTCTTTTGGTTACTTTCTCGTTGGACGACTGGGTCTTGGGATTAGTCGAGTCGGTCCGATTCTCGTGTCTCTTAGGGATTCGGGAATCGGGTCGTTACACCAGCAGTAGTTTCCTGTTTTAGTTGTACTCTCTATTCTTCTAGTGAGTTTTAGACTGTTGTTACCATTTCTATTACTGTACTTTTGTTTCTACTTTCCTATTGTTATGGTGGTATGTACTATTTAGTAGCTTTTACTTCCTTACTGCTGGTACTCTTTTACTGTTGGTTATCTTGTATAGTAAATGTGGTTTATTTTCCTACTTTTTGATTATTTCTTGTTGGACAACTGGGTCTTAGAATTAGTCGAGTCGAGTCAATCTCGGATCCTATAAGGATTCAGGATCGAGTCGTAACATTTAGAACTTGAATTAGGAAAGTATGATAATACTTAAACATTTAAAAATTATCGATCTTAGGAAAAATATGATTAAGGTCTTTTTATTTAGACTCTTCACGTAGATTACGACTTAATCAATTCGGATATTTATTAAGATGTGAATCTATTTTCTAAATCTACGAGGAGTTTTATTAGTTAAAATAATAACATGTAACATTTGATATGCCCTCAAATATACGATATTTAAATCCCAACCTTACATCCTTATCCTCTCCAAATTTTTATTTAGGAGGCGTTCGTGAATTAGATTTAGAATAGCCACCTATCTTTGAAAAAAAGTGAAAAATGGAATAGAGAGAGAGAGAGAGCGCGTGTTAGTGTACTTGGAGGAAAAAAGGAAAAAAAATATTGATAGAAAAAAGAAATATATACATACATAGATAAATAAAAAAGAAGAAATAGGGTGAGTTTGGGACTGTCATAAAATAATAAAATATGCTAAATGACGTGGTCAAGGGGGATATATATTGATTTTGATCTTATGTTGACTTCGGGATAAAAAGGGAATGGAGAAAACTATCGATATGTAATAATATAAATACAAAGATATGATTTGGATGAAACGAAGGATAGTTTTGTGTCTTAAAGTAAAATTAGGTTTCTATAGTGTATTGACTACTCGACGAGTTAGCACTATAATCATAGATGTTTAAAATTTTATTTTTTATTCAAAACTTGGGTGGATTGGTGAATCATAAAAAATTGATCATGAGGTTCAAAATTGCAGCTAAACTCTTGACGGAATTAGGCAACATACATTTTGGTCAATATTCTAGTGTTGTTGAGTCTTTGTTATTAAGTTATTGCATGCACTTTCCTTTCATTGGTGAAGATTAATGCATCCTAACTTATAATATATTAGCTCAAACTCATTTGTATTTTATTGCCGTTGGTTTTGTTTATCGACTTTGCAAGTGTGTCAATCGTCAATTCTCAGCAAATTATAACTCTTCCACTAAGGTAACATAGGGGTTTAAAGTCTTGCTGCTTATGGTAAATTCAACCATGATTCATGTGAAAGTGAGCTAAATTTTTATTTCTTGGATCCATTTTTGGATTGTTTTGTTGGGAATAAGCAAATGTTACACTTCAGGTTGGGATGAGTTTCTAATATTTTATAATTTATGACTTTACGAATCATTAGTAATTATTTATATCCTTGGTATAGATTCATAACAACTAATTTACATTTTTTAGATACCTGTGCATTCACTTGTGCTTTCTTACTCGTGCAAGAAGGTAGTTAATATTAATTTCAAATAAAAGAGGATGCGACGAGGAGTTTGATCGTGACTATAGATGTTAAAAAAGATGCTCATACGAAGCAACGAAGTGAAACGAAGAAAATGAAATGGGAAGAAAAGAGGAGAGGGAGAATATATATATATATATATACATACACATACACAGCAACTCCGGCTCTCTGCTCGTTGCACGCATCTCCCTCCATCTGTTGACGGACGCCACCTCATCGCCCACCTCCTCTCCTCAATCAAGCAATTGGGCGGATGACGCGGGCCAGCAAGAACAAATAAAGGATAATAATAAATTTAAGGCCCAACAAGACTTTTTTCGTCGGTTAAGGTCACTCCCTAGGCAATTTTTAACCAAAAAAACCCATTTCTACCTGGAGCTAAAGGGATTTTGAAGGTTATGGGACTTCAACCAATTGGATTACCAAATTATTCCTATTCCTAAATGAATTTGTCTTCTCAAAGGCGATAAGCAGATCTTAAGAGCAAGGAAAAGGGGGCAAAATTAATTCTCCAATGGCCATTGATGTCACCTTTACCTCAGCCCTCTGTCTCTATCACCACTGCACCATTTGTCAATTTTTTTAACCTAATTTACAGTAGGAGTAAATCCAACTTCACTTTATCTTCGAAATTTAAGATAAGTTAATTTAAGATTGATAAGAGGTTGAGTTAACTCCCTTCCTAACCTATATTTTCTCTTTCTTCATCTCAACACATCATTCTCATCCTATCCTTTCTCATCCCATGTTTGGTAAATTAATATATTTTGATTAATAAATATTTTAATATGGTTGCAGCATCATGAAATAATTAATTTTAGCATATACTTAAATCATAATAATCCATCCAACTTAACAAATAATCATACTTTTATTATTATAAAATAATTAGTTAACTAGTGTATAAACATAGCATTGCAACATAATTACTATTACAACTTAGTTAGCATTTACAATGTAAAATAATTACTTTACAATAATAAAAAAAATTATTATTTTTTTATCAAATTAGTTTCTAATAATTAATATATTATTTGAAACCATAGCTACTACGTAACTATAGTATTAATCTATTTATAATTTCAACATATAATTAAACCATACCATAAATTAATTAATGACTAATGAATTACTAAGTCTTCCTTTGATTCAAAAATTACTAAATCTTCCTAATTAGCAAATAGTATAATTATCAATTACAATATAAGATAATTAGAATTTAATAAATAAAATAATTATACTACGTTTCATTAATATAGACTATAATGTTCTTTGTCAAATGATATTTGATTCTAAATTAAAATATTTTCAGTGACATTTGGAATATTATCCATGATATTATACAAAAATGATTTATTAATGGATTTATATTATATTTATTTAATATAAAAAATAATTTACCAACTAATATGCCTACCATCTCAAAGATAAACATACCTTTTTCCACCTTAATCTTCATTTTAACCCTTATAACTAAGTAAACACCCATCTTTCACATTATAGATTAACTCACATTCTTAACCTATGTTCATTAAACATAAAAAGAGATTAACTCCTAATCTCAAGTAAACACAAGTAGGAGGTTACCCTCTATTACAAAGATGCTCATGTTAGCTAACCGTATTTTAATTTTAGCATTTCATTTGTTATTTTCTAGTTATAGTAGTTAACTATTGAGACTCATGTTTTACTTATTAATTAAAATTACCTTCTGCGCGATTGATTTTTTTTATTCCTTAATTATTACTTATTAGCATGTTTAGTTCATTTGTATTATTTGCTTGCATTAATTGTTAAATAATTACGTTACTTCCTAAATTCTTATATTAAGTTTTGTATCTCAAAAAATTCTAAAAAATTTATGTTATGTTTTTAATGCTAGTTTAGCATACCCACAAAATTTCATGTAAAAATTTCTCATATAAAAAATTAAAAATTAATTTATTATAATTTAGTTTTAAGAATTATTTACAAATTTATTCTGTGTGTTTTGCAACTTAATTTTGAATGAAAATTTATAATGACCTTATTTAGAGTGTTCGTTATGTCATGTAATTTTAATTCTTTGAATTTTTATAATTTCTAAAATTTAATTTCACACTAATTACGATTAGGTTAACATTTTTTAGGTATCAAATATGAAATATGTGGGGTAAGTTTCTTTGAAGGTTGATTGATTTTGACAAAAATACGTGCTTTTCTCATTTTCTAGTTACACAGTCTTGATTCACACCAGACAAGTGTAGAGGTAATTCTTCGTTGCATGGCTCTTCTCCCTGTAGCAATAGTAGTACGGACCTAACGACACAGGGCCTTATAAAGGTGGGGGAGGCAGTAGAAGGTTTGCTTCGTTTGTGTTAAGAACCTCTACTAAGATATCTGCCTGGTTGCACAATAAAAGGGGCGTAATCTTTGTACATCTCTCACCTTGGCTGTTGTTGCTGCTCGCTTTGGTCGTCCCAATAGTTTTGGCAAAAATCTGCTACCTAGTTTAGCTTTCAATTGCCTCATCGGCTGGTTTCACGGTTATTGCGATGCTTTTGACTCTGCTTGCTAGAGTTATCTGCTTGTGTTTCCTCGAGCATTTTGGGTACTCACAGGTGAGAGCAAAATGACTTATCTCTATTTGCATGATGATTTGTCAAGTCCCATAGCTCTGCCATGTCACATGGTGGAAGGTCCTTTTATGTTATTCTAAAAATCCTGATCCAAAAGTCCTTGCTTGAACATCTGGATTGTAATCTAGTCATAAGGTTGCCTACATTGAAAGTATTGGTCCTTGAATCGATTTTGATAGGCCATAAAGGTTTCTCTTTTTCTTTGGCAAGCCTCTGTCAGCTTCTTTGAGTTATCCTTAGTTCATTGATATCTTGAAAAATACTGGCAAAACTTCTCTTTGAACTCCTGGAATGACCTGATTTGTCCAACCAACAGACCACTAAATCATATATGGGCACCACCAGTCAAGAGTGAACGAAACACGACACATAATCCCATTTGGGCACCTCGTACATATGCTAACGGTAATTCCCAACAAATATTGTTGGGTTGGTCATGTGGTTGTACTAGAGGAGGGCTGGATGCTTGAAGTGTAGGGGGAATGGGGCATTCATTACTTCCTCTGTAAAAAGGAAAAGCGATGACAACGACTTCCTGTGGATCACCCTCTTAGGCTGAGTGACTTGTTGGATGATGTTCAACACATGGTGGTCTTAACAAGAAGGAGGCATTGTAATTCCCTACGGTAAGGGGTGAGATATGCGTGACATATAAAATGCGAAATTAAAATAAATAACAATCTCACAAAAGCAATCACACAATGGCATAAGTATTTTTAGGTGGAAACCAAAATTGAATGAAAACCACCACCTAACCCCCTCAAGTTAGAATTTCCTGACTGACCAAGTTGATCAAATCCACTAACGTACTACTTAAAATGAGAGTAGTACAACCTCTATACAACCACACTACTTTATACGAGGGTAGTGTGCCTCAAAACCCCTTCTCTTCACAAGAAGGATTTTGTCTCGCGAAGGAGACAAGAATTCGCAACACGAATACCCAACTGATAATAAAGAAAAAAAATACAACAGACCTATAGAGCCAACAAAGTATATAAATGAACCTAGCTACTTTAGGTAAAGAATCTTCCCTTAGGTGGGAGTGCATCGACATGACGACGCGTGTGTGTGAACCACGCTTTGGCATAACAACACTCTCGTAACGTCGGCGGGAGAGCAGGTGCACAGCAAGATGAAGCTCTCAAGTGTGGAACAAATGCTTGGAGAGCTAGAGCTTCTTCTCAAAATCAATTTGACACAATATAGTGGAAAGTAGTTTCTCTAAGTGTGTGTTCACAAGGAAAGGGTCCTCATCTATTTATAGAGGGCCTAGGAAGGCTTTGGAAGGCCTTAAAAGGCTTGCATAGTCGTTGGGGTTAAGCTCAAAGCAAAACAGGCCGTAATAAGAATCATTTATGATTCTGACAGGGTCATCAGACGTCTGGTCTAGGTATTAAACGTCCGTCTGGGAACTAAGTCAGTCATCTGATTATAAGCTGGTTTCCTTCCTACCTTTCATCAGACCTAAACAGGGTTCTAGTGTAAATCAATCAGATGACGTACAGGACGTCTGACACTAGGTCTGGACGTCTGGAAATCTATTGTACTGCGGGAATGGATTTCCCAAGGTCCAAACGGCTATATTAGTCTAAAAAAGCAATTTTGGGTCAGTCGAGGTTCAACGGTCACATATCAGACATCTGGGGTCCTCTACGGACGTCTGATAGAAGCCTAACGGTTATTTTCCTCAACGTTTACTTTTTTAGCCAATGTTCCACTAATTGGACGTCTGGCACAACCATCAGACGTCTAACATTAGGTCTGGACGTTTGATTTCATCAGACAAAACCTATTAAGTCCAACCTAAGTTATTGGACGTCTAAGTCAACAGTCAGACGTCTTAAAAGTCACTATTAGACGTCTGATTTCCAGATTAGACGTTTGATAAGGCGATCTGAAGCTTATTTAGGTTTTCTAAGTTCTATATGGAAAACTTAAGTATCCTAGGGTTGTGCAGGTATTCCTAAGACTACTTTAAGGGCTCTTTAAGGCTCTTTAACAAGTAATCTAAGAAAGAAATAAAGAGCAAAGAAACAAAAAAAGAGAGTACAAGATACAAGAATGGAAAAGACTTCTATCTTATTCTTCATGACTTCAGGTTTCAAGCTTTCACTCCTTGCGAAGGCTCCTCCATTCTCTGTCAAGCTCCTCTAATCCATCATAGATGCGAGCTTGAACTCCGTCTAAACATGTCACCATTTGCAATTATCTTGAAAACTAAGACTCAAGAGCAAATATTAAATGAAACGTGTTTTTTATCATCAAAATAAACGATCGTGGTGGTCTAACTTCAATAATCTCCCCCTTTTTGATGATGACAAAACTGTGCATGAAATTCTCCCCCTTTTTGACATTATCAAAAGGGTTTAATGAATTTTAATTTTCCTATAACTCCCCCTTAAGACATGCTCTTCTAAATTTTCATCTTTTCATAAAACCAATAGCTATGATTATCTCTCCCTTTCTAATGGAAATATAGCTATGTTAACAACTTCCCCTTAAAGATTGACAATTAGCTCATTTAATTTTAATAAACTCCTTCTATCTATATGCTAATGATAAAAAAGATAAGTTTTAGAGATTACCTCACCTACCATGGACAATAAAATGGCCCAAAAGGTGGTGGATGCCAAATCGGATGGGATTCCCATCTGTAGCTTGAAGGCTCGAGTATTGGTGATGGTCTCCAATCGGATGGTCGACGTGCAGTGATTCGATCATTTGTTCGCCATCTCGTTAGTCTTCTTGCAGATTTTCTGGTCTTGCTCCTTGGTTTTGATGTTGGTCCACCTAACTCGAGTTGGCCGTTCTTCATCTTGTAGGTTCAATCTTGGATGTTGAAATCTTTATAATCTACAAAACAAGACTCCAAATCTTTCTTCGGTATCCAAGTGAGCTTGGATCCGGATTTGTCAGTTGGTCTCTTTGAAGGAGATTCTTTCTCAACCTTAGGACTAGACAAATTTTCTATCTTATTAATCAAATTATTTGATTTCTCCCTAAGACATACAAGTTCATATTCTAAAACATGCAATTTTGTTTTTAAGCTAGAAATTTCAATTTTTAAGTTAGTATTCTCATCAATCAACTTACTATTCTTATTGATTAGGTCTCTATTTTCTAACAAGTTATTATCCTTAGAACTAGAACTAGTTTCTAGATTCTTAAGTTATTTTTCTAATCTTTTATTTTCTGAATTAAGGAAACTAAGATTCTTTTTCATATTTTTATTTTCTACCTTTAATGATTTACTAATTTCATAAAGTTCATCAAAGGCATCTTGGAGTTCAGAATTTACCTCATTGTCGCTGTTGTCGCTGTCGCTTTCTACAATTGCCATGAAACCCATGCAAGTGGTTTCATTCTTCTTCTCGGGATTTTCTTCTTCCTCCGAGCTTGAGTCGTCCCAAGTTGCTTTGAATGCCTTATTCTTATACTTCTCCTTCTTGAGAAGAGGGCACTCTGGTCGTAGATGACCCTTTTCGTTGCAAGAAACGTCTCGAGCTGCCTTGCTCCTTTTCTTTCTTTTCTCTCTTAGAATCCCTACAAAACTTGGAAATTTTTTTGAGTAAGAATTTAAAATCTTCATCTTTGAAACTTACCTCGCTATCCGATGTAGCTTTAAATGCGAGAGACTTCCTGAGCTTTGGTTTAGGTGTGTCCTTCTTCTTCTACTTCAATTCTGTCTCATAAGCCATGAGGTTGCCTAGGAGATCCTCCATGTTGAGCTCCTTTACGTCGTTCGCCTTCTCGATCGCGGTGACCTTTTGTTCCCACTCCAATTCAAGGGAACGAAGAAGCTTTTCTTGAAGTTCCCCCTTGATAAAGGTCTTTTCTAAAGCTTTCAATTCATTTACAATGAGAGTGAACCTAGTGTTCATCTCACTTAAGGTTTCGTTAGTCTTCATAGAAAATGATTCAAATTCTTGTGAAAGTAAATTAATTTTAGAAGACTTTACCTTAGAGGTACCATCGTGAGTTACCTCGAGTGTATGCCAGATCTCGTATGCAGTGGCACATTGCGAGATTCTGTTGAACTCTTCCGAGCTGAGTGCGCAGTAAAGGGCGTTCATGGTCTTCGCGTTCAGAGATAGCTCCCGAATCTGTTGTTGCGAGTATCCTGCGACAGGTCTCTTCGGGATGATGAAGAGGGTCTTGCATTAGGCCCAGATTGTGAAGTCGTTGGCTTGAGGCCACGTCTTCATCCGTAGCTTCCAGTACGGGTAATTACTCCCATCAAAAAACGGCAGACGGGTGGTAGACTTCCCCTCAAGAATCCTCATCGCAAAGCTGCTTCCCTCCATAATCTTCTTGCTAGGTTGTTATGCCGAAACAGTAAGGACCTGCTTTGATACCAAATGTAATTTCTTACGGGAGGAGGTGAGATATGTATGACGTATAAAATGCAGAATTAAAATAAATAACAATCTCACAAAAGCAATCACACAATGGCACAAGTACTTTTAGGTGGAAATCCAAACCAGGTGAAAACCACCACCTAACTCTCTCGAGTTAGGATTTCCCGATCGACCAAGTCGATTAAATCTACTAACGTACTACTTAAAACGAGGGTAGTACAACCTCTATACAACCACACTACTTTATACGAGAGTAGTGTGTCTAAAAGCCCCTTCTTTTCATAAGAAGAATTTTGTCTCGTGAAGGAGACGGGAATTCGCAACGCGAATACCCAACCGATAACAAAGAAAAAATACAACAGACCTATAGAGCCAACAAAGTATATAAATGAACATAGCTACTATAGGTGAAGAATCTTCCCTTAGGTGGGAGTGCGTTGGTGTGACGATGTCGGTGTATGAACCACGCTTTGGCATAACAGCACTCTCGTAATGTCGGCGGGAGAGCGGGTGCACAGCAGGACGAAGCTCTCAGGTGTGGAACGAATGCTTGGAGAGCTAGAGCTTCTTCTCATGATCAATTTGACACAATATAGTGGAAAGTAGTTTCTCTAGGTGTGTGTTCACAAGGCAAGGGTCCTCATCTATTTATAGAGGGCCTAGGAAGGCTTTGGAAGGCCTTAGAAGACTTCCATAGCCATTGGGGTTGAATTTAAGGCAAAACAGGTCGTAATAAGAATCATTTATAATTCTAACAGGGTCATCAGACGTCTGTTTGGGAACTAAGTCAGACGTCAGATTCTAGGCGGGTTTCCTTCTTGCCTTTTATCAGACCTAAACAGGATTTTAGTGTAAATCAATCAGACGACGTACAAGACGTCTGACACTAGGTCTGGACGTCTGGAAACCTATTGTATTGTGGGAATGGATTTTCCATGGTCCAAACGGCTATATTAGTCTAGAAAAGGGATTTTGGGTCAGTCGAGGCTCAACAGGCACATATCAGACGTCTGGGGTCCTCTACGGACGTCTGATAGAAGCCTAACGATTATTTTCCTCAACGTTGACTTTGTTAGCCAACGTTCTACTAATTAAACGTCTAGCACAACCATCAGACGTCTGACACTAGGTATGAACATTTGATTTCATCAGACAAAACTTATTAAGTTCAGCCTAAGTTATTGGATGTCTGAGTCAATAGTTAGATGTCTTAAAAGTCACTATCAGAATCTGATTTCCAGATTAGACGTCTAATAAGGCGGTCTAAGCCTACTTAGGTTTTCTAAGTTCTCTACGAAAAACCTAAGTATCATAGGGTTGTGCAGGTGTTCCTAGGACTATTTTAAGGGCTCTTTGAGGCTCTTTAACAAGTAATCTAAGAAAGAAATAAAGAGCAAAGAAACAACAAAAGAAAGTACAAGATACAAGAATGGAAAAGACTTCTATCATATTCTTCGTGACTTCATGCTTCAAGCTTCCGCTCCTCACGAAGGCTCCTCCGTTCTCCATCAAGCTCCTCCAATCTACCATGGATGCGAACTTGAACTCCGTCTAAACATGTCTCCATTTGCAATTATCTTGAAAACTAAGACTCAAGAGCAAATGTTAAATGACACGCGTTTTGTTATCATCAAAGTAAACGATTGTGGTGCTCTAGCACCAACAGACATATGAGGGGAGGACTAGGAGTTTATCTTTGAGACTTTGGGTAGATCATTGATGATCCATCCAGCCTAGTGGTTGATTAGTTACAACTCCTCCACTTGTTGTTTGAGGTGGGCATTCTCTTCCTTAACCTGTTGTAGACCTGTGCTATCTTTCTTCTCAAGTTGGGGATCTCGTCCCCCCTGGCCTTGCCATTACCTTGAGTGTCACCTCCTTGTAGGCATGTGTGTCGCAGAGGGACTCTGCCAAATTCCGTTATTCCTCACAGATGACCTTTAGGCATTCTTGGTATCTCCTCTCATCCTCCTCTGCTTGGTGGAGGGGGTTGCGAGAGCCTTGTTGGCCCGAGGTCTAGGCATTAATAAAGTCTGCTTCGTGCTCTTCTTCTTGTACGAAGACCTCTACTTTCTCAACGGAGAAAAGGGACTCGTCGACACATCGCTTGAGGTCCTCCAGGGCAATGCTCAGCTCGTCCTCAACTCCTTAACCAAAACTAAGCATCTTTACTTTCTTCATCTTTAAAGTCACATCTCCTGTTTGTGACCCTTAACCTTTCAATCGGTAGAGTATTTAAAGAATTTCACAAACGATACCAAATAATCAAATCCTAAAGTGTCCAATATAAAATAAATGATTGATCATACCAATAAAATAAAACTTGAACCCCATAAAAAAAATAATAATAAAATAAAAATTAGTAACTCTTAAGAAAAAAAAAACCATTTCATATAGTCACCAAGAAAATGTCCAACGGAGGTGTCTTTTTTGTTATTTTTATTAAATCACGGTCATCGAAAATGAAGATAATAAAAATAATATCCCACGAAAAACCGTACAACCTATCCGAAAGCTGCGTTACAAATGGTTTAAGAGAAAAAAAAAAAAAAAAAAGGGGAGAGAGAGAGAGAGGAGAAACAAAGGTTCCACCCGACGCGTCGACGACTAAACCGACCGCACGCCACCTCGCCGAAGCGAGAGAGGGGAGAGACCACAATACCCCCACGCGGATCTCCTCCTCTTCCTCTGCCGCGGCCACGACATGGCCCTCCCTCCCTCCTCCGAGGCGGAGGACCGCACCCTCCTGCCCCCTCCTTCCCCCGGCTCCAACTCCGACTCCGACGAGGAGAATCCCACCACCACCCACGACACCCACAAGCTCCCCCTCCCTTCCCCTGCTTCTCCTCCTCCTCCTGCCCCCCTCGCCGAGGACGAACCCCCGCCTCTCCCTTTCTCGTGGAGGAAGCTGTGGGCCTTCACGGGCCCGGGCTTCCTCATGAGCATCGCCTTCCTCGACCCGGGGAACCTCGAGGGCGACCTCCAGGCGGGCGCCGTCGCCGGCTACTCCCTCCTCTGGCTCCTCCTCTGGGCCACCGCCATGGGCCTCGTCATCCAGATGCTCTCCGCCAGGCTCGGCGTGGCCACGGGGAGGCACCTCGCCGAGCTCTGCAGGGAGGAGTACCCCAACTGGGCCAGGTGGGTGCTCTGGGTCATGGCCGAGGTCGCCCTCATAGGCGCCGACATCCAGGAGGTCATCGGCAGCGCCATCGCCATCCAGATCCTTAGCCGTGGGTTCCTACCCCTGTGGGCGGGTGTCGTGGTCACCGCCCTCGACTGGTGAGTCCCGCGAGATCTGCCCAAAGATGGGACCTTTTTGGTCGCCTGATTTGGTTTGGTTTGGTTGCTTCTTGTGGCGTGGAATTGGGTTTTCAGTATGTGGAAAGTTGACGCCTTTCGGTGACCCGATGATCGGGAGTGCAAGAAATGTTGCTCTTCTCTCTCGTTCTTTGGCAAAGATGGGCCTTTTTTGGTTACCCAAATTGGATTTTTCGTGCTTGTTTCTTGGTGTTGTAATTGGGCTTTGGGTGCTTTGGAAGTTGATGCCTTTTACTGATCCGAAGCTTGAGAGTGGGCAGAATATGTCTTTTTCCCCTTTTTGGTTTTAGAGATGAGGCTTTTTTGATTGCCCAATTTGCTTTTCGTGCTTGTGGGTGTGTGGTTGGGGTTTGGGTACTGTGGAAGTCGAGATCTTTCACTGATTTGAAGCTTGAGAGTGGGCGAAATGTGTTCTTTTCTCCTTTTTGATTGTTCCTTTTTCCCCTTGTTGCGTGGCAAAGATGGGGTTTTTTCTGGTTATTCCAGTTTGGACTGTGAAAGTTGATCCACTTCACTGATCCGAAGCTTGAGATTAGGCAGAATGTTCTCTCCTTCTCGGTTGATCCTCTTTCCCTTGTTGCTTTGGTGAGGGAGCGAGGGATTTGCTTTGGCAAGAAAACTAGATGAGTAGAATCTGCAGATGGAAAAAATGCTTGAGGGAATTCACATTGTTCACAGTTGGTTAGATGCTCATGCTTGATGCTTGGCTGATGGAATTAAATTTGGGCCCTTGACTTTAGTTTTTGTTTTGATTATCATAACGGAAGCTTGATAATGACTGGGTTTGGTAGAGAAATGGGGTTTCTTGTTTCTGCAATTGTAGTGGGGGTTGCGGAAATTAAAGTATTTGCTTTCAGCTTGGGCTATTTTTTGCCATAAACTTTTGGGATGTTGAAGATCGAAGCCGATATCTTGGAGCACTTGTAGTTTGTTTGCGTGCAGAGAGTTAATTTATAATATGCTTGTCCGGAGAATACTTCTGCATGTATGTGGAATTGACTCTTGGTTTCCTAGAGGTTGGCCTTTTTACGGTACATCTGCTTTCTACCTCTCTATATGGTTGTGTTAGGACTTGCTCTGTTTTTTGTATTGCAAGCTGTGAAGCTTGTGCTTGTCAGTTATACCTGTCACTTTTGAAGTTTGATATAGTCTCCTGATTGGGATTCTCAGAAAAAAAAAAGGATAAATTGAATGTTTTTGAGAACTTAATTTTCCTTGTTTTAAAAAATTTCCACATTTTTTTTCATTGTTATTTTGGTTATCCAATTGGAATGGGATTTTTTTCCCTGAAAATATGAATGGGAAATTTACTGGGTGGTGATAGCTTTAGGGAGATTTATCTGGTATTGAGAAGGTGTTTTTTGCCTTGAAAACATTGCTTATTTTTCTTTAAGATAAGATATATTTCCTTCTTTCTTAAAAAACTGAAATGCATGTCATTAACACAACCTACCACCCTGTTCTTAAGCTTCTTCCTGGCAAGTGCTTTATTGCCAGAATAATTCCAAAGACAACATGGATAATGGTGTTTCCTGGTTTCTCTTCAGCTTTATCTTTTTGTTTCTTGAGAACTATGGTGTGCGGAAATTGGAGGCTCTCTTTGCTGTTCTCATTTCCACAATGGCACTTTCATTTGCATGGATGTTTGGCGAAACCAAGCCTGATGGGAAGGAGCTTATGCTAGGTTAGTTCAACAGCTCTAACTCTGATGGAATGACTTGCTGGTGAACCTGTATACACCTACTATTTTTTTCTATTGGAATGTTATTGATTCTTTTGCTTATCCTTTGAAGGAATCCTGATTCCAAGACTGAGCTCGAAAACGATTCGTCAGGCTGTGGGGCTTGTAGGCTGTGTAATCATGCCCCATAATGTGTTTCTGCATTCTGCTCTAGTACAATCGAGAAAGATTGATGCTAGTAGAAAGAGTGAGGTCCGAGAAGCCTTAAAGTACTATTCCATCGAATCAACAATTGCTCTTATTGTCTCATTTATAATCAACTTGTTTGTCACCACTGTTTTCGCCAAGGAGTTTTATGGAACTAAAGAAGCCTATGGCATTGGCCTTGTCAATGCTGGCGAGTCTCTGCAAAAGAAATATGGTGGTGGAATATTTCCTATTCTTTACATTTGGGGAATCGGACTACTGGCGGCTGGGCAGAGTAGCACCATAACTGGTACCTATGCTGGTCAGTTTATCATGGGAGGTTTTCTGAACATCCGTATGAAGAAATGGCTGAGGGCACTGATTACTAGAAGCTTTGCTATTGTGCCGACAATGGTGGTTGCTCTAATTTTTGACAGCTCTGAATCTAAGTTGGATGTCTTAAATGAGTGGCTTAATGTACTTCAGTCCATTCAGATCCCTTTTGCTCTTGTTCCACTTCTTTCTATGGTTTCCAAGGAACAAGTTATGGGGGTCTTTACAATTGGCCAAAACCTCAAAGTAAGTTTTGGATATATGTGTTTTATTGTAGCCACCCTCTTGTTGATTTATGTCCTTACACAGTCCATGATCTTCTTTGACTGGATGCTTACTGAATTTACTGCAGCTGTTTGATTTTTTTTAATCATATTATTATGTTCAAATTGTATGCTAACTATGTTAAGCATCCAATTGATGCTAAACATCACAAAGTGGGTTTCCCTAACCATCTTTGGTAAGTTTCACTTAGATGTAATGACTGAGCGTGGCCAAGAATGTTTAGGGGCATCCCAATGAAAAAGGAAAAAGAAAGTCCTAAAGCAGTAAAAGTGATTATATTCCTAGAAGACCCTGAATAGCTTGCTTTGGATGTATAAACCTAGCAAATCGTACCCATGGTTCCAGGCACAATTTTGCCAAAATGGTCAATTTTGATGGATGGGACATTCTTAGACAGTCTATATGTCAAAACTAAGGATTTTTCTTCTCAGAAAAAACCTTAGTTTTCAGGCATTTTGATAAGGGTTTTGACAACTTGATGCAATGTCAAATATATTTCTTCATTTCAATGAAAATTTTCTTTACATTTTACCATTTTGGTGCAAATTTGCCTATTATTCTAATTTCATCCTCAGTTTCGAAAGGCTAGATTGAAGCTGCATATAGATAGATCTAACCTAGGATTAGCTCCATATATCTGGATGGATGGATCTAATTAGCTGGATGCCTAGACTCACTCTAGCTCTCTATTTAGGTAGATGTACTTAGCTAAACACGGATAATTTACTGTTGAAGTCTTAATGATTTACATAAATGTTAATTATAGTAGTTGGTAGTTTCTTCTTTTTTTAAAAAAAAAAAACTTGGTAGTTTCGGATCTTGTTGGTAACTTAGTTTCACTTGCTTATATCTTGGACTATTTTACCATCTAGAGTGCACAGTATATGTCATATGAGACTACTATGAGTACATACAAGCAATAATGAAACAATAGGTATCATGATAGCATGGGGTTGCTAGCAACGATAGAAGTGATGGCAACCAACTCGGATGCCGCTCCCAACTCTTATTTCTCTTGAAATCATTGATCGTTTAAGCAATGTATATAAGCAAAGTTTCCTCTTCAAAACATTGCGTGTAAGCAAGTTTCTTAACATTAATATTATACTTTTCATTTATGAAATTGTTTATGATATGCTCTTATACACATTCTACTTAATTATAAGGCATTACTTGATTGGATTTCCTTTTCAAAGATAAAAAAATTGATTGGATTTATCTTTATCCAAGCATAATCAAACTAGTAGGAATGGGGATTTACACTTAATTAATTGTGAAGTACACAGACCATAATTCTATAAATATTATTCATTTTCAATCATTTTGTTGAAAGTTTTTGGATCTCCTCCACCGTGCATAAGGCATACTTCCAAGATGCCTCATTTTTTAGGTGTCAAACTCATTGAAATTTGATCTCAAAATTCAACAATTTTTTAATTCTGCTTCTGAAATGCACGTCTTCTAAATCCCCGAGTTGGAATTAACTTGAATCTTTTGTTTTAGCAAGGTCCTACTCCTATTGTGTCACTAATTGACTATTTCTTGTTGACTTTCCTCAAAAGATGTGCAGTTATCACTTGTTTTAGGAGCATGATGGAGCATTTTAGTAAAAAGGTCATTCAACCAATTATGCTCCAAGCACCAAAAGTCCTTTGTATGAGTTCCCATAGGAGAGCTGCAAAATACTATGAAGTTATTAAGTATACCTAGAAGATGAAATAAGGGCATATATTCTTCCTTCTAGGCTATTGAAGGGATATAAGTATGGTTCTATCAGAACAACAAAATATTCATTTCTTCTATTATTAGGGAGCCTGGGTACAGGTTGCTTCTTAACGTGGTCTTTTGTGGAGTGTCGATTCCTTTGGTCAGTAGGAGCAACAAAAAGGGAGTGGGAGTAATTGACTTTCCCTTGAGCTTTTCCCGTGGCATTTCCACCTTCATCGAAAAAATCAAGGCAAGAATTCGAAGACCCAAAGGGTATGACATGTGGCCCAGGTTATGGAGGCTACGAAGTAGATAATCAGATCAGTTTTTACATTGACAATGAGATTAGACAAACCTAGGGGTGTTGGGTTGGGACTGAACCCAAACCCAATTTACAATTTGCGGGTTGGGACTTTTCCAACCCAACCCAATCCATGACACTACCGAATCCAATCCAACCCAACCCAACAGGTTGAGCAGGTTGTTGAGTAGTCAAAACGTCTATTCATTTGCTACATGCTTCCTATGTCTTTGATGCTTAATAGCAAAAAATTTTAAATTCATAAACAACTTGTATCTTATAAAAAAGCAAATAAAATAGTTAAAAACAAAAAAAATCAAATAAAAAAAAGTAAAGATATGATCTAAAAGTAACGAGAAAAGATAAATGCATACCTAATAATAAACTTGATAGTTGCTTATATAAAAGCTTAGGTCTATACTAATAATTGGTAACAAATATAGAGGTGGTGCTTTGATGGTGGTGGTGGGATCCCTGTGGGGAAGAAGAGAGGAGAGTTGGGTTGTTGAGGACTTGGGCGGAGGTGGGGGGCTAATGGAGGAGAGAAGGTTGAGAGTTACCTAAAGAGCGTGGGGTGTCGCCACCACTGAGGAGAGGAGAGAGCACTGCTAGCTTTGAGCTGAGGAGAAGCACTGCTTGGAGTAGAGCTCGGAAGTGAGGTTAGGGTAGAGGGTGCCACTTGGAGTTGATGGAGGTAACTATAGGAGAGCTGAGAGGGTTGGGAATTAGGAATTTGGGTCGTAGGAGTGAGGAGATGTTTAAGTCTCGAGTTGAGGTTTTAAATTTTGATCTATAGCTTGGTGCCCCTTATATATATATATATATATAAGGGGTTTTATCGGATTGTGGGTTGGCCAAACCTCAAAGTTAACTCAACCCAATCGGGTTGGATGGGGTTTGGATTAATCCCGACCCATGTACACCCCTAGACAAAACCCATACTGGTAGGATGCCCTGCATGCAAGGGAAAGACAGGGAGCATTCAGTGGGTTTTTATGCTTTTTATAGATGGAAATTGACCTGCCTTGTTTTTTAATTGAATTTCCTCTCGCTTGGTAGTTACTATGCCTGTCAGATCTGACCTGCCGTTCGCCCACCCTCCTGCTTCTAATTAACCCATCGGTGGTGCCAGCAGTTTTATATTTTTTGGTTCTCCTAGTGAGTGGGTTGTTTCTCCCTTGCATTTGTTGGGGCCACTTTTCTAGCCCTTGACAATGAGCTTCCCAGCAATGATGGAGGAACCTTTATGCAATTAGGCGGAATTCCCTTTTTTCCACAATAAGACCTTCGGTCTTGAATATTCTGAAGCAGCAATTACAAATTCCAGCCTTAATTAAGGTAGCGTCAATCTTCATGTCTTGTGTTTATGCTTGGGTTTGCACCTTTATTTTGGGAATTAAAGATATTTCATCTAACTGAAACCCTCCCTTCACATGGTTACATCATCTTTGGTGGTCTCCTGCCGGGATCACTCCTCATTTAAAGAGGGAGTGGGAGAGGGAGAGAGATTTATCTTTTGTAATACCAGAAAACCCAAGATATGGGGTGAAGGCTGGGATTATTAGTGAATAATTTTTTTTAGTCGAATGATATTTTTCTTCATTTTAATAAGGGTAACATGCATTATATTTGGACATGTTTTAACCGGAATAGCCTTTAGCTTATGGCTTGTTTATTAACATCTGCCAGTGAAATTCGTTTAGCATGATTCCTAATGTTTCCTAACTTACATCCAGCACCATGTGCAGATATACTTTTCCTAGTTGTTGCTGTTACCTCCTGTTTATAATTTTGCCTGTCACCTAATCTTTTTTATTTTCTGTGTCAACTACAAGATTTTGACTTGGACCGTGGCTTCATTGCTGATGATAATTAATGGGTATCTTCTCCTGGATTTTTTCTCTGCGGAAGTGCGAGGCCTGTGGTTTGGTTTGGTTGTGTGCTTTATAACTGTGCTATATTTGGCTTTTATCACATATCTCATTCTGCGTGAAAACACAACGACACTATCTTATCAATTGATCTCAACAATCCCGAAAAGACTTGCCATTGCTGGAAACTAAAATCAATGCTCTTAGGCTGACACATTCTTTCTCCTTTAAGTGCACAAAAACAAGTTTCTGAGCAAGAAGAAGACCCAATATGTGCTGTTCCTTGGAGTACATCTGAAGCTTCTGCTTGCTGCTGCTTGATGCTGCTGCTTGCAGTATTGGATGTTGCGAAGCCTGGATTTTAGTTTCTTCATGAACATGCACAACTGAATCAACCAGATTGCCATGGTGTGCAATCTTCGTGGCCAATCTTTAATCCTTCTCTGTATGTGGACAGTATTGCTGTGCAGAGCTCTTGTTTTGGGCTTATAAACTTGTCACATTCTTTCCACAGAAACATGGAAGTTACAGTACAAATTCAGATTATAGAGAACACCAGGATGTTAATATATGTGTATTAGTAGAGAAATGTGCTATCGGTACATGATGGATGGATGGATGAACAACCATTGTTTTTTTTATATATCTGAATAAAATTTGCAGCAGTTCATCGTGATGTTTCTTTCATTCCTTCAAAACTGGTGTTTTGCATATTCGGCATTTTTTCAGCTTCATAATACTGCAGTTCCAATTTTCTCTTAGCTCCACCATGGTTTTGCCATTTGCTATTCTGTACAAAGATCGTCTCCGAGACTATTGCTCATCTGCCATCATCAAGCGGCATGCTTGCTTTTCCAAATCATATTGAGTCAGCAAAGGTGAACCAGGTTGCATGACAATTCCCAAGTAATCTGGCCTTTCCAGCGCATTATAACATCTCAAAGGCCATGTTACTAGAATAATATGTTTTTCGGAAGTTGTGTGAGCTCTAAGCAGATGACTGGAGAACTTGAATGATGCTTCTCCATACTCATTTGGCTAAAGAAGTTTAAACCCCTTAGCCTCCTCTTATAATCTTGGATATATGCTGGATTTTTTTTTTCCATGTTATTCTGTAAACTTAGTATCAACATAATAGAGGTTTCCCAACAACCTATGTCTTGCTGCATGGTTGCACACGTCATACGTGCCCACCTTATTACAGAAACTTATTGACTTTAATTGTTAGCTTTGCCGCTTCTTAGGTGAAAGTTTCTCAAGTTCTCAGCACACTTACAATCTTTATAATTGCTAACTGTTGTTGCATGGACAACTATGAGGACTGATGGACTAAGTTCTTATATGCTTAATTATAATTTATTGATCTATTTTACCGTGGTGTATCACAGTTGCAAAATATGGTGATCTTATTTTTTTTGACATCTAATCAACTACATATGTAATGATGTGAAAATTCTGAAGTTACAGGTTGGCTTGGCAATCTATTGTGTGGATGTCTGTGTAGATGCTAATCTTTATCATCTCCAAATAGGTCTCTTCGACACGGTTATGATTTCAAATGACGTCACTGTTTATTTGATGGTTTAAGCGACAAAGGACTTGTCCTAAAGCTATGAACAGCAAGAATCCATCGAACTTATGAATGGAATAAAAAAAAAAGAAAGGAAAAAACTTGATAGTTAAGGTGAATTTTCCATGGTAAATCAGAAAAAGGTTGATGGATTGAGGTGAATTGTTCATGGTATTAGGTTTTGTTGACTTGAAAGCATAGGAGGCTTAAAAGGGAGATTTTCATTCAATTGGTTCTAAAAACTGATCCGATCAGCAATGAAAGATCTTTCTTGAGCTTGAAGACATAGATTTGAAGGAAAAATAGAAGCAATTAATGACTACATGAGCCTTCTAGTTGTCCACTTCATTGGCATTGTTGCACCTTGTGAATGTGTCTATAAATCTATGCTTTAACACTTAACCATCCTCCCATTGAGGACCTTCTATGGCACTGATAGGCATCTTTCATCGAAATTCAGTAGGTTGATTGAGCTCGATTAGGCTCAATATGATCGATCAAGGTCAAGCAATTATTGGGCTTGGTGACAAGCCCTCGCTTATTGAAAAGTTATGTGCAATCTTTGAACTTTAGGGGGAAGTGATGGGTAGAAGTGAATGCCATACCTTGCCTTTCTCACTCACCTTTCTGCTCTCCAAACCTTCATATAGTAGGATAGAAAGATCAACGCCAACCTCACTCTTATGCTTGCTTACTTGCTTAACATAAATCGCCCAGTAGACACCTAGCTTGAAACTTAGTCAAAGACTTGTACCCTTTCTATTCATCCTAACCAATTTGTCACTTGAGCCAATCAGGTTAGGTTGCATGATCATTTAAACCTGCATGGGAAATCAAACAAGCATCATCTTCCCAACCTTCGTGAAGTTAACAAAGATCACCAACACTTGATTGAATCCAACTCATAGCAAGGTGGATAGGAGCGAAAAACATATTGACTTTCTTTGTTGGATCTAGGTATCATTTCGCTTGTGCTTCTTTGAAAGAAGAAAAGATGTCGCTCCACTTCTAACTTTGTATGGGGTTAGATATTAGCTATGCTTTGTTTCTCATGTGGCACAAGGTATATTCTCTTTTTTCCTTTGGCACCTCGACTTAAACTAAAAGCTACTCTGGCAGGCAAGACTTGGAACTTGCATATGATAGTTATTATGAGTAGGGGGTTACCAATCATGTTAAACTTTGTTCTTCATAATTGAAAGAAGGGTGAGGCAAGTCTCTATAGTAACTGAAAATCAATTTGGCTTTATGCCAGGCAGGTCTACTATTGAGTCAATACACCTCTTGAGACGTATGATGGAGACATACAAAGTGAAGAAAAAAGATTTACATATGGTTTTTATTGATTTGGAGAAGGCCTATGATTCTGTCCCAAGAGATATCTTGTGGAGAATTTTGGAGAAGAGACAAGTGCCAATTATATATATCAACCTCATAAAGGATATGTACTATGGAGCTATAGCTTGTGTAAAGACTAAGGATGATTTGACAGACTACTTTGATATCTCCATTGGTTTGCATCAAGGTTCGACTTTAAGCCCTTATCTTTTTGCCTTGGTTATGGATGAGTTGACGAAGCATATCCAAGTTGAGGTGCCTTGGTGTATGCTTTTTGCTGATGACATTGTGTTGGTTGATGAGACAAGAGATGGAGTGAACAGAAAACTTGAGCTTTGGAGAGAAGTCCTGGAAGATAAAGGATTACGCATAAGTAGGACGAAGACTGAGTATATGGAATGTAAGTTTAGTAGTAGAGGGAACAACGAAGGGATTGATGTAAAAATTGGAGACGAGTGCATTCCAATGAAAGATATTTGTAAGTACTTAGGATCCATTTTCCAGCATGATGGTGGAATTGATGGAGATGTTACACATAGAATGAATGCAGGGTGGTTGAATTGGAGGGGTGCTTCTGGTGTTCTCTGTGATAAGAAGGTTCCTTTAAAAGTCAAAGGAAAATACTATCGAGCTGTGGTAAGACCAGTCATGTTGTACGGTTCTGAATGCTGGGCTATAAACTATAGGCATGTACAGAAGATGTCTGTGGCAGAAATGAAGATGTTAAGATGGATGTGTGGTCATACAAGAAAGGACCGTATTTCAAATGAATTTATTAGAAACAGGGTTAGGGTGGCACCGATAGAGGATAAAATGAGAGAGGCCCGTCTAAGATGGTTTGGACATTTACAAAGAAGGCCACTAGATGCTCCAGTTAGGAGATGTGAGAAGTTGGAGGCTGAACCCGCTAAGAGGGGGCGAGGAAGACCAAACAAGTGTTGGAAGGAAACTATTAAGTATGACCTCAATTACTTTAATTTAATTCCTAAAATGGCTGAAAATCGATCTGTGTGGAGGCAAAGAATCCATATAGCCGACCCCACTTAGTGTGGGAAAAGACTTGGTTGTTGTTGTTGTATATCTATTTCAGATTGTGGATCTTATTTTTGGTAAAGAAATATATATGTCCTTGATGGGACTCAAACCTCTGTCTAATGGTAACCATACATAAGACCTTGCTAGTCCTATATCTTGAGATCAAAATACATTGTAATTATTATATAATAATAAACTCTCTTTGTGCCTCTCTCTCTCTTTCTCACACACACACACATCGAGCTTGAATTTTATCTAAAACTAGACCATTATCTTATCAAGTTGGTCTTGAGGGTCCTTGATGAGTTGAGCCTAAGTCCATTGAGATTGAACTTTTCTGATATTCTTACTTATAGCATTAATATCATATCATTCATATGTTGAATTTTGCCTCATGAGTGGTATAGCACCAATATTATAAATCCTATTTGTAATTCTTTCATCTTCTTAAATCATAACTTGCAAATGAGTTTGAGGGATCCAACATCCATTTCATCATCTTTTGTATGTGTTGCTCCTTTATCTCTACTCTTGTGATGCCTCGGGCCTCATCGATTGATTTAACTCAATAGGATTCAAGTCATCAAATATAAAAAGTAGACTTAAATATGATCGAAGTCACCCAATACATAATCATAAAATATAAATATAATCAAATAAATCATTCATAAAGCATTAAAATAAATACAGTAGATAATGTTGTCCACAATAGTCAAGTCACAAATCTAAAAGTATAAGGGAAAGGGTATTGGTTAACTATCTGAATACAATTGTCAGAATATAGAAAGGAAATTAAATGACTAAACAAAACTCCTAAACTCACAGATTATCTGCTAATGCCAAGCTAGGTCCCGCACTTGCCACTTTTTACACAACTACTTTCGACTGCTCAATTGTACTTGAGTATATAGTCTAAAAAATACACCAACAAATGCCGAGAGTAGTGTAATCAAAAGCAAAAGTAAAGACCAAAAGTCTAGGTACAACTATTTTATTTAACTATTAATCCTCAATTTATTATTCCTTATTTTTGATATTTCTCAACGGGTGTGTGACACTCAACATTATGGTCATATTCGCCAAAATCTGCTTCCTTAGAAGACTTGAGAAGATCTTGTTGCTAAATCTACTTTCTTGGAAGGCATAAGAAGATCTCGCTGCGATATCCCAAGAAATACAACAAATAAGAAGATCTCACTCTACGCCTTGTTTCATCATCTTGGGATACATGCATAGGTACTATGGTGGTTGTATACTATGAGCTATATGCACAGACGCAACCTACACTGGCTCATAGATGGCCCTCTCCATAACCTAAGCATGTGTCCCAACATAATAATGTATGTATTTGTTGCTCGCTCCGAATCGGGTTTTAAAATCGTCGCGTTGTAATATAGATCGAATCAACGCGAAAAATAAATAATATTTATTACTCGAATATCAAAAATGAAGTCTAAGGTCGAACACAGGGAGCAAATAGGAATTGAAATGACCCGCTGCTTTTTGGTTGGATAAGATGTCTGGAGTGTTCGCCAGACGTCTGGATAGATGGCAAGATGTCTGAAAGTAAGGAGAACCGTACGTTCTTTTGCTTTTCGCACGCATGCAACGAGCATGCGTTTTTCCCCCCTCCGACCTCCTCACCCAAAACCCTAACCCATCTCTTCTTAAACCCCTCCACCCCACTCCATCTCCACTCCACCACCACTTCCACTACCTCCACCTCCTTCCCTGGTGCTTGCGAGAGCTCAAGTCATAGCTACAGGACCTGTTGGAGAAGGGCTTTGTGAGGCCCAGTGTGTCCCCGTGGGGAGCCCGTATGTTGTTTGTAAAGAAGAAGGATGGTACCCTACGACTTTGTGTTAACTACCGACAGCTAAATAGGGTCACCATCAAGAACAAGTATCTGCTGCAGAGGATTGACGACCTTTTTGACCAGTTGCGAGGCCACATTGTTCTCCAAGATAGATTTGAGGATAGGCTACCACCAGTTGAGGATCTGGGAGACCGACGTCTCCAAGACAGCTTTCCGTACCCGGTATGGGCACTACGAGTTCTTGGTCATGCCGTTTGAGCTGACCAACACCCCCGCTGCTTTTATGGATTTGATGAACCGGGTTTTCAGGCCGTATTTGGACCAGTTTGTGGTGGTATTTAAACGATGTACTCGTTTACTCATGGGATCAGGCACAGCACGAGCAACATTTACGGATGATTCCGGACACTTTGAGGCGACACAGGCTGTGTGCTAAATACAACAAGTGCGAGTTGTGGTTGAGGCAGGTGACTTTCTTGGGCCATGTGATTTCAAGGGATGGTTTGGTTGTGGACCTAGCCAAGGTTGAGGGTGTACTCAGGTGGGAGAGGCCATGTACAGTGACAGAGATACGTAGCTTTTTGGGACTGGCAAGTTACTATTGGTGGTTTATCAGAGGATTCTCGTAGATTGCGCGTCCTATGACCCAGTTGACTCAGAAGGACATGCCCTTCGACTGAACAGATGCATGTGAGGCATGTTTTCAGGATTTGAAGGAGAGACTGACTTCAGCTCCTGTGCTTACCATCTCGGACAGCAGTGGGGGCTTTGTGGTGTACACAGACGCTTCATTGCAGGGGTTAGGGGGTGTGCCCATGCAGTGGGGTCACATTGTCGCTTATGCTTCGCGGCAATTGAAGCCCCATGAGTATAGCTACCCTACCCATGACTTAGAGGTGGTAGTTGTTGTCTTCGCACTAAAGATATGGAGACACTACCTTTACGGTGAGACTTTCGAGATTTTCACAGATCATAAGAGCCTCAGGTACTTATTTGACCAGAAGGAGATTAACATGAGACAAAGATGTTGGTTAGAGCTCTTGAAGGACTACGACTGCAGCATCTCCTACCATCCAGGGAAGGCCAATGTGGTGGCTGATGCCTTGAGCCGGAGGGCGCCCAACCACTTGGCCAGTCTACAGGCGCAAAGTTGGAGACTCCTGGAGGAGTTCGGCAGTTGGCAACCCCGGGTGTCACAGGGATATTGTGGGGCAGTGACAGTGATGCAGCAAACGCGACCAGAACTGATAGACCGCATCATCGCAGGGCAGATGACAGACCCGTACTTACAGACGCTGCGGGACAGAGTGCTGTTAGATGACCCAGGAGACTTTTCTTTTACATACGAGGTGCTGCACATGAGGGGACGCTTGTGCGTTCCCAGGGACGAGGAGTTGTTGAGAGAGCTCCTAACGGAGGTGCACGGGTTCAGGTTCACCATACATCTCGGGAACACAAAGATGTATCATGATCTGAGATGCAACTTTTGGTGGAGAGGGATGAAGCGGGATGTGGGTGAGTTTGTACAGGAGCGTTTGGTGTGACAACAGGTGAAGGCCGAGCACCAGAGGCCTGCTGGGCTGTTGCAACCTCTTCCTGTGCCAGAGTGGAAGTGGGAGAGCATCAGCATGGACTTGGTGGTGGGCCTACCTGTTACCCAGTGAGGACACGATGCAGTCTGGGTGATAGTGGACAGGTTGACGAAGACGACGCGTTTCTTGCCGATCCGAGTCACCTTGGGACCAGCATAGTTGGCAGAGAGGTACATTCGCGATGTGGTACACCTGCACGGAGTTTCGCGTGATATTGTATCCGATAAGGATACCTGTTTTACTTCCCAGTTCTGGGCTGAGTTGCAGCAGGCTTTGGGGACACGGTTGAGGTTCAGCACCGCGTACCACCCCCAGACGGATGGACAGTCAGAGCGCACCATACAGACCCCTGAGGACCTTTTACGCACCTGTGTACTGGACACGAGGAGGCTACCTAGGAACCTGAGACGGCAATGCTGAAGCGATACCTAGAGCTTTTTGAGGGTACGTCCTTTTGGACTTACTTCGGTCCTCTTTAAGTTTGTTATGCTTTTTATGTTCCTTTTTCCGCACCCTAGCTAGTTCAAGTTTCGGGGATGAAACTTCCTTTAAGTTTGTTATGATGTAAAGACTCGTCCCACTTTTAGCCTTTTAAGACGTTTGGATTCTCAGTCAGACGTCTGTTCAGACGTTTGGACCCTTTCCCGAACGTCTAAAAGTGAAATTTCTGTACGCATACTGCGCCCTGTGCGCATGCAGTACGCAGGACCTTTTCTCTCTCTCCTTTCTCCTCCTCTCCCTGCTGAACCCTAAACCCCAGCCACCTATAAAAAGCCCCCTCCTCTCCTCTCCACTCCACACACCACCACCTCCACCTTCAGAGCTGCAGGAGTGGCGAGAGGAAGCGAGCAAGGGAGAGCGAGAAAGCAAGGTGGAGAGTGCGGGAGGAGGAGAGAGTCCAAAGAGATAGCCTCAACCACCTGTAGTAGTTGGAGCTACGGCGGAGCGAGGAGAAGCGCGGCGGAGAGCACTGAGAGCGGGTTTTGGTATTGGAAATTTTCCAGTATCAGACGTCTGGAGCGAAGTCTAGACGGCTGGCGGAGCATCTGGACGTCTGGAGTTAAGACCAGACGTCTGAAAGCTCGTTTATCGCGAAGGTACGTTCTTTTCGCGATAACGGCCATGCAGGTCGCACCGCAGAAGGATTTGTTGGCCTGATTTAGGTGGCTGCAACTGTCATACGTAGGAATAGCCTTGGGAAGGAGCGCGGAATGCTGCCCACACAGTTTTGGACGTATGATCAACTCACCAGACGACCGAAGGTGTTTCCAGATGATCAGAAGAGTGGTTCGATGTCTAGAACTGCCTTCAGATGATCGCAGAGGAGGCCTGGACGTCTGAGGACACCACAGGGAGTTGAGGTGAGGTTCTGTATCTTTTAAGACATCTGGACTTGTTTCCAAACGTCTGATTTTGGTCAGTAGACACGTTTTTGACCCGTTTGGGGTTCGATCGGGATCCATTTTATGCAAACGAAGTATCTGTAGTTTTTTTGCGAGTTTCTCTATGTTTTAGAAACCTTTATACATGGTCCTGAATCCTCCTTTTGTGATATATTCCTTGGTATAGGATTTCAACCTATTGCGTGTTTGGGGCTCGTGAAGACGCCTGGGTCTACGGTTCGAGCCCCCAGTACTCCCGAATTGTTTGGTAGAGTGGTATACTTCTGTTAATGATATTAAATAAGAATGTGCTTGTGGAATTAGCCAAATAGAACCCTAGGATGTGGCATAAACCCTAGGACAGAGAAATGAATGAACCATTTGTACTGCATGATTGTAGTTGTATGCATATTAAGTTAAACTGCTAGAAATTTCCTGTAATATAGCTGTGAGCTGCTTGTTAGAATATGAGTTGCCTAAGATAAAGGAACAATTACCTGTGAAACCATCAGTTTCATGTATTGAAATATGGAAACACGAGCTGCCTGCATATAAATGAGAATTGAATTGTGAATAGTGGAATCTGGATCGGAATAGATGTGGTGAATATGAGCATGAACCCTATGGGGAATTAGGAGTAGAACTCTTGTGGTTGGTTGGAAACCTGGAATGTAGACGGGAAGTGTGCTGGCCCTTGAGTACGTGGTACCAAGAAGAGCGACTGTCCCCTTTTCGTGTAGAACGAAGCTAGCCGCCCTTGGGTTGAGACCCGGGGTTAGGATTGGCCACTCTACACCAACTCCTATTGGCCCTTGTGTACATGGTACCGAGGCGAGCTACTAGTGTAGGGGGGAGCTGGCCATCCCACGGGACCCGGGGTTCAGCTAGCCACCCTACACCGACTTGTTAGGCCCTCTGGGCAAACCGGGGTAGTCACATGAGGGTGCACGGACTATGGAGGGGCGAGACCCTTGTTTTGTTTTGAGGGGTGAGACTCCTGTTTCTGAGAGGGCAAGGCCTTATACTGTTTCGTGCCATACTTTGGGCGTACCCGCTAGCGAAAACGACTGATCGCGTGTCAATGCAGGGTAGCTACCCATGCGCTTGTCACGCATGTCGTAGTCACCGCTACTTCTTGATAGTGACCTCGGGGTGGTTGATTGGATGTAGGACTACCACGTGGGACTCTCCCGGCCAGGAGAGAACCACGTGTACCTTCTACTCTTCGGAAAAGACTGCAATCAAGATCATTCCCACGAGGAACATGCAAGAGCAAGAATATCTGAAAGTTTGAGAAAAATGGGTGAAAAGGAAATACACATAAAATAAATAAATAGAAAAGAGAATTAAACTTGCTATTTTCACTGTTCTAGATAGTGTAGATACCACTCTACTCAGCGTTCGCTGACTTTATCTTTTCATAACACTGTTCAGGACCAGGAGTTGAGCAGCCCGATCTTTCGGCTGCGGAGGGTGCTGGCCCAGTCAAGCCTAGTCGTAGTTTTAGCACTTTCTCATTGTTTTCCCCTTACTGTGGTAGTGAGTTTCAGACTTTTAGCTACTGTTGTTGTTACTGTTACTTTGATTTCCGTTGTCTCTGTTGCTGTGGTGGTATGTAATGGAACAACAGTTTTACTTTCCTTTATTGTTTTGTACATTTTTACTGCTTAGTTATATTGCATATGTGAATGTGGTTTACTTTCTTGCTTTTTGGTTATTTCTTGTTAGATGACTGGATCTTGGGATTAGTCGAGGCGATCCAGTCTCGAGTCCTGTAGGGATCCGGGAACCGGGTTGTAACATCAGATGTCCAAAAGTGCCTGGAAAGGCGCACCGCATGCCTTTCCAACGCCCTGAAGCCGCGTACGAAGACGCATACCCATTTTCAGCCAAACCACCCTGTGCTACAGTTTGCATGGCGGAAAGTAGAGCAGGAACACGTACCTCCACGCGATAAAATGCTTTCAGACGTTCGGCTTCAGCTCCGGATGTCCCGATGCCTCTCTAGATGTCTAGTCGACCCTCCAGACGTCTGATACTGGAAAACTTCCAGTATCAGGACTTCCCCTGCGACATCGCTCCTCTCGCAGTGTCATTGGTAGCACGCCGTAGCAGCCTCAACAGCTGCAGAGGGCTGGGAGGTCACCTCCCCGAGCCCCTCCTCCTTGTGCACGTGCCCGCCGCTGCTTGCGCGAGCTCCTCTGAGCTCCCGCACGAGCTCCGTCGAGCTCCTTCGGCCTCGACCCTCCCATGTTCTCGCTGCGCTCTCCTCCTCCGCGTCCCGCCTCTCTCTCTCTTCTTCCTCTCCACTCACCGCACGGAAGGCTGGGAGGAAGGTGTGGAGGTGGTGGCTGGTGGGGAGGGTTTTAAATAGGAAGGGGTTAGGGTTCGGGGGTGAGGGGTGTGGAGGAGAGAGAGAAGCTCTGCGTGCCGCTCGTGCGTAGAGCAAAAAGAAGGTACGATATTTTCCACTTTCAGATGTTTGGCCCTTCATCTAGATGTCCGGACAGACGTCTGACAGTTAGTCCAGACGTCTTAAACACCCCAAATAGGCATCGAGTCATTTCAACATAACAAACTTAAAGGAAGTTTCGTCCCCGAAACTTGAGCTACGTATGGTGCGGAATAAGTAACGTAAAAATGCATAACAAACTTAAAGAGGACCGAAGTAGGTCCGAAGAGACGTACCCTAAAAAAGCTACGGGTATTGCCCCTGCATTGTTGCCTCAGGCTCCCAAGTCGCCTCCTCGTACTGTTGGCTTCTCCATAAAACCTTCACCAGTGGTACATGCTTCTATCTCAGACTCCAGATGGCTCTGTCTAGTATCTGTATTGGCCTCTCGGGATAGGTCAAGTCATCTCTTAGAACGTGACTAGGATCGGTGACGTACTTCCTGAGGTTGGACACGTGGAACACGTCGTGAACTCCAGAAAGTTGGGGAGGAAGGGTGTAAGGACCCGTTACTTTTTAGCCATTTAAGATGTCTAGAGACTCAGTCAGACGTCTGTCCAGACGTCTGGACCCATTCCTGAACGTCTGAAAGTGGAATTTTTGTACTGCACACTGCGCTCTACGCGCGGGCAGCACGCAGAACTGCTCCTTCCTCTCTCTCTTCCTCACCTCCCCTGAACCCTAAACCCCTCACCCTCTTATATAAACCCCCCCTCCTATCTCCTCTCCACTCCACACATCAGCCACCACCACCTTCTGTGCTTGTGTGGGAGTGGTGAGAGGGAGCGAGCGAGGGAGAGCGAGAGGGAGGAAGGAGGAGAGCGTGGGAGGATGAGGAGGCCTAAGGTCGGTGGAGCTTCGGTGGAAGCTCGGCGGAGCTCGCACAGCTACTGGTAGGTGCATGCAGGAGGAGGAGAGGGCTTGGGGAGACGGCCTCCCGGCCCTCTGCAGCGGCTGGAGCTGCGGCGGCGCGAGGCGAGCGAGCGGAGCGAGCTGCAGGGTGTTGCTGATATTAGGATTTTTCCAATATCAGACGTCTGGAGAGTCGACCAGACGTCTGTGGCGGCAGCTGGACGTCCGGGTCTAAGACCAGATGTTTGAAAGCACTTATATCGCAAGGTGCGTTCTTTTCTGTGGTTACGGCCATGCAGGCCTTACCACAGAAGCTTGTCGGGCCTGATTTGGACCTGCGGATTCGTATGTAGGTAAAGGCCCTTGGGAAGGCGTGCAGAGCTCTTTTCCACACGTTTTTGGACATCTAAGTACATCACCAGACATCCGGAGGTGCGTCCAGACGACCGGAGACATTGTCCGACGTCTGGAACTGCCTTCAGACGATCACAGAGAAGGTCTGCACGTCTGAGGATACCGCAGGAACATAAGGTAAGATCTGACTCCTTTTAAGGCGTCTAGGATTATTCCCAGACATCTGATTTTGAATAGTAGGCATGTTTTTGACTTATTTAGGATTCGATCGGGGTCCGTTTTACGCAAACGAAATACCTATACTTTCCTCTCAAGTTCCTCTACGTACTAAAGTTTGTTTTACACTATTCTGAACTCTTCTTTTGTGATGTATTCCCTGGTATCGGGTTTCAGCCTGCTGCCCGTTTGGGGCTTGCAGAGATGTCTGGGTTTGCGGTTCAAGCCCCTATTACTCCCGAGTTTCCTGGTAGCGTGGTTTAGTTCCGTTAATAATATTTGAATAAGAATGTGCTTGTGAAAGTAGCTGAATGGAACCTTAGGATGTAGCATGAACCCTTGGGTAGAGAAATGAATTAGCCTGATTATACTGTATGGTTTACATGCATGCGTGATTAAGATAAATTGCTAGTAAATGCTTGGATTATAATTACGAGCTGCTTGTTAGAATATGAGCTACCTGTGTTTGATGAAACTACCTGTGAAAACACCACTTTCATGTATTAAGAATTGAACTATGAAAACATGAGCTGCCTGTATATGGATGAGGAATGAATTATGAAACCTGAGATCTGGATCTGGATAATGAGGTGAACACGAGCATGAACCCTACGGGGAATTAGGAGTAGAACTCCTGTGGATAGACGAAAATCTGGAATGTAGACGAGAAGTGTGCTGGCCCTTGAGTACATGGTACCAAGGAGAGCAATTGTCCCCTTTTGTGTAGAGCGGAGTTAGCCTCCCTTGGGTTGAGACCCGGAGTTGGATTGGCCACTCTACACCGACTCCTATTGGCCCTCGTGTACGTGGTACCGAGGCAAGCTATTGGTGTAGGGAGGGAACTAGCCACCCCACTGGGCCCACGGTTCAACTAGCCACCCTACACCGACTTGTTAGGCCCTTTGGGCAAACTGGGGTAGTCAGACGAGGGTGCACGGACTGTGGAGGAGCGAGACCCCTTTTGGTTCTGAGGGGAGAGACCCATGTTCCGAGAGGGCAAGGCTCTATACTGTTCCGTGCTGTATTTTGGGTGTACCTGCTAGCGGAAATGATTGACCGCATGTTAGTGCGTGGTAGCTACCCGTAAACTTATCACGGTGCCATAGTCACCGCTACGTCTTGACAGTGACCTCAGGGTGGTTGACTGGGTGTAGGACTACCATGGGGGACTCTCCCGGCCAAGAGAGCATCACGTTTACCTTCTACTCTATGGAATAGACTGCAATCAAGATCGTTCCCACGAGGAACATGTAAGATCAAGAAATATCTGGATACTTTGAGAAATGGGTAACACTGGAACATATAAAACAGATAAATGGAAATGAGAATTAAACCTGTTGTTTTTACTGTTCTATACTTAGATAATATAGATACCACTCTACTCAGCATTTGCTGACTCTGTCTTTTCATAACACTATTCAGGACCAGGAGTTGAGTAGCCCGAGTTTCTGGCTGCTGAGGGTGCTGGGCCCAATCGAGTTCAGCCGTAGTTTTCTTCAGCACTTCCTTTTCTTTTCTCTACTGTTGTAGTAAGTAATGGACTTTTAGTTACTGTTCTACTATTACTGTTTACTTTCCACTTTCCATTGTTTTTGTTGTTGTGGTGGTATGTACTGAAAAAGCAGATCTATTTTTCCTTTACTGCTTTGTATGTTTCTTCTGCTTAGTTATATTGTATATGTGAATGTGGTTTACTTTCCTGCTTTTGGTTATTTCTTGTTGGACGACTAGGTCTTGGGATTAGTCGAGGAGAGCCGGTCTTAGGTCCTGTAGGGATCCAGGAATCGGGTCGTAACAAAGGACAAGTCGATAAACAACGGGTCTTACTCGCTCTAGGAACTCAAAGGGCCCCACAAACCTCAGCGCAAGCTTCCCCTTCACCCCAAAATGCTGCAAGCCCTTCGTGGGCGAAACACGGAGAAAAACATGATCCCCAACCTCGAACTGCACCTCTCTATGCTTCTTGTCGGCATAGCTCTTCTGCCTGCTCCTGACAGTGCGGAGTCATTTGTGAATTTGCTCTATCACCTCCAGACAATGCCGGATCAGCCTGGGACAAATCTCCCACTTGGTCCCCATCTCGACCCAACTCAAGGGTGCAGTACACCTCCATCGGTACAGGGCCTCGTAAGGTGCCATGCCGATGCTCGAATGATAGCTGTTATTGTATGAAAACTCTGCCAGGGGTAAATGCTCCTCCCAGGACCCTCTCCAGTCTAGTACACAAACGTGCAAGAGGTCCTCAAGTGTCTATATCGTGTGCTCTGACTGCCTGTCGGTCTGGGGGTGGTAGGCTGTACTGAACCTTAGACGCGTCCCCAAGGCCTAAAAACGCGGTTCATCATGTCCATGAAGGCAGCGGGGGCATTGGTCAGCCCAAACGGCATGACAAAGAACTCGTAGTGCCCATACCGGGTACGGAAAGCTGTCTTGGAGACGTCAGTCTCCCTGATCCTCAACTTGTGGTAACTTGACCTCAGATCTATCTTGGAGAACACTATGGCATCTCGCAATTAGTCAAAAAGGTCGTCGATACGTGGCAGCGGGCACTTGTTCTTGACGGTGTCCAAATTCAGCTGTCGGTAGTCAACGCACAGCCGAAGGGTACCGTCCTTCTTCATAAACAGTACAAGAGCTCCCCATGGGGACGCACTGAGCCTCACAAAGCCCTTCTCCAATAGGTCCTGTAGCTATGACTTGAGCTCTTGCAGCTCAAGCGGTGCCATCCGGTACGGTGCAGTAGAAATGGGGCTGGTCCCCAGTACCAGTGAGATCTTGAACTTGATCTCACACTCAGGCGGTAGTTCTAGCAGCTCTTCTAGGAAAACATCGGGGTAGTCACAAACTATCGGGATACTCTGAAAGTTAGCCACTGGGCTAGGCTATGCCACTACACAGGCCAAGAAGCCCTCACACCCCTGGCTCAAAAGCCTTGCTGCATGAAGCGTGGAGATGCATCTGAAACCTTCGTCCACCGGCTGATTGTGAAACTCAAAGGGAGGCAACTCAGGTATGGAGAAGATGATCTTCCTCCCGAAACAGTCCACCAGGGCGTGATAGGCGGACAGCCAGTCCATCCCTAGGATCACGCCAAAGTCCTCCATCTGTATCACAATCAGGTCAGCAGGGAGGCTGTCCCCCTATGCTGACCTCACAGTCCGTGTAGACCTCCTTGGCTACAAACAACTGTCCAGTTGGTCCTCTGATCAGGAACTAAACCTCTAACAATACACTGCCCTGCCTCAAACTAACGGCAAAACTCATAGCGACGAAAGAGTGGGTGGCGCCGGAATCAAAAAGTACGTACACTAATCTGCAAGAAACAGTAACCATACTTGCCACCATGGAACCCGAAGCCCTGGTGTCTTTGTGTGTTAGAGCATTGATACGCCTCTTTGCTCTTGATGCAGACAAAGCAGCTATACTCTAGGTCAGGCGAGCAGCAGCTGGCCGGTACTCTCCTCGTGACTGTTGTCCTCCCCACGCACTTGGTGACCATGACCGCCAGCTCGGCCTCCAGTGCTCAATGCGGGGAGCATCTGCTGTGCTCTGGCCCTAAATGGGAAATCCCTCCTGATGTGGCCTAGCTGGCCACACTAGTAGCAGAGGGGTACACGACATCCTCCCTCAGTAGGTCCCTGCTGGCGGTTGGGCGGGGGTCCGGTGTTGGCAACTGGCCCCTGTCTGGGGCCCCCAAAGGCCACTGGTGGCCCCGCAAAATGAGACAGCTCTCCTGCGGGCGCCGTATGCCTCCTCTCCCGACGGCCCTGTGAATACTCTGGCTGGTAGGGCCCCTTCCGTCCGCCGTCAGTGTCTCGTGCAGCCAAGTTGGTCTCCTCGTAAGTCATGGCCACCTCAACCACACGAGAGAAAGTGGGCAGCTTTAGGGGATTGACATACCCCTGGATTGTAGGTCGGAGTCCCTCCGTAAACCTCCACAGACGCTCCTCCTCAGTAGACACAGCTGTCGGGGAGAAACATGACAGCTCCAGGAAACGTGTGCGATACGCGCTAACCGTCATCGTCCCCTAGCGGAGAGTGTGGAACTCCCGCCTCCTCTAGTCCTGCCAAGTTTGCGGAAAGTACTGCTCGCAGAATAGAGACACAAACTGGTCCCGCATCGGCTCTCTCCCCTCCTGGCCTCTGACTACCCTCCACCACCTGTGTGCTGCGCTCTCTAGCTGGTACGTGGCAAAGGCCACGCGACACTCTGCAGGTAGGCGGATGGTGTCTAACACCTTCTCTATCTGCTCCAGCCAGTCCTCTGCCTCAGACGGGCTCTCATCCCCCATGAAGGAGGGGGGATTCAGCTTTTGGAACAGCCCAAAAAGCTCATGGTGTAGCTGCAATGGGGGAACAGGCACGCCTCCATGCAAGGAGGGTTCATGCTTGGAAGTGTCAGAGTGTGGTGGGGGCGGTGGAGGATGACCCCCTCCCTCTCCTGCTTGTCTGGCGCTGCGACAATCTCTCTGTCCCACCAATGACTCCCCCTCCACGTCCTCAGGAAGAGGTGCCCGAGGAGGCTACTGGAGCTCCTCTCGCATGATGACTCTGATTAGCTGGGCGAGATCCTGGGCCAGAATGCCCGGGAGGAGAGGTGGGTCAACTGGTGCCTCGGGTCTGGCACGTCCGCCCCTCCGACCTCGTCCACGGCCACGACCACAGCTTGCCTCGGGAACTCCTCGACGAGGCATCTCCTGCAAGGAGAAGCAAGAGATAGAACAAGAGTTGCCAACGATATCGAATTACATCGAGGAAAAGAAATGACTCGGAAGCGAATATCAAAGCGATACGTTGTGATGGCTATCCTAGTTATATACGCGGGAGTGGTTATTCTTGACCAATTGGTTCATTTCTCGGGACGACCTTTCTCTGATACCATCTTATTACGATCCGATTCCCAGATCCCTACAGGATCCAAGACCGGCTCGCCTCAACTAATCTTAAGACTTAGTCGTCCAACAAGAAATAACCAAAAGTAGGAAATAATACCACATCCACACGTGCATTATAACTAAGCAGAAGGAAAAGCGAAATGGTAAAGGAAAGTAGAGCAAACTGTCTCAAAATAATACATGCCACCACAACAACAACAGTGAAAAGAAAATAGAAAGTAACAGGAACAGTAAAATAGATGTCTATTACTCATTACAACAGCAGAAAAATGAAAGAGTTGGAAAGAAACGACTACGGTTGGGCTCGGCTGGGCCTAGCACCCTCTGCTGTCGGAAACTCAGGCTGCTCAACTCCTGGTCCTGAACAGGGTCACGAAAAGACAGAGTCAGCGAACGCTGAGTAGAGTGGTGTTTACATTAATTATGTGCAAGTAAGGCAAAACAAGTTGAAATTGCACTCGAGGGGGGGTGAATAGTGAATTTATTAAATATTGTAATACAAAAAATTCAATCACAAAAAGAGGCACCACATTTTTAGGTGGAAACCCAAGACGGGTGAAAACCACCACCTAAGCCATTTCCTTGACTTAGAATTTTCGATCACAAAGTGATCAATCCACTAACCACACTACTTAAACGAGGGTAGTGTACCTCAATTACAAATCCCACCTCCGATCCCTAAACAGAGGTTTTTCCCTTCACAATGAAGAGACGGGGACCCGACAGGCCGGATACCCAAAGTACAAAAATAAGAATTAAACAGCACCTATAGAGCACCCCAATAATTTGATTACTTCCTTATCTATTAAGCATAAAGAGAACTCTTTAAGAATTTACAGAGCGAAGTGAACCGGGAGTGTGGGTTTGTCCTTTAACCAGAGTGTTGGCACAACACAAGGGCAAGAGGAGGCTAAGAGTAGTGAGCAAGTGATTTTTCTAAGGGAATTGAATCTCAAGAGGTGTGGCTTGCCTAAGAGAGATTATAGTCTATTTATAGGCAAGTTTGGAACCTTCAAGAAGACTTGGGAGAGATCTCCTAGCCGTTGGAGTCAAATCCCAAGAGATTGGGACAAAATCCACCACAAATCAGGGTAATGATGAATTTGACAGCAATATCAAACGTTTGATTTTAGGGTCAAACATCTTATAAGATGTCTGATTACAATTATGGTCGTCTGATACTATCAGCTAGGCTGTACTGGTTTCATTGGATCGAAACAAGGACGTTTGATATTTTCACATTAGACGTCTGATAAAATTATTGGACGTCTAATTATGCAAGGATTCATTCCTATTTTGACCAGATCCAAACAGGATTTTAGATCAGAAGGAATAGACGTCAGTATGGACATCTGTAGGATTCCCTAGACTTCTAGAAACCTAAAAAGAACTTGCCTAGGATATCTGACAGAAGATCTTTGGTTCGTAATGAGATACGCACGGAAATAAATGAGCAACGGTCCAAAGGTAAACATCTAGAGGCATGTCCAGACACCTGAAAATGTATTTTGCCCATTATATATATAGAAGGAAGATGGGTGCTTGAGTCTAACGGTTGTTTTGAGGACGTCCAGGTAAAGTATTAGACGTCTGGATGAGGCTATGGACGTCTGATAGAAGATTGCTTCGACTGATGTTTATGAAGTCAGAAACTAAAGGAAAAGCTATGGGTAATGAGACATCTGAAACACTTGTCAAACATCTTAAAGTTGAAAATCAGACATCTGACAGTTGTTATGGACGTCTGATTTGAGTCTTAGTGTTAGGTTTTTGTTTCTAATTTATCCTAAGTGTAGAGAGCCTAAGTTAGCTATTTATAAGTTATGTTTGGAGGCTCTTTACAACATCTTTAGACTCAAATAAAATAAAAATTATAACATTTGAAAGTTTACATAAAAAGGCTATGACGTATGACAATACTTATGCTACTTAGTCTTCACGCTTTTAATCTTCCGTCTTTGAAAACTCCATGAAACCTGCAATTATGTTATTACAGAGAAAAATATGCTATGCTTATATTTTATTTCTTTTTTTTCATTTTGTAAAATCATCAAAATATTATATATGAGAGGTTGAACTAACACAAGTAACCAGGTTTTATTCCTACTTCTATTTATCTCATTTATGTATTTTTGGCTCATTTATTTCACAAAGGATCCAAGTATTTCTTGATCTTACTTGTTCCTCATGGGAGCGATCTTGATTGCAGTCTTTTCCATGGAGTAGAAGGTACACGTGGTGCTCACTTGGCCGGGAGAGTCCTCCGCGGTAGTCTTACACCCAGTCAACCACCTCGAGGTCACCATCGCGACGTAGCGGTGACTACGGCACGTGGTATAAGCACACGAGTAGCTACCACGCACTGACACGCGGTCAGTCGTTTCCGCTAGCGGGTACGCCTAAAGTACAGCACGGAACAGTATAGAGCCTTGCCCTCTTAGAATAGGGGTCTCGCCCCACAGAACCAAACAGGGGTCTCGCCCCTCCACAGTCTGCGTACACTCGTCTGACTACCCCGGGTGTACAGTACAGGTAAAACAGGCTCATTCATTTCTATCCTAGGGTTCATTCCATATCCTAGAGTTCAATCCGACTATTCCAACCAAGTACATTCTTATTTAAATATTAACAATTGAGTTAAACCACTCTACCGGGTATCACAGGAGGAATGGGGGCCTGTGCTGCAGATATCGTCGTCTTCACGAGCCCTGAACACGCCACTGGTTGGTAGCCTATACCAGCAACCAATGTACATTAGATGAGCTCAAAACAGTAGATACTCAACATGAATACGTAGATGAACTCGAGTGGGAAACAACGGTACTTCGTTTGCGAAAATTCGATTTTGTTTAGGCCTTAAACAGGGCAAAAGCGCGGTTACTGATCAAAATCAGACGTCTGGGACTAATCCTAGGCGTCTTAAAAGATGTCAAAACTCACCTTGTGTTTCCTACTGCTGATCAGACGTCCAGACTCCCTCTGTGACCATCTGGGGATAGTTCCAGACATCAGATAAGATTTCCAATCGTTTGGAAGCAACTCCGGACGTCTGGTGATGTGATCAGACGTCGAAAAGTGCGTGGGAAAGCGTACCGCCCGCCTTCACAAAGCCTGCACTTACGTACAGTTTCCCGTAGGCACAACGGTCAGCCAACATCCCCCGCGCTACGATATGCATGGCACAGGAAGATACGTACCTGGCGATATACGTGCTTTCAGACGTCCGGCCTCAGCTCCGGACGTCCAGGTGCCTCGCCAGTCGTCTGGACTTTACTCCAGACGTCTGATACTGGAAAACTTCCAATATCAAAACCTCCTCGCAGCTCGCTCTGCTCGCACCTCCGCCCGCGGTGACAGCTCTAGCCGCTGTAGGAGCTTGAGTAGCTCCTCGACGATGTCCTCCTCGCGCATGAGCCCGCCGCTGGCCATGCGAGCTCCGTCGATCTCCCAAAGGACCTCCGACCCTCCACACTCTCTTCCTTCCTCTCTCTCGCTCTCCCTCGCTCGCCCCCCCCCCCCCCCCCCCCCCCCCCCCCCTCTCGCCACTCTCGTCTGGCCTTGCCACTGCCGCACAGGAGGCGTTGGAGGTGGTGGTGACTGGTGGTGAGGGGATGAGGAGGTGAGGGGTTTAAATAGGAGGGGAAATAGGGTTTGCGGGGTGTGGCTGCGGGGAGAGAGAAACCTCTACGTGTCACCTGTGCGCAGAGCGCGAAGCACAGTGCGAAAAATCTCACTTTCAGACATTCGGGCACGTGTCCAGAAGTCTGGACAGACGTTTGACTGAAACTCTAGAAGTCTTATCCGGTTAAAAATGTAACAGGTCATTACACCACCAGTTGTGTATCAAAGAGATCAACGTCTCCAAGACAGCTTTTTGTACTCAGTACGGGCACTATGAGTTCTTGGTCGTGCCGTTTGGGCTGACCAATGCCCCCGCTACTTTTATGGACATGATGAACTATGTTTTCAGACTATACTTAGACCAGTTTGTGGTGGTGTTCATCGACGACGTCCTAGTCTACTCTCGGGATCAGGCACAACATGGACAACATTTACGTATGATCCTAAATACCTTGAGACGACGCAGGCTATATGCCAAGTATAGCAAGTGCGAGTTTTGACTGAGACAGGTGACTTTCTTGGGCCACGTGATTTCAGGAGATGGATTGGCTGTGGATCCAGCCAAGGTTGAGGACGTGCTCAGGTGGGGGGAACCACGCACAGCGACAGAGGTGCGCAGCTTTCTGGGATTGGCAGGCTACTACCGGCGATTTATCAGAGGGTTCCCTCAAATCGTGCGTCCTATGACTCAGCTGACTCCGAAGGACATACCCTTTTCCTCGACCGACAAGTGCGAGGCGTGATTTCAGGAGGTGAAGGAGAGACTGACTTCAGCTCCTGTGCTTACCATCCCAGACAGCAGTGGTGGGTTCGTGGCTGACACCGAAACTTCGTTGTAGGGGTTAGGTGGTGTGCTCATGCAGTGGGATCACGTTGCCTCTTATGCTTCGCAGCAACCAAAGCCCCATGAGCATAGCTACCCCACCCATGATATAGAGCTGGCAGCAGTTGTCTTCGCGCTGAAGACATGAAGGCGCTACCTGTATGGTGAGACATTCGAGATCTTCACAGACCACAAGAGCCTTAGGTACCTGTTTGACCGAAGGAGCTCAACATGAGACAGAGAGGTTGGTTAGAGCTTCTGAAGGACTACGACTGCAGCATCTCCTATCACCCAGGGAAGGCCAATGTGGTGGCCGACGCCTTGAGCCAGAAGACACCTGCCCATTTGACCAACTTGCAGGCACAAAGTTGGAGACTCATGGAGGAGGTGGACAATTGGTGACCCCAGGAGTCACGGGGACACTGCGGGGCAGTGACAATGATGCAACAAGCACGACCAGAGCTATAGACCGCATCATTGCAGGGCAAATGGCCGATCCATACTTACAAACACTGTGAGACAGGGTGTTGACAGGGGACCCAGGGGACTTTTCCTTCTCAGACGAGATACTGCACATGAGGGGATGCCTATGCATTCCTAGAAACGAGGAGTTGTTGAGAGAGCTCCTGACTAAGGTGCATGGGTCCAGGTTCACCATGTAATTCTCTGGTTGGAGGGGGTAAGATATGCGTGACGTAATAAAGTACGGAATAAAAATAGACAATCTCACAAAAATTAAGCAATCACACAATAGGCACAAGTATTTTTAGGTGGAAACCCAAACCAGATGAAAACCACCACCTAACCCTCTCGAGTTAGGATTTCCCAATCAACCTAGTCAATCAAATCCACTAAACCCAGTCACTTAAACGAAGGTGACTGAACCTCAATTACAACCACACTACTTAGACTGAGGGTAGTGTACCTCAACACCCCTTCTCTTCACAAGAAGGAATTTATCCCGCGAAGGAGACGGGAATTTGCAAAGCGAATACCCAACCAAAGACAATATAAAGTACAACAATCCTATAGAGCCTCAAATATTTAATCCTAGCTTTTATAGGAGTTAGGAAACTTGCCTTTGGTGGAAGTGCGTCGAAGTGACGACGTGGGTGCGCGAACCACGCGGCGGTGCTTTTTCGCTCTCGTAATTGCAAAGGTAGAGCGGGTGCGCAAAGGGATGAAGCTCTCTAGATATGAAACAGATGCTTGGAGAGCTAGAGCTTCAACTACTTCTCTTGGACACAAAAGATGTGAAAAGTGGTTTGCTTAGTGTGTCTTGGTGTGTCTTACAAGCCAAGGGGTCCTCCTCTATTTATAGAGGCCCTTGGAAGGCTTTGGAAGGCCTTGGAAGGCTTCCATAGCCGTTGGGGTTGAACCCAAGGCAAAATAAGCCGTAGTCAGAATTAATCATGATTCTGATAGGGTCATCAGATGTCTGGTCTTGGCATCAGACGTCTGGAAAACCCGTTTAAGACGTCGGGGAACTAAGTCAGACGTCTGACTTTAGGCGGATTTCCTTCCTGACTTGAATCAGACCGAAATAGGGTTCTAATGTAAGTTCATTAGACGACACACAGGACGTTTGGCACAAGGTCTGGATGTCTGGAAACCTATTTTTCTGCGAAAATGGATTCCCAAGGGAATACAACAGCTAGAAAATCTCTGAGAAGAGATTTTGCGTCAACCGAGGCAAAACGGTCATGTATCAGATGTCTGGGATCCTCTACGAACGTCTGATACAAGGCTAACAGTCATTTCCTCAATGTTTGCTAAAGGAGACAACGGTCCACTAATTGGACATCTAGAAAAGGCATCAGACGTCTGGACTAAGGTCTGGACGTCTGATTTTATTAGACAACTAACTAAGTCCAGCCTAAATAATCGGACGTCTGAGTCAACAGTCAGACATCTTAAAATTTTTTATCAGACGTCTGAAATTCAGGTTAGACGTCTAAAAAGGGTGTCTGATCCCTATTTTGGTTTTCTAAGTTCTCTATAGAAAACCTAAGTATCCTAGGGTAGTGCAGGTGTTCCTAGGACTACTTTAAGGATCCTTTGAGGCTCTTTAACATCAGATCTAAGATAGAAATAAAGAGCAAAACAAAGAAACAAAATTACATAGAACATGAATGAAATCTACCCTATTCTTCATCTCCTTCCTTCTTCAAGCTTTCGCTCCTCACGAAGCTCCTCCACCTCTGTAAAACTCCTCCAATCTGCCATGGATGTGAGCTAGAACTCCATCTAAATATCTGTCTCCATTTGCAATTTGACCTAAAAACTAGGACTCAAAAGCAAATGTTAAAAGACACGTGTTTTGTTATCAAAATAAACGATCGTGGTGCTCTAGCACCAACACACCATACATCATGGGAACACAAAGATGTATCATGACCTGCGACGTGACTTCTGGTGGAGAGGTGATGAGAACCTCGTCATAAACCCTAAACTGGCACCATCTAACCTTGATTTGCAAGAAAAAGCTCCTACATAACCTATAGAAAGGCTTGACTCAGAGAATTCTGAGTTTGTGAAGAAAACATGAACTAAGGGGTAAAAATGCAATTTCACCAACACAATCTGTAAACAGGGTAACTTAGGATCCAAACGTAGGTCAAACTGACCTAATAAGAAGGAAAGTGGGATGAGTTGATCTAACTAGGGCTACAGCAACTCCAAGGAATTAAATGACATCCTGTAACCCTAAAACAAATCCACTTCAATTCATGAGGTTCGAGGAAAATAAAAAATCGACTAACCCTCTAAAATTCATAGAAAAATAATCTCTTGGGTTTAGAACCTTCAATTTAGCCTTGGAAACCCACTTTGACCTACATTGAGAACCATGCCCAATTATGATTTAATTTAGGTTTTTATGTAAATTGATCAGTCAAACAAGGTCTGATCTAGAAATAAATTTCACCATTAGAATCCTTAGGTCACATTTAGTCATGCATAAAAACTTGAGCCTAAGAAGAGACCTTCTTGACCGACTTTGCATTTTGGTCCTCATCTATTACTTTTTGACCCTCAACTTTTGAAACCCTCGCATTTTGGCCCCTAAGTCTTCTTCGTTCTTTGCATTTAGGTCCTCCCTGCAAAACCCTGAGCAGCGCCATGCTCCGGCGACTTTGCGCGGAGCATGGCGCCGCGCAGGGTGAGGGAGGCCCTCTGCCCTATCAACCGGGGGTTCCCTGCGACGTCTGCCGTCGCAGGGACACCTCCATGATCTCTGTGGCGACCCATACCTTCCGTGCGAACGCACGGAAGGTATGGGTCCCTACTCCGGCTGTCCTCCGGCGAGGGAGGCACGTCGCCTCCCTCCGCCCACCTCTCCGCTTTCGCCTCTATAAAAGTCGCCTCCGTCTGCTGAAGAGAGTAAGCTGTTTCTAACAGAGAATACCCCCCCACTTCCTCCTCTCCATCTCTGACAGACGGCCTGCAGCTTCCGGCGACCATCTCCTCCTCGTCGCTCTGCTGCCTTACCTGCAGTAGGGTTCCCCTAACCCTCTCGTCTATGTCGCGCTGCACCCGCCGACACTCTCCGCCTGCCTCCTCGTCGCTGTTCTCCCCTTTCAGGGCCCTTTCTTCCTCAGCTCCGGCAGGTACAAGCGGGTGCTTCCGCCTTCCCCTCTTTGTCCAGAGCTTAGGTAAACGCTTCCCCTTCTCCTCTCAACTCTCCCCCTGTCAATTTGTACTTTCTCACCCCCACACGCAACCTCCACCTCCACCTGCTCCGTCTTCGACCACCCCCTCCGGCGAGACCATCCCACTGCCACAGACCCCCTTACTCCTCGCCAATCACCTCAGAAGCTTCCCCTAACTCCACTCCACAGCTTCGCCCCCTTCATTTCCTGCCACACATCACCTGAAGACCCCCCAAACAGACCCATTCTCCCGGCCACAGTCCGACCTAGGGCTGCCCCTGCACTCCGCCCCACGCCTCGCCACCACCCGCACGAGCTTCGCCGCACTCTGGCGAAGCTCCCTGCACCTTTTGACTAGGCCAAGAGGCCGTATTTCTGTGATCAGGTCACCCGTCCTCCACCGCCATTGTTGAGCAGGTGGAGCTTCTTTCACCTGCAGCTGCAGGTTCACCCTCGCCAAGGCTTGCACTCCCGGACGCGCGGCTTGCCCCCGCGAAGCTTCCCAGGCCTGCAGCTGGGGTGAAAGCCTCGCACACGGCCGCAATTACCTGCAGCTTCCTCAGCTGCAGGCGCCAATTTGGGGTGGGACATTTAGTCCCACCTCGGTAGTTCTGGACGCGCTGCAGCCACATAAATTGTAAAAGTGCTGTAAGCTTATCGCCTCAGTTACACGGGGTGAGGTCCCTCTCACCCGCCTACCCGGCCTCGTCTGCGACCACCCCCCGCGGACCTGGCCCGACCCGTATACCCGACCTGCACTCCTCGCCCACCACCGCACGCCGGTGGGCCTAGACCCGGGCGCGACCCGTACCCGAATACCCGATGGCTCTGGGAGAGCGATCCTACGAGTGAAATCTGAGAGAGAGAGACGCGGGGGAGGGTAGAGTTAGGTTTTTTCCCTCTGACCAAGCTGTGTGAGTGTGCAGGTGAAGAAGAAGAAGAAGAGAAAGCAGACCGCAGAAGAGGAAGGAGAAGATAAAGAAGAAAGAAGCAGCCAAAGCCTTGGTTGCTCGAAGCAAAGCAGAAGAAGAAGGACTGCAAGAAGAAGAAGAAAAAGAAGAAAGACACAGAAGAGAGAAACAGGAGGATGCACTGTAGCAAAAGCTACTTAAGTCGTCTAATTGAAAAATCAGACGATGCTCTGAAGAGAAAGAGAGTAGGCACCGCAAAGAAGGAAAAAGAAGAAGGAAAGAAGAAGAGGTGCCGCAGCGGAAAGAAAAAGAACAGGAGAAGACTAAGAGCTGAAGAAGAAGAAGAAAGAAAGAAGAAGAAGAACAGAAAAGAAAGAAAGAAAAGAAGAAGAACAAAGGAACTGAAGAGAAGAGAAGAAAAGGAAGAAGAGGACAAAGACGAGAGAAAAAAGAGAAGAAGAAAAAGCCAAGAGCCCAATCTCTCTCTCTCTCTCTCACTTTTGTAATAGAAACATTGTACTTCTAGAATTATCATTTGCTCCCGGAGTTCGACCTCGGGAAAACTTTCTATTTCCGAGTAACAAATTGTATTAAACTGGTAACCGTTTCTCTATACTATACCACAACGAAATCCTAGACCGAGAAAACAACGTCACCAAGAGGGATGAAGCAGAATGTTGGTGAGTTTGTCCAGCAGTGCTTAGTATGCCAGCAGGTGAAGGCCGAGCATCAAAGGTCTGCAGGGTCGCTACAGCCACTTCCTGTGTTAGAGTGGAAGTGGGAGAGTATCACCATGGACTTGGTGGTGGGTCTACCAATTACCCAGTAGGGACACGACGTAGTTTGGGTGATAGTAGACTGATTGACAAAGACAGCACGGTTCCTGCCGATCCGAGTCACCTTTGTGCTAGCACAACTAGCAGAGTGATGCATCAGAGAAGTGGTGCGTTTGCATGGAGTCCCTCACGAGATCGTATCCGGCAAGGATACTTGTTTCAGTTGCCAATTCTAGGCAAAGTTTCTGTAATTTCCCTACTTGGAGGGGTGAGATCAGTGTGACGTAAAAAAATACGTAAATGAAATATAAAGCAATCTCAAAAAGACAATCACACAATGTACACAAAAAGTTTTTAGGTGGAAACCCAAACCGGGTGAAAACCACCACCTAACCCTCTCGAGTTAGGATTTTCCGATCAACCTAGTTGATCAAATCCACTAACCGAATCACTTTAAAACGAGGGTGATTCAACCTCAGTACAACCACGCTACAAGTACGAGGGTAGCGTTCCTCAACCCCTTCTCTCCACGAGAAGGATTTTGTCCGACGAAGGAGACGGGAATTCGCAAAGCGAATACCCAACCAAAAGACAAAGGTAAAATAAACAACAAACCTATAGAGCCAACAAAATAATAAACCTAAGCTTCTATAGGATTTAGGAAACTCCCCTTTGCAAGGAGTGCGTCGACGATGACGCGGGTGCGTGAGCCACGCAACGGCGCAATGTCGCTCTCGTGAACAACGGCGGGAGAGCGGGTGCGCGAAGGTTTGATGCTCTCAAGGGAATGGAGCTTAAGCTTGGAGAGCAAGATCTTTTCTGGACACAAAAGAGTGTGAAAGTGTGTAGCTAAGTGTATCTTGTGTCTTTCTTAGTGTGTCTTGGTGTGTAAAGGCTCCCCTCTATTTATAGAGGCCTTAGGAAGGCTTTGGAAGGCTTAGAAAAGCTTCCATAGCCGTTGGGTACAAAGCCCAAGTGAATCATCCCGAAATCAGGAACAATCATTGTTCTGACAGGCTTATCAGACGTCTAATTCTATCATCAGACGTCTGGAAGTTCACTTTAAGACGTCTGATTTAAATGTCAGACGTCTGATTCTATGCGGGTTTCTCCCTGACTTGGACCAGATCTAAACAGGGTTTTTACGCAAGTCCATCAGACGACATACAGGACGTATGGCACTATGTCTGGACGTCTGGAAACCTACTTTTACTGTGGGAATTGATTTCCAAACGTTGCAACGGCTAGAAAATCTCTGAGAAGAGATTTTGGGTCAGCCGAGGCAAAACGGTCATTTATCAGACGTCTGGACAGTCCTATGGACGTCTGATAAGGCTCTAACGGTCATATCTGGAGTGTTTGCGAAGCCAGCCAACGGTCCACTAATTGGACGTCTGGCAAAGTCATCAGACGTCTTCTAAGACGTCTGGTCTAAGGTCTGGACGTCTGATTTCATCAGACAGAACTAACTATGTCCAGCCTAACAGTTATCAGACGTCTGAAACAACAGTCAGACGTCTTAAAATACATTATCAGACGTCTGATTTGGGAATTAGACGTCTGGAAAGTCTGTTTGAACCCTATATTGGTTTTCTAAGTATCCTAGGGTTGTGCCGGTGTTCCTAGGACTACTGTTAGGGTTCTTTGAGGCTCTTTAAAATGAAATATCTAGGGAAATAAAGAGCAACAAAAGAAACGAAAAATACAACAAGTACAAAAGAAGGAAATCTATCCTATTCTTCATTTCCTTCCATCTTCAATCTTTCGCTCCACGCGAACCTCCTCTGTTTTCCGTCAAGCTCCTCCAATCCGTCCTGGATGCGAGCTCGAACTCCGTCTAAACACGTCCACATTTGCAATTGACCTGAAATCTAGGACTCAAATTGCAAATGTTAAATAACACGTGTTTTGTTATCATCAAAACAAATGATCGTGGTGCTCTAGCACCAACAATCTCCCCCTTTTTGATGATGACAAAACCGTAAATAATAATACATAAAAATCCTCCCCCTTTTTGACATTATCAAAAAGGTTTGATTGGTTTAAAATTCCTATAACTCCCCCTTAAAACATGCTCTTCTATGAGTTTCTTTTGACAAAGGTAATGTCCTCCCCCTTTTTGTAACAATGAGATAGCTATTATTTTTCTCCCCCTTTCTAAAGGAAATTTAGCTACCTCATATCTCCCCCTTAAAAATTGACAATTAGCTCATTAATTTTTAACTCCCCCTATCTAAATGCTTATAAAAAGGTAGGGTTAGAAATTTTACCTCACCTACCATGGCCAATAAAATGGCCCGAATGGTGGTGGTGGATGCCACATCGGATGGGGCTCCCATCCGTAGCTTGGAGGCCCGGGCATCGGCGCCGGTCTCCAATCTGGTGGTCGATGTGCGGCGGGTCCGTCGTTTGTTCGCCGTCTCGTCGGTCTTCTTGTTCTCCTCCTTGGTCTACTCCTTGGTTCTCCCAACTTGAGTTGACCAGACTTGAGCTTGTAGGTCCAGTCCTTTATGTTGTAATTATCCCTTAACCCTACAAAACACGATTCTAATTCCTTTTTCGGTATCCAAGTGGGCTTGGATCCGGATTTGTTAGTGGGTCACCTTGATGGAGACCCTTTCTCAATCTTAGGGCTATAAAACTTGTCTACTTTGTTGATTAATTTGTTAGAATTTTCCCTAAGACATGCAATTTCTTTTTCTATAGTTTGCATCTTAGTCTTTAAATCATAGATTTCTAACTTTAGACTATCATTTTCCTCAATCAACTTATTATTTTCATTGATGAGGTTATGATTTTCTAATAATAGGTTATCATTTTTAGGACAAGTTTCTAGATCCTTAAGTTTTATTTCTAACCTATCATTTTCATTTTTAAGAAAACTAAGGTTCTTTTTAATGCTTTTATTTTCTATCCTAAGTGATTTAGTAATCTCAAAAAGTTCATTAAAAGCTTCTTGAAGATCAAAATTTACCTCATTGTCGCTGTCGCTTCCGCTTTCGTTGTCGCTGTTGGTTCCTCTGGCCATGAAACCAAAGCAAGCGGTTTCTTCTTCTTCTTCCTCCGAGCTTGTCTCCTCATGAGTGCCTTCCAACCTCCTCCATATCTCGTGGGCGGTGGTGCACTCTTTGATTTTCTCGAACTCTTTCGGACTCAATGCGCAATACAGGGCATTCATTGCCTTTGCGTTGAGTGAAAGATCTTGAATCTGCAGCTGCGAGTAGCCTCCTTGGAGTCGCTTCGGGATCTCGTATGGGGTTTCGCAACATCCCCATATCTCGAATTCAGTGGCTTGGAGCCACGTCTTCATCCTCAGCTTCCAGTAGCTGTAGTTGTTCCCGTCAAAGTAGGGCGGACGGGTTGTGGACTGCCCCTCAGAAATCCTACACGCGGAACTGCTTCCCTCCATCGATCTTCTTGCTTGGTTGTTACGCTGAAATAGCAAGACCTGCTCTGATACCAAATGTAATTTCCCTACTTGGAGGGGTGAGATCAGTGTGACATAAAAAAATGCGTAAATGAAATATAAAGCAATCTAAAAAAGACAATCACACAATGTACACAAAAAGTTTTTAGGTGGAAACCCAAACCGGGTGAAAACCACCACCTAACCATCTCGAGTTAAGATTTTCCGATCAACCTAGTTGATCAAATCCACTAACCGAATCACTTTAAAACGAGGGTGATTCAACCTCAGTACAACCACGCTACAAGTACGAGGGTAGCGTTCCTCAACCCCTTCTCTCCACGAGAAGGATTTTGTCCCACGAAGGAGACGGGAATTCGCAAAGCGAATACCCAACCAAAAGACAAAGGTAAAATAAACAACAAACCTATAGAGTCAACAAAGTAATAAACCTAAGCTTCTATAGGATTTAGGAAACTCCCCTTTGCAAGGAGTGCGTCGACGATGACGCGGGTGCGTGAGCCACGCAACGGCGCAATGTCGCTCTCGTGAACAACGGTGGGAGAGCGGGTGCGCGAAGGTTTGATGCTCTCAAGGGAATGGAGCTTAAGCTTGGAGAGCAAGATCTTTTCTGGACACAAAAGAGTGTGAAAGTGTGTAGCTAAGTGTATCTTGTGTCTTTCTTAGTGTGTCTTGGTGTGTAAAGGCTCCCCTCTATTTATAGAGGCCTTAGGAAGGCTTTGGAAGGCTTAGAAAGCTTCCATAGCCGTTGGGTACAAAGCCCAAGTGAATCAGCCCGAAATCAGGAACAATCATTGTTCTGACAGGTTTATCAGACGTCTAATTCTATCATCAGGCGTCTGGAAGTTCACTTTAAGACGTCTGATTTAAATGTCAGACGTCTGATTCTATGCGGGTTTCTCCCTGACTTGGATCAGATCTAAATAAGGTTTTTACGCAAGTCCATCAGACGACATACATGACGTCTGGCACTATGTCTGGACGTCTGGAAACCTACTTTTACTGTGGGAATTGATTTCCAAACGTTGCAACGGCTAGAAAATCTCTGAGAAGAGATTTTGGGTCAACCGAGGCAAAACGGTCATTTATCAGACGTCTGGACAGTCCTATGGACGTCTGATAAGGCTCTAACGGTCATATTTGGAGTGTTTGCGAAGCCAGCCAACGGTCTACTAATTGGACGTCTGGCAAAGTCATCAGACGTCTTCTAAGACGTCTGGTCTAAGGTCTGGACGTCTGATTTCATCAGACAGAACTAACTATGTCCAGCCTAACAGTTATCAGACATCTGAAACAACAGTCAGACGTCTTAAAATACATTATCAGACGTCTGATTTGGGAATTAGACGTCTGGAAAGTCTGTTTGAACCCTATATTGGTTTTCTAAGTATTCTACAGAAAACCTAAGTATCCCAGGGTTGTGCCGGTGTTCCTAGGACTATTGTTAGGGTTCTTTGAGGCTTTTTAACATGAAATATCTAAGGAAATAAAGAGCAACAAAAGAAACGAAAAATACAACAAGTACAAAAGAAGGAAATCTATCCTATTCTTCATTTCCTTCCATCTTCAATCTTTCGCTCCACGCGAACCTCCTCTGTTTTCCGTCAAGCTTCTCCAATCCGTCCTGGATGCGAGCTCGAACTCCGTCTAAACACGTCCACATTTGCAATTGACCTGAAATCTAGGACTCAAATTGCAAATGTTAAATAACACGTGTTTTGTTATCATCAAAACAAATGATCGTGGTGCTCTAGCACCAACAGTTTCAACAGGCATTGGGGACCCATCTGAGGTTCAGTACCACCTACAACCCCCAGACTGACGGGCAGTCAAAGCACACCATACAGACACTCAAGGACCTCCTACGTGCTTGTGTACTAGACTGGAGAGGCTCCTGGGAGGAGCATTTGCCCCTGGCAGTGTTTGCGTACAATAATAGCTATCATTCGAGCATCGGCATGGCACCTTGCGAGGCTATGTACGGGAGGTGTACTTCACCCTTGAGTTGGGTCGAGGTGGGGGCGAAGTGGGAGGTTGGTCCCAGATTGTTCCGTTATAGTCAGGAAGTGATAGAGCAAATTCACAGACGACTTCGTACTGTAAGGAGTAGGCAGAAGAGCTATGCTAACAAGAAGCGTAGGGAAGTTAGTTCGAGGTTGGGGATCACGTTTTCCTCCGTGTTTCGCCCATGAAGGGCTTGTAGCATTTTGGGTTGAAGGGGAAGCTTGCATCGAGGTTTGTGGAGCCCTTTGAGGTCTTGGAGCGAGTAAGACCCGTTGCTTACCGGCTTGCCCTTCCTCCCCAGCTTTCTGGAGTGCACGACATGTTCCACATGTCCAACCTCAGGAAGTACATCGCCGATCCCAGCCACGTTCTGAGCCACGAGAGCGTTGAGGTAAGAGACGACCTGACCTATCCCGAGAAGCCAATACAGATACTAGACAGAGCCGTCCGGAGTTCGAGATAGAAGTAGGAATCACTGGTGAAGGTTCTATGGAGAAGCTAGCGGTACGAGGAGGCAACTTGGAGCCTCAGGAGGCAAGGCGAGAGCAGTGCCCGGAGCATTTTGAGGGTACTTTTCTTTAGACCTACTTTGGTCCTCTTTAAGTTTGTTATGCGCTTTTACGTACTTTCCACACCCTACTTAGCTCAAGTTTCGGGGATGAAACTTTTTTTAAGTTTGTTATGTTGAAAGGACCCGCCACTTTTTGGTTGGATAAGACGTCTGGAGTGTTCGCTAGACGTTTGTCCAGACGTCTGGATAGATGGCAGGACGTCTGAAAGTAAGGAGAACCGCACGTTCTTTTGCTTTTCGCACGCATGCATTTTTCCCCCCTCCGGCCTCCTCACCCAAAACCCTAACCCATCTCTACTTAAACCCCTCCACCCTACTCCATCTCCACTTAACCACCACTTACACTACCTCCACCTCCTTCCATGGTCTGTCAGCAAGCCGCCAACGGCCTCCTCTTCTCCACTTGCAATCGCGCGTGGAGGAGAAGGAGAGAGGGAGAGAGTGTGTGTGAGCGGGAGAGTAAGGGCGTGGGGGAGAGGAGGAAGCTCGGGGAGCTTGGGTGCGTGGCGGGAGAGCTCACGCGATGGAAGCTTGCACGGCCGAAGAATGATCGTGGAAGCTCGAGAGCTCAAGCCGAAGGAGCTCGGAGGTGCGAGGAGAGGAGTCGTGGGAGGAGGATCTTGCGAAGGGGGAGCTTCGCGACCTCCTAAGGCTGCTGGCGTAGCAGCTATAGGCAACGCGTAGGAGTCCGCACGGAGAAGAAGACTTGCGAGAGAGTTCTGCGGGTAGACCTGCCCGATATCAACTGTTTGGAGTAGCAGAGGGACGTTCGGAGCTGAAGCCGAACGTCTGAAAGCACGCTTGGTGTCGAGGTATGTATTTTCTACACGGGCTCTGGACCATGCAGACCTTACTGCAAGATGACTTAGCGTTTTTGGCTCTACACGTGCGTACGCAGGTGCAAAGTGTTGGAAAGGCATGTGGTGCGTCCTTCGAGATAGGTTTGGACGTCTGAGCATATCACCAAACGTCTGACTATACTCCCAGATGATTGGAAGGAGAGTCCGACATCTGGAACTCCCCTCAGACGATCGCAGAAGGATCCAGACATCTGAGAAAGCCGCAGGAAATACAGGGTGAGTTCTGACGTCTTTTAAGACATCTGGGACTAGTTCCTGACGTCTGATTTTGGGCAGTATGCACGTTTTTGCCCATTTAAGGCCCAAATGGAATCAGATTTTCGCAAATGAAGTACCATTGTTTTCCACTTGAGTTTCTCTACGTGTTAGTGTCGAGTTTATTCTATTTTGAACTCATCTGATGTGACTTAGTCACTGGTACAGGTACCAGTCTGTAGCGTGTTCGGGACCCATGGAGACGATAGGACCTACGGTTCTAGACCCCATTCCTCCCATGTTTCCCGGTAGAGTGGTTTGCTTTAATATCAAGTTTTAATCAAACAAAATGCTTGTTTAGAATAACTTAATTGAACCCTAGGATGTGAAATGAACTATAGGGCAGAAACGAACGAATATGGCTTGAACTACACTATTTCCTTGAGATGCATGTTAAATCAACTTGCTAGCAAATGTATTAGTTTATTGATGTGATGCTTTTTTAATTAGTAAAACATGAGTTGCCTATTATAAGAATGAAACCCGTAATGTGAACAGTGAGATCGGAATGTTGGAAAATGGAATGAAAGGAATACAAGTATGAACCCTATGGGGAATTAGGAGAAGAACTCCTATATATGGAAAGAACTTAGTAAGTAGACAGGAAGTGAGTTGGCCCTTGTGTACGCGGTACCAAGGAGAGCAACTGTCCCTTTAGTGTAGAGGGGAGCTAGCCGCCCCTTTGGGTTGAGACCCAGGGTTAGATCTAGTCACTCTACACTGACTTCTGCTTGGCCCTTGTGTACGTGGTGCAGAGATGAGCTACTCAATGTAGGGAGGGAGCTAGTTGCCCTATGGGGCCCGAGGTTAGGATTAGCCGCCCTACACCGACTCTTATTAGACCCACTGGGCAAACTGGGATAGTTGGATGAGGGTACGTGGACTATGGAAGGGCGAGACCCCTGTTCTATTTTGAGAGGGCAAGGCCCTGCATTGTTTCGTGCTGTACCTTTAGGCGTACCCGTTAATGGAAATGACTGACCACGTGCTAGTGCGGGATAGCTACCCGTACGCTTATCGCGCGTGCTGTAGTCACCGCTACGTCGCAACCGTGACCTCAGGGTGGTTGACTGGGTGTAGAACTACCACAGGGGGACTTTTCCGGTCAGAAGGGCACCACGTGTACATCCTACATCACGGGAAAGACTGCAATCAAGATCGTCCCCTTGAGGGACAGTCAAGATCAAGAAATGACTGGAGAATGAACAAATCATAACTACTTAGTTGAGCTAAATGGGAATGAATAAATAGAATTAATTACTTGTCATATGATAATTGCATGTAAATCGCTTAACTACCACTCTACTCAGCGTTAGTTGACTACGGATTTTATAACCTTGTTCAGGTCAGGGAGTTGAGCAGCCAGTGCCATCGGCTGTAGAGGGTGCTAGGCCTAGTTGAGCCCAGTCTTAGCTGTGTTTCCTTTCCGTTTCCTAGCTTCTTTTGTAGTAGTGAGTATTTTGCTATATGTAATACATTTTCTATTATATTTCCGCTTTACTTTCTTCTGTTGTAATTGTGATGGCCTATAATATTATGAGACATTTCGTTCTGTTTCCTTTACTATCTCTGTATTATTTTCTACTTAATTACATTGTACTTGTGGTTGTGGTATATTTTCTGCTTTTGGTTATTTCTCATTGGATGACTAGGTCTTGGGATTAGTTGAGGCAGGCCGGTCTTGGGTCCTGTAAGGATCTAGGATCGGGTCATAACAAGAATTCACACACTAATCTCAAATAATGTAAATGAGCACAAAAATTTAAACCAAATAATGATATTCAATTAATACTAATCTGTTACATTAGATATTCAATGAATTCTCATATATCTTGAGATAATAAAAAGGTAGAGAAGCTAAAACAATGGTGATTTAAATCACCAATTATTCTCTAAGCATATATATCAAGCATTCAATTAATTTAAATATCTCAATAGTAATTCTAAAGTATCAAGCCTCAAATCAGACGACTTAACCAATAGATGCTATAGTGCTTCCCTAGCACTGTTCTTCTTCTTCTCTTTTCTGCATGGCTTCTCTTCTCTTCTTCTGGCCTTCTTCCTTTCATCATCTTCTGTCTTCTTAAGTCTTCTCCTCTTCTTCCTTCTTCTAAGCAGGCCTTCTTTCTTTCCTCCTCTTCTGCTAAGGCTTCCTTATCTTCTTTCTTTCTTCACACACAGAGGGCAGCCATTCCTTCAGATTTGTCTAAGTGTCGCACAAGGCAAAACCCTCCCCTGCCCCGTGCTCTCTTCCTCTCTCTTGGATCCGCCCTCCTAGGGCCACAGTCAGGGCATTCGGGTAAATGGGCAGATGAGCACCCAGGACCAGGCTCACCGGCGTGGGTGGTGAGCGAGGAGTGCTTAAGTTAGGCAAGTTATCGGATCGGCTAGACCCGCGGGTTAGGTGTCATGGGTGAAGCACATGTGAGGCGCATGCAGGGACCTCACCCCCTGTGCTTGCCAAGGCAATAAGCCTATAGGACAAAATCAATATATGCATTGCGGTGTGGCTGTCAGCTTCCGAGGTGGGACTAAAGTCCCACCCTTCCTTCGCGTGCGCTACGCTGATGCCTCTTCGTCTGATTGCACCTGCTGCTGGGGGTATCCCCCCCAATTGAAGTCCTGAGGGCGTTCCTTGAGTAAAGCCACAACGCTTGGGACTTCACCTGGGGCTTGCGATGCCTGGATCTTGAAGAACAAGGGCAGCGATGGTGGACGTGGCGGAGCTTCGGCGAGGACACTTGCAAAGAAGAATACGACCTTGCGGTCACATTAGAATAGCTCAGGAGCTTTGCCAAGGCATAGTAAATGTGACGGCGGTGGTCCTGTGGCGAATTAGGGTGTGTGGTGGTCGGTTGGAGTCGGGAATGGCAACGGAAAGGTGGGTTGGTCGACAGTGGGTTTGGGTGGATGGGAAGGCAAACAGGGATAGGGGTTTGGTAGGGCGTGATGTGGTGAAGGTCGTGAGGTGGTTGGCGAGTTGACTGGTGGTTTATGGAGGTGAGATGGACTCACTGGAGGAGTGGTCAGAGATGGGGAAGACGGAGGTGAGCGAGTCGAGTCGAGGGTTATTTTTGGGATTTTTGGGTAGGAATTTAAACTAGGAATCTAAGCTAACTAATCTAACCTAATCTAAACAGATGAAAGGGGGGAGAATGGCACTATCATTGGTAGGCCGACGTCGAGGAAGAAGACACTCCGATGATGGGGACGGTGACGACGATGGAGATAGAGGGGCTCCTGTTGGTATGGCCAAGAGCGGACGAGAGAGAGGAAGGGAATCCAACCACTGGTATTGTAGACGGACGACGAAGGAGGTCAGGAGGAGTCGCCGAAGATTGTGTAGCTTTGCAACCGGAAGAGGAAGGAGGAATATGGGGATTTCGTGGTCGGAATCAAGTCTCAGAGTTCGGCTGAGCCCTGGGGGTGCTTATATAGGGCTCAGGAGGTCGATTTGAGCTTGGAATCTAAACTTCCAAGCTAGGAATATTCATTGAAATAGGAGACCCATCTCTTTGAAGGATTCGCATGGGAGATTGGGTGAGATTTGGAGCTTGGGAATTGGCACAAAAGGAAGGGAATTCTTTGACGAACTTCCCTTTCAAATTTGAGAGGGATTCGTCAAGGAATCAAGGAGAACTTACCAATTTTAGGTCACCGAAGTTTGTAGGAATAGGATTCATGGTGGGAGGGACCTTTTTGTGAAAACGATGACAAAGTTACGGGGTCATTTGCAAGGAATTCAAAAAGCTAAGGATCTGAATGAGAAAAAAGAGTATGACTGGACCAAAATGTAAACTTGGTCAAGATGATCTCAGATTAAGCCCAAATTTTGGTAAAACCTAATTTGGATCCAAGGAATCCAATAATGAAGTTAGATTTAGGTTTTGACCTTATTTGACTGGATAATTTATGCAAAAACCTAAATTAGGGTAAATGTTTGTCTAGGACTCTATTTTGGGTCAAGATGGGTTCTGATGGTCAAATTGAAGGTACCAAACCCTAGAGAATATTTTTCTATGAATTTTAGAGAGTTTAAGTGAATTTTATCCTGATCAGAACCTCAGTTATCTTTTCGGATTTATTTATAGCGTTTCAGATGTTATTTAATTCTCAAAACACACAAAAATCATTTTCTATCTGTATTAACACACTTGTTGGATATTTAAGACCATTTGACCCTTAATTACCCCTTGGGAAAATCCGTGGTTGTTCTGCATTCAAGATATGATGGTAAAATTGTACTTTTAATCCTATTTTCTTATCTTTCTCTCAGAATAATTATGCAATGAATTAGGGCTCTTTGGCGGTTATGTAGGAGCTTTTATTCCTTGATAACGATTAAATTGAGCTAATTATGACTCATGATGGTGTTTCCATAAGTATCCACCGACGTATCCCTTCCTTGTTAGCCGGTTGGCCAATAGGCCTATCATAGATTCATAGGAAGACTAGTTGACTCCCTGATTCATTTCATTGATTTAAGCCAAACCAATTTATCATAGCCATTTAGTTATCCATTATTCATATTCAGATCTCATCACGTTCACCTTATTTCATTCTCAATTTGGATAACTATTCATTATTGTTGCATATTTATTGATGTAAAATCATTTTACATCTGTGTATTTTGATTTAAAATATTGGTAACTTTTATAATCATTTTGTACTGGTACAAAATAAGATTGTATAATTGCAAAATCATTTTGCATTTGTGTATTTTAGTTCAAATTGATGGTAGATTTTTTAAGTGTGGTGAAACCTGGAACCTAATAGAACTTACATTTTTTTGTTTCTTTACATTAAATACTATTTATAAAGTGAGGACCACATTATAAAATATGTCTATTTTTTTATTTTGATGTATTTTGGCTTTTCAATTTCTACCAACCCCCTAGACTTATCTTTTTTTATTTGAGACCAATATTACCATGTTCGTGCTAAATCACAACATAGAAAAATATAAGATTATCTAATGAAATGCTAAGTATGTACTATAACTAATTTAAACCTATAAAAAAATGATTGACCGATAAAAATAAAGAATCGATCACACATGCTATCAGACCACTTGCTCGTAAAGAAGCACAAGGAACGCTCTTCCAAATTATTAGGTGCTTCTTTGTATACTAAGGCAACATGTGGATTTTTGAATCCTCTAAATCCCCACTATCTAAAGAAGCAAAAGGTTTGGTCTTAGGGCCCGCTCTTTTTCGTTTTTTTTTTGGTTTTTTTTTGGAAAGGACTGCCACCCTTCCCACTGCTTCTACGGTCACTAAAACTTAATAGAAGTTAAATACACTCACTTATATAAAGGCACCACACGTTATTATTGGCTAGGCACTAGTTTTACCTCCTGAGGGAATATCTCACTAGAAGTTTTTGATTAAACTTCTTTTTCCATCTTCTCAGTCGCTTGACCCCCAAAAAAACCCTCGTGATGGATTGGAACCTCGATCAGCCATTAGTTGGCCGGAGTCACCCCCCTTTTCGCATCATAGCTTCATCTCCCTACCCCTCCTCACATTCTTTCGTTGTGGGTTTCTCTTACTGTGTTGTCTTTGTTAGCGACTTAATGTCCTCTACCTCCATCAGTGTGGCGTTGGAAGCGGCGGCCCTGCGTGTGGCACAGTGGCTGCGATTTGTGTTCGTAGTTGCGACAGTGGTTTCCGATGGGTGGTAAGCTGCTATGGCGGCGACAACAGCAACGACGGTCTTATCCTATGGATGGGGGGTTGCTATAGCGACGGTGACGGTGATGTCCCGGTTGTCACGGGAACTTGCTTGGAGGGAAGAAATCCATTGGTTGTTGATGGCGATTCCTCGTCTCGCTCCTCCTCCTTTGGGATTGACGTCCATTTTGAAGTTTGGGGTCACGTTTAAGATGGACTCACCACAACCGGGTGTGTGGTTGGTCTTGTTCCGATCATACATCACCTATTAGCGTGGTATGGTGACAACGTCGACGACGCTTTGTTGTATATACTGTGTGATGCGAGCTCTTTCCTACATCGAAAATGATGTTTACGGTACTTTTTTTTTTTTTCTTCCTTTTTATTTTCCTTGTGGTGAATATTTTTTAAATTCCCCCCTCTTCAGAGGAAGTTACTTTCCCCCCTCTTATCATTTTCGTTCTCTTAATAGAATATTTACTTCCAAAAGAAAAGAAAAAAATTACTTTATATTTTCCATCCTTCTTCTTCAAACATTTTTACACACAAATATTTTGATGGACGTGGAGGCCTCAATGGTAACTACTAGTTCATACCAAAAAGTGAAAATCCAACTTCCTTGTAGAGGCCATATGAATCATATTTTTCACCTCGATGAATCTGAAAAATGCCAGTTCTTTAAAATGTGGACTTAATAGGAGTATACTTTAGTTTAATTTGATTAAATCCATAACTTGTGAAAGTAAATATAGTGCATGTAAGGATATAGCTCAACAGGTGGTAATTATTGACTTTAACAGAGGAGATTTAAGTTCAAATCCTAACCCTATATTATCAAAGATTGATGTTGCGAGGTCATAAATTTCCTTAATTTATTTGCAAGGGATCCTGGGTTATAAACATAAAGGTGCTTATAAGTATGATTTAATACTTATTTCAAAATTTTTTGAAAAATCTCGTTTTACTAATTTCACAAGGACAGGAAATGAATAAGTTTTTAGTACATCTTGATCTTTTAAACTTTCGGTGACATGGAATATGATTACCATATGGAATGTGTATGCTTGTTCTTCCTACCTCGAATTGCTTACTTAATTTCGTTTCTTTAGCGCAATGGTTCAGATATCGATTAATTAGGTTGACCATGGAAATAACTGACCTGACAATGTTGCTACATTTTTTGATGACATTGGTGTAGCAAATTTATATGAAATGATACAGACTCAAAAATCACAATTGGTCATGAAAATTATTATTCGGATCAAACATGAGGTATTATAACTGCACTCGTATCCTTTAACTTAAAAGGAAACATTCCTCGATGAAAAGAGACGAAGGAACATGAATGTTACATCAACAAAATGTATGAAATAAGGGCCTTATAATAACCTATGCTATATCCCGTCTTCTTTGTAAACTATCCAACCAACACCTAATGTATAACTATACGTTCAAGTGAAGGAATTAGGGGAGAGAGAGAGAGGTGAAGGAAAGGAAAAGAAATGGAAAATGGTTGGAGAGGAGAATTGAGTGATTTAATTGTTATTTGGATAAGAGAAAGGTGGAAGGAAATGATATAGTTGATATTACGTATATTTTGACATGTAAGTATAGAGAAACAAATAGGGAGGATTAATGGTGATGTTCTTATTAACCACAATGGTAATTAAAGAGGCTTTGAGAATGAAGTAATCACACTTATTCTTTCCCCTCTAAATCCCACCATGTAAGAAGAAAAAGAGATTTATGTAAATTTATATCTTTGATCTATTTCATCATTCTTGTCCTTTCCTTCCCTTCTATTAGTTTAAAACGAACACATCCATGAATTCCCTCTTTTATTTTTTCCTTCCTTCCATTTTCCTCTGAGTAGCACTATTGAAACACTCTCTAAACAAAACTTCATGTTGAGCACACATAGACTGCCAATGACTCCATTTAGTAAAAAGAATAAGTTTGTGGAAAAAGTAAAGAAATATGAAATTAGGTGAGTTAATCCATTTTGATGTTTTGACATATTAAAATTATTCTACAGAGAACACGAAATAATTTTATCCTAAGTTAAATTTACTTAACCTGATATAAATGAGAGGCGGATTAAGTGACGAATTAAACATTTAACTCGATACAAATCCAATTAATCTACTAATCAAACACCCCCTATATGTTCTGGCGATCTTTTTTTTCCCACCATGTTACCTTTGATGGTCAATCACACCTTGTGTTCTTTCTCTTACTGCATTGGTAGAATAATTTTGATGATTGCAATAAATGATGTTTCCTCTTCTCAATAATTCTTTGTGTCCTTACTTCCTTCCTTTTGAATAAAGATTTTATTTTAAACAACATGAGCCTATTTATAAATAATAATAATAATAACATAAGTAAGTTTGAAATTCTCATTCCTAATGTTATTAATTAAAAAATAAAAAAATGTATATTGTAATGTGTATTTTTCACTCAATTAAATATATCAGTATATTTTAATTTTTTGATCAAATATATCGATTAAACATCGGAATATATCAATTAAAAATCAAAATACACTGATTAAAAATAAAATATATTGGTAAATTTTAACTTTCAACCGTTACAAATAAATTTTCACTTGTAAAGTAGAAAGTGAAAAATGATTTTACTTATGGAAATTAATTATTTATTAAAAATTAAATCTTAAATTTAAATATAGAAAATTAATTTTTACATAGAAAAAATTATTTTATCCATTTCCTTACTCACGCGCCCATGTTTTTAGGATAATTTCATTCGAGTAAATAGATATGCTAAAAAATAACTTGGGGAGTAGTTCAACAAAAAGGAAAAAACATTATCCAGAGAGAGAAACGCAGGGCTCTTTCTGCTCCTGCATTCTCGTCCCGTGGAGTTTGTACGTCGAATACGCCCCGCGGTCTTTGTGCTGTTTGCGCGCCATTAGGGTTTTTCGTGTTTCTCCTTTCCCCTTCTCGCGCCAAATCGGCGAGAGGTGTCGCCTTTGGACCCCAATCGAACCCCCTCCAAGATCGCCAGACCTCGCCGCCGTTAACTCCTAGATCGACCTCTCCGGCGTCCCCGCCATGAATGTCCCCATCATCGGTACGACCTGTCGCTCCTCCCCTCCGAAAAGGTGGCTCCTTTAGGGTTTCTGTTCCGTGTTCTTCGCGTTCTGATCTTTTTGTGCGGTTTTCTGCCATTGTGGGTTGTGAAGATCCGTTGCAGGGGGATTTCCCGGAGGTGATCGAGGAGTACCTGCAGCATGGGAACATGAAATGCATCGCTTTCAATCGTCGTGGAACCCTTCTCGCTGGTAAAAATGTGTTTTTTTTTTTCTTTTTTTGTGGAGTGCACTTGTAGTTGTTGGTTGGTACTTTTGGTGAGCATTGTTGCAGTGATTGAATCTTTGCTGATTGAGGATTTACATTACTGTTATTGGCAGTTTCCTGATTTGTATTGATTCTGGTAAGGTGATTGGTGATGTATGCTAGTTACTTTTTTCTTATGTACTCGGTAGTTTAAGTGAGGTACCTTAAAAGAACTTTTACTGATTTTGGATAATTTGCGATTGATTCATCTCGTTGAAAGAGGTTTGGATGGAAACTAGGGTCTTCTTCTGCTTTCATGGTGGAGAAAAACTTTGCATTTTATTTGTACTGATACTACTATTTTGATGAGCAGATGCCTCGTTAGATTGGTCATTGTAATTAAGCGCAATATGCCACGTGGCAGTCAGTCAGAGTTCTTGCCCATGTCACATGCACTTGGCATGTTGGAGGACACACTGCGAGTGTGATCTGTTCTAGCTATTTCGTAGTGGACTCTGTCCAGTGTCTTATTGTCCTGCTCATGTGGGTTACGGCTTTCAGTCTCTCTGTTGGTTTCAATTTGGCTTCTTTGGAAACAGCAAACTGTCATAGCTGTAGAACTTCATTTGTTAGCTACCAATACTGGCCGTACATCCCGTTTGAAAGGTAGGCTTTGTGTCATGATTTCTCCATCGCAAAAAAATTGGATCAAAAAATAGCATATGGTGCATGTGACAATAATGGGGGTGGGGGGTGGGGGGGGTGGATTTTTTCTTTCCTTTTTCCTTCCTTTATGGACATGTTCCTTGATGCTTCTTCCTTTGCCATTTCATTTTTGAACTCTTTCTTTGGGCAGGTGTTCCTTGCCTAGTTTTGCAGGCAGGGCCATAAAAGCTAGGCCTTGTGATCCATGCGTGGGCTATTGGGATGATTGACATGAATGTGTAAAGCTGGTGGTTGATCCTGTACTGAATTCTTCTATTTGGGGATTTTTAATATTCTATTTGGTTTAGAATGTCTTTTATTCCCGATACTTGATATGTATCCCTGCCTATTTAATAGTGTGATTACATTTATTTGCTGCTGGCATTTTTCCTACAGGGGAGATTTGTAGCTTTCAGGCTAGTATCATGTGTTTCTTTTTCTCAAACACATTGAATTGATCCATGTTTGAAGTTGGCATGTCATGTTGGGCCAAATGATCGTCATCTGCTGTTTTGTAAATTTTATTTATCCGTTTGTCTGGTGCAGCTGGGTGTGCTGATGGAAGCTGTGTTATCTGGGATTTTGAGACTCGGGGTATTGCAAAAGAGTTACGAGACAAAGATTGCATTGCACCCATAACAAGTGTTTGTTGGTCAAAATTTGGTCACCGTCTATTGGCTTCTGCTACTGATAAATCATTAACACTTTGGGATGTCCTGAACGGTGAGAAGATTGCTCGGATAACATTGCAGCAAACCACTTTGCATGCACGACTTCACCCTGGTTCCTGTACACCCACTGTCTGCTTGGCTTGTCCACTCTCTTCTGCACCTATTCTTGTTGATTTGAACACAGGAAGCTCTACAGTTCTTCCAGTTTCTGTTTCTGATTCTGGCTCTGGTGCTGCTCCTGCTCCACGTAATAAATTTGCCGATGGTTCACCTCCATTTACTCCCACGGCCGCAACCTTCAATAAATATGGTGATTTAATATATGTGGGAAATTCTAAAGGAGAAATCCTCGTGATTGATTCAAAAAGCATCCAGGTCCAAGCTGTCATTACTGTTTCTGGAGGTTCTGTAATTAAGAATATTGTTTTCAGCAGGAATGGGAAGTATCTGCTAACTAACTCAAATGACAGAGTTCTTCGAGTATATGAAAACCTTCTGCCTAAAAAAGAGTCTGCAGCATGTTTATGTGACATAAGTAATACAACAAACGAAGAACTTCAAGGTGTGGAAAAACTGAAGGAAGTTGGTTCCAAGTGCGTGCTTCTTTGCAATGATTTTCAAGATTCTGTGACAAGGATCCATTGGAAAGCACCCTGTTTCAGTGGTGATGGAGAGTGGGTTATCAGTGCATCTGCCAACAAAGGAGAACACAAGATTTACATTTGGGACAGGGCAGGCCATCTTGTAAAAATTCTCGAAGGTCCTAAGGAGGCTTTGACTGACTTATCTTGGCATCCTGTCCGCCCATTGGTTGTTTCTGTGTCCATTACTGGATTGGTCTACATATGGGCTAAAGATTACACTGAGAATTGGAGTGCATTTGCTCCCGACTTTAAAGAGCTTGAAGAAAATGAGGAGTATGTTGAGAGAGAGGATGAATTTGATTTAGTGCCTGAAACAGAAAAGGTAAGTTTTTTTCCCTCTCTAATGGAATTTTAGCTGTTTGCATGATTTGTTCTGGAATGAGTAAAAACAATGACATACAAAACTGTCTCTTTCCAAAATGTCATGTCCAGGTCAAGACAATTGACGTCAATGAAGACGAAGAGGTTGATATTGAAACCGTGGAAAAAGAGACTGCCTTCAGTGATTCTGAAGGGTCGCAGGAAGAATTGTGCTATTTACCTGCTATTCCATGTCCAGATGTTCCGGAAGAGGAGGAGAAGTATCCTGGAAGTTCCTCAAAGCTTGATGACAGCACCCGCTCTGCATCTCCTTTTTCGGAGGAAATGGGACAGAATGGGCAAGCCATTATTCCTGCTTCCAGTCCTCTTGAGGGTAATGCACTTTTCTTACCATCTCATCTTAGTTTGGAGTAGCGTTTGATATTTCTTTCTTCTTTTCAATGGTTCATTTGGAGGTCTTGGGTTGTCCAAATATGGAGTAGTTTTTGTTGGTTCGGGGTAATCCAGATATTTAGTTTTGTCGGGAATCATATGATTTTAATATAGAATATTTTGAACCATGGTACATAAAGAGCAAGCTACAATACCAGGTTGTTCAGTTGCACTTTGTAAGTAACAATGCCAGGTTGTTCAATTGAACTCTGTACTGGATTTATAGTTCCTCATATCATTGCCTTTTGAAGATCTTATTGCACCAAAAAAGTTGGCATATCAGCCTGTGATGCAGAAAAGGTCACATCCATTTATACACAGCTGTGCTAGTTGGTCAAAGTTGTCCTTCGTGGACTTACTGCCATGAAAAACTATTGGTTAATCATGATAATGTTTTTTTACAAAATTTTATACCCTTTCCTTGGCATCCACCCGAAGGATTATTTGATTTATGCAGTGGTACACTAGTTTATTGCATCCATCTCTGGGATCATCAGCATTTATGCATTGATGCACATTGGATCTACGCTCATGCATGTTAGTCACATGACATGACATATGGTTCTTCAAACAATTCCTTGTTTAACATGGTCATCTTCTATGCAGTAGCAGGAAATTCAGCAGCGGAAGATGCAGTTGGAAACACAAGCTTGAAAAGGAAGCGAAAGCCATCAGTAAAGGGGCTTGAGATGCAAGCAGGGAAGGTCAAGAAGCCTTTGCCAAAGAAGTCATCGAAGAAACCTTCCAAAACCAAGAATAGGCTCTCTGATACGAATGGGTCTGTGTCAGAGGATGATGCTACAGATGTTTTCTTTTGACATCTAATGTATCCTCATTTCGCTCCATTCTTTTTTGATAGTGTAACTAAATATGGCTTCTGGGTTCTAGCTTGTAGACTTCAAGGGGTCCAGTCAATGCAGTCATGCTATCTGTTGTGTGGTTGACTCACATCTTATCTTGTTTCTCACTTGTACAGATTGTATGACTGAGGTAGTTTATACTGGAAAAACCAAGAAGTGGTGCTTAGTACATCATCCTATTTGCTTCATAAATAGTCAAATGTATTGTTTGTTTCACCAAAGTGCACGTGTAAGTTGGCATTAGAAGGTTGATGCTAACTCGGTTAAAGTGAAATTCAGGAATTAGAGCATATGATGGCATATCTCTGTCAGCAGCACCACCTAGCTATGGATTGAGGTCAGGGATTAGCATCCCATAACTCAATAAGGAGGATAAGAAACACAGGAAAGAGGGAGAATAGAACATTTGCAATCGAGAGGCAAGGAATTGTAAATTTGTGAGAGGTAAACAAATGGAATGGGTTATCTTGTCTACGATATTAGGTGGCCCCTATTCCAAGTTCTTGCCGGCAAGTTCACATGGATATAGATTTTTACTTTAAGTGACAATCAGACTTGGTTCTTGCCCCCTCATCAGACTTTGTTGGCGGCAGGTGAGGTCACATGCATGATTTTTGATGTGTCGTACAGTGTTGAATATGATACATTGAAGTGCTCATGGGTGCTTAGATCCCACTTGATGTAGCCACAAGACATTGGACTCTTGTTTGACGGGAGAGAAGAAGGATAGGGATTTGTGGCATTGTTGTAGAATAGAAACAGAAACTGCTATGATAAGAAATTCGGGACAAATTTAGCAATGTTACAGTATAATAGCAGGACAAGATGTCCGAAGATAAAGCAGTGGTTTTTGAAATATTGAATTTCCACATTCGCTTCTATTTTGTCAATATCATAGAAATATATTTGAATCTATATGGATGGATATATCTTGAACGTGTACTTGTGGATCTAAATATCTGCTACAAGCCAGTAATCGAGAATAGCCGAAAGAAAAGCTTTGATTACTTGCCTCCTACTTTGATGTTACTTCGAGTCACCCTCCTTTGAAAATAGAAGCAAAAACTTGAAATGCGATCTACACCCATCTTCTCTTCCATCGTGATACCATTAAAGTATATCATTAACATCGGTTGCTTAAGTTAGTCAGCTACAATTTATGACAACATCATGCTTATGAGCCATATTGTCCAAGAAGCAATGCCAAGGATTTAAAGAATACTTGCATAAGCAAAGTGAAGATGGATCAAATATCAAACTTTACGCTGAAAAACGATAAGGCAGGTCTTCATAAGTGAAAATTTTGTCTTGCTGTTCTTTTTGCTTTTTTACCCTCTGAGAAGGATAAATATTGCTGTGACGCCGTTACTGGTTTTGCAAAATAAAGTGTATTTTAGATCTTTAATTCAGCAATATTCTTGTTCTGTGGCCCTAACAAGTTATGTTTTCTAATACTTTCTTATGCACATTTTAACATCAATGAAGAGATCTTGACATTGGATCCTTCTTTGGGTGCCCATGTGAATGCTCCACCTTCACTTTGTGCTTGGCTATTGTCCTATAGCACAAAATCTATGCCACCATCGGAACGTTTTTATGCTTTTACATAGATCTTACCGTAAATTTTTAAAATTAATATAATATCATTGTGCTTCTAATATTGATTTAAGTGCTATCAAAATAAGCAATGTCATGCTTGTAATTGTCATTTTATTAATTAACAAGGTTAAACTTTACGGTGGTGCATTTAAAAATAAAAAAATCTACTTCTTTTTACACTTCGTTTTTATTTTTTTCCTCTCCCTCACCATCGTCCACCCCCTCCCTCCTACCCCCCCTTCACCTTCCCTTGGTCGGCCTCCCGTAACTCCCCAAACCTCATGGAACCTCATTGAACATCATCATAACTTGTTAAGTCTCCCACAGCATGTCCTCTCCTCCCTCCCCAATGTCTCTCACCTTCAATGTGATCCTATTCTTCACCACCACTCCATCATAACCTCCGTCCACCTCCACACCCAATACCTCTCCAAGCACGACCTCAACGCCAACTCCTCCCACCTCTTTGCTATCTATGAACATGTCCTCTCCATCTCCAAGGACATCCTTGCAGTTGATTGCCCCTCGATCCCCTCCACGTGACCCTCCCCTTGGTCTTTGTTGTCTTCTTCACCCTTGCCTCATCCTCACCCGTGACACTAGGCTAATCCTTAGTGGTGATGTCAGACCTCCAATTGAATACTATAACGATCTCAGCAGGCTTGTGATTGGGCATCGAGAAGCACACAATGTAATCCCCTACCTCCAAGGTTGTGAATGAGAAGAATTGTTGAACTTTGCCTTCTCGTTGAGGTGGATCTTGTTGTTGTGGGAAGATGTGACCTACAGGGATTGATCAATCACACTTTATCCAACTTCACTAACAAAAGGATGAGATGGGGAGGGGGGGTTTCAATGTTGGAGGGGATGGTGCTCTTATTACCTCCTGTGAGAAGGGATGGAGGAGGGGTGGATGGTGATAAACTTATCGACGGACATGGCATTGAGTTTGATGTCCTTCATGATGCACTTGGAGGGGTTGGAGGCCCTTGAGAAGCCCAAGATGGGATTAGGGGGAGGGGGAAGATGGTCGGAGATGGGAAAAAAAAGTTCTGAAGGTAAGAGAAATAAAATTTTCTCGCCTTTCAATCTATAATCAAGTGTACGTAGTGTTAAATTTTCAACGCTACGTAAAACAATATTGAAAATATGGTGGTATTATATTAATTTCAAAAACTTACAAGTAATATCTATGTAAAAACCTCATTCTTTACGTTGCACTTTAGTGTCATAACACAAAAACAATCCACGTATTATAGCAGAAACATCAATGTAATTTTTTGAATTGGGAATGATTTCGTACACGTAAATTGTGCACAGTCCTCAAAAAGGCATAGCTTACGAGGAAGGGAATATGGTGCGGAGTTCTTACCCTTACCATAAGGTGGGGCTATCATGTACAAGTTTTTTCGCATCATTTTTGTGCCACTGCACTTGTATTATGTTTTCTGAACCTATTCAGTTTATGCGTTATTTGTGACTTTTCATATACCAATGTTGTTGTGGCATTGCCAATACCACCATCACCACCATCATGGTCACCACTTCCATCACCAATATCTCCATTACTACTGCCAGTTGTTGCCATCACCACTACTGCCACCAAAAATTATCATCATCCACCATTAACACCATCACCATTGGTGCGAGTAAGGAGTTAGTTCGTCACTGCCAAATTGACCCAAGAAATCCGAGTCATGATTGACAGGGGAGGGGATAAGACAAAGATCTAACTCTTGTTTTTGTCTTATTTCCACCCATGAATGACTCAGATTCCATGGATGAGATTTTAAGTTAGATGTGTTGGTGTGGTTACCACCGTCCATGTAGAAAGCTTGGGGGGGGGGGGATTTGGGGGGTTGTTGTAGGAGAATGGGAGATGGATGGCTGAGTTGAGGTTCATTATCATTTTTCCAAAAAGAAGACTTGCACAGTTATGCATGTGCTTAAAATACTTACTTAGCTAGTTTATGCTGGTTGCACCAACTGGTAGAACATTCCACATCCATCTTTACTTCCGAGGGTCCATAATGTTTACAATGGAATGTCAGATATCCATGGATCCTTCGCTATGATTGGTCCTGATCAAGTATATTAGCACATGGGTTGCCAACAAATAGAAATGGATTCAACATGGCAACATGAATGGAATCACATTTACGGGTAAATTCGGATAAAACCCAGAATATAGCAAAATACAAGCATTTATAGGCACGTAAAAACAAAACATTATGGGAGGGTTATGTTCGAAGCATTTATGAAAGACTTTCCATGAAAGAATTATCTGCCACAATATTGATTCCATCAGTTTGGTGATCTCCCCCTAAGCATATGATGATCAAATTTCAATGCATAAATGTAAATAAATTTCTGTCGTAACGTTTCGTGTGGTGCAGTGTAAGAAGAATGTGTGGCCTCCCATTCTTATTATATAGTGGGTTTGGTGGATCCTACTCTATCGCTAACATCTCAAAAATTATTTTTATATGAAAATTAAACATCATCGATTATTTTTATATTTAGATTAAATATCATCGGTAATTTTTATATTTAAATTAAATATCACTAATAATTTTTTTATTATAAACCAAATATCCCTTTTAATTGTTATATCTAACCAAATATCATTAATATTTTTGAAATATCACTAATGAATTTTAGTTTCAAATCAAATATCACTGGTGATTTTTGAAATATCACTAATAATTTTTATTTGTAGGTAAAAATCATTGATAATTTCTTGACTTTTGATGAGTGGTTCATCTCACCACATGCATTATAAGGAACATGTGATCTTTTGCATGACAATAAAAAATATCATCGATGGAATTTTGATTGCACCAATACATTCCGCTTGTGAGTCTTATTTGGATAGAGGGAGTGCTTGCGGATGTAATTTTCAGCATGTGAGAAGAATACGTGACATGATCATCACTTTTATATTGGACAACATGTGTCTCTATCAACATCCAATTTCAATTGGTGCACTCCCAACCCAAGGTCATTGAAAGTGTGAAAGGACAAACTACCACTCACGTGGTGAATTTTCATTACAATTTATAAGCCATTGTTATTGCGGTTAACACGTAAAACTAGTTGTAGCAATTTAGAAATAAGGTGGTGGTCCAATGATAATTCCTTAGTGCAAATTGATTCACAAAAGGAAAACTATTACTGACTTCTGATTTGGACAAGTTTAAGAAAGAAATAGAGGGAGAATGAGCAATTATAGAAACACATGGTAAATGATGAGAATCTCATCATGAATCCTAACTATCACATTTTGACCTAAATAAGTATACAAAAGCTCCTACAAAACCTAAGGAAATGTCTAAATTAAGGGATTACAAATTTGAGTATAAAATAATTCACAAGGGGTAAAACTGTAATTTTATAAATGCAGTACATAAACGGGATTTCTAAGGGTCTAGACATAGGTCAAATGGGCTTAATAAGAGAAAAAGTGGGATGATTTGATCAAGAAAGGGTTATGACAAAATCTGGGAATTAAATGACATTCTGTAACCCTAAAACAAACCTACTTTAATTCACGAAGTTCCAGGAAAGATAAAAATCAATTAAATCCTATAAAATTCATGAAAAAAATATTCCATAGGGTTTAGAACCTTCAATTTGGCCATTGGAACCTATCTTGACCTAGATTGAGAACCATACCCAATTTTTGACCTAATTTAGATTTTTGTGCAAAATGCCCAGTAAAACATGGTCAAACCTAAAATCCAACCACACCGTTGGATTCCTTAGATCTAAATTAGGGTTGTATCAAAATTTGGACCTAAGGGAAGGTCGTCTTGGCCCATTTTATAAATTGGTCCTCAATAATTACTTTCTAACCCTTAACTTTTTAAACTCTTGCATTTACCCCCTCAACTTTCCCGTCGTTTTTTGCAAATCGATGCCTTTGCCACCCGCAGTAGCAGGCCATACCTCCGGCGACTTTGCGCGGAGGATAGCGCTGCGCAGGGCATGGGAGCCGGCTCCAGACTTGAAAGGAGGATCCCCTGCGTTGTCCTCTTCTGCATGGACCGGTTCCCATGCCCTGCCGGCCACCATACCTCTCGTGCGAACGCTCAAGAGGTATGGGTCTTTTTCCAGCCATGCCTCCGGTGACCAGCCCACGTCGCCTCCTCGCGTTTCACTCCTAGCCAGCGCCAATTTAAGGAACGGCAGGGGCTGCCGCTTCCTTCAAGCTTCATTTGACCCAAGATCTCCTCTCTTATTTGTCTTTCACCAACTCCGACCAACTGCCAGAGCTTCCGACGACATTCCCTCTCCTCTCTCGTCACCCTGCCACCATACCAGCGGTAGGGTTAGCTCCACCGTCTTCCGCCGCGCCGCGCCATACCAGCGGGCGCCCTCCAGCCCCTCTTCCTCGTCGTCGTTCTCCCCCCTGGCACCTTTGTCTCTGGCGACGGCAGCATCGGCCGCTTGCCATTTCCGCACCTCCCCCTTCACTCTAGACTCATAGATAAGTTTCTCTTACTCTCCCCTTTATTTCCCCCCTGTTAATTTGTTGTTTCGACCCCTCGACTCCACTGTCCACCCTCACCATCTCCACCTCCAACCACCAACTCCGGTGAGGCCATTTCCCCACCATCGACAACTCCACCCCTCGCCAACCGGTCCTTGAGCTTCACCACTTCCCACTAATCACCTCTTGCCCTTCCATCGACCACGCCACCTACTGAAACTGTCCCCCAAACACACCCACCAGCACGCACACAGTTTGACCTAGCCACGCACTCACGGCCACTGTCACACCACGCCGACCCCCGCAGCACCTCCGCTGTGCTCTGGCGGAGCCTCCTAAGCATTCTGACGTGGCCACGAGGCCGTTTGCTTGATTTCAGGTTCAGAGGCTCGCTGCCATTGCTGCCGAGCTTGGAGCAAACTTTCTAGCAGCTCCAGGCCTCTGCAGTCCCAGGTTGAAGTCCCAGGATGCGCGGAAGAGCCTCGCGCACGGTCCCAGGTCCTCAATTGAAGACGTGAGCTTCGCGTCTTGCTGCAATTGGAGAGACACTCCTTGCTGCGGACGCACGAGAAAGGGTGGGACGTTTAGTCCCACCTCTTAAGTTTATGAGCGCTCCGCGACGCATAAATTGAAAAAGTGACTGAGGCTTATCGCCTCAGTCACACGGGGTGAGGTCCCTCTCACCCGCTCACCTGGCCTCGTCTGCGATCACCCCCTGCGGACCTGGCCCGACCCGTTTACCTGCCTAAGCCTTGCACACCTCGCCCACCACTACACGCCGGTGGGCCTGGTCCCGGGCGTGCACACCCGACCTGTATACCCAAGAAGGGCTCTGGGAGAGCGAACCCAAGAGAGAAATGGAGTGAGAGAGAAATGCAGGAAGGGTAGGGGTAGGTTTTGCTTAACCAGGTACTTGTGCAGGGAAGCTGAAGAAGGAGGAAGAAGAGGTAGAAGAAGAGGAAGCGACTAATGACTTAGGCGCATGAAAGAGCAGGAGCTGAGGAAGAAGGAGAAGGAAAGGAAGAAAAAGAAGGAGAAGGAGGTGTAGCTCATCAGTGAAGAAGAAGCCAAGAAGGCCAAGCAGGGAAGAGAAGAAGAGAAGAAGAAGCCAAGGAGAAGAAGCAGCAGCAGCCAAAGAGAAAGAAAGAAGAAGGAGATGAGTATTGTAGCAAACGCTACTTAAAATGTCTGATTCATGGAATCAGATGTCTGAAGACAGAGAGAAGAAAAGAAGAGAAGAAAAATTTTTATTCCCTCTCTCTGATTTTTGTAAAAAGTACATTGTTGTGAATTGTGATTTTTATGCTTCTAGAATTAAGTGTTTCTCCCTGAGTTCGACCTTGGAACATTTTAAATTTCGAATAATAAATTAAATTAAATTGATCATCGTTTTTTGCAACATACTACAACGTACCTTTTTGAAAACCGCGAACAACGACTGTATTAGCATTTTGGCATCGTTGTCGGGGAGCAACGGGCATTCTAGAAGCTACTAAATCACAATTTTAGATTGACTATTGACTTAATCTCTCTTTTGTTGTGCAGGCACAAGAAGGCAAGAAGGAACAAGCAGCCGCACACCAACCACACCAAGGGACAGGTAATCTTCTATCCTCTCTCTTAAGCCCCTTAAATTCTAAAGAGGAAAAAGAAAAAGAAAATCAATCTAGGGTTACCTGTCTTTTATACATAATAAATCATAGAGTTGCCTGTTTTTAAATTTCAACACATTTTATCTGCATATCCACTTAAGGTAATTAGGGCTAAAAACTTCTTGCTTGAGCCCTAGTTACCTAATCCTGAGGCAACTAACTGGACCAATTAGAGCCAACTTAGGATTCAAAGCTAGGGTTTTAGAGACACACCTTCTAATCAAGAACTGAAAATTTCCAAAAGAAGCGTGCCTAAGCCATTACTTGAAAAGATCTATTAAGAGAAATCCTAAGCAATCCAGCTCTTAAGTCACTTGAACCATAAAAGAAAGGACCTAATAAGCTCTCACAGGAACTAATAGGTGAAGTTGATCCCTTGGATCAACCAACCTTTAAATTAGGTCACTTTTTGCACACAAAAGGCTAAAGTTCAAGTGAAACCTTAAGCACCTTGATCCTAATTAAAACTGGTAGACTTAAGAGGTCTAGGTCCCCATTCTGGTCTACTTGGAATCCCAGTGACAAGAGGGGTCGGGTGGGGGAAACCCTGTAACCCATGGGGGCGCTCTACCGTGTAGGGGTCTTCGCGGGACTCACCCTCTCTAGCTGCCCAGGTAATTCTCAAGTGGACGACCTTTTGATTAAGGGGTATCATCTGCCCCGAACCTCTATAGTCACCCAACATTTTGGGTGTCTTGATTGGGTCCAGCACCTGCTAACCTAGTCCAATCCATCAGTGCATGTTCGGTAGGAGGTCCTTGAAACCTCCTTTAGAAATTCACTCTCCCCGAGGTCAAGCCTCGGTACCCTTGTTTGTGTGACAACTACTTCACATAGACCTCTCTTCGGACTTTGAACCTAATTCCCCTTCTTCTTCCACAATGGCTCAGTCGGTTGAAGAAGAGAATAATCTTGAGCACCAGCTTCAGCGACTCAATGATCTCTTCCAAAACTTCATGAACCCACTGCAGCGCCCCGTGATGCGAGATCACTATAATCCCGCTGCGGTGGCAATTGAGTCTCGAGTCAGAATCCTGACTGGAGGACCTGATTCCGAATTAAAGCCCAACATGATTCATGCCATACCTAAATTCTATGGGCTAAACTCTGAAGACCCCTTCCAGCATATTAAATAGCTTAAGCATCTGGCCCAGACTTTCGGGTCAGATGCACAGAATCGGGATATCTTACTCATGAAGATGTTCTCTTTCTCCCTTATGGACAAGGCGGCTCATTGGTATCAGACACAGACCCGCTCGATCAACACTTGGGAAGAACTTCAGTTCGAGTTCTTGAAGAAGTTCTTCCCCGTTGGTTGGACAAATGCCTTGTGCCATCAGATTACTCACTTCACGCAACAGACAGGAGAACCTCTTCATGAGGCATGGGATCGTTTTCAGGATCTCATGAGAAAGTGCCCCTATCACGGAGTTCCTAAATGAGAACAAGTTCAGTCTTTTTATCAGGGACTCCGTGAAGATATTAAATTATTCGTCAATGCAACTTGCGGAGGGAATATCATGGGTCAACATGAAGACACCGTGTAGGAGATTCTCGAGAATATATGCGAGAACTCCATCAACAATGACTCCATAGGACTATTCGACCGGACGAATACCCGCGTAGCGACGAACCTTAGAGGGGCACATGAGACGCAAGGCATGTCCGCATCAGTCGACCTGGAATTAATGGCCAGTAGATTGGATAAGGTCTCAATCATTGAGAAGAATGTGGATGAGTTGACTCAGCACTTGCAGCGAGCCACCTCTACGCAGAACTCCTTCGCATAGCCCCCTTCTGCACGGGAAACTGTGTAGAACATTTCCCACCGACCTTCTCCTGGGATGGACTCTTATCCACCCCCATCCGACTCCAGGACCGGAGGGACCTCCAATCCTTTCTATCCTTGCCGGGGGAACTCTACTCCCCCATTCTCCGACTTTTCTGAGGCTCCTCAGACCTGCGAGGACCTCAACACCATCCACAATGACCCATTTTCCAACACCTACAACCCTGGATGGAAAAACCATCCCAATTTCCAGTGGGCGGGAAATTATTAGAATTCAAAACCACCCTTTCAGCCCCATTCACAAGCCCCTCGTCCTTATCAGCCGCCTCAGCCTCGGCCCAACCCCACTTATCCATCCGGGCCCAACCAAGATCAAATGTCCCTTATTCTCTAGACTCTAGCTGACATTCAGAGAACAAATGCGACTATCCAGAAGCAACATAAGGACGAAATCACAGAGGTCCGCAACCAACTTGCCCGGTTGGCAAATTCTGGCCAATCGGGCACACTTCCTTCTTAGTCTCTTCCTAACCCAAATAGAGTGTCGACCCAGTGGCGCGTTATGAACCCAAACCTGGGCCAAGCACACTTGATCTATCAGTCCCCTTCTGTTCCATCACCTGACGGGATGGAAGCATCAACCTCCTATGCAGGTTACCAACAACAGCAGCCCATCCTACCAACTCCCAATCAGAACCAGGCAGGACTAAATTCTGTAACAACCCGTAGTGGTAAGGCAACCCAAGATCCACCTTATTAAGACCACTCCAAGCCTTGTAGTGACCCAAACCCTCGGGCAGTCATCCAGGATGTTCCTATCCCTGTCCCATATCAAAAACCTGGACCTATCCTAGAGGAACCAACCAAGGTTCCATTTCCCGAGGCCTTAACCAAGGGAAAGCGGACAACTAAACCCGTGGCTCCTATGGAGGACCTGATCAAGCTCTTTGAGTAGGTCCAAATAAACATCCCCTTGATGGATGCAATCCACCACGTATCGGCTTACGCATGATTCTTGAAGAACATGTGTACACCTCAACGTAAGCCGCGAACCAAGAGTGGGAGTCCAATTGTACTGTCAGAGCAATCCAGCTCTGTAATCCTAAGTAGACTCCCACCCAAGGCAAAAGACCCATGCACTCCCCTTATTTCATGTAAGATTGGTGAGACTCAGTTTGATAGAGCATTATTGGACCTAGGTGCCTCCATAAACTTGATACCCACATCCCTACTTAACCATCTAGAAGAATCTGAACTGAAACCGACTGAGGTGACATTGCAGTTAGCAGATCGATCTATTAAGTCACCTAAGGGAATTCTTGAGGATGTTATTGTTAGGGTGCGGGATTTCTACTTCCCTGTAGATTTCATAGTTTTAGATATGGACGCACTTGAAAACCCTAGGGATACACCAATCATACTAGGGAGACCTTTTCTGGCCACTGCAAGGGCCAATATAAGTTGTGAAGAGGGCCAAATAGAGCTGAAATTTGGAAATCAGACTCTCAAGATTGATATCTTCAAGGCTCAACAAGGGATTAATTGCGGTGTCGTTGAACAAATTTGTGACATCAGAGCCGTGGTTGAGGAACCACAACTTGAGGACAACATGATTATCCCTCATCAACCAAAAGAAAATCTTAAACCGCAACTAGAGGAGTCAGAATTTGATATAGACAGACTTATAACTCCTACCCTTGTACCCTACACCCACTTTGAACCACCCGCTGCTGCTGATAACCCCATTCTTGAACTCAAACCCCTTCCCGATCATTTGAAATATGTCTTTTTGGGTTCCAATCAGGCATTTCTGGTGATTATAAACTCCAAATTCACACCTGACCAGGAATCCCGTTTGATTGCTGTTCTCCAACAGCATCGCAGAGCCATTGGCTGGACTCTCGATGAGTTGACTGGAATAAGTCCCTCTTATTGCACACACTGCATCTATTCTGAGGAGGGCGCACGACCTTCACGAGAGATGTAGAGACGTCTGAATCCCAATCTGCAGGAGGTCGTGAAGAAGGAGATCATTAAGTGGTTGGATGCAGGGATCATCTACCTGATCTCCGACAGTCGTTGGGTGAGCCCAATCCAGGTTGTGCCTAAGAAGGCAGGGCTCACCACCATCACGACCAAAATCGGAGAGGTCATACCTACCCGTATAGCCAACTCGTGGAGAGTCTGCATAGATTACCGAAGACTCAATTCCTTCACGAAGAAGGATCATTTCCCCCTACTATTCATTAATCAGATTCTCGATAAACTAGTGGGAAATAGATTCTTCTGCTTTATTGACGGGTACTCCGATTATAAGCAAGTGGCGATTCATCCAGAGGACCAAGAAAAGGCCATGTTCACTTGCCCCTTCGGGACGTACGCATTCCGAAGGATGCCTTTCAGTCTCTGCAATGCACCCGCGACTTTTCAGCTGTGCATGCTTGCCATATTCTCTGATATGGTAGGTGATTATCTGGAAGTCTTTATGGATGACTTCTCAGTTTTCGGGGCATCATTTGACGATTGCCTCCAGCACTTGGTTCATATACTCAAGCGTTGCATTGACGTAAATCAGGTTCTTTCCTGGGAAAAGAGCCACTTTATGGTGCCTGAGGGGATCGTCCTGGGACACTTAATTTCTGAGAGAGGCATCCAGGTGGAATGAGCCAAAGTTAATCTGATTTCTAGACTTCCTATGCCTAGCTCGATCAGGGACATTCGATCTTTTCTGGGGCACGTCGATTTTTACCGTCGTTTCATTCCTAATTTCTTGAAAATCGTGCATTCTTTGACTATTTTTCTCTCCAAGGATGTACCCTTTGAGATTTCCAAGGAATGCACTTAAGCTTTTGAGATTCTTCGTGATCGAGTCACCTAAGCCCTGATCCTAAAGTCCCCTGATTAATCTCAACCCATTGAGATCATGTGCGATGCATCTGACTTCACTGTAGGAGCGGTTCTAGGGCAGAAGATTGACGGGAAACCCATGGTCATCTACTACGCTAGCAAGACATTGATGAGGCTCAGCGTAACTACACGGTTACAGAGAAAGAGCTGCTAGCTGTAGTATTTGCCCTTGAAAAATTCAGATCTTATCTCCTGGGTTCCCACGTCATAATCTACTCGGATCACACAGCTATGAGGCATCTCCTTGCAAAGAAGGATGCGAAGCCTCGATTAATCTAATGGATCTTGCTGTTGCAAGAATTTGACATCGAGATTCGCGACAAGGCGGGAAGATAGAACGTGATAGCTAACCACTTGTCTCGCCTTCCTTCTGAGATCATCGACCCTTTTGGACCCATCACGGAGCATTTTCCTGATGAGAACCTCTTGACTTTTAGTACCAGGCTTCCATGGTTTGCTGATATAGTAAATTACTTGGCATCACACCAGATTCCGTCTGATTAGCCGAAGGCCAAGAAAGACAAATTGCGCTTCGATGCCAAGTACTACATCTGGGAAGACCCGTACTTATTCCGCATAGGTGCTGACCAAATCATCCGACGATGTGTCCCGGAGGGCGAAATTAGTAACATTCTCTCTTTCTACTATGACCAGGCATGCAATGGCCATTTTTCTAGGCATAAAACCGCATCAAAAATCCTCCAGTGTGGCTTTTACTGGCCCACTATCTTCAAGGACGCATATAGTCACTGTAAGGCATGCAGTCGTTACCAAACTCTGGGCAACATGAGCCATCGTGACATGATGCCTTTACAGCCGATTCTCGTATGCGAGAGTTTTGATATTTGGGGGATTAATTTTGTGGGCCAATTCCATATCTCGGATGGCTTCGAGTACATTTTACTCGCTGTGGATTACGTGTCCAAATGGATCGAAGCCATTCCGACCCGAACCTGTGATCACAAGATCGTCATCAAATTCATTCATCAAAATATCTTTTCACGGTTCGGGATTCCTCGTGTAATCATCTCTGATGGAGGGACCCACTTTATCAATGCTCAGTTTAGGTCACTGATGAGCAAATAAGGAGTGTCTCATCAAATCTCTACTCCTTATCACCCCCAGACTAATGGTCTAGCTGAGCTTTCAAATTAGGAGATCGAGAAAATCCTGCAGATTACTGTTCGACCTGACTGGAAGGACTGGTTTTCCCGACTCCCGGAAGCTTTGTGGGCTATAGGATCGTCCACAAGACCCAATCAGGCATGTCTCCTTTTAGATTGGTGCACGGGAAAGCATGTTACCTTCCCATCGAACTGGAGCACAAAGTCTATTGGGTAGTACGGAGCTGCAACTTAGATCTTTCTAAGGCTAGAACTCACAGAAAGCTTCAGATAAGCGAGATTGATGAATTACGCCTTGATGCGTATGAGAACTCGCGAATCTACAAAGAGCGGGTTAAAGCCTTTCATGACAAGCACATGTCTAGAAAGATCTTCCACCCTGGTCAGAAGGTCCTACTCTTTGATGCCCGACTCAAACTCTTCCCTGGGAAACTGCGATCCAAGTGGGTCGGACCATATCTTGTCCGACAGACTTTTGGAAATGGAGCCGTCGAGATCAGTCCACTCAGCCATGATTCCGAACCTTTCGTCATGAACGGTCAGAGACTCAAACCGTTCATTAACGTAACCAATACAGATTTGGCTGAGTCATCATTTATCCTCCATTCTCCTTGAGCTTATTGCGCCCAGCCGATGGTATAAAACTTAGCGCTTAACGGGAGGTAACTCGTCATTCTTTTTGAAAAAATAAAACCTTTTTCTGACATTTCTTTGCACTTTAGGTTCATTCCTTAGAACAGCCGACTTCACCTCAGGTACTCGTACCTGAGATTAGAAATCGTCCGCAACAGTCACCTCGACCCATCCACTCACCTAATATCTGTCCTAATGCTTGAACCTTACCAAATAAAAACCCACCTAATGAACAATGAGGACATTGCAAACCTTAGGCATGGGGGGTATGAAATGCAATGAAATGACATAACAAGAAAAGATTTCAAAAAAAAAAAAAACTTTGGAGGAGGAAGAAAATACTGGTAAACTTTACAGAAGGAGGAGGAGAAAAAGAGCAGAATGCTAAAAAGGAGCACAAAATGAAAAAGAAAATGGATAGTCATTAGTAAGAAATTAAGGAATTAACCAAAGTTCTAGACCACATTAAAGAAAAGTAAAGAGAAAGTGCACAACAAGATTAGTAAGAACGCGAACCTTAGGCATTCTTTGCTAGACTCTTAGTACCCATTCAGATCTAGATATTCCTCAAGAGGTTGAGGAAAATGAAAAGCTTAAGTATTAGGTCCAAGGCTTAGGGAGTATTCGGCCTCGTTAACTAACCTTCGGTTTACGGGACTCAGTAACCTAAGCACCCAATTCACACACACAATCTGGTTCAGCGAGCATAAATATCAAAATCACGCAGAAGCATTTCAAATATTCTAAAAATGTCATTTAGATTAGGAGCAGCCGATCAACACAAGTTGATTTGGATGAGTTTCCGGTGTGGAGAGGTGGGAAATTCCCCTCGAAGATGCGTAACAACATATCATCTTGTCGGTGCTTGTCTCTTAGGATATTTACATATTCTACTGGGGGCATGTAAGCACTCTGCTGGTTCAGATTCCATGGATGGCATTATCACGAAGTGTCAATTGCCAGGGTTTGAATTCGGCCATGGAACACCATGGACGGGATTATCTCGAAATCTCGAAAGCCAGAGTTCTGGGGGTTACCATGGGCGGTGCTATCTCGAAGCATCGATTGTTAGGGACCTTTGATGATTGATGATGGGGATAAGGAATCCGATACAGACCGTGTTGTGAAGCCAATCCTAAGCTAAAATTAAAAAGAAAGAGAGAGAAAACTCTCTAAACAAATAAACCCTCTGTCTCTCTCTTACAAAATGCACTGCAGACTGAACCAAGGCTAAAAATATCTCAAACACGGGTACTTTAACCACGGAGTCCAATAAACCTTAGGATAGTTCCTGAGGACCTTAAAAACCTTTGCTAAAGACTGAGGCTAAAGTTAGACAGATCTGGATCTTGGTTGGTACTAGAGTACCTTCTGGGCCTATGGTCGGCATTCTGACTTAATTAAAGAGTCAAAGAGAAGGAAAAACACTTATCAAAATTGATGAAAGAAATTCATGGTCTAGAACAGAGGTTAAAACCTTAAAATTTTGTTAAGGGACTAGCAAAAGCTAGGCATGGGGGTATGATAAGAACCTTATCATGAACCATAACTAGCACATTTCGACCTAAATAAGTGTACAAAAGCTCCTACAAAACCTAAGGAAAGGTTTAAATCAGGGAATTACAAATTTGAGTATAAAACAATTCACAAGGGATAAAACTGTAATTTTACCAATGTAGTACATAAAAAGGATTTCTAAGGGTCTAGACACAGGTCAAATGGGCTTAATAAGATAAAAAGTGGGATAATTCGATCATGAAAGGGTTATGACAAAATCTGAGAATTAAATGACATTCTGTAACCCTAAAACAAATCTGCTTTAATTCACAAAGTTCCAGGCAAGATAAAAATCAATTAAGCCATCTAAAATTCATGAAAAGAAAATCCCCTAAGGTTTAGAACCTTTAATTTGGCCATTGGAACATATCTTGACCTAGATTGAGAACCATACCCAATTTTTGACCTAATTTGGGTTTTTATGCAAAATATCCAGTCAAACATGGTCAAACCTAAAATCCAACCTCACCGTTGGATTCCTTAGGTTTAAATTAGGGTTATACCAAAATTTAGACCTAAAGGAAGGTCGTCTTAACTCACTTTACAAATTGGTCCTCAATAATTACTTCTGACCCTTAACTTTTTGAACTCTTGCATTTACCCCCTCAACTTTCCCATCATTTTCTGCAAAGCGGTCCCTCTGCCACCCGCAGCAATAGGCCATACCTCCGGCGACTTTGCGTGGAGGATGGCTCTGCGCAGGGCATGGGAGCCGGCCAAAGACTTGAAAGGAGGATCCCCTGCGTTGTCGTCTTATGCATGGACTGGTTCCCATGCCCTGCCAGCCACCATACCTCTCGTGCGAACGCTCGAGAGGTATGGGTCTTTTTCCGGCCATGCCTCCGGCAACCATCCCACGCCACCTCCTCGCGTTGCACTCCCAGCCAGAGCCTATTTAAGGAACGACAGGGGTTGTTGCTTCCTTCAAGCTTTGTTTGGCCCAAGATCTCCTCTCTTATTCGTCTCTCACCAACTTCAGCCAACTTTCAGAGCTTCCGGCGACATTCCCTCTCATCTCTCGTCACCCTGCTACCATACCAGTGGCAGGGTTAGCTCCGCCGTCTTCCGCCACGCTGCGCCATACCAGCAAGCGCCCTCCAACCCCTCTTCCTCGTCGTTGTTCTCCCCCCTTGGCACCTTCGTCTCCAACGACGGCAGCACTGGCTACTCGCCATTTCTGCACCTCCCCCTTCACTCTAGACTCGTGGATAAGTTTCTCTTACTCTCCCATTTATTTCCCCCCTGTTAATTTGTTGTTTCGAACTCTCGACTCCACTGTCTACCCTCACCATCTCCACCTTCGACCACCAACTCCGACGAGGCCATTTCCCCACCACAGACAGGTCCACCGTTCGCCAACCGGTCCCTGAGCTTCACCACTTCCCACTAATCACCTCTCGCCCTTCCACCGACCACACCACCTACTGAAACTGTCCCCCAAACACACCCACCAGCACTCACACAATTTGACCTAGCCACGCACTCACGGCCATTGTCACACCACGCCGACCCCCGCAGCACCTCCACCGTGCTCTGGCGGAGGCTCCTGAGCATTCTGACGTGGCCACGAGGCTGTTTGTATGATTTCAGGTTCAGAGGCTCGCCACCATTGTTGCCGAGCTTGGAGCAAGCTTGCTAGTAGCTCCAGGCCTCTGCAGTCCCAGGTTGAAGTCCCAGGCTACGTGGAATAGCCTCGCGCACGGTCCTAGGTCCTCAATTGAAGACGTGAGCTTCGCGTCTTGCTGCAATTGGAGAGACACTCCCTGTTGCGGATGTGCGAGAAAGGGTGGGACGTTTAGTCCCACATCGTAAGTTTGTGAGCGCCCTGCGCCTCATAAATTGAAAAAGTGACTAAGGCTTATCGCCTCAGTCACACGGGGTGAGGTCCCTCTCACCCGCTCACCCGACTTCATCCGCGATCACCTCTCGCGGATCTGGCCCGACCCGTTTACCTGCCTCAGCCTTGCACACCTCGCCCACCACCGCACGCCGGTGGGCCTGGTCCAGAGCGTGCACACCTGACCCGTATACCTGAGAAGGGCTCTGGGAGAGCGAACCCAAGAGAGAAATGGAGAGAGAGAGAAACGTTGGAAGGGTAGGGGTAGGTTTTGCTTAACCAGGTACTTGTGCAGGGAAGCTGAAGAAGAAGGAGGAAGAAGGGGCAGAAGAAGAGGAAGCGGCTAATGACTTAGCCGCATGAAAGAGCATCAGCCGAGGAAGAAGGAGAAGGAGAGGAAGAAAAAGAAGGAGAAGGAGGTGCAGCTCATCAGTGAAGAAGAAGAAGAAGCCAAGAAGGCCAAGCAGGGAAGAGAAGAAGAGAAGAAGAAGCCAAGGGGAAGAAGCAGCAGCAACCAAAGAGAAAGAAAGAAGATGAAGGAGACGAGTACTGTAGCAAACGCTACTTAAGACGTCTGATTCATGGAATCAGACGTCTGAAGACAGAGAGAAGAAAAGAAAAGAAAAATTTTTATTCCCTCTCTCTGATTTTTGTAAAAAGTACATTGTTGTGAATTATGATTTTTATGCTTCTAGAATCAAGTGTTGCTCCCTGAGTTCGACCTTGGAACATTTTAAATTTCAAGTAATAAATTAAATTAAATTGATTATCATTTTTTGCAACATACTACAACGTACCTTTTTGAAAATCGCAAACAACGACCGTATCAGCAGTAAACACATTTGAAATTTTAGTAATTGAAACCTATATCTCATGGAATTTCAATTTTCAAGTGCTTCAAGAATGCTTTGGCACATTTCTTTATGTCGTAATATCATTGAAGTTTTGTTGATGATAAATTTAGGACATTGCTTCGTCTTCCAAGGTTCTTTTGCTAGTGCTTTGCATTTTCCATGCCTCAAATATTAAATGCTAGCATTAAGTCCAAACATGATTTGTTACTTTAGCATTACTAAACTCTTCCTAAATAGGTTAGGAACCTACCTTAAGATTCAAACTCGATTTTTTCCTAGCTCTGGTTTGGCCATATCTTCCTTGATATCTAAATCCTAAGTCACATGGTTCTACCACGCTAAATTAGGGGGCTAAGTCCTTGGTGATGCACATGTTGTAACCCTTACTGTTAAGAAATGCCTGAGTCTCATATATATTGATTAGGATTTAGACTCGAGGTTTTTCCTTCTGTACTATATCCAATGTAGACATTAGTTACAAGCCTAAGTGCATTATGCATGTTTGGGCCTAATTTATGGAGGGATGATAACTCCTATATTTGAGAGCTATTCTGCATTTACGGTGGGAGATAATTCAACTCTTATTTGCTTTATTAATTCATGTTATCTCAACCTATGTTGGGGTAAGGATTAAGGTAACTCACAGGTTAACCTTCATTTTATCTCTCCCCCCTTTTGTCCTCTTGCTGTGATTTTCTTAACATGTCCCTTCATTTCAAGTTAAATAAAAAAAAATCAACTAACTTACCTACCATTCTAAGACCAAAAATATCTTTTTAAACCTTATCTTCTATTTTAACCTCAATATCCAAGTAAACACCCTTCTTTCACATCAAAGGTTAACCCCTACTTCTAACTCCTGCTTAGTAAACATAAATTTGAGTTAACTCCTATTATCAAGTAAATACAAACAAAGATTATCTTTTATTGCATAGAAGTTAACTTGACTCTTATCATAAATTAGCCTTTTACGCCTCATTTGGTTGCGGGCTTACAGCCGAAACAAGGGCTTGCAGCCAGGTTAGGAGGGGGTTAAGGGGAGGTGGGAGCAAGATAGGAGGCACGGGTCACGAGACCCATTAATGATATCTCTTTTCGCATATAGCTCAAAAAATTCTACTTAATAATTACAATCTATTAAATCGAAACCCACTAACTCATTATCCTCTTTCACAAAACTAACGTATCAATCATTAATAATCCAACCAATTATTATAAATCTAACCAACCAAATAATTTTTTATACTTATTTCACTTTAATTATATCCCAAAATAATACCATCCCTACCAAATGCTACCTTATATTTCACACCAAATATTATCAAAGTCAAGCATCAACCTCATCTCCATCTAAAAATTAATCATAGATTTACATCGTACTAAAGTAGTGACTTTATCCATGCAGGTCAATCCCCGTCGTTTTTCCAATTTTAAAAATAAAATAGATTTACTTTGTAGATTTGTGTCCCTTTTTTTTTTTTTTATACGAGGACATCCAATATAACGTTTAAAACAAAGATATTTTCCATCCTACTAAGCTCCCCTCATATGCTAAGGACAAATCGCAAGTACAATTCCCAGGTCGAATACCTTAGACGGGCCTTGTGACGAAATAATTACGCAATCCGAATCAGCCTGACCACCATCATGGTGATACGATGGCCCACTCTTTACCTCACCTTTCGACCAAAACCACTTCCCAATGGTAACCCCCCTCAATTCCCAATTCTATCATCCATCGACAATCTCCCGCGGGGGCCCACACTTTCCCCCACTCGCTTCCGTCTCACACACACCACCCCACGGTCAAGAGAACGAGGGAGCAATACGAACTGCGGATAGGGGTACAGAGAGAGAGAGAGAGAGAGAGAGAGATCGATTGCCGGCGGTGGATCGAACGGAGAAGATGGCGGCGCCGGCGAGGACCCTCGCCGTAACGGCCTCCCTTCTCCTCCTCCTCCTCCTCCTCCGCCACCTCTCCCTCGCCGTCGCCAGAGACCCGCCGGATCCGGCCCCACGCCGCCGCCCCCCGGCGGCGATGGTGCTCCCGCTCGTCCTCTCCTTCCCCAACTCCTCCCGCCCCCGATCCCCTCAACTCCGCCCCTTCGGGCGGCGGCACCTGCAGAAGGCGGAGCCCTCCAGCGCCCGCATGAGGCTCTACGACGACCTCCTAACCAACGGGTAGCGCTTGCCGATCCATCAATAGATTCGTATATGTACACATAGACGGATCCTGGAGTGGTACCGGTGGTGGATCTGCTCCGTTCTGACGATGTGGTGCCTTTGTCCTCCTCTTGTAGGTACTACACGACGAGGCTCTACATAGGGACGCCGCCGCAGGAGTTCGCGCTTATCGTGGACTCGGGGAGCACCGTCACGTACGTGCCGTGCTCGACCTGCGAGCGGTGCGGGAAGCATCAGGTAGCCATCGCGTGCCCCTCTGGTCGTTTTCGTGGGTTCCTGGTGGTGGTGGTGGTGTTGGAATGGGATGTGGTAGTTAGCGGTTAGAATCTGGTTCAGATGATGGTGGGATTATTCTCATTCGTGGGGGAAGAGGTCGATTTGATGTCCCAAGGATTTCCTTCGCTAGGTGGTTTTTGCGGGGTTCGGTTGAAAAAGGCAGAAATCGAGGGAGGTTGGTTGGTCTTGGGGCTTTCTGACCCCATGATAGGCTGCTCCTATGTGGTAGGTTGATCCGAGTGTGACTGATGTGGGGATTTAGTTGTAAAAAGGAGGGAATCGAGGAACTTGGTAGCTTTTGTTACGTGGCATTTCCCTGGAGTTGAGCTGTTTTAGTGTTCTTGGCCATCCGGGGTGATCTTGGTAAGTTTCCCGAGATCTGATTTTGGACAATGAACCTCCGGAATGAGCTTGGTATGGTTGAGTTGAGAGGGGAGCTTCTGAAGAGGATGCCACTTGTTGAAGTGCGATGCCGTTGGTCTTTATCGTTTGGCATTGAATACTGAATATTGTTTCTTAAATATGCAATTTCATAGTAATGTAACTATATTGCTTGGTAGCATTGTAGAGGGAGGACTGACTCGGTGTTCATGCCTTATGTTATTTGGTGTATGCACTTCTTGTGAGTTTCTTAAAGGATAGGTGCTCCCTTTGCTCAAGGAATCTACTTGTTGCAAGATGGACACTGTTGTTTGTAATTCCTTTCTAATTGTGCCACCTCGCATTTTGAAGATAAAAGATGGTACCCTGTTTTTCAACAGATAAGAGGGGGTAGAATATAATTTCGTATTCTAGGTAATTTCTGTTAATTTGGAGCCTTCCCTTTTTTGTAAGCTTAGCTGGATTCTATAAAAGGTGTGGCCTTCAAAAGAAATTTTAATGCCTTAGTTGAAGTCCTGTTATAATTTCTGTACGAGGGTCAAATGCAGCTTTCTGGATTCTTCTTGTGCATAACTGTTGGTGTGCAGCTCATTCTTGGTATTCTTTTTCATGAAATGTCATGCTATTTGGAATGGTTCTAGTAATCACCATTTTGAAAACATAATAATTGTAGTTTCTTTCTTTACATTATAATTTGTTGTCTTTTTAGTAAAAGCTGATAATTCTGTTATCTCATTCATTGGTTGGTAACTCGAGTCTTAAGTTGGCTCTTTATCAGGACCCAAGGTTTCAACCAGAGCAGTCAAGTTCTTATAAACCTGTACCTTGCAGTATTGACTGTTCGTGTGACAAGGAAAAAAATCAATGTGTATACGAACGGCAATATGCTGAAATGAGTTCCAGCAGTGGAGTTCTTGGCACAGATGTTGTATCCTTTGGTAATATCAGTGCTCTCGAGCCCCAACGTGTGGAATTTGGATGTGAGAACATGGAAACAGGGGACATATTCAGTCAGCATGCTGATGGAATCATGGGGCTGGGGCGAGGTCCACTTAGCGTAATGGATCAACTTGTCGATAAGAATGTAATAAGTGATTCATTTTCTTTATGCTATGGAGGAATGGATATTGGTGGAGGTGCAATGGTGCTTGGAAGTATTCCCTCTCCTCCTGAAATGGTCTTCTCGCATTCCGATCCTATGCGCAGGTATGCCCTGCTTTCTGCATACCTGTGATAATTGTATTCATACCTTGTTGGAAGGTCTGACACATTTACCAAAGTCCTGGGATGGCAGTCCATATTATAATATCGAGTTGAAGGAAATGCATGTCTCTGGACGTCCTCTGAAGCTGAACCCCAGCGTGTTCAACAGCAGGCATGGGACTGTCCTGGACAGTGGAACTACATATGCCTACTTACCACAAGCAGCTTTCATGGCTTTTCGAGATGCTGTAAGTTTCTTAGTCACTTCTATCCTTCAAGATTGTTTTCCCATGCTATTTCTTGTTATATATATTTATGACAATTATGGACAAATTATTAATAATGATGGAACTTGTGCCAGAAACACTAGGTAATTAGAAAGGAGTGTGTAGGTTGCTTCAGGCCCTAATTGGTTGTACAACCCCCGGTTTTCCCATTGGAGGGAGTTATTCTCTCCAATGCCTATGGATTATGTGGGGTGATAAAGTTGGGCTTGTGGTTTCCAATGAACTATTCTCCAACACAACTTAATATTATAATAATTTTCACTACAATGACTATTGCATCCAACCTGCTACTTGTCTCACCTAACAACCCATCTTAACTTCACTTATCCATCCATCAAGTTATTGCCAGTTATAACATATCTTGCTGACCCTTCTCTAAGAAACTTATCCCACTGACAAAGACAGCCTTAGAGTTGTATATTTTGGTGAAAGCAGATTCTATCCAAATTACAACCTGGGGACCTAATTTCAGTTTTGTTGATCACTTACTGTGGCTTGTGACAGGATATCCCATGTACTGATTCTCTCAACCTTGATGTTGTCTCCTATAGGGTTGTTGATGTTAAGGAGACACATCCACCATTACTTTTTACTCTGGCATTCTTTATCACCATCAATAGAGAAATTGAGAGGGGAGGGAATGGGAAGAACGTTGAAAGTGTTTTCTGCCCCCATTCTCTGTCAATTTCTTTCCCCTACCCGTAGAAGCCTTCCCTTATTTCATGGTAAAGGATGGCTTCCAATAATATAGGAATTTTTTTAGCGTCAGCCAATTCAGTGTTAGATTGGAGTGTTTGGGACAATAAAAAGAGAGGAATGTCTCTATCCATTCTTCTCTTTCTTATGCTCTTATATATTTTCCTTGCTTCCCTTAACTGTTGAACATCTTTTAAAAGTTTTGCCACTAACTGATAATAGTTTCTCAAAAGGCTTTGGGAGAGGGGAATAGAGTTGGCAAAGGGAAGGGGATACGGTAACAAAAAACAGATAGTGAAAAAAACTAATGGGGAGGGAAGGTGGTGGTTCTAGAGATGAAGTTATCGAGCATATTTGATCCCTTCATTTCTCGCTATCATTGCCTGACTATGTTTCTGGAACTTCAACAACAGACAAGGGGAAATGGATAGGTGGCAAAAGGGAGAGATGCAAAAGAGAGAGATAAAAGGGTGGTTGCGAGGAAGATTTAGAGAAGGGATGCAAGGAAGATTGTCAAATTGCATGCCTGAGAGAAGTGTGAGATTTCGAGTAGCTCTTCAACTATTTTCATGCCCCTTTTTGAGAGCTCCACTGGCAATTCAAAGTGTTTTCTTTTAGTAAGAGAATAGTTACTCGACTTTAATGATATCCATTTATAATACTAAGAAGGATAGAACTACTCTATCAAATTGGCCTATAACAACCAGAACACGATGATATCATACACCACATCCTCCACACAAGCCTGCTGCTGTGTGAAACTAACTCCATTTAGGTACAACCACATCACCTGGAGAATTGCAAATGGCTTGGCCCTTTCTCCTTTAATTTCAAACAATCATGACTTTGTCCAAGCCTTCCCAGTCATAAAGCTCCCTGAAAAGCAAGCTCAAAGAAATAATCAATTCACACCAATCTCATTTTTACCAAACCAAGCATGCAGGAGAGAGAGAGAGAGAGAGAGAGAGAGAGAGTAAATGGTTACAATCTGCTTCTTGCTATATGACAAAAGAAGCAAGTCCTGTCTTCCAAAAACAAGAAGCAAGTCCTATCCTTAAGGGGGATATCTTATAACAATAAAGTCTTGTCATAAGCCTCCCCCTTACTAGAAGCCTAGTGAAAATCTTATTCTTCTGTGGCATCTTTGCTTACTAAATAAGCTTGTTATCTTGAGTCAAATTGACATGGCTTACACACAAGAGATGATAAATTAGACAAAAAAAGTGTACAACTTCCATGCTCCTTGTCATCATGTGAATCCTAATAACCAGAGAAGCCTTTAATTCTAGAGATGAAGAGGAGCCTTGAGTACCTGTGGGACGAAACTCCCCTACCTATCCAATCATTCAACCAAAAACCTTAACTTTGACCCATCTTCAAGATGTGCATCAAAAGCTTAATATACCGGTATTAAGTTGATCAATCCCTTCCAAAAGGGCGAGACACCTCTAAGTGGTTGCAACCTCTTCACCTAACACATCTACTATACTAACCTAACAAAACATCCATCATGGGTGATTTCTTCCCAACCATTACACACATTGTCCACTTTGTCAATAAAGCCTCATTCAGATCTAAACCCTTAGCATTTTCTATCACTGTCTTCCAAGAAGAACATCTAATTTTTGCCAAACAATCTTCCACTTCCTTAGGCATTAAGAATACTAGTGAAAAAAAAAATCAGTAATGCTGGTAACATTGATCTTAACAACACCTACTAATCACCCTATGACAACAGCTTTATCTTTCAACCTTCCATTCTTCTCTGCACCCTGTATACCGCAGGGCTTCACTCCACTGTCTTAATCTAAGACCTGTCAAGGGTAGCTCCAAATAATCCATCAGTAACTGCCAAATTGGCGTGTCCAACAGACTTGTACCTCTAAATCATCCATTCCAAAAGGAACAAAAGAGGACTTCTCCTTGTTTACAACCAAGCTTGAAAAATTCCAAAAAAGCTCTCGCAACCTTAGTGTCACACCCCCTTATATTGATCCTTCAACAGACAAAAGAGTCATCTACTTTTTCTTTTTTTTTGAAGATGAGTCATCTACTAATTGAAGAATCAGAACCAATGTACCACCTTCTCCTAGTAGAGATAAGACCTGAAAAAGGCCCTCCTTTGCGTGCTTGAAATGAATACTTCCCGAGGCATCAACAACTAGCATAAACAGAAGAGGTGCCAACTGGCAGCCATGCCTAACCTTCTGTTCTGGCTACATACAACCTGCTGATCTACCATTCACTAGAATGGAAAAAGCAGTAGTTACACATCTCCTCATCTACAAAATCCACATGCCTTTGAAATATCGACCTTTTGCATAAATCATTTCAACATGACGAAGCCGAAAGGATAAAATCTCCATATCCATTTACAAGTCCACTACTAACCCATTTACCCATTGAGTCTCTAGATCCAAATCCATACCTGTATCCATTACCCATCAAGTATCCATTTACCCATTGGGTGCCCATTTGTTTATAAAATGTTGCAAGATCCATCAAAGTATACAAGTAATTCTCAACAAAAAACATGTGATTTATACATAAAAGATGTAGAATTTTAGTGATATTTAAAATGAAAGTAGAAAACATAAGTTGGAAACAAAACAAATAAAGTAGTACAAATGTTCTATTACAACATAGATTCATTAAATAGATAGAATATTTGAAAAACATTACGCTCTCACACACACACACACATACATACATTTGTAGGGTAAATAGGTTGGGCAAATGGGTATTTTTTTAAACCCATACTTGTACCCATACACATTCAGGTTTTGAAAGTAAAACCCATACCTACCTCATTTGTAAATGGGTTGGGTTTTACCCATTATATTTAGGTTAGGCTAAGTTGGGTTTGGGTCGGATGAACCCAAATTTGCACCCTAACCAGGTGCCTCCCTTTAGCGAAAGTTGATTGTATTGCACACATCCAATCATCTATCACTTGCCTTAATCTATTGACCAGCACCTTGGAGATAATAACGAAAATAACATTTGAGGGATATGGGTCTATAATTATCCACCCTATCAGTCAACTCCTTAGGGAGCAAAAGGAGGAGTGACTTTTTGAGGCCCTTAAACCCCCGCGCCCATTAATAAGACTCCTCTAATATCCCCATCACACCAACAACATTCTAGAATTCCTTGAAAAGGCTGGAAAGCCATTTGTTCTAGGTAAACTTGTGCATTTAGATCCTTCAATGTTGCAAGAACCTCATCTTGGGAGAACAATCCAATTAAACTTTACTTGTTTTGGCGACACCCTACTAGTTTTCTAACCCAACCATCGCCATCGTGGTCTTAGCCATTCCTTTTTAAAAGTTTCAAAAATGCCATAGAGGAGATGTTCTATCCTCTTGTTTGCCTCGAGCCACCTTAACTTTCACTTATAACCTATTAATAAATGTTGAGAGACCTTTCAAAAAAAAATGTTGAGAGATGGAGTGCTATTGTAGTGGCTATTTTAGTCCTACATCGTGTGTGGGCAAGTTGAGTGTTGAGTGGGTGCCTGTATAAGGCTCATGTAACTCCCCATTTTATCTTTGAGAAGAACATAGACATATCATGCTCTTGGGGTGCTCATCTCGTGGTTTTTTCCCTACTCTTCGTGAGTGGGGTTTCCAACCTAAGTGTTATTATTGTTGTGCTTCGATTTTGTGTCTATTTTATTTTGCTTTTATATATCTTAACATGATATTAAAGTAGTCAATTCTTGGGAAATTATTTTTGTGGATTTTATCATTATTATTTCTTGGAGTTTGTTGTTCATCTTGAGAGAGCCTTGCGAGAGACGCACAGAGGATCAAGTAATTCTTGACGAAGAAGAGGGAGTGCTCATAGGTTCTGAGGGAGAAGGAGAAGGAGCCTCATGCTATGGAGGAGGCCACACCACGCTCCACACCAATGCTCAAGCAATGTTGTGAGAGCGTTGAAGGAGGAGCACTGTGCTTCTAGTGTACCCTATACGAGACTCTTTTCTTTGAGGTCCCCACATGAGAGAAACTTATCTTTTCTTTGAGGTTCTCACATGAGAGAAACTTACTCTCTCTTTTGGTCCTTAAATGAGAGGACCACTTTCTCAATCTCCAAAGGAGAGATCTCTTTCTTTGAGTTTCCATGTGGGAGAGGCCCAGTTTCTTGGTCTGCATGGAGAGACCTTCTATAGAGTTCTCAAAATAAGAAGGCATAGACACCAGAGTCAACTTCAACAATTCATCTCTAGACTTTGACCTACACCTGCCTATAAGCAAGAATGAGGATGCAAAGAAGTTGGTAACCCGGCAGCATCATTTGAGTCGTTTAGCGTTGTGTTCTGCTTGGTAAAGTGAGCATTTCTTTTGTACAAGTTGAGCACTTCGTGCTCCAGCTTGAGAGGGAGTGTTGAGAGACAGAGTGTTGTTGTGGTGGCTATTTTAGCCCCACATCGTGTGTGGGCAAGTTGAGTGTTGACTGTTGAGTGGATGTCTATATAAGGCTCATGTAACCTCCCATTTTATCTTTGAGAAGAATATAGACATATCACACCCTTGGAGTGCTTCTCCCGTGGTTTTCTCTCTGCTCTTTGTGAGTGGGGTTTTCACGTTAAACTTAAGTGTTTTGATTGCTATGCTTTGATTTCATGTCCATTTTATTCCCCTTTTATATATTTTAACAATAAAGTTTACCATGTACCTCCAATTTGCTATTATATGGAAGAATCGAATGTTGGTATCCTCTTCATCCAAACCTATTTAGATCTCTATCTCCATTTCACCTTCTATTTCAAATCCTCTTCGAAGACCATTGCTTGTTGCTTCTTTTTATCTTCAACCCCCTTTATAGCAAAAACCATAAGCCTTAAGGAGTTCTAGCCTTAGGGTATCATTTATTGCAAGGTGATGTTGGAGGGAATGATATACACTTGGATTTGGATGGTACTACTATTTGGAAGATAAGGATGTCCTTAGAGACCACAATTTTCATATAGTTGCTTAGGAGGGGGAGATTGATCACAAAGCTCAGGCGAAGACAGTGGGTCTAGGACGTTGGCATTTCCTGGGTATAATGTGGGGTTGAGGATATTGGCATCTCTTCATAAGATGAGGCCTTGCTAAAGATTTATGGGAGTTCTTGTCTATCTTGGATGTAGGGGATCACATGATAGATGGTTTTTAGATTTGTTTTCGAAGTGGTTCTAGCCTTCTAGGAAGGGCCCGTGACTCGAATAAAGGCCACTATAGGTTTCTCGTTGCACTGGCTTCCAAAGAAACAAGGTGATTTTCAGAGGAGATAGAGCTTGAGTTGAGAATATAGAAAGATAAGTTTTGTTTTTGTTTGATCGTTGGACTCAATTTTTGTAACATTTGCCTTTCAAAAAGAAATTTTTAACATTTTCCTTATTTACTAGGTAATGAAGCAAATGACCATCAACCTCCGATAGTCATCCTTTACCCTTAAAAAAAAAATGTTTGTTAGAAGATGAAAGTAGTGGAGTATGACTTAAAACAAACGATCTAGTGCCTACCGAGGTAAGAGCTTTGCGAAATTCCATTGAGCTGAGGAATCTATCCAAGCTTTGACTTACAGTCCCATGTAAACTAATAATTAGAGAGGACCATGCTTTGTAGTCCAAGCTTCGATCACAACTCTCAAAAATCACTAGAGCTACTATCCATACCACCGTCTTGTGCCTTATTTTCAAGATTAAGAGTTATGTTAAAGTCTTCACTAGCTAAGAGAATTTTTGGAAGAACAATAGATGCCATCTTGAGCTCTTCCTGAAAAGGTGTCCTCTCCTCTTCCCTTATGCCTAGTAACTGAGAACTCCACTTCTTCTTGATATTGATGCAATTGTTCCGAGACTAGTCTCGACCCTTGCAAGTGGTAGACCCTTTTCAAGTGTTCCACCCTTCATGTCACCAACAAACCTTTTGCCTTGTTGATAACTTGATAACATCTACCACCAACACCAAGAAATCACCAACCCTTCCCTTCCCCAATTCTTGTGGTTCTCCAATTTGCTCTTTTGAATAAGTAGAATATTTGCTCCCCATGTGTGTAGCTAGTTGCCCAAAATCCCTCTTCCCTTTGATGTTGCATTTTGTAGTTGCCTTCCTCTACTGTTGGAACAACCACACCCACCCACCCACCCCACCCCCTAAATCAGGACTGAATCTACCACTATCTCCCAACTCTAGCACCCTATCTATACTTGCTTTCTCCATTAAAACCTCTAGTATAGCATATCGTTCCTTAACTACCTCTCATCCCTTGACATTTGAGGCAACAAGGACACCCTTACCATAGCTCCTCCTTGCTCATAGACCTCCCACTCTTGATCTCATAGTGCACCTCCACTTAAGTCACTTTGCCTCTCCTTTTGAGTACAAGCCCCTTGTGAACACTCCAAAGGGTGGTCTTGATATTATTGGATGCAAGGATTGATCTGACCAATAACTCCTAATCCAATCCATTTGGATCCATCAAAGTGGTGGGTCTTGAAGGGATACCTTTTTTTGGAAAAGGAGAAGGTGGTTATCCCGAATGATAACCGCCTGACTTGAAGGGATACTTTTCTCCATCCCTACTACAGTGTTTGATGTTTAATAAATGTTCACCACTCTTTTTGAAAGAGCCCCTTGACTTTGGGAGAATGTTTCTTGAACATATCTTATAGTGAATATGAGATTACCACATGTTTGAAATTTTCTCCTTGGAAATTACTATTTGTCTTTTCACCTTTCTCTACTAGCTGACAACCTCCATCCTCATTGCTCAACCCTCTGATGCCCTACCTCTTTTCCTCACCACAGAAGCAAAATATGCCTCCTTCATACCAAATGATTGGAATATAATCAAACATGATGATCCTCTCACACATAATACAAGCTAGGTGGGCACATATACCTTCATCCTCGACTACCACCTTCATGGGATCAACCTCCCTTGAGCCCTGTGCCTCGCTTTGCATCAACCTTCCAAAAGTGGCCGCTATACCCTTGACAATCTCCAAGCAAGAAAACTTAAATTTTAAAAGGTTCTTAAACCTTCACATGAACATGTGGCTTCTCTAGAGGGCGAATAGAGGTGTGATTTGCTTCTGACCAAGCATGCCATCAAACCCTTCCATTCTTCAACTTCAGGCTGAGAAAATTAACTGTGACCACCCACAAAAGAAACTTTTTTTCTGGACACTATGGCTCCAGTGAGATAAACAAATCCCCCTCTAGTACCATTTTTAGAGAGAGGAGATCAAGCAAACCTTACTGTTCGCAGTGAGGGGTTCCTTGATGATTGCCTTGTTGTCCTGTGATGATGGGGCTGCAACCTCCTTCACTTGCTCTTCATGTGCACCTTTTGTGACTTCGAGGCCCTGCAACGGTCTTCAACATTGGCCTTTGTGACCTGGCATGAAAACATTCTGTTCCAGGTCCCCACAACCAATGCAATTTACTTCATGACACTCATGGGTCTGATGGCCCCACCCCCGACAATAATGGAAACAATGTATATGTGATTCATCTTGCCTCTGATGATTGCTCATGAATTGCTGTCGACAAAGATCAGTGATCTGGGTGAAAAGTGTGGGTTCAACAAAACCAACTCATTATAAACTGTGATTTTCTTGAGAAGTCAAATTCTAATTGAATAATTCTAGAAGCAGCACTAGACTGATAAAATCTTGAAGTAACTATACGAGTACTTATTGGTGTAAACTACCTCTATCTTTTAGATTTTCTGCAAAGTAGCAATCTTTTTCCAAAAAACTGTAAAGCAGAATGTCATTGCAAGTATCATCTAAGGAAAGAGAAGTAACTTTCTGACTTTGTATTCTGAAATCCTTTTTGTAATTTTGATAGATTTTGGCTCGTGTTCAGTCTCTCAAACAAATCCCTGGGCCAGATCCTACTTACAAGGACATCTGTTTCTCAGGTGCTGGGAGGTAGGTGATCGTTAGGAAAGGAAGAATGTTTCTCATATAATCATTTCTGTAAAATTCTTATGTCCATTTGCATTTCCAGTGAAGTCTCCCAGCTATCAGAAATATTTCCAGAGTTTGAGATGGTTTTCAGCAATGACCAGAAAATATCACTATCTCCTGAAAACTACTTATTCCGGGTAATGCATCTGTTATATTGTTACGCCTGGTTACTTGTTAAAAAAAATCCTGTCTCAGGCTAGGCTCTTTCAATACATTATCTAAGCAGATGCTCATCAGTAGTATCTGCCTTTGTGCATGTACTGACGTTGGTAGATTTTGATTTATAAAGCACTCAAAGGTCCACGGTGCTTATTGCTTGGGTGTCTTTCAAAATGGACAAGATCCTACTACACTGCTTGGAGGTAAGTTTTTCCATTCTTCTTGTAAATGGATTTGCTTGTCATAACTTAATGGGTGGTCACCATCCCTGAGTGACAGTCCGTTACCCATTCAAAAAAAAAGAGGATTTCTTCTATCTAATTTTGCAAATAATCCAACTACACTGTGGGGAAGGCTTGTTTAACTGCACATTCCTGTGTGTTTTATCAGTAGGTAATAGAGACTTGTTCAAATAATAGGTCTTCAAAAAAAAAAAGGAGAAAGGACATATGGAGCTTATTTGGTAGCTGTTAGTTGGCTTTGAATTCTAAAGTCTTTCTTTTTCTTTTTCATAATTAATGCAACTGCAGGAATTGTTGTTCGGAACACCCTTGTGACTTATGATAGAGAAAATCGAAGAATTGGTTTCTGGAAAACGAACTGTTCTGAGTTGTGGGAGAGATTACGTTTCCACGGGGCTCCGTCTCCTTCACCTTCAGATTCTTCTCACTGGAACTCAACTTTGGGGCCATCGTTGGCACCATCTTCAGAGGGTTCTCCTATTGCATCCCAGAATGACAGCATGACAGGTTATTGATCTTCTTTAGAAATGTATGCTAGTCATTGACTCACTGGCATAGTATTTTGCTTCTTTTTTTCAGTTTTTTGCCATATTCATTTAACATGGTAAAAGCTTTTTTCTTTTAAGGAACATGTAAAAGCTTTTTCTATAACTTTTTACAGAAATTTATTTATTTGGAAGCTCAGATTCTTTTTGTACTATGATATCTGAATGTGAAATAAAGTGAATATGTGGAGACCAGTTCTAGCATTCCTTCCTTTCCAAAAATAAAAAAAAGAACACAAGGACTAATAAGATAGTGCAGTTCATTTGGCATCCATGTAGTATTTTAGTGTAGGTACTGGTTTGTATGTGTTAAGCATAATATAATGGCTTTCCTTGTTGTGGGAAAATTGTGAGGATGAACATCCAAAGTCAGTATGATTCAAAATGAGAGCGAGCCAATGTACAGTGTTATTGACATATGCTGGCCCTAAGGGATTTTGTTAGGGTGTCTTTCGGTCCAAGTTTCCTATTTTTAGTATATTAAGATGTTAAGTAATTAAGGTGTTAGGAGGATATGTTATTTACTTTTTTTCAGAGATTCGATTGATCTTGTTTCCTTATTTAGAGCTTAGGAATAACTCTCTATATAAAGAGAGAACCTATGTAATTGCTACTGAGTTGAATGCAATATATTTTCCACAAGATCAACAATTCCCTTTCTCTCTCTCTCTCCTCTTCATTGTCGGCCTCTCTCTCTCTTCATCGCCCACCAAGCTTCATGCGTGGGCCTTTCACGTGCCAAGGCCTATTCCACACTTCCACGAATCTTCACATAGTATCAAAGCCACCGATCTTGGTGTCTCTACCCTTCCACATGTGAATCAAGGAGATGCAAGGAGGAGAGATCACACACAAGCAAGCCCAATCTTTTGTTTGATTCCTACGTGCATTAGAGTATCGATTTTCGAGGCATCTTCGTCGACTTATGAGTTCTCCTAAAGAACTCCTTGAAGGACCTTAGCGCAAGATTTGATATATCGCCGATCTATCGGTATCGACGGGTTGGGTGATATCGATACCACTTAAGGTATCTCTTTCCCTGATATGGGCGATACTGATCTTAAGAGTTGTTGGGCCACACACAAGTACACACGCATGCATACCACACCAACCCCCCCCCCCCCCCCCCCCCCCCCCCCCCCCCCCCCCCAACACACACACACGTGATATTTTTGGACATTTTTGACCTTTCCGAGCGATTTCCCCAAATTTCATCTATTTTAGCGATATATCATGCATGCATGCACAAGTATTTCTCTATAATGTATTAGTCATTAAAATATTATTTTTCATAAAATTTGCGATATTTTTGGACATTTTTTACCTTCCTGAGCGATTTTCCCAAAATTCATCAATATCAGTGATATATCCTCGATATATCCATCTTTTGACTTGTCGATACGATATCGATATCAATGTTTAAAACCTTGCCTTGGCGTCTTATGTAAGACACAAGGAGTCAAGAAGGGGACTCCAACAGGTAGCTTCTCCCATGCATCCAATGCCTTACACTAAGCTTATAGGTAGCAGATGGCTTGTTCTTCGAGTACGAAGATGATTGAAAACGAGAATCAGATCAACATTCGAGAAGGAAAGGTCATAGTTAAAGGTACCCCGATTAAGCTTCAGGATGCCTTGAACTATATCCTATGGCTGTAGACTTTTAAGATCATTGTAGGCAACCAGGACAAGTTGCATGTCCTACTCAAGGAGGAGCCTGAGCCCAAGCCCAAGGACTTGACGAAGAGGAAGTGGGAGGAAGAGAACCATATGTTGATGAATTAACAGATGAACTCAGTTGATCTATCCATTACCTCCAACATGTTATACAAGAAATTAGTGTTCGAGATGTGGGATTCCTTGGAGAAGAGATACTCCATGAAGTCCAGCAATGCCTACATCATCGACATATATACTCGCATCTGGACAACAAATCAAGGGGATCTACCCCTTGATAAGTATTACTCAAAGATGAAGGTGCTATTTGAAGAATTGGAGATCTACGAGCCTATCTATTTTTTTTTTTTTTTTGAGAGGAAAAAGGGTAGTGATCCTTTAGATACCACCTAGGAATTAATTAATCAAAACAGGAAATAAAAATTACATCACAATGCAGTGGCCCACTCCAAAATAAAAGACATTGTAGACCCAACAAAATTCTCCACATATCGGCACTGCCCCTAAAAACCACGACATTCCTTCCTATTTAAATAGCTCATAAGACTGCCAATGGTCTAACCCGTTCCCTCCTCGATCGAAACACATGACGCTCCCCGCTGGCTCCACCACATCTGAATGATTGCCAGAAATCTGCATGAGAACTGAGGACCCACCATCGTTCCCCCACCTGCTCCTAAATTTGCGTCACCACTATGCACGCAAAGAAAAGATGGTCAATGTCTTCCTCCGCTTGACCACATAGTGGACAAGACTTGTCTTTATCCGGCACCCACTGGGCTCTCCACTTAGTCATCAGTCTCTCTCTCCTGAGGAGCCAAGCAAAAATCTTAACCTTCAATGGGCAAGAGGCCTCCCATAGTTGCCTGCAGTCTCTGGCCAAGTTAATATCCCCAAGTGCTTCCGAGCCGCCAAGCCTTCTATACGCATCATGCATGGAGAAATCCCCTTCCTCCCACCCAAAACGGTCCGTACCATCTTCTGGCTGAAACACCTGGAGTTCTTGCATGAGCTCTTGCACCTCTCTGATCCTCTGATCTGACAGATTGCCCATGAATGTGGGACACCACGTGTTGCTCCAAACATCCGCCACCGAGGCTCTCCTGTCAACTGCCAGCGTTGCAAGTTTGGGAAAACGCTCCGCCAAAACTCCAAGACCCGTCTAGTCATCTGTCCAAAACCAGAAAAACTTGCCTGATCCTAATATCAGGGGTGTAAAAGGTCGGACCTTTGGCGCCACTAACGACAAACTCCTCAGGAAGTGGGAAGCTCCTCTAGGAGGTGAGGCGAGGAACTCCCAATTCATCGGTCCCCCATAATAAGAACGCATGACCCTTCCCACTAGATAGACCTCTCCCCCAAGCAATCTATCAATCCACTTCATCAGGAGGCTGTCATTCATCCTTCCCACTTCCTTGATTCCCTGAGCCCCTCCCTAAACAACATGCACACCTCACTCCAAGCCACCAACTTCGCCCCCTCTCTCGCTCCATAGTTGGTCCAGAAGAAATTTCTCATCAGGCTAACTATTTTGTCTTCAATTTTCCTCGGCATTTTTACCACCAAAGAGAAGTAAGCTGGTATTGTCGAGAGAATCACCTTAAGGAGGACCAGTTGCCCACCTCTCGAAGGTCGATCTACGAGCCTATCTATTGCAACAAGCAGACCACTATATGTGAAAGATGCCAAGCTACGAGATTCTTGTCGGGGTTACATACGCAATATTAGCTGGCATGTGAACAAATCTTAGCATTGGATGAGGAGTTGGATTTTGAGATGATTTATAGTTGCCTCAAGAAGCTTAGAGAATTAGATGCATGATCCAGTAAAGTTATGGTGTTTGAAAACACCGCAATGACTACGTTTGATGGAGGTGTAGGGTGCGGAAGAGGATGTGGTCAAGGCTCAAGTTGAGCCTATCCACTATGTCGACATTGCGGGTGCACCAATCATCCGCAAGATCGTTGTTGGGACAGATTTGGGAAATCTGCACTTGGGGCTATTAGCACCTCACGTGTGGATTCCCTTGCTCATGTTGATCTCGAGAAGATTAGAGCTATGTTTCAAGAAGAGAAAGAGAAGAAGACCATGACAACTGTTGCAACGACTATTGAGGTTGTCAAAGAAGTAACGACTTCTGAGGTCGTAAGATGCTACACTGTGAGTTCTACTAAAGAGAAGATCGAGAGTGTGGAACTTGAAGAAGATGGGAGCTCTAGTCTCTTCATGAGTGCAACAAGTCATTGTCCTTCCAGCCTCGACTTGAGGAGTGTGGAGAATAAGGGTCACGTGGCAGTGCCACGTGGTAGCTCTGTTAGGGCCATGTGGTAGGTCTATCGCTCACTTAAGGGGCATCGGCCCTAAGGGATTTTGTTTTGGGTGTCTTTGGGTCCAAGTTTCCTATTTTTGGTATGTTATGATGTCAAGTAATTAAGTTAGCAGGATATGTTATTTATTGATTTTTAGATATTCGATTGATCTTGTTTCCTTATTCGGGGATTAGGAATGACTCTCTATATAAAGAGAGAACCGATGTACTTGCTATTGAGTTAAATGCAATAAATTTTCCACAAGATCAACAATCCCCCACCCCCCCTCCATTGCCCACCAAGCTTCACGTGTGGGCCTTCCATGTGCCAAGGCCCGCTCCACGCTTCTAGGGATCTCCACATAGCTAATATGAAAGAAGCAAGCATTTGCATTCCCTTGCTTCAATGAGGGCTGTCAAGACTTTTGTTGCCTAGTTCCATTTTCTGTCCTCTCACATGACATGTTGCTGCCTTTTATGCTACTATCTCTTCCTCCTATAGATCCTAGGAATCCCCCAACTTGTCAGTGCATTGGATTACCTTTAATGCTTCCAATTTCTTGTTCTTCCGTTCTGACCTTATTTTCTCTTTGGAGTGGGGGAAGGGAGCTGGACACAACTTTTTTTCTGCTTTGTCAGATGCTCATATAGATGACTTGTTCAGGCTTCATGATTGTATTGGAGTTATTGCTCCAAGGATGGGTGTGTAAGGTGGATGGATGTGGGAGGATGGGGACTTCATACTCAAGAAGGCTTATGATGCATTAAGGCTGCGTCTCCTGCATATATATGAGGAGTTTCTCTTGGATTGTAGGCTCTTGTAGTTGGCTAAAGTACCACTAAATTTGAAGGCAAAGGATTGCCACTAAGATAAGGCACACTAGATGGGACTGCCGGACGGACAGGACTCCTTCCATGTGTGCAGACAGTTTGAAGATATTGGCCATCTTTTTTTTTTTCACATGTCAAATTGCTAGCTTCCTTTGAAGAGGTCACATGGCAAATGGGGCAATACAGGACAAGCCGAAAAGGAGAGGTTGAACCTCTAGTGGTGGTGGGAGCCATTTGGTTTGAGAGGAATGGCATTGTTTTTGATGGGATTCGGCCTTACATCGAGAATGTACTTCATTCGGGTCCAGAGTTTTCTGGGAGTGTGGGGATGTGCTTGATGTATCCTCTCATGTAACCCTGTTCTTTTGATGAATTAAAATTGGAAGGCCACTACCCCTCAATAGAATTCCTTTTACATCGTTTTAAAAACAAGCCAACTCACTACTTTGATGAGTCCAACGGACTATCTTGTTTACTACCATTTCAAAATCTCGACCTACAAAATGCCTAAATTTCCCTGTGCAAGCTCGTCGATTTGCTGGTTCCTTTGATGATCACCTTCAACCATTGTGGTGGAGCCTGCCCCAAACACCCCAGGAATTGGAGTGGAGAGAAGAAGGTTGATGACCCTTATTGAAGCTGCAGCTGATCAGTGACCACTTTTGGAGAGGGGAGCTCAACTAGAGCTTGAAACCCATCAAGTTCCCGTTTCTAGAGGAGAGGCCCATTACATCTGTGAAGTCTCTCAAAGAAGTAGATCTGTAGATGACTGGCTTGATGACCTCCAAATGGCAAAGGCACAAACATGCACTTCTTATCATTGTTTTCATGATAGGCCTCATCGATGCAACGCAATTCTTAGAAATCCTTCCTTTTCAGAAAAAAAAAGATGAAAGAAATCTTAGAAATCCATACAACATTCCATCTTATCATCACTCTCTTTAAAGACAATTCATTAACATAATGGCGTTCCTTAAGTGCCCATCTCTAGTATGTAACAGGAACTTCATTATCACCAAATGTGGAACACTTGAATTCATAAAAATATAGCAGCACCTCCACCTCTTCAATGGAAATAGATCTAAGCAATGCATCTTTGACTAAGCACATGACCGGGATGGGGCCCTATCAAAGCCAGGCGACTAAGGTGCTACCATCAGGACACACTCCTGAACTCCCTCTGACTGAGGGGATATCCCCACTTCTTTCATCTCTCCTTCTTCGAACCTCTTGCTGACGCAGATGCTCCCAGATAGTTAATCTTTCTATAACCGTGGCATCTACATTTAATGTAGAACCTGCTATTGCATCACCTTTTCAGGAAAAAAAAGTGATCGTGACAATCCCTAGCAAAATGCCCAAAACCACGGGCATTTGAAGCAAGATTTTCCTACCCACCTCTGATGAAGCGTGCCAGGCACTCTTCCCTCTCCTCAACTCCTTGAACCACAAACCACCACTCTTTGTCACTCTCACTCTTGCCCTTGCCCTCCCTATCTGCTCCCCTCAGGAATCCATGCAAGAGATGCGAGAAATTATCAATGGCTACCAGCTAAAATTTGTATCTCAAACCTCATTTTCTTTTCTTTTGATGCGATGGCCACCTTTTTAATGATACCTGATCACAGATTCGATCCCCTCCCATGTGGCTACACATCCTTCTTGACATTTTTTTTTCTATCATAATTATCATTTGCACACAGTGACATATGAAAACCCCATATTCAGGTTTGCATAGCAGTTGGGACCATATTTTGAGAATGTACATCATGCTTTCTATTTGGCTTTAACCTATGGAAGGGTAGTTATTATATGCATGTAAGAACCCCCTTTTCTTTTAAAGTCGGATCTGCTAAGATTGAGTAGCCATTCCTTCAATTCTCGGGAAAATATATTCAGATCTGTATGGCATGAAATGTCTCAGTGTTCTATAGTACTTGAACGTAAAACTTTCAAAAGAGTTTTCTTGTCACACGTGAATCTCCTCTCCACTCAACAAACTTACATGGATTCTAAGTTTGACATCTCCATCGTTTTCTCCATCTTGTTGAAAAATTGACTTAATACACTATAAATTTCATTTTTTGGTATGTGACGTGTTCCGATTTTCATCTCTGACCCATCTTGTCATCCTTATACAGCAAAGTTGCATATTCTCAAATTTCGTCTTAGTCACTTGTAAGCTCTTAGGTCCAAGGGCTCTCCAAGCTTTCTATTTTTAGTTTCATATATTCAGTTATCATGTTTTCTCATTTACGAATTATGAGCACAATTTCGTAGGCAAAAAGCATGCACCATGGAGCCTCATCTTGTATGGGATCATGGGATTTGACCAGAGTCACAGTGGATGTGGAAAATTCTAATAGTATATGAATCTTCATATTTATATGTCAGTCATAAGTAACTCCTTGTTGCATTATATATGGCAACAAATAGCAGCCCTACAGTTGAAAGTTTGTCATCTGTTGCGTAATTTCAGATGAAGATTCTGCAATTTTATTCTAGAATGGAAGTACATTTTGTATGCATTCATTTTTCTTGTGAGGAAAAAGGATGGTGAGACATTTCATATGTATGTTAGAATCTATCTTCCTGTTCTTTGAGATTGGATGCAATTCTATTTGTGCGGCTTGGTTTATTCTTCTTTTTCACTGCTATGTTTTTCACCATGTATTCATTAGGTGTGTCCATAACTATATCCAGATGGCAATTTCTTAATTTCGTATGATAATTTCTTATTATCCTCAGCAGGCCCGACCAAAGCTGGACTCCTTACTTTGTATATCCTATTAAATGTAACTTCCTCCAATTTTGGGCCTCACATCTCAGATTTTGCGGAACTCATTGCCCATGACCTGGAACTTAATTCTTCTCAGGTGAGGTTTATCATTTTCTGTTCTCATGCATGTGCCATATCTAGTTTTGTTTTATAGATGCTTTCTTTCTGTCTTGGCAATATTTTTGTGTTTGTTTTTTCATTGTGATTGCTGTATAATGGTTGTCACTTGGCTTCCTGTTATTCTTTCTGAATGAAACAGGTCCAGATATTGAGTATCAAGGGAGAGGGAAATGCTAATCTTGTTAGATTGGCTATTTTTCCAGTGGGAATTGATACTTCTCATTCAAATGCTACAATAAGGGTAATTGGAGTCTAGTTTGTTGGGATTTCTTCTGTGGTCAATTTTCTTGAATTTCTCTTTGCAAGCCGATGTGGACTTCTTTCCATTATGCAGAATATCCTTTCTCGCTTAGCTGAACACCGTATTCACCTTCCTGAGAATTTTGGAGCTTATGAGCTGCTTGAGTGGAAGGTTGAGCCTATATCTCCAAGGTTTGTCATTGAACTATAGGGTTCTCCTTAAACCTTCTTCCTATTGGCTGCAATCACAATGGCAAACATGGCATATTTATGCTTCACATATTTTTTGACTGCGTGACTAAAATTGGGTTAACAATATCTCTCTTTTAAGCTACCTTCATAACAGATGAATTGACTTGATAGAATTTGTGTCGCCACTTATTTGTATGCATATGGTTGAGAGCTTAATTTATTAGTTATTGTGTGGTCCGAGAGCAATTAGGATCAGGATTGGGATTAAAGCAAGGGTGTGGACCTATATAAATATTTACAGTTCATTCCAGGTCTTCTAGAATTGCATATCAATCCAGAGATAACTTGCTGAATACATATTGATCTAATTGGTTGGAATCCAAAAATCTTGAAGTTTGTAAACAGCCTAGAAATTTCAACAAATTTGAAATCAACTCAGTATATTGCTGCCCCAGACATAGGCCAAATTTGCAAGAGGGTCTTGTGTGAGGGATGCATGCGAGTCAGAGAGCTAGTTCTGCCACTTTGCCATTGAAGTGTATAGCACATAAGGACATGAGATTTAATACTTGGAATGTTGGCACTTTGATAGGCAAGCTTATGGAGATTGTGGGTATGATGGTTAAGAGAAAGATTCAAATTCCTTGCCATTGGGATACAAATTGGTAGGAGGCAAAGCCGAGGAGATTAAGAGAAGAGGCTTCAAATTATGGTATTCAGATTAGGGGAAAGCTCAAAATGGGGTTGGCATCATCATCCATTGGGATTTGAAGGAAAGTGTAGTTGAAGTTAAGAGGTTGGAAGATTGAATTATTTTGATAAAGCGATTCTTGGATGAAGGATTTTGAATATCATTTCTGTTTATACATCTCAAGTTGGTTTAAAGGAAAAGATAAAGAAAGAATTTTGGGAGGAGCTTGAGATACTAACTCAAAGCATCCTGCAGAGAGAGATGCTTTCTTGTGTGGGGATCTAATTTTTGAGTGGACATGTGAGAAATGATGCTATAGAGTATGTTGGGATTCATGGGATTTATGGTTTTGATAATAGAAATAAAGAAGTCAATTTGGAGCGTTATGATGGCTTATAATCTTTTTATAGCAAATATTTTCTTTAAAAAAACTAGAGGAGCATTTGATCACCTACAAGAATGGTCTAGCAAGAACATAGATTGATTACTTTGATTTGAAAAGATGTTGTTTATACTGTAGGGATTGTAAAGTTATTTCATGAGAGAGTTTAATTGCTCAACATTGTTTATTAGTGTCAAGATTGGTGCAATTCGAAGCGTGGAGGCTCCCTTAGGTGTGGGAAAACAATCCACAAGGGGATTGCCCATGTGGAGATCAGAGAGAGGAGTAGCCGATGGCTGCCCGGCGATGTGGTGGTCGGTGACTAAGGATGGTGGCCAGTTGCTATGAAGAAGAAGAGAAAGAAGAGTCTTGGAATTGGAAATATTATTGTTGACTTAATAACCAATTACAATGGGAAGACTCTCTTTATATAGAGAGAACATATCGCAACAAAATAAGAAACAAATCTTATCTCTAAAATAAGAAAGATTAAATCCTCAAAACTAATTCCTAAAAACAACCTTCCTAAAATCCACATAACAAAATAACAAAACTTGGCATCTAAGCAAAATCAAACTTAGACCTTGGGTCCTCCAAAGCGTCGGCCCTAAGGGCCCCGCTACTACTGCCATGTGACACTGCCATGTGGCCTGTCTGGGTGCCACATGGCAGTCCCACGTGGCCTCCTTTTTCCTAACACTCCCCCTCAAGTCAAAGGTCGGGAGTCCGACGACTTGGTCTTCAACTCATGAGGCTAGACGCCCTACCATTCTTCCTCCAGAATCGTGCTCTTGGTCTTCCTTTTGGACGAGTCAACAGTGTAGCCTCTTGCAACCTCCGAAGTTGTCGCGTTTGTGGCAACCTGAATAATCGTCGCGATGGCCACCGTTGACTTGTCTTTTCAAGATAGACGTGAGAGAAATCACGTGTGAGGTACTAGTAGCCTCACGTAGGGGTCTTTACACATTGCTTGGATCTTTAGGAAAGGAACCTCTTAGATCAACTATTACTCTTTTCGCAACCTGGGAAGTTGTTGCTCCTTTTGACATAATCGAAAGTTCTTGCGTGCATTGTGGTGTCCTCTTCTTGGAGCAATCAACATAATATTTGATTTATTTCTCTGGAAAAATCTCCTTTTTTGAAAGAGTAAAAAATCGGATATAAAGTGTCAATATGAAGATAACTTGATAGATCTCCACTTTTTTGGGCTTCCATCATCTTCGTTGACGTGGTGTCACCAACTGTCGTGGAAGCTTCGATCATCTTCTACTGTCTTCCTTCTCCACATAAGGTGCTGGATTTGTCGAAGAAAACTCTCTTCGGAGATGCAAGTCACCTACGTGCGGTCAAAAATCCATACTTGTTAAGAGAGCCTAGATCAAAGGCTCTGATATCATGTCAAGATTGGTCCAATTCGGAGCATGGAGGCTTTCTTGGGTATGGGAAAATAGTCCACAAGGGGATTGCTTACGTGGAGATCAGAGAGAGGAGCAGCTGGTGGCTGCTTGTTGGTTGGCCGACGATGTGGTGGTCGGTGGCCCAAGGATGGTGGTTGGCTGTTATGAAGAAGAAGAGAAAGGAGAGGTGTCTTGGAATTGGAAATATTATTGTTGACTCAAGAACCGATTACAATGGGAAGATCGTTATCCCAACAAAATAAGAAATAAATCTTATCTTTAAAATAAGAAAGATTAAATCTTTAAAACTAATTCCTAAAAACAACATTCCTAAACCCCACTTAATAAAATAACAAAACTTGGCATCTAAGCAAAACCAAACTTGGACCTTGGGTCCTCCAAACCATCGACCCTGAGGGCCCCACTGCTGCTGCCACGTGGCCTATCTATCTGCCATGTAGCAGTCCCACGTGGCCTCCTTATTCCTGACAATTAGTAGTGAATGTGCATATAAATAAGTCAAAGAAGAGAATTAGTATTCAAGAATATAAGAACTAACTGATGGAATCTTAGAAAAAGGAGTGGTTCAGGTGAAGATGCTACAATGTTCTTGAGAATTCGATGGAAGTGCCAATCACATGTATGGCATTATGGAAAAGATTATACATTATAGATCGTCGAAAAAGGGCAAAAAAGGTCTTACTATTTGTGGAAGCCAATTGTTGCAAGAAAATGCAACACAAAATTTTGGTGTAGGTCAGCTAGCTCGTGATGTGTAGGTGGAGGTGGGAGAGGGGAGGGATGGTTCTCGAGGCCCTTCTATCGTAAAAAAGGTTTGTCGAGAGATTATTTGCTACAGATGTAGGATGTGTGGCTATGTTGTGTCCATTTGTAGAGGCCCAATGGTGTGCTTGGTTTGCAAAGGTGTAGGCCATAAGCATGACTCGTGTAGGAAGGACATTTCGTGCATGAGGAAGACAATTGAGGTCAGTGATGTAAAAATCGGTCCAGCCAGCCCACTACTCCTAAGGATCCCCTAACCGACTGACCAGTTGGTAGGATCGACTACTTAGTTGAGTAGTTAGTCTACTCGCCTGACTACTCACTCGTTTTCTCTATTGCAAGATAAATGGGTTGAGTTTTTGTACCCGATTAAGGGCACAGAATAAACCACTCACCCTCATCGTCTCCTCTCCCATGCTTACCCCTTTGACCTAACCCCTCCCCACGTCCAAAACCCTACTTGTTTATTGCTTCAAGCCTTCGGTGATTGCCAATGCTGCTACGCTATTGCTTCGAGTCTTCGGTGACCTCTAACGTTGCCATGTTGCTTCTCCTTAAGCCTGCTGCTATTGCTGTTATTGCCATTAGTTATTGCTGCTGTTGTTGCCATCGCCTGCTGCTTTTGCCATTGCCTGTTGTTGCTATTGCTGGTTACCGATCATAGCTCACTGGCGCTATCCACTATCGCTGCTTTTGCTGCTCCTCTCTTGCTCAAATGATATACCCATTTTCTTCTCTCCAATTAGATCAGGAAGTGTGGTAACTGGTAAGTTGGTAATACAAGGCGAACTTCAATAGTTTATATATATTATTTAGCTATTTCACTTTTGTTCAGTATATTTGGATTTTAGCTTATTTTGATAATTTTGAGCTTGAAAATGATTTACTTTTGTATAATGATATATTTTACTTGTTGATGTATATATACATACATACATACACATTTATTTATTGAGATTTTTACATAGATGCCATTAAAAGCAATCGAAATTACTTTTTTGCCACTGGGTTGCAACTATTGTTATTAATACCATTGTGAAACTTATGCCGTTAACGTAAATGCCACCTTGTTATCTCTTCGTTAGTACACTAACCGGTGTTACGGAAAAGTGAACTCAAGTTAAAAATGCTAATCTCGAAGGAAAATGGACGGTAGAGATTTAATCCATCTGTGGGGATGGATCAGACAACTAGGATTCTCTAGGGATGTGAAGCTCCTCCTTCCTCTCTTCCTCATTCCTCCTGCCTCGTATCGCCTCTCCATCGTTGACGTCAACTAGGTCCCCAACGATGAGGTCAATCTCCTACTCCCTCCCTCCCCCTCTTGCTTTTTCTCTGCTTTGCCCCATTACCCAAACTCGATTTGGTTCCTCATATTTCGATCTCAAATCCCCACATGTAGCCCCAAGATCTGATCTTGGTTGCTAGGGTTCGCCCCATGCTTGCAACCTCGCTACTCTGCATGGTCGTCCTGACCTCCTTCCCAATCTCTTCCATCCTCTGCTAGTACGCCTCGGCCTTCACATGCATCTCGCGTTTAGTGGGGTCCTCGAGGTGCTCGAGGATGTCGTCCTCGTCGTCGTGGTAGTCATAATAGTAGGCGTTGATGCGTTTATAGATGTATCGGGTGCAGTGCTTGCGAAGCTCGGGAGCCTAGTCGAAGAGCTCGGGGACCCTTAGGAGCGTCTTGGCTACGTCGAAGTAGCATTATCCAAGGCCACAACTGCTGAGGTTGGGGATGTTGACGATGTTGCCATCAAGGTCGGTCATCTTGGCGATGTTGCAAATGTAGTTAGGGCCGTCGAGCTTGAGGATGCAGTAGTGCTAGTGGAGGCACTTGCGGAGAAGCTTGTTAATCTCATCGTTGAGGTCGCGGAGGTGATGCTCGCAGAGGCCCTCATTCTAGATCTCTGATAACTTCACACCGATCTTACAGAGGATCTCGGCGCTCCAATGGTTGACCTCGACGAGGTCGCGACACTTGGAAGCAAGGTTGGGCCGTCGCTCCTTCGGGTTTTGCTTCGCCTGCTTCATTGCCACGAAATGGTTCAACATCGATCGTGCCTTCTCGTTGCGTGCCATCTCCTTTTGATTTTGCTTTGGCTTTGCACCACAACCGAGATAGAGTGGGGGGTGGGGTGAAAGAGGTAGTTTAGCGAACCGCTAGAGTTAGGTAGGGGAGGGGGAAAGCGATGGTTTTTTTGTTCTTGCTTGTCATTGCTGTTGATGTTGTTGCTACGGATGTTGTCGTTGTTGCTGTTGGTGTTGTTGCTGCTAATGTTGTTGTTGATGTTGTTGCTGCAATTGGTGTCATTGCTGTTGTTTTTGCCATTGCTATTGCTGCTTTGGCATTGGTGATGGTGTCGAGAGGAGGGTCGAGGAGGACGGGGAGGAAGGAGGGAAAGCAGGACCTAACATTTGTTAACTAAAATTAGACGAACATTAACCTAAGTGGCACTTTTGCAAAAAGGTCACTTTTTCAGTGGCATTAATAACAATATTTGCAACCTAGTGCCAAAAAAATAATTTCAATAGTTTCCGGTGGCATCTGTGTGAAAATCCTTTATTTATTTAAAAAATACCCAACCAACCACTCTCTCGTATACTGTATACTCTTTGGTTAGTGACCTGACCGACTGAATACCGACTATCGACTACTGACTTTTATAACACTAGTTAGGGTCATCTCACCTTAAACATTTTCTCTTCCTTCCTTGGAGGTTGAGGTGCTATGGTCCCCTTTGGTGAGTTCTATTGACTCCACTTTATCTTGCTCTCTGGTAGAGGATGTTCTGCAAGGATGTTTTTCCCTCGATGGTGTGAAGATTGCTCTATCTAGTAGTGGTCTTCTGTCCAAGGGCTTAAAGGTCGCCTCTTTGGCAAAGAATTTGTTTCTTCTTTTTGGGCTCGGTGAGGAAGATCTCACGAGGTTGAAGGGCAACAAGTTGGTAGTGGGTGACGCTACTCTACTTTGTAGATCACCTTCAGTTCGTTAAGGAGCTTTAGGGGTTAAGCCCCCTATAAGGATGAATCTTAAAGCTCGGATGTGGGGCATCTCCTTGAGGTTATGCATCATGGAAGTAGTATGCGATTTGTGTGCCAGTTTCGTTAGGATTAAAAGGTGTGTTGGAATTGGTTTAGAAGAGGGCAATTTATCATGCGCTGAGGTGATTGGTGAGGGTCTTGGTAATCGTGAAAAGCCTCAGGAGGCAATTCTAAGGCTTGGAGGCTCTTATTTTGTTATTAAGTTTGAGTATGTTGGTGATAATGGGGTTCTTTTGAAGAGTAGATCTTTTACGAAGGTGGTGAGCAGTGGCGGTCGGGTGAGGTCACCGAAGAAGCTTTTGCGGCAGGAATGGAGGCCGACATCGTTCTTGATCTTTTCAAATTTCAAAAATGGTAAACATGATCAAAGGTCATCTCTTGATTTAGTAGGTTTTTGTGGATGTTCAAATTTTAAAATTGAAAGGAAACTAGTTGGGGTTAATTGCTAGCCATCTTCTTCCTTGGTCGATGCGTGTAGAGAAGAGAGGGAGAGGAGTCGATGGTGAGAGAGAGAGAGGAGAGTATGTGGAGAGAGGAGAGGAGTTCTTTGAAGTAGAGAATTTTATTATTGGAACTCAAATATGAATCAAGTGTTGCTCTCCTTTTAAAGAGAATCAATCCTATTTCTAAATATGGAAAATAGGAAATCAAATCTTTAATTAACTAAAATAGGAAACCAACTTATCTCTAAATATCTCTAACAACAATTGCCACATGTTGCACAAAACTAACTTGGCATGCAAGCCAAAAATCCTAAGGCCACCTTGGCCGATTCCTTGGACCCACGATGCCACGTGGCCTTCTTTATTCCATGCTAACATGCCCCCTCAACTCAAAGTCGGAGAGGGTGAAGACTTGCCTTCAAAACTTCTTGCCCTGCCAATTGTCTTCATCATTCGCTTCCATACAAGCTCCATAATCTTTAAAGGATTCTTTTGACACAATTGCAAGTCCCTCTGCAACTTCTGAAGTCGTTGCTTCTTTGGCAATAACCTTGAACGTCGTTGCAACCGAAGCAGCCATCTTCTTCTCTCCTTGGAGTAATGTTTGGAGTTTCTCCAATTCAACACATGTAAAGGTTGACTCTCTACGTGGAGGCTTCCCATATTTGGGCCAACACCTCTCATGTGTGTGGTTGGTGCCACCATAATGTTGGCAAGGTGGGAAAATCTTACTCGAGCCACGACCTTTTTCTCGTCCAGAACCACCAGCAGTAGTAGCTAAGGTAGTTTTATCAGGCACAACTGGGGTTGAATTTCTTGAATTATTTATCTTAAGTTTCTCGAGAGGACTATAGATAGTCTTGAGGTCAAGATCCTCCTCCATAGCAAGAATATGATCACACATCGACTGAAAACGAGGGTGAAGACCCCTAAGGAACTTGCATGATTGCCAACGTGCGTGTGATTTGGCATGTTTATTGCAACAAGGGGGCTCGTAGATGCTAAGCTTCTCGAATAGCTCCTCCATCTTTGAGTAATACTTGTCAAGTGAGAGATCCCCTTGACTTGAACTCCAGGTGTGCCAATAAATCCACGAGTTTGGTGCATTCAGTCTTCTTGGGGAACCTCTTCTCAAGAGCATCCCATATGTCCTTGGTCGTATCTTTATGAAGCATATTGGCTCTAATATTAGGATCAATAGAATTCATTAGCCAGTTCATTACTGTGTAGTTCTACTTTTTCATTGCATATCTTGTCTTTGGAGCCTCGTCGAGAAGAACATGGTGCTTGTCTTGTCCACCAAAGAATATCTTGAAGGCTCGTGCCCACAAGACATTTGGACACACCCATCAACTTGATGGTTGTTCCTTGCACGAGCAACTTGGTTTCCATGATGATTTGAGTCTCTACGTCGGTCACATCTTCAACGTGGTGTTTGAGGAAGGTCTTTGTGCCTCTTCTTCTACACTTGAGGGCCAAACAGTAGATCTTGGTGTTCCCTAGCATGCTAGAGGGTTTCACGTGTCCCCTCAATTCCTTCGGTGCCGTTGCTCCTATGCCCTAAGAGCCCGTTCAGTTGCTTGGGCCTCTAGGTGCATATAATTCAGGTCACTCTGTCGTGGTAGAGTTGGTGCGGCGCTTCAACTCCAAGGCAACTTTACACGTTCCATGCACATGGAGGTAACTCCACGTGATCTTGCGTGGATCTACTTTTCTCTTCTCTACTTCACATGTGGGATCAAGGGGCCCAGATGACTTGCTTTGATACTATGTTGAGAATTGAGATGCATGAGGTCTTCTTCCTTGGTCTACATGAGTAGAGAAGAGTGAGAGGGAGAGTTGGCGGTGAAAGAGAGAGAGAGGAGAAGAGTTCTTTGACGTAGAGAATTTTATTATTGGAACTCAAAATACAATTAGGTGTTGCTCTCCTTTTAAAGAGAAGTATTCCTATTTCTAAATATGAAAAATACGAAATCAAATCCTTAATTAACTAAAACAGGAAAACAAATTTATCTCTAAATATCATTAACAAAAATTGTCACATGTAGCACAAAACTAACTTGACATGCAAGCCAAAAACTCTAAGGCCACCTTGGCCAACTCCATGGACCCATGATGCCATATGGCCCACATGCCACATGGCACTGTCACATGTCCCTCTTTATTCCATGCTAACACTAACTAAAAGCAGATGGGAGCATGGCAACTTGCCTGCATGCACTTCTTGTTAAGGAAACACTTGCATTCTCATACGAAGATGAGATGTGATAGGCCATCTTCCTCATTTAGTTTGTTTGAATATTTCTTTGCTAAGAATGCTTATAGCAAGTTTGCTGAATATCAGCTTCTCATTCTCATCAGCATATATCTGTTCTAAAATAAAATGGCACTCGTTAAAGGAACATGTGCATGACATCAGCATTAGCAGCTTATGTTGCCTTTTTCTAATCGAGAATGAACTTTCCTTTGCTTTCCTGACTTCTGCAGGGGTTGGAGGCAGCAGCATGTCATTGCTATTGTTTTGGGTGTTGCAGTGATTCTGCTATTAAGTTTAGGGACTATCTTGGGATGGTTTTTCTGGAAAAGGAGGCAGACAGTAGGAGCTTACCGACCTGTTGATGCTCCTGTTCCAGAGCAGGAGCTTCAGCCATTGGAGAGCATATGAGATTTACAGCCAATTCCAATCCATTTTACACGTTTTTTTTTCGCTGTGCCATATGATTTCAAAGAACAGAATTTTTGTGCGCTTTGAAATAGTAGGGATTCCTTGCGGAGGATGTTCCCACTTCTCCATTAACATCTAACATCCATCTGATTCAATTTCATATTGTATCAAAATTTCTAATTTTGGTGAAGAGTGTAGTTCCCTTGTCGCATAAAGGGGAACCCCTGCAAAAGGGAAAAGAAAAAGAGGTGGCTTCTTTTCTTGTGCTCTGATCGAAGATTATTTTGCTAATTGGAGTATGATTCTAAGCATGTTACTTTCTCCAATACATCGACATAGGTTCTATTGCTCATGTAAATGCTTGTCTCTCTGTAAAAATATGATTTATTTGAAGCATCATGACACAAATCACTCTCATATAGAATATTGTGCTTGTTTTGTACCATAATCCTTGTGATATCATCTCACTATAATTAAGATGTTATTTCAATGTAATATATATTGTGGTTCTGTAATGGGAGATGGGACAGGCGCAAGATGACGTGTTAGACACCTTATGACATGGTAATGGTATAAGCATTGTCACCGACCTCTTTTCTCCCACCAACGTCACTGCACTTCACTGCACATCACCCAGCTACCATCCGCTCTATCACATTGATCCACCAGCAGTACCATCTTCAAGACTTAAATGTCACCACTGTTATTAGGGGGTGTAAATGACCTGAACTTGGGTGGATGCATCTAGATTTATTTATCTAAATGAGCTTTAATTTTTATTCAAATTTGTCTTGTTGAGGTTTGGTTCCTTTAAGAATTTACTGACAATCATACGAAATTAACTTTGAAATAAGAGTTTTTAACTGATGTTATATTCCACCATCACATGAAATTAGAGATCCTAACTTGCAATTAAAGAAGAATAGTTATGACTGTTCTTTCTTGGATTTGCTATAGAGGAGGAGGTAGCGGTGGCAGCAATTGAAGAAGGGAGAGGGATCCACCGGGAGATGTCAGAGGAGAGGATGGAGGACGCAGAGTAGCGACACATTAAGAGATGTCAGATGTAAAGGGCCACATTAATTAGGTATTTGTGTTTTCTTCTATTAATTTATAACGAATCTCTGTAATTAACTATTGTTCACAATCTCATATATATATATGCTCACGTGTAGATTACATGCGGTATATATTTTGCCCTATCTTATTAACAAAAGTGGTACAACCAGCTAACCGCCAAAAATTTGCTAAACTGATTTCATTCAAGTCTATAAAATGTAATGCTATACTAGTGTTGTAATAAATTCAGTTGGTTCAAATCACCGGTTAGAATCTAAATTGGAGCATTAATTTCCCGTTCACTATCTTGTAAGGCTTCCTACGTACATTAGGCACAGGTGCAACAAGTCTTTGGTACTTTAATGCCATATCATATAGCTCACGCTTTTCATCCTAAAACCCATGCTAAAATCAAGATAAAACATATGCTTTTCATCCTCGCCGTCCATCCGACAGAAGAAGACAAAAGGAGGAGGTGAGGCCTACTTCCGACTATGGTTTCTAAGGAGGAAGCATTGTTTCCGTCGTCTAAAATGTTTCTCTTAACTTGTAACTTGGATTACGTAGATAGTTATTGCAACATTTATTTGCTTGCCATTTTTCTAACATGTTCATTGAATGCCTGTAGACGATAGATTGTTACTTGATAACTGTGACAATTTGGCCAATACGTTCTTGTGGGCAATGCACATCCCCGAGGTAGGGAGGTGCATATGTAGTTGAACCCACCGTCAGTACCAAATTCAAGTCGAGGAAAGGAATATTCTGCACAAACAAACCCTTTCTATGTACTTTCTGAGTTTGCGTGTATATGTATTTCAAGATTATTCTCATAGTTTATTGCTTAACGGTCATTGCAATATTTGTATGAACATGGGGGTGCATTGTCGTTGGCAATTGCAAGAATTTCTTTAAAACACTCCGCAGAAAAAATGCCAGAGTGGCAAAAGTACTGAAGCCCGGTTAATGATTCACTTCTACATTTCCTCCAACTAAATAGCGAAACCTCCTCAACGAATCACCTTGCTTTAATGCACCATATTTATTTAATGTCAAGAAGTAAACCAACTTACGATTGCAACGTACGAAATAAAATAGGTGATTTTAATTGATGTATTTTAATTTTTTATAGGTAAAAAATATTTTTTAAGTAAAAAATTACTTTTAAGTAAAAAATTATGTATCACCAATAAAATGAAAGAATATATTAGTATATTTTTATCTTTAATTAATATATTTTAATTTTTAACTAATTAAAAATAATTTACGATCGATATATTTTAATTTTAGATCGATTTTCTTGATCTTTAATCTGTAGACTTTTAATTTTAATCTGTTGATTTCAATTTCGAATTAGTCAATTCGATGTGCTCTGTCTTTTTCTTTGGACGAAAATATAAATGAAGATCACATGCAAACTACGTTACAAGTACGTTTCCACATGTGTATCCTTATTTAACAGTGTGTGAAATATGATTGCGAGGGTACCGTAAATGTCATTTTTTTTTTTTTATCCTATCAATTATATAAAGCCCTGGTAATGCTTTGCTCAACATCAGCCTACAAAGACACCTTCTACATGCGTGCGCATGTGCCCACATGCACACATATAGTTGCATTACCAACATGGTGACTGGCGGTGGACGTTGCCATCAAATGGCAGCCATCTGCTTCGTCCTAATGGCAATCCTAATGCAACTGTTAGTGGCTCAGTTGGATCCAGTAAGTTGAATCACCTCAACTTTTAGGTTGGTGGTTCTATCCTAACGACAGTCATGCCCTCAACCTCCTATGAGAGAAGAGCTATCTCTGGATAGCAAGGTTCCAGACCCTGGAGAAGAGATGGTTACAAAAAGATGCCTCAAATCGATCTCAAATAGAGTTGAGGTATCTCAGGACATGAGAATCCCAAATCAAGCCTTCTAGGTCTCTTCGATTATATTAGCACTGCTATATCATCATGCAGGATGGATTGTCGCAACATCAGGTTGATGTGGGATCGATCAATGTTTAGGCGTCCCACCTCCACCTCCACCCCCATATCTGCTTCCATCTCAACGCCCCCCATCACCACCTCCACCTCCACCATCACCACCACCGCCTCCGCCATCACCACCGCCACCTCACCTCTTCCACCCCCTACATCGTCCCTGCCTCCACCGCCATCTGTCTCACGCCCTCCCCATCCACCATCCACTGCCTTAATAAAGTGCAAGCAAGAATGTGCCAGAACACTCACCTGTTGCTATGCTGCATGTGACTCCTTAGACTTCACATGCACCGACAAATGCATCACCAATTACACTGCATGCACCGGTGACTGCTCCAATGCCTGACTTCGTCGGTTGTTTAGCTCGCCTCATACAAGGAAAGGATGCATGTGCTGCTACCACCATCTATAAAATAAGGAGATCATAGTGTCTTGGCACTTTCTAAATAAGTAAATCATGCCATGCAATCTGCACCCAAGACAAGACATGTTTGCAGAATTGCATCTAAGTAAATATATACATATTCTAGATCATTATATATGTACGTTCTCCCATGTTTGCATGATGGAACATCGATCGCAGATTCCATAGACTAAGATCATTTCGGTTCCCTTAATTTGTTATGTGTGTTTTCCCATTTTTTTCCTCAGATCGCATGGGGCTTGGAGGTGAAATCTGTGATGACAATAGTTTACCAATAGCTTCCTATGTGGATTCAGACACTTGTAAGTAGTAAAAGGGAACCCATTTCCAATGCAACAGTCAAAGATGGCGATCCCTAAGAGGTAGTTTACTTAACCGCCAAGTTTACTTGGCAGCTTAATGCACGTACTTATTTTTTTTCTAACATCGTTCCAAGCCTATGTTAAGCCTAACATGGGTTCTCATCTTTGCCCCTCCCCACATGCTCGCACTCTGACAAGCACCCCCAACCTTTGCCCCTCCCCACCCTCGTCCAACTCCCTCTGCACCATGGACAACAACAACAGGTCCTCTCTCTAGCCCCGTGCAAAGGCTCTTCGTCCTGGTGCCAATAGTCGTGTCTATTCCCTCCATCCTCTCGCCTAATGCCTTGATTGGCATTAATGGTGGAATCGACAAGGGCTAGATTCATGGTGGAAGGGCCCACTATTTAGTTGTCTTTATTCTTTTCACTAACCTTTTGCTACCGCAGAGGGTTATTCACCTCTACAAAGGCATACTCTATCTCCTCTGTTACAACACTACTAGAAAAAGTGTCTTTATTTTTATAATCTTCACTAAATGTATATATTGACGGAGTTTTAAATAACCGTCACAATTACGTTGACTGCCGTCCCTTTGAATGGAAAGACAATGACTTTATTGACAATGGTTTAATAATTGTCGCCAAATTTTATGTAAAAAATTTGTAGTCACCTCCCTCCCACCGCTTGATTGGATTATGCAATGGTTATAGTGGTTACACTATAACTGTTGTCGAATATATAAATTAATAATATTTTAACGATGATTTCGACGATGGTTTTACTCACAACCATGACCAAAATGTGATTTACAAGTTGATCACGCTTGACCCCTCTATCTTTCCACTCAAACCCTCCTATTCTCCTCCTCCTCCTCCATTGTGATCTCGACCTCCTTTGGCATCCTCCGACAACCACCCTACCACCACCGACATTGACCTCCAACGATCGCACCTTCCCTTGTTCTCCTCCTTCGGTAAGTCCTCCTCCCTTTGCAACCCTCCTCCCTTTGTCCTCCTCTCACTACCCCTCCTTCACCACCATCACCTCCTCCATCACCTCCTTATGCTGCCGCCATCCTCCTTCTCCCCTTCCTCACCTCCTCCTCCTCCGTTGCTCCACTCCTCTCCCTTACACTGCCCCCCTCCTTTGCCCTTCTTGTCCTCCTACCCCATCAGTCCTCACTTCTTTTCTTTTGGTAATTTTTAAAAATTGCTTTGCATTTCCATGTAGGTAAAACATTGTTATGTTGATTTGCTTTTATTTCCTTCTACAAGAATTCGCACGGTTATTTAGCTCAAAATTTCCTTCTCTCTAAGTTTGCACTAGTTCAAGGTAACAATATTTAATTTTGTTCGATCTCTCACCGTGACAACCTTGACACAGAACTGGAAGAGGGGGTGCGGTGAGAGTGCGGTGTGAGAGCATCTCTTCCCCTCTCCTTTTCCCCTTCCTCTCCCTGCTCTTCTTGCCGTCGGCGTTCTTTCTTCCCTTAGGGTTTCCCCTCCCTGCTCTACTGGTGAGGCCCCTCTTCCTTCCCTCCCTTCGGAGGGGAGCTGGGTTGCTCCTTGCCATGGCTGCTTCTCTTAGTTAGGAGTAACGGGTGGGGCCTTTGGGGTTGTGCCTTTGGTGCTTCTTTGTTGCTGGTTTTCTCGGTTTGTTCCTTTCAGTTTTCCCTTTTTTTGTTTGGTTTGCCGTCTTTTGTTGTGCTTTGGTGGTTTTGGTGCGGGTTCTTCGTGGGTAGGACTTGCGGCTGGGTCATGGTTTCTCCGTCGGAGCTGGCCTCTGACCTTGTTGGATCTGATCCTCAATCGCCGCCGCCGCAGAGGCCTTCCTTTGCCTCTATGGTGGTTGATCATCGATCCGTTGAGGCCCTTCCCTACAATGAACTTTCGGGACCGGTTCGCTTGCCTTCTAGGGTGGATGGTCTCCTTTGCATCTCGTTTTCCCCCTCTGAAGTTGCTGATCTCGCTAAGGGATTGGCCTGTTTGGTGGTTATTCGTGCGATGGGCCTTAAACCCTCGTTTCAACAGGTCGGAGATTTTCTTGCTCGCAGGGTTCGTCTTTCCAATTTTTCTCTTTCTGCTTTGGACATGTGACATTGGTTAGTGAGATGTGTTAGTTCAACCCCTCATAAATAATATTTTTATGATTTTACAAAATAAAGAAAAAGAAATAAAATATAGAAATAGCATATTTTTCTCCGTCATGACATAATTGCAGATCTCGTGGATTTTCCAAGACAGATGATTAGTAGTAACGTGAAGGTGCATCTTGTTATAGGTCATAGGCCTTTTTATGTACGCATTCAAAAGGTTGTAATATTCTTTTTATTGAGTCTAGAGATGTTGTAAAGAGCTCCCAAAGATAACATATATATAACTAACTTAGGCTCTCTACACAGAAAAAATTAGAAACAAAAACCTAGCACAAAACATATATTAGATGTCCAACACACATGTCAGACATCTGATAGATGTCCAATCATGATTACAGACGTCCAATTTCTTATAGTCTTGCCTTTGCATTCTGAACATTTAGGCTCCAGTCGATGCAACCTTCAATCAGACGTCCAATATATACCTCAGACATCCTTTAAGCCAACCGTTAGACTCCACTTAATATTTCCTTCATTATTCTTTAATTCTAAGGGTTAGATACACTTTTAGACGTCTAAACATGTCTTCAGACGTCAGACGTCTAGTAATGGACCATTAGCCCCTTCCTCAGCGGAGATTTGTTAGAAATCAAATCTCACTTTTTTCATTTCCTAAGCAAGATATTCATCTCTTTCCAAACGTCTAGACCACTTGTCAGACGTCTACATTGACGTCTGATGGTTAAAATCTAGAACCTTGTTTGGATCTAATTGAAACAGGAATAAACCAGCTTATAATTAGATATCCAATTTTAGTATCAGACGTCTTATAATAGCATATCAAACGTCCACCTAGAACCTTGTTTCGATCCAATGAAAATAGTAAGTTTGACCCATAAAATCAGACGTCTATAATTGTAGTCAGACATCTTATAAGACGTCTGATCCAAAAATCAGACGTCTAATACTACTGTTAGAATCATAATTATCCTGATTTGAGTTGGATTTTGTCCCAATCTCTTGGGACTTTCCTCCAACGGCTAGGAGCCCTCTCCCAAGCCTTCTTGAAGGTTCTAAGCTTGCCTATAAATATGCTATAACCCCTCTTAGGCAAAATACACCTCTTGAGATATAATTCACTTAGATTATTACTTACTCACTTGCTCATTGCTTCTTTTGCCCTTGTGCTGTGCAATCACTTTGTCTGGGGCAAACCAACACTCCTGATGTGTTACTTATTTTCATCTTTAGGGAGTTTCCTTCACCTTTAGTAGATAAGAAAATTATTCATATTTTGGGGTGCTCTATAGGGTGTATTTTACTTTTTATTTTACTTGATTACTGTAGTTGGGTATCCGGCCTATCGGATCCTTGTCTCTTCGTTGTGAAGGGAGAAACTTCCATTTAGGGATCGGAGGTCAAATTTGTAATTAGTTAACTACCCTCGTTGAAGTAGTGTGGTTAGTGGATTGATCATTTTGTGATCGTAAATCCTAGGTCAAGGGATTAGCTTAGGTGGTGATTTTCACCCGGTTCAGGTTTCCACAAAAAAACTTGTGCCTCCTTTTTGTGATTGTATTTCATCTTGCAATTATTTTTTAAATTCACTATTCACCCCCTTATAGTGCAATTTCAAGATGTTCCTCCTATCTTGATTTTTTGAGGTTTTTTTCCCTTGGTTCTGCTATTTTGAACAACATTCTCCTTCAGTTCATTCGTTGGACGCTATCTTTTCTCACCGACACTTTTGCTACCTCAGCTCTGGTTTGGGTCTATTTCCCTGGTCTCAACTTGCATCTTGTTCATCCTAATGTGCTGATTTCACTTGCATACCAACTGGGTAATCTAGTTTACATGATTCAAAGAGGATGCAAGGTTTGAGATCGGGATACCCCCGGGTCTGTATGGAGGTGAACCTTCTTGCGGATCGGCCTTTGTTTGTTCATATTTCCAATTGGGGTTCTGTTATCCAACAAAAGGTGGTTTTTAAGAGGGTCTTGTTGTGCTGTTTGCTTTGTTTGAAACTCGATCATACCCTACATTCTTGGTTTGCTTCTTTGGCTTCAAGTTCTGGTGGTCCTTCGGATTCTTCCAAATCCATGGATGCTTCTCATCCTGACCCTACTGTCCTAGGGGAAGGCGAAGCACCACCGACTGGTTGGAAGGCTTCTCCTCTAGAGGACCATGGGGGGGTTAATAATTCGACCTGTAATACTTCTTCTCTAGGGGGGCCTAGTTGGTTAGATGGTCCTCTGGTGGCGAGGAAAAAGAAGCGACGGGTCCGTATGATTACCAAGAAGATATCGAAGGTGAAAGCAAAACCTCTACACATCAGAGACTTGGGGAAGGAGCCTATAATGACCAGTGCATTTGAGCTCCCCCATCCCCAACAGGTACACTCGCTGTCCTCTGATCCTAGTTCTTCACATGAGCTACCTGCTGATCATGATAATGTGTTTGATGATGATCCTAAAGATTTCTTGAATGATTTGACGCTTAAAACCAAATGTTCTGATCGTGTTTCCAATACTAAAATGTTTGATGACTCTAAGATGATGGTTTTGCATAAATTTTACAACTCTTCTGAGATTCACATCGATTATGATAGCTGTCGCTTATTGTCTTCGCACTGCTTTGATTCTATAGCTAGTCTGGCCTGCAATTTCGTTCTCTCTACTCTAGATATATAACTCTCTTTAAGCCAGGATGTTCGACAATCAAGGAGATAGGAACAACAACCATGATTTGTTAGTTAATAACTAGTTGAATACCCCAGTTAATGTGTTGAGTTTAGAGCACGAGGGTGGCTTTTTCTCTTGGCATATTTACCTTCCCTTTCTTTCGCTGGTACCTTCGGATCCTGATCCACCTTTGATTAAGAAATTGATGCTAATGAGGAATGATATAGACACATCTATTTAGGTTAAAATTCCTAATCATGAATGTTCCTAGGCTTAGGTTTGCATTTCATGTTATAAATATTGTATAGCATGCATCATTTTGCGTTTAGAGTAGTTGTATATATTTTAGGTTAATTAGGTCCTTTTTATGGTCAGGAGAGAAGGAGATTCATTTCAGGGCCTCGGATGAACGATCAGACTATACAGATTTGATCAAGATGATGATTGGAGTCTAACGCCTCCGAAATCGTCTAGATCGGAGTCCTGTAGCATCATATGAAGCCCGAGGAAGATCAATGACCAGGGGGTAATGCGACATTCATATGGGCTTCGGATGAAAAATCCAACCATACAGATGGATCTGGAGCGACGATCGCAATCTGGCAACGTGAAAATCAACTCGATCCAAGCACCGCAGCACCCTCTACAAGAAGAAGAATGTGGATGGCCACGATGGCACCATCGCAGCCCTCCAGCCCTGCCGCTGCCCCTCCTCCGAAGCTGCATCTGCAAAGTCTCGACCATTGGATTCAAATCCAATGGTTGTAAAAGCTCCACATCGCCTGCTTCATCTAACGAGACCACCAACTTTGAATCCCGATCGTTGGATTTCCATCCAATGGTTGAAAGCTTGAGCCATTTGATCACTCTACTCGACAATCCAACGTGATGGCGTAGCTGTTGCGACAGGTGTTCTCAAGCCACGGATGTGAGGTCGAATCCCCACGGGCACGTGCAATCAACAGTGTGAGGGCGAGCACCAAATTGGGTCGCGCGATCTTGATCGAGCGGTCGGTGTCTCTCCGTGCCGACCTTCAGTGACAACCTAACGAGCCTTTAGTGATGCTTACAGTCGTCACTAATTGCTCGTAGGCATAAGGCCAACTGTGCGTGTGAGCGAGTGTGAGCTGGCTATAGCGACACTTACAGCGACGTTCTGGAGGTCGCTATTGGTCTTATGCCTATTGTAGCCTCCTCTCATCCACTATATAAAGACCTACACCCCCTCCCTTTCAAGGCATCTCTACCTACTCTACTCTTACCTACTCCTAAGCTCTAGCAAGCCTACCAACGCTCTATTAGAGCTTACTCTCAAGCTCCCAAGGAGCCTATTAGTGTAACGAACCTCTACCCCACCAAATATTCCTCTATCTTCCCATCACCATTCATAGGTCACCTTGGAGCCGTCCTCCCACCTCCATTCCGATAACAGATCATCTCTGCCTCCTCACCTTCATTCTAGAGCCACGCTGAAGCTTTCCTCTACTCGACATCCTCCCACATCTCACCTCCGTCATCCTACTTCTCAACTTCTTCGTCCAAGCTTCCGTCAGGCACCATCGTCTTGTCGAATAGCCGATTCGGGAAATTCCTTCTCACCTCTTTCTCCTTTATGCTTTCATTGATCATTGTAATTGACATTGGAGTGATATATATCATATTTGTTCCATCTCTCTTGTGAATTTATTCTACTTGTCTTCTTATTTCAAAAACACAAAAAAGAAAACAAAAGCTAAAGCACCAAAAACAAACAAAATGAAGCGCGATTTTTGAATTAAGTAAACGTCGCCTCCCTGTGTTTGACCCGGGACTCCCTTGGAGTTTCGGTAAAATTTTATTTGATAAATGAGTTTTGTGACTACAACGATGGGTTACTCTTAACCCCGATTTCAAACACGCGGAACACATGCATTAAGGAACATCTTCTAGTGAGCAATGATGACCTTTTACTAGCCTCCAATTCTGAGTCGAGTCTTCAGGGATCCCTTGATGATCTGGTGATCGATCTTCCCCATGCTCAAGGGGACGCATATGTGGCACACTCTATTGTTAGGTCTAGAGGAGCCCGTGGTGGTGGCCCCCTGAGGGGTATGGTAGGATGACGCATAGCCGTAGTAAATCGCTATCCAAGATTCATTCCCGATGAAAGGGCTCTTTTGGAATTGTAGAGGGGCACTTAATCTGCCCACCTCCAATCACATTAAATTCTTGATTCATGAGCACAACTTTGACATTATATTCCTTTTTGAGCCTTTTGTGAATGTTTCTGTGGCGGCATCTTCATGGATATGATTGGCTTCCATCAAATGCACATCTCTGCTGAAGCTCCCAATATTTGGTGCTTCTCTAAGAATTTGGTTAATTCCTCCTTACTTCGTGCCATGCCCCAATTTGTCACTGTAACGAACGCGTGCCCCAGACGTCTTTTAAGACGTCTGGGAGGTGGCCCAGACGTCGGACCAGACGTCTGGGATCGTTTCCAGACGTCTGGAAATCCGTTATCTTCCACACGCGTGGGTCGTCTGCGCGCCTGAGCGTGCAGACCCGCATATTCGTTTATTCCCTGCGGCTACAGATGCCCTGCCGCGTCCTCTCTCCTCCTTGCACGGCCTTAAGAGGCCATGCCTCCCCTCACTTCCGTCACCACCGTCTCCTCTCTCTTCTCCTTCACCCAGTGAGCGTGAGCGCGAGTGCGAGGGCGGCAGCGGCGGCCGCAGTGAGCGCGGAGGAGGTGCTGCGTGCGAGAGCGGAGCTCTGCTGTGAGGGCGAGCTCACCGGGGCTGTTAGGGCTGGCAGGCGGAGGGCGCAGGGGGCGCGGAGCGACGCGGAGGGGGGACTGCTGCGGTCTGAGCAGCAGGCGCGCGAGGTGTGACGCGGGCGGCGTCGCGAGCGGAGGCCGAGTGGCGCCCTGATTCTGGAAAAATTTCCAGAATCAGACGTCTGGGTTGATAGCTAGACGGCGAGGGCGACGTCTGCAAGACCATCCAGACGTCTGAAAGGTGAGTTTTCCGTCTCCTTCTTCCTTCCTGTCGACTGACCGTGCTGAGGGAGGGAGATGGGTGTGCGCAGGCTCGGTGATTCGCCATCCATCGCGAATCAGATGTCTAGCAGTAGTACCAGACGGCTGAAGCGACCTCTAGACGTCCGGGGTGACCATCGGACGTCTGGGAGCTAGGCCAGACGTCCCCGCAGACTTCTGGATGTTTGGGAAACCACGCTGAACAAGGTAATTCTCTGATCCACTTTTTAAGAGGTTTGGAAGAAGTTCCAGACGTCTGATTTTGCACTTTTCAGTTGACCCGTTTCGGGCCCGTTCGCTTTCCGTTTTCCGCGATTCGAGTTGCGTTCTTTTCAGAATTAATTCCTCTACCCGTCTACAGTAGCTATACACTATTTTGAGACACTCCTTGTGTTTGACCCTTGTGATAGGATCCCGTTCTGTTGCAATCTCGGGGGTCGCGGAGGCACGCGGGATTCCCGACCACGCCCCCATTTCTCCCGTTGTACTTGGTAGAGTGGCTTTAAGTTATTAATAAAATATGTTAAATTATGGAGCCATAAATAGAACCTAGGACATTGCATGAATCCTAGGAATGAGAAATAGATGGAATGATAGCTCCTAGGTGTTGCATGAATCCTAGGACTGGAAAACTAGATTGTATGATAGATCCTAGGATATGGCATGAATCCTAGGATGGGAAAACTAGTGGAATGTATAATACTGCAGTCTTGGAAAATGGAAAGAGATATAAAGCTGCCTGTAATTTGAATTAACAGCTGCCTGTTGTGAATAAATAACGTGGTTGAGAACATGAATTGTAAGAATGTGAAACTGGAAAGTGAAACCTGGATGTTTGAGTAAAAAGGATGGAACCCTACGGGGAAGTAGGAGTAGAACTCCTGGAAAGTGAATGGAATAGTATTGGGGAAGTGAGCTGGCCCTTGAGTACGGAGTACCAAGGAGAGCGACTGTCCCCCTGTTTAAGTGCAGAGCGGAGCCAGCCGCCCCAGGGACCCGGGGTTAGGACTGGCCACTCTGTACCGACTTGCTGGCCCTCGCGTACGTAGTACCGAGGAGAGCTTCCAGTGTAGGGAGGTACTAGCTACCCCACGGGCCCCGGGGTTCTGCTAGCCTCCCACATCGACTTGTTAGGCCCGCTGGGGCAAACCAGGGTAGTCAGGCGAGGGTGCGCGGACTGTGGAGGGGCAAGGCCCCGGTTTGGCTACTGTGGAGGGGTTGGACCCCTGTTACTGAGAGGGCTCTGCCCTGGACTGGTTCCGTGCTGTGCTTTGGGCGCACCCGTTAGCGGAAGCGACTGACCGCGTGCCAGTACAGGTTAGCTACCTGTGCGTTTATCTCACGTGCCGTAGTCACCGTTACGTCTGTCAGTGACCTTGGGGTGGTTGATTGAGGGTAGGATCACCACGGGGGACTCTCTCGGCCAGGAGAGCACCACGTGCTACTTCTACTTTTTTGGAAAAGACTGCAATCAAGATCGTTCCCACGAGGAACATTCGAGATCAAGAAAAAGATCTGAGGAATAAGTGAAATAGTGAGACATTTGAAAGATGTGAATAAAGAAAGCAATCGAACATAACAGCTACTGTACACTCTACTGTTGCTTTTAGTTTTAGTTGGCACTCTACTCAGTGTTCTGCTGACGTGTTACACTCGTTACCTTTTTCAGGACCAGGTGTTGAGCAGCCAGGGTCAGCGGCTGCAGAGGACGCTGGGCCGAGTAGGATCCAGTAGAGTTACCACTGTCTCTTGTACCTCTTTTTGTTACGTTGTAGTGAGTAGTTCTTGTTTCCATTGTACTTTCTTTACCTGCATTTCAAATTATATTATGAATGTTGTTCTACTGTTGTGGTGGTACATACTATGGTAGTTTCTTTCCTTACTGCTGTACTTTCTTACTGTTAGTTATATTCATGCTGAATGTGGTTTATTTTACTGCTCTTTTGGTTACTTCCTCGTTGGACGACTAGGTTTTGGGATTAGTTGAGTCGGTCCGGTTCTCATGTCTCGTAGGGACTCGGGAACCGGGTCGTTACAGTCACTATCAAATGTGTGCTCCCTAATTCCACTTGCTTTATCACTGGGATCTATGCTTCTTGTTGTGCTGAGTCTTGGCAGGACCTTTAGAGCCATCTTTCAGATTTAAGTGCTACCATCTTTGAACCATGATTGATCGGTGGAGATTTTAACTTCATCCTTAGATCCTCGGAGAAGAGTGGTGGTTTACCTTTCCAGTTGTCTCAAGCTTCAGACTTTCGTCTATGGAAGGATTTGTTGGTGCTAGAGCACCACGATCGTTTGTTTTGATGATAACAAAACACGTGTCATTTAACATTTGCACTTGGAGTCTCAGATTTCAGGCAAATTACAAATGGAGACGTGATTAGATGGAGTTTGAGCTTACATCCAGGATGGATTGGAGGAGCTTGATGGAGAACAGAGGAGATTCGCGAGGAGCGATAGATTGAAGATGGAAGGACAAGAAGAATATGATAGAATTCTGTTTATTTCTTTCATGTACTTTTTTCTTTATTTCCTTTCTCTTTTTGTTCTTTAGAATATCATATTAAAGAGCCTCAAAGTACCCTAATAGTAGTCCTACGAACACCTGCACAACCCTAGGACACTTAGGTTTTCTGTGGAGAACTTAGAAAACCAATATAGGGTTCAAACAGCTTTTTCAGACGTCTAATTAAAAAATCAGATGTCTGATAATATGTTTTAAGACGTCTGATTGTTGATTCAAACGTCTGATAACATTTAGGCTGGACTTAGTTAGCTCTGTCTGATGAAATCAGACGTCCAGACCTTAGTCCAGACATCTTAGAAGATGTTTGATGACTTTGCTAGACGTCCAATTAGTGGACTGTTGGCTGGCTTACCAACACTGGAGGATATGACCGTTAGAGCCTTATCAGACGTCCTTAAGTCTTTCCAGACATCAGATAAATGACCGTTTTGCCTCGGCTGACCCGAAAATCTCTTCTCAGAGACTTTCTAGCCGTTGCACTCTCTTGGAAATCCATTCCCACAAAAAAATAGGTTTCCAGACGTCCAGACATAGTGCCAGACGTCCTGTATGTCGTCTGATAGACTTGCACTAGAACCCTGTTTAGATCTGTTTCAAGTCAGGAAGAAACCCGCCTCAAATCAGACGGCTGACTTTGTTCCCAGACGTCTTAAACTGGTTTTCCAAACTTCCGATGCCAGGATCAGACGTCTGATTACCTTGTCAGTGCAATGATTGTTCCTGATTTCGGCCTGATTCTCTTGGGCTTTGCACCCAACGGCTACGGAAGCTTTCTAAAGCCTTCCAAAGCCTTCCTAAGGCCTCTATAAATAGAGGGGAACCTCTTGTACACAAAAAGATACCTAGATACATAAGACACACCTAGTAATACACTTTCACACCATTTTGTGTCTCTTGATCCTAAGAAAAAAAGCTCTTGCTCTCCAAGCTCAAGTTCTTCATCTTGAGAGCATTAAGCCTTTGCGCACTCGCTCTCCCGCCGTAGTTCACAAGAGCAACGTTGCGCCGTCGTGCAGCTCACGCACCCACGTCATCGATTTGACGCGCTCCTTGCAAAGGGAAGCATCTTAATTCCTATAGAAGCTTCGGTTAAAAAATTACTTTGTTGGCTCTATAGAATTGTTGTTATTTTACTTTATTATTTGGTTGGGTATTCGCTTTGCAAATTCCCATCTTCTTCGTGGGACAAAATCCTTCTCGTGAAGAGAAGGGGTTTGAGGTACGCTACCCTCGTATAAAGTAGTGTGGTTGTAATTGAGGTTGAATCACCCTTGTTTAAGTGATTCGATTAGTGGATTTGATCAACTTGGTTGATCGGAAAATCCTAACTCGAGAGGGTTAGGTGGTGGTTTTCACCCGGTTTGGGTTTCCACCTAAAAATAATTGTGTACCTTGTGTGATTGAATCTTGTGAGATTGTTTTACATTATATTTCTGCAATTTATTATGTCCCCCCTCCTAGTAGGGAAAAACTACAGGATTCTCTTGGCCTTTTGGAAATTTTGATGGAAGGGAGTAAATTCTCTTGGTGTAATGGGAGACGTGGTAGTGCCAGGATTTATCAAAAGTTGGATCGGATTTTTGTCTCCTCATCTTGCATGACCTCTTGCCTATGGTTTCTTATCTCTCAAGACGTAACTCAGACCATGCGCCCGTGCTCTTCTGTTTATGTACTATTAAGCCTTTTAGAACTTGTCCTTTTAGGTTTCAGACATGTGGCTTAAAGATCCATCTTTCAGGAACGTGGTCAGTCATGTTTGGGAGCAACCTTACACTAATCCTACCTACAATCCCATTGATACTCTTTACTTCAAACTTGCCTATCTCAAAAGAGCCCTGCAATCTTGGAATAGATGGTTCTTTGGCAACATTCACGTGATTGTCAAGGATTTGGAAATTCGCCATGATAATCTGGAGTCTAAATTGACATCCCAATGGGATGATCACATTTTTCTGAGCTTGCAGATACTCGTATCTTATTAGAAGATGCCCTCGCTAAATACTATGATTTTCTTGTGCAAAAAGCTAAAATCGGTTGGTTGCATCCTAGGGAAGGTAATAATGCTTTCTTTTTTACTTCCATTAAGAAGAAATTTGCGAAACTTAATCGTAATGCTCTTTCCTCTTCCATTGGCAACAATTCTTGGGACTTGAAGGCTTCCAAAGCGATCAATTATTTCCATAACCTTCTCTCTTTTGTCGGGGTTGGAGATATGTTAACGTGCTTCGATCGGGTTTCAAAATCGTGTGTCGTAGTATAGATGATCAAAGTGAATTAACATTTAAATTTATAATTCTCAAATTAACAGAAAATTTGAGGTTGTCTTTGGGAGTAAGGAAATGTGCGAATATCACTATTTTGGGTTCCACAAAAATTATCCTTAAGAACTAGATTTAATGAAGCTATTCTTTTAATGCATAAAATTTAGTTCAAAATGATTTAAATAGAATAGAAAACCTGATATAATAATTGAGGAAATGCTTAACAAAAGTTAATTTAAGAATAATGTACTTAAGCATTCAAATAACTAATGTTTGGAAATATTATTTCAAAGGGCATCAAATAATTTAATAAATGAAACGAGGATTAAATATAAAAAAGGAGTTCTCAAATCAATCCTTGCACTGCTGCAATTTGGTCCTCGAAGCTTTACAGATCAGCCCTCAAGAATCCTTACAATTGGGTCCTTTTTCTGCAAATAGGTCCCTCACCAATTTTCTTCTTTACGGCTGACAGAGCTTGCTGGAGGTTGGCTGGCCTTTTGATCCACCCATTGGATGGGGTTAGTGAACGGAGGAGATGGTCGTTGGGTGTTTGCCGACTTGGTGGTGGCAATGGATTGACGATAGGTGAAGCGATGACGGTAGAGGGAGCGGCTGGAGTTGGGGAAGACGCAGAAGTCCGGTGAGGTCCTATGATCAAAATACGAGGTCGTTTGACCTCTCGTCAGATGCATTAGCTTTAGGGTGAGGTCCCAAAGATAAACCCCAAGGAGATGGGGTGGTTGGGTGGCTGTGTGTGGTCGACGAAGAGACTCGTCGGAGCCTCTGATGGCGATGGTCGATTGGAGGTGATGCATGGTCGAAACGACAAAATAATGAGATGAGAAGATAGAGGAGGAAAGGAGGAAGGAAAACCCTAAGACTATTGGAAGGAAGGAGGTAAGGGAACCAGTGGCGGTGGTGGGCTTGCTGGTGACGACGGTGAAATTAAGGTCGAGGAAGGGGTTGGAAGATCGACTCCTTGGTTGGGAAGCACGGTGGGAGAGAGGTGAAGATGGCTGCACTCTCGTTTGGTGGAGAGAGGCGACGAAGCAACAAAGCAGAGAGGACCCCAAGATCTGGTCATGGCGGCGCACAGAGGAATATAAGGAGAGGGCTTGGGCATGTGGATTCCAGACGACGAAGCACGGAAGGTCTGCGTGGTTCTTTATAGACCAACGCTGGAGCATCAGAGGGCGTGTGGTTGCGAGATATGCTCGGAAAGCTCACAATAGCCACACTGGCTTTGATCGTCGGTTGCGGGCGGCAGACGGGACCATTGGCGGTGGAACAATCACCGACAGATGAGGAATGGCTCGGGACACATCGTTGCTTCAGGAGTCGAAGGTGGTTGCAACCTAAGGCGGTCGCCAAATGAGCTCGAAGTTTGGCAAAAAGCTCGATCAAAGGCAGGTGACGAAGAAGACGGCTAACATTAGCGTGACGCCAGCCAGGGATCGATATGTAAGAAAAAGGACCTATAAGTAATGATTTTGGACCCTATTGAAAAGATTTTGAAAGTTGAGATCTAAACTGTAAAGTAGGTGCAAATGAGGTCCAAATTGGTCCAACTTTTTATGGTATCTTAGTTAGAACATAGGGAATCTAATGGTAACCTCAATTTTGTATTTTGATGTTATTTGCATGGTCAATTTACAATTTGACTCAAATTGTATCAAATTCCTATCTGCAATTCTTTTTAGGTCAAAATGAGTTTTGATTGTCAAATTGACTGTGCCAAATCTTATAAAATATTTTTAAATAATTTTTTGAAGGTTTAGACTACATTTATTTCCATTGGAACCTTGCTAATTTGAGTCAGGCCAAAATTAGGGTTTAATTATTATTTTTATAGCCTATTTTTCAGAGAAAACCCTAGATTGATTGTTTTGAGCATATTTAGCTACCTTTTAAGTTTGTTTGATGATTCTTCTCATCTAATCCCTCTTAATTAAATTATACCCCTTTTATTTATGATTTAGGTGACTTTTCTTTTAGGACTTAGCAAAATTAGGCTAGCCATAATGAATGATGGTGAAGCCATTAAGATATAGATAAATTTTTGAATGTTATCCCTCCTATCATTACTCCTGAGGACTCTCCCCCTCTGTTGAATATCCCTACTGAGAGTGACATCTTCGATGGCATTAACTCTATGCCTGCTAATAGCTCCCTTGGCCTTGACGGGTTCAACGCTAAGTTTTTCCGCAATTGTTGGGATATCGTCAAATCTGATGCGGTGAATGTCATATCTCATTTCTTATTTACTCAATCAGCTCTTAGATCTTTCAATGCCACTTTCATCTCCTTCATCCCTAAGAAACCTAACACCGTAGAGCTTTCTGATTTCCACCCTATCAGTCTTTGTAATGTGATTTATAAGATTTCCTTTGGTATCTTTGTGAATCGATTGGCTAAGCTGATACTGAGAATCATCTCCCCGGAGCAGGTTGGTTTCATTAAAGGTAGATTTATTTTTGACCACATCTCTACTACGTTTGAGCTTACTCAAAGGCTCAATCATAAGGTTTTTGGATCTAATATTATCGTTCAACTTGACCTTCAGAAAGCCTATGATAGAGTGGAATGGGAAGCCCTCTACAACACTTTGTGCAAATTTGGTTTCTCATTCCAAGTCATCGCGCTTATCAAAGGTTTTGTAGAGCATGAGGGCTCTTCAATCCTTGTTGATGGTAGCTCTTCGTCGTTCTTTAAAGTTTCCCGTGGGCTTAGACAAGGGGACCCCCTATCTCCGTTCTTCTTTGACATCTTTATGGAACCTTTTATTCGTGGTATCAAGGAGATGTCTTCCTTAGGTTAGTTGGATCCTTTTTCTATTAAATGTGGCATTCCCTCCCCGGTTGCTCTTCTTTACGCCGATGACAACATCATTCTTTTTATCAATGGCAGCTTGAGATCTATTACTGATGAGAACCTCATCATGAGCCATAACTAGCTTATTTTGACCCAATACAAAGGATAAAAGCTCCTACATAACTCAAGGAAAGGCTTAACTCAGAGAATTCTGAGTTTAAGGAGAAACAAGTCATAAGGGGTAAAAATGCAATTTTACCAGTATAATCTGCATACAGGGTAATTCAGGGTCCAAACATAGGTCAAAGCAACTTAATAATAATAAAAGTGGGATGAGATGATCTAGCAAGGGCTACAGCAATTCCAAGGAACTAAATGATAATCTGTAACCCTAAAACAAACCCACTTCAATTCACGAGGTTCAAGGCAAAGCAAAAATGGAATAAACCCTCTAAAATTCATAGAAAAATAGTCTCTAGGGTTTAGAACCTTCAATTTGACCTTAGGAACCCATCTTGACCTACATTGAGAACCATACCCAATTAATAACTTAATTTGGGTTTTTACGTAAATTGACCAGTCAAACAAGGTTTAATATAGAAATAAAATTCACCATCAGATTCCTTAGGTCCTAATTAGTCATGTATAAAAACTTGAGCCTAAGAAGAAACCTTCTTGACCAACTTTACACTTTGGTCCTCATATATTTACTTTTTGGCCCTCAACTTTTGAACCCTCGCATTTTGGCCCCTAACTCTCCTTCGTTCTTTGCATTCAGGTCCCCCCTGCAAAACCTGCCAGCACCATGCTCCGGCGACCTTGCGCGGAGCATGGCGCCGCGCAGGGTGAGGGGGAGAGCCTGGCAAGTAAACCGGGGGTTCCCTGCGTCGTCAGCTGTCGCAGGGACACCCCCTGGTCGCTGTAACCCACCATACCGGCCGTGCGAACGCACGGACGGTATGGGTTTCCATCTCCGGCGTCCTCCGGCGAGGGAGACACGTCGTCTCCCTCCGCCTTCCTCCCTGATTCGGTCCCTATAAATACCCCCGTCGCTCCACCGTTCTTCCCAGCTCGGATCTGACGGAGAAAACCCCCAACTTTCCTCTCTTCTCACTCCGGCAGACGCCCACCAGCTCCGGCGGTTCTTCCTCCTCCTCTTCGCTCTGCCGCAATACCAGCAGCAGAGACTTCTTCCCCTGATCTTCCCGCGCCACGCCGCACCCAGCTGGCGCCTCTCCGGCCCTCTGCCCGCCGCCGCCCCTTCCCCCGGGCATCTTCTTCTCCGGCGACAGTCGATACGACTGTCGCCCGCTCCGGCCCCTCCTCCTCCTACTAAGTAGGTAGAATTCCTCCTCTTCCTCCCCTCTTCCTTTTCCTCACTTTAAACATCTACTGTCGCCCTCGATTCCGACCCCTCACCCTCACCTTCTCCGCCTCCGGCCATCCTCCGGCAAGCCGCTCCCATCACTCTAGCAACCCACACGGCTCGCCGACCACCGCAGAACCTCTGCCTCCTCACCCTGATCAACCCCCGCCCTTCCACTTCCCCCACATCACCCTCTGCAACTCCACCGAACAAACCCATCTTCCGACCCACAGTCCGACCTAGGGCAGCCCTTGCACGCTGCCCCACGCCTCGCCACCACCCACACGAGCTTCGCCGCACGCTGGCGAAGCTCCCGGCACCTTCTGATTAGGCCGAGAGGCCGTTTTGCTGTGAACAGGTCACCCGTCCTCCGCCGCCATTGCCGTGCAGAAGGAGCTGCTTCCGCCTGCAGCTGCAGGCGCGCCACGACCAGATTCGACTCCCAGGCCGTGCGAGGCATTTCGACAAAGCGTCTGGCTGCAGCTGAAGCGAAGCCCTCGCGCGAAGGCCTCGCGTAACGCCGCGATTACCAGCTGTTTCCTCCGCGCAGGCGCCAACTCGGGGTGGGACATTTAGTCCCACCTCGGAAAACTCTGAAGAGGCGCAGCGGTATAAAGTGAAAAAGTGCTGGAGGCTTATTGCCTCAGCACACGGGGTGAGGTCCCCTTCACCCGCCCGGTTACCCGGTCTCGTCCGCACTCACGCCCCGCGACCTGGCTCGACCCGACTTAGACTGACCTGCACTCCTCGCCCACCACGCACGCCGGTGGGCCTGGACCCGGGCGCGACCCGTACCCGGCTACTCGGCAGCTCTGGGAGAGCTATCCCATGAGCGGATTCTGTGAGAGAGAGACGCGGGGGAGGGTAGAGATAGGTTTTGCCCCTCTCTGATCAAGCTGTGTAAGTGTGCAGGCACAGGTGAAGAAGAACCGTGGAAGAAGACGAAAGCTGAAGGAAGGAGGATCACCGAGCGGCACTGTAGCAGCTGCAGTTTAAGTCGTCTGATTGGAAAATCAGACGACGTCCTGAAGGCAATGAAGGAGAAGGAAGGCGAGGCAGAGGAGAATGTAGAGAGGCCAAGACAAGAACTGAAAGAAGAAGAAGAACACGAGAAGAAGAAGGTCTGAAGAAAGGAAAAGAAGAAAGAAAGAAGAAGAAGAAGAACAGGACCACAAGGGAGAAGAAAAAGAAAGAGACGAGCAGAAACAAGAACTGAAAGAAGAAGAAAAGCATCACTACTGCTGCAGATAAAGCAGAAGAGTCAAGCAGAAGAAGATAGGCAAAGAGAAAAGAAGAGAAGAAGAAAGAAGCCAACAAATTCTCACTCTCTCTCTTTCTTTATTTTTGTAAAAGAAACTTGTACCCCTAGAATACAACTTGCTCCCTGAGTTCGACCTTGGGAACTCTCTTTTATTTTCCGAGTAAAAAAATTTTATATATTTGAAATGATGGCAATAACTGGCTATACTACAACGCTATAACAATAAAACCCGGTTATCTCTCGAAGCCAACGTTTCATTTGGCGCCGTTGCCGGGGAGCAACGGCTATTCTAGAGGTAAACATTTCTGTTTCTTTTTAATTTCTGATAATCTCCCCTCTTTTGTGCAGCTACAGGAAATCAAGAAGACAAGCAACCGCACGACAACCACTCCGAGGACAAGTAAATTTTTCCTCTCGCTATTAACCCCTAAACTCTAAAGAGGAAGAAAAGAAAAGAACAAGCAATATAGGGCTAACCTGTGTTCCATACTTAGTAACCATAAAGAGTTGCATGTTTTCAACTCATTAGTCCTGCACACTATTAAGGGTATTTAAGGGCTAACACATTCTTGCTTGAGCCCTAATTACCCAACAAAGAACTAACTGGACCAAGTAGAGCCAACATAAGATTCAACATTAGGGTTTTAGAGACACACTACTTAAATCAAGAATGGAGAAAATCCAAAAGAAGTGTGCCTAAACCATTGATTGAAAATACCTATTCAAAAGAAAACCAAAAATAATTGGCTCTCTAAACACTTGAACCCTAAAAGACAAGACCTAAAAGCTCTCAAAGAAAACAAGAGGTAAAGTTGACCCCTTGGGTAAACCAACCTTAAATTAGGTCACTCTTTGCACTTAAAAGACTAAAGTTCAAGTGAAACCTTAAGCACCCTGATCTTAAAATTGGTAGACTTAAGAGGTCAAGATCCCCATTCTGGTCTACCTGGAACCGCAGTGACAAGACATGTCGGGTGGGGGAAACCCTGTAACCCGTGGGGACGCTCTACCGTGTAGGGGTCTTCGCGGGACTCTCCCTCTCTGGCTGCCCAGGTAATTCTCAGGTGGACGATCTTTCTGATCAAGGGGTCCATCTGCCCCGCACCTCTATAGTCACCCAACACATTTTTTGGTGTATTGATTGGGTCCAGCACCTTCTAAACTTACCTCTTCCAACAGTGCATGTACGGAAGGAGGTCCTTAAGACCACCCTTAAGACCTCCTTTAGAAATTCTCTCTCGTCAAGACCAAGCCTCGACGCCCGTGTTTGTGCAGCAACACCCTCACATTATTCTCTCTTCTGATTCAGAACCAAGTTCTTCTTCTTCCCCCATCATGGCTCAGCCAGTTGAGGAAGAAAATAATCTGGAACACCAGCTCCAGCGACTCAATGACCTCTTCCAAAACTTCGTGCACCCACCACAGCGTCCTATGATGCGGGACCACTACAATCCTGCTGCGGTGGCCATTGAGCCTCGAGTCAGAATCCCGACTGGAGGATCTGATTCCGAATTAAAGCCCAACATGATTCATGCTATACCTAAATTCCATGGGCTTAATTCTGAAGATCCCTTCCAGCACATCAAACAGCTAAAGCATCTGGACCACACTTTTGGATCAAATGCGCAAAATCGGGATATTCTTCTCATGAAGATGTTCTCCTTTTCTCTTATGGACAAGGCCGCCCATTGGTATCAAACTCAGACCCGGCCGATCAACACTTGGGAAGAACTTCAATCCGAGTTTTTGAAAAAGTTTTTCCCCGTTGGTCGGACCAACGCCTTGCGCCATCAGATTACACACTTCACTCAACAATCAGGAGAACCTCTCCATGAGGCATGGGATCGTTTTCAAGATCTCATGAGAAAGTGCCCCCATCACGGAGTTCCTAAATGGGAACAAGTCCAATCTTTTTACCAGGGACTCCGTGAGGACATCCGCCTTTTCGTTAATGCAACTTGCGGAGGGAACATCATGGGTCAACATGAAGACACCGTATGGGAGATTCTCGAAAACATGTGCGAGAACTCCATCAACAATGACTCCATGGGATTATTCGACAGGACGAATACCCGCGCAGCGACGAATCTTAAGGGAGCACATGAGACGCAGGGCCTGTCCGCATCAGTCGACCTGGAATTAATGGCCAATCGATTGGACAAGGTCTCAATCATTGAAAAGAAGGTGGATGAGCTGACTCAGCACTTGCAGCGAGCCACCTCCGCGCGTAACTCCTTTGCACAACCTCCTTCCACACAGGAGACTGTGCAAAACATCCTCCACCGATCTTCCCCTAGGATGGATCCATATCCATCCCCATCTGATTCTTGGATCGGAGGATCATCCGATCCTTTCTACACCAGCCGGGGGAACTCCATTCCCCCTTTCCCTGATTCTCAGGAGGTTCCTCAGACCTGCGAGGACCTCAACGCCATCCAGAACGACCCATTCTCCAACACTTACAACCCTGGATGGCGAAACCATCCCAATTTTCAGTGGGCGGGAAATTCCCAAACCCAAAGACCACCTTTTCAGTCCCGCCCACAGCCCTCTCGTCATTACCAGCCGCCTCAGCCTCGGCCCAACCCTACTTATCCATCAGGGCCAAATCAGGATCAAATGTCCCTAATCCTTCAGACTCTGGCTGACATTCAAAAAATGAATGCGGCTATTCAAAAACAGCACAAGGACGAACTTACAGAAGTTAAAACTCAACTGGCCCAGTTGGCAAATTCTCGCCAGCCAGGCACACTCCCTTCCCAACCTCTTCCTAACCCAAATAACGTGCCAACCCAGAAGCGTGTTATGAATCCAAATTTAGGCCACGCACAATGGATTTATCAGGCCCCTACTGCTCCATCTCCAGACGAGATGGAAGCTTCAACTTCTTATGCGGGATTTCAGCAGCAGCCACCCCTCTTACCAAACCCAAACCAAAATCAGGTCGGATTAAATTCTATAACAACACGTAGTGGTAAAACAACTCAAGACCCGCATTATCCAAACCACTCCAAGCCTGATAACCATGACCCTAGGATAGTTATCCAAGATACCATTGTCCCAGATCCACAACCTGGACCTATCCTAGAAGAACCAACCAAGATCCCGTTTCCCGAGGCCTTGACCAAGGGAAAGAAGACCACCAAACCCGTGGCCCCTGAGGAGGACCTGGTCAAGCACTTTGAGCAGGTCCACATAAACATCCCCTTGATGGATGCAATCCGCCACGTACCAGCTTACGCACGATTTCTAAAGAATATATGTACACCCCAGCGTAAGCCGCGAACCAAGGGAGGGAGCCCAATTGTTCTGTCAGAGCAAGCCAGCTCTGTAATCCTCAGTAGACTCCCACCCAAGGCAAAAGATCCTGGTACTCCCCTGATTTCCTGCAAGATAGGTGGTACCCAATTTGATAGAGCATTGTTAGACTTGGGTGCATCCATAAACCTGATACCCACATCCTTACTTGACCATCTAGAAGAATCTGAGCTAAAACCAACCGAGGTGACATTACAATTAGCAGATCGATCTATAAAGTCACCAAAAGGGATTCTCGAGGATGTTATCGTAAGAGTGCGGGATTTCTATTTCCCAGTGGACTTTATAGTCTTAGATATGGATGCACCTGAGAACCCTAGGGATACACCAATCATTCTAGGGAGACCTTTCTTGGCTACTGCTAGAGCCAACATCAGCTGTGAGGAGGGCCAAATAGAGCTTAAGTTTGGAGATCAAACACTGAAAATTGATATATTTAAGGCCCAACAAGGAATTAATTGCGGCGTCATCGAACAAATTTGTGACATCAGGACCTTGGTTGATGAATCACACTTCCAGAATGACGCGATTATGCCTCATCAACCACAGAAGGATCTTGACCCGCAAACAGAGGAGTCGAATCCAGATATGAATAACCCAGTAACTCCCACCCTCGAACCTCACATCTATACTGAACCACCCGCTGCTGCTGATAACCCCATCCTCGAACTGAAACCCCTTCCTGCTCACTTGAAATACATCTTTTTGGGTTCTAATCAGACCCTTCCTGTGATTATCAATTCCAACCTCAGTCCTGAACAGGAATCCCGTCTGATTATTGTCCTCCAGCAACATCGCAGAGCCATCAGGTGGACTCTCGATGATTTGACTGGAATAAGTCCCTCTTATTGTACTCATCATATCTATTCGCAAGAGGGCACACGACCTTCTCGTGAAATGCAGAGACGCTTAAACCCCAATCTGCAGGAGGTCGTGAAAAAGGAGATCATCAAGTGGTTAGATGCCGGAATCATCTACCCGATCTCCGATAGTCGTTGGGTGAGCCCAATTCAGGTCGTGCCCAAGAAGGCAGGACTCACCACTATAACAACTGAGACCGGAGAAATCATTCCTACCCGATTAGCCAACTCGTGGAGAGTCTGTATAGATTACCGCCGACTCAATTCCTCCACGAAGAAGGACCATTTCCCACTACCCTTCATTGATCAAATTCTCGAAAAACTTGCGGGAAATAGGTTCTTCTGCTTTCTTGACGGGTACTCCGGTTATAACCAGGTGGCAATCCATCCTGAGGACCAAGAAAAGACCACGTTCACCTGCCCCTTCGGAACATACGCTTTCCGAAGGATGCCTTTCGGTCTTTGTAATGCACCCGCTACTTTTCAGCGATGCATGCTTGCCATATTCTCAGATATGGTAGGTGATTATCTGGAAGTCTTCATGGATGACTTTTCAGTTTTCGGAGCATCATTCGACGATTGCCTCCAACACTTGGTCCAGATACTTAGGCGGTGCATCGATGTGAATTTGGTTCTTTCCTGGGAAAAGAGCCATTTCATGGTGCCTGAGGGAATTGTCCTGGGACACTCAATTTCGGAGAAAGGTATCCAAGTGGATCGAGCTAAGGTTAATCTGATTTCTCACCTTCCTATGCCTAGCTCGATCAGGGACATTCGTTCCTTTTTAGGGCATGTCGATTTTTATCGACGATTTATCCCTGATTTTTCAAAAATCGCGCGCCCCCTGACCACTCTTCTCTCCAAGGATGTTCCTTTCGAAATTTCCAAGGAATGCACTCAAGCATTTGAAATCCTGCGTGACCGAGTCACCCAAGCCCCGATCCTACAGTCCCCTGATTGGTCTCAACCCTTTGAGATCATGTGCGATGCATCCGACTTCGCTGTAGGAGCGGTCTTGGGGCAGAAAATTGACGGGAAACCTGTGGTCATTTACTACGCCAGCAAAACACTTGATGAGGCTCAGCGTAACTATACGGTTACTTAGAAAGAGCTGCTAGCTGTAGTATTTGCCCTAGAAAAATTCCAGGGTTCCGGGGGTTGCCATGGGCGGTGCTATCTCGAAGCATCGATTGCCAGGAACCCTTAAGGATTGATGATGGGAGCAAGGAATCTGATACAGACCGTGTTGAAAAGCCAATCCTAGGCTAGAACTAAAAAGAAAAAGAGAGAGAAAACTCTCCAAACAGAATAACTATCTATCTCTCTCTTACAAAACGCACTGCGAACTGAGCCAGGGCTAAAATCATTTCAAGCACGGGTGCTTTAACCACAAAGTCCAATAAACCTTAGGTTAGTTCTTGTGGGCCTTAAAAACCTTTGCTAAAGACTGAGGCTAAGGCTAGACAGATTTGGATTTTGATTGGTACTAGAGTACCTTTTAGGCCTATGGTCAGCATTCTAACCTAATCTATGCTCAAATAAAAAAGCACTTATCTAAAGCTATTAAAAACTTCATGGTCTAGAACAAGGGTTGAAACCTTAAGTTTTTGCTAAGGGACTAGCAAAAGCTAGGCATGGGGGTATGATGAGAACCTCATCATGAGCCATAACTAGCTCATTTTGACCCAATACAAAGGATAAAAGCTCCTACATAACTCAAGGAAAGGCTTAACTCAGAGAATTCTGAGTTTAAGGAGAAAACAAGTCATAAGGGGTAAAAATGCAATTTTACCAGTATAATCTGCATACAGGGTAATTCAGGGTCCAAACATAGGTCAAAGCAACTTAATAATAATAAAAGTGGGATGAGATGATCTAGCAAGGGCTACAGCAATTCCAAGGAACTAAATGATAATCTGTAACCCTAAAACAAACCCACTTCAATTCACGAGGTTCAAGGCAAAGCAAAAATGGAATAAACCCTCTAAAATTCATAGAAAAATAGTCTCTAGGGTTTAGAACCTTCAATTTGACCTTAGGAACCCATCTTGACCTACATTGAGAACCATACCCAATTAATAACTTAATTTGGGTTTTTGCGTAAATTGACCAGTCAAACAAGGTTTAATATAGAAATAAAATTCACCATCAGATTCCTTAGGTCCTAATTAGTCATGTATAAAAACTTGAGCCTAAGAAGAAACCTTCTTGACCAACTTTACACTTTGGTCCTCATATATTTACTTTTTGGCCCTCAACTTTTGAACCCTCGCATTTTGACCCCTAACTCTCCTTCGTTCTTTGCATTCAGGTCCCCCCTGCAAAACCTGCCAGTACCATGCTCCGGCGACCTTGCGCGGAGCATGGCGCCGCGCAGGGTGAGGGGGAGAGCCTGGCAAGTAAACCGGGGGTGCCCTGCGTCGTCAGCTGTCGCAGGGACACCCCCTGGTCGCTGTAACCCACCATACCGGCCGTGCGAACGCACGGACGGTATGGGTTTCCATCTCCAGCGTCCTCCGGCGAGGGAGACACGTCGTCTCCCTCCACCTTCCTCCCTGATTCGGTCCCTATAAATACCCCCGTCGCTCCACCGTTCTTCCCAGCTCGGATCTGACGGAGAAAACCCCCAACTTTCCTCTCTTCTCACTCCGGCAGACGCCCACCAGCTCCGGCGGTTCTTCCTCCTCCTCCTCTTCGCTCTGCCGCAATACCAGCAGCAGAGACTTCTTCCCCTGATCTTCCCGCGCCACGCCGCACCCAGCTGGCGCCTCTCCGGCCCTCTGCTCGCCGCCGCCCCTTCCCCCGGGCATCTTCTTCTCCTGCGACAGTCGATACGACTGTCGCCCACTCCGGCCCCTCCTCCTCCTGCTAAGTAGGTAGAACTCCTCCTCTTCCTCCCCTCTTCCTTTTCCTCACTTTAAACATCTACTGTCGCCCTCGATTCCGACCCCTCACCCTCACCTTCTCCGCCTCCGGCCATCCTCCGGCGAGCCGCTCCCATCACTCCAGCAACCCACACGGCTCGCCGACTACCGCAGAACCTCCGCCTCCTCACCCTGATCAACCCCCGCCCTTCCACTTCCCCCACATCACCCTCTGCAACTCCACCGAACAAACCCATCTTCCGACCCACAGTCCGACGTAGGGCAGCCCTTGCACACCGCCCCACCCCTCGCCACCACCCACACGAGCTTCGCCGCACGTTGGCGAAGCTCCCGGCACCTTCTGATTAGGCCGAGAGGCCGTTTTGCTGTGAACAGGTCACCCGTCCTCCGCCGCCATTGCTGTGCAGAAGGAGCTGCTTCCGCCTGCAGCTGCAGGCGCGCCACGCCCAGATTCGACTCCCAGGCCGTGCGAGGCATTTCGACAAAGCGTCAGGCTGCAGCTGAAGCGAAGCCCTCGCGCGAAGGCCTCGCGTAACGCCGCGATTACCAGCTGTTTCCTCCGCGCAGGCGCCAACTCGGGGTGGGACATTTAGTCCCACCTCGGAAAACTCTGAAGAGGCGCAGCGGTATAAAGTGAAAAAGTGCTGGAGGCTTATTGCCTCAGCACACGGGGTGAGGTCCCCTTCACCCGCCCGGTTACCCGGTCTCGTTCGCGCTCACGCCCCGCGGACCTGGCCCGACCCGACTTAGCCTGACCTGCACTCCTCGCCCACCACGCACGCCAGTGGCCCTGGACCCGAGCGCGACCCGTACCCGGCTACCCGGCAGCTCTGGGAGAGCTATCCCATGAGCGGATTCTGTGAGAGAGAGACGCGGGGGAGGGTAGAGATAGGTTTTGCCCCTCTCTGATCAAGCTGTGTAAGTGTGCAGGGACAGGTGAAGAAGAACCGTGGAAGAAGACGAAAGATGAAGGAAGGAGGATCACCGAGCGGCACTGTAGCAGCTGTAGTTTAAGTCGTCTGATTGGAAAATCAGACGACGTCCTGAAGGCAAAGAAGGAGAAGGAAGGCGAGGAAGAGGAGAATGCAGAGAGGCCAAGACAAGAACTGAAAGAAGAAGAAGAACACGAGAAGAAGAAGGTCTGAAGAAAGGAAAAGAAGAAAGAAAGAAGAAGAAGAAGAACAGGACCACAAGGGAGAAGAAAAAGAAAGAGACGAGCAGAAACAAGAACTGAAAGAAGAAGAAAAGCATCACTACTGCTGCAGATAAAGCAGAAGAGTCAAGCAGAAGAAGATAGGTAAAGAGAAAAGAAGAGAAGAAGAAAGAAGCCAACAAATTCTCTCTCTCTCTCTCTTTCTTTATTTTTGTAAAAGAAACTTGTACCCCTAGAATACAACTTGCTCCCTGAGTTCGACCTCGGGAACTCTCTTTTATTTTCCGAGTAAAAAAATTTTATATATTTGAAATGATGGCAATAACTGGCTATACTACAACGCTATAACAATAAAACCCGGTTATCTCTCGAAGCCAACGTTTCAATTACCAATCTTATAACCTTCACCCACGATTTTGAATCTAACTTTGGTCAAAGATTGAACACTCGCAAGAGTTTTTGCTATGTTGGGAAACATTTTCCCTTGGGCAGACTGTCTCGTATTGTTTCTATTACTGGATTGCACCTTGGGAGCTTTCCCTTCAATTACTGATAAGAACCTCATCATGTGTCCTAACTAGCATATTTTTACCTAATAAAATAAACAAAAGCTCCTACATAACCAAGAGAAAGGCTTAATTGAAGGGATCACTAATTTGGGAAGAGAACATGAAACGAAGGGTAAAACTGTAATTTTACCATTACAGTACATCAACGGAATTTATAAGGGTTTAGACATAGGTCAATTGGACTTAATAAGAGAAAAAGTGGGATTGTTCAGTTAGAAAAGGGTTATTGTGAAATTTAAGAATTAAATGACATTCTGTAACCCTAAAACAAATCCACTTAAATTCACAAGGTTCCAGGTAAGATAAAAATCTATTAAACCCTCTAAAATTCATGGAAAAATATCCCCTAGGGTTTAAAACCTTCAATTTGGCCTTTGAAACCTGTTTTGACTTAGATTGGGGACCAAGCCCAAAATTTGACCTAATTTGGATTTTTATGCAAAATGTCCAGTCAAACAAGGTCAAACCTAATATCCAACTTCACCATTGGATTACTTAGGTCAAAATTAGGTTTTTACCAAAATTTGGACCTAAGGGAAGGTCATCTTAGCCTACGTTGCAAAATGATCCACCTAATTACATTCTGGCCCTTAACTTTTGAAAACCCTCGCAAAAGCCCCCTCAACTTTTCATCACTTTCTTCATTTTGGTCCTTTTGCCATCGCAGCAGGGACCCATACCTCCAGCGAGGTTTTGAGGCATTTTTCTCCTCGTTTCCCCAGGGAGCGGCTCCCAGATTTGAAAGGGGAGTTCTCTGCGAAGCCCCCTACTGCATGAGCAGCTCCCCATGCCCTGAATCACCCCATACCTCTCGTGTGAATGCTCGAGAGATATGGGTTCCACTCCAGCCATGCCTCCGACGAAGACTTTTGCCCGCCTCCTCGCGACTCTTCCCTTTGCCCGTGCCTATTTAAGCAAGCCCAGATCTCTCCCCTTCTTCCAAGCTTGTTCTGGCTTGAGAATTCCCCTTAATTTCATCTTCCTCATCTCCGTCCGTCTGCCCGCAAGCTCCGGCGACTTCCTCCTCCTCCTCTCGTCACTCTGCCACCATACAAGTATCAGAGTCATCTTTGCCTCGTTCCTCCGCGTTGGGCTGCACTAGTGCACGTCTCTCTAACCTCCTTGTTGGCGCCGTATCGCTCTCTCTGGGTCTTCGTCTCTGGTGACGACACATACGAGCCGTCCACCTCCTCGACTCCCCCTTCGTCTATCCACTCGCAGATAAGTCCTCTTTCTCCCCTCTTCATTTTCCCCTTATCAATTTCATAAATCACGCACCGACCATCACAGACCACCATCACCTTCTCCACCTTCAACCAGACCACCGGCGAGGTGTTCCCGCCGCTCCATGCCTCCATCCACCTCGCCAACCACCCTACGACCTCCGCAACACCTCACTGACCATTTCCCCCTACTCCAATCTCTCCGCCATACGCTCCACACCCCCACCAAACACACCCATCACAACTGTCACAGAGCGACCTAGGCACGCATGCTTAGGCCATCCCACAGCCAACCACCTAGCTAGGCACCTTCGCCGTGACATGGCGAAGCTTCCCATGTGCTCTGATGAGGCTGCAAGGCCGTATTCATGAATTTCATGTCGACCCCCCTTGCCCCCATTAGCGACGGCTTGAAGGATCTCGCAGGCATTGCTTTAGGCCGCATCAACCCAGGTGCTGCACTCTAGGTGGTGCACATTGAGTTTGCGAATGCATCCGGACAGAGAACGAGCCTGGAGAGCGACTGCAGCTGCAGCGATTAGGCGAAGTCCTCCCTACGAGCGCCTGTAGAAGCGGGTGGGACATTTAGTCCCACCTCGGAAGATCAGGAGCGGGTGAAGCGGCATAAATTGCAAAAGTGCCAGGGGTTTAGCGCCTCCTTACACGGGGTGAGGTCCCCTCACCCACCATGCCTCGTCCGCGGTGCACACCTACGCAGATCTGGTATCCTATCTGACTACCCGTGCACTCCTTGCCCACCACACACGCCGGTGGGCTTGGTCCCGGGCGTGCATACCCGACCCGATAACCCGAGAAGGCTCTAGGAGTGCATTCCTAAGAGCGAAGTAAAGAGAGAGAGAGAGAGACGCGAGGGAGGGTAAGGGATAGGTTTTGCTTCTCTGTGCTGTGCAGGGAAGAAGGAGGAGGAGGAAGTAGCTGCGGGGAAGAGGAAGAGAAGAGAAGAAGAAGAGGAGAAGTTGAAGGAAGGCGACTGCAAAGGCCAAGGAAGAAGAAGTTGAAGATGTAGCTAAAGCTTAAGGCAAAGAAGAAGAAAGAGAAGGCAGGGACTTAGTCATAGGATAGCAGAGAAAAGAAGATGACAGAGAAAGACTAAGAAGAAGAGAAGAAGAAGCCAAGGAGGAAGTCGTAGAAGAAGAGGAGCAACCAAGTGAAGAAGAAAAGAAGAAGACAGAAGAAAAGAGAGCACTGTAGCGCTCGTTAGTTAAGACGTCTGATGTCTGATTCGTAGAATCAGACGTCTGAGAAAGGAAAATCAGAGAAAGAAAGGAAGAAAAGGAGTGGCCAAGCAGAAGAAAAAGAAGTCACAGAGAGAGAAGAAGAAAAGAGAAAAAGAATCTAGTTATTTTTGCATTTTCTCTCTAGTTTTTAATATACATTGGGTTGCATTCATATCATCTTTTGAGTAATTTGAAATTATGATTTTGCTTCTAAAATACCAAATTGCTCCCTGAGTTCGACCTCGAAAACTTTTGAATTTTGAGTAAATATAAATCGATAATTGTTTATACGACGATTTCAAATTGTACTGCAACGAATGTTTCTTTAAAACACGATCTCGTCGCGTGAGCCAATTATTATATTTTTGGCGCCGTTGTCGGGGAGCAATGGGTTTTTTAGAAGCTTTAATCACAACTTTCGATCCAATACTGACTTAATCTCTCTCTTTTGTTGTGTTTGTTGCAGGAAAGCCGAAGAGAGAAAAGCATCTGCACAACAACCACACCAAGGAATAGGTAAACTTTTTTTAGCCCTCTCTCTTAATCCCCTTAAAATCTAAAAAGGAAAATAAAGAAAAATCAATCTAGGGCTACCTATTTCTATATTTAGACAAATCACAAAAGTTGCCTGATTTTTAATTTCAACACATTTTAATTGCACATCCACTCATGGTAACTAGGGCCAAAACCTTCTTGCTTGAGCCCTAGATACTAATTTGTGAGGAAACTAAATTGGACCAAATAGAGCCAACTTAAGGATTACAAGCTAGGGTTTTAGCGACACATCTTTTTCTAAGAAAAGAAGCAAAAATTCCAAAAAGAGGTGTGCCTAAGCCTTGCTTGAAAAGACCTATCTAAGAGAAACCCTAAGCAAATCAGACTCTTAATCTACTTGAACCCTAAAAGCAAGGACCTAAAAGCTCTCAAAGGAACAAAGAGGTGAAGTTGATCCTTTAGGTCAACCAACCTTTAAATTAGGTCACTTTGCACTCAAAAGGCTTAAAGTTCAAGTGGAACTCTAAGCACCTTGATCTTAACTAAAAGAAGTAGACTTATGAGATCAAGGTCCCCATTTTGATCTACCTGGAATCTCAGTGACAAGAGAGGTTGGGTGGGGGAAATCCTGTAACCCGTGGGGATGCTCTACTGTGTAGGGGTCTTTGCAGGACTCCCATCTCTGCCTACCCAGGTAATTCTCAGGTGGATGACCTTCTGATCCAGGGGTATCATCCGCCCCGAACCTCTATAGTCACCCAACATATTTTGGGTGCCTCGATTGGGTCCAGCACATTCTAATCTTATCCAATCCTTCGGTGTATGTTTGGTAGGAGGTCCTTAAAACCTCCTTTAGAGATCCACTCTCCCTGAGGCCAAGCCTTGGTACCCTCTTTTGTGCAGCAACCCCACCACATAGATCTTTCATCTGATTCTGAACCAAGTTCCCCTTCTTCCATCATGGCACAACCTGTTGAAGAAGAAAACAATCTTGAGCACCAGCTTCAGCGCCTAAATGATCTCTTCCAAAACTTCATGAACCCACCGTAGCGTCCCATGATGCGAGATCACTATAATCCCGCTGCGGTGGCAATCAAGCCTCGAGTCTGAATCCCGACTGGAGGTCCTGATTCCGAACTCAAGCTAATATGATTCATGCCATACCAACATTCTATGGGCTTAACTCCGAGGATCCATTCCGGCATATTAAACAGCTCAAGCATTTGGTCCATACCTTCGGGTCAGATGCACAAAATCAGGATATTCTGCTCATGAAGATGTTTTCTTTCTCCCTCATGGACAAGGCTGCTCATTGGTATCAAACTCAGACTCGTTCGATTAACACATGGGATGAACTTTAGTCCGAGTTTTGGGAAAAGTTTTTTCTCGTTGGTCGTACAAATGCCTTGCACTATCAGATTACTCATTTCACCCAACAGACGGGAGAACCTCTTCATGAGGCATGGGATCGATTTTTGGACCTCATGCGAAAGTTCCCCCATCACGAAGTTCCTAAATGGGAACAAGTCCAGTCTTTTTACCAGGGATTCCGTGAGGATATTCGATTATTTGTCAATGCAACCTGTGGAGGAAACATCATGGGTCAGTGATGTAAACACATTTACACTACTTAAAATGTCTATTTATGCATGTTCTTAAGCATAGGATTGCATTTCATGATATAAATATTGCATTACATGCATCATCTTGCATTTAGAGTAGTTTGAATAAAATGGAGGTTAATTGTCTCCTTTTATGTGCTTGGACAGGGAAAATATTTTATCGGGGCCTAGGATCAAAGATCCAACCGTATGGATATGATCAGGGCGACGATTGGAGTTCAACGACTCCAAGATCGCCCTAATCAGGCATCCGTAGCATCAGATAGAGACCGGGGAACCCTAGAAGATCAAGGGCCAGGATGGTGTAAATCCGCACTTCAGATGGAAAATCCGACCACACGGATGAATTCGGATCGACGATCGCAGCCGAACGACACAAAAATCGAGTCAATCCGACATCCGTGGCACCATCTACAACTTCCAGAAGATGGACGGCCAAGATAGCGCCACGTGGCGCCATCCCAGCCGCCCAATCGGCCGCAGGAGTCCTGTGAAGACCGCGCACCGTCTCCTCTCAGCCGTTGGATCTCGATCCAACGGCTGCGGTTGCTCGCGTTTAAAAACGTCCGCGCGACCATTTCGCCCGCGTAGCGCAGCGGCGACGCAGCTGCGGGCGAAGCGGAGGTCGCGGGTTCGAGCCGCGGTGAGGGGGTCGAAGGCGCGGGCGAGCGGGCGCGCACGAGCGTCGGATGAAGATCCAACGGCCGCGCGCGCCCGATAGCGCCGACGCGCAATTGGACGCTCGATCGCACGCGGGCGGGCGCGCTACGCAGCGGGCGCGGACGCGATCTGAGCCGTCCGATCTCGCGATCGGACGGCTGAGACGACGCGGACGTGCGTATGCGTTACGCGCATAGGCCAGCCGAGCGGGCGCGCGTGGGCGCGGCGGCGACGGCGACGGCGGGGCTTTAGCGACGGTTTTATCCGTCACTAAAGACCCCTTATTTATTATTTTGAAGATGTAATGTCCATTTTGCCCCCACTCCTTGCAACTATAAAAGGAGACCCCCTCCATACGAAATTTTCATCCCTTCCTTCTCCTCTCTACCTCTCCAAAGCTCAAGAGAAGCTTGTCCCACACCCGGGATGCTTCTCGCGAGATAAAGTCCAAATTTTCGTCCCCCTTCGGAAGTGGATCCAGCGACGACGACGGCGTGCTGCTTCGTTCCCGTTCTTCTGCTTCGTCCTCCTTCGTCCCGCTTCATTCTCCTTCGTCCAGGCGTCGTCCCGTCCGGCTCGTCCTCCAAGCGACCGTCGAGGAGGATTCTCTCTCCCTATTCTTTTTACTGCTTTCTAGTATAGATTTACTGCTTTCTAGAGTAGTCTATTCGTCCTCCGAGCGATCGTCGAGGAGGACATTTCTCCCTCCATTCTTTTAATGCTTTCTAGAGTAATTGTTTTATATTTTCTAGTTGTAACGAATGAACTCTTTTATGATAAATTCCTTGTCTATTCTACATCTCATTTTGATTTCCATGTATAGTATTCTTTCTCTCTCTCTTACTCCCTCTCTCTCTTTTATTTGTTGTAGATACTTAGATAGTTTAAATTGAATTTCTTTGTGACAAAATAAAAAGAAACGCGAAGTTTTTAAATCAAACGTTCGCCTCCCTGTGTTCGACCCGGAATTTTAATTTCGGTATAAATTTTATTTGTTGAACACGAATCCTTCGCTTTCGAACTACAACGACAGGTTTTCCAAAATCGAACACGTAGGTGCGTAGATTCTCGTTCAACATTTTGGCACCGTTGCCGGGGAGGCAACGCTCTTTGATTTCTCTTCGCGTTTTGTAACTTACAAATCATTTACCTCACTTTTCTCCTTTCTTATTGTAATTGCAGGTACTCTTTCGAGATAGGCAAAAGCGGTAGATCGGAGTAAAGTGTTGTGGAAAGTTTTGTAAGTTATCCCCCACCTCCCACCCATTAGATTTCATTTCATCACATAATAATTCAAACATCAATCAACCTAGGTGTTCTTATAAACTCTAAGGTTAGATTGTTTGTTGTTTGACATCCATACTCACTCCAACCCCCACATTAAAAAAAAAAAAAATAATAAAAAAAATCTTACAGAGGTACACAACCTCATCTGATTTTCTAACTCAACCGGTAAACCAATCTTAGGAGCCGGTACACATATCCAAATACATAATCGAGTAGAAATCAGATTGGGTAATCATTTGTGTGCCTAATTAGGTGGTGCATCAGGCCAGTTGTTTGAGTTGTTTGGGCCGCACCACTTCAAATAAAATCAACTCATCAAGTAGCTACCAATTAGGTTCAACTCTTAGGGATCTACCAGGCACTCCACATTCTTTTTAAACTTTAAAGGAAAATATCTTCACCTGTGTTTGCAAAACCTGGTGTGCCAATGAAACTTGATTGAAAACACCTAAAGTTGAATCCTAAAAGCTACTAAGCAAGATTTGAACCTTAAAATTCATCACATCAAAAATAATCTTGCTTGAAAACCACTGGTTGTGCACGCACACACAAAGCAATCAATCATTAAGGCTACAACCCATTTAAAGGGCCCATCACATTCCAAAGCACATTCAAACCTAGCCTTAAATAAAACAGAGTAGACGTTGGCCTTAAGGATTGGACTCGCTCTTTAGAACTCAGAACGAGATTATTTTCGATTAGTCTGTTTCTACTGTTCAATCTGATGTCTAGCTAGGGGAGCAGAGTCAAACGATCGCGGCTGGGGGGTACACTAGGAACCGGAGGCGCAAGCCGAAGGAAGAACCTTCTCCCCAGTCCCTCCTTCTAACTGGTTGGATTGAACAGACAGAAGTAGATCAAATCGTTCCTTTATCTCAAGACGGGTTTTGAGAGTCTGTAGGTCTGTAGGCTAACCCATTTAAGGACAGGTTTGATTGTTTGTATTGCAGGGCACCTTTCTTCCTCCCGTGTCTCATGAATCCTTCCACATATTTCACGCATTCCCGCTCTTTCCCTCCTGTTGTAAATTATCCTCAACATGACGATTATCCCAACTCGTATTGTAATCGACCATCAGTTAGTTGGGATAATTCGGATTGGGGATACAATTCCGGACCCCCGTGTTTAGGGTCTAACCCTGAACACTTTGATTCTCAATTCTATCCTTCTCAGAGTTGCATCGATTATAGATCGTCCTCCTTTCATGAACAACCTAATGCGATCTACAATCAAGAAGGATACACTGATCCTTACCCATCCTCTGATTTCACTGCCTTTAGGTCATCTCCATCTTTTGAACAATCTGAAATGACCTATTATCAGGATGGGTATAACGAATCTCAATTCGTTAATTCCTCTACATTGATGTCAAACCTACCCAACCCTGAACCAACTCATTTGGTTCAGGTTAATCAGGTTCAAGATAAGGTTCTGGCTAACTTGAGGAATATCATTCAATCTTTAGAAGTTCAGCCAATACCTTGCATTGAGAGATTGGAGCCCCTGATTGAAATGATTGATGATTTAAACAAGTCTTTGTTGGATTGGCTCCAGGATGTTAAGGATAAGAACCCGGGTGAGTTTCTACTTGGGAAATTAGCGAAATTGAGGATGAGATTCGTGGTTGCTTTGATTCAATCTTGGAATAATTCTCAGGATGAACTCTCTTCAGGAAAGCCAATGACAGAACCCGCTCAGGCACCTGTTGGGGGGGACACGTGTTACGAAGCTGACCAGATTGAATTAAAACAACCAATTAAGGATGATCTGATTTCTTCACCTGAGATCCCTGAGCCGGGTTACGAGAAAACGTATGTCTCCTGGGAACACAAAGTGACAACTGATTTTGGGACATACATTGATACGGATCCTGATTTCTTTGATGGTGAAGATTCAAGTTGCGAAGTCTCACACGAGTTTTCAATTCACGATTTTTGTGAGATGATTGGGCCTGAGGAATCTGATAGATCATTTGATAGCCCAATAACTGAGGAAACTGATCTTATTAGGGCACACGATACAGATCCAGAATCGCATTTTCTGGAGGAATCAATTCAATGCCCTGATTATCAGTTACACCCTGTTGAGCTTATTGATGATTTTAATTCTGAGATAATTAGACCCAAGTCAATTTTGATTCTGCCACATCATTTACACTTGGAGATTCCAGACGGGGTGATGAATATACAAGATGTCCTGGAATTTGATACACTTAATGAGGAGGATAGGAGCGGGGAAGTTCTAATTTGGGAAGTTAATTTTGGAGGAAATGGAAGATTGAGTCGAAGGGTTCCTTTTAAGCTGAAACCATCAAATCAGAACCCTTACGACATTTGTTTCGAGGATGTCAAACTCAAGCACACATTTAACGATTATCCTTTTGAGCTTCAATTCTCTGTAACCCGACATTTTGGCCTTGGGTTGCATCCTCACAAATCGCAGGCCCGACCCCGCTTGCATTCTGATTTTAGGTTTTGGGTAATTTTTATCCAGAACCTAAGATATTCTCGATTATGGGGTGTGGGTCTGCACCACAATCTGGTCCACATCTGTGGACCTCTGTTGACAGGTCGGAGGATTCTTCTGTTTATTCTAATTTTGACCTGCACTTCTGAATTCTTCATTTCTTTTCTTTGTATAGTGTGCCTAGCTGAAGGCACTAAACTCAGCACATATACAGTTCTTTTTCATTTTCATCTCGGAGCGGACCCGATATCCACGCAATTCAGGTGTTTTCTACGCTTTTCCACTCTGTTTTATGTCTTTTTAATACAATGAGGACATTGCATTAGATAGGCATGGGGGGGTGGATATTTATCTTTGAATTCATTCGTCAGCTTCGTAGATTTGTTTTATTAAAAAAAAAAAAATCGAAATTAGGAAAGAGAATTTGGGATTAAGAAAATTTTCGATCTTAAGAAATACTATATTATGGTTTGAACACAAAGACCCTTCAGGTCTTTGGACTTAATCAGCCTACGTATCCACTAAAATGTGGATTTGTTTTTCGAGTTCTCGCCAACCTGAATTTTATTATAATTGGAATAAATAAGGTTGGGTGATAAGTACACGACTTGTCAACCCGCCCTCTGATTTAAGGGAATTTTGAGTTTTAAGCATCTACACACTTTCTTTGCACTGACTCGTTGTTTGGCGATTTTAACGGAAATTGGGTAGCTAATGAACCTTTTAGGGTGATATGGCTGACAAGTTATCGTGGGTAACAGCCCATAGGTAGGTTGTCCAGAGCCCAGTCACTGACCTTTCTCTTTTTGCTGCCTTTAGGTAAATCTTAGACCAGGGAAGCCACCTACTTAAAAAAAAAAAAAAAAAAAAATCAAAAAGGAGAAAAGAACAAAAAGAAATAAGCCACACTTCGCCGCACGAGTATGGCTGGCAAGTTGTCGGTGGTAACAGCTTATCGACCGGTTGTCCAGAACCCAGCTCAGAAAATGCACTAAAAATTCCCAAAACACTTAAGAAGAAGCGGAGAAGTAGAATAAACCGGGGAGATATACACTGGATTCACCCTTGTGTTGACCCCGTTAAAAAAAATAAAAGTAGGGAGAAAGCTACCGGTTGTAAAGATACACCTTTAGGCAGAATTCTTTTTGAGGTCACCTAGAGGCGTAGAAATCCGAAGTCCGTTTTAATTGCCGGTCAACGAGTCTATCACAATCACAATAAGATGCTTAAAACTTAGGGTTCTCATCAAATCTTGGGTGAGTTGAATGGCCGTAGAAAGCCACTCTTAAACCCTAAAATTTGAAAATTCAAAAAAAAAAAAAAAAAAAAAATTAGAAAAGAGTAAAAAGAGAAAAAGAAATGTTTCTTTGAATAAGGCGAGGCTTGAGGCGGTCTGCATTTTGGCTGATACCCGGGCACTGTTGTGTCTTTGAAAGTTTAGTTCTTAAGTAGACAATTTCTTAATGATTGAAAATAACTCAGGTCCAAATAATCTAACCTAATTCTTTTATAAATAGCATATAGTTTTTGCTAGGGACTAGCAAAAGATAGGCATGGGGGTATGATGTAAACACATTTACACTACTTAAAATGTCTATTTATGCATGTTCTTAAGCATAGGATTGCATTTCATGATATAAATATTGCATTACATGCATCATCTTGCATTTAGAGTAGTTTGAATAAAATGGAGGTTAATTGTCTCCTTTTATGTGCTTGGACAGGGAAAATATTTTATCGGGGCCTCGGATCAAAGATCCAACCGTATGGATATGATCAGGGCGACGATTGGAGTTCAACGACTCCAAGATCGCCCTAATCAGGCATCCGTAGCATCAGATAGAGATTGGGGAACCCTAGAAGATCAAGGGCCAGGATGGTGTAAATCCGCACTTCAGATGGAAAATCCGACAACACGGATGAATTCGGATCGACGATCGCAGCCGAACGACACAAAAATCGAGTCAATCCGACATCCGTGGCACCATCTACAACTTCCAGAAGATGGACGGCCAAGATAGCGCCACGTGGCGCCATCCCAGCCGCCCAATCGGCCGCAGGAGTCCTGTGAAGACCGCGCACCGTCTCCTCTCAGCCGTTGGATCTCGATCCAACGGCTGCGGTCGCTCGCGTTTAAAAACGTCCGCGCGACCATTTCGCCCACGTAGCGCAGCGGCGACGCAGCTGCGGGCGAAGCGGAGGTCGCGGGTTCGAGCCGCGGTGAGGGGGTCGAAGGCGCGGGCGAGCGGGCGCGCACGAGCGTCGGATGAAGATCCAACGGCCGCGTGCGCCCGATAGCGCCGACGCGCAATTGGACGCTCTGGTGGACGCTCGATCGCACGCGGGTGGGCGCGCTACGCAGCGGGCGCGGACGCGATCTGAGCCGTCCGATCTCGCGATCGGACGGCTGAGACGACGCGGACGTGCGTATGCGTTACGCACGTAGGCCAGCCGAGCGGGCGCGCGTGGGCGCGGCGGCGACGGCGACGGCGGGGCTTTAGCGACGGTTTTATCCGTCACTAAAGACCCCTTATTTATTATTTTGAAGATGTAATGTCCATTTTGCCCCCACTCCTTGCAACTATAAAAGGAGACCCCCTCCATACGAAATTTTCATCCCTTCCTTCTCCTCTCTACCTCTCCAAAGCTCAAGAGAAGCTTGTCCCACACCCGGGATGCTTCTCGCGAGATAAAGTCCAAATTTTCGTCCCCCTTCGGAAGTGGATCCCGCGACGACGACGGCGTGCTGCTTCGTTCCCGTTCTTCTGCTTCGTCCTCCTTCGTCCCGCTTCGTTCTCCTTCGTCCAGGCGTCGTCCCGTCCGGCTCGTCCTCCAAGCGACCGTCGAGGAGGATTCTCTCTCCCTATTCTTTTTACTGCTTTCTAGTATAGATTTACTGCTTTCTAGAGTAGTCTATTCGTCCTCCGAGCGATCGTCGAGGAGGACATTTCTCCCTCCATTCTTTTAATGCTTTCTAGAGTAATTGTTTTATATTTTCTAGTTGTAACGAATGAACTCTTTTATGATAAATTCCTTGTCTAATCTACATCTCATTTTGATTTCCATGTATAGTATTCTTTCTCTCTCTCTTACTCCCTCTCTCTCTTTTATTTGTTGTAGATACTTAGATAGTTTAAATTGAATTTCTTCGTGACAAAATAAAAAGAAACGCGAAGTTTTTAAATCAAACGTTCGCCTCCCTGTGTTCGACCCGGAATTTTAATTTCGGTATAAATTTTATTTGTTGAACACGAATCCTTCGCTTTCGAACTACAACGACAGGTTTTCCAAAACCAAACACGTTAGCGTAGCTTCGTAAAAAAAAGTTCAACAGTCAGCATGAGGACATGGTGTGGGAGATTCTCAAAAACATGTGCGAAAACTCCATCAATAATGACTCCATGGGCTTATTCGACCGGACGAATGCCCGTGCATTGACGAATCTTAGGGGAGCACATGAGACGCAGGGCCTGTCCACATCCGTTGACTTGGAGCTAATGGCCAGTCAGTTGGACAAGGTCTCTATCATAGAGAAGAAGGTGGATGAGTTGACTCAGCATTTGCAGCGAGCCACCTCTGCGTAGAACTCTTTCACACAGCCACCTCCTACGAGGGAAATTGTGCAAAACATTTTTCACCGATCTTCTCAGGGGATGGACTCGTATCCACCCCCATCTGACTCCAGGATTGGATGAACCTCCGATCCGCTCTATTCCAGTCAGGGGAACTCTGAACCCCCATACTCTAACTTTCCTGAGGCTCCTCAGACCTACGAGGACCTCAATGCCATCCTGAATGACCCATTTTCCAACACCTACAACCCTGGATGGCGAAATCATCCCAACTTCCAGTGGGAGGGAAATTCCCAGAATTAAAGACTACCCTATCAACCTAGTCCACAAGCCCCACGTCCATATCAGCTGCCTCAACCTCGGCCCAACCCACCTATCAATCTAGGCCAAACCAAGACCAAATGTCTTTTATCCTTCAAACACTAGTTGACATTCAAAGAAAGAATGCGACAATAAAAAAGCAACACGAGGACGAAATCACAGAGGTCCGCAACCAACTTGCCTAGATGACGAATTCTAGCCAACCGGGCACTCTTCCTTCGCAACCTCTAGAGGCGCGTTATGAACCCGAATTTAGGCCATGCACATATGATTTATCAGGCCCCTTCTGTTCCATCACTTGACGGGATGGAAGCTTCGACATCTTACGCGGGATTTCAACAGCAGCCACCCATTTTATCGACCCCAAACCAGAACTAGGCATGACTAAACTTTGTAACAACCCGTAGTGGTAAAGCAACCCAAGACCCACCTTATCCAGACAACTCCAGGCCTGGTAGTGACCCAAGCCATAGGATAGTTATCCAGGATGTCCCTGTCCCAGATCAAGAACCCGGACCTATTCTAGAGGAACCAACCAAGGTTCCATTTCCCGAGGCCTTGACCAAGGGAAAAAGGATAACCAAACCCGTGGCTCCTGAGGAGGACCTGATCAAGCTCTTTGAATAGGTCTAGATAAACATCCCCTTGATGGATGCAATCCACCACGTACCGGCTTACGCATGATTTTTGAAAGACATGTGTACACTCAAGCGTAAGCCACAAACCAAAAGTGAGAGTTCGATCATACTGTCAGAGTAAGCCAGCTCTGTAATCTTGAGTAAACTCCCACCCAAGGCAAAAGACCCAGGCACTCCCTTGATTTCACGTAAAATTGGTGAAACCCAATTTGATAGAGCATTGCTAGACCTAGGTGCCTCCATAAATTTAATACCCACATCCCTACTTAACCACCTTGAAGAGTCTGAGCTTAAACCAACAGAGGTGACACTGTAGTTAGCCGATCGATCCATCAAGTCACCTAAAGGAATACTCGAGGATGTCATTGTTAGGGTATGGGATTTCTACTTCCTAGTGGATTTCATAGTTCTAGATATGGATGCACCTGAGAACCCAAGGGATACACCGATTATATTAGGGAGACCTTTTCTGGCCACTGCTAGGGCCAACATAAGCTGTGAGGAGAGCCAAATAGAATTGAAATTTGGGAACCAAACTCTTAAGATTGACATCTTTAAGGCCCAAGAAGGGATTAATTGTGGTGTTGTAGAGCAGATATGTGATATCAAAGCCGTGGTTGATGAACCGCATGTTGAGGACAACTTGATTATCCCCAATCAACCACAAGAAGATCAAAACCGGCAATTAGAGGAGTCTGAACCTGATCTAGATACACCCATAACTCCTACCCTTGTTCCTCACATACACTCTGAACCACCTGCTGCTGCTGATAATCCCGTCTTGGAAATCAAGCCCCTTCCCGATCATCTGAAATACATCTTTTTGGGTTCCAATCAAACGTTTCCTGTGATTATAAACTCCAGACTCACATCTGTTTAGGAATTTCGTCTGATTACTATTCTCCAGCAACATCGTAGAGCCATTGGACGAGGAATCCGATACAGACCGTGTTGAGAAGCCAATTCGAAGCTAGAATAGTGACGGGTTCTTCAACCGTGGCTAATCTTTGTTCGTTTTAGTGTTTATTACAGTAATGTTGTTATAGTGTAAAAAAAGACAGCTACGGTTGTTGTTACTATCAAAATTTACTCGGAAATAGTTTGGTTTCCCGAGGTCGAACTCAGGGAGCTACTAGAATTCTAGAAGTACAGAGTTTTCTTTATTACAAAAATAAGAGAGAGAGAGGGAGAGATAGATTTCGATTTTTGGCTTCTTCTTCTTCTCTTCTTTCTCTCTTTGCTTGTCTTCTTCTTCTCTTCTTTGGCTTTTCTTCAGCTGCAGTGTCTCTACGGGTCTTCTTCTTCCTGTTGCCTTCAATTCTTCTTCTGCTTGTCTTCTATTTCTTTTCTTCTTCAGTTCTTCTTCTTTCTCTTTTCCTGCGCGAAGTCTTCTTCTACTTCTTTCTTCCTTCTTCTCTTTTCTTTCTCTTCAGTTGCGGAGCCTTCTCTTTTCTTCTTCCTCTCTGCTTTATCTCCTCTGAAGCTTCATTCGTCGTCTGATACCGCAGTCAGACGACTTAAACGACAGTCTGCTACAGTGCTTCCTTTTCTTCCTTCATTGCTTCTTCTTCTTCTTCTCTTCTTTGGCGAGCCTTCTTCCTCTGCTTCTTTTCTTCTTTGGCCTCCTGCCTTGCTCACCTGCAAGGCTTCTTCAGGGTTTCTTCTTCTTCTGCTCCTCTTCTTCTCCTTCCTGTGGGTAAGTGTTGAGTCTGCCTCCTTCGCGCCCTGTTCCTGCACAGGGCGCAGCAAAACCTAGCCCTTCCCTCTACCCGCACGTCTCTCTCTTTCTGTAAACCGCTCACAGGAAGCTCTCCCAGAGCCAGGTTAACGGGTCGGGTTGCGTAACCGGAACCAGGCGCACCGGCGTGGGTGGTGCGCGAGGAGTGCAGGGTAGTGTCGGGACGGATCCGCCAGGTCCGCGAGATGAATCCGCGGACGAGGCGGGTGATGAGAGAGGGACCTCACCCCAGGTGCATTCGGAGGCAACCAGCCGTATACACAAAAACAATTTAAAGTGGTGCGGCAATTTGAAGACTCACGATGTGGGACTAGACTTTGTCCCTTCTCACACGTGCCTGCAGGAAGGACACGACCTCGCCTCAGCGCTGCGTCCTCGTTTCCCTTCGCAAACTAGCTACTTGCCTTCGCCCGAGTCTCCCTAATTCGCCTCAGCTGAAGTCCTGATGCTTCGAGGCCTGGAGCTCGCTTGGAAGCTCCTTGCGTCGTCGCCAATGGCGGCCGGGGCTGAAAGTCTGTCTAACACAAATAGGGCCTCTCAGCCTAATCAGACCACAGGGGAACCTTCGCCGTGGCACGGCGAAGGTAGTGCGGGTGCAGCAGGTCGCAGGGCGGTGTATGGTGGCGGCCCTAGGTCAGATTGCAACCGGAAAAGTGGGTTTGATCGGGGGTGTGCTATGGAGGTGTGGAGTGGCAGTGGAGGGGCGGAGGGTGTTTGGTGAAGTGAGGCGGAGCTTTTGGGACAGTTGGCGAGTCGTATGGGGTTGTGGGATGACTCGCCGGAGAGTGACCGGAGGTGGGGAAGATGAGGGTGGTCAGGCGTGGTCGTAGGGCGATCAAGCAAATTAAGTTGGGGAAAAGAAAGAGGGGAGGAAGGGAAGTAACTGTAACCTACCTACAGGGACAAAGGGGGGCCGGAGCGGCGGGCAGCCGTATCGACTGTCGCCGGAGAAGAAACACCCAGAGGGAGAGAGCGACGGCGAGGAAGAGGGCAGGGAGGCGCGCGCTTGGTGCGGCGCGACGCGGGGAAATTAGGCGAAGGTGGCTCTGCTGCTGGTATTGCAGCAGAGCGACGAGAAGGAGGAGGAGGAGCCGTCGGAGCTGGTGGGTTCCTGTCGGAGTGGAGAGAGAGGAAGGGTTGAGGGATTCTCCGTCAAGACCGATCTGGGAGAAATGGCTGGCGACGCTGGTCTTTATAAAGGCGGTGGCGGAGGGGCGAACGCATTGTAGCGACGTGCATCTCTCGCTGGAGTATGGTCGGAGATGAGACCTGATGAGAGCCTCATCATGAGCCATAACTAGCTCATTTTGACCCAATAAAAAAGATAAAAGCTCCTACATAACCTAGAAGAAGGCCTAAATAAAGGAATAAGTGCTTTGAGAAGAAAATATGAATTAAAGGGTAAAACTGCAATTTTACCATTGCAGTACATAAACGGGATTTCTTAGAAGCAAAGTATAGGTCAAATAGTCTAAATGAGATAAAAAGTGGGTTGAGTCAATCAGAAACGGGTTTATGTTCAATCTAGGAATTAAATGACATTTGGTAACCCTAAAACAGACTCACTTAAATTAACAAGGTTCCGGTCAGGATAAAAATCAAGTAAACCCTCTAAAAATCATGGAAAAATACTCCTTAGGGTTTAGAACACTTAATGTGGTCTTTGGAACCTAGTTTGACCTAGATTAGGGTCCTAGCCATTCAATTAACCTAATTTGGGTTTTTACGCGAAATGTCCAGTCAAACGAGGTCAAACCTAAAATCCAACTTCACCATTGGATTCCTTAGGTCCAAATTAGGTTTGTACCAAAATTTGGACCTAAGGGGAGGTCATCTTGACCTACTTTGCAATTTAGTACACCCAAATCATAATTTGGCCCCTATCTTTTGAAAATCATTACAGAGAGCCCCCTAAGTTCCTCGCCACCTTTGCAATCAGGTCCTGCCGCCATTGTTAGGGCAGAACCGATCTCCGGCGAGGTTTAGAGAGGGATTACTCTCTGATTCCTCAGAGATTCCCTCCCAGAAATAGAAGGGAGATTCTCTGAGGAATTCCCTTCCATCTAAAGCCAATCACGATCTCTGGTGTGAACCCAATCTCTCGTGCGAACGCACGAGGGATTTGGGTATCCACCTTCTTTCCTTCTCCGGCGAGCCAGCGGAGGTGATTGCGCGCCCTCCACGCACTAGAAGGTTCGGCCAACACCTATAAAAGGATCTTCAGACCCGGCCGCAGATCGGGAGGCTTGAATTGGCGGAGAGTCCCCCAAACTTTCCTCTCTTCCATCTCCGACCAAGAGACCCGCAAGCTCTGGCGACCTCCTCCCCTCCTTCTCGTCGTTCTGCTGCCATACCAGCAGCAGAGTCAACTTCGCCTCTTCCTCCCGCGTCGCGCCGTACCAAGCGCGCGTGCCCCTGCCCTCGTCCTCGTCGTAGCTCCATCCCTCAGGGTTCTTCTTCTCCGACGAGGGCAGCTACGCGCCGTCTGCTCCGCTGCCTCCCTCCCTTCCAGAACACTCCAGATACCTTCTCCATCTTCCCCTCTCTCTTTTCCCCCTGTTATTTCATTGAATTGCCCCTCGACATTGCCTGACCACCTCCATCTTCCTCGCCTCCGACCGACCTCCGGCGAGCTACTCCCACCACTCCGCCCCTCCACACGGCTTGCCAACCATCTCGTAAGCTCCGCCTCACCACAAGGAACACTTTCCGCCCCTCTACTGCCACTCCACACCTCCGCAGTAGCCCCCCGAACAACCCCACACCTCCGGCCACAGGTTGACCTAGGCACGCACGCCTAGGCCATCCTGCGGCCTGCAGCACCGTGCACCATCTTCGCTGTGCCACGGCGAAGGTGCCCAGCTGGTCTGATTAGGCCAATAGGCCGTGCTTGTGTTTGACAGGTTTCAGCTCCTGCCGCCTTTGACGGTCGAAGCAGCTTCGCAACAGCTCCAGGCATCAGGTCTTCCAGGCTCCAGGCGCAGTAGACTCGCGCGAGTGTTGCGAAGCGATCAGGGCCAGCAAGGAGCGCTGCGAAGCTCTCAACCTTGGCAATTGCACGAAGAACGCTTTGCAAGCGCACGCGAAATTGGGGCAGGCCAGATAGTCCCACATCGGTGACACGCAACGTGCAGGTATTGTTTAAAGTGTTTTTGTGTTATCTGTTTATCGCCTCTGAACGCACAGGGGTGAGGCCCCTCACCCGACCCACGCCTGCCTCGTTTGCGATTTTACCTCGCGGATTTGGCGGGATCCGACCCGACCCTAACCTGAGCACTCCTCGCGCATCACCCACCTGTCGGTGCACCTGGTCCCGGGTGCGAGATCCGACCCGAATACCCGTGGCTCTGGGAGAGCGTCCTCGAGCGAATTGCAGAGAGAGAGAGAGACGTTCGGGTAGAGGGAAAGGGTTAGGTCTTGCTTCCCTGTGTGCAGGCAGGCCGGGCGGTGAAGAGAGGAGACTTAGCCGCAAGCAGAAGAAGGAAGAAGAAGCAGAAGAGAAGACAAGGAAGAAAGAAGGACTGCAGACAAGAAGGAAGAAGAAGCAGAAGAAAAGAAGACAAGGAAGAAAGAAGGACTGCAGACAAAAAGGAAGAAGACAAAAGAGAAACAAAGGCAGGAAGAAGAAGCCTTCGCAGGAAAGAGAAGAGAAGAGAAAGAAGTTCAAGGAAGAAAAAGACCTGTGGATCAGAAGAAAAGAAGAAGAAGGCAGAAGAGAGAAAGAAGACTTACTTTTAAGACATCTGATAAATAAATCAGACGTCCAATTCTGCTTTCTTTTAGCAATTCTTTTTATAACTCTCTCTCTTTGAATCAATTGTTTTCATTTAAAAGTTGTATTCTTTGGTTTCAAAAGTAATGAGATTGCTTCTTGTCTTCAACCTCGGATACTTTAGTTTTTTGAGTAATAAAATTCTATATATTTGTTTGAACGTTTTGTAGGCTATATTACAACGTAACATTATTTAAAACCCCACAAAAGCGTACAAACAAGACCCATATCTTCCGCGCGTTCGCACGGAAGGTGTGGGCGTCGTCAGGTGGCATGGCTGAGTCCCTGCAATAGCAGACATCGCAGGGAACTCCGCGTTCTCTTTGCAGGACGCCCCCTCACCCTATGTAGCGCCATGCTCCGCGCAAAGTCGCCGGAACATGGTGCTGCATAGAGACTTGCAGGAGGGACCAAAATGTAAAGAAAGAAGAGGAAATTAGGGTCCAAAATGCAAGGGTTTCAAAAGTTGAGGGTCAAAAAGTAAATGATGAGGACCAAATTGCAAAGTTGGTCAACGAGGTCTCTTCTTAGGCTCAAGTTTTTATGCATGACTAAGTTGGACCTAAGAATTTTAATGGTGAATTTTGTTTCTAGGTCAGACCATGTTTGACCGGCCAATTTACGTAAAAACCTAAATTAAATCATTAATTGGGCATGGTTTTCAATGTAGGTCAAAATGGGTTTCTAAGGCCAAATTGAAGGTTCTAAACCCTAGAGATTATTTTTATATGAATTTTAGAGGATTTACTTGATTTTTACCCTACCTCGAACCACGTGAATTGAAGTGGATTTGTTTTTGGGTTACAGAATATCATTTAATTCCTTGGAGGTGCTGTAGCCCTTGTTGGATCAGATCATCCCACTTTCCTTCTTATTAGGTTAGTTTAACCTGTGTTTGGACCCTGAGTTACCCTGTTTGCAGATTGTGTTGGTGAAATTGCATTTTTACCCCTTATGACTTATTTTCTTCTTAAACTCGAAATTCTCTAAGTTAAGCCTTTCTTTGAGTTATGTAGGAGCTTTTTCTTGCATACCTAGGTTAGATTGTGCTAGTTATGGTTCATGATGAGGTTCTCATCATACCCCCATGCCTAGCTTTTGCTAGTCCCTTAACAAAAACTTAAGGTTTCAACCTTTGTTCTAGACCATGAAGTTCTTAATGGTTTCCGATAAGTGCTTTTGTCATTTGAACCTAGATTCGGTCAGAATGCTGGCCATAGGCCTAAAAGGTACTCTAGTACCAACCAAGATCCAGATCTGTCTAGCCTTAGCCTTAGTCCTTAGCAAATGTTTTTAAAGCCCACAAGAACTAACCTAAGGTTTGTTGGACTTTGTGGTTAAAGCACCCGTACTTGAAATGATTTTAGCCCTGGCTCAGTTTGCAGTGCGTTTTATAAGAGAGGGAGATAGAAGATTTTTCTGTTTGGAGAGTTTTTTCTCTCTTTTTCTTTTTAATTCTAGCTTAGGATTGGCTTTTCAACACGGTCTATATCAGATTCCTTGTTCCCATCATCAATCCTCATGGGTTCCTGGCAATCGATGCTTCGAGATAGTACCGCCCATGGCAACCCCCAGAACCCTGGCTATTGAGATTTCAAGATAATCCCATCCATGGTGTTCCGTGGCCGAATCTAGACCCTGGTAGTTGACACTTCGTGATAATGCCATCCATGGAATTTGAACCAGCAGAGTGCTTACATACCCCTAGTAGGATATGTAAATATCCTAAGAGACAAGCACCGAGGAGATGATATTCTGTTATACATCTTCGAGGGGAATTTCCTACCTCTCTGTGCTGGGAACTCGTCCAAATCAACTTGTGTTGATCGGCCGCTCCTACTCTAGGTGTTCTTTTTAGAATTTTGCGACGCTTCTGCGTGATTTTAATTTTTACGCTTACTGAACCAGGCTGTGTGCGAGGTTAGGGTGTTTAGGTTACTGAGTCCCATAAACCAAAAGTTAGTTAATGAGGCCAAATACTCCCTAAGCCTTGGACTTAATACTTAAACTTTTCATTTTCCTCAACCTCTTGAGGAGTGTCCAGATCTTAATGGGTACTAAGAGTCTATCCAAGAATGCCTAAGGTTTGAGTTCTTACTAATCCCATCATGCACTTTTCATTTCTTTTCTTGAATGAGGTCTAGAACTTAGGTCAATTCCTTAGTTTCTTACTAATAACTATTCACTCTTTTCTCACATTTTTGTGCTCCTTTCTCATTTTCATTTCCTTCTCCCACAACATTTCCTTTCTCTTTTTTTTTTTGGTGTTTTTGGCATATATGAATTTTTTTGTTTAAAACCTTTTCTTACAAGTTTTGCACTTTTATATCCCCTCATGCCTAAGGTTTGCAATGTCCTCATTGTGACTTAGGGGATTTTTATTTACTTAGTTCATTCCTTAAGACAGGTGTTTTGATGAGTGAATGGGTCGGGATTGACTGTTGCGGACGATTTCTAATCCCAGATGCAAGCATCTGAGGTGGAGTCGGCTGTCTTAAAAGGTGAACCTTAAGTGCACGAAGGTGTCAAAAAGGTTTTAGGTTTTCAAGGAAAATGACGGGCGACCTCCCGTTAAGCGCTGAGTTTTACGCCATCGGCTGGGCGCAATAAGCTCAAGGGGAATGGAGGATATAAGATGATTCAGCCAAATCAGTAGAAGTTACATCAATGAATGGCTTGAGTCTCTGACCGTTCACGATGAAAGGTTCAGAATCGTGGTTGAGTGGGCTGATTTCGATGGCTCCATTTCCAAAAGCCTGTCGGACCAAGTATGGTCCGACCCACTTGGATTGCAACTTTCCAGGGAAAAGTTTGAGTTGGGCATCAAAGAGTAGGATCTTCTGACCAGGATGAAAGGTCTTTCTCAAGATATGCCTGTCATGGAAGGCTTTAACCTGCTCCTTGTAGATTCGCGAGTTCTCATACGCGTCCAGGCGTAATTCATCGATCTCGCCGATTTGAAGCTTTTTGTGGGTTCTAGCCTTCGAAAGATCTAGATTACAGTTCCGTACTGCCCAATAGGCTTTATGCTCCAGTTCAACGGGAAGGTGACATGCCTTCCCATACACCAGTCTAAAGGGAGACATGCCTAATTGGATTTTGTGGGCGGTCCTATAGGCCCACAAGGCTTCCGAAAGTCGGGACGACCAGTCCTTCCTGTCAGGCCGAACAGTGACCTGCAGGATTTTCTTGATCTCCCAATTTGATAGCTCAGCTAGACCATTAGTCTAGGGGTGTTAAGGAGTAGAGATTCGGTGAGATACCCCGTACTTGGTCATCAGTGACCTAAACTGAGCATTTGTGAAATGGGTCCCCCCATCTGAGATTATTGCACGAGGAATCCCGAACCTTGAGAAAATGTTTTGATGAATGAATTTGAGAACGATTTTGTGATTGCAGGTTCGAGTCGGTGTGGCTTCGATCCATTTGGACACGTAGTCCATAGCAAGCAGAATATATTTGAAACCATCCAAAACAAGAAAGGGGCCCATAAAATCAATCCCCCAAACATCAAAAATTTCGCATACGAGAATCGACTGCAAAGGCATCATGTCGCGATAGCTCATGTTGCCCAAAGTTTGGCAACGACTGCATGCCTTGCAGTGACTGTATGCGTCTTTGAACAGTGTGGGCCAGTAAAAGCCGCACTGGAGGACTTTTGATGCAGTTTTATGCCCAGAGAAATGGCCACCGCATGCCTGGTCATGGCAGAAAGAGAGAATATTATTGACTTCCTCTTCCGGAACACATCTCCGGATGATTTGATTAGCACCTATGCGGAAGAGGTTCGGGTCTTCCCAACTGTAATACTTGGCATCAGAGAGAAATTTGTCTTTCTTGGCCTTCGGCCAATCAGACGGGATCTGACGAGATGCCAAGTAGTTTACTATATCAGCAAACCATGGAAGGCTAGTACCAATAGTCAGCAGGTGCTCATCAGGAAAATGTTCTGTGATGGGACCGGAAGGGTTGATAATCTCAGAAGGAAGGTGGGACAAATGGTCGGCTATCACATTCTGCCTTCCCGTCTTGTCGCGAATTTCGAGATCAAATTCTTGCAACAGCAAGATCCATCAGATTAGTCGGGGCTTCGCGTCCTTCTTGTCAAGGAGATGCTTTGCAGCCGTGTGATCCGAGTAGATGATGACGTGGGAACCTAGGAGATACGATCGAAAATTTTCAAGGGAAAATACTACGGCTAGCAGCTCTTTCTCCATAACTATGTAGTTACGCTGAGTCTCGTCAAGTGTCTTGCTAGCGTAGTTGATGACCACGGGTTTCCCGTCAGCTTTCTGCCCCAGGACCTCTCCTACAGCGAAATTAGTGAAAGTTCCCTACTACCAGGAGGGGTGACGTAATAAAATGCGGAAATAAAATATAAAGCAATCTCACAAAAATCAATCGCACAAGTACACAAGTAATTTTAGGTGGAAACCCAAACCAGGTGAAAACCACCACCTAACCCTCTCGAGTTAGGATTTTCCGATCAACCTAGTTGATCAAATCCACTAACCGAATCACTTTAAAACGAGGGTGATTCAACCTCAGTACAACCACGCTACAAGTACGAGGGTAGCGTTCCTCAACCCCTTCTCTCCACGAGAAGGATTTTGTCCCACGAAGGAGACGGGAATTCGCAAAGCGAATACCCAACCAAATAACAAAGATAAAATAAACAACAAACCTATAGAGCCAACAAAGTAATAAACCTAAGCTTCTATAGGATTTAGGAAACTCCCCTTTGCAAGGAGTGCGTCGACGATGACGCGGGTGCGTGAGCCACGCAACGGTGGGAGAGCGGGTGCGCGAAGACTTGATGCTCTCAAGAAAATGGAGCTTGAGCTTGGAGAGCAAGAGAGTCTTTTCTTTGGACACAAAAGGTTTGAAAGTGTGTAGCTAAGTGTATCCAAGTGTATATCTTGTGTGTCTAAGTGTATCCAAGTGTATTTTTGTGTTGCAAAGGCTCCCCTCTATTTATAGACGCCTTAGGAAGGCTTTGGAAGGCTTAGAAAGGGTTCTATAGCCGTTGGGTGCAAAGCCCAAGAGAATCAGGCCGAAATCAGGACAATGATTACATTTGACAGGGTCATCAGACGTCTAATTCTGGCATCAGACGTCTGGAAGGCCACTTTAAGACGTCTGATTAAAAGGTCAAACGTCTGATTCTATGCGGGTTTCTCCTTGACTTGAATCAGATCTAAACAGGGTTTTTGTGCAAGTCCATCAGACGACATACAGGACGTCTGGAACTAAGTATGGACATCTGGAAACCTACTTTTACTGTGGGAATTGATTTCCAAACGTTGCAACGACTAGAAAATCTCTAAGAGATTTTGGGTCAGCCGAGGCAAAACGGTCATTTATCAGACGTCTGGAAAGTCCTATGGACGTCTGATAAGGCTCTAACGGTCATAATCTGCCGTGCTTGCTAAGTTAGCCAACGGTCCACTATCTGGACGTCTGGCAAGTCCATCAGACGTCTTCTAAGACGTCTGGTCTAAGGTCTGGACGTCTGATTTCATCAGACAGAACTAACTATGTCCAGCCTAACAGTTATCAGACGTCTGAAACAACAGTCAGACGTCTTAAAATACATTATCAGACGTCTGATTTGGGAATTAGACGTCTGGAAAGTCTGTTTGAACCCTATATTGGTTTTCTAAGTATTCTACAGAAAACCTAAGTATCCTAGGGTTGTGCCGGTGTTCCTAGGACTACTGTTAGGGTTCTTTGAGGCTCTTTAACATGAAATATCTAAGGAAATAAAGAGCAACAAAAGAAATGAAAAAATACAACAAGTACAAAAGAAGGAAATCTATCCTATTCTTCATTTCCTTCCATCTTCAATCTTTCGCTCCACGCGAACCTCCTCTGTTTTCCGTCAAGCTCCTCCAATCCATCCTGGATGAGAGCTCGAACTCCATCTAAACATGTCCACATTTGCAATTGACCTGAAATCTAGGACTCAAATTGCAAATGTTAAATAACACGTGTTTTGTTATCATCAAAACAAATGATCGTGGTGCTCTAGCACCAACAATTAGACGCATCGCACATGATCTCAAAGGGTTAAGACCAGTAAGGAGATTGTAGGATAGGTGCCTGGGTGACTCGGTCACGAAGGTTTTCAAAGGCTAGTGTGCATTCCTTGGAGATTTCAAAGGGTACATCCTTAGAGAGAAGAGTAGTTAAGGGACGTGCGATTTTCGAGAAATCAGGAATGAAACGACGGTAAAAACTGACGTACCCCAGAAAAGAACGGATGTCCCTGATCGAGCTAGGCATAGGAAGGCGAGAGATTAGATCAACCTTAGCTCGATCCACTTGGATGCCTTTCTCTGAGATTAAGTGTCCCAGGACAACTCCCTCAGGCACCATGAAATGGCTCTTTTCCCAGGAAAGAACCAAATTCACATCGATGCACCGCCTGAGTATTTGGACCAAGTGTTGGAGGCAATCGTCAAATGATGCTCCAAAAATTGAAAAGTCATCCATGAAGACTTCCAGATAGTCACCTACCATATCTGAGAATATGGCAAGCATGCACCGCTGAAAAGTCACGAGTGCATTGCAAAGATCGAAAGGCATCCTTCGGAATGTGTACGTTCCGAAGGGGCAGGTGAACGTGGTCTTTTCTTGGTCCTCTGGATGGATTGCCACCTGGTTGTAACCGGAGTACCCGTCAAGAAAGCAGAAGAACCTATTTCCCGCTAGTTTCTCGAGAATCTGATCAATGAAAGGTAGTGGGAAATGATCCTTCTTCGTGGAGGAATTGAGTCGTCGGTAATCTATACAGACTCTCCATGAGTTGGCTAATCGGGTAGGAATGACTTCTCCTGTTTCAGTCGTTATAGTGGTGAGTCCTGCCTTTTTAGGCACGACTTGAATTGGGCTCACCCAACGATTATCGGAGATCGGGTAGATGATCCCAGCATCTAACCACTTGATGATCTCCTTTTTCACGACCTCCTGCAGATTGGGGTTCAAGCGTCTCTGCATTTCATGAGAAGGTCGTGCGCCCTCTTTTGAATAGATATGATGAGTACAATAATAGGGACTTATTCCAGTCAGATCATCGAGAGTCCATCCGATGGCTCTGCGATGTTGCTGGAGAATAGTAATCAGACGGGATTCCTGTTCGGGTTTGAGCTTAGAATTGATAATCACAGGAAGGGTCTGATTAGAACCCAGAAAGATGTATTTCAAGTGATCAGGAGGGGGCTTTAGTTCGAGGATGGGGTTATCAGCAGCAGCTGGTGGTTCAGAATAGATGTGAGGTTCAAGGGTAGGAGTTATTGGTTTGTCTAAATCTGGATTTAGCTCCTCTGTTTGCGGTTAATGAGGAATAATCAGGTCATTCTGAAAGTGTGTTTCATCAACCAAAGTCCTAATGTCACAAGTTTGTTCGATGACACCGCAATTGATTCCTTGTTGGGCCTTAAGTATATCAATTTTCAGGGTTTGATTTCCAAATTTAATCTCTATTTGGCCCTCCTCATAGCTGATGTTGGCTCTAGCAGTAGCTAAGAAAGGTCTCCCTAGAATGATCGGTGTATCCCTAGGGTTTTCAGGTGCGTCTATGTCTAAGACTATAAAGTCTACAGGAAAGTAGAAATCCCGCACTCTTACAATAACATCCTCGAGAATCCCTTTTGGTGATTTTATAGATCGATCTGCTAATTGTAATGTCACCTCAGTTGGTTTTAGCTCAGATTCTTCTAGATGGCTAAGTAAGGATGTGGGTATCAGATTTATGGAAGCACCCAAGTCTAGCAATGCTCTATCAAATTGGGTATCACCTATCTTGCAGGAAATCAGGGGAGTACCAGGATATTTAGTCTTAGGTGGGAGTCTGCTTAGGATTACAGAGTTGGCTTGCTCTGACAGTACAATTGGACTCCCACTCTTGGTTCGCGACTTACGCTGGGGTGTACACACATTCTTTAAGAATCGTGCGTAAGCCGGTACGTGGCAGATTGCATCCATCAAGGGGATGTTTATGTGGACCTGCTCAAAGAGCTTGACCAGGTCCTCCTCAGGTGCCACGGGCTTGGTAGTCTTCTTTCCCTTGGTCAAGGCCTCAGGAAACGGAACCTTGGTTGGTTGTTCTAGGATAGGTCCAGGTCTTTGATCTGGGACAGGGGTAGGAACGTCCTGGATTACTGACCTAGGCTTGGGATACTACCAGGCTTGGAGTGGTTTAGATAAGGTGGATCTTCGGTTTCCTTACCACTACGGGTTGTCACGGAATTAAGTCCTGCCTGGTTTTGGTTGGGATTGGGTAAGATGGGTTGCTGCTGATAGCCCGCAAAAGAAGTGGAAGCCTCCATCCCGTCGGGTGAAGGAACAGAGGGGGCTTGGTAAATCATGTGGGCTTGGCCCGGGTTTTGGTTCATAACACGCCGCTGAGTTGGCACGTTATTTGGGTTAGGAAGAGGTTGGGAAGGAAGTGTGCCTGGCTGGAGAGAATTTGCCAACTGAGCCAGTTGATTTCGGACCTATGTAAGTTCATCCTTGTGTTGTTTTTGGATAGCCGCATTCGTTCTTTGAATGTCAGCCAGAGTTTGATGGATAAGGGACATTTGATCCTGATTTGTTCCTGATGGATAAGTAGGGTTGGGCCGAGGCTGAGGTGGCTGGTAAGGACGAGGGAGTTGTGGGCGGGGTTGAAAGGGTGGTCTTTGGGTTTGGGAATTTCCCGCCCACTGAAAATTGGGATGGTTTCGCCATCCAGGGTTGTAGGTGTTGGAGAATGGGTCGTTCTGGATGGCGTTGAGGTCCTCGCAGGTCTGAGGAACCTCCAGAGAATCAGAGAAAGGGGGAATGGAATTCCTTGGGTTGGTATAGAAAGGATCGGATGACCCTCCGATCCGAGAATCAGATGGGGATGGATATGGATCCATCCTAGGGGAAGATCGGTGGAGAATGTTTTGCATAGTCTCCTGTGTGGAAGGAGGCTGTGCAAAGGAGGTCTCTTCTTAGGCTCAAGTTTTTATACATGACTAAGTTGGACCTAAGAATTTTAATGGTGAATTTTGTTTCTCGGTCGGATCATGTTTGACCAGCCAATTTACGTAAAAACCCAAATTAAATCATTAATTGGACATGGTTCTCAATGTTGGTCAAAATGGGTTTCTAAGGCCAAATTGAAGGTTCTAAACCCTAGAGATTATTTTTATATGAATTTTAAAGGGTTTAGTTGATTTTTACCCTACCTCTAACGACGTGAATTGAAGTGGGTTTATTTTAGGGTTACAGAATGTCATTTAATTCCCTGGAGTTGCTGTAGCCCTTGTTGGATCAGATCATCCCAATTTCCTTCTTATTAGGTTAGTTTGACCTATGTTTGGACCCTGAGTTACCCTGTTTGCAGATTGTGTTGGTGAAATTGCATTTTTACTCATTATGACTTATTTTCTTCTTAAACTCAGAATTCTTTGAGTTAAGCCTTTCTTTGAGTTATGTAGGAGCTTTTTCTTGCATACCTAGGTTAGATTGTGCTAGTTAGGGTTCAGGATGAGGTTCTCATCATAGAATAAAAAAGAAAAGAGTGAGAAAACTCTCCAAACAAATAAATCCTCTGTCTCACTCTTACAAAAATGCACTGCAAACTGAACCAAGGCTAAATATGTCTCAAGCACAGGTGCTTTAAACACGGAGTCCAATAAACCTTAAGGTAGTTCCTACGGGCCTTAAAAACCTTCCCGGAGGACCGAAGCTAAAGCTGGTCAAGTCTGGATCTTGGTTGGTACTAGAGTATCTCTAAGCCCATTGTCGGTATTCTGACCTAATCACAGAAGAAAAAGCACTTATCATAACTAGTGAAAGAAATTCATGGTCTAGAACATAAGTTAAAACCTTAAATTTTTGCTAAGGGACTAGCAAAAGCTAAGCATAGGGGTATGATGAGAACCTCATCTTGAGCCCTAACTAGCATATTTTGACTTAGTAAAATGAACAAAAGCTCCTACATAACCAAGAGAAAGGCTTAATTCAAGGGATGACTAATTTGGGAAGAGAACATGAAACAAAGGGTAAAACTGTAATTTTACCATTGCAGTACATCAATGAGATTTCTAAGGGTCTAGACATAGGTTAATTGGACTTAATAATAGAAAAAGTGGGATGGTTCAGTTAGAAAAGTGTTATTGTGAAATTTGAGAATTAAATGACATTCTATAACCCTAAAACAAACCTACTTAAATTTACAAGTTTCCAGGTATGATAAAAATCTATTAAATCCTTTAAAATTCATGAAAAATATCTCCTAAGATTTAGAACCTTTAATTTTACCTTTGGAACCTATTTTGACCTAGATTGGGGATCAAGCCCAAAATTTGACTTAATTTAGGTTTTTATGCAAAATATCCAGTCAAACGAGGTCAAACCTAAAATCCAACTTCACCATTGGATTCTTTAGGTCCAAATTAGGTTTGTACCAAAATTTGGACCTAAGAAAAGGTCATCTTGGCTTACTTTGCTAAATGGTCCGCCTAATTACATGCTAGCCCTTAACTTTTGAAAACCTTTGCAAAAGCCCCCTCAACTTTTCATCACTTTCTTCATTTTGGTTCCTTTTCCATTACAGCAGGGACCCATACCTCCAGCAAGGTTTCGAGGCATTTTTCTCGTTTCCCCAGGGAGCGGCTCCTAGATTTGAAAGGGGAGTTCTTTGCGAAGCCCCCTACTGCATGAGCAGCTCCCCATGCCCTGAATCACCCCATACCTCTCGTGTGAATGCTCGAGAGATATGGGTTCCACTCCAGCCATGCCTCCGACGAAGACTTTCGCCCGCCTCCTCGCGACTCTTCCCTTTGCCCGTGCCTATTTAAGCAAGCCCAGATCTCTCCGCTTCTTCCAAGCTTGTTCTGGCTTGAGAATTCCCCTTAATTTCATCTTCCTCATCTCCGTCCGTCTGCCCGCAAGCTCCGGCGACTTCCTCCTCCTCCTCTCGTCACTCTGCCACCATACAAGTATCAGAGTCATCTTTGCCTCGTTCCTCCGCGTTGGGCTGCACTAGTGCACGTCTCTCTAACCTCCTTGTTGGCGCCGTATCGCTCTCTCTGGGTCTTCGTCTCTGGTGACGGCACATACGAGTTTTCCGCCTCCACTCCACCTTCGTCTATCCACTCGCAGATAAGTCCTCTTTCTCCCCTCTTCATTTTCCCCTTATCAATTTCACAAATCACACACTGACCACCACAGACCACCATCACCTTCTCCACCTCCGACCAGACCACCAGCGAGGTGTTCCCGCCACTCCATGCCTCCATCCACCTCGCCAACCACCCTATGACCTTTGCAACACCTCACTGACCATTTCTCCCTACTCCAATCTCTCCGCCACGCTCTCCACACCCCCACTGAACACACCCATCACAACTGCCACAGAGCGACCTAGGCATGCATGCCTAGGCCGCCTCGTAGCCAACCACCTAGCTAGGCACCTTCACTGTGACATGGCGAAGCTTCCCATGTGCTTTGATGAGGCTGCAAGGCCATATGCATGAATTTCATGTCTACCCCCCTTGCCGCCATTAGCGACGACTTGAAGGAGCTCGCAAGCATCGCTTTAGGCCGCATCAACCCATATGCTGTTCAGGTGGCACGCGTTGAGTGTGCGAACACATCTAGACAGAGAACGAGCTTGGAGAGCGACTGCAGCTGCGGCGATTAGGCGAAGTCCTCCCTGCGAGCACCTGCAGAAGCGGGTGGGACATTTAGTCCCACCTCGGAAGATCAGGAGCGGGCGAAGTGGCATAAATTGCAAAAGTGCCTGGGGTTTAGTGCCTCTTGACATGGGGTGAGGTCCCCTCGCCCACCACGCCTCGTCCGCGGCGCACACCTACGTGGACCTGGTATCCTATCCGACTACCCGTGCACTCCTCGCCCACCACACACGCCGGTGGGCTTGGTCCTGGGTGCGCATACCTGACCCGATAACCCGAGAAGGCTCTGGGAGAGCATTCCTAAGAGCGAAGTAAAGAGAGAGAGAGACGCGAGGGAGGGTAGGGGGTAGGTTTTGCTTCTCTGTGCTGTGCAGGGAAGAAGGAGGAGGAAGCAGCTGCGGGGAAGAGGAAGAGAAGAGAAGAAGAGGAGGAGCAGCTGAAGGAAGGAGACTGTAGAGGCCAAGGAAGAAGAAGCTGAAGACGCAGCTAAAGCTTAAGGCAAAGAGGAAGAAAGAGAAGGCAGGGACTTAGCTGCAGGACAACAGAGAAAAGAAGACAGAGAAAGACTAAGAAGAAGAGAAGAAGAAGAAGCCAAGGAGGAAGCCGCAGAAGAAGAAGAGCAGCCAAGTGAAGAAGAAAAGAAGACAAAAGAAAAGAGAGCACTGTAGCGCTCGTCAATTAAGACATCTGATTCACATAATCAGATGTCTGAGAAAGGAAAATCAGAGAAAGAAGGGAAGAAAAGGAGCGGCCAGGCAGAAGAAAAAGAAGTCATAGAGAGAGAAGAAGAAAAGAGAAAAAGAATCTATTTATTTTTGCATTTTCTCTCTAGTTTTTAATATACATTGGGTTGCATTCATATCATCTTTTGAGTAATTTGAAATTGTGATTTTGCTTCTAAAATATCAAATTGCTCCATGAGTTCAACCTCGGAAGATTTTGAATTTCGAGTAAATAAAAATCGATAATTGTTTATACGACGATTGCAAATTATTCTGCAACGAATGTTTCTTTAAAACACGATCTCGTCGTGTAAGCCAATTATTAATTACCTTGGTTTCCCTCTCTTCATGGGTAGAGCGAAGATCTTGTATTTTCATTGCTTGGTTGATAAAATTCACTCTAAGCTCTCGGGTTGGAAAGCTAAACTTCTCTCATCTGCTGCCAGGCTTCTCCTCATCAAGTATGTCCTCTCCTCCATTTTGATTCACATTTTCTCTGTGATTGATGTTCCCAAGATTGTGATCCATAATCTTGAATCCACCTTTGCCAATTTCTTCTGGAATTTTTCGGAGGAGGAGAGTCACCATCATTGGATCTCGTGTCCTTCTATATGCAAGCCCCTTCCCCTTGGCAGGCTTGGTGTCAGGGATCTTTCTATTGTCGTGAAAGCCTTCAGGATGAAAAGGATTCGGAACATTCTATTTGGCGATTCTCCTTATTGTCATCTCATGAGGAATCTTTATGGGCTTGCTTAGAACTCTATTCACCCCCATTATAACAGACTCAAATCCCTTGTTGCAGTCTATAACGATATGAAATTGTTCATTCGTTGGGAGGTCAAGGAAGGTGACCTTTTTTGGATGGATATCTGGATTGGGGACTCCCCTCTCAAGGACTTCCTCTCGTAGGATATTGACCCTCCCCCTTTGAAGATTAAAGATGCTTTGGCTTGTTTGGACTCGATTGATGATCTACGTTTCATACCTCCTCTTATTCGATCCAAAATTCTCCATACTGTCATTATTAACGCCAGAGATGTTCCCATTTGGACTCCAACCTCAAGTGGTGGATTCTCTGTCTCTTTAGCCTACAACTTCAATTTCAATTCTATGCCAACCAATCTTGTGCTTCAAAGACTTTGGAATCTTAAGGTTCCTTTTAGGATGAGCCTTATTGCTTGGAGGATTATTCTTGATAGTCTCCCTACTGATGACAACATCCTCAAGCTGGGTTTCAATTTGCCCTCTAGATGTGTCTACTGTCTTGATCATCCTAATCTGGAAACTCGTTATCATCTTTTTTTTCATAGTAATCTTGCTATCACTGTTACCAATTGGACTTTCACGAACATTAGCCTTAACCCCATTACGCCAGACAATCTTTACCACAATTTCCTTAATCCTAACAACCCTTATTCTAGAAGAGTCAAGGGGATTACTATTTTCATTTGGCATAACATTTGGTGGATCTGTAACAAGATTAAAAATGATAACTTCAGTTTCTTGCACATTGGCAATTGTTTGGATCGCAATTGGAGATCATTTAGTATGGCAACTTGGCTTAAATCTCATAAACCCAAGGTCTTTGCTATTTCTTGGGTCCATCCGACGAATGGGTACAAGGTTAATTTCGCAACTATCCACCATAACTGTAACGACCCGGTTCCCGAGTCCCTACGAGACACAAGAACCGGACCGACTTGACTAATCCCAAGACCTAGTCGTCCAACGAGAAAGTAACCAAAAGAGCAGTAAAATAAACCACATTCAGTATGAATATAACTAACAGTAAGGAAGTACAGCAGTAAGGAAAGAAACTACTACAGTAGATACCACCACAACAGTAGAACAACATTTATCATATAACAAGAACTGCAGGTAAAGAAAGTACAGCGGAAACAAAACTACTCACTATAACAGAAACAAAAGAGGTACAAAAGACTGTGGTAAACTATACTGGACCCTACTCGGCCCAGCGTCCTCTGCAGCCGCTGACCCTGGCTGCTCAACACCTGGTCCTGAAAAAGGTAACGAGTGTAACACGTCAGCAAAACGCTGAGTAGAGTGGCAATCTAACTAAAGACAACAGTAGAGTGTACAGTAGCTGTTATGTTCTGTTACTTCCTTTATTCACATCTTTCAATTTTTCTCACTATTTCATTTATTTCTCAGATCCTTTACTTGATCTCGAATGTCCTCGTGGGAACGATCTTGATTGCAGTCTTTTCCAAAAGTAGAAGTAGCACGTGGTGCTCTCCTGGCCGGGAGAGTCCCCCGTGGTGATCCTACCCTCAGTCAACCACCCCAAGGTCACTGACAGACGTAACGGTGACTACGGCACGTGCGATAAACGCACAGGTAGCTAGCCTGCACTAGCACGCGGTCAGTCGTTTCCGTTAACGGGTGCGCCCAAAGCACAGCACGGAACCAGGGCAGAGCCCTCTCAGTAACAGGGGTCCAACCCCTCCACAGTAACCAAACCGGGTCCTTGCCCCTCCACAGTCCGCGCACCCTCGCCTGACTACCCTGGTTTGCCCTAGTGGGCCTAACAAGTCGGTGAAGGAGGCTAGCAGAACCCCGGGGCCCGTGGGGTAGCTAGTACTCTCCTAACACTAGTAGCTCTCCTCAGTACTACGTACACGAGGGCCAACAAGTCGGTACAGAGCGGCCAATCCTAACCCCGGGTCCCTGGGGCGGCTGGCCCCACTCTGCACTAAACAGGTACAGGTACTTCCCTTGGTACTGCGTACCCAAGAGACAGTACAAACTACATCTCAGTTCCATTCCTTTTTCTTTCCAGGAGTTCCACTCCTAATTCCCCGTAGGGTTCCAGCTCTTTATCTCAGAACATCATATGTTTCACTTTCCAGTTTCACGTTCTCACAATCCATGATCTCAATCATGTTTCTTTATTCATAACAGGCAGCTTTATATTCCTTTCCATTTTTCCAAGACTGCAGTATTATACATTCCACTAGTTTTTCCATCCTAGGATTCATGCCACATCCTAGGATCTAGCATACAACTAGTTTTCCAGCCCTAGGATTCATGCATCACCTAGGAGCTATCATTCCATACATTTCTCATTCCTAGGATTCATGCAATGTCCTAGATTCTAGTTATGGTTCCATACTTTAACAGATTTTAAAAATAAACTTAAGCCACTCTACCAGGTACAACGGGAGTAATGGGGGCGTAATCGGGAATCCCGCGTGCCTCCGCGACTCCCAAGACTGCAACTGAACGAGGTCCTATCACAAGGATCAAACATAAGGAGTGTCTCAAAACAGTGTATAGCTACTGTAGACGGGTAGATGAATTAATTCTGAAAAGAACGCAACTCGAATCGCGGAAAACGGAGCCCGAACAGGCCCTAAACGGGTTGAAAAAGACGATACTGTGCAAGATCAGACGTCTGGAACTTCTTCCAGACGTCTTAAAAAGTGGATCAGAGAATTACCTGTTCAGCGTAGTTTCCCAGACGTCCAGAAGTTTGCGGGGACGTCTCTCCTATCTCCCAGACGTCCGATGGTCACCCAGGACGTCTGGAGGTCACTCCCGCCATCTGGTACAACTTCTAGACGTCTGATTCGCAAAGGATGGTGAATCAGCGAGCCTGCGCACAGCCAACTCCCTCCCTTAGTACGGTCAGTCGACAGGAAGGAAGAAGAAAGCGGAATACTCACCTTTCAGACGTCTGTAGGATCTACCAGACGTCTTCCTCGCCGTCTGCCTATCAACCCAGACGTCCGATTCTGGAAATTTTTCCAGAACAGGGCGCCACCCGGCTTCCGCTCGCGACGCCGCCCGCGTCGCACCTCGCGCACCTGCTGCTCAGACTGTAGCAGGTCCCTCTCCGCATCGCTCCGTGCCCCCTACGCCCTCCGCCGGCCGGCCAAGCCGCTCCGGCGAGCTCGCCCTCACGGCAGAGCTCCGCTCTCGCACGTCGCACCTCCTCCGCGCTCACTGCGGCCGCAGCTGCCGCCCTCGCACTTGCGCTCACGCTCACTGGCTGAAGGAGAAGAAGGAGGAGACGGTGGAGACGGGAGGGGAGGTGTGGCCCTTTTAAGGCCGCGCGAGGAGGAGGGAGAGAGAGAGCGCGGCAGGTCTGCAGCCGCGGAGAGAGAGGGAAAAAGAGAGAGAGAGAGAGGGGAATCGCGGGTTTGCGCGCACAGGCGCGCAGACGAATCTCCCGTGCGAAAATAATTATTCTCCAGACGTCTGGAAACGATCCCAGACGTCTTGTTAGACGTCTGGATGTGATCCCAGACGTCTGGGCCACCTCCCAGACGTCTTTTAAGACGTCTGGAGCACGCGTTCGTTACAATAACGGTGCTCTATCTATTGCTTGGATTCTTTGGGACAAATTTGGTTCTATGATTAAAGCTGCAACATCCAAGTTTGGCAATTATTCCCCTAAGAGGGGCCTCATTGAAGCTATTACCCACTTCCTGCAATGTGGTTATCGGAACTTTGATAATTTATGTTATGAATTGGATTCTTCCTTATTTTATTATTGGTGGAACGGCAAAATTCCGATTGCCTGATACATATGTTTTGCGTTGAAGATTGCCAAGGACTGCTATTCTTCGGACGTCAATTTGACTTATATTCATCCTATGGCCAACGATCTAGCTCGTCTGATTGCCTGCTCTATTGAAGGTCTGTGATAGTTCATTCAATCGTCAGCTTCTCTCAGCCAGGTGCCGTGGGTTGCTTAGATTGGATAAGATTCAGCTCCCTTATATTATTGGTTAGTTTTGTTGTGTGTTGTATCTTCTTTTTCCCTATTGTCGGTTTAGGGTTGTACTAGGCCACGAGTCATGGTCCATCTGCCCCCTTTTTTCATGGCAAAAAAAAAAAAATTTTGTTTAATAATTAATGTGAATGAAAAGTGAGGTGTGCCCACTTAAATGAATATGTTTATGTGTTTAACTGAATGTATGCATGTGAATGAAATGTGAGGTGTGCCCACTTAAATTAATATATTTGTGTATTTAATTGAATGAATGCAGAGTGTGTTCACTTGATTTGTTTATTAGAAAATGCAGGAGTCGATCTTATACATCCCCCACTCTCTAGGAGGCTAATAAAAAGACAGGGGAACCAAATCAAAACCTGTCAAGTACAACAAAAAAGAGGACCATGACTTGTGACCTAGTACAAAGCAAAGGAAAAAGGACAAAAGACAAGAAATAGAAAATCAACAGGTTATATAAGTCATTTGAATCTTGTTGAGGGTGATTTATTATGTTTTGCTGTGTATGAAATTGAATCTATCATTTTCTTAATACATGATGGAAAATTTTTATATTATGAGGAAAACTCTACTGAAATTTTTTTAAACTTGAGAAGTTAGTTGCATTAATGGGTAAAATATTTGGTTAAGTAAATGTGATTTCCAAGAAAGAGGAAGGGAAGAGAAAGAGGAAAGGGTAGAGGACGGGGAGGGAGAGGGGAAAGAGGAAGGAAGGAAGGGAAGGAGGGAGAGGAAGGAGAGGGAAGGAGGGAGAGAGAGAAGTAGTGGAAAGGAGGGGAGGTAGGGAAATAGTAAAGAGGAGAGGAAGAAAGGAAAGGAGGGGAAAAGAGGAGGGAAAAGACAACAGAGGAGGAGGTATAGGGTAAGAGGAGAGGAGAGAGGGAGGAAGCAAGAGAGGAGAGGGAAATGAAGGAAGAGGAAGTGAAAGAAGTGGAGGGTGGTTAATTTTTTTCTTGTAGGAAGAGAAGTGAAAGACGGATCCTTTGTTAAGAGAGAATGTATGCAATATGTGAAGAAAATCGTATTATAGACAAATTACACAAGAAAAAAGAGAAACTACTCCGAACAAGGATGGAAATTAAGAAGTAATATCCACGTGTCCTAGGCCTGCACCTTAGGATTTGAAGCAGAATCTATTCAATCTGACCGTATGGATGTTTTTGATACGTTCAAGAATCTCAAGATCAACTTCTGATTTTTTGAAATCCGCCTCTAGATGATCAAGATCTATGTGAAATATTTCTAGCCGTTAGATATATTGAAGACAACACCCCTTCACAGGGACCGAATCGTAATAAAAGAAACATCTAATTTTTACAACACAATTTTTTAAAAAACCACAATCCCCTCCATGTCCTTCCTCCGCCGTCTCTTCTTTACGTCGCCGTGCACGCACGCGCATGGCTTCTCCTCGGCGTCGCCACCAGCCGCCTCCTCGCCGGCCTCGGACGACGGTGACCCTCGCCGACCCTCCGTCGTCGTCATCGGCCCTCAATAACTCTTTGGCCGGTCTCCTCCCTCTTCTATCTCCTTCCCTCATCGATGGGTGCAGGTGGGTGCACCCACCACCATGCACCATCAACGCAGCCCACGAGGCGGCGCCGGCGTCTACCGACTCACCACCGCTTCCTCCGGCGAGACGCCGGCAGCTCCTTGTCCCCTCTCCTTCCTTCCGGAACATCTCCTCCCCCTCCCCTTCTCCTTCATCTTCTTTACCTTCGAGAACCCAACAAGAAGGGAAGGTGGAGGATTACCTTTCTCTGTTGACGGCGCGTGAGATCGTTGTCGCCGACTTGTACGTCGTTGTTGTCGCTCCGCGCACCACCTCGCACGTGCCCGCGGTTACCACTCCGGCGTTCTCTGCTCTCCTCTGAGGCAATCTCTCTCTCTCTCTCTCACACACACACATGGGAAGGGAAAGTGGCGGCCGTGTCTTTGGTAAGGGGTAAAAAGGGTTACGTGCATGGGATTTGGGGGGCATGGTTTAAAATTAGGAAGGCCAATCTTCTCTCACTCTGTTTTTATTTTCTTTCCTTTTACCATGAGTATTCATGTAACGGGGTCTAATCATCTGCTATTTTTGTAAAACATATACCATCCGATTTGTTATGGGACGAGGAATTTGGAAATTTTTGTAGATTTTGAATCCAAGGTCATTTGCATGTTGCGATTCCTCGGGTAGATTGCGAATGGGTTTGTATGTGTTTTGTGTGTAACTCGTACTACACAACTCAGCTTTCTATGAAATAGGAACAGTTAGAAATGTTATGAAAAAAAGAATCTAATAGCATTGATTAGAAATTTTTTCAGGGGAAATTTTAAAAATGGGTTGACATATTTTTTTAGTTTTAGGCTTCGTTAACCCAATTCGTGCCTGACAAACATCAATAGGTTCGTCTTAACATGCTTAAGTTCAAAATAACTTTAGAATTTGGATTCAAAGCTTTACATTCAAGGGGTAGCCTTGGGTGCGTTTGGTCTAGTTGTTCAGCCTATTATATGATTGTTTCAAGCTGGCTAGAGTGCTTGTTTTATAAGTGGTGATTTTTATCATCACCCATGAACAAATAGGCAGCACTATTTTTCAAAACAGGTAGTTCACTATTTTTCTTTCAATAAGGCAGCATTATAATGTTCTCCCTTATATATGTGGATTATCTTATATTAATCTCTTCATAAACTTTTAGCTGATTTTCCTGTTCGCAACCTTGGTTTTCCTTCATTCCTTCATGGAATGGAAGCTTCAAAAACTAATTCTAGAATCTCTCTACCAAGAAAAATCTTACTTAAATTTTAGTTTGATGGGCTTAAACTTGTTTGCACACCTATAACTACTACTCACCTTTAGTAGTTGGTTAAGCCCTTCGACAATGGTATCTCTCTACCTGATCCAACTCTTGTTCACAAAATAATTGGGAGCTTGCCATATCTACAACTTACAATACCTAGCATTTGCTACGCTATCAATAAACTCGCTCAAATGATGAGCAACCCATTGAAAAACAAATGGAATGTTTAAAGTGATTACTTAGATACATTAAGGGTACCATATATTTCATATGCTTTGCACATCACACCTACATCTTTAAGCATACAAGCCTATATTGATGCTGATTAGGCTATCTTTGTGGAAGATCGGCAATCAACATTAGGATATGCCATTTATTTGGGAAATACTTTAATATCAGGCAACCAAGAAACAATCAACTGTGGCACAGTCAAATACAGAAGCAAAGTACATGGCTCTAGCTAATGTCACTGCTGAATTAACTTGGATTAGGTCCTTATTGCATGATCGAATTGGGAATTCCCTTATCATCTACATAGATTGTTTGGTGTGATAACATTGGAATAACTTATATGGCTTCAAATCCAATTTTTAATGCTAGAATGAAACACATTGAAATAGACTATCACTTTGTAAGAGATCAAGTTACCTCAAAACAATCATAAGTGTAGCTTATTCCAGGTTCCCTCCAGATAGCTGACCTATTCACTAAGCCTCTGCCTACCATCAAATTTGAGTAGCTAAGGTCTAAACTTCAGCTTCTTCCAAGTACTTCAGTTAAAGGGGAGGTGTTGTTACATAATTATATTGAGTGTGTAATTGTAAATTCACTTCAAGGTTATCGTAACTAAATGCAAAGGTGTGAGAGTTGAGAGGGTAAACTCTCTCTTACAACCTTTCCATGCTCTCCCCAGTTCCAACATATAACACGTGAAAATCTCAGTTGCTACCTTAATACACGCAAATGTCCTAAAAATCAAATTAAAAAAATACAAATGAAATGATGTAGAGAGATGCCTCAACACAAGATGAAGCAACAAATTATGAAAAGGACCAAAGAAAATGAACATAAAAAAGTCCATATGGAGACTCCAATTCCCTCCCTTTCCTGCCCAAAATGTTACCCCTAAGGTACCAGGGCACAACAACTACAGGAGTGCAGGGTTTTTCCAGTGCCAACGTGCAGGGCCCATTCCAAATGACACCATGCAAAATACCAGCCAGCAGGGTAGGTGATATCACCAAGACATGTAGGATGTACGGGTGAGAAGAGGGGTTTGCCCCCAATCCTTTCCCCATAAAGAAGGACGTCAAAGGAGCTCAACCATGATTCTGATTTGGGGTGCAACATATTGCGTGCAGTGTTGTTGAACATATATGATTAACCCAAGAACAAGTGATCCATTAATCTTAGATGGTGGAGACTCACACGGAATATCACTAATATACTCTCTTCATGTAGTGCATGTAAGGCCTTCATCCCGATTCAAAACATTACTCTTCCATGATTTTGACAAGTAATTTGAGAGGCTTTCATATTCAATGACAAATTACAGTCAAGTCACCATGTGGGCTAAGAGCTATAACACCCCAAAAATGATACAACACCATGTGGCTAGACTTGGGAAACTGAGTAAAAGGTTATAAATAGCTAAGAGTGACCATTCATCGATCATTTACACATTTTGGTGAATTCCGTGGTTTATCAAAACTTATACCCAACAAGTCAATAAGTTCATCCTTTTTCAATTAGACTCAACTCTAAACCTAGTTCATTATAAATGATATCAAATCTAAGCTTCCTCTAGTGGTTTAAGAGGGTGCTTTAGGTGAAGCTGCCATTAATTACTACTAGAAGTATATGCCGGACAGGTCACAACAAAGATATCACGTATGCATTGAATATTTAAGTGTGCATGGATGATTGTAACATCCATAAATGGTATAGCATCATAAACTCAGAAAATTGAATATTGAATTGTACATATAAGATGAAAAGTTCTTACTCAATAGTTTGGAATTCAGCATTTTAAATACTTGCCATGAATTTATGTCCATATTCAATAAGCTATTGGGATGGAAGTTTTGTTTTTCCATTAGACTTGAATTTAGGCTTCTGTCATTACAAGAGTGAGACTATATATATGGATGGGCTAAAAGTTTGTAATTAGCTCCAATCTTTCACATTGACGGAGGGGTACGTTTTTGAAGGGCATATATGTGATAATGACGTTTGCAACAATGATAGAGGGGTAGCTCATACTATGTCGCATTTTGCTTGTGTTTGTGTTGGCGTAGGACGAATTCCATTCCTAGTATTACTCTGGTGGTGATCAACGGTGGATATTTTATCAGGGACCATCAATCGGCAACTGTTTCATTCGTTTATTGGAAAGGTAATTGAATCCATGAGGTCCAGTACTCTTCCTACACAACTCTCATCGTAGCATATATATATATATATATATATATATATATATATATATATATATGCTGTAAACTCTCGCTTGGAGGAATGTTATGGGAAAGAGAAGTAATAAATAAATTATTAACGACATGTACTGGATTAATAATTATGGTTGATGGAACCTACGCCCGGCGTTTCATCGGACAAGCAGACATATGTACGCTACTTATAAAAAAAAACACATGCATCAAAATGCAATACTGCGAATATATAAGTCTCAACTATTAATTAATATTTATTCTCAGCAAAAAAAACTATTAATTAATATTTATTTACTTATGGAGAAAGAGTCAAGAGATTATGATCTCTGCATCATTTTATACGTGACAGTAGTGGTACATCCATGCATCTTTTACTTTCTATATATATATATATATATAAAAGAGGCAATTAAGTCGTCGGAGATACGGATGGAGTCAGTGACGGGGATGGCAGTGGAAGCAACATATGTGGAAATGAAAGATACAACTTTTGCAGCATGTGAGGCTTGAAATGGGACAAGTAGCCAGGCAAGAAGCGAGCGTCTCTTTGCATTCTTGGAGACAATCGCTTGGTGGAGGTGGAGGTGGAGAAGGTGGAGGGGGCGGGGATGGATGCGAGGGAGGAGGTGGGCGTGGCAGTGATGGTGGGGACGAGGGAGGCGGCGGGAAAGGTGGAGGGAGCGAAGGTGGGGGTGGTGGGCGAGAAGGAGGCGGTGGTGAAGGTGGAGGTGGGGGTGGCGGTGATGGTGGGGGCGAGGGAGGTGGTGACGAAGGTGGAGGTGGCGGGGGTGGAGATGGAGGAGGTGGCGGGGGCGGAGATGGAGGTGGGAGCGAGGGAGAAGGTGGCGAAGGTGGAGGTGGTGGTGGCGGTGATGGAGGTGGGAGCGAGGGAGGAGGTGGCGGGGGCAGAGATGGAGGAGGTGGTGGGGGCGATGATGAAGGTGGGAGCGAGGGAGGAGGTGGCGGGGGCGGAGTTGGAGGAGGTGGCGGGGGAGGTGATGGAGGTGGGAGCGAGGGAGGAGGTGGCGGGGGAGGTGATGGAGGTGGGAGCGAGGGAGGAGGTGGCGAAGGTGGAGGTGGTGATGGCGGTGATGGAGGTTTGAGCGAGGGAGGAGGTGGCGGGGGTGGTGATGGAGGTGGGAGCAAGAGAGGAGGTGGCGAAGGTGGAGGCGGTGATGGAGGTGGGGGCGAGGGAGGAGGTGGAGAAGGTGGAGGTTGCGGGGGAGATGATGGAGGTGGGATCGAGGGAGGAGGTGGCGAAGGTGGAGGTGGCGGGGGCGGTGATGGAGGTGGTAGCGAGGGAGGAGGTGGCGGGGGTGGAGATGGAAGAGGTGGCGGGGGCGGTGATGGAGGTGGGAGCGAGGGAGGAAGTGGCGGGGGCGGTGATGGAGGTGGGAGCGAAGGAGGAGGTGGCGGGGGTGGAGATGGAGGAGGTGGCGGGGGCGGTGATTGAGGTGGGAGCGAGGGAGGAGGTGGCGAAGGTGGAGGTGGAGGTGGAGGTGGCGGCGTGCTTAAGCATCGTAAACGACATGTCAAGTATTTTCTGAAACACAATCTGCAGCAGTGGCCCTCCTTGTGACAATGAACCTCACAAGCTATGAGTTCCTTTTGACAATTGGTAACACAAGGGGTTTGCGATGACGATTGAACACGTACCGATGATGATATTGACATCACCATTAAGACAAAACACATTGTCGCCATCCGGCGGCTACCAGCACCTGCCTCCATCTTCAACCTTAGTTAAAGGAAAAATAGAGAACTCAAACCCTACTGTAAGCCAAAATCTACGCCCCCGTGTTAAAATTAAGGCAATTTCAGAATGAAACTATGCAGAAGGTTTCTTCGAGACTTTAAGATGAGATGCTAAGCTTAATGCAAGCAAGCTTTATATAATAATAGGCAGCAAGTCCAAAGAAGAAGAGAATTAAAGTTGGCATTAAGTTACGATGTCCCCACAATCGTACGATGAGCATGGCCTTCCAAAGAATCGACGTTAAGATGAGGAAATTTTCCATAGCATACATGGAGGTCCTACAAATTTTGGCCCGATAATAGTTTTCAACCCATGAAGGTGTTTTTTTGCAAAACTCAAAATTTAGAGGATGTTTATGCATTTCTTTTTGTAAATCAATCCTAATTGACTGAAGAGTTCGTTGCTTTCATGGATAGCAATGAAAAAAACAAAGTAAGAAGATTTAGAGAGAACAATAATAAGAGAGACATATAACAATTTGAAAATAACGATAAAACACTTTTTCAAAAAAAAAAAAAATAACGATAAAACAAGAGAGAAAAGAGCAAATATTAAGATTTAGAGACACATGTTTGAAGTCTAATTTCTCAGCAATTTAACCGATGGCTTCATCGTTCCTGGTTTCCACATTTCTTATGGGATCTTATTTTCCAAGCAAGAAAAGTTTGGCAGCAAAGTGCCTAAATCGACAATTCAATGTACTCGAATCTAGGCACAATTCGAGATAAGAAGCATTGGTTTCTTATATTTTATAGTTGGATGCTCTCTAATTGTTTATGATTTATTTCCTTTCTCCATGTGGTTTGCTTGATTTTGTTCCATGTTTATCATATCGTATGATGATTCGCATATTGTAATTTTAGCATCTCAACGAATCCTTGGAAGCCTAAAATTATGGAAGACCTCTTACACTTTATACACTTGCATAAACCTCTTGAAAGCGAAGAGGAAAACCTAAAGAATATGGATGCAGATAAGTAAAGGCCCTTAGCCTAAAAGTATTTGGCTTTACTTGATAATAGTTGGATGATAGTGTTTATTATCGTGCTCCCACAAAAGAGACAACGCAGTCTTTCTAGGAAAAATAAGTTAGAGAGTCCTTATGAGAGAGAATTTCCATGGAAAAGGTTTTCTTGATAAGAAAGCCTGTGATATAAATTATAGGGATATGTTCTACTTCAATGCAATTGAACATTACGAAGAGCATCATCAATCAAGTCTCTTCTATTAAAGATGATAATTAAGGATGAGTTGTAAGAACTTCTTATTCTCAATTCATTACTAGACAGTTAGGAGACAATATTGGTGGTAATCTCTATAAACAACTGAAACCTAAAAGGAAAAGTCTTAATAAGCTACTAAACTAGAAACTTGTTGAATGAGGAATATTGATATGCAAGAGTATAAGAATATCCAGGTCTAGTGCATTCATCATAGAAGAAAGAAGTAAATTCAAGTCAAGAGATAATTAGAATAAAAAATAGAGAAAGGAATAAGTTCAATTTGTGTGAGAATGGACTTGCAACAATTTTGATGAAAAAGGCCACTACAAGAGCTGGTAAAAGAAATCAAAGAAGAAGAACAAAAGGAGCAAAGAAAGTGTTTAAAAAGAAAATAGATGCCAAAGAAGATGAAGCCATGCATTTTGAAAGGTGAAATGCAAACATCAAAAGTCATGCCTCTTAGGCAATTATTCTTAAGCATCATAAAATACAAGGAAGCATCAAAAGTTCTTGACAAATTACAAGGAAGGTGATCCTTTGTAATTGTTAAGATTAGTAACATTAGAATATCACCATATCATTCAGATAATATCCATCCTAAGATAAATGTAGGATATGATTTACTAATTATGAATGTAAGGTCAACCATCTCAAATCAAATCTTACATTTGTTGTCAAGCTAAATGACAATGATGAAAAAGCTAACATTTTTGCAAAGAAAAATGGAAGCAATCAAGGGGGTAACTTATCTTAACTAAAGGAAGAATCGTTATACCTCGTACAATACAACAAGCTACATGTGGAAAATGGATGCTCAATACTTTTCTATGGACTTGTGACATAACAGATGAGTCATGTCAACGGTAACGGTTCTTATCAAAGAGAACCTACCTCCAAACTTGAAAGCTAGCTACACACCTAAATCCATGTGCTCATTGCTTAACTAAGAAACAACGTAGGATCTTCGTTAAAAGAAAAGCCTTACATAGAAACTCTAAGGTTCTAAATGTGCATAGCAACCAAAACACCTTTGACAAGACTCCTAGATGGCACATGTGGAGCAAAGGATGAAGGAATTCGAGGTGCTATTGAGCTCGTTCGTGAATATCTTTGCTACACCAGGGTAAAGTTTAGGTAATTAAAATTCATAATCATTATTATATGTTATTCAATAGTAGATTTGTTAACTAAATAAGCAATATTTCACTGTAAATAACACTATGGGCTTCCCAATCTGATCAACATCAAAAAAGGGGCTTATAGTTGTTGATGATGAAACTCAAGAGCCATAGCATCCTTGGTGTTAGGTTAGGTTAGTATAGTCTTGGATTTGTAACAATTTAGTGAGCAATGAATGTATATATGGAGTCTTTCTATTTTAGACATAGAACCATTTTATATTTTCAAATGTGAGATGATTTAAAAGTTGATTGTAATTCTGTGAGATTGCTATATAAGTTGTACATGAATGATATACAAGTTGCTTGTGGGTTGTGATTGTTATAGGTATACATGACAAGTATGTGCAATAAGAAAGGAAAGAAAAGAATATCCTATATAATCTATGACAATGTTTAAACATCGTCCAAAGAGGTCTTTGGTGGCATTTAAACGTCATCCAAGGTGCCTTGGGGGACATTTAAACATCGTCTAAAGACTAAACCTAGGATGATGTTCAAACGTTGTTAAAATAGGCTTAGAGTGACATTTAAACGTCATCAAAAGTTTTTTAAGATGACATTGGCAGATGTCATGGTGACGTGTTGCCATGGCTGGGTGTGTTTAAACGTTACCATATGAGTTATTGGTGACATTTGTTTAAATATCAATAAAGAGCTCACACACAATGTCTATAGTTTTCCATTGACAAAGACCTAAGATGAGAGAGTTGTAGCTGACGTTCACAACAACGCTTATCTACCATCGGCAGCAAGTTTTAGTAACGTTTATTTGTCTAGGCAATATTGAATAAACATTGTTGTGGTTGTTTTTCTTGCAACACGTTTCCTTCGATGTCTATGACATAGAGGTGTAAATAAAAGAAATTGTAGTTTGCAGTTTTGCAAAGAGATATGGATGTCCTATAAAAAAAATCACAGTTATAATCTAGTTAAACTATTTAAGGGTAGAAAAGCACTAAAGGCATGATTGATGAGAGGACTTTACAACCAAGGAATAGGGCGTGATTCCTTCTAAAGGGCTTTAGTTACAAGAAGCTAACTTTAAAGAGAAATTTCCTTCAACTATAAACTTCTTATACATAAAAGCTACTGGGCAGTGCAACTAACTAACTTAAAACTAGAGATTGAGCAGTTAGTGTGAAAATTGCTTTCCTTCATGGTGATGTGAAGGAGGAGTTCTACATTGTGTAGCCAAAAGAATTCAAAGTCAAGGTTAGGTTAGAGAGAGTCACCTTTGTAGATAAACGAGAGGCTTGTATCAAGTTGAAACAAGCTCTACACCAATGGTATAAGAAGTTTAAGTTGCTTATGACCTTAAATGGTTACACATGAACAACTTTGGATCACTATTGGCTTATAATCTACATGGATGATATGCATATTGTCCACAAAGATGTATTCAAATGGATAGTTTGAAAGAGTTGAGCAAATTAATCTTCCTTTATGAATGACTTGCGAACCATAAAAAAATTATGGATAAGCAGGATTCTTAAGACAAAAAAGCGAAGAAGCTATAGTTGTATTAAGGAAATTAGTATATTTAGAAAATTCTTGAAGGTTTAACAAGGACAAAGAAAATCCAATAGAATCTCCACTTACATTGCATTTCAAGCTAAGTGTAAACTAGAATCCTTTAACTCGAGAGGAAGAGGGGATCATGACTATCCCTTTTGTTTCCATCAATCCAATTTGAGTAATTATTACCAATAGGTGAACCCATATTGATGTCACAAAGTTGTCATTGGAGCTTTTTTACCAAGGTGTTGGATAGGTTTACCAAGGTGCATGTTTCGATCCTTCGATGCCAAGTAGAGGGGAGAAAAAATAGGGGGCAAATAGTGGAGTCAAAAAAGGTGAAGAAAGAAGCAAAGATGGAGAATTACAATGCAATGGCTTTATTTAAGTTTCATGGTACAAAATTGGGCAAAGATAATTATTTCTTAACATTGCTACATGAAAATAGTATATTATTTTGAAAAAAATTATTTTAGTTATGTATTTATAAAAGTAATTAACTATATACTGGCATCTATATAAATATAAAGGATATAATGATAATTATGTAATATCAAAAATTTACGATAGTATCTTTGTAAAAATTTCAAAATATTAAGATTCAGCTGGTTGCATTCAGAGTATGACCTTCTCAACGATTTGAACAATCATTTCACCATTTTCGATTCCTACACCCCCATGAATATTCTTACGGCCTAAGTAGGAGAACTGCTAATACAATATAATAAGTAGCATTATATTCTCAAATTTTATAGAGAATTCTCTCTGTTCACTTATGGTTTTCCCCTTCTCCGTTGAGAGGTTTTTCCGCATGAATTCATGATGATTTTGTAGTTTTCTTAATTTAATTTCATTATTGCTGCCTATAGCAATAATTCACATATCAGAATTTTAGCATCTTAATCATATTCTTCTCCCGATAACTAGACTCATCTAAATGCCTTCCATCTTGTCATTAATCATTATTACTTTAGATGACAATAATTTGTACTTTATTTCATGGAGTGCAGGTTAAAAAGGACATTGACGAGGAAGTTATAATTCAAGTCCATTTAATGAACATATTGGAAAAACTACGTACAAAATAAATGTCGCAGTGACCATGCAAGCAAGTTACCCGTCCTTGTATAGGAACCCAAGTTTGATATTAAAATATCAAAGACTCGTAGCACCTGCTAGATTGAAAATTGTTGTAAGGTGATATCTTTTGGTGAACCACCACCTCTTGGGGTGAAGTGGTTTTACCCTTAGGAAGAAAGATAGACTTAACCCTTCCCTAGCCATCTCTTGATACCAGGGTGCCATCCCTTGGAGAGGAAATGGCGGTCAAAGAAGGCCTCTATACCATCTGAACCAACAATCAAGGCTTCTAACTCGATTGTGGTGAAGATACTCCCCTCGTTTCAAGGTTGCCTATACCTCGAAATCGAGGTAGAACAGCCTCCATGGGCCAGGTAGGCATAACTTAGATATGCTTTGTACGAAGTCCAAGCTATCCCATTTGCTTGGACGAGCATCCCAATGTAGAGTAATAATGACTAATAACTACCTAATCAACCGCGTCTCGTGTAGGTCGCTGAGTCATAAGTTACCCTCTCTAAGGGCATTAAGAGCAAGCACCCCCTTAGGCACTTGCGGGTTCTTGAGAGCCGGTGCAGCGATTGAAGCACAGTAACCTTATTCTTGTAATAAAAATGTAGCTAATAGGAGGGAGGGTAGAGCCCAATCGAGAAGGGGGCCTGGGGGGTTTTCCCACCGAATTCCTTATTGGAGGGAGGGTACCGACCAGGGAGGGGGGCATGGGGGGTTTTCCCCCTAGATTCCTTATTTGAGTTATCTGAGTTCTGAGTTCATAAGGTGAGTGAGTGCTACCCTGGCCAGGTAGCACGAGTGAGCCAACTAGCATGCTCGAGCATGTGTCCTTCAACTAGTATGCCTGAGTATGCATCATTGGAGGTGAATAAATTATCCCTTGACCAGGGATAACGAGTGAGTCGATCGAGAATAGCATGCTCGAGAATGCATCAACAGGAGAGTGAGGGTCACAGGGAGAGGGAACCACCAAATCAAAGATTTGATGAGGTGATATAAATAGACCACACCATCCTATTAAGCCAGAGTCATCTCTGGATACCAAGGTTCCATTAAAAGTTACCAAAGTAGTTTTGACTAAAATGTGCTAGCCTAGCCCTGCAATTCAACTCAACACACAACCTTGTTAAGTTGATTGGGTTCGTTAGGAGTTTCAAAAACATTGAGTTAGTTTCAAAGGATTTTGAACGATTCCCCAAAAAAGGTTTGGATTAAGTTGGCGAGCAACCTTACCTGCGAAAAACCTATAGCTTCTTAAAATATTCATTAGACATATCGTATATCTCAAAGTTTTCAATCTTATTTTTGAATCAACCATTTCTTCACTCTAAAATTTATCGTAATGTTGTATCATGGCTGCCTATTACGTAATTCCTTGGTGTCATATTCATAGCCCAATATATACTAATCTACTTGAATATGATTTCACATTCTTATATCATGCCTTGTTAGCATTCATCTTATCTAATTGCTTTGAGATTTAAGTTATATGATTTTTATTTAAAATTCTTTTTCATTTTTACTTGTTATTTTTTATGATTTGGATGAGTTTATTTGTAAGTTTAATAGTTTTCAATATATATATATATATATAAGGTACATATATGTCCTCTCTGTACAGCGATCATAAAAGATCAAACGAGTACACAATAACTATTGTGGGATTTAGATCCTAAAGATTAAATAAAAATCACTCATTTTAGGTGATATGCATTTTAGGTGATATGATCTTGAGATCATTGAAGAAGTAATTTTTCATATATTAACGATTTGAAAAAACTCAAAATGTAAACTTTCCATATATAAAAAAAAAATGGAATGTCCTTGAATACATACTGCATATGTAATAAGAGAAATTTAGTAATACAATATGTGAATTATTATATTACAAGAGAGCTAACTTAAGGGATGGATATGTTATTGGTATGATCCATTACAAAATCTTGTAATTACAAAATTAATGTATTATAACAAATAAAGTACATAATGTAATAACTAAACATGTATTTTATAATAGATATATGTGTGTATTATAACGAGTATGAAAACATGAATTTGTAATATAAAATTACTTTGCATGCATACTTGTAATACAAAATTATGCTGCATATTTCGATTGTGAAAATTGTGATACAAAATTGAGTTGCATGCATACTTATAATACAAATTGGGTTGTACACTTTAATTATAAAAATTATAATACTAAATTATATTACATGGATATTTTAATACAAAAATATATTGTACACTTCGGTTATAAAATTTATAATATAAAATTACCTTGCATGCATACTTGTAACGCGAAATTGCATCATACAATTCAATTATAAAACATTTAATATAAATTTATGTTGCATGCATACTTATAATATAAAAATGCATTGTACATTTCGATCATAAAAATAGTAGTACAAAATTAGGTTGCATGCATACTTGTAATTCAAATTGATTTTTACACTTTTGTTACGAAAATTATAATATAAAATTACATTAGATAGACACTTATAATACAAAACTTTGGTTCACATTTTAGTTATGAAAATTCTAATACAAAATTTTGTTATATACAAATTTGTAATAAAAAAATGCAACTTACACTTCAATTGTGAAACTTTAATACAAAAGATAGACCCCAAAAAAAATTATCATTAATCATATATAAATAAAGAATAAAATCATATTATGTAGTAATCATTTTAAAGGAGAATCCGACGAATTTGATGTTACGTAAAAATGAAAACAAAAAATGACGAACAAATGGAAAATGGGATTGAGTTTCTATACTCACAAATGTTATAATTGAATATAATAATATTGATCGATAATGCTTCATTTATATATATCATGGTGATTTCAAAAATTATTGAATAAAAAATTGTGGTGATACCATCAAGTGAAAGTATGATTCAACGAATGAAATTGAATACTTTTTAATAGGTTTGTAAGCATTAAGGCATGTGCTACTTTTACTATATACATATATAAGATCCATGAGCTTAACTGGCTAACTTAACAACCCAATCCAACATAACATAATTCAACTAGCTTTCATGAGTTTGGTTAGTTCGGATTACGCTATAAGATGGATTGAATTAAATAATTAAGAAAGCTCTTCACCCGATGACATTGCATTGGGTGTGATACTGAACAATCAAGGACTAGCTAAAATATTTAATTATTGATCAATGATGAAGAATAATTAAATGATAGTAATTCAAATTTCTCCTATTTAAATTTGTCAAGATTTTGACTGCCATACTCTACTGCCATTCCAAAATCAATTGATTTTAGAGTTTTATCCTAACGTAACGTATCATTTTTGAGTTTTGATTTAATTTGGCAATTTATGTTTAAGGTCATGCTTCATAAAATATTTACACACTAATTAAACAACATTATTAAGTTCATTAATAGTAATGTTTAAATTTCTTGTGCCAAGGCATTATATAGAGAAAAGGAGCAAATCCACATTATAATCACCTTGATACATAGTGATTTGAGAGTTAGGTACCCTTCGTTGAAGATATACCCTTTAAGGTTAAAGCTGGTAAAATTTCATTGTGCTTATGTGATTGGTGTTTGGATTCATGCCATTGACTATGCCACCTCTTCGTCATTCAACCAGTGCCATTGATGCCTAGGGTGGCTCATCTAAAGCTAGAGGTACTGGATTCAAGTCAATTGGATGGCTCTACCACTTTGAACCTTAGGCTAGATCATCATACACGATGATCGAGTCGAACCTCCTACTATTGTAGAGGAATAAGAGGGGCAAAAAAGTTAAAGGAAAGGTCATCACCTCTCCATAAATCCTTTCCACTTATCTTATACTCTAGAGGATCAAGAAGCTCCAAGGTCAACTTGCTCGATTCAAGAAATATGCCTTTAGCTTGGTAGACCTCCTTTGGTTCAACCTTTGTCCCAAGAAGGTAAGGCCCCTTATCGGAACTCCAGGGATCAAAGGGTCCAACTCAACAACTCAAACGATTGGACTTCCTATGTGGGTGGAGGGTTTGACCCAAGGGTTCAAGCAATCGCATGAGAGGCAAGGAGTTTGATAGCCCAGTTCCACCATAAGGGGTGTACATCTGGGAGGAGTAAGATACTCCCAAATATGCATTAGTAAGAAACAAGGTTTACAATCTTTCTTTTTCTCTCGAGTTGCCTAGGAGTGGGCCTTGAGGGAGTTCGTCCTTTTGCGAGATCTTCTGACAGTATACGCCCTTTGACAAGGTATGCATTTTGTCATATTATTAATTACGGCGGCCATGTCACCATTTATTGTGGGTATGGTCGTGCTATACTTTTCGTCATCTCTTTTAGCAAATAGGGTCCTCTGGGTTCGGCTGTATCTAGGCCTTCCTGGGTGTAGGCAGGTTGGATTTATGGACCTATCCGTATCCGAGTCTTTTGGGTCCCCGTACCCGCTTGTATCTGAGTCTTTTTGGGTCGGACTCTTCCTTTTGGGCCTTTTGTGGAGTTTTGGGTTCGAGGGCATATTTCGCCCTTCATCATATGCCCCTTACTCTTGAGCTAGTGAATGCCTGTTGAGAGAGTAACGCTTGTGGTAAAAACTCCATGATAGGTAATGCCCTAAATGTTGCTCCGGCTGTTTATTTGAGTGAGGGAGCTTTTGTCATGGAGTAGGATTTAAGGGTGAATGCCTATGATTATACCAGCCTTAAGAGGTAGTATGAGGCATGCGCGCCTGCTTTTTTACCGGCCTTAAGAGGCAGCATGAGGCACGTGCGCCTGTTTTTTTACCGGCCTTAAGAAGCGGCATAAGGCGCGTTTGCCTACTTTTTTACCGGCCTTAAGAGGCGACTACCCGAGAAATGGTGTGACGTAAGCGCCACCTTCCGTGAGTGATGGCTAGTCACTGCGGGAATTGAGTTTTGTCTTGGGTGTGACAAGATCAGTGTTAATTGTTGTTATGATGGGGCGAAGGCCTCAGGTGTTGTGCTTGTCATTAATGGGACTAACCTATCTGCGGCAGTGGATATGCGCGCAGGGTATTTAATGTCCATAATAATGGCCGATGTATTTTTCGCTCTTGGCTGTATATTTTGAATCCGCATCGGATATAATGGGATTTGGCTTTTTCGAAAGTTATGCCCCGCAAGGGGGAACTTCCCTCTATAGGGGTTATATAAAGGGGTGGTGGATCATAGTTAATGACCCATCTACCTTGGATAGCACTGTGCACGGAATTTACTCTCGACTGAGTGCTGTGAGAAAGCATCCTTCATCGGAGCATCATTGTCTCGAGGTTTCTTAAAGGAAGGATCATCATGTAGGGTTTTGCTAGAAAGGTTAAGTCCATTGCTTCTTCTTCTAGAGCCTCTGTTGAGACTAAGGGTTTATATAGTTTTTCGTCGGGCTTTCGTAGCCAGTTTGTGATTTTATCTTTTTTGGAGGAATATACTCGGTGGAGTACTGTTTCATGCTTGTGGGTCCTAAACTCGTTTGTGTTTGGACGAGATGAAATACATGTTTATCATCTGTAGATACGTCATAGAGCACGGCCTACAGGTATCTTTGAACCCCTTTTTTGTCCTCCTTCCTCTCATTTTTACAACCTTGCTCCTTCACAGCTCAGTCTTAATTGCTAGCTGATTTTGAACGCTTTTACCACCTTCTTTCATTTGGGGATTGTCCCCCACCTTGTTTTGTTCTGCTTGCTTTTTGAGCTAATGCCCTTGAAGGTGAAGGTTAATGCCCTTTTTGGGCAAATGCTTTTTGTTTTTATGCTTTCATAAATTTTTATATTTTAATGAAATTTTCAAAATTCCCAAAATTTTAAGGGTATTTTAGCTTTTCTATTTTTTTTTATTTTGTATATTTTTGTTTTTTTTAATTTTTAAAATTTTTGTCGGTATATAATTTTTTATATTTTTATATTATTTTTTTAAATTTTTACTGTTACTTTTACTTTTATTTACCAATACACTGAGAGTAAAATTTTCACTTCACACCCCCAAGCCAAAATATTATAATGTCCTCATTGTAAGAAGGGTGGAAAAAGATTTATACTTCACTTAGTGTAGGGTGATGGAAAGAGTCGATAGAGGAGATCAAAAATCTCTGTGTGGACGATTTCTATTCTGACTTAAGTCAGAGTGGTCAGTTGGACTAAGTGAAGTGTAAGACAGATAAAGAAGTGACAAGCAGGTACAAACTCAAGTGTATAGGTAGAGAAAAGTGTGGAAAACAGGAAATAAGTATATACAAAATGCTAAGTTTTACGCCTTCAGCTAGGCGTAAACCCTATTAAAGAACTCCCATAAAAGACAGATATGGTAAAAACAAAGGAGTTATAGAAGAATTAGTTCAACAAAAAGGAAAACAAATAAAACCACCCAGAATCAGATTATTAAACTCGCCCTGATTTTAGCCTAAAACAGATCTCGTAGAACCAAAATCAGATTCCTATGTAAAATCTCAGAAAGATTAGAGTGGATCTCATGAAAAGTAGATCTGATTTGGATCAAGTAGAAGATATTGAAGATTGAGGCAATTAGGTAAGTGGTTTCTACCAAATCAGAGGATCGGCAGAGTTAGTTCTGATTCAGGATTATAGGTGGATCATTTTGGTATAGCAAAGGTTGCTGATGCAGGTTTGGTAAGTCACTTTTGAGAGGTGCAGAAGGTGGGCTTTGATTTAAATCACAAGCCTGATTGATGAAGTGTACTTGGTCCTGATGTTGCTTAGGGTTTTGTAGATTCCTAGGATTCGGAATTGGTGAGATGGAAGAGTACCTGGCTGACGAGACTCAGCCAAAAGTGTGATCTGATTTTGTAAATCAACCAATCTACCTTACATTGCCTTCGAATCTCAGCTAGAGCTTCATCATTCTGTTGCTGACTTCTATAACAGCTCGTAAAATTTGGTCGAGCTGCATTTCTCTATTCGACCCTTAGTAGTTCTGCATACTCGTGTGAATGGGCCTAGCATTCGGTTGTTGAGAAGGCAACGAAGGCAGGTTTTGATGGGTCTGATTTTGATAGGTTGGTCTTCGATTTTGGTCAACCCAAGAAAAATTTGGGTGGCTTCTCCATCCAGGGTTATAGGTATTAGAATATGGGTTAGATCTAGAAGTGTTCTCCTGGATGGCGTGTAAATCAAAAAGATAAGGCATGTTTTCTGCAACTATAAATGGTGGGGAAAAAGGTGGGTAAGATGTTGGGACAAAGGTCCCTCCTTGGGTTGGTGTAGGAGTAGATAGAAAACCCAAGGAAGATGGATCTCTAGAATCCAGATTATTCACAAATTCCCTCCCTGCGGGAATTTGCGAAATAGGTAAACGTGCGGGATTTTGCGTAGCGAGTAGAGGTGTAAGAGTCTTCATCGTGTTTTGGATCTCGTTGAGATGCTTCGCTACGATATCAACTTTGTCCAGTTTCTCCACAATAATCTCTAAATCCCTATAACTGGACGGATTCCCGATCTCGTGATTGCCTTTCTGATGCGAGTTTGGATGCGAATTTTGATGTGGGTTTCCTCGCGTGAATTACGACATGGATGCGTTATTGATCGAGTTTTCCGCCATCCCTTCAAACAATTTTGAGGCGGATTCTGTGTCGCGATTTAGAAAATTCCCTGCACAAGAGGCATCGACCAGATTGCGAATGCCCTCTTGTAATCCATAATAAAAGATATGCATGAGTTGCTAGCAAGGGATGTCGTGATGTGGGCATTTTCTTTGCAATTCTTGAAAGTGTTCCCATGCTTCATGAATTGGTTCTCCTTGATTCTGAGTAAAGGTAGTGATGGCTTGCCTTAATGCGTTGGTGTGACCTATAGGGAAGAATTTCTTCAAGAATGTAGATTTGAGTTCGTTCCAAGTAGATATAGGTCATGCGATCGTTCTGTACTAGTAGGTAGCCTTGTCCTTAAGGCTAAGGGAGAACATCTTCATGAGTAGGATTTCTCGATTTTGATTTCAAGGACCAAGTCTATGATAGATTTTTTAGATCTTCGATGTGCTGGAATGGATCCTCGGATGCAAACCCATGAAAGTGTGGGATAAGACCTATAATGTTTGGCTTTAATTATGAGTCATTTCCCCCAACGGGAATCCTAACATTAGGCTTTACTTGTGCATTGGATGGATTATAGTAGTCTCAAAGTAGAGGCTAGGACGAGGCGGATTCAGGAAATCAGGGGGATCAAAACTCGCCTCAGGTCGAGGAGGAGGACAGGTTTGTAGATTCTGCAAATTCTGAAGAGCAGCCGTCAACAGATTGATTTGACGATTTTGCTCGAGCATTTGTAGATTCTGGTTTGGGAGTGCCTCATGGATATTAAAAGGCGACATCTCCCCCTGACCAAAAGAAGAAGGGATCTCGGGATTCTGATTCTGCGTTTGGTCCATAGGATCAAATGCAGAAAAAACATATGTCTCAGACGGGAATATAATTGGTTGCTTCAGTGCAACTGGTCTAGGTAGACCTATCAAAGGAGATATGAGAGGCAGTTTCAGGGATCGCCTCTCGTGCATGAACTAGAACAATGTGCAAAGGCACACTCACGCCACTGCGTAAAAAACAACGGCAAGAAAAACCCGAAAACAACGCAAAAGCGGGTTTTTCTTCTTTTCAAAGGAAAAGAAGAATCCTAGAATACGTAGAAAATAGATTTGACGCAAACAAATACAGTATCAATCCAAAATACACGTCCTAGATCGTGTCTATGCAAGTGCGTATCCTTAAGGCTCAAAGGTCTAAGGTCTAGGATTGAGACCGCTCACTCTTGACTCCCCAGGGTTCTAGTGTGAGACAGACTTGTTGATCTTCGACCAAAGCCCTAAGAGGTGCAAAGAGGAGAGGTAGAAAATATAGACTTGTGTGACTCTAGTGATCGCACTGTGTATGCGATAGCATGCAACAGATGTGTATGATAAAAACCCGAATGCAATCTGCAAACAGATTATATGTCACGAGTTTTAAAAGTCCTCTTTTCAGTTGAATTTTTTTGCAAAAATGATAGAAAGAAGTAAATGTGACCGCTTTTTATATCTTTTCAATCAAAATATGTAGTCTTGCTTAAATTCTAAAGACAGGGATCTACGTGGGTTTTTGCACATGTTTTCCTGCTGATGCGAGATAACAGAGTAGAAAATCCCAAGTTAGATCACGTATACTACTATCAGGTAAATGCACTCCTAGGAGTGTATGCCTAACATGCTGCTGCTAGTCAGATAGAATGAGTATTTTTGTACTTTTTTAATTTCTCTAACTAAATGCAACAATACAAACTAAACTAAAGACTAATAATGAAATGCTCACAATGGTATGTATAATGGGAATACGAAAACAGAAACAGAAAAACCTGCCTCCTTTCCTGAGAATACCTTCAAAGATATCCTTGAAAAGAAGATAGAAACAAAACAAAACAATGCTAATTAATAAAAAGAATTATTTACAAATAATGGCGAATATAAACTGCAGTTACCTCCTCGGCAATAGTGCCATTAAAATGATTGGTTAATTCTCAACACAGTTAATTAAACTTATTAGACCAAATTAATTGCATCACAAAGTAATTTAGGTTAACTCGAATTAGAGTCGAAAATGTAGTATATGGTTAAGTTAACCTAACATTTAGAATTTAAGTTATTTTTAACTGGTTGAGTCCAGGTCATTCACTGGAAGGCATAATTATAAGCCTAATTCATCATTAACAACTAATGCATAATTACCAATTACTTAATTAACCAAGTTAACAATCACAATACATTTAAGCTCATGAATAGTTGCACAAGAAATTGACAATAAAAGAATGCAATATTCCATTAAAAAGAGCAAGTTTACATGAAATATTTGTCATTATAAACCAAAGAAAACATGTTTATTACAAATATAAGGCACAAGATATGTTTACAAGAAGTTTCATGCCTTATTGCAACATTTAAAAGCTTAGAAACATGAAATATAATAGCTTCAGCCTTCATTAGATGTCTGAAAAAGATGTTAAACGACTTAAAAAGTAAAATTGGACTTCTAATAACACAAATAGACGTCTGATTTTTATCATTTCACTTCTTTCATTTTTCTCCTCTCTCTTCCTTACTCTTTAATCTATTAAGCCCTCGCCCTTCTCTTATCTTCTTCACTTAGCTTCTCCTCTTTCTCTTTATCTTTTCTTCTTCTTCTTAGTTCTTAGCCCTTTGTCTTTTTCTCTCCTCTTTTCTTATTCTTCCTTACTGTGCAACTTACGTCCACACTTAGTCGCATTTAGCACACTTAAGCCCCATTAAGCTCTTTTTAATCCAAAATTATGTTTATTTAAAGGGGGGCCCGGCCTTTCGGGGATACACAGCACCCCAGATGGGTGGGACCAGACCCTACTAAGCCAGGCCTAGTTTATTTATTAGGTGGATTTTTTCATATTTTTAGCTCATGCACAGTCTCGACCCATTCACAAGCCCACATTCGCGCCCATGCCCGGGCCCATATGCACACACGCCCACAGGTGCACACACACACCTGCATAGGCACGTGCACACGCATGCGCCTACACACATAAGCTCTTTCATTTGTGCCCTGCGCTGACGACAGAAGAGGCATCAACGCAAATTTGACTTATACTAAGGCGAGTGTCCACTCGTTCCAGAGGTGGGACTATCTTCTTCGCTCCAAGCCAAAGTTCCGATGAGGATTCCCAGCAATTGGCTGGGCTAAATCGAGTGTTCTAAAGTTCAATCGAGAGCTCTTGAGAAGCTTTACCTGATTATATCACTAATTTGGTGATTGGATCAACTCTGATCCAACGATTTCTTGGTCGAAACATGGCTGTTCGCCTTGGCTGGAACAACTGCAGAGAGGATAGCAACAAGTCTCTTGACCTGTGGAAGGAGATTTTGCCTTCAACTGAAGGCTTGAATGGCTTTAGTGAGTCATTCCATGCCAAATGGAGAAGGTAAGAAGTTTGGAAGAGGCTTTAGGAGACGCCAGAAGCTGAGAAGCTTTATTCTCAGTATTCAGAGCTTGGAATTGAACTCCAATCGGGTCAACAGACAAATAAAGACCTCAAGAATAGGTCAGAACTGATTCAAGAGGCTAAAAACAATTGATTTGGGCAGGAATTGGGTTCTAATTTTGTCAAAGACACTAAAGAATAGTGTTGGGTTCAAATGAACCCAAACTGCACAGACCTTCGAAACTTTCTCAATCCTCAATTAAACACATTAAATTCTATCAAAATGTACTCCAATTCAACCTAGCAACTCAATCAATCCATAAAATCAAGGAATCAAGCTTCTAACCCTTAAGTTCTTCCTAGGGTTGACCATTATAGCTCAGAAATTGACTTTCACGAATAGAATCCTTAGACTTCAATTGATGGCTTAATTAAGATCAAATCATCTTAAGGAATTGATTTCATGCATCAAATTAGGGTTTTGATGACTTTAGAAGTGGTTTCAGGTGTCTCCGCCTGAGATCTAAAAGTGGTTTGTTCTGTGGGAAGAATTAGAGATTGCCGCTATAAATGAAAAACTAGAACAAATTCCCTAGGTTCTTCTGATACTTATGGACCTATTTCTAGACTTAACACCTCAATAGATAAGCTTCTCCAACTCCGTCGGAGTTGGAGAAGACAAAACTCAGTAAGGAGCTTAGATCAATGAAACACATTTAAGAGCTTGGATCCTTGATCCTGAGGCCTAAGAGAAGTGATCTAGAGCTCTAGAGGATCTAACAATGGCTGAAGCTCGGATTTGGTTCCCAGAGCTCTGGTGAACTCAGAAATGAACATCTGGAGTTCCAAACTCCATGAAATGGCTCAAAATCTATCTTAAAAGATTCTTGAGATCGCAAGGGACCTTAGGAACACAACAATTGCTTCAATTGATGTTCAAATAAAAGAATTGATCAAATAATCAATAAAATGTCTCTTTGAGTTCGCCTGAACTCAAGCAAATCCCACTTACTCAATTGAGTGAGGGAAAATGTTTACTGGAGTGTGGCGATGGTGAACAAGTGACTAATCAGGTGAAAAAACTCCTCCTGAGTTGCCATTGACAGGGAGCTCAGGAGGTTGAGGTGATTTGGGCATTTGTATACAGATGTTTATTTAGCTAATTAATAAGTCGAATGGGGCCCTTATGTGATGTAAAAGCGACGGAGGGCCCCAATTGAGTGTGAATTACGTCGTTGACCTCCGCCATGGACAGTAGAGGTCACTGGTGAAGGTGGAGGTGGACTAGGCATTACAGCTGCTAAAAAGGAAGGGAAAGAACTGGAGGAGGATCGTGAAGGGTATAGGAAGTTGATCAGGTGCATGAAAAGTTTAATCAAAGTCTAGCGAGGCTGGACTTGGCCTCGCCGGAGTCGGTGAAGGAAGTCTGAAGCTGCACTAAACCTGCACTACACTAACTACCTAAACTAACCTACGCTATGTCCTAACTACCTACTGTTACCTAGGCGAAGGGGGAAGGAGATATCTCCGTCGGAAGCCGTGTGATGGAGGAGGAAATCAGAAGCTTGGAGGAAGAGCTCTAGCGAGAAAGGAAGCGGAGAGGAAGGAGGGCGACACACTCCCAAGCCCTGTCACAGCCACGGGTGAGGAAGAGGAGGTGAGGGATGCGAACGCCTCTGGTGGAGATGCTTTGAAGGGGTGGTGAGAGGTCATCAGAGGTGTTGGAAGAATAGCCTATTGTTGGCTCAGTGGGGGAAGATGGAAGGGGATCGACCCTCAAATCGGAGGTATGGCGGTCTATTTATAGGTGATAGCGGAGGTAGAGGGGGGTGTATCTGGACAGATAAGAGTCTAGGTTCAGCTAAACCACTGGCATCGTCTCCAACGTCGGTGAGCTCATTTGGCGACCTAAATTAGGATTTAAGGTTCATCTAAACCGTTGGATGACAAGAAGGGGGTGAGCGGAGCAATGGCGGCAGTGGCACTGGTTGTCAGGCACATGATAGCAGGTGATCGGTTGGTGTTGCCACCAACGTACAGGAGCCGTTCGTGTAGATGAAGATGGAGAAGAAAGGAGGAAGAAGACGCTGTGCTCACAGGGACTTATATGCAAGAGAACTTAAGGACCTAAAAATTCATAAAAAGACTCGATTGAGATGATTTCTAAGAACCAGAATGTAAACATAGGCATTCAAGACTTATTTTAATTTAATTCTTTTTCAAATTTTTGTATATAATTATAAATTAGATAAATATTATACAAATGCCTTGAATTTACATTTTTGACCTTTTTAGCTTTATTTATTTAATTTATTAAATTACTTAAGTTATTACATACTTAGGGTTAAATAGTTATAATATTAAATTAAATATTAACTAGGTGGCTAAATATTTATAAATCGAGTCTAAATTATTATTTAAATTATTAATAACATTAATTGACATTTAATTTAGTATTATTAACTTATTTTATGATCCTTTAATATATATATTTTTAAGAAAATATTATCCCTTATATTATAATTAAACCCTAAATAGACATATTCCTAGCTAATTAACTAGGGAAACTAGTTAATTAGGGGTATTTAAGAGCCATGATGAGTCTCTCATTAGCAGCTCAGTGGTCACAGAGCAAGATCTCAACGTGCGATCACTTGTTCGAGCCATCAGAAGCGGATTCAATTCGTGAGAGGACGAGCGCAAGCTCAATTGACTGTGCGATCACCATCAGGTGGTAGAAGAGAGGCAATGTGCTTCAATCTGATGTGTGAGATTCGATCACTCCAGATCGCACGTGCCATCATACACGACCTAAGCACACGATCCAGAGCACGGTCTCACGCGCAATCTTAGCCCTTCATGTGCGATCCAATGGCTGTGATTCCTTCTCTCGTGATCGAGCTTGATGGGTGCGATAGATAGGTCATCTGGATGCATCCTCGACCATCCGACGGCGATCCGCGCCACACATCCGACGGCGGATGAGCAACGATAGTTGTGCGCACGCGGAGGATAGCGCGCATGTGAGTTGGACTACAGCGATGCTTGCAACTGTGCTACAGCAACATCCTTGCTATTGCTAATTGTGCGATACTTGTTTTGGCCACCTCTCCTCTGCTATAAAGAGGCCTACACCGTTCCATTCATGGGCATCCCTCTTTCAAGCTTTTACCAAGCATACTCCCACGTCCATAGAGTTGCAAACACCATCCTGGAGTTGTCGAGCCACCGATGGAACATCCTCCACCACTGTGGCTGTGTCAACATTCCAGCCATTGCATTTAGTTGCTAGCTTCTTTAGTTTAATGTTTATGTCGCTTTAAGCTTTCATCTAGCATTATAGTAGTAAAACAACACTTCTCATGCAATATATTATCATCTTGTTTCATCATGTCTTTGTTTCATTCATAGTTAGCAATCACCATACTATTATCACAAATTTCTAACCCTAATCTTTCTCTCTCTCTCTCCCTCTCTCTCTCTCTTTCTCTCATTCTCTCTTCGCAAGCAAATGAAAGAAAATATCTTGTGACAATTAAGTGATTAATCGATCTGAATTCAGGCCTCTTCATATTTGACACTCGTACTTACATTCGATTTTCTCTTTAAAATTAATGTCGTAAATGCATGCTACAATGGACAAATTATCTAAAGGCATTTCTCGATGTCAGTTTCTGGCGTCGTTTCCTAGGAGGCAATGGATCTTTTAGTCGCTTTTATCCTTGCATTGGTGCTCACATTTCTAACTCACTTTTCTATCTTTCTATTGATTGATTGCAAGAATCTGGCGAGAAAGCGACAACAGGAGTGCGGTCTAAGATGGTAGATTGAGAGTAAAGTGCCGTGAAGACTCTTGTGAGTAGTGTAGTCTCATCTTTCATTTATATATATAAAAAAATTGCATTTAGGCATGTTGTAAGGGCTTTTCGTCAATGTTAGGGAAATGCGTTGTAGTACAATTGACAAATAGCTTTTCAACAAATAAAATTTATAACTCGAATATGTAAATGAAGTCTGAGGTTGAGCACAGGGAGCAAATAGGAATTCAAGGGCTAATCTTAATAAATATATAAATGAGCATAGGAATAAGCCAAGAGTAATGATATTCAATAAATGCTAATCTGTCACATTAGATATTCAATGAATAACATAAGTATTTTAAGACTTAAAGAGGCCAAAAAGATATCTAAGTCAAAATAATAGTGATTTGAATCACCAATTATTAGTCTAAGCACATATTATATCATCTACTCATTAATGTCAAATAAATGAACAGTGATTATATGTCTGGATATCAAGTCAGATGACTTAAATGTTGCCTGCTATAGTGCTTCTCCTTTGATCTTCTTATGTTCTTCTTCTCTTTGCTCTTTCTTCTTTTTCTTTCTTCTTCTTTTTAGGCATGGCCCCTCTCTTATTTTCTCCTCTTCTTTTCTTCCTTCAGGTCTTCTCCTTCGACCTCTTCTTCTCTTCACGAACCTATTCTTCTTTCAAAGCTCTTTTCATGGCTAAGTGTGGAGCAGGGAAAACCAACTCAGAGCAAAATTGTCCCTTTCCTTGCTCTCTTTCTCTTTCCTTCTTTCTCTTCTCTCTCAGAAATCTAGTCCTTAGTCGAGTATTCGGGTATGCGTAATCGGGTCCAGGGTTGCATGTGTAGGTGTCACAGCCGAGGAGTGATAGGTTTAGGCAGTTAGGTGTGTAGGTAAGGGACCTCGCCCCGTGTGTCTTGAGGCAAACAGCCGTATAGACAAAACAAATTTATGCCGCTACGTGGGTTTATGCGTTTCCGAGATGGGACTAATCCCACATCTTCTCTCTGCGTGTGTCTGCAGCTGTGATGGGAACACTATTATGAGCCCTAACTAGCTCGTTTTGACCCAATGAAGAGAATAAAAACTCCTACATAACCAACTGAAGATCCTGATTCACTGCATAACCTTTCTGAGAGAAAATCAACTAGGGGTAAAACTGCAATTTTACTAATGCAATACAACAACGGGTTTTCTCAAGGGCTAAACAAAGGTCAAAGGGTCTTAATAAGATAATAAGTAGGTTAGATCAGACAGAAAAGGGTTTGTGTGCATCCTGTGAATTAAATAACTTCTTGAAACCCTAAAACAGATCAACTTGATTAACCAAGGCTCTGGTCAGGATAAAATTTACCTAAACCCTCTAAAAATCATAGAAAAATATTCTCTAAGATTTATAATCTTCAATTTGACCATTGGAACCCATCTTGACCTAGAATGGGGTCTTAAATAGATATTTACCCTACATTAGGTTTTTGCATAAATTTTCTAGTCAAACGTGGTCAAACCCAAAATCCAACTTCACCATTGGATTCCTTAGGTCCAAATTAGGTTTGTACCAAAATTTGGACTCAAGATGAATTTGCCTTGACCTAGTTTGTAAAAAGGTCCAGCTGATTACATTTCTACCCCTATCTGTCAAAAAAACCCTTACAAACTGCCCCCTTTCTTCTTCATCACTTTTGCAATTAGGTCCCTCCACCATTATAGCGGAGGAACCCTACTCTTGCGAGCTTTGGAAGGAGAGTTCTCCCTGATTGCTCAGAGGATCTCCTCCAAAATTGGAAGGGAGATTCTCTAAGAAAATCCCTCAAATCTGAACCCACCTTTGATCCCTGATACCTTTCCAATCTCTCATGCGAACGCATGAGACACATGGGTATCCTAACGGATTCCTTCTCCGGCGAACTTTCCTTGCTTGGGAAGCTTGCTTCCTAAGCCCTAATCGACCTTCAAGGCTCTATTTGAAGAAGCCCAGATCACCCTGACTCCTGCACACTCGAATTCGGTCGTGAGCACCCTTGATTCCTCTCTCTTCTCCTCACGACCGTAGGTTCCTCGATGTCTGGGGACCTCCCTTACTCCTAGTCGTCATCCGACCGCGATACCAGCGGTGGATTCCTCTTCCTTGACTTCGTATGCACCTCGCCGTACCTGTAGGCGTCTCCTCTTCATCCTTACCGATCCCCACTCACCGGAGCCACTCTTCGTCTCCAGCATCAGCTATACCAGACCCGACGCCTCCACTCGCCCCCGTCGTATCTTCACATCCCAGATAAGCTCCCTTTCTCCTCTACATTCTTCTCTACCCTTTATTCTTCCAAATCGACCATTGCCGACCTCCATCACCTCCATCCCTTCCATCTTTGACCACCAACTCTGGCGAGGCTGCTCCACTTCCACAGGCCATCCCAACCCTCGCCGACAAGCCCATGAGCTTTCCCTTGATCCACTAATCCTTTTCCCCCACTTCACACACCACTCTACTCACTCACGCACCTCACCGAACACACCCACACCTTCGCACACAGTGTGCCCTAGACACGCTCACACAGGCACCCCTATGCCACGCTAACCACCTTAGGATCTTCGCCGTGTTCCGACGACCTTCTCTGAACATTTTGATGTGGCCGCAAGGCCAATCTTGTGATTTCAGGTTCGTCGCCCCTCCGCCATTGACGGGCAAGCTTGAAGCAAGCTTGCTGAAGCTCCAGGTTTGCCCAGCCCAGGTGCAGCAGTCCCAGGTGTGTAGAATACCCTTGCGCAGACACTCAGTCCCTCAATTGGAGTCGAAGACCTCGACTGCTGCTACAATCGCGAAGGCCATCTCTGCAGGCGCATGTGAGGAAAGGGTGGGACATTTAGTCCCACCTCGGAAGTGAAGGCACGCCCACACCTGCATAAGAGGAAAAAGTGAAGTAAGCTGTTCACCTCAGATCCACGAGGTGAGGTCCCACTCACCCGACCCGGTCTCATCCATGCTCACGCCCAGTGGACCTGGCCTGACCCGACTCGAGTGCACACCTTGCCCACCACCGTACGTCGGTGGGCCTGGTCCCAGGTATGCACCCGACCTGATTACTTGATTGTCTGTGTGGCTCTGGGAGAGCAGAACCTAAGAGAGAAAGAGAGGAGAGCTGCGTGTAGGTAGGGGTAGGTTTTGTTGCAGGCGAAAGCTGAAGAGAAAGAGAAGCTAAGGCAAAAGCTGAAGCCAAGGCTAGAAGAGGAAGAAGAGAAGGCAGACGACAGAGAAAGAGAAGGAAGAAGTTGAAGGAAGAAGAAGGAGAAGCTAAGGAAGAAGGAAGGCAAAGGTAGAAAGAAGAAGAGAAAGATTGTAAAGGCAAAGGAAGACATAAGTCAAAGAAGAAGGAAAGAGAAGACATGGGCAGAGAAAGAGAAAAAGAACTCAGACATTTAAGTTTGATTAAGGAATCAGACGAAAGATTTTAGCCTCATTGCATATTTATATATTGAATCAGTTGGTGATATTGTAGGAGTATTTGGTGATCTACATCACCATTTTACTCCCATTTTTTTGCACTCTGATACTGCTACTATTACAATTTCTTTCAAGTTTAAATTGTGATCTTGATTTCTAAATATCAATTTGCTCCCTGTGTTCGACCTCAGAAATCTTTTCGAGTAATAAAATTATATCTGTTTTAAATGCTTTTTCAACTGTACTACAACGCAACACTCTTAAACTCCGATTTAGCACTTCAAACAAGCTATGAGGTCTTCCTTCAATTGCCGCAGCAGGAGTGGATGGGGTCTTCGAGTAAGGACCTGGAGAGGGTCCCGAGCCTTGTCCGCAGCACCTGTAGGTTGCACCTAGGTTGTGCATGGTCTAGAACACAAAGAACGACGTCAGAAAGAATGGTGCGGCGGTGGAGCGACGATGTATACCTGAAATACCAATGAACGGCCTCTTGGCCATGTTAAATTACTTTAGGAGCTTCACCAAAGCATGGTGAAGGTGTTGGTGGTGGTTTCATGGCATGAAGGTGCGTGTGGAAGGTGGACGGTGACGGAGATGGAGGCAAGAAGGTGGGTTGTTCGGTGGAGCTTTTGGGTGGGTGGAGTGGCAAATAGGTAGAGGGGTTTTGATGGGCGTGAGTTGGCAGAGGTTGTGGAGGTGTTGGGGAGGTGGGTGGATGGGTGTAGCGTGCGGATGACCTCACCGGAGATGCGGCCAAAGCGGAGGAAGATGGAGGTGAACGGCGGCGTCGAGGGTTGTTTTTTGGGTTTTGAATAGGAAAAACTAACCTAATAACCTAAGGGAACTAAACTACCTAATCTAATTGGACAAAGGGGGTAGAGTCCTCGTCAATTTTGGCAGGCCAGCAACGGAGAAGTTGAAGCCTCTGGTGATGGAGCGGTGAGGAAGACAAGGTAGGAAGCGTTCGCCAGTATTGCGAGACGCGGAAGAATGTGGGGAAGAGGAATCCACTGCCTATTGTCTATGACAGCGGACGAGGAAGGTGGTCAGAGGACTCGCCAGAGTTGGTGGAGAAGAAGGTCGGGGAGAAGGGAAGAGGGGGTGTCCGGCTTCCAAACCAAGCTAAGGAGGTGAAGAATGCCATGGGCGTGCTTTTATAGGTGTTAGATGGCCATTCCAAGCTTGGAATCCAGGATTGAAACCACGACAACTTGACGAAGAAGGAAACCCGAACCTTTGAAAGGTTCGCATGAAGTTTTGAGTAGGAATTGGAGCCCAAGATGCGGCTAAGATTGTAGGGAAACTCTTCATGATTCTTCCTTCCAAATTTGGAAGAGTTTGGCTGCGAAATCAGGGAGTAATCCCTGATTGAAGGTTGCTGGTGATGGGTTTAGGAGTTTGAAGGAGGCGGGGACTTGTTGGTGAAGAAGAGATCATATTCACTTAAAGCTAGGGGCTTAAGTGAGAGAAGAAGAATCAGACTGGAACAAAATGCAAACTAGGTCAATATGATCTCTGATTGGGCCTAAATTTTGGTATGAACTTAATTTGGACCCAAGGAATCTGATGGTGAAGTAAGATTTAGGTTTTGACCAAGTTTGACTGGGTAATTTGCATAGAAACCTAAATTAGGGCAACTGTCCAACTGAGACTCTATTTTGGGTCAAAATGGGTTCCAATGGTCAAATCAAATGTACCAAACTTTAGAGAATATTTTTATATGATTTTTAGAATGTTTAGGTGAATTTTATCCTAACCAGAACCACAGTTAATTAAGCAAGTCTGTTTTTAGGGTTTCAGATTTCATTAATTCTCGAGACGTGTGAAAACACATTTTGTTCTGCATGAACCAACTTATTAGGCATTTATGACCATTTGACCCCTGAGAAATCTCATGATTTCTCTACAATTAGGATATTCTGTTAAAATTACAGTTTTCCCCCTATTTTAATGCATTTCTCTCAGAAAGGATGTGCAGTGAATTACGATCTTCTGGCGGTTATGTAGGAGCATTTATCTATTGATTATGACTAATTAAAGCTAGATATGGCTGATGATGACGTTATCATCAAGGTGCGTTTATCATCAAGGCACGTACATGAACCCTAAGTTAGTTTGATTGCTTGCTTACTTTAAAAAAAATCCAAAAAAAATAAAAATAAAATTCAAAAAATAGTTTGGTGAATGATTACTTGACCTACATCTCAAATCCATCACCTAAACAAAAAAAAAACATTATAATGTTCTTAAAGAAAAAAATTCTTTTTGAAGTGTTCTTTAGCTTTTGAGTGGTGTTTGTGAAGCCACCCGTGCTTTGTATTTGGCCACACCACTCTAATTAAAATTGATTCACCAACTAGAATTGCTTGAACTGTAGGGATGAATACATTAGGGTTGCTTATTTCTAGGGCCACATTGATCTTAAAGGAAATCGATCATCATCTATTTTGTGCAAAACCTTGTGTGCCCACTTAAACATTGTATGAAAACATTAAGAAATTTCAACCCTAAAAATCACTAAAGCAAGGACGAAGCATTAAAAGACACCACATCTAAAAAATCTTGCTTGAAAATCATATTTTGTTGAGTGCATAGACACGCTCAATTGGATTATTTAAGAGGCACAACCCCTAGTGATGCCTTATCATATACCTTGAGCATAAGCACTGATGAGAACCTCATCATGAGCCATAACTAGCTCATTTTGACCTAATACAAAGGATAAAAGCTCTTATATAACTCAAGGAAAGGCTTAACTCAGAGAATTCTGAGTTTAAGGAGAAAACAAGTCATAAGGGGTAAAAATGCAATTTTACCAGTATAATCTGCATACAGGGTAATTCAGGGTCCAAACATAGGTCAAAGCAACCTAATAAGAATAAAAGTGGGATGAGATGATCTGGCAAGGGCTACAGCAATTCCAAGGAACTAAATGATAATCTGTAACCTTAAAACAAACCCACTTCAATTCACGAGGTTCGAGGCAAAGTAAAAATAGAATAAACCCTCTAAAATTCATAGAAAAATAATCTCTAGGGTTTAGAACCTTCAATTTGGCCTTCAGAACCCATTTTGACCTACATTGAGAACCATGCCCAAATTAATAACTTAATTTGGGTTTTTACGTAAATTGACCAGTCAAACAAGGTTTAATCTAGAAATAAAATTTACCATCAGATTCCTTAGGTCCTAGTTAGTCATGTATAAAAACTTGAGCCTAAGAAGAAACCATCTTGACCAACTTTACATTTTGGTCCTCATCTATTTACTTTTTGGCCCTCAACTTTTGAACCCTCGCATTTTGGCCCCTAACTCTCCTTCGTTCTTTGCGTTCAGGTCCTCCCTGCAAAACCTGCCAGCACCATGCTCCGGCGACCTTGCGCGGAGCATGGCGCCGCGCAGGGTAAGGGGGAGGGTCTGGCAAGACAACCGGGGGTGCCCTGCATCGTCAGCCGTCGCAGGAACACCCCCCTGGTCGCTGCAACCCACCATACCGGCTGTGCGAACGCACGGACGGTATGGGTTTCCATCTCCGGCGTCCTCCGGCGAGGGAGACACGTCGTCTCCCTCTGCCCTCCTCTCTGATTCCGCCTCTATAAATACCCCCGTCGCTCCGCCGTTCTGAGCAGCTCGGTCCTGACGGAGAAAACCCCCAACTTTCCTCTCTTCTCACTCCGGCAGACGCCCACCAGCTCCGGCGGTTCTTCCTCCTCCTCCTCTTCGCTCTGCCGCAATACCAGCAGTAGAGACTTCTTCCCCTGCTCTTCCCGCGTCGCGCAATACCGGCGCGCGCTGCCTCTGCCCCGTCGTCACCGCCGTCCTCCCCCCACAGGGCACCTTCTTCTCCGGCGACAGCAGGTACAGCCGTCCGCCTCCTCGCCCCCTTCGTCACTTTAGTTAGGTTAGGACTACTTCCCTCTATTCTCTCTCTCTTTTCCCTCTGCTATTTTTATCTAATTACCCCTCGACCGCGCCTAATCGCCCTCACCTTCTCCGCCTCCGGCCATCCTCCGGCGAGCCGCTCCCATCACTCCAGCATCCCACACGGCTCGCCGACCAGCACATAATCTCCGCCTCCTCACCCTGATCCATTTCCGCCCTTCCACTTCCCCCAAATCACCCTCTGCAACTCCACCGAACAAACCCATCTCCCGACCCACAGTCCGACCTAGGGCAGCCCTTAGGCTCCGCCCCGCCGCCTGCACACCCCCCGACCACCTTCGCCGTGCCACGGCGAAGGTCCTCCGCGCTTCTGATTGGGCCGAGAGGCCGTTTTTCTGTGGGCAGGTACCTGCGCTCGTCGCCGCCATTGTTGAAGCGAAGCAGCTTCTTCACCTGCTGCCCCAGGTGCGCCACGCCCAAGTTACGCTCCCAGACAGCGCGAGGCGCCTTCGCGAAGTACCAGGCTGCAGTCGAGTCGAAGCTCTCACGCGAAGCCCCCGCGCTTCGCCTCGACGGCCGCTGCTTCCTCCGCGCAGGCACCGAAATTGGGGTGGGACATTTAGTCCCACCTCGTAACCTTTCAAAGGAGAGCGCCCGCATAAAGGCAAAAAGTGCCTTATGCTCGTTGCCTCCTGAGCACGGGGTGAGGTCCCTCTCACTCACTCGCTCTCTCGACCCGGTCTCGTCCGCGACCACGCCCCGCGGACCTGGCCCGACCCGACTTAGACTGACCTGCACTCCTCGCCCACCACGCACGCCGGTGGGCCTGGACCCGGGCGCGACCCGTACCCGGCTACCCGGCAGCTCTGGGAGAGCTATCCTATGAGCAGATTCTGTGAGAGAGAGACGCGGGGGAGGGTAGAGATAGGTTTTGCCCCTCTCTGATCAAGCTGTGTAAGTGTGCAGGCACAGGTGAAGAAGAACCGTGGAAGAAGACGAAGGCTGAAGGAAGGAGGATCACCGAGCGGCACTGTAGCAGTGGCGGTTTAAGTCGTCTGATTGGAAAATCAGACGACATCCTGAAGGCAAAGAAGGAGAAGGAAGGCGAGGCAGAGGAGAACACAGAGAGACAAGCAGAAAGAGCTGAAAGAAGAAGGAGAAAGCAGAGAGGCCAAGACAAGAACTGAAAGAAGAAGAGCACGAGAAGAAGAAGGTCTGAAGAAAGGAAAAGAAGAAAGAGAGAAGAAGAAGAAGAACAGGACCACAAGGGAGAAGAAAAAGGAAGAGACGAGCAGAAACAAGAACTGAAAGAAGAAGAAAAGCATCACTACTGCTGCAGATAAAGCAGAAGAGCCAAGCAGAAGAAGATAGGCAAAGAGAAAAGAAGAGAAGAAGAAAGAAGCCAACAAATTCTCTCTCTCTCTCTTTATTTTTTTTGTACAAGAAACTTGTATCTCTAGAATACAACTTGCTCCCTGAGTTCGACCTCGGGAACTCTTTTATTTCCGAGTAACAAATTGTATTAAACTGGTAATCACCTCTCTATACTATACTACGACGAAATAATAAAACTATAGAGGAAGGTAGCCCACCAGTTTTTGGTGCCGTTGCCGGGGAGCAACGGCTATTCTAGAGGTAAACATTCCTGTTTCTTTTTAGTTTCTGATAATCTCCTCTCTTTTGTGCAGCTACAGGAAATCAAGAAGACAAGCAACCAGACAACAACCACTCCGAGGACAGGTAAATTTTTTTTTTTTTTTTTCTCCTCTCGCTATTAACCCCTAAACTCTAAAGAGGAAGAAAAGAACAAGCAATATAGGGCTAACCTGTCTTCCATACTTAGTAACCATAAAAAGTTGCATGTTTTCAACCCATTATTCCTGCACACTATTAAGGGTATTTAGGGGCTAACACATTCTTGCTTGAGCCCTAATTACCCAACAAAGAGCTAACTGGACCAAGTAGAGCCAACATAAGATTCAACATTAGGGTTTTAGAGACACACTCCTTAAGCAAGAATTGAGAAAACCAAATGAAGTGTGCCCAAACCCTTGTCTGAAAATACCTATTCAAAGAAACCCTAAACAATTGGCTCTCTAAACACTTGAACCCAAAAAAAAAAAAAAAGGACCCAAAAGCTCTCAAAGGAACAAGAGGTAAAGTTGACCCCTTGGGTCAACCAACCTTAAAATTAGGTCACTTTCTCACTCAAAATACCTAAGAGATCAAGTGTAACTTTAAGCACCCTGATCTTAAAGTAAAATTGGTAGACTTAAGAGGTCAAGATCCCCATCCTGGTCTACCTGGAACCGCAGTGACAAGAGAGGTCGGGTGGGGGAAACCCTGTAACCCGTGGGGATGCTCTACCGTGTAGGGGTCTTCGCGGGACTCTCCCTCTCTGGCTGCCCAGGTAATTCTCAGGTGGACGATCTTTCTGATCAAGGGGTCCATCTGCCCCGAACCTCTATAGTCACCCAACATTTTTGGGTGTCTTGATTGGGTCCAGCACCTGCTTATCTCATCCAGTCCTTCAGTATTTTGCAGGAGGTCCTTGAAACCTCCTATAGAAATTCACTCTCCCCGAGGCTAAGCCTCGACTCCTTTGTTTTTGCAGAAATCATTCACATAGCCCCTCTTTCCTCTGATTCTGAACAAAATCCCCTTCTTCCATCTTGATTCAAACTTTGATTCTATATCTTGATTCCACCACCTGATCCAATTATGCAGCCTAATTACCTAGCAAGACTACCATGTAAAAAACCTGAATATCTGAGATCCATAAAAGATAAGATGATTGAGGATGCCTTTGAATTCTATGAAATCAAATATAAACCCTCAACATCAATAGAAAACATTCAGGTTGATGTCCCAACAACCACAGCTTTCATCATAAACTGTGCCCAGATTCTATTGACAGAAGTTACAAAAGGATCAACCCGAGATATGCTCATGACAGGATATATTGAGATAGAAAAATTACACCAATTTGAATACCTTCAATGCTTGACAAATCCTGTACTTTGGGAACAACACCAAGATGCCCTTATGAAACGGGTAGAAATGATGAAATCAGTAGAACAAATTATCAACCAGAAATACCCGTATATACCAGAAATAGAGGATGAACCATCTTGGAACAATATTAAGGAACAATCCAGTTTCCCAGATCTCGGGACTGAGGCACAAAGTGGTTGTGGAATCCCAACCCAGATAGAAGACAATGTTGAATTCGGTTGGGATATTGCAGGAGAACACAATGATGAGCCAAACTTAGACCATGAATTGCCAAGCCTAGAATTTCAAAACTCCTGCAATAATGAGATCAGAACTGAACCTTCTGAGGGTATAAATTCCGCCCCTTATTTTGATAAGGTGGCCCTCGAAGGTTATTCAGACTTAGGTTCTAATAATTCTACCCACATCCTAAGCCTAGAACCTAGATCTGAAACTTATTGGGAAGATTACGAGGCCCCTTATGAGAAAGATCAAATTTTTACAGAATATGATTCCGGGCCTCTATTTGATGAATATCCCTCTCCAACATCTTCAGAAAATCTGATCGATTTTCCAGAAAACATGCCAATTTATGATACAGAAACTGAGGAGTTGGATGAGTTGGATTTTAATTGGGTCTATCCTACCAGCTTGGAGCTTGAGCCTAGACAGAATACCTTTTCGAGCCCAGAATTGACATATAGGCTAGACCCCAATCAGGCTGCTGATTCCACATCTGATGATTTTTGCTGTGGTGGAATTCATGATCATGAATCTCATTTTCGCCAACTCCCCGACAATTTCAGATCTGACTATAATTGCGGAGAGATTCCCCTTCCTGAACACGCCAGGCCTATCTACGACCTCAGTTCTCATGACTCTGACTCCGACTCTGAGGTCCTGATTCCCGAGATCACTGATAACACAGAATCATTCCTTTTCGATCCTCAAGAACCAAAAACAGAAAATGCCAAGAGTGATTGTAACCCAGAATCCAAATTTTTTCTCGAATCCGATTTCTTTCATCCTACAGACACTCTTCCGGCATTTGATAGTTACCTAGAGGACTCTCTACAGGAAACCACCTATCATCCGTTTCTAGAAGAGCCCTCGTACACAATGGCCACCTCATCCGCACACACAGAACGGATCAAAACCTCTTCCCAACCTCGACCCGCAACCAGACTCAATTTCTATTCAGATTCACCTCTCACCAAGCCGATTGCATTTCCACATCGGGTTCTGAACATTGATCAGACTACATACCACACCCCATCATTCTCTGATCACCCCTGTAGGGTTTCCGCGTCATTCATTGATTATTTTACGGATCCCTACTCTGACCAGGCTGATTCGACTCAGCCAAACCCTGCGTTTACACTTCCTCATCCATCTGAGCTTCATAGTATATGGTGGGTTCCACACCTTTTTATCCACATCTATCAACCCACCAGATTGATTGGGTTTGGGCTACATCATCAGCCTGTCAATCTGAACAAGCACCTGGTTGGACCAACCAGGCTCTTAATCAAGGTGCTTGTCTTACAAAACTCCACTGATTTCACCATCCCCTCTCCATCGCATTTCTCGCTTGGCTGAAGGCATCAAATTTAGCGCTCAACGGGAGGCAGCCCGTCATTCTCTTTGAAAACCTGAAACTTGTTCTGACACCTTTTTGCACTTGAGGTTCACACTTTAGGACAGCCGACTCCACCTCAGGTGCTTGCATCTGAGATTAGAAATCGTTCACAACAGCCACCGCGACCCATTCACTCATCAAAACATCTGTCCTAATGTATGAACTAAGTTGAATAAAAACCCCTAGGTTACAATGAGGACATTGCAAATCTTAGGCATGGGGGGGTATGAAAGTGCAAAACTTGTAAGAAAAGGTTTCAAACAAAAAATTCACATATGCCAAAAACACCATAAAAATTAAAAATTTTTTCGAAAAAGAATAAGAGGAAAAGAGGAGAAGGAAATTTTGTGAAGGAGAAGGAGAAAAGAAACAAAATGAAAAAGGAGAGCAAAATTATGAGAAAAAAGTGATAGTCATTAGTAAGGAACCAAGGAATTAACCTAAGTTCTAGACCTCATTCAAGAAAATAACTGAAAAGTGCATAATGAGATTAGTAAGAACGCAAACCTTAGGCATTCTTGAATAGACTCTTAGTACCCATTAAGATCTAGACATTCCTCAAGAGGTTGAGGAAAATGAAAAGCTGAAGTATTAGGTCTAAGGCTTAGGGAGTATTTGGCCTCATTAACTAATTTTTGGTTTACGGGACTCAGTAACCTAAGCACCCTAACCTCACACACAGCCTGGTTCAGTAAGCATAAAAATCAAAATCACGCAGAAGCGTCGCAAAATTCTGGAAAGAACACCTAGAATAGGAGCGGCCGATCAACACAAGTTGATTTGGACGAGTTCCCAGCGCGGAGAGGCGGGAAATCCCCTCGAAGATGCGTAACAAAATATCATCTCCTCGGTGCTTGTCTCTTAGGATATTTACATATCCTACTGGGGGCATGTAAGCACTCTACCGGTTCAGATCCCATGGATGGCATTATCTCGAAGTGTCAATTGCCAGGGTCTGGATTCGGCCACGGAACACCATGGATGGGATTATCTCGAAATCTCAATAGCTAGGGTTCCGGGGGTTGCCATGGGCGGTGCTATCTCGAAGCATCGATTGCCAGGAACCCTTGAGGATTGATGATGGGAGCAAGGAATCTGATACAGACCGTGTTGAAAAGCCAATCCTAGGCTAGAACTAAAAAGAAAAAGAGAGAGAAAACTCTCCAAACAGAATAACTTTCTATCTCTCTCTTACAAAACGCACTGCGAACTGAGCCAGGGCTAAAATCATTTCAAGCACGGGTGCTTTAACCACAAAGTCCAATAAACCTTAGGTTAGTTCTTGTGGGCCTTAAAAACCTTTGCTGAGGACTGAGGCTAAGGCTAGACAGATTTGAATCTTGATTGGTACTAGAGTACCTTTTAGGCCTATGGTTAGCATTCTAACCTAATCTGAGCTCAAATGAAAAAGCACTTATCTAAAGCTATTAAGAACTTCATGGTCTAGAACAAGGGTTGAAACCTTAAGTTTTTGCTAAGGGACTAGCAAAAGCTAGGCATGGGGGTATGATGAGAACCTCATCATGAGCCATAACTAGCTCATTTTGACCTAATACAAAGGATAAAAGCTCCTATATAACTCAAGGAAAGGCTTAACTCAGAGAATTCTGAGTTTAAGGAGAAAATAAGTCATAAGGGGTAAAAATGCAATTTTACCAGTATAATCTGCATACAGGGTAATTCAGGGTCCAAACATAGGTCAAAGCAACCTAATAAGAATAAAAGTGGGATGAGATGATCTGGCAAGGGCTACAGCAATTCCAAGGAACTAAATGATAATCTGTAACCTTAAAACAAATCCACTTCAATTCACGAGGTTCGAGGCAAAGTAAAAATAGAATAAACCCTCTAAAATTCATAGAAAAATAATCTCTAGGGTTTGGAACCTTCAATTTGGCCTTCAGAACCCATTTTGACCTACATTGAGAACCATGCCCAAATTAATAACTTAATTTGGGTTTTTGCGTAAATTGACCAGTCAAACAAGGTTTAATCTAGAAATAAAATTCACCATCAGATTCCTTAGGTCCTAATTAGTCATGTATAAAAACTTAAGCCTAAGAAGAAACCTTCTTGACCAACTTTACATTTTGGTCCTCATCTATTTACTTTTTGGCCCTCAACTTTTGAACCCTCGCATTTTGGCCCCTAACTCTCCTTCGTTCTTTGCATTCAGGTCCTCCCTGCAAAACCTGCCAGCACCATGCTTCGGCGACCTTACGCGGAGCATGGCGCCGCGCAGGGTAAGGGGGAGGGTCTGGCAAGACAACCGGGGGTGCCCTGCGTCGTCAGCCGTCGCAGGAACACCCCCTGGTCGCTGCAACCCACCATACCGGCCGTGCGAACGCACGGACGGTATGGGTTTCCATCTCCGGCGTCCTCCGGCGAGGGAGACACGTCGTCTCCCTCCGCCCTCCTCTCTGATTCGGCCTCTATAAATACCCCCGTCGCTCCGCCGTTCTGAGCAGCTCGGTCCTGACGGAGAAAACCCCCAACTTTCCTCTCTTCTCACTCCGGCAGACGCCCACCAGCTCCGGCGGTTCTTCCTCCTCCTCCTCTTCGCTCTGCCGCAATACCAGCAGCAGAGACTTCTTCCCCTGCTCTTCCCGCGTCGCGCAATACTGGTGCGCGCTGCCTCTGCCCCGTCGTCACCGCCGTCCTCCCCCCACAGGGCACCTTCTTCTCCGGCGACAGCAGGTACAGCCGTCCGCCTCCTCGCCCCCTTCGTCACTTTAGTTAGGTTAGAACTACTTCCCTCTATTCTCTCTCTCTTTTCCCTCTGCTATTTTTATCTAATTACCCCTCGACCGCGCCTAATCACCCTCACCTTCTCCGCCTCCGGCCATCCTCCGACGAGCCACTCCCATCACTCCAGCATCCCACACGGCTCGCCGACCTGCACATAATCTCCGCCTCCTCACCCTGATCCATTTCCGCCCTTCCACTTCCGCCAAATCACCCTCTGCAACTCCACCGAACAAACCCATCTCCCGACCCACAGTCCGACCTAGGGCAGCCCTTAGGCTCCACCCCGCCGCCTGCACACCCCCCGACCACCTTCGCCGTGCCACGGCGAAGGTCCTCCGCGCTTCTGATTGGGCCGAGAGGCCGTTTTTCTGTGGGCAGGTACCTGCGCTCGTCGCCGCCATTGTTGAAGCGAAGCAGCTTCTTCACCTGCTGCCCCAGGTGCGCCACGCCCAGGTTACGCTCCCAGACAGCGCGAGGCGCCTTCGCGAAGTACCAGGCTGCAGTCGAGTCGAAGCTCTCGCGCGAAGCCCCCGCGCTTCGCCTCGACGGCCGCTGCTTCCTCCGCGCAGGCACCGAAATTGGGGTGGGACATTTAGTCCCACCTCGTAACCTTTCAAAGGAGAGCGCCCGCATAAAGGCAAAAAGTGCCTTATGCTCGTTGCCTCCTGAGCACGGGGTGAGGTCCCTCTCACTCACTCGCTCTCTCGACCCGGTCTCGTCCGCGACCACGCCCTGCGGACCTGGCCCGACGCACGGCTGATCTAGACAACAACATGACAAGTTTTTAGCTGAGGCCAAACATTATTTTTCGGATGATCCCATGCTGTTTAGACTTTGTCCTAATCAAATCATTAGGAGATGTATCCTCGAAGAGGAGGTTCAAAGTGTGTTGTCCTTTTGTAATGACCAAGCCTGTGGTGGCCACTTCTTTGGGAGGCAGATGGCTGCAAAAGTTTTGCTGTTTGATTTTTTCTAGCCATCACTATTCAAGGACGCACATAATTTTGCTGAAACCTGCACTAGATGCCAGACCCTAGGGACCAAGACCAAGAAAGATATGATGCCTCTACAACCTATTCTTATCATTGAAATATTTGATATCTGGGGCATTGACGTATGTGTTTCACGTGTTTGAAATCGGGGTTACGAGTAACCCGTTGTTTTAGATGCAAAACTCGTTATCACATAAAATTTTACCGAAACTCCAAGGGAGTCCCTGGTCGAACACAGGGAGGCGACGTTTACCTTGCTTGAAAATCATGCTTCGCTTTGTTTGCTTTTTGTCATTTTTATCTTTCTAATTTTTTTGGTATTTTTAGCAAGCGAGAGATCAGGTCGATGAATTCTAGCTAATCTACTTGCAAAAATTTAAGAGAGAGAGGGAGAAAGAGAGAGAGAGAAACAATCATCTATTTATAAAGAATTATTTGTTACAACTATGAAAGAGGAAAGTCTACACTACGAAAGCAAAAGAAAGATAGAAAGAGGTGAGAGAAATCCCCCTCGACGGTCGCTTGGAGGAGGGTGGTGAGGAGAGGGACGAACGGGGATGGAGCCAGAGCCAGAGTTGGAGGACGAAGGGCGGGGTAGGACGGCATAGTGGCGAGGATCTTCTTCCCGAAGGGCGGTGAGAGGATGACCACAGGATGCTCCATGAATGGGGATGAGAGGTGGGAAAACTATTTTATTTTCTACCCTTGAGGAGCATCCTATGCTTGGGATAAGCTCTCTCTAGAGCCTTGGAGGTGGTGAGAGGAAGAATGGAAGAAATGGTTTGGAATGGTGGTGGACAGGTCCTTTTATAGTGGAGGAAGAAGAACAAATTCTCATCTGGGTCATTACTGACGTCAGTAAATGTCGCTACAGATCCCTGCAGCTATCGCTGAAGGTTTGCCCTTCAATTCCTCTTGCTGGCATGCGTAGACCATTAGTGACAGCTGCAAGCGTCACTAAAGGCCCTTGTATGTGTTGTTGAAGATCTGCCCTCTCCCGCTGGCACACCCCGTTGGCGCTGTGCTCACGCGCCCACCGTTCAATCTTTGATCAACGGTCAAGATCGCACGAAGGCAACGCGCTCAGACCACACACTCGATCATCATCAGATCGGGCATTGGTTGGCACGTGGTCATGCACGTGCGAATCTACTCGCTGCCGCTACACCGCGTGGCGAGATCTGTACCGCTTAATGAAGATCGCACGGCCCAATTTGGTGTTCACCCTCACATTGTTGATTGCACGCGCCCGTGGGGATTCTACCGTGCATCTGTGGCTTGAGAATGCCTATCGCGACCGCTGCACCATCGCGTTGGATTGTCGAGCAGAGCGATCAGATGGCTCAAGCTCTCGACCATTGGATGGAAATCCAACGGTCGGGATTCAAAGTTGGTGGTCTCGTTAGATGAATCGGGCAACGTGGAGCTTTTACGACCATTGGATTTGAATCCAACGGTCGAGACTTTGTAGATGCAACTTTTGAGGAGGGGCTGCGATGGCGCCACGTGGCACCATCGTGGCTATCCACATCCTTCTTCTTGTAGAGGGTGCTGCGGTGCTTGGATCGAGTTGATTTTCGTGTTGTCGAACTACGATCATTGCTCTGGATCCATCCGTACGGTTGGATTTTTCATTCGAAGCCTGTATGGATGTCGCATTGCCCAATGGTTGTTGATCTTCCTTGGGCTTCATATGATGTTACAGAACTTTGATCTAGACGATTTTGGAGGCATTTGGCTCTGATCGTCGTCCTGATTAGATCTGTATGGTCCGATCGTCCATTCGAGGCCCTAAAATGAATCTCCTTCTCTCCTGACCATAAAAAGGACCTAATTAACCTAAAATATATACAACTACTCTAAATGCAGAATGATGCATGCTATGCAATATTTATATCATGAAATGCAAATCTAAGCTTAGGAACATGCATGATTATGTTTTTTAACCTAAATAGATGTGTCTATATCAGGCATCGATTTCATGGGTCCCTTCCCACCATCAAACGACTTCGAATATATACTAGTCTCAGTGGATTGCATCTCAAAATGGATCAAAGTGGTACCTACCCGAAAATGTGATCATAAGGCTGATAAACGCTGGTTTATTATCATTTTTATGCATTAAAACAAACCTAGCTCTTAGGATTTTGCTCCGCAAATGAGTTTTTGGGTTGCATTTAGGCATAAATTAGGTTAGGCATGCATTTTACTTTTTATTGTCTTTTTGATGTGTTTTTGTGAGTGTTAGGGATATATAGTTTGACAGATCCCTAAAACGTTAGCACTCAGAAAGGCAACTGGTGAAGGAGAAGCCCAAACCAGTTGGAACTCAGCTTTATCCAGCTTACCATAGTTGGAATCTAGCTCACTTGGACTAGGGTTAGCTCATCCTAGCTCCATTCAGCTCATCTCAGCTGAATGGTAGCTCAAGAGAGCTGATCTCAGCTCACCTTAGCTCAAGTCAGCTCAGATCTAGCTTAACTTAGTTGAGTCTATTTAATCTCAGCTCCCATTTGTTCACTGAGAACTCTAGCTAGCTCAACTGGGTTGACTGGAGTTCACCTCAGCTCAGGACCAGCTGCATCAAGCTCCACTCAACTCCAGCCAGTTGAAGATGACTTCATCTTAGCTCAGAAAGCTCAAGTCCAGCTCCCAGGGACTTAGCTTAGCTCAACTTAGTTGAGCTAAGCTACCTTGGCTGCTCCAACTAGCTAGGTCATCCCCGGGAATATCAGACCTAGCTCGCCTCAGCATACCTTATTAGAAGCCAGCTTACTTTAGCTTGGCTTAGCAGTTAGCAAAGAACTAGTACGCTAAGCCAGCTAAAGTAGCTCCATGCCATCTTCTTCAACAGCTACCAGCTCCAGCATAGCTCCTGACTTCTCTTTCTTCAGCTCCTCTCCTCAAACCCTAGCTCTAGATACCTTTTCCTCTACTTCACTACTAGCTAAGCTCCAGCTCCCTTGGTCGTCCACCACCCTAAAACCCTAGCTAACTAGCTCCACCAACTAAGCCCACCTAAGACCACCTAAGCTAGCTCCACCTCCACTCCAAGTTGGCGTCACCACCATCACCACCTTTCAACCCACCACCACCACCAAGGGACACCTTGATTTTGGCACCAAAAACACCTAACTACCCTCTCCATTTTGGCACCAAAATCCCCTTCCGTCTCAACCCTCCATCCAACACCTAAACCTATCCTACCCATCCAATCTTGGCACCACCTAGGATCCCTTCTAGAAGGTCCATTTTGGCGCCAAAACCAAAGGTCACCAAGGGTAACAACCACCCATAACTACCACCTATGTGACCCTTGGGTTGGTGCCAATCATCCCTAGCCCTAGGATCACCAACCACCTCCATCAAATCATTCTAACCATCCATTCCAAGAGCCACATATACCCCCCATCCTACTCTATAAAAAGACCCTTAACCACCACCATTTTCCCCATCCTCCATTAGTATATTTTCTACCCTATATCCACCTACATCTCACGGGCAAGAAGAAGGAGGAGAGAAGAAGATTAAGGGGGCATCCTACCTGCCCCCTTGGTGCCTTCTTTCCCCTCTCTCTTCTTCTTGTGCCACGCCAAGGAGGAGACTCTTTTCAACTTGGAGGACGGCCAGGCATTGGAGAGGAGAAGGGTGGTGCACGCCCACCCTTGGAGAAGCCATTAAGGTGGTAGCTTCCACCTTTGAGGAGCATAGTGCATGCCCTTTTTATGGGCTTGCCTTGGAGGACACCATCTTGAAGGAAGGAGTTGTAGAGCTCCTTTTCAAACTTAGGAGCCACTGAGCTTGGAGCAAGGACTCTCTTCTTCACCAACATCATCAAGATTAGAGTTTTGTTTATTTTTTGTTTTTGTTGCTAGTAGTAGAAGCATTCCTCTACTAGTGCTTTGTGTAAAACACTTTTGCATTAATCAAGTTGCCTTCTTTTCAATTTTTGTTGCAATTGTTTTATTTGTTTCTAACACTCTTCACTTCCACTCCCTAATTACTCTAGCCCTCCACGTGCCTAGAGTGAGCTTAGGGAGTGGTAATTCTTGTCACTCTAGGGTTAGCCTTTAGGTGTTAGTTTTTTTTTCCCGCCAACAATTCGCATATTACCTTCGTTATTTCAAAACATAAAAAATCTAAATTTGAAAAGAACAAAAAGAAAGTGGATTTCCATTTCCCAGCAAGAGATTCAATTTTTTCAAACATTTAGCCTCCTTGGACAACCCTAGATACTCTATCTATCTAGGTTTATAAATGCAAAAGTGAAATGGTTTTACGCGTTGCAACGACTCATAAAAACCTAATTTTACAAATCACGTAAAAACCTGATCAAAGGCCATCATGGACTTTGTTATGAAGAATATCGTTTCCAGATTTGGGATACCTAAGGCCAAGATTAGCAATGGTGGAAGTCACTTCATCAATACGCAGTTTCGTGCTTTACTTAAGAAATATGGGGTCACTAATTGCATTGCCACCTTGTATCACCTGCAAATGAATGGGCAAACTAAGGTCTCAAATAGGCAGATTAAGAATATTGTGCAAAAGACTGTGAAACCTGATCGGAAGGATTGGTCCACACGATTGGATGATGCCCTTTGGGCATACAGGACCACTTAGAAGACCCCGATAGGCATGTCACCATATTGATTGGTCTTTGGAAAAGCTTTCCACCTTTTGATTGAGTTGGAGCACCAGGCATACTGGGCCGTTAAGCAATGTAATATGGATTCCCATATGGCTAGAACTCAAAGGAAGCTCCAACTCTTTGAGCTCGAAGAGATTCGTCGAGATGGTTATGAGCATAATAGACTTTATAAGGAGAAGATGAAAGTTGTCTATGACAAACACATTAGTAGAAAAACCTTCAAGCCAAATCAACAAGCTTGGATTTTTAATGCGAGACTTAAACTCTTTCCCAGGAAGTTATGATTTAGGTGGACGGGACAGTACCGGGTGGTCAAACCTTTTTCCAACGGGGCAGTAGAAATTGCTGATCCAAAGACTGGGCAAACCTTTACAGTTAATGGTCAAAGATTAAAATATTTTCTTGCCCAGGTTCCCCGGAAGGAAGTTGTAACCCTCATTGAGGGTTAAATTTGAGCTTCGCCCAACTGAAGGGAATAAATTCAACACTTCCTGGGAGGCAACCCAGAAGATTCAAGCTTACCAGATTCACCGGTGAAACTCAGGTGATTTCTTTCCTTACTCCCTTGCTTACATTTATTTTCCAATGAGGACAGTGTCCATCCTAGGCATGGGGGTGGTATTTCTCATTTTCTGAGTACAAAATTGTCAGCTTGAATTAGTTTTTATTTCATAAAAAAAGAAGAAAAAAAAAGAGAGAATTAGGAAAGTAAAATCAGGCATTAGGAGCTTGTTAACTTTAGGAATTGATACGTTAAGGACCTGAACACTTAGACTCTTCAGGTCTTCAGGCTTAATCAGTACGGGTGTCCACTAAAATGTGGACTTGTTCTCGAGTCCTCGCCATCTTAATTTATATTAATTTGGTCAATAAAGTAGGGTGATAAGTATATGACTTATAAACCCATCCTCTGATTTAGGGGGGCTTTTAGTCTAAGCATCTGCACATGTTTTTCACTGACTCACTCCTCCGCGGTTCTAATGGAAATTGGGTAGCTAATGAACCTTCTAGGGTGGTATGGCTGGCAAGTTGTTGTAGGTAACAGTCCATTGGCTGGTTGTCTAGAGCACAGCCACATGACCATTCTCTTTTACTACTGTCTTTAGGTAAATCTTGGATCAGGGAAGCCACTTACTTAAAAGAAAATGATAAAAAAAAGAAAAATAGAAAAAGGAAAAAAGAAATAAACCACACTTCACCGCATAAGTTGTTGTGGGTAACAGCCCATTGGTAATTTGTCCAGATCCCAACTCATAAAACGCACAAAAATTTCAGAACACTTAAGAAAGAAGTGGGGAAGTAGAACAATCCGGGGAGATATACATTGGGTTCGCCCTTGTGTTGTCCTCACAAAAATAAAAGTAGGGAGAAAGTTACGAGTTAGACAGATACACCTTTAGGTAGCATTGTCTTTTTCGGGTCACCTAGGGGCATAAAAACCCGAAGTCCATTTTAATTATCGTTGAGTGATTCTATCACAATTTTCACAAGATGCTTAGCACTTAGAGTTGTTTTCGTGTCTTGGGTGGTTGGGTAGCCATAAAAAGTTACCCCGAAACTCTCAACTCCAAAATCCAAAAAAAAAATTAGAAAAGAGGAAAAAGAAAAAAAAAAGAGAATTTGCTTTTATGTAGAATATGGCGAGGACTTGGGCGATCTGCATTTTGGCAGGCACCCAAGCGCTATTAAGTCTCTGTGGGTTAGGTTCTTCGCAGAAATTTCCTTTTATGACAAGTAACTTGTGCCTGAGCGATCGATTCTTAATTTGTAAATAGCATTTAAGTTAACCTTGTTAGGGATTGGTAAGGGGTGGGTATGGGGGTATGATGACTCTATAATTATTAGTGTTAATTATATCAATTAGAGTCAATTTTGAGGGCACATGTGCATTAATGTTATATTGTAGTAGGCTTAGGAGCAATGCATGCATATCGTGTAATTTCTACATCTAGAATGCTTATAATTATTGTTTAAAGACCATGTGTACAAGTGCATATTGAAATAGGTCTCAGATGAGCAATCAGACTGTACGGATGGATCAGGGCTAGGGGACAAGGTGATATTATGTTACGGTCTTGGATCAAAGATCCAACTATACAGATCTGATTAGGGCAACAATCGGAGTCCAACACCTCCAAGATCGCCTTGATTGGACCTCCGTAGCATCAGATGTAGTTCGAGAAAGATCAAAGGTCAAGCGGCAAGGTGGTGCAAATCCGTATCTCAAATGACAAATCCAACCTCACGTTTGGGTTCGGATTGACGACTGCAGCCTAACGGTGCGAAATCAACCCAATCCGACATCTAAAGCACTGTCTACAAGCATTGGAAAATGGACGGTCTAGATAGCACCATGTGGCACCATCCAAGAAGCCTACAGTCACCGCAGCCTCCTCTATCAATGTCAGATTAATCTCCACCGTTGGATATCGTCCAACGGTGGAGAGCATCCGCAGGGAAATACAAGATCTCGACCATCTATACTCACAGTGCAGTGGTCGAGAGCCTTATCGCAATGGGTAGGTCACGCGTTCGAGGTGCATCGGGCTTCAAATTGAGCGTGTGGGTGAGGCGCGGTGCAATTGACTTGTCCGATCGACATCAAATGGTTGCGGAAGCGGCTACGTGGCACACTTAGATGCGCCAGATGGAAGAGTGTGTGCACGCGTGTGATGACGCACGATTGTACATGCCATCGCACGCGTGTGAGCATAACGTGTGAAGATGAAACATGCTCAAGCGATCTGAGCCGTCCGATCGAACGATCGAACGACTGAGATTGGTTGGGCACAATGAAGCGCGCAACGGTTGAAGGCATGGAGACACTGACGTGGAACATTGTGGAGCGTCCGATCGGCGGCGAACGGGGGAGATGGAGCATGCACCTTCTTAAATGCTTATTTACAGTGACACATATATCCGTCACTAAAGGTCCTGGATTTAATTTTCAAGATTTTAAAGGACCTTTTTGCCCTTGTACCTCAACTATATAAAGGACCCTTTGCCCCACATATTTTCTCATCCCTTTCTCTCTTCTCTCACCCTCTCCGAAGGTCTAAGAAGCTGGTCCCATACTCGAGATGTTCCACTAGAGTTAGAATGAAATAATTTTGTCCATCTTTTCATCCCCTTCATGGAGCATCCCGTGGTTGTCTTCTCGCCACCATTCGGGAAGTGGATCCAGCTGCGACGCTGCCTTGCTTCATCCTCCATCCTCCAGCCCTGCTCTCCCTCATCCAGCATTTCACCACCCTCTTCTGGGCGCTCCGTCAACGCTACTCATCCTCCAAGCAGTCGTCAAGGAGGATTTTCTCATCCCTATCTTTTTACTACTTTCTAGTGTAGATTTTAATTTTGCAATTAGTGTAATGAACAAGGCTATATGGTTATGAAATATTGGTTCACTTTCTCTTACTCTATCTTTTCCTTATATTATTCTCTCTCTCTTTTCTATTATTTATTCTTTAAGTATAATAGCTAGCATAAATTAATTTCAACCAGCTATTTTTCTTTGTGAGAATAATTTCCAATGTATTTTTTAATCAAATGTTCGCCTCCCTGTGTTCGACCTGGGACTCACCAGAGTTTAAATTAAATTTATTTGTAGTGGATTTTCTTGCAAATTTTACGACTTGGGTTTTTTAAACTTAAACTTTTCGCAATGATTTTCTTGCTCATTACGAAGCATCGGCAATTGCTTCACGAAATGGCGGAGGTCGTTCCTGCCCGAGAGAAGGCGGAGAAGGTGGTAGAGGAGGCCGAATGGAAGCTCCGCTCCTAGCAGTAGGCGGCCGATGATGTGGGTCGGCTAGAGGGGGAGCTAGAGAAGGCCCGTTCTGCTCTGCGGAGGGCCTCTCATGCTGGCGAGGGGCTGGAGGAGAGCCTCATGAGGACGCATAGTGCTCATCTGGAGGCTTTGGGGGACTTGTCCGAGTGCCTCTCGGTCGCTTGCACCAACATCATCTCTTTACAGGAGGAGGTGCAAGTGCTCGGGGTTGAGCACTCCTAGTCAGTGGAGGGTATGAAAGGGCTCTTGAGGAAGAGTGTGTCAGCCTAAGTGCCTCGATTGATAGACTCGTTTCTATGCGAGCATGTCTGGAGAAGGCAGAGGCGACTACAGAGGACTTGAGGGCCTATCTTAGCAGGGCCCAGCAGCTCGCGAAGGAGAGGGGCTAGCGGGTGGTGGAGTTGGAGTAGGTTGAGCAGCTAAAATTGGATGTGGAGATGGTGATGGTGTTTTATGCCTTGGATCCATCTATGGCGACATCCCGGGAGGAAGTCTCAAAGGAGATCGGGAAGTAAACATTGGTTGCCATGTGGGCCCTTATTATGAGGAAGCATGCCTCCATTAAAGAATTATGCAACTGGTCGATCGACTAGTTAATGTCAAAATAAGATCGTCTGAAAGGAGCCGATCTTAGTATCGATGACAAGCCCATGGAACTACTCGTGAACTAGCCGGTTACTGAGGAGGTAGGCCAATCGGAGGCCGTTGACCCGCTTGTAGAGGCGATCATCCCACTTCGTCTTTCACCTGTGCCAGAGGGGGACATCTTTGGGCCGTAAGTGTAGAGTCCCTGAGCCCTCCGTCAGTGTTGCCTTTTCTCTCTCTTTTGTCTCTTTTTTTTTTAGAAAAAGAAATGTAATGGGAAATCCTCCTTTTGAATGAAGAAAGAAAATCTTTATTTTTATTGCTTGTCAATATTTATATATGGTACATTCATAAGTTGCTCGCATGGCAGGTGCGAGGGATGTCTTTACCACCTAGGGTTTGTTATTCGTAAAAGTCTCATGGATTGTCTTTACTAATCTTATAAGGTCCTCCCATGGTAGGTCTAGCTTCTCGTCAGACTGGATTGGCATGGAGACCTTGCGCTTACGTAGGACTAGGTCTCCTTAGGAGAATGTCCGCTTATAAACACACTTATTGTAGGAGGCGGTGGTGGCTTCTTTATGTTTGAATTCTACCTTTGATGCTTTATCCCTTAGCTCATCCAGGAGGCTAAGGATAGGCAAACTTGGTCATCGTTGGTGGCAAGGTCATAGAGTTGCATCCTGTAGGTTGGGGGGACCATTTTGATAGGTAGGCGGGCTTCCATGTTGTATATCAGGTTGAATGGTGTATGGCCCGTGGAAGTCCTTTGGCAAATCCTGTAGCCCTAAAGAAAGTCTGGCAGCTTGTTCGCCCATCTCCATTTGGCTGAATCTAGCTGGCGTTTGAGCGTTGAGATGATGGTGTGGTTGGTCACCTTGACTTATCCGTTCGCCTAAGGATGACCCGTTAACGTGAAGCACAGACGGATGTCCCAGCTGATGCAAAATTCTTCAAATTTTTTGCAGGCGAACTGGGTTCCATTGTTCGTGACAATGTAGTGGGGTATCCCATACCAAGCTATAATGCTCTTGTAGACAAAGGATATAAATTTATAAATTGTAGGGCTGGCCACGGCCTTAGTTTTGACCCACTTGGAAAAGTAATTGATGAGAACCTCATCATGAGCCCTAACTAGCATATTTTGACCTAATAAAGTGAACAAAAGCTCCTACATAACAAAGAGAAAGGCCTAATTCAAGGGATCACTAATCTGGGAAGAGAACATGAAATAAAGGGTAAAACTGTAATTTTACCAGTGCAGTTCATCAACGGGATTTTTCAGGATCTAGACATAGGTCAATTGAACTTAATAAGAGAAAAAGTGTGATGGTTTAGTCAGATAAGGTTATTGTGAAATTTAAGAATTAAATGACATTCTATAACCCTAAAACAAACCCACTTAAATTCATAAGGTTTCAGTTAGGATAAAACTCAACTAAACCCTCTAAAATTCATGGAAAAATATCCCCTAGGGTTTAGAACCTTCAATTTGGCCTTTGGAACCTATTTTGACCTAGATTGGGGTCCAAGCTAAATATTTGATCTAATTTGGGTTTTTGTGCAAAATATCCAGTCAAACCTAAAATCCAACTTCACCATTGGATTCCTTAAGTTCAAATTAGGTTTGTACCAAAATTTGGACCTAAGGAAAGGACATCTTGACCTACTTTACAAAATAGTCCACCCAATTACATTTTGGCCCCTAACTTCTGAAAACCCTTGCGAAGATCCCCTCAACTTCCTCGTCACTTTTCATATTCAGGTCCCTCTACCATTGCAGCAGGGACCCATACCTCCGGCGAGGTTTCGAGGCGATTTTCTCCTCGTTTCCCCAGGGAGCTACTCCCAGATTTGAAAGGGGAGCTCTGTGCGAAACCCCCTATCGCATGAGCAGAGAGCTCCCTTCGGAATAATGTAATTGAACACTTAGAATTACTCAAAACTTAATTCAGAATATAAATGCAAGAGTTTATGAATTAAATTTATAGTAAAAATAGAAGAGTTGGACATCTGATTATAGAATCAGACGTCTTAAAGGATGGTCTCTTATTCTTTTCTCCTTGCATCTTTCTCTTCTTCTTCTTCCTTCTCTTTGTGTCTCTGCTTCAGTTGCTTCTCTTCTGCCTTCTTAGCTTTTGCTTCTCTTCTGCATAGTGTCTTTTCTCCTTCTTCTTCCTCTGCGGGACTTCTTCTTTCTTGCTTCTTCCTTCTTCCTTCTTCCTTCCTTAGCTCTACTTCCCTTGGCTTCAGCCTTTCTTCTTCCTCTTCTTCTGCTTCTGCCTTAGCTCTCCTCTGACGTTCTCTTCTTCTTCCTTTAGCCTTCCTTCCTTCTTCCTTTTGGAGCTAAGTCTGCTTAGCCTCGCTTCACCGTGCCTTCCCTTTTCTTTTTCTTTTTCCTTAGCTTCCCTGTTGTGCCTCTTCCTTCCTTAGCTGCTTCTTCCTTGCACAATGTAGCAAAACCTAACCCCTACCCTCCCCCACGTCTCTCTCTCTCTCTGTATATCTCTCTTCGGTACGCTCTCCCAGAGCCGGGGAATCGGGTCGATCGCGTTCCCGGGTCCAGGCGCACCGGCGTGGGTGTGGTGCGCGAGGAGTGCATGGATAGGTTAGTCGGGTTGGGTGCCAGGTCCGCGGGGGGTGTCACGGACAAGGCGTGGCAAGGGCGAGAAACCTCACCCCTGTGTGTCTTGAGGCGAATAACATAAAACACAAATTCAATTTAACCTACGTGCCTCACTCCTGCGTTCACGAGGTGGGACTGAATGTTCCACCTGCTTCTGTGCTTTCGCCCGCAAGAACTCCTTCGATTGCTACTGATGGGTTGCTCGCCAAACCAATTGCCCTGCTGTCTGAGTTTGCGACGCATCAGCTTCCTCTGGGACCCTGACACCTGGAGTGCGCAGCCTGGGATGAAGCTCGCGACCTCCTCGCTGTGTGAGTCAATGGCGGTAGGTGGTGAGATCTGTCACACCCAAACACGGCCTGGTGGCCCCATTAAAATACATGAGAAGCTTCACCGTGTCAAGGTGAAGGTGGGGCGGTAGGTGGCAGGCCACAGGGTGGCCTAGGCGTGCGTGCTTAGGTCGCTCTGTGGCCGGGCTTATGGGTTAGGTCAGGGGGCGTTTAGGGAGGTGTTGGTGGTCGATGGATGGGTGGAAGATGTTCAGTGGTAGATGGCGGAGGTGAAGAGGTTGGTGGCGAGACGTGTGGAGGTGTGGAGTGATGGGTGCGTCTCTCCGGAGGTTGGCCGGAGATGGGGAAGATGGCGGTGGACAGTGGCTGTTGAGGGATGTTTTGTGAAATAGATTAAGGGGAATTGAAGAGGGGATAGAGAGGAGTAAGTCTAACCTAATTAAGTGGACAAAGGGGGAGAGGTGGTGGTTGGCAGTACCTGTTGTCGCCGGAGAAGAAGGTGCCTAGTGGAGGGAGACGGCGGCGACGACAGGGCTAGAGGTGCTCGCGCGGGTGTTGCGCGATGCGGAGGAAGATGGTAAGGATAGCTCTGCCACTAGTAGTGTGGTAGAGCGACGAGAAAGAGGAGGAAGGCTCGCTGGAGCTCGCTGGACTACTTGACCGGAGGAGAAGAGGATGAAATTGGGGTGGATCTCTGGCCAAGTCGAGCTGAGGAGGTGCGGCCGGGGTTGAGGATTATTTTATAGGTACTGGCAGGGGCTCTTGTGCTTGGAAGACAAGCTTCCAAACGCAAGAGTCCTCACTGGAGTAGGAATTCTGTGGGATACCCAAATCTCTCATGCGTTCGCATGAGAGATTTGGTGTGAATCAGAGATTAGGACCACGCTTAGATGGAAGGGAATTCCTCAGAGAATCTCCCTTCCAAATCTGGGAGGAGATCTCTGAGGAATCAGGGAGTACTCCCCCTCCATTCCTTGCCGGAGGAGGATTTCTCCCCATTAATGGTGGAGGAACCTGTTTGTAAGAGTGGCAAGGAAGTTAGGGGGGTCTGTGCAATGGTTTTCAAAAGATAGGGGCCAAAATGTAATTGGGTGTACTATTTTGCAAAGTAAGTCAAGATGACCTCCCCTTAGGTCTAAATTTTGGTACAAACCTAATTTTGACCTAAGGAATCCAATGGTGAAGTTTGATTTTAGGTTTGACCATGTTTGACTGGATATTTTGCACAAAAATCTAAATTAGGTTAATTGATGAGCTAGAACCCCAATCTAGGTCAAAATAGGTTCTAAAGGCCAATTTGAAGGTTCTAAACCCTTGGGAATATTTTTCCATGAATTTTAGAGGATTTACTTGATTTTTATCCTGACTATAACCTTGTTGAATTAAGCAGGTCTATTTTAGGGTTATAGAATGTCATTTAATTCTTGGATTGCGTAATAACCCATTTCTGACTGAACCAACCCACTTTTTATCTTATTCAACCCATTTGACCTATGTTTTGCCTATGAGAAATCCTGTTTATGTACTGCAATGGCAAAATTACATTTTTAACCTTTATTTCCTATTTTCTTCTCAGAATACTTATTCCTTGAATTAAGCCCTTCTTTAGGTTATGTAGGAGCTCTTATTCTCTTTCTTGGGTCAAAGTGAGCTAGTTAGGACTCATGATGAGGCTCTCATCAATCTCACCCTGTTAACAGTAATCGACTGCCACTACTATAAACTGCTTCTGGGTCGGGGCTGGTGGGAAAAGGCTAACGAAGTTCACGTCCCATTTTGTAAAGGGAATGGGCGACATCATAGGTACTAACTTTCCAGGCGGCAAGTGGTCAGGGTAGCAAACCTCTGGCACTTACCACACTTGCGTACAAAGTCGTTGTAGTGTTGCTTCATTTTGGGCTAAAAGTAGCCCGCTTGGAAGAGTCGAGCCAGAAGTGCCTTATACCCTTCGTGATTTCCGCACATGCCTCCGTGGGCTTCTTGGAGGGCTTAGGCCGCTTCTTCTTGAGTCAAGCAATGCAATAGGAGGGTTGTTCGACATGCTAAATCGGTGTTCAAGATTGTCATGTTGTAGTATAGCCAAAATAACGCTCAAACAAATAAATTTTATTACTCTAAAAAGTTTCGAGGTCGAACACAGGGAGTACTATGGAATTTAAAGCTCAAGATCACAATTTATAATGTAAATGAGCACAATATATAAGTAAAAGCTTAATGCAGAATGATATAAGAAATCAATGAGCAATGTGCAAAATGAGGAGGGTAAAATGGTGATTTAAATCACCAATTACCCTTATATAGTAATAGCAAGTAAAAGCACAATATCAATCGAGTTAATTATAGTTTTAGAAACTCAAATCAGACGCCTGAAGATGGGATTAGATGACTTAAACGTCTGATGCTACAGTGCTCTTCTCTTCCTTTCCCTTCTGATGTTCTTCTTCTTTCTCTGCTTTTCTTCTTTCTTTCTTTCTCTGCTGCGGCACCCTCTTCACTTCTTCTGCTTAGCCTTTTCTTCTTCTTTTGCTACCTTCTCCTTCTTCACATAGGGGATGGGCTTCTTGAATTGGCTAAGTGTTAGCCAAAACTCTTTGCAGCAAAACCCTCCCCCTACCCCGCGCAATCTCTCCTTCCCTTTCTCTTTAGGCTCCACCCTCCCAAGGCCTCTCAATGGGTAACCAGGTAATCGGGTAGGCGCAAACCTAGGTCTAGGGCTACAGGCGTGGTCGCAGTCGAGGAGTGAAGGGCTTAGGTGTGTTAACGGGCGCACCAGGTCCGCGGGTCAGGTGTCGCGGACGAGGCGCGTGTGAGGGGAGCGTGCAGGGGACCTCACCCCTTGTGTGTCGAGGCGATAAATCGATGACACTTTTTCAATTTATGCGGGCGCGGGGGCTCATTAGCTTTCGAGGTGGGACTATCCCACCTTCCTTCCTTCGCGCAGTAGCAGCAGCTCCTTCTCGCATTTGCAGTCAAATGCCCGGTCAAAGGGCCTAATTGGCTCCTGGGTTGTGGTCCTAGAGACGCTCTGCTGCGCCTGGGACTTCACCTAGGACCTGCAGGTGCTGAAGCGAGCTTTGAGCTTTTGTCGAAGCTTCAGTAATGGCGGCGAAGACTTGGGAACCTGAAAGCACGAAAATGGGCTAATAGCCCCAGTTAAAACAGTTCATGAGCTCCGCCGTGAGGTGAGGAATTGAACTGCAGTGTTCGTGAGGTGTGAGAGTGCGTGAGGTGGCCGGACGGTGACAGAAGGTAAAGTGCAAAAGTGCGGTGTTTGGCGTTGCAATGGGGAGGTTAATAGCCTTGAAGACTAGAGGGCTTTTATTCTCTGGAACATGGAGGAGGTGTAGGGATGAACGAAGGCTGGATTGGTGGAGCGTAGTGGCCATGTGAGCTCGCTGGAGGTACGTCGACGAGGTGGAAGACGGAGGACGACGGGGCAAGACGGCAGTCGAAATGAAGTGGCGAGTGTCTGAAAATGAAGAGTGGAAGATGAGGAGTTGTTTAGGAGGGGAGGCAGATGAAGGAGAGCGGAGTTGGCACCGGTTGAGCTGTGGCCGGCACCGGAGATGAAGTTGCTCTGAGAGGTGGATGGCGAGGATGAAGGGGGGTAGGAGCGCTGGTGGGTGCTGCGCGACACGGAGGAAGGTAAGGAGGAAGAGTCTGCCACTGGTATTGTGGTCAGATGACGAGGGAAAGCAAGGAGAGTCGCTGGAGTTTGAAGAGCAAATCGGCCGGAGGAGGAGAGAGAGGAATTTGAGGGTTTCTCTGGTCGAATTCAAGCTTAAGGGATTCGGTATGAGCAAGGGGTGCTTTTATACACCTCAAGAGGATGGCTAGAGCTTGGGAAGCAAGCTTCCCAAGCTTGGAAATCTCGTCGGAGTTTGGGAATTCCTTGATACCCAAATCTCTCATGCGTTCGCATGAGAGATTTGGTAGGTTTTAGGGCTTAGGATTAGGTCTAAAAGGAAAGGAATTTCTTGACGAACTTCCCTTTCAAATTTGAAAGGGATTCGTTAAGAAATCAGGGAGTTCTTTCTTTTTTAAGGTCTCCGAAGCAAGTAGGAATAGGTTTAATGGCATCATGGATCTGTTTGTGAGAACGATGATAAAGTTAGGAGCCTATTTGAAAGGATTTTGAAAGTTAAGGGTAGAAATGTAATTAGACAAGTCCAATTTGCAATCTAGGTCAAGACAAACTCATCTTGGGTCCAAATTTTGGCAAAAACCTAGTTTGGACCTAAGGAATCCCATGGTAAAGTTGGATTTTGGTTTTGACCATGTTTGACTGGGTAATTTATGCAAAAACCCAAATAGGGCAAATATTTGTCTGTGATTCTGTTTTGGGTCAAAATGGGTTCTGAGGGTTAAATTGAAGGTTATAAACCCTGGAGAATATTTTTCTATGAATTCTAGAGGATTTAGGTGGATTTTATCCTGATCAAAACCTTAGTTAATTAAGCGGGTCTATTTTTAGGGTTTCAAAAGTCATTTAATTCTCAAAACACGTGCAAACCCTTTTTTGATTGTTCTAACCCACTTGTTATCTTTTTAAGATCAATTGAACTTCATTTAACCCCTGAGAAAACCCGTGGTTGTACTGCATTCATGATAAGATGGTAAAATTACAGTTTTAACCCTAGTTTCTTATTTTTCCTTCAGAATGATTATGCTATGACTTGTGACTCTCTGGCAGTTATGTAGGAGAATTTATTGACTTAATTGGGTCAAAATGAGCTAGTTATGGCTCATGATGGTGTTCCCATCATACCCCCATGCCTAGCTTTTGCTAGTCCCTTTGCAAAATTTCAAGGTAATTACTTTGATTCTAGACCATAAAACCTTTTGATGCTTAAAAACTTTGATGTGTGCTTCCGTTTGTAGATTAGGTTAAAATGCCAATAGTAGGCCTTGAGGTACTCAAGTACGAACCAAGATCTTAACTTGACCAGCTCTAGCCTTAGTCTGTCGTGAAGGTTTCTAAGGCCCATAGGAGCTAACCTAAGGTTTGTTGAACTCTGCAGTTAAAGCACCCGTGCGTGTAACATGTTTGAGCCTAGGTTCAGTTTGCAGTGCATTTTTGTTAGAGAGAGATAGAGGAATTTTTCTTTATTTTTGGAGAGTTTCTCTCTCTTTTCTTTTTATTTGTAGCTTCAGATTAGCTTTACAACACGGTCTGTATCGAATTCCTAGTCCCCACCATCAATTCTCGTAGAGTCCTTGGCAATCAATGCTTCGAGATTGCATTGCCCAAGGCATCCCCTAGAACCCTGGCTTTCGAGATTTCATGATAATCCTGCCCATGGCATTCTGTAGCTAAATCCAGACCTTGGCAATCAACATTTCGAGATAATGCTGCCCATGGCATCTGAACCAGCATAGGGTGCTTACATGCCCTCGGAGATGATATGTTATTGAGCATCTTAGAGGGGACTTTCCCGCCTCTTTGCACCGGGAACTCGTCCAAATCAACTTATGTTGATCAGCCGCTCCTAATCAAGGTAACTTTTTCAGAATAAGTTTAACGCATTTGCGTGATTTTGATACCTAGGCGCACTGAACTAGACTATGTGTGGATTGGGGTGCTTAGGTTACCAAGTCCCGCAAACTAGAGGTCAGTTGACGAGGTCGAATAATCCCTAAGCCTTAGACCTAATACTTAAGCTTCGCATTTTCCCCAGCCTCTTGAAGATTATCCAGATCGTAGCGGGTACTTGAATTTTTAAGCCTAAGATTAATGCCCAAGAGGCCTAAAATCAGCGTTCCTGCTAATCTCTTCTTTGTTTTATTAGTACTTTTTGCCTTTCATTTTCTTTCTTTTGATATGGTCTAGAATTAAGTTAATTCCTTAATCTTTTACTAATGACTATATCTTTTTCTTTTCTTTTCAAATTTTGCTCCTTTTTGACATTTTTATCTCCTCCCTTTTTCTCTTCAAAATTTGATATGCCATCAAAATTTCCTCTCCTCTCATATTTTTGTTCTTTTTCAAGAATTTTTTAAATTTTTAGGTATTTTTGGAATATGTGATTTTTTTTTGATGAAATCCTTTCCTGTGAAGTGATTTTTGCAGCATTTTGCACTTTAATACCCCTCCATGCCTACGATTTGCAATGTCCTCATTGTTAATTAGGTGGGTTCGAGTTCAGCTTAGATCATTCATTAGAACAAGTGTTGGGCGGGTGAATGGGTTGGGGTGACTATTGTGGATGATTTCAAGCTCGGGTATGGGTACCAGAGGTGGAGTCGGCGGTTCTAATGGATGAACCTTAAAGTGCAATATGAGTTCAGCATAAAATGTGTCAGGAAGGGTTTTGGGTTTTTCGAAATGACGGGTTGCCTCCCGTTAAGCACTGAGTTTAACGCCATCGGTAGGGTGCAATGAGCTTAGGGAGAATGGAGGATAAAAGATATCTCAGCCAAATTTGTATTGGTGAGTTCAATGAACGGTTTGAGTCTCTGACTGTTCAGGACAAAGGGTTCTGAATCGTGGCTGAGTTGATTGATTTCGATAGCTCCATTTCTAAAGATTTATCGGACAAGGTATGGTCCAATCCATTTTTATCTGAGTTTTCCTGGGAACAATTTGAGTTTGGTGTCAAAGAGTAGGACTTTCTGACCAGGGAAACAGATCTTTCTGGATATGTGCTTGTCGTGAAAGGCCTTAACCTGCTCTTTGTAAATTCGCGAGTTCTCATACCCGTCGTGGCGTAATTCATCGATCTCGCTCATTTGAAGCTTTCTGTGGGTTCTTGCCTTAGAAAGATCGAGATTGTAATTCCGTACTGCCCAATAGGCTTTGTGTTCCAATATGACGGAGAGGTGACATGCCTTCTCGTACACTAATCTGAAGGGAGACATGCCTAATTGGGTTTTGTGGGTGGTCCTGTAAGCCCACAGAGCTTCCAGAAGTCAGGATGTCCAATCTTTCCTGTCAGGTCGAACAGTGACCTGGAGGATTTTCTTGATCTCCTGATTCGATTGCTTAGCTAGACCGTTGGTTTGGGGGTGATAAGGAGTAGAGATTCGGTGTGACACCCCATATTTGGTCATCAGTGATCTGAACTGAACATTCGTGAAATGGGTCCCTCCATTGGAGATTATGCCACGTGGAATCCCGAACCGAGAAAAGATGTTCTGATGAATGAATTTGATAACCACCTTATGATTGTTGGTTCGGGTTGGAATGGCTTCGATCCATTTAGACACGTAGTCGACAGTGAGAAGAATGTATTCGAAGCCATCCGAACTTGGGAAGGGTCCCATAAAATCAAGCCCTCAGATATTGAAGATTTCGCATATGAGAATCGGCTGTAAGGGTATCATATCACGGTGGCTCATGTTGCCTAAGGTCTGGTAACGAGTGCATGCCTTACAGTGATTGTATGCATCTTTAAAAATCGTGAGCCGATAGAAGCCTCACCGGAGGATTTTCGCTACAATTTTATGACCAGAGAAGTGTCCATCGCATGCCTAGTTGATAAACACCAATTTATCATCATTCTTATGCATTAAAACAAACCTAGCTCTTAGGATTTTACTCCATAAATGAATTTTTGGGCTGCATTTAGGCATAAAATAGGTTAGGCATGCATTTCATTTTTTGTTGTCTTTTTAATCTATTTTTGTGAGTGTTAGGGATGTACAGATATACAGATCCCTAAAACCCTAGCACTCAAGAAGGCAAATGGTGAAGGAGAAGCCCAGACTAGCTGGAACTCATCTTGATCCAGCTCACCACATCTGAAACCTAGCTAACTTGAACTAGGGTTAGCTCATCCCAGCTCCATTCAGCTAATCTCAGCTGAATGGCAGCTCAAGAGAGTTCATCTTAGCCCACCCTAGCTCAAGTCAGCTCAGATCCAACTCAACTTAGTTGAGTCTAGCTCATCTCAGCTCCCACTAGTCCATAGGAAACTCTAGCTAGTGCAGCTGAGTTGACAGGAGTTCACCCCAGCACAGATCCAGCTACATCCAGCTCCACTCAACTCCAGCCAGCTGAAGAAGAACTCATCCCAGCTCAGGAAGCTCAAGTCCATCTCTCGGGAACTTAGCTTAGCTCAACTCAGTTGAGCTAAGCTACCTTAGCTACCTCAACCAGCTTGATTCTCCCTGGGAGCACTAGACCTAGCTCAACTCAGCTCACTATGGTAGAAGCTAGCTCACTTTAGCTTGGCTTAGCAACTAACAAAGAACTAGCAAGCTAAGCCAGCTAGAGTAGCCCTATGCTAGCCTCTTCAGCAGCAGCCAGCTCCAGCTCCAGCTCCAGCTCCAGACTTCTCCTCCTCAGCTCCTCCCTCCAAACCCTAGCTCCAACACCTTCTCCTCTACTCCCCCTTTAGCTAAGCTAGATTAGCTTAGCTTATCTTAGCTAGCAACCAGCTCCTTGGCCATCAACCACCTTCAAATTCAACCCTAGCTAGCTCCACCAACTTAAGCCTCCCTAAGCTAGCTATCCTACTCAAGTTGGCGCCACCCCCTAGCCACCCCTTCACCCCATCATCACCACCAAAAGGCACCAAAATTTGGCACCAAAAACTACCCCTAACCACCTCTCTTTTGGCGCCACTTTTCCCTCCAAAATTCCCCTTAAATCCATCTCCACCACACAATTCCCCTTAAATCCATCTCCACCATCCACCTAACTCCCCTTCTAGAAGACCCTAGGTTGGCGCCAAAATGGTGGTGTCTCTCCGCCACCAAAAGCCACCAACACCACCATAACCACCCCCTTTAACACCCCTTGGGTTGGCACCAAACACCCTTGGCTATAGGATCACCAACCACCTCCATCCTTCCATCCTAGCCCTCCATTTCAAGGGGCACCTTAACCCCCCATCCTACCCTATAAAAAGACCACTACCCACCACCATTGAAGGCATCCTTGGCTAGTAAATTCACTCTCAAATTCCACCTAGAAGCCCACGTCCAAGAGAGAATAAGAAGAAGAAGATTAAGGGGATATTCTATCCCCTTGGTGCCTTCCCCTCTTTCCTTCTCTCTTGGGTCACGCCAACCAAAGGAGAAGCCATGCAAGGAAGATCTTTGGAGGAGATCTTGAAGGTGGTCCACGCCACCTTGAAGGAGTTTTTGAGGGTGGTGCACGCCCACCCCTTGGAGAGAGCATTGAAGGTGGTAGCTTCCACCTTGGAGGAGCTCTCAAGGAAGGAGAAGAAGGAGGCCCTCTTTTCAAGCCAAGGAGCAGCTAGGCTTGGAGCAAGAAGACTCCCTTCTTCACCAGATTTTGCAAGAGGATTAGTGTTTCTTTATTTTCTTTTAAATTTGTTTAGTTCTAGTAGAAGCATTCCTCTACTTGTTCTTGAAAAGAACACTAATTCTAGTCAATTAAATTACCTTTTTTTAGCTTTTTATTGCAATTGTTACTTTTGGTTCTAGCACTTGTTTCACCTCTTCTTCCTAATTACTCTAGGCCTCCACTTGCCTAGAGTGAGCTTAGGAAGAAGATATTCTTATCTTTTAAATTTTAGTTAAGCAATTGTAGGTGTTAGTACTTTCCATTACAATTCGCATTTTGCCCTCGTCTTTTCAAAAAAAAAAAAATTACATATTTAAAATACCAAAAAGAAAGTTGAGATGTGTTTTTAGCAAGAGAATTGAATTGCAATTTTTGCCTCCTTGGACGACCCTAGATACTCCCCTATCTAGGAATATAAATTTAAGAGTTGATCGATTTTGTGCGTCACAACGACGTATTTAACAAACCGCATTAAATCGCTATCACTGGTCATGGCAGAAGGATAAAATGTCTTGATTTCCACTTCCGGAACACATCATCGGATGATATGATCAGCACCAATGTGGAAGAGATACGGGTCTTCCCAAAAGTAATACTTGGCATTGGAAAGTAATTTATCCTTCTTGGCTTTTGGCCAATTGGATGGTATCTGATGTGATGCCAAGTAGTTTACTAGATCAGCAAACCATGGAAGTCCTGTATTGATAGTCAAGAGGTGCTCATTGTGAAAATATTCAGTAATGGGTCTGGAAGGGTTGATAATATCAAAAGGAAGGCGTGATAAGTGATCAGCTATCACATTTTGTTTCCCTATCTTGTTGCAAATCTTGAGATCAAATTCTTGCAACAGCAAGATCCAGTGGATTAGTCAAGGTTTCGCATCCTTCTTCGCAAGGAGATGTCTCACAGCAGTGTGATATGAGTAAATGATAATACGGGAACCAAAAAGATATGATCTGAACTTTTCTAGGGCAAATACTACGGCTAGCAGCTCTTTCTCAGTAATTGTGTAGTTACGCTGAGCCTCGTCAAGTGTCTTGCTAGCGTAGTAAATGACCACGGGTTTCCCATCTATTTTCTGCCCGAGTACCACACCTACAACGTAATAAGATGCATCGCACATGATCTCAAAGGGTTGAGACCAATTAGGGGGCTGCAGAATATGTGCTTGGGTAACTCGATCATGTAGGACTTCAAATGGCTGAGTGTACTTCTTGGTGATTTCAAAAAGGACATCCTTAGATAGGAGATTAGTCAGGGGGCACGTGATTTTCGAGAAATCGGGAATGAATCGACAGTAAAAATTGACGTGCCCCAGGAAGGATCGGATGTCTTTGACCAAGCTAGGCATAGGGAGTTTGGAAATCAAATTCACCTTGGCTCGATCAACCTGGATGCCCTTTTTAGAGATAAGATGTCCCAGGACTATTCCCTCAGGTACCATGAAGTGGCTCTTTTCCCAGGAAAGAACCAAGTTTACGTCGATGCACCGCCTGAGGATCTAGACCAAGTGAAGGAGGCAATCATCAAATGATTCACCAAATACCGAGAAGTCATCCATGAAGACTTCAAGGTACTCACTTGCCATATCTGAGAATATGGCAAGCATGCATCGCTGAGAAGTAGCGGGTGCATTGTAGAGACTGAACAGCATCCCTCGGAATGTGTAAGTTCTGAAGGGGTAGGTGAAGGTGGTCTTTTCTTGGTCTTCGGGATGGATTGCAACCTGGTTGTAATCGGAGTACCCGTCCAGAAAGCAGAAGAATCGATTTCCCGCTAGTTTCTCGAGAATCTGATCAATGAACGGTAGTGGGAAATGATCCTTCTTCGTGGAGGAATTGAGACTTCTATAATCAATGCAGACTCTCCATGAGTTTGCTATATGAGTCAGTATGGCTTCTCCGATTTCAGTCGTGATAACCGTGAGCCCTACCTTTTTAGGAACAACTTGGATTGGACTCACCCACCGACTATTGGAGATCAGGTAGATGATCCTTGCATCTAACCACTTGATAATCTCCTTTTTCACGACATTCTGCAGATTGGGATTCAGGCTTCTCTGCATTTCACGGGATGGTCGTGAGCCCTCTTCAGTGTAGATGTAGTGTGTGCAGTATGAGGGGCAGATACTAGTGAGATCGTCGAGAGTCCATCCAAGATTGAGACAAAGTCATCTTAACGAGACGATCTTGTCGACCAACGACTGCATCCCTTTCAAGATGCCTGTCTGTTGCAGGTTTACAATCTCTTGGATCTTGTCTGGGTTGGCTTCAATTCCCCGGTTAGAGACCAGGAACCTTAGGAACTTGCCAGCTGAGACCCTAAAGGTAGATTTGTCGGGGTTCAGGCGGAGGCGGGTGTTCCTTAGAATGTGTAACACCTGTGCCAAATATTCTCGATGTTGAGGGAAATTGGGTCCCTTCATAAGCATATCGTCAATGTACACCTCAAAAGATTTTCTTATTATTTTTGAGAAAATCATATTTACAAGGCACTAGTAAGTTGCCCCAGCATTTTTCAAGCCAAAGGGTATGACTCTATATTGAAATAGGCTCCTATCAGTGATAAAGGAGGTGAGAGGTCAGCCTGCTGGAGCAAGGCTGATCTGATGGTACCCGCTATAGGCATCCAAGAAGGACAAGGGATTGCCCGCTACAGGAGTCTACCAGGGAAACCACCCTTGGTAGGGGGAACTCATCCTTCAAGCAAGCTTCGTTTAGGTTGGTAAAGTTGACACACATGAGCCATTTACCGTTGGCCATTTTTACCATTACTACATTCAAAAGCCATGCTAGGTACAGAGATTCTTCGATGAATCTTGCTTCCAGGAGCTTTTGGACTTCAGCCTTAGCCGCCTACCATTGCTCGGTCGATTATGCTTGCGCACTTGCTTGACTGCATGGGTGCCCGCCTGAATGTTTAGATGATGCTGTATCAGGGATGGGACTACGCCGGGCAGGTTGTTGGCGGACCAGGAGAAAATGTACATGTTGGCCCAGAATAGAAGTAACAACTCCTGTACCTCGGAGGGCGTAAGGTCCACTTCGATCGGGATGAGCTTGGCAGCATCATTGGGGTACATTTGTATAGACATGGCTGAAGAGCCTGGATGTAATCTTGAAGTTGTCGGCATATGATGAGAACACCATCATGAGCCATAACTATCTCATTTTGATCCAATTAAGTCATTAAATGCTCCTACATGACTGTCAGAGAGCCATAAGTCATTGCATAACCATTCTGAGGAAAAGATAAGAAATCAGGGTTAAAACTATAATTTTACCATCATAACTTGAATACAGTACAACCACAGGTTTTCTCAGGGATTGAATGAGGGTCAAATAGTCTTAAAAGGATAACAAGTGGGTTAGAATAGACGGAAAAGGGTTTGCACGTGCTTTGAGAATTAAATGACTTTCGAAATCCTAAAAATAGACCCGCTTAATTAACTGAGGTTCTGTTCAGGATAAAATTCACCTAAACACTCTAAAATTCATAGAAAAATACTTTCTAGGGTTTGGAACATTTAATTTGACCATCAGAACCTGTTTTGGCCCAAAATAGAGTCTCAGACAGACATTTACCCTTATTAGGTTTTTACGTAAATTACCCAATCAAATGCGGTAGAAACCAAAATCCAACTTCACCATTGGATTTCTTAGTTCAAAATTAGATTTGTATAAAAATTTGGACCCAAGATAAAATTGTCTTGACCTAGCTTGCAAATTGGTTTTGTCTAATTACATTTATGCCCTTAACTTTCAAAATCCTTACAAATAGACCCCTAACTTTGTCATTGGATTCACAAATGGGTCCCTGCTGCCATTAATCCTATTTCTACAAGCACCGACGACCTTGAAATGGAAAGAACTCCTTGATTCCTTGACGAATCCCTTTCAGATTTGAAAGGGAAGTTCGTTAAGGAATTCCCTTTCTTTTGAGTCGCATCTTGGGCCCCAATTCTCACCCAAATCCTAATGGGAACTCATGGAACAAATGGGTTTCCTGCTCCGACGACAATTCCAAGCTTCCAAGCTTAAGATCCTTCCTGAGCCCTATAAAAGAAACCCTAGGGCATAACCATGCTCTTCATCTAGTTTTGAGGCCAGAAACCCTTTTCTTCTCCATCTTCGGCCACCTTCAGACTTAGCTCCGGTGACCCCTCTCCACCTTCCTCCTCTGGCCATCCAACCATCAAATTGGATGACTGACAATCCTCCCCTCATCTTCGCGAACCTCTCTTGCCAACGAGAGGTTGTGCCTCTCCTTTAGTCGACGTCGCCGCTTCGCCACACCTTCTTCCTTCTCCGACTTTGGTCGACCAACACCGAAACCCTCCATCTATCTATCGCGTCCATAAGTTCCTCTATTGCTCTCTCTCTTACTATACTTTCTTTTCCCACTCTCACAATGCACGCACTGCCACTGATTCTCCCTCAACACCGTCACCTTCTTCCGCTCCAGCGATGCCTATCCACCGCGCCACTGCATGAATCCCACCGCTACCACCCTCACCAGCTCTGCCATCACTCCACGAACAAAAGCCCTAACCTAATTCCACCTATCGCTCACCCAAACTCACCCCCGAACACACCCACTCTCACGCGCACAGTCTGACTCTACCTCGTATGCACGGACCTCACTACGCCTCACAACCACCATCGTTGCACTTGCCGTGGTTCGGCGGTCCTTCTTGAACCTTTTGACGTGGCCGAAAGGCCTTCTTGCTGATTTCAGGTGCTCGTCTCCTCCGCCATTGGAGTAGCTTCTTCAAGCAAGCTTCAAGGCTGCTCTAGGGTACCTTAGCTCCAAGCAACAGTTCTAGGAGCAACGGACTTCGTCTAGGAACGCAACAAGGGGATCAATTTGGCCCTTTGACTGGACCTTTGATTGGAATTAGACGCAACACCTTCCGTGGCCAGCACGAAGAGGAAGGGTGGGACTTTAGTCCCACCTAAAAAGTTGAAGAGCACACTGAGGCACATAAATTGAAAACGTGTTTGGGGCTTATCGCCTCAGACACAAGGGGTGAGGTCCCTTACACCCCTCACGTGCCTCGTTCGCGACCTCTCCTCCGTGGACCTGGTACACCTGACCCACCTAAAACCCACACCTTGGCTACCGCCCACACCGGTAGCCCTGGTCCCGGGTGCGCTCTAGGTCCAAAACCCGATTACCTAGTACTGTGGAAGGCTTTGGGAGAGTGTGACCCAGAGAGAGAAAGAGAGATAGTGCACGAGGGTATGGGGTTTTGCTCTAGAGAGAAATGGCTGACACTTAGCCGTTGAAGGACCTTTCCCCTCTGTGTGAAGAAGGAGAACAGAGAAAGAAAGAAGAAAAGAGGAAGGCCTGAGCAAAAGAAGAGAAGAGAAGGCACCGCACAGGAAAAGGAATAGAAGAGTAGAAGAACAGAAGAAGAAGAACAAGATGAAGAGGAGAAGCTCAGAGAAAGAACAGAGAAGAGTGACTCTTGAATCTCTAGCACTGTAGCACAGGGCTATTTAAGACGTTTGATACATTTGTTTATATCTATTTGAGGCTTTGATTTAAGTGTTATTTGTGAGGAGTAATTGGTGATTTAAATCACCATTTTACTCCATTCATTTTCAATATTGATCCTGACATTATTCTTATTGCAATCTCTATTCTTGATTTAAATTGTGATCTTGAGTGTTGAATTCCATATTGCTCCCTATGTTCGACTTCGGACTTAAAATTCGAGTAATAAATTTATTTGTTTTCAAAGCGATTTTGACTATATTACAACGTAGTTTTTAACCTCGATTTCACTATGACAAACAACATATCAGGTGGGGTTATTTCCTGTTGTATCGCCTGGACTTGGTTTCTTTCCTTCTCCCATTTTTGTGACTTAGGGGACTTTGTCTCCAAAGATCGCTCCAGCTCGATTCTAAGGAGCTTGCACCCGACCGACTGATCCTGTGCACCATTCCTACTCTATGTGGAGATTGGAAAATCACAAATTGAAGGTAATTTCAATTAGGCAAAATTCCCATGTCACATCTCAATTTCTCAACAGTAATTTCAAACCAATTCAGAGTCAACCATCAGACATCGGGGCTAAGCATCTGACGACTTAACTGTCAAGTCCTAAATACCTCTCAAATTTTTTCCTAAGTGCAGGCACGAAACCCGAGGATGAACAGTGCAAAACTCACCCCCTTCCTCATAAAATCCCCTTTTTTCTTTCTCTCTTTCCTAATTGGGTCGGGTAAACAGATTGAAATGACCCGGTGCCTATTTGGGGTGTTTAAGACATCTGGACTAACCGTCAGAGATTTGTCCGGACATCTTGATGAAGGGCCAGACGTCTGAAAGTGGGAAAATATCGTACGTTCTTTGCGCTTTGCGCGTGAGCTGTGCGCAGTGCTTCTCTCTCTCTTCCACACCCGTTACCCCTAAACCCTAATCCCCTTTTATTTAAACACCCACTTCCCCTCACCCATGCCACTCTCCACCAGCCACCACCACCTCCAATCATCATCCCTGTGCAGCTGCGGCAAGGGTTAGGTGGGAGTGCGAGAGAGAGAGAGGGTGAGCGAGGGAGAACGAGAGGGAGAGAGAGGAAGTATGAATGTGAAGGGAGGTTCGAGGCTGAAGGATCTCGACAGAGCTCATGCGGGAGCTCGGAGGAGCTCGTGTGAGCGGCAATGGGCACGCACGCGAGGAGGAGGGGCTCGGGGAGGCAACCTCCCGGCCCTCTGCAGTTGCTGAGGCAGCTGCGACGTGCTGCGGACGGCACTGCGAGGAAGGCAGCGTCGTGGAGGAGGTCTAGTACTGGAAAATTTCCAGTATCAGACGTCTGGAGGGTCGACCAGCTGTCTGTTGAAGCATCAGGACGTCTGGAGCTGAAGTCGGATGAAGTACCATTGTTTTCCACTTGAGTTTCTCTACATGTTCGTGTTAAGTACCTACTGTTTTGAGCTCGTCTAATGTAAAATTAGTCGCTTGTACATGTTACTAGTTAGTGGTGTGTTCGGGGTCCGCAGAGACGACGAGATTTGTGGTGCAGGCCCCCATTCCTCCCGTGATACCCGGTAGAGTGGTTTAATTCATTTGTTAAGATGTAAATAAAGAATATGCTTGCTTGGATTAAATTGATTGAAACTCTAGGATGTGGAATGAACCCTAAGGTAGAAATGTATGAGCCTGATGTTGAGCTATATTGTTCACTTGAGATGCATGTTTAACTAAATTGCTAGCAATGTGTATTAGCTGATTTATGAGTTTCCTTGTCAGATATGAAAACATGAGTTGCTTGCTATGTAATGGAAAAATGGAGAGTTGAATAATATGATCTGGATATTGATAAATGAGATGAATATGAGTATGAACCCTACGGGGAATTAGAAGTAGAACTCCTGTGTATGAAAGGAATCTGGTATGTAGACGGGAAGTGAGCTGGCGCTTGTGTACACAGTACCAAGGAGAGCAACTGTCCCTTTTAGTGTAGAGGGGGAGCCAGCCACCCCTTGGGTTGAGACCCCAAGGTAGGACTGGTCACTCTACACCGACTCCTATTTGGCCCTCGCGTACGTAGTACCGAGGTGTGCTACTAGTGTAGGGAGGGTGCTAGCCACTCCATGGGGCCTGGGGTTAGGACTAGCCAACCTACACTGACTTTTAGGCCCTCTAGGCAAATCGGGGTAGTCGGACGAGGGTACGCGGACTGTGGAGGGGTAAGACCCCTATTTGGTTCTGAGGGGAATACCCCTATTCAGAGAGGGCAAGGCCCGATACGGTCCCGTGCTGTACTTTAGGCGTACCCGCTAGCGGAAACGACTGACTGCGTGCCAATCCGAGGTAGATACCCGTGCGCTTATCATGTGCGCCGTAGTCACCGCTACGTCGCGACAGTGACCTCGAGGTGGTTGACTGGGTATAGGACTACCGTGGGGGACTCTCCTGGCTAGGAGAGCACTCGTGTACCTTGTACTCCATGGAAAAGATTACAATCAAGATCGTTCCCACGAGGAACAAGAAAGATCAAGAAATACTTGGATCCTTTGTGAAATAAATGAACCAAACATACATAAATGAGATAAATAGAAATGAGAATAAAACTTGGTTACTTGTTCTATCTTACTTGCACATAATTAATGTAAACACCACTTTACTCAGCGTTCGCTGACTCTGCCTTTTCGTAATCCTGTTCAGGACCTGGAGTTGAGCAGCCCGAGTTTTCTAGCCGTAGTAGTTTCTTTCCAGCCCTTTTGTCTCTATTGTTGTAGTGAGTAATAGACATCTATTTTATTGTTCCTGTTACTTTCTATCTTCTTTTCCGCTGTGTTGTTGTGATGGCATGTATCACTTTGTTGAGACTTTTAGCTCTGTTGTTCCTTTACATCTCATTTTTCCTTATGCTTAGTTATATTGCATGTGTGAATGTGGTTTATTTTCTGCTTTTGGTTATTTCTCGTTGGATGACTAAGTCTTGGGATTAGTGGAGGTGAGCCAGTCCGGGTCCTGTAAGGATCTGGAAATCGGGTTGTAACAAGATGGTATCAGAGCAAGGTCGTCCCGAGAAATGAACCAATTGGTCCAAGAATAACCACTCACGTGCATATAACTAGGATAGCCATCACAACGTATCGCTTTGATATTCGTTTCTGAGTCTTTTTCTCGATGTAATCTAGTATTGTTGACAACTCTTGTTCTATCTCTTACATCTCCTCGCAGGAGATGCCTTGTCGAGGAGTTCCCGAGGTGGGCCATGGTCGTGGCCATGGACGAGGTTGGAGGGGCGGACGTGCCGAACCTGAGGCACCAGTTGACCCACCCCTCCTCCCGGCCATTCAGGCCTAGGATCTTGTCCAACTAATTAGAGACATTGTGCGAGAGGAGCTCCAGTAGCCTCCTTGGACACCTCTCCCTGAGGACGTGGAGGGGGAGTCCTCAGTGGGACAGCGAGACCGCCGTAGCGTCGGACTAGCAGGAGGGGGTGATCCTCCACCACCCCCACTACCCTCTAACACTTTTGAGCACGAGCCCTCCTTGCCTGGGGGCGTGCCTGTTCCCCCACTGCAATTGCACCACGAGCTTTTCGGATAGTTCCGGAAGCTGAAGCCCCTCTCCTTCAAGGGGGATGAGAGCCCGTTTGAGGTAGAGGACTGGTTGGAGCAGATAGAGAAGGCGTTCGAACCCTTGCCCCTCCTGCAGAGTGCCGTGTGGCCTTTGTCACGTACCAACTGGAGAGCGTAGGACACAGGTAGTGGAGGGCAATCAGAGGTCAGGAGGGGAGAGAGCCAATGTGGGATCAGTTCGTGGCTCTCTTTTGCGAGCAGTAATTTCGGCAGACCTGGCAAGACTAAAGGAGGAGGGAGTTCCACACTCTCCGCTAAGGGCGATGACGGTTAGCGCCTACCGCATGCGTTTCCTGGAGCTGTCACGTTTCTCCCCGACAGCGGTGTCTACCGAGGAGGAGCGCCTGTGAAGGTTTACTGAGAGGCTCCAATCAGTGATTTGAGAGTATGTCAAACCCTTGAAGCTTCCCACTTTCTCTCGTGTCGTCGAGGTGGCCATGACTTACGAGCAGACCAACCCGACTGCACGAGACACTGATGGTGGACGGAAGAGGCCCTACCAGCCAGAGTATTCACAGGGCCGTTGGGAGAGGGGGCACGTCATGCCTGTAGGAGAGCCGTCTCGTTCTGCGGGTCCATTGGTGGCCTTTGGGGGCCCCAGATAGGGGCCAGTTGCCAGCACCGGACCCCCACCCAGCCGCCAGCAGGGACCTACTAAGGGAGGAGGTCGTGTACCCCTCTACTACTAGTGTGGCTAGCCGAGCCACATCATAAGGGACTGCCCATCTAGGGCAGGAGCATAGCAGATGCTCCCCACACTGAGCGTTGGAGGTCGAGTTGGCAGTCATGGTCACTAGGAGCATGGGGGAGGATAGCAGTCACGAGGAGGGTACCGGCCAGCTGTTTCTCGCCCGACCCAGAGTGTAGCTGCTTCTTCTGCATTGAGAGCTGAGGGGCGTATCAACGCCCTAACACACAGAGACGCTAGGGCTTCGGGTTCTGTGGTGGCAGGTATGGTTACCGTTTCTGGCATATTAGTATACATGCTTTTTGATTCCGGCACCACCCACTCTTTCGTCTCTACAAGTTTAACCGTCAGTTTGAGGCAGGGTAATGTATTGTTGAGGTTCTGTTCCTTATCAGAGGACTTGGTGGACAGTTGTTTGTAGCAAAGGAGGTCTACACGGACTGCGAAGGTCAGCATAGGGGGACATGACCTCCCCGTTGACCTGATTGTGATCTAGATGGAGGATTTCAGCGTGATTCTGGGGATAGACTGGCTGTCTGCCTATCACATCCTGCTGGACTGTTTCGAGAGGAAGATCGTCTTCTCCATATCGGAGTTGCCTCCTTTTGAGTTTTAGGTCAGCTTGTGGACGGAGGTTTCAGATGCATCTCCGCACTTCGGGCAGCGAGGCTTTTGAGCCAGGGGTATGAGGGCTTATTGGCCTGTGTGGTGGCAAAGCCTAGCCCTATGGCAGACCTTAGGAGTATCTCGATGGTCTGCTAGTACCCTGACGTCTTCCTGGAGGAGTTACTAGGTTTACCTCCAAAGCGTGAGATCGAGTTCGAGATCTCACTGGTACCGGGGACCAGCCCCATTTCTACTTCACCGTACCGGATGGCACCGCTTGAGCTACAAGGGCTCAAGTCACAGCTACAAAATTAGTTGGAGAAGGGCTTTGTGAGGCCTAGTGCATCTTTGTGGGGAGTTCTTGTGCTGTTTGTGAAGAAGAAGGACGATACCTTGCGACTTTGTGTCGACTACCGACAGCTGAATCGGGCCACCGTCAAGAACAAGTACTCGCTGCCTTGTATCGATGACCGTTTTGATCAGTTGCAAGATGCCACACTGTTCTCCAAGATAGATCTGAGGTCAGGTTACCACCAGTTGAGGATCAGGGAGACTGACGTCTCCAAGACAGCTTTTCGTACCCAGTACGGGACCTATGAGTTCTTAGTCATGCCGTTTGGGCTGACCAATGCCCCCGCTACCTTTATGGATAAGATGAACTGTGTTTTCAAGCCGTACTTAAACCAGTTTGTGGTGGTTTTCATCAACGATGTACTCGTTTACTCATGGGATCAGGCACAACATGGACAGCATTTACGCATGGTCCTGAATACCTTGAGGTGACGTAGGTTGTATGCTAAGTACAACAAGTGCGAGTTTTGGCTGAGACAGGTGACTTTCTTGGGCCACATGATTTCAGGAGATGGATTGGCTGCGGATCCAGCCAAGGTAGAGGCCGTACTCAGGTGGGAGAGGTCACGGACAGTGATAGAGATACGCAGCTTTTTGGGACTAGTAGGTTATTACCGGCAGTTTATTAGAGGATTCTCTCAGATTGTGCATCCTATGACTCAGCTGACTTGGAAGGATGTACCCTTCGCCTGGACTAACGAGTGCGAGGTGTGTTTACAAGAGTTGAAGAAGAGACTGACTTTGGTTCCTGTACTTACCCTTCCAGATAGTAGTGGTGGTTTCGTGGTTTACACTGACGCCTCATTGTAGGGGTTAGGGGGTGTGCTCATGCAGCGGGGTCATGTTGTCGCTTAGGCTTCGCAACAACTGAAGCCCCATAAGCATAGCTACCCTACCCATACTTAGAGCTGGCAGTAGTTGTCTTCGTGCTGAAGACATGGAGGCACTACCTTTACAGTGAAACATTCGAGATCTTCACAGATCATAAGAGCCTCAGGTACTTGTTTGACCAGAAGGAGCTTAACATGAGACAGAGACGTTGGTTAGAGCTCCTGAAGGACTACGACTGTAGCATCTCCTACCACCCAGGGAAGGCCAATGTGGTGGCCGACGCCTTGAGTCGGAAGGTGCCCACCCACTTGGCTAGCTTACAGGCACAGAGTTGGAGACTCATGGAGGAGGTGGGCAGTTGGCAATCCCGGGAGTCACGGGGGTATTGTGGGGCAGTGATAGTGATGCGGCAGGCACGACCATAGCTGATAGACCGCATCATCGCAGGGCAGATGGCCGACCCGTACTTACAGACATTGCGAGATAGGGTGCTGACAGGGGACCCAGGAGACTTTTCTTTCTCAGACGAGATACTGCGCATGAGGGTGAAAGAGAAATCTTTGTTTTCATTGAAAACTTTAACATAAAATGATGTGCCGTTGTATTTAATCGCGTGGTAGCAAATCGCTTTTCAAAACATTTAAATTTTCAAAACTAACCATGAAGAGTTAGGTCATCTCCACAGGGAGGAATTAGCCTAAAAAAAAAAAGAGTAATAATGCATAAAGGAATCGGGAATATTAATAGAGATGCATGCTAACTTGTGCTCTCATTTCCAGCATAAATTTGCAATATAGATAATTAATCAAGAAGATGAGGGTGCACATGCAAAATTACCACAATATAATATTTTAAATAATGACCTTGGTAATAGCAAACAATGTTAATATTAATCTCCTAACTAATGACACTATAATTAACATCTCAAATTGTATGTCATTCAGAAGGAGAAATCAATTATATGTAATTTCGAATTAAGCAAGGGGTGTCCACACAAATTGTGCAACAATATATTAATTCAGAAAGTAAATGAACAGTAACTTGACAATGGCATTTTCTGTAAATTTTAATGGTGGAGGAAATAGAGCTTTTGCTCTCTCTCCTCCTCGCGAGAGAGAGAGAGAGAGAGAGAGAGAGCACCGGCGGGGCTTTGGACAGGCTAAGGAGGAAGGTGAGGACGAGGGCTCTTCGATGGCGGCTGCGGCATCGACGGAGGTGGCCAGCCGGTGGAGGAGATGAGGATCGGAGAAGGCTACTGCTGTGGCCGCGCGCCTGCTGTGAAGGTGTTGGAGGTTGCGGTGCGCACCTGCGGGCGCGGGTGGCGGTGTGGATGCGTTGATGGGCGTGCGTCTGCGGGCACCTACGGGTTGAGGCGTGGTGCTAGCGCTGGCTGTAGAGTGGGCGGATGCGCCTGAGGTGGCTACAGGCTGCTAGAAGGTGCAAGCGCTGCGGTGAGGCGGGTCTAGTGCCTGCAGGTCCCGCCGGAGGTGGGTGAGCAGGTGCTGCAGGAACGGCTGGCGGAGGATGCAGGCGTTTGGTGCAGGCGTGGGGGGGCGGTGTGCGCTTGCAGTGAGGCGCGCTGGTGGTGGAAGCGCCTGCGGGTGCGGCTGGGGCATGCGGGTGCTCTGCACGCAGCGCTTGCGGTTGGTGGCGTGCGGGCGCGTAGGAGCGGAAAAGGGGATGAGAGCGCTGTGCTTGCAGGAAGGAGGGGGGCACGCTGGAAGATGGGCGTGCTGAGGCACACCCGTAGGGAGCGCTGGAGAGATTGAAGCGGGTCTGCAGAGGAGCAAGGGTGAACGACTGCAGGCTTGGTGCGGGGTGGGCGTACCTGTCGATGGTGGTGAAGGCGCACTGCGCCTTTAGGCGCTGCTGGAGGGAGATGCTTTGTAGGAGAGGCGCACGGTTGGGAGCGAGGTAGTGCGTGCAGTGGTTGGGCGTAGGTGCAGGCTGGTGATGGGCGCGCGCCTGCGGCTACGTAAGGTGGAGAAGGAGCGGGCACAGTGCTCGCCCTCTCCACAGTGGAGAAGATAGAGCAGTTCCCCGCAGGGGGGAAGATTGATCTTCTTTTCCAGAGCACCCCTCCTCCTCTCTTTTAACTCCTCTATCTCCCTGCGTGCGCCAATCAAGGGATTTTCAAATCCCTTTTCTATTTTTGGCCGGCGGGCGTTGGAGGAGACGGCCGGAGGAAAGGGAAAAGTTACGTCGGTTGTTGGGGAAATTTGCTCCCCAACCCTTGCTCTTTCTAAATATAATACCTGCACATAAAAAAATCATTATATATAAAGTTATAGAATGTTATAAACGTAAATCATGATGCGTACAATTCTTCTACAACTTAATTGCAATTATTAACACACCTACAAGGTACGATTAAAGATACTTAGGCTTAATATTAGTCCATTAAAATGGACTCATCAGAGGGGATGCCTATGATTCCTAGAGACGAGGAGTTGTTGAGAGAGCTCCTGACTGAGGCACATGGGTCTAGGTTTACCATACATCTCGGGAACACATAGATGTACCATGATTTATGATGCGACTTCTAGTGGAGGGGGATGAAGCGGGATGTTGGTGAGTTCGTCCAGCAGTGTTTGGTATGCTTGCAGGTGATGGTCGAGCACCAGAGGCCTGAAGGACCGTTGCAGCCACTTCCTGTGCCAAAGTGGAAGTGGGAGAGCATCACCATGGACTTGGTGGTGGGTCTACTAGTTACCCAGCAGAGATATGACGCAGTTCGGGTGATCGTAGACCGGTTGACAAAGACGGCACGGTTTCTATCGATCCAAGTCACCTTTGGGCCAGCACAGCTAGCAGAACAATACATCAGAGATGTGGTGTGCCTGCACGATGTCCCTCATGACATCTTATCCGACAGAGATACTCGTTTCACTTCTCAGTTCTGGGCAGAGTTCCAGCAGGCCTTAGGGACGCGTCTGAGGTTCAGTATAGCCTACCACCCCCAAACCGACGGGCAGTCAGAGCGCACGATATAGACACTTGAGGACCTCCTACGTGCCTATGTACTAGGCTGGAGAGGCTCTTGGGAGGAACATTTACCCCTGGCAGAGTTTGCATACAATAATAGCTATCATTCGAGCATCGGCATGGCACCTTATGAGGCCCTGTACGGACGGAGGTGTACTGCACCCTTGAGTTGGGTTGAGGTGGGGACCAAGTGGGAGGTTGGTCCCAGGCTGAATCGGTAGAGTCAGGAGGTGGTAGAGCAGATTCACAGATGACTTCGCACTGTCAGGAGCAGGTAGAAGAGCTATGCCGACAAGAAGAGCAAAGAGGTGCAGTTCGAGGTTGGGGATCACGTCTTTCTTTGTGTTTCGCCCATGAAGGGCTTGTAGCATTTTTGGGTGAAAGGGAAGCTTGCGCCGAGGTTTGTGGGGCCATTTGAGGTCCTAGAGTGGGTAGGACTCATTGCTTACTGACGAGTAAATTTTTCGCTTTCGATTAAGTTTCGCAATTGAAATAGCGCGTTGTTGTAGTATGTAAGTGGTGGAAAAATCGACTAATCAACAATTAAAATAACCACCCAATTAGGAGCGGGTCATGTCCACAAGGAGGCAATGATGCAATAAAATCTCAATTATTTCATATTCTTTCAATCAAGTGCGAAATCTATAATCAAATCCGACATGAAATGCGATGGAAAGAAGATGCACAATAACTAAAAAATAGAAGGGTATATGTGCAATTTTTCCTCACTGAAATATTCAATAAATATGTGATGATTTTATGTAATTTTCAATTGACATGTATTAGAGAAAATTTGTGCACATTCTAATCCCAAAACCATTGTTAAAACATGTGAATATCAATAACCATGCAATTATTAGAAAGCATGAGTATGCAGTCACAATTTCACCATAATAAAATAATCATAAATTAAAATTTATTTTGGTGGCAATGGCATTCAAATGTAATTTTTAATTAAAACAAAAACAAGGGATTTTACCTCTCTACTCCTTGCGCATGGGAGAGAGGTTCAATCGAGGAGAGACTCCCACAGGAGGTTGGCTGAAGCGAGGCCGTCGTGGTGGTGGCAGCGGTGCGTCGCGAGATGGTCGGAGCCGACCTGTCGGAGGAGAGGAGTGGCGGTGGTGAAGAAGCTGCTGCTGCCACACGTGCTGCAGGCGTGTAGCTGCTGAGGCGCGCGGGCTGTGTGGAGAGGACACGCGTGGGCAGAGCTGTTGCACGCAGGGGTGTAGTGTGGAAGCACAGGAGGCAAGGGGGCTACTATGCGTTGGAGGTGTTTGGAGGAGGTCGGCGAGGGTGCTAAAGGGGCGGGCACGTGGAGCTGCTGGCGGGCCGCTGGAGGCAACACGCGCGGGTGGAAGAGAAGGCGCGCCTGCTGGGTGCTCGCGGGCGCTGCAGGCTGGTGTCCGGGAGCTGGTTGGGTAGGCGTGCAGTGCTGAGCAGCTGTTGCTGCTGCTGAAGGCGTGTAGGTGCACGCGGGGAGGTGCTGGAAACTGTGGTGTGCGGGCGGTGGTCGCAGCTGCTGGAGGCGTGCTGGCCGCGCAGGTTCATGGTGGGCTCGGCCGCAAGTGGCAGCTGCTGCTGGAGGTGCGCTGGTGAGGGGTTTGGTTGAAGTGGAGGGGAAATGGAACATAAGAAATAAAAAGAAGACGGAAGAAGATATGGGAGTTCAGACGTCTGGGATCATTCCCAGACGTCTTAACTGGCGCAGGGAAGAGGAATTGAAGGTGGTTGGTGGCGGTGGTTGCGTGGCCCTCAGGCGCACGCTCGCAGTGATGCACAAGCCATAGATGGCGCGGCGGTCTGTCACCCCGCCTGCCCGCGGTGGAGTGATCTTGTGCTCGCTGAAGGAGGCCGATGGTGTGGAATGAAGAGGCTCTAGGCTCTGCGCAATGGTGGGTCGGAATGGTGGTGGCCTCCTCCGCATGGCAGCTCTCCCTCCTTTTGTAGCCACAACCTTCGTTTCAAATTCAAAATGCCATAGCGTAAATGTGATGCGCAGGAGGAGAAGGTGGAGCCGAAGCCGGAGGAGTTACCTGTGCAAAGGAGAAAAAAATAAAAGAGTAAAATATTATGGTTATTTATGCATAAGCCCTTAACATCTATGTTAAATTAAAATAATGCATGCAATGCACCTAATTGGTTAACTAATTAAATGAATACAATTCTAAGTTAATTCTAAATGCATTTAGTTATGAATGCAATGCATGAATTATGTAATTAAATCAGAAATATGAATTAATCTATTTACATCCTAATGCATGCTAAATAAATGTTAGAATTAACTTAATGTCTAGGCACTTAAATACTTAAATAACCTACAAACATGGGCTAATCACTTACCGGCATTCCCTCCTCCCTAGCTTTCTGGAGTGCACGACGTGTTCCACGTGTTCAACTTCAGGAAGTACGTCGCCGATCCTAGCCACGTTTTGAGCCATGAGAGCATCGAGGTGGGAGACGACTTGACCTATCTCGAGAGGCTAGTACAGATACTAGACAGAGCCGTCCGGAGTCTGAGACAGAAGTAGGTACCACTGGTGAAGGTTTTATGGAGAAGCCAGCGGTAGGAAGAGGCGTCCTGGGAGCCTGAGGTGGCAATGCGGGAGCGGTACCAAGAGCCTTTTGAGGGTACGTCTCTTCGGACTTGCTTCGGTCCTCTTTAAGTTTGTTATGCGTTTTTACGTTACTTTTTCCGCACCGTACGTAGCTCAAGTTTCGGGGACGAAACTTCCTTTAAGTTTGTTATGTTGAAATGACTCGATGCCTGTTTGGGTTGTTTAAGACGTCTGGACTAACCGTCAGACGTCTGTCCGGACGTCTAGATGAACGGCCAGACGTCTGAAAGTGGGAAAATATCGTACGTTCTTTGCGCTCTGCGTGCGGGCGGTGCGCAGAGCTTCTCTCTCTCCTCCACACCCCTCACCCTAAACCCTAATCCCCTTCTATTTAAACGCCCACTTCCCCTTACCCACGCCACTCTCCACCAGCCACCACCACCTCCAATCTTCGTCCCTCTGCAGCTGCAGCAAGGGTTAGGAGGGAGTGCGAGAGAGAGAGAGGGTGAGCGAGGGAGAACAAGAGGGAGAGAGAGGAAGGAAGAACGTGAAGGGAGGTTTGAGGCTGAAGGAGCTCGGCGGAGCTCGTGCGAGCAGCGGCGGGTACGCACACGAGGAGAAGGGGCTCGGGGAGGGGATCGCCCGGCCCTCTGCAGCTACTGAGGTTGCTGCGGCGTGCTGCGGGCAGCACTGCGAGGAAGGCAGCGTCGCGGAGGAGGTTCTGGTATGGGAAAATTTCCAGTATCAGACGTTTAGAGGGTCGACTAGACGTCTGTTGAAGCATCAGGACGTCTGGAGGTGAAGCCGGATGCCTGGAAGCATATTATCGTGCAAAGGTACGTGTTTCCTACGCTACTTTCCTCTATGCAGACTATAGCGCAGGGTGGTTTGGTTGAAAATGGGTCTGCATCTTTGTACGCAGCTACAGGATGTTGGAAAGGAATGCGGTGCGCCTTTCCAGGTACTTTTGGATGTCTGACCATTGTTCTCAACGATTTTGTGCGGATTTAAAGCGTATTACGTTGTAGTATAACCGACAAAACGTTTAAACAAGTATAAAGAATTTTATTACTTGAACAACTAGAGTATCCGAGGTCGAACACGGGGAGCAATCTCAGTACTTTGTAAAACCAAAGAATACAACTGTTAAATGCAAATATAATTGATTCAAAGAGAGAATTTTAAAAAGGATTTGTGAAAAAAAAGTAGAATTGGACGTCTGATTTCTGTATCAGATGTCTTAAATGTGATCTCTCTTTCTCTCTTCTTCTCCTTTCTGCTTCTGTATCTTCCTTCTTCTCCTGCCTTGCCTTTCTTCTTTCTTCTTCTTCTGATCTCTTTGCAGTCTTCACTTGGCCTCTTCTTTGTTCTTCTCTCTCTTCTGCCTTGTCTTCCTTCTTCTTCTTCTTCTTCTCGGCGAAGACTTCTCCTTTCACTGCTACACAACCTCTTCTTTCTTCTCTTCCTGTTCTTCAGCTGCTAAGTGTTCGCTGCCTCGGTCACTTCTTCCTTCCTGCACACACCACACAGTAGCAAAAACCTACCCCCGTCCCTCTACCCAGACGTCTCTTTTTCTCAAGCAGTTCACTCAAGCATGCTCTCCCAGAGCCACACGGGTAGTCGGGTCGGATTCGCACCCGGGACCAGGCACACCGGAAAATGGTGATGTGTGAGGAGTGAGTAGGTTTAGGTCGGGTCGGATCTGCCAGATCCGCGACAAGCCGCGGACGAGGCGCGTGGGGGCAGTGAGGGACCTCACCCCTGTGCTTACGAAGGCAGTAAGAAGAAAACACAAAAATAATTTATATGCTACCTGAGTTTTGCAATCCCACGATGTGGGACTATCTGGTCGGTCTTGCCTTCACGCGCGCCCGCAGAGCTTTCGTCACTCGATTGGCCAAGCTGATGGCTCCTCTGTGCGACTGGCTGGCCTCGTTCGCTTCGCGACCTTCGCGAGAGTTTGCTGCACCTGCATCCTGGGAAGCCTAATGCCCGAAGCTGCTCCAAGCTCCCTGCTGCTTCGGCTGTTAATGGCGGCCGGAACGTACACCTGACATCCAACAGAATGGCCTATTGGCCCAATCAGAATAGCTGGAAACCTTCGCCGTAGCATGGCGAAGGCGGTGGGCGATGCTGCAGGTTGCAGGTCGGCCTAGGCGTGCGTGCCTAGGTCAACCTGTGGCCGGAGATGGTGGGTTGGTCGGGGGGTGCTTGTGGAGGTCTGGAGTGGCAGTGATGGGGTGGAATGGGTTCCTGGTGGTGAGGCGAAGCTCACTAGGGGGTTGGCGAGCCGTGTGGAGGGGCGGAGTGGTGTGGGCAGCTCGCCAGAGGGCGGTCGGAGGCGAGAACAATGGAGGTGGTTAGGTACTGTCGAGGGGTAATCAAGTAAAATAGTAGGGGGAAAAGAGAGAGGAGAGGATGGAGAATGTATCTGGGGTTGTCTGGAAGGAAGGGAGGCGGTGGAGAGGACGGCTTGTAACTACCGTCGTCGGGGAAGAAAGACCCTGAGGGAGGAAGCGGCGACGAAGATGAGGTCAGGAGCACGCGCGCGAGGTACAGCGCGACGCGGGAGGAAGAGGCGGAGAGGACTCTGCTGCTGGTATGGCAGTAGAGCGACGAGAAGGAGGGGAGGAGGTCGCCGGAGCTTGCGGGTCGTTTGGTCGGAGATGGGAGAGAGGGAATTTGGAGGGGATCTCCGTCAAAATCAAGCTTGCGATCTGCGGCAGGGTCTGGGGGGTGTTTTATAGGTGTTGGCCGCTCCTATCAGCGCGTGGAGAGCGCGCAATTAGGTCTGTCGGCTCGCTGGAGTTGGAAGGAAGGTGGACACCCAAATCTCTCGTGCGTTCGCATGAGAGATTGGGTTCACACCAGCGATTGTAATTGGCTTTAGAAGGAAGGGAATTCCTCAGAGAATCCCCCTTCCATTTCTGGGAGGAAATCTGTGAGGGATTAGAGAGCAATCCCTCTCTGAACATCGCCGGAGCTCGGTTCTGCCCTAGCAATGGCGGCAGGACCGGATTGCAAAGGGTGCGAAGAACTTGGGGAGCTCTTTGCAAGGATATTCAAAAGATAAGGACCTATTTGTGATTTGGGTGTACTAAATTGCAAAGTAGGTCAAGATGACCTCCCCTTAGGTCCAAATTTTGGTATAAACCTAATTTTGACCTAAGGAATCCAATGGTGAAGTTGGATTTCAGGTTTGACCTCGTTTGACTAGACATTTTGCGTAAAAACCCAAATTTGGTTAACTAAGGAGCTAGGACCCTAATCTAGGTCAGACTAGGTTCCAAAGGCCAAATTAAGTGTTCTAAACCCTAAAGGATGTTTTTCCATGATTTTTAAAGGGTTTACTCGATTTTTATCCTGACCGGAACCTTGTTAATTTAAGCGGGTCTGTTTTAGGGTTACCAAGTGTCATTTAATTCTTAGATTGCATATAAACCCATTTCTGATTGACTCAACCCTCTTTTTATCTTATTTCGACCATTTGACCTATGTTTTGCTTCTGAGAAATCCCGTTTATGTATTGCAATGGTAAAATTACAGTTTTAACCTTTATTTCATGTTTTCTTCTCAGAGCACTTGTTCCTTTAATTAAGCCTTCTTCTAGGTTATGTAGGAGCTTTTATGTTCTTTATTGGGTCAAAATGGGCTAGTTATGGCTCATGATGAGGCTCTCATCAACCATTTAGCCAGACATCTGACGACACTTCCAGACGATTAGAAGGAAGGTCAGATAGCTGGAACACTCCTCAAATGGTTGCAGAGGAGTTTGGACATCTGAGGCAGCTATAGAAAGTGAGAGGTAAGATCTGACATTTGAAACTAGTCCCAGACATCTGATTTTGGACAGTAACCATGTTTTTGCCCCGTTCAGGGCTAAAATGGAATCGGATTTCCGCAAACAAAGTACCGTTGTTTTCCACTCGAATTTCTCTACGTGTTCGTGTTGTGTACCTATTGTTTTGATCTCGTCTGATGTAAAATAGTCGCTGTACAGGTTACCAGCCGGTGGCATGTTCGGGGCCCACGGAGATGATGAGATCTGCAGTGCAGGCCCCCATTCCTCCCGTGATACCCGGTAGAGTGGTTTAAGTCATTTGTTAAGATGTAAATAAAGAATATGCTTGCTTAGATTAAATTGATTGAAACTCTAGGATGTGGAATGAACCCTAGGGTAGAAATGTATGAGCCTGATGTTGAGCTATACCGTTCACTTGAGATGCATGTTTAACTAAATTGCTAGCAATGTGTATTAGCTGATTTATGAGATGCCTTGTCAGATATGAAAACACGAGCTGCCTGCTATGCAATGGAAAAATGGAGAGTTGAATAATATGATCCAGATATTGATAAATGAGATGAATATGAGCATGGACCCTACGGGGAATTAGGAGAAGAACTCCTGTGTATGAAAGGAATCTGATATGTAGACGGGAAGTGAGCTGGTTCTTGTATACATGGTACCAAGGAGAGCAACTGTTCCTTTTAGTGTAGAGGGGGAGCTAGCTACCCCTTGGGTTGAGACCCTGGGGTAGCACTAGTCACTCTACACTGACTCCTGTTTGGCCCTCACGTACATAGTACCGAGGTATGCTACTAGTGTAGGGAGGGAGCTAGCCGCCCCATGGGGCCTGGAGTTAGGACTAGCCAACCTACACCGACTTTTAGACCCTTTGGGCAAACCAGGGTAGTTGGACGAGGGTACACGGACTGTGGAGGGGCGAGACCCCTATTTGGTTCTGAGGGGTGATAGCCCTATTCTGAGAGGGAAAGGTCCTTGATGTAAATATGTTTACACTACTTAAAATGTCTATTTGTGCATGTTCTTACGCATAGGATTGCATTGCAAGCTATAAATATTGCATAACATGCATCATCTTGCATTTAGATTAGTTTGAATAAAATGGAGATTAATTATCTCCTTTTATGTTCATGGACAGAGCAAACTTTTTATCGGGGCCTCGGATCGAGGATCCAACCATACAGATGTGATCAGGGCGACGATTGGAGTTCAATGACTCCAAGATCGCCCTAATCAGACATTTGTAGCATTAGATAGAGATCGGGGAACCCTAGAAGAACAAGGGTCAAGATGGTCTGAATCCGCACTTCAAATGACAAATCTGACTGCACGGATGGATTCGGATCGACGATCGCAGCCTAACGGCATGAAAATCGACTCAATCCGACAACCGTGGCACCATCTACATCATCCAGAAGATGGATAGCCAAGATGGCGCCACATGGTGCCATCTTAGTCGCCCAACCGGCCGCTGCACTCACCACACCATCTCTTCTTTGTCGCTTCTTCACCGTTGGATGCGCATCCAACGGCTGTGGATGCACGTGCCTGAATTTGTCTCTGCGACACAAGATTCTCCGTAGCGTAGTGGGTGGAGGCCTTATCACGAGGCGCTGGTGCGGGTTCGAATCCGCATGCGTTGGCGAAAGGGTCCGGGAGAGCAGGCTCCGCGACCGCTCGATCGCGATCGAGCAGCTACGGGAGCTCGATAGCGCCCACGCGATATTGGACGCCACGCCTCACGCAGGATCCCACGTGGGCGAGCACGCTGAGGTGCAGGCGGAGGCGCGACTTAAGTCGTCCGATCGTGAGCTGGACGTGGAGCGTGCATTACGTGCGAGGAGGTGAGTGGCGTCGTGCGGGCTGTGCCCCACTACGCCCACGATGGGGCTTTAGCGACGGTTTTATCCATCACTAAAGACCCCTGATTTAATGATTTTCAAATTAAAATGACCAAATTGCCCTCACTCCTTGCAACTATAAAAGGAGCCCCCTCCACACAAAATTCTCATCCCTTCCTTCTCTTCTCTCCCTCTCTAAAGCTCAAGAGAAGCTTGCCCCACACCTAGGATTCTTCTCGTGAGATAAAGTCAAATTTTCGTCCCCCTTTCGGAAGTGGATCCCGCGACAACGACAACGTTCTGCCCTGTCCCGTTCTTCCCACTTCGTTCTCCTTCGTCCTGCTCCGTCCTCCTTCGTCTAGGCATTCGTCCTGTCTGGTTCGTCCTCCAAGCGACCGTCGAGGAGGATATCTCTCTCCCCATTCTTTTTACTGCTTTCTAGAATAGATTTATTATTTTCTAGAGTAGATTTACTGCTTTCTAGTGTAATCATTTTCCCGCTTTCTAGTCGTAATATTTAGTGTAATGAACAATCCTTTCGATAATGAATTCCATGTTCATTCTACATCTCTTTTTGATTTTTGTTTGTAATGTTATCTCTCTCTCATTTTCTCTCTCTCTCTCTCTTCTATTTAGTGTAAATAGATAGATAGTTTCTAGTCAATTAAATTACTTCGTGACAAATAAAACGAACGCGTATTTTTAAATCAAACGTTCGCCTCCTTGAGTTCGACCCGGGATTTCTATTCCGGTATAAATTTTATTTGTTGAACACGAGTTCTTTACTTTCAAACTACAATGACAGGTTTTCAAAACCACACACGTTAGCGTAGCAACTCGGGCATTCAACATTTTGGCACCGTTGCTGGGGAGGCGATGCTCTTTGATTTTTTTTCGCATTTTTTACAACTTACGAATCATTTACCTCACTTCTCTCCTTTCTTATTGTGATTGCTGGTACTCTTTTGAGACGAGCGAACACGGTAGATCGGAAAAAAGTGCTGTTAAAGGTTCTGTGAGTTATCCCCCACCTCTCACTCATTAGATTTCATTTCACCACATAATAACGCAAACATCAATCAACCTAGGTGTTCTTATAAACTCTAAGGTTAGATTGTTTGTTGTTTGACACCTACACCTGCCCTAAGCCCCACATTAAAAAAGAAAAATTAAAAAAATCTCACAGAGGTACACAACCTCATTTGATTTTCAAACTCGACCGGTAAACCAACCTTTGGAGCCGGTACACACATCCAAACACATAATTGAGTAGAAATCATATTAGGTAATCACTTGTGTGCCTAATTAAGTGGTGCAACAGACCAATTGTTTGAGTTGATTGGGTCGCACCACTTCAATTAAAATCAACGCATCAAGTAGCTGCCACTTAGGTTCAACTATTAGGGATTTACCAGGCACTCCACATTCTTTTTAAGCTTCAAAGGAAAACATCTTCACCTGTGCTTTCAAAACCTGGTGTGCCAACAAAACTTGTTTGAAAATACCTAAAGTTGAATCCTAAAAGCTACTAAGCAAGATTTGAACCTTAAAATTCACCGCATCAAAAGTAATCTTGCTTGAAAACCACTGGTTGTGCACGCACACACAAATCAATCAATCATTAAAGGCACAACCCAAATAAAGGGCCCATCACATTCCAAAGCACATTCAAACCTAGCCCTAAATAAAACAGAGTAGACGTTGGCCTTAAGGATTCGACTTGCTCTTCAGAGCCCAAAACGAGATTATTTTTGATTAGTCTGTTTCTACTGTTCAATCTGATGTCTAGCTAGGGGAGCAGAATCAAACGATCGCGGTTGGGGGGTACACTAGGAACCGGAGGCGCAAGCCGAAGGAAGAACCATCTCCCCAGTCCCTCCTTCTAACTGGTTGGATTGAATAGACAGAAGTAGATCAAATCGTTCCTTTATCTCAAGGTGGGTTTTGGGAGTCTGTAGGTCTTTAGGCTAGCCCACTTAAGGACAGGTTTGATTGCTTGTATTGTAGGGTGTCTTTCTTCCTCCCGCTTATCATGAATCCTTCCACATGTTATACGCATTTCCGCTCTATCCCTTCTATTTTTAATTATCCTCAACATGACGATTATCTCTACGCGTACTTTAGTCAACCATCAGTTAGTTGGGATAACTCGGATTGGGGATACAATTTCGAACCTCCGTGTTTATGGTCTAACCCTGAACACTATGATTGTGATTTCTATCCTTCTCAGAGTCACATCGATTATAGATCGTCACCCTTTCATGAATAACCTAATACAATCTACAATCAAGAAGGATACAATGATTCTTACCCACCTTTGATTACATTTCCTATAGGTCATCACCACCTTTGAACAATTCAAAATGACATATTATCAGGAAGGGTATAACGAATCTCAAATCGTTAATTCCCCTGCATTGATCCTAAACTCGCCTAACCCTGAACCAACTCATTTGGTTCAGGGTAACTAGGTTCAAGATAAGGTTCTGGCTAACTTGAGGAATATCATACAATCTTTAGAAGTTCAGCCAATACCTTGCATTGAAAGATTGGAGCTCTGATTGAAATGATTAATGATTTGAACAAGTACTTGTTGGATTGGCTCCAGGATGTTAAGGATAAGAACCCGGGTGAGTTTCTACTTGGGAAGTTAGCAAAATTGAGGATGAGATTTGTGGTTGCTTTAGTTCAGTCATGGGATGATTCCCAGGATGAACTCCCTTCAGGAAAGCCAATGTCAGAACCCGCTCAGGCACTTGTTGGGGGGAACATGTGTTACGAGGCTGACCACATTGAATTAGAGCAACCAATTAAGGATGATCTGATTTCTTCACCTGAGATCTCTGAGCCTGGGTACGAGGAACCGTATGTCTCCATGGATCAGAAAGTGACAGATGATTTTGCGACATACATTAATATGGATCTTGATTTCCTTGATGGTGAAGATTCTCGTTGCGAAGTCTCACGCGAGTTTACAGAATATGATTTCTGTGAGACGATTGGGCCTGAGGAATTTGATAGATCATTTGATAGCCCAATAACTGAGGAAACTGATCTTATTAGGGCTCACATTACGGATCTAGAATCGCATTTTTTGGATGATTCAATCCAATGCCCTGATTGTCAGTTACACCCCATTGAGCTTATTGATGATTCTGTTTTTGAGATAACTAGACCCAAGTCAATTCTGATTCAGCCACATCATTTAGACTTGGAGATTTCAGATGGGGTGATTAATATGCAAGAGGTCCTGGAATTTGACATGCTGAATGAGGAGGATAGGAGCCGGGAAAATTTGATTTGGGAAGCAAGTTCCTGAGGAAGTAGAAGATTGAATCGAAGGGTTCCTATTAAGCTAAAACCATCAAACCAGGACCCTTACGACATTTGTTCTGAGGATGTCGAACCCAAGCACACATTCAATGATTATACTTTTGAGCTTGATTTCTCTGTAATCTGACTTTTTGATCTTGGGTTGTATCCTCATAAATCGCAAGCCCGACCCCGCTTACATACTGATTTTAGGTTTTGGGTTATTTTTATCTAGAACCTGAGATATTCTCGATTATGGGGTATGGGTTTGACCACTATCTCGTCCACATCTGTGGACCTCTGCTGACAGGTTAGAGGTTTTTTCTGTTTATTCTAATTCTGACCTGCACCTGTGAATTTTTTAATTCTCTTCTTTGTATAGTGTGCCTAGCTGAAGGCATTAAATTCAGCATGTATACAGTTCTTTTTAGTTTTTATCTTGGAGCGGACCTAACATTCATGCAATTCAGGTGCTTTTTACTCTATTCCACTCTATTTTATGTCTTTTTGATACAATGAGGACATTACATTAGATAAGCATGGGGGGGTGGATATTCATCTATGAATTTATTCGTCAGCTCCGTAGATTTATTTTATTTTTTTCTTTTATTAAAAAAAAATGAAATTAGGAAAAAGAACTTGGGTTTAAGAAAATTTTCAATCTTAGGAAATACTACATTATGGTCTGAACACAAAGACCCTTCAGGTCTTTGGACTTAATCAGCCCGTGTACCCATTAAAATGTAGATTTGTTTTTCGAGTCCTAGCCAACTTGAATTCTATTTTAATTGGAGTAAACAAGTTTGGGTGATAAGTACACGACTTATCAACCTGCCCTCTGATTTAAGGGAACTTTGAGTTTTTGGCATCTACACACTTTTCTTTGCACTGACTCGTTGTTCGGCAATTTTAACGAAAATTGGGTAGCTAATGAACCTTCTAGGGTGATATGGCTGGCAAGTTATCGTGGGTAACAGCCCATAGGTAGGTTGTCTAGAGCCCAGTCACTAGACCTTTCTCTTTTTGCTGCCTTTAGGTAAATTTTAGACCAGGGAAGCCACCTACTTAAAAAAAAAAAAGAAGAGAAAAGAAAGTAAAAAAAAAGAGAAAAGAAAAATAAAATAAACCACACTTCACCGCACGAGTATGGCTGGCAAGTTGTCGGTGGTAACAGCTCATCGACCGGTTGTTCAGAACCCAGCTCAATAAATGCACAGAAAATTCCCAAAACACTTAAGAAGAAGTAAAGAAGTAGAATAAACTGGAGAGATATATACTGGATTCACCCTTATTTTGATCTCGTAAAAATAAAAGTAGGGAGAGAGCTACCGGTTGTAAAGATACACCTTTAGGTAGAATTCTCTTTTTTTAGGTCACCTAGAGGCGTAGAAATCTGAAGTGCGTTTTAACCGCCGATCAACGAGTCTATCACATTCACAATAAGATGCTTAGAACCTAGGGTTCTCATCAAATCTTCGGTGAGTTGAATGGCTGTAGAAAGCCACTCTTAAACCCTAAAACTTGAAAATCCAAAAAACATTAGAAAAGAGAAAAAGAGAAAAAAGAAAATTTTCTTTGAATAAGGAGAGGGCTTGAGGTGGTCTGCATTTTGGCGGATACTCAGGCACTGTTGTGTCTTTGAAAGTTCAGATCCTAAGTAGATAATTCCTTAATGATTGAAAATAACTCAAGCTCAAATAATCCAACCTGATTCATTTATAAAGAGCATAAAGTTTTTGCTAGGGACTAGCAAAAGATAGGCATGGGGGTATGATGTAAACATGTTTACACTACTTAAGATGCCTATTTATGCATGTTCTTAAGCATAGGATTGCATTGCATACTATAAATATTGCATAACATGTACCATCTTGCATTTAGATTAGTTTGAATAAAATGGAGGTTAATTGTCCCCTTTAATGTTCATGGACAGGGCAAACCTTTTATCAGGGCCTCGGATCAAGGATCCAATCGTATAGATGTGATCAAGGCGATGATTGGAGTTCAACGACTCCAAGATTGCCCTAATCAGACATCTGTAGCATCAGATAGAGATCGGAGAACCCTAGAAGAGCAAGGGCTAAGATGGTGTGAATCCACACTTCAAATGAAAAATACGACCGCATGGATGGATTTGAATCGACGATCACAGCCTAATGGCATGAAAATCGACTCAATCCGATAACCGTGGCACCATCTACATCATCTAGAAGATGGACGGCTGAGATGGCGCCACGTGGTGCCGACCGTTGCACTCGCAGCACCATCTCTTCTTCGTCGCTTCTCCACCGTTGGATGCGCATCCAACGGCTGTGGATGCGCGCGCCTGAATTCGTCTCCGCGACACAAGAGCCTCCGTAGCGTAGCAGGTTAAGGCCTTATCGCGAGGCGCTGGTGCGGGTTCGAATTCGCATGCGCAGGCGAAAGGGCGCGGGCGAGCGGGCTCCACGACTGCTCGATCGCAATCGAGCGGTTGTGAGCGCTTGATAGCGCCCACGCGCTATTGCACGCCGCGCCTCACGCGGGATCTCACGCGGGCGGGCACGTTGAGGAGCGGGCGGAGGCGCGACTTAAGCCGTCCGATGTCATGATCAGACGACTGAGATTAGCTGGACGTGGAGCGCGCGTTACGCGTGAGGAGGCGAGCGGCCGTGCGGGGGCGGTGCCCCACTACGCCCACGATGGGGCTTTAGCGATGGTTTTATCCATCACTAAAGACCCTTGATTTAATGTTTTTCAAATTAGAATGACGAAATTGCCCTCACTCCTTGCAACTATAAAAGGAGACCCCCTCCACACGAAATTCTCATCCCTTCCTTCTCTTCTCTCCCTCTCTAAAGCTCAAGAGAAGCTTGTCCCACACCCAGGATGCTTCTCGCGAGATAAAGTTAAATTTTTGTCTCCCTTTTGGAAGCGGATCACGCGACAGGGACAACGTGCTGGCCCGTTTCCATTCTTCCCGCTTCGTTCTTCTTCATCCTGCTCCAACCTCCTTCGTTCAAGCATTTGTCCCGTCCGGCTCGTCCTCTAAGCGACCGTCGAGGAGGATATTTCTCTCCCCATTCTTTTTACTACTTTTTATAATAGATTTACTATTTTCTAGAGTAGATTTATTGCTTTCTAGTGTAATCATTTTCCTGCTTTCTAGTCGTAATGTTTAGTGTAACGAACAATCCTTCTGATAATGAATTCCATGTTCATTCTACATCTCTTTTTGATTTTTGTTTGTAATATTCTCTCTCTCTCTCATTCTCTCTCTCTCTTTTATTTAGTGTAAATAGATAGATAGTTTCTAGTCAATTAAATTACTTCATGACAAATAAAAAAAATGCATGTTTCTAAATCAAACATCTGCCTCCCTGTGTTCGACCCGGGATTTCTATTCCGGTATAAATTTTATTTGTTGAACACGAGTTCTTCTGTTTCAAACTACAACGATAGGTTTTCAAAACCAAACATGTTAGCGTAGCAACCCGAGTGTTCAACAGTCCTATATTGTTTTGTGTTGTAGTTTAGGCGTACCCGCTAGGGGAAACGACTAGCCGCGTGCCAGTGCGGGGTAGCTACTCGTGCGCTTATTACGCATGCCGTAGTCACCGCTACGTTGCTACAATGACCTCAGGGTGGTTGACTGGGTGTAGGACTACCACGGGGGACTCTCCCGGCTAGGAGAGCACTACGTGTACCTTCTACTCCATGGAAAAGACTACAATCAAGATCGTTCCCACGAGGAACAAGAAAGATCAAGAAATACTTGGATCCTTTGTGAAATAAATGAACCATAAATACATAAATGACAAATAGAAATGAGAATAAAACCTGGTTACTTGTTTTACCTTACTTGCACATAATTAATGTAAACACCACTCTACTCAGCATTCGCTGACTCTGTCTTTTCGTAACCCTGTTCAGAACCAGGAGTTGAGCAGCCTGAGTTTTCGGTTGTAGAGGGTGCTGGGCCCAGCCGATCCTAGCCATAGTAGTTTCTTTCTAGCCCTTTTGTTTCTGCTGTTGTAATGAGTAATAGACATCTATTTTTACTGTTCCTATTACTTTCTATCTTCTTTTCCATTGTGTTGTTGTGATTGCATGTATCACTTTGTTGAGACTTTTAGCTCTGTTGTTCCTTTACATCTCATTTTTCCTTATGCTTAGTTATATTGCATGTGTGAATGTGGTTTATTTCCTGCTTTTGGTTATTTCTCGTTAGACGACTAGGACTTGGTTATTTCCTGCAAATTGAGGTTGCTGTTGTTGCTCTTTCTCTAATCCAAGGCCTAGGAGGCCTTCTGGAGTTGATTCGCACCAACTGGAGGTGGAGCCGGGGTCGGAGGTCGGCAGAGTATGGAAATTGGTGATGGAGCTGATGCCGGCGATGAGGATGACCTGAAAGCACTAGCACAGGCCTTTGGCCTAAATTAGATAGTCCATATGCATCACCGGAGCACGTGGAGTGTGGTGGTGGTGTTTGTTTGGTGATTGGTGGATGGGGGTGGTCGGACGATGTCAGGAATGGTGGTGGTTTATGGGTTTGTTTGGTGAGGGGTTGTGGTGTTCAAAGCTCTAAATCTCTTTAGGGATTTTGATCTATGGAGGGTGCATAACGTTTTGGTGGAGGTGATTTGGTGTTTGGTGATGTGTGGAAGCCGTGCGAGCTCGCCGAAGCTTCGTCGGCCGTGGAGAAGGCGAGGGGGGAGTGCGGTGAGCGAGGGGCAAATTGGGGTTCTAAAGGCCTAAACCTAAACTATAGAGTTAGAGGGAGAAAGAGGACCTAATTACGTGGATGAAGGGGGTAGGATCCGTGCTAGCGTGGCTTGCCAGACATGGAGAAGATGAAACCTTCGGTGAGAGGAGCAGGGAGGAAGAGAAGGGTCGGAGACTCCTGCTTTGGTCGGCGAGGAGCGGAGGAAGGTAAGGAAGAAGGTGATAAATGCAGTTTATCATCATTCTTATGCATTAAAACAAACCTAACTCTTAGGAATTTAACTCCGCAAATGGGTTTTTGGGCTGCATTAGGCATAAATTAGGTTAGGCATGCATTATACTTTTTATTGTCTTTTTAATGTGTTTATTTGGGTGTTAGGGTTAATCAGATTGTCAGATCCCTAAAACCCTAGCACTCAGGAAGGCAACTGGTGAAGGAGAAGCCCCAAACAACTGAAACTCAACTTGATCCAGCTCACCATAGCTGGATTCTAGCTCACTTGAACTAGGGTTAGCTCATCCTAGCTCCATTTAGCTCATCTTAGCTGAATGACAACTTAAGAGACCTTATCTTAGCTTACCTTAGCTCAAGTCAGCTCAGATTTAGCTCAACTTAGTTGAGTCTAGCTCTTCTCAGCTCCCATTAGTTCACTGGGAGCTTTAGCTAGCTCAACTGGGTTGACTGGAGTTTAACCCAGCTCAGGTCCAGCTACATCCAGCTCCACTCAACTCCAGCCAGCTGAAGATGATTTCATCTTAGCTTAGGAAGCCTAAGTCTAACTCCTGGGGATTCATCTTAGCTCAACTTAGTTGAGCTAAGATACCTTAGCTACTCCAACTAGCTAGGTCATCCCCGGGAATATCAGACCCAGCTTACCTCAGCGTTATTTGATAAACACCAGTTTATCATCATTTTTATGCATTTAAACAAACCTAGCTATTAGGATTTTACTCCGCAAATGGGTTTTTGGGCTTCATTTAGGCAAAAATTAGGTTAGGCATGCATTGCATTTTTTATTGTCTTTTTAATATGTTTTTGTGAGTTTTAGGGATGTACAGATATATAGACCCCTAAAACCTTAGCACTCAAGAAGGCAAATAGTGAAGGAGAAGCCCAGACTAGCTGGAACTCAGCCTGATCCAGCTCACCACAGCTGGAACCTAGCTCACTTGAACTAGGGTTAGCTCATCCTAGCTCCATTCAGCTAATCTCAGCTGAATGGCAGCTCAAGAGAGTTCATCTTAGCTCACCATAGCTCAAGTCAGCTCAGATCCAACTCAACTTAGCTGAGTCTAGCTCATCTCAGCTCCCACTAGTCCACAGGGAGCTCTAGCTAGCTCAGCTGAGTTGATAGGAGTTCACCCCAGCTCAGATCCAGCTACATCCAGCTCCACTCAACTCCAGCCAGCTGAAGAAGAACTCATCCCAGCTCAGGGAGCTCAAGTCTAGCTCCCGGGGACTCAGCTTAGCTCAACTCAGTTGAGCTAAGCTACCTTAGCTGCCTCAACCAGCTTGATTCTCCCCGGGAGCACCAGACCTAGCTCACCTCAGCTCATTATGGTAGAAGTTAGCTTACTTTAGCTTGGCTTAGCAGCTAGCAAAGAACTAGCAAGCTAAGCCAGCTAGAGTAGCTCCATGCCAGCCTCTTCAGCAGCAGCCAGCTCCAATTTCAGCTCCAGACTTCTCCTCCTCAGCTCCTCCCTCCAAACCCTAGCTCCAACACCTTCTCCTCTACTCCTCCTTTAGCTAAGCTATCTTAGCTTAGCTAGCAACCAGCTCCTTGGCCATCCACCACCTTCAAATTCAACCCTAGCTAGCTCCACCAACTTAAGCCTACCTAAGCTAGCTACCCTACTCAAGTTGGCGCCACCTCCTAGCCACCCCTTCACCCCATTATCACCACCAAAAGGCACCAATTTTGGAGCCAAAACCTAACCCTAACTGCCCCTCTTTTTGGCGCCAACATACACCCCCACATCCACCATACACCTAACCCTACAACCCATCCTAGCCATCCACCTACCCCTCCTTCTAGAACCCTTCTTGGCGCCAACTTAGACCCCCTTCTAGAAGCCATTTTGGCGCCAACATCAAGGGGTGTCAACACCCATAACCACCCCCTAGGTGTCCCTTAAGGTGGTGCCAATTGACCTTGGCCATTGGATCCTTAACCACCTCCATCTCTTCATCTTAGCCCTCCATTCCAAGAGTCACCTTAGCCCCCTTCCTATTCTATAAAAACCCACCACCTACCACCATTTGACGGCATCCTTCATTAGTGTATTTTGCTACCTATACCACCTATACCTACGGCTAAGAAGAAGGAGTAGAGAAGGAGATTAAAGGGGTACATCACCAGCCCTTTTGATGCCTTCTTCTCCCCACTCTCTTCAACTTGGGCCACGCCAAGGAGGAGGACTCTTTCACTTCAAGGAGGACGGCCAGGCAAAGGAGAAGGACCTAGGGTGGACGTCCACCCTTGGAGAGAAGCTTAGGGCACGCCCCCTTAGGGCTTGCCTTGGAGGACATCACCTTGGCGGAGCACAGCAAGGAAGGAATTGGAGGACTCTTTTCAAGATTGGGAGCTACCAACCTTGGAGCAAGAAGCCCTCTTCTTCACCATCTATCTAGACGATTTGTGTTTGCTTTTCTTTATTTCAAATTTTCTAGTAGTAGAAGCACTCCACTACTAGGCCTTTTTGTAAAACACTTTTTCATTAATCTAGTTGCCTTCTTTGCAATTTCTTATTTGCATTTCTACTTGCTTTGTTTTTAGCATTCTTCACTCCCTCTCCCTAATTATTCTAGGCCTCCACTTGCCTAGAGTGAGCTTAGGGAGAGGCTCTACTTGCCACTTAGAAGTAGTATTTTAAATTTGAAGTGTAAATCACCTTCCCGCCACCATTTCGCATGTTTCTTAATTCGAAAACAAAAAAAAAATGATATATTGAAAAATACCGAAAAGAAAGTTGAGATTTGTATTTCAAGCAAGAGAATCAATTTCACAAACATTTGGCCTCCTTGGACGACCCTAGATACTCCCCTATCTAGACATATAAATTTAAGAGTTGGTCGATTTTGCGCGTTACAACGATGTATTTAACAAACCGCGTGAAATCGCTATCATTATTTAGCAGAAGCCAGCTTGCTTTAGCTTGGCTTAGCAGCTAGTGACAAAGGTCTGGCTGTCCAGTTGGCTTGTTTGTGTTTGTCAATTTACAGTCGTTGTAGTAATAAGACAGCTACCATGTTATCATTACAAAATTTTTTTTACTCGGAAATGGTTTTCCCGAGGTCAAACTCAGGGAGCTACTGGAATTCTAGAAATACAAAGGTTCTCTATTAGATTACAAAAATAAGGGAGAGAGAGAGAGAAAGAGAGAGAGGGAGCTTGTCTTGGCTTCTTCTTCTTCTCTTCTCCTTTTCCTTCTTCTTTTAGCTGCTCTTCTTTTCTTCTTCTTCTCTGCTCACGGCTGTGTCTCTTCTTTTCTTCTGCAGAGTTCTTCTTCTTTTGCAGAACATGGCTGGGTCCCTGCGACAGAGGACGTCGTAGGGAACCCCGTGTCTGCTTTGCAGGGCGGTGACCCCTCTCTGCGCGGCGCCATGCTCCGCGCAAAGTCGCCGGAGCATGGTGCTACGCAGAGTTTTGCTGGAGGGACAGTTCAGCAAAGAACGACGAAAAAGTTGGGGGGCAAAACGTAAGGGTTTCCAAAGATAAGGGTCAAAAAGTAAATGAAGAGGACCAAATTGTAAAGTCGGTCAATGAGTTCTCCTCTTAGGCTTAAGTTTTTACGTAAAAACCCAGATTAAGTCATTAATTGGGCAAGGTTCTCTTTGTAGGTCAAAATGGGTTTCTAAGGCCAAATTGAAGGTTCTAAACCCTAGAGATTATTTTTCTATGAATTTTAGAGGGTTTAGTTGATTTTTATCCTGCCTCAAACCTCGTGAATTGAAGTAGATTTGTTTTAGGGTTACAGAATGTTATTTAATTTCCTAAAGTTGCTAAAACCCTTTTTAGACCCGACCATCCCACTTTCCTTCTTATTAGGCTTGTTTGACCTGTGTTTGGACCCTTAATTACCTTGTTTGCAAACTGTGTTGGTGAAATTACAGTTTTACCCCTTATGATTTGTTTTCTTCTTGAACTTAGAATTCTCTGAGTTAAGCCTTTCTTTAGGTTATGTAGGAGCTTTTTCTTACATATCTGGGTTAGATTATGCTAGTTAGGGTTCATGATGAGGTTCTCATCATACCCCCATGCCTAGCTTTTGCTAGTCCCTTAGCAAAAACTTATGGTTTCAACCTTTGTTCTCGACCATGAAGTTCTTAATGATTTCAGATAAGTGCTTTTTCATCTGAAACCTTGATTAGGTTAGAATGCTAATCATAGGCCTAAAAGGTACACTAGTACCAACCAAGATCCGGATCTGTCTAGCCTCAGTCTTAGTCCTTAGCAAAGGTTTTTAAGGCCTACAAGAACTAACCTAAGGTTTATTGGATTTTGTGGTTAAAGCACTCGTGCTTGAAATGATTTTAGCCCTGGCTCAGTTCGCAGTGCGTTTTGTAAGAAAGAGAGATAGAAGATTTATCTGTTTGGAGAGTTTTCTCTCTCTTTTTCTTTTTAATTCTAGCTTAGGATTGGCTTTTCAACACGGTCTGTATCAGATTCCTTGTCCCCATCATCAATCCTCAAGGGTTCCTGGTAGTCGATGCTTCGAGATAGCACCGCCCATGGTAACCCCCGGAACCCTGGCTATTGAGATTTTGAGATAATTCCATCCATGGTGTTCCAAGGCTGAATTCAGACCCTGGCAATTGACATTTCGTGATAATGCCATCCATGGAATCTGAACCAGCAAAGTGCTTACATGCCCCTGGTAGGATATGTAAATATCCTAAGAGACAAGCACCGAGGAGATGATATTTTGTTACGCATCTTCGAGGGGAATTTCCCACCTCTCCGCGCTGGGAACTCGTCCAAATCAACTTGTGTTGATCGGCCGCTCCTACTCTAGGTGTTATTTTCAGAATTTTACGACGCTTCTGGGTGATTTTGATTTTTACGCTTACTGAACCAGGTTGTGTGTGAGGTCTGGGTGCTTAGGTTACTGAGTCCCGTAAACCAAAAGTTAATTAATAAGTCCAAATACTTCCTAAGCCTTGGACCTAATACTTAAACTTTTCATTTTCCTCAACTTCTTGAGGAATGTCTAGATCTTAATGGGTACTAAGAGTCTATCCAAGAATGCCTAAGGTTTGCGTTCTTACTAATCTTACTGTGTACTTTTCAGTTCTTTTCTTGAATGAGGTCTAGAACTTAGGTTAATTCCTTAGTTTCTTACTAATGACTATCACTTTTCTTTCATTTTTGTGCTCCTTTTTCATTTTGTTTCTTTTTCCTTCCTCCACAAAATTTCTTTCCTCCTCTTATTTTATTATGATTTTTTTTATCAATTTTTTTTTAATTTTTATGGTGTTTTTGGCATATGTGAAATTTTTTGTTTAAAACCTTTTCTTACAAGTTTTGCACTTTCATACCCCCTCATGCCTAAGATTTGCAATGTCCTCATTGTGACTTAGGAGGTTTTTATTCAACTTAGTTCATTCCTTAGGATAGATATTTTGGTGAGTGAATGGGTCGGGATGACTGTTGCGGACGATTTCTAATCTCAGATGCAAGCACCTGAGGTGGAGTCAACTGTCTTAAAAGGTGAACCTTAAGTGCACAAAGGTGTCAAAGAAGGTTTCAGGTTTTCCAAGAGAATGAAGGGCTGCCTCCTGTTGAGCGCTGAGTTTTACGCCATCGGCTGGGCGCAATAAGCTCATGGGGAATGGAGGATATAAGATGATTCAGCCAAATCAGTAGAAGTTACTTCAATGAACTGTTTGAGTCTCTGATCGTTCACGATGAAAGGTTCAGAATCATAGCTGAGTGGGCTGATCTCGACGGCTCCATTTCCAAAAACCTGTCGGACCAAGTATGGTCCGACCCACTTGGATCGCAGCTTATCCAGGAAAAGTTTGAGTCGGGCATCAAAGAGTAGGACCTTCTGACCAGGATAAAAGATCTTTCTAGAGATATGCTTGTCATGGAAGGCTTTAACCCGCTCCTTGTAGATTCGCAAGTTCTTGTACGCATCGAGACGTAGCTCATCGATCTCGCTGATTTGAAGCTTTCTGTGGGTTCCAGCCTTCGAAAGATCTAGATTACAGTTCCGTACTGCCCAATAGGCTTTGTGCTCCAGTTCGACGGGAAGTGACACTCCTTCCCGTACACCAGTCTAAAGGGAGACATGCCTAATTGGGTTTTGTGAGCGGTCCTATAGGCCCACAAGGCTTCCGGAAGTCGGGACGACCAGTCCTTCCTGTCAGGCCGAACAGTGACCTGCAGGATTTTCTTGATCTCCCGATTTGACAGTTCAGCTAGACCATTAGTCTGGGGGTGATAAGGAGTAGAGATTCGGTGAGACACCCCGTATTTGGTCATCAGTGACCTAAACTGAGCATTCGTGAAATGGGTCCCCCCATCTGAGATGATAGCACGAGGAATCCCGAACCGTGAGAAGATATTGTGATGAATGAATTTGAGAATGATTTTGTGATCATAGGTTCGGGTCGGTATGGCTTCGATCCATTTGGACACATAGTCCACAGCCAGCAGAATGTATTCGAAACCATCCGAAACAGGAAAGGGGCCCATAAAATCAATCCCCCAAACATTAAAGATTTTGCATACGAGAATTGGCTGCAAAGGCATCATGTCGCGATGGTTCATGTTGCCCAAAGTTTGGCAATGACTGCATGCCTTGCAGTGACTGTATGCGTCTTTGAATAGTGTGGGCCAGTAGAAACCATACTGGAGGATTTTCGATGCAGTTTTGTGCCCAGAGAAATGGCCACCGCATGCCTGGTCATGGCAGAAGGAAAGAATATCATTGACTTCATCTTCCGGGACACATCTCCGGATGATTTGGTCAGCACCTATGCGGAAGAGGTACGGATCTTCCCAAATGTAATACTTGACATCAGAGCGCAATTTGTCTTTCTTGGCCTTCGGCCAATCAGACGGGATCTGATGAGATGCTAAGTAGTTTACTATATCAGCAAACCATGGAAGTTTAGTACCAATAGTCAGCAGGTGCTCATCAAGGAAATGCTCCGTGATGGGTCTGGAAGGGTTGATAATCTCAGAAGGAAGGCGAGAGAAATGGTCAGCTACCACAATTTGTCTTCCTGCCTTGTCGCGAATCTCAAGATCGAATTCTTGCAACAGCAAGATCCATCGGATTAGTCGGGGCTTCGCGTCCTTCCTGGCAAGGAGATGCCTCACAGTCGTGCGATCCGAGTAGATGATGACGTGGGAACCCAGGAGATAAGATCATAATTTTTCAAAGGCAAATACTATGGCTAGCAGCCCTTTCTCCATAACTGTATAGTTACGCTGAGCCTCGTCAAGTGTCTTACTAGCGTAGTAGATGACCACGGGCTTCCTGTCAACTTTCTGCCCCAGAATCGCTCCTACGGCGAAATCAGACGCATCGCACATGATCTCAAAGGGTTGAGACCAGCCAGGGGATTGTAGGATTGGCGCCTAGGTGACTCGTTCATGAAGGTTTTCAAAGGCTAGAGTGCATTCCTTGGAGATTTCAAAGGGTACATCCTCAGAGAGGAGAGTCGTCAGGGGGCACGCGATTTTTGAGAAATCAGGAATGAAACGACGGTAAAAATCGACGTGCCTCAGAAAAGAACGGATGTCCCAGATAGAGCTAGGCATAGGAAGGCGAGAGATTAGATCAACCTTTACTCGATCCACCTGGATGTCCTTCTCAGAAATCAGATGTCCTAGGACGATCCCCTCAGGCACCATAAAGTGGCTCTTTTCCCAGGAAAGAACCAAATTAACATGGGGGGCACCATAAATTTGGTTTTGACTCCTCTGATTGCGGTTCAAAAGCTGTTTGTGGTTGATGAGGTATAATCAGGTCATTCTCAAAATGCGTTTCATCAACCAAAGTCCTCATATCACAAATCTGTTCGATGACACCACAATTGATTCCTTGTTGGGCCTTAAATATATCAATTTTTAGGGTTTGATTTCCAAACTTGAGCTCTATTTGGCCCTCCTCACAGCTAATGTTGGCTTTAGCAGTAGTCAAGAAAGTGAAGATTCGTCCCTACCAGGAGGGGTGACGTGATAATTGCGGAAATAAAATAAAACAATCTCACAAAAAATCAATCGCACAAGTACACAAGTATTTTTAGGTGGAAACCCAAACCGGGTGAAAACCACCACTTAACCCTCTCGAGTTAGGATTTTTCGATCAACCAAGTTGATCAAAATCCACTAAACCGAATCACTTTAAACGAGGGTGATTCAACCTCAATACAACCACGCTACTTAAACGAGGGTAGCGTATCTCAACCCCTTCTCTCCACGAGAAGGATTTTGTCTCGCGAAGGAGACGGGAATTCGCAAAGCGAATACCCAACCAAAATAACAAAGATAAAAGAAACAACAAGTCCTATAGAGCCAACAAAGTAATTTTTAACCTAAGCTTCTATAGGAATTAGGAAACTCCCCTTTGCAAGGAGTGCGTCGAGTTGATGACGCGATGCGTGTGCCACGCGACCGCGCAACGTCGCTCTCGTAAACAACGGCGGGAGAGCAGGTGCGCAACAGCTTGATGCTCTCAAGATGATGGAACAAGAGCTTGGATAGCAAGGGCTTCTCTTGGACACAAAAGAGTGGAACAAAGTTGCTTAGGTGTGTCTTGTGTTTCTCTTAGTGTGTTGGTGTGTGTTTATCTTTCTTGGTGTGTTTTTATGTTGCAAAGGCTCCCCTCTATTTATAGAGGCCTTAGGAAGGCTTTGGAAGGCTTGGAAAAGCTTCCATAGCCGTTGGGTACAAAGCCCAAGAGAATCAGGCCGAAATCAGGACAATGATTACACTTGACAGGGTAATCAGACGTCTAATTCTTTCATCAGACGTCTGGAAGACCACTTTAAGACGTCTGATTTAAAGGTCAGACGTCTGATTTCGGGCGGGTTCCTTCCTGACTTGAATCAGATCTAAACAGGGTTCTTCTGCAAGTCCATCAGACGACATACAGGACGTCTGGCACTATGTCTGGACGTCTGGAAACCTACTTTTTTGTGGGAATGGATTTGCAGTGGCTAGAAAATCTCTGAGAAGAGATTTTCGGGTCAGTCGAGGCAAAACGGTCATTTATCAGACGTCTGGAAAGGCCTAAGGATGTCTGATAAGGCTCTAACGGTCATATTCTTGAGTGTTTGTTAAGGCAGCCAACGGTCCACTAATTGGACGTCTGGCAAAGTCATCAGACGTCTCCTAAGACGTCTGGAAAAACCATCAGACGTCTCCTAAGACGTCTGGTCTAAGGTATGGACGTCTGATTTCATCAGACAGCACTACTTAAGTCCAGCCTAATTGTTATCAGACGTCTGAAACAACAGTCAGACGTCTTAAAATACTTTATCAGACGTCTGATTTTGGAATTAGACGTCTAGAAACTCTGTTTGAACCCTATATTGGTTTTCTAAGTGTTCTACAGAAAACCTAAGTATCCTAGGGTTGTGCGGATGTTCCTAGGACTACTGTTAGGGTTCTTTGAGGCTCTTTAACATGAATCTAAGTAACAAAAATAAAGAGCAAGAAAATAAAGACAAAAGATACATGAAAGGTTTAAACAAAAATCTATCCTATTCTTCTTGACATTCCATCTTCAATCGATCGCTCCTCGTGAATCTCTTCTGTTCTCCATCAAGCTCCTCCAATCCGTCCTGGATGCGAGCTTGAACTCCGTCTAGTCACGTATCCATTTGCGATTGACCTGAAATCTAGGACTTAAAGTGCAAATGTTAAATGACACGTGTTTTGTTATCATCAAAACAAATGATTGTGGTGCTCTAGCACCAACAGAAAGGTCTCCCTAGAATGATCGGTGTATCCTTAGGGTTTTCAGGTGTGTCCATGTCTAAGACTATAAAGTTTACAGGAAAGTAGAAATCCCGCACTCTTACAATAACATCCTCGAGAATCCCTTTTGGTGACTTTATAGATCGATCTGCTAATTGTAATGTCACCTCAGTCGGTTTTAGCTCAGATTCTTCTAGGTGGTTAAGTAAGGATGTGGGTATCAGATTTATGGAAGCACCCAAGTCTAGCAATGCTCTGTCGAATTGGGTATCACCTATCTTGCAGGAAATCAGGGGATTACCAGGATCTTTAGCCTTCGGTGGGAGTCTGCTTAGGATTATAGAGCTGGCCTGCTCTAACAGTACAATTGGACTCCCACTCTTGGTTCGCGACTTATGCTGGGGTGTACACACATTCTTTAGGAATCGTGCGTAAGATGGTACGTGGCGAATCGCATTCATCAAGGGGATGTTTATTTGGACCTGCTCAAAGAGCTTGACCAGGTCCTCCTCAGGTGCCACGGGCTTGGTGGTCTTCTTTCCCTTGGTTAAGGCCTCGGGAAACGGAACCTTGGTTGGCTCTTCTAGGATAGGTCCAGGTCTTTGATCTGGGATAGGGATAGGAACGTCCTGGATTACTGTCCTAGGGTTGGGATTACTACCAGGCTTGGAGTGGTCTGGATGGGGTGGATCTTGTGTTTCCTTACCACTACGGGTTGTTACAGAGTTTAGCCCTGCCTGGTTTTGGTTAGGGTTGGGTAGGATGGGTTGCTGCTGATAGCCCGCATAGCAAGTGGAAGCCTCCATCCCGTCGGGTGAAGGAATAGAGGGGGCCTGATAAATCATGTGTGCTTGGCTTGGGTTTGGGTTCATAACGCACCGCTGGGTTGACACATTATTCGGGTTAGGAAGACGTTGGGAAGGAAGTGTGCCTAGCTGGCGAGAATTTGCCAACTGGGCCAGTTGATTTCGAACCTCTGTAAGTTCGTCCTTGTGTTGCTTCTGAATAGCCACATTCGTTCTTTGAATGTCAGCCAGAGTCTGAAGGATGAGAGACATTTGGTCCTGATTTGGCCCTGATGGATAGGTAGGGTTGGGCCGAGGCTGAGGCAGCTGGTAAGGATGAGATGGTTGTGAATGGGGCTGAAAGGGTGGTCTCTGGGTTTGGGAATTTCCCGCCCACTGGAAGTTGGGATGATTTTGCCATCCAGGGTTATAGGTGTTGGAGAATGGGTCATTCTGGATGGCGTTGAGGTCCTCGCAGATCTGAGGAACCTCCAAAGAATCAGAGAAAGGGGGAATGGAATTCCCCAGACTGGTATAGAAAGGATCGGATGACCCTCCGATCCGAGAATCAGATGGGGGTGGATATGGATCCATCCCAGGAGAAGATCGGTGGAGAATGTTTTGCACAGTTTCCTGTGTGGAAGGAGGCTGTGCAAAGGAGCTATGCGCAGAGGTGGCTCGCTGCAAGTGCTGAGTCAGCTCGTCCACCTTCTTCTCAATGATGGAGACCTTGTCCAATCGACTGGCCATTAGTTCCAGGTCGACTGATGCGGACAGGCCCTGCGTCTCGTGTGCTCCCCTAAGGTTCATCGATGCGTGGGTATTCGTCCTGTCGAATAAGCCCATGGAGTCATTGTTGATGGAATTCTCGCATATGTTTTTGAGAATCTCTCACACGGTGTCCTCATGTTGACCCATGATATTCCCTCCGCAAGTTGCATTGACGAAAAGTCTGATATCCTCACAGAGTCCCTGGTAAAAAGACTGGACTTGTTCCCATTTAGGAACTCCGTGATGGGGGCACTTTCTCATGAGATCCTGAAAGCAATCCCATGCCTCATGGAGAGGTTCTCCTGGTTGCTGAGTGAAGTGAGTAATCTGATGACGCAAGGCATTGGTCCGACCAACGGGAAAGAACTTCAAAAATTCGGACTGATGTTCTTCCCAATTGTTGATCGGCTGGGTCTGAGTCTGGTACCAATGAGCGGCCTTGTCCATAAGGGAGAAGGAGAACATCTTCATGAGGAGAATGTCCCGATTTTGTTCATCTGACCCAAAAGTTTGGGCCAGATGCTTCAGCTGTTTGATGTGTTGGAAGGGGTCTTCAGAATTAAGCCCATGGAATTTAGGTATAGCATGAATCATATTGGGCTTTAATTCAGAATCAGGTCCTCTAGTCGGGATTCTGACTCGAGGCTCAATAGCCACCGCAGCAGGATTATAATGGTTCCGCATCATAGGATGCTGCGGTGGGTGCACAAAGTTCTGGAAGAGGTCATTGAGTCGCTGGAGCTAGTGCTCCAGATTGTTTTCTTCCTCAACTGGCTGAGCCATTGTGGAAGAAGAAGGTGAGTTGGGTTCGGAGTCGGAGGAGAGGTCGATGTGTGGTGCTGTTTTCTCAAACAAGGACATGAGGCTCGGCCTCGAGGAGAGTGAAGTTCTAAAGGAGGTTTTAAGGACCTCCTTCCAAACATACACTGTTGGAAGAGATGAGTTTAGCAGGTGCTGGACCCAATCAAGGCACCCAAAATGTTGGGTGACTATAGAGGTGCAGGGAAGATGGACCCCATGATCACAAGATCGGCCACCTGGGAATTACCTGGGTAGCCAGAGAGGGTGAGTCCCGCGAAGACCCCTACACGGTAGAGTGTCCCCATGGGTTACAGGGTTTCCCCCACCCGACCTCTCTTGTCACTGAGATTCCAGGTAGACCAGAATGGGGATCTTGACCTCTTAAGTCTACCACTTTTAGTTTAAGATCACGGTGCTTAGATTTTCACTTGAACTTTTAGCTTTTTTAGTGTGAAGAGTGACCTAAGTTGAAGGTTGGTTGACCCTAAGGGGTCAACTTCACCTATTGATTCCTTTGAGAACTTATTAGGTCTTGTCTTTTAAGGGTTCAAGTGTTTTTAGAGAGCCAATTGCTTAGGGTTTTTCTGAATAGGTATATTCAATCAATGGCTTAGGCACACTTCTTTTGGGATTTCTCAATTCTTGATTAAGTAGTGTGTCTCTAAAGACCCTAGTGTTAATTCCTATGTTGGCTCTACTTGGTGCAGTTAACTCCTTGTTGGGTAATTAGGGCTTCAGGCAAGAAGATGTTAGCCCTTAATTGCCCTTAATACTATGTGCAAGAATATTGGTTTTGAAAACATGCAGCTGTTACTAAGTATGAAAAACAGGTTATACCTATATTATGTTTTCCTTTTTCTTCCTCTTTAGAATTTAGGGGTTAAGAGTGAGAGGATAGAAGTTACCTATCCTTGGAGTGGTTGTTGTGCGGCTGCTTCTTAATTTTTCCTGTACCTGCACACAAGAGAGAAGAGATTATTAGAAAACTCCCAAATAGAGAATTTATAGCTTCTAGAATAGCCATTGCTCCCCGGCAACAGCGCAAGAAATGACAACGGTCTGGCTGTCCAGTTAGCTTGTTTGTGTTTGTCAAGTTACAGTCGTTGTAGTAGTAAGACAGCTACCATGTTATCATTACAAAATTTTTTTTACTCTGAAATGGTTTTCCCGAGGTCGAACTCTGGGAGCTACTGGAATTCTAGAAATACAAAGGTTCTCTATTAGATTACAAAAATAAGAGAGAGAGAGAGAGAGAGAAAGAGAGAGGGAGCTTGTCTTGGCTTCTTCTTCTTCTCTTCTCCTTTTCCTTCTCCTTCTTTCAGCTGCTCTTCTTTTCTTCTTCTTCTCTGCTCATGGCTATGTTTCTTCTTTTCTTCTGCAGAGTTCTTCTTCTTCTTCTTCTGTTCTTTCTTTGTTCTTCTCTTTCTTTCTTTTTCTTCTCTTCTTCTGCGGCTATGACAATCTTCTTCTTCTGACTTCTTTTTCTTCCGCCTTCTTCTTTTTCTTCCGCCTTCTTCTTCTTTCTTCTCTTGCTTTATCTCCTCTGGCCGCTGCTCAACCGTCGTCTGATGTAGCGGTCAGACGACTTAACTGTAGGTTTGCTACAGTGCTTCTCTTCTTCTGTTTCTTCTCTCTTGCTTCTTCTTCTTCCTCTCTGCCTTGAGCGGCTCAGGCTTCGGCTGCCTTCCTTCCTCTTCTTTCCTTCCTTCCTTCTTCTCTTTGTTCCTGCACGCTCACACAAGGATTAGAAAGCAAAACCTACCTCTACCCTTCCCCGCATCTCTCTCTTTTAGATTTCTCTCATAGGATCGCTCTCCCAGAGCCGGGTATTCGGGTACGGGTATCGCGCCCGGGACCAAGTCCACCGGCGTGGGGTGGTGGGTGAGGAGTGCACGGGTTAGGGTAATCGGATCTGGCCCAGACCCGCGGGGAGTGAGCGCGGGCGAGGGCGAGCACGTGGCGCGCGGCGTGCGTGAGGGACTTGACCCCTGTGTTCGAAGGAGATAAGCCTACAACACTTTTTCCATTTATTTGGCTGCGGCGCTTCCAAAACTGCCGAGGTGGGACTAAATGTCCCACCCAAATTAGCACCTGCAGCTGAGGAAGCTGCAGGCAATCGCAGTAGCACGCGAGGCCTTTGCCCCAGCTGCAGGCCTGGGATGCTTCGCGAAGGCAAGCCACGCGTCCTGGGGCATGAGCTTGGGCGAGAGGGCACCTGCAGCTGCAGGTGAAGGAGCTCCAGAAGCTCAGTAATGGCGGTGAAGGGTCGTCGACTTGAAAACAAGAATACGGCCTCTCGGCCCAATCAGAGGATGCAGGGAGCTTCGCTGGAGTGCGGCGATGACAGTGCGGGTGGTGGCGAGGTGTGAGGCGGCGTATGGTGGTAGCCTTAGGTCGGACTGTCGCCGGAGAGATGGGTCTGTTCGAGGGGTCGTCGGGTGGCGTCTGGCAGTGGATGGGAAGGGGGGATTTGTTGAGTGGAGTGAGGGGAAGCTTTTAGGGTAGTCGGCGAGGGGTGAGAAGGTCTGTGGAGGTGGGATGAGCTCGCCGAAGAGGGTGGTCGGAGACGGAGCAGGCGGGGGTGGAAGTCGTGTGCGGTGAGGCGAAAAGACAAATTGAGAGAGGGAAAATGTAAGGAAGGAGGAGAGGAAGCTAATTACCTAGGTTTTGGACGAAGGGGGAGGGCGGAGCCACCGGCTCGTACTTGCCGGAGCTGGAGAAGAAAGGACCCTGGAAGAGGAGTGCGGTGACGAGGAAGCAGGCGGAGGGTGCCAGCGAGTGCAGCACGGCACAGACGTGAGGGCTAGGAGAACCTTGTTGCAGGTAGGGCGGCAGAGCGACGAGGAGGAAGAGGAGGAGGTCGCCAGAAGCTGTGGGTCGTCTGACGGAGGAGGAGGAGATGAAGTGGGGGGTTGTTCTCCGTCAAAGCGAGCTTAGAGGAATCGGCAGGGGGTGCCGGTCCTTAAAAAGGGGCTGGCGTAGAGGGAGGCGTGGGCTGGCGACGTGCCAGCCTCGTCGGAACGTGGCCAGAGAGGGGATCCATACCTTCCGCGTGTTCGCACGGAAGGTATGGGGGCCGGCAGAGAGTATGGCCGGGTCCTTGCGACAGAGGACGTCGCAGGGAACCCCGCGTCTGCTTTGCAGGGCGGTCACCCCTCTCTGCGCAGCGCCATGCTCCGCACAAAGTCGCCGAAGCATGGCGATGCGCAGAGTTTTGCAGGAGGGACCATTCTGCAAAGAACGACGAAAAAGTTGGGGCCCAAAATGCAAGGGTTTCGAAAGATAAGGGTCAAAAAGTAAATGAAGAGGATCAAATTGTAAAGTCGGTCAAGGAGGTCTCCTCTTAGGCTTAAGTTTTTTATACAAGACTAATTTGAACCTAAGGATTTTAATGGTGAATTTTATTTCTAGGTTGGACCATGTTTGACCAGCTAATTTATGTAAAACCCAGATTAAGTCATTAATTGGGCAAGGTTCTCTTTGTAAGTCAAAATGGGTTTCTAAGGCTAAATTGAAGGTTCTAAACCCTAGAGATTATTTTTCTATGAATTTTAGAGGGTTTAGTTGATTTTTATCCTACCTCGAACCTCGTGAATTGAAGTGGGTTTGTTTTAGGGTTATAGAATGTCATTTAATTTCCTAAAGTTGCTATAACCCTTTTTAGATCCGACCATCCAACTTTCCTTCTTATTTGGCTTGTTTGACCTGTGTTTGGACCCTTAATTACCCTGTTTGCAAACTGCGTTGGTGAAATTGTAGTTTTACCCCTTATGATTTATTTTCTTCTTAAACTCAGAATTATCTGAGTTAAGCCTTTCTTTGGGTTATGTAGGAGCTTTTTCTTACATATCTGGGTTAGATTGTGCTAGTTAGGGTTCATGATGAGGTTCTCATCAGCTAGCAAAGAACTAGAAGCTAAGCTAGCTAAAGTAACTCCATGCCATCTTCTTCAGTAGCTACTAACTCTAGTTCAGCTCCAGACAACTTCCTCCAGCTCCTCTCCTCTAAACCCTAGCTCCAGATGCCTACTCCTCTACCCTACTATTAGTTGAGCTAGCTTAGCTTAGCTATGCTTTAGCTCCCTTGGCCATCCACCACCCTAAAACCCTACCTAACTAGCTCCACCAACTAAGACCACCTAAGACCACCTAAGCTACCTCCACCTCTACTCCAAGTTGGCACCACCACCATCAACACCCTTCACCCCTCAATCACCACCAAAAGGGACCAAATAGTTGTCGCCAAAACCACCCTAACTACCCCCCTCTTTGGCACCAACTTCACCTCCCATATCCACCATACACCTACCCCCTCCAAGCCACATCCACCATCCACATACCCTCCTTCTAGAACCCTACCTTGGAGCTACCTAATCACCCTTCTAGAAGCCCATTTTTGTGCCAACTTCAAGGGACATCACCACCATAACTACCCCTCAAGTGACCCCTCAATTGGCGCCAACTATTCTTAACCCTAGGATCAACATAACCACCTACAACCACCACCTAAATACATCCTAGCCATCCACTTAACCCACGCTTACTAACCTCCTCTCCACCTCTATATATACCCACCATTTACCACCAAAAAAAAAAACCATCCTCCCTTAGTATATTTTCCACCCTAATTCTACCTATAACCCACGACCAAGGAAGGAAAAGAAGAGAAGAAGATTAAGGGGGCATCTTACCCACCCCCTTGGTGCCTTCTTCCCCTTCCCTCTCCTTCCTTGTGCCACGCCAAGGAGGAGACTCTCTTCATTCAAGGAGGACGGATAGGCATTGGAGGAGAACAAGGGTGGTGCATGCCCACCCTTGGAGAAGCAACCAAGGTGGAAGCATCCACCTTGGAGGAGCCAAGGCACGTGTTGAACGTCGAGTTGCTACGCTAACGTGTTTGGTTTTGAAAATCTTGTCATTGTAGTTTGAAAGCGAAGAACTCGTGTTCAACAAATAAAATTTATACCAGAATAGAAATCCCAGGTCGAACTCAGGGAGGCTACATCAATCTATATTCGCAATTATATTTTTTTTAGAATTTTTCTTGAAAAGTGAGGCAATGTAATTACAATGAAGCCATAATAACAATCAGACTAAACTAGAGAGAGAGAGAGAGTGAGAGAAAACATGCATTCAATAATTCAAAATGTTTATACAATAAAACCAAAGAAGAATTACACTAGAAAGTGGGAATTAGCTACACTAGAAAGCAGGAAAATTCTACACTACAAAGCAGTAAAAATAATGGGGAGAGAGATATCCTCTTCGACGGTCGCTTGGAGGACGAGCCGGACGGGACGACGCCTGAACAAAGAAGGATGAAGCAGGACGAAGGAGGGAGAAACAGGAAGATCGGGAACGGGCCAGCACGTCGTTGTTGTCGCGGGATTCGCTTCCGAAAGGGGATGAAAAATTGACTTTATCTCGCTAGAGGCATCCCAGGTGTGGGACAGGCTTCTCTTGAGCTTTGGAGAGGGAGAGAAGAGAAGGAAGGGATGATAATTTCGTGTGGAGGGGGTCTCCTTTTATAGTTGCAAGGAGTGGGGGAAATTTGGTCACTACAACTCTAAAAACATTAATTCAGGACCTTTAGTGACGGATAAAACCATCGTTAAAGGTCTAAACGTGGCCTTCGTGGGTGGTGCGCACGCGCCCGCTCGCCTCCTCGTGTGTAACGCACGCGCACGTCCAGCTGATCTCAGCTGTCCGATCGTGAGATCGGAAGGCTTAAGTTACGCCTTCGTCTGCTCCTCTGCACGTGCCCGTCTGCGTGCTATCCCGCGTCACGCTCGGGCGTGCGATAGAGCGTGGGGCGGATTGGGCGCCCGCAGCTGCTCGATCGCGATCGAGCGGCTGCGGAGCCCGCTCACCCGCGCTCCAGCACCCGCTCGCGAGGAGTCGATCACGCGCCACTTGCTTGCAATAGAGCTCTCGCTCGCTACGCTGCGTTGTCCAGATGGTTGCACAGATGTTTTGAGCGGAGCGTGCTCATGGCCGTTGGATCAAGATCCAATGGCCCAGATCGCGCGTCGGATTTTCTTTTGGAGAGGCAGCGGCGGTCTTGAGGGTCTGTTGGACAGCTGAGATGGTGCCATGTGGTGCCATCTTGGCCGTCCATCTTTTGGATGATGTAGATGGTGCCACGGGTGTCGGATTGAGTCGATTTTCATGCTGGTAGGCTGCGATCATCGATCCGAATCCATCCGTGCGGTCGGATTTGTCGTTTAAGGTGTGAATTCACACCATCTTGGCCCTTGATCTTCTAGGGTTCCCTGATCACTATCTGATGCTACAGATGTCTGATTAGGGCGATCTTGGAGTCGTTGAACTCCAATCGTCACCCTGATCACATCTGTACGGTTGGATCTTCGATCTGAGGCTCTGATAAAAAGTTTGCCCTATCCATGAACATAAAAGGAGACAATTAACCTCCATTTTATTCAAACTACTCTAAATGCAAGATGATGCATGTTATGCAATATTTATAGCGTGCAATGCAATCCTATGCTTAAGAACATGCATAAATAGACATCTTAAGTAGTGTAAACATGTTTACATCATACCCCCATGCCTATCCTTTGCCAGTCCTTAGCAAAAACTATATGCTATTTGTAAAAGAATTAGGTTGGATTATTTGGGCTTGAGTTATTTTCAATCACTAAGAAAATGTCTACTTAGGATCTGAACTTTCAAAGACACAACAGTGCCCGAGTATTTGCCAAAAAGCAGATCGCCTCAAGCCCTTGCCTTATTCAAAGAAAATTTTCTTTTTCTCTTTTTTCTTCTTTTCTAATTTTTTTGTATTTTCAAGTTTTAGGGTTTAAGAGTGGTTTTCTACGGTCATTCAACTCAGCTAAGATTTGATGAGAACCCTAAGTTCTAAGCATCTTATTGTGAATGTGATTGACTCATTGACCGACAGTTAAAACAGACTTTGGATTTCTACGCCTCGAGGTGACCTAAAAAAGGGAATTCTGCTTAAAGGTGTATCTTTAAAATCGGTAGCTTTTTCCCTACTTTTATTTTTACGGGGTCAACACAAGGGTGAATCCAGTGTATATCTCCTCGGTTTATTCTACTTCTCCGCTTCTTCCTAAGTGTATTGGGAATTTTCAGTGTATTTATTGAGCTGGGTTCTGGACAACTGGTCGATGAGCTGTTACCACCGACAACTTGCCAGCCATACTCGTGCGACGAAGAGTGGCTTATTTCTTTTTTTCTTTTCTCCTTTTCTTTTTGATTTTTTTTTTAAGTAGGTGGCTTCCCTGGTCTAAGATTTGTCTAAAAGCAGCAAAAAGAGAAAGGTCCAGTGACAGGGCTCTGGACAACCTATTTATGGGTTGTTACCCACGATAACTTGCCAGCCATATCACCTTAGAAGGTTCATTAGCTACCCAATTTCCATTAGAATCGCCGGACAACGAGTCAGTGCAAAGAAAGTGTGTAGATGCTAGAAACTCAAAGTTCCCTCAAATCAGAGGGCGGATTGATAAGTCGTATACTTATCACCCAAACTTATTTACTCCAATTAAAATAGAATTCAGGTTGGCGAGAACTCGAAAAACAAATCCACATTTTAATGGATACACGGGCTGATTAAGTCTGAAGACTTGAAGGGTCTTTGTGTTCAAATCATAATGTAGTATTTTCTAAGATTGAAAATTTTTTTAAACCCAAGTTCTCTTTCCTAATTCCATTTTTTTTTAATAAAAGAAAATAAAACAAATCTGCGGAGCTGATGAATAAATTCAGAGATGAATATCCACCCCCCCATGCCTATCTAATGCAATGTCCTCATTGTATTAAAAAGACATAAAACAGTGTGGAATAGCATAGAAAGCACCTGATTTGCGTGAATGTCAGGTCCGCTCCGAGATGAAAACTAAAAAGAACTGTATACGTGCTGAATTTAGTGCCTTCAGCTAGGCACACTATACAAAGAAGAGAAATAAAGAATTCACAGGTGCAGGTCAGAATCAGAATAAACATAAGAAACCTCTGACCTATCAATAGAGGTCCACAAATGTGGACTAGATTGTGGTGCAGACCCATACCCCATAATCAAGAATATCTCAGGTTCTGGATAAGAATTACCCAAAACCTAAAATCAGTATGCAAGCGGGATCGAGCCTGCGATTTATGAGGATGCAACCCAAGACCAAAGAGTTGAGTTACAGATATAAAAAAAAGGATAATCATTGAATGTGTGCTTGGGTTCGACATCCTCAGAACAAATGTCGTAATGGTCCTGGTTTGATGGTTTCAGATGAATTGGAACCGTTAGACTCAGTCTTCTACTTCCTCCGGAGTTAGCTTCCCAAATCAGAACTTCGCAGCTTCTATCCTCCTCATTCAGAATGTTAAATTCTGGGACCTCTTGCATATTAATCACCCCATCTGAAATTTCCAAGTCTAAAAGATGTGGCTGAATCAGAATTGACTTGGGTCTAATTATCTTAGAAACAGAATCATCGATAAGCTCAATGGGGTGTAACTGACAATCAGGGCATTGAATTGAATCCTCCAGAAAATACGATTCTGGATCCATAATGTAAGCCCTAATAAAATCAGTTTCCTCAGTTATTGGGCTATCAAATGATCTATCAGATTCCTCAGGACCAATCGTCTCACAGAAATCATATTCTGTAAACTCGTGTGAGACTTCGCAACGTGAATCTTCACCATCAGAATCAAAGAAATCAAGATCCGTATTAATGTATGTCCCAAAATCATCTATCACGGACCCTGACTCAGGGATCTCAGGTGAAGAAATCAGATCATCCTTAATTGGTTGCTCTAATTCAATTTGGTCAGCCTCATAACACGTGTCCCCCCCAACAGGTGCCTGAGCGGGTTCTGAAATTGGCTCTCCTGAAGAGGGTTCATCCTGGGAATCATCCCACGATTGAATCAAAGCAACCACAAATCTCATCCTCAATTTCGCTAACTTCCCAAGTAGAAACTCACCCGTGTTCTTATCCTTAACATCCTGGAGCCAATCGAACAAATACTTGTTTAAATCATCAATCATTTGAATCAAGGGCTCCAATCTCTCGATGCAAGGTATTGGTTGAACTTCTAAAGATTGTATGATATTCCTCAAGTTAGCCAGAACCTTTTCTTGAACCTTGTTACCCTGAACCAAATAAGTTGGTTCAGGGTTGGGCGAGTTTGGGGTTAATTCAGGGGAATTAATGAATTGAGATTCATTATACCCTTCCTGATAATAGGTCAGTTTAGATTGCTCAAAAGGTGGTGATGACCTAAAGGCAGTGTAATCGGAGGATGGGTAAGGATCGATGTATCCTTCTTGATTGTAGATCGTATTAGGTTGTTCATGAAAGGGTGACGATCTATAATCGATGTGGCTCTGAGAAGGATAGAAATCACATTGATAGTGTTCAGGGTTAGACCCTAAACACGAAGGTCCGAAACTGTATCCCTAATCTGAATTATTCCAACTAACTAATGGTTGATTACAGTACAAGTTGGGATAATCGTCATGTTGAGGATAATTCAAAATAGGAGGGAAAGAGCAGAAATGCGTGTAATATGTGGAAGGATTCATGAGAGACAGGAGGAAGAAAGGTGCCCTGCAATACAAGCAATCAAACCTGTCCTTAAGTGGGCTAACCTAAAGACCTACAGACTCCCAAAACCCATCTTGAGATAAAGGAACGATTTGATCTACTTCTGTCTGTTCAATTCAACCAGTTAGAAGGAGGGATTGGGGAGAAGGTTCTTCCTTTGGCTTGAGCCTCCGGTTCCCAGTGTACCCCCCAGCCGTGATCGTTTGATTCTGCTCCCCTAGCTAGACATCAGATTGAATAGTAGAAATAGACTAATCGAAAATAATCTCGTTCTGGTCTATGAAGAGCGAGTCGAATCCCTATGGCCAACGTCTACTCTGTTTTATTTAGAGCTAGGTTTGAATGTGCTTTGAAATGTGATGGGCCCTTTAAATGGGTTGTGCCCTTAATGATTGATTGATTTGTGTGTGCGTGCACAACCAGTGGTTTTCAAGCAAGATTATTTTTGATGTGGTGAATTTTAGGGTTTAAATCTTGCTTAGTAGCTTTTAGGATTCAACTTTAGGTATTTTCAAACAAGTTTTGTTGGCACACCAGGTTTTGAAAGCACAGGTGAAGATGTTTTCCTTTAAATCTTAAAAGAATGTGGAGTGCCTGGTAAATCCCTAATAGTTGAACCTAAGTGGCAGCTACTTAATGAGTTGATTTTAATTGAAGTGGTGTGGCCCAATCAACTCAAACAATTGGCCTGTTGCATCACTTAATTAGGCACACAAGTGATTACCTAATCTAATTTCTACTCAAATGTGTTTGGATGTGTGTACCAGCTCCAAAGATCGATTTACCGATTGAGTTTGAAAATCAGATGAGGTTGTGTACCTCTGTGAGATTTTTTTTTAATTTTTTTTCTTTTTTTTAATTTGGGGGTTGGGGCGGGTGTGGGTGTCAAACAACAGACAATCTAACCTTAGAGTTTATAAGAATACCTAGGTTGATTGATGTTTGTGTTATTATGTGGTGAAATGAAATGTAATGGGTGGGAGGTGGGGGATAACTTACAAAACCTTTCGCAGCACTTTACTCCAATCTACCGCTTTTGCTCATCTCAAAAGAGTACCTGCAATCATAATAAGAAAGGAGAGAAGTGAGGTAAATGATGTGTAAGTTGGAAAAACGCAAAGAAAAATCAAAGAGCGTCGCCTCCCTGGCGACGACGCCAAAATGTTAAATTCCTGGCAACGGCACCAAAATGTTGAACGTCGGGTTGCTACGCTAACGTGTTTGGTTTTGAAAACCTTGTTGTTGTAGTTTGAAAGTGAAGAACTTGAGTTCAACAAATAAAATTTATACCGGAATAGAAATCCCGGGTCGAACTCAGGTAAGCTACGTCGATCTATATTCGCAATTACATTTTTTTTAGAATTTTTCTTGAAAAGTGGGGCGATGTAATTACAATGAAGCCATAATAACAATCAGACTAAACTAGAGAGAGAGAGAGAGAGAAAACATGCATTCAATAATTTAAAATATTTATACAATAAAACCAAAGAAGAATTACACTAGAAAGTGGGAAATCAGCTACACTAGAAAGCAGGAAAATTCTACACTAGAAAGCAGTAAATCTATTTTAGAAAGCAGTAAAAAGAATGGGGAGAGAGATATCCTCCTCGATGGTCACTTGGAGGACGAGCTGGACGGGACGACGCTTGGTCGAAGAAGGACGAAGCAGGACGAAGGAGGGCGAAATATGAAGAACGGGAACGGGGCAGCACGTCGTCGTCATCACGGGATCCGCTTTCGAAAGGGGACGAAAAATTGACTTTATCTCGCGAGAAGCATCCCGGGTGTGGGACAAGCTTCTCTTGAGCTTTGGAGGGGGTCTCCTTTTATAGTTGCAAAGAGTGGGGGCAATTTGGTCATTACAACTCTAAAAACATTAATTTGGACCTTTAGTGATGGATAAAACCGTCGCTAAAGGTCCGAACATGGCCTTCGTGGGCGGCGCGCACGTGCCCGCTCACCTCCTCGCGTGTAACGTACGCGCACGTCCAGCTAATCTTACGATCGGACGGCTTAAGTTGCGCCTTCGTCCGCTCCTCAACTCGTGCCTGCCCGCGTGTGATCCCGCGTCACACGTGGGCATGCGATAGAGCGTGGGGCGGATTGGGCGCTCGCAGCTGCTCGATCGCGATTGAGTGGTCGCGGAGCCTACACACCCACGCTTCAGCACCTTCTCGTGAGGAGTCGATCGCACGCCGCTTGCTCGTGATAGAGCTCTCGCCCGCTGCGCTGCATTGTCCAGATGGTCGCGCAGATGTTTTGAGCGGCGCGTGCTCATGGCCGTTGGATCAAGATCCAACAGCCCAGATCGGTCATCGGATTTTCTTTTGGAGAGGCAGCAGTGGTCTTGAGGGTCGGTTGGATGGCTGAGATGGCGCCACGTGGTGCCATCTTGGTCATCCATCTTCTAGATGATGTAGATGGTGCCTCGGGTGTCGGATTGAGTCGATTTTCATGCTGTTAGGCTGCGATCATCGATCCGAATCCATCGGTGCGGTCAGATTTGTCATTTAAAGTGTGAATTCACATCATGTTGGCCCTTGATCTTTTAGGATTCCCCGGTCACTATCTGATGCTACAGATGTCTAATTAGGGCGATCTTGGAGTCGTTGAACTCCAATCGTCGCCCTGATCACATCTGTACGGTTAAATCTTAGATCTGAGGCCTTGATAAAAAGTTTGCCCTATCCATGAACATAAAAGGAGACAATTAACCTCCATTTTATTCAAACTACTTTAAATGCAAGATGATGCATGTTATGCAATATTTATAGCATGCAATGCAATCCTATGCTTAAGAACATACATAAATAGACATCTTAAGTAGTGTAAACACGTTTACATCAGCACTCCCCCTTTTAGGGCTTGCCAGGAGGAGACCGCATCTTGGTTCAAGAAGAAGAAGGAGGAGCCATTTTTAACTGCGGGAGCAGCCGTAGTTGGAGCAAGAGCTTCAACCGCTTCGCCATCATCAGGATTTTTATTTTATTCACTTTTTAGTTTTACTTTTTATAATAGAAGCTTTCCTCTACATTTGTAAAATAGAAATTCTTTTTAAATCAAGTTGCCTTCTTTCTAAATTTTTGTCACTATTGCTTTCCTTGTTTGTAGCACTTTTTCACTCCCTCCCCCTAATTACTCTAGGCCTCCACGTGCCTAGAGTGAGCTTAGGGAGAGGTAATTCTTTTCACTCTAGCATTAGCTTGTTGGTGTTAGCCTCTTTCCCACCAACAATTCGCAAGTGCTCGTTATTTCAAAACCATAAAAAATATATATTGAGAAAATATCAAAAAGAAAGGTGATTTCTATTTCCAAGAAAGAGACTCGATTTACAAAAGAATTTCCTCCTTGGACGACCCTAGATACTTCCATATCTATATTTATAAATTCAAAAGCAACTCAATTTTTGTGCGTTACAATGATCTTAAAAACCCTAATTATAAACCACGCAAAAATCCGATCAAAAGGAGGGCTGGTGATGTGCATACATTTGATCAACCTAAAATATCTATTAATGCATGTTCTTAGTGTCACATTAGCATCATACATTGTAAATAGTGCATAACATGCATTATCATGCATTTAGATTAAGTTGTATAAATTATATAGTAATTGTCTCCTTTTTATGGTTAGGGACAAAGCAACTTTTTATCGAAGCCTCGGATTGAAGATCCAACCATACGGATCTGATCAGGGCGACGATTGGAGTTCAACGACACCAAGATCGCTCTAATTGGACATCCGTAGCACCAGATAGAGACCGAGGAACCCTAAAGATCAAGGGCCAAGATGATGTTAATCCGCAAATCCGACCACACGGAAGGATTTGGATCGACGATTGTAGCCTAACGGTGTGAAAATAGGTCCAATTCGATACCCGTGGCACCATCTACAATACTCAGAAGATGGACGGCCAAGATGGCACCACGTTGCGCCATCTCAGCTGCCCAATTGGCCCCAAGGACCTGCAGCTGCCTTTCCTTCTTCACCCGCCCACTCGATCTCGACCGTTAGATGCTCATCCAATGGTCACGAAATCGCACACACAAATCCTCCACGCAACACAAAGCCGCCTGCAGCGCAGCAGTCGGGCGCCTCCGCGAGAAGAGGAGGTCGTGCATTCGAGCTGCAGCGCCTCAAATTGAAGAGCGAGAGGGTGGAGCGGGTGAGCGAGCAGGGCCACATGATGAGGATCAGACGGTGCAGCGCGAGCGATAGTGCCTGCGTGCGATCAGATGCGTGGCGTTGACGCGTGATCGCACACAGGCACGCGGTGCAGGCGAGGATGGTTTAAGCCATCTGATCTCTTGATCGAATGGCTGTAAGCGCGCGGACGTGCGTGTGCATTGAAGAATGTGGAGGCGAGGAGGTGCGCGGTGCATGCACACAAAGGCCACGTTCAGGCCTTTAGTGACGGATTTATCTGTCACTAAAGGTCCCATATTAATGATTTTCAAATTAAAATGTCCAAAATGCCCCCACTCCTTGCAACTATAAAAGGAGACCCCCTCCATACTAATTTGTCATCCCTTCTTTCTCTTTTCTTCCTCTCCAAAGCTCAAGCAAAGCTTGTCCTACACCCAGGATGCTCCTTAAGAGATAAAATGAATTTTTCGCCCCCATTTCAGAAGCGGATCTTGCGACGACGACGACGTGCTGCCTCGTTCCCGTTCCTGCTACTTCGATCTCCTTCTTCTTGTTCCGTCCCTCACCTTCCAGGCGTTGTCTCATCAGGCTCATCCTCCAAGCGATCGTCGAGGAGGATAACTTTTCTCTCCTATTCCTTTTTCCTGCTTTCTAGAGTAGAATTTTTCTGCTTTCTAGTTGTAATAGTTTTCCTGCTTTCTAGAGTAATTTCTCGCTTTCTTAGATGTATAAACTTTTTGCAACTTCAACTGGATGTTCTCTCTCTCTCTCTTTCTCTGATTGTTTATATTAATTCCATTGCATTATAATTACTTCGCTCTTTAAACAAAAACAAAAAAATATAATTGCGAATTTTGATCGACATAGCCTCCCTGAGTTCGACCTGGGATTTCTATTTTGGTATAAATTTTATTTGTTGAACTCGAGTTCTTCGCTATTCAAACTACAATGATAGGTTTTCAAAATCAAATCCGATAGCGTAGTCCTTCGACGTTCAACAGCTGGTCAATTTCACCTTTAGCCAGCCTGAGGAAGGAATTGAGGAGGCTCATCGGAGGCATGGTCTGAGGTGACCGGAGGGAGAAGGAGCAAACTTTTCTTGGCCTAAACGGGGTTGGTTTTCATCGTGGAACTTCATAGAGCTTATATAGAGCTTAAATTTGAGTTATATTTGGAAGAATTAGGCCATGGGATTAGGATTTCAGGAAGAAGAAGATTGGCAACTCCCAAGCTTGCCAGAGCTTTCCTTTTTGAGTTGGGATCCGCAATCTCGCACATTAAATTCCACGTGGTCTGAATTTAGGGGAATCTAAAAAAATATCCGATGTTGAGGACCAATCTGATGCTAGATTTAGGGGAATCTAAAAAAATTAGAAAAAGAGAAAAATCTAAAAAATATCCCTCTCTCTCTTCTAAAATGCACTGGCAAATTGAATTGGGACCTTACTGCACGAATGCATGAGTGCTTTAATCGCTGGGGTTAACGAACCTTTAGGCAGATTCTAGGGCCACAGAAACCTTTGTTGCGAACCCAAGGATGAGGTTGGTCAAGTCTATATCTTAGCCAGCACTTGAGTACCTCTAGGCCTAGAATTGGTATTTCGATCTAATCTCTGGAGAGGTGTCACAAATAGGCATCTTGACTGTAAAAATCTGGTCTGGAGATCTGGTTTGTTCTATAGGATTTTGCTCGGGACTAGAAAAAGTTAGGCATTGAGGTATGATGGTAACACCATCATATGTGATAACTAGTCTATTTTAGTCTAACTCCAAGAATAAATGCTCCTCAATAGGCATTTGAGAGTCATAATTCTGTTATGAGGTGAATGCGAGAAGAAGACAGAAATCTCGTTAATTCTATTATTTTAACGAGAAATCACAAATGCGGATTAATTGAGGGGTTAATCAGTGGTTAATCGAAGGACAAACGAACTTAAATTTCCAAGAAGTGGGCTTGAACTGACTGAATCAGGATTTTATGCAATTTAAAGATTATTTTAATAATAAAAACCCTAATTACAGCATCACTTCAATCAAATGGGTTTTGGTAGAAATAAATGTAATCTAAACCTCCTAAAAATAATTGAAAACTATTCTATGAGGCTTGGAACCTTCACTTTGACTAAAAATAGAAACTTAAGCGGGAATTTACTTTATTTTGGGCTACAATGTAAATTACCCAGTCAAAGTGCATCAAAATCTAATTCTAAGGTCATCATTAGATTCCTTGGATCTAAATTAGGTTTAGCCCAAATTTTACCACAATTAGAGTTCATCTTGACCTGGTTTGCATTTTAGCTCATTTACTTCTATTTATCACGTGAAACCCCCTAAGTTTCGATGTTTCATTACATAAATGACCCTACCTTTGGATTTTCCTTGCAACGAGGTCGCTTCAATCATCTTCCTCCTTGCGAAAAACATGGCAATAGCAGCAGCTTGAATCCAAGTCAGCGAGATTTAATCAGGAAATTACCCAATTAAATCTTTGCCAAATCTCATCAAAATTGGTGAGATTATCAATCAAATCATCCTGCATTCATTGAGATCCTTCTCAAGCTCCAATTTCCTCGAGATCCTCGCTAGCAGGCAGATTTTTTGAAGCTCAAAAACACAAGCAAAGCTTGGGTTTCTTGAGTCAATTGCCTCGCATTCACCTATATATAAAGGTCCTAATGCCCACATGCAAAAATTTATGCTTGAACTGATCGGTTCCCCCCTTTTCTTCCTCCTCTCCGACTAATCTCCGATGCACCACCAGAGTACTTCGATCCTCTTCTTCACCCTCTACCACGTATGATAGGTAGAGGGATTCTCTTCTCCAAGTGTCCACAAAGTTTCCTGGCAAGCTTCAGCCCTCGATTCTCTTTCCTACGCTCTCGCCGTCCCCATCTTTTTCCTCCTCTCCAGTGAGCTCCGGTGAGGTTCTCTTCCCTTTCTGTCCCCAAATTAGCATAGGGCTTTTCTTTCTCCCCCCTTCAATTATCTCTAAGGAGCTTCCTAGCTCCATCCATCTCCTCTATCGTTTTCCTTGACACGGATGATCATCGACGCTACCACCTTCACCGTCCCAACTCTCTTGCCTTCCTCGCACCCAATAAACTTGGGCAAAAGTCTCCTTATCTCCATGCAAAGCTTTTGTCCAAGGTTATTGGACCTCACATTAGCTCCATCATCCACCATCGCCATCATCGGAGCTCCTTCGAAGCTCCTCCGCCACCATCATCTGGCCACCCTCGCATTAGATTCTCTTAGGGCTTTTGTCCACCGTAGCTCACTGGACCTTGTCGTGGGTTTAATTTGCATCGTGAGGCCATATTTTGCTCGCAGGTGCTTCATCGTCGTCTTCATCTTCTTCGACATTGTGAGCCCATCTAGAAGTTGATCAAGATCCCTATCCGTTACTTTTTCTTAATGAAGAGTCTTGTTTGGAATTGTAGGGGTGTCCTTAATATACTTTTTCTTGATGAAGAGTCTTGTTTGGAATTGTAGGGGTGTCCTTAATATCCCTACGATAAATCGTCTCAAATATTTGATTTCCAAATTTCATGTTGATCTCATTTTTCTCCTTGAACCCTTCACTGTTGCCTCAACATGTGATATGATTAGAGAAATTCTTAGATTTGATAACTATTTGGTGGACTCCCTTACTCCCAACATGTGGTGCCTTTTGATGAACTCCACCCAATTAGATCTAGTTGATGCCATGCCCCAAGCTCTCACACTCAAATGCTCTTTTGATAACAAAAGTGTCCTTTTATCTGGAATTTACGCATCTTATGAAGGTACGAAAAGACTCCACTTGTGGAATCACCTTTAGTCCCTCAACTTTAACCATGTTCTCCCTTGGATTTTGAGAGATGATTTCAATTGCATTCTCCATACCTTTGAAAAAATTGGTAGTCTACCATTTAAAGACTCCCAAGCTATTGAATTCAGGACATGTCTTGACCAATTGGCACTTCTCAACTTACCACTACGTGGTAATCAACTCTCTTGGTGTAACGGGCTTCGGGGTAGCACCAGGATCTACCAGAAATTGGATAGGATCTTGGTGAACTCTAAAGGCATGTATCTTTCTCCCACTGGTCAGTATCTGTCAAGACAAAACTCTGATCATGATCCTATCCTTTTATCTATCTCTCAATCCAATCTTGCAAAAGCCTGTCCCTTTCATTTCCAGAATATGTGGCTTTGGGACCAAAGGCTTCATGACCTCATTGCTATGACTTGGGTTCAATTGTCAAATTATCCCCCCATCAATCCTATTTCCAACCTTCGCGGAAAACTCACCATTTTGGAAAAGGCTCTCATTCCCTTGAACCGATCCACTGTCGCCAACATCCACTTAGTAGTGGTGGACCTGGAAGCCCAGCATGATGACCTAGAATTTAGAATTTCATCCCAATGGGATGATATGCTGGCTGCTAAGCTCAATGCTGTTCAAAATGATCATGATGAAGCTCGTCTAATTAAACTGAATGACTTCTTGAAATAGAAGGGCAAAGTGAAATGGATTAAAGAAGGAAAGGGGAATAACAAATTCTTCTTCACTACCATTAAAAATCGGTTTTCCAAAAAAAATCGAACTTCGATTACCTACCTTTTCGGAGGGGGTTCTTGGACCCAAGCAGCGGACATTGCCACCTCCTTTTACAAAGCCGTTCTTGCATCTAATGGGGAAACCAACAAGGATTACTTTCTGGACACCATTCCCCCTTTAGTCTCCCTTGAGGATTCAAAGCATCTTAGTTTCCCCCCAACTATTGATGAAGTCTGGGAAATTCTCTCCCAAATGCCCCCCAACCATACTCCTGGGCTGAATGGGTTCAACTCTGAATTTTATTCTAGATCTTGGGACATTGTGAAGGATGATCTAGTCGCTGCCATTTCCTTCTTCTACTCTAACTTATCGCTAGAAAATCGATGGTTCGAGACATGGAGGATTTCAAGTCCATTTGTCTTTGTAATTTTTGCTATAAAATTATCTCTACCATTCTGGCCAAATGTTTGAGTATAATTCTTCCCAAGCAAGTGATCGGATTTTTTGCGTGGTTTGTAAAATTAGGGTTTTATCATTGTAATACACAAAAATTGAGTCACTTTTAAATTTGTAATCCTAGATAGGGGAAGTATCTAAGGTCATCCAAGGAGACAATATGTTTGCAAAATCGAATCTCTTTCTTCAAAATAGAAATCAACTTCCATTTTGGTGTTTTTGAATATATAATTTTTATGGTTTTGAAATAATGGCAAATATGTGAATTGTTGGCGAGAAAGATGCTAACATCTACAAGCTAACCTTATAGTGGCAAAAATAACCTCTCCCTAAGCTCACTCTAGGCACGTGGAGGCCTAGAGTAATTAGGAGTGAAAAGTGTTAAGAACAAGGAAAGTAAATAAAAATAATAATAAGGGAAAGCACCTTTAATAGATGAGCAAAAAGTGTTTTACACAAAACCCTAGTAGAGGAAAGCTTCTACTACTAGAATTTAAAGTATAAAATAAAGAAACACTAATCCTCTGAAAAATGATGAAGAGGGGAGTCTCCTTGCTCCAAGCTCAGTGGCTGTTGGGTTGGAAAAGGGGTTCTCCAACTCCTTCCTTCAATAGCTTTTTCAAGGTGGTGTTGTCTTCCTAGGCAAGGCCACAAAGAGGGGGCGTGCCCTATTCTCCTCCAAGGTGGATGGTACCACCTTCAAGTCTCCTCCAATGCTTGGCCATCCTCCTTGAACGGAATGCTCCTCCTCCTTAGCGTGGCATGATCAGCTAAATCCATAACACAGTTAATTAAGTTATTTAGACTTAATTAATTGCATGAGAAAGTAACTTAGGTTAACTTGATTTTATGTCAATTGTGTAGTATAGGGTCAAGTTAACCTAACATTTTAGATTTTTAAATTCTTTTTAACTGATTGAGTCCAGGTCGTTCACTAGGAAGCATAACTTAATCTTAATTCACCATTAATTGCTAAAGAATAATTAAGAATTAATTAATTGATTAAACAGTAAATTAGAATACTTTAAGCCTATGAACATTGCACAAGAATTAATCAAATTAGCACATGCAACATTCCATGAATAGAGAACATATTTACACATGTGATTTTTCATTAAAAATCAAGTAAACATGTTTATTACAACCATTACATCTAATTACAAAAGATTAAGGAAAGAAAAAGCTAATCAAATGAGTACAAATGCCTTCTTTCATTACTTAAGATCAAAATAGCAAGAGGAGACATGTTATAGCAATAAAAGTACAAATCAGACGTCTAAAAATATTATTGGTCGTCTTAAAAGTAAAATTAGAAGTCTAAAAGAATATACAAATGTCTAACTTTCTCCATTTTTCTTTCTTCTTAATTTTCAGCCCTCACTGTTTCTTTTTCTTCTCTTATACTTCACTACTACTCTGTCATTGCTTTCTCTCTCAATCTCTCTTTTCCTTTACTCTCTTCCTTAGCTTCATTCCCTTATCTCTTCCCTTTATCTTTTCCTCAAGCTCATTCCTTTCCTTAACCTTAACTTTTTTACTGTGCTTAATGAATTCCACACTTAGCCAAATTCTAGCATTCTTAAGCCCATTAAGGCTTCGATTACAAAAAATTGATTTTTCAATTGGCGGCTCAGATCGGTCGAGGATACACAACACCCCCTAGAGGGTGGGACCAGACCCTATTGGGTCTAAGCCTAGTTTTACTTAGGTGTTTTATTTTCCAATTCAAGCTCATGCACAGTAACCAGCCGCCTAGGCCCACGCTCATGCCTACAGGCGCACACACACACATACACACATGCATAGGCACGTGCATCGCATGCACCCACAGCTCAGTTTCATTTCGTGCCCTATGTTGATGACTGAGAAGGCTTATGTACTTTTTTGTATATACCAGTGCTAGCGCTCCAGAGTTATCAAGGTGGGACTATCTTTCCCAGGTTCTGGCCGAACTTTGGTTGGCGATTCCGGCCGACTCCGTTGATGGTTTCGACAGAGCAAAGGCTCGATCAAAAGCCCTTTGGATGCTCTACATGATTGTAACACCAATTTCGTGTTCAAATCTAATTTGACCCTTCGATTCGAAGGGTGAAAGTCAACGATTTGCACGGCCCTGATGTCCTGCAGCAGATGAGATTTTAGGTGGAATGCCTAAGGAGAGGTTTAAACCTCCAGCTGAGGTTTAGGACTCTATTCAGGAGAGGTTTTTGCTTCTAAAGGTTGAAGAGTGAAGTTTCAGAAAGCTGCAGAAAGAGATATGAGCTTCTAATCCTCGATCAGGAGCTTCAGAGCTCCATTTCGAGCTTTGAATAACTCGATAGAGAGCTAACAACCTTACAAAGAGAATTAAACAACCTATGTAGGTTGCTAAGATTTGATCTGGGTAGATTTAGCATTTAAAACTTGCCAAAAACTCGAAGAACTCAGAATTGGGTTCTCAAACTGTCCAGAGAATTGATTCACACTAAATCTTCAATAAAACTCAATCAAAATAACTCCAACTCACTCTAAATCATCCCACAAAGAATTTCAACCTTTTAATTCATAGAATTAAACACTTGATAACGCCACGCAAGGGGGTAGTAATTAGGTTGAATATGGCCCATCTTTAGAATAAAAGGCACAACATAAAGTAGAATAGGAGCATTGCATGCATCAAGTACCAAGATTGCTTATAAACTGTATTAATGGCCATTTGTGTAAAGCATTTGTCAAAGCAGGCCTCAGATGAGCAATCGGATCGCACGGATGGATTCAGGACGACGAACGGAGTCTAACGGACTCAAGATCGGCCAAATCCGACATCCGGAGCTCCCACAATGGGCCCAAGAAATCCTGACCGTTGATCTGGAGATCAACGGCCTAGAACGCGCCACGTCGCCCCGCCCCCGCCGCCCGCACGCCCCCAAGCCAGCCAAGGACGCATCTCGGCCGTTGATCTTCGATCGAACGGCCGAGATCCGCGCGCTCGCCCGCGGTCGCCGCGACAAAGCGCGGGCGTGGCGCAACGGTTAGCGCGCACGCCCGCGTCGCGGCGACGAGCGTTCGAATCGCGCGGAGCGGAAATCACTTGCGGGCGAAGGGCGCGGCAAAATTGAGCCGCGCGATCAGAAGCGAGCGGCTAGGATCGCGCCACGCGGCGCGACGACAGCGCCCCACCTCCCACGCGCGCGCGCATGCCGGGCGGAAACGCGCGCGCGCACGCACGCCGGGCGGAAACGCGCGCGCGCACGCACGCCCGAAGCGCGATCCTAGCGCAGGCGCGGGAGGATCTCAGCCGTCCGATCATCAATCGGACGGCTCTCGTTCGACGTCCACGGATCGTGCCTGAAGAGAGAGAGGGGCGGGCGGCTGACCGGCGGCAGAAGGCCTTCACCGACGTATATGGAAGCGGTTTTAGCGACGTTCTGGATGTCGCTAAAGCACATTCTTCTTTTAGGAAGCCCTTAACTCTATTTAAACCCCCTTCTACCACCATTCAAGGCATCCTCTCCCACTTGCAACTACTCCACTCCTCTCCTAGCTAGTCTTAGGCACTCTTGTAATCGCCGGAGACGACGAGCCGCCGACGGAGCCTCCTCCACCGCCGTGGCTGCCTCGTCGCTCTCCACTCTCTCTCTACCTCTCTCTCTCTCTTTTAAGCTTTCATTTACTTTTGTTGAAGCATGTATTTAATGTTGTAAACCATGAACTATGAATGCATGTTTAATGAAATTATTTTCCATTTAGTTGCCATTTTAATTTCTGTTTAAAGTGCATGATCAAAACCAAGAGCTTTCTAACCCTAAACTCTCTCTCTATCTCTCGCTTTTCAAAACCATCTCTTTCGCAAGCAAAACTCTGCCTTTTTCGTGACAACAAGTGGTAAACAAAATCCGATTTCCACGCCTCCCTGAGATCGACACTCGGACTCACCTCCGTTTACTTCTTTTAAAACCGACGTATCAAGTGCAACTATAACGACACCTCTTAACACACACGCATGTAGGCACGTCAACACTTAATCCTCAAATTGAACCTGGGGTTGACCAGAATAGGCTCGGAGTTGACTTTTTGTTTTAGACTATTTCAGACCCAATTAAAACCTTGAATCAGCTTAATTCTTCTTTAGGAATCGATCTAAGCCTTCAAAACCAAGTTTTAATTAGGTCTAATGTGATTTCAATCATCGTTGCCTGAAGTCGAGATGAGGTTTGTTCGGTGGAATAATCTAGAGACTCTAAGAGCAATTAAAGATCAAAAGCTTCTTCTACAAGTTCCTCTCAAGCTTTTGGATCAAATTTCAAGATCTAAACCTCATCAGAACTGCTTCTCCAACTCCGCTGAAGTTGAAGAAGACACAGCTCAAATGGGAACTCCAGACAATGAAACCTAAATTAAATCATCAATTTATGGTCCTTACAATCCAACAAGACAATCTAGAGTTCTGTAGAGCTTATCTAGGGCTGAGGCTCTAATTTGACTTGCCGGAGCTTGCCAGAGCTCTGGTGAGTCCAAGAAATATTTGGTAGTGTACAAAACTCCATCAAATTGACCATTAAAGGTCTTAAGAGCTTCCTGTGGTCACAATTAACCTCAGGAGCTGATCAATTGACTCAAATGGAAATTAAATTAGAAGTTATGCATCGAATTCAGAAAAGATGTAATTTGAGTTCGCTAGAACTCAGATCACATCCTCTCACTCAATTGAGTGAGGAGAAGTGTTCCGTAGTATTCAGAAATGGTCTACAGGTGATCAATTAAGTGTTTTAACTCTCTTAAGCTCGCCATAGACAGTGAGCTCAAGAGTTGAGATGAAATTAGGCGTTTACAATATAGGTGATCATTAGTTAAATTGGAGTGAAAATCGGGGCCCTCAAAGCGTGTGTTCTAAGCTCGGAGGCCTCTGCCGTAGACAGCAGAGGTCGCCGGAGAATGTGAAGATGTACTAGGCGATTTAGCTGCTAAAAGTCACGGAAAAGAAGTGTAGGTGAATCATGAGGAGGAGAGGAAAAAGATCAGTTGCATAAGATAGTGGATTGAAGTTTTGCGAGGTTAGAATTGGCCTCGCTGGAGCTGGAGACAAAGCTACTGCAGCTAACTAAACTAAGCTAATCTATTTAATTACCTAACTAAACCTTCTTTTAAAAGCTAAGACTATTTACCTGACGAAAGAGGTGAGGGATCTCGCCATTGGTAGGGCGAGAACGAGATTGAAATCTAGATTGGGTAAGAAAAGAAGCTCCGGCCGATTGAAGTGGAGATCAGAGGGAAGATGGCATGCTCAATTGCCGTTGGAAGAGTGAAAGAGAGGAAGAGGTGTGAGAGAGGAGCATGTCCTCGGCGACCGCGCTCAAGAAGGAGAATGAAGACGTTAGAGTTGTGAAAAACCTACTAACCAGTTACGATGGGGTGGAGAGGGGAAGGGAGCTGATCAAGCTCAAATCGTAGGGGTTGATGGGTATTTATAGGTTGTGGTGGCTGTGGAGGTGGTTGAATTTGGATGCTATAAGGTCTAGGTTCAAGGTAACCATCGGCGTCTTCTCCGACATCGGGGAGGTTACTCTCTAACCCTAAATAGGATTCAAGGATCATCCAAACCATGGGATGAAATGAAGAGGGTGAGCGCAAGCTCCAGGAGCTTGGTGAGGGTGGAATGGCGTCAGATGAGCAGTAATCGAAGGGTGACATCACCGCCGAACATCTGTCGTTCAAGCTACTGAAGAAGAAATGAAGAAGAAGGTGTTCACAGGGACCTATGTGCAAGGAAAATTAAGCATAACATGCATAATCATGTCTATTAATACATGTTCTTAGTACCATATTAGCATCATGCATTGTAAATAGTGCATAACATGCATAATCATGCATTTAGGTCAAATTGTACAAATTGTATAGTAATCGTCTCCTTTTATGGCCAGGGACAGGGCGACTTTTAATCGGGGCCTCAGATCGAAGATCTAACCATACAGATCTGATCAGGGCGACAATTGGAGTTCAATGACTCCAAGATAGCCTTGATTGGACATCCGTAGCACCAGATATAGTCATAGGAAGCCTAGAGATCAAGGGCCAAGATGGTGTCAATTTGCATTTCAGATGACAAATTCGACTGCATGGATGGGTTCGGATCAACGATCGCAGCCTAACGGCGCAAAATCGGTCCAATCTGACATCTGTAGCACCATCTACAACACATAGAAGATGGACGATCAAGATGATGCCACGTGGTGCCATCCCAACCGCCCAACCGACCCTTGGATCGCCGTTGCACTTTCTCTCCTCAACAGGCCATCAAATCTGGGCCATTGGATCTTGATCCAACAACCATGAGTGTGCGAACCTCGGTCGTTAACTTGATGCATTGGTGAGCATAGCGCAACGGGCGAAGGGGCTACGTAGAGGCAAAGGCATGGGTTCGATCCCCGCTACGCTTCAAATCAAGGTGCGAGCATGGAGTGGGCTCAATTGAGCCGTTGGATGGTGAGCGGGCGACGTAGATGCGAGCTACGTGGCTACATGGATAAGCGTGGATTGTGGACGCACCATCGAATGCGCCATCGGACGCGGGAGGCACGAATGAGATGGGCTCATGAGCGCACAATCTAAGCCATGGATCTTTGATCCAACGGCAGCGAATAAGGCTGCGTTGCCTCTTGAAAGGGCACGCTTGATGTAAACATGTTTACATTACATAAGATGTCTATTTATGCATGTTCTTAAGCATAGAATTTCATTGCATGCTATAAATATTGCATAGCATGTATCATCTTGCATTTAGATTAGTTTGAATAAAATGGAGGTTAATTGTGTCCTTTTATGTTCACTGACAGGGCAAAATTTTTATTGGGGCCTTCGATCGAAGATCCAACCATACAGATGTGATCAGGGCGACGATTGGAGTTCAACGACTCTAAGATCGCCCTAATTAGGCATCTGTAGCATTAGATAGAGATCGAGGAACCCTAGAAGATCAAGGGCCAAGATGGTGTGAATTCGTACTTCAAACAACAAATACGACCACATAGATGGATTCGAATAGATGATCGCAGCCTAACGGTGTGAAAATCGATTCAATCCGACAACCATAGCACCATCTACATCAATCAGAAGATGGACGGCCAAGATGGCCCCCCGTGGCACCATCTCGGCTTCCCAACCATTCGCACGCACCCGTTGAAGGCCTCCGCATCAACGTTTCCCCGCCGTTGGATCAAGATCCAACGGCTGGGATGCACCCGCGCTTAAGTTAAGCGCCCTCCATCCGTGTGCGTAGCGTAGTGGGCGAGAGTGCTTAAGCGAAGTGCAAGCGAGCATTCGATTCACAGAAGGCAGGCGAAGGCGAGTAGGCGAGCGGGCGTAGCGACCGTCTGATTGCGATCGAGTGGTTGCGAGCGCTCAATAGTGCCCACGTGCTATCCCACACCAACGCATGACGTGCCATCAGATGCAGGCGTTGCGGCTTGAAGAGGCACGGCGAGGGTGCATCTTAGCCGTTCAATCTCGAGATCGAGTGGCTGAGAATTGAGGGACGTGGGTGGCGCGGAAGATGGGCAATCAACACACGTCGCCTATGATGGGGCTTTAGCGATGGTTTTATTCGTCACTAAAGACCCCTTATTTAATGTTTTGAGATTAAAATGACCAAATTGCCGTCATTCCTTGCAACTATAAAAGGAAACCCTCTCCATACGAAATTTGCATCCCTTCCTTCTCTCCTCTACCTCTCCAAAGCTCAAGACAAGCTTGTCCCACACCAAGGATGCTCCTTGTGAGATAAAGTCAAATTTTCGCTCTCATTTCGGAAGCGGATCCCACGACAACGACGACATGCTGCCCCATTCTCATTCCTCCTGCCTCGACCTCCTTCTTCCCACTCTGTCCTCCTTCGTCCAGGCGGCATCTCGTTCGGCTCATCCTCCACGCGATCGTCGAGGAGGATAACTTCTCTCTTCCTTTCTTCTTTACAGCTTTCTAGAGTAGAATTTTCCTGCTTTTTAGTGTAGCTGATTTCCCTCTTTCTAGTGTAATTCTTCTTTGATTTCATTGTATAAACATTTTGAAATATTGAGTGCATGTTTTCTCTCTCTCTCTCTCTCTTGTTTTGATTGCTAATATTGCTTCATTGTAATTACGTCGTTTCGCTTTTCAACAAAAGTTCTAAAAAAAAAAATATAATTGCGAATATAGATCAACGTAGCCTCCCTGAGTTCGACCTGGGATTTCTATTCCGGTATAAATTTTATTTGTTGAATACTAGTTCTTCGCTTTCAAACTACAACGACAGGTTTTTCAACACCAAATATGTTACCGTAGTAGCTCAGAGCTTCAACAGCACTTAACGCTTGAAGCAGAAGCAGCGTGGATGGTTTTTAAGCCATCCGATTAGGGCACGCAGACGTGCATTGGCGTTGAGGCATGCAGAAGGAGAGAAGGCGTAGGTCAGTGGCACCTATGCCCACGTTCAAGGGCTTTTGCAATGTTTAAATTCGTCATTAAAGGCCCTGAATTTATATTTGAGATGAAATGACCCATTTGCCCCCTCCAATTTACACCTACATATAGCCCTACGACCCCCACACTTTCATCATCCCTTCCTTCACCTCTCTCCCTCTCCAAAGCTCAAAAGAAGCTTGTCCCACACCTGGGATGCTACTCTAGAGCCAAATGCAAGTTTTCTCGCCCCCGTTTCGGAAGTGGATCCTGCGACGACGATGACGTGTTGCCTCATTCCCGCTTCTTCCTACTTCATCCTCCTTCTTCTCGCTCCGTCCTCCGTCTTCCAGGTGTCGCTCCATTTGGCTTATCCTCCAAGCATTCATCGAGGAGGATAACATCTCTCTCCCTTCTTTTTATCTCTTTCTAGAATAGAATTTCCTACTTTCTAGTTGTAATCATTTCCCGCTTTCTAGTTGTTAAAATAATATTATTTTATCAAGTGATTGTTCTCTTTCTCTCTCTTATTGTTTATATCAATTCCATTGTAATTATCTCACTTTCAAAAAAAATACAAAAAAAATATAATCGCAGATTTATGATCAACGTAGCCTCCCTGTGTTAGACCCGAAATTTCTTTATGAATTTCGGTTAAATTTATCTATTGACGGATTGCTTCGCAGATCGAATTACAATGACAGGTTTTCAAAATCCATTTCCGATCGTGTAGTTTTCCGCTATCAACACCAAACATCAGCCGTTCAAGCAGCTGAAGAAGAAATGAAGAAGGTGTTTGCAGGGACCTATGTGAAAGGAAAATTAAGGACCTAGGTGAAAATAAAAGGTCTCAAATGTAATGAATTCCAAGGATCGAAATGCAAACAGAGGCTTTTAAGGTTAATTTAAATTATTTTCTTTTCTAACTTTTTATATATATTTATAACTTAGCTAAATATTATATTAAAGCCTTGTATTCACATTTTTGACCCATTTATTTATTTATTTACTTATTAACTTACTTAAGTTATTATTAAAGACTTAGGTCTTAAGTTATACTTAAGTTAAATAAGATATTAATTAGGTAACTAATGAATAGTATTTCGAGCTCATTTATTAATTAAATTATTAATAATATTAATTGGCTGATAATTTAGCATTTTTAACTTATTTTAAGGTCCTTTAATTATTTGTCTCTTATTTTATAATTAACCCTTATATATGCATATTCCTAGCTAAATAACTAGGGAAACTAGTTAATTAGGGGTAATTAAAAGCCATGATGAGCCTCTCATCATGGCACAAAGAAGAAGAGAGAAGGGGAAACCCTTAATCTTCTTCTCTTCTTCTCCTTCCTTGGCCGTGAGTTAGGGTGGATGTAGGGTGGAATTTACACTAATGGAGGGTGGGGACAATGGTAGTGGTTAAGGGTCTTTTTATAGAATAGGATGGGGGGTATAGGTGGCTCTTGGAATAGATGGCTAGGATGGGATTTAAGGGTAGTTAGTAGATCCTATGGCTAAGGATGATTGGCGCCAACCTAAGGGTCACATAGGTGGAGTTATGGGTGGTTGTGTCCCTTGAAGTTGGTGCCAAAATGGCCTTCTAGAAGGGGGATTAGTTGGTGCCAAGGTAGGGTTCTAGAAGGGGAGTATGTGGATGGTGGATGTGGCTTGGAGGGGGTAGGTGTAGGTGTTTAGGCGAATTCATCATTGTTAAAGTTATGCGTTGTAGTATAAGACAAATGCGCTCAAACAAATACAATTTATAACTCGAATATAAGTCTGAAGTCGAATACAGGGAGTAAATGTTGCATTCACGCACTAATCTTAATCATAATATAAATGAGCACAATAAGTAAGCCAATAATGATATTCAAGGAAGAATAATTACTCAACAATTGATCATCAATGTATAACATGAGTTTGACATAGCAAAAAGGATGGAAATAATCCTAAAAAGTGGTGATTTAAATCACCATTTAGATCCACATTTAAGCATGCATCTTAATTTATTCAAATAATCCAAATAATGCTATAGTATCCTCAACCATACTACTTAGGTACTTAAATGTTCCAATAGTACCATCACTAACCCAAATCAGATGTCTTAATAGAAGGCAAGCACAAACCTTCTCTTCTTCTTCAGAATGCACAGGCCCTCTCTCTTTCTTCTCAAGCCTTCTCTCTTCACGCACAAGGGCTACGTAGCCTTTGAATTTTGGCTAAGTGTCGCACAAGGAAACTTCTTCAAAGAGCAAAACCCCCCTCCCTCATGCTCTCTCTCCTTTTCCTTCTTCTCCTCTTTCTTTCAAACCTGAAGCATAGTCGGATCCATGTATGGGTTAACGGGTAATCGGGTTGGGACTAGGCCTGCGTGACATGTGCATGGGCGAGGTGTGAGGCGCGAGGAGGCATGTGAGGGGGACCTCACCCCCCGTATGTATCTTGAAGCGAATAAGCTATCAGCAAGAATTCAATTTATGTGTGCTGAGCCCCTCGTCCATACACGATGTGGCACTAAACATAGTGCCCTTTTCTTTGCGAAGCCACAGGAAGTGCAGCACTTGATTGCGAGCTGCTCGGATCTATTTTGTGCCCAATTGAGGTTGCAGCTCTGTCCTTGGTATGTGTTCGCGTCGATTGCAAGTGGAATTAGTAGTGGTGATGGCTGGAGGGAGCGTAACGGCGTCGGAGATGACAAAGGTGATGGCGGAGAGCGGCGAAGACCTAAAAACACGCATACGGCCTCTCGACACAATTAAAATAGTTCAGGAGCATCGCCGTGGGGTGAGGACTGTGATGGAGGTGATGGAGAAGTGTTTCGTGGTGTTCAGAGGCCGGACGACGTTGGAGATGATGGACTGAGCAAGAGGTGTTCGGTGGAGGTTTAGGATGGGTGGAGCGCGAAATAAGTAGAGGGGTTTTGGTGGGCGTAAGCTGGCGGAGCGAATGGGAGTTGTGTTGAGGCAAACGGTGTCCTGTAGTGAGCTCTTGTCCTCGACGGAGCTCGACCGGAGAGAAGGAAGATGGAGGGGGAGGCATGTGGTTCGTGGTCAGAATTAGAGTCTAAGGAGGAGAAACTGAAGTAGAGAGGAAGACGGAGCTAAATGACCTAATTTAGTGGATGAAGGAGGTAGGATGGCGTCGATTGTGGTTGGCCAGCGCCGAGGACGAAGCTTGCACCAATGAGGTGAATGATGGTGTGGAAAGGGAAGGACGCCCTCGCTGTGGCTGGTGAGGTGCAGACAAATGTGAGGAAGAGGTTGGACAGGCCAATTTGGTTGTTGGCCGTCTGTAGCTAGATGGGGAAGGAAGCCGTCGGAGCTAAGGTGGAGATTGGCCGGAGATGGAGGAAAAAGGGTATTTGGCCTCAAAACCTTGCTAAGGAGGAGAGGTTTGAATCGCAGGTCCATTTATAGGCCATGGGGAGGGGTTTCAAGCTTGAAAACCAAGCTTGCAACTCCACATTTTTCATGCAAATAGGACATGTGCATCTTCAAAAGGTTCGCATGAGGAATTGGGGTCGAGTTAGGATTCATGGAAGGTCTCATTTAGAAGGAAATTTCTCAAGGAATCTCCCTTTCAATTTTGGGAGTGTTTGATTGAGAATCGAGTGAGAAATCCTCACTCGAAACTCGATGGTGAAGGAATGACCTTCCAAAAATGATGCAAGGACCTTTCTTCAAAGAATGACGATAAAGTTAGGGACCTAATTATAATTAATTCAAAAGTTAGGGGCATATGTGTGAGAGAAAAGAGTCAGACAAGACTGAAATGTAAACTAGGTCAAGGTGATCTTTGATTGGGTCCAAATTTTGGTACAAACCTAATTTGGACCCAAGGACTCTGAAGGTGAAGTCGGATTTAGGTTTTAATCAATTTTTATCAGATAAATTACACAGAAACCCAAATTAGGGCAACTATCTGTCGGAGACTCTATTTTAGGTCAAATTAGGTTCCAATGGTCAAATTAAGGATTCCAAACCTTAGAGAATATTTTTATATGATTTTTAGAGGGCTTAGATGAATTTTATCTTGACCAGAACCTCAGTAAATTAAGTGGGTCTATTTTTAGGGTTTCAGATGTCATTTAATTCTCGTAACACGTGGAAACTTGTTTATATCTGCATGGACCCTCTTATTAGACTTTAATACATTTTAGACCTTTAGTAAACTCCTGATGATAGTCGCTCGAGATCGGGTTTTAAATCGTTGCGTTGTAGTATAGTAGAAATCTCGCGAAAAACAGATAAAATTTATACTCGAAAAGTCCGAGGTCGTTCGCTGGGAGCAAGTAAGAATTCAATTCTTAATATTGTAATTTTAAACAATAGAGATAAGAAATTATGGTCAGAAATTGATTTAGAATAATGTGGCAATAATATCAAGTGTTAAACTGCAAAGGGAATGGAGTAAAATGGTGATTTGAATCACCACTTACTCCCTACAATAATATCAAATGGAACTCAATAGCTATGTATGAAATAAACTCAAATCAGCCGTTTGATGGGAGGATTAGATGTCTTAAACGTTTGATGAACAGTTCTTCTTCTTTCTCTGATTTCTTCTTCTTCTTTCTTTCTCTACTCTTCTACTTCACGTAGAGGGGGAAGGATCCTCAAATTTGGCTAAGTGTCAGCCAACTTCTCCATAGCAAAACCCTCCCCTACCCTACTCAAACTCTCCTCTCTTTCTCTCCTTGGGTCATGCTCTCCTAGAGCCTTCAACAATACCGGGTATTCGAGTAATCGGACCTAAAGCGCACTTAGGTCCAGGGATGTGGGCGTAGGGTTGCAGCCGAGGAGTGTACAAGGCTTAGGTGGGTAATCGGGTCAGCACCAGGTCCACGGGGAGCATGTCGCGGACGAGGCACGTGAAGGGTGTGAGGGACCTCACCCCTTGTGACTTGAGGCGATAAGCCTCTATCACAAATTCAATTTATGCGGCACAAGAGGATCATTCGTATTTGATGTGGGACTATGTTGTCCCCCTTTTCTTTGCACGCAGCTGTAGTGGAAGCTCTCTCAATTGGGGCAGCTGCTGAGGGTATCTCCCTCAATTGGAGACCTAGGCGCGTGTGTGGGATGAATCTGCGTGGCCTGGAGTTAAGACATGGAGTGAAGGCACCCTAGAGCAAGCTTGAAGATGGCGATCGGAGCTCAACACCTGAAACAAGAAAAACGATCTCTTGGCCCTGTTAAAACACTTCAGGAGAGTCATCATGGGCTGTGGAATGTGGTGGCGGTGATCTCATGGTGGATAGACTTGTGTGGTGGCTGGACAAACGTGGATATGGCCGGCGAAAGTGGGTCTATTCGGTAGGATGTTTTAGGGGCAATCATCCTAACAAAGTTAGGGCTTTTGCTCTTGAGGTCGAGGAGGAGGTGTGGAGTGCGGGAGTGGCCGGTTTGGCACTGTGTGGAAGTCGCTAGGGCTCACCGGAGGTCTGCCGGTGAGATGGAAGACGGAGTCGTGGAGGGCGTTGGCGAGGTCGAAGCGGTGTGTTGGATATGCTGGCGTGATGATGAGAGCCTCATCATGAGCCATAACTAGCTCATTTTGACCCAATAAAGAAGATAAAAGCTCCTACATAACCTAGAAGAAGGCCTAACTGAAGGAACAAGTGCTCTGAGAAGAAAACATGAAATAAAGGTTAAAACTGCAATTTTACCATTGCAGTATATAAATGGGATTTCTCAGAGGCAAAACATAGGTCAAATGGTCTAAATGAGATAAAAAGTGGGTTGAGTCAATCAGAAATGGGTTCATGTGCAATCTAAGAACTAAAAAACACTTGGTAACCCTAAAACAGACCCGCTTAAATTAACAAGGTTCCGGTTAGAAAAAAAAGCAAGTAAACCCTCTACAAATCATGGAAAAACATACTCTATGGTTTAGAACACTTAATTTGGCCTTTGGAACCTAGTTTGACTTAGATTAGGGTCCTAGCTCTTCAATTAACCTAATTTGGGTTTTTACGTAAAATATCCATTCAAACGAGGTCAAACCTAAAATCCAAGTTCACCATTGGATTCCTTAGGTCCAAATTAGGTTTGTACCAAAATTTGGACCTAAGGAGAGGTCATCTTGACCTACTTTGCAATTTAGTACACCCAAATCACAAATTGGTCCCTATCTTTTGAATATCGTTGCAGAGAACCCCCTAGGTTCTTTGCCTCCTTTGCAAACCGGCCCTGCCGCCATTGCTAGGGCAGAACCGAGCTCCGGCGAGGTTCGGAGAGGGATTGCTCTCTAATCCCTCAGAGATTCCCTCCCAGAAATGGAAGGAGGATTCTCTGAGGAATTCCCTTCCATTTAAGATCGATCTCGATCCCTGGTGTGAACCCAATCTCTCGTGCGAACGCACGAGAGATTTGGGTATCCTAACTCCTTTCCATCTCCGGCGACCAACCTCAGGCAATTACGTGCCCTTCACGCCCTGCACACCCAGTCCAGTGCCTATATAAGAACCCACAACTCCGGCCGAAGAGGCTGAGCTTGATTTGGCCGAGTTTCCCCCTTCAATTCCTCTCCTCCTGCCCGGCCAAATGTCCCAGCTAGCTCCGGCGAGCCCCCCTCCCCTCCCTCTTCGCTCTGCCACAAAACCAGTGGCAGAGTTAGCTTCCTGACCTCCCTCCGCGTCGCGCAGTACCAGCGCACGCCGCCTCAGCCCCGTCGTCGCCGCCGTTCTCCCCCACTGGGCGTCATCTTCTCCGGCGACAGCAGGTACTGCTGTCCGCCTTCCATCCCCTTTCGTCCTTACAATTAGGTTAGAACTCCTCTCCATCCTATCCTCTCTCTTTTCCCCCTGTTATCTCATCTGATTACCCCTCGACCGACGCTGACCACCCTCATCTTCCACATCACCGACCGATCTCCGGCGAGCTGCTTCCACCATTCCAGCCCCCCACACGGCTCGCCAACCACCTCGGGAGCTCCGCCTCACCACCAGGAACTCGCTCCACCCCACAACTACCACTCCAGACCTCCATAACCACCCCCCGAACAACCCACCATCTCCGGCCACAGGTTGACCTAGGCGCGCACGCCCAGGCCGACCGACAACTTGCAGCATCACCCACCGCCTGATTGGGCCAATAGGCCGTTCTGTGGAATCTCAGGTGAACGCCCCGGCCGCCATTAACAGCCGAAGCAGCAAGGAGCTTGGAGCAGCAGCAGGCGTCAGGCTTCCCAGGCGGCAGGTGCAGCAGACTCTCGCAAGTATCGCGAGGTGACTGAGTTCAGCGAGGAGCACCAGCAGGGCCTTCAGCGTGGGCAATTGCACACGAGAGTTTGCGGGCGCGCGCAAAGGAAGGGCGGAACGTTTAGTCCCACATCGTGGAATCTCAAGGCACAGGTATGGTATAAAGAGTTTTTGTGATATAGCTTTACTGCCTTGAAAGCACAGGGGTGAGGTCCCTCACTGACCCCACACCCGCCTCGTCCGCAACCTGAACACGCGGACTTGGCGGATCCGACCCGACCTAGACCTACGCACTCCTCGCGCATCACACCACCTTCAGGTGCGCCTGGTCCCGGGTACGATCCGACCCGATTATGCATGTGGCTCTGGGAGAGCAGCTCAGAGTGAATTGCTTGAGAGTGAGAGACGCGCGGGTAGAGGGAGAAGGGTTAGGTTTTGCTCTTGTACAGGCAGGCTGATCGCAGGAGAAGGACTTGGCCGCTGCAGAAGAGAGAAGCAAGGCAAGACCACAGAAGAGAAGAGTAAGAAGCAAGGTAGAGAAGAAGAAAAGAAAGAGCAAGACACAGAGAAGAAGAGAGGCAAAGAAAAGATTAGAAGATCAAAAGAAGAAGAAGAAGGCTTCGCAAGACAAGAAAGAAAGCAGAGAGAAGCAAAACAAAGAAGAAAATGAGAGACTACAGAAGAAGGAGAAAAGGAGAAATACTTTTAAGACGTCTGATCTTGTGATCAGACGTCCAATTTCATATTTTTGTCCTAATTATTTTTAATTGCATACATTCACATTTGAATTGATATTTTGAGTAAATTAGAGTGTTCAATTACATTTTGACTAGTAGTAAATTCCATTTGCTCCCTGTGTTCGACCTCGGATACTCCGGTCTTCGAGTAATAAAAATCTTTATTTGTTTTGAACGCTTTAGTGGCTATACTACAACGCGATATTATCTTTTAACAAACCGCACAAAAGCGCGACGAACACGTGATGAGGAGAGCTAAGGAGTTGTTTGAGAGAGGTAGCGGATGAAGGAGAGAGGAGATGGCGTCGGTTGTGGTATGGCCGGCGTCGGAGTAGGAAGCTGCCTCGGTGGATAGGAAATGGTGAGGAAGATGGCAAATGGGGCGTCAGCGGGTACGGCTTGACGCGAAAGAAGATGGGGGAGATAGCTCTACCGCCAGTATTACGAATTGAGGAAGAACGGAGGCAGGGAGGGTCACCGAATGTTGAGGAGCAATTCAGCCAAGAAAGAGAAGAGGAATTGGAGGTCTTCACGGTCGAATTCGAGCGTGGGAAGAACGGCTTGATCTGGAGGTCTTTTTATAGGCCTTTAGAGGAAGTTTTGAGCTTGGGAAGCAAGCTTCCTAAGCTTGGAAAGCTTCACCAGAGTTAGAATTTTTTGGATGCCCTAATCTCTCATGCGTTCGTATGAGAGATTGGGAAGGTTTTAGGGTGTGGGAATTGGCTCAAAAGGAAGGGAATTCCTTGACGAACTTTCCTTTCAAATTTGAGAGGGATTCGTTAAGGAATCAAGGAGAACTTGCCACTTCTAGGTTGCTAGAGTTTATAGGATTTTAGGTTTGTAGGGACTTATTTGTGAAAATGATGATAAAGTTAGGGGCCTTTTTGTAAATATTTTAAAAGTTAAGGGCATATATGTAATCAGATAGGACCAAGTTGCAAACTAGGTCAAGATAATCTCAGATTGGGTCCAAACTTTGGTATAAACCTAATTTCGACCTAAGAAATCTAATGGTTAAGTTGGATTTTGGTTTTGACCACGTTTTGCTAGGTAATTTATATAAAAATCCAAATTAGGGCAAATGTTTGTCTGAGACTTTATTTTGGGTCAAGACGGGTTCTGATGGTCAAATTGAAGATATCAAACCCTAGAGAATATTTTCTTTATGAATTTTAGAGGATTTAGGTGAATTTTATCTTGGCCAAAAATTTAGTTAATTAAGCGGGTCCGTTTTTAGGGTTTCAGAAATCATTTAATTCTCAAAACACGTGAAAACCCTTTTTTATTTGTTCTAACCCACTTGTTAGCCTTTTTTGACCCTTAATTAACTCCTAAGAAAATCGATGGTTATTCTGCATTCAAGCTATGATGGTAATTTTACAGTTTTGACCTTAGTTTCTTGTCTTTCCCTCAGAATGATTATACAATAAATTGCAGTCCTCTGGTGGTTATGCACGAGCATTTAAAGACTTAATTAAATCAAATTGAGCTAGTTATGGCTCATGATGCTGTTCCCATCACCTGAGAAAATCCGTGGTTGATCTGCATTCATGATATGATGGTAAAACTGTAATTTTAACCCTGGTTTCATGTTAAACTCTCACAAAGGATGTGCAATGAATTACGGTCCTTTGGCGGCTATGTAGGAGCATTTATCAATGGATTATGACTAATTAAAGCTACATATGTCTGATGTTGACGTTATCATCAGTAGGGCCATGATGTGAGAGTATTTTGGCGCCAAAAGGGAGGGGTGGTTAGGGTAGTTTTTGGCACCAAAATTGGTGCCTTTTGGTGGTGGTGATGGGGTGAAAAGGTGGCTAGGTGGTGGCACCAAAAGGAGTAGGGTGGATTTAGCTTAGGTGGGCTTAGGTTGGGTTTAGTTGGTGGAGCTAGTTAGGTAGGGTATTAGGGTGGTGGATCGCCAAGAGAGTTGGAGTTAAGCTAAGCTAAGCTAGCTGAGCTAGCTTAGCTAGTAGTAGAGTAGAGGAGGAGGCAAGTTGGTTGGCAGCTGTTAAAGAGGGTGGCATGGAGCTACTTTAGCTGGCTTAGCTTGCTAGTTCTTTGCAAGCTGCTAAGCCAAGCTAAAGCAAGCTGGCTTCTGCTGAAAGGAGTTGAGGTAAGCTAGGTCTGATGCTCCCGGGGAGGACCTAACTAGTTGAGGTAGCTAAGATAGCTTAGCTCAACTAAGTTCAGCTAAGCTGACTCCCTGGGAGCTGCACCTGAGCTTCTTGAGATAAGATAAAGTCATCTTCAGCTGGCTAGAGTTGAGTTGAGCTGGATGTAGTTGGTCCTGAGCTAAGGTGAACTCCAGTTAACTCAGCTGAGCTAGCTAGAGCTCCTAGTGAACTGATGGGAGCTGAGATGAGCTAGACTCAGCTAGGTTGAGCTGGATCTGAGCTGACTTGAGTTGCCATTCAGTTGAGATGAGCTGCATGGAGCTAGGATGAGCTAACCCTAGTTTAAGTGAGCTGGATTCCAACTATGGTGAGCTGGATAGAGATGAGTTCCAACTACTTTGGTTTTCTTCTTCACTAGTTTCCTTCTTGAGTTCCAGGGTTTTAGGGATCTGTCACTCTATTTCTCCCTAACACTAACAAAAACACATCAAAAATACTATAAAAAATGCAATGCATGCCTAACCTAATTGATGCCTAAATGCAATCCAAAAACCCATTTACAGAGCAAAATACTAAGAGGTAGGTATGTTATAATGCATAAGAATGATTATAAATTGGGGTTTATTAGCAAGCTAGCTTTTTGAAAGGTAGATCAATTTTCGACTATATTGCAACAACATTTGAGTTAACTCAAAGAATCAACAGAAGAGTTTTTGGATCCAATATTATTATCCAACCTGACCTAAAAATAACCTACAACCAGGCCAAGCGGAGTGCTCTTTATAAAGTCTTGCACCGTTTTGGATTCTCAATTGATTGCATCCATCTTATGCAAGCTTGCATGATGAGCGCAAATCGAGATTTGTTAATAACGCGTTGCAGTGTAGTTGAAAACGCTTAATCACTTTTAAAAATATTCTCGAAGTTAGTATCGAAGGTCGTTCGCAGGGAGCAAATATGTGTGGAATTACCACTATCTGAATTATCGCAAAATTTATGCTCAGGAACTAGATGCGATTAATTTAATTTTATAAGCATAAAATCTAGTTCAAAAAATAAAGACTAATCACTCAATTTAATAATGTAATTGAGGACATTGTATTTTAATTAATGCTTAATTGAAGATAATTAAAAAATAATGTGATTAAGCGCTAAATATACTAAGTTAATAATGTTTGGACATAATATTTCAATAAAAACCCCAAATATTCAATAATTAAGATAAATCCTCAATTGCTCAAAAAGTTCTTCAAATCAGTTCCTAAGGATGTAATTTCTCTTCTAATTTTGGTCCTTAAAAACTTGCGACTAAGCCCCTAAAAATATTTTTTCTTGTAATCAAGTCCCTGCCAGCACCTTTCCTTCTTCGTCACTGGCGAGGTCACCAGAGATTCGATCCAGCGGTTGGATGAGTCCGACGAGCGATAGGGTAGAGTCATTAGCAGGTCATTGACTTGGTGGCAGTGGCGGATCGACGTTCAGCGATTGCTGGAGTTGGAGAAGACGTCTGACTCCGGTGAGCTCCTGCGGGAAAAATATGAGGTCTTTCAACCTCTCATCAGTCCCAAAATCTTTGGGGTGAAGCCCTGAATCAAAGCCCTATGGTCATTGGGCGTAAGGGTGAGTGGGTTGATGGGACGAAGAAGCTCCTTTGAGACTCTAATGGTGGGAATGGTTGAGGGTGTGCACAACGATGGAAATCAAATTAAATGAACGTAAAGCTACACCTAATTATGCTAAATAAAAGCCTAACCTAATTTCAGGAAAGGGTGAGGGAGAACCTGGGGTGTTGGCAAGCTCCAAGCGAAAGAGGTTTGGTAATTGGAGCGATTGAGGGGGAAGTAGATGCCTAAGCTTTGCATTGCGTTGCGGAAGGGTCTTTGGTGATGGTTCCACCCAAAATTGTTACCAAAGGCTTTGGTGACGGTTCCACCAAAAATCGTCACCGAACCCTTAGGGTTTTGGTGATAGTTTTACGTGGAACCATCACCAAATCGGCAGGGCTTTGGTGACAGTTCCACCCAAAACCGTTGCCAAAGCTGGGGCTTTGGTGACGGTTCCACCCAAAATCGTCGCCGAAGCTGGGGCATTGATGACGGTTCCACCCAAAATCGTCATCGAAGCTGGGGTGCTTTGGTCACTGTTCCACTTAAAACTGTGACCAAAGCCCTCACTGTTGCCTTGCTGTCACCAAGATTCCCTTTAATCACGGTTTATAAACCGTGACCAAAGATCTCTTAAAAAATAATAATAATAAATATAAATATGTGTTCAAGAGGTCTAACTACCTAGCAGTAACTACTGCTGTTCAAGTGTATTTCATGTTACACTTCAAACTTACATTTCACAACAAGAAAAGTGCATGGACTTAAACCAAGAAAAGTGCATGGCTGCAACTTTGCTGCACGGCAAACCAAGTTAATAGTAGTTAATATCTATAAAGAATAAAATTGTTTTAATAAGCAATTTACAGAGAACAATAAAAAATTCAACTATCCAAGAGGCCCAAGAGGATTAACTACAACACAAGTAGGCAGCTGATCTAATCTGTTAACGCATTTGGATCTTCTCTCCTAGAGGTTATTGGTTCAAGTTCAAAATTCAGAGATGTTGCTTCCTATAATTGCATCATTCAAGAGATTTCTTCAGATAACAGAGGGAAAAAGGTTCATTTGTATGGAATCGAATCAAATTTCCTAAGTTACTTATTAGATCTGCAGGAACATTCTTTTAGCCAAAATAACTCGGTGAGGATTATGTTAGTTCATGCCACTTCAACAAGAAGTTGGCTGTTGCTTGCCCTCTTTACCATGATGTAATGGGTTTTGAAGCCCTCTTGCAACCTCAACCACCACCAATTCCGGTACAACAATGCAATGCACCACAAGATGAGGAAATTAAATAATGTTTGTTATTGTTGGGAAATTGAAAAGAATAATTAAACACTAATACGGGTTGCTCTTGTCGCAATATTATTACCAAAAAAGCAATGACAGGTCATGATAGGGAGAGCGACACTGACAAAGATGATTCAAATTGTAAAGTAGTTAGTACGGAAATTGACTTAAATAAATATCATGGCAGTATGCATCTTCTAGAGAGAATGAATCAAAAGAGAGAGAACTGAGATGTTTACTTCGAAAAATGAGAGACTAAGAAATCGAGAACCTATAAGCAACGAAGTTAGTCACCTTCATGAGAACTGTATCGTCCTGCATCATGAGAAAACTCAGACATTATTATTTTTTTATTTCCAGACTTTGTTACTCAATTCATAAGATGGATTATTTCCTTCACTGCATCTGTTTCTTAGATTGGAAAAGGATGGTAGTGCTTACACATAGAAGCCCGACTGACCTTATCAAAAATTTAACATGATGTCATATTTTAGAGAACTTGAATTCCAATATCTAAATGATTGCTTCAGTGATGTGTAACAGTGGAAAAAGGAAATAAATGGTAGACATTATTTTGGTTAGGAAGGTAGTGAGCTCTGTATACCTTTTAAAGGTAATGAGCCAAGTAATGTTCTTTGATCTCAATAAGGCTGTAAGAAGAATAGTCATCTCACTTTTGCTTGGATTTTGGTGATACGTGTAGCATGAATTATCCATGGAAAAAAATCTAGCCAGCCAATAGTTGAACCACACAACACTCTATGTGGTTACTCATGAACTTCAATTTCAACTTTCAACATAGCAAAGATAATTTGATTGATTTACACTACTTCAACTGCCAGAGCAATGAGCGAGTTCAATATTGTACAAGCTATACCTGGGGTTCTATGTGTCGAGGCTGAGTTATGTACTTTTCTAGTAATAATGTATTTACGCCAAAAGAAGTTGCTGCTTCACGTTGGGCACTCAATACTGAATCAACAAAACTATCTCAAACAAAAACAATTCGCATTCCCTACAAAAAAGGCAGTAGCATCAAAAAAATATTGAAAATCATCAACAACAATGGTAGAAAGATTAGATTCTCCCCTCTTAGAGTTGCTTGAGAATGTTTAATTTTAAAAATGGAAGTTGAGTATTTACATTTTACAAGTACCTTGTTAGATACTTGGAACTCAAAACAAATTTCAAAAAGCAGTCATATTTGTAATTGCCCTTTTCATAAAGCTGTAATATCTAAAGGTGCACAGTTGCATAACTAAGACATCCAGTAAATACACTGGGAGAGAAAAAATTTTTGGAGAGGGAAAAACAATGTTATATATTTTATTATCCGTGTGATGGGGTATATGATGTACAAACGATACATTCAGCATCAAGAAAACCAAAATGAGCTACAGGCAGAATTGCCTTCCCACCATCACCATGTGTAGGCTTGATTAGGATACGATATCCAGTTTTGTTGGCTTCTAGCTTCAATAATTCAATATCTTATTCTTCACCATGGTAGCTGGGCACAAATGGAACCCCTGCAGCACCCATTATCCTCTTGGAGGCACTACCAGAAACACAAAGAGAAGGAATTTCAATGTAGAATATCATTCCTCTTGTCACCTATGTCATGAATGGTAGATGCAAGAAGTCCCACAAATGTCAGCCCTTTTTCTTCACAAAGTTAAGCAAAGTCAGCACTTTTTGACAAGAAACCATAGTCAGGATGGATGGCCTTCAAAGTGAACAAATAAAATAAAAATCTCCATCTAAATACACAACTTCAAAGGGAAAAGATACTAGATGAATTCTGCTTTCATCTTTATCTAAATATTCTTAAGAAAATCATATGAATTAGACTATTTCTAATTTAAGTTATGTTGGTTGAGATACTAATCGAGAACCTGATCTCAGAGTTTCCATATGAATTACCTATATTAAGGACCTGGACTCTTCTGGTTTGGGAAATAGAATGTATAAAGCAGTACAGGATCCAAAAACAAAAGCAAAGATAGATAGCTCACTAAAATGCCAAGAATCAAATGTAAGCATGTATACTATATGAACTTCCAATATTTCTTTACATCAAAATGTGAATGATTCTCCCATACGTTGTCATTTAGGAGGGGTAATTTCAATCATTCTTCACCTTAAGAAGTCATGATCCTGTAATGTGTTCTTGTTATTTAGGAGTGTTGTATTGATTATTGAAGAGCACCCATAGAAAGATCGACATATGGAATTACCCAATACTTGCTCTATATATGCACCAAATTATATGAAAGAATTGGCAATACAAACCTCCATAATAATAAGCTAGAGCAGCATGTCCATTAGCATAGCACATATGCTTGGATCTAGGAAACCTGGCATCACTAGTGTGGCAGACCGCTCAAAAGAAGGTAGTTGCCAGCTCGGAACATCTGGTTCATGTTGAGCACCAGAAGCCTGAATAATATGTCAAAGCGATGGCTCAACATTTACCAATATATGCAATTCAAAATGCTTTTCAATTTTCATTAACAAACAGCAAAACCAATTTCGAATCATACAAGCACATACATAAACAGAGACACAACTTTGTAGCATCTGGAGCATCATTGCTCTTTGTCTGTAAATCCAAAAGAACGCTTTTGCATCATGTCAGAAGTTTCTATACATTATAGATCAAGAATAAAAAAAAAGTTAGCTATGCTATCAATTTAAGTTTTCAAAATGAGTTCAACCATCACTCCACAAAAAGCATCAGAGGATCAATATTGACAGTGAAAGCTGGTAAAAACCACAAAAGGAAACTTTTCCCAAACCACAATGAAAATCAAAACTTCATATATGTTGAAGAAGTAAATGCCCACCCCCAATGCTTGACCAGAACATAAACTAGCAGAGACTTGTACTTTTAAATAGAAATAACCCAAACAAGCAACAACCCATTGATAACACTGCATATGAGGGTGATAATTCTGTTAAATAGGGCCCATCTTAAGAATAAAAGGCACAACATAAGTAGAATGGGAGCATTGCATGCATCATATACCAAGATTGCTTATAAAACTGTATTAATGTCCATTTGTGTAAGCACGTGTCAAAGCAGGCCTCAGATGAGCAATCGGACCGCACTGATGGATTCAGAACGACGAACGGAGTCCAACGGACTCAAAATCAGCCAAATCCGACATCCGGAGCTCCTACAATGGGCCCAAGAAGTTCTAACCGTTGATCTGATGATCAACGGCCCTCGTTGCGCCACGTGGCGCCTGCTCACCGCACGTCGTTCCCACCTTCAGCTGGAGATCAAATCTCGGCCGTCGATCTTCGATCAGATTTCCAAGAACCGCGCGCCCTCCCTCGGTCGCCGCGACAAAGCAGCGGGTGTGGCGCAGCGGTTAGCGCGCACGCCCGCACGCACGCGACACGGGATCGAGCTGCGCGGTGCGAGAAATTGAAGACGAAGAGGCGCGTGGCAAAAATTGGGCTGCCCGATCAGCAGTGGGCAGCTGAGATAGCGCCATGCAGCGCGACCTCAGACAGTGAGCGCCCACGTGCACGCTTAAGTCGGGCGACGATGCCAGCGCGCACGCGCACCCAAGGCACGATCCGAGCGCGTCTGAGGGGGGATCTTAGCCGTTCGATCTAAGCAGCGACCACGGATCAGGCGCGAAGAAGAACGGCGTGGGCGTGTGACCGGTGGGCTGCGGGCTTCATTGATCCTTCTTCTTTTAGAAAGCCCTTCTCCCTATTTAAACCCCCTCCAACCACTCATTCAAGGCATTCACTTCCCTTGCAACTACTCTACCCCCTTTTAGCTAGCTTTAGGCCCTCTTGTAATCGTCGGAGACGACGAGCCACCGACGGAGCCTTCTCCACTGCCGTGGCTGCCTCGCCGCTCTCCCCCTCTCTCTCTCTCTTCCTCTCTTTTAAGCTTTCCCTTACTTATGTTTAAGCATGTATTTAATGTTGTAAGCTGTGAACTAAAACTGCATGATTAATGAAGTTACTTTCCGTTCAGTGTTTACATTATTTCCTGTTTAAGTTGCATGATCAAGTAAGAAACGACTCTAACCCTAATCTCTCCCTCTCTCTCTTTATCACTATCTCGCTTTTCAACCGCACCTTTCGCAAGCAAAACTCCGCAATTTCCATGACAACAAGTGATAAGCAAAATCTGATTTTCACGCCTCCCTGAGATCGACACACGGACTCACCTCCGTTTCTTTACTTTAAAACCGACGTTGCAAGTGCGACTATAACGACACTTCTTAACACACACGCACGAGCGCATGTCACCCATCCACTAGCACAAACAACAGAATCAACAAAAGATGCATAACCTAATAAGCATATAGCCCACCTCTCCAAACAAAGTTGAGCACAACTGACCAACAAAATCAAGAAGCAAACAAGTAGCTTATCAATTGATACACATCGAAAAAATACTAAAAACAAAAATCAAGAAGCACCCCCTATAACTGAAAAGTCATGCGGTCTACATACCCACAACAACAAACTCCACTTAATTAAACTTGTGTTGCTCCCAAGGCATACTAGGCTATTCCATGTTTCAAAATCAAAATTGGGCATATTTGTAGTTTGAAATTTTTTCTTTTGAAAATGACTTCCCTTCATTTTTCGATTACCTTTCTGCAACTTTGGAAAATTATTTTTTGAAACTAAAAGGAAAGCTATCGTGCTACAATAGCAATCCAGTAGGGCTTTTATTTATCATATAAAAGGGAAAAATAGGGAAAGTTACAATACAACTCCTTACATATGTATGAAGGACTAGCACTCATTTACAATTTGCTCAACGCACACTGATCTCTCCTGAAACAAACGCTCATTTCTTGCCCTCCACACAAAAATCGTACAAGAATCGACACAAAAATCGTACAACGAGCCTTCCTTGTACAGGCTTACATGATTAAGAACACGCATACACAAAAACTTAAATAACATAAGAAAGCCCTACCTCAAAAACAACCATAAAAACTCCTTCCTCCAGAACCAATAAATACCTACTAATCACTCCAAAAGCATCACAGCATACACAGGCACAAAGACTCCCATCATAGCCCCAACGACATGGAAATTTACAGGTGACATACATTAATGATGGAATTCTCAACTTGAGCAGAGAAAAGTCTCAACCACTGCTACTTATCCATTTCTTCATTTTTAGATAGTTTCTCCACATGCCCCCTCATTAATGGCCTTCTTTGAGGCTCACAAGTTGTATGTCACATAGAGTTTAATATACTCCATTAGACCAGTGTAGCATTCAACTTCAAATCAACTTGCTTGAGTAGAAAGATCAGTTCTTATTTAATACCATTTCTCCTCAGCATGTGGGTGTACGAAACATAAAATCAATTGGATTGAGTGGAGAGGACCAACAGTTTATATACCACTAATCAATTTCACATTAGATAAGGTATTAATCTCTGAGAAATAGAAATTTAGAAGTCTTGTACTGTTTGTCTAGTTCTTTGAAGTGCAATGTAATAGCCCCAAAAACCACTTATGAGCCTTTGCCATCATGAAACCAAGATTTGGTATCAACAAGAAATTACAAAGAATGGAATTTTATAAAACATACCAAATGCATATCCAATTGACGCCCAAAGGAAATATCCATTTAGAAGATTCCTCTTGTGTGCTCTGTCATATCTACATTAGAAAGCACGTTATTTCGAATGAAAGTAAAAAAATAATTAAAAAAAATAGAGAGAGAGAGAGAGAAAGATCAATAGGATTCCTTAAATTCCACTGTGAGAAAGAGGGGCAAATCCATCCCCAGGATTGTAATTTGGTATTAATTTTGATTAGGCAACATATGACCAAAAAGAGGCCATTGATCTCTTCTGATCAATGACGACAATGACATAGACCATTAAAACTGAAAGAATAAGCATATGTGATTCAAGCACCTAAAGCAAAAGGCAACAAGTAGACCAGGAAAAAGAATTTCACCAAAGCCAATCATATCATAGCCACCCCAAGGATCAAAAAAATGAGGGATCTTTAGAAGCATGGGTATAGATTCTCCACTGTCATCACCACGTAAAACCTATAAATGAGAAACATTTAGAATGAATTGATAACTTCTAAAAGAAATATATGTTTAGAAGGACCACAACTTTTGAAATAATAATAATAATTTTTTTTTAGAATACCAATAATATGACAGGTACCATACAAAAGTGACGACACTATATGAAATGAGAGAAGACCCAACTTGGACAAACAATAAGGAAGAACCGCATGCGTGAAGCAACACAGAGTAAGCACATTTTAGCATCACCCTTGGTTAGAAAAAATTCTGTGGCACCCCAATCTATACGGTATTTTGAACTGCAACCTTTCCTTATGGTGCCCCAATCAGACTTGGTAGATCTGCATATTGATATGCATGAAATCGACAATTGAAAGGTGTCATATGAGTGCACTGATACTCTTACCCACGTTGAACATTCTTGGGGAGTTGGATGTTCATAAAACCTTTCTTATCAACATTACAAAATTAACAATCAGCTGTTTAGTAAGATTTCCTTTGCACTCAACCATCCCAAATGCTGAAATCTGAATACTACTTTTCTCAAGTTCAGTGGTTCTTTGAATGAAACAAAGTAAGGCCCAAAGAAAAAGAATTAAGTAAATTATTTAGGCATGACCACAAATAACATAAAAGAATAGCATTATGATAAACAAAATAAGAGGCAGCCTAATGAAGGATCAAAATCACTACAATATTCTAAATGATTTCAAACATCAAGGAATAGACTAGTGCTTTTTGAACCCAACATTTGCAATGCCCCACTCATTTTGCTGATTGGAGTAATATAGTGATGGCTACCAACCACCAGTAGTCATCCTTAATTCAAGAAAAAAAACCCACAACATCACTCAAGCCAATTCAGAGGACCCAATCAATCAAGAATCTAGCATCACAAGGGAGGGAAAGTGTGGGAGTCCCTACTTCGAGGAGGGTGCAGATGGTGAGCTTAAGGGTGTCATTGCCGAAGGTGTCGCAGTAGTTCTTCTTAAGGAACTCGCGCATGGAGTTGGAGTTCCGGCCGGTGGCGTTGGCCTTCTAGGCGGAGAAGGTGCCGAAGGGGTTGGTCTAGTAGAGGGAAGGGACGTCAATGTAGGGGTCGAAGTCGACAATGAGGGTGGAGAGGCCGAAAGGTCTGACGCCGTCGCTCTGGGTGTACCTCTGCTGGAGCCTAGCGATGTACCTTGTGATGTACTCCACCGTGACGAGGTCCTCCACGGTCAGCCTGTGGCTCTAGCACTGCACACGGGCTTGGTTGATGAGGATGCAGGCGTTGACCTTGAGGCCTGTGTAGGTGAGGGCGATGTGGGTGTCCAGGTTCACGATCTTCTTTACAGACCTGGATGGAATCGATTTTTACGGTGAGGATCGATCGAAGGGGACGAAGGGAAGGTTAGATTGTTACCACCACCACAACCTACTGGGAGTCCTGGAGCTTGGCAGTGGACTTCTTCTCAATGTCGAGGATGATGGTGTTGGTGCCGCGGACATCATCCTCGACACCATCACTCACCATCCACATAAAAAAAAAAGTGTTATCTGATTGTGGGATTTTCTGAAAGCTACACACTTAACACCCACAACTTCTTATCCTAAGGCACACAATCACTTTGATTCTACCACTTAATCGGGATCTAACCTATGGACCCGGTACACTTCAACTAAATACATATAAGTGAGTAGAAATGTGAATAGGTTAAGCAGTCTTGTGTTCCTTAACTAAGTGGTGCAATAGGCCAATTGATTAAGCTGTTTCGGCCGTACCACTCAATCTAAAATTAATCCATCAAGTAGCTTGCCACTTAGGGTTGATTCCTAGGGCTGAACCAGGTACTCCACATTATTTTTTATTTTTAAAGGAACATATCATCACTCGTGCTTTCAAAATTTGGAGTGTTCTACTAAACCTTGATTAAACCAACCTAAGAATTAAACCCTAAAAGCTACTAAACAAGGTTGAACTCTAAAAGACACATCATCAAATAACCTTGTTTGCAAACCCTGGTTGTGCACACACACACACACATTTTAACTGATCATTAAGGGCACAACCCATCTAAAGGGCCCATCACATTCCTGAAGCACCATTGTCCCATGCCTAACTAAAAATTGATTAGACGTTGGCCCTAAGGACTGGTTCGCTCATCGGGATCCAAATTGAGATTGTTCACGATTAACCTGCTTATACTAGTCAATCTGATGTCTAGCTAGGGGAGTAGCGTCAAACGACTACGGCTGGGGGTACACTAGGAACCAGAGGCGCAAGCCAATAGAAGAAGCTTCTCCCTAGTCCCTCCTTCTAACTGGTTGGATTGCCTGGACATAAGTAGAGTAAATCGTCCATAATCTTAGGACAGATTCTGAGAGTCTGTAGACCTTTAGGCTACCTAACCTAAATACAGGCTTGTATTTTTGTATTGCAGGGCTCCTTTTTCTTCTGATTTCCCTCCTTCACCATGTACTCTTCCACATCCTACACACATTTCACTGCCTATCCTCCTACCACCACTTACCCCCAAGATGATTACCATCCCGACTTAACTTGTAATTATCCATCCACTAGCCGGGATGACTTTGATTGGGGATATGAATCTGGACCTCAGTGTCCAGAGCCTAACCCTGGACAACAAGACTATGATTACTATCCTTCCAAGAGCTACAATGATTATAGATCTCCATCCTTTGATGATCAACCTAACTAGGTCTACAACCGTGAAGGATATGCTGATTATAACACTTACCCTCCCTAGAATTATGCTGAATTTAAGTTGCGACCAACCTTTAAACAACCTGAAACGACCTACTATCAAGGAGGGACCCGAGAACCTCGACATCTTGACTCCCTTAGATTTAACCTGAGCCCACCCAAACCTGAACCAAACCAGTCTGTTCAGGTGAACCAGATCTAGGATAGGGTGCTGGCTAATTTGAGGAACACTATACAATCTTTAGAAGCTCAGCCAACACCATGCACTAAAGCACTAGAGCCTATGATCAAAATGATTGATGAACTTAATAGTTCTCTATTGGATTTGCTCCAAAGTGTTAGGGATAGGGACCTGGGTGAATTTCTACTTGGGAAGTTGTCGAGGTTAAGGATGAAATTTGTGGTTACCCTAGTCAAATCTTGGGATGATTCTCAAGATGAGCCCCCCTTCAGGAGAGCCAATGTCTGAACCCGCTCAGGTGCCTATCGGGGGGGATACATTTTTTGTGACCGGGGATGACCAGGTTGGGCTAGAGCAACCATTTGAGGATGAACCGATTGATTCACCCGAGATCCCCAAGTCAGGAAACGAAGAAAATTATGTCTCCTTGGATCATGAAAATGAGGATCATCAATTCTTTGACTTTGAGGGTGAAGAATCTTTAGGTGAAGTCTCACTTGAACATAAGAAAAATGATTTTAGTGAGACAAATGGACATGAGGAATCTGATGAACCATTTGATAGCCCGTTGATGTAAACACATTTAAACTACTTAAGATGTCTATTTATGTATGTTCTTAAGCATAGGATTGCATTTCATGATATAAATATTGCATAACATGCATCATCTTGCATTTAGAGTAGTTTGAATAAAATGGAGGTTAATTGTCTCCTTTTATATGCTTGGACAGGGAAAACATTTTATCAGGGCCTTGGATCGAAGATCCAGCCGTATGGATGTGATCAGGGTGACGATTGGAGTTCAACGACTCCAAGATCGCCCTAATCAGGCATCCGTAGCATCAAATAGTGACCGGGGAATCCTAGAAGATCAAGGGCCAGGATAGTGTAAATCCGTACTTCAAATGACAAATCCGACCACATGGATGAATTCGGATCAACGATCGCAGCTCAACGACGCAAAAATCAAGTCAATCCGACATCCGTGGCACCATCTACAACTTCTAGAAGATGGACGACCAAGATGGCTCCACGTGGCGCCATCCCGGCCACCCAAACGGCTGCATGCAATCTCTGAAGGCCCCGCACCCGCTCCCTCTCTGCCGTTGGATCTCGATCCAACGGCTGTGGTTAGCCGCGCCTAAAAGTGCCCGCTCGACCATCCGCGCCTCGTAGCGCAGCAGTCGAGCACGCTTACGCGAGCTGCGGGTATGGGTTCGAGCCGCAGCGAAGGGGAGGAAGGCGTGGGTGTTGGATCTTGATCGGACGGCCGTCTGTGCTCAATCGAGATCACGCACTATTGCAAGCGCGGCATGGACGCGCGATCGTACGCGCCAGTCGGGCGCAGCAGCTGGCGATCACGCGTCTTAAGCCGTCCGATCTCACGATCGGACGGCTGAGATCTGAAGTACTTGGGCGTATGCATTGAAGAAGCAGGCAGCTGAGGTGGCGCACGTGGGCGTGGGAGCTACACCCACGTTGGGGGCTTTAGTGACGGATTTATTCGTCACTAAAGATCCCTCATTTATTATTTTAAAGTTGTAATGACCATTTTGCCCCCACTCCTTGCAACTATAAAAGGAGACCCCCTCCATATGAAATTCTCATCCCTTCCTTCTTTTCTCTACCTCTCCAAAGCTCAGGAGAAGCTTGTCCCACACCCGGGATGCTTCTCGCGAGATAAAGTCCAAATTTTTGTCCCCCTTCGAAAGTGGATCCCGCGACGACGGCGGCGTGCTGCTTCGTTCCCGTTCTTCTGCTTTGTCCTCCTTCATCCTGCTTCGTCCTCCTTCGTCCAGGCGTCGTCCCGTCCAGCTCATCCTCCAAGCGACCGTCGAGGAGGATTTCTCTCTCCCTATTCTTTTCATTGCTTTCTAGTATAGATTTACTGCTTTCTAGAGTAGTTTTGCTTGTCCTCCAAGCAATCGTCGAGGAGGACATTTCTCCCTCCATTCTTTTAATGCTTTCTAGAGTAAATTTATCGCTTTCTAGTGTAATTATTTTATGCTTTCTAGTTGTAATGAACAATCTTCTTAATGATAAATTCTTTGTTTATTCTACATCTCATTTTGCTTTCTATGTGTAATATTCTCTCTCTCTTTTACCCTCTCTCTCTCTTCTATTTATTGTAACTAATTAGATAGTTTTAAATTGAATTACTTCGTGACAAATAAAAAGAAACGTGTAGTTTTTAAATCAAACGTCCGCCTCCCTGTGTTCGACCCAGAATTTCAATTTCGGTATAAATTTTATTTGTTGAACACGAGTTCTTCACTTTCAAACTACAACGACAGGTTTTCCAAAACTGAACACGTTAGCGTAGTAATTCGTGCGCTCAACATTTTGGCGCCGTTGCCGGGGAGGCAACGCTCTTTGATTTCTCTTCGCGTTTTGTAACTTACAAATCATTTACCTCACTTTTCTCCTCTCTTATTGTAATTGCAGGTACTCTTTCGAGATGAGCAAAAGTTGTAGATTGGAGTAAAGTGCTGTGGAAGGTTTTGTAGGTTATCCCCCATTCTTTCCCCCTCCATAGATTTCATTCGCCACATTAAATCCAAATTCCAATTAACCTAGGCGTTTGTATAAATCCTAGGAATAGTTTGGTTGTTTGGATTCTCACTCACATTCATTCCACCTTCATTTATATAAAAAAAATAAAAAGATAATTTTGTGGGGCAATTTTCAACAAACACACAACGTACACCCACATTCAAAGGCACTTAACCGAATTGATTTGTTTTTACTCAACCGGGTTCTGATCTGTGGAACCGGTACACATAAAGCAACACATAAAAGAGTAGAAATCATTCTAGATTAACCATCTTTGTGTGCTAACTTAGTGGTGCATTTGTGGCCAGTTGTTTGAGTTGTTTAGGCCGCACCACTTCAATTAAAATTAACTCATCAAGTAGCTGCCAATTAGGTTCAACTCTTAGGGATTTGCCAAGCACTTCACATTCTTTTTAAAACTTTAAAGGAAAATATCTTCACCTGTGCTTGCAAAACCTGGTGTGCCAACGAAACCTATTTGAAAACACCTAAAGTTGAATCCTAAAAGCTGCTAAGCGAGATTTGAACCTTAAAATTCACCACATCAAAAATAATCTTGCTTGAAAACCATTGGTTGTGCACGCACACACAAATCAATCAATCATTAAGGGCACAACCCATTTAAAGGATCCTTCACATTCCAAAACACATTGAAACCTAGCCCTAAATAAAACAGAGTAGACGTTGGCCTTAAGGATTGGACTCGCTCTTTAGAACCCAGAACGAGATTATTTTCGATTAGTCTATTTCTACTGTTCAATCTGATGTCTAGCTAGGGGAGCAGAATCAAACGATCGCGGCTGGGGGGTACACTAGGAACCGGAGGCGCAAGCCGAAGGAAGAACCTTCTCCCCAGTCCCTCCTTCTAACTGGTTGGATTGAATAGACGGAAGTAGATCAAATCGTTTCTTTATCTCAAGATGGGTTTTGGGAGTTTGTAGGTCTGTAGGCTAACCCATTTAAGGACAGGTTTGATTGTTTGTATTGCAGGGCACCTTTCTTCCTCCCGTATCTCATGAATCCTTCCACATATTTCATGCATTCTCGCTCTTTCCCTCCTGTTGCGAATTATCCTCAACATGACGATTATCCCGACTCGTATTGTGATCAACCATCAGTTAGTTGGGATAATTCAGATTGGGGATACAACTCTAGACCTCCATGTTTAGGGTCTAACCCTGAACACTTTGATTGTGATTTCTATCCTTCTCAGTGCCACATCGATTATAGATCGTCTTCCTTTCATGAACAACCTAATACAATCTACAATCAAGAAGGATACATTGATCCTTACCCATCCTCTGATTTCACTGCCTTTAGGTCATCACCATCTTTTCAACAATCTGAAATGACCTATTATCAGGAAGGGTATAACAAATCTCAATTCGTTAATTCCTCTGCATTGATGTCAAACCCGCCCAACCCTGAACCAACTCATTTGGTTCAGGTTAACCAAGTTCAAGATAAGGTTCTGGCTAACTTGAGGAATATTATTCAATCTTTAGAAGTTCAGCCAATACCTTGCATTGAGAGATTGGAGCCCCTGATTGAAATGATTGATGATTTAAACAAGTCTTTGTTGGATTGGCTCCAGGATGTTAAGGATAAGAACCCGGGTGAGTTTCTACTTGGGAAATTAGCGAAATTGAGGATGAGATTCATAGTTGCTTTGATTCAATCTTGGGATGATTCCCAGGATGAACCTTATTCAGGAAAGCCAATGACAGAACCCACTCAGGCACCTGTTAGGGGGACACGTGTTATGACCAGATTGAATTAAAGCGACAAATTAAGGAAGATCTGATTCTTCACCTGAGATCCCTGAGCCGAGTTACGAGGAAACGTATGTCTCCTTAGAACAAAAAGTGACAAATGATTTTGGGACATACATTGATACGGATCCTGATTTCTTTGATGGTGAAGATTCAAGTTGCGAAGTCTCACGTGAGTTTTCTGAACATGATTTCTGTGAGACGATTGGGCCTGAGGAATCTGATAGATCATTTGATAGCCCAATAATTGAGGAAATTGATCTTAGGGCACACATTACAGATCCAGAATTACATTTTCTGGAGGAATCAATTCAATGCCCTGATTATCAGTTACACCCCGTTGACCTTATTGATAATTCTGTTTCTGAGATAATTAGACCCAAGTCAATTCTGATTCTGCTACATCATTTAGACTTGGAGATTCCAGACGGGGTGATTAATATACAAGAAGTCCTGGAATTTGATATGCTGATTAAGGAGGATAGGAGCTGGAAAGTTCTGATTTGGGAAGTTAATTTTGGAGGAAATGGAAGATTGAGTCGAAGGGTTCCTTTTAAGCTGAAACTATCAAATCAGAACCCTTACGACATTTGTTTCGAGGATGTCAAACTCAAGCACACATTCAACGATTATCCTTTTGAGCATCAATTCTCTGTAACCCGACGTTTTGGTCTTGGGTTGCATCCTCATAAATCGCAGGCTCGACCCCGTTTGCATTCTGATTTTAGGTTTTGGGTAATTTTTATCCAGAACTTAAGATATTCTCGATTATGGGGTGTGGGTTTGCACCACAATCTGGTCTACATCTGTGGACCTCTGTTGATAGGTCAGAAGATTCTTCTGTTTATTCTAATTCTGACCTGCACTTGTGAATTCTTCATTTCTTTTCTTTGTATAGTGTGCCTAGCTGAAGGCACTAAACTCAGCACATATACAGTTTTTCTTAGTTTTCATCTCAGAGCGAACCTAACATTCATGCAATTCAGGTGCTTTCTACGCTTTTCCACTCTGTTTTATGTCTTTTTAATACAATGAGGACATTGCATTAGATAGGCATGGGGGGTGGATATTTATCTCTGAATTCATTCGTTAGCTCCATGGATTTGTTTTATTTTCTTTTATAAAAAAAAATTCAAAATTAGGAAAGAGAATTTGGGTTTAAGAAAAATTTTCAATATTAGGAAATACTACATTAAGATCAGAACACAAAGACCCTTCAGGTCTTTGGACTTAATCAACCCGTGTATCCACTAAAATGTAGATTTATTTTTCGAGTTCTCAACCTGAATTTTATTTTAATTGGAGTAAATAAGTTTGGGTGATAAGTATATGACTTATCAACCCGCCCTCTGATTTGAGGGAATTTTGAGTCTTAAGCATCTACACACTTTCTTTGCAATGACTCGTTGTTCGGCGATTTTAATGGAAATTGAGTAGCTAATGAACCTTCTAGGGTGATATGGCTGGCAAGTTATCGTGGGTAACAACCCATAGGTAGGTTGTCCATAGCCCAGTCACTGGACCTTTCTCTTTTTGCTGCCTTTAGGTAAATCTTAGACCAGGGAAGCCACCTACTTAAAAAAAAAAAAAAAAAAAAATCAAAAAGAAAAGGAGAAAAGAAAAAAAAGAAATAAGCCACACTTCGCCGCATGAGCATGGCTGGCAAGTTGTCGGTGGTAACAGCTTATCGACCGGTTGTCCAGAACTCAGCTCAATAAATGCACTAAAAATTTCCAAAACACTTAGGAAGAAGCGGAGAAGTAGAATAAACCGGGGAGATATACACTGGATTCACCCTTGTGTTGACCCCGTAAAACAATAAAAGTAGGGAGAAAGCTACCGGTTGTAAAGATACACCTTTAGGTAGAATTCTTTTTGAGGTCACCTAGAGGCGTAGAAATCCGAAGTCCGTTTTAACTGCCGGTCAACGAGTCTATCACAATCACAATAAGATGCTTAAAACTTAGGGTTCTCATCAAATCTTGGGTGAGTTGAATGGCCGTAGAAAGCCACTCTTAAACCCTAAAATTTGAAAATCCAAAAAAAATTAGAAAAGAGTAAAAAGAGAAAAAGAAAATTTTCTTTGAATAAGGCGAGGGCTTGAGGTTGTCTGCATTTTGGCAAATACTCGGGCACTGTTGTGTCTTTGAAATTTCAGTTCCTAAGTAGATAATTTCTTAATGATTGAAAATAACTCAAGCCTAAATAATCCAACCTAATTCTTTTATAAATAGCATATAGTTTTTGCTAGGGACTAGCAAAAGATAGGCATGGGGGTATGATGTAAACACATTTACACTACTTAAGATGTCTATTTATGCATGTTCTTAAGCATAGGATTGCATTTCATGATATAAATATTGCATAACATGCATCATCTTGCATTTAGAGGAGTTTGAATAAAATGGAGGTTAATTGTCTCCTTTTATATGCTTGGACAGGGCAAACATTTTATCAAGGCCTCGGATCGAAGATCCAACCGTATGGATGTGATCAGGGTGACGATTGGAGTTCAACGACTCCAAGATCGCCCTAATCAGGCATCCGTAGCATCAAATAGCGATTGGGGAACCCTAGAAGATCAAGGGCCAGGATGGTGTAAATCCACACTTCAAATGACAAATCTGACCACACGGATGAATTCGGATCGACGATCGCAGCCTAACGACGCAAAAATCAAGTCAATCCAACATCCGTGGCACCATCTACAACTTCCAGAAGATGGACGGCCAAGATGGCGCCACGTGGTGCCATCCCGGCCACCCAAATGGCCGCATGCAATCTTTGAAGGCCCCGCACCCGCTCCCTCTCCGCCGTTGGATCTCGATCCAACGGCTGTGGTCAGCTGCGCCTAAAAGCGCCCGCTCGACCATCCGTGCCTCGTAGCGTAGCGGTCGAGCGCGCTTAGCCGAGCTGCGGGTGCGGGTTCGAGCCACAGTGAAGGGGAGGAAGGCGCAGGCAAGCGAGCGCGGGCGTTGGATCTTGATCGAACGGCTGTCTGCGCTCAATCGAGATCACGCGCTATTGCACGCGCAGCATGGATGCGCGATCGTACGCGTTAGGCAGGCGCAGCAGCGGGCGATCACGCGTCTTAAGCCGTCCGATCTCGCGATCGGACGGCTGAGATCTAAAGTACGTGGGCGTAGGCGTTGAAGAAGCGGGTAGCTGAGGAGGCGCGTGTGGGCGTGGGAGCTACGCCCACGTTGGGGGCTTTAGTGACGGATTTATCCGTCACTAAAGACCCCTCATTTATTATTTTAAAGTTGTAATAACCATTTTGCCCCCACTCGTTGTAACTATAAAAGGAGACCCCCTCCATACGAAATTCCCATCCCTTCCTTCTCTTCTCTACCTCTCCAAAGCTCAAGAGAAGCTTGTCCCACACCCGGGATGCTTCTCGCAAGATAAAGTCCAAATTTTCGTCCCCCTTCGGAAGTGGATCCCGCGACGACGACGACGTGCTGCTCCATTCCCGTTCTTTTGCTTCGTCCTCCTTCGTCCAGGTGTCGTCTCGTCCGACTCATCCTCCAAGCGACCGTCGAGGAGGATTTCTCTCTCCCTATTCTTTTCACTGCTTTCTAGTATAGATTTACTGCTTTGTAGAGTAGTTTTGCTCGTCCTCCAAGCAATCATCGAGGAGGACATTTCTCCCTCCATTCTTTTAATGCTTTCTAGAGTAAATTTATCACTTTCTAGTGCAATTGTTTTATGCTTTATAGTTGTAATGAACAATCTTCTTAATGATAAATTCTTTGTTTATTCTACATCTCATTTTGATTTCTATGTGTAATATTCTCTCTCTTTTACCCTCTCTCTCTCTTCTATTTATTGTAAATAATTAGATAGTTTTAAATTGAATTACTTCGTGACAAATAAAAAGAAACGCATAGTTTTTAAATCAAACGTCCTCCTCCCTGTGTTCAACCCGGAATTTCAATTTCTGTATAAATTTTATTTGTTGAACACGAGTTCTTCGCTTTCAAATTGCAACGACAGGTTTTCCAAAACTGAACACGTTAGCGTAGCAATTCGTGCGCTCAACACCCGTTCATTGAATATTTGTATTCGGTTGGGGTTAACTTGGAGGATGCAAATCTTGATGGTTCAATCAGTGACCCCAGTCCTCGTCTGCACCCCGAAGAGCTGACTTCTGAGATCTTTGTGCAAAAGTCAATCTTGATTCAGCCACAATTTTTGGACTTGGGAGAATCATATGGGGTGAATAATATGCTAGAGGTCCTGAAGCCTGAGCCCTTGATGTTGGAGGATAGAATTGTTGAAATAAAAATTTGGGAGGCTAATTCTGAGGGAAGTTTGATTTTGGATCTAAGGGTACCTATTGACCTAAAACCACCTACTTTCTACCAGGACCCTTACGATATCTTTCACGTGCAACCCAAGCTCGAAGTAATTGATTATTTTTCTGAGCTAGATGTTAAGTGGACAACCGCACTTATTGAACCATCTTTACCCATTGTCCGACACTTTGGACTTGGGTTGCACACCACTAAACTGTTGGCTTGGCCCCGCAAACACAACAACCTTCGGTTCTGGGTGATTTTCATCTAGAACTTGAGAACCACTAGACCCTGGGGCATGGGTCTGCACCATAATCTCATCCACATCTGTGGACATCTTATGTGGATGGGTTTCAAGATCAACCTTTTGATTTTGATTCTGACCCACACTTGTGAATTCTCAATTTCTTCTTTGTATGTATGTTATGCCTAGCTGAAGGCATTAAACTTAGCACGTGTGTATACACTCTTCTCTCTGCGGAGCTGATTGGATTTTCACGACACTCAGGTGATCTGTTTACTCTGCCCTTTTCATGTCTTTATTTTTACAATGAGGACATTGCATCATTTAGGCATGGGGGGATGGATAATCAATTCCTGAAATCATTATGTTAACTCCATAAAATTTCTTTTAGTTTCTTAGAAAATTAAAAAAAAAAGAAAATTTGAAAAAAAGATAAAAAAAAGAAAGAAATTAGGAAAAGAGAACTTAGGCATTTGGAAGTTATTAACTTTAGGAAATGATACGAGAAGACCTAAACACTTAGACTCTTCAGGTCTTCAGGCTTAATTAGCCTGGGTGTCCACTCGAATGTGGATTTAGTCTTGAGTCCTCACCAATTAAAATTCATTTTAATTTGGTAAATAAATTGGGATGATAAGTATGCGACTTATCAACCCACCCTCTGATTTTAGGGGACTTTAAGCCTAAGTATCTGCACACATTTTTTTGCACTTACTCACTTTCTGGCGATTTTTACGGAAATTGGGTAGCTAATGGACCGACTTAGGTGGTGTGGCTGGCAAGTTGTCGGTGGTAACAGCTCATCGGTTGGTTGTCCAGAGCCCAGCCACAAGATCATTTTCATTATACTGCCTTTAGGTAAATCTTAGATCATGGAAGTCACCTACTTAGAAAAAAGAAAAAAAGAAACACTCAAAAAGAAAATAAAAAAAAAGAAAGAAAAAGGAGAAAATAAAAAAAATAAATAAAATCACACTTCATCGCACGAGTATGGTTGGCAAGTTATCGGTGGTAATAGCTCATCGGTCGGTTGTCCAAAATCCAGCTCACAAAAAAAAAAGCACAATAATTCCCAAAACACTTAGGGACGAAATGGGAAAGTAGAATAAATCGGGGAGATATACACTGGGTTCGCCCTTGTGTTGACCCCATAAATAAAAGAAGTAGGGAGAAAGCTACCGATCGTAAAGATAAGCCTTTAGGAAAGGTCACCTAGGGTCGTAGAAACTTGAAGTTTGTCTTAACGGTCGTTTTGTGAGTCTATCACTTTTTCACAAAGATGCTTAGTACTTAGAGTCCTTTTCGAGTCTTAGGTGGGTTGAGTAGCCGTAAAAAGTTATTCTGGAACTCTCAAACTCCAAAAAGTATAAAAAAAATAGAAAAGAAGAAAAATAAAAAAATATATATATCTTCCCTTCTAAAATAAGGCAAGAACTTGGGCGGTCTGCATTCTGGCAGACACCCGGGTACTATTGAGTTTTCGTAGTTTAGGACCTTAGTTGAAATTTTCTATTGTTAATAAACAACTTAGGCCTAAGTGATCTAATCCTAATTCTACTTTTATACAAAGCATATAGTTTACTTTACTAGGGACTAGCAAAAGATAAGCATGGGGGTTTGATGTAAACACATTTGTTGAGGGTAAAATGCCTAGTCATGCATGTTCTTAGGCTTAGATTTGCATTTCATGTTATAAATATTGCATAGCATGCATCATTCTGCATTTAGAGTAGTTGTATATAATTTAGGTTAATTACATCCTTTTTGTTGTTAGGAGAGAAGCATATTTATTTTGGAGCCTTGGATTGACGATCCGACCATACAGATCTAATCAAGACGACGATCGAAATCCAATGCCTTTGAAATCGCCTCGATCGGAGTCCTGTAGCACCATATGCAGTCCGAGGAAGATCAACGGCCAAGGGACTAAGAGACATGATTTGGAGCTTCAAATGATAAATCCGACCGAGTGGGTGGATTCGGGTCGACGATCGCAGCCTAACAATGTGAAAATCGACTTAATCTGACCTTTGTAGCAGCCCCTACAACAAGAAGAAGATGGACAGCCCAGATTGCGCTACCCCTACAACAAGAAGAAGATGGACAGCCCAGATTGCGCGACGTGGCGCATCCCAGGCCGCCAACACATGCACGTGGCACTGCACGCGCGCAGGCGCGCATGCACGTAACGCAGCGCCAGCGTGTGGGCACGCGCGCACGCGGCAAGGCAGGAGCGCGGCGCCAGTGCAGCATGAGGTGGATTACAGCGACGCTTACAGCATGGGGCACCAGCAGGCATGAGCTGCCTGCAGCAACGTTTCCAGCGATGGCCTGGATGTCACTAACAGTCCCATACCTATTTTTTCCTCTTCACCTCCACTATAAAAGGAACTACACCCCCTCCCTTCCAAGCCATCTCTACCTACTCTACTCCCACCTACTCCCACTCTCTAGCAAGCCTACTGGTGGCGTGTCTTCTGTCTTTATTTGTATTCGTTGTAGTTTATGACAAAACAGTTACTAGTTTAATACAATTTTTTACTCGGAACAAGATTCCTGAGGTCGAACTCAGGGAGCAACTATAATCCTAGAAGCATAGAGGTTCACAATTATGTTACACAAATAATAAGAGAGAGAGAGAGCAAAAGTTTTGTTGGCTTCTTCTTCTTCTCTCTTCCTCTTCTCTTTTCTTCTTCTTCTTCTTCTGATTCTTCTCTTTCTTCAATCTTCCTTGCCTTCTTCTCTCTTCTTTTCTTTCTTTGGCTGTGGTGACCCTTTCTCTTTTTCCTTTCTTCCTTTCTTCCTTTCTTCTTTTCTTCCTTACGCTTGCAGAGCTTCTGCCCTCTCTCTCTTTCAGCTGCTAGGTCTTCTTTTCTTCTTCTTCTTCTTATTCTACTCTGGCCGTTCCTCTTCTTTCTTTCTTCTTCAGCCTACCTTCTTTCCTGCTCTGGCTGCTGACCTTCCGTCGTCTGACTCGGTGCTCAGACGACTTAACTATGCGTTTGCTACAATGCGGCCTCTTTTCTTCTCCTTCAGCTCCTCTCCTTCCTTTCTTCTTCAGCATGCCTTCTTCTGCTCTGGCTGCTGAGTCTTCAACCGCTCCTCTTCTTCTCTTCTTCTTCCTTCTTTTTCCTTCTTCCCTGCACACACAGACAACTATCAATGCAAAACCTACCCCTACCCCTTCCCTGCGTCTCTCTTTCTCTCTGAATCTCTCTTTAGGAATGCTCTCCCAGAGCTGGGTAATCGGGTTCGGGTTGCACGCCCGAGACTAGGCCCACAGGTGTGTGGTGGTGGGCGAGGAGTGCTTGGTCGGGTAGTCGGATTCGGCCCAGACTCGCGGGGCATGAGCGTGGGCGAGGGCGGGCAAGCGCGTGGCGCGTTGCGTGCGTGGGCGAGGGACCTGACCCCTGTGTATCGAAGGCAAATAGCCCTATTCACTTTTGCAATTTAAGTATGGGTGCGAGGCCACACACTTACGAGGTGGGACTAAAGTCCCACCTCCAATCTGCGTGCCCGCAGATGAGAAGGAGCTGCTAATTGGGGCAGTAGCAAACGTTTGCGACCCCAATCGCAAACCTGGACGTGCTAGCAGACTCAACCCGCACTGCCTGGGACTCACACTTGGGTTGGAGGCATCCTGGAGCTACTTGCGAAGGAGCTTCAGTAGCTCGTTAATGGCAGCGAGGAGGCGAAGACTTGAAATCACAAGGACAGCCTCTCGGCCACATTAGATAACGTAGGGAGCTTCGCCAGAGGGCGGCGAAGGCGATGCGAGGGTTGGTGAGGTGCGGGGGTGCCTGTGGCCGTGTGCCTAGGTCAGACTGTGTTTGCGGAAGTGGGTTTGTTCAGGGGGGTGGTCAGGCGGTGAATGGAGTGGGGGAAACAATTGAGTGGAGTGAGGGGGAGCTTCTGGGCTTATCGGCGAGGGGTGAGGTGGTCTGTAGAGGTGGAGTGACCTCGCCGGAGATGGTGACCGGAGATGGAGCAGATGAGGGTGGAAGTGGCGGTCGGTGGGTTAAAATGTAAATCAGGAAGGGGAAAATATAAGGGAGAGAGAGAGGAAGATTCCTACCTACTTAGTCGACGAAGGGGGAGAGGGAGGCATCCGGCTCGTGCCTGCCAGAGCTGGAGACGAAGATGCCCAGGAGAGGGTTATCGATGACGAGGAGGAGATCGGAGGGCGCTAGCTGGTACGGCCTGGCGTGGGATGACGGAGCGAAGTAGGCTCTGCTGCAGGTAGGGCAGCAGAGCTACGAGGAGGAGGAGAGAGGATTGCCAGAAGCTCAGGCTGCCTGACTGGAGAGGGGAGAGATGAAATCTAGGGTTTCTCTCGGCCATAACTAGCTTGAAGGAGACGGTAGACCTTGCCGCTCCTTAAATAGGCACTGGCGAGGAGAGGAGATCGAGGAGGCGACGTGCCGTGCTCGCCAGAGTGTGGCCAGAGATGGATACCCATGCCTTTCGTGCGTTCGCACGAAAGGCATGGTCGGTTGCAGAGGTCAGGGGAGGGTCCCTGCGATAGAGGACGACGCAGGGAACCCTCCGCTTGTTCCTGAGGACGGACGCCCTGCCCTGCGCGGTGCCATCCTCCGTGCAAGGTCGTCGGAGGTATGGTGCTACGCAGAAATGGCAGGGGGGACCGTTCTGCAAGGAACAATGAGAAGATAGGGGGCTAAATGCAAGGGTTTCAAAAGATAAGGGTCAGAAAGTAAATTAACAGATCCAATATGTAAAGTAGGTCAAGATGGTCTTATCTTAGGCCCAAATTTTTATACCAGACTAATTTGAACCTAAGGATTTTAATGGTGAAATTTGATTTTAGGTTGGATCATGTTTGACCGATCAATTTGCACAAAAACCCAAATTAATTCATAAATTGAGTATGGTTCTCATTTTAGGTCAAAATAGGTTGCAAAGGCCAAATTGAAGGTTCTAAACCCTAGGGAATATTTTTCCATGAATTTTAGAGGGTTTAGTTGATTTTTACCCTACCTCGAACCTCGTGAATTAAAGTGGGTTTGTTTTAGGGTTACAGAATGTCATTTAATTCCTAGAAGTTACTATAACCCTTTTCAGATCAGATCATCCTGCTTCCTTCCTTATTAAGCTCGTTTGACCTGTGTTTGGACCCTTAATTGCCCTGTTTGCATACTACATCGGTGAAATTACAGTTTTACCCCTTATGATTTATTTTGTTCTTTAACTAAGAATTCTCTGAGTTAAGCTTCTCTTTAGGTTTTGTAGGAGCTTTTTTACATTTATTTGGATTAAATTGTGCTAGTTAGGGTTCATGATGAGGTTCTCATCACCTACCAACGCTCCATTAGAGCTTGTTCTCAAGCTCCCAAGGTGCCTATTAGTGTAACGAACCTCTGCCCCACCAAACACTCCTCCAACTTCCCATCTCCCTTCATAGGTCACCTTGGAGCTGTCCTCCCACCTTCATTCTGGTAGCAGATCACCTCTGTCTTCTCACCTCCATTCTGGAGCCACGCTGAAACTTTCCTCAACACGACGTCCTTTTGCATCTCACCTCCTTCGTCCGAGCTTCCGTCAGGCGCCGTCGTCTCACCATACAACCGATTTGGGAGATTTCCTATCACCTCCCTCTATTTTTATGCTTTCATAGTAGATTGTAATAAACATTGGATTGATATATATACCATTTTTGTTCCTCATCAATATCTTGTGCTTCATTTGCTTGTCTTTTATTTCAAAAACACAAAAAAATAACAAAACCCTAAAATACCAAAAAGAAATGAATCGAAGCGCAGTTTTCACGTAAAGTAAACGTCGCCTCCCTATGTTCGACCCGGGACTCCCTTGGAGTTTCGGTCTAAATTTTATCTGATCGACGTGTTTTGCAACTACTACGAAGGGTTACTTGTAACCCCGATTTCTAAACATGCGAAACACGCTCGACCACTCTCACTCCTTTGACCCAGTAATTTATTATTATCATTATGATTATTTAAGAAGATAAATCTGATGAACATAAAATTTAATATCATGACCTCTTAAGGCCCCGTTTGGTACCCGAAATTGGGCCTTAATTCCTCGTTTGGAAGGCCCAATTTTGGAATGGTTTGCTTCTGGTGTTGTAGCACTAATCCCAGCTTCGCGAGCTTCCCCCTGGAATTGAGTTGTTCCTTTTGTTTATTCTGTGCCGGTGGTTTCAACTTGCGGAGGGGCAACCCGTCGAGACTAATCAAGAAGGGGCTCAAACGAACTCCGAGTACTCCTACTCTCAGTTGCAAGGGCATACATCACTACTGTTCTCTCACAAAACCCTAGCGACGGGCGAGGTAGAGTCAATGCTTGAGAAGGCATGATATTTGCTTCATTTTCTGACGATTTGTCTTCATTACGGATCCACCTTGCAGATGGACGTAAACCTCTGCTTCGTCGACTATCTCTGATGAAGATGAGTTATTCTCGAAGCTCCTTTTATTATTAGGTTATTATTGAAATTGGAATTAGTTGTGTGGATAATAGGCTCTATTAATGACGATTTTCACATTTTCCAGTAATGTCGATGAGGATTTCAGTTTTGATTGTAGGTTGTGGTCTTTGGTTTGCCATTTTTTGGGCATGATGCACTTATGTGTTTACAGCTTTGCTTTATTAGTTTCTTAGTAGTACTGCACTTTTTGTGTTGTCAGTTTCCCTAGCTTTCTTTCTTGACTTGTTGACTCCATTAACAGTGGGTCCCTCTAGCCATCTTTATTTCCCTGATCTGTGATGTCATCTTGTTCATTGTGTTCCTTTTTAGCTTTGCTTAGTTCGAAGCACACCTTTACCTGGATAAAACGACGACATCTACAGGGTCAAGTAGGAGGTCGACTTGGTTGATAAAAGGACCTTTCTCACTTATATCCCATCTTCACGATGACACCTCTTAGCCCTACGCTTTCCTCCTGTGGTCGCATCAATCCTCATTCATGGCATTGAGGGAGGAGAGTGAGAGGTAGAGTTCATTATAAATTGGTTGTGTGGTTGCTACAAGTGGTGGCATGGGTTGTGCTCCTTTCGCTCATCGAAGAGCAGGAGGAACTTGAAGAGGAGGAGGGTATCTAGTGTCGTCCCTGAGTGCTTTCTTCTACTTTTAAGTTGATTTTCCCTTGGAAATGTTAACAAACTTGATTTTGTGTTATGTTCTGAAGGTCGGATTAACGGTTGGAGATCATATTCTTTGTTGCTGCTGCAGTAGATTAGGGTTCTCCATAACAATCTTGGGCAAGAATTGGTAGACAAGTATGTGATGTGTAGAGGCATGTAGAGCAACCAAACATTCTCTTTAGTTTGTTTTGTTTACTTTTACACTTGATAGTACTTAGGTAGTTTAGGGTTAGGATCACCTATGTTTTCTTGTTGCATTACGATTGTTGTGAGAATTATATTATTATCGCTGTTGTTATAAGCCTATTTAATCTTTGCACAATGGCTACATTTTTTGTTGCCGCAATTTTTTTGTGTTTCGTGTTTTATGATTGTTGTGAGAATTATATTATTGTCGCTGTTGTTATAAGCCTATTTAATCTTTGCACAATGGCTACATTTTTTGTTGCCGCAATTTTTTTGTGTTTCGTGTTTTTTGTAAAAGTCAAAAGAGCAACTAAACAAAATTTCATCAATATTCGACTATAGGATTTTCTATTGCAACCATGTACTAAATGGATATAGAGTTTATCATGTTTGGAAGTTTTTTAATGCTTATATTTCTCATTCGATTATGGATCTTTATTGCTAATGAGGTAAAGGGAATTGCTTCTTCTCTTTGTTGGAATTTTTTTGCAATTTGTTGAGTGTAATTTATAGTGTAATTTGTTTTTTTGAGGGTATAAAGGATGATCACATGAGGTTAGTGATCATCCTGAAATTTTATTGGATTTTTTCACCAGTGCAAGTTAATTTGGAGGATAAGAGGGAGGGAGCAGCTCCCATCAGTAGATGCCTAGGGGGAGCTGTGGCACCTCAGGTGAGATACCCACCTCCCCTCTCCCCAATTAACTGCAATGATTGGGTCATCGGCTGGTCCGTGTCTTTGGATTTGTGTTTTGGAGAGAAGATTGGTTCTTTCTTAATATTTTTAACACCCTCCTCTGTTGTAATTTCATCGGATTGTTCCCTTTTTGCTTCACTGATTTTTTTTCCCCACACATCATTTCATTCCTTCTTTATTAGATGGGTTGTGTGGAACAATTAGCTTGTTTCTTGATGCCATCTATGTGGCAAGTAAATCTTCTAGGACGGGTTATGGGGTAAGTTTAATTCAGCGTGATTCTTAATTCCATATGTGTAGTGGAAGAAAATTTGTTTATTTACCCACTTTTATGAGATGGGTTGTGTTTGTGGAAGTCTTTAACTTGTTTGTTTGAATTCTCAGGTGTTCCTTATCACAGTAAATGATCTCAGGTTGAGGTTTCCTTTTTGTTCTTTTGTCTTCAGAACATGTTAAAAGGAGGATAACATCCTCGAATGTGATTTTCTTCCCTTATCTTTTATTGCTGGCTTCTAATGGACATCTGTTCTTTTCTTTCGGTTTAAGATGATATTCATTTCTTTTGTGCTGCTACCCTTCAATTTACCGGCCAATTTTCATCAAGTTAGATTTTCGGTGACGGTTGTTTTTCGTGCAAATTTGATTCTCAGTGAGATGGTTGTTTGAATTTTAGTGAGGTGGTTGAGAAAGTTTGATTTTCATGCAAAGACTTTTCAGTGTGGTGGTTGTTATTTTATTGATTTTTTAACTTTCTGGAAAAAGAAAAGTCTAATTTATGGGTTTTTCCTCTTTTCCATACCTTCGATGGAATGTTTTTTTCTTTTCGTTGATTATCCTATCGTATATTTCTCGCTCATGTTTGTCATAAAGAGGGCAGTTCATCTCTACAACCATTTGCCATTTATTTCCACCCAGGAAGGTTTATTTTTGTACGACCCTTTTTCTTTTGATTCTAATCATAGGAAGCTATAATCTGTTGTACACTACGGCTTAGACATAGATTGCAATTGAAACGTAAATATGTTAAAGCTTTGCTATGTTTTAGGTATAGATTTGATATTTCGTACCTTTCCTTTAAAATAGAATTCTGTATCATCACAATGTGGCCAGTACAATTCCTTGCAATACGTCCATTTAAGATGGTATCCAATTAATGAGTCTAAAATAGGAAATCATTATGCTTTATCTTTATGTAACATTTAAATAGAGAGTCTAAAATAGGAATTCATTATGCTTTATCTTTATGTAACATTTAAATAGAGATGCACATTAATCATGTAGGTAAGGTATGGGAAATAAGTTACTTCCTGACATCTATTTGTTGAAAGCCCATTGTGTTGTGTATTGTCAAGAGTTATATATTTAACAGTTGTTTGACCAAGTATGTAATGTCACTAGGTTGTTTTCTGACTTGGTTGCACACTACTGTTTACTTAGTGAGATAGCTTGTCATTTTTTTAATTTGATAAAAAATAAGTGTACCATAAGTATGTAAGAAGCAAACATTACATGTTGATTAGAAATCAACTATAAGTTGACCAGATGTGGAAGTATTACATTTTTCTTTGAAGTGGCAATTCAAGTTACATGTCTTTGCATTTTCAATTATGCATGCTGATTGAAATAGGAGTCATTTATTATCTCAGTTAGATGAATGTGTACATTTGAAAGTAGGTGAGCTCATACTTTAAACCCTTCCACTATATGATCTCTTTGATTTGTCGGAAGAGTTCCTTTGGTAGAGGGAGAGACTATTTAATTCAAGGGAAATATTGTCATTTTTATGATGACATGTTTAATAAAAATCTACACGAAATAAGTAAATAAAATGAAGTTAATCCAAGTCCTTTACTTTAAATCAAATTACAACACAATTAAATCCAAGGCATTCACATGCAACCTCCCATGCTTATAAAGAACTTGTCTCGTGAATTCTTGGATTAGGATGAACATTGCTGTTTGTATAGGTGGAGGCAACAATCGTAGATGCAAGTAGGATTTGTGCTCCTACATGAAGTACTCCTATGAACCCAAATGAAATAGTTACATTTCACTAGTTTGGGTTACTATCGTATTCTATCTCGCTTGGTAATGAGTAACCATTGAAAATTTTTCAAAGGAATCAGATGAACAACAAAAATCGCTCATGTGCCACTGAAGAGGCTGGTCCTAGTGCCTTGAGGAGTAGAAGAGTGAAGAAGTAGACCAACGAGAAAGATTGGAAATTAATCAGAATTTTGTTGGACCATTATGACCGTGGACATTGGGATGGGGGATCATTCTCAAAACATGCTTGCATGGACATAGTCTTGGAGTTTGAACAGGAGACGAAATTGGGATATGATCATTCTAAGATCCTGCATATATGGAAGATGTTGATGGATGATAGAGGAGTTTTAAGATGCGTTCGTTGTAGTACAATCCTAAATTGCACAACAAATCATTTGAATTATAAACTTAGAATCTAAAAGGAGTTTGAGGTCATTCGTATGAAGCAAATATGGAACTCACATTAATCTTCATTTAAAATAGATGAGCACAATCAATTGATCACAATAATAGATATTAAATAAATAAAACTGATCAAATTGGTATTTAATGTAATCTAATATCTCAGAGGATCATGGAATTAAAAGAAAAGAGAATAAAAACAATGGTGATTTGAATCACGACTTATTCTCTTAAGCATGCATCCAATTATTCGGATTATTCAACATTAATCCTCAATCAAAATTCAATGTTAACTTATTACTTAAATAACTCAATAGTGCTTAGAATTATCCTCAATCAGACGTCTTAACAGGGGACAAGCACAAGGCTCTTCAGAGAGCCTTCTCTCTTCTTCTTCTGCACCCTTCGCAAGCCTTTCCTTTCTCAAGCCTTCAAAGACTAAGGCTTCTTCTTCAGAGGCTAAGTGTTGAGAGCCTCTCCTCAGTGCAAGGCCAATCCCTCAGAGAGCAAAATCCTCCCCACTCTCTCTCAGAAATCCTCTCCCTTCTCTCTCAAACTTGGGTACTTGACCGGGTGTATGGGTATGCATAGTAACCGGGTAATCAGGTGTGAATAGGGATCAGGCCTGCGGCCATGTGTCACAGGCAAGGTGTGCGTAGGCGGGTAAGCGGGGGAGCAGGTGAGTGCGTGGAGGGACCTGACCCCTCGTGATCTTGGGCAGATAGTTGAGATGACTTTTTCCTCTTAAGCGCTATAAAGAGCGATTCAGCATACGATGTGGGACTATCCCACTCATTTCTTCCTTCGCACACAGTAGCCGGTGATGCTACCTAATTGATGCAGCTACTGAGGTTGGAGTCTTCGATTGAGGACCTGGGAAGGGTCTTGGAGCTGGGCCACATCGCCTGGGCGTGGTAGCAGGGTCAGAGTTGCTCGGAGCACAACGATCGTGGTCAGGGAAGACAACAACAACGGCGGTGAATGGCGAAACCTAAAAATCACAATATGGGCTTATAGCCCCAATCAAACAAGTTCACAAGCATCGTAGGGAGATGAGGAGTGTGTTGGTGGTGTGGAGGCTTTGTTGGAGCTTGACCGAACTTGGAGAAGATGGAGGGCGAACGACAGCATCGGTGGTCGAAATAGATAGGAAAGTAGCTAGGGAGATTAAGGATGAGAAAAGGAAGAGGTTAAGACTTAAGCGAAGGGATGAAGGGATGGGGATGGGGCCGGCTGTCATTGGCCGGCATTGGAGAAGGGAAGTTCTTCGGAGGAAGGAGCAACGATGATGAGGAGGTTTGGAAGCTCTTGCTGTGGCTGGCGAAGAGTGGAGGAATGGGAGGAAGTCGTGGCGCTCCCAATTTGGTCGTTAGGAAGCCGTAGGAAGACGGGGGAAGAAGCTTGTCGGAGCTAGTCAAAGGAGGCCAGAGGGAGAGATTCTAGTGAGGAAATGCAGACAAACCCTTTGGTGAAGAAGATGACAAAAGATGGGGGGTGATTTGTAAATAATTTGAAAGCTAGGGGCTTGTATGTAAGGAAAGAGTCTGATTGGACTAAAATGCAAACTAGGCCAACATGAAGTCTAATTGGGCCCAAATTTTGATACAAACCTAATTTGGACCCAAGGAATCTACTGGTGAAGTTGGATTTCACTTTTAACCACATTTGACTAATCAATTTACGTAAAAATCCAAATTATGGTAGAACTGTATCTGTGACTCTGTTTAAGATCAAATCAAGGATACCAAACCTCATGGAATATTTTTCTATGAATTTTAGAAGGTTTAGATGAATTTTATCTTGACCAAAACCTCTGTAATTTAGGTGGACTTGAAATTAGGGTTTCGAGTGCTGTATTGATTCTCGAAATGCGTAAAACCCTGTTTCTATCTATGTGGACCCACTTATTAGTCTTTAATGTTCAATTGACCTTTATTTCACCCCTAGTAAACTCCTTGGTTATTCTGTGTTCATGATATGCTGTTAAAATTATAGAATTAACCCTAGTTTCCTATCCTCTTCTCAAAATAGCTTGAAGTGGTGTTACAACCCTCAGATGGTTATGTAGGAGCATTTATCTTTTAAACCTAACTAAAAGTGGCTAGTTAGGGCCTCTAATGGTGTTCCCATCAGAAGACTTTGAAGAAGAACTTCCGTAGCTACCATCATCTCCTCAACATGAGTGGGTGGGGCCTGGTGCCCGTTATTAAGTGCCCTTTAGCACCATCTGCATTCGTCTAGGATGAGTGATGAGAACCTCATCATGAGCCATAACTAGCTCATTTTGACCCAATACAAAGGATAAAAGCTCCTAAATATCTCAAGGAAAGGCTTAACTCAGAGAATTCTGAGTTTGAGAGGAAAACCAGTCATAAGGGGTAAAAGTGCAATTTTACCAGTATAATCTGCATACAGGGTAATTCAGGGCCCAAACACAGGTCAGAACAGCTTAATAAGAATAAAAGTGGGATGAGATGATCTAGCAAGGGCTACAGCACTTTCAAGGAACCAAATGATAATCTGTAACCCTAAAACAACCCACTTCAATTCACAAGGTTCGAGGCAAAGTAAAAATAGAATAAACCCTCTAAAATTCATAGAAAAATATTCTCTAGGGTTTAGAACCTTCAATTTGGCCTTTAGAACCCATTTTGACCTACATTGAGAACCATGCCCAATTAATAACTTAATTTGGGTCTTTACGCAAATTGACCGATCAAACAAGGTTTAATATGAAAATGAAATTTACCATCAGATTCCTTAGGTTCTAATTAGTCATGTATAAAAACTTGAGCCTAAGAAGAAACCTCCTTGACCGACTTTACACTTTGGTCCTCATATATTTACTCTTTGGCCCTCAACTTTTGAACCCTCGCATTTAGGCCCCTAACTCTCCTTCGTTCTTTGCAAACAGGTCCCTCCTGCAAAACCCTGCCAGCACCATGCTCCGGCGACCTTGCGCGGAGCATGGCGCCGCGCAGGGTGAGGTGGAGGACCTGGCAAGTGTACCGGGGGTGCCCTGCGTCGTCAGCCGTCGCAGGAGCACCCCCATGGTCACTGTAGCCCCCCATACCGGCCGTGCGAACGCACGGACGGTATGGGTTCGAATTCCGACCATGCTCCGGCGAGGGAGACACGTCGTCTCCCTCCGCCTTCCTCCCTGCTTCAACCCTATAAATACCCCCCGCCGCTCCACCGACCAAGGCAGCCTGGATCTGACGGAGAAAACCCCCAGCTTTCGTCTCTTCTTTCTCCGGCAGACGCTCACCAGCTCCGGCGACTTCCTCTCCCTCCACCTCTTCGCTCTGCCGCACTACCAGCAGCAGAGACCTCCTCCCCTGCTCTTCCCGCGCCACGCCGCACCCAGCTGGCGCCTCTCCAGCCTTCTGCTCGCCGCCGCCCCTCTCCCTGAGCATCATCTTCTCCGGCGACAGTCGATACGACTGTCGCCCTGTTCCTCCCCCTTCGTCCCTGCAGTTAAGTTAGACTTACTCCCCTTCTCCTCCTCTTTCTTTCCCCGCTTTCGATTTAGTCAATTAAGCCCTCTACCGACCCTGTTCACCCTCATCCTCTCCGCCTCCGACCACCCTCCGGCGAGCCGCTCCCATCACCTCAGCGACCCACACGGCTCGCCGACCACCGCAGAACTTCCGCCTCCTCACCCTGATCCTCTTCCGCCCCTCCACTTCCCACCAAACACCCTCTGCAGACCCACCGAACACACCCACTCCCTCGCTCACAGTCTGACCTAGGACGACCTAACAGCTCCATCTCGCCCCCTGCAGACCCCCTGACCACCTTCGCCGAGCCACGGCGAAGGTCCTCCGCCTGTCTGATTTGGCCGAGAGGCCGTGCCATTGGTTTCAGGTTCCAGGCCTTGGCCGCCATTGTCGAGGAAGCTCGAAGCCTGCTCGAGGTTGCTCCAAGCCGAGATATCCCAGATTGAATAGCCACGGCCAGCGCGGAAGAGTCTCACGCACACACCCTGGCCCTCGATTGGAGCTGTACGCCTCAACAGCCGATGCAATTGGGAGCACCATCCCTGCTGCAGGCGTAGGAGAATTGGGGTGGGACATTTAGTCCCACCTCGGAATCTCTCAAAGGCGCGCGGACACATAAATTGAAAAACTGCCGTATGCTGTTTGCCTCAGTTACCACGGGGTGAGGTCCCTCTCACCCGACCCGACCCGACTCGGCCTCGTCCGTGACCACGCTCCGCGGACCTGGCCCGACCCGATTAGACTGACCTGCACTCCTCGCCCACCACGCACGCCGGTGGGCCTGGACCCGGGCCTGACCCGAACCCGATTACCCGATAGCGCTCTGGGAGAGCTTCCGAGGAGTGATTTCAGAGAGAGAGATACGCGGGGGAGGGGGGTAGAGTAGGTTTTTGCCTTGACGAATAAACTCTGAAGTGTGCAGGCCAAAGAAGAAGAAGCAGACCCGCTGAAGAAGAAGGAGCTGCTGCACTGTAGCGAAGGCATTGTTAAGTCGTCTCAGCACTGGCGCAGACGACGGAAGGTCAGCAGCCAAAGAAGACAGGCTGAAGAAGAAGGAAGAGCAACGGCCATCGCGAAAGAAGAAAAAGAGAAGTCAAGGCAGGTGAAGACAAAGAAGAAGAAGGAATGAAGAGAAGCAAGAAGCAAGAAAAGAAGAAGATGATCTGACGAAAAAGAAAGAAAGGAAACAAGAAGAAGAGCACGAGGGGAAAATCTGAAGAAAGCAGAAGAAAAAGAAGAAGAAGAAGAAGAAGAACAGGAAGAACCAAAGACAAAGAGGAAGAAAGAAGAAAAGAAGAAGAAGCCAATTTTTCATCTCTCTCTCTCTCTCTTTATTTTTGTAATAGAAATTGTATATCTCTAGAATACAACTTGCTCCCTGAGTTCGACCTCGGGAACTCTTTCAGTTTTCCGAGTAAAAAAAAAATTTTATATGATACGTTGGTAACAACCGGCTTTACTACAACGATATAACACAAACCGGTAGAAACCGACGCCGTCATCATTTTGGCGCCGCTGCCGGGGAGCAACGGCTATTCTAGAGGTAAACATTCCTGTTTCTTTTAAGTTCTGATAATCTCCTCTCTTTTGTGCAGCTACAGGAACGCAAGAAGACAAGCAACCACACCAAAGACAGGTAAATTTTTCCTCTCACTATTAACCCCTAAGCTCTAAAGAGGAAGAAAAGAAAAGAACAAGCAATATAGGGTTAACCTGTCTTCCATATTTAGTAACCATAAAAGTTGCATGTTTTCAACTCATTATTTCTGCACACTATTAAGGGTATTTAAGGGCTAACACATTCTTGCTTGAGCCCTAATTACCCAACAAAGAATTAACTGGACCAAGTAGAGCCAACCTAGGATCCAACACTAGGGATTTAGAGACACACTCCTTAAGCAAGAATTGAGAAAACCAAATGAAGTGTGCCCAAGCCCTTGTCTGAAAATACCTATTCAAAGAAAATCTAAAACAATTGGCTCTCTCTAAACACTTGAACCCTAAAAGACAGGACCTAAAAGCTCTCAAAGAAAACAAGAGGTAAAGTTGACCCCTTGGGTCAACCAACCTTAAATTAGGTCACTCTTTGCACTTAAAAGACTAAAGTTCAAGTGAAACCTTAAGCACCCTGATCTTAAAATTGGTAGACTTAAGAGGTCAAGATCCCCATTCTGGTCTACCTGGAACCGCAGTGACAAGAGAGGTCGGGTGGGGGAAACCCTGTAACCCGTGGGGACGCTCTACCGTGTAGGGGTCTTCGCGGGACTCTCCCTCTCTGGCTGCCCAGGTAATTCTCAGGTGGACGATCTTTCTGATCAAGGGGTCCATCTGCCCCGAACCTCTATAGTCACCCAACAATTTTTGGGTGTCTTGATTGGGTCCAGCACCTGCTTATCTCATCCAGCCCTTCAGTATTTTTCAGGAGGTCCTTGAAACCTCCAATAGAAGTTCACTCTTCCCGAGGCTAAGCCTCGGCTCCTTTGTTTTTGCAGAAATCATTCACATAGCCCCTCTTTCCTCTGATTCTGAACAAAATCCCCTTCTTCCATCTTGATTCAAACTTTGATTCCACCACCTGATCCAATTATGCAGCCTAATTACCTAGCAAGACTACCATTCAAGAAACCTGAATATCGGAGATCTATGAAAGATAAAATGATCGAGAATGCCATAAGATTCTATGAAAAAGAAGAAAAAACCTCAACACCAAGAGGAGATATTCAGGTTGATGTCCCAACAACCACATCCTTCATCATGAACTGTGCCCAAATTCTATTGACTGGAATTTCAAAAGGATCAACCCGAGATATGCTCATGACAGGATACATTGAGATGGAAAAATTACACCAATCTGAATACCTTCAATGCTTGACAAATCCTGTACTTTGGGAACAACACCAAGATGCCCTTATAAAACGGGTAGAAATGATGAAATCAGTAGAACAAATTATCAACCAGAAATACCCGTATAAACCAGAAACAGAGGATGAACCATCTTGGAACAGTATTAAGGAACCATTCAGTTTCCCAGATCCCGGGATTGAGGCACAAAGTGGTTGTAAAATCCCAACCCAGGTAGAAGATAGCATTAAAATAGGTTGGGAAGTTGCAGGAGAACACAATGCTGAGCCAACCCTAGGCCATAAATCACCAAGCTTAGAACTCCAAGACTCCTGCAATAACAAGATTAGAATTGAACCTCTGGAGGGTATAAATTCCACCCCTTGTTTTGATAAGGTGACCCTCGAAGGTTATTCGGACTTAGGTTCTAATAATTCTACCCACATCCTAAGCCTAGAACCTAGATCTGAAACTTATTGGGAAGATTATGAGGCCCTTTATGAGGAAGATCAAATTTTTACAGGATATGATTCCGGGCCTCTATTTAATGAGTATCCCTCTCCAACATCCTCAGGAAATCTGATCGATTTCTCAGAAAACATGCCAATTTATGATACAGAAACTGAGGAGTTGGATGAGCAAGGTTTTAATAGGGTCTATCCTACCAGCTTAGAGCTTGAACAGAACATCTTTTTGAACCCAGAATTGACATATAGGCTAGAACCCAATCAGGCTGCTGATTCCACATCTGATGATTTCTGCTGTGGTGGAATTCATGATCATTTTCGCCAACTCTCCGACAATTTCAGATCTGACTATAATTGCGGAGAAATTCCCCTTCCTGAACGTGCCAGGCCTATCTACGACCTCAGTTCACATGATTCTGACTCTGACTCTGACTCTGAGGTCCTGATTCCCGAGATCACCGATAACACAGAATCATTCCTTTTCGATCCTCAGGAACCAAAAACAGAAAATGCCAAGAGTGATTGCAACCCAGAATCCAAATTTTTTCTCGAATCCGATTTCTTTCATCCTACAAACACTCTTCCGGCATTTGATAGTTACCCAGAGGACTCTCTGCAGAAAATCACCTATCATCTGTTTCTAGAAGAGCCCTCGTACACAATGGCCACCTCATCCGCACACACAGAACGGATCAAAACCTCTTCCAAACCCCGACCCGCAACCGGACTCAATTTCTATGCTGATTCACCTCTCACCGAGCCGATTGCATTTCCACATCGGGTTTCGAACATTGATCAGACTACATACCATGCTCTATCATTCTCTGATCACCCCTGTAGGGTTCCTGCATCAACCACTGATTATCCTACGGGTCCCTACTCTAACCAGGCTGATTCGGCACAGCCAAACCCTGCGTTTACACTTCCACATCCATCTGAGCTTCATAATTTCTGGTGGGCTCCACACCTTTTTATCCACATCTATCAACCCACCAGATTGATTGGGTTTGGGCTGCATCATCAGCCTGTTGATCTGAACAAGCACCTGGTTGGACCAACCAGGCTCTTAATCAAGGTGCTTGTCTTACAAAACTCTGCTGAGTTGACCATCCCCTCTCCATCGCATTTCCCGCTTGGCTGAAGGCATCAAATTTAGCGCTCAACGGGAGGCAGCCCGTCATTCTCTTTGAAAACCTGAAACTTGTTCTGACAGCTTTTTGCACTTGAAGTTCACACTTTAGGACAGCCGACTCCACCTCAGGTGCTTGCATCTGAGATTAGAAATCGTCCGCAACAGTCACCCCGACCCATTCACTCATCAAAACAGCTATCCTAATGTATGAACTTAGTCGAATAGAAACCCCTAGGTTACAATGAGGACATTGCAAATCTTAGGCATGGGGGGGTATGAAAGTGCAAAAACTCGTAAGAAAAGGTTTCAAACAAAAAAATTCACATATGCCAAAAATACCATAAAAATTAAAAAATTTTTGAAAAAGAATAAGAGGAAAAGAGGAGAAGGAAAATTTTGTGAAGGAGAGAAGAAACAAAATGAAAAAGGAGCACAAAATTATAAGAAAAGTTGATAGTCATTAGTAAGGAACTAAGGAATTAACCTAAGTTCTAGACCTCATTCAAGAAAATAACTGAAAAGTGCACAATAAGATTAGTAAGAATGCAAACCTTAGGCATTCTTGAATAGACTCTTAGTACTCATTAAGATCTGGACACTCCTCAAGAGGTTGAGGAAAATGAAAAGCTGAAGTATTAGGTCTAAGGCTTAGGGAGTATTCGGCCTCGTTAACTAATTTTTGGTTTACGGGACTCAGTAACCTAAGCACCCTAATCTCACACACAGCCTGGTTCAGTAAGCGTAAAAATCAGAATCACGCAGAAGCGTCGCAAAAATCTGAAAAGAACACCTAGAATAGGAATGGCCGATCAGCACAAGTTGATTTGGACGAGTTCCCAGCGCGGAGAGGCGGGAAATCCCCTCGAAGATGCGTAACAAAATATCATCTCCTCGGTGCTTGTCTCTTAGGATATTTACATATCCTACGGGGGGCATGTAAGCACTCTGCTGGTTCAGATTCCATGGATGGCATTATCTCGAAGTGTCAATTGCCAGGGTCTGGATTCGGCCACGGAATACCATGGATGGGATTATCTCGAAATCTCAATAGCCAGGGTTCCGGGGGTTGCCATGGGCGGTGCTATCTCGAAGCATCGATCGCCAGGAACCCTTGAGGATTGATGATGGGAGCAAGGAATCTGATACAGACCGTGTTGAAAAGCTAATCCTAGGCTAGAACTAAAAAGAAATAGAGAGAGAAAACTCTCCAAACAGAAAAAACTTTCTATCTCTCTCTTACAAAACGCACTGCGAACTGGGCCAGGGCTAAAATCATTTCAAGCACGGGTGCTTTAACCACGAAGTCCAATAAACCTTAGGTTAGTTCTTGCGGGCCTTAAAAACCTTTGCTGAAAGACTGAGGCTAAGGCTAGACAGACTTGGATCTTGATTGATACTAGAGTACCTTTTAGGCCTATGGTCAGCATTCTAACCTAATCTATGCTCAAATAAAAAAGGCACTTATCTAAAACCATTGAAAACTTCATGGTCTAGAACAAGGGTTGAAACCTTAAGTTTTTTGCTAAGGGACTAGCAAAAGCTAGGCATGGGGGTATGATGAGAACCTCATCATGAGCCATAACTAGCTCATTTTGACCCAATACAAAGGATAAAAGCTCCTAAATATCTCAAGGAAAGGCTTAACTCAGAGAATTCTGAGTTTGAGAGGAAAACCAGTCATAAGGGGTAAAAGTGCAATTTTACCAGTATAATCTGCATACAGGGTAATTCAGGGCCCAAACACAGGTCAGAACAGCTTAATAAGAATAAAAGTGGGATGAGATGATCTAGCAAGGGCTACAGCACTTTCAAGGAACCAAATGATAATCTGTAACCCTAAAACAACCCACTTCAATTCACAAGGTTCGAGGCAAAGTAAAAATAGAATAAACCCTCTAAAATTCATAGAAAAATATTCTCTAGGGTTTAGAACCTTCAATTTGGCCTTTAGAACCCATTTTGACCTACATTGAGAACCATGCCCAATTAATAACTTAATTTGGGTCTTTACGCAAATTGACCGGTCAAACAAGGTTTAATATGAAAATGAAATTTACCATCAGATTCCTTAGGTTCTAATTAGTCATGTATAAAAACTTGAGCCTAAGAAGAAACCTCCTTGACCGACTTTACACTTTGGTCCTCATATATTTACTCTTTGGCCCTCAACTTTTGAACCCTCGCATTTAGGCCCCTAACTCTCCTTCGTTCTTTGCAAACAGGTCCCTCCTGCAAAACCCTGCCAGCACCATGCTCCGGCGACCTTGCGCGGAGCATGGCGCCGCGCAGGGTGAGGTGGAGGACCTGGCAAGTGTACCGGGGGTGCCCTGCGTCGTCAGCCGTCGCAGGAGCACCCCCATGGTCACTGTAGCCCCCCATACCGGCCGTGCGAACGCACGGACGGTATGGGTTCGAATTCCGACCATGCTCCGGCGAGGGAGACACGTCGTCTCCCTCCGCCTTCCTCCCTGCTTCAACCCTATAAATACCCCCCGCCGCTCCACCGACCAAGGCAGCCTGGATCTGACGGAGAAAACCCCCAGCTTTCGTCTCTTCTTTCTCCGGCAGACGCTCACCAGCTCCGGCGACTTCCTCTCCCTCCACCTCTTCGCTCTGCCGCACTACCAGCAGCAGAGACCTCCTCCCCTGCTCTTCCCGCGCCACGCCGCACCCAGCTGGCGCCTCTCCAGCCTTCTGCTCGCCGCCGCCCCTCTCCCTGAGCATCATCTTCTCCGGCGACAGTCGATACGACTGTCGCCCTGTTCCTCCCCCTTCGTCCCTGCAGTTAAGTTAGACTTACTCCCCTTCTCCTCCTCTTTCTTTCCCCGCTTTCGATTTAGTCAATTAAGCCCTCTACCGACCCTGTTCACCCTCATCCTCTCCGCCTCCGACCACCCTCCGGCGAGCCGCTCCCATCACCTCAGCGACCCACACGGCTCGCCGACCACCGCAGAACTTCCGCCTCCTCACCCTGATCCTCTTCCGCCCCTCCACTTCCCACCAAACACCCTCTGCAGACCCACCGAACACACCCACTCCCTCGCTCACAGTCTGACCTAGGACGACCTAACAGCTCCATCTCGCCCCCTGCAGACCCCCTGACCACCTTCGCCGAGCCACGGCGAAGGTCCTCCGCCTGTCTGATTTGGCCGAGAGGCCGTGCCATTGGTTTCAGGTTCCAGGCCTTGGCCGCCATTGTCGAGGAAGCTCGAAGCCTGCTCGAGGTTGCTCCAAGCCGAGATATCCCAGATTGAATAGCCACGGCCAGCGCGGAAGAGTCTCACGCACACACCCTGGCCCTCGATTGGAGCTGTACGCCTCAACAGCCGATGCAATTGGGAGCACCATCCCTGCTGCAGGCGTAGGAGAATTGGGGTGGGACATTTAGTCCCACCTCGGAATCTCTCAAAGGCGCGCGGACACATAAATTGAAAAACTGCCGTATGCTGTTTGCCTCAGTTACCACGGGGTGAGGTCCCTCTCACCCGACCCGACCCGACTCGGCCTCGTCCGTGACCACGCTCCGCGGACCTGGCCCGACCCGATTAGACTGACCTGCACTCCTCGCCCACCACGCACGCCGGTGGGCCTGGACCCGGGCCTGACCCGAACCCGATTACCCGATAGCGCTCTGGGAGAGCTTCCGAGGAGTGATTTCAGAGAGAGAGATACGCGGGGGAGGGGGGTAGAGTAGGTTTTTGCCTTGACGAATAAACTCTGAAGTGTGCAGGCCAAAGAAGAAGAAGCAGACCCGCTGAAGAAGAAGGAGCTGCTGCACTGTAGCGAAGGCATTGTTAAGTCGTCTCAGCACTGGCGCAGACGACGGAAGGTCAGCAGCCAAAGAAGACAGGCTGAAGAAGAAGGAAGAGCAACGGCCATCGCGAAAGAAGAAAAAGAGAAGTCAAGGCAGGTGAAGACAAAGAAGAAGAAGGAATGAAGAGAAGCAAGAAGCAAGAAAAGAAGAAGATGATCTGACGAAAAAGAAAGAAAGGAAACAAGAAGAAGAGCACGAGGGGAAAATCTGAAGAAAGCAGAAGAAAAAGAAGAAGAAGAAGAAGAAGAACAGGAAGAACCAAAGACAAAGAGGAAGAAAGAAGAAAAGAAGAAGAAGCCAATTTTTCATCTCTCTCTCTCTCTCTTTATTTTTGTAATAGAAATTGTATATCTCTAGAATACAACTTGCTCCCTGAGTTCGACCTCGGGAACTCTTTCAGTTTTCCGAGTAAAAAAAAAATTTTATATGATACGTTGGTAACAACCGGCTTTACTACAACGATATAACACAAACCGGTAGAAACCGACGCCGTCATCAATGAGGTACTTCATAATTCCCATTTCCTTAAATTTCTCCTGTAGCTTTTCCATTTCACCACATTAATTTCCATGTCGCACATCTCAGTTGCCACCAAAGTTGCAAAATTAAGGGGCCTTGCATTCCCATACTATGATGAGATAAACATCATAGTAAGTAGGGACATTGCTACCGGAGAGCATGAAATGTCGTCTCAACGAATGTCAGACTCATCAGAAGACAATGGTCCTCTACCACTGGGTGAAAGTGATATACCCTCAAATTCTCAAAATAGGGATTCTATTGGCAGCTGTTACTAGTAGCAGTCATACAACATGGCCACACGCGACCCGATAATGGCTGGATTTGATGTCAATGACCCCTGCTTCAGTTTCGAGGAGTTGCTAGCGTCAGGTAAACCACCATACCATGGGATTAACATAAGTCAATCTCCGATTTATGAAATGCCTCAGCCTGTTGTTCAAGGTGTTGCTGGGGGTTCATCCTCCAACCCCTTCCAAACTCCATCCGTTGATAGGCCTATTGACATGCTGACACCCCACCCTCATTCATCACAGGGTAGTAAGGGGAAAAGACCCACTGGTGACGATAGTTCCAATGGTGGAAAAAGAAGACGATCAAGCTCTGGGCATCTGAATGCCCATATCTCAGATGGAATAGCCCAGATTAGTTCATTTTTGTAGGACCTAGTCACTATTAGGTCTCAGCCTTAGGAAAAAAATATGGATACATCTGATGAGATTGCTCAATATCTGGCAATGGTTATCGAGCGAGTACCAAACCTTTCTAGAGCTAATACAGTGAGACTCGCACAATATTTTGCACGGAGTAGAAATCGTGCAATTTTTAGGAATATTGTTGGCATCCCAAATGCCTTCATCAATTGGTTGGAGTTCGTACTGAAGTAGGACCTGCATGACATTTTCTATTCTTTATCTTCGTATTTTATTATGTCGTTGTTCACTTTTCGAACCCTTTGGCATGTAATAATTTGGAGCATTATCGGTTGCATTCTATTAATTGGACTTTTCGGGAGATTAAATGTGTTTCGTTATAGTAAAGTCTCCTAAATCTCTCTTCAACAAGTAAAATTTATAAACTCAGATATCTAGAGATGAAGTCTGTGGTCGAACATAGGGAGAAAATATGGAATTCACATGCTAATCTTCAATTAAAGTGTAAATGAGGACAATGAATGAGCACAATAATGATATTTCAATGAATATTAATTTGTCACATTAAGTATTCAATGAAGCTTAATGTATTTCAAGACCAAAAAGATAACTAAGATAAAATAATGATGATTTAGATCACCAATTATTAGTCTAAGCACATGTATTAATTATTCAAATGATGCTATAGTAGTTTTAACCATGCAACTTAGGTACTTAAATGTTCCAACAGTACCAGCATCAAACCCAAATCAGATGTCTAGCAGGTGTATCAGATGACCTAATTGTCGCCTGCTACAGTACTCTTCTTCTGTTCTCTTTGGCTTCTTCTTCTTCTCTCCTTTCTTCCTTAGCCCTTCTCTTCTTCCCTTCTTCAGCTCTTCACGGCTAAGTGCTGGGCTCTCTCTCTGAAGAGAAAAACCCACCCCACTTCCCCTCTCTCTTTCTTTCTCTGCTTTCCTCCTCTCTCAGATATCCGAGTAATTAGGTATTCGGGTCACAGACCCAAGTCCAGGGCTGCCGACTTGGGTTGCAGCCGAGGAGTGAGGGTTAGGTCGGATCGGGTGTGTGGGTATGACGGACCTCACCTTGTGTGTCTTGAGGAAAACAACCACAAAGACAAAATCAATTTATGCATTATCACAGGCACCTTCGCTAATGATGTGGGACTAAATCCCACGGCTTCTTCACGTGTGCCTGCAGATGAAGATGCCTTCAATTGGCTTGGTTGTTGAGGTTGGTGTCCCTAATCAAGGATCTGGGAAGGCTCTTGAGAATGTTCTGCACTGCCTGGTGGTGTGACTTGGGGTGAACGTGACCTGGAGCTCAAAGAATAATGTCGGAGATAAGGCATGGCGGCGGAGCTTCGACTGAGAACCTAAAATGGAAAATAAGGCCCTTTGGTCGCGTCAAAACATCTCAAAAGGTTTGCTGAACGTTAGCAAATGTAATGGGAGTGGTCTCATGGAGGATGGAGGTGCGTGGTGCTCGGACGGAGTCAGGTATGGAGGTCGGTGATGGGTTTGTTCGGTGGCGGTTGTGAGAGGTCAATAGGATGAAATAGGAGAGGGGTTTTGTGCGGGAATGAGTGGTGGAGCTTTTGGGAGTGTCAGCAAGGTGGATGGAGTTGTATAGCGGGCCGATGACCTCGTTGGAGGGCGACCGGAGGTGGAGAGGATGAAGGGTGAATGGCGGTGTCGAGGGGGTATTTTTGGTTTTGGATAGAGAAAACTAACCTAAGAACTAAAAGGAACCTAACTAACTACTTTAACGGTTGAAGGGGATAAGAAAGATGTCGGGTATGGTGTGGCCTGCTGTTGAATGGCGGATGACTGCGGTATCGGAGTTGGTTTTGAAAACCTGTCATTGTAGTTCAAGTAGCGAAGAAATCCGTTCAACAAATAAAATTTATACCGAAAAATCGGTAAAGAAATTCCGGGTCGAACTTAAGGTGGCTATGTCGATCAAAATTCACAATTATATTTTTGTGTTTTTGTTTAAAGGGCGGAATAATCACAATAGAATGTAATCAATATAGACAATAAGAGAGGGAGAGAGAGAACATTCACTTGATATTGCAAAATATTTTTACAACTAAGAAAACAAGAAATGATTACATTAGAAAGCAAGAAAATCATACTCTAGAAAGTAGTAAAAAGAATAGGAGAGAGAAGTTATCCTCCTCGATGATCACTTGGAGGACAAGCTGGACGGGACGACGCCTGGAAGACGAGGAATGGAGCGGGAATAAGGAGGATGAAGCAGGAGGAATGGGAATGAGGCAGTACGTCATCGTCTTCGCGAGATCCGCTTCCGGAACAGGGGCGAAAACTTGATTTTAGCTCTTGAGGAGCATCCTGGGTGTGGGACAAGCCTCTCTTGAGCTTTGGAAAGGGAGAGAAGAGAAGGAAGGGATGAGAAATCCATTTGGTAGGGGTCTCCTTTTATAGTTGCAAGGAGTGGGGGAATTTTGGACATTACAACATGAAAACATTAATTCAAGACCTTTAGTGATGGATAAATCCATCACTAAAGTCCTGAACGTGGCCGACGTGCACGCCGCTCCGGTGCCCCCTCGCCTCCGCCCTCTTCAACGCTCACGCACATTCGCACGCCTTGCGATCAGGCATTAGCGCCGCACGTCTGATCGCGTGTGGGCGCTATCGATCAATCAATGCCATTTGATGCGCATCGCGTGGCTCCAATCGCGCGCCCAGTCGTAGCGGATGCGGGCTCGAACGCGCGCCCACTCGCAGCGGATGCGGGCTCGAACGCGCGCCATCCACCTCCACAGTGCCTTAACCACTGCGCTACGCGTGCGGTTAAGGGACGTTGAGGAATTTGCGCACGGTCGATCTCGGACGTTGGATCTTCATCCGAGGGTCGAGATCAAGCGTTGCTTGCACCTTCAGAAGAGGAGAGCGCTGGATGAGCGGTGGCGTGGCGTGATCTCGGCCGTTAGATGGGCGTCCAACGGCTGAAATTTGTCGAGTGGGTGAAGAAGAAAATCTATGGCTGGTGCTGGGCGGCTATGACGGCGCCATGTGGCGCTATTTAGGCCATCCATCTTTTGAGTGTTGTAGATGGTGCCACAGGTGTCGGATTGGACTGATTTTCGCACTGTCAGGCTGCGATCGTTGATTCAAACCCATCCGTGCGGCTGGTTTGTCGTCTGAGGGTTGGAGTCACACCATCTTGGCCCTTGCTCTTTAGGGTTCCTCGGTCTCCATCTGGTGCTACGGATGTCCAATTAGGGCGATCTTGGAGTCGTTGAACTCCAATTGTCATCCTGATCAGATCAGTATAGTTGGATCTTCAATCCGAGGCCCCGATAAAAAGTCGCCCTGTCCCTGACCATAAAAAGGAGACAATTACTATATAATTTATACAACTTGATCTAAATGTATGATTATGAATGTTATGCAATATTTACAATATATAATGCTAATGTGACACTAAGAACATGCATTAATAGACATTTTAGGTTAATCAGATGTATGCAGATCACACCCCCATGCCTATCTTTCTCTAGTCTATAGCAAAAACTACATGCTATTTATAAAATAATTAGGTTGGATTACTCAGGCAAAAATCATTTTCAACATTAAGAAATTTTTTACTTAGGATCTGAACTTTCAAAGACATAACAGCGCTCGGGTATCTGCCAAAATGCAAACCCTCAAGCCCTCGCCTTATTCAAAGAAAAATCTCCTTTTCTATTTTTCTTTTTTTTCTAATTTTTTTGGATTTTCGAGTTTAGGGTTATAGAGTGGCTTTCTACGGCCACTCAACCCACCCAAGATTTGATGAGAATCCTAAGTTCTAAGCATCTTTTTGTGAATGTGATAAACTCGTTGATCGGCAATTAGAATGAACTTTAGGTTTCTACGCCTCTAGGTGACCTTAAAAAGAGAGTTCTGCCTAAAGGTGTATCTTTAAGACCAGTAGCTTTCTCCTTACTTTTATTTTTATGGGGTCAACACAAGGGTGGGTCCAGTGTATATCTCCCCGGCTTATTCTACTTCTCTGCTTCTTCCTAAGTGTTTTCAAAATTTTTAGTGCATTTCTTGAGCTGGGTTCTGGACAACCGGTCGATGAGCTGTTACCACCGACAACTTGGTAGCCATACTCGTGCGGCGAAGTGTGGCTTATTTCTTTTGTTTTCTTTTTTTCTTTCTTTTCCCCTTTTTCTTTTTCTTTTTCTTTTCTTTTTGACTTTCTTTTTCTTTTTAAGTAGGTGGCTTCCCTGATCTAAGATTTACCTAAAGGCAGCAAAAAGAGAGTGGTCCAGTGACTGGGCTCTGGACAACCTACCTATGGGCTGTTACCCACGATAACTTGCCAGCCATATCACTCTATAAGGTTCATTAGCTGCCCAATTTTCGTTAAAATCATCGAACAACGAGTCAGTAATGAGATAGTGTGTAGATGCTTAGTCTTAAAGTGCCCTCAAATCAGAGGGCGGGTTGATAAGTCGTGTACTTATCACCCAAACTTATTTAATCAAATTAAAATAGAATTTAGGATGGTGAAGACTTGAAAAACAAATCCACATTTTAGTAGATACCCGAGCTGATTAAGCCCAAAGACCTGAAGGGTCTTAGTGTTCAGATCTTATTGTAATATTTCCTAAGATTGAAAGGTCCTAATGTCCAAGTATTCCTTCCTAATTCAAAATTTTTTTTATGTATATATAAGAAGAGATAGAATTTGCAAGAATTTCATAGAGTTGACAAAATGATTTAGAAATGAATCCACCCCCCCATGCCTAGCTGATGCAATGTCCACATTGAGAATAAAATACATGAAAGGAAGGGTAGAGTACTGAAGATATCACCTGAATATGAAGCTCGGGTCAGCTCTGAGTCAGACTATACAACTATTAAGTTTAATGCCGTCAGCTAGGCGAAGTCCAGCCAAAGAAGTCACAACATGGCTAGAGCAACCATGTCTAAGATGGGTTCTGGAATAGTATGGTCAATAACGGGCTTCAAACGTTGACCATTGACTTTGAACGAATTACCCATCTTCGGGTTAGAGATCTGAACAGCTCCATTTGAAAATATCTTATCGATAATGAACGGGCCATTCCACTTCGACTTAAGTTTGCCGGGAAAGAGCTTAAGTCAAGAATTGAATAGCCAGACCTTCTGGTTTGGCTCAAAGCTCTTTCAGGAAATCAATTGGTCATGTAGAGCTTTGGTCCGAGCCTTGTAGATCCCGGCATTCTCATACGCATCATTTCTAAGCTCCTCCAACTCAGATAGTTGGAATTTCCTGATCTTCCTGACTAAACTTAGATCTAAATTACACTGCTTGATTGCCCAAAATGCCCTATGTTCAATTTCTACGGGTAAATGGCATGCCTTTCCATACACCAAATGAAATGGAGACATGCCGATGGGCGTTTTATATGCTGTACGATAAGCCCAAAGAGCATCCTCAAGCTTTTGAGTCCAGTCTTTGTGATCAGGCCTAACCATTTTTTGCAGAATATTCTTGATCTCCCGATTGGAGATCTCGGCCTGTCCATTCGTCTGGGGATGGTAGGGTGTGGAGATTCAATGATTAACCTTGTATTTTGCCAGCAAATTACGGAACTGGGCATTAGTGAAATGAATTCCACCATTGCTGATGATTGCTCTCGGAATCCCAAACTTGCTGAACATGTTCTTCTTGACAAAATCGATGACCACCTTATGATCATTGGTTCAGGTGGGAATCACCTCGATCCATTTGGACACATAATCAATAGCGATGAGAATGTACTGATTTCCAAATGAAGGGAGGAAAGCTCCCATGAAGTCGATGCCCCAAACGTCGAAGATTTCAACAGGAAGAATCGGATTTAGGGGCATCATATCTCTCTTAGTTATGCTCCTGAGTCCCTGGCATCGGGAACATGACCTCGAGAATTCATGGGCATCCTTGAATGAAGATAGCCAATAAAATCCAGATTGCAAAATTTTTGCAACCGTCTTTTTCCCGGAGAAGTGACCACCACACGCAGATGCATTACAGACCTCAAGTATACTATTGAATTCTTTCTCCGGAACGCATTGGCGAATATTTGATAAGAGCCGATGCGGTACAGTTCAGGGTCCTCCCAGAAGTAATATTTGGCCTCAGATTTGAGTCTATCCCATTGTTGCCTGGTCAAATCCTGGGGGATTTGACCAATGGCCAAATAATTAACGATGTCGGTAAACCATGGGGTTTGGACACCTGAAACTGTAAGGATGGTTTCGTCCGGAAAAGTATCAGCAATCGGAATGTTTGGATGAGAAGAATCACTCAGAAGTCTCGACAGATGATTCGCCACCATATTCTGTACCGCAGATTTATCCTTGATTTCAAGATCAAATTCTTGAGGCAGAAGAATCTAATGAATAAGATGGGGTTTGGCATCCTTTTTGGCCAAGAGATGTCTCAAGGCCAAGTGGTCGGTATATATAATGACGTGAGACCCTAAGAGATAAGCCTTGAATTTCTCCAAAGCAAATACTACGGCTAGTAATTCCTTCTCAGTAACAGTGTAATTCCTCTAGGCCTCGTCTAGAGTTTTACTAGCGTAGTAGATAACAGAGGGCTTCCTATCAACTTTTTGACCCAAAAACAGCTCCGACCGCGTAGTCAGAAGCATCGGTCATGGTCTCAAAAGGGGTTGTCCAAACCAGTGGTTGCAATATTGGAGCACAAGTGACTGTCGTTTTAAGAAAATCAAATGCCTTACGGCATGAGTCATCGAAATCAAATGGTGTTTCTTTGGTGAGAAGATTACTCAGAGGACGAGCAACCTTCGAAAAGTCCTTGATGAATCTCCTATAGAATCCCACATGACTAAGAAATGATCAAATTTGTTTAACAAATGTGGGATGAGGAAGTTTAGCGATAGCATCAACCTTAGCTTTATCCACTTTGATTCCTGACGAGTCGATTCTCCACTTTCGATTAAGTTTCGTAAATGAAATAATGCGTCGTTTGTAGTTCTATGTGGTGGAAAAATCGACTAATCAACAATTAATATAACCACTCAATTAGGAGCGGGTCGTGTCCACAGGGAGGCAATGATGCAATAAAATCTCGATTATTTCGTATTCGTTCAATCTTGTGAGAAATCCATAGTCAAATCTGACATGAAATGCGACGAAAAGAAGATGCACAATAACTTGAAAATGTAAGGGTAGATGTGCAATTTTTCCTTACTAAAATATTCACTAAACATGTGATGATTTTATGTAATTTTCAATTGACATGTATTAGAGAAAATTTATGCACATTTTAATCCCAAAACCAATGTCAAACAATGTTAATCACAAAAGCCATGCAATTGTAAGAAAGCTTGAGTATGAAGTTGCAATTTCACCATAATAAAATAATCATAAATCAAAATTCCTTTTCCTGGAAATGGCGTGAAATGTAATTACTAATTAGAACAAAAATAGATGATTTTACCTCTCTCCTCCTCGCGATCAGGAGAGAGGTTCAATCGAGGAGTGGTTCCCAGATGAGGTTGGTTGAAGTGAGGCCCTCGCGGTGGTGGCAGTGGTATGTCGAGCGGTGGCCGGAGGAGAAAGGTAGCGGCAGTGAAGAAGCTGCTGCTGCTGTAGGGTGAGCACGGAGGTGGCACGCGTTCTGCAGGCGTGTGGTGAAGCGCTGCAGGGAGGCGCGGGTTCTGTTGCGCGCTGGAGATGCGTCGGAGGAGGTCGGCGAGGGCACTGAAGGAGCAGGCGCAGGCTCTGTAGGCTGGAGCGCACGTGTTGCTGTGCGCTGGAGGTACGCTGGAGGAGGTCGGCGAGGGCACGGAAGGAGCGAGCACGGGCTCTGCAGGCTGGAGCGCGAGTGCTGCTGCGCATTGAAGGTTGGAAGGAGGGCGTGGAAGTGGACGCGTTGAGGTGCTGAGCAGCTGTTGCTGCTGCTGAAGGCGCGTAGATGCACACGGGGAGTAAGCGCAGACGTAGGAGTGAGCACAGAAGTGGGCTCTGGAGTGGGTGCGCTGGAGGCTGGAGGAGATGAAGAGGCATGCGGTGTGCAATGGCTGGTGGCTGGAAAAACAAAGGACGGAGGAAGAAGAAGAAGGTGGTGCTGTAGGAGTTTCAAACGTCTGGGAACATTCCCAGACGTCTTAACTGACGGGGACGTGAAGTTGCAGTGGCTGCAGTGGTGGTTGTTGGTGATGACGGCGAGGGTGGTGCACGCTGAGGTGCTCATAGTAATGCAGACAAGCTCCAGATGGCGGTGCGGCCTGTCACGCCACATGCCCATGGTGGTGGAGGCTCGTCGCCACGGTTGAGGCCTGTGGTGGTGGAACGGACGAGAGATCAACTCTTTGCACAGTGGTGGGTCGGGGATGGTGGCCTCTCTGTACAAGGCAGCCTCCCTCCTTTTGTAGCCACGGCTTTCGTTTCAAATTCAAAATGGCGTGGCGTAAATGTGATGCACAGGAGGAGGAGGCGGAGCCGAAGCCGGAGGAGTTACCTGTGCAAAGGAGAAAAAAATAAAAGAATAAAATATTATGGTTATTTATGCATAATCCCTTAACTTCTATGTTAAATTAAAACAATGATGCAATGCACCTAATTGGTTAACTAATGCAATTCTAAGTTAATTCTAAATGCATTTAGTTATGAATGCAATGCATGAATTATGTAATTAAATCAGAAATATGAATTAATCTATTTACATCCTAATGCATGCTAAATAAATGTTAGAATTAACTTAATATCTAGGCACTTAAATACTTAAATAGCCCACAAATATGGGCTAATCAATTCCCCATTCAGAGATTACATGACCCAAGACGATGCCTTCTTGTGCCATGAAGTGACTCTTTTCCCAGCTAAGGACCAGTCTTATTTTGATACATCGTTTAAGAATCATTTCAAGATTAGTTAGACAAGAGTCAAACGATTCTCCAAAAATAGAATCATCCATGAAGACTTCCATAAACTCTCTCACTATGTCAGAGAATATGGCCAGCATACACCTTTGAAAAGTCATAGGTGCATTGCATAAGCCGAATGGCATCCTACGGAAAGCAAAGGTTCCATAGGGATAGGTGAAAGTCATTTTTTCCTGATCCTCGAGATGTATATGAACTTGATTGTATCCCGAGTAACCATCAAGGAAACAGAAGTACTTCTGCCCGGCTAATCTTTCCAAGATTTGATCAATGAAAGGAAGAGGGAAATGATCCTTTTTCGTGGTTGTTTTCAACTTCCTGTAATTGATACAAACCCTCTAAGAGGAAGCTGAACGTGTTGTGACAGATTCTCCTTTCTCATTAGTCACAACAGTAATCTCGGCTTTCTTGGGAACAATCTGCATGGGACTTACCCAAGGACTATCAGAGATCAAATAAATGATTCCTGCATCAAGCCACTTAATAATCTCCTTCTTGACCACTTCTTGCATATTTGGATTTAATCTCCTCTGCATCTAGCAAGAAGGGCGGGATCCATCTTCCAAAAATATTCTGTGATTGTAATAAGATGGCTCGATCCCCCTAAGGTCATGAATGGTCCAACCAATTGCCTCCTTATGTTCCTTTTGGAACTTAATCAGTTTAGTCTCCTGCTCATTTGTTAATTTAGCACTAATAATCACAGGGAGTGTCTTATGTGGTCCTAAAAACTAATATTTCATATTCTTAGGCAATGGTCTCAGTTCAAGCTAGGGTGGGTTGATGATTGAAGGTAAGGAAGATGCTGATGAAGACTCATCAAAAGAAAGAGGTTGAGAGTGAACACAATCAATAACATCTTCAGAAGATGGTAGGTCTGCCATAGAGGGTTGTGGGTCCAATTCATCATCAGAGGAGGAACTTTCAAATGCAGAAACCATCATACAAGTCTCAATATTCATATTATCATCCTCAAGTTTCTCAATAAATCCACAATCCTTGAATTTATTAATCGCCTTAAAAATAACCAATTTCATTCTTTGATCCCCAAAGGCGATTTCCATGCTACCACTTTCACAGTTAATGTTGGCTTTGGCGGTAGCCAGGAACAGACACCCCAGAATGATGGGCGTGTTCCTTAGATTTTCAAGTACATCCATGTCAAGGATAACGAAAACTATAGGAAAATAGAAATCCTTAACCTTAACAATAACATATTCAATAACGCCTCGTGGATTTGTGACCGAACGGTTTGCTAACTGTAGCATTATTGAAGTCGGCCGAAGTTCACCTAATCCGAACTTCTCGTAAAGAGAAGTCGGAATAGGTTGACGGATAAACCCAGATCCAGCAGTGCTCTATCAAAAGTGTAATCTCCGATAACACAAGAAATTAAACGAGCACCTGGATCTTCTTTTTCTGAGGGAGGTGGTGCGGGATAACAGAACTAGCCTGCTCAGAGAGTACCACCTTCCTCGGAACAGATTCTCTCGACTTACGCTTTTGTGTACATAAATCCTTTAAAAATTTCGCGTAAGCCAGTATATGCTTGATAGTGTCAAGGAGCAGGATATTGATCTCAACATTCTTGAAAATATTCAGAAGCTCCTCATTACTTTCAATAGACTTCTTCTTCCTTGATTTGATCAAGGCCTTAGGAAAAGGAACATGAGTCGGATCTTCGGAATTAGGTTCCTGAGCCTTGATTTCTTCTCCAGATTTCTCCTTTCTCTCCTCAGGTTCTTCAAGATTCGGTAAATCAAAATGGTGTGGTTGTGGATCCTGAGTTTGTTTACCACTCCTCAAGGTAACAGAATTTGCGGATGCATACGAATTTGAGTCTTAGGGAGGGTTAAGAAAGATTGGAGGGGTTTCATTAGCCAAGAATCATTGATTTGCGGAAGAAGAAGGGCCCTGCTCAACCACTTGAGCATGTGCGTGTGGGACCCTCTGATTCCCGCACCCTTAGGCTTGATTGCCCAGATTCAGGATTTTACGTGGGTTGGGTACAGGTTGAGATGGTAGAGATCCGAGTTGATGAGAATTAGCTATGAGCCCAGTTTGAAAGTTTTCCAGCGAGGTTTTTATTTGCTGGATGAGCTAGAGCATAGATCATTGCATCTCTACCATTTATTGATTCAAATCAGCCTGCCCTACGGGTTGACGGGTGTTCCAAGCTAGATGATTGACCTGATTCGGGGGCAACTGAGTATAAACATGACCCTGACCCATTGGTCATTGTGGAGCATAGTTGCTGGGTTGGAATTGAGTCTGCTGCCCCAAGTTTTTCCAGGAGAAGTTAGGGTGGTTTCTCCAACCCGGATTATAAGCATTGGAGTAGGGGTTGGATCTAACATTCTCCTATACAGCACAAACATCCTCATAGGGTGAGGATGGAGAGAAAGAAAGGGAAGGATCAGAGAAACTAGGATCAAAGGCCCCAGTTTGGAACCCGAGGGGTTCTGAATAATGCTAGCTCACAGGTTGAGCCGCATCAAGTTGATTAACGAACTCCCATCCAGAAGGAGCTCGCAATGAATGGAATCCCGAATTCTGAGATTGAGTGGATTGAGAGTTGTTCATTGAGTTTTCAACCATCCACTCCTCCATTATCTTAGCAACCAAGTTCACCTTATCAAGTTTGTTACAAATCAATTCCATATCGAATGAATGAGAGTTGTGGACTTCATTAACATTCGATCTGGGCTGCTGGGACCGGTTAAAAGTATCCATGGAGGCATGATTGATCGAGTTCTCGCTCATCTCCTCAAACAAATCGTGTGTGCTATCTGCGTCTTTGTTGAGGAAATTACCTCCGCAAGAAGTGTCCACGTGATTTCTGTGTTGTTCAGTCAACCCGTGGTAGAAAATTTGCACGAGTTTCCATTTCGGCACCTCATGGTGTGGACACTTCCGCAATAGGTCCTGGAATTGCACCCAGGCACCATGAAACTGCTCTCCCAGCCGCTGGGTAAAGGTAGTAATTGCCTGTCTCAAAGCATTGGTACGTCCGAAAGGGAAGAATTTCTTCATAAAGGTCGATTTCAACTCATTCCAAGTTGCAATTGGTCTTCCTATAGTCCTGTACCAATGAGCGGCTTTATCCCTAAGAGAGTAGGGGAAGAGCCTCATGATCATTTGCTCCACATTCATGTTTCGCGCCTTGATGGTCTGGACCAAAGTGGTCAAGTCCTCCAAGTGCTGAAATGGGTCTTCAGAGCTAAGCCCATGGAAATGTTTGACCAGGCTTAATACCTGGGGCTTGATTTCTACGTCTCCGGCAGGAATTTGGACGCCAGGATGATGAACACACATAAATTCAAGATAAATTGCTTGTTTTTTATAGTTCCTAGGCTTAGCATTGCATATCATGTTATAAATATTGCATAACATCCATTGCATGGCATTTAGGATAGTTGTATATTTTATATATTAATTCCTCCATTTTATATGGCCAGGGGGCAATGCGACATCCATACAGGTTTCGGATGGAAAATCCGACTGTACGGATGGATCCGGAGCGACGATCGCAGTTCGGTATCGTGGGAATCATCTTGATCTGAGCACCGTAGCACCCTCTACAAGAAGACGAAGATGGACGGCCCAGATGGCACCATGTGGTGCCATCCAGGCCGCCCAACACCGGCCATCATCATCACCCAACTCCTTCTTCATTTGCGCCCTTCAATCCTAGCCGTTGGATCAAGATCCAACGGCTTGGAGGCGGACACACCAAGCCACTCCACGTGACACAAGGTGAGGATTGTCGCAATGGTGGGAGCGTTGGTTTGCAAAGGAGGGGCGCGGGTTCGAATCCCCACATCCCCTCCAATTCGCAATTGGGCGGGCGCTTGGAGTGGCAACGGCAGCGCCAGCGCAATTTAGCACATGCGCGCACACGCAGGCCAGCACATAGCAAGCGTGCACGCTAGTGCATAGCACATGCGCACACAGCTGGGCGCACGCATTCAGCGCGCGTGATGAGCGGGGCAGGCGGTGCGGGCGTAAGGGCGGTTGGCGCCAACTTTCAGCGACAGCTGGGCTGACCTACAACGATGCTTACAGCCGTCGCTATTTCATTGCAAGCCAGCAGAGCCAGCTATGGGCATGGGTGGAGGTGAGCTGTCTACAGCAACGTTTCCAGCGGCGGTCTGGAGGTTACTAAAGGTCCTTTATCCATTTTTAGCCTCTTCTCCTCCACTATAAAAGGACCTACACTCCTTCCCTTCCAAGCCATCTCTACCTACTCTACTCCCACCTAATCCCAAGCTCTAGCAAGCCTACCAACACTCCATTAGAGCTTCTTCTCAAGCTCCCAAGGTGACTATTAGTGTAGCAAACCTCTACCCCACCAAATACTCCTCCAACTTCCCATCTCCCTTCATAGGTCACCTTGGAGCCGTCCTCTTACCTCAATTCCGGTAGCAGATCAACTTCGTCTTCTCACCTCCATTCCGGAGCTACGCCGAAGCTTTCCTCAACTCGACGTCCTCCAGCATCTCACCTCCGTCATCTCACTCCTCACCTCCTTCGTTCGAGCTTCCGCCAGGCACCGTCGTCTCGCCAAACAGTCGATTCGGGATATTTCCTCTCACCTCCCTCTCTTTTTATGCTTTCATAGTAGATTGTAATAGACATTGGATTGATATATATACCATTTTCGTTCCACATCTCTATCTTGTGATTCATTTTCTTGTCTTTTATTTCAAAAACACAAAAAAAAAATAACAAAACCCTAAAATACCAAAAATAAATGAATCGAAGCGCGATTTTCAATAAAGTAAATGTCACCTCCCTGTGTTCGACCCGGGACTCCCTTGGAGTTTCGATATAAATTTTATTTGATCGACATGTTTTGCAACTACGACGACAGGTTACTTGTAACCTTGATTTCTAACACGTGAAACACGCCTGACCATTTTGGCGCCATTGCCGGGGAGAAAACGGAATTTACTTTATTGTTTATTACGTTTCTTTGCATTTACATAGCACTAACCCTACTTGCCTTTGTTCTACTATCTTGCAGGTACCCTAGCATAGAGATCCAAGTGCAGTTGACCGGGGTAAAGTGCGGGTAGAGTGTTTCGTAAGTGTCCCCCACACCACCCCCACCTTAGTTTTCATTCCATAATCGAATAACTCAAACCCAAATCAACTTAGTTGCTTTTTATAAACCCTAGGATAGATTTAGTTATTTGTTTGCCACCTCCACTCACCTCGCCATCTACATAAATTAAAAATAAAAATAAAAAAAAGTGTTATCTGATTGTGGGATTTTTTGAAAGCTACACACTTAACACCCACAACTTATTATCCTAAGGCGTACAATCACTTTGATTCTACCACTTAATTGGGATCTGACCTGTGGACCCTATACACTTCAACTAAATACACATAAGTGAGTAGAAATCTAAATAGGTTAAGCATTCTTGTGTGCGTAAACTAAGTGGTGCAATAGGCCATTGATTAAGCTGTTTGGGCCGTACCACTCAATCTAAAATTAATCCATCAAGTAGCTTGCCACTTAGGGTTGATTCCTAGGGCTGAACCAGGCACTCCACATTATTTTTTATTTTTAAAGGAACATATCATCACCCGTGCTTTCAAAATTTGGAGTGTTCTACTAAACCTTGATTAAACCAACCTAAGAATTAAACCCTAAAAGCTACTAAACAAGGTTGAACTCTAAAAGACACATCATCAAATAACCTTGTTTGCAAACCCTGGTTGTGCACACACACACACACATTTTAACTGATCATTAAGGGCACAACCCATCTAAAGGGCCCATCACATTCCTGAAGCACCATTGTCCCATGCCTAACTAAAAATTGATTAGACATTGGCCCTAAGGACTGGTTTGTTTATCGGGATCCAGATTGAGATTGTTCATGATTAACCTACTTATACAAGTGAATCTGATGTCTAGCTAGGGTAGTAGCGTTAAACAATCACGGCTGGGGGGTACACTAGGAACCGGAGACGCAAGCCAAAGGAAGAACCTTCTCCCTAGTCCCTCCTTCGAACTAGTTGGATTGCCTGGACATAAGTAGAGTAAATTGTCTATAATCTTAGGATGGATTTTGAGAGTTTGTAGACCTTTAGGTTACCCAAACTAAGGACAGGCTTGTATTTTTGTGTTGCAGGGCTCCTTTCTCTTCTGATTTCCCTCCTTACTTCACCATGTACACTTCCACATCCTACACACATTTCACATCCTATCCTCCTACCACCACTTATCCCCAAGATGATTACTATCCCGACTTGACTTGTAATTACCCATCCACTAACCGGGATGACTTTGATTGGGGATATGAATCCGGACCTCGGTGTCCAAGGCCTAACCCTGGACGACAAGACTATGATTATTATCCTTCCCAGAGCTATAATAATTATGGATCTCCATCCTTTGATGACCAAATCAACCTGATCTACAATCAGGAAGGATATCATGATTATAACACCTACCCTCCCCAGTATTCCACTGAATATAGGTCGCCACCATCCTTTGAACAACCTAGAATGACTTACTTTCAGGGAGGGACCTGAGAATCTCGACATCTTGACTCCCCTAGATTTAACCTGAACCCACCCAAACCTGAACCGAACTAGTCGGTTCAGATGAACTACCATGATAGGGTGTTGGCTAATTTGAGGAACACTATACAATCTTTAGAAGCTCAGCCAACACCATGCACTGAAGCACTAGAGCCTATGATCAAAATGATTGATAAACTTAATAGTTCTCGATTGGATTTGCTCCAAAGTGTTAGGGATAGGGACTTAGTTGTGTTCCTTCTTGGGAAATTGTCGAGGTTGAGGATGAAATTTGTGGTTGCACTAGTCAAATCTTGGGATGATTCTCAAAATGAACCCTCTTCAAGAGAGCCAATGTCTGAACCTGCTCAGGCGCCTGTTGGGGGGGACACATATTCAGAGATTGGAGATGACCAGATTGGTCTAGAGCAACCCTTTGAGGATGAACTGATTGATCCACCCGAGATCCCCAAGTTACGAAACGAAAAAAATTGTCTCCTTGGATGATGGAATGAATTGTGATGTTGAGACATATACAAATGAAGATCATGAATTCTTTGATTTTAAGGGTGAGGAATCTCTTAGTGAAGTCTCACTTAAGCTTGAGGAGAATGATTTTAGTGAGACATATGGGCTCGAGGAGTATGACGCCCAATTTGGTAGCCCGACTACTGAAGACACTGATTCAGTTGGGGCTAACTTGGAGGATCCGATACCTGACGACTCAATTAGTAGCCCCATTCCTCAACCACACCCTGAAGAGCTGAATGAACATACTTTTGAGATCATTGTGCCCAAGTCAATCTTGATTCAGCCACAATTGTTGGACTTGGGTACTTTAGATGGGGTGTACAATGATCTGGAGGTCCCGGAAACCTTGATTTCAGAGGATAGGAAGTTGGAAATGAAAATTTGGGAGGTTAATTTTCAGTGAAAAACAAGTTTGGATATAAGGGTACCTATTGACCTGAAACCACCTATCTTCTATACGGACCCTTATGATATCTTTCACATGCGACCCAAGCCTGGAATAACTGATTATTTTTCTGAGCTGGTTGTTAAGTGGACAACTGCACATATTGAACCATCTTTACCCATTGTCTGACACTTTGGTCGTGGGTTGCACACCACTAAACCCCAGGTCCAGCCCCGCAAACACAACAACCTTTGGTTCTAGGTGATTTTCATCCAGAACCTAAGAACCACTCGACCCTGGGGCATGGGTCTGCACCATAATCTCGTCCACGTCTGTGGACATCTTCTGCAGACAGGTTTCAGGATCAACCTTTTGATTTTGATTCTGACCCGCACTTGTGAATTCTCAATTTCTTCTTTATATGTATGTTATGCCTAGCTGAAGGCATTAAACTTAGCACGTGTGTATACACTCTTCTCTCTGTAGAGCTAACCGGATTTTCACGACACTCAGGTAATATTCTGTTTACTTCGCCCTTTTCATGTCTTTATTTTTACAATGAGGACATTGCATCATTTAGGCATGGGGGGGTGGATAATCAATTCCTGAAATCATTATGTTAACTCCGTAGAATTTCTTTCAGTTTCTTATAAAATTAAAAAAATTTAAAAATTTGAAAAAAGATAAAAAAAGAAAGAATTTAGGAAAAGAGAACTTAGGCATTTGGAAGTTATTAACTTTAGGAAATAATACGAGAGGACCCAAACACTTAGACTCTTCAGGTCTTCGGGCTTAATTAGCCCGGGTGTCCACTCGAATGTGGATTTAGTCTCAAGTCCTCGCCAATTAAAAATTATTTTAATTTGGCAAATAATTTGGGATGATAAGTATTCGACTTATCAACCCGCCCTCTGATTTGGGGGGACTGTAAGCCTAAGCATCTACACACATTTTTTTGCACTGACTCACTTTCCGACAGTTTTTACGGAAATTGGGTAGCTAAGGGACCGACTTAGGTGGTATGACTGGCAAGTTGTCAGTAGTAAAGCTCATCGGCCTGTTGTTCAAAGCCCAGCCACAAGACCATTTTCGTTGTATTGCCTTTAGGTAAATCTTAGATTAGGGAAGCCATCTACTTATAAAAAAAAAGGAACACTCAAAAAGGAAAGAAAAAAAAAGGAAAAGAAAAAGGAGAAAATAAAAAAAATAAGTAAAACCACACTTCACCGCACAAGTATGGCTGGCAAGTTGTTGGTGGTAACAACTCATTGGTCGATTGTCCAGAACCCAGCTCACAAAAAAAAAAGCACAATAATTCCCAAAACACTTAGGGAAGAAGCGGGGAAGTGGAATAAACTGAGGAGATATACACTGGGTTTGCCCTTGTGTTGACCCCATAAATAAAAGTAGGGAGAAAGCTACCGATCGTAAAGATAAACGTTTAGGCAAGGTTACCTAGGGTCGTAGAAACCCGAAGTCCGTCTTAACGGCCGTTCTGTGAGTCTATCACTTTTTCACAAAGATGCCTAATACTTAGAGTCGTTTTCGAGTCTTGGGCGGGTCGGGTAGCCGTAAAAAGTTATCCCGGAACTCTCAAACTCCAAAAGTACAAAAAAAATTAGAAAAGAAGAAAAATAATATATATATATATATCTTCCCTTCTCACATAAGGTGAGAATTTGGGCGGTCTGCATTCTGGCAGACACTCGGGTACTGTTGAGATTCATAGTTTAGGACCTTTGTTGAAATTTTCTATTATTAATAAACGACTTAGGCTTAAGCGATCTAATCCTAATTCTGCCTTTATACATAGCATATAGTTTAATTTTGCTAGCGACTAGCAAAAGATAGGCATGGGGGTATGATGTAAACACATTTATTAAGGGTAAAATGCCTATTCATGCATGTTCCTAGGCTTAGATTTGCATTTCATGTTATAAATATTGCATAGCATGCATCATTCTGCATTTAGAGTAGTTGTATATAATTTAGGTTAATTACGTCATTTTTGTGGTTAGGAGAGAAGGATATTTATTTCAGAGCCTCGGATTGACGATCCGATTGTATGGATCTGATCAAGACGACGATCGGAGTCCAACGCCTCAAAAATCGCCTTGATCGTAGTTCCGTAGCACCATATGCAGTCCGTGGAAGATCAACGGCCAAGGGACTAGGAGACATAATTCAGAGCTCTAAATGATAAATCCGACCGTGCGGATGGATTCGGGTCGACGATCGCAGCCTAACGGTGCGAAAATTGACTCAATCCGACCTCTGTAGCAGCCCCTACAACAAGAAGATGGACGGCCCAGACTACTCCACGTGGTGCAGCCCAGGCCGCCAGCACACGCACGTAGCACCGCACGTACGCAACAGCGCCTGTGCTTGAGCGAGCGCGCGGGCACGCAGCGCCAACAAGTGGGCGCGTGTGGCAGGGCAGGAGCGGTGCCAGCATAGCTTGAGGTGGACTACAACGACGCATGAGCTGGACTTACAGTGATGCTTACAGCCATTTCTAGCGACGTTTCTAGCTGGACCAGCAAAGCCATCAGGCATGAGCTGCCTACAGTGACGTTTCTAGCGACGGCGTGGATGTCACTAATGATCCCATAACGATTTTTGCCTCTTCTCCACCACTATAAAAGGACCTTCACCAGCTCCCTTCCAAGCCATCTCTACCTACTTTACTCCCACCTACTCCCAAGCTCTAGCAAGCCTTCCATCGCTCCATTAGAGCTTGTTCTCAAGCTCCCAAGGTGCCTATTAGTGTAGCAAACCTCTGCCCTACCAAATACTCTTCCAACTTCCCATCTCGCTTCATAGGTCACCTTGGAGTCGTCCTCTCACCTCCATTCCGGTAGCAGATCAACTCTGTCCTCTCACCTCCATTCCGGTAGTAGATCAACTCCGTCTTCTCACCTCCATTCCGGAGCTACGCCGAAGCTTTCCTCAACCCGACATCCTCCAGCATCTCACCTCCTTCGTCCCGCTCCTCACCTCCTTCGTCCGAGCTTCCGCCAGGCGTCGTCGTCTAACCGAACAGCCGATTCGGGAGATTTCCTCTCACCTCCCTCTCTTTTTATGCTTTCATAGTAGATTGTAATAGGCATTGGATTGATATATATACCATTTTCGTTCCACATCTCTATCTTGTGATTCATTTGCTTGTCTTTTATTTCAAAAACACAAACAAATAACAAAACCCTAAAATACCAAAAAGAAACGAAACGAAGTGCAGTTTTCAATAAAGTAAACGTCGCCTCCCTGTGTTCGACCCGGGACTCCCTTGGAGTTTCGGTATAAATTTTATCTGATCAACGTGTTTTGCAACTACGACGACAGGTTACTTGTAACCTCGATTTCAAACACTCGAAACACGCCCGACCACGGGACGTTCCCCGTAATTTGAAGGATCATAAAAATCCTTCAAGGGCTGAGCACCCTGCATTCTCTGGAACCATTCTTGCACTCTCTGTATTTGTTCCAGCTGGCTTCGAAATACCTCCTGTGGACCCTGCGGCAAAGTAGGCTGTTGATCGGCCATGGGATCAATTTGGCCAAAATCCAATCTACGCCTCCTAGAATACTCTAGTGGTCCTTCCAATCGGGGATTCAATGACCTTCTTCCCAGCATAAACTAGGAAAAGGTCGAAAGGACTGGGGATAAGAATCCTGCAGCACAACAAAACAAGCTTATCCTTAAGTGGGGTAGCCTAAGGATCTACAGACTCTCAGAACCTGCCTTAAGATTATAAACGATTTACTCTACTTGTGTCTGCTCAATCCAACCAGTTAGGAGGGACTTAGGAGAAGGTTCTTCCTTCGGCTTGCGCCTCCAGTTCCTAGTGTACCCCCCAGCCACGGTCGTTTGATGCTACTCCCCTGGTTAAACATCAGATTAATTAATACAGGCAGGTTAATCGTAAACAATCTTAGACTAGGCCCCAAAGAGCGAATCAGTCCTTAAGGTCAACGTCTACTTGATTTTATTGAGGCCTGGGATTGTAGTGCTTATGGAATGTGGTGGGCCCTTAAAATGGGTTGTGCCCTTAATGATCAATTGAGTATGTGTAAGTACATTCACAACCAGGGTTTTCAAGCAAGATTATTTGTGATGAGTAGATATTAATATTCAAATCTTGCTTAAGTAGCTTTTAGGGTTTAGAATTAGGTTGAATTCAATCAAGTTTGAGGCAAACCAGGTTTTCAAGCATGGGTGCAGATTGCTTTCCTTTTAAAATTAGAAATAAAGTGGAGTGCTTGGTATGAACCTAGATTGAAAGGCCTAAGAAAAGCTACTTGGTGAGTTGATTTTATGTTGAGTGGTGCGGCCCAAACAACTCAAACTTGGTCGATTAGGGCGATATTGGAATTGTTGAACTCCAATTGTCGCCCTGATCTGATCAGTATAGTTAGATCTTCGATCCGAGGTCCCATAAAAGGAGACAATTACTATACAATTTATACAACTTGATCTAAATGCATGATTATGCATGTTATGTAATATTTACAATGTATAATAGTAATGTGACACTAAGAACATGCATTAATAGACATTTTAGGTTAATCAGATGTATGCACATCACCGGCGTCGTGGAAGAGAAGCCTTTGGTGGGGGACGGCGAGGAAGAATGAGGTCTGGAAGGGTGCTCGCCGGTACTGCGAGATGCAGAAGATCGTGGGAAGAAGGAATCCACTCATTATAGTTTGTGAGAGCAGACAAGGAAGGTAGACGGAGGGGCTCGCCGGAGTTGGTGGAGGTGGAGGTTGGGGAGAAGGGAAGAAGGGAGAACCGGCCTTCACAGCAAGCTAAAGAGCACGGCCTTGCAATAGGCGTGCTTTCATAGGGCTCAGCGGGTCTTTTCAAGCTTGGAATCCAAGCTTGAAAGCTTGGTAACTCGATGAAGAAGGAAACCCCCGAACCTTTGAATGGTTTGCATGAGCTTTTGGGAAGGTATCAGAGCCCAATAAATGGCTTAAATGGAAGGAGAATGTCTCAAGACTTCTCCTTCCAAATTTGGAAGGGTTTCGTCAATAAATTAGGGAGAACTCTCCATTCAGAGGTCTCCAATGAAGTAGGTTTAGGAGTTGAAGACGCTGGGGACCTGTTGGTGAAGAAGATGACAAAGATGGGGGGCTATTTGCAAAGAATTTGAAAGTTAGGGCCATGTGTGAGAGAAAAGATTCAGACTGGACCAAAATGCAAACTAGGTCAAGATGATATTCGATTTGGCCCAAATTTTGGTACAAACCTAATTTGGACCCAAGGAATCTGATGGTGAAGTTGGATTTAGGTTTTGAATAGTTTTGACTAGGTAATTTGCGTAGAAATCCAAATTAGGGAAACTATATGTCTGAGAATTATTTTAGGTCAAAATGGGTTCCAATGGTCAAAGCAAAGGTATCAAACCTTAGGGAATATTTTTATATAATTTTTAGAAGGTTTAGGTGAATTTTATTCTGACCAGAACCTCAGTGAATTAAGCAGATTTATTTTTAGGGTTTCAGATGTCATTTAATTCTTGAAATGCGTGAAAACCCGTTTCTGTCTGTATGAACTCACTTATTAGGCATTTATGACCATTTGACCTTCAATAAAACCTTGTAAAAACCTGTGATTGTTCTGCAATTATGATATTCTGTTAAAACTGCAGTTTTACCCTTATTTTCATGTTTATTTCTCATAATAGATATGCAGTGAGTTACGATCTTCTGGTAGTTATGTAAGAGCATTTATCAATGAATTATGACTAATTAAAGCTAGATATGACTGATGATGATGTTATCATCACATTCCTTATTGCAATGTTTCCTATTTCGTTATCCTTTTGTCTATTTCCTTCTAATCATATATTATGCATTTTTCCCTTTAGTGAAATAGTTTTACTCATGTTCTAATGTTGTTGATGATTTTTAATAAGTGAACACTACGATTAAGAAGCTTCAAATTATGAGCTATAGTTTTAGGGATGTCTTCCTCGGAGTATTCCGAATCTGAGACTACTAGTAGCTTAAGCAGTTCAAGTACGAGTTCTGAATCAGATCATTGCACTATGGAGGAGGTTGAAAACCTCCAAATAGTTGAAATGGTCGTGCCTATCCTAGTTATGGCTCAACTTGCAGTTCGTCAACAAATACCGTGTAATACTACATCCATATCGGGCCACTCATGGGTGCACCAGATGCTATCTGGTCATTACGACGGGTGCCATGCTGAGTTTCGGATGCACTTGGGATCGTTCATGTCATTTGTTGACCTTTCAAGAAGTAGAACAAATATGAGGGATACGAAGAACACCACGGTGGAGTAGTTGGGAATCTTCATGCCTGTGTTAGCATACGTCGATTCCAATCGCCACTTGATGGAGCGATTCCCACACTCGGGATAATTAGTAGGTATGTCAATCATGTCTCGATCTTGATGCACCCGTTCATAGCACCATAAGGGATAACTCGAAGTACTATCCTTATTTTAAGGTAAAGATGTCAATTGAAATGAATATCTCTAATCAGAATATCCTTCCCATGTACAAACTGACACTGACATAGTAAGCTTTTAGCCCTCTTCTTGAAGGACTGTATTGAAGCAATTGGTGGATGTCACATCCGCGCGATTGTTCTGATAGAATGGATGGGAGATATCATTGTCGAAAAGGGTGGACAAGTCAGAATGTCCTCGTAGCCGTTGACTTCAACATGGAATTTGTTATGTTGTCAGTGGATTTAAAGACTCAGCAGCACTCAGATTTTAACGTCTCCTTTTGTTTTGATTTAAATGATTTTAAGATAAATTCTATGCTGCTCGTCTCGCTTTTTAATCAGTTCAAAACAATAGATGGTCTTTTTAAAATTTAAGTCAAATGCACGTATGGCAGGAGTTTGAGAAAGATAAAGAATGCATACCTGACTTCAGCAATCTACAATATGCAAATTGACTTGGAATTAAAATCTAGCAGGTAGAATATGCAACCTAAGATGGATGCCTAAGGGTATGCTGCTGCTAGATAAAGATGAGATTTTTTTGAATTTTTGATTTTATGATTTTTTTGGATTTTGAATAATGCAACAAACAAAAACAAAGAAAAGAAATCAATACGGAAAATCGTGTCGATGAGAGATGAGTTCGAGAGATGAAAGAGAGAGAAAATCCAGAGAATCCAAAGTTATTACAATAAATGTGTGAGAACAGGTGTTGAACGTAACGAATTGCTACGCTAACGTGTTCGATTTTGGAAAACCTGTCGTTGTAGCTTGAAAGCGAAGAATTCGTGTTCAACAAATAAAATTTATACCGAAATTAAAATTCCAGGTCGAACATAGGGAAGCGGACGTTTGATTTAAAAACTACGTGTTTCTTTTTATTTGTCACGAAGTAATTCAATTTAAAACTATCTAATTATTTACAATAAATAGAAGAGAGAGAGTAAGAGAGAAAGAGAATGTTACACAGAGAAATCAAAATAAGATGTAGAATAAACAAGGAATTTATCATTAAGGAGATTTGTTCATTTCACTCTTACAATTACAAAGCATAAAACAATTACTCTAGAAAGCGATAAATTTACTCTAGAAAGCATTAAAAGAATGGAGGGAGAAATGTCCTCCTCGACGATTGCTTGGAGGACGAGCAAAACTACACTAGAAAGCAGTAAATCTTTACTAGAAAGCAGTAAAAAGAATAGGGAGAGAGAAATCCTCCTCGACAGTTGCTTGGAGGACAAGCCGGACGAGACGACGCCTGGACGAAGGGGAACGAAGCAGGACGAAGGAGAAGAACGGGAACGAAGCATCATGCCGTCGTCGTCGCGGGATCCACTTCTGAAGGGGGATGAAAATTTGGACTTTATCTCGCAAGAAGCATCCCGGGTATGGGACAAGCTTCTCTTGAGCTTTGGAGGGGTAGAGAAGAGAAGGAAGGGATGAGAATTTCGTATGGAGGGGGTCTCCTTTTATAGTTGCAATGAGTGGGGGCAAAATGGACATTACAACTTCAGAATAATAAATGAGGGGTCTTTAGTGACGGATAAATTCGTCACAAAAGCCCCAACATGGGCGTAGCTTTCGCGCCCACACGCTGCTCCTCAGCTGCCCGCTTCCTCAACGCCATCGCATGTTCATTGATTCTCAGCTGTCTGATTGTGAGATCGGATGGCTTAAGACGCATCTCAACCCACTGCTACGCCTGCCTGGCACGTGCGATCGCACGTGACGCCGCGTGTGCAACAGCACGTGAACGCTATCGGGCAGTTGATGAAGGTGCGCCCACACGCCTCAGAAATTTCTTGGCAGGGCTCGAACGTGCGCTAACGCCTCACGATAAGGCACTGGACCGCTGTGCTGTCTCACCCAAAAGGTAGCGCGGATGGCTTTAAAGAGCCACGTCCACAGCCGTTGGATCGAGATCCAACGGTGGAGAGGGGTCGGGTGTGTGGTCTTCATAGAATGCAAGCGACCATTTGGGCGGCTGAGATGGTGCCACGTGGCGCCATCTTGGCCGTCCATCTTCTGGAAGTTGTAGATGGTGCCACGGATGTCAGATTGACTCGATTTTTGTGTCGTTGGGCTGCAATCGTCGATCCGAATTCATCCGTGCGGTCGGATTTATCATCTGAAGTGCGGATTTACACCATCCTGGCCCTTGATCTTCTAGGATTCCCCTGTCACTATCTGATGCTACGAATGTCTGATTAGGGCGATCCTGGAGTCGTTGAACTCCAATCGTCGCCCTGATCACATCCATACGGTTGGATCTTTAATCCGAGGCCCCGATAAAATGTTTGCCCTGTCCAAGCACATAAAAGGAGACAATTAACCTCCATTTTATTTAAACTACTTTAAATGCAAGATGATGCATGTTATGCAATATTTATTTCATGAAATGCAATCCTATGCTTAAGAACATGCATAAATAGACATCTTAAGTAGTGTAAATGTGTTTACATCATACCCCCATGCCTATCTTTTGCTAGTCCCTAGCAAAAACTATATGCTATTTATAAAAGAATTAGGTTAGATTATTTGGACCTGAGTTATTTTCAATCATTAAGAAATTATCTACTTAGGAACTGAACTTTCAAAGACACAACAGTGCTAGGGTATCAACCAAAATGCAGACCGCCTCAAGCGTCACCTTATTCAAAGAAAAATTTCTTTTTCTTTTTACTCTTTTCTAATTTTTTTTTTTTTTGGATTTTCAAATTTTAGGGTTTAAGAGTGGCTTTCTACGGCCATTCAACTCACCGAAGATTTGATGAGAACCCTAAGCTTTAAGCATCTTATTGTGATTGTGATAGACTTGTTGACCGGCAATTAAAACGGACTTCGGATTTCGATGCCTCTAGGTGACCTCAAAAGGAATTCTGCCTAAAGGTGTATCCTTACAACCGGTAGCTTTCTCCCTACTTTTATTTTTTTACGGGGTCAACACAAGGGTGAATCCAGTGTATATCTCCCCGATTTATTCTACTTCTCCGCTTCTTCCTAAGTGTTTTGGGAATTTTTAGTGCATTTACTGAGTTGGGTTCTGGACAACCGGTCGATGAGCTATTACCACCGACAACTTGCCAGCCATACTCGTGCGGGGAAGTGTGGCTTATTTCTTTTTGTTCTTTTCTCCTTTTCTTTTTGATTTTTTTTTTTTTTTTAAGTAGGTGGCCTCCCTGGTCTAAGATTTACCTAAGGGCAGGAAAAAGAGAAAGGTCCAGCGACTGGGCTCTAGAAAACCTACCTATGGGCTGTTACCCACGATAACTTTCCAGCCATATCACCCTAGAAGGTTCATTAGCTACCCAATTTCCATTAAAATCACCGAACAATGAGTTAGTGCAAAGAAAGTGTGTAGATGCTTAAGACTCAAAATTCCCTCAAATCAGAGGGCGGGTTGATAAGTCGTGTACTTATCACCCAAACTTATTTATTCTAATTACGATAGAATTAAGATGGCGAAGACTCAAAGACAAATCCACATTTTAGTGGATACATGGGCTAATTAAGTCCAAAGACCTGAAGGGTCTTTCTGTTCAAATCATAATGTAGTATTTCCTAAGATTGAAAATTTTCTTAAACCCAAATTCTCTTTCCTAATTCTGAATTTTTTTTTATAAAAGAAAATAAAACAAATCTACGGAGCTGACGAATGAATTCAGAGATGAATATCCACCCCCCATGCCTATCTAATGCAATGTCCTCATTGTATTAAAAAGACATAAAATAGAGTGGAAAAGCGTAGAAAGCACCTGAATTGCGTGAATGTCAGGTCTGCTCCGAGATCTAAACGAAAAAGAACTGTATATGTGCTGAGTTTAGTGCCTTCAGCTAGGCACACTATACAAAGAAAAGAAATGAAGAAATCACAAGTGCAGGTCAGAATTAGAATAAACAGAAGAATCCTCCGACCTGTCAACAGAGGTCCACAGATGTGGACCAGATTGTGGTGCAGACCCACACCCCATAATCAAGAATATCTTAGGTTTTGGATAAAAATTACCCAAAACCTAAAATCATAATGCAAGTGGGGTCGGTCCTACGATTTATGAGGATGCAACCCAAGACCAAAAAGTCGGGTTACAGAGAATTGAAGTTCAAAAGCATAATCGTTGAATGTGTGCTTGAGTTGAACATCCTCGAAACAAATGTCGTAAGGGTTTTGATTTGATGGTTTCAGCTTAAAAGGAACCCTTTGACTCAATCTTCTATTTCCTCCAAAATTAACTTCCCAAATCATAACTTTCAAGCTCCTAGCCTCCTCATTCCGAATGTTAAATTCTGAGACCTCTTGCATGTTAATCACCTCATCTGAAATCTCCAAGTCTAAATGATGTGGCAAAATCAGAATTGACTTGGGTCTAATTATCTCAGAAACAGAATTATCGATAAGCTAAACAGGGTGTAACTGATAATCAGGGCATTGAATTGATTCATCCAGAAAATATAATCCTGGATCTGTAATGTGTGCCCTAAGATCAGTTTCCTCAGTTATTGGGCAATCAAATGATCTATCAGATTCCTCAGGCCCAATCGTCTCACAGAAATCATGTTCAGAAAACTCGCGTGAGACTTTGCAACTTGAATCTTCACCATCAAAGAAATTAGGATCCGTATCAATGTATGCCCCAAAATCATTTGTCACTTTCTGTTCCAAGGAGACATACGTTTCCTCGTAACCTGGCTCAGGGATCTCAGGTGAAGAAATCAGATCATCCCTAATTGGTTGTTTTAATTCAATCTGATCAGCCTCGTAACACGTGTCCCACCCAACAGGTGCCTTAGCAGGTTTTGCCATTGGCTTTCCTGAAGAGGGTTCATCCTGGGAATTATTCCAAGATTGAATCAAAGCAACCACGAATCTCATCCTCAATTTCTCTAATTTCCCAAGTGGAAACTCACCCGGGTTCTTATCCTTAACATCCTAGAGCCAATCCAACAAAGACTTATTCAAATCATCAATCATTTCAATCAGGGGCTCCAATCTCTCAATGCAAGGTATTGGCTGAACTTCTAAAGATTGAATGATATTCCTCAAGTTAGCCAGAACCTTATCTTGAACCTGGTTAACCTGAACCAAATGAGTTGCTTCAGGGTTGGGCGGGTTTGGGCTCAATGCAGGGGAATTAAAAAATTGAGATTCGTTATACCCTTCCTAACAATAGGTCATTTCAGATTGTTGAAAAGATGGTGATGACCTAAAGGCAGTGAAATCAGAGGATGGGTAAGGATTGGTGTATCCTTCTTGATTGTAGATCGTATTAGGTTATTCATGAAAGGAAGACGATCTATAATCGATGTAGCTCTGAGAAGGATAGAAATCAGAATCAAAGTGTTCAGGGTTAGACCCTGAACTCAGAGGTCCGGAACTGTATCCCCAATCTGAATTATCCCAACTAACTGATGGTTGATTATAGTACGAGTTGGGATAATCATCATGTTGAGGATAATTCACAACAAGGGGAAAAGAGCGGGAATGCGTGAAATATGTGGAAGGATTCATGAGACATGGGAGGAAGAAAGGTGCCCTGCAATACAAACAATCAAACCTATCCTTAAATGGGTTAGCCTACAGACCTACAGACTCCCAAAACTCGTCTTGAGATAAAGGAATGATTTGATCTACTTCCGTCTGTTCAATCCAACCAGTTAGGAGGGACTGGGGAGAAGGTTCTTCCTTCGGCTTGCGCCTCCAGTTCCTAGTGTACCCCCCAGCCGCGTTCGTTTGACTCTACTCCCCTAGCTAGACATCAGATTGAACAGTAGAAACAGACTAATCGAAAATAATCTCGTTCTGGGTTTTGAAGAGCGAGTCCAATCCTTAAGGCCAACGTCTACTCTATTTTATTTAGGGCTAGGTTTGAATGTGCTTTGGAATGTGATGGGCCCTTTAAATGGGTTGTGCCCTTAATGATTGATTGATTTGTGTGTGCGTGCACAACCAGTGGTTTTCAAGCAAGATTATTTTTGATGTGGTGAACTTTAAGGTTCAAATCTTGTTTAGTAGCTTTTAGGATTCAACTTTAGGTGTTTTTAAACAGGTTTAGTTGGCACACCAGGTTTTGCAAGCACAGGTGAAGATGTTTTCCTTTAAAGCTTAAAAAGAATGTGGAGTGCCTGGTAAATCCCTAAGAGTTGAACCTAAGTGGCAGCTACTTGATGAGTTTATTTTATTTGAAGTGGTGCGGCCCAAACAATTCAAACAATTGGCCTGATGCACCACTTAATTAGGCACACAAATGATTATCTAATTTGATTTCTACTCAATTATGTGTTTGAATGTGTGTACCAGTTCCTGAGGTCTGTTTACCAGTTGAGTTTGAAAATCAGATGAGGTTGTGTACCTCTTTGAGATTTTTTAATTTTTTTTCTTTTTTAATGTGGGTTTGGGGTGAGTATGGGTGTCAAACAACAAACAATCTAACCTTAGAGTATATAAAAATACCTAGGTTGATTGATGTTTGAATTATTATGTTGTGGAATGAAATCTATTGGGTGGGGGGTGGGGGATAGCTCGCAAAACCTTCTACAGCATTTTACTCTGATCTACCGCTTTTGCCTGTCTTGAAAGAGTACCTGCAATCACAATAAGAAAGGAGAAAAGTGAGGTAAATGATTTGTAAGTTAGAAAACGTGAAGAGAAACCAAAGAGCGTCGCCTCCTCGGCAATGGCGCCAAAATGTTGAATGTAACGAATTGCTACGCTAACGTGTTCGGTTTTGGAAAACTTGTCGTTGTAGCTTGAAAGCGAAGAATTCGTGTTCAACAAATAAAATTTATACCAAAATTAAAATTCCAGGTCGAACACAGGGAGGCGGACGTTTGATTTAAAAACTACGAGTTTCTTTTTATTTGTCACGAAGTAATTCAATTTAAAACTATCCAATTATTTACAATAAATAGAAGAGAGAGAGAGAGAGTAAGAGAGAAAGAGAATATTACACAGAGAAATCAAAATGAGATGTAGAATAAACAAGGAATTTATCATTAAGGAGATTTGTTCATTTCACTCTTACAACTACAAAGCATAAAACAATTACTCTAGAAAGCGATAAATTTACTCTAGAAAGCATTAAAAGAATGGAGGGAGAATTGTCCTCCTTGACGATTGCTTGGAGGACGAGCAAAACTACATTAGAATGCAGTAAAAAGAATAGGGAGAGAGAAATCCTCCTCGACGGTTGCTTGGAGGACGAGCCGGATGGGATGACGCCTAGACGAAGGGGAACGAAGCAGGACGAAGGAGGACGAAGCAGAAGAACGGGAACGAAGCATCACGCCGTCGTCGTCGCATGATCCACTTCCGAAGGAGGACGAAAATTTGGACTTTATCTCGCGAGAAGCATCCCGGGTGTGGGACAAGCTTCTCTTGAGCTTTGGAGGGGTAGAGAAGAGAAGGAAGGGATGAGAATTTCGTATGGAGGGGGTCTCCTTTTATAGTTGCAAGCAGTGGGGGCAAAATGGACATTACAACTTCAAAATAATAAATGAGGGGTCTTCAGTGACGGATAAATCCGTCACTAAAGCCCCAACGTGGGCGTAGCTTCCACACCACCGCACAGCTCCTCAGCTGCCCGCTTCCTCAACGCCATCGCATGTTCATTGATTCTCAGCCGTCCGATTGCGAGATCGGACCGCTTAAGACGCATCTCTGCCCACTACTGCGCCCACCTGGGGCGTGCGATTGCGCGTGACGCCACGCGTGCAATAGCGCGTGAACGCTATTGGGCGCGCGCGGCCGTTGGATTGCGATCTAACGGTTGATGATGGCGCGCCAGCTCACCTCAGAAATCGCTTGGCGGGGCTCGAACGCGCACCAGCGCCTCGCGATAAGGCACTGGACCACTGCGCTGCCTCGCCCAAAAGGTCGCGCGGATGACTTTAAAGAGCCGCGTCCACAGCCGTTGGATCGAGATCCAATGGCGGAGAGGGGGTGGGTGCGCGGTCTTCATAGAATGCAAGCGGCCATTTGGGCGGCTGAGATGGCGCCACGTGGCACCATCTTGGCCGTCCATCTTCTGGAAGTTGTAGATGGTGCCACGGATGTCGGATTGACTCGATTTTTGTGTCGTTGGGCTGCGATCGTCGATCCGAATTCATCCGTGCCGTCAGATTTGTCATTTGAAGTGTGGATTTACACCATCCTTGCCCTTGATATTCTAGGATTCCCCGGTCACTATCTGATGCTACGGATGTCTGATTAGGATGATCTTGGAGTCGTTGAACTCTAATCGTCGCCCTGATCACATCCATATGGTTGGATCTTTGATCCGAGTCCCCGATAAAATGTTTGCCCTATCCAAGCACATAAAAGGAGATAATTAACCTCCATTTTATTCAAACTACTCTAAATGCAAGATGATGCATGTTATGCAATATTTATATCATGAAATGCAATCCTATGCTTAAGAGCATGCATAAATAGACATCTTAAGTAGTGTAAATGTGTTTACATCAACAGGCTCTCACAACTTATGCTTAACAAGTAGCCCTAAGTAATATACCTAAGTCTAACTAAACTATGCTATACTACTACTCCTGCAGCTGCTCTGGACATCGGGTTAGAAGAGCAGCGGGTCCACCAGGAAGATGACCTCCGCCTAGAAGATGATGTTGCTCCTCCTACTCAAGTGTTGTGGAAAAACAACAAATCATTAATAAAAGAATGAAAGAATGTATATACAACAAAGAATTAATCAATAAAAGAATAATTATGTGCAAACAATGAATTTTAATGAATGAAAACAGGAATTATATACAAATAAAGAATTAAAGAGTAATTTTGGTTTATAGAGAGTTGCCTCTCCGGCAACGGCGCCAAAAATATAATCGGTTCTCTATTTTGTTGCGATGTATGTTTATTTAGTCAAGTTAATCAATCAGTCAGTTGCTTTACATAAACACTGTTGTCAGGTTTTGATCCCTGGCAACAGTGTCAAAAATAATGTAAGGCAATCGACTGACCACGGTTTGTATAAAACATCGTCGTTGTTGTAGTATATGTCACAAATACAAACTGTTATCGCATTGATTTTTATTTTATTTTATTTACATAATTTTTACTAGTTTATTCCAGGTTGTTCACTGGGAGATAGCTATTGATATACATCACTCTCTAAGTCCAAGATTATTCTTTAATTCAAAAAAGATCAGTTTTGTGTACAATAAAGAAAGAAAGAATGAATCAATAATGAATGAATTAATGGTTTAAAAAAAGAATCAATTAAAATGCTTGCAAAAACCTAATTACAAACAAGCATCAAACAATACATAAATATACTCTATACTATCTACTTATAAGTTATATTACTAATACTTACAGATATATACAATACCAACTAATAATACATACCATAATTACTTAACTTAATACACTAACGTATACAGTAACATATATAATAGCTACAGCGATAGATACAAACGTCGCTAAACCCCAGAAAAACTATGTACAAACTCTTAAGCAGAAACTAGGGTCTATAGCGACATTTATTTTATCTTTAGCGACAGTTTATCCTATCAGTAAAAATATAAAGTTACTTATATACATATATATACCTGTACTGCTTATACGTATGCTTATTATTTACCTTATACTTATTTATTTATATACACATAAATGCTATCCATTATACATATACATTTCTTCTTCGTTCTTAAGTTTCTCTGTATTCCTCTTCTACTTTATATGTTTACTTTCTTTGTTCTCTTCTTTTTGTGTTTAGTGAGTCATTAGAGTGTTTTATTACTTAACAAAAATGTGTTTAATTTGTGGGCACACCGTTCAAGGGATACACAACACCTGAGGTGGGTGGGACCAGACCTCTACTAGGTATGCCCTAGTTTCTTAATTAGGCCGATTAATCACGTCTTTAGCTCGTTAGTGGGCTTAACCAAGCCCCCACACAGTGTTGGGCCCCCGGCCCACACCGCATACTCATCACAACACATGCTCAAAAATGCTCGGGTAAGGTCAGATATGTTCGGTTGTTTCGGGCGTGCGGCGCCCCTGACAACTGTGCTTTCCACTGTACTTTTGCAATTTATATAACATCGTGTGCTTTGCAGTTTCTGATATGGTGCTATTCGAGTGCCTATTCTGCGCTGGATTTTAGGTGCGGCTGTATTAGATTAAGGATTTTGGCCCTCAATTCGAGGGCCATAATTTATTATAAAATAAAAATAAATTATGGGATAATAAATTATTTACATAGTATTACTTAATTGTACAAGTAATTTATAAATTTAATTATATTTATTATATAAATAAATTCAGCCAAGTATACAGTTTATACATACTTAATTTTAGGTTTTATTCCTTAATTACATATAAATTAGTTATTATATGTTCTAATTGACCTTATATTGAGTTAGTAAATATGTTATAGTATTTAATATATATTTTTATTGTATTTTACAAGATTTATTTCTATTTTATTTACATTTAAATAACACATTTTTAGACTATTTTATTTGTAAATTGAGCTTAAATAATATATACATTATAAATATACTTAAATTAGCTTAAATTATTTAAAATACATTAGTATGAATACAGTATCAGTTAACTTAGTTTTAATTTAATCTGCTAATTTATTTTAATTTAATCTAATAACTTAACTATTAACTTAATAAATTAATTATTTATTCTAGATATATAATTAAATTAAGGTACAGGGTTTAATATATTTATAATATACATATAAATACATATATAAAGTATTATAACTTAATATGGTTATTTATAGAAGGTATTAATTTACATAGCTATTTAGTACATATAAATTAGTTTACTTAATAAGTAGTTATATAATTTAGTTATATATAGTACAATCTAACTTAAATACTTAATTTATATACTACAATGTATACATAAGTTATTTTTATTATAAATATGTATAATTTACATTATAGATAAATAGGCTTACAAAATAGCTTATATATACATTTATACACATATTATACAAAGGATTTTTAGTATTTTTAGGTTTTGTTTTCACTTCTTATGATTTTTATATTTGTTATAGAGGTAAGAGATGAGATGGAAAGAAAGAGATGAGAGAGAGGAGATGTTTTTGGTATTTTTAGTTTTAGGGGTTCCTTTTATTAAGTTCCATGGTATACAGAACCATCAGCTGGTATGTTCTACCAAGCTGGGGGTTCAAAATACCATGAACCTTGGTATGCACTTAAGGAAATACCTAATCTTCAATCAGACAGGTTTATTTTATTTTTTTATATTTTTTTTATAGTTTTTATTGAATTCCAAACTTCACACATTCTAAGCCTTTTAAGGGTTTTTTAGGGTGTGTTAAGGCTAAGAATGGAGCTAAAGAGTTCTAAAAGGAAGTGGACTACCTTGAACAAATTCAATATGGTAAATAGTAAAGATATAGACATCACAAGACGTAAATCAATATAAATTTCAATTAATTACATGTGCTTGGACAGTTAGGCTTTACAATATAGCTGACAAAAGAATTTTAGCAGAATTACAAGCATTCAAATAATGTTTAAAGATGAATTAAAATTCATGACAGCTTGCATGCACTTTAGACATAACATTACACACAAGTCAGTTATTAACAGACTACAACCAAAGCCTACAGTCCACTGATCTCTCAAGCAAAAACTGCAGCAACAGAAACTCAGCAGTAGGGTAGAAGACAGCTGCTAGAACAACTCCTACAGGAAATCAGCAGAACAAACAGCAGCTGAAGAAGATGTCTAAGTACTGGCACCTAGTCAGCTAGTAGTGATTAAAGGAGGAGGAAGGCCTGCTTTGTTACAGTCGGCGGAGCAAATTGGGTTGAGAGGAAGCTGCAGGTGTGGACGAAGGGATCAACTCAAAGGGGAGGTAGTCGATGGGCACGCAGGTGATCAGGGTAGCTGCTTAAGTAGAGAACATCGTGATTCAGATCACCGCGCAGGTGAAATTAGGCGATAAGGGTATGGGCAGCGGTGATGAGAGGAGAGAATGCGCAGGCTTCCAAGTTAAAATCAAACCGTAGGATGGGATCTGAGGGTTGGGGTGAGCACACCGCCGCTTCGCGTGAAGCTTCGAATCAAATCGAGCCACAGATCAAACAAGCTGAGAGATCAACAGTTCAAATCACACGAGTTCATCGCGTGAACAGTGTCAAGGTGAGAAGCAGCAGGTGCTGGAATTCTAATGGTGAAATTGTAGGGATACCCTTCAATGAAGGGGTAGAAGATTTGCACAAGAGCCTGTAAGTGGTAAAACGCGGTTACAGAGTGGTCCTTAAGGGCTTTCAAAGAGGTCCCTACGGGTTACAAATAGGTCCAGGAAAGTTTTCTAATGAAGGAAATGTGATGCATAAAGGACCTAAATGTAAATTCTAAGTTTCAAGGTCTTAATGATGTCTAAATGCCTTCGAGTTTTTATATGTGCTTAATTGAACTTTTAAGAAGTTAATTATACTTTTGATTTGAATTTTTAAACTTGTTTGTGTGTTTAATTTACACTTGGATCATCATTTGACCTTTTTCTCAAGGATATCTCAATTTATGACCTAATTATGCAATCTTAACACAGAATTAATGTTTTAGGTACTTTTCTTTGATTCCCACACTTAACACTTTTTATGTGTTAATTTGGTTTTGTTTAACCCAGTTTCTAGCTTAACTTTAGCTTTTTAGCTATGATGAGTAGCCACTCATCATTGACATGCGTATATTAAACTCGGCATTAAAGTTTGGAAAATTTCGTGTCCCACAAGGGAAAAGATACTTGGTTGATTTGTGTTTTACAAATACAGATCGATTTCTAGCTCCATACTGTGATTTGTCATACCACTTGAACAAATACAGGGGGAGACTATACCATAGTGAGAAGGAGATATACAATCACTGTCATGCACAACTTCGTAATGTTGTTGAGCAGACATTGGGTGCTTTAAAAGCCAAATTCCGATTACTAGATCATCGACCATTCTGTAGCATTAAGGTGCAAGGACGCTTGGTCATGGTGGCTTGTATCATTCACAACTTCCTACGTTGTCATGATCCTGATGATCTAGACTTTCATCAGAGACAATCAGACGAGGACGATGATGTTGACGATGATGACGTTGACAGTGAGGTTGATGACTTTGATGTAAGGGCAGGCGAGGTCCTTTGCGATCGTATAGTGAGTTCTTTATGGGTGGACTACAACAATATACAGCACAGAAGGCGTTAGGGAAACAATACTGATTACACTTCTATTTTAGTCATGTACTAGATTATGTATCTAATATGCCATCGTAGTGAACTTTATTGCTTAATGAATTGTGTCTAGATTTGTACATACTATCCAATGTAACAATTATATCATCAACCAATTGTTACAGTAACTATGCACAAAATTTAGGGACACGATGCAGGAATGGAGGTTACACCACGATGTGGTCCATTTTTGTTTCATGGTAGACGATGCACATGCCATGAGTTATGTACTTTGGTGCTGTTTGAGGACAATGGTCAAGATGACATGGTCCTACAGAGGTTATACTATCTTTATCCACGTTGCAGTGATGTGAGTACGATGACTTTTACCTTACAAAATTGTATATGTTATCAATGTTCTTTTTATATTTCAATCTCCAACCAAGGATGTGGATACAGGGTTCCTCCAGAGCTACATGAATCTACTTCTCCAGCTATGAGAGCAAAGCTTACCTTCTTGTCTGGTTTGGTGGGAAAGTTAGAGAGAAAAATATCACAAACAAGGAGGAAGCAGGATGACAGTGACGAACAGGTAGATTGGCTGATCGATTGTGTTGCAGGGTTGGAGAGTGCTCTTGATTATAAGAATGAGGAGGTGCAAAGGCTCCAACATGAATTGCAAGAATCTGATGCTCGAAATGTAGAGTTGCAGGAGAGGGTATTAGACCTGGAGGTTGAGGTAGTAGTTCAAAGTGTTGAAGAGCGGTATACTGAAATGGTTTACCATTTCAATAATCTTAGGATGTAGACTACCTGCAATTAAGTTCTTATATATCGCAGAACTTTAATGTTATGACCAGTACATCATATCGTAGTTTCAACATGTAATCTTTATTGAACATGTCCTGCTATTATTTAGGTTATCATGATATTAAGTGTTGTATTATGTTATTTGTCGAAATCTGCTGTGTTTGTCATCCTCCAAAACTTTAGGATGCCACGTCACTTTTTGTCTTGATCCAATGATGAGGACCATATTCTCATTATGAGCATGTCTGAAGTGAAGAGTTCTGGAGATTGGCAAGGAGGTACAGCATCACAACTTGGATGGCAACGTAGTCCAGGGATGCATTTCCCATGTCTGCTATGAAAATTAGGTGGAAAATTCTCAAATGAAAATTCCTGGTCATAAATAGGGTCTTACAGAATGAGGGTTGGGAGTGGTGTGATGCAAGGCATTTATTACTCCCTCCTACGCTAGAAGCATGGGATTTGGTGAGTATATGAAGTTAGGTGAAGTTCTTTTTCTTTAGTAGGTGTAAACATAATATATTTAGATGACTAAGCTCTTTCTTTCATAAGTTGGTGATCTGGAAGCTATTCAACTGAAGGACCGCCTATTCCCACACTATCATCTGATAGCGAACTTAATGATGGAATGAAGTTATTCTCTCACGTACTCCATATTATCCTATGATATCACAGAGTCTTTATCATTAATGAACAAGTATTAATCATACTATAATAAGTAGTAAATGTTGAATACCGAATGATCCTACTACTGGTAGGTTCGTACTTCCTATTAAACTTGCTTATCTTCTAGTACGAATTTATTAAGTAGTTAGGTTGTTGCTTCTATTTAGATATTACTACATCTGCTATTTAATTATTATTTCTCTTTTGTATCTGTACTAACAAATTGATTGCAGGTCGCACCATACTATCCACCTAGCCCACAATGGCGATAATAACTGCTTCCATTAATTTGTATCCCATACTTGAGGGTGACCCTATTATTTGTTTAGATGGAAAATTTGAGGGCAAATTAAATGAAGTGTTTACATGGCATAGATGGCTGCAATGCAGCAACCCCATGCAACACTAGAGGGGAAAGAAATGGTTCACTTATCACCGAAGCTTTTGTGTTTGCATGGAATGGATGGCTACAATGTAATAACCCTATGCAACACAAAGTTAAAGGGCAAACCTTTCACCATCTTAACTAATAGATGCCGACCTAATGATATGTGGGGCCTTTAAATTTGGAACAATCTGAGCCATGCCCAAAACAAATACTGAGATGCACACTCTCCATTACCACTTTTAGAAGTGGACTTCAACGTTGAATGCTTCCATATAGGTTAGTGGTGTACCATATTCAAATTAAAGATTGACATCTTCTCAATGTCGCCTTCTTTTGATTGTAATTAATATTTATCTACAATGTGCAGGTTTGTGACACAACTAATACGACATATATTTTATAATTGGAACAAAATTGACAAGATATAGCAAAGTAAGTCTATTAATAGCTTTCTTCATCAATCTTTTCCCGTTGGTGATCATTTTCTATTACCTCAGATATGCAAATTTATGTCTTTAATTAGCTTTAAGTTTTGGTTTTGTAAATGTATTAAGTAATAACCGATGTGCTATTCAAACTTACAGCCGTACCTGATCTGGTTTAAACCTCTATTGCAGTAATACCTATTGCACCTATTCAAACTTCTGATATGGTTCAAACCTCTATCAAAGTTATAGCAGTACCTATACTTCAATTTGAAAATGTATTAAGTAATAATCGATCTACTATTCAATTTTTCCATTAATGTCATGCAAATTTACATCAGCACTTAACACTCCAATAAGTTTACTATAGGATAGTTGTTGAATTTTAACTAACTTCCTATTATTACAATTTAGTCCTGTGGGTTAGTAGTTCTGCATTAGCTTTTCTAATTATTGCAAGTTTGTCTAGAAAGTTAAGAATTTTAATTTGAGTTTAGTACTTTCAAATATTGAATGTCATTTAAGCATTTTCAGAAGCTTGGAAAGTAGTCCTATACTAAAATCTTCTGCACTAGTTCTTAATTCATCAATTCTGTATGGAATTTTGATGACTTGTAGTTAATGCTCTATTCCTAGTTAATGCTATGTGTGAAACTGCTATGGTGTTCATGATCTATTGGAGTATGTGGCTTGATGACTTGCAAAGGATAATGTAGAATCTATTATATGAGCCCATTCCTGAATGAGATTGATAAGTGTTTGAGTTGTCGCCTCAAGAATGCAAACTACATGGATGGCAACTACCTGCATGCGTGATACCTTTATCAAATTAAGTTAATGAAATTCACAAAACTAGCAACTCTGAGGCATGACTGATGTAAACATGTTTATATCACATTAACTGTCTATTTACGTGTGTTCTTAGGCATATAATTACATCACATATTATAAATATTGCATAACATGCATCATCTTACATTTAGGTTAGTCTGTACAAAAATTTAGGTTAATTGTCTCCTTTTATGGCCAGGGACATGACAACTTGTTAATCAGGGCTTCGAACTAAGGACCCAACCGTACGGATCTGATCAGGGCGACGATGGGAGTTCAATGACTCCAAGATCACCTTGATCGAGCATCCGTAGCATCAGATATAGACCAAGGAAGTCTAAAGATCAAGGGCCAAGATGGTGTTAACCCGCACCTCAGATGACAAATCTGACTACACGGATGGGTTTGGATCGACGATCGCAGCCTAATGGCGTGAAAATCGATCCAATCTGACACCTGTGGTACCGTCTACAACACACAAAAGATGGACGGTCAAGATGGTGCCACTTGGCGCCATCTCAGCCGCCCAATCGACCCTAAGGACCCGTTGCTACTTTTCTTCTTCACCCACTCGATGAATATTCGCCGTTGGATGCCCATCCAACGTCTGAGAATCGACCATGTCACTGCTTATCAGCGCTTCTCCTCATCTAAAGGTAGAATCAACGCCTGATCTCGACTGTCGGATGAAGATCCAACGGCCGAGATTAGTCGTTTGCAAAACCATCACTGTTCCTCAACCGCATGCATAGCGCAGTGGTTAAGGCACTGCTTAATCACTGCGTCGGCAGGAGGTGAGCGTTCGAATCTTCGAACAACCTCTCCTTCTCGTGCGCGGGCGCGTCGTCACAGTTGAATGATTAGAAATCAACGGCCTGGATCGTCTGATAGGATGAAGGTGCAATTCGATGCGCGAACTCACGAGTGATCGAGCGTACTATCAGGCGGTGTGAAGTTGAATCGCGGCGCAGGCGAGGACAACTTTAAGCCGTCCGATCTTGAGATCGGACAGCTAATATCATCCAAACGTGGGCATGCGTTTTAGGGGTGGAAGAGGAGCAGGTGCGCACGTAGCGCGCACACGTCACCCACGACAGGCCTTTGGCGATGTTTAATTCTGTCACTAAAGTTCCCTTAATTAATATTTTGAAGTTAAAATGTCCAAGTTACCCCCAATCCTTGCAACTATAAAAGGAGACCCCTACCCTATGAATTTTTCATCCCTTTTTCTCTTCTCTCACCCCTTCCAAAGCTCCAAGAGCTTGTCCCAAACCCGAGATGCTCCTCTAGAGTAGAAATCATAATTTTTCCAACTTCGTCCCCCTTCATGGAGCATCCTGCGGTTGTCCTCTCGCTGCATTCGGGAAGCGGATCTCACGATGACGACGACGTGCTGCTTCGTTCCTGTTCCTCCCACTTCGTCCTCCTTCTTCTCGCTCCGTTCCCCATCTTCCAGGTGTCGTCTCGTCTAGCTCATCCTCCAAGCAATCGTCAAGTAGGATATTTCTCTCTTCATTCTCTTTACTACTTTCTAGAGTAGTTTTGTTGCTTTCTAGTTTAGATTTCCCGCTTTCTAGTCGTAATGAGTAGTATAATGAACAACTTCTTATAATGAAATCCATGTTTATTCTACCTATCTTTTGATTTTATTTGTAATATTTTCTCTCTCCTCTATTTATTATTTGTTAAATAGATAGCTAGTTTTCGACCAGCTAATCTGTTTTGTGATAAATAAATAAAACGTATATTTTTAATCAAACGTCCACATCCCTGTGTTCGACCCAGAACTTCTTTACAGACTTTTCAGTATAAATTTTATCCGTTGAACGGATTTCTTCGCGACTCGAGCTATGACGACGGGTTTTAGAATCCAACTGTGAACACGTAGTTTTCCGCTATCAACAATGACTACTTCGGAAGCCCATCATGCATGAGCAACTATATCTCTTTTTGCAGCTTTAATTTTCCTGCTTGTACATGTTCACCTTCTTGCAGCTCTTATGCAACATATGACTATTACAGGCCTCCTGAAGATGGTAACTAATAGATTTTCGGAGTTTAATTCCTTTCTTATGTTCATCTTGTAATTTTTATGTGTTGGGTAATTGGATGTGTTTTATGCCTATGACTTATCAGCATCTAATTGATGAATAGGATGGAGACTAAAATAGGATCCTTTGAGTAACTAAGTGGCTACTATATCCATCTAACTGATCAGTACATGCAGGCTACAATTATTATGCCTATGAGTTGATAAACAAGATCCCATCCTCAGCTTTCGATGGAGAGGTACCTTTCCCAACTCTCCATGCCCAAAAAAACCATCTTGACCTTTTAAAACACACACACACACACACAAAGAATATCACGAAACAATTAAGTTTACTATGGAGGAGGGGCAAGGACCGATGTTGGTGCACCTTACGGTCATGGTGGATCTAGGCCTGGGGTTCCTATGGGGTATGATGACCTTCCATAGCTCCTCAATCATGTCTTGATGTTCATTGTTTGTTGTGGATGATGACATATTCAGATTGCAGTGGGGAGGTTCAGTTTCACCTATGCATGTTTCACTTGCTATTTTATATGTTGCAAGTAGAGAACACTTTGGTATTGTCAGTAACATTTTTCATCATAAGAAGGATGAACTTTTTGAGATGGTAGCTGACATAACTGCTTATCAAATTTGATTGTGGTTTGGTGACAATTTTGCATTTTCTGCTGAAACTCCACAATGCTTTTCTGCTGAAATGTATGCAATTGACTTGAGTATCTCATGTGGCATCTGAGGTCTATAAGGTGTGTTTTCCCTATTGCATGTTTTTTGTTGCAATTTCCTTCACAAAGTTTACTAGATTTTCCTTAGTCTACCAGACTGTATCAGTTCTTGTGTATTGTTAGGTTTTGCTTTGCTCTCATGAATATTTATACTCAATTTTCTTGATAAATCCTTTATTTATTTGCAGGGAATTTCATAGTATAGTTAGAAATGAATTTTGATATTTATGAGCAGCTCTGATGATTTGATTTGACAGAACAATCATGGTTTTATAATTTGATTTGACAGAGAATTATTGTTTCAATGGAAAACTTGGATAAGGAGCACTATGAAAATGGTATATCATTTTAAACATTTATAGATGGGGGCTCAAATTAAATTTTTAGCCCAATCAGTTCTTGGTTCCTATCTCCTGTTCTCATTTTTTATTTTTGGTTTATTCGTATAATCATGTTGTGTTTTTCAAAACAAGTTTCTACTAATTTAGTCTCTCATGCACCTTATTATGTAATCCATGTCATAACATTTCCTATCTATGTTTCACAAATATTCCTTGCCCAAGAGACACTCAGTGGTTTATTATCCCATTGGCTGAACAAGCAATATTCCTTGCCCTATGGTTTAGCTGCGGGGATGGTTTGGTTTTCAATTGTTTGAAGACAATAGTTGGGTTGCTACCTTGTTTCCTCTTGGGTTGATTCTTGCTGGGTTGTTGGGCATGGACTCCTATTTGGTCTGTCTTGCTTGGTTTCGTTTTCTACTTCTGAAGGAAAACTGTTGCCTTGATAGCTTCCTTACATTGGTGTGTTCCTATTGGTTTCTCTTATGTTGTTAGGTTGTTGGGTTGGCTCGTGCTTTCACCGCTAGGATGCATTGGTTTTTCGATTTGAAGAAGGCTACTAGGTTGTTGTCTTCATTCCTGTTTTGTTGCTTCATGCTAGGACCTACCGTCTTCACTGTATTTTCTGTTTGTTGCTATTACTAGCAAGTTGTCAACTACCTTTTTATATTTATTGCTTTTTAGATGAATTGTCTCCTTGTAAAAGCATATCCTTAACTTGATAGGTTTCATACTATGAAGAATGTATTCTAACATTTTCATGCAGGAAACATTACAATGATGAAAGCTCATGTCAACCCACATCTTGTAATGACGAGCACTTTTGAGAAAATGATTAAAAATTTATACGTAGGTTATTTACCATTTGCCCTTATAGGACACACACATCTTTGAAGATGTTCATCTTATTCTACTTCTCGACGGATAAGTATAGAGAACTTTCTATACTTATATGCACTTTTTAATAATTTTCTAATTCATTTCGTTCTCCTTGTTCCATTGTAGGTTCTCATACATGTATGAATCTCAATCTTTTTTTTGATGATTTCTTGACATTTCTTCCCAATCTTTCAACGAAATCACTGCCTTGGATGTTTGAGATGAACAACTGCCAAGTGGAGTTGGTTTCAAAGGCTTCTCAATGGCTACCAAAATCAAACCATTATACTTAGGAATAGAAGTTGAGATGTATATGACTTATATTGCTAAGTCTGCATCTGTAATCTTCCGTGTTATGTATTTAAAACTTAGTGTGGCGATGTACATGATTGTTGATCTTGTTTAGCTAAACATTATAAAAGCACAATTCATCAATTTAATGAAATTTTCCCTTTTACCAAGCATCAATTAAATAGTTTCTCTATTCTCCTTTCTTCACTTTATAGTCTTCTATTGGTGTAACCTACTACCAATTATGAAGGTCACTATCAAACAGTATACAACTTTATCTTTCCAATTTAAACAAACAATAATAGAGTTGAAAAATTTATGACAAAATAAGTTTCCTAACAGAAAATAACATAACTTTCAAGTTTCATGGAAGCAACTCACATGTTGTTGAAGCACAAATCCATCATTGTCATTTTATCAATACCAAAGCAGGCCTTCAAAATTAATCTCAAACAACCTGCTTCCATGTGATAATTTTTAAAGATAGGTTAAATTGAATTCCATGGACACAAGGCATACAAAAAACTTCATCATTTAAAATACACAATAGTTTGCACCTACACAGATCGTCAAAAATCGTCGGCGTAGGTCCAAAATACCGTTGCTATAGCCACAGAGGCCTATTCCGACGGTCAACTTTGGCATCATCTTAAGAGGCGTCATTGTAGGCTATCCCGACAGTAAAAGCTGTCGGTGTTGCACCTAATTCTACAGCAACTGTCAGCTTTCCAAAGGTTATCCAATTTGACTTTCATGCTACCAGCGACGATTTTAGCCGTCGGTGTAGATCAATACTATTAACTCCCAAAATCTAGAATGTCAACAATACTATTACTATAGGTAAATATTCTATGTTTAAATTAACATTTGATAATAACAAAATATATTAATATTAACATCACTGTAGAAAGATGAAATTTTAATGAACACATACGTGACATCTTTTCTGTTATTGTTGCCATAGTTTCTTAATATACTAATATACAAATATATTGTTAGGTATCGTCATATCTTTTTTTTATATATTATATGAGATAGAGAAATGTAGTCTCTTTATAATGGAATCAATAAAAAGTGAATAAATATTAAAATAAAATTTTAAATAGTTATCTTTACAAAATAGTAAAAACTAAGAAATAAAAGTAAAAAAAAAATTGAACATCTTACGATGAACATAACATTTCCATAACATTCAAATTATAAGTTGCATTACTATCATGAAACAGGTAAGAACTTAATGTCATAAAATTATTTATAGTTCTATATTATCCTTAAACAACATCTCATTTATGTGTTTAAAGTAAAGAAATTCAAGAAGCATGTGCACCAGTAGAGAATCGAATCCAGGTCTGTACCGTGGAAGGGTACCATTTTACCACTTGACCACTAGTATTATTCATGTCTCATAAGACGAAAATAATACAAACTAAGAGTGGTTAGAAGATGAATAATCTTAAAATAGTTTGGATGGACACCTCACACTACCTTCTTGAGCACCACAAGAAATCAAGGCAAAGAGAACCACCAAATCTCTTTGCCACATTCAAGCTAGTCATTTTTTTCTTACCTATAAGAATATCACCAATATCAACAGATACCCACCCATCAGATCTAGACACCCTAGGGAGATCTAGATACCCACCCATCAAACAAGCCTAGGGAGAGATTGTTATGAGAATGATTTAGATCGTGTGATCAATAAAATGATTTAGATCGTGTGCCCAGGGATCCCTCCATCGAGCACCGACACCCTCCCACTACCATCCATGTTGTCGTGCAACCATGGGATCTCTTCTACCATCGTCATCTCGCAAGTCGCCGTTGAGGTCGACAGTGGGGCGGAAGGTATCGATGGGGATGTCGTTGTCATGGGGGGAGGGAAAGGTGATGGTGGGAAAGGGGAAGGGAGGGGCAGAAAGGGAGGGAGAGGAGGCAGAGCTTGGCAAGATGTTGGAGGAGAAGGAGGGCAAGTTGGAGAGGGAGAGGTATCAACTGGTGTGGATCGGGAGAGATATGGTGCTAACCTCAGTTACACTTGATGATGATAGGTTTGGATGGAAGCTCTAAAGGGTTAGGGAGGCATTTGGTTTTTTTTTTATCCTATAATGGTGTCCACCGACATAGATAAACATAATCTAACATATAAAATGATTAGCGACGTAAATTAACTATTAGCATAGGTTGGCTATTGGTATAAGTCATTTATTTTGTAGTGATATCAATTAAAATAAAAAATTATTTCATCTCACTCAAGGACAAAATTATCCGTCTCACTTTTTTAATTAACTTTTACCACTAATTTCACCTTCTCATTCCTCCAACCAAATACCTTACGTAAAATTAACCACCTTAATTTCTCGACGTGACAATATCCACACCCAAACATTCACATAAAATAAAAATTTTTAATTACTTCTATTTTTTTTTTATCCCTCCAAATTATTCTCCAGACGAAACGGAACCTAAATGACTATCGAAAGCACCACCGTTCTACATAAGGCCTCGGTGACAACAACGTACGTTTTAGTTCGTTGGTTTTGAGCATCATCTTAAGTATAGACTTTTTCGCTATTTGAAAAATCAATATTACACTTATAAGAGGTGTCAGAGATCGAGTAATACTTATGAATACCGCTTGAACTGAACTCATTGAATACTTTCGAGCCAAGCTTCGTAGGTTAGTCAGTCGAGCTCAAGCAAAGGCTCAAGTTTGGAAACCTTTTTGGTTTTTTGGATTTGGGTCGGTACATACATATGCATGTACGAATGTACATTAATATATGCACGTGTTTACCAATAACAAGATGTTACGAGTGAAGCTTTTCGCCGTGGTAACCCATGCATGAGTTTGAATCCCACCTCTGACAATTTCTGACATTAGTACCTTCGACATGGAGTCCGTAAATATCTATTATTTTCAACTATATAAAATCATCGATTTTCGACTACATAGTATATAATGCTGCCCCAAACATTGTCTGCATCTAAGAGGAATTACTTAGGCTTGTCAAAAGATAGTGTTGGGCAAGATTGATTGGGATGGGAAAGAGCTGGGCATGTAATTTTATTGACTGCCACCGGAAAAAAATACATGCAGTTAGTGCTTGAAAATTTTGCATAAAATTTTAAAAGAAAGGTATTCTACTGTGTGTTTAATTTGAGTGTAATTCTCTCTTGAATACTCAACTTGAGAGGTATCTTGATTCTAATGTCTCCGATGAGAAAAATCTCACCTATGTGCTAAGATTATATAATTGTAGAGGCCTACATAAACAATCATAATGAGAGAAATAGGAATTCCTTTTATCTCATAGATACCTACATGAATTGACCTTTTAATCCAAATTACATTACATGTCAGCCATTGCTTAGCACACTAGTTGATGTGTTCATGCTTCTTTGTATTCACCTAATTTAGCATTCAAGAAGCACATTTGGGATGGTGTGAGCCCATCGCTTTGAAGAAGTAAGATGGCCTTTCACTGTGTCTAATTTAAGTATTAGTTCCTCTCGAATACTCAAATTATGTCCCAAATGGGATAAAACTCACCTATGTACTAAGACTATATAGTTGCAAAGGCTTACAAAAACAATCATAATGAGAGAAATAGGAATTATTTTTGTCTCATAAGTCAAACTTATGTGCCTGCATGATTTGACCTTTTAATCCAAATTACATTACATGCCAATCATTGCTTAGCACACTAGTTGATATGTTCATGCTTCTCTGTATTCACCTAATTGAGAGTTCAAGAAGCACATTTGGGATGGTGTGCATAAGGCCCATCGCTTTGAAGAAGTAAGATGACCTACTCCTTGTACATTCTATGTAAATGCCTTCCTATGAAGCAACACATTCACTTACATAATCCCATAATTATTGTCCCATTCCTTGATAGAGATCATGAATCATATTCTTTATGATTGATCTATTCAATGCTTAAAATGAGGGAAGTAGTCCTCCTTGGTTGGACTAAACTTGAATGTTCGATTTCGTTATTAAATCAAACCCAAAAATGGGTAATCGAACACATAGTAAACTTAAATCAAACTTAAACATCAAACATTTTATCAAACTTAAACTCGATCATACCTATATTCAAATATGTTCAGTTCAATTAACACCTCTACTAATCATATTACACTGTTGTTGGACATATATGATTAACCCAAAAACAAGTGATCCATTAATTTTAGATGGTGGAGGTTTAGGCAGAATATCACTAATATACTCTCTTTATGTAGTATAAGGCCTTCATCTGGATTCAAAACATTACTCTTCCATGATTTTGACAAGTAATTTGAGAAGTTGCATATTCAATCATAAATTAAAGTCAAGTCACTAACATAGATAGTAACCATAACACCCCATGCATAGATGGGACAACAACTTATGGATTTACAAAACTGAGTCAAAAGTTATCAATAATTAAAAGTGACCATTCATAGAGAAAAACTTCCAGGACAAAATAAAATTTAAGCTAAAATCCACGCTCTCCCATTAGGAAAATGAGAGCACAAATCCTGAAAGGATAATATGCTACCAGAAGGAAATGTGTTGCCGAAGAAATGAGTGGCTTAAAAAAAAAAAAAAAAAGGCTTCGATTTTGATTTAGATCAACCACTACCCTTCTCAGAGGAGTAACTTTTCGAAGGGCATGTATGTGATAGTGATGTTTGCAACAGTGATAGAGGGGTAGCTCGTACCATATATGTTGCATTTTGCGTGTGTTTGACTTGGCGTAGGACAATTTCCTTCCCTTGAATTCCTCGGGTGGTGATCCAATGGTGGATATTTTATCGGAGACCTTCAATCGGCAACTATTGGATTGGATGCATGCATTCGTTTATTGCAAAGGTAATTGTGAGTCCACGTAGATCCTACGAGAAGTTCTTGTCAGTGAGAAGATGTTTCCTCAAATTATGAATGGTCGAGATTAAAACCTTTGCATCTACACACACAAACAATGGATGACCCTTGGTCTCCCATTGACGCCCCCTCGCTCCAATCCTCCTCCCTCCCTTCTCTCTGGTGACTCCCCGACGGCCATCATCTCTCCTCCTTGCCTTGGGCCAGTTAACAACCCACCTCCTCTTCTTCTCCCTTAACCCCCACCACCACCACCGCCGCCCCTCCTCTTCTTCTCCCTCAACCCCACCAAACTATGCTACAGCCGACTCCATCCTCCCCTCCCTCTCACCCCCTCCGCCTCCCACTGCCACCCCATTTTAGTACGTAGTACAGATTATGTTGCAGATTGTCTTTCAAACCATGTGTAATAGTATCTTGGAATCTTTAAAAAGAATAAAGTACCCCTGGAATAATTAAATTGTGGACGAATTTTAGCTTTGTTTTTAGGAGAGAATACCTTTTTCTCTACAATTTTTTTTCCATATAAAGCATAATCTGGATGTTGATGAAAGAATGACAGAAAGGGCTATAATTTGGATTTCGGTGTTGGTTTCTCGGTGCTGCACATGAAGGGCTTTGTTTCCTCTTTTTCGGCTATGAATGTGGTCATCTTTGCTGCTCCATTTCATGATCATATAGTTACAAAGCTAACTGACAGAAACGGTTATACGTATGCTGTGAAATATCTGCAAGGTTCACAATTGATGGTGTGGGCTCCTCCTTGTTTTCCCTTTTTCTAGTCTTTTTACTTCATCACTAGTTTTTATTTGATTTTTGCAATATCTTAATTCATCCTTGGCTCAAAAACAGCATAACCAGGCCATTTTAATCTACTTGCATTTATTTTCATTGAGGAAAGAAATTCACCGGTAAATATCTCTTATCTTTTACATGTGTTATTCTTGTCGTTTGAGTTTTTTTGAATCGAAGAAGAGTCACAGAGTTTAATATTTCTCATTAAGCACCGGATGTATATGCCATTTCTACTCCCGCAATTCAATTTCCTTCGGCTGCTCTTGGGAAGGGGTGACTTGCAATCAATCAATCATGTAGACTGGTTATATATGTTCGATGAGCAAATTATGGAACCATCGCAGCAGTCTGCCCGTTGTGCAAAGTAGGGCACCATTGCCCTTTTTCTACCTTCTGCAGAACGGTTTCGCCACCCATTCCATGTTGTCTAAATCCAGCAAGAGGGCGCTCGTGCACCGCCCTCCCCCCCCCCTCCCGAAAGGAACACCTCGACGATCGCTAAGTACTACAATTCTTCCCAAACGTTGTGATCCAGTGGATATGGAGTATCAGCCGAGGGAGTCCTCTCGTAGGTAAACTTCTCTCCTCCCTTTTGTATGTTTGTTCAGTGGAATCGTTTTCTCCTTCTTCATCCATTTGAAGTTTCCTTTTTATTTTTACGGTTACCACGAAATAAGATTTTCGGAGGCCATGTTGGTGAACACGAATAAGCTTTTATTCCTTGCTTTCATGCTTGCCAGGCTTTGTTTTTTACAGTTCCCAGGATTTGTTTCCAACTTTTTTAGCTATTTGCAGAATTGTACCGTCGGTTGAATATGGTCGGCCAATACTTTTCCCAGGCCATGCTGTCCAGGCCATGCTTGTCCCTGTATGGTTACTTGTCCAGGCGATGCTGTTGTTCTTTACGCAATCGTATTTGCTACGCCTTCCCACCAAGTTGTGCTTCCATAGAAACTACCCCGGTCTATGGAAGCGTAGGAAGTTTTGCTTTACATAGTAACATTTAGTAACATTATCAAATGTCCATATTTAATGCTAACTATCTCACCTTGTGCTCTTTCGTGGAGAACCCATGAAACTCTTTAGATATACATCAACAAAAATTGTTATTAAACTTTTACAACACCCACATTGCAGTATACCTTTGCCTTCTAATTTTTTTTGTGAAATAAATCTCCACGTATACCTCAACCATACCAGCATGGAACTGGAGGAAGCCCCACAGCGTAATCCTTCTCCATTTTTTATGCAACTTTATATCCATTATAATTGAAATGTCATTGATTCGGCTCTAAACGTAGGGCAAAGAGACAAAGACATTTGATCGAAGATAATCTCTCTCCCTTTGTATAGAATAAGAGTGTTGCTGTTGAAACAAATAGGGAGGAAACTACCCCTGTCCGGTATCAGTTTTGCATAATCATACAATGATTCTTATTTGTATTTAGTACATACCATTATTCTGAGTAATATTTCCAATGTTAAATGAGCACAATCGTAATTCTTCATGAGAAATAAAATTCATATTGAACTCCTAAATCATTTTCCATGCACATTGATGGAAACAGGAGAAGCCCAAAATTAAAAATTGGTCAAGTTACAACAACTCCACATACTTATCCACACCCAAGCACAAACTCACCATTATCCCAGGAAAGGAGGTATTTCATATTACAGTCACATAAATATGTCAGATAATGTTCAAATTCATTCAAACAAATTTGCTCATATAGCTAATAATGGTTAGTCAATTCAAAGATATACACACATTTGAATCTAGATGTGTGATCAGAGATTTCCTAGTGGAACATACCAATTGCTCGAATGCAGTAAAGATAGAGTTCAAAGAATCTCCATTTGGTTATTTTGTGGACTACGAGTATCCCATTAAGGACCTTAAGTTACGCGCACAGCTTGTTTCCACCTTCACTTATGAGAGTCGAAGTTTTATGATTGGGAATGTTTAGGTTCCTTTCACTGCTGAACATGTTGTGTGAATCACTGGGTTACCACTTGATGGAGAGGACCTAGATCTTCGTTCAGACAACCATGCATGCAAGCACCCATTTCGTGTGACGTACTTTAGCTCTGGCCACCCAACCACAATTATGGGGTGTAAATCACTACATGAACTACAGAGTATTTCATCAACTTATAGAGTTGATGACCAAGTTTGAATACTTATTCTCTTACTTTGTGGTCATTTCCTATTTGTTCATGGTAGCCATGCCATCTACCCAAGGCTCTTTGAATATGTTGCAAAATTAGATAGGGTTGGCAATTACACGTGGGCCAAAGCCATGCACCAGCTGTTATGTGAAGAGTTACTTGAATTGGAGGACAAGATTGAGATGTCCTCCACTGGAAAGTCACTAGGTTATTTGAAGGGTTGTTCGTCGTTACTAACGGTTAGTTTTCCAAAGTCTCTAACTAGTTAAATATTCACCATGTAGTAATGTTTCATATTAGTTACAGCTCTTATGATATTACACTTTAGGTGTGGTTCGTGGAGGTGATCCTCATTTGTGACTATCACGACATGTTTGGTTTTCCCATTATCTCACATTGGACATACACAAAAGCAGTGTCTAAATTTCTGGATGAGAGAGGGATTCTGATTTATGACCTTACCAAAGCAATGCTTAGGTCTAAACCGTTCACGTTTTATTCTATGGATGACAAGAAGAGTCAAGAACATGACCCACTTTCTGAAAGCTTCAAATCCCTTAACTCTACAAGTCAGTCTCCCCAACTTATTAAAAGGATCAATCACTTGACCCAACTTTTGAATCAGAAGGAGGAGCTAAATAGTAAGCTCATGCAAGATATGCATGACCTGACTAAAAAATTTGAGAGTGCGCGTAATGACCCGTCACACTTTTAGCCTTTTAAGACGTCTAGAGTCTCAATTAGACGTTTGGGCCCGTTCCCGGACGTCTTAAAATAAAATTTTTGTATTGCACACTGCGCTCTGTGCGCGGGCAGTGCGCAAAACCATCCTCCACTCTCTCCCTTCCTCTTTCTTCCCCAAACCCTAAACCCCACGCCTTCTATATAAACCCCCCCTCCTATCTCCTCTCCACTCCACACACCAGCCACCACCACCTTCAGTGCTGTGCGGGAGTGACTAGAGGGGGCGAGTGAGGGAGAGCGAGAGGGAGGAAGGAGGAGAGTGCGAGAGGACGAGGAGGTCGAGGTCGGAGGAGCTTCGGTGGAAGCTCGACAGAGCTCGCATGGCCATCGCGGGCGCATGCGAGAGGAGGAGAGGGCTCGAGGAGGTGACCTCCCAGCCCTCTGCAGCAGCTGGAGCTGCTGCGACGCGAGGTGGAGCGAGCGGAGATTGCTGCGAGGAGTTCCTGGTACTAGAAGTTTTCCAGTATCAGACGTCTGGAGTGGAGTCCAAATGACTGACAGGGTACCTGGACGTCTTGAGCTAAGGCCAGATATCTGAAAGCTCATTTATTGCAAGGTACATATCTTCCTACGCCATGCATATCGCAGCGTAGGGGTATATGTCGACTGACCGCGGCTGCGATGTCGTACGCAGGTGTACCCTTGGGAAGGAGCGCGGAACGCTTTCGCATGTGCTTTTGGACGTCTAATCACATCACCAGACATCCGGAGGTGTGTCCAAATGACCAGAGGCATTGTCCGACGTCTGGAACTGCCGTCAGACGATCGCAGAGAAGGTCTGTATGTCTGAGGATACCACAGGGACTTAAGGTAAAGATCTGACACCTTTTAAGACGTCTGGATTATTTCCAGACGTTTGATTTTGAACAGTAGGCACGTTTCTGACCCGTTTGGGATCCGATCAGGGTCCATTTTACGCAAACAAAATACCTGTACTTTCCTCGCGAGTTCCTCTACATACTAAAGTTCTTTGTATACTATTCTGAACTCTCTTTTTGTGACGTATTCCCTGGCATAGGGTTTCAGTCTGCTGCATGTTTGGGGCTAGCAGAGATGCTTGGGTCTGCGGTTCGAGCCCCCATTACTCTCGTGTTGCCTGGTAAAGTGTTTTAATTCTATTAATAATATTTAAATAAGAATGTGCTTGTGGAAATAGCCGAATGTAACCCTAGGATGTGGCATGAACCCTATGATAGAAAAATGAAAGAATCATTTGTGCTGTATGATGTACTTGCATGCATGGTTAAGATAAACTACTAGCAATTGCCTATATTATAATTATAAGTTGCCTATTAGAATATGAGCTGCCTGTAAGTAATGAACAATTACTTGTGAAATCACTAGTCGCATTTATCGAATTATGGAAACACGAGCTGCTTGTATATGGGTGAGAAATAAATTATGAATGGTGAAATCTGGATCGAAATAAATGAAGTGAATATGAGCATGAACCCTTTGGGGAATTAGGAGTAGAACTCCTGTGGATAGACGGAAACTTGGAGTGTAGACGGGAAGTGTGCAGGCCCTTGAGTACGTGGTACCAAGGAGAGCAACTGTCCCCTTTTGTGTAGAGCGGAGCTAGCCCCCCTTAGGTTGAGACCCGAGGTTAGGATTGACCACTCTACACCGACTCCTGTTGGCCCTCATGTACGTGGTACTGAGGTGAGCTACTAGTGTAGGGAGGGAGCTAGCCACCCTACGGGGCCTAGGGTTCAGCTAGCCACCCTACACCAACTTGTTAGGCCCTTTGGGCAAACCGAGGTGGTCAGACGAGGGTGCGCGGACTGTAGAGGAGCAAGACCCTTGTTTGGTTCTAAGGGGTGAGACCCCTGTTCTGAGAGGGTAAGGCCTTATACTGTTTCGTGCTTACTTTGGGCGTACTCGCTAGTGGAAATGACTAACCGCGTGTCAGTGTGGGATAGCTACTCGTGCGCTTATCACACGTGTCGTAGTCACCGCTACAACTTGACAGTGACCTTAGGGTGGTTGACTAGGTGTAGGACTATTACGGGAGACTCTTTCGACTAGGAGAGCACCACGTTTACCTTCTAATATACAGAAAAGACTGCAATCAAGATCGTTCCCACGAGGAACATGCAAGATCAAGAATATCTGGATGCTTGAGCAAAATGGGTGAAACGGAAATATATATATATAACAGATAAATAGAAATGAGAATTAAATATGTTGCTTTTACTATTTTAGATAATATAGATACCACTCTACTCAGCGTTTGCTGACTCTGTCCCTTCATAATACTGTTCAGGACCAAGAGTTGAGCAGCTCGAGCTTCCAGCTGGGGAGGGTGCTGGGCCCAGTCGAGCCCAACCGTAGTTTTTCAGCACTTCCTTCTCATTTCTTTACTGTTGTAGTAAGTAATGGACTTTTAGTTACTGTTTGTCTCTACTATTTACTTCTGCTTTCCGTTGTTATTATTGTTGTGGTGATGTATACTGAAACAATAGATTTACTTTCCTTTATTGCTTTGTACATTTTTTCTACTTAATTATATTGTGTATGTGAATGTGGTTTACTTTCATAATAACCCATTTCTGTCTGAACCAACCTACTTTTTATCTTATTCAGACCATTTGACCTATGTTTCGCCTATGAGAAATCCCGTTTATGTACTGCAATGGTAAAATTGTAGTTTTAACATTTGTTTCATGTTTTCTTCTCAAAATATTAGTTCCTTGAATTAGGTCCTTCTCTAGGTTATGTAGGTGCTCTTATCTCTTTCTTAGGTCAAAATGAGCTAATTAGGGCTCATGATGAGGCTCTCATCAGCATGCTGTATGCCAAGTACAGCAAGTGTGAGTTTTGGTTGAGGCAGGTGACTTTCTTGAGCCACATGATCTCAGGGGATGGTTTGGCTGTCGACCCAGCCAAGGTTGAGGCCACGTACAGTGATAGAGATATGCAGCTTTTTGGGATTGGCAGGTTACTATCGACGGTTTATCAGAGGATTCTCTCATATTGTGCATCCTTTGACCCAACTGACTTGGAAGGACGTACCCTTTGCCCGGACAGATGAGTGCGAGGCATGTTTTCAGGAGTTGAAGGAGAGACTGACTTCAGGTCCTATGCTTACCATCCCGGACAGTAGTGGTAGTTTTGTGGTTTACATCGATGCTTCGATGCAGGGGTTAGGGGGTGTACTCATGCAGCGAGGTCGCGTTGTCGCTTACGCTTCGCAACAACTGAAGTCCCATGAGCGTAGCTACCCTACCCATGACTTAGAGTTGGCAGTTGTTGTCTTTGCGCTAAAGACATGGAGGCACTACCTTTACGGTGAGACTTTCGATATTTTCACGAATCATAAGAGCCTCAGGTACTTGTTTGACCAGAAGGAGCTCAACATGAGACAGAAACGTTGGTTAGAGCTCCTGAAGGACTACGACTGCAGCATCTCCTACCACCCAAGGAAGGCCAATGTGGTGGCTGACGCCTTGAGCTGGAAGGCGCCCGCCCACTTGGCCAGTCTACAGGCACAGAGTTGGAGACTTATGGAGGAGTTGGGAAGTTGGCGACCTCGGGAGTCATAGGGGTATTGTGGGACAGTGACAGTGACGCGGCAGACGCGACCAGAGCTGATAGACCGCATCATCGCAGGACATATGACAGATCCGTACTTACAGACACTGCGGGACAGGGTATTGACAAGAGACCCAGGAGACTTATGAGATACTGCGCATGAGGGGACGCTTATGAGTTCCTAGGGACGAGGAGTTATTGAGAGAGATCCTGGCTGAGGTGCACAGGTCCAAGTTCACCATACATCTCGGGAACACAAAGATGTATCATGATCTGAGACGCGACTTTTGGTGGAGAGGGATGAAGCAGGATGTTGGTGAATTTGTGCAGTAGTGTCTGGTGTGCCAGAAGGTGAAGACCGAGCACCATAGGCCTACAAGGCCGTTGGAGCCACTTCCTGTGCCAGAGTGGAAGTGGGAGAGCATCACCATGGACTTGGTGGTGGGTCTACCGGTTACCTAGCGAGGACACGACGTGGTCTGGGTGATAGTAGACAGGTAACGAAGATAGCACGTTTCTTGCCGATCCGAGTCACCTTAGGACCAGCACAGTTGGCAGAGAGGTACATTCACGATGTGGTACGCCTGCACGGTGTTCCATGTAAGATTGTATCCGACAGGGATACTCGTTTTACTTCCCAGTTCTAGGCTAAGTTTCAACAGGCTTTGGGGACACATTTGAAGTTCAATGCCGCTTACCACCCCCAGACGGACGGACAGTCAGTGCACACCATACAAACACTTGAGGACCTTTTACGCGCCTGTGTACTAGACTAAAGAGGCTCCTGGGAGGAGCATTTACCCCTGGCAGAGTTCGCATATAATAACAATTACCACTCGAGCATCGACATGGCACCTTATGAGGATATGTACGGACGAAGGTGTACTGCACCCTTGAGTTGGGTTGAGGTGGGTACTAAGTGCGAGGTTGGCCCCAAGCTGATCTGGCAGAGTCAGGAGGTGATATAGCAGATTCACAGGCGACTCTGCATTGTCAGGAGTAGGCAGAAGAGTTACGCTGATCGGAAACACAGAGAGGTGCAGTTCAAGGTTGAGGATCACATCTTTCTCTATGTTTCGCCCATGAAGGACCTGCAGCGTTTTGCGGTGACAGAGAAGCTTGCGCTGAGGTTTGTAGCGCCCTTTGAGGTCCTGGAGTGGGTGGGACCTGTTGCTTACCAGCTTGCCCTTCCTCCCCAGCTTTCTAGAGTGCACGACGTGTTCCACGTGTCCAACCTCAGGAAGTACATCACTGATTGATGAGAACCTCATCATGAGCCATAACTAGCTCATTTTGACCCAATACAAAGGATAAAAGCTCCTACATATCTCAAGGAAAGGCTTAACTCAGAGAATTCTGAGTTTGAGAAGAAAACCAGTCATAAGGGGTAAAAGTGCAATTTTACCAGTATAATCTGCATACAGGGTAATTCAGGGCCCAAACACAGGTCAGAACAGCTTAATAAGAATAAAAGTGGGACGAGATGATCTAGCAAGGGCTACAGCACTTTCAAGGAACCAAATGATAATCTGTAACCCTAAAACAACCCACTTCAATTCACAAGGTTCGAGGCAAAGTAAAAATAGAATAAACCCTCTAAAATTCATAGAAAAATAATCTCTAGGGTTTAGAACCTTCAATTTGGCCTTTAGAACCCATTTTGACCTACATTGAGAACCATGCCCAATTAATAACTTAATTTGGGTTTTTGCGCAAATTGACCGGTCAAACAAGGTTTAATATGAAAATAAAATTCACCATCAGATTCCTTAGGTCCTAATTAGTCATGTATAAAAACTTGAGCCTAAGAAGAAACCTCCTTGACCGACTTTACACTTTGGTCCTCATATATTTACTCTTTGGCCCTCAACTTTTGAACCCTCGCATTTAGGCCCCTAACTCTCCTTCGTTCTTTGCAAACAGGTCCCTCCTGCAAAACCCTGCCAGCACCATGCTCCGGCGACCTTGCGCGGAGCATGGCGCCGCGCAGGGTAAGGTGGAGGACCTGGCATGTGTACCGGGGGGTGCCCTGCGTCGTCAGCCGTCGCAGGAGCACCCCCATGGTCCTTGCAGCCCCCCATACCGGCCGTGCGAACGCACGGACGGTATGGGTTCGAATTCCGACCATGCTCCGGCGAGGGAGACACGTCGTCTCCCTCCGCCTTCCTCCCTGCTTCAACCCTATAAATACCCCCCGCCGCTCCACCGACCAAGGCAGCCTGGACCTGACGGAGAAAACCCCCAGCTTTCTTCTCTTCTTTCTCCGGCAGACGCTCACCAGCTCCGGCGACTTCCTCTCCCTCCACCTCTTCGCTCTGCCGCACTACCAGCAGCAGAGACCTCCTCCCCTGCTCTTCCCGCGCCACGCCGCACCCAGCTGGCGCCTCTCCAGCCTTCTGCTCGCCGCCGCCCCTCTCCCTGAGCATCATCTTCTCCGGCGACAGTCGATACGACTGTCGCCCTGTTCCTCCCCCTTCGTCCCTGCAGTTAAGTTAGACTTACTCCCCTTCTCCTCCTCTTTCTTTCCCCGCTTTCGATTTAGTCAATTAAGCCCTCTACCGACCCTGTTCACCCTCATCCTCTCCGCCTCCGACCACCCTCCGGCGAGCCGCTCCCATCACCTCAGCGACCCACACGGCTCGCCGACCACCGCAGAACTTCCGCCTCCTCACCCTGATCCTCTTCCGCCCCTCCACTTCCCACCAAACACCCTCTGCAGACCCACCGAACACACCCACTCCCTCGCTCACAGTCTGACCTAGGACGACCTAACAGCTCCATCTCGCCCCCTGCAGACCCCCTGACCACCTTCGCCGTGCCACGGCGAAGGTCCTCCGCCTGTCTGATTTGGCCGAGAGGCCGTGCCATTGGTTTCAGGTTCCAGGCCTTGACCGCCATTGGCGAGGAAGCTCGAAGCCTGCTCGAGGTTGCTCCAAGCCGAGATATCCCAGATTGAATAGCCACGGCCAGCGCGGAAGAGTCTCACGCACACACCCTGGCCCTCGATTGGAGCTGTACGCCTCAACAGCCGATGCAATTGGGAGCACCATCCCTGCTGCAGGCGTAAGAGAATTGGGGTGGGACATTTAGTCCCACCTCGGAATCTCTCAAAGGCGCGCGGACACATAAATTGAAAAACTGCCATACGCTGTTTGCCTCAGTTACCACGGGGTGAGGTCCCTCTCACCCGACCCGACCCGACTCGGCCTCGTCCGTGACCACGCTCCGCGGACCTGGCCCGACCCGATTAGACTGACCTGCACTCCTCGCCCACCACGCACGCCGGTGGGCCTGGACCCGGGCCTGACCCGAACCCGATTACCCGATAGCGCTCTGGGAGAGCTTCCGAGGAGTGATTTCAGAGAGAGAGATACGCGGGGGAGGGGGGTAGAGTAGGTTTTTGTCTTGACGAATAAACTCTGAAGTGTGCAGGCCAAAGAAGAAGAAGCAGACCCGCTGAAGAAGAAGGAGCTGCTGCACTGTAGCGAAGGCATTGTTAAGTCGTCTCAGCACCGAGGCAGACGACGGAAGGTCAGCAGCCAAAGAAGAAGAAGACCCGCTGAAGAAGAAGGAAGAGCAACGGCCATCGCGAGAGAAGAAAAAGAGAAGTCAAGGCAGGTGAAGACAAAGAAGAAGAAGGAATGAAGAGAAGCAAGAAGCAAGAAAAGAAGAAGATGATCTGACGAAAAAGAAAGAAAGGAAACAAGAAGAAGAGCACGAGGGGAAAATCTGAAGAAAGCAGAAGAAGAAGAAGAAGAAGAAGAAGAAGAAGAACAGGAAGAACCAAAGACAAAGAGGAAGAAAGAAGAAAAGAAGAAGAAGCCAATTTTTCATCTCTCTCTCTCTCTCTTTATTTTTGTAATAGAACTTGTATATCTCTAGAATACAACTTGCTCCCTGAGTTCGACCTCGGGAACTCTTTCAGTTTTCCGAGTAATAAAAATTTTATATGAAACGTTGGTGACAACCGGCTTTACTACAACGATATAACACAAACCGGTCACGAACCGACGTCTCATCACTGATCCTAGTCACATTCTGAGCCACGAGAGCATCGAGATGGGTGACAACCTGACCTATCCCAAGAGACCAGTACAGATACTAGATAGAGCTAGCCAGAGTCCGAGATGGAAGTAGGTACCACTGGTGAACGTCCTATAGAGAAGCCAGCGGTACGAGGAGGTGACCTGGGAGCCTAAGGCGGCGATGCGAGAGCGGTACCCAGAGCTTTTTGAGGGTACGTCTTTTCGGACCTACTTCAGTCCTCTTTAAGTTTGTTATGCATTTTATGTTCCTTTTTCTGCACCTTAGTTAGCCCAAGTTCCGGGGATGAAACTTCCTTTAAGTTTGTTATGATGTAATGACCCGTCACACTTTTAGCCTTTTAAGACGTCTAGAGTCTTAGTCAGATGTCTGTCCAGGCGTCTGGACCCGTTCTCGGACGTCTGAAAATGAAATTTTTGTACTGCTCACTGCACTATGTGTGCGGGCAACGCGCAGGACCATCCTCCTCTCTCTCCCTTCCTTTTTCTTCCCCAAACCCTAAACCCCACACCTTCTATATAAACCCCCCCTCCTATCTCCTCTCCACTCCACACACCAGCCACCACCACCTTCAGTGCTGTGCGGGAGTGACGAGAGGGGGCAAGCGAGAGAGAGCGAGAGGGAGGAAGGAGACCGAGGTAGAAGGAGCTTCGGTGGAAGCTCGGCAGAGCTCGCATGGCCACCGCGGGCGCATGCAGGAGGAAGAGAGGGCTCGAGGAGGCGACCTCCCGGCCCTCTGCAACGGCTGGAGCTGCTGCGACGCGAGGCAGAGCGAGTAGAGAGAGCTGCGAGGAGTTCCTAGTACTAGAAGTTTTCCAGTATCAGACGTCTGGAGTGGAGTCCAGACGACTGACGGGGTACCTAGACGTCTGGAGCTAAGGCTAGACATCTAAAAGCTCATTTATCTCAAGGCACGTATCTCCCTGTGCCATGCATATTGCAGCGTAGGGGTATATGTCGGCTGACCACACCTTCGATGTCGTACGTAGGTGCAGCCTTGGGAAGGAACGCGAAACACTTTCCCACGCGCTTTTGGATGTCTGATCACATCGCCAGACGTCCGGAGGTAAGTCTAGACGACCAGAGGCATTGTCCGACGTCTGGAACTGCCTTCAGACAATCTTAAAGAAGGTCTGGATGTCTTAGGATACTGCAGGGACTTAAGGTAAAGATCTGACACCTTTTAAGATGCCTAGGATTATTTTCAGACGTCTGATTTTGAATGGTAGGCACATTTTTGACCCGTTTGGGATCCGATCGAGGTCCATTTTACGCAAACAAAATACCTATACTTTCCTCGCGAGTTCCTCTACATACTAGAGTCCTTTATACATAGTTCTGAACTCTCCTTTTGTGATGTATTCCCTGGTATAGGATTTCAGCCTGCTGCTCACAGAGACACTTGGGTCTACTGTTCGAGCCCCCATCACTCCCGTGTTGCCTGGTAGAGTGGTTTAATTCTGTTAATAATATTTAAATAAGAATGTGCTTGTGGAAATAGTGGAATGGAACCCTAGGATGTGGCATGAACCCTAGGATAGAAAAATGAATGAACCGTTTGTGTTGTATGATGTACTTGCATGTATGATTGAGATAAACTACTAGCAATTGCCTGTATTATAATTGTGAGTTGCTTGTTAGAATATGAGCTGCCTGTAAGTAATGAACAATTACCTGTGAAATCACTAGTTGCATGTATCGAATTATGGAAACACGAGCTGCCTGTATATGGGTGAGAAATAAATTGTGAATGGTGAAATCTGAATTGAAATAAATGAGGTGAACATGAGAATGAACCCTACGAGGAATTAGGAATAGAACTCCTACGGATAGACGGAAACCTAGAGTATAGACAGGAAGTGTGTTGGCCCTTGAATACGTGGTACCAAGGAGAGCAACTGTCCCCTTTTGTGTAGAGCGGAGGTAGCCTCCCTTAGGTTGAGACCCAGGGCTAGGATTGGCCACTCTACACTGACTCCTGTTGGCCCTCGTGTACGTGGTACCGAGGTGAGCTACTAGTGTAGGGAGGGAGCTAGCCACCCCACGGGACTCGGGGTTCAGCTAGCCACCCTACACCAACTTGTTAGTCCCTCTGGGAAAATCGGGGTAGTCAGACGAGGGTGTGCGGACTGTGGAGGGGCGAGACCCCTGTTTGGTTCTAAGGGGTAAGACCCTTATTCTGAGAGGGCAAAGCCCTATACTATTCCGTGTTGTACTTTGGGCGTACCTGCTAGCGGAAACGACTGACCGCGTGTCAGTGCGGGGTAGCTACCCATGCGCTTATCACGCGTGCTGTAGTCACCATTACGTCTTGACAGTGACCTCTGGGTGGTTGACTAGGTGTAGGACTACCACGGGGGACTCTCCCGGTCAGGAGAGCACCACGTGTACCTTCTACTTTACGGAAAAGACTCAATCACGATCATTCTCACGAGGAACATGCAAGATCAAGAATATCTTGATGCTTGAGTGAAATAGGTGAAACAAAAAAATATATATAATAGATAAATAGAAATGAGAATTAAACATATTGCTTTTACTATTTTAGATAATATGGATACCACTCTACTCAGCGTTCGCTGACTCTGTCTTTTCATAATACTGTTAAGGACTAGGAGTTGAGCAGCCCGAGCTTCCGGCTGTGGAGGGTGTTGGGCCTAGTCGAGCCTAGCCGTAGTTTTTCAGCACTTCCTTTTCGTTTCTTTATTGTTGTAGTAAGTAATGGACTTTTAGTTGTTGTTTGTCTCTACTGTTTACTTCCGCTTTCCGTTGTCATTGTTGTTGTGGTGGTATATACTGAAACAACATATTTACTTTCCTTTACTGTTTGTATGTTTCTTCTGCTTAGTTATATTGCGTATGTGAATGTGGTTTACTTTCCTGCTTTTGGTTATTTCTTGTTGGACGACTGGGTCTTGGGACTAGTCGAGGTGAGCCGATCTCGAGTCTTGTAGAGATCTAGGAATTGGGTCGTAACAGTATGCGTGATGCATATCTTTCATGCAAGAAGCAAATCTCCACTTCATCCTAGGTTTGCATTCTAAAATTGTATAGTATGCATATTTCTTTGTCAATATGTTTGTAATATTCTTTAATGTTATGCTCAGATGGCTGACTCATCTCATGTCAATCCAAGCAGCACGTCTAGTTTCAATTATCGTGATGATGAAATCCAACTAGGCCAGCAAGTAGTTAAAGAGTTTTCTGTTACTGTGAATCGTAGAGGATACTGTAGTCAATACTCAGCATATGTTTATACGTAACAACTATTAGGTGATGTCTTTACCCTTCTAGGCTAGTAAGCATAGCTCCGAACAAAGTTCGCACTGTGTGCCAACGAAAACCATTCCTCTTTCACCTCCCATTTTTCAGTTGTCCAAATTGAAATCAAAGAAGGTGTATACTCATCAAGCAAAGCACATTTCCTTCTATGTAAATTTTTCCCCCTTCTGTAGAATATTATTTTAGCGCAAAATTGTTTGTTGTTACTATATCAGCGCATCGTTGATCTTGCGGATGATGGAAATTAAGTATTCACCCCTATCCCAGGCTCAAGCCATACCAATCTTAGGCAACAAAATCTACAAAAAAAAGGGAAGGTACAGTAGGAAATTTGGAATTGTGATCTCCTACGATTTAAATGCACATAGTTGACCATACTTTTATTGGCAAATTAATTTGGATATTTGTAGGAGCTACAATTTACTAGTGATGATGAGAAGATGGTTGAATCCAATTATGACAGCTCTAGAAGTGGGAAGAATGTCTCTGATGATATTGTATGTATTACTAATCGTTAATAATTATTCCGTTCATCTTTACGTTGGGTTATGATATATTTTTTGAATTGAATGCAGCCAACATTTAGATTACTGTCTACCCAAGAAGAGGCGACTAGACATGGAATGAATCTTTCTCTGGTACATTATCGATTCTTACAAATTTAGTAATTATCATTTTTTTTAAAGCAAAATTCAATCATCAATCAACATCATTAACTACTATATATTAGGATACGTGGATTGATTCACCTGAGAACTCTACACAAGAGAAGTAAAATTCAGCCCCGAATTCTGTAAACCCCTCATCAAGCAATTTTTAACTAAGTACTCATATTTCCACCATCTATTTATGATTGAATCATTTTATATCGTGTCCTTGTGCTGCATCCACAGCTTCAAGTATATGCTAGAAATGATCGGCTAGTTGCAGGATCGTTGGAAAGGAACATAAAGTTCATACCAAGAACCTAAGCCGTGACAGCGAAGATGAAGGAAGGGATTGTTATGAAGCATTTCAAGATGGTCACTGGTATCGATCAATCACTAATTGATAGTGTTCAAGATGAATCGCAGAGAACTCTCAGGAATCTTGTTCAGTATGTCAAATCAGAAGATGATGTGTTATGGTACAGGTCTGGTATCAGTATATTTAGGAAGGATCTTTCTGAAATGCTTAAAATCGTCGGATTTGTGAGCAGCTCAGTTACGAATCTATCATTCCTAAGATATTGTTAATTCCCTGCTTGTTTACAATTTGTAACAACCAATTTTAATTTCATATATGTAGATAATTGATGCACACCAGTCATTGCTCTTAGACACCAGCTATACGAGTGGTAATCCTCTGAATGCGCACCTTCTCCCTAGCACAATCTCAATAGCTGTGACACAAAGTCAGGACCGAACCTATTTTAGCATCATCAATGCTCACAAAGCCAGGGTTCAAACCTGTGACATTGTAGCAGTCCTACTTCATTCTTTTAAACATCGACACCTGTTGTTATTCCACTATGATCGTGGGCACATAATTCACTATAATAGTATACGACATGCGTCGCATTCCTCCCCTCTGAATCAATTTGCTCGTCAGATGGTATTGAAGTCCTCTTTCATTACTTTATGCAAATTTTCATAAAATGTTAGAACATCTAATATGTTCTTTTCAGGCTTCAAGGATTCAGTCGTTCCTTAATTCAGTTAGGCATTCAACTGACAAGAGCTGGCAGTTTCTTGAAGATGTGCATGCCCCACAACAGAGGCTTGGAAGTAACAATTGTGGCATCCACATTATGCGTTGGTCAGAAATGCTGATGTACAATTATGATCTTTCTAAAGCTGACCATGATTCTGAAATATACAAGCGACAAAGTCATTACCTACTAGCACTTGTGAAGTCAAAGTTCGCTAATATGGACAAGATTTGATTCTCCTCTATATGGAAATGTTTGCTAATATTTGTTTCATGACTTACCGAATAGCAAGTTTGTTGACTAGGCGAAATCGTGTTTTAAAAGATGTCACGTTGTAATATAGATGAGATCGCCATGAAAATAAATAAGAATTTATAACTTGAAAATCAAAGTATCCGAGGTTGAACATAGGGAGTAATTGGGTATTTCAAAACTTAAGAACACAACTCTAAATAAAAAGCAATAACTAATTCAACCAAAATTGAAGAGTAATGTTATGTAGAAATAATGCTCAAAAGAATTGGACATCTGATATTTTATCAGACGTCTTAAAAAATCTTACTACAGTGCTTTGATTTATGATTTTGACCTTCTGTGTCTTCTCTTTCTCTCTTCTTTCTCTTTCTCTTTGCTCTGCGACTGTGCTTCTTCTACCTTGTTCTTTGGCTTCTTCTTCTTTTCTTCTTTGTCTTTCCTTTTCTTCTTCTTCTTCTTCTTCTTCTTCTTCTTCTTCTTCTTCTTCTTCTGCTTGGTCGCTCCTCTGCTACAATGACTCTTTTCTTCTTTATCTTTCCTTGTCTTCTTTCTTCTTCTATGGCTATGCCTCTTCCTTCCTGCACAACATCATGCAGCAAAACCTACCCCCTACCCCTCCCGCGTCTCTCTCTCTCTATTTCTCTCTTCGGTACGCTCTCCCAGAGTCAGGTAATCAGGTCGGGTGCACGCCCGAGTCCAGGCACACCGGCGTGGGTGTGATGCGCGAGGAGTGCTAGGTTTAGGTAATCAGGTCGGGTGCCAAGTCCGCGGGGGCAGGTCGTGGACAAGATGTGAGGGCGAGGGACCTCACCCCTATGTGTTGGAGGCGATTAGCTGAAAGCACAAAAACAACTTATATCACACAGGCAGCTCGAAACTTACCGAGGTGGGACTAAAAGTCCCACCCGCTTCTTCGCGCACTTCCGTAGGGGATGTCTCCTAATTGCTGCAGCTACGGAGTGCTTTGGCCCTCGATAGATGGCTGATGCAGTTCGCGGAGGAAAGCCACGCACCTGGGACTTGGTCTCCTAGAGAGGGGCCACTTGATGCAAGCTCGCGAGCAAGCTTCACTTCTCCAATGGCGGCGAGGGGTCAGACCTATCAACACGAATAAGGCCTTATGGCCCTGTTAAACAACAGGAAAACCTTCGCTGTATCATGGCGAAGGTGAGGCGGGGGTCGGCGTGGCTCAGAATGACCTAGGTCGTGTTGTAGCTGTGAAGGTGGGGTTGTTCGGTGGAAGTATGGAGCAGTGGAGTGATGGAGGAGGGGTGGAAAGTGAGCAGTGGGTGATGGCGGAGGTGAAGAGGTTGGTGGTGAGACGTGTGGAGGTGTGGAGTGATGGATGCATCTCGCCGGAGGTCAGCCAGAGATGAGGAAGATGAGGGTGGATAGTGGCAGTCGAGGGGTGGTTTATGAAATAAAAGGAGGGAAAAGAAAGAGTAGGAGAAGAGGAACTTTTCTGTTGTGATTGGAGCGAAGGGGAGGCAGAGGCGACGAACGACGCGTATGTGCCGTTGTCGGAGAAGACGGCCCTGAGGTGGAGATAACGGCGACGAGGAGGAGGCCAGAGAGGCGTGCGCTGGTGCGGCGCAACGCGGAGGAACAAGGCAAAGCGAACCTTGCCACTGGTATGGTGGCAGGGCGATGAGAGGGAGGGGAGGTCACCGAAGCTTGCGGGCGTTTTTACATGAGATGAGGAGGGAAGAAATTAAGAGGGTATCGGTGGCCAAATCAAGCTTGGGAGATGCGCGAAGGACCGGGGGTCCTTTTATAGCCGCTGGCCGAGCTTCTTGTGCTTGGAGGGCAAGCCTTCCAGCGCAAAATCCTCGCCGGAGAAGGAAGGTGCTTAGGACACCCAAATCTCTCGAGCATTCGCACGAGAGATTGGGCGTAAATTTGATTTGTAGATTTCGTTCAAACGGTGGAGAAATCCTCAGAGAATCTCCCTTCCAAATCTGGGAGATCTCTGAGGATTCGAGAAGATATCAACCTCGAATCCTCACCGGAGTGGGATTCCTCCGCTGTAATGGCGGAGGGACCTGAATGCAAGGGTGGCGAGGAAGCTAGGGGGCTCTGCGTAATGATTTTTCAAAAGTTAGGGGTCAGAATGTAATTAGGTGGACCATTTTGCAAAATAGGTCAAGATGACCTTCTCTTAGGCCCAAATTTTGGTAAAAACCTAATTTTGATCTAAGGAATCTAATGGTGAAGTTGTATTTTAGGTTTGACCATGTTTTACTGGATATTTTGCACAAAAACCTAAATTAGGTTAAATACTGAGCTAAGACCCCAATCTAGGTCAAAATAGGTTCCAAAGGCTAAATTGAAGGTTATAAACCTAGGGGATATTTTTCCATGAATTTTAGAGGGTTTAGTTAATTTTTATCCAGATCGGAACCTTGTTGCATTAAGCGGGTTTGTTTTAGGGTTACAGAATGTCATCTAATTCTTAAATCTCACAATAACCCTTTTTTGACTGAACCATCCCACTTTTCCTCTTATTAAGTCCAATTGACCTATGTTTAACCCTTGAGGAATCCCGTTGATGCACTGCAATGGTAAAATTGCAGTTTTACCCTTTAGTTCATGTTTCCTTCTCATAATAGTAAACCCTTGACTTAGGTCTTCCTTTAGGTTAGGCAAGAGCTTTTGTTTACTTTCTCATGTCAAAATGAGCTAGTTAGGACTCATGATGAGGCTCTCATCAAAGTTGAACTCTTATTTTGGTGAACTTATACTCTTGGCTTCATTTTGGAGGGATAGAAGTTCGTTGTTTTAACTCTTCTTTTGGCTTCTCTTTCAATAGTACATGTATAATTATACTCTTAGTTTCTTTCCAGTTCAAGTTGTCTACTTGGTAATGTATTGATATAAATCTTACAAGTATGTGGGCTTACTTGCCCTTTTTTGATATCTATTGTGCTAGAAGGTCTGATATATATATCTTTTGTGCATCTTAATCACAACTTTGTTAGATTTTATCTTGGAAAAATAGAGTATGGGTGTTTCTACATTGAAATCAATGGCCCTTGTATCCTATAGAAACCCTGCAGTGGCTCCTTCTCGCATGCAATCCAATCCCCATGTATGTGAATTTTGCACCTATTTCTATCCACTCGACACGTGCAGTCTGGAACCTATTGGATTACACAAATCCGCACACATCAATTTAGCATCCATTTCTATCCGATCGACACGTGTAGTCTAGGGCCTATTCGTGTACACGTCTCTGCACATGTGACATTTGCAGGGCATGAGTAGATTGATCATGTATCCATTTCATTGTTGACGTATTTGTAAGGGCACTCATGCTAAACAAAGTCATGTTTGTTGCAGCTACCTCAAATGATTAATCGGCCACGCTCTATGTTTGTGCTCAACAAGAAAACATTATCTTTGTCTTATTTTTGGCCCTCATAAAAATCAACTCGATATATAGCATTTTAGAAGGAAACCCCAACAATTTCAACCTTCTGTAATATGAAGCACTGATTTGAATATAAGTGGAACATGAAGGAGTTTGGCAACTTTTATGCCCTAGAAGGAACCAAAATCACACAGTGCCACATAACCAACTTTAAAACAACACAAATCACCATTGCGACAATAAGAGAAATCCATGCATGCAGTGTAGTGTTCAATACTTGTCAATGACCTCTATAACAGCAGTCACTTGCAAATATGTAGATTGAACACGGTCGCAGCAACATTGGGAAGATGACAATCTGGTAGGTCCTTATGGAATCGAAGACTGAAACATAGGCCTGGTCCAGCAAAATGCAAATTGAAGTAGATGGAGATCGTTGGTTTTTAAGATTTCCATGTTCACTCATTTATTAATTGGCCAACGCCACCTTTTTCTCTTGACGATGCCCTCATCATTCCATGCACTTGTTGAACACCATCAATGTTAATCTTGACAGCTTCATTAGCATCTTCCATCAAACAATAATGCATTATATATGGCAGTGTTGTGACCAACCATGTCTCCATTTCGTAACTTCACACAAACCTAATCAAATTTGTCACTAACAATCTAGTATGGCATTAGTTTGATGGCAGCCATCTAAGTTTGATGATATGACAGTAATTCTCATATAGGTCCATTGTTATATACATCCACCAGATGCAATCCGCGCATAAATACCATTCTCATGTAACTTTTCAAGGTCTTTGTCAAGAGTTCTATAAATCCAACATTGGTACCATCGAAGAAATCACGACTATTAGTAAGGACATGCACACGATTCCTTTTGGAAGAATGTGACAACGTAATGAAGAAATCTTTACTTAACTGAAATGGAAGAATGTGACTACAGCCAATGTATTAAATAGACAATCCAAAATTGTTGAGAATGACAAACTGAAAGTTTTGAAAGTTTTCCAGGCACCCTTCTATTTAATTGGGGAGAGAAATGTATAGGTCACTGTACCACCAAAATGAAGGGCTTCAGGGCCATTGCTAAGATCTTCTCTTTAATATAAATGTTACTGACACGGAGCACACTAAAACAAAACATTCCTCATCCATAGAAATTAGCAATGTAATGGCCTTCATTCATTTCTAATTTATCACTTTCTTTTCCATGCTAACAGAATTGCTTCGTATTATTCCAATACTCTCTTCTCGGATAAATACAAAAGCTCTTTGAGCAGCTACTAGAATTGCTCGAGTTCCCTTCCACTCCATGCTTCCTTTGTATCGTATTGCAATTGTACTTGTTTAGTCCTTCCTGCAGACTTAATTACATGAGTAATTATGGCAGAACAGTATGAAATATAATTTCAACCATTATGCATACATGTTTATAAGGATTCCCAAGAAGTAGTTCAAATGCTGGAACTTGTTGCACAGTTCCTTTTCTCTTGCCTTTACATGCATGTAGCTTGATAATTGACTTTTTCCTCTTTTCTGGGGGATGACCAATCCTCTTGCAATGCTTTGGATCTTGTATAGCATCATTTTTCCCATTCTCCCTAAACTTACTGCTATTATCCTAGGGCATGAATATTAAGGGATTTAGTACAAATCATTTAAACAATTAGCAAATGCAAGCTCTTCAGAAGGAGCAGTCTTCTTATTTTGAGTTCCATAGCAACTATTAAGTTCTTGGTACACTTTCTCTAGCATCTTAACATAATTGTCATAATTATCCATTGACACGGATGCTATATATGCAAATTTGTATATACGGGAACAAATATGGGTATACTTATCAGCAGCATCATCAAGAGGTAAGGAACGGATGGGGGCACCACATGTAACCGGTGGCATCCTTAGCCCCTTACGCCATCATTGGAGTATGTACATCTCAAGTATGTAGTCAATCCCATTATGTATTAGCGCCTTCATCATATGACCACATGGTAGGCCATCTGTCTCAAAGAATCTACATGCATAGCTCAATTGCAAATTATCCTTTATTATCCTTACTTGGTACACCAAATCATTTAGACGATAGAATTCTGAAATTTGGAAAGTGTAGATTGCTGATCTCTGTTTTCTTAGATTGCAATGATTGTGCAGTACATCACAAACTGCATGTCGATATGAAATTTCTTGAACATCTTAACCGTGTATACATTTCTCACTTGCTCCTCCATTTTAAATCAAGTCTGCAATGGAATCAGTCTATGCAATGATTGGAAGTCAGCTTTCCTAACTTTCTCTTGTTTAGCTTGCATTGCTAACTCATATTGTTGCATAAATTGCTTCAAGGTTGTCTTTGCGTTGACATAACCATCGAAGAATGCGTTCATGCTCTCACTTCTTTGCGTGGTGGTCATTCCTGCCCAGAACATGTCTTCGAAATACACTTGTATTAAGACCTGTGTTGTTAAAACACTTTAAGATGTCTGGGACTTGGGTCAGACGTCTGGTCAGACGTCTGGACGCCTTCCCAGACATCTAGAAATCAAATTTTTTGTGTACATCCTTGCGTCTGCACGCAGACAGTATGCAGCCACATTTTCTTCTCTCTCCTCTCGCCGATGAAACCCTAACCCTGCGCCTACATAAACCCCCTCCTCTCCATCACACCACCCTACTTCCATCCACCCTTCTCCTTCCTTCAGCGAGAGCAGCAAGCAGCGAGCGGCGAGCATGAGCGGCGTGGGAGGAGAGGAGCAACCAGGGGAAGAGAGGAGAGCATGCGAGCTCATGAGGGAGTTCGCCAGAGAGCTCACGACCGGTCGGGCGTGCGCAAGGCGGAGAGGTGCGTCGGGGAGGTCCTCCCCGACACTGCTGCAACCTGAGCAGCGGTCGAGCAGGCGTGGCATGGCCGCGTGTGGCGTGAGAAGGCGAAGGCAGTCTCTGGTTCAGGGATTTTCCCAGAATCAGACGTCTAATCTACATCCAGACGACGTAGACGATGTCTGGAGGAGGCTCCAGATGACTGAGAGGTAAATCCTGCGACGTACACCTCCCTTTGCGGATACGGCCATGTAGGCCATTCCACCGAGGCACTGTTCCGTGCCATATTGAGAAGATTTACGTCGCACGTGCAGGATTCACTTCAGGAAGGCGCGGGACAAGCCCTCCCACGCAGTTCAAACGTCTAGGCGAGGCACCAGACGACGGAAAGCGTCTCCAGACGTCCGGAGAGGGGGTCGGACGTCTGGAACTAGGTCCAGATAGTTCAGTAGAGTCTCTGGACATCTGAGGAGTAGCGCAGAGTTGAGGTATGGTTCTGGACTTTTTTTAAGATATCTGGAAGGTGTTCCAGACGTCTGATATGAATCAGGATTACTATTTTTGACCCGTTTAGGGTTCGTTTGTGTGGACTATAGACAGCTGAATAGGGTCACCATCAAGAACAAGTATCCGTTGTCGAGGATTGATGACTTGTTTGACCAGTTGTGAGGTACCACGGTATTCTCCAAGATAGACTTGAGGTCTGGCTACCACCAGTTGAGGATCAAGGAGACAGACGTCTCCAAGACAACTTTCTGCACCCGGTACAGACACTACGAGTTTTTGGTCATGCCGTTTGGGCTGACCAACGCCCCCGTTGCCTTCATGAATTTGATGAACTGGCTGTTCAGACCGTATCTAGATCAGTTCGTGGTAGAATTTTTTGATGATGTGTTCATCTACTCTCAAGATCAGGCGTAGCACGGACAACACTTGCGGATAGTTTTGGACATACTGAGACGATGTAGGCTGTATGCTAAATACAACAAGTGCGAGTTCTGGTTGAGGGAGGTGACCTTCTTAGGTCATGTGATCTCCAGGGATGGCTTGGCTGTGGACCCAGCCAAGGATGAGGCAGTGCTCAGGTGGAAGAGACCGTGTACAGTGATAGAGATCCGCAGTTTCTTGGGACTGACAGGCTACTACAGGCAGTTTATCAGGGGTTTCTCGCAGATTGCACGTCCTATGACACAGTTGACACGGAAGGATGTGCCCTTTTCGTGGACAGACGCTTGTGAGGTGTGTTTTCAGGAGCTGAAGGAGAGGCTGACTTCGGCTCCCGTGCTCACCATCCCAGACAGCAGTGGCGGGTTCGTTATGTACACGGACGCCTCTTTGCAGGGGTTAGGGGGTGTACTCATGCAGAGGGGTCACGTTGTTGCTTACGCTTCGTGGCAACCGAAGCCCCATGAGCATAGCTACCCTACCTACAACCTGGAGCTGGCAGCTGTCGTCTTCGCACTGAAGACTTGGAGGCACTACTTGTATGGTGAGACTTTTTAGATTTTCACAGACCATAAGAGCCTCAGATACTTGTTTGATCAGAAGGAGCTCAACATGAGACAAAGACGTTGGTTAGAGCTTCTGAAGGACTATGACTGCAACATTTCCTACCATCCGGGGAAGGCCAACGTCGTGGCTGACGCCTTGAGCCGGAAGGCGCCCGCTCACTTGGCCAATTTACAGGCACAGAGTTGGAGACTCATGGAGGAGATGGGCAGTTGGCGACCCCTAGAGTTACCGGGGCACTGTGGGGCAGTGATTGTGACAAGACAGATGAGGCTAGAGCTGATAGGCTGCATCATCACAGGACAGATGGCCAATCCGTACCTACAGTCGTTACGTGACAGAGTACTGTCAGGGGACCCTGGAGACTTCTCCTTTACAGACGAGGTGCAGCGCATGAGGGGGCGTTTGTGCGTTCCCAAGGATGAGGAGCTGTTGAGAGAGCTCTTGACTGAGGCACACAGTTCCAGGTTCACTACACATCCCAGGAACACAAAGATGTATCATGATCTGAGACGCGACTTTTGGTGGAGGGGAATGAAGCGGGATGTAGGTGAATTCGTGCAGCAGTGTTTAGTGTGCCAGTAGGTGAAGGCCGAGCATCAGAGGCCTGCAGGGCCATTGCAGCCACTTCCAATGGTAGAGGGGAAGTGGGAGACCATCATCATGGACTTGGTGGTGTGCTTGCCTGTTACCCAGCGAGGACACGACGCAATCTAGGTGATTGTAGATAGATTGACGGAGACAGCGCGTTTCTTGCCGATTCGAGTCACTTTGGGACTAGCACAGTTGGCAGAGAGATATATCCGCGACGTGGTACGTCTACACGGAGTTCCACGGGAGATTGCATCCGATCGGGATACCCGCTTTACATCCCGTTTTGGGCTGAGTTTCAGCAGGCCTTGGGGACACGGTTGAGGTTCAGTACAGCATACCACCCCCAGACGGACGGACAGTCAGAGCACACGATATAGACGCTTGAGGACCTTTTGCGTGCTTGTGTACTGGACTGGAGGGGCTCTTGGGAGGAGCACTTGGCCCTGGTGGAGTTTGTATATAATAACAGCTATCACTTGAGCATCGACATGGCACCCTACGAGGCTCTATATGGACAGAGGTGTACCACACCCTTGAGTTGGGTTGAGGTGGGGACCAAGTGGGAGGTTGGCCCCAAGCTGATCCGGTAGAGTCAGGAGGTGATCGAGTAGATCCACAGGCGACTCCACACTGTCAGGAGTAGACAGAAGAGCTATGCAGATCGGAAACGCAGAGAGGTGCAGTTTGAGGTTGGGGATCACGTCTTCCTTCGTGTTTCGCCCATGAAGGGCCTGCAGCATTTTGGGGTGAAAGGGAAGCTCACGCCGAGGTTTGTGGGACCCTTTGAGGTCCTAGAGCTGGTTGGACTCGTTGCTTACATGCTTGCCCTTCCTCCTTAGCTTTCTGGTGTGCATGACGTGTTCCACGTGTCCAACCTCAGGAAGTACATTGCTGATCCCAATCACGTTCTGAGCCACGAGAGCGTCGAGGTGGGTGACGACCTGACCTACCCTGAGCGGCCAGTGCAGATACTAGATAGAGCCGTTCGGAGTCTGAGACGGAAGCAGGTACCCCTGGTGAAGGTCTTGTGTACGAGCCAGTGGTACGAGGAGGCGACCTGGGAACCTAAGCCAGCGATGCGAGAGCGGTACCTGGAGCTCTTTGAGGGTACGTCTTTTCGGACCAGCTTCGGTACTCTTTGAGTTTGTTATGCGTGTGTTGTTCTTTTTCAGTACCCTAGCTAGCGTAACTTTCGGAGATGAAACTTCCTTTGAGTTTATTATGTTATTAAGACCCGTGCTGTTAAAACACTTTAAGACATCTAGGACTTAGGTTAGACGTCTGGACGCCTTCCCAGACATCTGGAAATCAAATTTTTTGTGTACGACCTCACGTCTACGCACGTGCTGCGCGCAGACAATACGCAGCCACATTTTCTTCTCTCTCCTCTTGTCGATGAAACCCTAACCCCGCGCCTACTTAAACCCCCTCCTCTTCCTCACACCACCCCACTTCCATCCACCCTTCTCCATCCTCCAGCCAGAGCAGCAGGTAGCAAGCGGCGAGCGTGAGTGGTGTGGGAGGAGAGGAGCAGCGAGGGGAAGAGAGGAGAGCACGCGAGCTCGTAAGGGAGTTCATCGGAGAGCTCACGGCCGGTCGAGCGTGCGCAAGGCGGAGAGGTGCGTCGGGGAGGTCCTCCCTGACACTGCTGCAGCCTGAGCAGCGATCGAGTGGGCACGGCACGGTTGCACATGGCGCGAGAAGGTGAAGGCAGTCTCTGGTTCTGCGATTTTCCCAGAATCAGACGTCTGGATCTACATCCAAACGACATAGACGATGTTTAAAGGAGGCTCTAGACGACTAAGAGGTAAATCCTACGACGTATACCTCCCTTTGCGGATATGGCCATGCAGGCCATTCCGCCGAGGCAATGTTCCGTGCCATATTTAGAAGATTTGCGTCGTACATGCAGGATTCACTTCGGGAAGGTGCGGGACACGCCCTCCCACGCAATTCAGACATCTGGGCGAGGCACCAGACGGTGGAAAGCGTCTCTAGATGTCTGGAGAGGGGGTCGGATGTCTGGAACTAGGTCCAGACAGTTCAGCAGAGTCCCTGGGCGTCTGAGGAGTAGCGCAGAGTTGAGGTATGGTTCTGGACTTTTTTTAAGACGTCTGGAAGGTGTTCCAGACATCTGATATGAATCAGGATTGCTGTTTTTGACCCGTTTAGGGTCCATTTGAGGTTCGATTTTCGCAATTAAGATTTCGTTGTTCTCCGTATAAGTTCCTCTACTTGTTGGAATATTTTTTATCCTGTTCTAAGTGGTCTCTTGTGATTGATCCTTGTGATAGAACCTCGTTTCGTTGCAGATTTGGGGTTTGCTGAAGCACGTGGACCTGCTGATCAAGCTTCCATTACTCCTGGGTTTACTGGTAGAGTGGCTTTCCCTAGTTTAATTATAAACATGAATGCATATCTGGAATAAATCTTAGATCCTAGGGTATGGCATGAATCCTAGGACTAGAAACACTGGAATAGTTGTATGGAATGTATGAATTGCAGTCTTGGATGAGTAAATATTATAATAATAATTACCTATAAATGGATAACAGCTGCCTATAAAATGTAAAGTATAGTTATTAGTGACTGTTGCATTTAAATTCCTATTGTTTACAATTAAATACGAGCTACCTGTATATGAATTGGAAATGGAAGATCGAATGTTGGAAACATGAGCTACTTGCGAATAAACCTGGAATGTGTATAGTAAAGTTACATGCTACATGTGTAGAATGTGAGAAATGGAAATAGAAATGATGAAACCTAGTATGGCTTGGCCTGAGAAACATGAGCATGAACCTTACGGGGAATTAGGAGTAGAGCTCCTGGAAATAAATGGAATGAAACTGAAAATGTGAATGGGGAAGTGAGCTAGCCCTTGAGTACAGAGTACTAAGGAGAGCGACTGTCCCCCTGCTTAGTGCAGAGCGGAGCTAGCCACCCTATTGTTAGGACTCGAGGTTAGGATTGGCCACTCTGTACCAACTTTTTGGCCATTGCATACATAGTACCGGGGAGAGCTACTAGTGTAGGGAGAGAGCTAGCTACCCCATGGGGCCCGGGGTTCAGCTAGCCAACCTACACCGACTTGTTAGGCCCACTGGGCAAGCCAGGCTAGTCAGGCGAAGGTGCGCGGACTGTGGAGGGGCGAGACCCCTGTTTGGTTCTTAGGGGCTACACCCCTGCTACTTAGAGGGCTATGCCCTATACTAGTTCCGTGCTGTGCTTTAGGCGCACCCGTTAACGGAAACGACTGACAGCGTGCCAGTGCGAGGTAACTACCCGTGCATTTATCGTACGTGCCGTAGTCACCGTTACGTCTATCAGTGACCTTAGGGTGGTTGACTGAGTGTAGGACCACCACGGGGGACTCTCCCAGCTTGAAGAGCTCCACGTGCTACTTCTACTCTTCGAAAAAGACTGCAATCAAGATCATTCCCACGAGGAACATTCGAGATCAAGAAAGAGACCTGATAAATAAACAAAGGGATGAAAGAAAGAATAATTAGTTAAAGAAAGAAAGAAATTGAAAACAACAGTTACCTGTCCACTTTTACTGTTTTAGTTAGCTGGTTGCCACTCTACTTAGCGTTCATTGACTTTTTGTACTCATAACGTTTTTTAGGTCCAGGTGTTGAGCAGCCAGAGCCTACGGCTGCAGAGGGTGCTGGGCCCAGTAGAGCCCAGTAGTTGTAGCTTTTTGTTGTACTCCGTTTCCTGTTGTAGTGAGTAGTTGTTACACATTCTGTACTCTTTTATTTTGAACTTATATTCCTGTACCTATTTAATTTTCTACTATTGTGGTGGTGTGTACTGTAGTAGTTTATTTCTTTATTGTTGTACTGTTGTTACTGTTAGTTGCTTGCATGGTGAATGTGGTTTATTTTACTGCTTTTTGGTTACTTCCTTGTTGGACGACTGGGTCTTGGGATCAGTTAAGTCAGTCCGGTCTTATGTCCTGTAGAGATTCGGGAACCGGGTCGTAACAACTAGTACCCACATTGACCATATTTGAAACATATGTTGCACCCAGGAATTATCTTCAAGGTTACAACTTCTTACCATTTCTTCCCAGTTACTCTCAAATTCTTCAACATTGAAGGACTAATGCACAATATTCTTGAAGTACTCTCTCGAGTGGTGGTCTTTGCCAAAACACTGAGGTAACTTGAACATTATATGCCATAAGCAAAGTCTATGCCTCATTCTCGGGAATACAATTGACACAACTCTAATTATTGCTTGTGATTGATTTGTGATAATTCCCACTGGAGGTATTTCATTCATACAAGATAACCATGTTTTGAACAACCAAATGAAGTTCCCAATTGTTTCTTTAGAGATTAGTGCACATCCAAAAAGAACTGATTGTCCCTGGTTGTTAACCCCGACAAATGGAGCGAATGGCACGTCATATTTATTAGTTAGATAAGTCGTGTCAAATGAGACAACCTCACCAAATAACTTGTATGCAATTCTAGATGTTGAGTCAGCCCAGAACAAGTTTCTTACACATCCATCGTTATGAAGATCTAATAGATAGAAGAAGTTCCCATTAATCTTCTACATATTGCAAAAATACTCTTGGATTGCAGTGGCGTCACCATTCACTAAGCGAAGCTTTCTTAATTTCTTAAGCTCATAACATGCATTATCTTAAGTGAAAGGGAGATTATCATAGCCTCCATGCTCAGTGACAAAGGAGCACATAATCTTTGATAACTTTATTCCTGATCTATCATTGATATCAATTCTCAATTGATCACTCATAGTAATTTTTTTCCTTGAACGTAAGAATCTTGTCAATGATTTCTCCAAGAGGTGATGGTTGTGTTCTAAATTGCAGTCAACGATAATGTAATTGCACAGACCACAAAATCTAACCTTCACCACACATGGGCAGTTTACCTTACTGGTTAACCTCCTACTGTACAGTCCTTCTACTAGTTTTTTCGGACCACTTCCTAATCTAGAACATGCTAGTGTAGCTCGCCGTAGTACACTTCGGTCTTTATTATGATAGTTTGATGTTCTAATATAGAATTCAAAGCCGGTATTGTGAGCATATGTTTGCAACTTTGTATACGTTTCCTGCCAGGTCGAAAATTCCATTCCAGTTCAGAATGCTGATCCCTCTCCTTCCACCACACATTCTGAGCCTTTGTAGCTACCAGATTCATCAACATGTCCGAGTTCTCTATTTCCATCTATAGTAAACACTTCATATTCAATAGATTGTTATCAAACTATACTATTTTAGACAATTGCATACCAAAAATGATTAAATTTAAGCACACAATAGTTTCATATTACAATTAGAAATTTACAGTAAGCTATTATCTATTTGAATTTGTATGGAACAACTATATATATCAGCTATCTATTGTTAATAAACTATTCTTACCAGGGCAATCTCCTTCAGTTGGATAATGTGTAGTGCAGTGATAATCTCCACTATCTGATATAATGAAGTCTGCAATGTTGTTGAATTCGTCTGTAAATTGAAGTTGTTAAAACAATTTCGAGATTCAGAGGAAGTGGTTGTGAATTTTGTAAATTTTGAGTAACCTTGCTTTGAGATGTCATTGATTATTGCTATGGCATCCTCAATATCAACATCTCCTGTTAGTTACTAGAACAAATTAGCAACAGTAACTAGGCAAGAAATATAAATGAAGAGTGTGTGACATGATTAGGAACCTTTCAAATCAGACGGTGAACCTCCTGTTCTTTGTTGAAACCTTTTTTCCTCGTGCTCAAATGTGATGTTTAGATTGAAATCCATTTATGTGTTGTTAATCTTCAGTAGACACTGCACCATATTTGGATGACATCAATATTTTGGAGGCGAGTGAAATTTGAAGCAGCATAGATGGGAGCAGGAGTGATGACGAACATGTCAAGTAAAGGACAACAAAGACTGTGAGACTCGTCTCGACATACAAGTACATGGCAAGTAGACCCCAAACCCCAAACCGTAAAGCCTAAAGCACAAGTCGCAGCACAATGATTTGTACAACGAGTAGGTAATGAAGCAGCATAGATGGGAGCAAGAGAGATGAAGAACATGTCAAGTAAAGGACAACAAAGACTGTAAGACCCGTTGCGACATACAAGTACATAGGAAGTAGACCCCAAGCCCCAAACCCTAGAGCCCAAAGCACAAGTCGCAGCACAATGATTTGAACAAAGAGTAGGTAATGAACAACTAAATGTTTGGGTTTATGTATATAATTGAACTCTGTACCTGGAAATAAGAACACAATACAACAACGATTGAGCTCTGAACACAACCAGCACAGCATGGGTCGCAGCACAACAGTGATACCGCACAGCTCACAGCATAATGTTTTTGAACAACGAGTAGATAATGAATAGCGAAAGGAGTGGGATTGTGTAGATGGTTGAACTCTATACCTGGAAATAAGCACACGATACAGCACAGCATGGGTTGCAGCACAAAGGCTCTCTTCAAAGCTGCGCACACGGGCAAAGCAGCAATGTTTGAATTTCAAATAAATATCGGAAAGGCTCTATTGAAAGGCAAAACCACACATCAATAAAGGCTCTATTGAAAGGCAAAACCACACGGTGATAGCACATGTTCCTTAGGAAGCGAAGCTACGTCGATTATGTAGTGTATATGTGCGTGCCTTTTCATTTTTTCATTATAGATAGAGCTGAATAGAACCTTATAAAAAAGAAAAATAGAAAGCTTATTGTTGATGATAACGTCATCATCAACCATATCTAGCTTTAATTAGTCAAAATCTTTTGATAAATGCTCCTACATAACCGCTAAAGGATTATAATTCACTACACATCCTTTCTGAGAATCTAACATGAATCCAGGGTTAAAACTAAAATTTTACCATCATATCATGAATGCAAAACAACCATGGGTTTTCTTAGGGGTTTATTGAATGTCAAATGGTATAAATGTCTAAAAATTTGGTTCATGCATACAGAAATGAGTTTTCACAAGTTTTGAGAATTAAATGACATCTAAAATCCTAAAAATAGACTTGCTTAATTAACTGAGGTTCAGGTCAGGATAAAGTTTACCTAAACCTTCTAAAAATCATTGAAAAATATTCTATAAGATTTGGTATATTTGCTTTGACCATTGGAACCCATTTTGAGCTAAAATAGAGTTCCAGACAGATAGTTGCCCTAATTTGAGTTTCTGTACAATTTACCCAGTCAAAATTGTTCAAAACCTAAATTTTACTTTACCATCAGATTCCTTGGGTTCAAATTAGGTTTGTATCAAAATTTGGGCCCAATCAAAGATCATATTTACGTAGTTTACATTTCAGTCCAGTTTGACTCTTTTTATCACATATGCACCCCTAGCTTTTGAATTCCTTACAAATGGATCCCTATTTTTTTCATCTTATTTGCAATCAGGTCCCTCCACCATTATCGTGAAGAAACTCCTACTTCGACGACCTTCAAGTAGAGATTTCTCTCTGATGCCTTGACGAAATCCTTCTAAAATTGGAAGGAGAACTCCTGAGAGAATTTTCTTCCATTTGAGCCATTCATTGAGCTCTGATTCCTTCCTTAAAGTTCATGCGAATCCTTTGAAATTTAGGGTTACTTTGTGCGCAAGAATCACGTGCTTCCAAGCTTGGAACGCCCTTTTAAGCCCTATATAAGATCCTCTAAGGCTTCGCCGATCTCCTTAGTTAGGTTTAAGGCCAAAATACTCCTCTTCTCTCCTCGGCCAAGCTTTAACCTAAGCTCCAATGAGCTTCACCCTCCGTCATCTTACGACCTCCCAACGACCAAATTGGGAGTGCCACACTCCTCCCCGACTTCTTCCACTCCTCGCCAGTCAAAGCGAGGGCCATCCTCTCCCTATCTTCACCGTCGTCCCTCCCTGGAGTATTCACCTTCCACGGCGCCAAGGAGCCACAACCGGTGACAATTCTACCTCCTTCGTCCCCCTACAGTAGGTAGTTAGGTTTAGTTAGATCCTTAGGTTAGTTTCCCTCACTTAAAGTCCAAAAATATCCCCTCTACGCATATGCTCACCATCATCTCTCCCATCTATGGCCGCCCTCCGGTGAGGTCATCCGCTCACTACACCCATCCATCCACCTCGCCAACACTCCCACGAGCTCCGCCATCATCTCACGACCAAAACCCCTCTCTTGTCTTGCCATACCATCCACCCAAACACACCACCGAACAAACCCACCTTCACGCTTCATTTCCATCATCAACTGACCACTCTACACACTCCCACACCCCACGGATGCCGCCATCACGTTCCACGGCCTACGACGATCCTCCTGAGCCTTTTAACGAAGGCTTTTAGCCCATATTCTTCATTTCAGGTTCTCCACCGGAGCTCTGCCGCCACGACGACTTCATTAGCCGTGTTCGTGGTGTTCTAACCACGAAGAGCTCAGGTAACACCTCTAGGTCGTGTAGAAGGCTTCCAGGCACACGCCCAGGTGGTCAATTGGAGACCACACCACCCACTGCTACTCCAATCGAAGACAACTTCACAGCTGCAAGCGCACGCGAAGATGCTAAGATGTATAGTCCCACATCGTGGGATTAGAACCGGTTGAAGCCACATAAGTTGATTTTGTCACACCAGTTGTCTGCCTCAAGACACATACGGGGGTGAGGTCCCCGCATGCCCCTCACTCAACCTAATCCGACCTATGCCTACTCACTCCTCGGCTACTACCCACTGCCGATAGCCTTAGACCCAGGTGCGCATGTATCCGAATACATGTTACTACCCTGGTTTGAGAGAAAGAGAAATGAAAGAAAGAGAGAGAGCGTAAGGAAGGGGGGTTTTGCTCTATAAAGTGGCTAACACTTAGCCAAATTTGAGGGGTTGTTTCCCTTGTGCTGCGAAGGGAAGAAAGAGAGAAGGGAAGCTCTGAAAGAAGAAGAAAAGAAGAGAAGAGTTGAAGAGGAGAGGCCTTGAGAGATTGTGCACTGCTAGCATGGAAATATGGTTTAAGTGGTTGAGGCCATTGTGTATTTATTTGATATTATTGAGTGATTAATATGTATATGCTTAAGACTAATAATAGATGAATTAAATCACCATTATTTTACTTTAAATATCTTTTTACCTCATTAAACTCTTGTTATATTTATATTCTACACTGAGTATCATATTTGAGTAGATATTATTCATTGATTATCATTATTAACTTGATTTCTAATACTCATTTATATTTTGATTAAGATTAATACGTGAATTCCACGTTTAGTTCCTGTATTCAACTTCAGACACTTTTTTAAGAATTATTTAGAAAACATTACTATGAGAAGATATTTAATCTCTTGAAAAGCACCATTAACAACCGTCCTTTCCACGACCTAAGCTACGTCTCTCCCCTTTCACGATTGGGCCATCATTCCCAAAAGTCAAGCAGCATCCACTTGTTTGTCTGTTTCACCCTGTAAAAAAACATATGCATCCAAACGCAGTACTGCCAATATATTATTGATAACTATTAATTAATATTTGTTTATTTATTTTTTTACGGAGAAAGTGACGAGAGATTATGATCTCTATATTTTATACGTGATAGTAGTGGTACACGTATCTTTTACTTTATATATATTTTATACGTGACAGTAGTGGTACACGTATCTTTTACTTTATATATATATATATATATATGAGGCAAGTTGCCGGCGAGAAACGGATGGAGTCAGCGAGCGCCATCGCATTGCAAGCAACATATGTGGTAACAAACGCTACATTGTCTGCAGCATGCGAGGCTTGAAATGGGACAATTAGCCAGGCAAGAACTGAGTGTCTCTTTGCATTCTTTGAGACAATCACTTGGTGGATGTGGAGGTGGAGGTGGAGAAGGTGGAGGGGGCGGGGGTGGAGGTGGAGGTGGGGACCAGAGAAAGGGTGGCGCTGGCGACGATGGTGGGGCAGGAGTTGGATGTGGCGGAGGTGGGGGCGGTGGTGATGGCGGGGGCGGAGGTGGCGGGGATGGTGGAGGTGGGGGTGGGGGCGAGGGAGGCGGAGGCGGTGGCGGGGATGGGGGAGGTGGAGGTGGCGGTGATGGTGATGGTGGAGGTGGCGGTGGCGCAAAGCATCCTTTATAGCATATCAGGAATTCATCGAAACACTCTTGGCAGCAGTACGAGTCGCTACAGTTAGCATCGCAATTTATTCGTATCAGAGTACAGTTTTCAACACAAGAGGATTGCGATGACGATTGAGCACGTACTGATGATGATATTGACATCACCACCAGGACAAAACAGATTGTCGCCATCTGGCGGCTGCATAGAGCACCTTCCGCCATTGGCAACCTAAGCTACAACCAAGACGATTTCAAAATGGGAACTATGTATAAGATTTCTTCAAGGCTTTAAGATGAGATGCTGAGCATAATACAAGCAGCAGGCTTTATATAATGATAGGCAGCAAGCTCAAAGAAGAGGAGAATTAAACTTGGCATTAAATTATGATGTCCCCACAATTGTACGAAGAGCATGGCCTTTCAAGGAATTGACGTTAAGATGAGGAAATTTTCCATAGCTATATATGGAGGTCCTACAAGTTCTGGACCCAATAACAGTTTCCAACCCATGAAAGTGTTTTTGCAAAGTTCAAAAATTAGAGGATGTCAAGGTATGCCTTTTTCCCATGAATCAATCCTAATTAAATGAAGAGTTCATTGCCTTTACCGATAGCAATGAAGAAAACAAAGTAAGATGATTTAGAGAGCAAACTAACAAGAGAAATAACAATTTGAAAATAATAGCAAAATAAGAGAGAAAAGAGCAAATATTAAGATTTAGAGGCACATGTTTGAAATCTAATTTCTCAACAATTTAAATGACGACTTCATCGTTCTTGGTTTCCACATTTCTTATGGGATCTTATTTTCCAGTAAAGTATCTAAATTGATAATTCCAATGCGGCATATCTTTTCTCGTTTTCTTTATAGCTTGGCCATACTTGAATCTTGGCACAATTCGAGTTAAGAAGCATTATTTTTTTATATTCTATAGTTGGATGGTCTTTAATTATTTATTGTTTGTTTTCATTTTTCTTGTGGTTTACTTGATTTCATTCCATATTTATTATTTCTTATGATGATTCACATATTAGAATTTTAACGTTATAACCGATCCTTTGCCAAACAATTGGTATGCACCTAAGCAATCATCTGTGCAATTGATTTTCTATTGAACCTTTCCATGACAAATCACATGCTTATATCAATAGGAAAGACTAGAATGCATCGAAGCCTAATATAGGGAAGACCTTTTACACTTTATGAACTTGCAAAAACCTCATTAAGGCGAGCAGGCAAAGCTAAAGAAGATGGGTGCAAATAGGTGCAAGGCACTCAATGTAAAAGTACTTGTCTTTATATGCTAATAGTTGGAAGATAGTGTTTATTACCATGCTCCTACAAAAGAGACAACACAGTCTTTTTAGGATAAAAAAAAGTTAGATAGCTAGGTGGTTATTATTTGGATAATCACTTTTTCACTTTAGAAAAAAAAAAAAAAAGGTTATAAAGTCCTTATGAGAGAGAATTGGCATGGAAAAGATTTTCTTGATAAGAGAGCTCATCATATAAATTATAGGGATATCTTCTATTTCAACACATTTGAACATTATGAAGAGGATTATTAGTCAAGTTTCTTCTATTAAAGATGATAATTGATGATGAGTTGTAGGAACTTATTCTCAATTCATTACTAGACGGTTAGGAGATAGTAATGGTAATCTTTATAAGCAACTTGAACCTAAAACACCAAGTCTTAATAAGTTAGTTAACTAGCAAATTGTTGAATGAGGAATTGATATGCAAGAGTATAAGAACATCTAGGCATAGTGCATTCATAATAGAAGAAAGAAGCAAATCCAAGTCAAGAGATAATTTGAACTAGAAATAGAGAAAGGAATAAGTTCAATTTGTGTGAGAATGGACTTGCAAAAATTTTGACGCAAAAGGCCACCACAAGAACTAGTGTAAGAAGTCAAAGAAAGATAACAAAATGGAGGCAAAGAAAGAGTCTAAAAAGAAAATAGATGCCAAAGAAGATGAAGCCATCCATATTGAAAAGTGAAATTCAAACATCAAAAGTAATTCCTCTTGAGCAACTATTCTCAAGCATCATAAATTACAACTAAGCATAGAAAGTTATTGACAAATTACAAGGATGGTCATCTTTTGGCAGTTTTAAGATTAGTAACATTAGAACATCACCATATCATTCGGATCAATAATATCCATCCTAAGATAAATGTGGAATATAATTTACTAATTATGAATGTGAGACATGTCAAAGATTTCAAATTGAATCTTACATTTGTTGGCAAGATAGATGATGATGATGAAAAAGGTAACATTTTTGCGAAGAAAAATAGAAGCAAGCAAGGGGGTCACTTATCTTAGCTAAAGCTAGAATGTTATACTGCATAAAAGACAACAAGCTAAATGTGCAATGTAGAAAATGGATGCTACTCAATACCTTTCCGTGGGCTTGTGACATAAGAGATGAGTCATATCAATGGAAGGGTTTAAGAGTTCTTATTAAAGAGAACCTACCTCCAAACTTGAAAGCGACAAACCTAGATCCATGTGCACAGTGCTTAACCAAGAAACAACATAGGATTTCCATTGGAGGAAAAGCCCCACATAGAAAATCTAATGTTCTAAATGTGCACTACAACAAAAACACCTTGGGCGAGACAACCAGATGCAGCATACGAAGCAAAGGATGGACTTCGAGGCATTATTTAGCCAATTGGTGAATATCTCTGTTATACCATGATAAAGTTTAAGTAATTAAAATTTATAATCATTATATGTCATTCATTAATAGATTGGTTAACTAAATAGGAAATATTTTATTGTAAATAACACTATTGGCTTCCCCATCCGATCAACATCGAGATAGGGACTTGAGTTTTTTATTATAAACCTCGAGAACCATAGCATCCATGGTGTTTGGTTAGCTTGGTATAGTCTTGGATTTGTAAGAATTTAGTAAGCAATGAATGTATATGTGGAGTCTTTGTATGCTGTCTTTTTTAGACATAGAATCATTTTATACTTTTAAATATAAAATGATTCAAAAGTTGACCGTAATTTCAATCTCACTGATATACAAGTTGTTGTGCATGAATGATATACAAGTTACTTGTTGGTTGTCGTTGTAACGGGAAATATATAAGTATGTGCAGTAGGAACGAAAAGAAAAGAAAAAGAATATCCTATATAATCTAAGACGATGGTTAAACATCCTCCAAAGAGGTCTTTGGTGGCATTTAAACGTTATCCAAAGTGCCTTGGGTGACGTTTAAACATCATCTAAAGAACAAAGCTAGGATGACATTCAAACGTCATTCAAATAATAGGCCTAGAGCGGCGTTTCAAAAGTTTTCTAAAATGGCATTAGCAGATGCCATGGTGATGTGTTGCCACGTTCGATCTGACATTTAAACCTTAGCATATGATTTATCAGCAACATTTGTTTAAACATTAATAAAGAGCTCACATGCAATGTCCGTGGTTTGCCGTTGATAAAGACCTAAGATGAGAGAGTTGTAGCAACGTTCACGACGTTTATTTACCATCGGCAGCAACTTTTAGCAACATTTATTTGTCTAGTCTTTTTTTTTTTGTCTAGGCAATATTAAATAAATGTTGTGGTAGCTGTTTTTCTTGCAGCACATTTCCTCCCATGTTTATGACATAGAAGTGTAAATAAAAGAAATTGTAGTTTACAGTTTTGCAAGAAGATATGGATGTCCTATAAAAGAATCATAGTTATAATCTGGTTAAACTATTTAAGGGTAGAAAAGCAGTAAAGGACAATTAGTTATCATTGGGTATAAGGCACGATTGATGAGGGGACTTTACAACCAAGGTATGAAGCATGATTGATTATAAAGGGCTTTGGTTACAAGAAGCTTAACTTTAAAGAGATATTTCCTCCTTGTGAAGTTCTCATCCATAAAAGCTACTCTAGGCGTTGCAACTAGCTTAAAACTAGAGATTGTGCAGCTAGTGTGAAAATTGTTTTCATTCATGGTGGCATGGAGGAGTTCTACATCGTGTAGCCAAAAGAATTCAAAGTCAAGGTTAGGTTAGAAAGAATCAAAACTATAAATAAACAAGAGACTTGTATCAAGTTGAAACAAGCTCCACGGTTATGATATAAGTCTAAGTCACTTATGACCTTAAATGATTACACAAGGACAACTACGGATCACTATTGGCTTATAATCCATGTGGATGATATGCTTATCATCAACAAAGATATATTCAAACTAATAGATTTAAGGAGTTGAGCAAATCTTCCTTTATGAATGATCTACAAATCATATAATTATTTTGGACATGCACGTTTCTTAAGACAAAAAAGTGAAGCACTTACAGTTGTATTAAGGAAATTAGTATATTTAGAAAATTCAAGAAGGTTTGGCAAGGACAAAGCAAATCCAATAGAATCTCCAGTTGCATCGCATTTCAGCTTGCGTGTAAACTAGTCTTTCAACTCAAGAGGAAGAGGAGACCGTGAGGGGGTATCCTTTATACTTCAACTGTCATGACTTTAATGTAATCACAATATACATATAACCATGCATCAGTTACGCAATTAGCATTATTAATAGACTTCTTACAAATTCAAGGAAAAGATAATTAGTCAAGTAGATTTCTAGATGTCTCAAGAGGAGTATAAAGTATGCTTATGCTTTAGTGATAATCTACCTAACTTGTTTTTATTCATAAATTCTCATATGGAAAAGGACCTAGATATGAAAAATTCTGCATTCGACTTCATGTTTACTTTACAAGAGGAGTTGTCTTTCATAGTCTAGGTTGTAAAAGTGTATATAATGGAAGTCGAGTTTATAGCTCTATTGATGCTTACAAAGAGATGCTACAAATGAGGAGATTCTACTTGTTTAACGGAATTGATCTGGTGGGATAGAATTTTATGGGAGCGAGAATGGCCTGGGATTGCAAGATTTTGGTGTTTGTTTTTGATAGGTTGCAATCCCCAAATTAAAATGAGTAATCTTGCGTTTAGCATAGTCAGGAGATTTGGTAGCTTTAGAGACTCAACTGAGAATCTACTGGTGGATTCTTAGACTCCACTCATGGATTATCAAACTCCACCGATGAATTCTAAGCCTCCGTGGGATACACCGGTAGTTTAGCTTTTAAAATTGGAGAACCAAACCTATCATAGATGTGCTAGTGCTGCATGTCTATATCCATGGAAACAACCTAAGTAGCATTTCTGCCGCTATTGACATCTAGAAAAATAGGCACCACGTTCTTGTATCTAGATACAAGGATACAAGATCCCAAATTCTAATATCTATGTCTTTTTCTTTCCCACGTTCATCTGCCCATTCAGCACTCGAGAAAAAACGTAAGCTCGTAGTTTTATCTGTGGGGACCAAGACTTTGCCTTAAGATTCCAACCTCACCCTCAAGACACCCAACCCAGCGGGATTGTACGTGAGATTAAACCATCTCACCACCCCACGGAATTAGATAATATTGGGATAGTAGCCTTTAACCCAGTATTATCCTATCCCAAGATCAACTCTCCCAAACAGGGGATAGGATTCCCAATCTCGCAAAACAAACGCTAATGGAATCATTACATTGTTCATTGCAACAATCACCACTCCATTCACTTGACTAAGATCCAAGATGTCACTCAATTCAAAGCATGTAGAGTCAAATCACTAGATTATTGACACTCCCAACAAGAAGCAATTAAAGATTACCAAGATTTAAATAAATCAAAATGTGGAAAATATGATAACTATGGGATTGCATGGAGAAAGACAAGAATTTGACTAGAAATTATCAAGCATGGACTCAATTTGAGGAGTCAAGGAGGCATCTCCCTCATTGGATGAAGAAAGAGATTGTTGGGCCTGATGATGGTTTCCTGTAGAAGAAGGCATTTTCTTGAGTTCTAGGAATTTAGATGGCTATAAAATTCTCTAGAAAAATAATCCTAATAGGAATAGAAATAGAATTAAAGGGGTGTCAATTGCCTCAATGAATAGTGACAAGATGGCATATGCAGTCACAACAAAAGGCGAAAAGAAAATACAAGGGACCAGATCAAAGAGATAAAAATGTTTGATAGGGTTTTACACAAACACTATCAAATTTTTCTGATATTGCTTAAATGCATATATGCCATCAAAACATGACTTTGTTTACAACAAATCCATTCAACTATGTAAGGTTAGACATTAATCATATTAAAGTGTCCAAAAAGGCAAAAAGGCATTAGGGATCAGAAAGATGATGAAGAGTCTTTTATTGAAGGTGTTGGATAGGTTTACCAAGGTGTCCAAATTCTTCGATGCCAAGTAGAACGAAGAAAAAATAAGGAGAAAATAGTGGAGTCAAAAAAGTGAAGAAAGAAGCAAACATAGAGAAGTACAATGCAATGACATTTTGTGAGTTTTATGACACAACAAGGGGCAAGGACAATCATTCCTTAACATTGTTATGTGAAAATAGCATATTATATAGATAAAACTTAATTTTAGTGATATATTAATAAAAATAATTAACTATATTTATAATGGCATCTATACAAATATAAAGGACATTGTGGTAATTAAATGATATCCAAAGTTATATTGACTGAGATGAGTGACTTTAAAAAAAAAATAAAAAGCTTCGATCTTGATTTATATCAGCCATTACCCTTCACAGTGGGTAGCTTTTCGAAGGGCATATGTGTGATGGTAATGTTTGCAACGGTGATAGAGGGGTAGCTCGTACCTTGTATGTCGCATTTTGCGTGTGTTTGACTCGGCGTAGGACAAATTTCATTCCTAGAATTCCTCGGGTGGTCATCCAACAGTGGATATTTTATCAGAGACCATCAATCGGCAACTATTGGATTGGATGCATGCATTCGTTTACTGCAAAGGTAAGCTCTCGCGTGAAGGAATTGAATGGGAAAGAAGAGAAGTAATAAATAAATCATTAATGGCGTGCACTGGATTAATAATTATGGTCGATGGAACCTAATGCCCGGCGTTTCATCATACAAGCAGACATACGCACGCTACCATGCATAATTATACATAGAGCTGAATAGAACCTTATAAAGAAACATATGCATCCAAATGCAGTACTGCCGATATATAATTCATAACTATTAATTATTATTTATTTATTTATTTATTTATGGAGGATGTGCCGAGATAGCAGTGGTACACGCATCTTTTACTCTATATATATATATATATATATAAGAGGCAAGTCGCCGGCGAGAAACGGATGGAGTCAGCGAGCGCCATCGCAGTGGAAGCAACATATGTGGAAACGAATGCTACAACGTCTGCAGCATGTGAGGCTTGAAGTGGGGCAATTAGCCAGGCAAGAACTGAGTGTCTCTTTGCATTCTTTGAGACAATCACCTGATGATGGAGATGGAGATGGAGATGGAGAAGGTGGAGGGGGCGGAGGTGGAGGTGGAGGTGGCGGGGATGGTGGAGGTGGGGGTGGTGGCGCGAAGCATCCATCATAGCATGTTATGAATTCATCGAAACACTCTTGGTAGCATGACACGTTGGTACACTTAGCATCGCAAGCTACTCGTGTCAGATTACACTTTGCAACACAAGCGGATTGCGATGACGATTGAACATGTACTGATGATGATATTGACATGACCACCAGGACAAAACAGATTGTCGCCATCTGGCGGCTGCATAGAGCACCTGCCGCCATTGGCAACCTAAGCTACAACCAAGACGATTTCAAAATGGGAACTATGGAGAAGATTTCTTCAAGGCTTTAAGATGAGATGCTGAGCATAATACAAGCAGCAGGCTTTATATAATAATAGGCAGCAAGCTCAAAGAAGAGGAGAATTAAACTTGGCATTAAATTATGATGTCCCCACAATCGTACGAAGAGCATGGCCTTTCAAAGAATTGACGTTAAGATGAGGGAATTTTCCATAGCTATATATGGAGGTCCTACAAGTTCTGGACCCAATAACAGTTTCCAACTCATGAAAGTGTTCTTGCAAAGTTCAAAAATTATAGGATGTCTACGTATGCATTTTTCCCATAAATCAATCCTTATTAAATGAAGAGTTCATTGCGTTTACCGATAGCGATGAAAAAAATAAAGTAAGAAGATTTAGTGAACAAACTAACAAGAGAAATAACAATTTGAAAATAATAGCAATACAAGAGAGAAAAGAGCAAATATTAAGATTTAGAGACACATGTTTGAAATCTAATTTCTCAACAATTTAAACGATGGCTTCATCGTTCTTGGTTTCCACATTTCTTATGGGATCTTATTTTCCAGGCAAGAAAAGTTGACAGTAAAATATCTAAATTGACAATTCAATGCGGCAAATCTTTTCCTATTTTCTTTATAGCTGGGCCATCGAATCTTGGCACTATTCGAGTTAAGAAGCATTATTTTTTTATATTTTATAGTTGGATGGTCCCTATTTGATTATTATTTGTTTTCATTTTTCTTGTGATTTACTTGATTTCATTTCATATTTACTATTTCTTATGATGATTCACGTATTAGAATTTTAACATCACAGCCGATCCTTTGCCAAATAAGTGGTATGCACCTGAGCAATCATCGGTGCAATTGATTTTCTATTGAACCTTTCGATGACAAATCACATGCCTATTTCAATAAGCAAAATTAGAATGCATGGAAGCCTAATATAGGGAAGACCTTTTACACTTTATGAACTAGCAAAAACCTCTCTAAGGCATATAAGTGAAAGGCACTCAACGTAAAAGTATTTGGCTCTATATGCTAATAGTTGGAAGATAGTGTTTATTACCATGCTCCCACAAAAGAGACAACACAGCCTCTTTAGGAAAGAAAAATGGTGGTTGAAACGACTAATTAAGCACTTAATTCCAATCAAAATTTTCAACAATAGCACTGAACCACAAATCAGAAATATCGACATCAGAGTCAAATGTGCAATATCTCCACAGTGATCTGAAAACCAAGGTCAAACTTCGGCCAAGCACACGAGACAACTTAAAGTCGTCAAGCAACAACAGCACAAGGCACAGCCTCTGAAACGCCCAAGTGTTGAGCGAGGGGGCGAACGAATCTCAAGGAGCAAAACCTCCCCCGTCCTGCCTCAGATTTCTTCCCTTCTCTCTCTTCCAGACCCAGTTATGGCTAATCAGGTGAACAATACCAGGTATTCGAGTTAAAGCCCAAACCTGTGTGTGTGCATTGACGGCGAGGGCATGAAAGGCACGTGTGGTGAGGGACCTCACCACATGATTTCGGAGGCGAACAATAGATAAGGGGAATTCCTTTTATGCGTGAGTCCAACTTATCCCCACACGATGTGGGACTAAGCATAGGTTGCTTCCTTCATGTACAGCCGTGAAGTAGCTCCTTCAAATTGTTGCTGGTGCTCATGGCCTTTACTCAATTGCAACTGCAAATGGCTTCGTGAACTGAAGTCGCTTCGATTGCATGTGGCAGCAAGTCGGATGGTGGCCGTAGAGAGGCAATCGGTGTCAAGGAAGACAAAGGCAGCGTTGGAGCTCCGGTCGAACTTAAAATGTAAGAATACGGGCATTGCACACTAATTGCAAAGCTCAGTAGGGTCACCGGAGGATGGCGAGTCTCATGGAGGTGGTTTCGTGATGTTTGGTGCGGTGTGGTGTTCTGTTGATTTCAGAGAGGGTGTGCGGAGGGCGTGGTGTTCCATGGAGAGATTGGGTGGTGGTGACGCGAAATTAGTTGAGGGATTTTGAAGGTGGAGATGAATGGAAGCTTGTAGGAGTGCTAGCGAGGCATTTGGTGATCTGTGGCGCCGGCACGAGCTCGCTGGAGTTCGTGCCAGTGACGGGGAAGACGAAGGGCAAGAGAGTGTAGGGGTGGTTAACCTAGGTTCTAAGGGGATAGAAGCAACCTAAAGGAGGAGGAGAAGGTTTTAGAGGGACTTAAGGAGCGAGACGAGGATGGAGGCGTTTGGTGTTGGCCAACCAGACCCAGAGAAGGAAAGAGGTGCGGCGAGACAACGACGTGGAAGGAGTGGTCGGAGACGACCAGACTTTGGTTGGTCCTGGTCGCGAAGAAGAAAGGAAGAGGATGGGCTGGTCAATTTGATCGTTGGCCTGTTCTATGAAGTGGTCGGAGAAGGCTCGCCAGAGCCGAAGTCACGGAGGCCGGAGGAAGAGGAGTAAAGAGAGGTGATTCCAGTCGAAACTTGGCTGAGAAGCACGTTAGGATCTTGGGTCCTATTTATAGAGCTCAAATTCAAGCTCTAAATCAAGGAATAAGCCTGATTAAGCCACGATTTCAAGGGAAAAAGTTCCCAAATTCCTCGAGTTCACCTGAGCTCTAGGATCTGACTTGGGATCCTTAAGGTGGTTCAAACGATCGGGCAACTTCTCTAGATCAATCTTTCCAAGTTTGGAGTGATTTAATCAAGATTCCTGAGAGAAATCTATGATTGAACAAACACAGGTTTGATTGTAGGTGTTGTTCAGACCAAGAATGGCGGCAGGGATCCATTTGCAAAGATGAAGAGAAAGTTAGGGGACCATTTGTAATAAAATTGGAACCTAGGGGTTTAAGTGAGAGAAATAAAGTTTTCAAGGGCTAAAATGCAAACTAAGTTAAGATGGATTCTGATTGGACCCAACTTTTGGTCTTAGCCTAATTTTGACCCAAGGAATCTAATGGTGAACTTAGATTTGAGTTTTAGCCATGTTTGACTGGGAAAATTGCACCAAAGCTCAAATCAAGGTAAATTCCCTTCTAAAACTCTACTATATGTTAAAATAGGTTCAGATTGTCAAACCAAAGGTATCAAACCTCTTAGAATATTTTTCTATCAATTTTAGAAGGTTTAGATTAATTTTATCTTGACCAGAATCTCTTCAATTTAAGTGGGGTTAATAATTAGGGTTTTTAGTCCTACTTTTGCCCTCGAAATGCGTGAGCCCTTGTTTAAGTTAGTATGGACCCACTTTTTAGACTTTAATGATCAATTGACCTCTATCCCCTTAGTGACCACATGGTTATTCGGCATTTGTGATGTGCTGTAAAAATTATAGAATTAACAATTTTCTTTATTTTCTTCTCAAATCAAAACATTGCGAAGTTGCAACCCTCAGATGATTAAGAATGAGCTTTTACCATTTGAACTTGACTAATTATGGTTAGTTAGGATCCATGATGGTGTTACCATCACTTATCTCCACCCAAAGCTTTTGCCTAAGGTTATTGGACCTCACATTACCTCCATCATCATCCACCATCACCATCACCGGAGCTTCTTGAAAGCTCCTTCGACACCATCATTTGGCCACCCTCACATTCGATTCTCTTAGTGATTTTGTCCGACCTAGCTCGTCGGACCTTATCGTGGGTTTAATTTGGGCCTTGAGGCCGTATTTTGCTCGCAGGTGCTTCTCCATCGTCGTCATCTTCTCCTACGTCATGAGCCCATCTCTGGTGAACAATCAACAAGCACTCCACTTTCTCTCCACGTGGATTCACCTGAAGATCATTCCTAGGCTGTTGGATTAAAGATCCAATGGCCACCTTGCATCAATTGCCATATACATCTCCTCACGGCTACATGCAAAGACAAGCTTGGTGGATAGTCCCATATCGTGAAAAGCCAAATCGGATTTGGCTTCATAATGAAACCCACCCCATAGAGGCGAGCTCAGTATCAGGGATTCGAGTCCCCATCCTCCTCACATGCACGCACACACCCACCCATGCACGTGCAGGTGTGGGCTAGGTTCTGGTCAATTCGTGGGCCTAGGTTTGGGCCTATTTCGAGTGATTCTTGAGTCCGGTCTAGGCCAAATTTTGAATCAGATTATTTGAGGTTCTTGCACGTGAATTGGGCTGGTTTTGAGTTGGTTTGCAAGGCTCCTCTTTGGCTGCAAACTCTAAGTGTTGATAGGCTTTCGGCTTAGTTAAAAATACTTTTTTGCCCTTAATACTTGCATTTCTTTTTGGAGTTTGACATAGTGTTCATTGAATATTACATTTATTTTTATATCAAGGTCTCTGTGGTTCAATTTTGTTTTGCTAATTAGTGGTTAATTGCAAATTATTTACTCCCTGAGACAACTTTGGACTCACATTCGAGATATAAATTTAAATGTTGATTCACTTTAGTTGACTATATACGACGCAAATATTTAAACTCGACGAAAGCTCACTAACATTTTAGCACCGTTACCGGAGAGCATCGTGTAATTTCACCACTAGTCATATTCATTTTGATTCGATTTCTAACTTGACTTGTTTGATTATTTCGAAGTGAATATCGCACTCAGGATCATCAAGCTTAGAGCATGAAATGACCCTTCCCAAGGGTCATTGGACCATTTTGGGAGATTTGGGAGGGATTTGTTGCAGGTTGCAACCCACTGGAACTTGTCTGGGGGTTTTGCAGGTAAAATACGAATGGTGGGGGGTATTTTTACAATTTACCCCAACCCCACACCTTTCAAATGCACACCCTAACCCTAATCCACACTTATAAAACTACCCCATTTCTCAATTCCCGTGCCCTACACTGTTACGACCCGATCCCAGATCCCTACAAGACTCAAGATCAGCTCACCTCAACTAATCCCATGACCTAGTCATCCAACGAGAAATAACCAAAAGCAGAAAATATTCCACAACCACAAGTACAATGTAACTAAGCAAAAAATAATACAGAGACAGTAAAAGAAACAGAACGAAATATCTCATAATATTACAGGCCATCACAACTACAACAACAAAAAGTAAAGCGGAAATATAACATAAAAAATATTACATATAACAAATATTCACTAGCACAACAGAAGAATGTGCTGGAACAGAAAACGATAACAACTAAGGCTAGGCTTAACTAGGCCCTGCTCCCTCTGCAGCCAGTGGTGCTGCCTGCTCAACTCCCTGACCTAAACAAGGTTATAAAATTCTGTAGTCAGCTAACGTTGAGTAGAGTGGTAATTAAATCATTTACATGCAATTAACTTAAGACAAACAACTAATTTATTATTCAATTCCATTTAGCTCAACTAAGTGGTTCTAATTTGTTTATTCTGTTAAGAATCTGGTCATTCTTGATCTTGACTGTCCCTCAAGGGGACGATCTTGATTGCTGTCTTTCCCATGATGTAGGATGTACACGTGGTGCTCTCCTGGCTGGGAGAGTCCCTCGTGGTAGTCCTACACCCAGTCAACCTCCCCGAGGCCACGGTTGCGACATAGCGGTGACTACGGCACGTGCAATAAGCACATGGATAGCTACCCCGCACTGGCACCTGGTTAGTTGTTTTTGCTAACAGGTACACCTAAAGGTACAGTACGGAACAGCATAGGGCCTTGCCCTCTTAGAACAGGGGTCTCGCCCCTCAGAACAGATCAAGGGTCTCGCCCCTTCACAGTCCGCATACCCCGTCCGACTATCCCGATTTGCCCAGTGGGCCTAACAAGAGTCGGTGTAGGGTAGCTAGTCCTAACCCCGAGCCCCGTGGGGCAACTAGCTCCCTCCCTACACTAAGTAGCTCACCTTGGTACCACGTACACTAGGACCAAATAGAAGTCGATGTAGAGTAACTAGTTCTAACCCCGGGTCTCAACCCAAAGAGGCGACTAGCTCCCATCTACACTAAAGGAACAGTTTCTCTCCTTAGTACCATGTACACAAGGGCCAACTCACTTCCCATATACTTACAAGGTTCTTTCCATATACAGGAGTTTTGCTTCTAGTTCCCCGTAGGGTTCATGCTCGTATTTGTTTCATTTCATTTCTCAACATGCATAATTCGTCATTCATCTTCTGATTCTCATTCATATAACAGGCAGCTCGTACTTCTACAACTGAAGGAGCATCACATCAAGTATTTAACACTTGCTAGCAATTAGAGTTTAACATGCATCTCAAGTAAACAGTTTCGCTCAAGCAATATTCGTTCGTTTCTACCTTAGGGTTCATTTCACATCCTAGGGTGCAATCAAGTTGTTCTAACATGCACTTCAATATTTAAATCTTAATATTAAAGTAAACCACTCTACCGGAAAACAAGGGAGGAATGGGGGCTAGAACCGCAGGTCCTGTCATCTCCATGGGCCTCGAACATGCTACATGCTGCAGACCTATACCAGCGATCAAATCACATCAGACGAGTTCAATACAATACATAATCGACACTAACACATAGAGAAACTCTAGTGGAAAACAACGGTACTTTATTTGCGGAAATCCGATTCCGTTTGGGCCCTAAACGGCCTAAAAATGCACATACTCTCTAAATCAAACGTCTGGGACTAGACCTAGACGTCTTAAACGATCTCAGAACCTCACCTTGCTTCCCTATGGCTTCCTAAAACGTCCAAACCCCTCTGCAACCGTCTGAGGGTGATCCCAGATGTCGGATATTCCCTCCAGTCGTCAGGGGGTACCGTCAGACATTTGGTACCATCTCCAGACGTCCTAAGGTACCTCGAAGGGCGTGCTTGTGCACCATTCCGAGGCTTGTACCTACGTACACACTCATGGGTTAAAACCTTCGACAGCGCAACGTTACATACGTAACGTACGTGCATGCATGCATGTTCAAGATGCTTACCTCGGTACTCCGTGAGTTTTCAGACATCCAGCTTCAGCTCTGGACGTCCGCTACTGCTCTAAACGTCTGGCAGATGCCCCAGACGTCTAATACTGGGAAAATCCAGTATCCAGAAACTCCTCGCGCAGCTCATCTTCCTCGGGCCTCCGCCCACAGTACAGCAGCAGCAGCTCAAGTAGCTGTAGAGGGTTGAGAGGCTCTCTCTCCATGAGCCCCTCTTCCTCGAGTGCTTGCTCGCCTCCTCCCATACGAGCTACTTGATTTTATTTAGGCCTAGGATTGTTGTGCTTATGGAATGTAGTGGGCCCTTTGACACTTCCGCACAGCCTACTCACCAGATTCTATTAAGGTAATGAAGGCCAGGTGCCCAATAAACAAACCCATGCCTCTTGAGACTTAACCCAGTCCTGCCTAGGGCATGTCTACTCTATTTTAATGGGACTAGGACAGTGCTTGTGCTCGAGTTATGTGATGAGGCGTTGATTGGGGTGGTGCCTCTTAGTTATTCAATTCAAGTGTGTGTGTGTGCTCCTAAAAAGACATGGTTTTCAAGTAAGGATTTAAGATGTGGTGTCTTTTATTGTTTGTCCTTACTTTCATGTCTTTTAGGGTTGACGTGTCTTAATGTTTTCAGGCAAGTTTCAAGTGGGCACACCAAGTTTTGCACATAACCGGTGAGCGTGGATTTCCTTTAATGTGATGAGGCTCTAAAACCCTAATGTGCTCATCCTAGTGTTCATGCGATTTCTACCAGATGAGTTGATTTTAGGGGTGAGTGGTGCAGCCCAAGTCAAACAACGGTGGCTTCGCAAACACCACTCAAAGAAAAAGAACATTCAAAAAGATGAGGTCTTTAAGAATGTTAGAGTGTATTTTTTTTGTTGGGTAATGAGTTACGGATGAGGATCAGACAATCATTCACCACACCAATTTTTTTCTGATTTTAAATTTTTTTAGATTTTTTTTTTCTTTTAGGTAAGCAAACAACCACGGGTAGAGAACTACTCACAACCAGTCCTTGTTGCGCTTACTCCATCTCCACCGTTACGAGTTGCACTCCTTCGCCATCCAAGTGTCGAGTTCCTGCAGCCATCAAGTAGAGGGAGAAAATGCGTTAGATGATGTGAGCATGGATGCAAAATGGAAGTGACAAAATAAATCCGTTGCCTCCCCAGCAACGGCGCCAAAAACTGATGTGCTATGGAAGCATTTGTTTCAGAGTGTCGTTGTAGCTCACGTTCGTTGCGTTAGTTTTAAATATAGAAACGGATTTAAGTCTGAGTGTCGTACACAGGGAGGCATGAAATTGGGTTTTTCTGTCACTTAGTTGTCATGGAAATGGCGAGTTTTTACTTGTGCGAGAAAATGCGGGAGAAAAGTGAGTAAGAGAGAGAGAAAGAGAGAGAGAGTAGGGTTAGAGTTCTTTTAAGTCATGTCATTCACTTAAATCAAGATGAAAACATCAATACTATATTTAACATGCAACTCAAGTTTTACAATTACAACACTAGATAAATGCTTAAGCACAAATAAAGTAAAGCTAAGCTAGAGAGAGAGGGAAAGAGAAGGGAGACGGCAAGGCGGCCACGGCGGTGGAGGAAGGCTACGTCGGTGGCTCATCGACTCTAGTGATTACAAAAGTGTGCTAATGGTGGCTAAGAGTGGAGTAGAGAACTTGCAAGTGTATTGAATGCTTTACATGGGTGGTTGGAAGGGGTTTATATCGAAAGAAGGGCTTTCCAAATGAAGAAGGGGCTTTAGCGACATCCAGGACGTCACTAAATCCATGACAAAACCGTCAACGTAGACCTCTATCCACTGGTTCCACGCCCGCGCTTGTTCTACTTCCACCTGATCCATGCGCTTGCGTTGTAAGTCGTTCAATCTTTGATCGGACGACTGAGATCTTGTAGAGGGTGCACTTGCAGATCAGTGCTGAGGCACGCGCTGTTCGCGTGTCATCACGTGCATTTGGTCGAACGCTCCTGATTAAGCCACGTGGCGATCGGGCGGTTGGTTGCGGATTGAGCCAAGGCCTCTCGATGGCGATCGGGCGGTATAATTTGGTCGCACGAATGAATTCCATGCTCGAGCTGCTGCGGGTGCTTTAAACGCATACCTCCTGCGTGTGTAGAGGGGGCGCAACTGCTGTGCTATGTTGGGCGGTTGGTTGCGGACGCGCATCTGTGCTCGGTTGTTTCCGACCATTGGATGGTGATTCAACAATCGGATCTTCGTGCTGAGGTGCGAGGGCGTGCAAGCGAGGATGGTTCTCAGCCATCCGATCAGAGATCGAACGGCTCAGATCATCCTGCAGCTTGATGGAGGAAGCTGGCGTGGCCTGGTGGTTGCTGATAGGTGCCACATGGCGCCCTGTGGGTCGTTGATCACCAGATCAACGGCCAGAACTTCTTGGGTCAATTGCGGGAGCTTCGGATGTCAGATTTGGTCGATTTTGAGTCTGTTGGACTCCGTTCGTCGTTTTGAATCCATCTGTGTGGTACGATTGCTCATCTGAGGCCTATTTTAGCATGAACTTGTACAAGTGACCATTAACAGTGCATTATGAGCAATCTCAATGTGTTATGCATGTAATGCTCCCATGCCCATTTACAACGTGTTATCAGTGCATTTTATCCTTAAGACAAACCCCGTTTGGCAGAATTATTCTCATAAAATGTAGCATTATCACCTGACCTATCATTCTTTGAGATACATAATTGCTGGGTCGAGTTTGGGTCTGTTGCCCCTGACTTTTCCAGGAGAAGTTAGGGTGGTTCCCCCAACCCGAGTTATAAGTGTTGGAATTCGGGTTGGACCTAACATTCTCCTGCATTGCATATGCATCCTCATAGGACTAGGATGGAGAGAAGGAAGGATCAGAAAAACTAGGATCAAAGGCGCCAGTTTGGAATCCATAAGGTTTCGAGAAATCCTAGCTCACAGGTTGAGCCGAATCAAGTTGGTCCACGAATTCTCGCCCCGTGGGAGCTCGAAAGAAATGGAATCCTGAATTCTGGGATTAGGTAGGTATAAAAGTGTTTCTTGAATTCCCAGACTTCCATTCTCTTAGCAACCAAGTCCATTTTATCCAGTTTATTACGAATCATTTCCATGTCAAATGAATGAGAATCCTGGATCTCATTAGTACTTGACCTGGGTTGTTGGAACCAGTTGAATGCATCCATGGAGACGTGATTAATTGAGTTCTCCCTCATTTCCTCAAACAGGTCGTATGCGCTATTTGCATCCCTGTTGAGGAAATTGCCTCTGCAGGAAGCATCCATGTGATTACGAAGTTGCTCAACCAACCCGTGATAGAAAATCTGCACGAGTTGCCATTTCAGCACCTCGTGGTGTGGACACTTCCTCAAAAGTTCCTAGAATTGCTCCTAGGCACCATGAAACGGTTCCCCCAACCGCTGGGCAAAACTAGTAATCGCCCATCGTAAGGCATTGGTCCTTCCAAAAGGGAAGAATTTCTCCAAGAAAGTCGACTTAAGGGCAGCCCAAGTTTCTATCGGCCTTCCTATGGTTTGGTAACAATTTGCGACTTTATCCCTGAGAGAGTAGGGGAAGAGCCTCATGACCATTTGCTCTTCATTCACACTCCTTGCTTTGGTGGTCTGAACCAAAGTGGTCAGATCCTCCAAGTGCTGGAATGGGTCCTCCGAGCCAAGCCCATGAAAGCACTTAATCAAACTTAAGACTTGGGGCTTTATTTCTGTCTCCGACGGGAATCATGACGCTGGGATGTTCCCCATTGTTTGAAGGATCGTAAAATTCCTTCAAGGGCGAGTGCCCTGAACATGCATACGTTGGAACCAGTGCTGCATCCGTTGCAATTCTTCCAACTACCTCTGAATCAGCTCCTACTAGTTCGGGGGCAAGGGAGGTTGTTGTTGATCAGCCACGGGATCTTCTTGGCTATAGCTCAACCTCCGCCTCCTAGAATGGTTTAAAGGTCCTCCCAATCTAGGATTCAATGACCTCCTTCCAAGCATGCACTGGAAGGAAGTCCGAAGGACGAGGAAGAGAGGGAACCCTGCGGCACAAGAATACAAGCCTGCCTTTAGATGGGGTAGCCTAAAGGTCTACAGACTCTCAGAATCCATCCTAAGATTATGGACAATTTACTCTACTTATGTCCAGGCCATTCAACCAGTTAGAAGGAGGGACTAGGGAGAAGGTTCTTCCTTTGCTTATGCCTCCAGTTCCTAGTGTACCCCCAACCGTGGTCGTTTCACGCTACTCCCTTATCTAGACATTAGATTGACTAGTATAAGTAGGTTAATCGTGAAGAATCTCAAACTAGATCTCATAGAGCGAACCAGTCCTTAAGACCAACATATACTCAATTTAAATTAGCCTTGGGACAATGGTGCTTCTGGAATGTGATGGGCCCTTAATGGGTTGTGCCCTTAATGATTTGTCTGAGAATGCATGAATGTGCATGGTCGCACGTGTTTCGCATGTTTGAAATCGAGGTTATAAGTAACCCATCGTCGAAGTTGCAAAATGCGTCGATCAGATAAAATTTATATCGAAACTCCAAGGGAGTCCCGGGTTAAACACAGGGAGGCGACGTTTACTTTAAATAAAAATCGCACTTCGCTTTGTTTCTTTTTGATATTTTAGGGTTTTGTTATTTTTTTGTGTTTTTGTAAGAAGACAAGCAGAATAAATCACAAGAGATATGAAACAAATATTTTATATATCATGAATGTCTATTACAATATTCTACAAAAGCATAAAAAGAGAGGGAGGTGAGAGAAAATCTTCTGAATTGGCTGTTCGACGAGACAACAATGCCTGGCGAAAGCTTGGACGAAGGAGGTGAGGAGCGGGATGATGGAGGTGAGATGCAGGAGGACATCGAGTAGATGAAAGCTTCACCGTGGCTTCGGAATGGAGGTGAGAAGATGGAGATGATATGCCACCAGAATGGAGGTGGGAAGACGACTCCAAGGCAACCTATGAATGGAGATGGGAAGTTGGAGTATTTGGTGGGGTAGAGGTTTGCTATACTAATAGGTGCCTTGGGAGCTTGAGAGCAAGCTCTAACAAAGCGTTGGTAGACTTGCTAGAGCTTGGGAGTAGGTGGGAGTAGAGTAGGTAGAGATGGCTTGGAAGGGAGGGGGTGTAGGTCCTTTTATAGTGGAGGAGAAAAGGCAAAAATAGGTATGGGACCATTAGTGACATCCAGGCCGTCGCTGGAAGTGTTGCTGTAGGTAGTTCATGCCTGCTCACGCCCACAGCTGGCTTTACTGGTGCGTGAAGAATTAGCGACGGCTATAAGCGTTGCTGTAGATCCAGCTAATGCGTCGCTGTAGGCCAAGGCCAACCAAGCACACGCCCGCCCTTGCTCTGCTGGCACTGCGCTGTGCGCGCTCTTTGTCGTGCACACACATCATGCACTGTGCACTACGCTGCGCGCCTGCGTGCCTCCATGCGGTGGCACGTGCGAGTGCATGGGCATGTTGGGCTGCACCACGTGGCACAGTCTGGGCCGTCCATCTTTTCGTTGTAGGGGTTGCTACAGAGGTCGGATCGAGTCAATTTTCGCGTCGTTAGGCTGCAATCATCGACTCGAATCCATCTGCGCGATCAGATTTGTCATTTGAAGCTCCGAATTATGTCACCTGGACCCTTTGCCGTTGGTCATCCTCGGACTGCATATGGTGCTACAGGACTCCAATTGAGGCGATTTCAGAGGCGTTGGACTCCGATCGTCGTCTTGATCAGATCCGTACAGTCGGATCATCAATCTGAGGCTTCGAAATAAATATCCTTCTCTCCTGACCACAAAAAGGACATAATTAACGTAAATTATATTCAAGTACTCTAAATGCAAAATGATGCATGATATGCAATATTTATAACATGAAATGCAAATCTAAGCCTAGGAACATGCATGAATAGACATTTTACCCTTAATAATTGTGTCTACATCATACCCCCTGCCTATCTTTTGCTAGTCCCTAGCAAAATTAAACAGCATGCTATGTATAAACACAGAATTAGGATTACTTCGCTTAGGCCTAGGTCGTTTATTAACAATAGAAAATTTTAACTAAAGTCCTAAACTACAAAGACTCAACAGTACTCAGGTGTCTGTCAGAATGCAGACCGCCTAAGTCCTTGCCTTATTTGAAAAGGGAAGATACATTTTTTTTTTCTCTTCTTTTCTAATTTTTTGTACTTTTAGAGTTTGAATGTTCCAGGATAACTTTTTATGGCTACCCGACCCACCCAAGACTCGAAAAGGACTCTAAGTACTAAGCATCTTGTGAAAATAGTGAAAGACTAACTAGGCAGCCGTTAAAATGGGCTTCGGATTTTTACGATCCTAGGTGACCTTGCCTAAAGGTTTATCTTTTCGATTGGTAGCTTTCTCCCTACTTTTATTTATGGAGTCAGCATAAGGGCGAACCTAGTGTATATCTCTCTGGTTTATTCTACTTCCCCGCTTCTTCCTTAAGTGTTTTGGGAATTATTATGCATTTATTTTTGTGAGCTAGGTTCTGGACAACCGGCCGATGAGCTATTACCACCGGCAACTTGCCAGCCATACTCGTGCGGTGAAGTGTGATTTTATTTTTTTTATTTTTTTCTCCTTTTTCTATTTTTTTTCTTTTTCTTTTTTTTTATTTTTTTTTCTTTAAGTAGGTGGCTTCCCTGATCCTAAAACCCTCCAGCAAAAGATGTCCACAGACGTGGACCAGATTATGGTGCAGACCTATGCCCCAGGGTCGAGTGGTTCTAAGGTTCTGGATGAAAATCACCCAGAACCGAAGGTTGTTGCGTTTGTGGGGTCGGGCCTACGGTTTAGTGGTGTGCAACCCAAGACCAAAGTGTAGAACAACGGGTAAAGATGGTTCAATAGGTGTGGTTGTCCACTTAACATCTAACTCAGAAAAATAATCAATCATTTTGAGCTTGGGTTGCACATGAAAGATATCGTAAGGGTCCTGGTGGAAAGTAGGTGGTTTCAGGTCAACAAGAACCCTTAAATCAAAAATCAAAGTTCCCTCGGAATTAGTCTCCCAAATTTTTATTTCCAACTTCCTATCCTCTAAAATCAATATTTCTGAGACCTCCAAATCATTGTACACCCCATCTAAAGTACCCAAGTCTAAGAATTGTGGCTAAATTAGGATTGACTTGGGTTTGGTGATCTCAAAATTATCATCATTCAATTATTTAGGGTGTGTTTTAGGAATGGGGCTACTGATTGAATCATCAGGATTCGAATCGTCCAAGTTAACCCTAACATGATCATAATTTTCAATGATTGGGCTATCAAATAGCTCATCATACTCCTCGAGCCCGATTGTCTCACCAGAATCCTCTTCCTTGATTTGAAATTACACTTCACAAAAAGATTCTTCACCCTCAGAATCAAAGAATTCATGATCCTCATTTATATATGTCTCAAAATCGATTGTCATTTCCTGGCTCAAAGAGACATATTTTTCCTCGCTCCCTGGCTCAGGGATCTCAGGTGAGTCAATCGGTTCATCCTCAATGGGTTGCTCTAGCCCAACCTGGTCATCCCCGATTTCAGAAAATGTATCCCCCCCGACAGAAGCCTGAGCAGGTTCTGACATTGGCTCTTCTGAAGGGGGTTCATCTTGAGAGTCATCCCAAAATTTGACTAGGGCAACCACAAATGTCATCCTCAACCTCGATAATTTCCCAAGAAGAAACTCACCCAGGTCCCAATCCCTAACACTTTGGAGCAAATCGAATAGAGAACTATTAAGTTCATCAATCATTTTGATCATAGGCTCCAGTGCTTCAGTGCATGGTGTTGGCCGAGCTTCTAAAGATTGTACAGTGTTCCTCAAATTAGCCAACACCTTATCCTTGATCTGGTTCACCTGAATCGACTGGTTTGGTTCAAGTTTGGGTGAGTTCAGGTTAAATCTATGGGAGTCAAGATGCCGAGGTTCTTGGGTCCTTCCTTGATAGTAGGTCGTTTCAGGTTGTTTAAAGGTTGGTGGCGACCTAAATTCAGCATAATTCTAGGGAGGGTAAGTGTTATATCAGCATATCCTTCATGGTTGTAGATCTGGTTAGGTTGATCAGCAAAGGATGGAGATCTATAATCATTGTAGCTCTGGGAAGGATAGTAATCATAGTCTTGTTGTCCAAGGTTAGGCCTTGGACACTGATGTCTGGATTCATATCCCCAGTCAAAGTTATCCCGGCTAGTGGATGGGTAATCATAAGTCGACTCAGGATAGTAATCATCTTGAGGATATGTGTTGCTAGGAGGGTAGGATTGGAAATGTGTGAATGATGTGGAAGGATACATTGTGGAGTAGGAGGGAAAACAGAATAGATAAAGGTGCCCTGTAATACAATCAACCAAACCTGTCCTTATATGGGTAGCCTAAAGACCTACAGACTCCCAGGACCCATCTTGAGATTATAAACGATTTAGTCTACTTTTATCCGATCAATCCAACCAGTTAGATGGAGGGACTGAGGAGAAGGTTTTTCCTTTAACTTGCGCCTCCGGTTCTTAGTGTACCCCCCAGCCATGGTCGTTTGACACTACTCCCCTAGATAGACATCAAATGGATCAGCAGAAGCAGATTAATCAAAAAAAATCTCAGTCTGAGCCCCAAAGAGCGAATAAATCCTTAAGGCTAATGTCTACTTAGTTTTAATTAGGCTTGGGATGATTGTGCTCTTAGAATGTGATGGGCCCTTTAGATGGGTTGCGCCCTTACTGATCAGTTAAAATGTGTGTGCATGCACAACTAGGGTTTTCAAATAAGGTTATTTGATGATGTGTCTTTTAGGGTTTAACCTTGTTTAGTAGCTTTTAGGGTTTAATTCTAAGGTTGGTTCAATCAAGGTTTAGTAGAACACTCCAAGTTTTGAAAACACAGGTGATGATATGTTCCTTTAAAAATAAAAAATAAAGTGGAGTGCCTGGTTCAACCCTAAGAATCAACCCTAAGTGGCAAGCTACTGATGAGTCGCTTTTAATTTGAGTGGTGCGGCCCAAACAAATCAATCAATTAGCCTATTCACACCATAGATTAAGGCACACAATGTTTTAGCCTAATCAGATTTCTACTCACTTATGTGTTGTGTTAAGACTCGTGCCATCAAAACACTTTAAGACATCTGGAAATGAAATTTTGCATGCGTACGACCGCGAGTCTGCGCGTGTGCCGCACGCAGACTAAACCCAGCCACCCTCTTCTCTTTCTTCCTCCCCTCGCTGACTTGCAGAACTGCCCCCCCCTCCCCCCCGTGCCTACAAATACTCCTCCCCTCCTCTCCCTCACGCCACCCCACCCATCCGTCTCCTCCTTCCTCCAGCGTGAGAGCGAGAGTGAGAGCGAGCAGCGGCTGCAGCCGAGTGCAGAGGCAAAGTGGAGAGGGGCAGTGAGAGAAGGGAAGAGAAGAAAGCACACTAGCCGTGAGGGAGCTCGCCGGAGAGGCTCGCTACCGGTCAGGCGTGTGTGAGGCAGAGTGTTGTGTCGGGGAAGTCCTCCCCAACACTGCTGCACCTAGAGCAGCGGGTAGGCGAGCGCGGCACGGTCGCACGCAGCAGGAAGACGAAGGAGATTCTGATTCAAGGATTTTTTTCCCAGAATCAGACGTCTGGACCTACATCCAGACAACACGGACGACGTATGGAGAAGGCTCCAGACGACTGAGAGGTACATACTACGCATATACAACCCTTTTTCGGGATACGGCCATGCAGGCCATTCCACCGATGCTCTATCGCATGCACGTGCAAGATTCGCTTCGAGAAGGCACAGGACACGCCCTCCCACGCGGTTCAGACATGTGGGCAAGTCACCAGACGACGGAGAGTGTCTCCAGACGTCCAGAGAGGTGGTCGAACGTCTGGAACTAGGTCCAGACGGTTCAATAGGATCTCTGGACGTCTAAGGAGAAGCACAGAGTGAGGTATGGATCTGTACTCCTTTCAAGACATCTAGAAGATGTTCTAAACGTCTGATTTGAGTCAGAATTGTCATTTTTGACCCGTTTAGGGTCCATTTGAGGTTTGATTTCCGCGTTTTAGATTCTGTTCTTCTTCGTATAAATTCCTTTACTTGTTGGAATGCTTGTTATCATGTTCTGAGTGGTTTCTTGTGGTTGATCCTTGTGTTAGGACCTCGTCCTGTTGTGGATTTGGGGGTTGCGGAGGCACGTGGACCAGCTGATCACAACCCCATTACTCCCTGTTTTGCAGGTAGAGTGGCTTCCCTTAATTAATTACAAACATAAATGCGTATCTGGAATAAATAATAGATCCTAGGGTATGGCATGAATCCTAAGACCAGAAAACTAGATTGAATGATAGATCCTAGGGTATGGCATGAATCCTAGGACTAGAAACACTGGAACGTTTGTATTAAATGCCTGAAATGCAGTCTTGAAATGAGTAGATGGAATAATAATTGCCTGTAATTGGATAACAATTGCATGTGAAATGTAGAATACTGTTATTAGTAACTGCTACATGTAATTTCTGTTGGTTGAAATTAAATACGAGCTGCTTGTATATAAATTGGAAAAGAAAGATTGAATGTTGGAAACACATGCTATATGCGAATAAACCTGAATGATGAAACCTAGTATGGCTTGGCCTAGGGAACATGAGCATGAACCCTACGGGAATTAGGCGTAGAGCTCCTGGAAATAAATAGAATGGAACTGGAAAAGTGAATGGGAAAGTGTGTTGTCTCTTAGGTACGTGGTACCAAGGGAAGCACATGTTACCTCTTAATGTAGAGGGGAGCTTGCCGCCCTCAGGTCGAGACCGGGGTGAGTTTGGCCACTGTGCACCGACTTTCTAGCCTTCGCGTACACAGTACCGGGGAGAGCTGCTATTGTAGGGAGAGGGCTAGCCACCCCATGGGGCCCAGGGTTCAGCTAGCCATCCTACACTGACTTGTTAGGCCCACTGGGCAAACCAAGGCATTCAGGTGAGGGCGCGCGGACTGTGGAGGGGGAGTCCCCTGTTTGGTTACTGTGGAGGGGCTAGACCCCTGTTACTGAGAGGGCTCTGCCCTATACTGGTTCCGTGCTATGCTTTGGGCGCACCCGTTAACTGAAATGACTGACCGCGTACCAGTGCGAGGTAGCTACCCATGCGTTTATCGCACGTGACGTAGTCACCATTACGTTTGTCACCGACCTTGGGGTGGTTGACCGAGGGTAGTGTTGGTGCTAGAGCACCACGATCATTTGTTTTGATGATAACAAAACACGTGTTATTTAACATTTGCAATTTGAGTCCTAGATTTCAGGTCAATTGCAAATGTGGACGTGTTTAGACGGAGTTCGAGCTCGCATCCAGGACGGATTGGAGGAGCTTGACGAAAAACAGAGGAGGTTCGCGTGGAGCGAAAGATTGAAGATGGAAGGAAATGAAGAATAGGATAGATTTCCTTCTTTTGTACTTGTTGTATTTTTCGTTTCTTTTGTTGCTCTTTATTTCCTTAGATATTTCATGTTAAGGAGCCTCAAAGAACCCTAACAGTAGTCCTAGGAACACCGGCACAACCCTAGGATACTTAGGTTTTCTGTAGAATACCTAGAAAACCAATATAGGGTTCAAACAGACTTTCCAGACGTCTAATTCCCAAATCAGACGTCTGATAATGTATTTTCAGACGTCTGACTGTTGTTTCAGACGTCTGATAACTGTTAGGCTGGACATAGTTATTTCTGTATGATGAAATCAGACGTCCAGACCTTATACCAGACGTCTTAGAAGACGTCTGATGGATTTGCCAGACGTCCAGTTAGTGGACCGTTGGCTGGCTTAGCAGACAGCAAGATTATGACCGTTAGAGCCTTATCAGACGTCCTTAGGTCTTTCCAGACGTCTGATAAATGACCGTTTTGCCTCGGCTGACCCAAAATCTCTTCTCAGAGATTTTCTAGCCGTTGCAACGTTTGGAAATCAATTCCCACAGTAAAAGTAGGTTTCCAGATGTCCAGACATAGTGCCAGACGTCCTATATGTCGTCTGATGGACTTGCACAAAAACCCTGTTTAGATCTGATTCAAGTCAGGGAGAAACCCGCATAGAATCAGACGTCTGACCTTGAAATCAGACGTCTTAAAGTGGCCTTCAAGACGTCTAATGCCATAGTTAGACGTCTGATAACCCTGTCAAATGCAATCATTGTCCTGATTTCGGCCTAATTCTCTTGGGCTTTGCACCCAACGGCTATAGAACCTTTCTTAAGCCTTCCAAAGCCTTCCTAAGGCCTCTATAAATAGAGGGGAGCCTTTGCAACACAAAAAAACACAAGATATACACTTAGAAAAACACAAGACACACTTAAGCAACATACTTCCACTCTCTTGTGTCCAAGAAGCTCTTGCTCTCTAAGCTCAAGTTCTACATCTTGAGAGCATCATTCCCTTCGCGCACCCGCTCTCCCGCCGTTGTCTACGAGAGCGACATTACGCCGTTGCGTGGCTCACTCACCCGCGTCATCGTCGACGCACTCCTTGCAAAGGGGAGTTTCCTAAATCCTATAGAAGCTTAGGTTAATTACTTTGTTGGCTCTATAGGTTTGTTGTTTTATTTTACCTTTGTCTTTTGGTTGGGTATTCGCTTTGCCAATTCCCATCTCCTTCGTGGGACAAAATCCTTCTCGTGGAGAGAAGGGGTTGAGGAACACTACCCTCGTACTTGTAGCGTGGTTGTATTGAGGTTGAATCACCCTCGTTTTAAGTGATTCGGTTTAGTGGATTTGATCAACTAGGTTGATCGGAAAATCCTAACTCGAGAGGGTTAGGTGGTGGTTTTCACCCGGTTTGGGTTTCCACCTAAAAATTACTTGTGCACATTTTGTGATTGCTTATTTTGTGAGATTGCTTTATATATTTTATTTCCGCAATTATTACGTCACCCCCTCCTAGTAGGGAACTTTCAGGTAGGACCACCACGGGGGACTCTCTCGGCCAGGGGAGCACCACGTGCTACTTTTACTCTTCGGAAAAGATTGCAATCAAGATCGTTCCCATGAGGAACAGTCGAGATCAAGAAAAAGACCTGATAAATAAACCAAGGGATGAAAGAAAGAACAATTAGTTGAATAAAGAAAGAAATTGAAAACAACAGCTACATGTCCACCTTTACTGTTTCTATTAGTTAGCTGGTTGCCACTCTACTCAGCGTTTCGCTGACGTGTCGTAGTTACCACCTATTTCAGGTCTAGGTGTTGAGCAGCCACAGCCTACGACTACAGAGGGTGCTGGACCCAATAGAGCCCAGTAGTTACACTTTTGTTGTACCCCGTTTTCTGTAGTAGTAAGTATTTTGTTATACTTTTGTACTTTTTTAGTGTAAACTTCATATTTCTGTGCCTGTTTTTAATTGTCTACTGTTGTGGTGGTGTGTACTGTAGTAGTTACTTCCTTGCTGCTGCACTTTGTTACTATTAGTTACTTGCATGGTGAATGTGGTTTATTTTACTTCTTTTTGGTTACTTTCTCGTTGGACGACTAGGTCTTGGGATCAGTCGAGTCAGTCCGATTCTCTTGTCTCGTAGGGATTCGGAAATCAGGTCGTAACAAGATGGTATCAGAGCAAAGTCATCCCAAGAAGTGAATCAACTGGCTGGAAAATAACCAATTCATGTGCTTGTAACTAGAGTAACCACCACAACGTACCTTTTGACATCTGTTCTAGGTTTTCTTCATTGGATGTCGATTAGAAGTGACGTATTTTTTGGTCTGTGTTCGCGTCTCCTTGCAGGAGATGACTCGACGCGGGACTAGTGAGGTGGGCCGCGGACGCGGTCGAGGACGAGGTCGGAGGGGTGGGAGCATTGAGCCCGACGCCTCAGTGGACCAGCCACTACTCTCGGGCATTCAGGCCCAGGACCTCACCCAACTGATACGGGAGATCATGCGAGAGGAGCTCCACCCGCCGCCATGAGCGCCTCTCCCAGGGGCTGTGGAGGTGGAGTCCTCTGTTGGACCACGAGACGGACATTGCGCTGGACGTGGGGAAGGGGGTGGGCCTCCACCACCCCCACCTTCCTCCAGCACTTCCGAGCACGAGGCCTCTTTACCTGGAGGCGTCCCAGCTTCTCCACTTCAGCGCCACTACGAGCTTTTCGGACAGTTCCAGAAGCTGAAACCCCCCTCCTTCAAGGGGGATGAGGACCCGACCGAGGCAGAGGACTATCCCGAGCAGATCGAGAAGGTGCTTGACACCCTTCGCCCCCCTGTGGAGTGCCGCGCGGCCTTTGCCACGTACCAGCTGGAGAGCGCAGCACACAGGTGGTGGAGGGCGGTCAGGGGTTAGGAGAAGGATGAGCCGACTTGGGACCAGTTCGTCACCCTCTTCTGCGAGCAGTATTTCCCTCAGACGTGGCAGGACCAATGGAGGCGGAAGTTCCACACTCTCTGCCAGGGGACGATGACTGTGAGCGCGTACCGCACGCATTTCCTCGAGCTGTCAGGTTTCGCAGCGACACCTGTGGCTACCGAGGAGGGGTGCCTTTGGAGGTTCACCGAGGGGCTCCGGCCTGCTATTCGAGGGTATGTTAAACCCCTAAAGCTGCCTACGTTCTCGAGGGCGGTGGAGGCAGCTATGACGTATCAAGAGACCAACCCGTCCGCACGTGACACTGACAGCGGACGGAAGAGGCCCTATCAGCCAGACTTCTCACAGGGCCGACGAGAGAGGAGGCACATGGCGCCCGCAGGAGAGCCATCACGCTTTGTGGGGCCATTAGTGGCCTTTGGGGGCCCCCGACAGGGGCCAGCTGCTAGCACCGGACCCCTACCCAGCCGTTAGCAGGGACCCACTGAGGGAGGGAGTCGAGTCCCCCTTTACTACCAGTGTGGCCAGCTGGGCCACATCAGGAGGGACTGCCCGTCTAGGGAAGGAGACCAGCAAATGCTCCCCGCGCCGAGCATTGGAGGGCGAGCTGGAGGCCGCGGTTCCCAGACTCGAGGAGGAGGACAGCAGTCGTGGGGAGGGTATCGGCCAGCGGCTACCCGTCCGACGCAGAGTGTGGCTGCTTCGTCTGCACCTAGGGCTAACGGGTGTATCATTGCCCTGACACACAGAGACGACAGAGCTTTGGGATCAGTGGTGGCAGATATGGTCACGATTTCCGGCAGACTAGTTTACACACTTTTTGATTCCGGCGATACGCACTCGTTTGTCGCTACCAGTTTTGCTGTTAGTTTCGGGCAGGACTATGTGTTGTTGGAGGATCTGTTCTTGATCAGAGGTCCGGGCAATCAGCTATTTTTAGCTGAGGAGGTGTACACAGGTTGTGAGATCAGTGTCAGGGGACACAGCCTTCTCATTGACCTGATTATGATACAGATGGAGGATTTTGGCATGATTCTGGGGATGGACTGGCTGTCCACTTACCACGCCTTGGTGGACTGTTTTAAGAGGAAGATCGTCTTCTCCATACCGGAGTTGCCTTCTTTTGAGTTTCACGGGCAGCCAGTGGATGGAGGCTTCAAGTGCATTTCTGCACTTCAGGTGGCTAGACTTTTGGGCCAGGGGTGTGAGGGCTTCCTAGTTTGTGTGGTGGCGGAGCCCAGCCCTATGGCAGACTTTCAGAGTATTCCGGTGGTCAGGGAGTACCCCGACGTATTCCCAAATGAGTTTCCAGGACTACCGCCCGAGCGTGAGATCGAGTTTGAGATCTCACTGATACCGGGGACCAGCCCCATTTCTATAGCACCGTACAGAATGGCACCATTTGAGATGCGAGAGCTCAAGTCTTAGTTGCAGGACCTTCTGGAGAAGGGCTTTATGAGGCCCAGTGCGTCTCCATGGGGAGCCCCGGTATTGTTCGTAAAAAAGAAGGATGGTACCCTACGCCTTTGTGTGGACTATAGACAGCTGAATAGGGTTACCATCAAGAACAGGTATCCGCTGCCGAAGATTGACGACTTGTTTAACCAGTTGCGAGGTGCCACGGTATTCTCCAAGATAGACTTGAGGTCTGGGTACCACCAGTTGAGGATCAAGAAGGCGGACGTCTCCAAGACGTCTTTCCGCACCCGGTACGGACACTACGAGTTTTTGGTCATGCCATTTGGGCTAACCAACGCCCCCGCTGCCTTCACGGATTTGATGAACCGGGTGTTCAGACCATACTTGGACCAGTTCATGGTGGTATTTATTGATGATGTGCTCATCTATTCTCGAGATCAGACACAGCACGGACAGCACTTGCAGATGGTTTTGGACACACTGAGACGACGTAGGCTGTACGCCAAATATAGCAAGTGCGAGTTCTGGCTGAGGGAGGTGACCTTCTTGGGCCATGTGATCTCCGGGGATGGCTTGGTTGTGGACCCAACCAAGGTTGAGGCAGTGCTCAAGTGGGAGAGACCACGTACAGTTACAGAGATCCACAGTGTCTTGGGACTGGCAGGCTACTACGGGCAGGTTATCAGGGGCTTCTCGCAGATTGCACGTCCTATGACGCAGCTGACCCGGAAGGACGTGCCCTTTTCTTGGACAGACACTTGTGAGGCATGTTTTCAAGAGCTGAAGGAGAGGCTGACTTCGACTCCCGTGCTCACCATTCTGGACAGTAGTGGGGGGTCCGTTGTGTACACGGACGCCTCTTTGCAGGGGTTAGGGCGTGTGCTCATGCAGAGGGGTCACGTTGTCGCTTACGCTTCGCGGCAACTAAAGCCCCAAGAGCATAGCTACCCTACCCACGACCTGGAGCTGGCAGCTGTCGTCTTCGCGCTGAAGACTTGGAGGCACTACTTGTACGATGAAACCTTTAAGATTTTCACAGATCATAAGAGCCTCAAATACTTGTTTAACCAGAAGGAGCTCAACATGAGATAGAGACGTTGGTTGGAGCTCCTAAAGGACTATGACTGCAGCATTTCCCACCACCCGGGGAAGGCCAACGTGGTGGCTGACGCCTTGAGCCGGAAGGCACCCGCACACTTGGCCAGTTTACAGGCGCAGAGTTGGAGCCTCATGGAGGAGATGGGCAGTTGACGACCCTAGACATGACAACCGAGGCCAGTGCTGATAGATCGCATCATCACAGGACAGATGGTCGACCCGTACTTGCAGCCGTTACGTGATAGAGTGCTGTCAGGAGACCCTGGGGACTTCTCTTTTACAAACCAAGTACTGCGCATGAGGGGACGTTTGTGCATTCCCAGGGATGAGGAGCTGTTGAGAGAGCTCCTGACTAAGGCACACGGTTCCAAGTTCACCATACAGCCCGGAAACACAAAGATGTACCATGATTTTGAGACACGACTTTGGGTGGAGGGGAATGAAGCGAGATGTAGGTGAATTCGTACAGCAGTGTTTGGTGAGCCAGCAGGTGAAGGCCAAGAATCAGAGGCCTGCAGGGCCATTGCAGCCACTTCCAGTGCTAGAGTGGAAGTGGGAGAGCATCACCATGGACATGGTGGTGGGCTTGCCCGTTACCCAGCGAGGACACAACGTAGTCTGGGTGATCGTTGACAGACTGACGAAGACGGCACCCTTCTTACCGATCCGAGTCACTTTGGGACCAGCACAATTGGCAGAGAAGTATATCCGCGATGTGGTATGTCTACACGGAGTTCCACGGGAGATCGTATCCGACTGGGATACCTGTTTTATGTCCCAATTTTAGACCGAGTTTCAGCAGGCCTTAGGGACATGGTTGAGGTTCAGTACAGCATACCAACCCAAACGGATGGACAATCTGAGCGCACGATACAGACACTTGAGGACATTTTGCGTGCTTGTGTATTGGACTGGAGGGGCTCTTGGGAGGAGCACTTGCCCCTGGCGAAGTTTGCATACAATAACAGCTATCACTCAAGCATCGACATGGCACCCTACGAGGCTCTGTACGGACGGAAGTGTACGGCACCTCTGAGTTGGGTTGAGGTGGGGACCAAGTGGGAGGTTGGCCCCAGGCTGATCCAGCAGAGTCAGGAGGTGATCGAGCAGATTCACAGGTGACTCTGCACTGTCAGGAGCAGACAGAAGAGCTATGCAAATCGGAAACGCAGAGAGGTGCAGTTTGAGGTTGGGGATCACGTCTTCCTTCGCATTTCGCCCATGAAGGGCCTACAGCGATTTGGGGTGAGAGGGAAGCTCGCGCTGAGGTTCGTGGGACCCTTTGAGGTCCTGGAGCGGGTTGGACCCGTTGCTTACAGGCTTACCCTTCCTCCCCAGCTTTCTTGTGTGCACGACGTGTTCCACATGTCCAACCTCAGGAAGTACGTCGCCGATCCCAGTCACGTTCTGAGCCACGAGAGCATCAAGGTGGGTGATGACCTGACCTACCCTGAGTGGCCAGTGCAGATATTTGATAGAGCCATCCGGAGTCTGAGATGAAGCAGGTACCCCTGGTAAAAGTCTTGTGGAGGAGCCAGCGGTACGAGGAGGCTACCTAGGAGCCTGAGGAGGCAATGCGGGAGCGGTACCTGGAGCTCTTTGAGGTTGCGTCTTTTCAGACCGATTTCGGTCCTCTTTGAGTTTGTTATGCGCATATTGTTCTTTTTCCGCACCCTAATTAGCGCAAGCTGCAGGGACGAAACTTCCTTTAAGTTTGTTATGTTGTTAAGACTCGTGCCATCAAAACACTTTAAGACGTCTGGGAGTCGGTCCAAACGTTTGGTCAGACGTATGGACACCTTCACAAACGTCTGGAAATGAAACTTTGCTTGCGTACGACCGCGAGTCTGCGCGCATGCCGCACGCAGACTGAACCCAGCCGCCCTCTTCTCTTTCTTCCTCCCTTCGCCGACTTGCAGAACTGCCCCCCCCCCCCCCCATGCCTACAAATACTCCTCCCCTCCTCTCCCTCACGCCACCCCACCCATCCGTCTCCTCCTTCCTCCAGCATGAGAGTGAGAGTGAGAGCGAGCAGCAGCTGCAGCCGAGTGCAGCGGCGGAGAGGAGAGGGGTAGCAAGAGAAGGGAAGAGAAGAAAGCGCACTAGCGGTGAGGGAGCTCTCCGGAGAGGCTCACGGCCGGTCGGGTGTGCGCGAGGCGAAGTGTTATGTCGAGGAAGTCCTCCCCGACGTTGCTGCACCTAGAGCAGCGGGTAGCTGTTTGCACCTCAAAACACACCTATAATAACACCTTCTTATGCTATTTTCTAGCATTAACTATGTATATTATAATCCTATAGCCACATTTGTAAAAACGGTTGCATGCATGCATTTAATCAAGAGAGAAAGAGGAGTGAAACAATCGCCTGCATAGTTACATTTTTCTTCAAGTGCCTCCTTGCAAAATCACCCTCTTTTTATTTTTCCTCTTGATTTCTTCTTTTCTCTCCTTCCCGCGGCTGCACTCTTCCCGCAGCTGCATGCAGCAGCCACGCAGCACTTCTTCCCGTCACTTCTCCCTGCCAACGCCGCTCCCTATAGCTGCAACTCGCGCACCCTCTCCCTGTTGCAGCCGGCACGCCACTCTCTCCTCCTCTATAAGTAGCTGCAGCTTCATCCTCGCAACGGGGGCTGCTGCAGCAACAAAAACCCGCAGCCATCTTCTCCACCGCTTTCCCCTCCCATACGTCGGCCCTCCGTCGAGGAAGCACCCGGCGAGCAGGAGAACCCACTGTGGTGCACACCACCACAGTGGGAGCACCACCGCTCAGCTCTTCGACGAGCCGGTGGGCGTGGTGCATTCCCTCGCTTCGTTTTTTCTCTTTAACGCCATTGCCGCCGCTCCAAGCTTCGAAGATTGAAGCCACGGCAGCAGCAGCCCAGCAGCAGCAGCAGTAGCAGGTCCTCCCGCTCCTCCGCGACCGTCCCCGCAGTCGCTCACCGCCTCCGCGCGCGTCTGCAGGGCGTTCCCCGCCTCTGTCTCCGTTCTGTCCGCCTCGCAGTTGCACCTGTAGCCGTCCGCCGCGCGCACTGCAGCGGCCGGCTACGGCCTCGCGCCGCCCCCTGCCCTCCTCCGCGACCACCTGCAGACCTCCTCCACGCTCGCTCCTCCACGCCTTCGCCCGCCCGTCGCCTTCGCGCATGCCTGCAGGAACCCTACGCGAAGCCGCACCCGCACCCGCCGTCTGCAGACGTCTGCCTCCGCCTTCAGACGACGCGGCGTCAGACGTCCGCCGGAGGCGGCAGACGTCTTAACTCGCGCGTCCGCGATCTCTCGCTCGCCCGCTCTCTCTCTCTACTGATCTCTCCCTCCCGCTCCCGCTCTCTCTCTCTCACGTATTCTCTCTCTCTCTCTCTCTTTTTTACTCACTAACAGACACACACTCACAGCAACGCACACACACACATTCACCGACGCACACACACCTATACCAACACATACACACACACTCACACACCTATAGTAATATATATATAAATATATATATACATACATACATACATATATATATATATATATATACATAGTATATCTATATAGTTATGTATACATACACATATATATAATATATATACATATATATATAATATATATATATCTACTTATATATACATCTATATACTTATACATATACTTATATATATATAGACATATATACTTATATACATATATATATATATACATATCTATATACATATATATATACATATATATAGTAATATATATATATATACTTATATACATATATATACACATATATATCTATATATATATATCTATACATATATAACTATACATTTATATATATATATAGATATATTTACTTATATACATACATATGTACATATATTTTCATGTTATTTATTATACGCTGTATCGCGGGAATATCTGCACCAGTTGCTGATATTCTCTGATACACGCGTACAAAAAAAGCGTGGTCCCATACATCATCCATCCTCCATCCACACTCCACGCGGCACCTAGTCATGTTGGTTGCGTCCCTCTAGACGTCGACTGACTCGACATAGTGCTACACTCCATCGCCACCTCCACCCCCACCCCTTTATATATATACTACATATATATATATACATACTATATTTACTTTCTGTCTATTTGCTTTTCTGTTGGTAAAAAGATAAAAAAAAAATACATAAAAAAGAAAAGATAATCTTTGACTTGCAGGTACCTCGTCTTGCGAGTAGCAAGACTTGTTTTGGGACTCTGTTTGGCTAAAAGCCAAGGACACAATTTTGAGGGTGTGCCTCAAGAACAAGGATTACCATAAAAAACCTAAATAAGAAAAACACCAAAAACACAATAAACGAACGGAAGAGACGCGTTTTAAGGAAAATGTAGAAACTCGACTTTAACCCCACTCCCCTGTGTTCGACCCTGGGCCTAAAAGTGACAAGATAAAATCAATTAGGCCAGGTTAAAAATTTTGTAAAGAGATGGTTAGGTCTGAATTAGGTTAACCACTATACATATTTCAACGATAAAAACATCATATTAACAACCTATCCAGGCCGACCCATTAGTAGCCGAGCGTGGCACGGCCGCACGCAACAGGAAGAAGATGAAGGAGGTTCTAATTCTAGGATTTTTTTCCCAGAATCAGACGTCTGGACCAACATCCAGACAATGCGGACAACGTCTGGAGGAGGCTCCAGACGGCTGAGAGGTACATACTGCACATATACAACCCTTTTTGGGGATACGGCCATGCAGGTCATTCTGCCGATGCTCTGTCGCATGCCATGTTTGAGTTTTTCCATGCGCGTGCAAGATTCACTTTGGAAAGGCGCAGGACACGCCCTCCCACGCGTTTCAGACGTGTGGGCGAGTAACCAGACAGCGAAGAGCGTCTCCAGACGTTTGGAGAGGTGGTCGGACATCTAGAACTAGGTCCAGACGGTTCAATAGGATCTCTGGATGTCTAAGGAGCAGCACAGAGTGAGGTATGGATCTGGACTCCTTTTAAGACGTCTAGAAGATGTTCCAAACGTCTGATTTGAGTCAGAATTGTCATTTTTGACCCGTTTAGGGTCCGTTTGAGGTCTGATTTCCACGTTTTAGATTCCGTTCTTCTTCATATAAGTTCCTCTACTTGTTGGAATGCTTGTTATCATGTTCTGAGTGGTTTCTTGTGGTTGATCCTTATGTTAGGACCTCATCCTATTGTAGATTTGGGGGTTGCGGAGGCACGTGGACCTATCGATCACACCCCCATTACTCCCGATTTTGCAGGTAGAGTGGCTTCCCATAATTAATTACAAACATAATGCGTATCTGGAATAAATGATAGATCCTAAGGTATGGCATGAATCTTAGGACCAAAAAACTAGATTGAATGATAAATCCTAAGGTATGGCATGAATCCTAGGACAAGAAACTAGATTGAATGATAGATCCTAGGGTATGGCTTGAATCCTACGATTAGAAACACTGGAACGATTGTATTAAATGCCTGAAATGCAGTCTTGCAATGAGTAGATGGAATAATAATTGCCTGTAATTTGATAACAATTGCATATGAAATGTAGAATACTGTTGTTAGTAACTGCTACATATAATTTCTGTTGGTTGAAATTAAATACGAGCTGCTTGTATATAAATTGGAAAAGAAAGATTGAATGTTGGAAACACATGCTATATGCGAATAAACCTGAATGATGAAACCTAGTATGGCTTGGCCTGAGGAACATGAGCATGAACCCTACGGGAATTAGGCGTAGAGCTCTTGAAAATAAATAGAATGGAACTGGAAAAGTGAATGGGAAAGTGTGTTGTCTCTTGGGTACGTGGTACCAAGGGAAGCACATGTTACCTATTAATGTAGAGGGGAGCTTGCCGCCCTCAGGTCGAGACTAAGGTGAGTTTGGCCACTGTGCACCGACTTTCTGGCTCTCGCGTACACAATACCGGGGAGAGCTACTATTGTAGGGAGAGAGCTAGCCACCCCACGGGGCCGGGGTTCAGCTAGCCATCCTACACCGACTTGTTAGGCCCACTGGGCAAACCAGGGTAGTCAGGTGAGGGTGCGCGGATTGTGGAGGGGCGAGTCCCCTGTTTAGTTACTGTGGAGGGGCTAGACCCCTGTTACTGAGAGGGCTCTACCCTATACTGGTTCCGTGCTGTGCTTTGGGCACACCCGTTAACGGAAACGACTGACCGTGTGCCAGTGCGGGGTAGCTACCCGTGCATTTATCGCACATGCCGTAGTCACCGTTACGTCTGTCAGTGACCTTGGGATGGTTGACTGAGGGTAGGACCACCACGGGGGACTCTCTCGGCTAGGAGAGCACCACATGCTACTTCTACTCTTCGGAAAAGACTGCAATCAAGATTGTTCCCACGAGGAATAGTCGAGATCAAGAAAAAGACCTGATAAATAAACCAAAGGATGAAAGAAAGAACAATTGGTTGAATAAAGAAAGAAATTGAATACAACAGCTACCTGTCCACCTTTACTGTTTCTATTAGTTAGCCAGTTGCCACTCTACTCAGCGTTTCGCTGACGTATCGTACGTACTACCTTTCTCAGGTCCAGGTGTTGAGCAGCCAGAGCCTACGACTGCAGAGGGTGCTGGGCCCAGTAGAGCCCAGTAGTTGTACTTTTGTTGTACCCCATTTTCTGTAGTAGTGAGTATTTTGTTACACTTTTGTACTCTTTTAGTGTGAACTTCATATTTCTGTACCTGTTTTTAATTCTCTACTGTTGTGGTGGTGTGTACTGCAGTAGTTACTTCCTTACTGCAGTACTTTGTTACTGTTATTTACTTGCATGGTGAATGTGGTTTATTTTACTGCTTTTTGGTTACTTTCTCGTTGGATGACTAGGTCTTGGGATCAGTCGAGCCGGTCCGATTCTCGTGTCTCGTAGGGATTCGGGAATCGGGTTGTAACATGTTGTGAGTTGAAGTGTACCAGGTCCACAGGTTAGATCTTGGTTAAGTGGTAGAATCAAAGTGGAGTGGTGCGCCTTAAGTCGAGAGTTGTGGGTGTTAAGGTGTGTCTCTTTCAGAAAATCCCACAGTCAGATAATACTTTTTTTTATTTCTTTTTTATTTATGTGGATGGCGACGTGAGTGGAGGTGGCAAACAAACAACCAAATCTATCCTAGGGTTTATAAAAAGCACCTAAGTTGAGTTAGGTTTGAGTTGTTAAGTTATTTACTAAAAACTAAGGTGGGGGTGGTGTGGGGGACACTTGCAAAACACTATACCCGCACTTTACTCCGGTCTACCACACTTGGATCTCCATGCTAGGGTACCTGCAAGACAATAGATCAGAGATAAACGGGGTTTGTGCTATGTAGATGCAAAGAAGCGTAGAAAATAATAAAGTAAATTCCATTGCCCCCCCAGCAACGGCTCCAAAATGGTCGCACGTGTTTCGCATGTTTGAAATCGGGGTTACAAGTAATCGTCATCGTAGTTGCAAAACGCGTTCAGATAAAAATTTATACCGAAACTCTAAGGGAGTCCTGGGTCAAACATAAGGAGGCGACGTTTACTTTAATTGAAAATCGCGCTTCGCTTTGTTTCTTTTTGGTATTTTTGGATTTTGTTATTTTTTTTGTATTTTTGTTAGAAGAAGACAAGCATAATAAATCACAAGAGATATGGAACAAATATTTTATATATCATGAATGTCTATTACAATATTCTAAAAAAGCATAAAAAGAGAGGGAGGTGAGAGGAAATCTCCCGAATCGACTGTTCGAAGAGATGATGGCGCCTGGCGGAAGCTCGGACGAAGGAGGTAAGGAGCGAGATGACGAAGGTGAGATGCAGCAGGACGTCGGGTAGAGGAAAGCTTGAGCGTGGCTTCGAAATGGAGGTGAGAAGACGGAGATGATCTACTAAGGGAATGGAGGTGGGAGGACGGCTCCAAGGCAACCAATGAATGGAGATGAGAAGTTGGAGGAGTATTTGGTGGGCCAGAGGTTCGCTATACTAATAGGTGCCTTAGGAGCTTCAAAGCAAGCTCTAACCGAGCATTAGTAGGCTTGTTAGAGCTTGGGAGTAGGTGGGAGTAGAGTAGGTAGAGATGGCTTGGAAGGGAGCGTGTGTAGGTCCTTTTATGGTGGAGGAGAAAAGGCAAAAATAGGTATGGGACCATTAGTGACATCCAGGCCATCGCTGGAAGCATCACTATATGCAGCTCATGCCCGCTCATGCCCACAGCTGGCTTTGCTGGCGCGTGAAGAATTAACGATGGCTATAAGCATTGCTGTAGATCCAGCTCATGCGTCGCTGTAGGCTAGCGCCAACCAAGCACGCAACTGCCCCTTGCTCCGCTGGCATTGTGTTGCGCGTGCTCTTTACCGTGCGCATGCATCACGCGCTGCACGCTACGCTGTGCGCCTGCGTGCCTCCGTGCTTGCTGCACTCCTATGCTACTGCATGCGTGCGGTGGCGCGTGTGGGCGCATGGGCAGCCTGGGCTACGCCACGTGGCTCAGTTTAGGCCGTCCATCTTCTTTTCGTTGTAGGGGCTGCTATAGAGGCCGGATTGAGTTGATTTTCATGCCGTTTGGCTGCAATCATCGACCCGAATCCATCCGCATGTTCGGATTTGTCATTTGAAGTTTCGAATTATGTCACCTAGTCCCTTGGCCGTTGATCTTCCTTGGACTGCATATGGTGCTACGGGATTCTGATCGAGGCGATTTCGTAGGCGTTGGACTCCGATCGTCGTCTTGATCAGATCCATATGGTTAGATTGTTAATCCGAGGCTCCGAAATATATATCCTTCTTCCTAACCACAAAAAGGACACAATTAACCTAAATTTTATACAACTACTCTAAATGCAGAATGATGCATGCTATGTAATTTTTATAACATGAAATGTAAATCTAAGCCTAGGAGCATGCGTGAATTGATATTTTACCCTCAATAATTGTATCTACATCAGTGCACAACTAAGAGTTTTTCAAGCAAGATTATTAATGATGAGGTGAGTTTTAGAGTTTGAATCTTGCTTAATAGCTTTTAGGATTCAAATATTAGGTGCTTTAAACCAAGTTTTGTGAGGCAAACAAAGTTTGTTTTTAAAAGCATGTGTTCAAGTATTTTCCTTTAGAAATCAAGAAAAATATGGATTGCCTGGCTTGACCTAGTTATTGAATCCTATGGGGCAACTACAAAATGAACCGCTTTTAGATTAGGTGGTGTGGCCCAAACAATTCAATCAATCGGATTAGATGCACCACCAATTAAGGCACACAAAAATGTGATTAACCTAATATGATTTCTACTCTTCGATGTGTTGAATTCATGTACCGGGTCCACAGGTTGGAATCCCGGTTGAGTAGATGAAAATCAAGTTAGGTTATGTGCCTCTGATGTGGGTGTATAAAGTGTGTAATTTGATTTGTCTCACAGAAAGTATCTTTTTATTTATTTTTTTATAAAATGTAGGTGAGATGGGTAAAGGTGGCAAGCAACATAAATAAAGTATATCCTAGGATTTATGCAAACACCTAAGTAGATTAAGTCTTGGTTATATTATGGCGAAATGAACTAGTAGGGGGGAATGTGGGGGACACGTACAAAACACTCTGCCCGCACTTTACTTCAGTCTACTACACTTGGATGTCCATGCTAGGATACCTGTAAGACAATAGATCAAAGACAAGCAGGGTTAGTGCTATGTAAATGCAAAGAAGCGCAAAAAATAATAAAGTAAATTTCGTTGCCTTCCCGGCAATGGCGCCAAAATGATCGCACGGGTTTCGCATGTTTGAAATCAGGGTTACGAGTAACACATTGTCGTAGTTGCAAAACTCATGATCAGATATAATTTATTCCGAAACTCCGAGGGAGTCCCAGGTCGAACACAAGGAGGCAATGTTTACTTTGTATGAAAACCGCACTTCGATTTGTTTCCTTTTGGTGTTTTAGCATTGTGTAATTTTTTTTTTTGAAATAAAAAGACAAGCAATCACAAGAGAGAGATGGAATCAAATGTGTTATACTTCATGAATGTCTATTACAATAATCTACGAAAGCATAAAAAGAGAGGGAGGTGAGAAGAAATCTCCCAGATCGGCTGTTCGGCAAGACAACGGTTCCTGGCGAAAGCTCGGACAAAGGAGGTGAGGAGTGGGACGGCGGAGGTGAGATGCAGGAGGACATCGGGTAGAGGAAAGCTTCAGTGTGGCTCCAAAATGGAGGTGAGAAAGCGGAGATGATCTGCTACCGAAATGGAGGTGGGAGGATGGCTCCAAGGTGACTTATGAATGGGGATGGGAAGATGGAAGAATATTTGGTGAGGCAGAGATTCGCTACTCTAATAGGAGCCTTGGGAGCTTGAGAGTAAGCTCTAACAGAGCGTTGGTAGGTTTGCTAGAGCTTAGGAGTAGGTGGGAGTAGAGTAGGTAGAGATGGTTTGGAATGGGGGGTGTAGAGGTGTTTATATAGTGGTGGAATGGAGGTGGTTTGCGTGCATGGGCCTTTAGTGACATTTAAGACGTTGCTAAAGACTCGCTAGAGACATCGCTAAAGCATTCACAGACCTTGGCTGGTGCTTGAACGCTCTACTGCAGCTGTTGTAGGCACGGTGACCGTCGGCTGTTGGATTAGGCATGGACGGCTATGATTGCGAGAGGAGAGTGCACGCCTGCCAGCATTTGAAATTCGCACCGCTAGTGCGTGCGCTGGTAGCCGTCGGATGAGGCATCGCATGGTCGAGGCACGCCAGCAGATCGCGCACGCTCTGATTTGAATCCACTCCTCGCGCGATTGTGAGGATTGGACTGCGGGCGCTGCTCGCAATCAACTTAAATGCACGCCCCAGATGGCGTGTGTGTGATCTAGCGTGCACCTTCGCGTCGATGGGCGGTGTTGGATTGCGGGTGGGGAATCTCAACCGCTCAATCGAGATTGAGCGGCCCCATTGCAGTTGGCACTATAGCAGGCGTGGCGAATCGCAGCTTGATCTCATGCTCGCTCTTTGAGAGCGCTCGTCCTCACTGTTGCGCCACGTCCGCAGGTGTGTCGTGAAGAGGAGTTGCGGCCGCATGGTGAGGGTAGGCTCTCAGCCGTTGGATTTTCATCCAACGGTTGAGATCACTTGATGGGCAGCCTTTGGAGATGTGGTGGGTGGCTTTGGGAGCTCCAGAAGGTGCCACATGGCAACATTTGGACCCTCCACCCTTCATTGGTTGTAGAGGATGCCATGGTGCTTGGATTGAGGTGATTTCTATGTTGTCGAACTGCAATCGTCGCTTCGGATCCATCCATACAGTCGGATTTTTCATCCGAAGTCCGTAAGGACGTCGCATTGCCTCCTGGCCATATAAAATGGAGTTAATATACAAAACATACAACTATCCTAAATGCCATGCAATGAATGTTATGTAATATTTATAACATGATATGCAATGCTAAGCCTAGGAACTATCATAAATAAGCATTTTATCATGAATTCATGTGTGTTATCAAGTGGCACTTGATGATGGGGACATAAGCATAACAAATCTTTGAAGCGCTCCCATGCATCACGAAATTGTTCTCCATCTTGTTGAGCAAAACCTATGATTTCCCTCTTATAGTGATTAGTCTTGTTCATGGGGAAGTATTTTTTTTAAAAACTCTCCCTTCAAGGCATCCCAAGTATTCACTCTACCATGTAGAGTGTGATACCAATGCTTCGCCATATCCTTGAGGGAGAAAGGAAAGAGGGTTCGCATTTGGGCATCATCAGTAACATCCTGCAATCTCACCGTGGAACAGACCTCAGTGAATTCCTCCATATGCCTGTAGGGGTGCCTCCTAGAAGTACCATAGAATGAGGGCAGTAGAGATATGGTACTACTCTTGATTTCATATGGATTATTCCCCCAGGTCTTCTCAGTGTATGACCAGGTTGGTTGGTAGGGATAAAATAATCTCTCAAAGATCGTTAGTTCCCCACAATTCTATTTTCACCTTCCTCGGCCATCTCTCTTCTTTGTTGGTTGACTCTCATAAGGCTTCTTTCAGGTTCTGAATTAAACACAAGTTGTCTCCTCAGAGACCACCTACCAAGCATACACAAACAAACACAATTCCAAAAGATTTTTATGTCTTTAATCAATTAAGGCCTTTGAGATTTTAGTCCAGTTGTAGGTGACAATACAAATAACCCAATCAATTACGTGCTTATTGTCGACCTACAAAATGCCTTAATGAATACCTAATTGGAACTTAGGTGCTCTGCCATAAAGTTCAATTGGTAAAGTACTCCAAGGATGGAAGATCAAGGGATGCAAGTAGGCCTAAGCCTTCCTTTGAAGCTGTGCTTTTGTGGTGCTTCTTAACTACCCTCAAAAATTCGTGACAGGGTATCCCCCTCCTTGGAGTTACAAAACTTTTGAACCTAAGTTTCAAGCACTTTGGTATCCAATGGTAGGAGAGTTCTTTCCTAGTAGCTCAAAACCTAGGAGTGTCTAATTGCGTGCTTTAGTGCGCAGTCATGCACGTGTGCATTCACTATAAAAGTTTGAATTTTTGAACCGTAGCACAATGTCTCAAATCAACTCGTTGGGTTTTATATGTTCCTTCTTTAATTAGTCTTTTTTTTAGAAAATGTGACCACTTGTTAAATAGTTTCAAGACAACTTATGTGGCCTTGGAACTAAATCCAAATGCAAATGCGTGATCAAAATATGGATGTAAAGTAAGAGAATGCTTACCTTGCTTCCAAAAGTCAACGATACGAGAATGCACGCAATGCAGAGAAATAAATCTAAAGGCTGCTCATACAGACCAGAATGGTTCGTCCTAAGGGTAGGCAGCTTCTAGCAGGCAGCTTGTGTTTTTGCTTTTTTATTTTTTTTTTTAGCTACTTATGCACAATCAAGAGAAATAAAATCAATCCACAAAAGAAAGTAAAAACCTAAATCTAAAGAAAGAGGGAACAGATACCCAAAAATTACTCAACAAGAGTCTAAAATAAAATCAGGGAACAAACCCCTAAAACTGGCCCCAGAATACAAGGGTGAGAAAACAAACAACTAAACTAAACCTAAAGAGTCTACTCTAAAATGCAGAATCAAAATTCTAAGAGGAAGACTACTCCTAGATGGTCCTCCATGCGTATCTATGCGTGTGAGGTCAAGGCCCACATGCTCTTGTGATTATCTCAGTCCCTCCTCCAAGTGGTGGAAACAAGGTTCACCACAGCGTTGCTGTGGCCGATGCGACAGCTCGTATGTAATATACGTACCTGGCACCAAATTAGCTAAAACAAGTTAAATATGCCTCAATTTAAATCAACATGAACAAATGAATAATTGCGAGTTAAGTAAGCATGTTGCCTCCCTAACAATGGTTCCATTTAACGAGTCAATTTTCGCTTTCAAATAAGATGATTAAGTTGTTTTGTCATTGTATTTTAAAGTGGTGGAAAATCAACTAATCAAAGTAATTAAAATAACCACATAATGAGGAGAGGATCGTATCCACAGGGAGGCAGTTGCCTAATTAAACTCGTTAATATAAAAAATGAATGTTCACTGTTGATTTTGTCAAGAAATCAAGCCAAATTTGCCTTTAAATCAAGATAACAATGAGAAGTTACGTTGAAATTACATCTGTGTGAAAGTGGAGGGATATTCAAGCAAAACAGCCACAATATAATATTAATTAAACAGAAATCCCTCTCTTGCAATGGCAAAGTAATGTAAATTTTAATACCATTTCTACTGTAACAAAATAGGGGAATTGGTTCCCCTTGAACGTGCGCACGGAGGAGACCGCGGTTGAAGGCGAGAAGCTCACCGGAGGTTGACTGAGCCAAGGACTACTCGGCGGCGGTGGCGGCGAAATGTGGTGTGGTCGGAGCCAGCTGCACAGAGGACTGGAGCGGCAGAGGATGGCGATGGCTGCAACTCTGTTGCTGCTGCTGGTGTGGCGCTTGTGAAGTGGTCGGGCGTGTTTCGCGTGTTAGAAATCGAGGTTACAAGTAACCCTTCGTCATAGTTGCAAAACACGTCGATCAGATAAAATTTATACTGAAACTCTAAGGGAGTCCCGGGTCAAACACAGGGAGGCGACATTTTGTTACGACCCGGTTCCCGAATCCCTACAGGACTTGAGACCAGCTCGACTCGACTAATCCCAAGACCCATTCGTCCAACAACAAATAACCGAAAAGTAGGAAAATAAACCACATTCTCTATGCAATGTAATTAACAGTAAAAGCATACAAATAATAAAGGAAAGTAAAAGCTACCAGTCAGTACATACCACCACAACAACAGGAAAATATAACAAAAGTACAGTAACTGGAACAGTAAGCAAAAGTCAGAAACTCACTAGCAAAAAAGAGAGTACAACAACAGTAAGAAAACTACTGCTGAGCTCGACTGGGCCCAGCACCCTCTGCAGCCGGTAACTCAGGTTACTCAACTCCTGGACCTGTACAGGGTTATGAGAAAATGGAGTCAGCGAATGCTAAGTAGGGTGGTAACCAGACTATCTAAAGCAGTAAAAACTAGCAGATAATTATCATTTCCAGTTATTTATTTTACAAGGAATTTCTTTTCACCCCATTGGTTTATTTTCATATTTCTTTCTTGATCTTGCATTTCCTCGTGGGAACGATCTTGATTGCAGTCTTTTCCGAAGAGTAGAAGGTACACGTGGTGCTCTCCTAGCCGAGAGAGTCCCCCGTGGTAGTCCTACACCCAATCAACCACCCTAAGGTCATTGACAGACGTAGTGGTGGCTACGGCACTTGCGATAAGCTCACGGGTAGCTACCCTGCACTGGCACGCGGTTAGTCGTTTCTGCTAGCGAGCACGCCCAAAGTACAGCACGGAATAGTATAGGGCCTAGCCCTCTCAGAAACAGGGGTTTAGCCCCTCAGAACCAAACAGAGGTCTCGCCCCTCCACAGTCCGCACACCATCGTCTAACTACCCCAGTTTGCCTAGAGGGCCTAACAAGTCGGTGTAGGGTGGCTAGCTCCTGATAGGGGCTCTGATACCACTTGAAGGAATCTTAAGCTCTGATACCACTTGATAGGATCTAAAGATAGAGGAATATGTATGGCTACGCGCACAAATACTTAATCAAAATGTTAGTAATACAAAAATATTTGCACAAAATACAATCACAAAAATTGGCACAATATGTATAGTAGTTCCCCTCCCTTGGGTACTCCACTACCTAAGCCTCCCAGCTTAGGATTTTTAACCCAATTCTCTCAACCCCGAGAGAATCAATTTACTAAACCGAGGTAATTAACAGGTTACCTCAACCCAAGTATAGCAACGAGTTTGTTACAACCCAACGAGCAGCAAGCTCAAAATCTAACTAAGAACTGGTGTAAGAAACAGAACTCTTACAACAAGAATTCCTATGCCTCCCAACAATAATTAAAATGAATACCAATTTGAGACCCTAGGAAGGACGTGAATCGCTTCGTAGATGCGTGACGTCGTTGAGCTTGCAAGAATGTAGAGAAAGTGAATGGCAAGCTTCTTCTTTCTCTCTTGAAAACATGGTAGAAATTTGAAATATAGCTCTAGAATTTTTCTTCTCAATTTCTTATGTGCAAACTAAAGGTCCAAGGATTTATTTATAGAGTTAGGACCTAGTTGGGACGTTTACTAGACGTTGGGGTTTAAATCCCAATGTTCATATAGTCAAACTTAATTTTCTAGCCGTTCAGTTTTGAGCCAACGACTACCTGGTACCGATACTAAAGTACCTATACTGGTACTAGCAGCTCACTGCCACCAGTACATGAGTCCTGGTACCAGTACTTGTGACTCCCAGGTTTGGAATTCCTTGGGCACAGTGATGAGAGCCTCATCATGAGCCATAACTAGCTCATTTTGACCCAATAAAGAAGATAAAAGCTCCTACATAACCTAGAAGAAGGCTTAACTGAAGGAACAAGTGCTCTGAGAGGAAAACATGAAATAAAGGTTAAAACTGCAATTTTACCATTGCAATACATAAATGGGATTTCTCAGAAGCAAAACATAGTTCAAATGATCCAAATAAGATAAAAAGAGGGTTGAGTCAATCAGAAATGGGTTTATGTGCAATCTAAGAATTAAATGACACTTGGTAACCCTAAAACAGACCCACTTAAATTAACATGGTTCCGGTCAGGATAAAAATCGAGTAAATCCTCTAAAAATAATGGAAAAACATCCTCTAGGGTTTAGAACACTTAATTTGGCCTTTGGAACCTAGTCTGACCTAGATTAGGGTCCTAGCTCCTCAATTAACCAAATTTCGGTTTTTACGCAAAATGTCCAGTCAAACGAGGTCAAACCTGAAATCCAACTTCTCTATTGGATTCCTTAGGTCCAATTTAGGTTTATACCAAAATTTGGACCTAAGGGGAGGTCATCTTGACCTACTTTGCAATTTAGTACACCCAAATCACAAATAAGTCCCTATCTTTTGAATATCCTTGCAAAGAGCCCCCCAAGTTCTTTGCCCCCTTTGCAATCCGGTCCTGCCGCCATTGTTAGGGCAGAACTGAGCTCCGGCGAGGTTCAGAGAGGGATTGCTCTCTAATCCCTCAGAGATTCCCTCCCAGAAATGGAAGGGGGATTCTCTGAGGAATTCCCTTCCTTATAAAGCCAATTACAATCGCTGGTGTGAACCCAATCTCTCGTGCGAACGCACGAGAGATTTAGGTATCCACCTTCCTTCCAACTCCGGCAAGCCGGCAGACCTAATTGCGCGCTCTCCACACGCTGATAGGAGCGACCAGCGCCTATAAAACACCCCCCAGACCCTGCCGCAGGACCCAAGCTTGATTTTGACGGAGATCCCCTCCAAATTCCCTCTCTCCCATCTCCGGCCAAACGACCCACAAGCTCTGGCGACCTCCTCCCCTCCTTCTCGTCGCTCTGCTGCCATACCAGCAGCAGAGTCCTCTCCTCCTCTTCCTCCCGCGTCGCGCTGTACCCCGCGCGCGTGCTCCTGACCTCATCTTCGTCGCCGCTTCCTCCCTCAGGGTCTTTCTTCCCCGACGACGGCAGTTACGAGCCGTCCTCTCCACCGCCTCCCTTCCTTCCAGACAACCCCAGATACATTCTCCATCCTCTCCTCTCTCTTTTCCCCCTACTATTTTACTTGATTACCCCTCGACAGTACCTAACCACCTCCATCGTTCTTGCCTCCGGCCGCCCTCCGGCGAGCTGCCCACACCACTCCGCCCCTCCACACGGCTCGCCAACCCCCTCGTGAGCTTCGCCTCACCACCAAGAACCCATTCCACCCCATCACTGCCACTCCAGACCTCCACAAGCACCCCCCGACCAACCCACCATCTCCGGCCACAGGTTGACCTAGGCACGCACGCCTAGGCCGACCTGCAACCTGCAGCATCGCCCACCGCCTTCGCCGTGCTACGGCGAAGGTTTCCAGCTATTCTGATTGGGCCAATAGGCCGTTCTATTGGATGTCAGGTGTACGCTCCGACCGCCATTAACAGCCGAAGCAGCAGGGAGCTTGGAGCAGCTTCGGGCATCAGGCTTCCCAGGCTGCAGGTGCAGCAGACTCTCGCCAAGGTCGTGAAGTGAACGAGGCCAGCCAGTCGCAAAGAGGAGCCATCAGCTTGGGCAATCGAGTGACGAAAGCTCTGCGGGCGCGCGTGAAGGCAAGACCGACCAGATAGTCCCACATCGTGGGATTGCAAAACTCAGGTATCATATAAATTATTTTTGTGTTTTCTTCTTACTGCCTCCGTAAGCACAGGGGTGAGGTCCCTCACTGCCGCCACACGCCTCGTCTGCGGCTTGACCACGCGGATCTGGCGGGATACGACCCGACCTAAACCTATGCACTCCTCGAGCATCACCACTTGCCGGTGCGCCAGGTCCCGGGTGCGAATCCGACCCGACTACCCGTGTGGCTCTGGGAGAGCGTGCTTGAGTGAACTGCTTGAGAAAAAGAGAAACGCTTGGGTAGAGGGACGGGGGTAGGTTTTTGCTACTGTGTGGTGTGCAGGAAGGAAGAAGTGACCGAGACAGCGAACACTTAGCAGCTGAAGAACAGGAAGAGAAGAAAGAAGAGGCTGTGTAGCAGTGAAAGGAGAAGTCTTCACCGAGAAGAAGAAGAAAAAGAAGGAAGACAAGGCAGAAGAGAGAGAAGAACAAAGAAGAGGCCAAGTGAAGACTGCAAAGAGATCAGAAGAAAAAGAAGAAAAAAGAAGAAAGGCAAGGTCGGAGAAGAAGGAAGATACAGAAGCAGAAAGGAGAAGAAGAGAGAAAGAGAGATCACATTTAAGACGTCTGATACAGAAATCAGAGTCCAATTCTACTTTTTTTTCACAAATCCTTTTTAAAATTCTCTCTTTGAATCAATTATATTTGCATTTAACAGTTGTATTCTTTGGTTTTACAAAGTACTGAGATTGCTCTCCGTATTCGACCTCGGATACTCTATTTGTTCGAGTAATAAAATTCTTTATATTTGTTTAAACGTTTTCTCGGTTATACTACAACGTAATACGCTTTAAATCCGCACAAAATCGTTGAGAACACACAGTAACCTACCTATACCGGTACTCATCATGGGTACCGGTCCTTGTAAGGTTCAGGCCAGAATTAAGCCTTCAACCTGTGGCCAACATGTATCGATACTCATGGTTAGTACCGGTACTTGTTCACAGTTTGAGACGAATTCTCAAACCTGTGCCTTGCAAATACCAGTACTGATGAACAATACCGGTACTTGCTTACAAGTACCTGTTTTAAGCGTTTTAATCCATTACGTACTTTGAAAATGAATGCCATATAAATCCTAATTTATCTCTAATTGATTTTTATGATCTAAGTTAAATTCTCTTGTTAAGAGGCATATACAATCTATAAATATAAAATCTAAACTGCAGAAACTAAGGTCGAAGATGATTTTCTTCTCCTCGACTCATCCTTGTCATCCTCCAAGACATGATCTTTTTCTTCTCACCATCATGCCTCCATCATTTCTTGTTTGCCTAGCTCCTTCACCTAAATCTGAAAAACACTTAACTGCAAACATTAATCCATAATAATTTTGTTAACACCAAAACAAGATGTGGAACAAGGTTCCAACAGCTCCCTCCCTATACTAGTAGCTCACCTCAGTACCATGTACACGAGGGCCAATAGAAGTCGGTGTAGAGTGACCAATCCTAACCCCGAGTCCCAACCCAAGGGCAGCTAGCTCCACTCTACACTAAAAAGGAGACAGTCGCTCTCCTTGGTATCACGTACTCAAGAGCCAGCACACTTCCCGTCCACATTTCCAGGTCTTTCCATTCATCCACAGGAGTTCTACTCCTAACTCCCCATAGGGTTCGTGCTCATATTCACCACATTATTCCAAACCAGGTTTCACCATTCACAATTTCATTCTCGTATTATACACATGCAGCTCGCATTTCCACAATTTAACTCATGCAGTAAGTAATATCACAAGTAACTTTTCAACTATCTCAAGCAGCTCATATTTTATCAGGTAGCTCATATTCATTAACAAGCAATTGCTAACAGTTTAGCTCATTCACTTATAAATACAATTTCAATCACGCATACAAACGGTTCAACCATTTCTCATCCTAGGGTTCATGCCACATCCTAGGTTTCCAGTTATCTAATTATCATGGATGCATTCATATTTTATATGTAAAACAGGGTGGACCACTCTACCAGACAATCCGGGAGTACTGGGGGCTTGAACTGCAGGCCCACGTGCCTCTGCAAGCCCTAAACACACAACAAGTCGAAGTCCTATACCAAGGAACACACCACAACAGAAGATTCAGAACAATGTATAAAGGTTTCTAACATGTAGAGGAATTTACAAGGAAACCATAGATACTTTAATTGCGTAAAACGGAACTCGATCGGACCTTAAACGGGTCAAAAACATGTCTGCAGACCCAAATCAGATGTTTGGAAACAAGTCCAGATGTCTTAAAAGTCACAGAGACTCACCTCAAGCTCTTGCGGTGATCTTAGACGTCCAGGACTCCTCCACAACCGTCTGGACTCAGTCCCAGACATCCGGCTAGTCCTCCGGTCATCTGGGAATGTCTCCGGTCGTCTGGTCAACTGTCCAGACATCCGAAAAGTGTGGGAGGGTGTGTTGCGCACCTTCCTGAAGCTGCTCCTGCGCACGACAAAGCAGCACACCATTTTTAGCCAGGCAAATCACACCTGCACCGCGGCCTACATGGCTATAACCACGAGGAAGACGTACCTTCGCGATACACACACTTTCAAACATCCGGTGTCGTCGCCAGACATCCAGCCTGTCGTCCAGAAGGCACTCTGGACGTCCGATGCTGGAAAAACCCCAGTACCAGACCGCGCTCCCGCTTCTCTCACCGCGCTCCACCACAGCTCCTTCCGCTCCGCTGCAGCTCCGACTGCTGCAAAATGTCAGGGACGATGCCCTAACGTTCTCCTCTTCCCGCATGCGCCGCGGTGGCCGTGCGGAACTCCGGCGAGCTTCCACGAAGCTTGCGACGTCGGCCTTCTCATGCTCCTCACGCCCGCTCCTCCTCCTCGCTCTCTCTCTCTCTCTCGCGCCTCAGCTCATGGCAGTGGAGTGGGGAGGATGATGATAGTGGTGGAGTGGAGAGGAGAGAAGGAGGGTCTCTTTTATAGGATGGGGGTTAGGGTTTGGTAGGGGACAAGGGAGAAGAAAGGAGAGAGAGGGAAGGTCTGTGCGCTGCCTACACGCAGAACCAAAAGCACGTACAGATTTTTTTTCAATTTTCAAACATCTGGGAAGCGGTCCAGACGTCTGGCCAGATGTCTGACTGACACTCCAGACGTCTTAAAAGGCTCAGAACAGAACGAGTCTTTACACGTTTACTTTACGTGAAAACCACGCTTCGATTCGTTTCTTTTTGGTATTTTAGGGTTTTGTTTTATTTTTTTGTATTTTTGTAAGAAGAAAACAAGAAAATGAATCATAAGATAGAGATGTGGAACAAATTTGATATATATTACTTCCAATGTCAATTACAATAAACTATTAAAGCATGAAAAGAGAGGGGGCTGAGAGGAAATCTCCTGAATCGGCTGTTCGGCGAGACAACGGCGCCTGGCGGAAGCTCGGACGAAGGAGGTGAGGAGTGGGATGATGGAGGTGAGATGCAGGAGGACGTCGGGTTGAGGAAAGCTTCGGCGTTGCTCCGGAATGGAGGTGAGAAGATGGAGTTAATCTGCTACCGGAATGGAGGTGGGAGGACGGCTCCAAGGCGACCTATGAAGGGGGATGGGAAGTTGGAGGAATATTTGGTGGGGCATAGGTTTGCTACACTAATAGGAGCCTTGGGACCTTGAGAACAAGCTCTAATGTAGCGTTGGTAGGCTTGCTAGAGCTTAGGAGTAGGTGGGAGTAGAGTAAGTAGAGATGGCTTGGAAGGGAGGGGGTGTAGGTCCTTTTATAATGGAGGAGAAGAGGCTAAAAATGGATAAAGGACCTTTAGCGACCTCCAGATTGTCGCTGGAAACATTGATGTAAACAGCTCACATCCGCTCACATCCTTAGTTAGTTCAGCTAGCTTGCAATGAAGTAGCGAAGGTTGTAAGCGTCGTTGTTGGTCAGGCCAGCTGTCACTATACGCTGGCCTTAACCACGCTTGCGCCCACACTGCGCTGCCCTACCTATCACATGCGCTAATCGCACGCGCCCTGCTATGTGCACACTGCCATTCGCTAGCAAGCGCGTGCGTGTGCACGCTGCCATGCATTGGCGCTTTGCATGTGCTGCCGCTGCTGCCGCCATGCACCCGGCCAAATTGTGAATTGGGGGGGGGGGGGCTGCGGGGATTCAAACTCATGCCCCTCCCTTGCAAACCGGCGCTCTAACCGTTGCACTAGACCTTCCCTTGTGTCACGAGGAGCAGCTTGGTGCAAACGCTTCCTTGCCATTGGATCATTATCCAACGGCTAAGATTCAAGGGTGTGAATGAAGAAGGAATTAGGCGGTGCTACAGGCCGGTGTTGGTTGGCATGGATGGTGCCACGTGGCACCATCTGGGCTGTCCATCTTCTTCTTGTAGAGGGTGCCACGGTGCTCAGATCGAGATGATTCCCATGATGCCGAACTCCGATCATCACTCCGGACCCATCCGTACGGTCGGATTTTCCATCCGAAACCCATATGGATGTCGCATTGCCCCCTAGCCATATAAAATGAAGGAATTAATATACAAAACATACAAGTATCCTAAATGCCATGCAATGGATGTTATGCAATATTTATAACATTATATGCAATGCTAAGCCTACGAACTATCATAAATAAGCAATTTATCATGAATTTATGTGTGTTCATCAAGAAGGCATCCACGCAAGGAGGCACCGCAGCATGCAAGCATGCTGCTAGGATCAGCGAGGGCGTGCGTGTGCACGCGAAAGCTACTAAGCGCGGCAGCAGGTGCTGCTGCTGCGGGCTGGCGAAGGAAGTGGTGCTGCACGCTGTTGAAGGGTGCACAGAAGCATCCTGCGGGAGTGGCGGTGGCGCAAACGAGGGGGCTGCGCACGCTGAAGAGTTGGCCGAGGCGTGGCTGCTCGCTGCTACTATGCACGTGGAGGCGCAGTGAGGGGGTGATGGCCTGTGCATGCGTGAGTAGGCGCGGGCGTGGGGTAGGCACAAGGGGCTGGTGTGCAGGATGTGCGTGGTGCACTGCTGCACATGAAGGGGCACTATTGGTGCGCGTGGAAGGATGGCAGTGGCGGGCGTCGTGCGTGGGAAGGAGGTAATGGCTGGTGGTGATGGGTTCTTTTCGGTGGAAAGGAAACCGAGAATGTAAAGAGGAAGAAGATGGAGGTGGTACTGTTGGGAGGTCAAACATCTGGGAACATTCCCAGAAGTCTTAAACGTGTGTGGATGGCTGCTGGCGGCGGTTGCAGGCGGCGGTGGTTGGTGATAACTGTTTGACCGTTAGGTACACGCTCGCGGTAAGCTGCACAAGCCACTAATGGCGTGGTTGTCTATCACCCCGCCTGCCCGCGGTGGTGTGGACTTGTGCACATGGTTGAGGCCGGCGATGGTGGAATGGAAGAGAGCTCGACTCTCTGCGCAGTAGTGGATCGGGGTGGAGGCCTGCTGGTGATGGTGTGTGATGAGTCCATTTTAATGGGATATTCTTGCCCCTAAGTTAAATTTAATCTTACCTTTTAGGTTTGTTAATAACTATATTAAGTTATAGAATGTTTGCATGATTATTATTTAAGTTTACATCTATTTTATCACATTCTATAACTTAATATGTAATGATTTTATGTTTTTATGTTGCAGGAATGATATTGGGAAGGAACAAGGAGGGGGGAATAAATTTCCGCAACAAACAACCGGCTCAATCCCTTCCTCATCCTCCGACCAGCCGCAACTCCTCCCTCACAAATATCTAATCTCCCGCCGCCCTCCCTCAACAAATGAAGCCATATTTAGAAAGGATTTTGAAAATCCCTTGAAGGGCAGAAGAGAGGAGTTAAGAGGAGGCGGAGAAAAGGAGAGGGGGATCGGGATCCGGGGATCATCTTCTTCCTCCCCCTGGCAGGGACCCAATTGGAGAAGACCGTGCACTGTGGGAAGACCGCTTGCACTGTGGACCATCACTGCACCTTTCCAACCATCACCGCCCTTCAAGCCTGCATCCAACCAACGCCTCCAACCAACGCCCGCAGGTGCTCACACCTCCAGCCAGGCGCCCGCAGGCGTAGCCCCCTCCAGCACGTTCGCACGCCAACACGCCAGCCTATCCACAGCACACGCACGTGCCCTTGAAACACCAACCAACGCCTGCAGGTGCTGCGCCCTTGCAGCCACGCGCAACCTCGTAGCACGCACAGCCGCCACGCGTCGCGCGCACAGCTGCCACGTGCAGCGCGCCTCACACCACGCTGTTCATCTTCTTCCCCGAAAAAACCCATCGCTGGCCGTCCATCTCCAAGTGCAGCCACCTCCACACGCCATGAATCTTCGCTCCAACAGTGCCATCGACTTCGCCTTGCCCTCACAAGGTCACCCACACCCACGGCAGACCTTCCCGCCGTCCATATGCACCCACGTGCAAGCTGCCGCCGACAGCATCCAAAGCTCCAACCGGCCGCCACCGGCCACCTCCGTCGGTGCCACGACCACCAATGCGAAGCCCGCATCCCATCCGATCTACTCCAAGCACAGTGCATTCAGCCATGGACCCTCCTTCTCGTGTGCGCCAAGGAGAGCAATGCTCGGTTTTGCAACAGTAAAAAGCCTATTAAAAATTACAAGTATTGCCATTGTGAAAGCTACTATTTATTTGTTTATCTTAATATTATATTGCGGTAGAACTGCATGAATGACCCTCAATTTTAATGGAATTGCATGCAGTCACATTAGATTCGTCTCATGACTAACCTAAATGTATCTTTGCTATGGGAATTAAGTTCAGATTTAGATAAATTTGATGACGCTTGTTAGTATTAAGGTAGCAATTCTGGCATTTCCATAGTGGTGATTTTGCATGTGCACCCTCAGATTTTTTGTTAATTATCTAAATTGAGAATTTATGCTGGAAATGAGAATACTAATTAGCATGCACATCCGTTGAAATTCCTGATTACTTGATAATTCCTCCCTGTAGAGACAACCTAACTATTCGTGGTTAGATTCTAAAATTTAAAATGTTTTGAAAAGCGATTTTCTACCACATGATTAAATATAACGACACATCATTTTATGTTAAAGTTTTTAATAAAAACAAAGATCGCGCTTTCAAATGGCACCGTTGCCGAGGAGGAAGCACGCCTATTAATTTTTTTGGGAATTTTATATTATTTTGATGCTATTTTAAAAGCTTTTCTGAATTATTGACATTGGTTCTCTTTGTATGCACGAATCGGACGATGAACGTGACGGGCGCGCACGATGGAGATGATCTTTTTGGAGGACCTTGACGCCACCTGGAGGTCAGCAATAGGAACACGTGGGCCTTGATCCCACGCACTTAGGCTTACGGAGAAGCCTATTTCTGATTTAGTCAGTAGATCTTAGTTAGATTTAGTTTAGATAGACATTAGAATTTAATTTCTATCGTTTGGACCCTTGTCGGGTATTTTTGGGAACGTGTTCCCAGTGCCTCTTTATTTCTTATCGCTCTTGTACACGAGAGCGTATTTTTGGGAGCGTGTTCCCATTTATTTAGATTATAGGACTATTCGAATTATTTGAACTGCATGTTTGCTAGTTAGTTAGATTTGGTCTGTTTGCTTATTATTATTATTAAAAAAAAAATCAAACTGCCTACTAAAAGCTGCATATCTATAGGACGACCATCTAAGACTGAATGAGTAGCATCTACTTTATTTTTACTGCATTGCATTCATTATTGCACGAAGAAAGATGGAGTAAGGTACGTCTTCTCTTGAGCATCAATTACCTGTCATGCATATGCATTGAACCTAAATCTAAGACCACTAAAGTGCTTGAATCAAATTAATTCAATGGTCACTTTAAAAATTGAGACTGCTAAGAGGTTGGACTTTAAAATCTGTGACTGAAAATTGTGTGCAAAAGGATCTTGTTTGTGAAATTCAAAAATCAAAACACGATCATATATTTGCAGACCTGAGACATTGTGCACCTCACACATAAGGTCACTAGATAAATTTCTACCTCTCCTCTTTTGCACCACAAGGGAAGTCAGTTGGAAATCAACAAGCTTATCCACCAAGTTACTTCGGTTCCTCGTGTGTGAGCTCTATTCGAAACTTCCATCCCTTGCAAGTAGGTTATAGGCACCAGCGAAGGTTGGCCTAGGAAGCGAAATTTTTGTAAAACTTATTTGACCACCAACTGAACATTTAATTCTAAGACCTACAATCTACTAAAAATAGATCCCATTGAATTTGCATTTGCTTTGATAGTAGAACTCTCTAGGAAGTTTCTGCATGTATTCTGAATCCTAAGAGAGTTAAAAATGTTTTGCTTAAAGAAATGGATCACCCTTACTCCTATCATTTAGATTATCAAAGTCAATACTTCCCATCTTTTAATCAGGATCCCGTGCCCCGAATGTATCCATCCTTTGATGGGTACATTGACAATTCATGGGATCATTCTTATTCTTATCCTGGGAGCACTGGCTTGATAACTCCCACTTTTGAGCAGAGCCTAGGAGCAGGATTTTCCAACCCTGAAATCCCTACTTCCATGCAAACACCCAAACCTCCCACCCTTTATGATTTTCCGTATCGAGGTTGGACCGATACCCCTAGGCAACCAGAGCCTGAAATTGACTATCCTCCCCAACCTGATAATAGTAGCCTCTCCTCTTTTATGATAGAAATGCAAAAGCAGCAAAAGGAAATGATGGAATCCATGGGAGAGATGTTGAGGAATAGTCAACAGTTAAATGAAGAAATAAGATAGCTTAGCTACACGCTTCCCAGTAATTCTGATCCCTACCCATACGGCCAAGATCATGCAAATAATTCTGAGGAAACCAATGCCAATAAGGATCCAGTTTTATGTAGTTATCACTTAGACTTTCCCAATGAGACACGGCCACTAGAGGACAACAATCATAGTGATTATCCACCTGAGCTATATTGGAGTCAAAAGCAAAGGAAGATGGTACCTCTTGAGGACCTTGACCCCAATGACAGTATTCTCCTTACCCCTACCAACTCGAGTCAAGGTTGCATTATTCCTATCACTTCCCCTATTGATTATTTATTGAAATCCCATTCTACCCTTAGTGAGCCTACTCCTGACCCTCCACTTAGGGAATCAACACCTACCATTCAGCATCCTGAGGATTTAAATGAACCCAATGAAGGTGACCCTAAGGGAATGGAGGATGAATTATATCAATTTTGGTCTTAGGGATATGAAGAGTCTATTTTAGAGGATGAGGATACCCCAATAGAGGAACCCGGACTGAAAATCTGGAGTGAATCACAGGGGAATTATTTATCATTTGAGGATTTACCTCCAAAGGATATAAACAATATGGTGAAATCCAGATTCCTCCCTTCTCTTGAGAGTCATCCTCCATCAAAACAGGAGTTTATATTAGAGGAGGACAAACAAAATAATGAGAAGTCTATGGGAGACTCTCGGGGACAAAACACGTCAATTGAGGATTTATACCCCGAGAAGAATAACGAATTCAGTGATATAGGCTTGCTCAAAAACATTAAGACTGATCCTCCTTTAGGAATAATTGAGGATACTAATCTAACTCCTAATGAATCACATATGCACCCCGACAAAAATTTGAGTGAACCAAATGAATCCGGGGATGAGCTTAATGATAATGATTCTGATATTTTAACCCTGCCATCACAGAGTTGTAATTTGGAGTCTACCCTTGATTCAAATATGACTCCGACCATTAATGCTAGGCAGGGTAACCTGCAATTGTCTACAACTGTTAGGCAGTGTACACAATCTGAATCATTGTTGGAATTGGACCTAACACTGACTAAGCCCTTATTGGACTTAAGCATTACCTTCCAACACTACAAACAACCCTTATACTCCCTAACCGATCCTTAGCTCAGATCTCTGCTCATGTACATTCTTTCTGGAGAACATATCAGGCCAGTACATCCTCGGGTAGAATGGCGAGTGTGGATTGATGCTTGTACTTTTACTCTCGCCATTCAAGGGTTTGAACTAATAATGTTTATATCTTTTACAACCCGTCCTGCTCTGGAGGATCCTTATTATCCTCCACTTGTTCCATTTTGGGAGGTCTCTTTTCATATTCCCCTTGTTATTCCTAGACCTCCAAGGTAGCCAACGAGGTTCTCCATTTTCATATCTTCTGGCGAGCATTTGGAATTACGTTGCATCATCAGCTCACCAACATTTGTGGCTATCTGTTTGCTAGGCCTGCACTGTTACACATATTTTTGGGGCCTAGCCTTTGCTGTCTAGAACCAAACTTGCAGGTTCCGTCTAAGTCTGGCTGCTGACAGAAAATGCAGCGCTTGTTGGGAGGCAATCCAGCGTTCTGAATAGCATCGTTGCCAGGTGATTTCTTCCCTTTCTCCCCCCATTTTAATTTTACAATGGGGACATTGTAGGATTTAGGCATGGGGGGGTGCATTTTTCATCTTAGGAAGTATTCATGCATTTAGGTTAGCATATAAAAAAAGAATTCTTTTCTTGAGCTGAATGCGTTAGTCCCTAGTAGAATACCTTTGTCATTGGAGGTTTTTCTTCTTAAATTATTTCTTAAGTTTAGAATCCAGTACATTTATTTCACGTGCACGTAGACTGGGTAATGGATCCTTGAAGAAAACCAATAAAAATTTGTAGTCTACTGAACCAGGCTCTTAACAAGCACCTGGTTGGACCAACCAGGCTCTTAATTAAGGTGCTTGTTTTCCAAAATTCCATTGATTTGACCACTCCCTCTCCACCCCATTTTCCGCTCGGCTGAAGGCATTAAATTTAGCACTTAACGGGAGGCAACCCGTCATTCCCAAAAATAGAGACCCGTCTGATTATCCATCTGTACTCCACGTCTATTGCACCTTGAGTCCAGCCTTAGACAGTTGATCCCACCTCTGGTACACGTATCAGAGCTTGAAATCATCCGCATCAGTCATTTTCGACCCATTCACCCACCCGATGTATCCTGTTCTAAGTCCCTGACCTCAACACTAATTCACACCCTCTGTTTACAATGAGGACATTGCAAAACTTAGGCATGGGTGGGTGATAAAGTGCATATATACAGAACCAAGAAAAAAAAAATCAGAAGGAGGCTCACACACAAAAAATTTGCATATGTCAAAAACACAAAAAGAAATTGAAAAAAATTAAGAAAAAGAATAAAAAATGGGGGGAGGGAGGAAATTTTGTGAGCCACATAAGCATAAGGAGGAGAAAAAGAGCAAAAATGAAGAAAGGAGCACAAAAGGAAAATGAAAAGAAATAGTCATTAGTAAAAGATTAAGGGGTTAACTGAAGTTCTAGACCGAATCAAGAAAAAGAAAAGAAAAGTGCTACAGAGATATAACAAGAGATTAGCAGGAACGCCGGTCTTAGGCCTCTTGGGCTAGTATCTTTAGCTTAAAAATTCACGTATCCGTTAATATCTGGATAATCCTCAAGAGGTTGAGGAAAATGCGAAGCTTAAGTATTAGGTCTAAGGCTTAGGAAGTATTCGGCCTCGCTAACTGACCTCCGGTCTGCGGGATTCGGTAACCTAAGCACCCCAAATTCACACACAGTCTGGTTCAGTGCGCGTAAACATCCAAATCACGCAAAAGCGTTTAATGTTCTACAAAAGTCACCTAGATTAGGAGAGGTCAATCAACACAAGTTGATTTGGACAAGTTCCCAGCGTGGAGAGGCGGGAAATTCCCCTCGAAGATGTGTAACAACATATCGTCTCCTCGGTGCTTGTCTCTTAGGATATTTAAATATCCTACTGGGGGCAGGTAAGCACTCTGCTGGTTCAGATACCATGGGTGGTAGTATCACGAAATGTCGATCGCCAGGGTCTGGATTCGACCACGGAATGCCATGGGCGGGATTATCTCGAAATCTCGAAAGCCAGGGTTCTGGGGGTTGCCATGGGCGGGATTATCTCGAAATCTCGAAAGCCAGGAACCCTTGAGGATTGATGATGGGGACGAGGAATCCGATACAGACCGTGTTGAGAAGCTAATCCGAAGCTAGAAATAAAAAGAAAAGAGAGAAAAGCTCTCCAAAAAAATAAATCTTCTATCTCTCTCTTACAAAAAAAAACGCACTGCAAACTGAACTTAGGCTAAAAATGTCTCAAGAACGGGTGCTTTAACCGTGGAGTCCAACAAACCCTAGGTTAGTTTTTGTGGGCCGAAGAAACCTTTGCGGAGGACTGAGGCTAAAGCGGAACAAGTCCGGATTTTGGTTGGTACTTGAGTACCTCTAGGCCTATTGTCAGCATTCCTACCTAATCACAAAAGGAGAAGCACTTATCATTGTTGACAGACACTCAGGGTCTAGAATGGAAGTTAAAACTTTGAAATTTTGCTAAGGGACTAGCAAAAGCTAGGCATGGGGGTATGATGAGAGCCTCATCATGAGCCATAACAAGCTCATTTTGACCCAATAAAGAAGATAAAAGCTCCTACATAACCTAGAAGAAGGCTTAACTGAAGGAACAAGTGCTCTGAGAAGAAAACATGAAATAAAGGTTAAAACTGTAATTTTACCATTGCAGTACATAAACTGGATTTCTCAGAGGCAAAACATAGGTCAAATGGTCTAAATGAGATAAAAAGTGGGTTGAGTCAATTATAAATGGGTTTATGTGCAATCTAAGAATTAAATGACACTTGGTAACCCTAAAACAGACCCGCATAAATTAACAAGGTTCCGGTCAGAATAAAAATCAATTAAACCCTCTAAAAATCATGGAAAAATATCCCCTAGGGTTAAGAACACTTAAGTTGGCCTTTGGAACCCAGTTTGACCTAGATTAGGGTCCTAGTTCATCAATTAACCTAATTTAGTTTCTTACACAAAATGTCCAGTCAAACGAAGTCAAACCTAAAATCCAACTTCACCATTGAATTTCTTAGGTCAAAATTAGGTTTGTACCAAAATTTGGACCTAAGGGGAGCTCATCTTGACCTACTTTGCAATTTAGTACTCCCAAATCACAATTTGGTCCCTATCTTTTGAAAAGCATAACAGAAAGCCCCCTAACTTCCTCGCCACCTTTGCAATCAGGTCCTGCCGCCATTATTAGGGCAGAATCCTTCTCCGGCGAGGATTTGAGAGGGAATCCTCTCTGATTCCTCAGAGATCCCCTCCCAGAAATGGAAGGGAGATTCTCTGAGGAATTCCCTTCCATCTGAGGCCAATCTTGATCCCTGGTGTGAACCCAATCTCTCGTGCGAACGCACGAGGGATTTGGGTATCTAAACTCCTTCCATCTCCGGCGACCGACCTCAAACGATTGCGTGCCTTCCACGCCTTGAACGACTGGCCCAGTGCCTATATAAGAACCCACACCTTTGGCCGCTCATCTTCAGCTTGATTTGGCCGAGTTTCCACCTCCAATTCATCTCCTCCTTCCCGGCCAAAATTCCCAGCAAGCTCCGGCGAGCCCCCCTCCCCTCCCTCTTCGCTCTGCCACAAAACCAGTGGCAGAGTTAGCTTCCTGACTCTCCTCCGCGTCGCGCAGCACCCGCGCACGCCGCCTCAGCCCCGTCGTCGCCGTCGTTCTCCCCCACTAGGCAGCATCTTCTCCGACGACAGCAGGTACTGCTGTTCGCCTCTCCGTCCCCCTTCATCCCTGTAGTTAGGCCAAATACCTTCTCCACATTCTCCTCTCTCTTTTTCCCTTGCTATTTTATCTACTTACCCCCCGACAGTGCCAGAACACCTCCATCATCCTCGCCTCCGACCAACCTCCGGCGAGCCGCCCACACCACTCCACCCCTCCACAAGGCTCGCCAACCATCTCGTGAGCTCCTCCTCACCACCAGGAACTCATTCCACCCCTCCACTGCCACTCCAGACCCCCACAATAACCCCCCGAACAACCCCACACATCCGGCCACAGGTTGACCTAGGCACTCACACCTAGGCCAACCTGCAGCCTGCAGCACCGTCCACCGCCTTCGCCGTGCTACGGCGAAGGTCTCTAGCTGGTCTGATTGGGCCGAGAGGCTCGTTTTGTGTCTGACAGTGTTGATGCTCCTGCCACCATGGACGACATTTGAAGAAGCTCCGTAGCAGCTCCAGGCGCCAAGGCTCCCAGGCTGCAGGTGCTGCATATTCGTGCTAGTGTCGCAAAGTGCTCTGGTCCAGCAAGGAGTGCTAGCAGAGCCAGCAGCTATGGGGATGGCACGCAAGTCTGTGGGCGCGCGCGAAATCAAGGCAGAAGCTTTAGTCCCACATCGTGGAGAGACGAGGCACCGCTGTGCCATAAATTGAATTCATGTTTTATGCTCACCGCCTCCGTAAGCACAGGGGTGAGGTCCCTCACTTGCCCCCACGCACGCATCGTCCGCGGCTTGACCACGCGGATCTGGCGAGATCCGACCAACCCAATCCTTAAGCACTCCTCGCGCATCACACCACCTGCAGGTGCGCCTGGTCCCGGGTACGATCCGACCCGAATATCCGTGTGGCTCTGGGAGAGCGTCCCTAAGTGAATTGTTGAGAGAGAGAGATGTGCGGGTAGAGGGAAATGGGTAGGTTTTGCTCCTGTGCAGGCAGACTAAGCGTGGAGAGACTTAGCCGCAAGGAGAAGAGAAGAAGCAGAAGAAGAAACTGAGCGAAGGAGAGACCAAGGCAGAGAAGAAGAAGAGGAAAGAAGCCTTCGCAGGAGAAGAAGGAAGAGTAAGGCAGGAGCAAGCCAGAGAACGAAAGAAAGGTCAGGTGAAGACAGCAAAGGTCAGAAGAAGAAGAAAGAAGGAAAGCAAGGTAGGAGAAGAAACAAGAGAAAAGATACAAAGGCAGGAAGAAGAAGCCTTCGCAAGAAAAGAAGAGAAAGAAGATCAGAAGAAGAAAAAGGGGAAATACTTTTAAGACGTCTGACCACCAAATCAGACGTCCAATTTCATATTTTCTTGTCATAATTACTTTTAATGGCATACATTCTTATTTGAATTAACATTTTGAGTAAATTAGAGTGTTCAATTACATTTTGATTAGTAGTAAATTCCATTTGCTCCCTGTGTTCGACCTCGGATACTTCGATTTTCGAGTAATAAAATTCTTTATTTGTTTGAACGCTTTGTCGGCTATACTACAACGTGGCATCCTTTAAAACCGCACAAAAGCGTCGAGAACACTATCCATACGCACCCGCGTGCAAGCTGCCGCCGACAGCATCCAAAGCTCCGACCGGCCACCACCAGCCACCTCCGTCGATGCCAGGACCACCAACGCGAAGCCCACATCCCGGCCGATCTACTCCGAGCACAGCGCATTCAGCCGTGGGCCCTCCTCCTCGTGTGCGCCAAGGAGAGCAATGCTCTGTTTTGCAACATTAAAAAGCCTACTAAAAATTACAAGTATTGCCATTGTGAAAGCTACTATTTATTTATTTATCTTAATATTATATTCCGGTAGAAGTTCATGAATGACCCTCAACTTTAGTCGAATTGCATGCAGTCACATTAGATTCATCTCATGACTAAGTTAAATGTATCTTTGCTATGGGAATTAAGTTCTGATTTAGATAAATTTGATGTCACTTGTCAGTATTAAGGTAGCCATTCTGCTATTTCCATAGTGGTGATTTTGCATGTGCACCCTCAGATTCTTGGTTAATTATCTAAATTGAGAATTTATGCTGGAAATGAGAATACTAATTAGCATGCACATCCGTTGAAATTCCCGATTACTTGATACATCATTACTCTTGTTTGATAGGTTAATTCCTTCCTGTGGAGACGACCTAACTATTCGTGGTTAGATTCTGAAATTTAAAATGTTTTGAAAAGCGATTTTCTACCACGCGATTAAATACAACGACACATCATTTTATGTTAAAGTTTTCAACGAAAATGAAGATCACGCTTTCAATGTGGTTGCAGTCTTCTTTTATGTTGTAGGAGGAATGCTGGCGAACGTTGGTTGAAGAAGAGGTGAAGCATCGAACATCGTGGGGAACAGGGATCCACGATTGTCGCTTGTGCATTATAGCCGGCGCAGCTCTCCTGCATGCATCCATTGGAGATAAAATAAAGAAAAGTGATGAGGGGTTATTTATATGCAAACCATTACTTTCTATGTTAAAACCAAACAATACATGTAATGCACTCACAAGCTATTCTAACTTAATTCTAAATGCATTTAATTATTAATGCAATGCATGAATTATGCAATTAAGTTAAAAACATAAACTAATATATTTACATCCTAATACATGCTAAATAAATGTTAAAGATAACTTAACATCCAAGCATTGAAATACCTAAATAGCCTACAAATATGGGCTCATCAGACGGAAAACATAATTCACTAGCCATCACAACTTAGGCAAAAAGGGTATCACGACGACAATTCTCAACATAAGATAGAAGTACTCACTAACAACAAAGAACAACAAAAATGGAAAGGAGCAAATAGAACAGCACTCTCTGCAGTCGGTGGTGCTGGCTGCTTGATTGCACAGCAATCATAGGTCTTAATTGACCTAAATTAGGCTAGGACTTAGCATAAGTTAGGGTAATTCATGCATGCATAAGCATTATCTACATCTTTATTGCTTTCTTTTAGCCATGCATAAAATAATGTTATAATGTGCTGATTAAGTGCATTATGTCAATTACAGGTAATAAGCTGGATCTGAAGCTGGATCAAGAATAATGGGTGTTGCAGCTGGGCTGGAGCAGACGACTAAGATTAGATATACTAAATAATGATGTAAGGGAGTTAAGGTATGCTATTCTGTTAAGTAGGAATAAATGAGTAAAATGTGAAGAGCTTAGGTCCATCCTAGTCCTAGGATAGCCTAGAGACTTCCCCAAGCCTTAGCCACCCTGAGATTAGGTCACCGCACCCTAAGAAACCTTAAAACCCTAGTTCCAACCCTTATCTGGATGTCTAGATAAGTTACAGGACGTCCAAAACCCTTAGCCAACTCCTGCACACCTTAAACCCACTTTTACTGTGTTATTGGACGTGCAGACACTTGGTCAGACATCCAATTTCTGCATAATACCCAAGACAGAACCTTCAATTCTTCTTGACTCTGATTGGACGTCCAAAAAACAAGTCTAGACTTCTAATTTTTTAGTATAAGACGTCTGATTCCATTTTTGGACATCTGGAACTGTTCTCCAGTTCCTATTTTGAGATTCAAGTCTTGATCTTGGATCTCTAGCTCCCTAGACCCAATTCCAACCTCACAGGTGTTGGTGCTAGAGCACCACGATCATTTGTTTTGATGATAACAAAACACGTGTCATTTAATATTTGCGCTTTGAGTCCTAGATTTCAGGTCAATCGCAAATGGATACGTGATTAGATGGAGTTCGAGCTCGCATCCAGGACGGATTGGACGAGCTTGATGGAGAACAGAAGAGATTCGCGAGGAGCGATATATTAAAGATGGAAGGAAATGAAGAATAGGATAGATTTCCTTCTTTTATACTTGTTGTATTTTTCGTTTCTTTTGTTGCTCTTTATTTCCTTAGATAATTCATGTTAAAGAGCCTCAAAGTACCCTAACAGTAGTCCTAGGAACACCTGCACAACCCTAGGATACTTAGGTTTTCTGTAAAACACTTAGAAAACCAATATAGGGTTCAAACAGCACTTCCAGACGTCTAATTCTCAAATCAGACGTCTGATAAAGTATTTTAAGACGTCTGACTGTTGTTTCAGACGTCTGACAACTGTTAGGCTGGACATAGTTAGTTCTGTCTGATGAAATCAGACGTCCAGACCTTAGACCAGACGTCTGAGGAGACGTCTGATGGATTTGCCAGACGTCCAATTAGTGGACCGTTGGCTGGCTTAGCAAACACTCAAGATTATGACCGTTAGAGCCTTATCAGACATCCTTAGGCCTTTCCAGACGTCTGATAAATGACCGTTTTGCCTCGGCTGACCCAAAATCTCTTCTCAGAGATTTTCTAGCCGTTGCAACGTTTGGAAATCAATTCCCACAGTAAAAGTAGGTTTCCAGACGTCCAGACATAGTGCTAGACATCCTATATGTCGTCTGATGGACTTGCACTAGAACCCTGTTTAGATCTGATCCAAGTCAGGAAGCAACCCGCCCAAAATCAGACGTCTGACCTTTGAATCAGACGTCTTAAAGTGAAGTTCCAGACATCTGATGACAGAATTAGACGTCTGATAAGCCTGTCAGAACAATGATTGTTCCTGATTTCGGGCTGATTCTCTTGGGCTTTGTTCCCAACGGCTATAGAACCTTTCCTAAGCCTTCCAAAGCCTTCCTAATTCCTCTATAAATAGAGGGGAGCCTTTGCTACACAAAGACACACACATATACACACTTGGATACACTTAGCTACACACTTTCACACTCTTTTGTGTCCAGAAAAGATCTTGCTCTCCAAGCTTAAGCTCCATTCCCTTGAGAGCATCAAGCCTTCGCGCACCCGCTCTCCCACCGTTGTTCACGAGAGCGACATTGCACTGTTGCGTGGCTCACGCACCCGCGTCATCGTCGACGCACTCCTTGCAAAGGGGAGTTTCCTAATTCCTATAGAAGCTTAGGTTTATTACTTTGTTGGCTCTATAGGTTTGTTGTTTATTTTATCTTTGTTATTTGGTTGGGTATTCGCTTTGAGAATTCCCGTCTCCTTCGCGAGACAAAATCCTTCTCGTGAAGAGAAGGGGTTGAGGAACGCTACCCTCGTACTTCTAGCGTGGTTGTATTGAGGTTGAATCACCCTCGTTTAAAGTGATTCGGTTAGTGGATTTGATCAACTAGGTTGATCGGAAAATCCTAACTCGAGAGGGTTAGGTGGTGGTTTTCACCCGGTTTGGGTTTCCACCTAAAAATACTTTGTGTACTTTGTGTGATTGCTTATTTTGTGAAGATTGTTTATTTTATTTCCGCAATTATTACGTCACCCCCTCCGAGTAGGGAAACTTTCAACAGGAACCTAAATTAAGGTGCCCTAACCCTAGTACATCACCTCTAGACCTCCCTAAGGACCTAATTAGGTCCTCACCAAACCCAATTGACTTAGATCATAGTCAATTACCATTACCTAGGCCAATTGGACTCATTGAGTCCAATTGAGCTCAGATCTCAACCCACACAAGTCCAATTCGACTTAGTAAGAGTCCAATTGACCTAAGCCCAACCTAATTGAGTTATTTCACTCTTAGTTAGGTTCACACTCATTCAACTAAACTTGGGTTAAGTTTAATTGCAATTCCCCCTTAGCAATTAGGGTTTGCAACCCTAATTTGAGGCCTACACCTACCCAAACCCCTTAGGACCTAACCTAGACCACTTAGCCACCTAGGGCACGATCACACACTCACACACACACACCCATTCACACACACACACCCACCTAGAGTTCTCTAGAACTCTCTTGAAGTGGTGCCACTCTAGGTTGCCAAATTTAGCAACCAAGAGTCATTCAATTCTTAGATCTAAGAACCACCACCTCTCTCCAAAGCCGACCACTCTTGGGACTCTCTCTAGAGAGTTCCACACTTCTCTAGAGAGACTCCCTTAGGTCTACAAAAAGACCTAAGGGGTGGTCATTTGCACCCATCCACTCTTGGCTTAATTCCATTCTTGGCACTCATTCCACTTAGGCTAGCCACATTCATCTCCACTCCACCTCCACGAGGAGCGCCACCATGGAGGCCACCATCTCCACGCCAGGATGCTAGATCACCTCTCCAACCTCTCTCCAAGGGTCGGTCTAAGCACCATTGGCCGCCCCTCCTTCTCTCAACCACTCAAAGGCCATTGGAGCCCACCTCCGAATGCCCTTCTTTTCTACTAGGTTAGTAACTTAGCTCTTTGTAGTTTTACTGCTTTCATTTACTGCTTAGTAGTGTAGCTCTTATTCTCCCCCAATGATGCATGCAAAATCCCCCCATAGATTCCTTTATGCAATTGATTTCTGTTAGCTAGATCTATAATTTTCGAGATTTCCTTTATAAGCATTTCTCTACATTCCATGTTGCAAACATCCTCTGAATGAATGAATGAAATATATATATATCTATGTTGAGAATCACCACGAGCTTATTGGTTGCAATCTAATTTGTTTGATTCAGGTTGCCTACTTTTCATTATCATCTATTGCAACTAAGCATGTCGTGTTTAAATATGTAATAACCATAAACCGCCATGCGACTGGAAATAAGTAGAGCGAAAGATCGATTTTAGAAATGAACAAATGCCGAACGATCGGGACTCAAAGTCTCATTATCTTTTTATAAATATTTTTTGTTTAATTGTATTGCGCACTATACTACGACGCTTTTCCTATCAAATACGCGTTATACGATCCTACGAACACTTCTCAACTCCCTAACCTATACAAAGTTATATAAGACAATGGTCAGCTAACACTGAGTAGAGAGGCATATACAACAATTATATTATCTACGTAGTAAAGAAAACCATAGATTTACATGTATTTATCTAATTATCCAAACAATAGTTATTTTAACAACTATTGTTTACGAGTCAGTTTTCTAGCAAAAGGTCCATAATGTCTCTCAATCTTCTTATTCCCTAAGGAAACGATCTTGGTTGCAGTTTTCCTGAGATGTAGGATGTACACGTGGCACTCTCCTGGTCGGGAGAGCACCCCATGGTAGTCCTACGCCCGGTTTACCACCCCGAGGTCATGGTCGCGATGTAGTGGTGACTACGGCATGTGCAATAAGCGCACGGGTAGCTACCACGCACTGGCACGCGGTTAGTCATTTCCACTAGCGGGTACACCCAAAAGTACAACACGGAACAGCATAGGGCCTTGCCCTCTTAGAACAGGGGTCTCGCCCCTCTACAGTCCGCATACCCTCTGTTATGACCTGACATCAAACGTCGTTTAATACATCTGGGAAGTGGTCCAGATGTCTGGAAGCCTTCCCAGATGTCTGGAATTTAATTTTTTCGTCGTACGGGTTCGCGTCTACACGCGTGCACGCATAGACTGAACCGCCGCCCTCCTTCTCTTTCCTTCCTCCCTGCTGGCGTAGCCACCTTTTTCTCTCTCTCTCCCCACAGCAGCCTTCAAATAACCCCCTCTCCTCTCCCTCACCCTCACTCCACCGCCTTCTTCTTCTTCTTCCTGTCAGCGAGAGAGTGAGCGAGCGAGGGCAGCATCAACTGCTGCTGTGAGTGCGTGGGGAGGAGGGGCTACTACGAGAGGGAAAGAGAGCTTGATCGCGATTGTGTGAGCTCACCGGGGTAGTCAGGGTCGGCCGGCGGGTGAGCAGCAGGAGCGTGGTGTTGGGGAGAAGCTGCTGCAGCTCAGGCAGCAGGCGAGCGCGGCGCGGCATGGCCGTGCTCTACGGGCGGAGGACGAGGAGGTCCTGATTCTGGGAAAATTTCCCAGAATCAGACATCTGGACATACATCCAGACGATGTAGGAGACATCTGGAGGATGGTCCAGACGTCTGAAAGGTACGATATTTTCCGATCCATTCTATTTTCTCGTGTACGGCCATGCAGCCGTCCCGCCAAGAAGTTCTGCCTCATCTTGTGCTGAGGATGATCATGTGTGCTTGCAGGTCTCATTCGGGAAGGCGCAAGGGCACACCCTCCCACACAAATCGGACGTCTGGCACAACACCAGACAATGGAGAGGGTCTCCAGACGTCCGGAGTGGTGGTCGGACGTCTGGAAACTAAGTCCAGACGGTTCAGCGGGCTTCTGGACGTCTGAAGGACCGCGCAGGATCAAGGTATGACCTGAGCCATCATTTAAGACGTCTGGAAGATGTTCCAGACATCTGATTTTGGGCAGACTTGTCATTTTTGACCCGTTTAGGGTCCGTTTGGAGTCCGTTTTCCGTGTTTCAAGTTTCATTCTTCTCAGATTTAGTTCCTCTACTGTTTACAGTAATTGTATGCTATTCCGAGTAGCTCCTTGCAATTGATCCTTGTGTTAGGACCCCATTCCGTTGCGGCTCTAAGGGTTGCGGAGGCGCGCAAGCTTGCCGATCACACCCCCATTACTCCTGATTTTGCGGGTAGAGTGGCCCCTTTAATTATTTATCAAAAATTATGCACTTGTGAAATAATTAATAGATTCTAGGGTATTGCATGAATCCTAGGACTGAAAAACTGGATTGAATGATAGATCCTAAGGCATTGCATGAATCCTAGGACTGGAAAACTAGATTGAATGATAGATCCTAGGATATGGCATGAATCCTAGGACTGGAAAATTAGATTTAATATATATATATATTGCAGTCTTGGAAAAGTACAAAGGAAACGATAACTGCCTGTAATTAGTTAACAGCTGCCTGTTTATAAATGGATAATTACTGTTGAGAACATGGGCTATATGAATATAAAGCTGAAATGATGAAACCTAAATTGGCTGAGTTGAAAGAGCATGAACCCTACGGGGAATTAGGAGTAGAACTCCTGAGAAGTAAATTGAATAGAATTGGGGAAGTGAGCTGGCCCTTGAGTACGGAGTACCAAGGAGAGCAACTGCCCCCCTGTTAAGTGCAGAGCGGAGCTAGCTGCCCGAGGGACCCGGGGTTAGGTCTGGCCACTTTATACCAACTTTTGGCCCTCATGTACACAGTACCGAGGAGAGCTACTAGTGTAGGGAGAGCACTAGCTACCCCACGGGCCCCGGGGTTTTGTTAGCCCTCCTACACCAACTTGTTAGGCCTATTGGGCAAACCAGGGTAGTCAGGCGAGGGTGCGCGGACTGTGGAGGGGTAAGACCCCTGTTTGGTTACTGTGGAGGGGCTGGACCCCTGTTACTGAGAGGGCTCTGCCCTATACTGGTTCAGTGCTATGCTTTGGGCGCACCCGTTAAAGGAAACGACTGACCGCGTGCCAGTGCGGGGTAGCTACCCATGCGTTTATCACGCGTGCCGTAGTCACCGTTACATCTGTCAGCGTCCTTGGGGTGGTTGACTGAGGGTAGGACCACCACGGGGGACTCTCCTGGCCAGGAGAGCACCACGTGTTACTTCTACTTTTCGGAAAAGACTGCAACCAAGATCGTTCCCACAAGGAACATTCAAGATCAAGAGAAAGATTTGAGGAATAATTAAATAATTGAGTAAATGGAAAAATAAAGGAAGAGATTAAAAATATAACAGCTACTGTCCACCTTACTATTTTTCTTAGCTTTGGTTGCCACTCCACTCAACGTTTCGCTGATGTGTCACCTTTGTCACCTTTTCAGGACCAGGTGTTGAGCAGCCAGAGCCGGCGGCTGCAGAGGGTGCTGGGCCTAGTAGGGCCCAGTAGTTTTTACTTGTGTAGTACCCACTGTATTTTTCCTTCTGTTGTAGTGAGTATTTTCTATTACCACTGTACTCCTTTATTGTAAGCGTCATGTTTATGTATCTATTTATTTCTTTACTGTTGTGGTGGTGTATACTGTAGTATTTCTTTCCTTTACTACTATATTTTGTTACTGCTAGTTATATACATGGTGAATGTGGTTTATTTTGCTTCTCTTTTGGTTACTTTCTCGTTGGACGGCTGGATCTTGGGATCAGTCGAGTCGATCCAATTCTCATGTCTCGTAGGAATTCGAGAATCGGGTCGTAACACCCTCATTCGACTATCCTAGTTTGCCTAGTGGGCCTAACAAGAGTCGGTGTAGGGGGGCCAGTCCCAACCCCAAGCCCCGTGGGGTGGCTAGCTCCCCCCCTACACTAAGTATTGTAGCTCTCCTAGGTACCGTGTACGCGAGGGCTAGCTACTTTCCATCGACATCAGATATTTATTCCGTACACGTGAGTTCCTCTTCTAGTTCCCCGTAGGGTTCGTAAATAAGAATTTCTTACTTCCGTACAATACACATGCCTCTATTCATACCATGATAAATTTAAGGTATAACAGGCAACTCATGGTTTCACATTTCGACACTTATCTCATCAATCAAGCTAAACAAGATACAACATGTATTTCAGTTCAAGCCATGATTCAATGAATGTAAATAGGCAGCTTGTAATTTAGCATATTCAGAAAACATTACCACAATTTAACATTCATGGCATGTATAGTTATTCATTTTTCTATCTCAGCCCTAGGATTCATTGTACATCCTAGGGTTCAACCAATTAGTTCTAATTAACATGCACTTTCATCATTTAATTCATAAGGGACAGTAAAGACCACTCTACCAAAGTAACCAGGAGGTGTGGGGGCACGAATGGCGGACCACGACCCTCTGCGGGTCCCGTGCACACCACGGACGGGCGTCCTATTAACATGGACTATCAGACCAATCATTTCAATATTTCTCAAGATAGGAAAAAGTGTTCGAAAAATCTAGAACAAGGCTCCATCACATGGGAATTTTCGATAGGAACCCAACGATACATTATTTACGAAAAAATGACTTCGTTTGGGCCCTGAATTGGACCAAACACACTTCCCGGTTCACTTGAACCAGACCAGGCAGGCTAGTCCAGCTGGACCGGCTGCCTGGTGCCTGAATCCATCAAATCAGACTAAAATTAGACATCTGAAAGAGGTCCCATACGACTTAAACGACAACAGGAAGCTCACCTTGTGTTCTGTGCTGATACCGGACGTCTGGAACCCCTCACGGTCGTCCTGGGTTCCTTCTAGACGTTTGTCAACACACCCAAACATCTCGGATAGCTATCAGACGTCTGTAGATGCGACCAAACGTCCTATAGCATCTGGAATGCTGTGCCTGCACCTCTTCTCAACGACTCTGCAGGCTCACATAGACTCGTACGGTCACGTGGTGACAAAACGTATGCATAAATCACACAGGGTCAGAACTTTACCATTTGAAATTTGCCTCTTCGAACATCTGATACTAACTCTAGACGTCCGGTAAGTCATTTTCCTGGTGGTGCAAACATCTGATATGCAGAGAAACTCCTCCCATAACCCTTTGCAAACCCTCCTTTCCTCGTGGGGGGGCTCTTCCCCTTGCCCTGTGCGGCACATGCGCAACCCTCAACGCACTTAGGTCTACAATGGGGTAATGGGAGACGATACAAAGAGTACAGACCTCGAGTAGGGTGTTACCTTTGAATTTTGTGTAGGATCAGACGTCTGGATGCAGTTCCGGACGTCCTATAAGACGTTTGAGGTTCCTCTCAAATGTCCGATTCTGCGGAAAAATGATTCCGCAGAACTGTTTGCGAGGTTTTTCCCCTTTCAATCAGACTTCCTCTTCGTGACAACTCCATCCCACCTCACGCAGGAGCTTCAACAGTGGCTCCTCACAAACTCCTCGCAGCCAGACTCCAGCAACTTCTTCTCCATGCGAGCTCCAGCAACTCCTCCTCCACACGAGCTCCAGCAACTCCTCCACGCGAGCTCGAGCTCCAACAGCTTAACTCCACGGTAGAGGGAACACGAGAGAAGGGGGAGGAAGGGGGTTAGTGTAGGAAATGACCTTTTCCAAGGACCGTTGGGAGTTTTCCAGAAAGTTAGGGGTGTAAACGTGAAAATTTTGACTTTTTATGTTGAGTGTGTAAGGTTTACGGGAAAGGAGGGGAATGCAAGGGGGTGTCGCACTATTTTTGCCTCTCTCTCCTCACCTACACATGCACTCACGCACACACACGCGCACACTCTTGATGTGAATACATCTAAATAGCCAAAAATGCCAATTAATGCATGTTCTTAGTACCATATTAGCATCATCCTTTGTAAATATTGCACAACTCGCATAATCATGCATTTAGGTCAAATTGTACAAATTGTATAGTAATTGTCTCCTTTGATGGCCAGGGACAGGATGACTTTTAATCAAGGTCTAGGATCGAGGATCCAATCGTACGGATCTGATTAGGGCGATGATTGGAGTTCAACGACTCCAAGATCGCCTTGATCGGACATCCGTAGCACCAGATATAATCCGAGGAAGCTCAGAGATCAAGGGCCAAGATGGTGTTAATCCGCACTTCAGACTACAAATCCGACATCATGGATGGGTTCGAAGCGAAGATCGCAACATTAAGAAGACGGCATGAAAATCGATCCAATCTGACATCTGTGGCATCGTATACAACATTAAGAAGATGGACGGTCAGGATGGTGCCACGTGGCACCATCCCAACCATCCGCACCCGATCGCCCCCCTCCGCTCAACTCCTAAAGGCTCGTGTGACGTGAGATCTCAGCCATTGGATGAAGATTCAACGGCCAAGATTGGCCAAGCGCAAAAGCAGTGCCACGCCTCAAACCGCTGCGTAGCTCAGTGGTTAAGGTGCTACGAATGCAAAGAATGAGAGTTTGAGCCGCCGTGAAGCGCTTCTCCGCACGTGGACATGGGCGATCTCGATCGTGCGATCAGCTGCGAACGGCCCAGATCGTCCAATCGGGTGCACATGCAATTGGACGCCCAGTTTCACGCCTGATCTCACGCGTGGGTGTGCGAAGCTGAAGCGGTCAAGGAGAGATCTGAGTCATCTGATCTCACGATCGGACAGCTGAGACTGCTTGGACACGTGCGTGCATTAGGCATGCGGGAGAATAGGAGACGGCAAGCACGTGCAAAGCTGTGCCAACGTGAGGTCTTTAGTGACGCTTAAATCCGTCACTAATGACCTCCTCATTTAATGTTTTAAATATGTGATGACCATATTGCCTCCAATCCTTGTGACTATAAAAGGAGAACCCTACCCTACGAAATTCCCATCCCTTTCTTCATGTCTCTCCCTCTCCAAAGCTCTAGAGAAGCTTGTTCCACACCCGGGATGCTCATTTAGAGCTAAATCCAAAGTTTTCTCACTCTCATTTCGGAAGTGGATCCCGCAACGACGACGACACTCTGCCTCGTTCCCGCTTCTTCCGGCTTCATCCTCCTTCTTCCCACCTCGTCCTCCATCTTCTAGGTGGCGCTCCATCCGGCTCGTCCTCCAAGCAATCGTCGAGGAGGATAACATCTCTCTCCCTTCTTTTTATCTCTTTCTAGAATAGAATTTCCCACTTTCTTGCTGTAAAAATAGTATTCATATATCAAGTGATTGTTCTCTCTCTCTCTCTCTCTCTTAGTGTTAATATCAATTCCATTGTAATTATCTCGATTTCAAACAAAAATACCAAAAAAATATAATTGTGGATTTTAGATCGACATATCATCCCTGTGTTCGAAGTGGAATTTCTTTACGAATTTTAATTAAATTTTTTGTATTGACGGATTGCTTCGCAAATCGAACTACAATGACGGATTTTTCAAATCCAACTCCGATCGCGTAGTTTTCCACTACAACATTTTGGCGTCGTTACTAGGGAGGTAACGATTCTCGATTTTCTTTCCGCATTTTATGCACTTTATTGTTTTCTAACTTGCTTTATTTCTCGTCTATTGTTTTGCAAGTACCTCAACAAGAAATCTTCAAGTGGTAGATCGGAGTAAAGTACAGTTGAAGACAACTGTAAGTGCTCCCCATTCTTCCCCCTCCATAGATTTCATTTCACAACATTAATTCAAATCCCAATTAACCTAGGTGTTTGCATAAATCCTAGGGTTAGTTTGGTTGCTTGGATTTCCACCCACATTCATCTCACCCTCGTAAAAAAAAAAAAACAAAAAGATACTTCTTGTGGGATAAATCAACATACACACTATATACACCCACATTCAAGGCACATAACCTAATTGATTTCTATCTACTCAACCGAGATTTTGATCTGTGGAACCGGTACATGCAAATCAACATATAAAAGAGTAGAAATAAGTCTAGGTTAATCATCTTGTGTGCCTAACTCAGTGGTGCAACTTTGGCCAATTGTTTGAGTTGTTTGGGCCGCACCGCTCAACCTAAAATCAACTTATTAAGTAGCTTCCCTATATGGTTTTCAATTTAGGTCAATACCAGTCACTCTACTTTTGATTTCAAAAGGAAAAATATCTTTACCTGTGCTAGAAAATATGGTTTACCTCTGAAACTTGATTGAATTAACCTAATTCCAAATCCTAAAAGCTACTAAAGCAAGATTTGAACCTTAAAATATACTCATCAAAAATAATGTTGCTTGAAAACCCTGGTTGTGCATGCACTCACACAGCTTTGGGAAGGGCGGTCTCGTGCCTATAGACTTGATCGTTCCTTTGGAGATTTCTAGGTCCCCTACGGAATACCCTATAAGGACTACGCTTGCCTACTTGGTTGTGCACACACACTTCTCGCATCTGTCGCTCTCCGCATCCCCTCCTATTCTTCACTAGTGTATGCACGGGAGACGATCACTTCATCCCGAGTTGTTTGTTTTCGGATGGGAATCCAGGAGACATGATCTTGCTAGAGACATGGCCAAACCTAGAGTAGATGAGGTTGAGGACCAGCCTCCACCAGATACGATGGCCATCATCCAGGCCCAGATCAATGCAAACCACCAGCTTCAGCAGCAACAGATCCACACTATCATGCAAGCCATACACTGGTTGCAGAACCCGCAAGGGCAACCACCACCACCTTTGCAGGACCCGCAAGGGCAACCACCACTTGATCCACCACAATTCCAGGACCAACCTAGGCCCCTCCATGACTTCTACAATCCTTCTGTGATTCGGATTGAACCACACCTTAGGATCCCCGAGTGGGGAGATGATTTTGAGCTAAAACCAAATGTCCTAAGTCTGATTCAGAGCCACTTCCATGGAAGCTCAAATGAGGACCCCTTCCAGCACCAAGAGGATCTTGACCAGATCGCCCGAACTGTAAAACCCAGGAACATTAGCCTAGACATTGTTTTGATCAAGATGTTCCCCTTCTTACTGAGAGACAAAGCATCTCACTGGCTTAGGACTTTAAGAAGACCCATCTCCACCTAGGAAGAACTGAGGCATGCATTCTTAAAGAAATTCTTCCCCATAGGAAAGACCAATGCCCTCAGAAGAGCCATTACCACCTTTACACTCCAGGGCGAGGAGCAGTTCCATGAGGCGTGGGAGAGATTTAATGAACTATTGAGGAAATGCCCACACCACGAAGTACCGAGGTGGAAATTGGCCTGGATCTTCTACCACAGTCTGGACTGCAACCTTTGAAACTTTGTCGATGCCTCATGCGGAGGAAACTTCCTGAACAAAGACGAGGAGAGTGCATTTGAGCTCTTCGAGTCTATGAGTAAAAATTCCCTCAACAATGCCTCCATGACCCAATTTAGTCGATCCCGTCAACCCCGTGGTGGGATCTATGAGGTACCACGAAGTATCACCCTAGAAGGTTCATTAGCTACCCAATTTTTGTTAGAACCGTCGATTAACGAGTCAGTGACAAGATAGTGTGTAGATGCTTTAGGCTTATAGTTCCCTCAAATCAGAGGGCGGGTTGATAAGTCGTGTACTTATCACCCAAACTTATTTACTCCAATTACAATAGAATTAAGATGGCGAGGACTCGAAAAACAAATCCACATTTTCATGGATACACAGGCTGATTAAGTCTGAAGACCTGAAGGGTCTTTGTGTTTAGATTATAATGTAGTATTTCCTAAGATTGAAAATTTTCTTGAACCTAAGTTCTCTTTCCTAATTCCACAAATTTTTTTTAAATAAAATAAAATAAATCTATGGAGCTGACGAATAAATTCAGAGATGAATATCCACCCCCCATGCCTATCTAATGCAATGTCCTCATTTTATTAAAGAGACATAAAATAGAGTCGAATAGAAAAGAAAGCACCTGAATTGCGTGAATGTCGGGTCCGCTCCGAGATAAACAAAAACTGTATATGTGCTGAATTCAGTACCTTCAGCTAGGCACACTATACAAAGAAGAGAAATAAAGAATTCACAGGTGCATATCAGAATCAAAATAAAAAGATGAAACATCTGACCCGCCAGCAGATGTCCACAGATGTGGACCAGATTGTGGTGCAAACCCATACCCCATAATCGAGAATATCTAAGGTTCTGGATAAAAATTACCCAAAACCTAAAACCAGCATGCAAGTGGGGTCGGGCTAGCGATTTATGAGGATGCAACCCAAGACCAAAGAGTCGGGTTACAGAGAATTCGAAAGGATAATCACTGAATGTATGCTTGGGTTGCACATCCTCAGAACAAATGTCATAAGGGTTTAGGTTTGACAGTTTCAGATGAATTGGAACACTTAGACTCGGTCTTCTATTTCCTCCGGAATTTGCTTCCCAAATCAAAACTTCCCAGCTTCTGTTCTCCTCATTCAGAATGTCAAGTTTCGAGACCTCCTGCATATTAATCACCCTGTCTGAAATTTCCAAGTCTAAAAGATGTAGCTGAATCAGAATGGACTTGGGTCTAATAATCTTGAAAATAGAACCGTCAATAAGCTCAATGGAGTGTAACTGACAATGAGGGCATTGGATTGAATCCTCCAGAAAATGCGATTCTAGATCCGTAATGTGAGCCCCAATAAGATTAGTTTCCTCAGTTATTGGGATATCAAATGATCTATCAGATTCCTCAGGCCCAATCGTCTCACAGAAATCGTGTTCTGTAAACACGCGTGAGACTTCGTAACTTGAATCTTCACCATCAAAATCAAAGAAATCAAAATCCATATTAATGTATGTCTCAAAATCATCCATCACTTTCTGGTTCATGGAGACATATGTTTCCTCGTACCCCAGCTCAGGGATTTTAGGTGAAGAAATTAGATCATCCGTAATTGGTTGCTCTAATTCAATCTGGTCAGCCTCGTAACACGTGTCTCCCCCAACAGGTGCTTGAGCGGGTTCTGACATTGGCTCTCCTGAAGGGAGTTCATCCTAGGAATCATCCCACGATTGAACTTAAGCAACCATAAATCTTATCCTCAATTTTGCTAACTTCCCAAGTAGAAACTCACCCAGGTTCTTAACCTTAACATCCTGGAGCCAATCCAACAAATACTTGTTCAAATCATCAATCACTTCAATCAGGGGCTCCAATCTTTCAATGGAAGGTATTGGCTGAACATCTAAAGATTGAATGGTATTCCTCAAGTTAGCTAAAACCTTATCTTGAACCTGGTTAACCTAAACCAAATGACTTGATTCAGGTTGGGCGGGTTTGGGATCAGTTTAAAGGAGTTAATGAATTGAGATTCGTTATACCATTTCTGTTAATAGGTCATTTCAGATTGTTCAAAAGGTGGTGATGACCTAAAGGCAATGTAATCAGAGGATGGGTGAGAATCAATGTATCCTTCTTTATTGCAGATCGTATTAGGTTGTCCATGAAAGGGTGACTATCTATAATCGTTGTAGCTCTGAGAAGGATAGAAATCACAATCATAGTGTTCAAGGTTAGACCCTAAACATGGAGGTCCAGAACTGTATCCCCAATCCAAGTTAGAGAAACGATTTGATCTGCTCCTGTCTGTTCAATCCAACCAGTTAGAAGGAGGGACTGGGGAGAAGGTTCTTCCTTTGGCTTGCACCTTCATTTCCTAGTGTACCCCCCAGCGATTGTTTGATTTTGCTCCCCTAGCTAGACATCAGATTGAACAATAGAAACAGACTTATCAAAAATAATCTTGTTCTGGGCTCTGAAGAGCAAGTCGAATCCTTAAGGCCAACGTCTACTTTGTTTTATTTTGGGCTAGGTTTGAATGTGCCTTGGAATGTGATGGGCCCTTTATCCTGGGTTGTGCCCTTAATAATTGATTGATGTGTGTGTGCGTGCACAACCAGTGGTTTTCAAGTAAGATTACTTTTGATTTGATGAATTTTAGGGTTCAAATCTTGCTTAGTAGCTTTTAGGATTCAACTTTAGGTATTTTCAAACAAGTTTTGTTTGCACACCAAGTTTTGAAAGCACAGGTGAAGATGTTTTCCTTTGAAACTTAAAAGAATACGAAATGCTTGGTAAATCCCTAAGAGTTGAACCTAAGCAGTAGGTACTTGATAAGTTGATTTTAATTAAAGTAATGCAGCTAATCAACTCAAACAATTGGCATGTTGCACCACTTAATTAGGCACACAAGTGATTACCGAATCTGATTGCTACTCAATTATGTGTTTGGATGTGTGTACCGATTCCAAAGATCGGTTTACCGGTTGAGTTTGAAAATCAGATGAGGTTGTGTACCTCTGTGAGATTTTTTTTTCTTTTTAAATGTGAAGTTTAAGGTGGGTGTGGGTGTTAAGAAAACAAACAAAACTAACCTTAAAGTTTATAAGAACACCTAGGTTAATTGATGTTTGTGTTATTAAGTGGTGAAATGAAAACTAATGGGTGGGAGGTGGGGGAAAACTTACAGAACCTTCAACAGCACTTTGCTCCTATCTACCGCTTTTGCTCGTCTCAAAGGAGTACCTGCAATCACAATAAGAAAGGAGAGAAGTGAGGTAAATGATTTATAAGTTATAAAACGTGAAAAAAATCAAAGAGTGTTGTTGAACATCGAGTTGCTATGCTAACGTGTTCGGTTTTGAAAACTTGTCGTTGTAGTTTGAAAGCAAAGAACTCGTGTTCAAAAAATAAAATTTATATCGGAATGAAAATCCCGGGTCGAACACAGGGAGATGAACGTTTGATTTAAAAACACGCGTTTGATTTATTTGTCATGAAGTAAATTAATTGATTAGAACTATCTAACTATTTACAATAAATAGAAGAGAGAGAGAGTAAGAGAGAATATTACAAATAGAAATCAAAACAAGATGTAGAATGAACATGGAATTCATCATTAAAAAGATTATTTGTTTCACTAAACATTATGACTACAAAGCGGAAAACGATTACACTAGAAAGCAGTAAATCTACTCTAGGAAGCATTAAAAGAATCGAGAGAGAAATATCCCCCTCGACGGTCACTTGGAGGACGAGCCGAACGGGACGACGCCTGGACGAAGGAGGACGGAGCAGAACAAAGGAGGACAAAGTAGGAAGAATGGGAACGGAGCTGCACATCATCGTCATCGCGGGATCCGCTTCCGAAAGGGGACGAAAAATTGACTTTATCTCGCGGGAAGCATCCCGAGTGTGGGACAAGCTTCTCTTGAGCTTTGGAGAGAGAGAGAAGAGAAGGAAGGGATGAGAATTTCATGTGGAGCGGGTCTCCTTTTATAGTTGCAAGGAGTGGGGGCAATTTGGTCATTACAACTCTAAAAACATTAATTCAGGACCTTTAGTGACAGATAAAACCTTCGCTAAAGGTCCTGAACGTGGGCGTAGCGCGCGTGCCCGCTCACCTCCTCGCACGTAATGTACGCGCATGTCCAGCTGATCTCAGCCGTCTAATCGCGAGATCGGATGGCTTAAATCGTGCCTCCTCCTGCCTCCTCTACGTGCCTACCCGCATGCCATTCCGAATGAGGCGCGGCGTGCAATAGCGCGTGGGTGCCATCAAGCGCCCGTAGCCACTCAATCACGATCGACCAGTCGATCGAGCGCACCCCTCTGCTTCAATTCTAGCACGGCGTGGATCGAACATGCACCTGCGCTTCACGTTAGGGCGTTCACCCGCTACACTACGGAGGAGAGATAGTCACAGAGACGTTTTAAGCGACGCGTGCTCATGGCTGTTGGATCAGGATCCAACGGCCCAGATCGCACGTTGGATTTTCTTTGGAGAGGCAGCGGTGATCCTAAGGGCAGATTGGATGGCTGAGATGGTGCCACGTGGTGCCATCTTGGCCATCCATCTTCTGGATGATGTAGATGGTGCCACAATTGTCAGATTGAGTCGATTTCGCGTCGTTAGGTTGCAATCGTCGATCCGAATCCATCCGAGCAGTCGGATTTGTCGTTTGAAGTGTGGATTCACACCATCTTGGCCCTTGATCTTTTAAGGTTCCCCGGTCACTGACTGATGCTACAGATGTCTGATTAGGGCTATCTTAGAGTCGTTGAACTCCAATCGTCACCCTGACCACATCTGTACGGTTGGATCTTCGATCCGAGGCTCCGATAAAAAGTTTTCCCTATCCATGAACATAAAAAGAGACAATTAACCTCTATTTTATTCAAACTACTCTAAATGCAAGATAATGCATGTTATGCAATATTTATAGCATGCAATGCAATCCTATGCTTAAGAACATACATAAATAGACATCTTAAGTAGTGTAAACATGTTTACATCATACCCCCATGCCTATCTTTTGCTAGTCCCTAGCAAAAACTATATGCTATTTATAAAAGAATCAGGCTAGATTATTTAGGCATGAGTTATTTTCAATCACTAAGAAAATGTCTACTTAGGATCTGAACTTTCAAAGACACAACAGTGCCCGAGTATCTGCCAAAATGCAGACCGCCTCAAACCCTCACCTTATTCAAAGAAAAATTTCTTTTTCTCTTTTTCCTCTTTTCTAATTTTATTTTTGGATTTTCAAGTTTTAGGGTTTAAGAGTGGCTTTCTACGGCCATTCAACTCACCCAAGATTTGATGAGAACCCTAAGTTCTAAGCATCTTATTGTGAATGTGATAGACTCATTGACTGAAAGTGCGATCTTCATTTCCGTTGAAAACTTTAACATAAAATGATGTGCCGTTGTATTTAATCGCGTGGTAGAAAATCGCTTTTCAAAATATTTAAATTATCAAAACTAACCATGAAGAGTTAGGTCGTCTCCACAGGGAGGAATTAGCCTAAAAAAAATGATTAATAATGCATAAAGGAATCGGGAATATTAATAGAGGTGCATGCTAACTAGTGCTCTCATTTCCAACACAAATTTGCAATATAGATAATTAATCAAGAAGATGAGGGTGCATATGCAAAATTACCACAATATAATATTCTAAATAATGACCTTGCTAATAGCAAACAATGTTAATATTAATCTCCTAACTAATGACACTATAATTAATATCTCATATTGTATGTCATTTAGAAGGAGAGATCAATTATATGTAATGTCGAATTAAGCAAGGTGTGTCCATGCAATTGTGCAGCAATATATTAATTCAGAAAATAAATGAACAGTAACTTGACAATGGCATTTTCTGTAAATTTTAATGGTGGAGGAAATAGAGCATTTGCTCTCTCTCCGCCTCGCGAGAGAGAGAGCACCGGCGGGGCTATCGCGAGCAAGGGATATTGGCGAGGATGATGGTTATCTGATGGAGGCGGCGGCATCGAAGAAGATGGTCGAAGGCGGCCGGCCGACGGAGGAGATGAGGACCGGAGAAGGCTACTGCTGTGGCCACGTGTCTGCTGTGAAGGTGCGGGCGGTTGCATCGTGCACCTACGGGCGCAGGTGGCAGAGTGGATGCGCTGATGGGCATGCACCTGCAGGCGCCTATGGGTTGAGGTGCGGTGCTAGCGCCTGCTGTAACGCGGGCGGCTGCGCCTGAGGTAGCAGCAGGCTGCTGGAAGGTGCGGGCGCCGCGGTGAGGCGGGTCTAGCACCTGCAGATCTAGCGCAGAGGGGCACTATGAGGGAGCCTGTGGTGCTGCGCTAGGGTGCGGTTGCAGGCGTGCGAAGCAGGGAGGCGCGAGTGGAAGATGGGCATGCTCAGGCGCGCCCACAGGGAGCGCTGGAGAGATTGGGGAGTACACCTGCAGTGAAGCGAATCTGCAGAGGAGCAAGGGTGAACGGCTGCAAGCTTGGTGCGGTGCGAGCACCTACAGGGAGGCACTGGTGGTGGGCGTGCCTATAGAAGGCGGTGAAGGCGCACAGCGCCTTTAGGCGCTGTTGGAGGGAGATGCTGTGCGGGAGAGGCACGCGGTTGGGAGCCTGTCGACGAGTGTGCTCAAGGTGGTGCGGGAGGGTATGCTGAGTAGGCAGAGATGAAGTTGTGCACAGTGCATGCGGTGGAGTTTTTCCCCGCAAGGGGGAAGATGGCTTTTTTCCAGTGCACCCCGCCTCCTCTCCTTTAACTCCTCTCTCTCCCCTCGTGTGCCAATCAAGGGATTTTCAAATCCCTTTTCTATTTTTGGCTGGCGGGCATTGGAGGAGACGGCCAGAGGAAAGGGAAAAGTTCCGTCGGTTGTTGGGGAAATTTGCTCCCCAACCCTTGCTCTTTCTAAATATAATACCTACACATAAAAACAACAAAATCATCACATATTAAGTTATAGAATGTTATAAACGTAAATCATGATGTGTACAATTCTTCTACAACTTAATTTCAATTATTAACACACCTATAAGGTACGATTAAAGATACTTAGGCCTAACATTAATCCATTAAAATGGACTCATCATTGACCGGCAGTTAAAACGGACTTCGGATTTCTACGCCTCTAGGTGACCTAAAAAAGAATTCTGCCTAAAGGTGTATCTTTACAACCGATAGCTTTCTCCCTACTTTTATTTTTTTACGGGGTAAACACAAGGGTGAATCCAGTGTATATCTCCCCAATTTATTCTACTTCTTCGCTTCTTCCTAAGTATTTTGGGATTTTTTAGTGCATTTATTGAGCTAGGTTCTGGACAACCGATCGATGAGCTGTTACCACCGACAACTTGCTAGCCATACTCGTGTGGCAAAGTGTGGATTATTTCTTTCTTTTCTCCTTTTCTTTTTGACTTTTTTTTTTTAAGTAGGTGGTTTCCCTGGTCTAAGATTTACCTAAAGGCAGCAAAAAGAGAAAGGTCCAGTGACTGGGCTCTGGACAACCTACCTATGGGTTGTTACCCACGATAACTTGCCAGCCATATCACCCTAGAAGGTTCATTAGCTACCCAATTTCCATTAAAATCGCCGAACAATGAGTCAGTGACAAGATAGTGTATAGATGCTAAAAACTCAAAGTTCCCACAAATCAGAGGGTGGATTGATAAGTCGTATACTTATCACCCAAATTTATTTACTCCAATTACAATTGAATTCAGGCTGGTGAGGACTCAAAAAATAAATCCACATTTTAGTGGATACACGGGCTGATTAAGTCTGAAGACCTGAAGGGTCTTTGTGTTCAAATCATAATGTAGTATTTCCTAAGATTGAAAATTTTCTTAAACCCAAGTTCTCTTTCGTAATTCCACAATTTTTTTTTAATAATAAAAGAAAATAAAATAAATCTACGGAGTTGACGACTTAATTCAGAGATGAATATCCACCCCCCCATGCCTATCTAATGCAATGTCCTCATTGTATTAAAAAGACATAAAACAAAGTGGAACAGCGTAGAAAGCACCTGAATTACGTGACTATCAAGTCTGCTCCGAGATAAAAACTAAAAAGAACAGTATATGTGCAGAATTTAGTGCCTTCAGCTAGGCACACTATACAAAGAAGAGAAATAAAGAATTCACAGGTGCAAGTCAATCAAAATAAATAGATGAAACCTCAGACCTGTCAACAAATGTCCACAGATGTGGACCAAATTGTGGTGTAGACCCATACCCCATAATCGATAATATCTCAGGTTCCAGATAAAAATTATCTAAAACCTAAAATCAATATGCAAGCAGGGTCGAGCCTGCGATTTTTGAGGATGCAACCCAAGACCAAAGAGTTGGGTTACAGAGAAATCAAGCTCAAAAGGATAATCATTGAATGTGTGCTTGGGTTCGACATCCTCAGAACAAATGTCGTAAGGGTCCTGGATTGATGGTTTCAACTTAATAGGAACCCTTCAACTCAATCTTCTACTTCCTCCTGAACTTACTTCCCAAATCAAAATTTCCTGGCCCCTATCCTCCTCACTCAGCATGTCAAATTCCAGAACCTCTTGCATATTAATCACCCGTCTAAAATCTCCAAGTCTAAATGATGTGGCTGAATCAAAATTGACTTGGGTCTAATTATCTCAGAAATAGAATCATCGATAACCTCAACGAGGTGCAACTGACAATCAGGGCATTGAATTGAATCCTCCAGAAAATGTGATTCTGGATCCGTAATGTGAGTCCCAATAAGATTAGTTTCCTCAATTATTGGGCTATCAAATTATCTATCAGATTCCTCAGGCCCAATCGTCTCAGAGAAATCATATTCTGTAAACTCGCATGAGACTTCGCAATGTGAATCTTCACCATCAGAATCAAAGAAATCGAAATCCATATTAATGTATGTCTCAAAATTATCCATCACTTTCTGGTCCATGGAAACATACGTTTCCTCGTACCCTGGCTCAGGGATTTCAGGTGAAGAAATTAGATCTTTCTTAATTGGTTGCTCTAATTCAATCTGGTCAGCCTCGTAACACGTGTCCCCCCAACAGGTGCCTGAACGCGTTCTGAAATTGGCTCTCCTGAAGAGGGTTCATCCTGGGAATTATCCCATGATTGAATCAAAGCAACCACAAATCTCATCCTCAATTTCGCTAACTTCTCAAGAAGAAACTCGCCCGGGTTCTTAACTTTAACATCCTGGAGCCAATCCAACAAATACTTATTCAAATCATCAATCATTTCAATCAGGGGCTCCAATCTATCAGTGTAAGGTATTGGCTAAACTTCTAAAGATTGTATGATATTCCTCAAGTTAGCCAGAACCTTATCTTGAACCTAGTTACCCTGAACCAAATGAGTTGGTTCAAGGTTGGGTTGGTTTGGGATCAATGCAAGGGAATTAACAAATTGAGATTCGTTATACCCTTCCTAATAATAGGTCATTTCAGATTGTTCAAAAGGTGGAGATGACCTAAAGGCAGTGTAATCAGAGGATGGGTAAGAATCAGTGTATCCTTCTTGATTGTAGATCGTATTAGGTTGTTCATGAAAGGTTGACGATCTATAATCGATGTGGCTCTGAGAAGGATAGAAATCACAATCAAAGTGTTCAGGGTTAGATCCTAAACACGGAGGTCCGAAACTGTATCCCCAATCCGAGTTATCCCAACTAACTGATGGTTGATTACAGTACAAGTCGGGATAATCGTCATGTTGAGGATAATTCAAAATAGGAGGGAAAGAGCGGGAATGCGTGTAATATGTGGAAGGATTCATGAGAGACGGGAGGAAGAAAGGTGCCCTGCAATACAAGCAATCAAACCTGTCCTTAAGTGGGCTAGCATAAAGACCTACAGACTCCCAAAACCCGTCTTGAGATAAAGAAATGATTTGATCAACTTCTGTCTGATCAATCCAACCAGTTAGAAGGAGGGACTGAGGAGAAGGTTCTTCCTTTGGCTTGCACCTTCGGTTCCTAGTGTACCCCCCAGCTCCAATCGTTTGATTCTGCTCCCCTAACTAGACATCAGATTGAACAGTAGAAACAGACTAATCGTAAATAATCTCGTTCTGGGCTCTGAAAAGCGAGTCAAATCCTTAAGGCCAACATCTACTCTATTTTATTTATGGCTAGGTTTGAATGTGCTTTGGAATGTGATGGGTCCTTTATCTGGGTTGTGCCCTTAATGATTGATTGATTTGTGTGTGCGTGCACAACCAGTGATTTTCAAGCAAGATTATTTTTTATGCGGTTAATTCTAGGGTTCAAATCTTGCTTAGTAGCTTTTAGGATTCAACTTTAGGTGTTTCCAAATAAATTTTGTTGGCACACCAGGTTTTGAAAGCACAGGTGAAGATGTTTTCCTTTAAAATTTAAAAGAATGTGGAGTGCCTGGTAAATCCCTAAGAGTTGAACCTATGTGGCAGCTACTTGATGAGTTGATTTTAATTGAAGTGGTGTGGCCCAATCAACTCAAACAATTGGCCCGTTACACCACTTAATTAGGCACACAAGTGATTACCTAATCTGATTTCTACTCAAGTATGTGTTTGGATGTGTGGACCGACTCCAAAGATCGGTTTACCGATTGAGTTTGAAAATTAGATGAGGTTGTCTAACCTTAGAGTTTATAAGAACACCTAGGTTGATTGATGTTTGTGTTATTATGTGGTGAAATGAAATCTAACGAGTGGGAGGTGGGGGTAACTTACAAAACCTTCCACAGTACTTTACTCCAATCTACCGCTTTTGCTCGTCTCGAAAGAGTACCTGCAATCACAATAAGAAAGGAGAGAAGTGAGGTAAATGATTTGTAAGTTAGAAAACGCGAAGAAAAAATCAAAGAGCGTCACCTCCCAGGCAACGGTGCCAAAATGTTGAACGCACGAGTTGCTACGCTAACGTGTTTGGTTTTGAAAACCTGTCATTGTAGTTTGAAAGAGAAGAACTCGTGTTCAACAAATAAAATTTATACCGGAATGGAAATCCCAGGTCGAACACAGGGAGGCATACGTTTGATTTAAAAACACGCGTTTGATTTATTTGTCATGAAGTAAATTAATTGATAAGAACCATCTAACTATTTACAATAAATAGAAGAGAGAGAGTAAGAGAGAATATTACAAACAGAAACCAAAACGAGACGTAGAATGAACATGGAATTCATCATTAAAAGGATTGTTTGTTTCACTAAACATTATGACTAGAAAGCAGAAAACGATTACACTAGAAAACAGTAAATCTACTCTAGAAAGCATTAAAAGAATGGAGAGAGAAACACCCTCCTCGACGGTCGCTTGGAGGACGAGCCGGATGGGACGACACCTGGATGAAGGAGGACGGAGTGGGAAGAATGGGAACGGAGCTGCATGTCGTCGTCGTCGTGGGATCCGCTTCCGAAAGGGGGACGAAAAATTGACTTTATCTTACGAGAAGCATCCCGAGTGTGGGACAAGCTTCTCTTGAGCTTTGGAGAGGGAGAGAAGAGAAGGAAGGGATGAGAATTTTGCATGCAGAGGGTCCCCTTTTATAGTTGCGAGGAGTAGGGGCAATTTGGTCATTACAACTCTAAAAACATTAATTCAGAACCTTTAGTGACGGATAAAATCGTTGCTAAAGGTCCTGAACGAGGGCGTAGTGGGCGGCGTGCACGTGCCCGCTCACCTCCTCACACGTAAAGCATGCGCACGTCCAGCTGATCTCAGCCGTCCTATCGCGAGATTGGACAGCTTAAATCGCGCCTCCGCCCGCCTCCTCTGCCCACCCGCCCGCGTGCGATTCCGCGTCAGGCGCAGCGTGCAATAGCGTGTGGTGCTATCGAGCCCCCCAACCGCTCAATCGCGATCGAGCGGTCGATCAGGCATGCGCCTCCACTCCAATTCCATCGCGGAGTAGATCGAACGCGCGCCTGCGCTTCGCGTTAGGGTGTTCACCTACTGCACTACGAAGGAGAGATGGTCGCGGAGATGTTTTAAGCGGTGCATGCTCATAGCCGTTGGATCAAGATCCAACGGCCCAGATCGCACGTTGGATTTTCTTTGGAGAGGCAGCGGCGATCCTGAGGGCCGGTTGGATAGCTGAGATGGCACCACGTGGTGCCATCTTGGCCGTCCATCTTCTAGATGATGTAGATGGTGCCACGGTTGTCGGATTGAGTCGATTTTCGCGCTGTTAGGCTACTATCGTCGATCCAAATCCATCTGTGTGGTCGGATTTGTCATTTAAAGTGTGGATTCACACCATCTTGGTCCTTGATCTTCTAGGATTCCCCGGTCACTAACTGATGCTATAGATGTCTGATTAAGGCGATCTTGGAGTCGTTGAACTCCAATTGTCGTCCTGATCACATCTGTACGGTTGGATCTTTGATCCGAGGCCCCAATAAAAAGTTTTCCCTGTCCATGAACAAAAAAGGAGACAATTAACCTTATTTTATTCAAACTACTCTAAATGCTAGATGATGCATGTTATGCAATATTTATAGCATGTAATGCAATCCTATGCTTAAGAACATGCATAAATAGACATCTTAAGTAGTGTAAATATGTTTATATCAAGCGTCGCCTCCCCGGCAATGGCGCTAAAATGTTGAAGCGACAGGTTACTACGCTATCGTGTTTAGTTGTGAAAACCTATCACCGTAGTTTGAAAGCGAAGAACTTGTGTTGAACAAATAAAATTTACATTAGAATAGAAATCCTAGGTCAAACTCAGGGAGGCAAACGTTTAATTAAAAATACGCGTTTGTTTTATTTGTCACGACGCAGAACAATTGATTAGAAACTATCTATCTATTTACAATAAATAGAAGAGAGAGAGAGAATATTACAAACAAAAATCAAAAAGAGATGTAGAATGAACATGGAATTCATTATCAACGAGCTTGTCCATTACACTACTCATTACAACTAGAAAGTAGAAAATGATTACACTAGAAAGCAGGAAAATTCTACTCTAGAAAGTAATAAATCAACTCTAAAAAGTAGTAAAAAGAATGGAGAGAGAGATATCCTCCTCGATGATCGCTTGGAGGACGAGTCGGATGGGACGATGCCTAGAAAAAGGGGAACGGAGCAGGACGAAGGAGGACAAAGCGGGAATAATGGGAAGCGGATAGCACGTCGTCATCGTCGCGGGATCCACTTCCGAAAGGGAGACGAAAATTTTACTTTATCTCTTGAGAAGCATCCCGGGTGTGGGACAAGCTTCTCTTGAGCTTTGGAGAGGGAGAGAAGACAAAGAAGGGATGAAAATTTCGTATGGATGGGGCCTCCTTTTATAGTTGCAAGGAATAAGGGCAACTTGGTCTTTTTAATCTCGAAACATTAAATAAGGGGTCTTTAGTGACGGATAAAACCGTCGCTAAAGCCCCATCATGGGTGACGCGCAACGCCCGCTCGCCTCCCGCGCATGCAACACGCGCTCACATCCTTCGATTCTCGGTCATTCGAACGTGAGATCGAATGGCTGAGATGCACCCTCGTCGCGCCTCTTCAAGCCGCAACGCCTGCATCTGATGGCGCATCACGCGAGGGAGTGCAATAGCACGTTTGCGCTATTGAGCACTCGTGGCCAACCGATCACGATCCAACGCACCTCGCACCCCTTCACTCGTGCCTGCTCGCTCGCTCCTCGCGACTCGAACACGCGTCCTCCCTTCGCAAAAGTGCGTTCGACAAATGTACTACAAGCAGGTTTGTGTCATGCTTACAAATCGTGCGCTCGCATCCACAATCGTTGGATGCGCATCCAACAGTGGAGAATCTTCTAAGAAGAGAGGGTACGGTGGGTGTAGCGGCCGGTTGGGCAGCTGAGATGGCGCCACGTGGTGCCATCTTGGCCGTCCATCTTCTGGATGATGTAGATAGTTCCACGGTTGTCGGATTGAGTCGATTTTCGTGCTGTTAGGCTGCGATCGTCGATTCGAATCCATCTGTGTGGTCGAATTTGTCAATTGAAATGCGAATTCACACCATCTTGGCCCTTGATCTTCTAGGGTTCCTCGGTCTCTATCTGAAGCTACAGATGTCTGATTAGGGTGATCATGGAGTCGTTGAACTCTAATCGTCGCCCTGATCACATCTATTCGGTCAGATCTTTGATCCGAGGCTCCGATAGAAATTTTTCCTTTTCCCTAAACATAAAATGAGATAATTAACCTCTATTTTATTCAAACTAATCTAAATGCAAGATGATGCACGCTATGCAATATTTATAGTATGTAATGCGATTCTATGCTTAAGAACATGCATAAATAGACATCTTATGTAGTGTAAACATGTTTACATCAACAGACTGGACAGCAACCTTCGGAACTTCGTCGATGCCTCATGCGGAGGAAACTTCCTGAACAAAGACGAGGAGAGCACGTTTGAGCTCTTCGAGTCTATGAGTGAAAATTCCCTCAACAATGCCTCCATGACCCAATTTAGCCAATCCAGTCAACCCTGTGGTGGGATCAATGAGGTACAAGCAATTTTTGAAACGGTTGACATGGATATTGTTGCTAAGAAATTGGATCGAGGGGAATTGGTAGATAAGAAAATAGATGAACTGCTGAACCAAACCAAAAACCCGCTACAGACCCCCTCCCTAGCAAAGGGAGCTCACAACGTTGACCTGGTCCAGCCACTAAGCCAGATGCACCTGGAACAACCCTCGACCATGTTCTAGAGAGGGACCTTTGCTCCCTCAACCCCTGATTATTCTCTTCTCTCTCCCTCGACACCTTCTATCTTTGAAGATGTCCAGGCTATCCAAGGTTATTCCAAACCTGACCCCTTCTAAAACACCTACAACGTCGGATGGCGTAATCACCCAAACTTTGGCTGGACAAACCAGAAACAGCCTTAATTCCAGAACCAATCCAGGCCAAACCATCAACCAAACCCACCCTCCTATCAGCAAGGTCCACCGGTTAGACCCCCTTATAACCCAAATAGGGCAGCTCCTCCCCCACAAAACCAAATGGACACCCTACTAAAAATGATGGCTGAAATGAACAAAAAACACCAGGAGGAAATGGCTTTAGTGAAGGGACAGTTGAGCCAGCTATTGGATTGTAAACAACAAGGATCCCTTCCTTCTCAGCCACAATCGAACCCGCGAAACGTAATTAACAGAGGCCCCAATTCGCAAGGGTTCCAAAGCAATCCCGAGCAGGCCCACATGATCTAGCCAGCCCCACAAACACCCCCTGGGTTTGGTGCTTCTTCTTCCTCGTCTTCTCAAGGATCGACCCATGGTCCCAACGCCTCTGCAAATGCGGTGACCTTGAGAAGCAGCACCAAGACCCAGGATCCCAAATGACCGACTCCTCCCGTGACTTCACCCCCTGAAATGCCCAACCCTAAAGAGGCGTAGGAAAAACCCAAGGACCCAGAAATAGACCCTATTCACATTCAGACACCATATCCCGAGGACTTAGAGAAGATCAAGAAAAAGAAAAGTGTTACGGAGAATGAGGAGCTTTTGGAGATCTTTAAGCAGGTTCAGATTAATATCCCGCTCCTCGAAGCCGTCAAGCACATTCTGGCTTACGCTAAGTTCCTAAAGGATGCCTATACACCAAAGCATAAGCCGAGACCTCAAGCACCTAGGAAGGTTGTGCTCTTAGAGCAAGCGAGTTCCGTGCTATCAAGCAACCTTCCGCTCAAACAAACTAACCCAGGAGCACCCCTGATATTCTGCAATATCGGGGACATCACATTTGATAGAGCTCTCCTGGACTTAGTTGCTTCCATCAATCTGATTCCAACGACCCTGTACCACCAATTTGGATTCGGAGAATTGACGTCCACACCAGTCACCATCCAGTGGGCTAATAGATCAGCGAAGACCTCGAAGGGGGTTGTCGAGGACGTGATTGTATGGGTCAAGGACTTCTATTTCCTGGTCGACTTCTTGGTGCTCGACATGGAAGTCCCTGAACAGCTACAAAACACACCCATCATCCTAGGCAAACCTTTCTTAGCTACGGCTAAGGCGAACATCGATTGTGGCACGGGATGCATGGAAATCACCTTCGGCGACAGGAAGATGCAGTTGGATATCTTTCGGGCGACCAAGTCTTTCAATTGTGACTGGGTTGAGGAACATAATCCTGTGGAGACTTTGGTCGAAGAATGCTGCACCCTTAGTTCTGTCTCAGACTACCAGACCCAATCTTGTGACGACTATTCTGACCTGTCACCATCTGTGCACGCTGACCTTTGTAGGATTTATTACCATCAACTAGCACCGTTCAAGGAGATTGATGTTGATCAACTCCCGCCTTTCCCCTTTCTGTCAAACATTGTTCCACCTTCACCCAAACTAAAGCCGCTACCCAAGAATCTCAAGTATGTCTTCCTGGGACCTGACCAGACCTTTTTAATGATTATCAACGCCCATCTAACCAAGGATCAGGAACTCAGGTTGATCACGACCCTTTCAGAACATCGAGCCGTCATTGGCTGGAATATTTTGGACTTAAGAGGAATTAGCCCCACCTATTGCACCCACAAGATTTACTTGGAAGATGGGGCCCGACCTTCCCATCAGATGCAGTGATGATTAAACTCGAATATGCAGGAGGCCGTCAAGAAGGAGATCATCAAGTGGCTTGACGCTGACATCATTTACCCAATCTAAAATAGCCCCTAGGTGAGCCCCACTCAAGTGGTTCCCAAGAAAGCCAGGCTCACCGTAGTCACCAATGAGCGTGGCGAATCCATCCCCACCCGCACCACCACCTCTTGGAAGGTATGTATTGATTACAGGAAGCTTAATGAGGCAACCAAGAAAGATCATTTCCCCTTGCCATTCATTGATCAGATTCTCGAGCGATTGGTAGGGCAGAAATATTTTTGCATCCAGGATGGATATTCAAGATATAACCAAGTCACAATTTCTCCTGAAGATTAAGAGAAGACCACATTCACTTGCTCATATGGCACGTTTGCATTCCGTCGTATGCTGTTTGGGTTATTCAACGCACCCACTACCTTTCAGCATTGCATGCTAGCCATCTTTTTAGAGATGGTGGGTGAATACCTGGAGGTCTTTATGGATGATTTCTCAGTGTTTGGGAATTCATTCAACCACTGTTTGAGCAACTTGGAGAAAATTCTAAAATGATGTATTGAGGTTAATTTGGTGTTAATCTAGGAAAAAAGCCATTTCATGGTTCAAGAAGGAATCATCCTCGGTCACATCATATCGCATAGGGGTATTGAGGTGGATCGAGCTAAAGTTGATTTGATTTCCAAACTTCCCCCACCTAGCTTAGTCTGGCAAATCTGCTCGTTCTTTGGACACATTGGCTTCTACCAAAGGTTCATCAAAGACTTCTCCAAGCTCTCCAAACCCTTGACCGACCGTCTGTCCAATGACGCCCTATTCCACATGACCTCTGATTGCATCCAGGCTTACCACACCCTCAGGGGCTTAGTCTCCACCGCACCCGTACTTTAGCCCTCGGACTAGTCCCAGGATTTTGAGATTATGTGTAACGCATCAGACTTTGCCATAGGCGCAGTCCCAGGACAGAGACATGACAAGAAGCCCGTGGTGATCTACTACACGAGCAATACATTGTACAAGGCCCAACGGAATTATACGGTCACGGAGAAAGAACTGCTCACTGTAGTTTTTGGCTTCGAAAAGTTTCGATCTTACCTGTTGGGATCTCATGTGACCATCTATACGGATCACTCGGCCATCCAACATTTGTTGGCCAAGAAGGACGCAAAACCCAAGCTTATAAGATGGATCCTGCTTTTGCAGGAATTTGACATGGAAATTCGCGACAAAACTGAGTCAAAGAATGTTGTGGCTGATCACCTGTCCAGACTCCACCCGGACCACAATGGGCCTTCCCTGCCCTTATCTGACACCTTTCTTGACGAGCAGATCCTGGCTGTGCAAGATAGAAAACTACCTTGGTATGCCGACCTTGTCAACTACCTGGTAGTAGGACAGACCCTGCACAGCTGGTCCCAACAACAACGGGATAAGTTCTTGGCTGAAGCCAAGCACTACTTCTGGGATAATCCCATGATGTTTCACCTCTGTGCTGACCAGATCATCAGGAGGTCTATTCCGGAGGATGAAATTCAAAGTGTGCTATCCTTCTGCCATGACCAAGCATGTGGAGGACACTTTTCAGGGAAGAAAACGGCTGCAAAAGTTTTGCAATCCAGATTTTATTGGCCTTCATTATTCAAGGATGCACACAGCTTTGCGAAGACTTGCTCCCGCTGCCAAACTCTGGGGATCATGACCAGGAAAGACATGATGCCCCTCTAGCCCATTCTGATCGTCGAGATCTTCGACGTTTGGAGCATTGATTTCATGGGCCCCTTTCCACCATCCAACAGCTTTGAGTACATCTTAGCCTATGTAGACTATGTCTCCAAATGGATTGAAGCCGCCACCACCCGTCATTACGATCACAAGGCTATCATGGACTTCGTCAAATTGAACATCTTTTCTCGGTTTGGAATACCGAAGGCTATGATCAGTGATGGTGGAAGTCATTTCATCCACGCCCAATTCTATGCTCTTCTCAGAAAATACGGGATTACTCACCGCATTTCTACCCAGTATCACCCGCAAACGAATGGGCAGACCGAGGTCTTAAACAGGCAGATTAAGAACATTCTACAGAAGACCGTGAGACCTGACAGGAAGGATTGGTCCACACGATTGGATGATGCCCTGCGGGCATATAGGACTACTTTCATGACCTCAATAGGCATGTCACCTTATCGCCTGGTCTTTGGCAAAGCCTGCCACCTTCCTGTCAAGTTGGAACATCAAGCTTACTGGGCTATTAAGCAATGTAACATGGATTCCCAGTTAGCCAGTGCACAGAGGATGCTCCAACTCTCTAAGCTCGAAGAAATTCGTTGGGACACCTTTAAGAATAGTCGGCTATACAAGGAAAAGATGAAAATCGTCCACGACCAACTCATCCATAGAAAAACCTTCGAGCCTAATCAACAAGTCTGGCTCTTTGATGCCTGACTTAAACTCTTTCCCGGGAAGCTCAGATCCAAGTGGACAGGACCGTATAGGGTAGTCAAGCCCTACTCCAATTGGGCGGTTGAAATTGCAAATCCGAACACTAAGCATACTTTCACAGTATGATGAGAGCCTCATCATGAGCCATAACTAGCTCATTTTGACCCAATAAAGAAGATAAAAGCTCCTACATAACCTAGAAGAAGGCCTAAATGAAGGAATAAGTGCTCTGAGAAGAAAACATGAATTAAAGGTTAAAACTGTAATTTTACCATTGCAGTGCATAAACGGGATTTCTCAGAGGAAAAACATAGGTCAAATGGTCTAAATAAGATAAAAAGTGGGTTGAGTCAATCAGAAATGGGTTCTTATGCAATTTAGGAATTAAATGACATTTGGTAACCCTAAAAAGACCTGCTTAAATCAACAAGGTTTCGGTCAGGATAAAAATCAAGTAAACCCTCTAAAAATCATGGAAAAATATCCTCTATGGCTTAGAACACTTAATTTGGCCTTTGGAACCTAGTTTGACCTAGAATAGGGTCCTAGCTCATTAATTGACCTAATTTGGGTTTTTACGCAAAATATCCAGTCAAACGAGGTCAAACCTCAAATCCAACTTCACCATTTGATTCCTTACCAAAATTTGGTCCTAAGGGGAGGTCATCTTAACCTACTTTGCAATTTAGTACACCCAATCATAATTTGGCCCCTATCTTTTGAAAATCATTGCAGAGAGCCCCCTAATTTCCTCGCCACCTTTGCAATCAAGTCCTGCCGCCATTGTTAGGGAAGAATCGACCTCTGGTGAGGTTAAGAGAGGGAATACTCTCTGATTTCTCAAAGATCCCCTCCCAGAAATGGAAGGGAGATTCTCTGAGGAATTCCCTTCCATCTAAGGCCAATCACGATCTCTGGTGTGAACCCAATCTCTCGTGCGAACGCACGAGGGATTTGGGTATCCACCCTCTTTCCTTCTCTGGTGAACCGTCGGAGATAATTGCGCAGCCCTCCGCACACTAGAAAGTTCGGCCAGCACCTATAAAAGGATCCCCAAACCCGGCCGCTAATCTTCAGACTTGTTTTGGCGGAGATTCCCCCAAATCTTCCTCTCTTCCATCTCCGGCCAAGAAACCCGCAAGCTCCGGCGACCTCTTCCCCTCCTTCTCGTTGCTCTGCTGCCATACCAGTAGTAGAGTCCCCTTCACCTCTTCCTCCCGCGTCGCGCCGTACCAAGCGCGCGTTCCCCTGACCTCATCCTCGTCGTCGCTCCCTCCCTCAGGGTTCTTCTTCTTCGACGACGGCAGCTACGCGCCGTCCACTCCCCTGCCTCCCTCCCTTCTAGAACACTCTAGATACCTTCTCCATCTTCCCCTCTCTCTTTTCCCCCTTTTATTTCATTTAATTGCCCCCGACATTGCCTGACCACCCTCAACTTCCACGTCACCGATCGACCTCCGGCGAGCCGCTCCCATCATTCTGCCCCTCCACACAGCACGCCAACCGTCTCATAAGCTCCGCCTCACCACAAGGAACAATCTCCGCCCATCCACCATCCCTCTACGCCTCCACCACTGCCCCCCGAATACCCCCACACTTCCGGTCACAGGATGACCTAGGCACGCACGCCTAGGCCGTCCCACGACCTGCTTCACCGTGCATGACCTTCACTGTGCCACGACGAAGGTGCCCAGCTGGTCTGATTAAGTCGAGAGGCTTGTTTTGTGTTTGACAGAATTTCAGCCCCTGCCGCCATTGACGGTTGGAGTAGCTCCAAGCTTCAGCAGCTCCAGGCGTCAAGTTCTCCAATCTTCAGGTGCAGCATATTCGAGACAGTAGTGCGAAGCATCTAAGTCCAGCAAGGAGCGCAGCAGCGTCCACAGCTGTGGCGATTGCACAAAGGCTCTGCGGGTGCGCGCAGGAGCGGGGCAGAATTAATAGTCCCACATCGGCGAAATGCGAAGCGCAGGTATACTTTAAATTATTTTTGTGATATTGCCTCGTTGCCTCCAAACGCATAGGGGTGAGGTCCCACACCTTATCCCACACTCGCCTCGTCTGTGGTTTCACCTCGCGGATCTGGTGGGCTCTGACCCAACCCAACCTGAGCACTCATCGTGCATCACCCACCTGCCGGCGTGCCTGGTCCCTTGTGCGAAATACGACCCGATTACTCGTGGCTCTGTTAGAGCGTTCTTGAGTGAATTACAAAGAGAGTGAGAGACGCGCGAGTAGAGGGACAGGGTAGGTTTTGCTTCCACCTCTCTGTGCAGGCAGGCTGAGCATTGAGAGACTTAGTCGCAAGGAGAAAAAGAAGCAGAAGAAGAGGCTAAGCAAAGAAGAGAAGAGAGAAGGAGAAAGGACTACAGAGAGAAGGAAGAAGACCAAGGAAGGAGAAGATTTCGCAAGAAAGAGAAGTTCAAGGAAGAAGAAGACCTGTAGATCAGAAGAAAAGAAGAAGAAGGAACCTACGAAGAAGAAGAAGGCAGAAGAGAGAAGAGCAAGCAAAAATCAGAGAAGGCCAAGGCAGAATCAAAACAGGAAGAAGAATAGTTGCATTTAAGACGTCTGATATAGAAATCAGACGTCTAATCTTGTTATCTTTTAGCAATTCCTTTTATAACTCTCTCTCTTTTAATCAATTGTTCTTCATTTAAAAGTTGTATTCCTTAGTTTTAAAAGTACTGAGATTGCTCCCTGTGTTCGACATCGGATACTCTAGTTTTTCGAGTAATAAAATTCTCTATTTGTTTGAACGCTTTGTCGGCTATATTACAACGTATTATCTTTTAAAACCAGATCGAGCGCGATAAACACAGTCAATGGTTAGAGATTGAAACACTTCCTCGCCCAGGTTCCCCCAAAGAGGTTGTCACCCTTATTGAGGGATGACATGAAGCATCGCCCAGCTAGAGGCATTAAACTCAGAGCTTCCTGGGAGGCAACCCAGAGGATTCAGACTAAACGAGTACATTACATCACTCAGGTAATATCTTTCCGAACCCCTGTTACATCCATGTATTTATCAATGAGGACATTGTCCAACTTAAGCATGGGGGGTGGTAATTTGCATAATTCTGAGTTCATTTAATCAGTCTGAATAAAATAAGAAAAATGATGAATTTAGGAAGAAAAACTTAAGCATTAGGAACTTTTCAACAGTCGGAAATAATACGAAAAGAGCCTGAACACTTAGACTTTTTAAGCCTTCAGGCTTAATCAGCCCTGGTGTCCGTTAAAATATGAATTTAGCCTCAAATCATCGCAACCTTAATTCATTTTAATTCACCAATAAATAGGGTGATAAGTATACGACTTATCAACTCGCCCTCTAACTTGGAGGGACTGTTAGTCTAAGCATCTACACACATTGTTGCACTGACTCACTCCTTGGAGATTTTGACAGAAAATGAGTAGCTAATGAACCCTCTAGCGTGGTATGGCTAGCAAGTTATCGTAGGTAACAGCCCATTGGCCGATTGTCCAGAGCCCAACCATAGGACCACTTTTCTCCTTTTTGCCTCTAGGTAAATTTGAGATCAGGGAAGCCACCTACTAAAACAACAAAAGAAAAAAAAAAGAGGGAAAAAGAAAATAAAACATATATAAAAAACAAGAAAAAAAAGAAAATAAAATAAGCCACACTTCACCGCACAAGTATGATTGGCAAGTGATCATGGGTAACAACCCATTGGTCGGTTGTCCAGAACCCAGCTCATTAAATGCACAAAAAGACCCAAAACACTTAAGGAAGAAGCGGGGAAGTAGAACAATCCGATGAAATATACACTGGAAACACCCTTGTGTTAACCCCAAATAAAATAAAAGTAGGAAGAAAGCTATCGATCGAACAGATACACCTTCAGGCAAAACACTTCCTTTTCCAGTCACCTAGGGGCGTAGAAACCCGAAGTCTATCTGAATTACCACTGAGTGAGTCTATCACGATCTTCACACCAAGATGCTTAGCACTTAGAGTCTTTTACGAGTTTTGGATGGGTTGGGTAGCCATAAAAAGTTACCACACACTCTCAACTCCAAAAATCCAAAAAAATGGGAAAAGATGAAAAAGAAAAAAATATATATGCCTTAAAGCAAGGATTCAGGCGGTTCACATTTTGGCAGACACCCGAGCACTGTTTAGTTTCTATAGATTAGGATCTTAGTATATTTCCTCCTGTTGACAAGTAACAAAATGTCTAAGTAATCACTTCCCAAATTCTGACTAAGAATAATGGCTAGAATGAACCCTGCTAGGGACTAGCAAGGAATAAGCGTGGGGGTATCACAACGCTATATTTTATCATAATAATTCTGCCAAACGGGGTTTGTCTTAAGGATAAAACACACAGATAACACATCGTAAATGGGCATGCGAGCATTACATGCATAGCACATTGAGATTGCTCATAATGCACTGTTAATGGCCCTTTGTACAAGTTCAAGTCAAAACAGGCCTTAGATGAGCAATCGGACAGCATGGATGCATTCAGAACGACGAACGGAGTCCAACGAACTCAAAATCGACCAAATCCAACATCCGGAGCTCCCGCAATTGACCTAAGAAGTTCTGGCCGTTGATTTGATGATCAACGGCCCACAATGTGCCACGTGGCACCTGATTAGCAACCACCAGGCCACTCCAGCTTCCTCCATCAAGCCACCAGACGATCTGAGCCATCCGATCTCCGATCAGACGGCTGAGAACCATCCTCGCTCGTGCGCCCTCGCACCTCAGCACGAAGATCTAACCGTTGGATCTCCATCCAACGGTCGGAAATAGCCGAGCACAGACACACGTCCGCGACCAACCATGCAACATAGCACAGTAGTCGCGCCCCCACTACACGTGCAGGAGGTACGCATTCGAAGCGCCCGCAACAGCTCAAGCACGAAATTCGTCCGTGCGACCAAATTAGACTGCCCGATCGCCATCGAGTGGCCTTGATAGCACCACGCAGCGCAATCAGGAGCGTTCGGCCAAACGCACATGATGATGCACGAATAGCGTGCGTCTCAACACCAATCCGCGAGCACGCCCTCCGTGAGATCTCAGCCGTCCGATCAAAGGTCAGATGGCTCACAACGCAAGCGCACGGATCAAGCGGAAGTAGAACGAGTGTGGGCATGGGACCGGTGGGCAGGGGTCTACGCCGACGGTTTTAGCATGGATTTAGCGACGTCCTGGACGTCACTAAAGCCCCTTCTTCATTTGGAAGGCCCTTCTTCCTATATAAACCCCTTCCAACCACCCATGTAAAGTATTCAATACACTTGCAAGTCCTCTACTCCACTCCTAGCCACCATTAGCATACTTTTGTAATCACCAGAGTCGACGAGCCACCGACGGAGCCCTCCTCCACCGCAATGGCCGCCTCACCGTCTCCTTTCTCTTTCCCTCTCTCTCTAGCTTAGCTTTACTTTACTTGTCCTTAAGCATTTATTTACTGTTGTAATTGTAAAACTTAAGTTGCATGTTAAATATAGTATTGATGTTGTTTTCATCTTGATCTAAGTGAATGACATGGCTTAAGAGAACTCTAACCCTACTCTCTCTCTCTTTCTCTCTCTTACTCTCTTTTCTCCTGCATTTTCTCGCGCAAGCAAAAACCCGCCATTCCCGTGACAACTAAGTGACAGAAAAATCCGATTTCACGCCTCCCTGTGTACGACACTCGGACTCAAATCCGTTTCTATATTTAAAACTGACGAAATGAACGCGAGCTACAATGACACTCTCAAACAAATGCCTCTGTAGCACGTCATCAGGGTCAAGTATACACCCAGTTGCCCCCGAGACCGGTTACTCAGCCATCTTGGAATGCCCAACAATCTGCAGAGTAGGATAAGTTAAACCGGTAGATGGTAGAAATGCAAGGGTCCATGCTTCAGCTTATGCAACAAATGAAGACATCATTGGATAACTTGCAATTTGGGTTAATTGCTAACACTCAACAACCCGGATCTCTACCATCCCAACCCGTACCCAACCAGCGCAATGTGTAAAATCAGGGCAACAGAGCCCAAGGGTACAAGAATCAAAGGGACCCACACACACATGCTCAGGTGGTTGAGTAGGGTTTCTCATCTTCTTCTGGTTACATGATTAACCAAGGCCCTCCAATCTTCACTAACCCACCTCAAGACCCAAGCCCATAGGCCTCTGCAAACTCTGTCACCTTGAGAAGTGGAAAGCAAACCCGAGACCCTAAATTACCTTCTCGATGCCAAAACCTTGGGGAGCTTGAGAGAGAAGAGGAGGAGATTGAAGAAGACAATAAGGCCCAGGGATCGGAAATTGAAAATACCACCCATATCCCATTCCCTAAAGCCCTATTGAAAACCAAGAAGAAGAAAACCCTATATAGCAACGAGGAGCTCCTGGATTTATTCAAGAGTGTAGAGATCAATGTTCTGCTCCACAATGCTATTAAGCACATCCTGGCTTACGCTAAATTTTTGAAAGAACTATGAACCCAAAAGCGTAAATCGAGAGAACCCACACCGAGGAAGGTGATTCTCTCTTAGCAGGCAAGTTCTGTGATCTTGCATCACCTTCCTCAAAAGAAGAAAGATCCAGGTGCCCCCTTGATCCCATGCATTATTGGGGAGTACACTTTTGATAGGGCACTGTTGGATCTAGGTGCATCCATAAACCTAATCCCGACTTTTCTTTATGAGAGGTTTAGGTTAGGTGAACTTAGGCCAACCTCAGTAACGCTACAATTAGCAGACCAATCAGTCACCACATCGAGAGGAGTTATTGAGGATGTAATTGTCAAGGTCAAGGATTTCTATTTTTCTATAGATTTTCTTGTCCTTGACATGGATGTACCTAATGATTTTGAGGAACACGCCGATCATTCTGGGGCATCCGTTCCTAGCTACCACCAAGGCCAACATAAACTATGAAAGCGGTAGTATGGAGATTGCCTTCAGGGATAAGAAGTTAACTCTGGATATTTTTAAGGCGATAAAAGGATTTAAGGATTATGGATTCATTGAGGAGCTCGAGGATCAGGATCTTGAGACTTGTATGACAATCAATGCACTCGAGGACTCCACCAACTTTAGCGAACCCAACCGTGGTAGACCTGCCACACCCTGAAGAGATTGTTGATTTTGTTCATTCCCAGCCTCTTCCACTGGATCGTCCTAATGAATCTTCATCAGCATCCTCCCTACCTTCTATTCTAAACCCACCCCAGCTGGAATTAAAACCATTGCCCAAAAATTTGAAATATGAGTTCTTAGGACCTGAAAACATGCTCCCTGTGATTATTAGTACTGATTTGACTAAGGAGCAAGAATCGAGGTTAATTAAGGTCCTTAAGAACAACAAGGAGGTAATTGGTGTGACCATCCACAAACTTAGGGGGATCGAGCCATCTTATTGTAATCATCGTATTTTCATCAAAGATGGATCCCACACTTCTCGCGAAATGCAAAGGAGACTAAACCCGAATATGCGAGAAGTGGTCAAGAAGGAGATAATCAAGTGGCTCAATGCTAGGATTATTTACCTAATCTCGGATAGTCCGTGGGTTAGCCCCATTCAGATTATACCCAAGAAGGCAGGAATAATCGTTACGACTAACGAGAAAGGGGAAACCTTCACCACTCGTTCAGCTTCTACTTGGAGAGTCTGTATTGACTATAGGAAGCTAAACGTAGCCACTAAAAAGGATCACTTTCCCTTACCATTCATCGATCAAATCCTTGAAAGGTTAGCTGGGCAAAAATACTTTTGCTTCTTGGACGGTTATTCGGCATATAACCAAGTCCCTATCCATCCTGAAGACCAGGAAAAGACAACCTTCACATGTCCCTACGGAATCTTTGCATTCCGTAGAATGCCATTCGGCTTTGTAATGCTCCTACAACTTTTCAAATGTGCAAGCTGGCCATCTTTTTTGACATGGTGGGAGATTGTCTTGAGGTATTCATGGATGATTTCTCCATTTTCAGAGATTCTTTTGAGTCTTGCCTAGCTAACTTGGAATTGATCCTTCAGAAATGCATCGAAGCACGGCTGGTCCTTAGCAGGTAAAAGAGCCACTTTATGACTCAGGAAGGCATTGTCCTGGGTCATGTGGTCTCTAGTCGGGGTATTGAAGTTGATAAAGCTGAGGATGCTATCTCTAGACTTCCTTCACCCACATCCGTAAAATAGATCCTCTCTTTCCTTGGGCGTGTGGGTTTTTACAGAAGATTCATTAAGGATTTCTCGAAGGTTGCACGGCCCTTGAGTAACCTTCTGGCCAAAGACACGCCGTTCGAGTTTGATGAATCATGCCTAAGGCATTTGATTTATTAAAAATGGTAGTCACTTGTGCCCCAATGTTGCAACCACCGGACTAGACAGCCCCATTTCAAATTATGGTTGACGCATCTGATTATGTCGTCGGGGCTGTCTTGGGTCAAAAGATTGAGAAAAAGCCCTCTGTGATTTACTACACTAGCAAGACTCTGGACAAGGCCCAGTGAAACTACACTATTATTGAAAAAGAATTGCTAGCTGTAATTTTCGCTTTAGAAAAATTCAGGGCTTATTTATTGGGTTCTCGTGTCATCATCTATACCGACTACTCAGCCTTGAAAAATCTCTTGGCCAAAAAGGATGCCAAACCCGACTTATTCGCTAGATTCTACTGCTTCAAGAATTCGATCTTGTAATCAGCAATAAAGCTGGGGCACAAAATGTAGTGGCGGATCACCTCTCAAGAATCCTAATTGATTCTCCTCATCCGGATGTCCCAATCTTCGATACTTTTCAGGATGAAACTATCCTTACAGTCGCAGGTATCCGAACCCCCTGGTTTGCGGATATTGTCAATTATTTGGCCGTTGGTCAAATCTCCCAGAATTGGACCAAACAACAATGGGATAGACTTGCATCTGAGGCCAAATATTATTTTTGGGATAATCCTGAGCTATACCGCATCGGTGCAGACCAGATTATTCGTCGATGTGTCCCAGAAATCGAGTTCCATAGCATACATGAGTTCTGCCACACATCTACGTGTGGTGGACACTTTTCCAGGAAAATGACGGCAGTAAAAATTCTGCAATCTGGATTCTATTGGCCATCATTATTTAAGAATGCCCAAGAATTCTCAAAGTCATGCACCTGATGCCAGACACTCAGGAACATGGCTAAGAGAGATATGATAACCCAGAACATAATTCTTTTCGTCGAAATTTTGGACATTTGCGGCATCGACTTTATGGGACCCTTCCCTCCTTCATTTGGACACCAGTATATTCTGGTCGCTATTGAATACGTGTCCAAATGGATTGAGGCAATCCTCTCCCGAACCAATGACCACAAGGTGGTCATCGATTTTGTTAAGAAAAATATCTTCAGTCGATTCAGGGTTCCACAGGAAATTATCAGTGACGGTGGCACACATTTTACTCATGCCCATTTTCAAAATTTATTGGGGAAATACGGGGTGAATCATCAGATTTCCACACCTTACCACCCTCAAATGAATGGATAGGCAGAGGTCTCCAATCGGGAGATCAAAAACATTTTGCAGAAAACTATTAGGCCTGATGGGAAGGATTGGACCCAAAAGCTAGATGACGCTCTTTGGGCCTATCGTACGGCATACAAAATGCCTATCGGTATGTCTCCATTCCATCTGGTGTTTGGTAAGGCATGTCACTTACCCGTATAACTTGAACACCGAGCATTTTTTGCCAACAGGAGGTGTAATTTTCACCTAGAGTTGGCCGGGAAAACTAGGAAACTCCAACTATCTGAGTTAGAGGAGCTTCAAAATGATGCTTATGAAAATGCCAGAATCTATAAGGCAAGGACCAAAGCTCTCCATGACCAAATGATTTCACGTAAGAGCTTTGAGCCGAACCAGATGGTCTGGCTTTTCGATTCTCGATTGAAGCTTTTCCCTAGAAAACTCAAGTCTAGGTGGGACGGCCCGTTCATTATTGAGCGGATTTTCTCTAACGGGGTCGTCGAAATCTCTGACCCAAAGACGGGTAATATCTTCAAGGTCAACGGACAACATCTCAAACCCTTTATTGACCATGTGCTCCCTAAACCCGTCTCGGACAAGGTTGCTCTTACCTTGCCTTAACCACCACGGGCCAATCATCGCCCAGCTGAAGGCACTAAACTCAGCACATGTAAAGACAGTTCCAAGCTGACCAGAGTCTCAAAGAAACCAGTGCTATTCTTGCATTTCTACTCTCCTGCATGCTTTCATTTTTAACAATGAGGACATTACAAAAGATAAGCATAGGGGGTGGAAATATCTTATAATCTTTTTGTCAGCTATAATAGTAATTTCCTATTTTTTGATTCTATTAAAAGAAAAAATAAATAGAATTAGGAGATGATAACTTAGGCATTAGGAGATGCAAACTTTAGGACTTGATACTTTGAGACCTGAATACTTATACTCTTCAGGTCTTCGGGCCTAATTAGCCTGGGTGTTCACTCGAATGTGGACTTAGCCTCGAGTCCTCGTCAATTAAAATTCATTTAAATTTGGTAAATAAATTGGGATGATAAGTATGCGACTTATCAACCCACCCTCTGATTTGGGGGGACTTTAAGCTTATGCATCTACACACTTTTTTTGCATTGACTCACTTTTCGGTGATTTCTTCAGAAATTAGGTAGCTAATGAACTATCTAGGGTGGTATGGCTGACAAGTTGTCAGTGGTAACAGCTCATCGGCTGGTTGTTCAGAGCCCCAGTCACAAGCCATTTTCATTGTACTGCCTTTAGGTGAATCTTACATCAGGAAAGCCACCTACTTAAAAAAAAGAAATAGGAGAAAAAAATAAATAATAAAACCACACTTCACCAAACGAGTATGGCTGGCAAGTTGTCGTGGGTAACAGCCCATTGGCCTGTTGTCCAGAACCCAGCTCACAAAAAGAAAAAATGCACAATAATTCCCAAATCACTTAGGGAAGAACCGGGCCACTAGAATAAACCGAGGAGATATACACTAGGTTCGACCTTGTGTTGACCCCATAAATAAAAGTAGGGAGAAAGCTAACGTTCAAAAAGATAAACCTCTAGGCAAGGCCACCTAGGGTCGTAAAAACTCGAAGTCTGTTTTAACGGCGGCCTACTGAGTCCTTCACTCTTTTCTCTAGATGCTTAGCACTTAGAGTCCTTTTCGAGTCCCGGACGGGTCGGGTAGCCGCAAAAAGTTATCGTGGAACTCTAAAACACCAAAAGTACAAAAAAAAATTAGAAAAGAAGAAAAATAAGAAAAACATTTTTGTATCTTCTCTTCTCTAATAAGGTAAGCGCTTGGACATCCTGCATTCTGGTAGACACCCGGGCATTGTTGAGTCTTCGTAACCAGGTCTTGGGTTGAAAGTTCCTAAAACAACCAACAAATTATGCCTAAGAGATCGAATCCTAATTCTACTTTTATAAACATCATTTAGGCTAATTTTTCTAGGGACTAGCAAAAAGTAAGCATCGGGGTATGTTAAACACACATGAATTCATGATAAAATACTTATTTATGATAGTTCCTAGGCTTAACATTGCATATCATGTTATAAATACTGCATAACATCCATTGCATGGCATTTAGGATAGTTGTATGTTTTGTATATTAATTCTTCATTTTATATGGCCAGGAGGCAATGCGACGTCCTTATAGACTTCAGATGAAAAATCCGACCGTACAGATGGATCCAGAGTGACGATCAGAATCCGACAACATAGAAATCACCTCGATCCGAGCACCGTGGCATCCTCTGCAAGAAATGAAGGGTGGACGGTCCAGATGTTGCCACGTGGCACCATCTGCAATGCCCAAAGCCACCCGCCGCATCTCCAAAGGCCGCCCATCAAGTGATCTCAGCCGTTGGATGAAAATCCAACGGCTGAGAGCCCGCCCTCAAAATGCAGTTGCAACTCCTCTTCGCAACACACTCGCGGACGTGGCGCAACGGTAAGGATGAGCGCTCTCAAAGAGAGAGCACGAGATCGAGCTGTGATTCGTCGCGCCCGCTACAGTGCCAACTGCAATAGGGCCACTCGATCTCGATCGAGCGATCAAGATTCCCCATGCGCAATCCAATGCTACCCACCGACGCGATAGTGTTGAAGTTGCAAGTTACTATGCTATCGTGTTTGGGTTTGAAAAACCTGTCGTCGTAGTTTGAAAGCAAAGAACTTGTGTTCAACATATAAAATTTATATCGGAATAGAAATCCCAGGTCAAACTCAGGGAGGCAGACCTTTGGTTAAAAATACGTGTTTGTTTTATTTGTCACAAAGCATAATAATTGATTAGAAACTATCTATCTATTTACAATAAATAGAAGAGAGAGAGAATATTACAAACAAAAACAAAAAAGAGATGTAGAATGAACATGGAATTCATTATCAAGGAGATTGTTCGTTACACTACTCATTACGATGAGAAAGCAGAAAATGATTACACTAGAAAGCAATAAATCTACTTTACAAAACATTAAAAAGAATGGAGAGAGAATTATCCTCCACGATAGTCGCTTGGAGGACGAGCCGAATGGGACAACGCTTGGAAGACGGGGAATGGAGAAGGACAAAGGAGGACGAAGCGGGAAGAACAGGAACGGGGCAGCACGTCATTGTCGTCGCGGGATCCGCTTTCGAAAAGGGGACGAAAATTGGACTTTATCACTTGAGATGCATCCTGGGTGTGAGACAAGCCTCTCTTGAGCTTTGGAGAGGGATAGAAGAGAAGGAAGGGATGAAAATTTCGTATGGAGGGGGTCTCCTACTATAGTTGCATGGAGTGAGGGCAATTTGGTCTTTTTAATTTCAAAAACATTAATTCTGGACCTTTCGTTACGGATAAAACCGTCGCTAAAGGTCCGAACGTGGCCTTCGTGGGCGACGCTCGCTCACCCGCTCGCCTCCCACGCGTGGAACACGCCCACATTCTTGAATTCTCGGCCGTTCGATCGCGAGATCGAATGTCTACGATGCATCCTCGCCGCGCGTCAACTGTGCGCTCGCCCGCTTCTGATCCCGCATTTCACGCGGGCGTCTGATGCGGCGTGAGCGCTATCGAGCACACGTGATCGAGCGGTCAATTTAACTCCCTCGCCGGGCCTCAGCTGCCGCTTGCGCAGGCTAAACGTGTGCCTCCTGATCTCGCGAGCGCGTTCAGCCAACGCGCTACACAAGCACTTATGTCGCGGTTACGATTCGGGCGCGCACATCCATGGTCGTTGGATGATCATCCAACGGTGGAGAAGAGATGAAGAAGAGAGGGTGCGGCGGGTGCAGCGGCCGATTGGGCGGCTGAGATGGCACCACGTGGCACCATCTTGGCCGTCCATCTTCTGGATGATGTTGGTGGTGCCATGGTTGTCAGATTGAGTCAATTTTCACGCTGTTAGGCTACGATCGTCAATCTGAATCCATCCGTAAGGTCAGATTTGTCATCTAAAGTGTGGATTCACACCATCTTGGCCCTTGATCTTCTAGGGTTCCTCGATCTCTATCTGATGCTACAGATGTCTGATTAGGGCGATCTTAGAGTCGTTGAACTCCAATCGTCACCCTGATCAAATATGTATGGTTGGATCTTCGATCCGAGGCCCTGATAAAAGTTTTCCCTACCAATGAACATAAAAGGAGATAACTAACCTCCATTTTATTCAAACTAATCTATATGCAAGATGATGCATGTTATGCAATATTTATAGTATACAATGCAATTCTATGCTTAAGAACATGCAAAAATAGACATCTTATGTAGTGTAAACAAGTTTACATTAGAAGGCGCACACCAGATCACACGCACGCCATCTGGGGCGTGCATTTAAGTCGACCACGAGCAGCGCCCACAGTCCGATCCTCGCAATCGCGCGAGGCGCTCAATTCAAATCAAAATGCGTGCGATCTGCGAGCGCACCTCTACTACGCGATGCCTCATCCGACAACTGCCAACGCACGTGCCAGCGGTGCGAATTTCAAATGCTAGCAGGTGCATTCTCTCCTCTCGCAATCACAGTCGTCCACGTCTAATCCAACAGCCGACGATCGCCGTGCCTACGACAGCTGCAGTCGAGCGTTCAAGCACCAGCCCAGGCGCATGAATGCTTTAGCGACGTCTCTGGCGGGTCTTTAGCGATGCCTTAAATGTCACTAAAGGCCTGTGCATGCTAACCACCTCCATTCCACCACTATATAAACACCCCTACCCCCCCATTCAAAACCATCTCTATCTACTCTACTCCCACCTACTCCTAAGCTCTAGCAAGCCTACCAATGCTCCGTTAGAGCTTACTCTCAAGCTTCCATGGCTCCTATTAAAGTAATGAATCTCTGCCTCACCAAATATTCCTCCATCTTCCCATCCTCATTCATAAGTCGCCTTGGAGCCGTCCTCCCACCTCTAATCCGATAGCAGATCATCTCCACTTTCACACCTCCATTCCGGAGCCACGCTGAAGCTTTCCTCTACCCGACGTCCTCCTGCATCTCACCTCCGTCATCCCGCTCCTCACCTCCTTCATCCGAGCTTCTGCCAGGCACTGTCGTCTCGCCGAACAGCCGATTCGGGAGATTTCTTCTCACCTCCCTCTCTTTTTATGATTTCATAGATTATTGTAATAGACATTCATGCAATATATCACATTTAATTCCATCTCTCTCTTGTGATTGCTTGTCTTTTTATTTAAAAAATAAAAAAAAAAACCCTAAAACACCAGAAAGAAACAAATCGAAGCACGATTTTCATACAAAGTAAATGTCGCCTCCCTGTGTTCGACCCAGGACTCCCTCGGAGTTTTTATATAAATTATATCTGATCACGAGTTTTGCAACTACAACGATGGATTACTCGTAACCCCGATTTCCAACATGCGAAACCCGTGCAATCACCACTTTGCTCAGCGTTAGCTGACCACCGTCTTATATAACTATGTATAGGTCAGGGAGTTGAGCAGCCAGCACCACCGACTTCAGAGAGTGCTGGGTCCAGTCGAGCCCAGCCATAGTTCTATTTGTTCCTTTCCATTTCTGTCGTTCTCTATTGTTAGTGAGTACTTCTATCTTATGTTGAGAACTGCCGTCGTGATACCCTTTTTACCTTAGTTGTGATGGCTAGTGAACTATGTTTTCTGTTTATGCATGGTATCTTTCTGGAATCTATTTTATATTTTTTCACTGTTGGTTTTTCTTTTAAATTTCTTATCTACTTACATGCGTGGTTGGTGGTTGTTTCATACGTTTGGGTTAGCCTCTTGTTGGATGACTGGGTCTTGGGGTTAGTCGAGGCAAGCCGTTTTCGGGTTCCTAGAGGAGTCGGATTCTGCTCGTAACATAGCAACCACACCAAGGATAGGTTAGTCACTTTCCATTTCTCCCTTAATCCCCTCTATCTTAGGAAGATAAAAATGGACACAAGAAGGAATTAGGAAATTCGACCCTGCCTTACTTTTCTAGTAACATCATTTCAGGCAAGAGTTTGCCAATTTATCTTGATTCATTACGATCATATTTGATTTGAATTGATTCAAAACACCCAATTCCCTGCTACTTTCACCTATTAGGGACATGAAGCACCTTAGATGATTCACCTTCTTGTCTGAGTCCAAGGTCACATATCTGGAATCCATTTTGACTTGGAATAGAGCCAATTAGGGTTTCCACACTAGGGTTTGAAGTGCTGGTACACACTTGCCATCTATAATGAAAACAGATCTTCCCGCATTTGTGTGTTACCTAAGCCCTTGTTTGAACTGATCTTAACATCAAACCCTAAAATCAAGGCTCTAAATTCACTTGAATCATAAAAGTTAGGACCTAATAACCTATTGAGAACCTAACCAGGGTGGTTCGGGTGACTTGACCCAAATTCCATCCTTAACTTTAGGGTAGGTCAGGTAAAGTTGGTTCATTTGGTGAATCAACCAACCTTAAATTAGGTCACAATATGAATCAACTTCTAAGTTCAAGTGAAAATCCAAGGCACAATTTGGCTTAAAATTAGTAGACTTAGGACTCAATTTGCACATTCCTGTCTACTTGGATCCGCAATGACAAGGAAGGTCAAGGGGGGGGGGAACCCTGTAACTGTTGAACGATCGAATTGCTACGCTAACGTGTTAGGTTTTGGAAAACCTATCATTGTAGTTTGAAAGCGAAGAACTCGTGTTCAACAAATAAAATTTATATCGAAATGAAAATTCCGGGTCGAACACAGGGAGGCGGACGTTTGATTTAAAAACTACACATTTATTTTTTATTTGTCACAAAGTAATTCAATTTAAAACTACCTAATTATTTACAGTAACTAGAAGAGAGAGAGAGAATATCACACACAGAAATCAAAATAAGATGTAGAATAAACAAGGAATTTATCATTAAGGAGATTGGTCATTTCACTCTTACAACTACAAAGCATAAAACAATTACACTAGAAAGTGATAAATTTACTCTAGAAAGCATTAAAAGAATGGAGGGAGAAATGTCCTCCTCGACGAATGCTTGGAGGACGAGTAGAACTACACTAGAAAGCTGTAAAAAAGAATAGGGAGAGAGATATCCTCCTCGACGGTTGCTTGGAGGATGAGCCGGACAGGACGACTCCTGGACGAAGGAGGACGCAGCAAAAGAACGGGAACAGAGCAGCACGTCGTCGTCGTCGCGAGATCCACTTTCGAAGGGGGACGAAAATTTGGACTTTATCTCGCGAGAAGAATCCCGGGTGTGGGACAAGCTTCTCTTGAGCTTTGGAGAGGTAGAGAAGAGAAGGAAGGGATGAGAATTTCGTGTGAAGGGGGTCTCCTTTTATAGTTGCAAGGAGTGGGGGCAAATTGGTCATTACATCTTTAAAACAATAAATAAGGGGTCTTTAGTGACGAATAAAATCGTCGCTAAAGCCCCAACGTGGGCGTAGTGGGCGCTCCCCATGCGTGTCTCCTCAGCTGCCAACTCTCAATGCCCGCCGCACGTTCATTCATCCACAGCGATCGGAAAGCTTAAGATGCTCTTGACCCGCTCGCTGCCCGCCCGCCCAGCGCATACGATGCTTGTTCGCCTCGTGTGAAATAGCGCGTGGCCGCTATTGGAAGACCTGAGCCGCCCAATCACGATAAAACGCACGCCCACGCTCGCTCGCCTATGCCCTTCTCCCCTTCCCTGTGGCTCGAACCCACAGCACCAGCTCGCGATAACGCCTTTGACCGCTGCGCTACGGGGCGCAGATGGTCAAGCGGACGCTTTTAGGCGCGGTTGTCCACAGCCGTTGGATCAAGACCCAACGTCTGAGAGAGAGCGGATGCAGAGACTTCAGTAATTGCATGCGGCCGATTAGGCAGCCGAGATGGCACCACGTGGCGCCATCTTGGCCGTCCATCTTCTGGATGTTGTAGATGGTGCCACGGATGTCGAATTGACTCGATTTTTGCGTCGTTAGGCTGCGATCGTCGATCCGAATTCATCCGTGCGGTTGGATTTGTCATTTGAAGTGCGGATTTACACCATCCTGGCCCTTGATCTTCTAGGGTTCCCCGATCATTATCTGATGCTACGGATGCCTGATTAGGGCGATCTTGGAATCGTTGAACTCCAATCATCGCCCTGATCACATCCATACGGTTAGATCTTCGATCCGAGGCCCCGATAAAATGTTTGCCCTATCCAAGCACACAAAAGGAGACAATTAACCACCATTTTATTCAAACTACTCTAAATGCAAGATGATGCATGTTATGCAATATTTATAGCATGTAATGCAATCCTATGCTTAAGAACATGCATAAATAGACATCTTAAGTAGTGTAAATGTCTTTACATCAGTGACCCATGGGGACGCTTTACCGTGTAGGGGTCTTTGTGGGGCTCTCCCTTCCTCGCTGCCCAAGTAATTCTTGGGTGTGTGGATTTTTGATTTAGAAGTCCATCTGCCTCAAACTACCATAGTCATCCAATACCTTTGGGTGCCTTGATTGGGTCCAAAACATTTCCAATCCCTCACATTTTTTGTAGTGCATGTGCGGGAGGAGGCCTTTGAGACCAATCTTGAGACCTCCATTAGCAAGGCACACCCATTGGGGTTAGACCCCAACCCACTTATTTGGGTCTCCTTTTGATCTATTCGATATCTCTTTTGAACCATCTACATTTGACCTCAGTTCTCCATCCTCTGCTTCCTAATGAGCCCATATTTGTGGGCTAATTAGTTAGTTAAATGCCTAGACATTAGATTAATATTGACATATAAATAGCATACAACAAGATGTAAATAAATTAGCCTAATTATTCACTTATTTTCATATTTCATGCATTGCATTCATATTTAAATACAATTAGAATTCATTTAAAATAACATGCATTGAAATAATTAGTCTATTTTGCATTACATGCATTTATTAGAATTAACATTTTATGTGACGGTTTGCAGATAAATAAGCATCATTTTATTTCTTATTTTATTAATCTATTTTTTTCTTCTTCTTCAACGACTGCTGCAGCTTCCGCAACGCATGTAATGATGGCCGCAGTGAAGAGGAGTAAAAAATGTGGATCTTGACGCTCCAAATTCAAGCAGTTGCAACTACAAAAGAGAGCGGGACACTGCCATGCTCGTGGAGGCCATCATCCCACTCCACCACCATTCAACATTCCACCACTGTGGACCTCCACAGCCAAGCTTCGTCATACCATGGGCCGGTGGGGTGACAAACCACTACGCCAAGAGGATGGACTTGGCCGCCACCACGCACGAGCTCCTTGAAGCTCACCTACCGTGAGTGCATCTACTAATGCACGACTTGCAACCCTTTTTATCTCCTGGAACCTCCACCAGCAGCGACCACCCATGCACCCTCCATAACCCACGCCACACCATCTACTCCAGTTAAGTCATCTGAGAAGGTTCCCAAATGTCCGAAGTCCCAACAGCACCACCATCCTCACTTCTTCCTCATTTCTTCTTCACTTGTTTTCACCCTCTGTGTGAACCAACACCCCACCACCATCACCATCACCAACTCCATGCACCACCACTATTCATCTTCTTCCCCATCCTCTATTTTTCCACCACCAAAAAGAACCCAAACATCAACCCACTCCACCACCCCGCAGTGCCATCCACGCAAGGACACCAGCCATGCTACCACGAGTGACTGTGCCTTGCCCCCCTTTCGCGCGTAGCAGCACGCCCACAGTGGTACGCGCTCTCCTCCTCTCGTCACATCTTCGCCCGCATGCACAGCACCTCCTCCACAGCATAACAAAAACCACCTCGTCACAGTGCTCCAGCAACCACGCGTGGAGCAAGTCCAACACCTCCAGTAGGCCTCCAAAACCCACCTCCACCACCACTCCGTCCGGCTCCATCCACGCCTCAACCACCGCCACGAAGCCCTCGCTCCACTTGACCTCTAGCGAGCTTCTTGCCTCCAGCCTCTCCTCTCCATGCATGGAGAATAGCAAAAGCAAGTCCTCTGTTTTGATTGTAATTAATAATTACATTTTTTGCCATTGAAGGGGAAGGGATTTTTTAGTTATTAACAATCTATCGGTTGATTTTATGAGCATTGATAAACACGCATGAATTCATGATAAAATGCTTATTTATGATAGTTCCTAGGCCTAGCATTACGTATCATAGTATAAATATCGCATAACATTCATTGCGTTGCATTTAGGATAGTTGTACATTATGTAGAATAATTCCAACACTTTATATGGCTATGAGGCAATGCAACATCTTTACGGGCTTCAGATGGGAAATCTGACCGTATGGATAGATCCGAACAGACGATCGTAATCCGTCAACATGAAAATCACGTCGATCAGAGCTCCGTAGCACCCTCTACAAGAAGAAGCTGGATAGCCACGATGGAGCCACGTGGCACCATCGCATTCCTCCAGCCTAACCGCAGTCCCTCCTCCCAAGCAGCACCCGTGAAGCCTTGACCGTTGGATTCAAATCCAACTGTCGTCAAAGCGTCGCGTCGCCTGCTTCAAACCAAGAAGAGAAAGGGCTTCGCGTAATCGCAACCGCTGGATCAAGATCCAACTGTCGCAGCACGTGAAGCCTTAATTCCTAAGAGAGGCACAAGACCAACCTCAATGCAGCGGTCAGTGCTTCGGCTCACAACGCACGGCCGCACGATCGAAGCCCCACTTTCGGATTTTATCCGCTAAGCTCGCGCAGGTAAGAAATTGAGTCGTCGATGGATATTCGGGTGGCTAGGGAAGCAGCTATGTGGCGTCACTAATGTGCGAGACCCATGCATGCCAAATCCGATGCGTGGGCGAACACACAACCGTACATGCACTAGAGCCACGATCCAGAGTGTTCTCTCCCGTGTGCTCAGAGCCCTTCATCCACCATCCAAGGACGGGGATATGCTTCACTCGGATCAGCACATGACAACGGATGCCAGCGAATCCTCAATGGATGCTTGTGATGGCAGCTGGCAATGTGAGATGGACGGCCAGCGAGGCTCAAGCGCAATCAACGCACGAGATGGAGGGCCAGCATAGCATGAGCGCGATCGGGCGTGAGCTGGCTACACCGACACTTGAGCTGGACCTGTAGCGACGTCCTGGAGGTCGCTATTTGTCTTATGCCTATTTTAGCCTCCTCTCATCCACTATATAGAGACCTACACCCCTTCCCTTCCAAGGCATCTCTATTTTTGCTATACCCACCTACTCTAGAACTCTAGAAGCCCATCAAAGCTCCCAAGAGCTCATTCCCAAGCTCCAAAGGTTCCCTATTATTGTAACGATCCCTTACCCCACCAAATATTCGTCGTCTCTCTCACCACCTTCATAGGTCACCTTGGAGCCATCCTCCCACCTCCATTCCAATAGCAAATCACCTCCACCTCCTCACCTCCATTCCAGACCTCGGTGAAGCATTCCTCTACCCGGCATCCTCCTACATCTCACCTCCGTCATCCTACATCTCAACTCCTTCATCCAAGCTTCCACCAGGCGACGTCGTCTCGCCGAACAGTCGATTCGAGAGATTTCCACTCACCCCTATCTCTTTTATGCTTTCATAGATTATTGTAATTAACATTGGAGTGATATATATCATATTTGTTCCATCTCTCTTGTGAATTTATTCTACTTGTCCCTTTATTTCAAAAACACAAAAAAAACAAAACCTCAAAATACCAAAAAGAAATAAAATGAAGTGTGGTTTTCAACTAAAGTAAACATCGCCTCCCTGTGTTCGACCCAGGACTCACTTCTTGTTTTCTGCGCTTCTTTGCATTTACATATTACTAACCTCACTTATCTCTGATCTATTATCTTGCGGGTACCCTAGCATGGAGATCCAAGTATGGTAGACCGGATTAAAGTACAGGTAGAGTAATCTGTAAGCGCCCCCAACATCCCCCCCACTAGTTTCGAGTAATCGGAGGATCCACATACCCGAGTCCAGGGTCACCGGTGTGGTGTAGTGACCAAGGAGTGTACAGGTTTAGGATGGGTCGGGTGAGCGTGGGATGTAGTGGGACCTCACCCCATGTTTGGAGGCGATAAGCCCCAAACACAAAATCAATTTATTTCACTACACCGCTTCTGCTATGGACAATGTGGGACTATGTTCCGCAGCTTCTTCGCGCAGCAAGCAGCATCAACACCTTCGCCGAATTCACATTCTCTGCGGGTCAAAGGATCCAATTGATGGTCAAAAAGGGGACCTGGAGTGGTTCCGCGTCTCCTGGGCATGATGCCTGGTGCTATCGAGCGTGAAGCAAGCTTCAAGCTTGCATGAAGCAAGCTTCAAGCCTGCTTGAAGCTTGCCGTTAATGGCGGGCAAGACCTGTAACCTGAAAACCAAGAATAAGGCCTCTCGACCATCTTAAAGCACTTCAGGAAGCATGCTTGGCGAGATAATTGGCGAAGTGAGGTCTGACGACCTCAGACAGTCGGTGCAGAGGGCATGGTGTTTGGTGGAGGGTTTGAAGGGGCAATAGACCTAACTAGGTTAGGGCTTTTGCTCCTGAGATTAAGGCAGAGGTGTAAGGAGTGTTGCCGAAACGGTTGGAGCGGTGTACCAATGGAGGCGCTTCGCCGGAGGGATTGCCGGGGACGGAGAAGATGGAGCTGGTCGCATGTGTTTGGTGGTCGAATTGAGAGATAGAGAGAGGGGAAAAGGAGGGAAGTAGAGGAAGCTAAAGAACCTAGTTTAGGGATGAAAGGGACATAGATTCCCATGCCGGTGTGATGGACGGACGTGGGAAGACAAACCTCCGAAGGGAGAGATGGCGAGGAAGAGGGGAATCTAGGAGCCCCTCAATTGGTCATCGAGGAGCAGATAAAGGAGGGGAGGAATGTAGCACTCCCAATTTGGTTGTTAGGAGGTTGTAGGATGACGGAGGGAGGAGCTCGTCGAAGCTAAGGTCAAAGCCGGCCGTGAAAGAGAGGGAAGATGTTGTTCTAGCCTTAAACCTTGTTGAGAAAATGCACAATGCCACTGAGGTCCTTTTATAGGACTCTAGATGGAGTCGCCAGCGTAGGATACCTATTCAATCAAATCATTCCCACGAGGATTCTAGAGAGATTTAGGATCCCTGGATGGGTTCATTTGGAAGGCAATTACTTGACGAGTTTCCCTTTCAATTTTGAGAGGGATTCGTCAAGAAATCACGGAGATCTTACCAAATTAAGGTCGTCAGAGCTTTAGGATTAGGAGTTGAGTGCAGCACGGACCTATTTGTGAATATGACAACAAAGCTGGGGGCTATTTGTAAGAAATTCAAAAGTTAGGGGAATAAGTGTAAGATAAAAGAATTAGACAGGACCAAATTATAAACTAGGTCAAGATAATCTCAAATTGGATCCAAATTTTGGTACCAACCTAATTTAGACCTAAGGAATTCAATGGTAGAGTTGGATTTTAGTTTTTATGTAGCTTGTCTGGGTAATTTGCACAATTACCCAAATTATGGCAAATGCCTGTCTGAGACTATTTTGGGTCAAGACGGGTTTTGATGGTCAAATTGAAGGGACCAAACCCTAGGGAATATTTTTCTATGAATTTTAGAGGGTTTAGGTGAATTTTATCCTGACATAACCTCAGTTAATTAAGCAGATCTATTTTTAGGGTTTCAAAAGTCATTTAATTCTCAAAACACACGAAAACCCTTTTCTGTCCATACTAACCCACTTGATAGACTCTTAAGCTCATTTGACCTTTATTTAATCCCTGAGAAAAACCTTGTGATTGTACTGCAATTGAGATATGTTGTTAAAACTGTAGTTTTACCCTTATTTTACTGTATTTCCCTCAGAATAGATTTGCAACGAATTACGTCTCTCTGGCGGCAATGTAGGAGCATTTATTCCTTGATAATGACTAATTAAAGCTAGATATGGCTGATGATGACGTTATCATCATAGCCCCATGCCTAACTTTTGCTAGTCCCTTAGCAAAATTTCATGGAATTAACTCAAATTCTAGACCATGCCTTCAGATCTCTGATGTGTACTTTTTCTTGTAGATTAGGTTATAATGCCATTAGTAGGCCTAGAGGTACTAAAGTATCAACCAAGATCCAGACCTGACCAGCTTTAGCCTCAGTCTACCGCGAAGGTTTCTAAGGCCCACAGGAACTAACCTAAGGTCTGTTGAACTCCGCGGCTAAAGTACCCATACTTAAAACATTTTTAGTCTCGGTTTAGTATGTAGTGTGTTTTTGTAAGAGAGAGGCAGATGATTTTCTTTTGTATTTTTGGAGTGTTTTCTCCCTCTTTTTTTTTATTTCATGCTTCGGATTGACTTTACAACATGGTCTGTATCGGATTCCTAACTCCCACCATCAATCGTTGCAGGGTCCCTGGCTTTCGATACTTCGTGATAGCACCGCCCATGGCAACCCTCAAAACCTTAGCCTTCGACACTTCGGGATAGTGCCGCCCATGGCATTCTATAGCTAAATTCAGGCCCTGACAATCAACATTTCGGGATAATCCCGCCCATGTTACCTGAACCAGCACAAGGTGCTTACATGCCCTCGGTAGGATATTTGGATATCCTAGGAGACAAGCACCAAGGAGACAGTATGTTATTGCGTATCATCGAGGGGAATTTCCCACCTCTCCGCGTCAGGAACTCATCCAAATCAACTTGTATTGATTAGCCACTCCTAATCTAAGTAGGTTTTTCATAACAGAATTAACGCTTATACATGATTTTGATAATTAAGCGCACTGAACCAGACTATGTGTGGAGTAGGGTGCTTAGGTTATCAAGTCCCGCAAACCAGAGGTCAGTTAACGAGGGAGAATAATCCCTAATCCTTAGACCCAATACTTAATCTTCGCATCTTCCTCAACCTCTTGAGAACTATCTAGATCTTAATAGGTACATGAATTTTTAAGCCCAAAACAAGCCCAAGAGGCCTAAGATCAGCATTCAAACCAACATATGTGTCTCTTAGCACTTTTTATCTTTTATTTCTTTCTTTTCATTTGGTCTAGAACTTAAAGAAGATTCCATAATCATTTACTAATGACTAACTCTTTTTGTTTCAAATTGTTGCACATTTTTGACATTTTAAAATACCCCCTATTTTTTCCTCTTCTCAAGAATGATTTGCATTTAATTCTTTCACAATTTCCTCCCTTCTCCATTTTTTTGTTCTTTTTTTTAATTTTTTATTTTTTTGGTTTTTTGGAATATGTATTTTTGTGAGAAACCTTCAGAACTTTAAATTTTTGTATGTTTGCACTTTACCACCCACCCATGCCTAAGTTTTGCAATGTCCTCATTGTAAACAGAGGATATAAAACAGTTAGGGTTCAGGAGTTAGAAGAGGATAATCAAGTGAGCGAACGGGTCAGGAATGACTGTTGCATATGATTTCAAGCTCTGATATGAGTACCAGAGGTAGGACCGACTGTCCTAAAAACTAAACTCAGAGTGCAATAGATGTGAAGTACAAAAGGATAATCAGAAAGATCTCAGGTTTTTGGAGTGACGGGTTGCCTCCCGTTAAGCACTAAATTCAATGCCTTCAGCCAAGCAAAAAATGGTATGGAGGAGTGGTCAAATCTGACGAATTTTGTAGAACAAGCACCTTGATCAAAAGCCTGATTGGTCAAACCAAGTGCTTGTTCAAGTCAGCAAGCCGATGATGTAGCCCAAACCCAAGCAATCTGGCAGGTTGATAGATGTGAATCAGTAGATGCGAAACCCACCAGATGCTGTGGAGCTCAAGAAGATATGGAAGTGTGAATCCAGGATTTGCCTAAGTCAAATCAGCCTGGTCATAGTAGGAATCCTCAATTGAAAAAGAATTAGTGGAGGATGTAGGAACCCTACGAAAGTGATCAGAGAAGGATGGGTTGTGATTTGTAGTCTGATCGATGTCCGAAACCCAATTGAAATGTGGAGGAGAATCATGTGCAACCAGCTCATTGAGAGGAGAATCAGAGTAGCAATTGAGTCCGGTTGTGGGTCGGGGTTGAAAACTGGTTTGGGAAGGCTTTGTATGTGTAGAAGAGGTGACTTCAAGAATAACTGTATGTGGGGGCTCCTCTAGAAATGATTCAAAGGAGGGTTCATTTAGAGAGTCCTCATAATAGCCATCAAAATCAAAGGTAAATGCTTGAAGAGTGTTTATAGGATCAAGGAAATCTGAGTCAAGAAAAGATTCAAACACTGGGTTGTAGACACTCTCAGCAATTTCTGTTTCTGATTCCTGAGGATCAAAAAGAAATGATTCCATCTCAATGGAACCTGATTTTGAATCGATCTCGGGATCAGATACCTTAGAGTCAGAGTCAAAGAATGGATCATGTATGCTGAGGTCGTAGGTTGGCTCGTAGTCGTCAGGAAATAAAGGTTCTCCGAAATCAGAGTAAGATTCGAAATCGTAGAAGAACTTGCAAGAATCATGTTCTGAATCTGATTCGGGATAAGAGGTTCCACCACTAAGTAAATCAAGATGTGGAGAAGCAGCAACCTGACTTGGGTCTAGCCTATTCTTAGATTCCGAGCTCAAAAAGGTGCCCTATTTGGCATGTGCTCGGGTTCTTGGCTTGTAGGGAAGATCCAATCAAAACCCAACTCTTCCACCTCCTCGGTTTCTATATCATAGATTGGCGTGACTTCTGAAAAACCAATCTTTGTTTCTAAGGATGTTAGAGAGGTGCATTCATCAAATAAAGGCCCAAAAACATAATTCAAATTCAAAATCTGATTTTCATCACACAGGGCCTTGTAAACCTCCCAATAAGGCTCAGATCCAGATTCTAGGTTAAGCTTGTGGGTTGGATCACTAGAATCTAGATTTAGCTCTACAGGGATGTCAGAATTGCCCTCGAGAGTCACCCTATCAGAATAAGTAGCGGAATTTACACCCTTGAGAGGTCTGGCTTAATCTCATTATCATAGGTGTCTAGGAAATTTAAGCTTGGTGAACCATGGTTTTGTATCTCTAGGGCTGGCTCAAAATCATGATTACCTGCAATCGGATCTTCCCAACCCAACTTAAGATCAGGTGTATCAATTTGTTCATACTTTGAATTAGATTCCATTTGGGCTGAGTCCATAACAACCTTGATCATCACACCCGGGATTTGGGAAGTTACATGGATTACTGGAATTACTCCAAGATGTCATTTTAACTTCTGAAGGGTATTTTTGATCGATGGTTCTATATAACCCATTCAGAAATTTGTTTGCACACTAAATCGGTGTTTAAAATCCCGCGTTCAAACAAATAAATTATGAGGTCAAAATAACATTCAAACAAATAAAATTTTTATTACTCAAATAAATTATGAGGTCGAACATAGAGAGCAATATGGAATTCAAAACTCAAAATTGCAATATAAGGCAAGAAAGATATAGAATAAGAATTATTTCAAAATAATGTAGCACTAAGATCAAGTATCAATTTGCAAAAATAATGGAGTAATATGGTGGTTTAAACCACCATATACTCCTTACAATAATAGCTAAGGAACTCAAATATCAATATATGAAATAACGCTCAAATGTGTCATCTGATGGTAGGATCAGACGTATTAAACGTCTGATTCTACAGTTCTTGGATTTCCTCTCCGTTCTCTGTTCCTTCCTTTCTTCTGCTTCTTCTTTCTTTCTCTGCTACTCCTTTTCTTCTTCTAAATCCGACTAAGTGTCAGAGTCTCATTGGAGCAAAACCCTCCCCAACCTGAGTAGCTATCCTCTCCTTCTCTCTTTAGGATCTGCTCTCACAGAGCCACAGGTAATCGGGTTATCGGCTTCAGCGTACCCAGGTCAAGGGCTGTGTGCGTGGGGCACAGCCAATAAGTGAGGTTTAGGCAGGTTAACGGGACTGTACCAAGTCTGCGAGCATAGGTCACAGACGAGGCGAGTGAGGGGTAAGGAGGACCTCACCCTCGTGTCTGATGTGAGACTATTATTCCGCCTTCTTTTCCGCACGTCTGCAGCAGCAGCACCTTTGTCGAATTTGCGCAGTGAGGAGGTAGACTCCTCCAATTGTCAACCTGGACGAAGTCCTGGAGGCTTTCCGCGTCGCCCGGAGATGACTTCTGGGGCGAAGACTTCCTGGAGCAACTCTCAAGCAAGCTCGAAGCTTGCAATAATGGCAAGCTCCTCCTGAAGACCTGAAATCAACAATAGGGCCTTTCGATCGTGTTAAAACGTTCAGGAATGATCGCCGAGGCACGGCGAACATGATGGGGGTGGTGGAGTGGAGCGAGAGTAGTTGTGGTAGTATGACGGTGACGGACACAGTCGGAGATGATGGGTTTGTTCAGGTGTGAGTTTGAGTGAGCGAGAGGATGAAATAGGAGGTGGGTTTTGTGTGGGAAGGTGAGGCAGAGCTAATAGGGTGGTTGGAGAAGGGGACGGTAGTGTGTAGCGGGCGGAATCCTTCACCGGAATGGTCGCCGGAGATGGAGAAGATGAAGTCGCGGAGGGTCGTCAGTGGTCGATTTAGAGAACGAAATATAGAAGGTAAGGGACTTAGCTAGGAGGTTGTTGGATGAAGCGAGGCAGAGATGGCGACAGTTGAGGTATTGTTGGCGCCGAAGACGAAGGTGGTTCCGGTGAGGGAGAAACGGCAAAGACGAACAGAAAAAGGATGTCTACTGGTACGGTGAGACGCGGAAATGAAGTGAGGGAGATGAATCCGCCGCTGGTATGGAGGACGGACGATGAGGAGAAGCAGAAGAGGTCTCCAGACATCGAGGAACCTTCGGCCGTGAAAGAGAGAGAGGGATTATGGGGAATCTCGGCCAATTTCAAGCGTAGGAAACTCGATGAGGTCTGAGGGTCCTTTTATAGGCATTTAGAGACTGCCTGGACTTGGGATTGAAGCTTCCCAAGCTTGGAAGGCTTCGTCGGAAATAGAACCCAATTTTTGATTGGTTCACATGGCAATTTGGGCGGGCCTTCGAGCCCAAGGAACGCCTAAAATAGGAGGCAACTTCGTCAGGAGTCTAAGTATCTATTTTGGGATAGATTGGTTACGAATCGAGCGAGAAATTCTCACTCGATCTCAATGGTGGAGCTTGCACTTGCCTTTAATGGCACCAGGGACCATTCTGTGAAGAAGGCAACAAAGATGGGGGCCTCTTTGCAAGGGATTTTTGAAAGTTGAGGGCCCATGTGAAATAAAGAAACTAAGATTGGACCAAATTGAAAAATAGGTCAAGATAATCCCTTATTGAGCCCAAATTTTGGTACAAACTTAACTTGGACCCAAGGAATCCAATGGTGAAGTTAGATTTTGGTTTTGACCTAGTTTGACTGGGTAATTTATGCAAAACCCAAATTGGGGTAAAATCTGTCTGAGACTCTGTTTTGAGTCAAGACGGGCTCTGATGGCCAAATTGAAGGTACCAAATCCTAGAGAATATTTTTCTATGAATTTTAGAGGATTTAGGTGAATTTTATCCTAACCAAAACCTTGGTAATTTAAGTGGGTCTAAAATTAGGGTTTCGGGTGCTATTTTCACTCTCGAAGTGCGCGAAAACCATTTTTTCGTTTGTTCTAACCCACTTGCTAGATATTTAAAATCATTTGACCCTTAATTATCCCTTGGGAAAAACCCATGGTTGTACTGCAATTTAGATGTGCTATTAAAACTGCAGTTTTACCCCTACTTTCATGTTTGTCTCTCAAAAAGGATTTGCAATGAATTATGGCCTTCAGATGGTTATGTGGGAGCATTTAATTACTTAGATAAAATTTAGCTAGTTATGGCTCATGATGTTGTTCCCATCATACCCCCATGCCTAGCTTTTCCTAGTCCCTAAGCAAAATTTCAAGGTATTAACTTTGATTCTAGACCATAAAATCTTTTGATGCTTAAAAACTTTGTTGTGTGCTTCCTTTTTGTAGATTAGGTTAGAATGCCGATAGTAGGCTTAGAGGTACTCAAGTGCCAACCAAGATCCTTACCTGACTAGCTCTAGCCTCAGTCTGCCACGAAGGTTTTTAAGGTCCACAGGAACTATCCTAAGGTTCATTGAACACCGCGATTAATGCACCCGTGCTTGTAACATGCTTTAGCCTCGGTTCAGTTTGCAGTGCATTTTTGTCAAAGAGAGACAGAGGAGTTTTTCTTTATTTTTGGAGAGCTTTCTCTCTCTTTTCTTTTTTATTTCTAGCTTTAGATTAGTTTTACAACACGATCTGTATCGGATTCTTAGTCCCCACCATCAATCCTCGCAAGGTCCCTGGCAATCAATACTTCGAGATAGCTTCGCCCATGGAAACCCCGAGAACCCTGGCTTTTGAGATTTCGAGATAATCCCACCCATGGCATTCTATAGCTAAATCCAGACCCTGGCAATCGACATTTCAAGATAATGCCGCCCATGGCATCTGAACCAGCACAGGGTGCTTAGATGCCCCCGGTAGGATATGTAGATATCCTAGGAGACAAGCACCGAGGAGACGATATGCTATTGCGCATCTTCGAGAGGAATTTCTCGCCTCTCTACGTCAGGAACTCATCCAAATCAACTTGTGTTGATCAGCTGCTCCTAATCTAAGTGACTTTTTTAGAACAAGTTAAACGCATTTGCGAGATTTTGATACTTAGGTGCACTAAACCAGACTGTGTGTGGATTGGGGTGCTTAGGTTACCGAGTCCCACAAACCAGAGGTCAGTTAACGAGGTCGAATAATCCCTAAGCCTTAGACCTAATACTTAAGCTTCACATTTTCCCCAACCTCTTGAGGACTATCCAGATCCTAATGGGTACTTGAATTTTTAATCCTAGGTTTATAGCCCAAAAGGCCTAAAGACAGTGTTCCTACTAATCTCTTCTCTATTTCATTAGCACTTTTTGCCTTTCTTTCTTTTGATATGGTCTAGAACTAAGTTAATTCCTTAATCTTTTACTAATGACTACCTCTTTTTATTTTCTTTTCAAATTGTGCTCCTTTTTGACCATTTTATCTCCTCCCTTTTTTTCTCCTCAAAGCCTGATATGCCATCAAAATTTCCTCTCCTCTCATATTTTTGTTCTTTTTCAAGAATTTTTTTATTTTTTTGGTATTTTTGGAATATGTGATTTTTTTGATGAAACCCTTTCTCGTGAAATGATTTTCATGGCGTTTTGCACTTTACTACCCCCCCATGCCTATGATTTGTAATGTCCTCATTGTAAATTAGGTGGGTTCGAGTTCAGCTTAGATCATTCATTAGAACAGGTGTTGGGTGGATGAATGGGTCGAGATGACTGTTACGGACGATTTCAAGCTCGGGTATGGGTACCAAACGTAGAGTAAGCTGTTCTAGTGGATGAACTGATAGTCGTTTCGACAGGTTTTGCGTGTTTTAAAAAGATATGCATTGTAGTATACCGCGAAAAATGATTATAAATTTTTATTTATTTATTACTCGAAAATTCAAAAACATTCCGAGGTCGAACTCAGGGAGCAAATTGGTATGTAGAAGTAGAAAATCACAAAACTTGAAAGATAATGTTTAGTAATAATGCACTGTATATAAAGGCTAGAGAGTAAAAACATAAAAAGAAATAAATTCCTTTTCTTTTCTTCCTTCTTCTCCTCTATTTCCTTTTTCTTTGCTTTCTCTCTTCTCTTCTTTCTCTGTCTTCAGACGTCTGATTCTGTGAATCAGACGCCTTAAGTGGTGATCTACTATAGTGCTCGAGTCTTCTTCTTTCTTCCTTCTCCTTGTCTTCTTCTTCTTTCTTCTCTACAGCAGTTCCTTCTTCTTTCTTCTCTTTCTCTGCAACTGAGTCTTCAGCTGCTGCACCTTCTCTTCTTCCTTTTCAAGTCCTTCCTCTCCTTCTCTTCTTGAGCGGTCTGTGCCTCCTCCTTCCTTTGCTTCTGCAGACCTTCTCCTTCAGCTGCCCTGCTTCTTTGGCTTCTGTGGTCCTCTTCTTCATCTTTGGCTCCTTCCTCTGCCTTCTTCCTCTCTTTTGCATGACTAAGTCTTCAGCTTCTTCTTCCTTCAGCTGTTGTGCCTCCTCTTCTTCTTCTCTTCCTCTTCTTCCTCTGCGGCTAAGTCTTCAGCTGCTTCCTCTTCCTCCTTCTTCCCTGCACAGCACAGAGATGCAAAACCTACCCCCTACCCTCCCTATGTCTCTCTCTCTATTTCTCTCTTCGCTCTCCAAGAGCCAGCTGGGTAATTGGGTCGGGTACGCGTGCCCGAGACAAGGCCCACAGGCATGCGGTGGTGGGCGAGGTGTGCGCGGGTAGTCGGGTTAGGTCAGGTCCACGTAGGAGTGGGTCGCGGACGAGATCGGGTGATGGGCAAGGGACCTCACCCTGTGTTACTCGAGGCAGTAAGCTAAAAATACAAATTCAATATAAATCACACACCTCACTCCTGAGTTCACGAGGTGGGATTAAATGTCCCACCCGCTTCGTTTACGCGCTCGCAGGAGGACTTTGCCTAATTGCCGCTGCTACAGTCACTCGCTAAGCCTGCTCTCTGGCTAGATCGTGCGTGAGACCCTCGCGCATCACCTGGGACTCGTATGCCTAGAGCACGCGACCTGGAGCGAACTTGCGAGCTTCGTGCTACTATGTCAATGGCGAAAGGGGACTGAATCTGAAATCACTTAAGACAGCCTTGCAGCCTCATTAAACCAGATGGGGAGCATCGTCGTGGCACAACGAAGGTGCCTAGGTGGGTGGCTGGCCGCGGGGTGGCCTAGGCGTGCGTGCCGAGGTCACTCTGTGGCCGTGAAGGTGGGTTAGGTCAGTGGGGGTGTGCAATGTGTGTGGCGGATGGTGAAGGTGCGGAGGATGATCAGTGAGTCGGGGTGGTGCTTAGGGACTGGTCGGCGAGGGGTGGGACGGCCTGTGAAGGTGGAGCGACCTCGCCGGAGTTGGTGGCCGGAGGTGAAAACGATGGTGGTGGTAGTGGCGGTCAAGGGGTCAAAACTAAAAATTGATGAAGGGGAATTGAAGAGTAGAGGGACAGGAGCTTAACTGACGGACTTGGAGCGAAGGGGGGAGTAGGAGGGCGAGCGACGGGTACTGCCATCACTGGAGACGAAAAGGCCCACGGGAGAGATGACGGCGACGATGAAGAGGGTCAGAGGATGCGTGCTGTTATGGCACGGCGCGAAGGAGAATGGCAGAGTAGGCTCTACAACTAGTAGGTGACAGAGCGACGAGAAGAGGGAGGGAGAGTCGCTGGAAGTCGCGGGCAATTGGCCGGAGTGAGGAGGAGATGAGATTGGGGGGTAATCTTCGACCAAATCAGGCTTGCCAGAAGCGGAGGGCTCTGGGCAAGCTTAAATAAGCGCGGGTAGAGGGAGAAGCACCCGAAGGAGGCGGGGATGCCACGCCGAAGGTAAGTCAAGAGGGAGACCCATACCTCTCAAGTGTTCGCACGAGAGGTATGGGGCGGTTCAGGGCATGGGGAGCTACCCATGCGGTAGCGGGCTTCGCAGGGAGCTCCCCTTTCAAATCTGGGAGCGGCTCCCCATGAATCCAAGGAGAGAACCACCGCGCAAAGTCGCCGGAGGTATGGGTCCCTGCTGCGATGGCAGAGGGACCGAAATGAAGAAAGAGACGAAGGAGTTAGGGGGGATTTGCAAGGGTTTCAAAAAGTTGAGGGTCTGAATGTAATTTAGGAGACCAAATTGCAAGGTAGGTCAAGATGACCTTCCCATAGGTCCAAATTTTGGTATAAACCTAATTTGGACCTAAGGAATCCAATGGTGAAGTTGGATTTTAGGTTTGACTACGTTTGACTAGATATTTTGCACAAAAACCTAAATTAGTTCAAATATTAGGCATGGACACCAATCTAGGTCAAAACAGGTTCCAAAGGCCAAATTGAATGTTGTAAACCCTAGAGGATATTTTTTCATGAATTTTAGAGGGTTTAGTTGATTTTTATATTTCGTGGAACCATGTGAATTTAAGTGGATTTGTTTTTTATTACAGAATGTCATTTAATTCCTAAATTTCACAATAACCCTTCTCTGACTGAACCATCTCACTTTTTTCTCTTATTAATTCCAATTGACCAATGTATAGACCCTTAGAAATCCCGTTCATATACTGTAATGGTAAAATTATAGTTTTACCCCTTGTTTCATGTTTTCTTCTCAGATTAGTAATCCCCTAAATTAGGCCTTCCTTTAGGTTATGTAGGAGCTTGTGTTCATTTTATTAGATCAAAGTAAGCTAGTTAGGGTTCATGATGAGGTTCTCATCAAGAACCCTAAAGTGCAATATGAGTTCAACATAGGATGTGTCAGGAAGGGTTTCGGGTTTTTTCAAAAATGACCGGTTACCTTTTGTTAAGCGCTGAGTTTAACGCCATCAGTCGGGCACAATGAGCTCATGGAGAATGGAGGATAAAAGATATCTCAGCCAAATTTGTATCGATGAGTTCAATGAATGGTTTGAGTCTCTGACTGTTCATGACAAAAGGTTCTGAATCGTGGCTGAGTTGACTGATTTCGACAGCTCCATTTCCAAAGATTTGTTGGACAAGGTATGGTCCAATCCATTTTGATTTGAGTTTGGCATTGAAGAGTAGGACTTTCTGACCAGGGAAAAAGATCTTTCTGTATATACGCTTGTCGTGAATGGCCTTAACCTGCTCTTTGTAAATTCCCGAGTTCTCATACCCGTCGTGGCGTAATTCATCAATCTCGCTCATTTGAAGCTTTCTATGGGTTCCTACCTTAGAAAGATTGAGATTGCAGTTCCATACTGCCCAATAGGCTTTGTGCTCCAATTCGACGGGGAGGTGACATGCCTTCCTGTACACCAATCTGAAGGGAGACACACCTAATTGGGTTTTGTGGGCAGTCCTATAAGCCCACAAAGATTTCGGAAGTCAGGACGACCAATCTTTCCTGTCAGGATGAATAGTAACCTGAAGGATTTTCTTAATCTCCTGATTCGATAGCTCCACTAGACCGTTGGTTTGGGTGTGATAAGGAGTAGAGATTCGGTGTGACACCCCGTACTTAGTCATCAATGATCTAAACTGAGCATTCGTGAAATCGGTCCCTCCATCAGAGATTACGGCACGTGGAATCCCAAACAGAGAAAAGATGTTCGGATGAATAAATTTAATAACCACCTTATGATCGTTAGTTTGAGTCGGAATGGCTTTGATCCATTTGGTCACTTAGTCAATAGCGAGAAGAATGTATTCGAAGCCATCCAAAACAGGAAAGGGTCCCAAAAAATAATCCCCCAGGCATCGAAGATTTCGCATACAAGAATCGGCTGTAAGGGCATCACATCGCGGTGGCTCATGTTGCCTAAGGTCTGGCAACGACTGCATGCCTTACAGTGATTGTATGCGTATTTGAAAATCATGGGCAAAATAGAAGCCACACTAGAGGACTTTTGTGTGGTTTTATGACCAGAGAAGTGTCCACCACATGCCCGGTCATGGCAAAAGGACAAAATGTCCTGAATTTCCACTTCCGGAACACATCATCGGTTGATTTGATCAACACCAATGCGGAAGAGATACGAGTCTTCCCAAAAGTAGCACTTGGCATCGGAAAGTAATTTTTCCTTCTTGGCTTTTAGCCAATCGGATGGTATCTGATGTGTTGCCAAGTAGTTTACTAGATCAGCGAACCATGGAAATCTTGTACTGATAGTCAAGAGGTGCTCATCAGGAAAATGTTCAATAATGGGTCCGGAAGGGTTGATAATATCATAAGGAAGGCGGGATAAGTGATCTGCTACCACATTCTGTTTCCTCGCCTTGTTGCGAATCTCGAGGTCAAATTCCTGCAACAGTAAGAACCAATGGATTAGTCGAGGTTTCACGTCCTTCTTCACAAGGAAATGCCTCACAGTAGTGCGATCTGGGTAAATGATAATACGGGAACCCAAAAGATACGATCTGAATTTTTCCAAGGCAAATAATACGAATAGCAGCTCCTTCTCAATAACTGTGTAGTTACGCTGAGCCTCGCCAAGTGTCTTGCTAGCGTAGTAAATAACCATGGGTTTCTCGTCTATTTTCTGCCCAAGTACTGCACCTACAGCGTAATTAGATGCATCGCACATGATCTTAAAGGGTTGAGACCAATCAGGGGGCTACAGGATAGGTGCTTGGGTAACTCGATCACGCAGTATCTCAAATGCTTGAGTGCATTCCTTGGTGGTTTCAAAAGGGACATCCTTAGATAAAAGATTAGTCAGGGGGCGCATGATTTTCGAGAAATTGGAATGAATCGATGGTAAAAGTCGACATGCCCAAGGACGGATCGGATGTCTTTGACCGAGCTAGGCATAGGGAGTTTGGAAATCAAATTCACCTTGGCTCTATCAACCTAGATGCCCTTTTCAGAGATAAGATGTCCCAGGACTTTTCCCTCAGGTACCATGAAGTGGCTCTTTTCCTAAGAAAGAACCAAGTTCACGTCGATGCACCGCCTAAGGATCTGGACCAAGTGCAGGAGGCAATTGACAAATGATTCACCAAATACCGAAAAGTCATCCATCAATACTTCAAGGCACTCACCTACCATATCTGAGAATATGGCAAGCATGCACCACTGAAATGTAGCGGGTGCATTGCAGAGACTGAACGACATCCTTCGAAATGCGTAAGTTCCGAAGGAGCAGGTGAAGGTGGTCTTTTCTTGGCCCTCGAGATGGATTGCGACCTGGTTATAACCGAAGTACCCGTCCAGAAAGCAGAAGAATCGATTTCCTACTAGATTCTCGAGAATCTGATCAATGAACGGTAATAGGAAATGATCCTTCTTCGTGGAGGAGTTGAGTCTTCTATAATCAATGCAGACTCTCCATGAGTTTTCTATACAGGTCGGTATGGCTTCTGATAAACGCCAGTTTATCATCATTCTTATGCATTAAAACAAACCTAGCTCTTAGGATTTTACTCCGCAAACGGGTTTTTGGGCTGCATTTAGGCATAAAATAGGTTAGGCATGCATTGCATTTTTTATTGTCTTTTTAATATGTTTTTGTGAGTGTTAGGGATGTACAGATATATAGATCCCTAAAACCCTAGCACTCAAGAAGGCAAATGGTGAAGGAGAAGCCCAGACTAGCTGGAACTCAGCCTAATCCAGCTCACCTCAGCTTGATCCAGCTCACCTCAGCTTGATCCAGCTCACCGCAGCTGGAACCTAGCTTACTTGAACTAGGGTTAGCTCATCCCAGCTCCATTCAGCTAATCTCAGCTGGATGGCAGCTTCAGAGAGTTCACCTTAGCTCATCCTAGCTCAAGTCAGCTCAGATCCAACTCAACTTAGCTGAGTCTAGCTCATCTCAGCTCCCACTAGTCCACAGGGAGCTCTAGCTAGCTCAGCTAAGTTGACAGGAGTTCACCCCAGCTCAGATTCAACTACATCCAGCTCCACTCAGCACCAGCCAGCTGAAGAAGAATTCATCCCAGCTCAGGAAGCTCAAGTCCAACTCCCGGGGACTCAGCTTAGCTCAACTCAGTTGAGCTAAGCTACCTTAGCTGCCTCAACCAGCTTGATTCTCCCCGAGAGCACCAGACCTAGCTCACCTCAGCTTACTTTGGTAGAAGCTAGCTCACTTTAGCTTGGCTTAGCAACTAGCAAAGAACTAGCAAGCTAAGCCAGCTAGAGTAGCCCCATGCCAGCCTCTTCAGCAGCTGCCAGCTCCAGCTCCAGACTTCTCCTCCTCAGCTCCTCCCTCCAAACCCTAGCTCCAACACCTTCTCCTCTACTCCTCCATTAGCTAAGCTATCTTAGCTTAGCTTAGCTTACCTTAGCTAACAACCAGCTCCTTGGCCATCCACCACCTTCAAAGTCAACCCTAGCTAGCTTCACCAACTTAAGCCCACTTAAGCTAGCTTCTCTACTCAAGTTGGCACCACCTCCTAGCCATCCCTTCACCCCATTATCTCCACCAAAAGACACCTTAAGTTGGCGCTAAAAAATACCCCTAACCACCTCTATATTGGTGCCAACTTTCAGCCCTTAATCCACCCTACACCTACCCACATAAGCCATCCTAGCCATCCACCTAACCCCCCTTCTAGAATCCTTCTTGGCGCCAACTTAGACCCTCTTCTAGAAGCCATTTTGGCGCCAATATCAAGGGGTGTCAACCCCCATAACTACCCCCTTGGTGCCTCTTAAGGTGGCGCCAAACACCCTTGACCATTGGATCCTTAACCACCTCCATCATTCCATCTTGGCCCTCCATTTCAAGGGACACCTTAGCCCCCTTCCTATTCTATAAAAACCCACCACCTACCACCATTTGGGGGCATCCTCCCTTAGCGTATTTTTCTACCTACATCCACCTATACCTACGCCCAAGGAGAAGGAGTAGAGAAGGAGATTAAAGGGGCACATCACCAGCCCTTTTGGTGCCTTCTTCTCTCCATTCTCTTCAACTTGGGCCACGCCAAGGAGGAGGACTCTTCCACTTCAAGAAGGACGGCCAGGCAAGGGAGAAGGACCTAGGGTGGACGTCCACCCTTGGAGAGAAGCTTAGGGCACGCCCACTTAGGGCTTGCCTTGGAGGACATCACCTTGGCGGAGCACTGCAAGGAAGGAGTTGAAGGACTCTTTTCAAGATTGGGAGCCACCAACCTTGGAGCAAGAAGCCCTCTTCTTCACCATCTATCTAGAGGATTTGTGTTTTCCTTTCTTTATGTCAATTTTCTAGTAGTAGAAGCATTCCTCTACTAGGCATTTTTGTTAAACACTTTTTTTTAATTATCTAGTTGCCTTCTCTGCAATTTCTTGTTTGCATTTCTATTTGCTTGTTTTTAGCATTCCTCACTCCCTCTCCCTAATTATTCTAGGCCTCCACTTGCCTAGAGTGAGCTTAGGGAGAGGCTCTACTTGCCACTTAGAAGTAGTATTTTAAATTGAAGTGTAAATCACCTTCCCGTCACCATTCCGCATGTTGTCTTAATTTAAAACAAAAAAAAAATGATATATTGAAAAATACCAAAAAGAAAGTTGAGATTGTATTCCAAGCAAGAGAATCACTATTGCAAACATTTGGCCTCCTTGGACGACCCTAGATACTCCCCTATCTAGGAATATAAATTTAAGAGCGAAAGCGGATTCGCGTGTTACAACGACGTTAAAAATCCGCTTTTACAAATCACGCGTATTTCGCAATCAGCTTCTCCGGTCTCAGTCGTGATGACGGTGAGCCCTGCCTTTTTAGGCACAACCGAGATTAGACTCACCCATCGACTATCGGAGATGGGGTAGATGATCCCTACATCTAACCACTTGATAATCTCATTTTTCACGACATCCTGCAGATTGGGATTCAGGCGCCTCTGCATTTCACGGGATGGTCGTGAGCCTTCTTTCATGTCGATGTGATGTGTGCAGTATGAGGGGTTAATACCGATGAAATCATCGAGAGTCCATCCAATGGCTCTTTGATGTTGCTGGAGAACAGAAATCAAGCGTGTTTCCTGATCAGGTGTGAGTCAGGAGTTGATAATCACAGGAAATGTCTGATTGGAACCCAAAAAGACGTATTTGAGATAATCAGGAAGAGGCTTTAATTCCAAAATCGGGTTTTCAGCAGCAGCGGGTAATTCCGGATGGGTGTCAAGAGCAAAGGAAGGAGCTATGGGTGTGTATAGGTTGAGTTCAGGCTCCTCTAATTATGGGTTTTGATCCTCTTGTGGTTAATCAGAAATAGTCGGGTTCTCTATGAAGTTGTCAACCACTACTTCAATATCGCAAATTTATTCTATGACTCCACAATTAATTCCTTATTGGGCCTTAAAGATGTCAATCTTTAGTGTCTTGCTCCCAAATTTCAATTCGATTTAGCCCTCCTCACAATTGATATTGGCCCTAGTAGTGGCTAGAAAGGGTCTCCCTAATATGATCGGTGTATTTTTCACATTCTCAGGAGCATCCATGTCTAAAACGATGAAATCCACTGGGAAATAGAAATCATGCACCCTTACTATGACATCCTAGAGAATTCCTTTTGGTGACTTAATTGATCGGTCTGCTAGTTGTAAAGTCATTTCAGTCGGTTTAAGTTCAGATTCCTCGAAGTAGTCTAGCAAGGAGGTGGGTATCAAATTTATGGAGGTTCCTGAGTCTAATAAAGCTCGGTCAAACCGTATATTACCGATTTCATAGGAGATCAAAGGGGTGCCTGGGTCTTTTGCCTTAGGTGGGAGTTTGCTTAAAATGACAGAGCTGGCTTGCTCTGGCAGTATAATCATATTACCATCTTTGGTTCACGGCTTACGCTTTGGTGTACATATGTCTTTCAAAAATCGTGCATAAGCTAGTATGTGGCGTATCACATCCATCAAGGGGATGTTTATATGGACCTGCTCAAAGAGCTTAACCAGGTCCTTCTCAGGTGCCACAATTTTGGTTATCCTCTTTCCCTTGGTCAAGGTCTCAAGAAATGAAACCATAGGTGGTTCCTCTAGAATGGGTCCAGGTTCTTGTTCTGGGATAGAGGTGTCCTGGATAACTATCCTTGGGTTAGGGTTTGTATTACTAGGCTTAGTTTGGCTTGGATAAGATGGGTCCTTTGTTGTTTTGCCAATGCTGGTAGTAACAGAATTTAATCCTACTTGATTTTAGTTTGGAGTGGGTAGAAGAGGTGCTTGCTGCTGGCAACCCATATATGATGTTGAAGCCTCCATCCCATCGGGTGATGGAGTAGAAGGGACTTGATAAACAAAGTGAGCTTGGCCAAGATTTGGGTTCATAACGCGTCTCTGGTTTGGCACGTTATTCGGATTAGGCAAAGGTTATGAAAGAAGTGCACCAGGTTGGCGAGGATTTACCATCTGGGCAAGTTGATTGTGAATCTCTGTGATCTCATTTCTGTGCTGTTTTTGCATAGCCGCATTCATCTTCTAAATGTCAGCTAGAGGCTGAAGGATAAGAGTCATTTAATCTGTCTGAGTTGGCCCAGATTGATAAGTTGGGTTGGGCCAAGGCTGAGGTGGCTGATATGGATGAGGAGCTTGTGGTCGAGGCGGATATTGAGGTCTCTGATTTTGATTATTGCCCGCCCACGTGAGGCATCATTAAATTCTTCGAGAGATCTTATTCCCATGCCACCATACTTGTTTGGAGAGCACATTGTATCCCATTTAACAGGATGTAAAAAGTTACCTTGGTGAGAGGGTCCTTTCCAAAAAAATCTCTTACGCATAACATCAAGTTTCTTCCATATTGACTTTGGAGCTCTAAGGATGGAGAAGAAGACTGGAATTGATGTAATCACAGAATTCAGTAGTATAAGCCTCCCCCCTTTCGATAAGTATCTACTACTCCAGCCTTCTAACTTCGTAGCCACCTTCTCGAAGAGAAAGTTCCAATCAATCTTTTTCATCTTTGTACACTTCAGTGGTAGGCCCAAGTATCTGATTGGCAGTGAGACCACAGGCGTGCCTAAGATAGAAGAGATATCACTATGATCATTACCATTCATGCCAAAGCAAACCAAAGAAGATTTGCTTCCATTTAGCTTTATACCTAAAATTTCTCCAAAGATGTTAACCATATAAGAGAGCACGTGTGCTTCCCTTTTCCCACCTTCTATAAAAAGGACTATGTCATCTGCGTATTGAAGAATGGGGGCCAGAGCCCTTCTATTTGTCATCAAGTAGCCCCTAATCAATCCATCTTCTGCCAACTTGCATGCATATCTACTGTTTTGCATGGAGACGTCATGTTTTAAAAGACGTTACGTTGCAGTATAGTTGAAATCGCCGCAAAAACAAATAAGAATTTTTTTTACTCGAAAACCTAGGTATCCGAGATCGAACTCAGGGAGCAAATTGATATTTTAGAAACTAAAATCATGATCTCAAATTACTTAACAGATAATGTTCAGCAATAATATCAATACAATGAAAGCTAAAAAGATGCAAAAAGAATGTTCTCTCTTCTCCAATGTCTTCTTTCCTTGTGAATCAGATGTCTTAAACTTGCATTGCTACAGTACTTTTCTTATTTTTTTCTTCTTTCTTCCTATACTGATCTCTGACTCCTTTTCTTCTTTAGCCTCTACTGCGGCTAAGTCCTTGGCTTCTTCCTCTTCTTCTGTTCTTGCCTCCTCCTGGGCTTCTTCTTCCTTGGCTTCTGCAATCTATTTCTTCTTCTTTTCTCGCACTTGGATTTCCTCAACTCCTGCCTTCTCTTCTTTTCTGCAGCTAGCTTCTTCTTCCTATCTTCTTCCTCTTCAGTCTTCTTCAGCCATGCTTCCTCCTTGGCCTTGTCTTCTACCTTCGAGTCCTTCTCCTACCTCTGCCCTTGATCTTCTTCTTCAGCTACTCCTCTTCTTCCTCTTCTTCTTCTTCCCTGCCTTACACTTTGGCTGCGGCTGAACCTTCAGCTTCCTCTTCTTCCCTGCGCACGCACACAGAAGCAAAACCTACCCCTACCCTCCCCCGCGACACTCTCTCTCTATTTCTCTCTTCGCTCTCTCATAGCTAGACAATCAAGTATACGAGTCGAGTTATGTGCTCCTGGGTCCAAGAACACCGCCGTGGGTGGTGCATAAGGAGTGCAAGGTAAATGGGTCAGCCAGGTCCACGTAGGAGTGGTCGCGAATGAGGCGGCCATACATGGGCGAGGGACCTCACCCCGTGTACTGGAGGCGAAGAGAAGAAAACACAAATTCAATAAAAACATCTCACCACGCTCCTGAGCTTCTGAGGTGGGACTAAAAGTCCCACCCGCTTCGCTCGCACGCCCACTGGAGGCTTTGCTCAATAACCCCAGCTGCAGTCACTCAAGCCCTTGATAGCTGGGAGCGAAAGTGTCGTGGAAGGATTACACGCACCTAGGGCTTGTCTGCCTAGGGCAATGTGGCCTGGGGCGGAGATACAAGATCCTTCGAGCTTGCGTTAATGGTGGCAAAGGCTCAGACCTGCGATCACTGAACACAGCCTTTCGATCCCATTAGAGCACACAGGCAGCTTCGTCGTGGCATGGTGAAGGTGAGGCGGGGGGTGGCGTGGTGCAGAATGGCCTAGGCATGCATGCCTAGGGCGGACTGCGGCTGTGAAAGTGCGTGTGTTCGGTGTACACTTAGGGAGGTATTGGCGGTCGATGAAGGGGTGGATGGTGATCAATGAGTGATGGCGGAGGTTCTAAGGTAGGTGGCGAGGCGTGCGAATGGGTGGAGCGATGGGAGCACCTTCGCCGATGGTCGGCCGGAGATGAGGGAGATGAAGGTGGTATGTGGCTGTCGAGGGTGATTTTGTGAAATAAAGAAGGGAAAAGTGAAAGGTAGGGAGAGAGAAACTTAACTGAGAGTATCTAGATGAAGGGGAGAGGTGGAGGGCGAGCGGCACGTATTCTCCATCGCTGGATACGAAAACCCTAAGGTGAGGATGACGACGACGAGAAAGAGGCCAGAGAGGCACGCACTGGTACGACGCGACGCGAAGGAACAAGGTGGAGATGACTCTGCCACTAGTATGGTGGTAGAGTGACGAGAGGAGGGAGGAGAGGTCGTCGGATCTTGCAGGCAGATGGCCGGAGATGAGGGAGGATGAAATTCAGGGGAATTCTTAGGCTAAAACAAGCTTGGAAGAAGCGGCTGGACCTGGAGCTTCTTTTATAGGCACAGGAAGAGGGCCTAGTTCTTGGAAGACGAGCTTCTAAGAGCAAGACTCTCACCAGAGGTCACCGCAGGTACGATACCCATGCCTCTCGAGCATTCGCACGAGAGGTATGGTGCGAATCAGGGCATGGGGAGCTACTCAGGCGATAAGGGATTTCTCAGAGGACTCCCCTTTCAAATCTGAGAGCAGCTCCCTGGGGAAGTGAGGAGAAATCCTCCTCGAAACTTCACCGGAGGTATGGGTCCTCTGCTGCAATGGCAGAGGGACCAAAATGCAAAAAGTGGTGAGGAAGTTGAGGGGGTTTGTGTAAGGGTTTTCAAAAGTTAGGGGTCAGAATGTAATTGGGTGGACTATTTTGCAAAGTAGGTCAAGATGACCTTCCCCTAGGTCCAAATTTTGGTAGAAACCTAATTTGGACCTAAGGAATCCAATGGTGAAGTTGGATTTTAGGTTTGACCATGTTTGACTGGATATTTTGTACAAAAACCCAAATTAAGTCGAATATTGAGCTCGAACCCCAATCTTGGTCAAAATAGGTTCCAAAGGCCAAATTGAAGGTTATAAACCCTAGGTGATATTTTCCATGAATTTTAGAGGGCTTAGTTGATTTTTATCCTGACTGGAACCTTGTGAAATTAAGTGGGTTTGTTTTAGGGTTACAGAATGTCATTTAATTCTTAAATCTCACCATAACCCTTTTCTGACTGAACCATCCCACTTTTCCTCTTATTAAGTCCAATTGACATATGTTTAGCCCCTGAAAAATTCCTTTGATGAACTGCAATGGTAAAATTGCAATTTTACCCTTTGTTTCATATTTTCTTCCCAGATTAGTGATCCATTGAATTAGGCCTTTCTCTTGGTTATGTAGGAGCTTTTGTTCTCTTTTCTAGGTCAAAAAGAGCTAATTAGGGCTCATGACGAGGTTCTCATCATACCCCCATGCCTAGCTTTTGCTAGTCCCTTAGCAAAATTTCAAGGTTTTAACTTATGTTCTAGACCGTGAGTTTCTTTCACCAGTTATGATAAGTGCTTTTTCTTCTTTTTCTTTTGTGATTAGGTCAGAATGCCGACAGTAGGCCTAAACGTACTCTAGTATCAACCAAGATCCAGACCTGACCAGCTTTAGCCTCGATCTTCCACGAAGGTTTTTAAGGTCCGCAGGAACTACCCTAAGGTTCATGGAACTCCATGGTTAAAGCACCCATGCTTGAGACATATTTTAGCCTTGGTTCAGTTCGCAGTGCATTTTTGTAAGAGAGAGATAAAGGATTTATTTATTTAGAGAGTTTTCTCCTTCTTTTCCTTTTATTTCTAGATTTGGATTGGCTTCTCAACACAATCTGTATCGAATTCCTCGTCCCCATCATCAATCCTCAAAGGTCCCCGGCAATCGATACTTCATGATAGCACCACCCATGGCAACCCCCAGAACCCTGGTTTTCGACATTTCGAGATAATACCACCCATGGCTTTCCGTGGTCGAATCCAGACCCTAGCAATCGACATTTTGTGATAATGCCACCCATGGTATCTGAACAAGCAGAGTGCTTACATGCCCCCGGTAGGATATGTAAATATCCTAAGAGACAAGCACCGAGGAGACGATATGTTGTAACGCATCTTCGAAGGAAATTTCCTGCCTCTCCGCGATGGGAACTCGTCCAAATCAACTTATGTTGATCGGCCGCTCCTAATCTAGGCAACTTTTTCAGAAAATTAAAATGATTTTGCGTGATTTTGATAATTATGCGTACTGAACCAGACTGTGTGTGGATTGGGGTGCTTAGGTTACCGAGTCTCGCAAACCGAAGGTCAGTTAACGAGGTCGAATACTCCCTATGCCTTAGACCTAATACTTAAGCTTCGCATTTTCCCCAACCTCTTGAGGATTATCTAGATCTTAGCGGGTACTAAGAGTCTAGCCAAAAAGGCCTAAGGTCAGCGTTCCTACTAATCTCTTTTTGTGCCTCCGTAGCACTTTTCTTTACTTTTCTTGATGTGGTCTAGAACTTCGGTTAATCCCTTAATCTCTTTGTAATGACTATCTCTTTATTTTTCATTTTGTGCTCTTTTTTTGGTCATTTTGCTCTTTTTCCTCTTCGTGTTTTGTATAGCCCACAAATTTTCTCTCCCCCTACTCAATTTTTTTTTTTTGATATGTGAGTTTTTGTTGAAACCTTTTCTTGATAAGAGTTTTCATATATTTTGCACTTTCATACCCCCCCATGCCTATGATTTGCAATGTCCCCATTGTAAATTGGTGGGTTCGAATTTAGCTTAGTTCATTCATTAGGATAGGTGTTGGGTGATCGAATGGGTTGAGATGACTGTTGCGGATGATTTCTAGACTTAGGTACGGGTACCTAAGGTGGAGTCGACTGTTCTAATGGATGAACCCTAAAGTGCAATATGAATTCAGCATAGAAATGTCAGGAAAGGCTTTGAGTTTTTCAAAGAATGACGAGTTGCCTCCCGTTAAGCGCTGAGTTTTACGCTATCGGCTAAGCGCAATGAGCTCAAGGAGAATGGAGGATAAAAAATGTCTCAGCCAAATCTGCATTGGTCATGTCGATGAACGGTTTAAGTCTCTGGCCGTTCACGATGAAGGGTTCGGAATCGTGGCTGAGTGAACTGATCTCAACGACTCCATTTCCAAAGATTCGTCAGACTAAGTAAGGTCCGATCCACTTAGATCATAGCTTTCCTGGGAATAATTTGAGTCATGCATCAAAGAGTATTACCTTTTGACCAAGGTGAAAGATCTTTTTAGATATGTGCTTGTCGTGAAAGGCCTTAAACTACTCTTTGTATATTCATGAGTTTTCATACGCGTCGTGCCGTAATTCATCAATCTCGCTCATCTAAAGTTTTCTATGGGTTCCAGAATTAGAAAGATCTAAGTTACAGTTCCGTACTGCCCAATAGGCTTTATGCTCCAATTCGGCGAGGAGGTGACACACCTTCCTGTACACTAGTCAGAAAGGAGCCATACCTAATTGGATCTTGTGGGCGATCCTGTAAGCCCACAAAGCTTCCGAAAGCCGGGATGACCAATCCTTCCTGTCAGGTCGAACAGTAACTTGGAGGATTTTCTTGATCTCCCGATTTGATAGCTCAGCAAGACCATTAGTTTGGGGGTGGTAAGGAGTGGAGATTCGATGCGACACCCCGTATTTGGTCATCAGTGACCTGAACTGAGCATTTGTGAAATGAGTCCCTCCATCAGAAATGATTGCACGTGGAATCCCGAACCATGAGAAGATGTTTTGGTGAATGAACTTGATAACAACTTTGTGATCATTGGTTCGGGTCAAAATGGCTTCGATCCATTTGGACACATAGTCAACAGCGAGTAAAATGTATTCAAAGCTGTCCGAGATAGAGAAGGGTCCTATAAAATCAATCCTCCAAATGCCTAAAATCTCGCATACCAGGATCAGCTATAAAGGCATCATGTCTCAATGGCTCATGTTGCCCAAGGTTTGGCAACGGGTACATGCTTCACAGTGATTGTATGCATCCTTGAAAATTGTGGGCCAGTAAAAGCCACACTGGAGGACTTTTGATGCGATTTTGTGTCCTGAAAAATGTCCACAGCATGCCTGGCCATGGTAGAAAGAGAGTATGTCTTTGATTTCTACTTCCGTGACACACCGTCGAATAATTTGATCAACACCAATGCGGAATAAATACAGGTCTTCCCAAAGGTAATACTTGGCATCGAAACACAATTTGTCCTTCTTGGCCTTCGACCAATCTGACGGGATCTGATGTGATGCCTAGTTTACTATGTCAGCAAACCATGGAAGCCCTGTATCGATAGTCAGGAGGTGCTAATCAAGAAAATGCTTCATGATGGGTTCAGAAGAGTCAATAATCTCAGAAGGAAAGCGGGACAGGTGATCAGCCACCACATTCTGTCTTCCCGCTTTGTCGTGAATCTCAAGGTCAAATTCTTGCAACAGTAAAATCCATCGAATTAATCGAGGTTTTGTGTCCTTCTTTGCAAGGAGACGCCTCACAGCTGTGTGATCCAAGTAGATGATAACATGGGAACCCAGAAGGTAAGATCTAAATTTTTCTAGGGCAAATACTACGACTAGCAGCTCTTTCTCAGTAACCGTGTAGTTACACTGAGCCTCGTCAAGTGTTTTGCTAGCGTAGTAAATGACCACGGGTTTCCCATCAATTTTCTGCCCCAAAACCTCTCCTACAGCGAAGTCAGATGCATCGCACATGATCTCAAAGGGTTGAGACCAATTAGGGGACTGTAGGATCGGGACTTGGGTAACTCGGTCACGAAGGATCAGTATCTCAAATGCTTGAGTGCATTCCATGGAGATTTTGAAAGGTACATCCTTAGAGAGAATAGTGGTCAGGGGGCACGCGATTTTCGAAAAATCAGGGATAAATCGACGATAAAAATCGACGTGCCCCAAAAAAGATCGGATGTCCTTGATAGAGCTAGGCATAGGGAGTTTGAAAATCAAGTTAACCTTGGCTCGATCGACTTGGATGCCTTTCTCTGAAATCAGATGTCCTAGGACGATTCCCTCAAGCACCATGAAGTGGCTCTTTTCCCAGGAAAGAACCAGATTCACGTCAATGCATCGCTTGAGTATTTGGACCAAGTGCTGGAGGCAATCGTCAAATGATGCTCCAAATATTGAAAAGTCATCCATGAAGACTTCCAGATAATCACCTACCATATCTGAGAATGTGGCAAGCATGCACCGTTGAAAAGTCGTGGGTGCATTGCAGAGACCGAATGGCATCCTTCGGAACGCGTACGTCCCGAAGGGGCAGGTGAACGTGGTCTTTTCTTGGTCCTCTGGATGGATTGCCACTTGGTTATAACCGGAGTACCCGTCAAGAAAGCAGAAGAACCTATTTTCTGCAAGTTTCTCGAGGATCTGATCAACAAACGGTTGTGGGAAATGATCCTTCTTCATGGAGGAATTGAGTCTTCTGTAATCAATGCAGACTCTCCACGAGTTAGCTATACGGGTCGATATGACCTCTCCGATTTCAGTCGTGATAGTAGTGAGCCCTGCCCTCTTAGGCATAACCTGGATTGGACTCACCCATCGACTGTCAGATATCGGGTAGATATCCCTGCATCTAACCACTTAATGATCTCCTTTTTCACGACCTCCTGTAGATTAGGGTTCAATCGTCTCTGCATTTCTCACGAAGGTCGTGTGCCCTCTTCGGAGTAAATATGGTGTGTGCAATAAGAGGGGCTGATACCAGTCAAATCATTGAGAGTCCATCCAATGGCTCTACAATGTTGCTGGAGAATAATAATCAGACGGGATTCCTGGTCAGGTGTGAGTCTGGAGTTTATAATCACAAGAAACGTCTGATTGGAACCCAAAAAGACATATTTCAGATGATCGAGAAGGGGCTTGAGTTCCATGACGGGATTATCAACAGCAGCGGGTGGTTCAGGGTGTGTGTTAGGAACAAGGGTAAGAGTTTTGGGTGTATCTAGATTAGGTTCAGACTCCTCTATTTGCAGGTTTTGATCTTCTTGTGTTTGATCGAGGATAATCAGGTTGTCCTCGATATGCGGTTCATCAACCATGGCTTTGATATCACATATTTGTTCTATAACACCGCAATTAATCCCTTATTGGGCCTTGAAGATGTCAATCTTTAGAGTTTGGTTTCCAAATTTTAATTCTATTTGGCCCTCCTCACAGCTTATGTTGACCCTTGCAGTGGCCAAAAAAGGTTTCCCTAGTTTAATCGGTGTATCCCTTGGGTTCTTAGGTGCATCCATATCTAGAACTATAAAATCCACCGAGAAGTAGAAATCCCATACCCTAACAAGGACATCCTTGAGTATTCCTTTAGGTGACTTGATGGATCGATTGACCAACTGCAATGTCACCTCTGTTGGTTTAAGCTTGGACACTTCAAGGTGGTTAAGGAGGGATGTGCTATTAGGTTTATGGAGGCACCTAGGTCTAACAAGGCTCTGTCGAATTGGATTTCACCAATTTTACATGAAATCAGGGGAGTGCCTGGGTCTTTAGCTTTGGGTGGGAGTTTACTCAAGATTACAGAGCTGGCTTGCTCTGACAGTATGATCGAACTCCCACTTTTGGTTCGTGGCTTACACTTGGGTGTACAAACGTCTTTCAGAAATCATGCGTAAGCTGGTACGTGGCGGATTGCATCCATCAAAGGGATGTTTATCTGGACCTGTTCAAAGGGCTTGACCAGATCCTCCTCAGGAGCCATGGGTTTGGTTACCCTTTTTCCCTTGGTCAAGGCCTCGGGAAATGGAACCTTGGTTGGTTCCTCTTGAATAGGTCCAGGTTCTTGGTCTGGGATAGGGACATCCTGGATAACTATCCTAGGGCTTGGATAACTACCAGGCTTGGAGTGGTTTGGATAAGGTGGGTCTTGAGTTGCTTTACCACTATGGGTTGTTACAGAGTTTAATCCTACCTGGTTCTGGTTTGGGGTCGGTAAAATGGGTGGCTGCTGTTGAAATCCCGCATAAGATGTCGAAGCTTCCATCCCGTCAGGTGATGGAACAGAAGGAGCCTGATAAATCATATGTGTGTGGCCTGGATTCATAACGCGCCTCTAGGTCGGCATGTTATTTGGGTTCGGCAGAGGTTGCGAAGGAAGTGTGCCCGGCTGGCGGGAATTCACCATCTGGGCAAGTTGGTTGCGAACCTCTATGATCTCATCCTTGTGTTGTTTTTGTATTGCCGCATTTATTTTCTGAATGTCAGCCAATGTCTGAAGGATAAGAGTCATTTAATCTTGGTTTGGCCCAGATTGATAGGTGGGGTTAGGCCGAGGCTGAGGTGGCTGATATAGACAAGGAGCTTGTGGACGGGGTTGATAAGGTGGTCTTTAATTCTGCGAATTTCCCGTCCACTAGAAATTGCGATGATTTCGCCATCCAGGGTTGTAGGTGTTGGAAAATGGGTTATTCTGGATAGTGTTGAGGTCCTCGCAGGTCTGAGGAGCCTCAGGAAAGTCAGAGTATGGGGGTTCAGAGTTCCCCCTACTAGAATAGAGCAGATCGAAGGTCCCTCCCGTCCTAGAGTCAAACGGGGGTGGATGCGGGTCCATCCCCTTAGAAGATCGGTGATAGATGTTTTGCACAGTTTCCCTCGCAAGAGGTGGCTATGCGAAAGAGTTCTGTGCAGAGGTGGCTCGCTGCAGATGCCGAGTCAACTCGTCCACCTTCTTCTCTATGATAGAGACCTTGTCCAACCGACTAGCCATCAACTTCAAGTCGACGAATGCGGATAGGCCCTGCGTCTCATGTGCTCCCCTAAGATTCGTCGATGCGCGGGCAATCGTCCGGTCAAATAAGCCCATGGAGTCATTATTGTTGGAGTTCTCGCACACATTTTCGAGAATCTCCCACATCGTGTCCTTGTGTTGACCCATGATGTTTCCTCCACATGTTGCATTGACGAATAATCGAATGTCCTCACGGAGTCCCTGGTAAAAAGATCGGACTTGTTCCCATTTAGGAACTCCATGATGGGGGCACTTTCACATGAGATCCAAGAATTGGTCCCATGCCTCATAAAGAGGTTCTCCCGTTTATTGGGTGAAATGAGTGATCTGATGGAGTAAGTCATTTGTCCGGCCAACGGGAAAGAACTTCAAAAATTCGGATTGAAGTTCATCCCATGTGTTGATCAGACGAGTCTGAGTTTGATACCAATGAGCAGCCTTGTCCATGAGGAAGAAAGAAAACATCTTCATGAGCAGAATATCTCGATTTTGTGCATCTGACCGAAAGGTCTAGGCCAAATGCTTGAGCTGTTTAATGTGTTGGAATGGATCCTAGGAGTTAAGCCCATGCAATTTTGGTATGGCATAAATCATATTGGGCTTGAGTTCAGAATCAGGACCTCCAGCTGGGATTCGGACTAGAGGCTCGAGTGCCACCGCAACGGGATTATAGTGATCTCACATCATAAGACGCTGCAGTGGGTTTATAAAGTTTTGGAAGAGGTCATTTAGGCACCAAAGTTGGTGCTCAAGGTTGTTTTCTTCTTCAACGGGTTGTGCCATGATGGAAGAAGGAGAAATTGGTTTTGAATCAGAGGAAAGATCTATGTGGTGGGGTTGCTACACAAACAAGGGCGTCGAGGCTTGGCCTCGAGGAGAGTGGATTTCTAAAAGAGGTCTTAAGGACCTCTTACCAAATATGCACCGAAGGATTTGATGAGATTAGAATGTGCTGGACCCAATCGAGACACCCAAAATATGTTGGGTGATGAGAACCTCATCATGAGCCATAACTAGCTCATTTTGACCTAATACAAATGATAAAAGCTCCTACATAACTCAAGGAAAGGCTTAACTCAGAGAATTCTGAGTTTAAGGAGAAAACAAGTCATAAGGGGTAAAAATGCAATTTTACCAGTATAATATGCATACAGGTCCAAACATAGGTCAAACAAACCAAATAAGAAGAAAAGTGGGATGATCTGATAAGGGCTACAACAATTCCAAGGAACTAAATGATAATCTGTAACCCTAAAACAAACCCACCTCAATTCACGAGGTTCGAGGCAAATTAAAAACGTAATAAACCCTCTAAAATTCATAGAAAAATAATCTCTAGGGTTTAGAACCTTCGATTTGGCCTTAGGAACCCATTTTGACCTACATTGAGAACCATGCCCGATTAATAACTTAATTTGGGTTTTTACGTAAATTGACCGATCAAACAAGGTTTAATATAGAAATAAAATTCACCATCAGATTCCTTAGGTCCTAATTAGTCATATATAAAAACTTGAGCCTAAGAAGAAACCTTCTTGACTAACTTTATACTTTGTCCTCATATATTTACTTTTTGGCCCTCAACTTTTGAACCCTCGCATTTTGGCCCCTAACTCTTCTTCGTTCTTTGCGTTCAGGTCCCTCCTGCAAAACCTGACCGGCACCATGCTCCGACGACCTTGCGCGGAGCATGGCGCCGCGCAGGGTAAGGGAGAGGGCCTGGCAAGTCAACCGGGGGTGCCCTGCGTCGTCAGCCGTCGCAGGAGCACCCCCCTGGTCGCTGCAACCCACCATACCGGCCGTGCGAACGCATGGATGGTATGGGTCTCCATCTCCGGCGTCCTCCGACGAGGGAGACACGTCATCTCCCCCCGCCCTCCTCTCTGGTTCAGCCCCTATAAATACCCCCGTCGCTCCGCCGTTCTTCCCAGCTCGGTCCTGGCGGAGAAACACCCTCTTTTCACTCTCTTCCCACTCCGACAGGAAGCCCTCCAGCTCCGGCAGTCTCTCCTCTTCCTCCTCGTCGTTCTGCCGCACTACCAGCAGCAGGACTGCCTTTCCCCACTCTTCCCGCGCCGCGCCGCACCCAGTGCGCGCCTCTCCAGTCCTCTCCTCGCCGTCGCTCCTTCCTCCGGGCAGCTTCTTCTCCGGCGACAGTCGATAAGACTGTCGCCTGCTCCGGCCCCTCCTCATCCTGCTAAGTAGGTGTAACTACTCACCTTTCTCCCCTCTTCCTTTTCCTCACTTTAAACCCTTACTGTCGCCCTCGATTCCGACCAATCACCCTCACCTTCTCCACCTCCGGCCACACTCCGGCGACCCGCTCCCATCACTCCAGCATCCCACACGGCTCGCCGACCTGCATATAACCTCCGCCTCATCACGCCGACCAACTTCCGCCCCTTCGCTACCACTCTTCGCCTCCACCATACTCCACCGAACAAACCCATTTCTCGCACCACAATTTGACCTAGCGCAGCCCCTACGCTCTGCCCCACGGCTTGCCAGAACCCCCACCACCTTCGCCGTGCCACGGCGAAGGTTCTCCGCTTGTCTAATTAGGCCGAGAGGCCGTTCTTCTGTGAACAGGTGTCTCGCCCTCCATCGCCATTGCTGAGCAGCCGGAGCTCCTTCAACCTGCAGCTGCAGGCGCGATTCGCCCAGGTCCGACTCCCAGGTTTCGCGGAGAGTCTCCGCGAAGCGTCCCAGGCTTGCAGCTGGGGCAAAGGCCTCGCGTGTAACCGCGAACTCCTGCAGCGTCTTCAGCTGCGGGCGCCCAATTGGGGTGGGACATTTAGTCCCACCTCGAAACTTTTCAAAGGTGCACGCCCGCATAAAGGCAAAAGGTGCCTTAGGCTCGTTGCCTCCTGAGCACGGGATGAGGTCCCTCTCACTTACCTGCTCGACCCGGCCTCGTCCGCGACCACGCCCCGCGGACCTGGCCCGACACGACTAAGCCCGACCTGCACTCCTCGCCCACCACGCACGCCGGTGGGCCTGGACCCGGGCACGACCCGTACCCGAATACCCGGCAACTCTGGGAGAGCTTTCCTAAGAGCGGCTTCCGTGAGAGAGAAACACGGGGGAGAGGGTAGAATTAGGTTTTGCCCCTCTGATCAAGCTGTGCAAGTGTGCAGGCAGAGAAGAAGAAGAAAGACGCCCGCTGAACAGAGAAGGAGAAGAAGACTGAAGGAAGAAGAGCAGCCAGGGCTGCCCGAAGCAAAGGACTGCGGAAGAAGAGGAAGAAGAACTGAAGCAACACTGTAGCATCTGCGGGTTAAGTCGTCTGATTGGAAAATCAGACGACGTCCTGAAGACAGGTGAAGACAAAGAAGAAGAAGAAAAAGAAGAGAGACGGAGCAGCCAAGCAGAAGAAGAAGAGAAGCAAGAAGAAAAGAAGAAGAAGAGCACAGGAGGGAGATCTGAAGCAAGAAAAGAAGAACAGGAAGAACAAAAGCTAAAGAGAAGACAAAGAGAAAGAAAGAAGAAAAGAAGAAGAAGCCAAACTTTCATCTCTCTCACTCTTTATTTTTGTAATAGAACATGTATATCTCTAGAATACAACTTGCTCCCTAAGTTCGACCTCGGGAACTCTTTTATTTTCCGAGTAAAAAATATAAAATTGTAATAATGGCAATGACTACCTGTACTACAACGTTATAACAAAACTAGTAGTCACGAAATAGCCGTTATCAACATTGGCGCCGTTGCCGGGGAAGAACGGCTATTCTAGAGGTAAACATTCCTGTTTCTTTTTAGTTTCTGATAATCACCTCTCTTTTTTTTTTTATGCAGCTACAGAAAAAAAAGACGCAACCGCACCACAGCCACTCCAAGGGCAGGTAACTTCCTATTAGATCCTAAAATTTTAAAAGAAACACAAAGAAAAGAAATAGGTATAACCTGTCTTTTATACATAGTAATAGCTGCATATTCTCAGAAACTATTATTCCTGCACACAGTTTTAAAGGTAATTAAGGGCTAACACATTCTTGCTTGAGCCCTAATTACCCAACAAAGAGCTAACTGGACCAAGTAGAGCCAACCTAGGATCCAACACTAGGGATTTAGAGACACACTCCTTAAGCAAGAATTGAAAAAACCAAATGAAGTGTGCCCAAGCCCTTGTCTGAAAATACTTATTCAAAGAAAACCTAAAACAATTGGCTCTCTAAACACTTGAACCCTAAAAGACAAGACCTAAAAGCTCTCAAAGGAAACAAGAGGTGAAGTTGACCCCTTGGGTCAACCAACCTTAAATTAGGTCACTCTTTGCACTTAAAAGACTAAAGTTCAAGTGGAATCTTAAGCACCTTGATCTTAAAGTAAAAGAGGTAGACTTAAGAGGTCAAGATCCCCATTCTGGTCTACCTGGAACCGCAGTGACAAGAGAGGTCGGGTGGGGGAAACCCTGTAACCCGTGGGGACGCTCTACCGTGTAGGGGTCTTTGCGGGACTCTCCCTCTCTAGCTGCCCAGGTAATTCTCAGGTGGACGATCTTTCTGATCAAGGGGTCCATCTGCCCCGCACCTCTATAGTCACCCAACACATTTTTGGGTGTCTTGATTGGGTCCAGCACCTTCTAAACTCATCTCTGCCAACAGTGCATGTACGATAGGAGGTCCTTAAGACCACCCTTAAGACCTCCTTTAGAAATTCACTCTCGTCAAGGCCAAGCCTCGACGCCCGTGTTTGTGCAGCAACACCCTCACATTATTCTCTCTTCTGATTCAGAACCAAGTTCTTCTTCCCCCATCATGGCTCAGCCAGTTGAGGAAGAAAACAATCTGGAGCACCAGCTCCAGCGACTCAATGACCTCTTCCAAAACTTCGTGCACCCACCACAGCGTCCTATGATGCGGGACCACTACAATCCTGCTGCGGTGGCCATTGAGCCTCGAGTCAGAATCCCGACTGGAGGACCTGATTCCGAATTGAAGCCCAACATGATTCATGCTATACCTAAATTCCATGGGCTTAATTCCGAAGATCCCTTCCAGCACATCAAACAGCTAAAGCATCTGGCCCAAACTTTTGGGTCGGATGTGCAAAATCAGGATATTCTTCTCATGAAGATGTTCTCCTTTTCTCTTATGGACAAGGCCGCCCATTGGTATCAAACTCAGACCCGGCCGATCAACACTTGGGAAGAACTTCAATCCGAGTTTTTGAAAAAGTTTTTTCCCGTTGGTCGGACCAACGCCTTGCGCCATCAGATTACGCACTTCACTCAACAATCAGGAGAACCTCTCCATGAGGCATGGGATCGTTTTCAGGATCTCATGAGAAAGTGCCCCATCACGGAGTTCCTAAATGGCAACAGGTCCAATCTTTTTACCAGGGACTCCGTGAGGACATCCACCTTTTCGTCAATGCAACTTGCGGAGGAAACATCATGGGTCAACATGAAGACACCGTATGGGAGATTCTCGAAAACATGTGCGAGAACTCCATCAACAATGACTCCATGGGATTATTCGATAGGACGAATACCCGCGCAGCGACGAATCTTAGGGGAGCACATGAGACGCAGGGCCTGTCCGCATCAGTCGACCTGGAATTAATGGCCAGTCAATTGGACAAGGTCTCAATAATTGAGAAGAAGGTGGATGAGCTGACTCAGCACTTGCAGCGAGCCACCTCTGCGCGTAACTCCTTTGCACAACCTCCTTCCACACATGAGACTGTGCAAAACATTCTCCACCGATCTTCCCCTAGGATGGATCCATATCCATCCCCATCTGATTCTCGGATCGGAGGATCATCCGATCCTTTCTACACCAACCCGGGGAATTCCATTCCCCCTTTCCCTGATTCTCTAGAGGTACCTCAGACCTGCGAGGACCTCAACGCCATCCAGAATGACCCATTCTCCAACACCTACAACCCTGGATGGCGAAACCATCCCAATTTTCAGTGGGCGGGAAATTCCCAAACCCAAAGACCACCTTTTCAGTCCCGCCCACAGCCCTCTCGTCACTACCAGCCGCCTCAGCCTCGGCCCAACCCTACTTATCCATCAGGGCCAAATCAGGATCAAATGTCCCTAATCCTTCAGACTCTGGCTGACATTCAAAGAACGAATGCGGCTATTCAAAAACAACACAAGGATGAACTTACAGAGGTTAGAACTCAACTGGCCCAGTTGGCAAATTCTCGCCAGCCAGGCACACTCCCTTCCCAACCTCTTCCTAACCCGAATAACGTGCCGACCCAGAAGCGCGTTATGAATCCAAATTTAGGCCACGCACAATGGATTTATCAGGCCCCTACTACTCCATCTCCAGACGAGATGGAAGCTTCAACTTCTTATGTGGGATTTCAGCAGCAGCCACCCCTCTTACCAAATCCAAACCAAAATCAGGTCGGATTAAATTCTGTAACAACACGTAGTGGTAAAACAACTCAAGACCCGCATTATCCGAACCACTCCAAGCCTGATAACCATGACCCTAGGACAGTTATCCAAGATACCACTGTCCCAGATCAAGAACCCGGACCTATCCTAGAAGAACCAACCAAGGTCCCATTCCCTGAAGCCTTAATCAAAGAAAAGAGAAGAACCAAGCCCGTGGCACCTGAGGAGGACCTGGTCAAGCTCTTTGAGCAGGTCCACATAAACATCCCCTTGATGGATGCAATCCACCACGTACCGGCTTATGCACGATTTTTAAAGAATGTGTGTACACCCCAGCGTAAGCCGCGAACCAAGAGTGGGAGTCCAATTGTTCTGTCAGAGCAAGCCAGCTCTGTAATCCTAAGCAGACTCCCACCCAAGGCTAAAGATCTAGGTACTCCCCTGATTTCCTGCAGGATAGGTGATACATAATTTGATAGAGCATTACTAGACTTGGGTGCTTCCATAAATCTGATACCCACATCCTTACTTAACCATCTAGAAGAATCTGAGCTGAAACCAACTGAGGTGACATTACAATTAGCAGATCGATCTATAAAGTCACCAAAAGGGATTCTCGAGGATGTTATTGTGAGAGTGCGGGATTTCTACTTTCCTGTAGACTTCATAGTCTTAGATATGGACGCACCTGAGAACCCTAGGGATACACCAATCATTTTAGGGAGACCTTTCCTGGCTACTGCTAGAGCCAACATTAGCTGTGAGGAGGGCCAAATAGAGCTCAAATTTGGGAATCAAACACTGAAAATTGATATATTTAAGGCCCAACAAGGAATCAATTGCGGTGTCATCGAACAAATTTGTGACATTAGGACTTTGGTTGATGAAACACACTTCCAGAATGATCTGATTATACCTCATCAACCGCAGAAAAATCGTGATCCGCAAACTGAGGAGTCGAATCCAGATATGAACAACCCAGTAACTCCCACCCTTGAACCTCACATCTATACTGAACCACCCGCTGCTGCTGATAACCCCATCCTCGAATTGAAGCCCCTTCCTACTCACTTGAAATACATCTTTTTGGGTTCCAATCAGACCCTTCCTGTGATTATCAATTCCAACCTCAGTCCTGAACAGGAATCCCGTCTGATTGTTGTCCTCCAGCAACATCGCAGAGCCATCGGGTGGACTCTCGATGATTTGACTGGAATAAGTCCCTCTTATTGTACTCATCATATCTATTTAGAAGAGGGCACATGACCTTCTCGTGAAATGCAGAGACGCTTAAACCCCAATCTGCAGGAGGTCGTGAAAAAGGAGATCATCAAGTGGTTAGATGCCGGAATCATCTACCCGATCTCCGATAGTCGTTGGGTGAGCCCAATTCAGGTCGTGCCCAAGAAGGCAGGACTCACCACTATAACGACTGAAACCGGAGAAATCATTCCTACCCGATTAGCCAACTCGTGGAGAGTCTGTATAGATTACCGCCGACTCAATTCCTCCACGAAGAAGGATCATTTCCCACTGCCTTTCATTGATCAGATTCTCGAGAAACTAGCGGGAAATAGGTTCTTCTGCTTTCTTGACGGGTACTCCGGTTACAACCAGGTGGCAATACATCCTGAGGACCAAGAAAAGACCACGTTCACCTGCCCCTTCAGAACATACGCTTTCCGAAGGATGCCTTTCGGTCTTTGCAATGCAGCCGCTACTTTTCAGCGATGCATGCTTGCCATATTCTCAGATATGGTAGGTGATTATCTGGAAGTCTTCATGGATGACTTTTCAGTTTTCGGAGCATCATTCGACGATTGCCTCCAACACTTGGTCCAGATACTCAGGCGGTGCATCGATGTGAATTTGGTTCTTTCCTGGGAAAAGAGCCATTTCATGGTGCCTGAGGGAATTGTCCTGGGGCACTCAATTTCGGAAAAAGGCATCCAAGTCGGCTGAGCTAAGGTTGATCTGATTTCTCACCTTCCTATGCCTAGCTCGATCAAGGACATCCGATCTTTTTTGGGGCATGTCGGTTTTTATCGACGATTTATCCCTGATTTTTCAAAAATCGCGCGCCCCCTGACCACTCTTCTCTCCAAGGATGCTCCTTTCGAAATTTCCAAGGAATGCACTCAAGCATTTGAGATCCTACGTGACCGAGTCACCCAAGCCCCGATCCTACAATCCCCTGATTGGTCTCAACCCTTTGAGATCATGTGCGATGCATCCGACTTCGCTGTAGGAGCGATTTTGGGGCAGAAAATTGACGGGAAACCTGTGGTCATTTACTACGCCAGCAAAACACTGGATGAGGCTCAACATAACTATACGGTTACTGAGAAAGAGCCGCTAGCTGTAGAATTTGCCCTAGAAAAATTCAGATCATACCTTCTGGGTTCCCGTGTCATCATATACTCGGATCACACAGCTGTGAGGCATCTCCTTACAAAGAAGGACGCGAAACCTCGATTAATCCGATGGATCTTGCTGTTGCAAGAATTTGACCTTGAGACTCGCGACAAAGCGGGAAAGCAAAATGTGGTAGCTGACCACTTGTCCCGTCTTCCTTCTGAAATAATTGACCCTTCCGGACCCATCACTGAACATTTTCCCGATGAGCACCTGCTGACTATCGGTACTAGCCTTCCATGGTTTGCTAATGTAGTAAATTACTTGGCATCTCATCAGATCCCGTCCGATTAGCCAAAGGCCAAGAAGGACAAATTACGCTCTGATGCTAAGTATTTCATTTGGGAAGACCCGTACCTCTTCCGCATAGGTGCTGATCAGATCATCCGGAGATGTGTCCCGGAAGAGGAATTCAACAATATCCTCTCCTTCTGCCACGACCAGGCATGCGGTGGCCATTTCTCCGGGCATAAAACCGCATCAAAAGTCCTCCAGTGCGACTTTTACTGGCCCACATTGTTCAAAGACGCGTACAGTCACTGCAAGACATGCAGTCGTTGCCGGACTTTGGGCAACATGAGCCATCACGACATGATGCCTATGCAACCGATTCTCGTATGCGAAATCTTTGATGTTTGGGGGATTGATTTTATGGGCCCCTTTCCTGTTTCGAATGGTTTCGAATACATTCTGCTGGCTGTGGACTACGTGTCTAAATGGATCGAAGCCATACCAACCCGAACCTGTGATCACAAAATCGTTCTCAAATTCATTCATCAAAACATTTTCTCAAGGTTCGGGATTCCTCGTGCAATAATCTCTGATGGGGGGACCCATTTCACAAATGCTCAGTTTAGGTCACTGATGACCAAATACAGGGTGTCTCACCGAATCTCTACTCCTTACCACCCCCAAACTAATGGTCTAGCGGAGCTGTCTAATCGGGAGATCAAGAAAATCCTGCAAGTCACTGTTCGGCCTGACAGGAAGGACTGGTTGTCCCGACTTCTGGAAGCATTGTGGGCCTATAGGACCGCCCACAAAACCCAATTAGGCATGTCTCCCTTTAGATTGGTGTACGGGAAGGCATGTCACCTTCCCGTAGAACTGGAGCATAAAGCCTATTGGGCAGTACGGAACTATAATCTAGATTTTTCGAAGGCTGGAACCCACAGAAAACTTCAAATCAGCGAAATCGATGAATTACGCCTAGACACGTATGAGAGCTCGCGAATCTACAAGGAGCGGGTTAAAGCCTTCCACGACAAGCATATCTCGAGAAAAATCTTTCATCCTGGTCAGAAGGTCCTACTCTTTGATGCCCGACTCAAACTTTTCCCGGGAAAGCTGCGATCCAAGTGGGTCGGACCATATTTGGTCCGACACGTTTTTAGAAATGGAGCTATCGAAATCAGTCCGCTCAGCCACAATTCCGAACCTTTCATCGTGAACGATCAAAGACTCAAGCCGTTCATTGATGCGACTTCTACTGATTTGGCTGAAACATCTTATATCCTCCATTCCCCTTGAACTTATTGCGCCCAGCCGATGGCGTAAAACTCAGTGCTTAACGGGAGGCAACCCGTCATTTTCCTAAAAATCCAGAACCTTTTTCTGACACCTTTTTGCACTTAAGGTTCACCCGTGTAGACAGCCGACCCCACCTCAGATGCTTGCATCTGGGATTAGAAATCGTCCGCAACAGTCACCCCGACCCATTCACTCATCAAAACATCTGTCTTAAGGAATGAACTAAGTAAATAAAAAACCCCCTAGGTTACAATGAGGACATTGCAAATCTTAGGCATGGGGGGGTATGAAAGTGCAAAACTTGTAAGAAAAGGTTTCAAACAAAAAAATTCACATTTGCCAAAAAAACACCATAAAAATTAGAAATTTTTCGAAAAAGAATAAGAGGAAAAGAGGAAAAGGAAATTTTGTGAAGGAGAAGGAGAAAAGAAACAAAATGAAAAAGGAGCACAAAATTATGAAAAAAAAAAAATGATAGTCATTAGTAAGGAACTAAGGAATTAACCTAAGTTCTAGACCTCATTCAAGAAAATAACTGAAAAGTGCATAATGAGATTAGTAAGAACGCAAACCTTAAGCATTCTTGAATAGACTTTTAGTACCCATTAAGATCTGGACACTCCTCAAGAGGTTGAGCAAAATGAAAAGCTGAAGTATTAGGTCTAAGGCTTAGGGAGTATTTGGCCTCGTTAACTAATTTTTTGTTTACAGGACTTAGTAACCTAAGCACCCTAACCTCACACACAGCTTGGTTCAGTAAGCGTAAAAATCAAAATCACGCAGAAGCGTCGCAAAATTCTGAAAAGTACACCTAGAGTAGGAGCGGCCGATCAACACAAGTTGATTTGGACGAGTTCCCAGCGCGGAGAGGCGGGAAATCCCCTCGAAGATGCGTAACAAAATATCATCTCCTCGGTGCTTGTCTCTTAGGATATTTACATATCCTACTGGGGGCATGTAAGCACTCTGCTAGTTCAGATTCCATGGATGGCATTATCTCGAAGTGTCAATTGCCAGGGTCTGAATTCAGCCACGGAACACCATGGATGGGATTATCTCGAAATCTCAATAGCCAGGGTTCCGGGGGTTGCCATGGGCGGGGCTATCTCGAAGCATCGATTGCCAGGAACCCTTGAGGATTGATGATGGGAGCAAGGAATCTGATACAGACCGTGTTGAAAAGCCAATCCTAAGCTAGAATTAAAAAGAAAAAGAGAGAGAACTCTCCAAACAGATAAATTTTCTATCTCTCTCTCTTACAAAACGCAATGCGAACTAAGCCAGGGCTAAAGTCATTTCAAGCACGGGTGCTTTAACCACAAAGTCCAATAAACCTTAGGTTAGTTCTCGTGGGCCTTAAAAACCTTTGCTAAGGACCGAGGCTAAGGCTAGACAGATTTGGATCTTGATTGGTACTAGAGTACCTTTTAGGCCTATGGTCAGCATTCTAACCTAATCTAAGCTCAAATGAAAAAGCACCTATCTGAAGCTATTAAGAACTTCATGGTCTAGAACAAGGGTTGAAACCTTAAGTTTTTGCTAAGGGACTAGCAAAAGCTAGGCATGGGGGTATGATGAGAACCTCATCATGAGCCATAACTAGCTCATTTTGACCTAATACAAATGATAAAAGCTCCTACATAACTCAAGGAAAGGCTTAACTCAGAGAATTCTGAGTTTAAGGAGAAAACAAGTCATAAGGGGTAAAAATGCAATTTTACCAGTATAATCTGCATACAGGTCCAAACATAGGTCAAACAAACCAAATAAGAAGAAAAGTGGGATGATCTGATAAGGGCTACAACAATTCCAAGGAACTAAATGATAATCTGTAACCCTAAAACAAACCCACTTCAATTCACGAGGTTCGAGGCAAAGTAAAAGCGTAATAAACCCTCTAAAATTCATAGAAAAATAATCTTTAGGGTTTAGAACCTTCGATTTGGCCTTAGGAACCCATTTTGACCTACATTGAGAACCATGCCCGATTAATAACTTAATTTGGGTTTTTGCGTAAATTGATCGGTCAAACAAGGTTTAATACAGAAATAAAATTCACCATCAGATTCCTTAGGTCCTAATTAGTCATGTATAAAAACTTGAGCCTAAGAAGAAACCTTCTTGACCAACTTTACACTTTGGTCCTCATATATTTACTTTTTGGCCCTCAACTTTTGAACCCTCGAATTTTGGCCCCTAACTCTTCTTCGTTCTTTGCGTTCAGGTCCCTCCTGCAAAACCTGAACGGCACCATGCTCCGGCGACCTTGCGCGGAGCATGGCGCCGCGCAGGGTAAGGGAGAGGGTCTGGCAAGTCAACCGGGGCTGCCCTACGTCGTCAGCCGTCGCAGGAGCACCCCCTGGTCGCTGCAACCCACCATACCGGCCATGCGAACGCACGGACGATATGGGTCTCCATCTCCGGCGTCCTCCGACGAGGGAGACACGTCATCTCCCCCCGCCCTCCTCTCTGGTTCAGCCCCTATAAATACCCCCGTCGCTCCGCCGTTCTTCCCAGCTCGGTCCTGGCGGAGAAACACCCTCTTTTCACTCTCTTCCCACTCCGACAGGAAGCCCTCCAGCTCCGGCGGTCTCTCCTCTTCCTCCTCGTCGTTCTGCCGCACTACCAGCAGCAGGACTGCCTTTCCCCACTCTTCCCGCGCCGCGCCGCACCCAGTGCGCGCCTCTCCAGCCCTCTCCTCGCCGTCGCTCCTTCCTCCGGGCAGCTTCTTCTCCGGCGACAGTCGATAAGACTGTCGCCTGCTCCGGCCCCTCCTCATCCTGCTAAGTAGGTGTAACTACTCACCTTTCTCCCCTCTTCCTTTTCCTCACTTTAAACCCTTACTGTCGCCCTCGATTCCGACCAATCACCCTCACCTTCTCCACCTCCGGCCACACTCCGGCGACCCGCTCCCATCACTCCAGCATCCCACACGGCTCGCCGACCTGCATATAACCTCCGCCTCATCACGCCGACCAACTTCCGCCCCTTCGCTACCACTCTTCGCCTCCACCATACTCCACCGAACAAACCCATTTCTCGCACCACAATTTGACCTAGCGCAGCCCCTACGCTCTGCCCCACGGCTTGCCAGAACCCCCACCACCTTCGTCGTGCCACGGCGAAGGTTCTCCGCTTGTCTAATTAGGCCGAGAGGCCGTTCTTCTGTGAACAGGTGTCTCGCCCTCCATCGCCATTGCTGAGCAGCCGGAGCTCCTTCAACCTGCAGCTGCAGGCGCGATTCGCCCAGGTCCGACTCCCAGGTTTCGCGGAGAGTCTCCGCGAAGCGTCCCAGGCTTGCAGCTGGGGCAAAGGCCTCGCGTGTAACCGCGAACTCCTGCAGCGTCTTCAGCTGCGGGCGCCCAATTGGGGTGGGACATTTAGTCCCACCTCGAAACTTTTCAAAGGTGCACGCCCGCATAAAGGCAAAAGGTGCCTTAGGCTCGTTGCCTCCTGAGCACGGGGTGAGGTCCCTCTCACTTACCCGCTCGACCCGGCCTCGTCCGCGACCACGCCCCGCGGACCTGGCCCGACCCGACTAAGCCCGACCTGTACTCCTCGCCCACCACACACGCCGGTGGGCCTGGACCCGGGCACGACCCGTACCCGAATACCCGGCAGCTCTGGGAGAGCTTTCCTAAGAGCGGCTTCCGTGAGAGAGAAACGCGAGGGAGAGGGTAGAATTAGGTTTTGCCCCTCTGATCAAGCTGTGCAAGTGTGTAGGCAGAGAAGAAGAAGAAAGACGCCCGCTGAACAGAGAAGGAGAAGAAGACTGAAGGAAGAAGAGCAGCCAGGGCTTCCCGAAGCAAAGGACTGCGGAAGAAGAGGAAGAAGAACTGAAGCAACACTGTAGCATCCGCGGGTTAAGTCGTCTGATTGGAAAATCAGACGACGTCCTGAAGACAGGTGAAGACAAAGAAGAGGAAGAAAAAGAAGAGAGACGGAGCAGCCAAGCAGAAGAAGAAGAGAAGCAAGAAGAAAAGAAGAAGAAGAGCACGGGAGGGAGATCTGAAGCAAGAAAAGAAGAACAGGAAGAACAAAAGCTAAAGAGAAGACAAAGAGGAAGAAAGAAGAAAAGAAGAAGAAGCCAAACTTTCATCTCTCTCTCTCTCTTTATTTTTCTAATAGAACATGTATATCTCTAGAATACAACTTGCTCCCTGAGTTCGACCTCGGGAACTCTTTTATTTTCCGAGTAAAAAATATAAAATTGTAATAATGGCAATGACTACCTGTACTACAACGTTATAACAAAACTAGTAGTCACGAAATAGCCGTTACCAACATTGGGTGACTATAGAGGTTTAGGGTGGATGATACCCCCTAGTTGGAAAGGTCGTCCACCTAAGAAATACCTGGGTAGCTAGAGAGGGAGAGTCATGCGAAGACCCCTACACGATAGATCATCCCCAAGGGTTACAGGGTTTCCCCCACCCGACCTCTCTTGTCACTGAGATTCCAAGTAAACCAGAATGGGGACCTTGATTTTTTAAGTCTACCATTTTTACTTAAGATCAAGGTGCTTAGGGTTCCACTTGAACTTTAGGTCTTTTGAGTGCAAACAGTGACCTAATTTTAAGGTTGGTTGATCTAAAGGATCAACTTCACCTCTTTGTTCCTTTGAGAGCTTTTAGGTCCTTGCTTTTAGGGTTCAAATGGATTAAGAGCCTGATTTGCTTAGGGTTTCTCTTGGATAGATCTTTTCAAACAAGGCTTAGGCACGCCTCTTTTTGAAATTTTTGATTCTTTGCTTAAAAGAAGATGTGTCTCTAAGACCCTAACTTGTAATCCTCAAGTTGGCTCTATTTGGTCCAATTTAGTTGCTTCAAAAATTGGTATCTAGGACTCAATCATGAAGGTTTCAGCCCTAATTACCTTAATTGGATGTGCAATTCAAAATGTGTTGAAAGTAAAAATCAGGCAATTTTGGTCAATTACTAAATATGGAAGCAAGTGGCCCTAGATTGGTTTTTTCTTTGTTTTTTCCTTTTCAGTCCTTGAGGGGATTAAGAGAGAGGGCTAATGAAAGTTTACCTGTTCCTTGGTGTGGTTGTTGTGCGGCTGCTTTTCTTCCCTCGGCTTTCCCTAAGACAAACACAACAAAAGAGAGAAATTAAGTTAGTATTGAATCAGAAGTTGCGATCAAAGCTTCTAAAATGCCCGTTGCTCCCTGGCAACGGCGCCAAGAAATGTTTTGCATGGCGACATCGTGTTTTGAAAGACGTTACATTGCAGTATAGTTGAAATCGCCGCAAAAACAAATAAGAATTTTTTTTACTCGAAAACCTAGGTATCCAAGATCGAACTCAGGGAGCAAATTGATATTTTAGAAACTAAAATCATGATCTCAAATTACTTAACAGATAATGTTCAACAATAATATCTATACAATGAAAGCTAAAAAGATGCAAAAAGAATGTTCTCTCTTCTCCAATGTCTTCTTTCCTTGTGAATCAGATGTCTGATTTTGTGAATCAGACGTCATAAACTTGCATTGCTACAGTACTTTTTTGATTTTTTTCTTCTTTCTTCCTTTACTGATCTCTGACTCCTTTTCTTCTTTAGCCTTTGTTGCAGCTAAGTCCTTCTTGGCTTCTTCCTCTTCTGTTCTTTCCTCCTCCTGGGCTTCTTCTTCCTTGGCTTCTGCAGTCTTTTTCTTCTTTTTCTCGCACTTGGCTTTCCTCAGCTCTTGCCTTCTCTTCTTTTCTGCGGCTAGCCTCTGTTGGTGCTAGAGCACCAAGATCATTTGTTTTGATGATAACAAAACACGTGTCATTTAACATTTGCACTTTGAGTCCTAGATTTCAGGTCAATCGCAAATGGATACGTGATTAGACGGAGTTCGAGCTCGCATCCAGGACGGATTGGAGGAGCTTGATGGAAAACAGAGGAGATTCGCGAGGAGCGATAGATTGAAGAAGGAAGGAGATGAAGAATAGGATAGATTTCCTTCTCTTCTACTCCTTGTATTTTTCGTTTCTTCTGTTGCTCTTTATTTTTGTTACTTAGATTCATGTTAAAGAGCCTCAAAGTACCCTAACAGTAGTCCTAGGAACACCGGCACAACCCTAGGATACTTAGGTTTTCTGTAGAACACTTAGAAAACCAATATAGGGTTCAAACAGAGTTTCCAGACGTCTAATTCCCAAATCAGACGTCTGATAAAGTATTTTAAGACGACTGACTGTTGTTTCAGACGTCTGATAACTGTTAGGCTGGACATAGCTAGTTCTGTCTAATGAAATCAGACGTCCAGACCTTAGACTAAATGTCTTAGGAGACGTCTAATGACTTTGCCAGACGTCCAATTAGTGGACCGTTGGCTGGCTTAGCATACACTCAAGAATATGACCGTTAGAGCCTTATCAGACGTCCATAGGCCTTTCCAGACGTCTGATAATTGACCGTTTTTCCTCGACTGACCCGAAAATCTCTTCTCAGAGATTTTCTAGTCGTTGCAAATCCATTCCGTAGAAAAAGTTGGTTTCCAGACGTCCAGACATAGTGCCAGACGTCCTGTATGTCGTCTGATAGACTTGAACAAGAACCCTGTTTAGATCTCATTCAAGTCAGGAGGAAACCCGCATGAAATCAGACATCTGACCTTGAAATCAGACGTCTTAAAGTGGCCTTCCAGACGTCTGATGCCAGAGTTAGACGTCTGATTACCCTGTCAAGCGCAATCATTGTCCTGATTTCGGCCTGATTCTCTTGGGCTTTGCACCCAACGGCTATGGAAGCTTTTCTAAGCCTTCCAAAGCCTTCCTAAGGCCTCTATAAATAGATGGGAGCCTTTGCAACACAAACACACACCTAGATACACAAGACACACTTGGCTACACACTTTCACACTCTCTTGTGTCTTAGCTAGCTCTTGCTCTCCAAGCTCAAGCTCCATTCTCTTGAGAGCATCAAGCTTTGCGCACCCGCTCTCCCGCCGTAGTTCACGAGAGCAACGTAGCGCCATCGTGTAGTTCACGCATCCGCGTCGCCGACGCACTCCTTTCAAATGGAAGCATCCTAATTCCTATAGAAGCTTAGGTTAAAAATTATTTTGTTGGCTCTATAGGATTGTTGTTTATTTTATCTTTGTTATTTAGTTGGGTATTCGCTTTGCGAATTCTCGTCTCCTTCGTGGGACAAAATCCTTCTCGTGGAGAGAAGGGGTTGAGGAACGTTACCCTCGTACTTGTAGCATGGTTGTAATTGAGGTTGAATCACCCTCGGTTAAAGTGATTCGGTTAGTGGATTTGATCAACTAGGTTGATCGGAAAATCCTAACACGAGAGGGTTAGGTGGTGGTTTTCACCCGGTTTGGGTTTCCACCTAAAAAATACTTGTGTACTTGTGTGTTTGTTTATTTTGTGAGATTGTCTATATTTATTTCCGCAATTATTACGTCACCCCCCTCCGAGTAGGGAACTTTCAGCTTCTTCTTCCTATCTTCTTCCTCTACAGTCTTCTTCAGCTGCACTTCCTCCTTGGCCTTCTCTTCTGCCTTCGATTCCTCCTGCCTCTACCCTTGATCTTCTTCTTCAACTGCTCCTCTTCTTCCTCTTCTTCTTCCCTGCCTTAAGCATTGGCTGCGGCTGCACCTTCAGCTTCCTCTTCTTCTTCCCTACGCATGCACACAGAAGCAAAACCTACCCCTACCCTCCCCCAAGTCACTCTCTCTCTCTTTCTCTCTTCGCTCTCTCAAGCCAAACAATCGAGTATACGGGTCGGGTTATGCGCGCTCGGGTCCAGGCGCACCGATGTGGGTGGTGCACGAGGAATGCAGGGTAAACGGGTCAGCCAGGTCCGCGTAGGAGTGCTCACGGACGAGGCGGCCGTACGTGGGTGAGGGACTTCACCCCGTGTACTGGAGACGAAGAGAAGAAAACACAAATTCAATAAAAACATCTCACCGCTGATACGAATTTTACGCGGTTTGTAAAATACGTCGTTATAACGTGCAAAACCGATCAAGGCGGCCGTACGTGGGTGAGGGACTTCACCCCGTGTACTGGAGACGAAGAGAAGAAAACACAAATTCAATAAAAACATCTCACCGCTGATACGAATTTTACGCGGTTTGTAAAATACGTCGTTATAACGTACAAAACCGATCAACTCTTAAATTTATATTCCTAGATAGTGGGGTATCTAGGATCGTCCAAGGTGGCAAGTTTGCAAATATTAAATCTCTTGCTTGGAAAATAAATCTCAACTTTCTTTTTGATCTTTTCAATATATACTTTTTATAGATTTTTGAAATAAAGGCAACATGCAAGTTTTTGTTGATAACTGGAAAACAACTAATACCTAATTCAATAAAACTAACCCTAGGTGACAGGTAGAGCCTCTCCCTAAGCTCACCCTAGGCACGTGGAGACCTATAATAATTAGGCAGAGGGAGTAAAACAAATGCTAGGCAAAAAATTGTAAAAGCCTATGCAACAAAAATTGAAAGAAGGCAATTTAAATTAAATCAAAATTGTTCACACAAAGCCTATAGAGGAATGCTTCTACTCTACTTGAAAATACAAGAAAAATAAAACACAAATCCTCTAGATAGATGGTGAAGAAGAGGGCTTCTTGCTCCAAGCCAAGTAGCTCCTTGACTTGAAAAGACAACTCCTCTTTGGCGTGAGATGCTCCTCCAAATGATGTCCTCCAAGGTGGAAGCTACCACCTTTAATTCACCTCCTCCAAGAGTGGAAGTCCACCCTAGGTTCTTCTCCTTTGCCTGGCCGTCCTCCTTGAAGTAGAATGCTCCTCCTCTTTGGCGTGGCACAAGTTGAAGAAAGTGGGGAGAAGAAGGCACCAAAGGGGCTGGTGATGTGCCCCCTTAATCTTCTTCTCTACTTCTTCTTGGCCGTAGGTGTAGGTGGATGTAGGTCTAATTAAACACTAATGGAAGATGGGAATTATGTGATGGTAGGGTAGGGTATTTATAGGATGGGAAGGGGGGTGGTTATGGTGTTTTTTTTGAGGGAAATGAAGGGGTGCTTGGATATTTTTGGAGGGAAAAATGGGAGGGAAATGAAGAGGTTCCTTGGTTTTCCCTCCAAAAATACCTTCTAGAAGGCAATTTTGGAGGGAAAATGTTAAGACCCATGACACCAAAACCCTTTTAAGATGTTTGGGAGTTGGTCCTGACATCCGGTCAGACGTCTGGACACCTTCCCAGATGTCTGGAAATAAATTTTTGCGTGTGTACGACCACGAGTCTGCCAGCGTGTCTCACGCAAACTGAAACCCAGCCGCCCTCTTCTCTTTCTTCCTCCGCTCGCAGACTTGCAGAGGCTCCCCCCCCCCCCCCCCCACGCCTACAAATATCCCCTCCTCTCCCTCACGCCACCCCACATCCATCCATCCCCCTTCTTCCTTCAGCGAGGGCAAGAGCAAGAGCAGCGAGTTTCTGCCAAGTGTAGCAGCGGAGAGGAGAAAGGCAGCGAGAGAAGGGGAGAGAGGAGAGCGCACTAGCTGTGAGGGAGATTGCCAAAAAGGTTCGAGGCCAGTCAGGCGTGTGTGAGGCAGAGTGTTGTGTCGGGGAAGTCCTCCCCAATGCTGCTGCAGCTAGAGCAGCGGGCGGACAAGCGTGGCGCGGCCGCTCGCAGCAGGAAGAAGACGAAGGAGCTTCTGATTCTAGGATTTTTCCTAGAATCAGACATCTGAACCTACATCCAGACGACGCAAACGACGTATGGAGGGGGCTCCAGACGACTGAGAGGTACATACAGTGCATATACACCCCTTTTTGTGGATACGGCCATGTAGGCTGTTCCGCCGAAGTTCTGTATCATGCCGTGTTGAGAGATTTTCTGTGCGCATGCAGGATTCTCTTCGGGAAGGCGCGGGACACGCCCTCGCACGCGGTTCAGACATCTGGGTGAGTCACCAGACAGCGGAGAGCGTCTCCTGACATCCGGAGAGGTTGTCGGGCGTTTGGAACTAGGACCAGACAGCTCAACAGGATTCCTGGACGTCTGAAGAGTAGGCAGAGTCAGGTATGGATCTGGACTCCTTTTAAGACGTCTGGAAGATGTTCCAGACATCTGATTTGAGTCAGAATCATCATTTTTGACCCGTTTAAGGTCCATTCAAGGTCCGATTTCCGCGTTTAAGATTCCGTTCTTCTTTGTATTAGTTCCTCTACTTGTTGGAATGCATATTATCATGTTCTGAGTGGTTTCTTATGGTTGATCCTTGTGTTAGGACCTCATTCTGTTGCAAATTTAGGGGTTGCGGAGGCACGCGGACCTGCCGATCATGCCCCTATTTCTCCAGATTTTGTGGGTAAAGTGGCTTCCCTTAGTTAATTACAAACATAAATGCATATCTGAAATAAATGACAGATCCTAGGGCATGGCATGAATCCTAGGACCAGAAAAACTAGATTGAATGATAGATCCTAGGGGGTGGCATGAATCTTAGGACCTAAAAACTAGATTGATGATAGATTCGAGGGTATGGCATGAATCTTAGGACAAAAAACACTTGAATGATTGTATTAAATGCCTGAAGTGCAGTCTTGAAATGAGTAGATGGAATACTAACTGCTTGTAATTGGATAACAGCTGCCTGTGAAATGTAGAGTACTGTTGTTAGTAGCTGCTACATGTAATTTCTGTTGGTTGAAATTAAATACGAGCTGCTTGCATATAAATTGGAAAGGAAAGATTGAATGTTGGAAACACCTGCTATATGCGAATAAACCTAAATGATGAAACCTAGTATGGCTTGGCCTGAGGAAACATGAGCACTAACCCTACGGGGAATTAGGAGTAGAGCTCCTGGAAATAAATAGAACGGAACTGGAAAAGTGAATGGGAAAGTGTGTTGTCTCTTGGGTATGTAGTACCAAGGGAAGCACATGTTACCTCTTAGTGCAGAGCGGAGCTAGCCGCCCTAGGGTTGAGATTCGGGGTTAGGTCTGGCCACTTTGTACTAACTTTTGGCCCTCGCATACACAGTACCGGGGAGAGCTACTAGTGTAGGGAGAGAGCTAACCACCACACGGGGCCCGGGGTTCAGCTAACCATCCTACACCAACTTGTTAGGCCCACTAGGCAAACCAGGGTAGTCAGGCGAGGGTGCGCGGACTGTGGAGGGGCGAGACCCCTGGTTGGTTATTAGGGGCTAGACCCCTGTTACTGAGAGGGCTCTGCCCTATACTGGTTCCGTGTTGTGCTTTGGGCGCACCCGTTAACGGAAACGACTGACCGCGTGCCAGTGCAAGGTAGCTACCCGTGCGTTTATTGCGCGTGCCGTAGTCACTGTTACGTCTGTCAGAGACCTTGGGGTGGTTGACTGAGTGTAGGACCACCACGGGGGACTCTCTCGGCTAGGAGAGAGCCACGTGCTACTTCTACTCTTCGGAAAAGACTGCAATCAAGATCGTTCCCACGAGGAACAGTTGAGATCAAGAAAAAGGATCTGATAAATAAACCAAGGGATGAAAGAAGGAATAACTAGTTGAATAAAGAAAGAAATTCTAAACAACAGCTACCTGTCCACCTTTACTGTTTCTCTTAGTTAGCTGGTTGCCACTCTACTCAGCGTTTCGCTGACGTGTCGTACTTACCACCTTTTTCAGGTCCAGGTGTTGAGCAGCCAGAGCCTACGGCTGCGGAGGGTGCTGGGCCTAGTAGAGCCCAGTAGTTGTACTTGTATTGTACCCGTTTCTGTAGTAGTGAGTATTTTGTTACACTTTTGTGCTCTTTTATTGTAAATTTCATATTTCTGTACCTATTTTTAATTCTCTACTGTTGTGGCGGTGTGTACTATAGTAGTTTACTTCTTACTGCTGTACTTCTGTTACTATCAGTTACTTGCTTGGTGAATGTGGTTTATTTTACTACTTTTTGGTTACTTTCTTGTTGGACGACTGGGTCTTGGGATCAATCGAGTCGGTCCGATTCTCGTGTCCTATAGGGATTCAGGAACCGGGTCATAACAGAAAAAATGGAGGGTGGAGATGGGTTTTGATGGTGGATGTAGGGTGGTGATGGAAGGGATAGTTGGCACCAAAATAAAGTAGGAATAGGTGGTCTTTTTGCTGGAGCTTAGGTAGTAGGGTAGTAGGGTAGTAGGTTTTGGTGCCATGGAGGTGGACTAGCTAAGTTAAGCAGCTTAGCTAGTAGGGAGTAGGGTTGGAGGCATTTGGAGCTAGGGTTTTCAGGGAGAAGAGCTGGAGGTAGTCATCTTGAGCTGCACTAGAGCTGGTGGCTGTTGAAGAGAGCTGCAAGGAGCTACCTTAGCTGGCTTAGCTTGCTAGTTCTTTGCTAGCTACTAAGTCGAGCTAAAGCAAGCTAGCTTCTACTGAAAGGAGCTGAGCTGAGCTGGGTCTCATGCTCCCGAGGAGGATCAAGCTGGGTAAGGCAGCTAAGGTAGCTTAGCTAAACTGAGTTGAGCTAAGCTGAGTCCCCAGGAGCTAGACTTGAGCTTCCTAATCTGGAATGAATTCATCTTCAGCTGGCTGGAGTTGAGTGGAGCTGGATGTAGCTAGACCTGAGCTGGGGTGAACTCCAGTCAACTCAGCTGAGCTAGCTAAAGCTCCCTGTGGACTAATGGGAGCTGAGATGATCTAGACTCAGCTAAGTTGAGTTAGATCTGAGTTGACCTGAGCTAGGGTGAGCTAAGATGAGCTCTCTTGAGCTGCCATTCAGCTGAGATGAGCTGAATGGAGCTAAAATGAGCTAACCCTAATTCAGGTGAGCTAAATTCCAACTATGGTGAGCTGGATCAAGCTGAGTTCCAGCTGGTGAGAGCTTCTCCTTCACCAGTTGCCTTCCTGAGTGCCAGGGTTTTGGAGTTCTGACAATCTATATATCCCTAACACTCACAAAAATAGATTAAAAAGACAATAAAAGTGCAATGCATGCCTAACCTAATCGATGCCTAAATGCAGCCCAAAAACCCGTTTGTGGAGCAAAATCCTAAGAGCTAGGTTTGTTTTAATGCATAAAAATGATGATAAACTGGTGTTTATCAACCGCGCTCCTGAGTTTCCGAGGTGGGACTAAAAGTCCCACCCACTTCGCTCGCGCACCCGCAGGAGGCTTTGCTCAATTGCCCCAACTGCAATCGCTGAAGCCCTCGATAGCGAGGAGTGAAAGTGTCATGGAAAGATTCCACGCACCTGGGTCTTGTCTGCCTGGGGCAATGTGGCCTGGGGCGGAGATACAAGCTCCTTTGAGCTTGCGTTAATGGCGACAAAGGCTCAGACCTGCGATCACTGAACACAGCCTTTCGGTCCCATTAAAGCACATAGGCAGCTTCGCCGTGGCACGACGAAGGTGAGGTGGGGGTGGCATGGCGCAGAATGGCCTAGGCGTGCGTGCCTAGGGCGGACTGCGGCCGTGAAGGTGCATGTGTTCGGTGACACTTAGTGAGGTGTTGGCGGTCGATGAAGTGGTGGATGGTGATCAGTGAGTGATGGTGGAGGTTCTGAGGTAGGTGGTGAGGCGTGCAGATGGGTGGAGCGACGAGAGCGCCTTCACCGATGGTCGGCCGGAGATGAGGGAGACGAAAGTGGTCTGTGGCTGTCGAGGGTGATTTTGTGAAATAAAGAAGGGGAAAATGAAAGGCTGGGAGAGAGAAACTTAGCAGAGAGTATCTGGACGAAGGGGGGAGGAGAAGGGCAAGCAACGTGTATTCGCCATCATCGGAGACGAAAACCCTAAGGTAAGGATGACGACGACGAGGAAGAGGTCAAAGAAGCGTGCCTGGTACGGTGCGACGCGGAGGAACAAGGCAGAGATGACTCTCCCATTGGTATGGTGGCAAAGCTATGAGAGGAGGAAGGAAACGTCACCAAAGTTTGCGGGCAGATGGCTAGAGACGAGGGAGGACGGAATTCAGGGGAATTCTCAAGCCAAAACAAGCTTGGAAGAAGCGGCTGGACCTGGAGCTTCTTTTACAGGCACAAGTAGAGGGCCCTGTGCTTGGAAGGCGAGCTTCCAAGCGCAAGACTCTCGCCGGAGGTCACCACAGGTACGATACCCATGCCTCTCAAGCGTTCGCACGAGAGGTATGGTGCAAATCAGGCCATGGGGAGCTACTCAGGCGATAGGGGATTTCTCAGAGGACTCCCCTTTCAAATCTGAGAGCAGCTCCTTGGGGAAGTGAGGAGAAATCCTCCTCGAAACCTCGCCGGAGGTATGGTTCCTCTGCTGCAATGGTAGAGGGACCGGAATACAAAAAGTGATGAGGAAGTTGAGGGGGTTTGTGCAGGGGTTTTCAAAAGTTAGGGGCCAAAATATAATTGGGTGGACTATTTTGCAAAGTAGGTCAAGATGACCTTCCCTTAGGTCCAAATTTTGGTAAAAACCTAATTTGGACCTAAGGAATCCAATGGTGAACTTGGATTTTAGGTTTGACCACGTTTGACTAGATATTTTGTACAAAAACCCAAATTAGGTCAAATATTGATCTCAGACCCCAATCTAGGTCAAAATAGGTTCCAAAGAATAAATTGAAGGTTCTAAACCCTAGGGGATATTTTTCATGAATTTTAGAAGGTTTAGTTGATTTTTATCTTGACTGGAACCTTGTGAAATTAAGTGGGTTTATTTTAGGGTTACAGAATGTCATTTAATTCTTAAATCTCACTATAATCCTTTTTTGACCGAACCATCCCACTTTTCCTCTTATTAAGTCCAATTTTCCTATGTTTAGCCCCTGAAAACTCCCGTTGATGAACTGCAATGGTAAAATTACAGTTTTACCCTTTGTTTCATGTTTTCTTCCTAGATTGGTGATCCCTTGAATTAGGCCTTTCTCTTAGTTATGTAGGAACTTTTGTTCTCTTTTCTAAGTCAAAAAGAGCTACTTAGTGTTGGTGCTAGAGCACCACGATCATTTGTTTTGATGATAATAAAACACGCGTCATTTAACATTTGCACTTGGAGTCTTAGATTTCAGGCAAATTGCAATTGGAGACGTGCTTAAACGGAGTTCGAGCTCGCATCTAGGACGGATTGGAGGAGCTTGATGCAGAACAGAGGAGATTCGCGAGGAGCGATAGAGTGAAGAAGGAAGGAGATGAAGAATATGATAGATTTCCTTCTCTTGTACTCCTTGTATTTTTCGTTATTTTTGTTGCTCTTTATTTTTTACTTAGATTCATGTTAAAGAGCCTCAAAGTACCCTAATAGTAGTCCTAGGAACACCGGCACAACCCTAGGATACTTAGATTTTCTGTAGAGAACTTAGAAAACTAATGTAGGGTTCAAACAAATTTTCCAAACGTCTAATTCCCAAATCAGACATCTGATAAAGTGTTTTAAGACGTCTGACTATTGTTTCAGACGTCTGATAACTATTAGGCTGGACTTAGTGTCCAATCTGATGAAATCAGACATCCAGACCTTAAACCAGACGTCCTAGGAGACGTCTGATGACTTTGCCAGACGTCGAATTAGTGGACCGTTGGCTGGCTTAGCGAACACTCTAGAATGTGACCGTTAAAGCCTTATTAAACGTCCATAAGACTTTCCAGACATCTGATAATTGACCGTTTTGCCTCGGCTGACCCAAAATCTCTTCTCAGAGATTTTCTAGCCGTTGCAACGTTTGGAAATCCATTCCCACAAAAAAAGTAGGTTTCCAGACATCTAGACATAGTACCAGACATCCTATATGTCGTCTGATGGACTTGCAAAAAAATCCTGTTTAGATCTTATTCAAGTCAGGAAGAGACCCGCCCAAAATCAGACGTCTGACCTTGAAATCAGACGTCTTAAAGTGAACTTCCAGACGTCTGATGCCAGAATTAGACGTCTAATAAGCCTGTCAGTGCAATGATTGTTCCTGATTTCGGGCTGATTCACTTGGGCTTTGTACCCAACGGCTATGGAAGCTTTTCTAAGCCTTCCAAAGCCTTCCTAAGGCCTCTATACATAGAGGGGAGCCTTTACACACCTAGATACATGATGAGAACCTCATCATGAGCCATAACTAGCTCATTTTGACCCAATACAAAGGATAAAAGCTCCTACATAACTCAAGGAAAGGCTTAACTCAGATAATTCTGAGTTTAAGGAGAAAACAAGTCATAAGGGGTAAAAATGCAATTTTACCAGTATAATCTGCATACAGGGTAATTCAGGGTCCAAACATAGGTCAAAGCAACCTAATAAGAATAAAAGTGGGATGAGATGATCTGACAAGGGCTACAGCAATTCCAAGGAACTAAGTGATAATCTGTAACCCTAAAACAACCCACTTCAATTCACGAGGTTCGAGGAAAATTAAAAATAGAATAAACCCTCTAAAATTCATAGAAAAATAATCTCTAGGATTTAGAACCTTCAATTTGGCCTTCAGAACCCATTTTGACCTACATTGAGAACCATGCCCAATTAATAACTTAATTTGGGTTTTTGCATAAATTGACCGGTCAAACAAGGTTTAATATAGAAATGAAATTCACCATCAGATTCCTTAGGTCCTAATTAATCATGTATAAAAACTTGAGCCTAAGAAGAAACCTCCTTGACCGACTTTACACTTTGGTCCTCATATATTTACTTTTTGGCCCTCAACTTTTGAACCGTCGCATTTTGGACCCTAACTCTCCTTCGTTCTTTGCATTCAGGTCCCCCCTGCAAAACCGGCCAGCACCATGCTCCGGCGACCTTGCGCGGAGCATGGCGCCGTGCAGGGTGAGGGGGAAAGCCTGGCAAGTAAACCGGGGGTGCCCTACGTTGTCAGCCGTCGCAGGGACACCCCCTGGTCGCTGTAGCCCACCATACCGGCCGTGCGAACGCACGGACGGTATGGGTTTTCGTCTCCGGCCATCCTCCGGCGAGGGAGACACGTCGTCTCCCTCCGCCTCCCTCCCTATTTTGATCCCTATAAATACCCCCCGTTGCTCCACCGACCGGGGGAGCTCGGATCTGACGGAGAAAACCCCCAACTTTCCTCTCTTCTCTCTCCGGCAGACGCTCACCAGCTCCGGCGGTTCCTCCCCCTCCTCCTCTTCGCTCTGACGCAATACCAGCAGCAGAGACTTCCTCCCCTGCTCTTCCCGCGCCACGCCGCACCCAGCTGGCGCCTCTCCGGCTCTCTGCTCGCCGCCGCCCCTTTCCCTGAGCATCTTCTTCTCCGGCGACAGTCGATACGACTGTCGCCCTACTGCACCCCCTTCGTCCCTGCAAGTAAGTTATAACTACTTCCCTTCCTCTCCTCTTTCTTTCCCCGGTTTCAATTTGTTCAATTAAGCCCTCGACCGACCCTGACCATCGTCACCCCCTTCGTCTCCGGCCACCCTCCGGCGAGATGTTCCCATCGCTCCACAGCCTCACACACCTCGCCGACCCTCACCGAACCTCCGCCTCATCACACTGAGCACCCCCCACCCCTCCACTGCCACTCCACACCTCCGTAACGCTCCCCCGAACAAACCCATTCCTCCGGTTGCAGTCCAACCTAGGGCTGCCGCCAGACACCACCTTGCGGCTTGCCGCGCAGCTCCACACCTTCGCCGTGACACGGCGAAGGTTCCCCAGTGGTTTGATCAGGCCGAGAGGCCATATTCGTGTCCGACAGGTTTTGAGGTTCGACCGCCATTAACGCACATTGAAGCAGCTTCTCCCGCGCTCCAGGCTTGAGGACTCCAGGTCTTCAGCTGCTGCGGATTACGGGGAGTCTTGCGAAGGCAGCCAGCCAGCAACCTACGCAAATCGAAGCCGCAGCTGCAGAAGCTAGGCCGCGGTCTCCCAGCAGGCGCACGCGAGGAGAGGTCTCCGTTTAGTCCCACATCGGTAAGCCTCACAACCTTTTCACTGTTTAAATTGATTTTGTGCATTAGCCTTACTGCCTCAGCACACGGGGTGAGGTCCCCTTCACCCGCCCGGTCTCGTCCGCGCTCACGCCCCGCGGACCTGACCCGACCCGACTTAGACTGACCCGCACTCCTCGCCCACCATGCACGCTGGTGGGCCTGGACCCGGGCGTGACCCGAACCCGATTACCCGGCAGCTCTGGGAGAGATTTCCCAAGAGTGGTTTCAGAGAGAGAGAGACGCGGGGGGAGAGGGTAGAGTAGGTTTTGTCCTCTGACGTAAGCTCTGAAGTGTGCAGGCACAGGTGAAGAAGAAGGACCGCGGAAGAAGAAGGAAGCTGAGGGAGACACTGTAGCAACAGGCAGTTTAAGTCGTCTGATTTGGAAATCAGACGACGTCCTGAAGGGAAAAGAAGAAAGAAGGAGGGGCGACGTCCTGACTGGAAAAAGAAAAGAAGAAAGAAGGAGATCTGAAGAACAACAGAAGAAGGCGAGGCAGAGGAGAACACAAAAGAACAAGGGAAGAACTGAAAGAAGAAAAACAAAGAAGAAAGAAGAAGATCTGAAGAAAGACAGAAGAAAAAGGAAGAGCAGGAACAGCTGGAAGAAGAAGAAGAGCATCACCACTGCAGAAGAAGAACATCACCTCTGCAGACAAAGAAGAAGAAGATCTGAGACGAGGAGAAAACAAAGAGAAAAGAAGACAACAAATTCTTTCTCTCTCTCTTTCTTTATTTTTGTAAAAGAAACATGTATATCTCTAGAATACAACTTGCTCCCTGAGTTCGACCTCGGGAACTCTTTTATTTTCCGAGTAAAAAATTTTATATTTGAAATGTTGGCAATAACTGGCTATACTACAACGCTATAACAATAAAACCCGGTTGCCCACAGCGTTTCAATACACAAGATACACACTAAGAAAAACCAAGAGACACCTAGCTACACACTTTCACACTCTTTTGTGTAAAAAAAGACTCTCTTGCTCTCCAAGCTCAAGTTCCATCATCTTGAGAGCATCAAGCTTTGCATACCTACTCTCCCGCCGTAGTTCACGAGAGCGAAGTTGCACCGTCTCGTGGCTCACGCACCGCGTCATCAACTCGACGCACTCCTTGCAAAGGGGAGTTTCCTAATTCCTATAGAAGCTAGGTTTAAAATTACTTTGTTGGCTCTATAGGATTACTTGTTTATTTTATCTTTGTTATTTGGTTGGGTATTCGCTTTGCGAATTCCCGTCTCCTTCGAGAGACAAAATCCTTCTCGTGGAGAGAAGGGGTTGAGGTACGCTACCCTCGTTTAAGTAGCATGGTTGTAATTGAGGTTGAATTACCCTCGTTTAAAGTGATTCGTTTAGTGGATTTTGATCAACTTGGTTGATCGGAAAATCCTAACTCGAGAGGGTTAGGTGGTGGTTTTCACCCGATTTGGGTTTCCACCTAAAAATACTTGTGTACTTGTGTGTTTGTCTATTTTGTGAGATTGTTTATATTTATTTCCGCAATTATTACGTCACCCCCTCCTAGTAGGGAATCTACACTTAGGACTCATGATGAGGTTCTCATCATCTGCCTAAAGTATCCACAGCAAAATTAAAAATCAACAGAGCTAGGGGACAGCCTTGCCGCACCCCACACTGAGGTTGAATCCAAGCTTTACAAGGTTTCCCATTTATCAAAGGAGAGTAGGAGGCAGTCATGATACACCGTTTCATCCATTGGATCTAGAGGGTGGGGAACTTTGTTCTTTTAAGGATTTCCCATAAGTATGACCATGAAATTGAATCATATGCTTTAGAGAAATCTACCTTCCACAGGAAGGCCTTAGACTTCCTTCTGTGTCAACCCGTCACCATCTCTTAAGCCATAATAAATGATTCCTGTAAAGACCTCCCAGGTAAAAAAGGAGACTGAACAGGCATAATCAGGCCTTGCAGAACACCACAGATTCTATTGGCAAGGATTTTGCTAATGATTAAGTATATGGAACTCAGCAGTGCAATAGGCCTATAGTCATAGAAACATTCCGCCCCTAACTTCTTTGGTAACAAGAAGAGGTATGATTTGTTTAGCCTTTCGAATCCAGAATTTCCCTTTTCAAACTCATGTATAACCCCCATCACTTCCTCTTTAAGAACACTCCGCATCTCTTTGTAAAAAAAAACTTGAACCCCATCTGGCCCTGGAGCTCCCTCATTATTTAAATCTTTGATGGCATCCATAGCCTCCCTTTTATAATATTCTTCATGATTTTTATAGGCATTCTCAAGTATCTTTTCTTTCATGCTCATTTAGGGCTTAGGTTTTCTAAATAGTTTTCCTATATAGTCCAGTTGCATTTTTGAATCAAATGGTGGAATCAAGATTTAGAATCAAACTCAAGATTAGGTTTGAAGTTGATCAGATCTAAAAGAAAACCCTAAGATGGTCTGTGTATGTGCTCTAAATAGAAGGGATGAGGGACTGAATGTGAAATTGTCCTAATCAAGGCATCCAAAGATTTTTGGATGAATAAAGCAGTTTCGAGGCGGATGATACCTGTGAATCAGAAATTCGCACACCCGAGAATTACCTAGGCAACCAAAAATGGAGAGCCCCTCAAAGACCCCTACACGGTAGAGCGTCCCCACAGGTTACAGGGTTTCCCCCACCCAACCTTCCTTGTCATTGAGGGTCCAAGTAGACCGGAATGTACGAACTTAAATCCTTAAGTCTACCAATTTTATGTCCTAATTTCTGCCTTAATCTTCACTTGATTAGAAGTTAATTCAACTTGTGACCTAATTTGGAGGTTGGTTGGCCTACAATGTAGACCAACTTCACCTGACCTACCCTTAAGATGGTAGAATGAGATCTAGGTCAAGACCTAGAAATCACCCTGATTGACTCTCAGGTTATTAGGTCCAAGGATTTGAGGGTTCAAGTTAGATTAGAGCCTGATTTCAGGGTTTTTGATGATTAAATCTTTTCAACCAAAGGCTTGGGTAACACACAAATATGGGTGGGTTTGTTTCCTTTTATGCAGGCAAGTATAAACTAGCACTCCAAAACCCTAAGATTGAACCCTAATTGCCTCTATTCTGCATCTAATTTGATCTTAACTTGTTCACCTTGGGCTTCAAGCAAGAAAGATGTGAGCCCAAAGTGATTTAGAAATTATGCATAGTCTCTAATAGGAGCAACCAAATAAGGTAGGGAATCTCTAATAGAATCGTCTCAATCTTCAATCAGTTTAAAAAAAAAAATTCACAAATCAGGAAACTTACCCTTTAAATGATAATTACTATGAAAAATAAGGTAGGTGATTCCTAATTGATTGTTTCCTTTTTTGTCTTCCCAAGATTAGGAGGTTGATTAGGGAAGAATAAAGAATTTAGCTATCCTAGAGTGGTTGATTTGTGTGGAAGATCTCCTCATGAAGTACCTCGCAAAATCACAATAAAGCAAATAGGGCAAGTTAGTGCTCAAATATAAAAATATAGCAAGAGAATAGCAGTGAATTGCACGTTGCTCCCTAACAACGACGCCAAAATGTTTGTCGAGCAAAATCGAGGTTATAAAAGCAGCGTCGTAGTATAGGTCGAAATCGCTTGAAAACAGATAAAATTTATACTTGAAAGAAATCCAAGGTCGAACACAGAGAGCAAATAGGAATTCAAGTGCTAATCTCAATCAAAATATATATGAGCACAATAATTAAGCCAATAATGATTTGCAATGAGCACTAATTACTCAAAATTGATCATCAATAAAGAATATGAATTTATGAAGAGTTTGTCATGGCAAAAAGAATGAAAATATCTCAAAAAGTGGTAATTTGAATCACCTTTTAGATCCATATGCAAGCATGCATCTTAACCATAGGACTTAAATTATTGAATAGTAATATAGATAATGCTCAATCAGACCAAAGCTACAGTGCAAAGGCACTGTTCCTCTTCTTCAATTCTTCTCTGCCTTCTTTCTTCTTAAGCTCTTCTTTCTACTATCCTCTTCAGGCCTTAGCTCTTCTTTTCTCTTCTTCTTCTTGCCTCTTCTGCCGCTCTCCTTCCCTTCTTCTTTCTTTCTTCATGCATAAAGTCAGGCAATCCCTCCAGCAGCTAAGTGTCAGCCGACTCTCAAGAGAGCAAAACCCCCCTTTTCCACGCCCTCTCTTTCTTTCTCTATTCCTCCTGGGTCAACCTCTTTGATGCCCTCCCAGGGCCATGCATAGTAGCCGGTTATCGGGTAATCGGAGGATCCGCGTACCCGGGTCCAAGGTCACCAGCGTGGTGTAGCGACCGAAGAGTGTACAGGTTTATGACGGGTCGGGTGAGCGTGGGGTGTAGTGGGACCTTACCCATGTTTGGAGGCAATAAGCCATAAACACAAAATCAATTTCCTTCACTGCACCACTTCTGCTGTGGACGATGTGGGAGTATGTTCTGCGGCTTCTTCGCGCAACTGGTAGCAATAGCTCCTTCGCCGAATTCACATTCTGCGCGGGTCAAAGGGTCAAATTGACGGTCAAAAAGGGGACCTGGAGTGGTTCCACATCGCCTAAGCATGATGCCTGGTGCTATCGAGCGTAAAGCAAGCTTGTAGCTTGCTCGAACTTGTCGTTAATGGCGGGCAAGACCTGTAACCTGAAAACCAAGACTAGGGCCTCTTGGCCGTGTTAAGTGATAACAAATTTTATGCGGTTTGTAAAATACGTCGTTGTAACACGCAAAATCGATCAACTCTTAAATTTATAAACCTAGATAGGGGAGTATCTAGGGTCGTCCAAGGAGGCAAGTTTGCAAATCAAAATCCCTTAGTTTAAAGAGGAAACTCAACTTTCTTTTTGATGTTTTTGAATATATAGTTTTTATGATTTTGAAATAACGACTACACATGAGTTTTTGTTGATAGTGGGAAAACAACTAAAACCTATTTCAATTAAGCTAACCCTAAGGTGACAAGTAGAGCCTCTCCCTAAGCTCACCCTAGGCACGTGGAGGCCTAGAATAATTAGGGAGAGGGAGTGAAACAAATGCTCGGCAAAAATTGTAAAAAGCTATGCAACAAAAATTGAAAGAAAGCAACTTGAATTAAAATGAACTTGTTCTACACAAAACTCATAGAGGAAAGCTTCTAATCTACTTGAAATGCGAGAAGATGAAAACACAAATCCTCTAAATGAAATGGTGAAGAAGATGATGGCTTCTTGCTCCAAGCCTGGTAGCTCCCAGGCTTGAAAAGAGTCCTCCAACTCCTTCCTTTCTATGCTCCTCCAAGATGGTGTCCTCCAAGGTGGAAGCTACCACCTTCAATTCTCCTCCTCCAAGGGTGGACGTCCACCCTAGGTCCTTCTCCTTTGCCTGGCCATCCTCCTTGAAGTAGAATAGCCCTCCTCCTTGGTGTGGCACAAGTTGAAGAGAGTGGGGAGAAGAAGGCACCAAAGGGGCGGGTGATGTGCCCCCTTAATCTTCTTCTCTACTCCTTCTTCTTCGCCGTAGGTGTAGGTGGGTATAGGTAGAATAATACACTAATGGAGGATGAAGAAAATGGTGGTAGGTGATGGGTTTTTATAGAGTGGGATGGGGGTAGGGTTGACGTGAATAGCTGGAGGACTAGGATGGAGTTTGGTGGTGGTTATGGGTGGTTAAAGTTAATCCTAAGGTGGAGATCACTTGGCGCCACCTTAAAGGGTGCAAGGGGGGGTAGTTATAGGTTGAATCCACCCCTTGGTGGAAGTCCATGGTGGAGGGGGTGCCTCCATTTTGGTGCCAAAATGGTGTTCTAGAAGGGGAGCAATTTTGGAGGGAAAATGGAAGGTGGAGATGGGCTTTAGGCTTAGGTGTAGGGTGGAGATTAGGGCATTTTTGGAGGGAAAAATTGGCGTCGAAAAGGGGGGTAGTTAGGGTGGTTTTGGCGCCAACTTCTTGGTGCCCTTTGGTTGTGGTTGAGAGGTGAAAGGTGGTGATGGTGGTGGCACCAACTTGGAGTGGATGGAGCTAGCTTAGGTGAGCTTTAGGTAGGGCTTAGTTGGTGGAGCTAGTTAGGGTTGAGTTGAAGGTGGTGGATGGCCAAGGAGCTGGATGCTAGCTAAGCTAAGCTAGCTTAGCTAGATATGGAGTAGAGTAGGTAATGTGAGCTCGGGTTTGAAGAGAGGAGCTGAGGAGGAGAAGTCTGGAGCTTGAAATGGAGCTGGCAGCTACTGTAGAGGCTGGCATGGAGCTACTCTAGCTGGCTTAGCTTGCTAGTTCTTTGCTAGCTGCTAAGCCAAGCTAAAGTGAGCTGGCTTCTACCATAATGAGATGAGGTGAGCTGGGTCTAGTGCTCCCGGGGAGGATCAAGCTGGTTAAGGCAGCTATGGTAGCTTAGCTCAACTGAGTTGAGCTAAGCTGAGTCCCCGGGAGCTGGACTTGAGCTTCCTGAGCTGGAATGAAATCATCTTCAGCTGGCTAGAGTTGAGTGGAGTTGGATGTAGCTGGACTTGAGCTGGGGTGAACTCCAGTCAACTCAGCTGAGCTAGCTAGAGCTCCCTGTGGACTGATGGGAGCTGAGATGAGCTAGACTCAGCTAAGTTGAGTTGGATCTGAGCTAACCTAAGCTAGGGTGAGCTAAGATAAGCTCTCTTGAGCTGCCATTCGGCTGAGATGAGCTGAATAGAGCTAAAATGAGCTAACCCTAATTCAGGTGAGCTAAATTCCAACTATGGTGAGCTGGATCAAGCTGAGTTCCAGCTGGTGAGAGCTTCTCCTTCACCAGTTGCCTTCCTGAGTGCTAGGGTACTAGGGATCTGGCAATCTGTTTATCCCTAACACTCACAAAAACACATTAAAAAGATAATAAAAAATGCAATGCATGCCTAACCTAATTTATGCCTAAATGCAACCCAAAAACCCGTTTGCTGAGCGTAATCCTAAGAGCTAGGTTTTTTTTAATGCATAAGAATAATGATAAACCGGTGTTTATCATTAAAGCTATTTAGGAAGCATCGCCAGACAACGATAAATGTAACCGTGGTGGTGTAAAGATGATTGGTATAGTAAGGAGGTCTCACAACCTCAAACTGTTGGTGAGAAGGGCGTGGTGTTCTACTGAGGGTTTAAAGGGATAATAGACCTAACTAGGTTAGGGCTTTTGCTCCTTGGATCAAGGCGGAGGTGTAGAGAGTGTTGGCGAAGTAGATGGAGCAGTGTAACGATGGAGGCATTCGCCAGTGGGACTGCCGGGGACGGAGAAGACGAAGGTGGTCGCGTGTGTTTGGTGATCGAATTGAGATATAGAGAGAGGGAAAAAGGAGGGGAGTAGAGGAAGCTAAAGAACCTAGTTTAGGGACGAAAGGGGGAGAGATTCCCACGCCGGTTTGATGGCTAGATGTAGGGAAGACGAACCTCTGAAGGGAGAGATGGCGAGGAAGAGGGGGATCTAGGAGCCCCTGAGTTGGTCGTCGAGGACCGGACGAAGGAGGGGAGGAACGTAGCACTCCCAATTTGGTCGTTGGGAGGCCGTAGGACGATGGAGCGAGGAGCTCACCGGAGCTAAGGTCAGAGCCAGCCATGGAAGAGAGGGAAGACATTGTTCTGGCCTTAAACCTTGCTAAGAAAATGCACAATGCCATGGAGGTCCCTTTATAGGGCTCTAGATGGAATTCCAAGCTTGGAAACAAGCTTGGAAATTCTGAGCTCCTCACCGACGTAGGATATATATTCAATCAAATCATTCGCACAAGGATTCTAGAGAGATTTAGGATCCCTAGATGGGTTCATTTGAAAGGCAATTACTTAACGAGTTTCCCTTTCAATTTTGAGAGAGATTCGTCAAGAAAATACGGAGATCTTTCAAAATTAAGGTCGCCAAAGCTTTAGGATTATGAGTTGAGGGCAGTAGGGACCTATCTGTAAATAATACAGCAAATCTGGGGGCTATTTGTAAGAAATTAAAAACTTAGGGGTATGAGTGTGAGATAAAAGAATCAGACAGAACCAAATTGCAAACTAGGTCAAGATAATCTCATATTGGGCCCAAATTTTGGTACAAACCTAATTTGGACCTAAGGAATTCAATGGCGAAGTTGGATTTTGGCTTTGACCTAATTTGACTGGGTAATTTGCATAATTTCCCAAATTTAGGCAAATGTCTGTCTAAGACTCTGTTTTCGGTCAAGACGGGTTCTGATGGTCAAATTTAAGGTACCAAACCATAGAAAATATTTTTATATAAATTTTAGAGGGTTTAGGTGAATTTTATACTGACCAGAACCTTAATTAATCAAGCAGATCTATTTTTAGGGTTTCGGAAGTCATTCAATTCTCAAAACACACGAAAACCCTTTTCTATCTGTACTAACCTACTTGTTAGACTCTTAAGATCATTTGACCTTTATTTAATCCCTGAGAAAAATCCCATGATTGTACTGCAATTGAGATATGTTGTTAAAACTGTAGTTTTACCCTTGTTTTACTGTATTTCCCTTAGAATGAATTTGCAGTGAATTACGTCTCTCTAGCGGTTATGTAGGAGCATTTATTCCTTGATAATGACTAATTAAAGCTAGATATGGCTGATGATGATGTTGTCATCAACAATGATGACACGACGCAGTTTCGGTGATAGTAGACAGGTTGACGAAGACGACGCGGTTCCTGTCAATCCGAGTCACCTTTAGGCCAGCACAGCTAGCAAAGCGATACATCAGAGATGTGATGCTCCTTCACGGAGTCCCTCGCGAGATCATATCCAATAGGGATACTCGCTTCACTTTCCAGTTCTGGGCAGAGTTTTAGCAAGCCTTGGGGACTCATTTGAGGTTCAGTACCGCCTACCACCCTCAGACCGGCAGCTAGTTGGAGCGCACCATACAGACAATAGAGGACCTCCTACGTGCTTGTGTACTAGACTCGAGAGGCTCCTGGGAGGAATATTTGCCCCTTGTAGAGTTCGCATACAATAACAGCTACCATTCAAGCATCGACATGGCACCTTATGAGGCTTTGTACGGGAGGAAGTGTACTACACCCTTGAGTTGAATCAAGGTGGGGACCAAGTGGGAGGTTGGTCCCAGGCTGATCCGTCAGAGTCAGGAGGTGATAGAGCAGATTCACAGATGATTAGCCCATATTCGTGGGCTATTTAAGTATCTAAATGTCTAGACATTAAATTAATTTGAACATATAGATAGCATACATTATGATGTAAATAAGTTAATTCATATTTTTAGCCTAATTGCATAATTCATTCATTGCATGCATTTAGAATTAACTTAGAATTGCATGCATTTGATTAGTTAATCAATTAGGTGAATTACTTACATTGTTTTAATTTAACATTGAAGTTAAGGGCTTATGCATAAATAATCATAATATTTTATTCTTTTATTCTTTTTCTCCTTTGCACAGGTAACTCCTTCGGCTTCGGCTCCGCCTCCTCCTCCTGCGCATCACATTCATGCTACAGCATTTTGAATTTGAAATCAGTGTGGCCGTGGCTACAAAAGAAGGGAGAGCTGCCGTTGAGAGTAGGCCTCCACCCCTATTCATCACTGTGCAAAGAGTGCACCACTCTCATCCACTCCACCACCACCGGCCTCAACCGTGGTGGCAAGCCTCCACCACCGTGGACGTGTGGTGTGACAGGCCGCACCGCCATTCGGAGGTTGCTCACATCACCGTGAATGCACGCTGCTCCACCATAAGCACACACAGGCGTGCATGCTACCATCTTCACTGCCACCACCAGCATCCACCTCCATCTTCTTCCCCTTCCTTTGTTTTTCCTCCACTCCACCAAAAAGAACCCAAAAAAAACCTCACCAATTCCACGCGCAGCTCTCAGCTGCTGCACACACCTACCCGCTCCTCACCGCAGCCACCTTCAGTCCTGTCAAGCACGCCACCGCACTTCCATCCTCCAGTGCACATGCTAACACCGCGCGCCATCTGCCCGCGTGCGCCTTCACCAGCAGCGTCTACAACCCATCGCATGCCATCTGCCCGTGCACGCCTTCACCAACAGCGCCTGTAACCCACCACGCGCCCTCACTTCATTCTCCAACGCACCCTGCCAACCGCCCCGGCCACCGCACGCCCACTTCTCCTCGCCTTAGCACCTACATGCACCCGCGCCATCATCTGCAGCGGCCTCTGCAGCACCTGCAGCGGTGCCAACAGGACCACCGCGTGCACCTGTGCGCCCTGCAAAGCGCCTGCATGCCCTCGTGCCCACACCTCCGCGTGCCTGCAGCACCCCCAGCACCCGCGCACGCCTTCACCAGCAAGGGCGGCCAGCAGCAGGCTTCTCCACTGCCGCCACTCCTCTCCTCTAGCAGGCCGGCTCCGGCCATCTCACAATGCACCGCTACCACCACCGCGAAGGCCTCGCTTCAGCCGACCTCTTGTAGGGGTAGTTCCTCGATTGAACCTCTCTCCCATGCGTAAGGAGGAGAGAGGTAAAATCCTCTGCTTTTGCTCTAATTAGCAATTACATTTCATGCCATTTCCAGGAAAATGAATTTTGATTTATGATTATTTTATTGTAGTGAAATTGCCACTTCATACTCAAGCTCTCTTACAATTGAGTGGGTTATGTGATTCACATTGTTTGACATTGGTTTTGGATTAAGATGTGCACAAATTTTCTCTAATGCATGTCAATTGGAAATTACATAGATTCATCACATATTTATCGAATATTTTAGTGAGGAAAAATTGCACATCTACCCTTACATTTTTGAGTTATTGTGCCTCTTCTTTCCGTCGCATTTCATGTCAGATTTGACTATGGATTTCACACTTGATTGAACGAATATGAAATAATCGAGATTTTATTACATCATTGCCTCCCTGTGGACAGGACCCGCTCTTTTGCGAGTGGTTTAATTTTAATTTTAATTATTTTGTTAAGCGATTTTCCACCACTTTGATCCTACAACGATAAATCATCTTAATACATTATTTGAAAGCAAAAATCATCTTATCAACAGACGCTTCTGACCTACTTAAATCCTCTTTAAGTTTGTTATGTGCTTTTAAGTTTCAAGGATAAATCATAGCACCGCACCCTAGTTAGCTCCATGGTAGCTCAAGTTTCGGGGATGAAACTTCCTTTAGGCTTATTATGTTGAAATGATCCTTCTCAGGGGTCATTCACAGTTTCCGGAAAGGTAGGGGTGTAAGTGCAATTTTAAACCCCTTAGGTTTAGGTGTGTGGGTCTTGCTGGAAGAAAAGATTCTGCGGGAGAATTCCTGCAATTTTCACCCTCTCTCTCTTCCCACACAACCCACACCCCACGCACACACCCACACCCACACACCTCCCCTCACAAACCCACACCCTCCTCTCTTTAGAAACCCCTCCACCCTTTCCATTTCCTCTCCATCTCCACCACCCTCACCATCACCACCTCCACCCTCGTCCTCCACCACCCAACTAGCAACCTCTTCCCCTTCCCCGTCCCCCTTGCAGCCCGAGTGGGGAGGAAGGAGCAGAGCTTGAGACGAAGGAGCACGGGAGAGAGGGCAAGCGAGGACGTGAAGGAGGGGGAGAGCGTGGATGAGGGAGAAGGCAAGTGTAGCAGAGGAGGTGCTGCCGGAGGAGCTCGGGGAGGAGTTGGAGGTGCGAGGAGGAGCTCGGGAGAGGAGGCGTGACCTCCTGCAGCCGCGGGAGGTGCTACTGCGGCCTCTGCCGACGGAGGAGAAAGCGAGGAGAAGGCTCATAGGAGGGTACTGCAAAACCATTTTCCATAGTATCAGACATCTGGAACTCCATCCAGACTATTGAGAATCATTTTCGCGTTTTGATATGAAAGGAATGCATCATAGTATAGTCATAAAATACGATCCAACAAAGATATTGTTTTATAAAAATAACGAGACTTTGAGTCCCGGTCGTTCATCTCTGGGAGGCATTGTTTTCGCTTTTGAAATCGATCTTTTCTCTAGCTGCTCTACTTTGTCTAAAGACACACCCCAGTTTCCAATCTCCTAACTAAGATTTCACTGCTCCTGTTATTAACTCAGACCACATGCGCATGAGTCAAGTAAATCACGAAAGTGAACGTGTGAGTTTCTGTGCGCACGATTCTAGTGAGGTGGTGATTAGTTCTAGAGAAAGCATCTATTGTCAGATTTTCAATATCTTCAGGAAACGACATGCTGGTGCGTAATATATAGCCAGTTAAAGAACAGGCACTTAAATCATGCAAATATGATAAGCATTCAGCTCGTGGTGATTTCAAACACATAGAGAGACATATATATATAAATGCAATTTTATTCATCATTGGAGAGTTGTTGCACAAGGAAATCTAGAGGAAAGCTTATACATAAATGCTTAAAAATTAAACCTAGCTACCAGAAAACGATTGCATACAAGAATCAATGGGGGGATTTCGCATGCATCATTGGGGGAGAAGTAGGACTACACTACTAAGCAGTAAATGAAAGTAGTAAATATACGAAAAGCTAAACTACTAATCTAGCAGAAGGAAGGGCATTCGGAGGTGGTCTCCGATGGCCTTTGAGTGGCTGAGAGAAGGAGGGGCGGCCAATGGAGCTTAGGCCGACCCATGGAGAGAGATTGGGGAGCTGACCTAGCTTCATGGCGTGGAGATGGTGGCCTCCATGGTGGTACTCTACTCGTGGTGGTGGAGTGGATGGGTGTGGCTAACCTAAGTGGAATGAATGCCAAGGAAGTGAATGGGGGTGCATGGCTGCCCAAGGGGTCTTTTTATAGACCCAATTGCTTCTCTCTAGAGAGGTGTAGAACTCTCTAGAGAGAGTCCAAGAGTGGCTAGCCACATGTGGGTGGAGATGGTCTTTGAGATCCAAGAATTGTGGATCTCAATTTGAATTCCTCTTGCTTGCTAAATTTGACAACCAAGAGGTGGTGCCATCTCAAGAGCTCTCTAGAGAATTCTAGAGAAGTGTGTGCATGAATGGGTGTGTGTGTGCGTGTGTGTGGTCGTGCTCTATGTGGCTAGGTGGCTTAGGTTAGGTCCTAAGGGGTTTGGGTAGGTGTAGGTCTTGAATTAAGGTTACAAACACTAATTGCTAAGGGGAAAATGCAATTAAACTTATCCTAAGTTTAATTGAATGAGTGTGAACCTAATTAAGAGTAGAATAACCCAATTAGGTTGGGTTTAGGTCAATTGGACTCTCACCAAGTCCAATTAAACTTGTGTGGGTTGAGATCTAAGCTCAATTAGACTCAATGAGTCCAATTGACTTAGGTGAAGGTAATTGACTTTGATCTAAGTCAATTGGATTTGGTGAGGACCTAATTAGGTCCTTAGGTAGGTCTAGAGGTGATGTACTAGGGTTAGGACACCTTAATTTAGATTCCTATGGGGTTGGGATTAGGTCTAGGGAGCTAGAGATCCAAGATCAAGACTTGAATCTCAAAACAGGACTGGAGACCAATATCAGACGTCCAAAAATGGGATCAGACGACTTATACTCAAAAATCAGAAGTCCAGACTTCAGTTCTGGACATCCAATTTGAGTCAGGGGGAAATCAGGGTTCTGTTTTGGGTACTCTGCAGAAATTGGACGGCGGACAAAGTGTCTGGATGTCCAATAATACTGCAGAAGTGGGTTTGAGGTGTGCGGGAGATGGCTAAGTGTCCTAAATGTCCTATAACTTTCTGGACGTCCAGATAAGGGCTGGAACTAGGGTTTTAGGGCTTCCTAGGGTGTTGTGACCTAATCTAAGGGTGGCTAAAGCTTGGGGAAGTCACTAGGCTATCCTAGGGCTAGGATGGACCTAAGCTCTTCACATTTTACTGCTTTATTTCTACTTAATAGAATAGAAAACCTTTAACCCCCTTTCATTATTGTTCCTATATCTAAACTAAGCCTTCTACTCCAGCTCTGCTACAACTCCCGTTATTCCAGATCCAGCTTCAGATCCTGCTCCAGATCCAGCTCCAGATCTACTTATTGCCTGCAATCGACATAATGCACTTAATCAACACATCATAACATTATTTTATGCACAGTTAAAGTAAAGCAGTAAAGATGCAAATTATGCGTATGTATGCGTGAATAACCCTAGCTTATGCTAAGTTCTAGCTTAATCTAGGTCAATTAAGACCTATGATTGCTGCGCAATCATACCCCCATACCTAAATCTTGCTAGTCCCTAGGAAATGCAAGACTAAATTATTTACAGCAAAGGTCCTTAAGGGACTGATTATTTTATCAAGTGTATGCGTAGAGATTTTTCTCCTTTTCATTTTCATCCTATTCTCTAGAAATCCAGACAATCATGAAAGTGCAGCTATGCAGCTTTTGCAACGGATTCGAGTGAAAAACTAATACACCTCTAAAGCGTGTACTTGACCCCTAGTAAAAATTCTAGTAGCATAGGCAGACTTCTTCCCTTAGGGTATTTAAGATATTCTATGAATTCCACCCCAGCTTTAGGCTTAGGTAGAGAATCTCTGAGGGAAAGGATTATATATTTGGCGGCTCACTCTCACTTGGTGCTGCATAGAGACTAGTACTACAGAATCTAGATTCCTGGATTACTAAGTAACTCAACTCAGATAAAGATGAGAAAAACTATGCTCTCTTTTGATTCCTTTGTATTCATTCTCTCTTACTCTTTTTTTTCTTTCTTTTTCTTTTCTTTCTTAGAGCTCACAACTTTACCAGATTCACATATATGACCTGTATTTGGTGGTCTCACTAGGCATTAACATTTTAATTGAGTTCTCATAACCCTAACACTAAGTCAGAATTCCTCAGCCAGTATTCGAGCGGTCAGAAACACAAGAAAAATAGGTTAGGGCGATATTTGGTGGATCTCAATTTTATTTGGTGGCATTGCCTCAATGAAATAAACACTAAATATTCATTCTTTGCTTTGCTTTTTCTTCTTTTTCTATTTTTTTTTTCAATTTTTCTTTCTTTTCATCATTCTTTTTCTTTTTCTTTTTCTCTTTTTTTTTTCAGCATAACACAATTAGCATACATCCATGAACTTTATTAAGGAGGCTTTATTAGGGATCGGTGGTACTTAAGAGACATTGGGTGGCTTATTTGGTGGAAGTGCCTACTCACAGCACCAGGAGAGACGGATAGGATGGTGTATTTCTGAACTTAACATCAATACCCTCCTTCAGCTGAGGATTCCGTAGAGAATGGTTGAAACCATCCACCTTAGCCCTAGTTTTATGAAAACTTGCTCTCCGCATATTTTCCTTATTTGATGGCTCTCAAAATTTCGCACAAAAATGTATACGCGGGAACCGAGAGCGAAAACTATGTCTAATCTTAGAGCATCATCACCTAATTATCTAGGATTCCAGATTCCTAGCACTAATCTTAGAGCACCAGTACACTCTATTCTCACCTCACACTATTTGGTGGATTTTTGGAAGAAAATCAGCCTGACTCCCAAAACACTGTCCAGGGGTTCGGGAAAAGTACTGCTTCTTCTCGACAGACTGAAGATGTTTACCAGCCTTCACCGTGAATCCATTGCAAATTCTACATGTGTGTGAAAAGTTGTACTGGATTCCAGATTACAGGAATCAACTAAAAGATAAAATCCCTAATTCATTCTCTTAATAAAATATTCTTATTCATGAATGCAATATGTATATATGCTATAGACATGTAACCTCCCATAATTTGTACTTCGTGGATTTCCCGTATCGGGTTACAATCAGCTTGACCCTAAATTTAGAACAAAAGGTGAGCGGGTGAGTCAGAAGTGGCTGTTGCGAACGATTTCTAGCTCCAATGCGAGCATTGGAGGTGGAGTCGGTTGTTCTTTTATTTAGGATCCTAAAGTACATTTTACATGCAGCTCCGAGGTTTTCCTAAGTGTTGGCATAAAATTTTTTCAGTTTTTCTATATCTACTCCCCCCCCCATGCCTAAGTTCTTGCATGTCCTCATGCATGAATAAAAAAGAAAATAAATCTGATAAAGGATGAGTGGGTAGAAATCACCTGGAATTGCTCTTTAAAATATACATTCAGCACCGGCCAACCTGTTAACATGTAATATACAAAAGGGAAATATGCTAAAACAAAAATATGCTATGTATAAAAACGATTATGTATAGATGATGGTGAAATGTGGAGTGAATGGTATTTATACATGATGAGTTTAACGCCTCCAGCTGGGCGAGCACTCAATCACACGTCCTCACTAATATGAATAGTCTCGTCAAGTGGAGGAGGTTCCTGGGCCAAAAATGGCTTGAGGCGCTGGCCATTTACCGTGAAAAGATGCCCAGATTTTGGGTCCTTGATTTGGACTGCCCCATTAGGATATGGCTGCATCACAACATACGGGCCAGTCCACTTGGACATAAGCTTCCCTGCAAACAGTTTCAACCGTGAATCAAACAACCAGACTCGCTGGTTGGGCGTGAATACTTTCCTTCGGATGTGGCGGTCATGAAAGGCCTTGGTCTTATCCTTATATATTAATGCATTCTCATAGGCCTCCCGCCGAATTTCTTCTAATTCGCTGAGCTGGAGTTTCAATTCTCAACCTCCTGCATCGAGGAAGAGGTTGCATTTTCGCACCGCCCAAAAGGCGCGGTGTTCCAGCTCTACAGGAAGGTGACAAGCCTTGCCATATACCATGCGATATGGTGACATTCCGAGTGGCGCCTTGTATGCGGTCCGATATGCCCAGAGTGCATCGATTAATTTGTCGGACCAGTCCTTCCAGTCTAGTCTAACCGTCTTCTGGAGAATCAGCTTGATTTGACGGATAGACGCTTCAGCCTGCCCATTGGTCTGTGGGTGATACGGAGTGGCTATGCGGTGATGTACCCCGTATTTCTTTAATAACGACCTGAAATGGGCGTGGACGAAGTGGCTTCCCTCGTCGCTAATCAGAGCGCGAGGTGTTCCAAATCTCGCAAAAATATTTTGCCGTACAAAAGAAATGACGCCTTGTGGTCAACCCGTCTCGTCAGGATGGCCTCGACCCACTTCGAGACATACATGCGAGTTCGGAAAAGGGCCCATAAAATCGATGCCCCAGACGTCGAACACTTCTACGACCATGATCGGTTGGAGTGGCATCATGTCTCTCCTGGTCATAGAACCGACCGATTGACATCGTTTGCAGTGTTGGGCGTAATCGTGTGTATCTCTGAAGATGGTTGGCCAGAAAAATCCAGACTGCAAAAATTTTGCAGCAGGTTTCCATCCTGAGAAATGGCCACCACACGCACTATTCTAGCAGAAAGATAACACACTGGGGATCTCAGAGTCTAGGATGCATCTGCGAATAATCCGATCTGCTCCAATGCGGAAGAGTAGTGGGTCATCCCACAGGTAGTATTTGGCTTCTGCAACGAATTTGAGTTTCTGGTCCTTGGATAGGTTCGCGGGAATTTTGCCTGCGGTAAGGTAATTCGCGATATCCGCATACCAGGGGAACTCAACAGAATGAATTGCCAAAAGTGATTCATTCGGAAATTATTCATGGATAGGCAGGGAATAAGGAATGTGGTCTGGGTCCAATCTGGATAGGTGATCTGCCACAACATTTTGTTTTCCGGCTTTGTCACGGATTTCGATATCAAATTCCTGCAATAGAAGGATCCATCTAATGAGCCGTGGTTTGGCATCCTTCTTTGCCAACAAATGCCGGGGGGCGGAGTGATCAGTGAAGATGATGACCTTGGACCCTAATAAATATGATCTGAATTTCTCCAACCCGAATACTACTGCTAGCAGTTCCTTTGCAGTGACAGTGTAATTACGCTGAGCCTCGTTCAGTGTCTTGCTAGCATAGTATATGACAAAAGGTTGTTTCTCCCAACGCTGGCCTAAAACAGCACCGACGGCAAAATCAGAAGCGTCGCACATCATTTCGAAATCAAGCGACCAGTCAGGTGGTTGGAGAATCGGGGAGTCGAAAACAGCGCTTCGTAGAGTCTCGAAGGCGTTGAGACAAGAGGTATCAAATTCAAAACGGACATCGGTAACTAGGAAATTCGTCAAAGGCCATGCAATTTTTGAGAAATCGCGTATAAATCTCCGATAGAAGCCGACGTGACCCAAGAATGATCTGATCTGCTTGATCTAGCTAGGTGGCGGTAAGTAGGAGATAATCTCAGATTTAGCCTGGTCGACCTCGAGTCCACTTTTGGAGATCCTGTGCCCTAGAACTAGGCCATCCCTCACCATGAAATGGCTTTTCTCCCAGGATAGTACCAGGTTTACCTCAATACTCCATTTCAGGATCTTGGTGAGGTTATCAAGACAAGACGCGAAATCATCTTCGAAGACAAAGAAGTCATCCATGAATACCTCCACATAATCCCCAATCATGTCAGAGAAGATAGCCATCATACAACACTGAAATGTCGCTGGTGCGTTGCAGAGGCCAAAGGGCATCCGCCTGAAGGCGAATGTTCCAAAGGGGCATGTGAATGTGGTCTTGTCTTGATCTTTCGGGCTAATCGCAACTTGATTATGCCCGGAGTATCCATCCAGAAAGCAGAAGAAACTACGTCCGTCTAACCGTTCCAAGATCTGATCAATGAACGACAAAGGAAAGTGATCCTTCTGGGTAGCCGTGTTCAGTCTCCTATAGTCAATGCAGACCCGCCAAGATGTCGCAGTGCGGGTTGGGATGGATTCGCCCTTATCATTTTTCATGACGGTGAGTCCTGCTTTTTTGGGCACTATCTGAATCAGACTCACCCACTGGCTGTCTGAGATTGGATATACAATGCCTGCATCCAGCCATTTGATGATCTCCTTCTTAACAACCTCTAGCATATTCGGGTTTAGCCATCTTTGAGGTTGTCTTGAAGGTTTCACCCCCTCATCCGTGTAAATATAATGAGTGCAATACAAGGGGCGAATACCGTGGAGATCGGCAATACTCCACCCGATAGCAGCCCTATGGTCTTGAAGCGTAGAAATCAATTGATGCTCCTGTTCTTAGGTTAAGTGGGCATTGATAATGACTGGATATGTCTCACTTTCACCCAAGAACACGTACTTGAGTGAGTCAGGTAAGGGCTTCAATTCAATTACGGGTGGGTCAAAATCAGAACTGAGAGTGGGAGGAGCAAAATCGAGGGTGGGAATCCGCCGATCCATGTACGCGTGAATAACCGTTGAGTCTCTCCCTATGAAATCGGTTGTGACTGTGTTAACGGGAAACCTGTTAGCTATAGTCACGTCTTTCTGCAAAAACAGGGGCGATTTAGTAATATATGGATTAAGATAGCTGAATTCAGGGGTGCTGTGGTCAGAAGCACACCCTAAATAGTCAGATCCTCGGGGAGATATGTGTAATGCAGTGGTTTCAATCCCGTGTGGATCGAGGTTGAAGAACCCTGCTAATGTAGACAAATGGGACATTGGGTGGTCACAAAGGAGCCCAATGTTACCACAATAAGCCGAATCTTCATCTTCACCATCCTCCTCTATTCGATCACAGTCGAAGTTCTTTGCTACCCTAAATATGTCTAGTCGAAGTCGCTCATTGCCTAGGGCAATCTCCATACACCCGGATGCACAATCGATATTCGCTCGGGCTGTCGCCAAAAATGGGCGACCCAAAATAATTGGTGCATCTCGGAGATTAGGAGGAACTTCCATATCGAGAACAAAAAAATCTGCAGGAAAGCTGAACCCGCTGACTTTCACGATCATGTTCTCAACCACCCCCTCGGTGTTTTGACTGATCTATCAACCAGCTGAATCATGACTGAGGTGGGTTTCAACTCCCCAAATCGAAATTGATCAAATACGGCGGTGGGAGTTAAGTTGATGGACGAACCCAAATCTAAAAGGGCCCGATCAAACGGAGAATCCTGCAAGAAGCAGGATATGAGTGGGATACCAGGGTCTTTCTTCTTTGGCGGTAGGTCAGCTAGAATCACGGCGCTAGCCTCTTTCGACAGTACCACCTATCCTCCAATTCTCGGATGTCGCTTCGGGGCACAATAGTCCTTAAAGAACCTAGCGACAGCGGGAATGCGATCGATAGCCTTAAGGAGGGGGACCTGAATATGTACTTCCTTAAACATCGATTTCAGGTCCTCGAAATTCCACGTGTCCTTTTTCCGCGCTGCATTTCGTGTTAGAGCCTCAGGAAAAGGGACGGGAATCTCAGGGTTAAATGGTCTCTTACCCTTATCTATCGCAGGTGGCTCCTGAGATGATGGAGTCGAATCTGCCTGTGGCGAAGGGTGGGCGCGGAGGCTACGCCCACGTTGGGGGCTTTAGCGACGATTTTATCCGTCACTAAAGACCCCTCATTTATTGTTTTGAAGATGTAATGTCCATTTTGTCCCCACTCCTTGCAACTATAAAAGGAGACCCCCTCCATACGAAATTTTCATCCCTTCTTTCTCCTCCCTACCCCTCCAAAGCTCAAAAGAAGAGAAGCTTGTCCCACACCCGGGATGCTTCTTACGAGATAAAGTCCAATTTTCATTCCCCTTTGGAAGTGGATCCCGCGACGACGACGGCGTGCTGCTCTATTCCCATTCTTCTGCTTCGTCCTCCTTCATCCCGCTTCGTTCTCCTTCGTCCAGGCGTCGTCCCGTCCGGCTCGTCCTCCAAGCAATCGTCGAGGAGGATAACTTCTCTCTCCCATTCTTATTTACAGCTTTTCTAGTGTAGACTTTTCTACTTTATAGTGTAATTGATTTTCCGCATTCTAGTGTAATTTTTATAAACTATTGAAATATTGAATGCATGTTCTCTTTCTCTCTCTCTCTCTTTCTCTTAGTTTGATAGCTCCATTGTAATTATATCGCCTTGCTTATAAAGAAAATCCTAAAAAAAATATAATTGTGAAAATAGATCAACGTAGCCTCCCTGTGTTCGACCCGGAATTCTTTTCGGTATAAATTTTATTTGTTGAACACGAATTCTTCGCTTTTTGAACTACAACGACAGGTTTTCCAAAACCAATCTCATAAGCGTAGCGTTCGAAAACACGTTCAACATTTTGGCGCCGTTGCCGGGGAGGCAATGATTTCCGATCTTTTCTTCGCATTTCTTGCACTTTATTTGTTTTCTAACTAGCTTTCTCTTGTGTCTATTGTTTTGCAGAGACCTCCATCAAGGAATCAACAAGCGGTTGACTGAAGTAAAGTGCAGTTGAAGACAACTGCAAGTGCTCCCCCATTCTTTCCGCCTCCATAGATTTCATTCGCCACATTAAATCCAAATCCTAATTAACCTAGGTGTTTGTATAAATCCTAGGAATAGTTTGGTTGTTTGGATTTTCACTCACATTCATTCCACCCTCATTAAAAAAAAATAACAAAAAGATAATCTTGTGGGGTAATTTTCAACAAACACACAACACACACCCACATTCAAGGCACTTGATCAACTTGATTTGTTTTCCACTCAACCGGGTTCCGATCTGTGGAACCGGTACACACAAAGCAACACATAACAAAGTAGAAATCATTCTAGGTTAATCATTTTTGAGTGCCTAACTCAGTGGTGCATTTATGGCCAGTTGTTTGAGTTGTTTGGGCCGCACCACTTTATTTTAAAACCAACTCATCACGTAGCTCCTCGTTAGGGTTTTCAATCTAGGTATATTCCAGGCACTCCACTTTATTTTTTTTTATTTTAAAGGAAAACAATCTTCACTTGTGTTTTACAACTTGGTTTGCCTAGAAACTTGATTGCAATTCACCTAATTTAAAACCCTAAAAGCTACTTAAGCAAGATTTGAACACTAAAATTCACACATTATCAATAATCTTGCTTGAAAACCCTGGTCGTGCACGCACTTACACAAATCTCAATCAATCATTAAGGGCACAACCCATTGTAAGGGCCCATCACATTCCGTGAGCACCACAATCCCAGGCCTTAATAAAATTGAGTAGACGTTGGCCTTAAGGTTTGATTCGCTCTTCAGGGCCTAGTCTGAGATTATTTTTGATTAACCTACTTGTACAGATTAATCTGATGTCTAGCTAGAGGAGTAGAGTCAAACGATCGCGGCTGGGGGGTACACTAGGAACCGGAGGCGAAAGCCAAAGGAAGAACCTTCTCCCCAGTCCCTCCTTCTAACTGGTTGGATTAAACAGGCGCAAGTAGAGTAAATCACTTACAGTCTTAAGGATGGTTTTGGGAGTCAGTAGATCCTTAGGCTACCCCACTTAAGGACAGCCATGTTTTGTTGTGCTGCAGGGTCCATATCCCCAGTCCTTCCGACCTTCTCCTAGTTTATGCTGGGAAGACGGTCATTGAATCCCTGATTGGAAGGACCGCTAGAACATTCTAGGAGGCGCAAGTTAGATTTTGGTCAATTTGATCCCATGGCCGAACAACAGCCTCCTCTGCTTGAAAATCCACAGGAAGAATTTCGAAGGCCGCTGGAACAAATGCAGAGAATGCAGGAATGGTTCCAGAGAATGCAGGGCGCTCAGCCCTTGAAGGATTTTTATGATCCTTCGAATTACGGGGAACGTCCTGGCGTCCAGATTCCAGCCGGTGACATAGAAATCAAGCCCCAGGTGTTAAGCCTGATTAAACATTATCATGGGCTTGGCTCCGAAGATCCGTTTCAGCACTTGGAGGATTTGACCACTTTGGTCCAGACCACCAGGGCTCGAAACGTTAACGAGGAGCAAATGATCATAAGGCTCTTCCCCCACTCTCTTAGGGATAAAGCTGCGCAATGGTATAGGACAATAGGAAGACCAATTACAACTTGGAATGAGTTGAAATCGGCCTTTCTGAAGAAATTCTTCCCAGTCGGTCGTACCAATGCTTTGAGACGGGCAATCACTACCTTTACCCAACGGCCGGGGGAGCAGTTTCATGTGGCCTGGGAGCGATTCCAGGACTTATTGCGGAGGTGTCCACACCACGAGGTGTCGAAATGGCAACTCGTGCAGATCTTCTATCATGGGTTGAATGAGCAACTTAGAAACCATGTGGATGCTTCTTGCGGAGGCAATTTCCTCAATAAAGATGCAGATAGTGCACATGATTTATTTGAGGAAATGAGTGAGAATTCAATTAATCACGCCTCCATGGATACTTTTAACCGGTCCCAGCAACCCAGATCAAATGTCAATGAAGTCCATGACTCTCATTCATTTGATATGGAATTAATTTGTAATAAACTTGATAAGGTGGACTTGGTTGCTAAAAGAATGGAAGAGTGGATGGCTGGCAATTCTATGAACAACTCTCAATCCACTCAATCCCAAAATTCGGGATTCCATTCCTCACGAGCTCCTTCTGGAGGGGAGTTCGTGAATCAACTCGATGCGACTCAATCTATGAGTTAGCATTTCTCGGAACCCCAGGGGTTCCCAACTGGGGCCTTTGATCCCAGTTTTTCTGATCCTTCCCTTTCTTTCTCTCCATCCTCACCCTATGAGGATGTCTGTGCTATACAAGAGAATGTTAGATCCAACCCCTACTCGAATGCCTATAATCCAGGTTGGAGAAACCACCCTAACTTCTCTTGGAAAAATTCGGGGCAACAGACCCAATTCAGACCCAGCAACTATGCTCCACAACGACCAATGGGTCAGGGTCAAGTATATACTCAGTTGCCTCCAAATCAGGTCAATCAGCCAGCTTGGAATGCCCGTCAACCCGTGGGGCAAGCTGATTTGAACCGTCAAATGGTAGAGATGCAAGGATCTATGCTCCAGCTCATGCAGCAAATGAAAAACTCGCTGGACAACTTGCAATCCGGGCTCATTGCTAACTCTCGTCAACCCGGATCTCTACCATCCCAACCCGTACCCAACCTGCGAAACATTATAAATTCGGGCAATCAAGCCCAAGGGTACGGAAATCAGAGGGACCCCCACGCACATGCTCAGGTGGTTGAGCAGGGTTCCTCATCTTCTTCTGCTAATCAACAATTCATGGTCAATCAGGCCCCTCCAATCTTTCCTAACCCTCCCCAAGACCCAAATTCTTACGCTTCTGCAAATTCTGTCACTTTGAGGAGTGGTAAGAAGACTCAGGATCCACAACCACACTATTCTGATCATTTGAATCCTGAAGAATCTGAGGAGAGAGAGGAGAATTCTAGAGGAGAAATCAAGGCTCAGGAACCTGATTCCAAAGATCTGACTCATGTTCCTTTTCCTGAAGCCTTAGCCAAAGAAAAGAAGAAGTCTATTGATAGCAATGAGGAGCTTCTGAATTTATTTAACAATGTTGAGATCAATATTCCGCTTCTTGATGCTATCAAGCACATACCGGCTTACGCAAAATTTTTAAAGGAATTATGTACACAAAAGCGTAAGTCGAGAGAATTTATTCCGAGGAAGGTGGTACTCTCCGAGCAGGCTAGCTCTGTTATCCTGCACTACCTTCCTCAGAAAAAGAGAGATCCTGGTGCTCCTTTGATTTCTTGCGTTATCGAAGATTACACATTTGATAGAGCACTTTTGGATCTCGGTGCATCCATCAACCTAATTCCGACTTCTCTCTACGAGAAGTTTGGGTTAGGTGAACCTCGGCCAACCTCAGTAACGCTACAGTTAGCGGACTGTTCGGTCACAAACCCGCGAGGCGTTATTGAAGATGTTATAGTTAAGGTCAAGGATTTCTATTTTCCTATAGATTTCCTTGTCCTTGACATGGATGTACCAGATAATCTGAGGAACACGCCCATCATTCTGGGGCGTCCATTCCTGGCTACCGCAAAGGCCAGCATTAATTGTGAAAGCGGTAGCACGGAAATCGCCTTTGGGGACCAATGAATGAAATTGGATATTTTAATGCGATAAACAAATTTGAGGATTGTGGATTTATTGAGGAACTTGATAAGGATAATGTTAATATTGAAACTTGTTTGACAGTTTCTTCAATTGAAAGTTCCTCTTTGGTTGATGAATTTGACCCGCAACCGTCTGACCTGACATCTTCAGAAGAGGTTACTGATTTTGTTCACTCAAAACCTCTTCCTCTTGTTGAATCTTCAGCATCTACTCTACCATCAATCATTACCCCACCCCAGCTTGAATTGAAACCATTGCCTGAGAATTTAAAATATCAATTTTTAGGACCGCAGAATACGCTCCCTGTAATTATTAGTGCTAAATTGACAAAGGAGCAAGAGATTAAATTGGTTAAGGTCCTAAAGGATCATAAGGAGGCAATTAGTTGGACCATTCATGACCTTAGGGGGATTGAGCCATCTTATTGTAATCATAGAATATTTTTGGAAGATGGATCCCGCCCTTCTCGCCAGATGCAGAGGAGATTGAATCCAAATATGCGAGAAGTGGTCAAAAAGGAAATCATCAAGTGGCTTGATGCAGGAATTATTTATCCAATCTCTGACAGTCCCTGGGTAAGTCCCGTTTAGATTGTTCCAAAGAAAGCAGGGATTACTGTTGTGACCAATGAGAGAGGTGAATCTGTCACAACTCGTTCAGCTTCCTCTTGGAGAGTTTGTATTGATTACAGGAAGCTGAACACAGCCACTAAAAAGGATCATTTTCGCCTGCCCTTCATTGATCAAATCTTGGAAAAATTAGCTGGGCAGAAGTACTTCTGTTTTCTTGATGGTTACTCGGGATATAATCAAGTTCCTATCCATCCCGAGGATCAGGAAAAAACTACTTTCACCTGTCCCTACGGAACCTTTGCTTTTCGTAGGATGCCTTTTGGGTTATGCAATGCACCTGCGACTTTTCAAAGGTGTATGCTAGCCATATTCTCCGACATGGTGGGAGAGTTTATGGAAGTCTTCATGGATGATTTCTCTATTTTCGGAGAATCATTTGACTCATGTTTGGCTAATTTGGAAATGATTCTTAAGCGATGTATCAAGACAAGACTGGTCCTTAGCTGGGAAAAGAGTCATTTCATGACCCAAGAGGGCATCGTTTTGGGTCATGTAATCTCTGAACGGGGAATTGAAGTGGACAAAGCTAAGGTTGATGCTATCACTAAACTTCCTCATCCCACATCTGTTAAACAAATCAGATCATTTCTTGGCCATGTGGGATTTTATCGAAGATTCATCAAGGATTTCTCGAAGGTTGCTCGTCCTTTGAGCAATCTTCTTGCCAAAAAAACGCCGTTTGTTTTTGACGAATCATGTCGAAAGGCATTTGATTTTCTGAAAACGGCAGTCACCTGTGCTCCAATTTTGCAAGCACCAATTTGGACAGCCCCATTTGAGATCATGACCGACACTTCTGATTATGCGGTCGGGGCTGTCCTGGGTCAGAAAATTGATCGAAAGCCCTCTGTCATTTACTACGCTAGTAAAACTCTGGATGAAGCCCAGAGGAATTACACTGTTACTGAGAAGGAATTACTAGCTGTAGTATTTGCTTTGGAAAAATTTAGGGCTTATCTCTTGGGGTCTCATGTTATTGTTTATACCGACCACTCGGCCTTGAGACATCTCTTGGCTAAAAAAGATGCTAAACCCCGGCTTATTCGTTGGATTCTTCTTCTTCAAGAATTTGATCTTGAAATCAAGGATAAAGCCGGGGTACAAAATGTGGTAGCAGATCATTTGTCAAGACTCCTAGGTGATTCTTCTTGTCCGGACATTCCGATTGCTGACACTTTTCCAAACGAAACCATTCTTGCAGTTTTAGGTGTACACTCCCCATGGTTTGCTGATATTGTTAACTATTTGGCCGTTAGTCAAATCCCCCAGGATTGGACCAAGCAACAACGGGATAGACTCAAATCTGAGGCCAAATACTACTTTTGGGAGGAGCCTGAACTGTATCGCATCGGCTCTGATCAGATTATTCGCCGATGCATACCGGAGAATGAATTCAACAGTATACTCGAGTTCTGCCATGCATCTAGGTGTGGTGGACATTTCTCCGGAAGAAAGATGGCTGCAAAAATCTTGCAATCTGGCTTCTATTGGCCGTCTTTATTCAAGGATGCCCAGGACTTCTCAAAGTCATGTTTTCGATGTCAGTCACTCGGGAACATAACTAAGAGAGACATGATGCCCCTAAACCCTATTCTTCCTGTAGAAATTTTCGATGTTTAGGGCATCGATTTCATGGGACCCTTTATCCCTTCATTTGGACATCAGTACATTCTTGTTGCTGTTGATTATGTGTCAAATGGATTGAGGCAATTCCCACCCGAACCAATGACCACAAGGTGGTCATCAATTTTGTCAAGAAAAATATCTTCAGTAGGTTCGGGATTCCGAGGGCTATCATCAGTGATGGTGGCACTCATTTTACTAATACCCAATTTCGGAATTTATTGGACAAATACGGGGTTAATCATCGAATTTTCACACCTTACCATCCCCAAACGAATGGACAAGCCAAGATCTCCAATCGAGAGATCAAGAACATTCTGCAAAAAACGGTTAGGCCTGATCGTAAGGATTGGACTCAAAAGCTTGACGACGCTCTTTGGGCCTACCGTACGGCGTATAAAACGCCCATCGGCATGTCTCCATTCCATTTGGTGTATGGAAAGGCGTGCCATCTACCTGTAGAGATTGAACACAAGGCATTCTGGGCAATCAAACAATGTAATTTAGATCTGAATCTAGCTGGAAAGACCAGGAAACTCCAACTATCTGAGTTGGAGGAGCTTAGAAATGATGCTTATGAGAATGCCAAGATCTACAAGGCTCGGACCAAAGCTCTTCATGATCAATTGATTTCCCGCAAGAGCTTTGAGCCAAACCAAAAGGTCTGGTTATTTGATTCTAAACTTAAGCTCTTTCCTAGTAAACTTAGATCTAAATGGAATGGCCCATTCATAATTGATCAGATTTTTCCTAATGGTGCCGTTCAGATTTCTGACCCAAAGACGGGTAACACCTTTAAAGTCAACGGTCAACGTTTAAAACCTGTTGTTCACCATAATCCTCCAGAACCCGTCTCAGACTCTGTTGCTCTAGCCATTCTGTGACTTCTTTGGCTAGACTTCGCCTAGCTGACGGTATTAAACTCAGCAATTGTACATATGACACAAGGCTGATACGAGCTTCATATCCAGGTGACATCTTTCATATTCTACCCTTCATAGAAATCCGAAGTCCGTTCTAATTACCGATCAACGAGTCTATAACAATCACAATAAGATGCTTAAAGCTTAGGGTTCTCATCAAATTTTGGGTGAGTTGAATGGCCGTAGAAAGCCACTCTTATACCCAAAAATTTGAAAATCAAAAAAATTAGAAAAGAGAAAAAAAGAGAAAAAGAAAATTTTCTCTTAATAAAGCGAGGGCTTGAAGCAGTCTGCATTTTGGCTGATACCCGGGCACTGTTGTGTCTTTGAAAGTTCAGTTCCTAAATAGACAATTTCTTAATGATTAAAAAATAACTCAAGTCCAAATAATCTAACCTAATTCTTCTATAAATAGCATATAGTTTTTGCTAGGGACTATCAAAAGATAGGCATGTGGGTATGATGTAAGCACATTTACACTACTTAAAATGTCTATTTATGCATGTTTTTAAGCATAGGATTGCATTTCATGATATAAATATTGCATTACATACATCATCTTGCATTTACAATAGTTTGAATAAAATGGAGGTTAATTGTCTCCTTTTATGTGCTTGAACAGGGCAAATATTTTATCAGGGCCTCGGATCAAAGATCCAACCGTATGGATGTGATCAAGGCGACGATTGGAGTTCAACGACTCCAAGATCGCCCTAATCAGGCATCCATAGCATCAGATAAGTGATCCGGGAACCCTAGAAGATCAAGGGCCAGGATGGTGTAAATCCACACTTCAGATGATAAATCCGACCGCACGGATGAATTCGTATTGACGATCGCAGCCCAACGACACAAAAATCAAGTCAATCCGACATCCGTGGCACCATCTACAACTTCCAGAAGATGGACGGCCAAGATGGTGCCACGTGGCACCATCTCAGCCGCCCAAACGGACGCTTGCATTTTGTGAAGTCCCCCGCCCGATCGCTCTCCGCCGTCAGATGGAGATCCAACGGCTGTGGTCGCTCGCGCTTAAAAGCGTCCGCGCGACCATTTCGTCCGCGTAGCGCAGCGGCGACGCAGCCGCGGGCGAAGCAGAGGTCACGGGTTCGAGACGCGATGAGGGGGTGGAAGGCGTGGGCGAGCGGGCGCGGACGAGCGTCAGATGAAGATCCAACGGCTGCGCGCGCCCGATAGCGTCGACGCGCGATTGGACGCGCAATCGAACGCGCAATCAGACGCGCAGGGGGGCGCGCAATGCAGCGGGCGCGGATGCGATTTAAGCCGTCCGATTGCGAGACTTCGCGGACGTGCGTATGCGTTACGCGCGCGGGCAGTCGAGCGGGCGTGCGTGGGCGCGGAGGCTACGCCCACGTTGGGGGCTTTAGCGACGATTTTATCCGTCACTAAAGACCCCTCATTTATTGTTTTGAAGATGTAATGTCCATTTTGTCCCCACTCCTTGCAACTATAAAAGGAGACCCCCTCCATATGAAATTTTCATCCCTTCTTTCTCCTCTCTACCCCACCAAAGCTCAAAAGAAGAGAAGCTTGTCCCACACTCGGGATGCTTCTTGCGAGATAAAGTCCAATTTTCGTTCCCCTTCGGAAGTGGATCCCGCGACGACGACGGCGTGCTGCTCCGTTCCCATTCTTCTGCTTCGTCCTCCTTCGTCCTGCTTCGTTCTCCTTCGTCCAGGCGTCGTCCCGTCCGGCTCGTCCTCCAAGCAATCGTAGAGGAGGATAACTTCTCTCTCCCATTCTTATTTACAGCTTTTCTAGTGTAGACTTTTCTACTTTATAGTGTAATTGATTTTCCACATTCTAGTGTAACTTTTATAAACTATTGAAATATTGAATGCATGTTCTCTTTCTCTCTCTCTCTCTCTCTTAGTTTGATAGCTCCATTGTAATTATATCGCCTTGCTTATAAAGAAAATCCTAAAAAAAATATAATTGCGAAAATAGATCAACGTAGCCTCCCTGTGTTCGACCCGGAATTCTTTTCGATATAAATTTTATTTGTTGAACACGAATTCTTCGCTTTTTGAACTACAACGACAGGTTTTCCAAAACCAATCTCATAAGCGTAGCGTTCAAAAACACGTTCAACACCGCCTGCCTAGGTGGTGGGTCAAATGTCTTCCTTCTGCTCTGCAATGAGACAGCGTATGCATCGGCTTGCTGTCCATGAGGTGGTGGGGGAGCGGATAGGGCAGAATACGTGGGATTATGTAAAGGCGGCTGGCCTTGCGCGTAACCGGGTGGTGCAGGAGGCGCCTGTAGTATGGCGTGTGCCTGAAACCTAGGCGAGGCACCCTGGTTTTGCACATATCGAGGGTTCGGGACGGGTTGGGAGGGCAAGGCTCCCTAAGTCCTATGGTCCTGCAACAGCTGGTTCTACATGTTCTGTATGGTCTGAATCTAATCAGCCATCACCTTCATAATCTGCAAGCTATCTTGTGTAGACTTCCTCATCTATTCTTGCAGCTCCTCTTTTAGCGCCACCAAAGGGTCAGCCCACTTTGGAGGGTGGTTGGCAGCTTGGTGCAGCGGCTGGTATAACGAGCGAGATTGCTGCTGTTGAGGTGGGAATGGCTGCTGCCTAGGGTACGTGTCTTGCGCATTCCCGTATTGCCTAGTCTGGTAGTGTGGATCTTGACGTGGTCTCTGTGAATTGCTAGACCAGGAGAAGTTCGGATGCTGGCGCCAACCAGGGTTATACGTTTCTGAATACGGGTTATTACGACCGTAACCTTGGATAGCACTGACGTCCTCGCAGGCCGAAGATGTCTGAGACATATATCCGTCAAGGGGATACACATTATAATCTGCGGGTGGTACGTAACCCTAGTCATAGGGTGCCAGATTGATGAGAACCTCATCATGAACCCTACCTAGCACAATCTAATCCAAATATGTGTGAAAAAGCTCCTACACATCCCAAAGAGAGGCTTAACACAGAGAATTCTTAGTTAAAGAATAAAATAAATCATCAGGGGTAAAACTGTAATTTCACCAATGCAGTATGCAAACAGGGTAATTAAGGGTTCAAACATAGGTCAAACAAGCTTAATGTGAAGGGAAGTGGGATGATCTGATCAAAAAAGGGTTATAGCAACTTCTAGGAATTAAATGACATTCTGTAACCCTAAAATAAGCCCACTTTAATTCACAAGGTTCGAGGCAGGATAAAAATCAACTAAATCCTCTAAAATTCATATAAAAATATCCCCTAGGGTTTATAACCTTCAATTTGTCCATTGAAATCTATTTTGATCGAAAATGAGCACCATGCCCAATTAATGACTTAATTTGAGTTTTTGCGCAAATTGAAAGGTCAAACATGGTCCAACCTAAAATCAAAATTTACCATTAAAATCATTAGGTTCAAATTAGTATAGTATAAAAACTTGGGCCTAAGAAAAGACCATCTTGACCGACTTTACAATTTGATCGTCTTAATTTACTTTTTGACCCTTATCTTTTGAAACCCTTACATTTAGGTCCCCAATGATGAGAGCCTCATCATGAGTCATAACTAGCTCATTTTGACCTAAAAAAGAGAATAAAAGCTCCTACATGACTTAGAAGAGGACTTAATTGGAGGAATAAGTGTTCTGAGAAGAAAATATGAAATAAAGGTTAAAACTGTAATTTTACCATTGCAGTACATAAATGGGATTTCTCAGAGACAAAACATAGGTCAAATGATCTAAATGAGACAAAAATGGGTTGAATCAATCAGAAATGGATTCATGTGCAATCTAGGAATTAAATGACATTTGGTAACCCTAAAACAGACCCGCTTAATTCAACAAGGTTTCGGTCAGGATAAAAATAAATTAAACCCTCTAAAATTCATGTAAAAATATCCTCTAGGGTTTAGAACATTCAAATTGGCCTTTGGAACCTAGTTTGACCTAGAATAGGGTAGTAGCTCATCAATTGACCTAATTTGGGTTTTTACGTAAAATGCCCAGTCAAACGTGGTCAAACCTAAAATCCAAATTCACCATTGTATTCCTTAGGTCAAAATTACGTTTTTACCAAAATTTGGACCTAAGGGGAGGTCATATTGACCTACTTTGCAATTTAGTACACCCAATCACATTTTGGTCCCTATCTTTTGAAAACCATCACATAGAATCCCCTATCTTCCTCGCCAATCTTACAATCAGGTCCCTCCGCCATTATTGGGGAGAGATCCTGCTCCGGAGAGGATTAGAGAGGGAATAATCTCAGATCCCTCAGAGATCCCCTCCCAGAATTGGAAGGGAGATTCTCTGAGGAATCCCCTTCCATCTAAGCCCGATCTTGTTCTCTGATTCCTTTCCAATCTCTCGTGCGAACGCATGAGAGATTTGGGTATCTAACCGCCTTCCATCTCCGGTGAGACGTCGGAGGCTAGAAGCTTGCCCTCCACGCACCAGAAGCACGGCCAAGCACCTATAAATTAAACCCTAACTCTGGCCGCACCTCCTCAGCTCGACTTGGGCGGGATTCCACCTCAAATTCATCTCCTTCTTCTCCGGCCAAGGTGTCCAGCGAGCACCGGCGAGCCCCCCCCCCCTCCCCTTCCTCTTCGCTCTGCCACAAAACCAGTGGCAGAGTCGTCTTCCTTATCCACCTCCGCGTCGCACAACACCTGCGTGCGCTGCCCTAGCCCTCTCGTCGCCACCGTCTTCCTCCACTGGGCGTCTTCTTCTCCAACGACAGCAGGTACTGCCGTCCGCCTCTTCATCCCCTTCCGTCCCTTTAACTAGGTTAAAACTCTTCTTCTCTACCCCCTCTTTCATTCCCCGCATTTTATTTCATCCAAAACCCCTCGACTGCCGCTGTTCACCTCCACCTTCCTCATCCCCGACCACCCTCCGGCGAGACGCTCCCATCGCTCTGCAGCCCCACACGCCCAGCCAACCATCACATAACCTCCGCCTCACCTCACTGAGTAACATCCGCCCATTCTCCATCCCGCTACGCCACCACAACAGACCCCGAACTCACCCATCCATCCAGCCACAGGGCGACCTAGGCACGCACGCCTAGGCCACCCCGCGGCCTGCCACACAGCTCATCACCTTCGCCGTGACACGGCGAAGGTCCCCCAGTGATTTTATTAGGCCGAGAGGCTCTTTTCGTGTCTGACAGGTTCCACACCCCTGCCACCATTAACAGCAACTTGGAGAAGCTCCACACTTGCTCCAGGCTTCAGGACCGCAAGGCTCCAGGTGCAGCTGACTCGAGCAGGCATTGCGAAGCTATCTGACCAAGCAAGAGACGCTGCGAAGTCCGCAGCTGTGGAAATTGAAGGATAGATTTCTGCAGGTGCGCGCGACGTAGAGGGGGAGCAATTAGTCCCACATCGTGAACTCACAAAGAGGTGGAGTGGTTTAAATGGTTTTTGTCATATGGGCTCAGTGCCTCCGAACGCACCTGGGGTGAGGTCCCTCACCTATCTCACGCCATCTCGTCCGCGAGTTCACCATGCGGATCTGGCACGATCCGACCCGACCCTGTCTTGAGCACACCTCGCGCATCACCCTCACGCCAGTGCGCCTGGTCATGGGCGCGCGATCCGACCCATTTACCCGGCTCTGGGAGAGCATCCTGAGAGTGGTTTACAGAGAGAGAGAGAGAGACGTGCGGGTGTGGGTAGAAGGTTAGCTTTTGTGCTTGGCTGTGGTTGTGCAGCGAAGGAAGAAGGAAGGAGTGAAGCAAACACTTAGTCGCTAGCAAGGGAAGAAGAGAAGGAAGCAGAAGGCACACAAAGGCAAAAAAATGAAGGAAGGAAGCCATTGAAAAGCGAAGGAAAAAGAGAAGAAGGGAAGAAGAAAAGAAAGGTGAAGACAAACAGAAGAAGAGGAACTGAAGGCAAACCAGAACCAAGGAAGAAGAAGAAGACCCGTAGAGAGAGAAACTACAGAGCAAAGAAGATAGAAGAAAATAGAAAGAAAGAAGCAAGGCAGAAGAAAATAAGAAGGAAAGAAGCAAAGATACTACATAAGAGAAAGAACAAGCACAGAGAAGAGGAAAGGAAGAAAATCAGAAGAAGAATCAAAGAAGGGAAACACATTTCTAAGACGTCTGATCCCATGATCAGACGTCCAATTCTTTCCTTTTACCATAATTGCTTTTCAAACTCATGCATGTACATTTGAATTAAAGTTTTGAGTAATTAAAATGTTAAATTACATTCTTGAGATTAGCAGTAAATTCCAATTGCTCCCTGTGTTCGACCTCGGATACTCCAGTTTTCAAGTAATAAAACTTTTATTTGTTGACGACGCTTGATCACATATACTACGACGTAATTAACTATTAAAACACGATCGAGTTTCGCACGTCAACACCCAACTTCTCGTCGTTCTTTGCAAAACGGTCCTCCCTGCCACTTCTGCGCGACACCATGCCTCCGGCGACCTTGCGCGGAGGATGGCGCCGCGCAGGGTAGGGCGGCCGTCCTCTAGAACAGACGGGGGGTTCCCTGCGACGTCCTCTGTCGCAGGGACCCTCCCCTACCCTCTGCCATCAACCATGCCTCTCGTGCGAATGCACGAAAGGCATGGGTACCCTCTCTGGCCACTCTCCAACGAAGCTGGCACGTCGCCACCTCGGTACCCTCTCCTCGCCAAGGTCTTTATAAGGAGCGGCAAGGTCTGCCGACTCCTTCAAGCTTCCTCTGGCGGAGAAATACCTTGCACTTCATCTCTTCCTCCACCAGTCAGAGTGCCCGAAGCTTCCGGCAATCTTCTCCTCCTCCTCGTCGCTCTGCTGCCCTACCTGCAGCAGAGTTTACTCTTCCCTGTCGTCCGCGCTAGGCCGTACCAGCTGGCGCCCTCCGACCACCTCCTCATCACCAATACCCTCCTCTCGGCCATCTTCGTCCTCAGCTCCGGCAGGCACGAGCCGGACGCTGCCCTCTCCCCCTTCGTCGAGTAAATTGGTATAAAGTTTCCTCTCTCTCTTCCTTGTATTTTTCCCCTATTAATTTGCCATTTCAACCACCCGACCGCCACTGTCCAACTCCATCTTCCCCATCTCCGATCACCTTCTCCGGCGAGGCCATCCCACTTCCACAGACTTCCTCACCCCTCGCTAACCAGCCCAGAGGCTCCCCCTCACTCCACTCAACCGATCCCCCCTCTCCATTCACTGCCAATCACTGCCCGACTACCCCCCGAACAAACCCATCTTCCCGCACACAGTCTGACCTAGGTCTACCTCCACACGTGCTCTCGCACCTCGTCGACCCCCGCACCGTCTTCGGCCGCGCTCACGCCCCGCAGGTCTGGGCCGAATCCGACTACCTGACCACGCACTCCTCGCCCACCACCACACGCCGGTGGACCTGGTCCCGGGCGCGCTACCCAAACCCGATTTCCCAGCTCTGGGAGAGCATTCCTAAGAGAGATTCTGAGAAAGAGAGATGCGGGGAAGGGGTAGGGGTAGGTTTTGCACTGACCACTGTGTGTGCGCGCAGGAAAGAAAAAAAGAAAGAAGAAGAAGAAGTAAGCTAAGGAAGAAGAATAGAGGAGGAGCGGCCGAAGCCTTAGCCACACTGAGCATCTGAAGAAGAAAGGAAGGAGAGGAGATGAAGAAGAAGAGAAGAAGCCGCACTGTAGCAACCCCACAGTTAAGTCGTCTGAGCATCAAGTCAGACGACGGAAGGGCAGTGCCCAGAGCAAGAAGAAGGAAGAAAAAGAAGAAAGACACAGCCGCAAGAAAAGAGAAGAAAATGGGAAGCAGAGAAGAGAAAGAAGAAAAGAAGAAGGCAGGAAGAAAAGAAGAAAGAAAAAGGCAGGAAGAAAAGAAGAAGAAAAGAGAGAAGAAAGATGAGAGAAGAAGAAGCCAACAAAACTCTCTCTATCCCTCTCTCTCTCTCTCTTCTTATTTTTGTAACATAATTGAGAACTTTTATACTTCTAGAATTCTAGTTGCTCCCTGAGTTCGACCCCGGGAAAACTTATTATTTCGAGTAAAAATTTGTAGTAATCTAGTAGTTGTTTTGTCACATATTACAACGATTGTAAACATAAAAACCATAACGACAGAACACGCCCCACCGACAATTACTATTCTTGGCGCCGTTGCCGGGGAGCAACGGCTATTCTAGAAGCCATAAATTCTCTATTGAGTTTCTATTAATCTCTTCTCTTTTTGTGTGCAGGCACAGAAAATCAAGAAGACAAGCAGCCGCACAACAACCACTCCGAGGACAAGTAATTTTCTATCCTCTCATGTTAACCCCTAAATTCTAAAGAGGAGGAAAAAGAAAGAACAAGCAATATAGGTATAAACTGTCTTCCATACCTAGTAAACCATCAAAGCTACATGTTTTTCAATTTCAACCCACTATTTCTGCACACACTAATGGTATTTAAGGGCTAACACCTTCTTGCCTGAGCCTAATTACCCAACAAGGAGCTAACTGGACCAAGTAGAGCCAACATAAGATTCAACATTAGGGTTTTAGAGACACAATTCTTAAGCAAGAATTGAGAAATCCCAAAAGAAGTGTGCCCAAGCCATTGTCTGAAAATACTTATTCAAAGAAACCCTAAGCAATTTGGCTTTTTAAAGACACTTGAACCCTAAAAGACAAGACCTAATAAGCTCTCAAAGGAACTAGTAGGTGAAGTTGACCCCTTGGGTCAACCAACCTTCAACTTAAGTCACTCTTTGCACTCAAAAGGCTAAAGTTCAAGTGAAAACCTAAGCACCTTGATCTTAATTAAAAGTGGTAGACTTAAGTGGTCAAGATCCACATTCTGGTCTACCTGGAATCTCAGTGACAAGAGAGGTCGGGTGGGGGAAACCCTATAACCCATGGGGACGCTCTACCGTGCAGGGGTCTTCACAGGACTCACCCTCTCTGGCTACCCAGGTAATTCTCAGGTGGACGATCTTTTGATCAAGGGGTCCATCTGCCCCGCACCTCTATAGTCACCCAACATTTGGGTGTCTTGATTGGGTCCAGCACCTGCTAAACTCAACTTCTCCATCAGTGTATGTTTGGTAGGAGGTCCTTGAAACCTACTTTAGAACTTCACTCCCCTCGAGGCCAAGCCTCAGTGCCCTTGTTTGAGAAACTAACACTTCACATCGACCTCTCCACCGACTCCGAACCCAACTCACTTTCTTCTTCCACAATGGCTCAGCCAATTGAGGAAGAGAACAATCTGGAGCACCAGCTCCAGCTATTGGTGCTAGAGCACCATGATCATTTGTTTTGATGATAACAAAACACGTGTTATTTAACATTTGCAATTTGAGTCCTAGATTTCAGGTCAATTGCAAATGTGGACGTGTTTAGACGGAACTCGAGCTCGCATCCAGGACGGATTGGAGGAGCTTAATGAAGAACAGAGGAGGTTCGCGTGGAGCGACAGATTGAAGATAGAAGACAAGAAGAATAGGATAGATTCTTTTTAATCCTTTCTTGTAACTCTTGTCTTTATTTTTTTGCTCTTTCTATTTTCCTTAGAATATTATGTTAAAGAGCCTCAAAGTACCCTAACAGTAGTCCTAGGAACACCAGCACAACCCTAGGATACTTAGGTTTTCTGTAGAATACTTAGTAAACCAATATAGGGTTCAAACAGCACTTCCAGACGTCTAATTCCCAAATCAGACGTCTGATAAAGTATTTTAAGACGTCTGACTGTTGTTTCAGACGTCTAATATCTGTTAGGCTAGACGTACCTAGTTCTGTCTGATGAAATCAGACATCCATACCTAATACCAGACGTCTTAGGAGACGTCTGATGGACTTGCCAGACGTCCAGATAGTGGACCGTTGGCTACCTTAGCAGGCGCTCAAGAATATGACCGTTAGAGCCTTATCAGACATCCATTGGACTGACCAGACGTCTGATAATTGACCGTTTTGCATCGGCTGACCCAAAATCTCTTCTCAGAGATTTTCTAGCCGTTGCAACGGTTGGAAAATCCATTCCGTAGGAAAAGTTGGTTTCCAGACGTCCGGGCATAGTGCCAGACGTCCTGTATGTCGTCTGATCAACTTGAACAAAAACCCTGTTTAGATCTGATTCAAGTCAGGAGGAAACCCGCATAGAATCAGATGTCTGACCTTGAAATCAGACGTCTTAAAGTGGCCTTCCAGACGTCTGATGCCAGAATTAGACGTCTGATCACCCTGTCAAATGTAATCATTGTCCTGATTTCGGCCTGATTCTCTTGGGCTTTACACCCAACGGCTATAGAACCCTTCCTAAGCCTTCCAAAGCCTTCCTAAGGCCTCTATAAATAGAGGGGAACCTTTGCAACACACATATACACTTAGAGACACAAGATACACACTAAGAGAAACAAGAGACACACCTAAGCAACTTAGTTCCACTCTTTTGTGTCCAAGAGAAGCCCTTGCTCTCCAAGCTCTAGTTCCATTCTCTTGAGAGCATCAAGCTTCGCGCACCCGCTCTCCCGCCGTTGTTTACGAGAGCGACGTTGCGCCATCGCGTGGCACACGCACCGCGTCACCAACTCGACGCACTCCTTGCAAAGCGGAGTTTCCTTATTCCTATAGAAGCTAGGTTCATAATTTCTTTGTTGGCTCTATAGGACTTGTTGTTTATTTTATCTTTGTTTTTTTGGTTGGGTATTCGCTTTGCGAATTCCCGTCTCCTTCGTGGGACAAAATCCTTCTCGTGGAGAGAAGGGGTTGAGGAACGCTACCCTCGTACTTGTAGCGTGGTTGTACTGAGGTTGAATCACCCTCGTTTTAAAGTGATTCAGTTAGTGGATTTGATCAACTAGGTTGATCGGAAAATCCTAACTCGAGAGGGTTAGGTGGTGGTTTTCACCCGGTTTGGGTTTCCACCTAAAAGTAATTGTGTACTCATGTGATTGCTTATTTGTGAGATTATTTATATTTCAATTCCGCATTTTTTTACGTCACACTGATCTCACCCCTCCTAGTAGTTTTGGAACCTACAATTGGTATCAGAGCAGGTTCTTGCATGATCGGAGTAACACCCGGCAAGAAGATCATGGAGGGAAGCATAGCCGCAATCGGAATCTCCGAAGGGCAGTCCACCGTCCGACCACCCTATTTCGACGGGAGGGACTTCGGATATTGGAAGTTAAGGATGAAGACGTGGCTCCAAGCCACTGAATTCGAGATATGGGGATGTTGCGAAACCCCATACGAGATCCCGAAGCAACCCCAAGGAGGCTACTCGCAGCTGTAGATTAGAGAGCTTTCACTCAACGCAAAGGCAATGAATGCCCTGTATTGCGCGCTGAGTCTGAAAGAGTTCGAGAAAATCCAAGAGTGCACCACCGCCCACGAGATATGGAGGAGGTTGGAAGGCACTCATGAGGAGACGAGCTCGGAAGAAGATCTCGGGGAGAAGGAAACCGCGTGCCTTGGTTTCATGGCAATCGGAGAAAGTGACGACGACAGCGACAATGAGGTAAATCTCGATCTTCAAGAAGCTTTTAATGAACTTTTTGAAGTTAGTAAATCACTAAAAATAGAAAACAAAAGTATTAAAAAGAACCTTAGTTTTCTTAAAAATGAAAATGATAGGTTAGAAAAACAACTTAAGGACATAGAAGCTAGTCCTAAAATGATAACATATTATTAGAAAATCATAACCTCATCAATGAAAATAATAAATTGATTGAAGAAAATGTTAGTCTAAAAATAGAAATTTCTAATTTAAAGACTAAGATGCAAACTATAGAAAAAGAAATTGCATGTCTTAAGGAAAATTCTAACAAATTAATCAACAAAGTAGACAAGTTTTATAGCCCTAAGGTTGAGATAGGATCTCCGTCAAGGAGACCCACTAACAAATCCGGATCCAAGCTTACTTGGATACCGAAGAAAAATTTGGAATCTTGTTTCGTAGGATTCAGGGATAACTACAATACAAAGGACTGGACCTACAAACTCAAGGCTAGTCAACTCGAGTTAGGAGAACTAAGGAGTAGACCAAGGAGGAGAACAAGAAGACCGACGAGACGGCGAACAAACGACGGACCCGCCGCACGTCGACCGCCAGACTGGAGACCGACGCCGATGCCCGGGCCTCCAAGCTACGGATGGGAGCCCCATCCGATGTGGCATCCACCACCACCATTCGGGCCATTTTATTGGCCATGGTAGGTGAGGCAAAAATCCTCTACCCTATCTTTTTATCATAAGCATTTAGATAAGGGGAGTTAAAATTTATGAGTTAATTGTCAATTTTTTAAGGGGGAGATGCAAGTTAGCTAAATTTCCTTTAGTAAGGGGGAGAAAAATAATAGCTATCTTGTTGTTACAAAAAGGGGGAGAATATCACCTTTGTTAAAATAAATTTATAGAAGAGCATGTTTTAAGGGGGAGTTATAGGAAATGTAAACTCAATCAAACTTTTTTGATAATGTCAAAAAGGGGGAGGATTTTATGCATCATTATTTACGATTTTGTCATCATCAAAAAGGGGGAGATTGTTGGTGCTAGAGAACCACGATCATTTGTTTTGATGATAACAAAACACGTGTTATTTAACATTTGCAATTTGAGTCCTAGATTTCAGGTCAATTGCAAATGTGGACGTGTTTAGACGGAACTCGAGCTCGCATCCAGGACGGATTGGAGGAGCTTAATGAAGAACAGAGGAGGTTCGCGTGGAGCGACAGATTGAAGATAGAAGACAAGAAGAATAGGATAGATTCTTTTTAATCCTTTCTTGTATCTCTTGTCTTTATTTTTTTGTTCTTTTTATTTTCCTTAGAATATTATGTTAAAGAGCCTCAAAGTACCCTAACAGTAGTCCTAGGAACACCGGCACAACCCTAAGATACTTAGGTTTTCTGTAGAATACTTAGAAAACCAATATAGGGTTCAAACAGCACTTCCAGACGTCTAATTCCCAAATCAGACGTCTGATAAAGTATTTTAAGGCGTCTGACTGTTGCTTCAGACGTCTAATATCTGTTAGGCTGGACGTACCTAGTTCTGTCTGATGAAATCAGACATCCATACATAATACCAGGCGTCTTAGGAGACGTCTGATGGACTTGCCAGACGTCCAGATAGTGGACCGTTGGCTACCTTAGCAGGCGCTCAAGAATATGACCGTTAGAGCCTTATCAGACGTCCATTGGACTGACCAGACGTCTGATAATTGACCGTTTTGCATCGGCTGACCCAAAATCTCTTCTCAGAGATTTTCTAGCCATTGCAACGGTTGGAAAATCCATTCCGTAGGAAAAGTTGGTTTCCAGACATCCGGGCATAGTGCCAGACGTCCTGTATGTCGTCTGATCAACTTGAACAAAAACCCTGTTTAGATCTGATTCAAGTCAGGAGGAAACCCGCATAGAATCAGACGTCTGACCTTGAAATCAGACGTCTTAAAGTGGCCTTCCAGACGTCTGATGCCAGAATTAGACGTCTGATCACCCTGTCAAATGTAATCATTGTCCTGATTTCGGCCTGATTCTCTTGGGCTTTACACCCAACGGCTATAGAACCCTTCCTAAGCCTTCCAAAGCCTTCCTAAGGCCTCTATAAATAGAGGGGAACCTTTGCAACACACATATACACTTAGAGACACAAGATACACACTAAGAGAAACAAGAGACACACCTAAGCAACTTAGTTCCACTCTTTTGTGTCCAAGAGAAGCCCTTGCTCTCCAAGCTCTAGTTCCATTCTCTTGAGAGCATCAAGCTTCGCGCACCCGCTCTCCCGCCGTTGTTTACGAGAGCGACGTTGCGCCATCGCGTGGCACACACACCGCGTCACCAACTCGACGCACTCCTTGCAAAGGGGAGTTTCCTTATTCCTATAGAAGCTAGGTTCATAATTTCTTTGTTGGCTCTATAGGACTTGTTGTTTATTTTATCTTTATTTTTTTGGTTGGGTATTCGCTTTGCGAATTCCCGTCTCCTTCGTGGGACAAAATCCTTCTCGTGGAGAGAAGGGGTTGAGGAACGCTACCCTCGTACTTGTAGCGTGGTTGTACTGAGGTTGAATCACCCTCGTTTTAAAGTGATTCGATTAGTGGATTTGATCAACTAGGTTGATCGGAAAATCCTAACTCGAGGGGGTTAGGTGGTGGTTTTCACCCGATTTGGGTTTCCACCTAAAAATAATTGTGTACTCGTGTGATTGCTTATTTGTGAGATTATTTATATTTCAATTCCGCATTTTTTTACGTCACACTGATCTCACCCCTCCTAGTAGTGTTGGAACCTACACCAGCGACTCAATCACCTCTTCCAAAACTTTGTGCACCCACCGTAGCATCCTATGATGCAGGACCATTATAATCCTGCTGCGGTGGCTATTGAGCCTCGAGTCAGAATCCCGACTGGAGGACCTGATTCTGAATTAAAGCCCAATATGATTCATGCCATACCTAAATTTTATGGGCTTAATTCTGAAGACCCCTTCCAGCACATCAAACAGCTTAAGCATCTGGCCCAGACTTTTGTGTTAGATGCGCAAAATCGGGATATTCTCCTTATGAAGATGTTCTCCTTCTCCCTTATGGACAAGGCCGCTCATTGGTACCAAACACAGACCCGACCGATCAACAATTGGAAAGAACTTCAGTCCGAGTTCTTGAAAAAGTTCTTTCCCGTTGGTCGGACCAATGCCTTACACCATCAAATTACCCACTTCACTCAGCAAACAGGAGAACCTCTCCATGAGGCATGGGATTGCTTTCAGGATCTCATGAGAAAGTTCCCCCATCACGGAGTTCCTAAATGGAAACAAGTCCAGTCTTTTTACCAGGGACTCCGTTAGGATATTAGGCTTTTCGTCAATGCAACTAGCGGCGGGAATGTCATGGGTCAACATGAGGACACCGTGTGGGAGATTCTCGAAAATATGTGCGAGAACTCCATCAATAATGACTCCATGGGATTATTCGACAGGACGAATACCTACGCATCGACGAACCTTAGGGGAGCACATGAGACGCAAGGCATGTCTGCATCAGTCGACCTAGAACTGATGGCCAATTGATTGGACAAGGTCTCTATCATTGAGAAGAAGGTGGATGAGCTGACTCAGCACTTGCAACGAGCCACCTCTGCGCATAATTCCTTTGCACAGCCTCCTTCCACACGGGAGATTGTGCAAAACATTCTCCACCGACCTTCTCCCAGGATGGATCCGTATCCACCCCCATCTGATTCTCCAATCGGAACATCCTACGATCCTTTCTATACTAGCCAGGGGAATTCCATTCCCTCATTCTCTGACTCTTTGGAGGTTCCTCAGACCTGCGAGGACCTCAACGCCATCCAGAATGATCCATTCTCCAACACCTACAATCCTGGATGGCGAAACCATCCCAACTTCCAGTGGATGGGAAATTCCCAAAATCAAAGACCACCCTTTCAGCCCCGTCCACAACCACCTCGTCCTTACCAGCCGCCTCAGCCTCGGCCCAACCCAACTTATTCATCAAGGCCAAACCAAGACCAAATGTCCCTCATCCTTCAGACTCTAGCTGACATTCAAAGAATGAATGCGGCTATTCAAAAATAACACAAGGACGAACTTACAGAGGTTCGAAATCAATTGGCCCAGTTGGCAAATTCTCGCCAACCAGGCACTCTTCCGTCCCAACCTCTTCCTAACCCTAATAACATGCCGACCCAGCAGCACGTTATGAACCCAAACAAGGGTAAGCACACATGATTTATCAGGCCCCCTCTATTCCTTCACCTGACAGGATGCAGGCTTCCACTTCTTATGCGGGCTATCAGCAGCAACCCATCCTATCCAACCCTAACCAAAACCAGGCAGGATTGAATTCTGTAACGACCCGTAGTGGTAAGGAGACCCAAGATCCACCCTATCCAAACCACTCCAAGCCTGGTAATGATCCCAACCCTAGGACAGTAATCCAAGACATTCCTATCCCTGTCCCAGATCAAAGACCTGGACCTATCCTAGAAGAACCAACCAGGGTTCCATTTCCCGAGGCCTTGACCAAGGGAAAGAAGACAACCAAACCTGTGGCTCCTGAGGAGGACCTGGTCAAGCTCTTTGAGCAGGTCCAAATAAACATCCCCTTGATGGATGCAATTCGCCACGTACCGGCTTACACACGATTCTTGAAGAATGTGTGTACACCTCAGCGTAAGCCGTGAACCAAGAGTGGGATTCCAATTGTACTATCAAAGCAAGCCAGCTCTGTAATCCAAAGCAGACTCCCACCTAAAGAAAAAGATCCAGGTACTCCCCTGATTTCCTGCAAAATAGGTGAAACCCAATTTGACAGAGCATTGCTAGACTTGAGTGCTTCCATAAATCTGATACCTACATCCTTACTTAAACACCTAGAAGAATCTGACCTAAAACCAACTGAGGTGACACTACAGTTAGTAGATCGATCTATAAAGTCACCTAAAGGGATTCTTGAGGATGTTATTGTAAGAGTGCGGGATTTCTATTTTCCTGTAGACTTTATAGTCTTGGACATGGACGCAACTGAGAACCCTAGGGACACACCGATCATTCTAGGGAGACCTTTCCTGGCTACTGCTAGAGCCAACATCAATTGTGAGGAGGGCCAAATAGAGCTGAAATTTGAAATTCAAACCCTCAAAATTGATATCTTTAAGGCCCAACAAGGAATCAATTGCGGTGTCATCGAACAAATCTATGATATTAGGGCTTTGGTTGATGAAACGCATTTTGATAGTGACCTGCTTATACCTCATCAACCACAAAAAGATCTTGAACCGCAATTAGAGGAGTCAGACCCTGATTTGGACAAACCCATAACTCCTATCCTTGAACCTCACACTTACCCTGAACCACCTGCTGCTGCGGATAACCCCATCCTCGAACTGAAACCCCTTCCCGATCATTTGAAATACATCTTCTTGGGTTCTAATCAGACTTTTCCTGTGATTATAAATTCCAAACTTTCTCCTGATCAGGAATCCCGTCTGATTGTTGTTCTCCAGCAACATTACAGAGCCATTGGGTGGACTCTCGATGACTTGACTAGAATAAGTCCCTCTTATTGCACACACCATATTTATTCAGAAGAGGGCGCACGACCTTCCCGTGAGATGCAGAGACATTTAAACCCTAATCTACAGGAGGTCGTGAAAAAGGAGATCATCAAGTGGTTAGATGCAAGGATCATCTACCCGATCTCCGATAGCCATTGGGTGAGCCCAATTCAGGTTGTGCCTAAAAAGGCAGGGCTCACCACCATTACGACTGAAACCAGAGAAGTCATACCTACCCGATTGCCAACTCGTGGAGAGTCTGCATAGATTACCGACGACTCAATTCCGCCATGAAGAATGATCATTTCCCACTACCTTTCATTGATCAGATTCTCGAGAAATTAGCAGGAAATCGATTCTTCTGCTTTCTTGACAGGTACTCCAGTTATAACTGATAGACAACTTTTCGCTTAGCGTTATAGTATTTAAGTGGTGGAAAAATCGACTAATCAAAAATAATGAAAATAACCACTCGCAGAAGAGCGGATCGTGTCCACAGGGAGGCAATGATGTAATCAATACTTAATTATTTAATGTTATTTCGAATAGTACGAAATCCCTTTTCAAATCGGACTTAAAATGTGAAGGAAAGTAGATTTGCAAAAACCTAAAAAGTTAAGGGTGTAAGTGTAGTTTTCCCTCATAGAAATCCTCAATAAATTTAGGATGAATTCATGCAGTTTTCACATGATGTGTACTAAAGACAATTAGTACTTAAATTAAGTCCAAAATCAATCTTTAAACTGGCCAATATCAATACCATGCAATTATAAATAACTATGAGTGTTTGAATGCAATTCTGCCATAATATAATAATAATAATAAAATCAAATTGGTGGCAATGGCATTGAATGTAAATTTTAATGGAGAGGAAAACAGAGGATCTCTCCTCTCTCCTCCTCGCGTGTGCGGCCGTGCACAGTTTGCCGCGAGAATCGGCAGGGAGGTGCGGCTTGATGAGAGCTTCGCAACGGTGGCAGCGGCGTGGTCGGAGGTGGCTGCCGGCGGCAGCGGCGTGGTCGGAGGTGGTCGCCGGCTGCCGGCGGAGGTGATCGGAGGCGGAGGTGTGCTGCAGCTGTGCGAGCGTGCGCGCGCGGGCGCTGGTGCGCGGGCAGGCGCTTGCAGGTTGCGCTCTGCAAATGGGGTGGAGGCGCACGGGCAGAGAGGACTTGCGGGCAAAGAGGGCGCGCGGCTGTGAGCGGTGTGGCGTCTGTTGTGTGGTGCGTGAGCGACTTCTGCAGGGAGGAGTGGCGCGGCGTGGATGTGCGCAGGGTGGAGTGCGCCTCCAGCAGGGCTGGAGATGGCGCGTGGTTGAGAGCGCCTGCAGATGGCGGTGGAGCGCGCTTGCAGATGGGCGGCAGTCTGCAGGAAGGTCGAGCGGTGGGGCGCGCTGGTGCGTGCGCTGGAAGATTGCGAGCGGGTGCTCCTGTAGGGTGCGAAGGCGGGAAGGCGCGCTGGCGGAGGCGTGCGCGCTGGTGAGGGTGCGTTGAACGCCTGCAGCAGGGGGGCGCTTGAGATGGCGTGCAGGCAGGCGCTTGCGCTGTAGGGCAAGCTGGAGCAGTGGCTGGAAGGTAAGCGCACGGTAGGGCAGGTGCGGTGGAAGCAAGGACGGCTGGAGATGGCACCTGCCTGCAGGCACGCAAGGAGGAGCGGTGTACGCCTGTGGACACAGTGCATGTGGTGGAGGAGGAGTGGTGGAGAAGATGGAGCCTTTCCCCACAAGGGGGGGAAAGAATTCCTCTCCTTTGCTCCCCTCCTCTTCCTTTTTAACTTCTCCCTTGCGCGTGAATTCAGGGATTTTCCCAAATCCCCGGCCATAGTTGTTGAGAAAGGCGGTGGAAGAGAAGATTACCCCAATGTCCGGCGGGGGAGGGGGGAAAGAGTTGCGGCTATTTGGGAAAATTTATCCCCCCACCCTTGCTCTTTGTGCATTTTATTACCTGTACATAAAAATAATAAAATTATTAAGTTATAGAATGTTATAACTTAAATCATGAGGTGTACAATTCTTCTACAACTTAATTATAATTATTAACACAACAACAAGGTACGATTAAAGGTACTTAGTCTTAATTTTTGTCCATTAAAATGGACTCATCAAATACCCCCATGCCTAAGATTTGCTAATCCCTAGCAAAAATGAATAATAGAAGTAATCAGAAGACTTCTTTTCTTATTTCAAAACTTTAGAAATCCAGACAAATGTGAAGTGCTGATAGCCTAGGTAACAGATCCAAGTGAAAGAGCTGATTCGCATTAGGAGTTCGTACATCACCCTTGGCAAAAATTTCTGTTGAGCTAGGCAACTACTTCCCTCGGGGATAAAGCAGACGATAATCTGTAATTTGACCCCGGTGTTTGGCATAGGTAGGAGATAACAAGTTGAATGGATTTGTATTTGGTGGCACACACTCTACTGGTGCTACATATAGTCTAGTACTGCAGACTCTAGCTCTCTAGACTATTAGACAAGTCAACTCTGAGAGAGGCTACACAAGTGTGCTCTCTTGATGTTCCTAGGCACTCTCTTTTCTTTCTTTCTGAGATCACGAATCTCGCCAGATTTAGAAATTGTACTCACTATTTGGTGGCCTCACATGACATCCACACTTCAATTCAAGTCCTAATAACTCTACAACTAAGTTAGAGTTCTCAACCAGTATTCAGGCAATCAGAAATACTAGAAGGTAGGTATGAGTCTTATTTGGTGGAACGCGATAAGTGTTTTGCTGCCTCGGAAACAGTGTTACATCATACACTTGGACTTTTTTTTTTGTAATATAACTATTTCTTCTTTTTATTCTTTCTGTTTCTTCTTTTTCTCTCTCTTTTTTTCTTTTTTTTTATTATTATTATTTTTTTTATTTCTTCTTGTTTTTGTCTCTTTTTCAATCAACACAACACGATACGGACTTCTATTTACGAGGCATTATTAGGGATGATGATGGTCAAGAGGAAGTTATGTGGCTTATTTGGTGGAAGTGCCTATTCTCAGCACCAGGAATGAATGGATAGGACAGGCATATTTCTGACCTTTGACATTATTACCCTCCTTCAGCCGAAGACTCTATGAAGGATGGTTGTAACCATCCACCATAGTTATAGCTTTATTAAGACTCAATCTCTATGTATCTGTCTTATTTGGTGACTCTCAGGAATTCACTCAAAATACGTACACAAGAACAGAGAGTGAAAACTACGCCTAACTCTGAAGTATCATTATCTAATTATCCAAAACTTAAGAGTCCTTGCACTAAACTTAGCGCACCAGCAATCTCTCTACTTCTTCTCACAAATATGAGGTGGATCTACTAGAAGATAGTATACCTGACTCCCTATGAATTGTCCAAGGGTTCAGTAGACTTACAAATTCTCATTGGTTTTCCTTAAAGATCCATTACCAAATCTACATGCACGTGAAATAAATGCACTGGATTCTAAACTTAAGAAATAATTCCAGAAGAAGAACCTCCAATAACAAAGGTATTTTGCTAAGGACTAACCCATTCAGCTCAATTCAAATTTTTTTTTTAACTAACCTAAATGCATAAATACTTCCCCATGCCTAAATCCTGCAATGTCCCCATTGTAAAATTAAAACAGGAGGAGAAAGGAAAAATATCACCTGACATAGTTTGCTGGGTTGCCTCCCAACAAGCGCTGCATTTTCTGTCAGTAGCCAGACTTATAAGGAACTTGTAAGTCAGGTTCCAAACAGAAAAGGTTAGGCCCTAAGAATATGCGTAACAGTGCAAGCCTAGAAAACAGGTAACCATAGATGTTGGCGAGCTGATGATGCAATGTAATTCCAAATGCTCGCCAGAAGAAATGAAAACAAAAAATCTCGTTGGCTACCTAGGGAGGTCTAGGAATAAGAAACGGAATGCGAAAAGAGGCCTCTCGAAACAGAATAAGTGGAGGATAACAAGGATCCTTCAAAGCAGGATAGATTTTAAAAGATATACACATAATTAGTTCAAACCCTTGAATGGTGAGAGTAAAAGTACAAGCATCAATCCATACTCGCCATTCTACCCTAGGATGTACTGGCCTGATATATTCTCCAGAAAGAATGTACATGAGCAGAGATCTGAGCCAAGGATCGGTTAGGGAGTATAAGGGTTGTTTGTAGTGTTAGAACGTAATGGTTAAGTCCAACGAAGGCTTAGTTGATGTTAGGTCCAATTCTAACAATGATTCAGATTATGTACACTCCCTAACAGTAGTAGACAACTTCAAGTTATCCTGCCTAGCATTAATGATCGGAGTCATATTTGAATCAAGGGTATACTCCAAATTACAACTTTTTGATGGCAGGGTCAAAATGTAAGAATCATTATCATTCAGCTCATCCCCAGATTCGTTTGGTTCACTGAAATATTTGTCGGGGTGTATATGTGATTCATTAGGAGTTGGATCAGTATCCTCAATTATTTCTAAAGGAGGATTAGTCTTAATATTTTGGAGGAAGTCTATATCATTGAATTCGTCATTCTTCTCGGGGTATAAATCCTTAATTGATGTGTTTTGTCCCCGAGAGTCTCCCATAGACTTCTCATTATTTTGTTTGTCCTCCTCTAATATCAACTCCTGTTTTGATGGAGGATGACTCTTAAAAGAAAGGAGGAATCTGGATTTAATCATATTATTTCTACTCTCTGGAGGTAAATCCTCAAATGATAAATAATCCTCAAGTTGGGGAGGATAGTCAATTTCGGGCTCTAATTGCCTAGGGGTATCGGTCCAACCACGATACGGAAAATCCTGAAGGGTGGGAGGGTTGGGTGTTTGCATGGAAGTAGGGATTTCAGGATTGGAAAATCCCGCTCCTAGGCTCTGCGCAAAAGTGAGAGTTATCACGCCAGTACTCCCAGGGTAAGAATGAGAATGATCCCATGAATTATCAATGTATCCTTCAAAGGATGGATACGCTCGGAGCATGGGATCCTGCTTAAAAGATGGGAAGTATTGACTCTGATAATCTAAATGATAGGAGTAAGAATAATCCATTTCTTTAAGCAAAACAATTTTAACTCTCTTAGGCTTTAGCAAAATTCAGAATATAAGCAGAAAACTTCCTAGAGAGTTCTATTGTCAAAGCAAACGCAAATTCACGAGATCTGTTTTTAGTAGATTGCAGGTCTTAGAGTTATATGTTTAGTTGGTGGCCAAACAAGTTTTGCAAAAATTACGCTTCCTAGGCCAACCTTCGTTGGTGCCTATAACCTACTCGCAAGGGATGGAAGTCTCGAATCGAGCCCACACACGAGGAACCGAAGTAATTTGGTGGATAAGCTTGTTGATTTCCAACTAACTTCCCTTCTGGTGCAAAAGAGGAGAGGTAGAAATTCATCTAGTGACCTTATGTGTGAGGTGCACAATGTCTCAAGTGTGCAAGCATACGATCGTGTTTTTATTTTTTGAAATTCCGCAAATAGGATCCTTTTGCACACAATTTTCAGTCACAGATTTTAAAGTCCAACCTCTTAACAGTCCCAATTTGTTTAAAGTGGCCACTGAATTAATTTGATTCACGCACTTTTCTGGTCTTAGATTTAGGTTCAATGCATATGCATGACAAGTAATTAATGCTCAAGAGAAGATGTACCTTACTCCAGCTTTCTTCGTGCAGTGTATGAATGCAATGCAATAAAAAATAAACTAGATGCTGCTCATTCAGTCCTAGATGATCGTCCTATAGATATGCAGCTTCTAGCAGGCAGTTCGATTTTTTCTTTTAAATAATAATAACAAACAGACCTAATCTAACTAACTAACTAAAATGCAGTTTAAAATAGTTCAAATAATCCTATAATCTAAATAAATGGGAACACGTTCCCAAAAATACCCAACAAGGGCCCAAAAGATAGTAATTTAAATTCCAATGACTATCTAACTAAATCTAACTAAGACCTACTGCCTAAATCAAAAATAGGCTTCTCCGTAAGCCTATATGCATGGGATCAAGGCCCACGTGTTCCTGTTGTCATCCTCCAGGTGGCGTCAAGGTCCACCAAAAATATCGTCTCCGCCGTGCGCGTTGTTCACATTCAAAGTTGTCGCTTTGCTGCGCCTCGTCGCCGTGTCAGATTCCTCGCAAAATAATAAAAATGATTAAATAATTTCACAACTCAAAAGATTTAAAAACAATAAAGTAAATCTATTGCGTCTGTTGCCTCCCCGGCAACGGCGCCAATTTTGATAGACGACTTTTCGCTTAGCGTTATAGTATTTAAGTGGTGGAAAAATTGACTAATCAAAAACAATGAAAATAACCACTCGCAGAAGAGCAGGTCGTGTCCACAGGGAGGCAATGATGCAATCAATACTTAATTATTCAATGTTATTTCGGATAGAGCGAAATTCCTTTTCAAATCGAACTTAAAATGTGAAGGAAAGTAGATTTGCAATAACCTAAAAAGTTAAGGGTGTAAGTGCAGTTTTCCCTCACAGAAATCCTCAATAAATTTAGGATGAATTCATGCAGTTTTCACATGATGTGTACTAAAGACAATTAGTACTTAAATTAAGCCCAAAATCAATCTTTAAACTAGCCAATATCAATACCATGCAATTATAAATAACTATGAGTGTTTGAATGCAATTCTGCCACAATATAATAATAATAATAAATCAAATTGGTGGCAATGGCATTGAATGTAAATTTTAATGGAGAGGAAAACAAAGGATCTCTCCTCTCTTCACCTTGCGTGTGCGGCCGTGCACGGTTTGCCTCGAGAATCGGCAGGGAGGTGCGGCTTGACGAGAGCTTCGCAACGATGGCAGCAACGTAGCTAGACGGAGGTGCTACTGCGGCTGTGCGAGCGTGCGCGCGTGCACGCTGGTGCGTGGGCAGGCGCTTGCAGGCTGCGGTCTGCAGGTGGGGTGGAGGCACGCGAGCGGAGAGGACTGCAGGCAGACAGGGCGCGCGGTCGTGAGCGGTGCGGTGTCTGCTGTGCAGTGCATGAGCGCCTTCTGCAGGGAGGAGTGGCATGGCATGGATGCGCGTAGGGTGGAGTGCGCCTGCAGTAGGGCTGGAGCTAGCACGCGGTTGAGAGCGCCTGCAGATGGCGGTGGAGCGCGCTTGCAGATGGGTGGCAGTCTGCAGGAAGGTGGAGCGGAGGGGCTCGCTGGTGCGCACGCTGGAAGATGGCGAGCGGGTGGCAGTGCGGGTGCGCCTGAGGGTGCGAAGGCAGGAAGGCACGCTGGCGGAGGCGTGCGCCCTGGTGAGGGTGTGCTGAACGCCTGCAGCAGGGGGGCGCTTGAGATGGCGTGCGGGCAAGCGCTTGCGCTATAGGGCAAGCTAGAGCGGTGGCTGGAAGGTAGGCGCACGGTAGGGCAGGTGAGGTGGAAGCAAGGTCGGCTGGAGATGGCACCCGCCTGCGGGCACGCAAGGAGGAGCGGTGTACGCCTGTGGACACAGTGCATGTGGTGGAGGAGCAGTGGAGAAGATGGAGCCTTTCCCCGCAAGTGGGGAAAAATTCCTCTCCTTTGCTCCCCTCCTCTTCCTTTTTAACTTCTCCCTTGCGCGTGAATTCAGGGATTTTTCCAAATCCCCGGTCACAGTTGTTGAGAAAGGCAGCGGAAGAGAAGATTACCCCAATGTCTGGCGGGGGAGGGGAGAAAGAGTTGCAGCTATTTAGGGAAGTTTATCCCCCCACCCTTGCTCTTTGTGCATTTTATTACCTGCACATAAAAACAATAAAATCATTAAGTTATAGAATGTTATAACTTAAATCATGAGGTGTACAATTCTTCTACAACTTAATTGTAATTATTAACACAACAACAAGGTACGATTAAAGGTACTTAGGCTTAATATTAGTCCATAAAAATGGACTCATCAATAACCAAGTTGCTATTCATCCTGAGGACCAAGAAAAGACCACGTTCACCTATCCCTTCGAAACTTTTGCATTCCGAAGGATGCCTTTCGATCTCTGCAATGCACACGTGACTTTTCAGCGGTGCATGCTTACCATATTCTCTGATATGGTAGGTGATTATCGGGAAGTTTTCATGGATGACTTCTCAGTTTTCGGGGCATCATTTGATGATTGCCTCCAGCACTTGGTTCATATAATCAGGTGTTGCATCGACGTTAATTTGGTTCTTTCCTGGGAAAAGAGCCATTTTATGGTGCCTGAGGGGATCGTCCTAGGACATCTAATTCCTAAGAAAGGCATCCAAGTGGATCGAGCCAAGGTTGATCTAATTTATCAACTGCCTATGCCTAGCTCGATCAGGGACATCCATTCTTTTCTGGGGCACGTCGGATTTTACCGTCGCTTCATTCTTGATTTTTCGAAAATCATACGCCCCCTGACTACTCTTCTCTCTAAGGATGTCCCCTTTGAGATCGCCAAGGAATGCACTCAAGCCTTTGAAAACTTCCGTGACCGAGTCACCCAGGCCCCAATTCTACAATCCTCTGATTAGTCTCAACCCTTTGAGATCATGTGTGATGCATCTGATTTCGCTGTAGGAGCGGTTCTGGGGCAAAAAGTTGACGGGAAACCCGTGGTCATCTACTACGCTAGCAAGACACTTGACGAGGCTCAGCGTAACTACACAGTTACGGAGAAAGAGCTACTAGCCGTAGTATTTGCCCTTGAAAAATTTCGATCTTATCTCCTAGGTTCCCACGTCATCATCTACTCGGATCACACAGCTATGAGGCATCTCCTTGCCAAGAAGGACGCGAAGCCCCGACTAATCCGATGGATCTTGCTGTTGCAACAATTTGACCTCGAGATTTGCGACAAGGTGGGAAGACAAAATGTGGTAGCTGACCATTTATCTCGCCTTCCTTCTGAGATCATCAATCCTTCTGGACCCATCATGGAGCATTTCCCTGATGAACACCTGCTGACTATTGGTACTAGACTTCCATAGTTTGCTAATATAGTAAACTACTTGGCATCTCATTAGATCCCGTCTGATTGGCCGAAGGCCAAGAAAGACAAATTGCGCTCTGATGCCAAGTACTACATTTAGGAAGATCCGTACCTCTTCCGCATAGGTGCCGACCAAATCATCCGGAGATGTGTCCCGGAAGGTGAAACCAATGATATTCTCTCCTTCTGCCATGACCAGGCATGCGGTGGCCACTTTTCTGGGCACAAAATCGCATCGAAAATCCTCCAGTGTGGCTTTTATTGGCCACTCTGTTCAAGGACGCATACAATCACTGCAAGTCATGCAGTCGTTGTCAAACTTTGGGCAACATGAGCCATTGCGACATGATGCCTTCGCAGCCGATTCTCGTATGCGAAATCTTTGATGTTTGGGGGATTGATTTTATGGGCCCCTTTCCTGTTTCGGATGGTTTCGAGTACATTCTGCTGGCTGTAGACTACGTGTCCAAATGGATCGAAGCCATACCAACCCAAACCTGTGATCATAAAATCATTCTCAAATTCATTCATCACAATATCTTCTCACGATTCGGGATTCCTCGTGCTATCATTTCTGACGGGGGAACCCATTTCACGAATGCTCAGTTCAGGTCACTAATGACCAAATACAGGGTGTCTCACCAAATCTCCACTCCTTATCACCCCCAGACTAATGGTCTAGCTGAGCTATCAAATCGGGAGATCAAGAAAATCCTGCAGGTCACTGTTCGGCCTGACAGGAAGGGCTGGTCGTCTCGACTTTCGGAAGCTTTGTGGGCCAATAGGACTGCCCACAAAATCCAATTAGTCATGTCTCCCTTTAGACTGGTGTACGGGAAGGCGTGTCACCTTCCCGTCGAACTGGAGTACAAAGCCTATTGGGCAGTACGGAGCTGTAATCTAGATCTTTCTAAGGCTGGAACCCACAGAAAGCTTCAAATCAGCGAGATCGATGAATTACGTCTTAATGCGTACGAGAAATCGCGAATCTACAAGGAGTAGGTTAAAGCCTTCCACGACAAGCACATATTAAGAAAGATCTTTCATCCTGGTCAGAAGTTCCTACTCTTTGATGCCCGACTCAAACTTTTCCCTGGGAAACTGTGATCCAAGTGGGTTGGACCATACCTTGTCCGACAGGTTTTTGGAAATGGAGCTGTCGAAATCAGTCCACTCAGCCATGATTCTGAACATTTCATCGTGAACGGTCAAAGACTCAAACCATTCATTGATGTAACCTCTACTAATTTGGCTGAATCATCATTTATCCTCCATTTTCCCTGAGCATATTACGCCCAGTCGATGGTGTAAAACTCAGTGCTCAACTCGAGGCAGCCCGTCATTCTCTTTGAAAAAACCTGAAACCTTTTCTGACACCTTTCGCACTTAAGGTTCACCATTTAGAACAGCCAACTCCACCTCAGGTGCTTGCACCTAAGATTAGAAATCGTCCACAACTGTCACCCTGACCCATTCACTCATCAAAACATCTGTCCTAATGAATAAACTAAGTTGAATAAAAACCTCCTAAGTTACAATGAGGACATTGCAAATCTTAGGCATGGAGGGGTATGAAAGTGCAAAACTTGTAAGAAAAGGTTTTAAACAAAAAAATTCACATATGCCAAAAATACCATAAAAATTAAAAAAAAATTGAAAAAGAATAATAAATGAGAGGAGGAAAGAAAAGTTTGTGGACTCTACAGAGGAGGAAGAGGAGAAAAAGGAACAAAATGAAAAGAAGGAGCACAAAATGAAAGAAAAGTGATAGTCATTAGTAAGAAATTAAGAAATTAACCTAAGTTCTAGACCTCATTCAGGAAAATAAATGGAAAGTGCACAGTGAGATTAGTAAGAACACGAACCTTAGGCATTCTTGGATAGACTCTTAGTACCCATTAAGATCTAAACATTCCTCAAGAGGTTGAGGAAAATGAAAAACTTAAGTATTAAGTCCAAGGCTTAGGGAGTATTTGGCCTCGTTAACTAACTTTTGGTTTACGAGACTCAGTAACCTAAGCACCCTAACTACACACACAGCCTGGTTCAGTAAGCATAAAAATCAAAATCACGCAGAAAGCTTTGCAAAAATTCTAAAAATGACACCTAGAGTAGGAGCAGCCGATCAACACAAGTTGATTTGGACGAGTTCCCAGTGCGGAGAGGTGGGAAATTCCCCTCGAAGATGGGTAACAAAATATCATCTCCTCGGTGCTTGTCTCTTAGGATATTTACATATCCTACTGGGGGCATGTAAGCACTTTACTGGTTCAGATTCCATGGATGGCATTATCACGAAATGTCAATTGCTAGGGTCTGAATTCAGCCACAGAACACCATGGATGGGATTATCTCGAAATCTCAACAGCCAGGGGTCTGTGGGTTACCATGGGCGGTGCTATGTCGAAGCATCGATTACCAGGAACCCTTGAGGATTGATGATGGGGACAAGGAATCTGATACAGACTGTGTTGAAAAGCCAATCCTAAGCTAGAATTAAAAAGAAAAAGAGAGAGAAAACTCTCCAAACATATAAATCTTCTACCTCTCTTTCTTACAAAACGCACTGCGAACTGAGCCAGGGCTAAAATTATCTCAAGCACGGGTGCTTTAACCACAAAGTCCAATAAGCCTTAGGTTAGTTCTTGTAGGCCTTAAAAACCTTTCTTAAAGGTTGAGGCTGAGGCTAGACAGATCTGGATCTTGGTTGGTACTAGAGTACCTTTTAGGCCTATGGTTGGCATTCTGACCTAATCTAGGTTTCAAAAGAAAAGCACTTATCTGAAATCATTAAGAACTTCATGGTCTAAAACAAGGGTTGAAACCTTAAAATTCTGCTAAGGGACTAGCAAAAGCTAGGCATGGGGGTATGATGAAAACCTCATCATGAACCCTAACTAGCACAATCTAATCCAAATATGTGTGAAAAAGCTCCTACAAATCCCAAAAAGAGGCTTAACTCAGAGAATTCTAAGTTAAAGAATAAAACAAATCATCAGGGGTAAAACTGTAATTTCACCAATGCAGTATGCAAACAGGGTAATTAAGGGTCCAAACATAGGTTAAACAAGCTTAATGAGAAGGGAAGTGGGATGATCTGATCTAAAAAGGGTTATAGCAACTTCTACGAATTAAATGACATTCTATAATCCTAAAACAAACCCACTTTAATTCACGAGGTTTGAGGTAGGATAAAAATCAAATAAACCCTCTAAAATTCATAGAAAAATATCTCCTAGGGTTTAGAACCTTCAATTTGGCCTTTAAAACCTATTTTGACCTAAAATGAGAACCATGCCCAATTAATGACTTAATTTGGGTTTTTACGCAAATTGACTGGTCAAACATGGTCCAACCTAAAATCAAAATTCACCATCAAAATCTTTAGGTTCAAATTAGTATGTATAAAAACTTGGGCCTAAGAAAATACCATCTTGACCGACTTTACAATTTAGTCCTCTTAATTTACTTTTTGACCCTTATCTTTTGAAACCCTTACGTTTAGGCCCCCAAGTTCTCGTCGTTCTTTGCAGAACGGTCCTCCCTGCCACTTCTGCACAGCGCCATGCCTCCGGCAACCTTGCGCGGAGGATGGCACCACGCAGGGCAGGGCGGCCATCCTCTAGAATAGACGGGGGGTTCCCTGCGACGTCCTCTGTCGCAGGGACCCTCCCCTGCCCTCTACCATCAACCATGCCTCTCGTGCAAACGCACGAAAGGCATGGGTACCCTCTCTAGCCACTCTCCGGCGAGGTTGGCACGTCGCCACCTCGATACCCTCTCCGCGCCAAGGTCTTTATAAGGAGCGGCAAGGTCTGCCGACTCCTTCAAGCTTCCTCTAGCGGAGAAATACCTCGCTCTTCATCTCTTCCTCCTCCGGACAGAGCGCCCGAAGCTTCCGGCGATCTTCTCCTCCCCCTCCTCGTCGCTCTGCTGCCCTACCTGCAACAGAGTTTACTCTGCCCTGTCGTCCGTGCTAGGCCGTACCAGCTAGCGCCCTCCGACCGCCTCCTCGTCGCCGATACCCTCCTCCCGGCCATCTCCATCCTCAGCTCCGGCAGGCACGAGCCAGACGCTGCTCTCTCCCCCTTTGTCGAGTAAATTGGTACAAAGTTTCCTCTCTCTCTTCCTTGTATTTTTCCCCTATTAATTTGCCATTTCAACCACCCAACCGCCACTATCCAACTCCATCTTCCCCATCTCCGATCACCTTCTCCGGTGAGGCCATCCCACTTCCACAGACTTCCTCACCCCTCGCCGACCAGCCCAGAGGCTCCCCCTCACTCCACTCAACCGGTCCCCCCTCTCCATTCACTGCCAATCACCGCCCAACTACCCCCCTAACAAACCCATCTTCCCACGCACAGTCTGACCTAGGTCTACCTCCACACGCACTCTCGCGCCTCGCCGACCCCCGCACCATCTTCGCCGCACGCCGGCGAAGCTTCCTACATTTTCTGATGTGGCCGAGAGGCCGTCATTGTATTTCCAGGTCAGAGCCCCCTCACCGCCATTGCTGAGCTGCTGCAGCTCCTTCTCACGTAGCTCCAGGCCTTCTCCAGCCCAGGCGCACATCCCAGGCAGCGCGGACAGCTGCTACGAAGGTACCCAGGCCTGCAATTGGGTCGCGAGCTTCGCAGCTGCCCCAATTGGCAGCAGTTCCCTCGCCTGCGGGCGCGTGATTTAAAGGTGGGATTTTAGTCCCACCTCGTAAGTGTGCGGCCAAGCACCCACACTTAAATTGAAAAAGTGCATCGGGCTTGTTGCCTTCGATACACAGGGGTCAGGTCCCTCTCACCCGCATGTAGCATGCCATGCGCTCGTTTGCCCTCGCCCGCGCTCACGCCCCTCGAGTCTGGGCTGGATCTGACTACCCGACCACGCACTCCTCGCCCACCACCGCACGCCGGTGGGCCTGGTCCCGCGCGCTACCCGAACCAGATTACCTGAATCTGGGAGAGCATTCCTAAGAGAGATTCTGAGAAAAAGAGAGATGCGGGGAAGGGGTAGGGGTAGGTTTTGCACTGACCACTGTGTGTGCGCGCAGGAAAGAAAAAAAGAAAGAAGAAGAAGAAACAAGCTAAGGAAGAAGAAGAGAGGAGTAGCGGCCGAAGCCTTAGCCGCACTAAGCAGCTGAAGAAGAAAGGAAGGAGAGGAGCTGAATAAGAAGAGAAGAAGCCGCACTGTAGCAAACCCACAGTTAAGTCGTCTGAGCATTAAGTCAGACGACGGAAGGGCAGTGCCCAGAGTAAGAAGAAGGAAGAAAAAGAAGAAAGAAGACACAGCCGCAAGAAAAGAGAAGAAAAAGGGAAGCAAAGAAGAGAAAGAAGAAAAGAAGAAGGCATGAAGAAAAGAAGAAAGAAGAAGGCAGGAAGAAAAGAAAGAAAGAAAAAGAGAGGAGAAAGAAGAAGCGTATCACCACAGCCGCAAGTTAAAGAAGAAAGAAGAAGGCAAGAAGAAAAGAAGAAGAAAAGAGAGAAGAAGAAGAAGCCAACAAAACTCTCTCTATTCCTCTCTCTCTCTCTCTCTCTTCTTATTTTTGTAACATAATTGAGAACTTTTATACTTCTAGAATTCTAGTTGCTCCCTAAGTTCGACCTCGGGAAAACTTATTATTCCGAGTAAAAATTTGTAGTAATCTCGTAGCTGTTTTGTCGTATACTACAACGATTGTAAACATAAATAACCATAACGACAGAACACGCCCCACCGGCAGTTACTACAGATCTAGATTATTCACAGGATCCTGATATGCAGGATCTCGTAAATACGGAGAAGGTGCATCCCGAGTGAGTAGATTAACTTGAGCAGGTGGGGCTCAGGATGCATAGGAGGGTCGTAAGGTAGCAGAGCTCAAGTTAGATTGACCCTGTCTAATCTGGTCAATCTTTTTCTCGATTAAGTTCATTCTATCCAGCTGCTTGACGATGATATCCATGTCGACTCGAATAGACTCGGTGTGAGCCTCGTGAACACCAACCCGCTGCTGACCAGGCCGCTAGAACTGGTTCATAGATGCGGCATTCATCGAGTTGAATGATGATTCCCGTCACTAGATATCCAGTTGAACGATTAATGATTTGAATAGCTCAAATGCGTTGTTCTCATCTTTTGCGAGAAAATTCCCGCAGCTAGATGCATCGGCCAGATACAGATGTGTGTCATCTAGCCCATGGTAAAAAATCTGAGCTAAGTGCCATCTGGGTATAAAATGATGCGGGCATTTCCGGAGAAGGTCATGAAATATGTCCCATGCTTCATGTAATTTCTCCCCAGCTCCCTGGGAGAAAGTCATGATTGCTCACCGCATTGCGTTTGTTCGACCGATTGGGAAGAACTTTTGCAGGAATTCACATCGTAATTCCGGCCAGGTTCCAATTGGCTTCCCAATAGTCTTGAACCAGTATGAAGCTTTGTCCCTCAGCGAGAATGGGAAAAGCTTCATTAGAACAATCCCGAGATCAATATTCCTGGGTCGAATCGTTTCAGCAAGTCGACTTAGGTCCTCAAGGTGCTGAAACGGATCTTCGCTTGAGTTCCCGTAGAAATGAGTGCTGATCAACCCAATTACATTGGGCTTGAGCTCAAACGCATCTCCGCCTGCGGGAATTCTGACTAGTGGTGCGACGATAAGTGCGGTAGGGTCGTAGAAATCCTGCAGTTGTTCTCCTCGTGGTGGGTGCTACATCCTGTCAAGCGTCGTCAGAATGCGATCCATGCTCTGCTGATGCCGCTCCTCAGATTCGGCGACTTGGGCTTCTAGACAAGCCATCGGGTCCAGATTCTCGATGTCCTGGCCCGGTCTAGGTCCAAGATTTTCCATGGTGGCTCTTGGAGTAGAAGAAATGGGGGGATAAGATGGTCCAGGCGAGGTGACTCGCCTCCTTGGGAGTGGCTCCCAAGGTCCGACCAAGCGAGGTGGAAGTGACCTCCTTCCGTGCATACACCGCCCAACCCTTGGGTTAGTGTAGCCACATAGGACAAGGCTAAGGCCCTGTCAAGCAAATGGTCCTTATAGATCAGGTGACTAGATTTTTCGTTAGGGGTTCAAATTCCTGAAGATAAGTTCGTCGTACAACAGACTGAAGGCGAATCCCGCCTCCCAAGTTAACCCAGCCAGTCTGGTTATGAGGGGACTAAGGGGAAGGTTCTTCCTTTGGCTTACGCCTCCGATTCCGTTGACCCCCAAGCCGCGGTCGTTTGACACTACCCCGCAGACTTAGTCACCAGGTTTGGCAAGAGAGATTAAACTCACCCAGCAGTACGACAATGAACTCGGGTTGATTTCGTATTTTAAAGTTAATTTTAACCCGTTTTCTTCAGTGGGGTTTGTGGTAAGTGACCCACAAGGTGACCAAGCTCACCGGCCAACTAGACTTGATTAAGTCTAAGTTAGCCCAATGCGTGGTCTCTAGTTTTAACCCTAACGATTTAACCTAAGTTGCATGCACTTCTACGGTTTTTCTATATTTCAGCAGACCATAAAAGTAATGTTGATTCTCTGATAATAATTGAAATTCAATTAATTTGAAATTTTGCGAATAGATTAATTTTTCAATTAGTTTTTCAGAGAATGTTTTTTTTGAAATTTTTACTATTTCAACCGAATTTTTAAAGAATTTTGAATATTAGATGGTCAAATGTGGAATTTTGACCCCTGGTCAGTTTTTCGCTTTGAAACAGTATCAAATGATCTTCAAAAATTCAGGAAAAAAATGGAAAATAAAGTTAATGAAATCATCTTTCAAACCCCACCATTTTTAGTCAAAACAGATTCGTGGATTGCTCGAAATCGCCTTTTGAAATTTGAAAATTTTCGAATCTGGATCAATCTGACCCCGTGCACTTCGCAAATTTTTAAAAATTTTATACTCGGGATTTTTTCAAAGTAATGGTCGAATTTTAAAGATGGTTTGAAAATGAAAATTTAGCCCAAATTTCAGAATTTTTCGCTAACGAATTTTTCGGCAATCGAATTTTTAAGTTAAATTTGAAATCTAACCGAAAATCAGAAGATGGTGAAAAGCTTTTTAAAGAGGTTTGAATTTGAAATTCAAGCCCTCCACCAAAAAGATTTTTTTTTTCAAAAAGAATTTTTAAAAAAGATTCAACAAAAATATCTTTTTTTTTCAACTAACCTAGATTCGAAAGGAAACTTAATCTAGATTTTTTTTCAATTTTTTTATTTTTTTATTTTTCACGAAAATGAATAAAATCTTTTTTTTCCCTTTTTTTTCACAAAAGAAATTACAGGAAGTAGATCTAATCCTAGGGTTCAAAAAATAAACCTAATCTAAGATAGATGATGTGCACCTGATTTTTCTTTGCCGCGCTAGATGTGTGCGCGGATCCTATTTTCGTTCCGTGTTGTCCTGCACATCAAAAACAAAGAAGAGGCAGATTTGTCAGTAATGGATTAAAAGATTGAAATCAAGAAAAATGACGTTGCTTCCCTGGCAACGGCGCCATTTGTTGAGAAGAAATCGTAGATCGCGTTTTTGATAGAAAAGAAATGCGTCGTAGTATAGTCGCGAAATACGATCCAACAAAGATATTATTTTATAAAAATAACGAGACTTTGAGTCCCAGTCGTTCGTCTCTGGGAGGCATTATTTTCGCTTTTGAAATCAAACTTTTCTCTAGCCGCTCTACTTTGTCTAAAGACACACCCCAATTTCCAATCTCCTAACTATGATTTCACCGCTCCTGTTATTAACTCGAATCACATGCGCATGCGTCAAGTAAATCACGAAAGTGAACGTGTGAGTTTTTGTGCGCACAATTCTAGTGAGGTGGTGATTAGTTATAGAGAAAGCATCTATTGTCAGATTTTCAATATCTTCAGGAAATGACATGCTAGTGCGTAATATATAGACAGTTAAAGAACAGGCACTTAAATCACGCAAATATGATAATCATTCAGCTCGTGGTGATTTCAAACACATAAAGAGACATATATATATAAATGCAATTTTATTCATCATTGGAGAGTTGTTGCACAAGGAAATCTAGCGGAAAGCTTATACATAAATGCTTAAAAATTAAACCTGGCTACCAGAAAACGATTGCATACAAGAATCGATAGGGGGATTTCGCATGCATCATTGGGGGAGAAGTAGGACTACACTACTAAATAGAAAATGAAAGCAGTAAATATACGAAAAGCTAAACTACTAATCTAGCAGAAGGAAGGGCATTCGGAGGTGGCCTCCGATGGCCTTTGAGTGGCTAAGAGAAGGAGGGGCGGCCAATGGAGCTTGGGTCAGCCCTTGGAGAGAGATTGGGGAGCTGATCCAGCTTCCTGGCATGGAGATGGTGGCCTCCATGGTGGTGCTCTACTCGTGGAGGTGGAGTGGATGGGAGTGGCTAACCTAAGTGGAATGAATGCCAAGGAAGTGAATGGGGGTGCATGGCCGCCCAAGGGGTCTTTTTATAGACCCAATGGCTTCTCTCTAGAGAGGTGTAGAACTCTCTAGAGAGAGTCAAAGAGTGGCCGGCCACATATGGGTGGAGATGGTCTTTGAGATCCAAGAATTGTGGATCTCAATTTGAATTCCTCTTGGTTGCTAAATTTAGCAACCAAGAGGTGGCGCCATCTCAAGAGCTCTCTAGAGTATTCTACAGAAGTGTGTGCGTGAATGGGTGTGTGTGTGCGTGTGTGTGGTCGTGCTCTATGTGGCTAGGTGGCTTAGGTTAGGTCCTAAGGGGTTTGGGTAGGTGTAGGTCATGAATTAAGGTTACAAACACTAATTGCTAAGGGGAAAATGCAATGAAACTTATCCTAAGTGAAGTGCGAAAATCGGGTTTTAGTTTGTTATAACGTTGTAGTAAAGCCGGTTATTGCCAACATTTCAAATATAATTTTTTTTTACTCGGAAAATAAAAGAGTTCCCGAGGTCGAACTCAGGGAGCAAGTTGTATTCTAGAGATATACATGTTTCTTTTACAAAAAGAAAGAGAGAGGGAAAGAATTTGTTGTTTTCTCTTTGTTCTGCAGAGGGGATGCTCTTCTTTCTCTCTTTCTTTAGATCTCCTTCTTTCTCTTCTTCGTTCTGCAGAGGTGATGCTCCTCTTTCTCTCTTTCTTCTTCTTCCTTGGTTTCTGCCTTGACCTCTCTTCTTTTTCTGCAATTGTGGTGACCCTTTCTTTTTTCCCTTTTCTTCTTTATGGCTGCAGAGCTTCTGCCTTCAGCTACTAAGTCTTCCTTTCTTCTTCTTCTGCTTTGGCCGTTGCTCTTCTTTTCTTTCTTTCTTCAGCCTGCCTTCTTTCCTGCTCTGGCTGCTGACCTTCCGTCGTCTGACCCGGTGCTTCGACGACTTAACTATGCATTTGCTACAGTGCAGCTCCTTCTTCTTCGCCTGCACTTCTTCCGCGGGTCTTCTTCTTCGCCTGCACACTTCAGAGTTTCTCGTCAGAAGCAAAACCTACTCTACCCTCCCCCCCCGCGCGTCTCTCTTTCTCTCTGAAACCTCTCTTGGGAAAGCTCTCCCAGAGCTACCGGGTAACCGGGTTCGGATCAGGCCCGGGTCCAGGCCCACCGGCGTGCGTGGTGGGCGAGGAGTGCAGGTCAGTCGAGTCGGGTCGGGTCAGGTCCGCGGGGCGTGAGCGCGGACGAGACCGGGTAACCGAGCGGGTGAAGGGGACCTCACCCCGTGTACTGAGGCAGTAAGGCTACTGCACTTTTGCATCTTATGTCGCTGCGGCTCTTCAAGCGTTTCCGAGGTGGGACTAAACGGCCCACCTCAATTGCGCGCCCGCAGCGGGGAATTCAGCAGGAGATGGCAGCGTCACGCGGAGTTTTCTTCCTCATCTGCGAACCTGGTGTTTTGCCAAAACTCCTCGCAAGGCCTGGGAGTGAATCTGGGCTTGGCGCTGAGCGTGGCGCGCCTGTAGCTGCAGGCGGAAGCAGGTCCTCCTGCGCGTCAATGGCGGCGGAGGTCGGGTGGCCTGTTCAGAAGAAAACGGCCTCTCGGCCTAATCAGAGAGTGCCAGGAGCTTCGCCAGGGTGCGGCGAAGCTCGTGTGGGTGGTGGCGAGGCGCGGGGCGGCATGCGAGGGCTGCCCTAGGTCGGACTGTGGGTCGGAGGATGGGTCTGTTCGGTGGGGTTGCAGAGGGTGATGTGGGGGGAGTGGCAGGGCGGAGGTTGATCAGGGTGAGGAGGCGGAGGTCCTGCGGTGGTCGGCGAGCCGTGTGGGTCGCTGAGGTGATGGGAGCGGCTCGCCGGAGGGTGGTCGGAGGCGAAGGGGGTGAAGGTGGTCAGAGTCGGTCGAGGGCTTAATTGACTAAATTGAAAGCGGGGAAAGAAAGAGGAGAAGAAGGGGAGTAGTTCTAACTTACTTGCAGGGACGAAAGGGGAGGAACAAGGCGACAGTCGTATCGACTGTCGCCGGAGAAGACGATGCCCAGTGGGGGGAGGACGGCGGTGACGACGGGGCAGAGGCAGCGCGCGCCGGTATTGCGCGACGCGGGAAGAGCAGGGGAAGAAGTCTCTGCTGCTGGTATTGCGGCAGAGTGAAGAGGAAGAGGAGGAAGAACCGCCGGAGCTGGTGGGCGTCTGCCGGAGTGAGAAGAGAGGAAAGTTGGGGGTTTTCTCCGTCAGATCCAAGCTGCCCTGGTCGGTGGAGCAGCGGGGGGTATTTATAGGGATGAAACAGGGAGGAAGGCGGAGGGAGACGACGTGTCTCCCTCGCCGGAGAATGGTCGGAACACGAACCCATACCGTCCGTGCGTTCGCACGGCCGGTATGGTGGGCTACAATGACCAGGGGGGTGCTCCTGCGACGGCTGACGACGCAGGGCACCCCCGGTTTACTTGCCAGGTCCCCCACCTCACCCTGCGCGGCGCCATGCTCCGCGCAAGGTCACCGGAGCATGGTGCTGGCAGGGTTTTGCAGGAGGGACCTGATTGCAAAGAACGAAGGAGAGTTAGGGGCCAAAATGCGAGGGTTCAAAAGTTGAGGGCCAAAGAGTAAATATATGAGGACCAAAGTGTGAAGTCGGTCAAGGAGGTTTCTTCTTAGGCTCAAGTTTTTATACATGACTAATTAGGACCTAAGGAATCTGATGGTGAATTTCATTTTCATATTAAACCTTGTTTGACCGGTCAATTTGTGCAAAAACCCAAATTAAGTTATTAATTGGGCATGGTTCTCAATGTAGGTCAAAATGGGTTCTAAAGGCCAAATTGAAGGTTCTAAACCCTAGATATTATTTTTCTATGAATTTTAGAGGGTTTATTCTATTTTTACTTTGCCTCGAACCTTGTGAATTGAAGTGGGTTGTTTTAGGGTTACAGATTATCATTTGGTTCCTTGGAAGTGCTGTAGCCCTTACTAGATCATCTCATCCCACTTTTATTCTTATTAAGCTGTTTTGACCTGTGTTTGGGCCCTGAATTACCCTGTATACAGATTATACTGGTAAAATTGCACTTTTACCCCTTATGACTGGTTTTCTTCTCAAACTCAGAATTCTCTGAGTTAAGCCTTTCCTTGAGATATGTAGGAGCTTTTATCCTTTGTATTGGGTCAAAATGAGCTAGTTATGGCTCATGATGAGGTTCTCATCACTAAGTTCAATTGAATGTGTGTGAACCTAATTGAGAGTAGAATAACTCAATTAGGTTGGGTTTAGGTCAATTAGACTCTCACCAAGTCCAATTAAACTTGTGTGGGTTGAGAACTAAGCTCAATTGGACTCAATGAGTCCAATTGACTTAGGTGAAGGTAATTGACTTTGATCTAAGTCAATTGGGTTTGGTGAGGACCTAATTAGGTCCTTAGGTAAGTCTAGAGGTGATGTACTAGGGTTAGGACACCTTAATTTAGGTTCCTATGGGGTCGGGATTAGGTCTAGGGAGCTAGAGATCCAAGATCAAGACTTGAATCTCAAAATAGGGACTAAAGACCAGTATCAGACGTCCAAAAATGGGATCAGACGACTTATACTCAAAAATCAGAAGTCTAGACTTCAGTTCTGACCATTCAATTTGAATCAGGGGGAAATTAGGATTCTGTTTTGGGTACTCTATAGAAATTGGACGGCTGACAAAGTGTCTAGGCGTCCAATAACACTGCAAAAGTGGGTTTGAGGTGTGCGGGAGATGGCTAAGTGTCCTGAACGTCCTATAACTTATATGGACGTCCAGATAAGGGCTGGAACTAGGGTTTTAGGGCTTCCTAGGGTGTTGTGACCTAATCTAAGGGTGGCTAAAGCTTGGGGAAGTCTCTAGGCTATCCTAGGGCTAGGATGGACCTAAGCTCTTCACATTTTACTACTTTATTTCTACTTAATAGAATAGAAAACCTTTAACCCCCTTACATTATTGTTCCTATATCTAAACTAAGCCTTCTACTTCAGCTCTGCTACAACTTCCATTATTCCAGATCCAGCTTCAAATCCTGCTCCACATCCAGCTCCAAATCTACTTATTGCCTACAATTGACATAATGCACTTAATCAGCACATTATAACATTATTTTATGCATAGCTAAAGTAAAGCAGTAAAGATGCAGATTATGCGTATGTAAGCATGAATAACCTTAACTTATGCTAAGTTCTAGCTTAATCTAGGTCAATTAAGACCTATGATTGCTGCGCAATCACAGACGTCTAGAGGATCCTCAAGACGTCCGGGGCTAGCGCCAAACATCTGACAGCATGCAGAGTGCTAAGGTAAATCCTTTGTCCGTGCCTGCATGCACGTACTTAACCTTTTACGTGTCATATTTTTAACGCACATGCATGCACGAGTACGAAATGTGGGAAAGGCACGTGGTGCGCCCTTCGAGATACTTTAGGATGTCTGGAGATGGTACCAGACGTCTAACTGCACTCCCAGATGACCGGAGGGAGTGTCAGAAGTCAGGGATCACCCTCAGACGGTTGTAGAGGGGTTTGGACGTCTGAGGAAGCCGTAGGGAAGCAAGATGAGGTTCTGAGATCATTTAAGACGTCTGATTCTAGTCCCCGACGTCTGCTTTTAGTTAGTATGCATGTTTTTAGCCCGTTTAGGTCCCAAAAGGAGTTGATTTTGCGTAAATGAAGTATCGTCGATTTTCATTCGAGTTTCTCTACGTGTTAGTGCCACTTGTATATAGTTTTGAACTCATTTGATGTGGTTGGTCAATTGTATAGTTCTCCAACCAATTGAGTACATAGAGCCCGCAGAGACGACAGGATCTGCGATTCAAGCTCCCATTCCACCCATGTATCCCGGTAGAGTGGTCCTCTCTCTAATTCCAGAATTAATAATTAAATTGCATGCTTTAGAAATATTAGATTAAAACCTAGGTTGTGAAATGAACCTTAAGGCTGAAAAAGATGAATGCATGCTACTTTAGTAACATTCGCTTGAACCCCAGGTTGTTAAATGAACACTAGTGATGAAGGAGATGAATGCACATGTATTAAATGATTAAATTGCTATGATGCTTACTGAAGGTAGTAAACCATGAGTGCCTGTACCATAATTTAATGAGCCATGACATGAATGAAAATATCTGCTGTGTACTGAATAATTGATTGTGAAATCTTGAGCTTCATGTTACGCTTTTAATGAATTGAATGTGAAAATGAGAAAGTCTATGTACGAACCCTACGGGGAACTAAAAAGGAACTCGCATGTATGGAACGAATATCGTATGTAGAAGGGAAGTGAGCTGGCCCACGAGTACACGGTACCAAGGAGAGCAACTATCCCTTTTGCATGGAAAGTGAGCTGGCCCTCGTGTAGGCGGTACCGAGAAGAGCTACCGTCACTTTAGTGTAGGGGGAGCTAGCCGCTCTTAGGTTGAGACCCGACGTTAGGAATGGCCCCTTACACCGACTCTGGTTACTTTAGTGTAAGGAGGGAGCCAGTCCCCCCATGGGGCCCGGGGTTAGGACTGGTCACCCTACACTGACTCTTGTTAGGCCCTCTGGGCAAACTGGATAGTCGGGCGAGTGTGCGCAAACTGTTGAGGGGCGAGACCCCTGTTTTGTTCTATGTTGTACGTTTGGGCGTACCCGCGAGCGGAAATGACTGACCGCGTGCCAGTGCAAGGTAGCTACCCATGAGCTTATCACGCGTGTCGTAGTCACCACCGAGTCGCGATCATGACCTTGGGGTGGTAGATCGGGTGTAGGACTACCACGAGGGCTCTCCCAACCAAGAGAGTACCACGTGTACATCTTACACCGCAGAATAAACTGCAATCAAGATCGTTCCCTTAGGGAACAAGAGGACTAAGAAATGTTGTGGACCCTTATTAGGATAACCAAAATAGAAACACCTAGTTGAGATTAATGGAAATGAATGATTAATTGCTTGCTACTTTCTTTAAGTTAAATTGTATATAAATGACTTAACCACCACTCTACATAGCATTAGCTAACTATGGATTATATAACCATGTTCAGGTCAGGGAGTTGAGTAGCCAGCGTCACCGGCTGCCGAGGGTGCTAGGTCCAGCCAAGTCCCGCCGTAGTGTTTTTCCTCTTTTCTGTTCCAGAGTCCTTTTGTAGTAGTGAGTACTTTAGTATGTATTAGCTATTTCTGTTCACGTTATAATTCCCGCTGTTGTAATTGTGATGGCTATGTATGTTGTAACACTCTTCCACTTGTGGCATGTAATATTTTTGAGACTTCTCGTTCTGTTTTCCAATTATTGTCTGTTTATTATTTATGCTTAGTTACATTGCATGTGTGGTTGTAGTATATTTTCTGCTTTTGGGTTATTTCTCGTTGGACGGCTGGGTCCTGAGATTAGTCGAGGTGAGCCGATCTCGGGTCTTGTAGGGATCTGGGATCGGATCGTAACAAATTAAGTCCTAAAGTGCTAAAAAAAAGTGATAAGTGAGGGATATCGAGTTTAGGTCTCTTGGGCCTCTTTTGAGTTTAAACACTCACGTATTTGTTATGATCTGGACTATTCCTCAAGAGGTTGAGGGAGTTGCACAGCTGATGTACTAAGTTTAAGGCTTAAGGATTATCCGACCTCGTTGTCTACCCTTTGGTTTGTGAAACTTGGTAATCTCACACACAAGTCTGGTTCGGTGAGCTTAACGAAGAATAATGCCAAAAGTGTTCTATTCTAAAAGGAAAATAATTTCTCAAAGATTTGACTTAGCAGTGGCTTAAAAACATAAGTTAATTAGATGAGTTCCCACCGTTAAGAGGAGTAAATACTCCCTTTGAGGACACGTTATAACATATCGTCTCCTTAGTCCTTATCTCCTGGGATATCTAAATATCCTACCGGGGGCATATAAGCAACTTGTGCTGGTTCAGGTGCCATAAGCAGAGTTATCCCGAAATTTCAATTGCCAGGGCCTGGATTTAGCTACAAAATGCCATGGGCAACACTATCACGAAGTGTCTATTGCCAGGGTTCTGGGGGTTTCCATGGGCGATGCTATCCCGAAGCATCGATCGCTAAGGACCCTTCAAGTATTGATGATGGGGACGAGGAATTTGATACAAACCATGTTGAGGGCTAACAGAAGTCGTTTTCACGCATTTGAAAGTCGTCGGAAATCATAGCATAGTTGCACAAAAACGTTCGTCAAAAATAAGTTTGTAAAAATTTTGAGACTTGAGTCCCGGTCGTTCGTCTCTGGGAGGCATTTGCTTTACTCTTGAAATTGATCTTTTTGCCGCTCTACTTCATTTAAAAACGCACACCGGTTTCCAATCTCCTAATTAAGATTTCACAGCTTTTGTTATGAACTCGGATTACGTGTGCGTGCGTCAAATAAATTACGAAGGTGAACTGTGAGTTTCTGTGCGCACGATTCTAGTGAGGTGGTGACTATTTACGAAGAAAGCGTCTATGGTTAGATTTTCAATATCCTCGGGAAACGACATGCTTGTTGCGTAATGGTTAGACAATGGAAAAGCAGGCAACTTAAATCACGCAAATATGATAACAAACAATAAGCTCTTTGTGATTTCATAACATGGAGACATATATATATAACATTTTTCATTCATTCAGTAGGAGAGTTGTTTGCAACAGAAGTATAGAGGAAAGCTTGTACATAAATGCTTCAAATGAAAATCTAGCTACCAGAAAATGACTGCATACAAGAATCAATGGGGGGATTTTGCATGCATCATTGAGAGGGGAGTTAAGACTACGCTACTAAGCAGTAATAAAGGCAGTAAAAATTATGAAGAGCATAAACTAAATCTATCAGAATAAAGGGCATTCAGGGGTGGTCCCCGATGGCCTTGGAGTGGTCGGGAGGAGAATGAGGGGCGGCCAATGTAGCTTAGGCCGACCCTTGGAGAGAGGGAGCAGTGATCCAGCATCCCGGCATGATGTCCTCCATGATGGTGGTGAGCTTGTGGAGGTGGAGTAGTGAAGGTGGGCGTGCATGGAGCTAATGAGGTGAGTGGTGCCAAGTATGTGAAGTGGAAAACCAAGGGATGTGAATGGGGTCACTTGGCCGCCCATGGGGTCATTTTATAGACCCAAGGGCTTCTCTCTAGAGAGGTGTGGAACTCTCTAGAGAGAGTCCAAGAGTGGCCGGCCACATGAGGATAGAGGTGGTTTTTGAGATCCAAAAAATGTGGATCTCAATTTGAATGCCTCTTGGTTGCTAAATTTGGCAACCAAGAGGTGGCACCACTTCAAGAGAGTTCTAGAGAACTATAGAGAAGTGTGTGTGCGTGAATGGGTGTGTGTGTGTGTGTGTGGTCGTGCTCTATGTAGCTAGGTGGCTTAGGTTAGGTTCTAAGGGGTTTAGGTAGGTGTATGTCTTGAATTAGGGTTACAAACCCTAATTGCTAAGGGGAAAATGCAATTAAACTTAACCTAAGTTTAATTGCATGAGTGTGAACCTAATTGAGAGTGAAATAACTCAATTAGGTTGGGTTTAGGTCAATTAGACTCTCACCAAGTCCAATTGAACTTGTGTGGGTTGAGATCTAAGCTCAATTGGACTCAATGAGTCCAATTGACTTAGGTGAAGGTAATTAACTTTGATCTAAGTCAATTAGGTTTGGTGAGGACCTAATTAAGTCCCTAAGTAGGTCTAGAAGTGATGTACTATGGTTAGGACACCTTAATTTAGGTTCCTATGGGGTTGGGATTAGGTCTAGGGAGCTAGAGATTCAAGATCAAGGCTTGAATCTCAAAACAAGGACTTGAGACCAGTATCAGACATCCAATAATGTGATCAGACGACTTATACTCAAAAATCAGAAGTCCAGACTTCAGTTCTGGACGTCCAATCTGAGTCAGGGGGGAATCAAGGTTCTGTTTTGGGTATTCTACAGAAATTAGACGTCTGACAAAGTGTCTGGACGTCCAATAATACTGCAGAAGTGGGTTCGAGGTGTGTGGGAGTTGGCTAAGGGTCCTGGACGTCCAAATAAGGGTTGGAACTAGGGTTTTAGGGCTTCCTAGGGTGTTGTGACCTAATCTAAGGGTGGCTAAGGCTTAGGGAAGTCTCTAGGCTATCCTAGGACTAGGGTAGACCTAAGCTCTTCACATTTTACTGCTTTATTTCTACTTAATAGAATAGCAAACCTTTAATCCCCTTACATTATTGTTCCTATATCTAAACTAAGCCTTCTGCCCCAGCTCTGCTACAACTCCCGTTATTCCAGATCCAGCTTCAGATCCAGCTCCAGATCTGCTTATTGCCTGCAATCGACATAATGCACTTAATCAGCACATTATAACATTATTTTATGCATAGCTAAAGTAAAGCAGTAAAGATGCAGATAATGCTTATGCATGCATGAATTTCCCTAACTTATGCTAAGTCCTAGCCTAATTTAGGTAAATTAAGACCTATGATTTCTGCGCAATCAATGACCAATCTGATGTTGGATTTAGGAGAATCTAGACAAATTAGAGAAAGAGAAAAATCTCAAAAATATATCTCTCTCTCTTCTAAAAATGCACTGGCAAATTGAATCGGGACCTTGCTGCACAAACACACGAGTGTTTTAACCACTGGGGTCAACGAACCTCTGGGCAGATTCTGGGGCCTTAGAAACCTTTGTTGAGAACCCAAGGTTAAGGCTGGTCAAGTCTGTATCTTGGCTAGTACTTTAGTACCTCTAGGCATAAGGTTGGTATTTTGATCTAATCTTTAGAGAGGTGGCACAAGCAGGCATCCTGACGGTAAAAATCCGGTCTGTAGATCTACTTTGTTCCATAGGATTTTGCTAGGGACTAGTAAAAGTTAAGCATAGAGGTATGATGATAACACCATCATGTGTGATAACTGGCCTATTTTAACCTAACTCCAAGAATAATGCTCCTTAATAAGCATTTGAGGGTCATAATTCTATTCTGAGCTGAATGCGAGAAGAAAATGAGAAATCCCGTTAATTTTGTTGTTTTAGGGTTTAGGATGCAGATTGACTGAGGGATTAATTGGTGGTTAATCTAAGGACAAACGAACTTAAATTTCTAAGAAGTGGGCTCGAACTGACTGAATCAGGGTTTTTTACGATTTGAAGATTATTTTAATAATAAAAACCCTAATTATAGCCTCACTTCAATTAAACGGGTTCTCGAGAAATAAATGTAATCTAAACCTCCTAAAAATCATTGAAAAATATTCTATGAGGTTTAGAACCTTCACTTTGACCAAAGGAACCCATTTTAACCAAAAACAGGGACTTAAGCGGGAATTTGCTTTGTTTTGGGCTACATTGTAAATTACCCAGTTAAACTACGTCAAAACCCAATTCTAAGGTCACCATTAGATTCCTTAGGTACAAATTTGGTTAGATCCAAATTTTGAGTACAATCAGAATTCATGTTAACCTGATTTGCATTTTAGCCCATTTGCTTCTGTTTATCACATGAAACCTCCTAAGTTTCGATGTTTCATTACATAAATGACCCTACCTTTGGATTTTCCTTGCAACGAGGTCCCTCTAATCATCTTCCTCCTCGTGAAAAACATGGCAACAGCAACAGCTTGAATCCAAAGTCGACTAGATTTAATGAGGAAATTACCTAATCAAATCTTTATCCAATCTCACTAAAATTGGTGAGATTATCAATTAGATCATCCCACATTGAAATGACCTGAGGGTTGTTTTGTAAGATTTTAAATCTTCCAAGGTGGTTGCTACAATTTTCACGTATCAAAAGGAGCACCCAAGGGTCACCTTGTATTTGCTGGAACCTTGAGGATTGCATCACAATTTCTACACATCTTTTATAATATCTACTAGTCTTATGGGCGTGCCCACATATTGTACACGCTAGAGAACCCACGTAAGGACCTTCTTTGCATTTTCTATCCATCGTCGGCTTACTCAAAAAAAAAAAACAAAACAAAACAAAAAAAAAAGCGGAAAATTTGCGGGCGGGGTGGGGAAGTCCAAACCCACCTGCCCACTTAAACCCCCTGTTATAACCCTCCTCTGTACTCGCACCTGACCATCCTCCGCACCGAACGGCGAGCCGAGCACCTTTCCCATTTCATTTCGTTCCTCTTCGTTTCTACCCCTGCGGTTTTTGAAAGGGAGGAACGTGGAGTGAGGAACGAGGCGGAGCGGGAGGCATTTTCCCCCCAACGCCCTCTCTCTTTTTTTTTTTCGCTTGCCACCTCCTGCTGCAATTCGAGAGGCAGGTGGGGGCGAGAATCGAAGCGGGGAAAACTCCCGCCTCTGCGCGCACGGGGGGTGCGTTGGTGCCGCGCACCACAGGCACGCGACGCGAGGCCACAGCGCGCACACGACGCGAGGAGGGCGTGGGTCACGATGTGCCACGTGGCAATGGAGTGGGAGTGCGAGCCGATTCACATGAATCAGAGGTCGTTGTTGGGCTGACTCAAAGGTCAACCAAGTTCGGAATCACCACCGCGAGACGTTGTTGGAAAACTCGTTCGATCGCCCTTGGACTTGCTGCTATTCGTTAGGCTTGCTGCAGATTCATCAAAATATAATAAACCGTGTTGGCAACCACCGTCACCCCCCCCCCCCCCACCTACGACATAGACTTGGCGTCCGAACACGGTACAACACGCGAGGAAGGGTGAGCAATACCTACCGGAGGTACGACCAAGTCATCCGCACCACCCATACCTCCCGGAACCTCAAGATAGAGTGGCGCACATACGTGTTCTTTTCTTTTTTTCTTTTTTTCTTTTTTTTTTCTTTTTTTTTTGTTAAACTGCATGTTCTATGTAGATATATTAGGAATTTTTCTATCCCATTAAATTCGGACTTCGTTGGACCCTCGTAGTTCCTCACTCCATCCAAACAAATGTATGTGATTGTGCATGGGTTGTCATGTATGTATGCTATATTTGGGAAATGTGGTGGTGGTGGTCGGGGCAACTATGCCACCTTCTGATGCCCTTCTTTGTCCAGCCCACGGGTGGAATGGGAATCAAATGGGAATGGTTGATAACTTTTATGGGTTTTCCACTTTATATTGCTATTTTAGATATAAATATGACACGAAAGATGGTACACTGGCATATGATTTTTGGTGATATTCATGTATAATGGCATATAGTTTTGGTGAGATGTATGTATAGAAAATTTGATTGATGTATCAAAAATATAAGAGCATGTGTGTTTTGTGTAGACTACTGATCGAGTACATGTATTTATGTAAACGAAGTGAAAAGGAAGGCCACCATGCATGGCAAATGGATGTGAAATTAATGGGGGGCCCAAGTGGTCAGGTGTGGGTTTTGTGTTAAGAATGAGCTAGCCCTCGAGTGCACGTGCATCGAGGAGAGTTGACTGTCTCGTTATATGGGGAGGGAGTTGACCTACACAAGTAAGCACTTGGGATAGGAACGGCTTTCCCACACCTACTCATGTTAAACCCATGGGGCCAACCGAGAAAGTCGAGTGAGGGTACGCAAACTGGTGAGGAGTGCAGCCCCTATTCCATTCTATGCTATACAACTTAGAGCATATCCGTTAACGTAAACGACTGATCACGTGCCAGTGTTGGATAACCTCCCGTGTGTTTATCACACGTGTCATAGTCATCACTACGTCACGACTATGACCATAGGGTGATAAACCGGGTGTAAGACAAACCCGAGGTGTTCTCTCGGCCATGAGAGCATCACGTGCACATTTTGCATCGCGAGAATACTACAACAAGATCGTTCCGTTAAGGAACATGTGAACCAAAAGAAAGTAGGACCCCTTGCTAGAATACTTGAAATTAAGACAACTAGTAGTTAATAACGAAAATAAAACATACAAAATGCCTGCAACTTTATTGCTTTTCTCTTTAGTTAAAGTTGTTGATAGTTTGATGTACATTTGCCAATCTACTCAGCTTTTCCTGATATCTACCACTTGTGTTTAGACCAGGAGACTGGGCAGCCAGTACCACGGGCTGTAGAGGGAGCTAGGGCCAGCCGTTCCCAGTCTTAGCTTGTAGTCTTTCATTCCCTATTGTACTAAGTACTTCGATTTTAGGAGCATTAGTCCTTACTTTCTCGTGTTTTTCTCTATTTGTGATGGCTATGATAGATGTTGTTTTATCTCTTGGAATAGACACTAGAGCATGAAGTATGTTTTGCAGTTTCCCTAGTAGGAGGGGGTGACACAATAACGTGTAGAATAAAAAATATAACAATCTCACAAAATAAACAATCACACAATGTACGAAAAAATTTTTAGGTGAAAATCTAAATCAGGTGAAAACCACCACCTAACCCTCTCGAGTTAAGATTTTCCGATCAACCAAGTTGATCAAATCCACTAAACGAATCACTTAAACGAGGGTGATTCAACCTCAATTACAACCACGCTACTTTATACGAGGGTAGTGTACTTCAAACCCCTTCTCTTCACGAGAAGGATTTTGCCTCACGAAGGAGACGGGAATTCGTAAAGCGACTACCCAACCAAAGAACAAAGATAAATTACAAATAGTCCTATAGAACCAACAAAGATAATCTTAAACTAAGCTTCTATAGGAATTAGGATACTTCCCTTTGCAAAAGTGCGTCGACGTCGCGGATGCGTGAATAACGTGACGGCGCAACGGTGCTCTCGTGAACTACGGTGGGAGAGCGAGTGCGCAAATGATTGATGCTCTCTAGATGAAGAACTTGATTTTGGAGAGCAAGAGCTTCTCTTGGACACAAAAGAGTGAAAATGTTTGTTCTTGATGTATCTAGGTATGTGTTTAAGTGGCAAAGGCTCCCCTCTATTTATAGAGGCCTTAGGAAGGCTTCCATAGCCGTTGGGTGCAAAATCCAAGAGAATCAGGCCAAAATCAGGATCAATCATGACTCTGACAGGGTTATCAGACGTCTGATCCTGGCATCGGACATCTGGAAAACTAGTTTAAGATGTCTAGGAACAAAGTCAGACATCTGATTTTAGGCAGGTTTCCTTCCTAACTTGAATCAGATCTAAACAGGGTTCTGGTAAAAGTCCATCAGACGACACTCAGGATATCTGACACTATGTCTGGATATCTGAAAACCTACTTTTCTACGGTAATGGATTTCCAAGAGAGTGCAACGGCTAGAAAATCTTTGAGAAGAGATTTTGGGTCAGCCGAGGCAAAACGATCATGTATCAGACGTCTGGGATCCTCTACGGACGTCTGATACTGGCTAACAGTCATATCCTACATTGTTTGCTAAGCCAGCCAACGGTCCACTAATTGGACGTCTGGCGAAATCATCAGACATCTTCTAAGACGTCTGGCCTAAGGTCTGGACGTCTAATTTCATCAGACAGAACTAACTACATCCAGCCTGAACATAATCGGACATCTGAGTCAACATTCAGACGTCTGATTTTCAGATTAGACGTCTGAAAAGGTTGTTTGAACCCTATTTTGATTTTCTAAATTCTCTACAGAAAACCTATGTATCATAGTGTTATGCAAGTATTCCTAGGACTATTGTTAGTGTATTTTGAAGCTCTTTAACATGAATCTAAGTAACAAAATGAAGAACAACAAAAGAAACAAAATAACGATTACAAGGAAAGGAAATATATCATATTCTTCATCTCCTTCCTTCTTCAAGCCATCGCACCTCGCAAATCTCCTCTGTTCTCCATCAAGCTCCTCCAATCTTTCCTGGATGCGAGCTTGAACTCCATCTAATCACGTCTCCATTTGCAATTGACCTGAAATCTAAGACTTCAAGTGCAAATGTTAAATGACACGTGTTTTGTTATCATCAAAATAAACGATCGCGGTGCTCTAGCACCAACATGTTTTTGTTTCTTCCTATCATTAATTTCATCTTTTGAATAGATATAATGTATGTGTGATAATATTTTGATTTATTTCTCGTTAGACGACTAGATCTTGGGGAGTGTTACGACCCGATTCCTGAATCCCTACGAGACACGAGATCGGACCGACTCGACTGATCCCAAAATCCAATCGTCCAATGAGAAAGTAACCAAAAGGGCAGTAAAATAAACCACATTCATCATGCATGTAACTAACAGTAACAAAAGTACAGTAGTAAAGAAAAGAACTACTACAGTACACACCACCACAACAGTAGAAAATTTAAATAGGTACATAAACATGATGCTTACAATAAAAGAGTACAAGTGTAATAGGATATACTCACTACAACAGAAAAACGGTACAGTAAGTACAACACAAGTAGAACTACTGGGCTCTACTAGGTCCACCACCCTCCGCAGGCTTTGGCTGCTCAACACCTGGTCCTGAAAAGGTGACAAAGGTGACACATCAGTGAAACACTGAGTAAAGTGGCAACCAACTAGCTAAGAAAAATCGTAAAGGTGGATAATTAACTGTTGTTTTTAGTTTCTTTCTCTATTCCGCTTTTTACTCGTTCTCAAATTATTTCTCAGATCTTTCTCTTGATCTCGAATGTTCCTCGTGGGAATGATCTTGATTGAAGTCTTTTCCGAAAAGTAGAAGTAGCACGTGGTGCTCTCCTAGCCAGGAGAGCCCCCGTGGTAGTCCTACCCTCAGTCAACCACCTCAAGGTCGCTGACAGGCATAACGGTGACTACGGCACGTGCGATAAACGCACAGGTAGCTACCCCGCACTGGCACGCGGTCAGTCATTTCCGTTAACGGGTGTGCCCCAAAGCACAGCACGGAACCAGTATAGGGCAGAGCCCTCTCAGTAACAGAGGTCTAGCCCCTCCACAGTAACCAAATAGGGGTCTTGCCCCTTCACAGTCTGCACACCCTCGCCTGACTACCCTGGTTTGCCCAGTGGGCCTAACAAGTCGGTGTAGGACGGCTAACAGAACCCCAGGGCCCGTGGGGTGGCTAGCGCTCTCTCTACACTAGTAGCTCTCCCCAGTACTATGTACGCGAGGGCCAAAAGTCTGTACAAAGTGGCCAGACCTAACCTCGGGTCCCTGGGGCGGCTAGCTCCACTTTGCACTAAATAAGGGGACAGTCGCTTTCCTTGGTATTCCGTACTCAAGGGCCAGCTCACTTCCCCAATTCCATTCAATTTACCTTTCAGGAGCTCTACTCCTAATTCCCTATAGGGTTCATGCTCATATTTCTCTAACCAAGCCATTTTATGTTTCATCATTTCGATTTTATTCCCATATAGCCCGTGTTCCCAATAATTAATATACATTTATATACAAGCAGCTGTTATCCAATTACAGGCAATTATCATTTTTCTTTCTACTTTTCCAAGATTGCAATTCATGTATTCACGACATTCGTTTCAGTGTTTCTATTCCTAGGATTCATGCCACATCCAAGGATCTATCATTCAATCTAGTTTTCCAATCCTAGGATTCATGCCATACCCTAGGATCTATCATTCAATATAGTTTTCTAGTCCTAGTATTCATGCCATACCCTAGGATCTATCATTCAATCTAGTTTTCCAGTCCTAGGGTTCATGCCATACCTTAGAATCTATTATTTATCTCACAAGTGCATAAATGTTGATAAATAATCAAGGGGAGCTACTCTACCCGCAAAATCGGGAGTACTGAGGGCATGATCGACAAGTCCGCGTGCCTCCGCAACCCCTAGAGCCGCAACGGGACGAGGTCCTAACAAAAGGAACCACTCAGAATAGAATACAAGTATTTTAAACAAGTAGATGAACAATTTCTTAGAAGAACAGAATTTCAAACATGGGAATCGGACTTTGAACGGACCCTAAACGGGTCAAAAATGACAATACTGCCCTAAATCAGACGTCTGGAACACCTTCCAGACATCTTAAACGATGGTTCAGATCATACCTTACTTCTGCGCTGATATTTAGACGTCCAAGATCCCGCTGAACCATCTGGACCTAGTTCCAAACGTCCGTCTATTACTCCAGACGTCTGGAGACGCTCTCTGCCGTCTAGTGACTTGCCCAGACGTCCAATCTGTGTGGGAGGGTGTTCCCTTGCGCCTTCTCGAATGAAACCTGCACACGTACGCAACCGTTCTTAACACAGCAATGAGACAGAACCCTTGGTGGAACGACCTACATGGTCGTACCCATGAAAGGAAGAAGAAAAGAAATATTGTACCTTTCAGACATCTGGATCTTCCTCCAAACGTCTGATTCTGGGAAAATTTCCCAGAATCAGGACCTCCTAGCCCTCTTCCTGCTGCGCACAGCCGTGCCTCGCCGCGCTTGCCTGCTGTCTGAGTTGCAGCAGCACTAGGGTAACCTCCCCAACACCACACTCCCGCTGCGCGCCCGCTGACAGGCCCTGGCTACTCCGGTGAGCTCGCTCTCTCTTCCTCATGCGCTTTACCTCTTCTCCCTCTCGCTGCACCTCCTCCCCGCACACACCCGGCAGCAGCTGCTGCCCTCTCTCTCTCACTCGCGCTCAAGCTGGAAGGAGGGTACGGTGGGGGGAAATGGGTGAGGGAGAGGGAAGGGTATTTGAAGGCGTGGCAGGGTGGGGAAAGGGGTCTGCAGGATGGTGAGGGAAGAGAGAGAAGAAAAGAGGGCGACGGGTTCAATCTGCGCGCGCATGCGCGCAGACTCGCAATCGTACACAGCAAAAATTAAATTCCAGATGTCTTAAAAGATGTTTCATGTCGTGGGTCTTAACATGGAGATTGAAGCGGTCCGAACCGGTTCTCTTGTTAAGCTGGGTTAAGTCGTAACAAGATGATATCATAGTAAGGTCATTCTGAGTAATGAACCAAAACAACCCGGAAGCAACAATCATACAGATGTAGCTAAGATAGCTATCACAAGTTTGTTTTGATCTCACTCTTAAGTCTCATGTCGATTTTTGTCACTAATGACCTTTATTTCCTCTCACCTCCTTATAGAAGATGCCTCGTCGTGTAGCTCGCGGGGCCAGCAGAGGACATGGTCATGGGCATGGTCACGGGGGTGGACATGCCAGACCAAAGGCAGGGGCCTCTCCACCCCTCCTTCAGGGTGTCTAGGCCCAAGACCTCACCTAGCTGATTCGGGATATCATGTGGGAGGAGTTCAGCACCCACCACCTCCGTCGCCTCCTCATGTTTCTTTAGAGGATGAGGAGGGGGAGTCTTCCATGAGACAAAGGAGTCGCCGCAGTGCCAAGCGAGCTGGAGGGGGAGGGGGTGACCCTCCACCACCCCCACCACCTTCAGACAGTACTGAGTAAGAGTCCTCCCTACCTGGGGATGGACCCGTGCCCCTGATACAACTTCATCACGAGCTGTCCGCGCAGTTCCGGAAGCTGAAGTCCCCCTCCTTCAAGGGGGAGGAGAGACTGTCTGAGGCAAAGGATTGGCTAGAGCAAATGGAAAAGATCTTTGACATGCTTCACCCCTTATAGAGTGTCGCGTGACCTTTGCCACGTAGCAGCTGGATAGCGCTACCCACAGGTGGTAGCGGGGGATTCAAGGACAGGAGGGGGGAGAACCATCCTAGGACCGGTTTGTGACTCTTTTCTACGAGCAGTACTTCTTACAGACGTGGCAGGACTAAAGGAGGCGGGAGTTTCACACTCTCCACAAGGAGGCTATGAAAGTTAGCGCATACTGCACGTGTTTCTTGGAGCTATCATGTTTCGCCCCGTCTATAATAGCTATAGGGGAGGAGCGTTTGTGGAGGTTCACTAAGGATCTCCGACCTATTATACGAGAGTATGTGAAGCCCCTGAAGCTACCTACTTTCTCTTACGTGGTTAAGGCGGCGATGACATATGGGAAGATCAACCCGGTCATGCGGGACATCAACGGGGGAGGTTGGAAGAGGCCCTACCATCCCGACCATTCCCAAGGCCATCAGGAGAGGAGCCACTTTCCGTCCCAACACACTGCACCTGCGAGAGAGGTGTCCCATTCTGTGGGGTCGCCAGCAACCTTTGGAGGCCTCAGGCAGGGACCAGCTACCAGCACCAAATTGCCCGTCTAGCTACCAGCAGGGACAGACTGAGGAAGGGGGTTGCGTCCCTCTCTGTTACTAGTGTAGCTAACTAAGCCACATGAGGAGGAACTGCCCGTCGAGAGCAAAAGCATAACAGATGCTCCTCGCATCGAGCATAGGAGGCCGAGCTAGCGACCATGGGTACCAGGCTCAAGGAGAAAGACAGCAATCACGAGATAAGTACTGACCAACCGTGTCCTTAGAAGCAAATTCACCTTTAGAGTTATGGGCCAATCCCAAATTTCATTGCAACAAAAAAGAGAGACAATATATTATTTAATTTTCCTCATAGCACACCAAATATTGGAATCAAGTGTACTATTGGTATCATCCAAAAACTCCCCATATTTATCCTTAATCTAAAAGGCCCAAGTGGAATGCTTCCGAGAGATAAGGCGAAATAGCATTTTCGTGATAGCATAGTTCATATCCATTGGCCTATACTCTCACTCCTTTGACCAGTAATTTATTACTATCATTATGATTATTTAAGAAGATAAATCCCATGAATCATAAAATTTAATATCATGACCCCTTAAATGACTATCGAAAGCACCACCGTTGTACCAACACCTCGGTGACAACATCGTACGGTTTAGTTCGTAGGTTTCGAGCGCCATCTTACGTATAGACTCTTTTGCTTTTTAAAAAATCAAATATTACACTTATAAGAGGTGTCAATGATCGAGTAGTACTTAAAAACACAGCTTGAACTGAACTCGTTGAAGACTTTCGAGCCCCATCTTCGTAGGTTAGTCAATCGAGCTCAAGCAAAGGATCAAGTTTGGTAACCTTTTTTGATTTTTGGATTTGGATCGATATATACATAAATAGGTAGCTGCACATGTACACATATAGGTATGTATGCATGTAGGAATGTACATTAATATTTGCATGTGTTTACCAAAAACAAGATGTTACGAGACAATTTCTGACATTAGTACCTTTGTCACGGACACCGTAAATATCTATTATTTTCAACTATATAAAATCATCGATTTTCGACTATTGTCTGCATCTAAGAGGAATTACTTGGGCTTGTCAAAAAATAATGCTGGGCAAGATTAATTGGCATCGGCTCGAGATTGGGCTAAAAAAACAAGATGAAAAGAGCTGGGCATGTAGTTTTATTGACTTCCACCGGAAAAAAAATACATGCAGTTAGTGCTTGAAAATTTTGCTTAAAATTTTAAAAGAAAGACCTTCCCAAGCCTACGTAAACAATCATAATGAGAGAAATAAGAATTCTTCTAATCTCATAAGTCAAATGATATGATTTGACCTTTCAATCCAAATTACATTACATGTTAGTCATTACTTAGCACATTAGTTGATATGTTCGTGATTATTTGTATTCACCTAATTGAGGGTTCAAGAAGCACATTTGGGGTGGTGTGTGTAAGGCCCATCGCTATGAAGTAAGATGACCTGCTCTAGGTACATCCTCCGTAAATGCCTTCCTATGAAGTAACACATTCACTTACATAATCTAATAATTATTGTACCATTTTTTGATAGAGATCATGAATCATCTTCTTTATGATTGACATGTTTAATGCTTAAAATAAGGGAAGTACTCCTCCTAGGTTTGGCTAAATTTGAATGTTTAATTTTGTTATTAAACCAAATCCAAACAAAAGTAATCGAACACATAGTAAACTTAAATCAAACTCAAACATTAAATATTTTATCAAACTTAAATTCAAGAATACCTATATTCAAATATGTTCAATTAAATTAACGTCTCTAACAATCATATTACAATGTTGTTAAACATATACCATTAACCCACAAATAAATGATCCATTAATTTTAGATGGTGGAGGCTCATGCAGAATATCAATAATATACTCTCTTTATGTAGTGCAGGGCCTTTATCTTGATTCAAAACATTATTCTTCCATGATTTTGAAAAATAATTTGAGAAGTTGCATATGCAATCACAAAGCAAAGTCAAGTCACTTACATTGACGGTAACTATAACACCCCATAAATGGGACAATAACCTATAGACTTACAAAACTGAATAAAAGGTTATAAACAATTAAAAGTGATCACGTTTAGGATAAAACAAAATTTAAGTTAAAACCCACGCTCCCCCTTAGGAAAATATGGACACAAATCCTGGAAGGATAATATGCTATCGAAAGGAAATGTGCTGCCGAAGAAATGACTGAGATGAGTGACTTAAAAAAAAAAAAAAAAAAAGCTTCGATTTTGATTTATATCAGCCATTACCCTTCACAGAGGGCAGCTTTTCGAAGGGCGTATGTGTGATATGTCGCATTTTGCGTGTGTTTGACTTGGCGTAGGACAAATTTCATTCCTAGAACTCCTCGGGTGGTGATCCAACGGTGGATATTTTATCAGAGACAATCAATCGGCAACTATTGGATTGGATTCATGCATTTGTTTATTGCAAAGGTAAGCTCTCGCGTGAAGGAATTGAATGGGAAAGAAGAGAAGTAATAAATAAATCATTAATGGCGTGCACTGGATTGATAATTATGGTCGATGGAACCTACGCCCGGCGTTTCATCATACAAGCAGACATACGCACGCTACCATGCATAATTATAGATAGCGCTGAATAGAACCTTATAAAAAAACTTATGCATCCAAATGCAGTACTGCTGATATATAATTCATAACTATTAATTAATTATTTATTTATTTATTTATTTATTTATTTATGGAGAATGTGCCGAGAGTTACACGCATCTTTTACTTTATATATATATATATAAAAGAGGCAAGTCGCCGGCGAGAAACGGATGGAGTCAGCGAGCGCCATCGCAGTGGAAGCAACATATGTGGAAACGAATGCTACAACGTCTGCAGCATGTGAGGCTTGAAATGGGGCAATTAGCCAGGCAAGAACTGAGTGTCTCTTTGCATTCTTTGATACAATCACCTGATGATGGAGATGGAGATGGAGATGGAGAAGGTGAAGAGGGTGGAGGTGGGGGAGAGGAAGGAGGTGGCGGAGGTGGAGGTGGGGGCGAGGGAGGCGGAGGCGGAGGTGGTGGGGGAGAGGATGGTGGAGGTGGGGGTGGGGGCGAGGGAGGCGGAGGAGGTGGCGGGGATGGGGGAGGTGGAGGTGGCGAGGATGGTGGAGGTGGGGGTGGGGGCGAGGGAGGCGGAGGCGGTGGCGGGGATGGTGGAGGTGGGGGTGGTGGCGAGGGAGGCGGAGGTGGCGGGGATGGTGGAGGTGGGGGTGGGGGTGAGGGAGGCGGTGGGGAGGATGGTGGAGGCGGAGGTGGCGGGGATGGTGGAGGTGGGGGTGGGGGCGAGGGAGGTGGAGGTGGTGGTGGGGATGGTGGAGGCGGAGGTGGGGGCGAGGGAGGCGGAGGAGGTGGCGGGGATGGTGGAGGCGGGGGTGGAGGCAAGGGAGGCGGAGGCGGAGGTGGCGGTGGCGGGGATGGTGGAGGGGGAGGTGGGGGCGAGGGAGGCGGAGGCGGAGGTGGCGGTGGCGGGGATGGTGGAGGGGGAGGTGGGGGCGAGGGAGGCGGAGGCGGAGGTGGTGGTGGCGGGGATGGTGGAGGTGGGGGCGGGGGCGAGGGAGGCGGAGGCGGAGGCGGAGGTGGCGGGGATGGTGGAGGTGGAGGTGGCGGGGACGGTGGAGGTGGGGGTGGGGGCGAGGGAGGCGGAGGTGGTGGTGGGGATGGTGGAGGTGGAGGTGGTGGGGATGGTGGAGGTGGGGGTGGGGGCGAGGGAGGCGGAGGTGGAGGTGGCGGGGATGGTGGAGGTGGGGGTGGGGGCGAGGGAGGGGGAGGAGGTGGCGGGGATGGTGGAGGCGGGGGTGGGGGCGAGGGAGGCGGAGGTGGAGGCGGGGGTGGGGGCGAGGGAGGCGGAGGTGGTGGTGGGGATGGTGGAGGTGGGGGTGGGGGCGAGGGAGGCGGAGGCGGTGGCGGGGATGGTGGACGGGGAGGTGGGGGCGAGGGAGGCGGAGGCGGAGGTGGAGGTGGCGGGGATGGTGGAGGTGGGGGTGGGGGCGAGGGAGGGGGAGGAGGTGGCGGGGATGGTGGAGGCGGGGGTGGGGGCGAGGGAGGCGGTGGTGGTGGGGGTGGGGGCGAGGGAGGCGGAGGGGGTGGCGGGGATGGTGGAGGCGGGGGTGGGGGCGAGGGAGGCGGAGGGGGTGGCGGGGATGGTGGAGGCGGGGGTGGGGGCGAGGGAGGCGGAGGGGGTGGCGGGGATGGTGGAGGCGGGGGTGGGGGCGAGGGAGGCGGAGGGGGTGGCGGGGATGGTGGAGGCGGGGGTGGGGGCGAGGGAGGCGGAGGCGGTGGCGGGGATGGTGGAGGTGGGGGTGGGGGCGAGGGAGGGGGAGGAGGTGGCGGGGATGGTGGAGGCGGGGGTGGGGGCGAGGGAGGCGGAGGTGGCGGGGATGGTGGAGGTGGGGGTGGGGGCGAGGGAGGCGGAGGCGGTGGCGGGGATGGTGGAGGTGGGGGTGGGGGCGAGGGAGGCGGAGGCGGAGGGGATGGTGGAGGTGGGGGTGGGGGCGAGGGAGGGGGAGGAGGTGGCGGGGATGGTGGAGGCGGGGGTGGGGGCGAGGGAGGCGGTGGTGGTGGGGGTGGGGGCGAGGGAGGCGGAGGGGGTGGCGGGGATGGTGGAGGCGGGGGTGGGGGCGAGGGAGGCGGAGGCGGTGGCGGGGATGGTGGAGGCGGGGGTGGGGGCGAGGGAGGCGGAGGGGGTGGCGGGGATGGTGGAGGCGGGGGTGGGGGCGAGGGAGGCGGAGGCGGTGGCGGGGATGGTGGAGGCGGGGGTGGGGGCGGGGATGGTGGAGGTGGTGGTGGCGGGGATGGTGGTGGTGGGGGTGGGGGCGAGGGAGGAGGTGGTGGTGACGGGGATGGTGGAGGTGGGGGTGGGGGCGAGGGAGGCGGAGGCGGTGGCGGGGATGGTGGAGGCGGGGGTGGGGGCGGGGATGGTGGTGGTGGGGGTGGGGGCGAGGGAGGCGGAGGGGGTGGCGGGGATGGTGGAGGCGGGGGTGGGGGCGAGGGAGGCGGAGGCGGTGGCGGGGATGGTGGAGGCGGGGGTGGGGGCGGGGATGGTGGAGGTGGTGGTGGCGGGGATGGTGGTGGTGGGGGTGGGGGCGAGGGAGGCGGAGGCGGAGGTGGTGGGGATGGTGGAGGCGGGGATGGCGGAGGCGGTGGTGTGGATGGTTCAGGTGGAGGTGGGGGTGGGGGCGAGGGAGGCGGAGGAGGTGGGGGGGATGGTGGAGGTGGAGGTGGGGGTGGGGGCGAGGGAGGCGGAGGCGGAGGTGGCGGGGATGGCGGAGGCGGGGGTGGGGGCGAGGGAGGCGGAGGCGGAGGTGGCGGGGATGGCGGAGGCGGGGGTGGGGGCGAGGGAGGCGGAGGCGGTGGCGGTGGCGGTGGCGGTGGCGCAAAGCATTCTCCATAGCATATCAGGAATTCACTGAAACACCCTTGGTAGCAGTCCGAGTCGCTACAGTTAGCATCGCAATTTATTCGTATCTGAGTACAGTTTTGAATACAAGAGGATTGCGATGACGATTGAGCACGTACTGATGATGATATTGACATCACCACCAGGACAAAACAGATTGTCGCCATCTGGCGGCTGCATAGAGCACCTGCCGCCATTGGCAACCTAAGCTACACCCAAGACGATTTCAAAATGGGAACTATGTATAAGATTTCTTCAAGGATTTAAGATGAGATGCTGAGCATAATACAAGCAGCAGGCTTTATATAATAATAGGCAGCAAGCTCAAAGAAGAGGAGAATTAAACTTGGCATTAAATTATGATGTCCCCACAATCGTACGAAGAGCATGGCCTTTCAAAGAATTGACGTTAAGAAGAGGGAATTTTCCATAGCTATATATGGAGGTCCTACAAGTTCTGGACCCAATAACAGTTTCCAACTCATGAAAGTGTTCTTGCAAAGTTCAAAAATTAGAGGATGTCTACGTATGCATTTTTCCCATAAATCAATCCTTATTAAATGAAGAGTTCATTGCGTTTACTGATAGCGATGAAAAAAATAAAGTAAGAAGATTTAGTGAACAAACTAACAAGAGAAATAACAATTTGAAAATAATAGCAATACAAGAGAGAAAAGAGCAAATATTAAGATTTAGAGACACATGTTTGAAATCTAATTTCTCAACAATTTAAACGATGGCTTCATCTTTCTTGGTTTCCACATTTCTTATGGGATCTTATTTTCCAGTAAAGTATCTAAATTAATAATTCCAATGCGGCGTATCTTTTCTTATTTTCTTTATAGCCTGACCATACTTGAATATGGGCACAATTTAAGTTAACAAGCATTATTTTTTTATATTTTATAGTTGGATGGCCTCTAATTATTTATTGTTTATTTTCCTTTTTCTTGTGATTTACTTGATTCCATTCCATATTTATTATTTCTTATGATGATTCACATATTAGAATTTTAATGTCATAAGAGATCCTTGGCCAAACAATTGGTATGCACCTGAGCAATCATTTGCGCAATTGATTTTCTATTGAACTTTTCCATGACAAATCACATGTTTATTTCAATAGGAAAAACTAGAATGCATGGAAGCCTAATATAGGGATGACCTTTTACACTTTATGAACTTGCAAAAACCTCTTTAAGGTGAGTTGGCAAAGCTAAAGAAGATGGGTGCAGATAAATGCAAGGAACTCAACGTAAAAGTTTTTGGCTTTATATGCTAATAGTTGGAAGATAATGTTTATTACCATGCTCCCACAAAAGAGACAACACAGTCTTTTTAGGATAAAAAAAAAGTTAGATAGCTAGGTGGTTATCATTTGAATAATCACCTTTTCACTTAAAAAAAAAAAAAGGTTATAGAGTCCTTATGAGAGAGAATTTGCATGGAAAAGATTTTCTTGATAAGAGAGCTAATGATATAAATTATAGGGATATCTTCTATTTCAACACATTTGAACATTATGAAGAGGATTATCAGCCAAGTTTCTTCTATTAAAGATCATACTTGATGATGAGTTGTAGGAACTTCTTATTCTCAATTCATTACTAGACGATTCGGAGACAGTAATGGTAATCTCTATAAGCAACTTGAACTTAAAACAACAAGTCTTAATAAGTTAGTTAACTAGCAAATTGTTGAATGAGGAATTGATATGCAAGAGTATAAGAACATCTAGGCATAGTGCATTCATAATAGAAGAAAGAAGCAAATCCAAGTCAAGAGATAATTTGAACTAGAAATAGAGAAAGGAATAAGTTCAATTTATGTGAGAATGGACTTGCAAAAATTTTGACGCAAAAGGCCACCACAAGAACTAGTGTAAGAAGTCAAAGAAAGATAACAAAATGGAGGCAAAGAAAGAGTCTAAAAAGAAAATAGATGCCAAAGAAGATGAAGCCATTCATATTGAAAAGTGAAATTCAAACATCAAAAGCCATTCCTCTTGAGCAATTATTCTCAAGCATCATAAATTACAACTAAGCATAGAAAGTTATTGTCAAATTACAAGGATGATCATCTTTGGCAATTTTAAGATTAGTAACATTAGATCATCACGGTATCATTTGGATCAATAATATCCATCCTAAGATAAATGTGTAATATAATTTACTAATTATGAATGTGAGACATGTCAAAGATTTCAAATTGAATCTTACATATGTTGGCAAGATAGATGATCATGATGAAAAAGGTAACATTTTTGTGAAGAAAAATGGAAGCAAGCAAGGGGGTCACTTATCTTAGCTAAAGGTAGAATGTTATACTGCACAAAAGACAACAAGCTAAATGTGCAATGTAGAAAATGGATGCTATTCAATACTTTTCCGTGGACTTGGGACATAAGAGATGAGTCATATCAATGGAAGGGTTTAAGAGTTCTTATTAAAGAGAACCTACCTCCAAACTTGAAAGCTACACACCTAGATCCATGTGCACAGTGCTTAACCAAGAAACAACATAGGATTTCCATTGGAGGAAAAGCCCCACATAGAAAATCTAATGTTCTAAATGTGCACTACAACAAAAACACCTTGGACGAGACAACCAGATGGAGCATACGAAGCAAAGGATGGACTTCGAGGCATTATTTAGCCAATTGGTGAATATCTCTGTTATACCAAGGTAAAGTTTAAGTAATTAAAATTTATAATCATTATATGTCATTCATTAATAGATTGGTTAACTAAATAGGAAATATTTTATTGTAAATAACCCTATTGGCTTCCCAATCCGATCAACATCGAAATAGGGACTTATAGTTTTTTATGATAAAACTCGAGAACCATAGCATCCATGGTGTAATGTTAGGTTAGTATAGTCTTGGATTTGTAAGAATTTAGTAAGCAATGAATGTGTACGTGGAGTCTTTGTATGCTGTCCTTTTTAGATATAGAATCATTTTATATTTTTTAATGTAAAATGATTCAAAAATTGATCGTAATTTCAATCTCACTGGTATACAAGTTGTTGTGCATGAATGATATACAAGTTGCTTGTTGGTTGGGGTTGTAACAGGTAATATGTAACAAGTATGTGCAGTAGGAAAGGGAAAAAAAAAAATATATCCTATATAATCTAAGACGGTGTTTAAACATCCTCCAAAGAAGAGGTCTTTGGTGGCATTTAAACGTTATACAAAGTGCCTTGGGTGACGTTTAAACATCGCCTAAAGAACAAAGCTAAGATGACATTCAAACGTCATTCAAATAATAGGCCTAGAGCGGCGTTTCAAAAGGTTTTTAAAATGACATTAGCAGATGCCATGGTGATGTGTTGCCACGTTCGAGCTGACATTTAAACCTTAGCATATGCTTTACCAGCAACGTTTGTTTAAACATTAATAAAGAGCTCACATGCAATGTCTATAGTTTTCCGTTGATAAAGACCTAAGATGAGAGAGTTGTAGCAACGTTCACGACGTTTATTTACCATCGCCAGCAACTTTTAGCAACATTTATTTGTCTAGCCTTTTTTTTTTTTGTCCAGGTAATATTAAATAAATGTTGTGGTAGTTTTTTATCTTGCAGCACATTTCCTCCCATATTTATGACATAGAAGTGTAAATAAAAGAAATTGTAGTTTACAGTTTTGCAAGAAGATATGGTTGTCCTATAAAAGAATCAAAGTTATAATCTGGTTAAACTATTTAAGGGTAGAAAAGCAGTAAAGGACAATTAGTTATCATTGGGTATAAGGCACGATTGGTGAGGGGACTTTACAACCAAGGTATGAAGCATGATTGATTATAAAGGGCTCCCGTTACAAGAAGCTTAACTTTAAAGAGATATTTCCTCCTTGTGAAGTTCTCATCCATAGAAGCTACTCTAGGCATTGAAACTAGCTTAAAACTAGAGATTGCGCTAGTGTGAAAAGTGCTTTCATTCATGGTGGCATGAAGGAGGAGTTCTACATCGTGTAGCCAACAGAATTCAAAGTCAAGGTTAGGTTAGAAAGAATCAAAATCGTAAATAAACAAGAGACTTGTATCAAGTTGAAACAAGCTCCATGGCTATGGTATAAGTTTAAGTCACTTATGACCTTAAATGATTACACAAGGACAACTTCGGATCACCATTGGCTTATAATCCATGTGGATGATATGCTTATCGTGAACAAAGATATATTCAAACTAATAGATTTAAGGAGTTGAGCAAATCTTCCTTTAAGAATGACCTACAAACCATAAAAAGATTTAGGACATGCAAGTTTCTTAAGACAAAAAAGTGAAGCACTTACAGTTGTATTAAGGAAATTAGTATATTTGGAAAATTCTAGAAGGTTTGGCAAGGACAAAGCAAATCCAATAGAATCTCCAGTTGCATCACATTTCAACTTGAGTGTAAACTAGAATCCTCTAACTCGAGAGGAAGAGGAGATCGCGAGGCGTATCCTTTATACTTCAACTGTCATGACTTTAATGTATATCACAATATACATATAGCCATGCATCGGTTATGCAATTAGCATTATTAATAGACTTCTTGCAAATTCAAGGAAAAGATAATTAGTCAAGTAGATTTCTAGATGTCTCAAGAGGAGTATAAAGTATGCTTATGCTTTAGTGATAATCTACCTAACTTGCTTTTATTCATAAATTCTAATATGGAAAAGGATCTAGATATGAAAAATTATGCATTCGACTTCATGCTTACTTTACAAGAGGAGTTGTCTTTCATAGTATAGGTTGTAGAAGTGTATATAATGGAAGCCGAGTTTATAGCTCTATTGATGCTTACAAAGAGATGCTACAAATGAGGAGATTCTATTTGTTTAATGGAATTGATCTAGTGGGATAGAATTTTATGAGAGCAGGAATGGCCTGGGATTGATCTAGTGGGATAGAATTGGTGTTTGTTTTTGATAGGTTGCAATCCCAGGATTAAAACGAGTAATATTGCGTTTGGCATAGTAAGAGATTTGGCATCTTTAGAGACTCAACTGAGAATTTACCGGTGGATTCTCAGACTCCACCCGTGGATTATCAGGCTCCACCGATGAATTCTAAGCCTCCATGGGATACGCCGGTAGTTTAGCTTTTAAAATTGGGGAACCATACATGTCATAGATATGCTAGTGCTGCATGTCTATATCCATGGAAACAACCTAAGTAGCTTTTGTGCTACGATTGACATCTAGAAAAATAGAAACCATGTTCTTGTATCTAGATACAAGGATACAAGATCCCAAATTCCAATATCTTTGTCTTTTTCTTTCCCACATTCATCTGCCCATCCAACACTCGAGAAAAAACGTAAGCTGGTAGTTTTATCTGTGGGGACCAAGACTTTGCCTTAAGATCCCAACCTCACACTCAAGACACCCAACCCAGTGGGATTGTGCACAAGATTAGACCATCTCACCTCCCCACAGAATTAGATAATATCGAGATAGTAGCCTTTAACCCGGTGTTATCCTATCCCAGGATCAACCTTCCCAAATGGGGGACAAGAGTCCTAATCTCGCAAAACAAATGCTAACTTAAAGAATTGAGATTTCAATGGAATCATTACATTGTTCATTGCAACAATCACCACTCCATTCACTTGACTAAGATCCAAGATGTCACTCAATTCAAAGCATGTAGAGTCAAATCACTAGATTATTGACACCCCCAACAAGAAGCAATTAAAGATTACCAAGATTCAAATAGATCAAAATGTCAAAAATATGATAACTATGGGATTGCCTGGAGAAAGAAAAGAATTTGACTAGAAATTATCAAGCATGGACTCAATTTGAGGAATCAAGGAGGCATGTCCCTCATTGGATCAAGAAAGAGATTGTTGGGCCTGATGATGGTTTCCTGTAGAAGAAGGCATTTTCTTGAGTTCTAGAAATTTAGATGGCTATAAAATTCTCTAGAAAAATAATCCTAACAGGAATAGAAATAGAATTAAAGGGGTGTCAATTGCCTCGATGAATAGTGACAAGGTGGCATATGCAGTCACAACAAAAAGCAAAAAGAAAATACAAGGGACCAGATCAAAGAGATAAAAGAGAATGTTTGATAGAGTTTTACATAAATGCTATCAAATTATTTTGATATTACTTAAATGCATATATGCCATCAAAACATGACTTTGTTTACAACAAATCCATTCAACTAATGTAAGGTTAGACATTAATCATATTCAAGTGTCCAAGAAGGTAAAAAGGCATCAGGGAACAAAAAGATGGTGAAGAGTCTTTTATTGAAGGTGTTGGATAGGTTTACCAAGGTGTCTAAATTCTTCAATACCAAGTAGAACGAAGAAAAAATAGGGAGCAAACATGGAGAACTACAATGAAATGACATTTTTTGAGTTTTATGACACAACAAGGGGCAAGGACAATCATTCCTTAACATTGTTATGTGAAAATAGCATATTATATAGATAAAACTTAATTTTAGTGATATATTAATAAAAATAATTAACTATATTTATAATGGCATCTATATAAATATAAAGGACATTGTGGTAATTAAATGATATCCAAAGTTTATGATGGTATCTTTTTGTAAAAGTCTCAAAATATTAAGATTTGAGTTGCATTCATAATACAATTTCTCATCTGGAGATAATGGTAATTATATGATATCCAAAGTTTATGATGATTTCTTTATGTAAATATCTCAAAATTTTAAGATTTGGGTTGCATTCAACGATTTGAACAATTATTCCACCATTTTCAGTTCTTACATCCTCCCCACGAATCTTGTGGTCTAAGTAGGAGAATTGCTAATACAACATAATAACTAGAAAAATATTATATTGTCAAATTTTATAGAGAAATTTACTGTGATCACTTGTGGTTTCCCCTTCTCCCTCAAGAGATTTTTCCACATGATGTTCTTGTAGTTTGCTTAATTTGGTTATATGCTTGCTACCTATAGCAATAATTCACATATCGGAATTTTAGCATCCTATTCAGAATCTTCCCCTAATAAATAAACTCATCTAATAGGATTCAATCTTGTCATTAATCTTTACAGCTTTGGATGACAACAAATTGTACTTTATTTCATGAAGTGCGGGTAAAAAAGGGCATTGATAAGGATGTCAAGGCCACTTAATGAACATATTGGAAAAACTACATACAAAATAAATGTCGCAATAACCATGCAAGCAAATCACCTATCCTTGTATAGGAACCCAAGTATGTGATATTAAAAACCAAAGACTTGTTGCACCTACAAGGATGAAAGTTGTTATAAGGTGATATCCTTTGGCAAGATGAAGCAAGGTTCTAAGGTCTATTAAACTCAACCATAGTAGTTTGGACGTAAATGTGCTCGGTGCCCTACAATCCAACTCAACACACAACTTTGTTAAGTTAATTGGGTTGGTTGGGGGTTTCAATGGATTGACTTAGTATCTATTTTGAACAATTCCTCGAAGAAGGTTTAGATTAAGTTGGCAAGCAACCTAACGTGACAAAATTTGTAGTTATTTCTTCTTAAAATATTCATTAGGCATATCACATCTCAAAATTTTCAATCTTATTTCTAAATCAACCATTTCTTCACCCCAAAATTCATCGCAATGTTGTGTCATGGTTGCCTATCACTCAATTCCTTAGTGTCATATACATAGTTCAATATATGCTAATCTACTCAAGTATGATTTTTCTTATATTATACTTTGTTAACATTTATCTTATCTAATTGCTTTGAGATTTAAGTTATGTGGTTTTTACTTAAAATTCCTTTTCATTTTTACTTGTTTCACCGATTTTTGATGATTTGGATGGGCTCATTTGTAAGTTTAATGCTTTTCGATCTGTATATGTATAGTAATAAAAAGGATCCATGAACTCTTCAAAAAAAAAAAAAATCCATGAACTTGACTAGCCAACAACCCAACCCAACCTAACCTAACTCAACTAGTTTTCACAGGTTTGATTAGGTTAGATTATGCTATAGGATGAATTGGATTGAATAATTAAGAATGCTCTTAACCCATTAACATTGCATTGGGTGTGATCCCAAACAATAAGGACAATAAGGACTAAGCTAAAATCCTTACTCAATGATGGTGAAGAATAATTAGATGATAGTAATTCAAATTTCTCCTATTTAAATTTGGAAAGATTTGGTTTGCCAAATTCTACTTCCATTCCATAATCTTTACCACATCAATTGATTTTAGAGTTTCATCTTAAGGTAACATGTAGTTTTCGAGTTTTGATTTAATTTGACAATTTATGTTTAAGGTCATGTTTCATAAAATAATCACACTAATTAAACAATAATATTAAGTTCACTAATGGTGATGTTTAAATTTCTTGTACGAAATCATTATATTGAGAAAAAGAGCAAACCCATTATAATCACCTTGATATATAGTGATTTGAGAGTTAGACCCATTATCAAACAAATACCCTTTAAGGTTAAACCTAGTAAAATTCCATTATGCTTATGTGATTGCACTTTGTTCTCTTCTCTCTTCCACATTCATGCCATCAACTCTTTTCCCATACCAAACTCTCAAGAATTAATCTACCACCATAAGAAATACTCATGTCAGATTGGCACCATCTATTTAATATTTATTCAATAATTTGGCCTATAGTTTACCTAAATCCATGCACTATGCCACATCATCGTCATTCTACTAGTGCCATTGATGCCCGAGGTGACTCATCTAAAGAGGAATTGGATGCAAGTCAATTGGGTGACTCCACCACATTGAACCTTGAGCTAGATCATCATACATAGTGGCCAAGCCCAACCTCCTACTATTGTTGAGCAATAAGAAGGGAAAAAAAGTTTAAGGGAAGGTCATCACCTCTCCCTAAATCCCTTCCACTGAACTTCTACTTTGGAGGATCAAGAAGCTCGAAGGTCAACTTGCTCGATTCAAGCAAGATGCCTTTAGCTAGGCTAGGCCTCCTTTGGTTCAACCTTTGCCCCAAGAAGGTAAGGTCCCATAGGCTTCAACAACTAAGGACCTCCACAACACCTTAATGAACATCTTCAATGGAAGGCAAACTGCACGGTTCATGAGGAGACTTAAGACCCAACGGTGAGCTTTTATTGCCCTTCTATTTTGTCAAGTAGAATGCACCAATACCTTAAATCAATCACCCATAGATAACAATTTATACTTTTAGGAAGAGTGCAAAACTAATTTGACCCATATATAATTCAAGTGCCATAAGAGAACTTAGAAATACCATTTCATACATTTTTGGTTGCTCAAATGTTGACTTTGGTTGCACAAAATTGGGATACAATATCGGACGTCTACCTCCAATCGAGCCAATTACTACCAGCTCGATTTGGTTGCCTAAACTTAAGTTCGGACACCCAAATCTAGCAAGAAAGGTCTCTTCTTCATGGAAAGCATTAGCTTCAATTCTCATGTGATCGAAAATCACAACCATATCTCCTACACAGTTAGATTAGTAGGTTGAGTAGCTAAGTCCAGGTAAGATGTGGGAATTTAAGCCATCTTTTGCAAGTTGTATAGGTTCTCACACCTTTAAGTGCAAAATTCAATGACAATTCTAGTTTGGGCACTCACCCAATTCCTTGCCTACGCAAACTAATTGTAGGATACCTCCTATCAATAGCCTCACCCCCTCACTTGAATTCAAGTTGAATTTGAGTGATTCTTGTTCAAGTAGAAGGAAAGAGCCTAAAGTAGACCTTGGTGGAAAATTGTTGAATTCTCTGCAAACCGACAATGGAATCATGAATCATTGGTGTCATTAGAAAGCTATTAAGCTACTCAACACTTCTATACTCTCCATCAATGGGTTGCGTAGCTAGGTATTGATAAATTGTTCCTATTTTAGTTCATATCATATTTTGGATGTGTAAAACTTTGCTATTTCAACTTTGATTTTAATCCATATTCACTTTACAACTAGAATCATTACCTCATGGTGGCTAGTGTGTTGAATTTGGAGAATCAGCTACTCATCCCTTCCTCAACCTCTTGCTGGATCACAATAAATTTCTTTGCGTAATCATCGTTTATGCAAGTACTAAAACTTGAGTTCTAAGTGAGGATTTCTACCTACTTAACGATTTAGAAGGAATCAAAACTCTAAGAATGATGTATAATTTCCTTCCCAATGGTTGGGAAGAAGTAAAAACCAACCCATGCAAAAACCAAACCGAATCAAGCCTTAAATCCAACTTGTGCAAGCTACCCGAGTATGACCCTGCAAATTTGGGTAACTAAACGAGAGTTTGCTTGCCTAGATCTAGGCGAGGTGTGACCCAAGCCCAATCCTATTTCAAGTGCCTAAACCATAGTTTGCTCGACTACAACAAGGGGAAATAAGTATATCTCCAAGTCTAAATCTAGAATATGATTCTACTAAGGCCAACTTTAGTTTGTGAACTTGCTACTTGATCTAATGTGTATATCTACTTGGTTTGGGACTATGTAGAGATATTAACCAGTTGCATGTTCCTTAAGAGATTAAATGTCGCGATTCTAGATTAACTATCGGAATCCTTGGACTAAAATTTAACCAAAGAATGCCGAGGTTATATCATGGAATAACATGTAATCTGAGACATGAATATCATGAACATCAAGCATGAGAATACACATTTTCTTCTTGGCCAAGCACAACAAATTAAACTAGTGTTGAGTTTTAAATATTTGCATATATCATGCTTATTTTCATAGTTTTGGTGTTGAGATTACACATTGTAGGATCTAGATAATAGAATGCACACTCGAAGATGGATTTGTAGATAGTGGGATAAAATAATAGTTTACACAAAAAATAATCACAAGAATTTACACAATTGTATATAGTGATCCCCCACTTTCAGATACACCACTACGTATGCCTCCAAACTTATAATTTTTAACTTAATTCCCTCAACCTTGAGGGGACCAATTTACTAACCGAGGTAATTAATGAGTTACATCAACCTAATACAACAAATGGATTATTACAATTCAAACAACGAGCTACAAGCTCAATACAAATGAAGCAATGGTTTAAAAAAGAAAAACTCTTACAACAAAACTTTCTCAACTTCCCAACAATAGTATCAAAATAAAGTTACCAAATGGAGAGCTTATGAATGTATGCATGTAGTGAATTTGAGCATAAGATCAAGTATGATTACGAACTCATCTTGGCAAAAAATGAAATAGTGGAGAAAGTACTCAACAAGCTTCTTTTTATCTAGAGAGAAAGGGAGAGTAAAATCTCTTTCTAAGTACAAATGATCTCTCTTATTTTTCTTATGTATTAACTAAGAATCCAAGAGCCTATTTATAGAGTTAGGAACAAGTAAAAGCAAGTACTAGTCATTGATATTTAAATCCCAACATTTATATCTTCAAATTCAATTTTTTAACCATTCAAATTTGACCCAACAGATAGGTGGTATCGAAATTAAAAGACTGGTACCAATATTGGTTACTCACCATTTTGTATTTCAACAATAAAGTCACAAACAGTACTTATGGGTCAATACTAAGCGAGTACTAGTACTTGTTACTTCCATATTTAGATTTTGAATACTTAATACAAATTTATAACCCATTAGTACTAGTATTAAACTTTAGTACTAGTACTTGTTGCTTTCAATACCTGTATTAAGCTTAATACAAGTACTCGTTGAGTACAGGTTTGGTTCCTTAAAAACACCCAAATCTATAACTCACATGCACCAGTACTAAGCTTTGATATTGATACTTGTGGGTTAATAAATACATTTTTATTGGAAATTACTAATTTATTAAACCTCTTTGAAAACATTTTAAACTTTGAAAATCGACTTTTTGAATAATCAGTATTTTGAAATTTCTCAAGTAATCATAAGAGTCCTACTATTACCTCTAATTAATTTTACAATCTAATTTGATTTGTAGTTGAGAGTCATATATTTTAAGAATAAAAAACAGGAGCCTATTCTATTTGACTCAATCAACTAAATAACTTGGATTGTCTTGAAGATGATCTTTCCATCGTCTTTGTCATCTTTCTCTGTTTGCCTTAATTTCTTATAATCTCCATCAAAATCTAAAATATCACTCAATTTCAAGTATTAATCTAAAATAATTTTGTTAACACCAAAATAAGATGTGTAATATAGTTTCAACACACATATCATATATTTTATATTTCTTGAATAATTTAAGGATTCCTCCTTTTTTTTCTAGCATTGCAAAAGACCTAAAAATACCTTCAAAGAGGAAAGAGGAAAGAGAGTGGGAAAAAAGACGATAGTAAGGGCCTTTTCTTGAAGAAAAAAACCCAAAATATCTTATCACAATAATTTATATTTTGCATCGCATTATAATAGGCATATCATTAAGGCCAGCCATGTATCTTTGATATAAAAAATCTCAAGAAAAATATTTTTGCATTACCATAAACTCTAAAATTGGTAATGAATGTTCCATTCATCCTAGAATCATGTTTAATAATCTCCCTTGGAATTTGACTCAACTCATCTGAAATGACCCATCCCGAGGGTCATTTGGACTTTTCTGAAAACTTAGGGGCATTTTCGTAAATTCTATTCACCAAAAAAATCATGTGCAGAGTTTTTAGCTTTTGGGAGGAGTCTTGCGCAATTCCAACACCCCAGAAATTATATTGCGAGGTCGGATGCAATTTTCCCGACCCCACAATATCCCACACAACACCCCCCTTCCCCTATAAAACCCTTAAAACCCTCCCCGAAACCCACACCCACCCCCTCCACTCTTTGCCTCAAGCAACCACCCACCTCCTTCCCTCCTTTCCCCTTGCAACCGTGAGGGAGAAGGAGAGTGAGAGCAGCAGGGAGAGGGAGAGCATGAAGGGAGAGGAGTGTGTGTGGGAGGAAGAGGGAGAGCGGCAGGAGGAGAAGCTGTTGCTGCGAGGCAAGGAGAGCCGCTGTGAGCAGGTCCTGCGTGTAGAGTTTGGGCACAGCTCCTGCAATTTTCAGCCGTCTGCGATGCTTTGCATATGGTTGAAGGACTCCGCGAACATCCAGAGAGAGCTCTGGACGTCTGGAAGCATGCATAGTACCGAGGTAAGCTCTGCTCATAGTGTGTGCAAGCGCAGAAACCAAGTTTCCACTGCCCTAGCAGTTGTTAAGCATGGCCTTAGCTGCATACATCTGCGCAGGGACGAGAGGCATTGGGAGGGCACGCTAGTGCAACATTTGAGGAGATTTTGAACGTCTGGAGGTGGTATCAGATGTCCGACTGCCCTCACAGACGATCGGGCGTAGTGTCAGATGATGAGAACCTCAACATGAACCCTAACTAGCACATTTTGACCTAATAAAATGAACAAAAGCTCCTACATAACCTAAAGGAAGGCCTAATTCAAGGAATTACTAATCTGAGAAGAAAACATGACACAAGGGGTAAAACTGTAATTTTACCATTGTAGTGCATCAATGGGATTTCTAAGGGTCTAGACATAGGTCAAGTGGACTTAATAAGAGAAAAAGTGGGATGGTTTGATCTAAAAAGGGTTATGGCAAAATTTAGGAATTAAATGACATTCTGCAACCCTAAAACAAATCCACTTTAATTCATGAAGTTCCAAGTAAGATAAAAATCAACTAAATCCTCTAAAATTCATGAAAAAATATCACCTAAGGTTTAGAAGCTTCAATTTAGCCTTTGGAACCTGTTTTGACCTAGATTGAGGTCCATACCCAATTTTTGACCTAATTTAAGTTTTTGTGCAAAATATCCAGTCAAACGTGGTCAAACCTAAAATCCAACTTCACCATTGGATTCCTTAGGTCCAAATTAGGTTTATACCAAAATTTGGACCTAAGGGAAGGTCGTCTTGACCCACTTTGCAATTTAGTCCTCAAAAATTACTTTCTGATCCTTAACTTTTTGAAACCCTTACGATTACCCCCTCAGCTTTCTCGTCTTCTTCTTCACTCCGGTCCCTCTGCCACCCGCAGCAGAAGGCCATGCATTCAGCGACTTTGCGCGGAGGATGGTGCCTCATCTGCATGGGGAGCCGGCCCCAGATTTGAAAGGGGAGCTCCCTGCGGAACCCCCTACCGCATGGGCCGCTCCCCATGCCCTAAAACCCGCCATACCTCTCGTGCTAACACACAAGAGGTATGGGTGTCCGACCAACCCTCCCTCCGACGTGACTTTCCCGCTGCTCTCGCGTGCCTCCCGGCTGGCCTTTGCCTATTTAAGGTGCGGCACACCACGCCGCATCCTTCAAGCTCGATTTGGCCTGAGATCCCCCTCCAATTCATCTCCTCCCAACTCCGACCGACTGCCAAAGCTTCTGGCGACTCCTCTTTCTTGTCACTCTGCCACCGTACCAGTGGCAGAGCTACCTCCGCCATCCTCCGCTGCGTCGCGCCATACCAACGCGCACCTTCCAACCCCTCTTCCTCGTCGCCGTCCTCTCCCCCTGGCACCTTCGTCTCCTGCGACAACAGCACCAGCCGCTCGCCATCAGCCTTCCCCCTTCACTCTGGACTCAATTAGATAAGTTTCCCTCACTCTCTTCTTTATTTCCCCCTATTAATTTGTTCTTTCAACCCCTCGACAGTCGCCAACCACCACCATCATCCACACCTCCGGCAGACTACCGGCGAGGTGACCTCGCCATTCCACTCCTCCATCCACCTGGTCAAACCCCTCAGAAGCTCCACCATCACTCCCTGATCATTTCCCCCCTTTTCATTAACCGCGCCACCCACTAGAACCCCCCCGAATACACCCACCTGCACGCGCACAGTGTGCCCTAGGCACACACGCACAAGCGTCTTCACGCCACGTTGACCCCCGAGCTACCTTTGTCGTGCTCCGGCGAAGCCTGCTGAAGGTTCTGACAGGGCCGCAAGGCTGTATTTGTGATTTTAGGGTCGCGACTTCATCCGCCATTGGCGCAGACGCACGAAGCTTGCTTGAAGCTTCATTCAGGTCCCAAGCGCCCAGGCCTCCAGGTCCAGAAGGCGCGGATTCCCCTCACGCACCCAACCAGGCAGCCAATTGCCCTCGAAGGCCTTAGCTGTAGCTGCAGCTGCAATTGCTCGCGCTTTCTGCTGCCAGGCACACGATAGGAAGGTGGGACATTTAGTCCCACCTCGTGAGCTTTCGAGCGGGCGCTAGCGCTTAAATTGAATTTTTGAAATAAGCTTATCACCTCCTACTACACAGGGTGAGGTCCCTCGCCCACGTATGGCCTCATTCGCGGCCCCACGCCATGCGGACCTGATCTTGACCCACCTACCCAAGCACACCTCGCCCACCACCACATGCCAGTGAGCCTTGTCCCGGGCGCGTATACCCGACCTGATAACCCGACTAGCTCTGGGTGAGCTGTGACCCGAAGAGAGAAATAGAGAGAGAGAAACGCGAGGAGGGTAGGGGTAGGTTTTGCATAACCGTGCCTGTGCAGGGAAGAAGAAGGAGGAAGCAGAAGCAGCTGCGAGGAAGAGAAGAAGAAGAGGCGCAGCACAGAAGGCAGAAGGAGCTGAAGAAGAAGAGGAGGAAGAGGAGAAGAGGCCAACTGAAGAAGAGAAAGAGGCTGAGGACTTAGCCGTAGGAGCAAGAGCTGAAGAAGAAGGCCGAAGAAGGAGCTGAAGAAGAAGAAGGCAAAGGAAGGAGCAGAAGCAAAGCCAAAGAGAAAAGAAGAAAAGAGGAGCTGCCGCAAAGAGAAACAAGCAGAAAGGAAAAGAAGAGAAGAAGAAAAAGCCAAGGAGAAGCAGCAGCAGCAGTCAAAGAAAAGCCAAGGAGAAGAAGAAGAAGGCGTGCACTATAGCAAACGCCATTTAAGGCGTATGATTCCTAGAATCAGACGTCTGAAGACAAAGAAAGAAAAGAGAGAGAGCAAAGAAGGAGAGAGAAGAAGAAAAAGAGAAGAAAAATTCTATTTCCTTTCTAGTTTTTTTTTTTGTAAAACAGTACATTATTATGAATTGTGATTTTTATACTTCTAAAAATCGAATTTGCTCCCTGAGTTGGACCTCGGAACATTTTAAAAATTTCAAGTAACAAATTAAATTAAATTGATAATCATTTTTCGCAACATACTACAACGTATCTTTTGAAAACCGCAATAAACGACCAATCATCAGGCGTCCAGTAACACCCTCAAACAGCTGTGAGGGATAGCAGACGACTGAAATAGAAGCATGAACGTAAGGTGAGATTCTGCGCACATTTAAGACGTTTGGGACTCACACCAGACGTCTGATATCAATCTGAACGCACTATTGCGACCACCAGGCAGCCGGTCCAGCCAGACCAGCCTAACTGGTTCGATTCAAGTGAACTGGGAGGACTGTTTGGGTCGGTTCAGGGCCCAAACGAAGTCGGATTTGCGCAATTAAAGTATCGTTGGTTTCCTTTCTGAATTTCCTACATGTTAGATGTGTTTTCACGTTATTTTTAGCCTAATTGACGCACTCAAATATTGGTCAACGATATTAATGTTTGGTTTCACCAACTGTTTGGAATGTCTCCAGTACGTAGTGCACACAGGACCTGAAGAGACATCAAGATCCGCCGTTCGTGCCCCCATATCACTCGTACCTTTTGGTAGAGTGATCCTCTCTACTCATATCGAATTAAATTGTTAAGTACATGTCAAATTAGAGATCTCTGCTTGAAACTTAGGACATGATGTGAATCCTAGGGTTGAGAATGGTGCATGTTTCCATTCAAGCACTTAAACCTCGTTTATTACAATTTCAGTATACATGCTGATGAATTCCATATTGTGAATAATTGGTAACTAATTTGATATGATTGAATGCTTTTCCTGTTGAATAACGAGTTGCCTGTTCTATAACTAAGAAACTTGAATGTGAATAGAGATACATGCCACATATTGGAATGAAACGAGTACTATGCACAAACCCTACGGGGAATTAAGTAATAAAAGTACAGTGACATGAATACTTGATGTATGATGGAATACCTCGCCTATACAGGCATGTTGGTTGGTTGTTTAGACTTGGGTACAGAAAGTGAGTTGGCCCTCGTATACGTGGTACCGATGAGAGTTACCTTCACTTTTGTGTAGGGAGAAAGCTAGCCTCCCCTTAGGTTAGGACTCGAGGTTAGGAATGGCCTCCCTACACCGACTCCTGTTGGGCCCACTGGGCAAACCGAAATAGTCAAGCGAGGGTAGGTAGATTGTTGAGGAGTGTGGCCCCTATTCTGTTATATGTTGTACATTAAAGCGTACCCGCTAGCGAAGAGGACTGACCGCGTGCCAATACGAGGTAGCTACCCGTGCGCTTATAGCGCGTGCTGTAGTCACCGCTACGTCGCGACCATAACCCCGAGGTGGTAGACCGGCTGTAGAACTACCACGGGATACTCTCCCGGCCAGGAGAATGCCACGTATGCATCCTGCATCGTTGGAAAACTGCATCAAGATCGTTCCCTTAAGGAACATGTGGATTAAATGATGATATGGACCCTTACTAGGATAACCAAATACTTAGCACATAGTGAGTATGAATTGAACCAGATGATAACTATCTAAATAACTGAAAAATGTATAAATGATTTACTACTTTCCATTTATTTATTGCATTAGATGTTCTTATGTTGCCACTCTACTGAACGTTTAGCAGACAATAGCTGTATATGTTCAAGTGAGGAAGCTCAGCAGCCAGTACTACCGGCTACAGAGGGTGTTGTGCCCAGTCAAGCCCAGCAGTAACATGTTTCCTTCTCGTTCCACTTTGAGATACTTTCACTATAGTGAATACTTTTAGTATGTTGAGAACTTATGTCATTATTTTACGTCTTCTTATAGTTGTTGTGATGGCTAGCTAGCAAACCTTCCTCGTTGTCTGTGGCATGTTGTCTTTCAAATTACTGTTATGTTTCTATCGTTTCCTTTTTATTCTAATGCTTAGCTACATTACACGTGTGGATTATTGTATGATTTCTTGCATTTGACTTATTCATCGATGGACGACTGGGTCTGGGAATTGGTCAAGGCGAGCCATCCCCAGGTTCCATGAGGGGCCAGGTTCGGATCATAACTGTTGGTGCTAGAACACCACGATCATTTGTTTTGATGATAACAAAACACGTGTTATTTAACATTTGCAATTTGAGTCCCAGATTTCAGGTCAATTGCAAATGTGGACGTGTTTAGACGGAGTTCGAGCTCGCATCCAGGACGGATTGGAGGAGCTTGACGGAAAACAGAGGAGGTTCGCGTGGAGCGAAAGATTGGAGATGGAAGACAAGAAGAATAGGATAGATTCTTTTTTATCCTTTCATGTATCTCTTGTATTTATTTTCTTGCTCTTTTTGATTCCTTAGAACATTATGTTAAAGAGCCTCAAAGTACCCTAAAAATAGTCCTAGGAACACCTGCACAACCCTAGGATACTTAGGTTTTCTGTAGAACACTTAGAAAACCAATATAGGGTTAAAACAGACTTTCCAGACGTCTAATTCACAAATCAGACGTCTGATAAAGAATTTTAAGACGTCTGACTGTTGTTTCAGACGTCTGATAACTGTAAGGCTGGACATAGTTAGTTCTGTCTGATGAAATCAGACGTCCAGTCCTTAGACCAGACGTCTTACGAGACGTCTGATGAATTTGCCAGACGTCCAATTAGTGGACCGTTGGCTGGCTTAGAAGACACTCAAGATTATGACCGTTAGAGCCTTATCAGACGTCCATAGGACTTTACAGACGTCTGATAATTGACCGTTTTGCCTCGACTGACCCGAAAATCTCTTCTCAGAGATTTTCTAGCCGTTGCAAATCCATTGCGTAGTAAAAGTTGGTTTCCAGACGTCCAGGCATAGTGCCAGACGTCCTGTTTGTCGTCTGATCGACTTGCACAAGAACCCTGTTTAGATCTAATTCAAGTCAGGGAGAAACCCGCATAGAATCAGACGTCTGACCTTGGAATCAGACGTCTTAAAGTGGCCTTCCAGACGTCTGATGCCAGAATTAGACGTCTGATAACCCTGTAAAATGCAATCATTGTCCTGATTTCGGCCTGATTCTCTTGGACTTTGTTCCCAACGGCTATAGAACCTTTCCTAAGCCTTCTAAAGCCTTCCTAAGGCCTCTATAAATAGAGGGGAACCTCTGTAACACTTGGAGACATAAGAGACACACTTAGAAAAACAAGAGACACAAGATATACACTCTCACACTCCTTTGTGTCCAAAAAAGGATCTTGCTCTCCAAGCTCAAGCTCCATCATCTTGAGAGCTAAATTCAGTTTGCGCGCCCGCTCTCCCGCCGTAGATAACGAGAGCGACGTAGCGCCATCGCGTGGCACACGCACCGCGTCATCGTCGACGCACTCCTTGCAAAGGGGAGTTTCCTATTTCCTATAGAAGCTAGGTTTAATTTTGTTGGCTCTATAGGACTGTTGTTTTATTTTATCTTTGTATTTTGGTTGGGTATTCGCTTTGCGAATTCCCGTCTCCTTCGTGGGACAAAATCCTTCTCGTGGAGAGAAGGGGTTGAGGAACGCTACCCTCGTACTTGTAGCGTGGTTGTATTGAGGTTGAATCACCCTCGTTCAAAGTGATTCGGTTAGTGGATTTGATCAACTAGGTTGATCGGAAAATCCTAACTCAAGAGGGTTAGGTGGTGGTTTTCACCCGGTTTGGGTTTCCACCTAAAAATCTTTGTGTACATTGTGCAATTGCTTATTTTTGTGAGATTGCTTTATATTTTTATTTCCACAATTTTATTACGTCACCCCTCCTGTTAGTAGGGAACCTTCAATTGGTATCAGAGCAGGTCTCGCGAAATCGGCGTTACAAACCGGCGAGGATCTAAATATGGAGGGAAAAGCATTCGTGTGCACCGAAGGACACGACACCTCGCGACCACCATACTTTGCAGGTATAGATTTCATTTATTGGAAAAATCGTATGACTATGTGGTTGCAGGCCAACGACTTCCGGGTGTGGGAAAAATGTGAATCCGCATTTGTGATTCCCAAGAAACCCGCAAGAGGTTACTCAGAAGATCAGGTTCGAAATCTCTCACTCAACGCAAAGGCAATGAATGCCTTGTATTGCGCGTTGAGTCCGAAAGAATTCGAACGAATCCAAGAGTGCACCACCGCTCACGAGATATGGAGGAGGTTGGAAGGCACTCATGAGGAGACGAGTTCGGAAGATCTCGGAGAGAAGGAAACCACGTGCCTTGGTTTCATGGCAATCGGAGAAAGCGACATCGACAGCGAAAGCGACTCCGACAATGAGGTAAACCTGGATTTACAAGAAGCCTTTAATGAACTTTTTGAGATTAGTAAATCACTTAGGGTAGAAAATAAAAGCATTAAAAAGAACCTTAGTTTTCTTAGAAATGAAAATGATAGGTTAGAAAAACAACTCAAGGATATAGAGACTAGTCCTAAGGATAATAACCTGTTATTAGAAAATCAAGACCTCATCAATGAAAATAATAAATTGATTGAGGAAAATAATAGTCTAAAGTTAGAAATTTTTGATTTAAAGACTAAGATGCAAATTATAGAAAGAGAAATTGCATGTCTTAGGGAAAATTCTAACAAATTAATCAACAAAGTAGATAAGTTTTATAGCCCTAAGGTTGAGAAAGGATCTCCATCAAGGAGACCTTCTAACAGATCCGGATCCAAGCTCACTTGGATACCGAAGAAAAAATTAGAATCTTGTTTTGTAGGGTTCAGGGATGACTACAACATAAAGGACTGGACCTACAAGCTCAAGGCTGGTCAACTTAAGTTGGGAGAACCAATGAGTAGACCAAGGAGGAGAAGAAGAAGACCGACGAGACGGCGAACAAACGACGGACCCGCCGCACGTCGACTACCGGATTGGAGACCGGCGCCGATGCCCGGGCCTCCAAGCTACGGATGGGAGCCCCATCCGATGTGGCATCCACCACCACCATTCGGGCCATTTTATTGGCCATGGTAGGTGAGGTAAAACCCTTTACCCTATCTTATTATCATAAGCATTTAGATAGGGGGAGTTAAAAAAATGATGAGCAAATTGTCAATTTTTAAGGGGGAGAAATAAGGTAGCTAAATTTCCTTTAGTAAGGGGGAGAAAAATAATAGCTATCTTGTTGTTACAAAAAGGGGAGAATATTACCTTTGTTAAAATAAACTCATAGAAGAGCATGTTTTAAGGGGGAGTTATAGGAAATATAAAATCAATTAAACCTTTTTGATAATGTCAAAAAGGGGGAGGATTTTTATGCATTATTATTTACGATTTTGTCATCATCAAAAAGGGGGAGATTGTTGGTGCTAGAACACCACGATCATTTGTTTTGATGATAACAAAACACGTGTTATTTAACATTTGCAATTTGAGTCCCAGATTTCAGGTCAATTGCAAATGTGGACGTGTTTAGACGGAGTTCGAGCTCGCATCCAGGACGGATTGGAGGAGCTTGACGGAAAACAGAGGAGGTTCGCGTGGAGCGAAAGATTGGAGATGGAAGACAAGAAGAATAGGATAGATTCTTTTTTATCCTTTCATGTATCTCTTGTATTTATTTTCTTGCTCTTTTTGATTCCTTAGAACATTATGTTAAAGAGCCTCAAAGTACCCTAAAAATAGTCCTAGGAACACCTGCACAACCCTAGGATACTTAGGTTTTCTGTAGAACACTTAGAAAACCAATATAGGGTTAAAACAGACTTTCCAGACGTCTAATTCACAAATCAGACGTCTGATAAAGAATTTTAAGACGTCTGACTGTTGTTTCAGACGTCTGATAACTGTAAGGCTGGACATAGTTAGTTCTGTCTGATGAAATCAGACGTCCAGTCCTTAGACCAGACGTCTTACGAGACGTCTGATGAATTTGCCAGACGTCCAATTAGTGGACCGTTGGCTGGCTTAGAAGACACTCAAGATTATGACCGTTAGAGCCTTATCAGACGTCCATAGGACTTTACAGACGTCTGATAATTGACCGTTTTGCCTCGACTGACCCGAAAATCTCTTCTCAGAGATTTTCTAGCCGTTGCAAATCCATTGCGTAGTAAAAGTTGGTTTCCAGACGTCCAGGCATAGTGCCAGACGTCCTGTTTGTCGTCTGATCGACTTGCACAAGAACCCTGTTTAGATCTAATTCAAGTCAGGGAGAAACCCGCATAGAATCAGACGTCTGACCTTGGAATCAGACGTCTTAAAGTGGCCTTCCAGACGTCTGATGCCAGAATTAGACGTCTGATAACCCTGTAAAATGCAATCATTGTCCTGATTTCGGCCTGATTCTCTTGGACTTTGTTCCCAACGGCTATAGAACCTTTCCTAAGCCTTCTAAAGCCTTCCTAAGGCCTCTATAAATAGAGGGGAACCTCTGTAACACTTGGAGACATAAGAGACACACTTAGAAAAACAAGAGACACAAGATATACACTCTCACACTCCTTTGTGTCCAAAAAAGGATCTTGCTCTCCAAGCTCAAGCTCCATCATCTTGAGAGCTAAATTCAGTTTGCGCGCCCGCTCTCCCGCCGTAGATAACGAGAGCGACGTAGCGCCATCGCGTGGCACACGCACCGCGTCATCGTCGACGCACTCCTTGCAAAGGGGAGTTTCCTATTTCCTATAGAAGCTAGGTTTAATTTTGTTGGCTCTATAGGACTGTTGTTTTATTTTATCTTTGTATTTTGGTTGGGTATTCGCTTTGCGAATTCCCGTCTCCTTCGTGGGACAAAATCCTTCTCGTGGAGAGAAGGGGTTGAGGAACGCTACCCTCGTACTTGTAGCGTGGTTGTATTGAGGTTGAATCACCCTCGTTCAAAGTGATTCGGTTAGTGGATTTGATCAACTAGGTTGATCGGAAAATCCTAACTCAAGAGGGTTAGGTGGTGGTTTTCACCCGGTTTGGGTTTCCACCTAAAAATCTTTGTATACATTGTGCAATTGCTTATTTTTGTGAGATTGCTTTATATTTTTATTTCCACAATTTTATTACGTCACCCCTCCTGTTAGTAGGGAACCTTCAATAACATCATCCTATCTAGCATCTTTTGAAAGTCGATTAATTTAAATTATACACGAAGAGATTTCTTTGGTGTTTCTTTGATGTTTGGATGTCTATTTACTGATATTTAGGGTTTATTTGTATGTGTTTGCATCCTTGTATTTTTATCAATTAAGGTTTTTGTAAAACCTAATTCTTACTTCTTTTGTGTTCATATATACATTTTCAATTGAAAATCGTTGGTGTGAGCAATTGCTGAAAGAAAAGAGTTCTTCAAAGTATTGAGAAGGCATGGAATTAGTTTTTGTGATATGTTAGGATAAAGTAGGTTAGTTTAGAACTAGTTTCTTTTTATTTTGGTGAGACTATTTATTTCTTACTAATGAGAGACGAAATTACCTCATTTCATAATAGTAACTACTATTGATGTGATTATCCAAGTGAATGCATAAAATTCGTGAAATTTTTGCAAGAAAGCACGATCATCCGAGTTTTGTCAAGAAAAATTGGCTCGAATTGTAGAGTTTTGAAAGATTTCAAATGATCTCGAGAAATATTTATTATTCTATTGTCGAATTAATGATCTTTGATCCCTTTGAAAAAAATATATTTTCTCAGCAAGAGTATTTATGTTCTCGAGGTGAAGCATTTCAAATTTTTAGCATGATCAAGAAAATCTCATTTCTCAAGTAACATGAACTCCTGGATCAAATGATTACTCAGTCAAACCTGCGATAAGAATTATCATATTTGCAAATGACTTTTTAGCCATGATAAATGCTCAAGAAAAATGACTCTCTAGGTAAGCCTAAGAAAAGTATTGTAAATACTCGAAAAATGGTTCTTCAGCCAAGACTGACAAAATTTCTCAAAAAATTGTTCTGCAACCAAGGTCGAGAAAAAATAAGTAAATATATATTTTGAATATTTGATTTTCCTCAGGGCCAGGGTTTCTTGGATATCTTTATTCAATGAAAACCGTCTCATTTGAAATCTATAAATAGGAGACCAAACCTTCGGAGAGGATACTTTTTACATACACTATCATATGCATATTTCGTTGTTTTCTCTATAAGATACCTTGAAGGGAAACAATTAATTGTTGGTGCAAATATATCTTGGTCCATGATTTTGATGATAACAAAATATTTACTATTTAACAATTGCATTTTGAGTTATGAGTTCTCTGGTTAATGCAAATACTTAGAAGGATTTGAAAGAGCTCAAGCTCAAGATGCATGGAAATAAAGGAGCTTAATGGGGACAAAAGCATTAAGGAGCATGGAGTTGGAGCTTTGAACACAAAGCTTGGAGCTAAGGACTTGAATAAGAAGATTTGAAGAATAGGACTTGATTTCTATTTGATGCAATCGATGTATTTTATTTACTACTTTTTTATTTCTTAGAATATTGTTAAAAAGCCCTAAAATAGGGTTAAATACCCAAGTTAGTTGTTAGCATGCCTTAAGGGCCTCAAAACAACACATAATAGGTCAAGGGCACCAACCAGTTTACACATGCGTCGACTAGCTCTTCATTAGCCAATCAATCGGCAACCCAAATCGTCGACCAACTACTATATAGCTAGTCAACCAGCCTCCAACTTGTGACTTAAACATTGGGTTCTCTGCTATTCAAATACCTTGTGTTTTGCACCAATTTATGCCCTATTCAACTAGGCTTGTTTTCCCAAGAACCCTTGTAGTTAGATGACCACCATTTGCAGGGCATTGATTGATACTATAGCATACGTCGACCTGTTGCCAAGTCCAGAAACTATGAACTTAAAAATCTTCTATAATTAGCTTATCATTAATCGACCGATCACTATGGTCCTAGCCGACCAATAGTCGACCTACCAGTATAGGTCACCTATGGCCTTTTCCACCCGTTGCAAGGCATCGACTTATTCTCGAGGTTGGTCGATCAACCCTGTACTAGTCGAAAGACCAGACATCAACTGGCTTGTACCATCTAATGAGTCTGCACTAATTTTCAAAATCTATTGCAACCATTGTCAACCTCTAAATGTTCTAATGAACATATCTTCATCCAACACCTATCTAGAGTGTTCCAAACCCCTCTATAAATAAAAGATGGCACTCATAAGCCTACACTCAGCAAGATAAGAGAAAGATACACTAATGAGCTACTACTTCCATTCACTTACACTTCAAATTGAGATTCAGATTGGGCACGTCAAGTAGCTCAGCTGGTGAGTAGACTCATACAACTTAAGTGGGAACGACAAGTCCACAATTCAAGTCCAACCTAACTTGGGGAGATAGGTTTGCGAACTATTTATCCCCCCCACCCAGGATGAGTGTTATCATCAAAGTGAGATTGAGATTGTGAATGTCTAGCTACTCTACAAGTTTTGTACTCCACATTTGAGAGCATTGAAATACTATGCTTCCATAGCAATCTGCTTTCGTGTTAGGGGAGTAATCTTACACCTATACGAGGTAAGTTTTTGATACTTTATTTTGGGCTCTATAAGATGTTTTTCTCTTTGTTTTTGTTAGGTATTCACATTGCAAATTCTCATTTCCTTGTAAGACAAAATACTCTTCGCGGAGAAAGTGCGTTAAGTACACTAACCTCATTTAAGTAGTGCGATTTATAATTGAAGTTGCTCCACCCTTGATTTAAAGTGGTACAATACTGGATTTTGATCTACTAGGTAGATCGAACAATCCTAAGTTAAGAAACTTAGGTGATAATTTTCACCCAGGTTAAATTTCCACCTTAAATTCCTTGTCTTGTGTGGTGAATGTTTTTGTGATTAATTTTATATTTCATTTATCTATAGATTTTATTATAACGCAATATTAACCCCCCCCTCTAGTGTGCAGTCTACATTAGCTCCTCTATCCACGATTAATAAGCTTCTTGTTTGCAAGCGAAATCGATGTTATAAAAGCTATGTCATAGTATAGGTCGAAATCGCTTGAAAACAGATAAGAGTTATGCTCGAAAGAAATCCGAGGTCGAACACAGGGAGCAAGTAACAATTAATTCTCAAGATTGTAATTCTATCAATGTATAACAATAAATCCAAGCAAGAATTATATATATGATAAGGCAAATGTCAATGAGGAAAAAAGATTAGGGTAAAATGGTGATTTGAATCACCAATTACCCCTAAGTACAAATAAGCTCAAGTATCTCAAATAATGCAACAGTAATATCCATGCAACAATAGTATCAATCGACGATCAGGCCAATCAGTCGACTTAAGCAGCAGGTGCTACAGTGCTAGGGAAGCATTGTTCTTCTCTGTCCTTTTTCTCTTCTCTTTTTCTTCTCTTCTTCACACACAGAGGGGCTCTGATCTTGGCTAAGTGTCAAAATCTCCTCAAAGCAAAACCCTCCCCTACCCCACACGCTCTCTCTCTCATTCTCTCTCTAGGTTCCACTCTCCCAAAGCCTTCCACAGTCACGAGTAATCGGATTCGGATCTAAGCGCACCCAAGACCAAGGCTGCGAGCGTGGGTCACAGCTGAGGTGTGCACAGGTTAGGCAAGTCGGGTCGGACCAGGCCCGCGTGATGCGTGTCACGGGGGAGGTGCGTGTGAAGGGTTAGCGGGGGACCTCACCCCCCAAGTGACTTGAGGCGAACAGCTTAGATGACTTTTTCTTCTTATACCGCTTTAGCGCTTCGTCAACTTCCGATGTGGCAGTATCCTCCTCAGCTTTCCTCTTCACACAACGCAGCGACAGTATCGAGCTAATTCCAATCAAAGGCCTGGTCAAAGGACCAAATTGATCCCTTGGTTGCACTCCTGGACGAAGTCCGCTGCACCTGGAGCTTCCACCTGTGCTTGCAACGACTGAGGAGAGCTTCAAGCTTCGCTCGAGCTCACCGTTAATGGCGTGGAATCGACACCTGAAAATCAAGAAAAAGGGCCTTATGGCCACGTTAGATGGTTCAGCAGGATCATGATGATGTAGTAAAAGCGTTGGTGGCGGTAGCGTGCTGCGAGGGGGGTTGGAAATGGTTGGCGGAGGCAGATTAGGACGAAGAACAGTGGGTTGTTTGGTGGGTAGTTAAGAGGGGCAATCGACCTAACTAAGTTAGGGCTTTTACTCCTGGGTTCGAGGCGGAGGTGTAGGAATGAGCGGTGGCAAATTTGGTGGAGCGTAGTGGCCGTGAGAACTCGCCGAAGGTACGCCGGCAAGGTGGAAGATGGGGAGCATGCGAGTGAGATGGCGATCGAAATGGAGCGTGGTTGGTGTGTGAATGAAATAAAGGAGCTAGGGAACTTATCTAGGTAGTTGGTAAACGATGGGGAGTAGAGGCGACGCCGGTTGCAGTATGGTCGGCATCGGGGAAGAAGGTAGCTCCAATGGGGGTTGGACGGCGAGGACGACGGAGATAGGGACGTCGATCGGTATTGCACGACGCGAAGGAAGCTGAGGGACACAAATCCATTGCTGGTATTGCAAACGGACGAGGAATGGAGACGGAGGTCGCCGGACGTCGAGAAGCACTTCGACCAGAAGAGGAGAGAAGAATTGGGGGTTATTCCAGTCGAATTCGAGCGTGGGATGGACGATATGCATTGGGGCTTCTTTTACAGGCCTCTAGGGTACGATTTGAGCTTGGGAAGCAAGCTTCCCAAGCTTGGAATGTTCGCTGGAGATGGTAGCTTGAAAGATACCGGAATCTCTCATGCGTTCACATGAGAGATTAGGAAGGTTGTAGGGCTTCGGATCTGGCTCAAAAGGAAGGAAATTCCTTAATGAACTTTCCTTTCAAATCTGAAAGGGATTCGTCAAGGAATCAAGGAGAAAATGCCGATCAAACTCGTCGGAGTTGTAGGATTAGGATTTCATGGTGCCAGGGACTTATTTGAAGAAGGAGACGATAAAGTTGGGGACCTTTTTATAAAATATTTAAAAGTTAGGGACATGTGTGTGAGATAAAAGAGTCAGACTGGACCAAATTACAAATTAGGTTAAGATGATTTCAGATTGGGCCCAAATTTTGGTACAAGCCTAATTTGGACCTAAGGAATTCAATGATGAAGTTGGATTTTGGTTTTGACCTAGTTTAACTGGATAATTTGCACAATTACCCAAATTAGGGCAAATGTCTGTCTGAGACTCTGTTTTGGATCAAGACGGGTTCCAATGGTCAAATTGAAAGTACCAAACCCTAGAAAATATTTTTCTATGATTTTTAGAGGGTTTAAGTGAATTTTATCCTGACCATAACCTCAGTTAATTAAGCGGATCTGTTTTTAAGGTTTCAGATGTCATTTAATTCCTGAAACACGTGAAAACCCTTTTCTGTCTGTTCTAACCCACTTGTTAGACTCTTAAGACCATTTGACCTTTGTTCAACCCCTGAGAAAACCTACAGTTATTCTATTTTTGTGATAGAACGGTAAATTTGCAGAAGTAACCCTGTATTCCTGTCTTCTTCTCAAATCAATGTTTTGTGCCCTTAAGACCTTCTAATGGATATGTAGGAGCTTTTATTGACTTAATAAGATCAAACTAAGCTAGTTATGACTCATGATGGTGTTCCCATCACTTTTTTACAATTACTTCCTCTTATCCTTGTGGTGCGATTGATTCTGTTTGATTTCACATATATTTGGGGAAAACTTGCTTATAGATTCACTCAAATTTATTTGAAACTCTTTCACCTAATTTATCTTGTAACTAAACTGTGGACATTATTATTTTTCCTCTACATGGTTGTTGGACCTAACCAACCCCACTATAATGCGTGAGAAGACTTGGTTGTTATTATATGTAGTTGTTGGACCATCAAGTTCATCGCTCGTTTATCATGGCTTCTTGCTCTATCTTTTCCCTACTCTCTCATCATTCTTCTCAATCCCTTTTTTAGGTTTTGTGTGCCATGGTTTACCACTATGTCATAATTTTAATTCCATATGTTCTATTGATAGTTTTCTAGTTGGCTAGGCCTATAATGAAAATGCACACAAAAGGGGGTGAATAGTGCGAGATAAAATTTAAAATAAAATAAATCGTTGCACCAAGATTCACCACAGAGTATACATGATTTTTATGTGTAAAATCCTTAAAGGTAAAAACCAACCACCTAAAGTTTATGTAACTTAGAATTCTTCTGATTGGTCGAACCAATCAAATCCTCTAAATTACACGACATGAGATGAGGATGAAATGAAGGTGTTGTAACCTCTAGTACAAAGCCCCTCTCTAGTCCCAACTGAAGAGTTTCTCTCTCCCTTTTTAGAGAAGATACAGGGATACAACAGGTCAAATACCCAAGTACAATAATTTAACAAGAAGAAAATAAATAACAACAACCAAATAGAGTCACAAGAAATATTAATATAAAGTTAACTTCTATAGGTATAAAAAACTTCCCTTTGGATGGTATTTGAAGTTCTTAAGCAAGGAAGACAAGTGCTTTAGAGTGTAATTTGAGAGTAAGGCTAGAGCACTCGAGATAATATCACTTGAAAGTATGAAGTTTTATATTCTATCAATGTGGGAAAGTATTGTATCAAGTGTGTCACTACAAGAGAGGCTTCTAGAGATATTTATATGCATCATAGGAAGGTCCTAGAAAGGGTTAAGAACTTAGAGATGTTGGGAGTACTAATAGAGTAAATGGCCAACAAATACAAGAGAGGAAATCAAAGAGTCAAAAATAACTTAGGTCACATCAGTCAACCAATGAAGTCATCAAACAATGCCCAAGTGAGGTGTTGGCCAATCGATGAAAGCGGGTAGACTATTGACCATAATGGAAAAGGCCATGGAAGTTCCAGAAATATGGATTTTGAATGCCAAATTGTTTGATGATACTGTGCATGACAAGTAATATGTGAAGTATAGGATGTCTGCTTTGGTCTTTTAAGACTCATTCAACCTCATAAATGATTTGATGCTTAACTATGAAAAAATTTATAACTCTAGTCATGGTGACTATTGGATTATCCATCAAAATATTCCCCAAAATACACTATAAATTGGCTTATGATGCCACCAAACAATGCAAGTTAAGTTATTTGATAAATTTGATTACTTAATATTCCTAAGGATATTTAATTCCCAACATGTCAAAAAATATCTTTCACTGCTATTTTAAAATGTAGACCCATCTATGGTTACCTAATGGACCGATAGTATAATATACAATTTAGTTATATTTAAGACATTATTATAATTAAATATGCTCCATTTAATAATATATCGTAGATGTTTAACTAGAACATAGAATTGTGGCTACCAAGAAAGCATCTATGTTCAATCATCTTGATTTAGCCATTCATAATCCATGAATAACAACAATAATTAATAGATACAATGGATAAAATTAAAATCACAATCAAAATTGCCAAATTGAAGTATGATTGCTCTCTCCAACAATTTGGTTAGCAGAGGATCTTGATGCCACTACCAAGTACGATTGCCAAGTAAGCCACAATTGTCATTATCTTAAATAAGTGCATCTTTGTTCATTTTAATTATGAGCATGTCACTTCCTATATGTTGTGTTTAGCTGTAGAATAAATTGTACAAGAGATAACTTGGTAAGGGAAATAACAAGAAAAAGGATGCATTACAGGGTGGAAAATAAATGATAGGTGAGATATGATAGGAGAGTATCTACATATTAAATTTATATTCATTCATTTAAGTTTGATTGAATGGTGGAACTTAGAATAGAATGTATACGTGTTATATCTTATAAACTACAAGATTGACTTATTCCTCATATACATTCTATTGCAATAGATTACAATACCCCAAATTATAAACCTTAGTTAACAAATGGAGATTATTAGAGTGGTATGAGTGTAATTTTTATCTAAAAATTGATCTAGTACAGGAAGAGGAACTCAAAATCACATTAATGATGATAACGTCATCATCAACCATATCTAGTTTTAATTAGTCAAAATCCATTAATAAATGCTCTTACATAACCACCAAAGGACCGTAATTAACTACACATCCTTTCTGAGAGATTAGCATAAAACCAGGGTTAAAACAGTAATTTTACCATCATATCATGAATGTAGAACCGTGGGTTTCCCAAGGATTTATTAAATGTCAAATGGTCATAAATGTCTAAAAAGTGGGTTCATGCAGAACAAAATGGGTTTTCACGTGTTTCGAGAATTAAATGACATCTGAAATCCTAAAAACACTTGCTTAATTGACTGAGGTTCTAGTCAAGATAAAATTCACCTAAATCCTCTAAAAATCATAGAAAAATATTTTCTATGATTTGACATCCTTGATTTTACCATTGGAACCTATTTTGACCTAAAACAAAGTCTCACACAGACAGTTGCCCTAATTTGGGTTCCGACGTAATTTGCCTAGTCAAACTTGGTCAAAACATAAATCTGATTCCACCATCAGATTCCTTGGGTCCAAATTAGGTTTGTACCAAAATTTAAACCCAATCAGAGTTCATCTTAACCTAGTTTGCATTTCAGTCCTGTCTGAATCTTTTTCTTACACAGATGCATCTAACTTTTGAATTAATTACAATCAGGTCCCTAACTTTATCATCCTTATTTGCAAAAAGGTCCTCGCATCATTTTGGAAGGTCAGACCTTCACCGTCGACTTTCGAGCGAGGATTTCTCTCTCGATTCTCAATCAATCAATCTCAGATTTGAACTAGAGATTCTTTAAGGAATTCTCTTTCAATTAAACCCGGCCTTGGACTCCAATTATTTTCCAATCTCCCATGCGAACACATAAGAGATGTGGGTATCCCACATACACAAGTAGCTCAAAGTTTCCAAGCTTGTTTCCAAGCTTGGAACCCCATCCTAAGCCCTATAAAAGCACGCCCAATGCGTGTAAATCCCTACTTGGAGGGGGTGAGATCAACGTGACGTAAAAATAATGCGGAAGTATAAATGGAACAATCTCACAAAACAACAATCACATAATATACACAATGATTTTTAGGTGGAAACCCAACACGGGTAAAAACCACCACCTAACCCTCTTGAGTTAGGATTTTCCGATCAACCAAGTTGAACAAATCCATTAACGTACTACTTAAACGAGGGTAGTACAACCTCAATTACAACCATGCTACAAGTGCGAGGGTAGCGTACCTCAAACCCCTTCTCTTCACAAGAAGGTTTGTCTCACGAAGGAGACGAGAATTCGCAGAGCGAATACCCAACACAAGTTGTTAAGACCCGTGCTGTTAGAGCCCTTTAAGACGTCTGCGACTTGGGTCAGATGTCTGGACAGACGTCTGAACACCTTCCCAGATGTCTGGAAATCGAAAATTTCGTATACATCCTCACGTCTGCGCGCATGCTGCGCACAGACAGTACGCAGCCGTGTTTTCTTCTCTCCTATCTCCTCTCACCGACGAAACCCTAACCTAGCGCCTACTTAAACCCCCCTCCTCTCCCTCGTTTCACCTCACCTTCAGCCACCCTTCTTCCTCCAGCGAGAGCGGTGAGTGGCGAGTAGCGAGGAACAGGCGTGAGCAGCGTGGGAGGAGAGGAGCAGCGAGGGGAAGGGAGGAGAGCACGCGCGCGAGCTCGAGAGAGAGCTCGCCGGAGAGCGCACGACCGATCGGCGCGTGCGTGAGGCAAAGAGTAGCGTCGGGGAGGTCCTCCCTGACACTGCTGCAACCAGACCAGCGGTCGAGCAGGCGCGACGCTGTCATGCGCGACGCGAGAAGGTGAGGGCAGTCTCTAATTCTGGGATTTTCCCAGAATCAGACGTCTGGATCTACATCCAGATGACGTAGACGACGTCTAGAGGAGGCTTCAGACGACTGAAAGGTAAATCCCACAACGTACCCCCTTTTGCGGATACGACCATGCAGGCCATTCCGCCGAGGCACTGTTCCGTGCCATATTGAGCAGATTTTGTGTCGCGCGTGCAGGATTCGCTTCGGGAAAGCGCGGGACACGCCTTCCCACACAGTTCAGATGTCTGGGCGAGGCACCAGACAACAAGAAGCGTCTCCAGACGTCCGGAGAGGTGGTCAGACGTCCGAAGAGGTGGTCAGACGTCTGGAACTAAGTCCAGACAGTTCAGCAGAGTCCATGGACGTCTGAGTAGCGCAGAGTTGAGGTAAGATTATAGACTTTTTAAGACGTCTGGAAGGTGTTCCAAACATCTGATATGAATCAAAATTTTCTGTTTTGACCCGTTTAGGGGTCCGTTTGAGGTTCGATTTCCGCAATTAAGGTTCCATTGTTCTTCGTATAAGTTCCTCTACTTGTTGGAATACTTTTATCATGTTCTGAGTGGTCTCTTGTGATTGATCCTTGTGATATGACCTCGTTCTGTTGCGAATTTGGGGTTTGCTGAGGCACGTGGACCTGCCGATCAAGCTCCCATTACTCCTGGGTTTACTGGTAGAGTGACTTCCCCTAGTTTAATTACCAACATGAATGCATATTTGGAATGAATGATAGATCCTAGGGTATGGCATGAATCCTAGGACTAGAAACACTGGAATAGCTGTATGGGATGTATGAATTGTAGTCTTGAATGAGTAAACGGAATAATAACAACTGCTTGTAAATGGATAACAGCTGCCTGTGAAATGTAAAGTACTGTTGTTAGCGACTGTTGCATGTAAATTTCAGTTGTTTACAATAAAATATGAGCTGCATGTATATGAATTATTGAATGTTGGAATGTGAATAGAAAAGTTACATGCTACATATGTAGAACCTGAGAAATGGAAATAGAAATGATAAAACCTAGTATGGCTTATGCTGAGAAACATGAGCATGAACCCTACAGGGAATTAGGAGTAGAGCTCCTGAAAATAAATGGAATGGAACTGGAAATGAGAATGGGGAAGTGAGCTAGCCCTTGAGTACGGAGTACCAAGGAGAGCGACTGTCCCCCTGTTTAGTGCAGAGCGGAGCTAGCCGCCCTAGGGTTGGGACCCGGGGTTAGGATTGGCCACTCTGTACCGACATTTTGGCCCTCGTGTACACTGTACCAGGGAGAGCTACTAGTGTAGGGAGAGAGCTAGCCACCCCACAGGACCCGAGGTTCAGCTAGCCGCCCTATACCGACTTGTTAGGCCCACTGAGCAAACCAAGGTAGTCAAGCGAGGGTGCGCGGACTGTGGAGGGGCGAGACCCCTGTTTGGTCCTTAGGGGCTAGACCCCTGTTACTAAGAGGGCTATGTCCTATACTGGTTCCGTGCTGTGCTTTGGGAGCACCCGTTAACGAAAACGACTGACCGTGTGCCAGTGCGGGGTAGCTACCAGTGCGTTTATCGCACGTGCCGTAGTCACCGTTACGTCTGTTAGTGACCTTGGGGTGGTTGACTGAGTGTAGGACTACCACGGGGGACTCTCCCGACCAGGAGAGCACCACGTGCTACTTCTACTCTTCGGAAAAGACTGCAATCAAGATCGTTCCTATAATGAACATTCGAGATCAAGAAAGAGACCTGATAAATAACCCAAGTGATGAAAGAAAGAATAATTAGCTAAAGAAAGAAATTGAAAAAAAAAAAACAACAGCTACCTGTCCACTTTTTACTGCTTTAGTTAGCTGGTTGCTATTCTACTCAGCGTTCGCTGACGTTTTATACTCGTAACCTTTTTTCAGGTCTAGGTGTTGAACAGCCAGAGCCCACGGCTGCAGAGACTGATGGGCCCAGTAGAGCCCAGTAGGTGTACCTTTTTGTTGTACTCCATTTTCAGTTGTAGTGAGTAACTTTGTTACACTTCTGTATTCTTTTATTGTGAACTTTATATTCCTGTACTGTTGTGGTGGTGTATACTATAGTAGTTTACTTCTTTACTGCTGTACTTTTGTTACTGTTAGTTGCTTGCATGGTGAATGTGGTTTATTTTACTGCTTTTTGATTACTTTCTCATTGGACGACTTGGTCTTGGGATCAGTCGAGTCGATCCGGTCTCGTGTCCAGTAGAGATTCGAGAACCGGGTCGTAACATAAGCAAAGTAAAATACAAGAATAGTCCTATAGAGCCAACAAAGATATTCTTAAACTAAGCTTCTATAGGAGTTAGGATGCTTCCCTTTGCAAGAAGTGCGTCGACGACGTAGATGCGTGAACCACGCGGTAGTGCTTCGTCGCTCTCGTAATCGCAGAGGGAAAGCGGGTGCGCAACAGGAATCAGGCTCTCTAGATGTAGAACTTAAGCTTGGAGAGCTAGAGCTTCTATTGGACAGAAAAGATGTGAAAAGTGGTTTGCTTAATGTGTCTTGGTGTGTCTTAGAGTGGCAAAGGTTCTCTATTTATAGAGGTCCTAGGAAGGCTTTGGAAGGCCTTGAAAGGCTTCAATAGCCGTTGGGTGCAAGCTCAAAGAAAATCAGGCTGAAATCAAGATTAATCATTACGCTGACAAGGTTATCAGACGTCTGATCCTGGCATCGGACGTCTGGAAAATCAGTTTAAGACGTCTGGGAACAAAGTTAGACGTCTGATTTTAGGCAAATTTCCTTCCTGACTTGAATCAAATCTAAACAGGGTTTTAGTGAATTGTCATCAGATGACATACAAGACGTATGGAATGATGCCTGGACATTTAGAAACCTACTTTTCTGTGGAAATGGATTCCCAAGATAGTGCAACGGCTATAAAATCTCTTAGAAGAGATTTTGGGCCAGCTGAGGTGAAACGTCATGTATCAGACGTCTCAGGTCCACTATAGACGTCTGATACGAAGCTAACGGTCATATCCTTCATTGTTTGCTAAGGCAACCAACGGTCCACTAATTGGACGTCTGGCAAAATCATCAAACGTCTTCTAAAACGTTTGGACTAAGGTCTGGACGTCTGATTTCATCAAACAGAACTAACTAAGTCCAGCCTAAATATTATCGGACGTCTGAGTCAACAGTCAGACGTCTTAAAAGTCATTATCAGACGTCTAATTTTCAGATTAAAAGTCTGATAAGGCTGTCTGAACCTTATTTTGGTTTTCTAAGTTCTCTACAGAAAACCTAAGTATCCTAAGGTTGTGCAAGTGATCCTAGGACTACTGTTAAGGTACTTTGAAGCTCTTTAACATGAATCTAAGTAACAAAATAAAGAGCAACAAAAGAAACAAAAAAACAGAGTAGTACAAGGAAAGGAAATCTATCATATTCTTCATCACCTTCCTTCTTCAAGCTATCGCTCCTCGCGAAGCTCCTTTGTTCTCCATCAAGCTCCTCAATCCGCCATGGATGCGAGCTCGAACTCTGTCTAACCACGTCTTCATTTACAATTGACCTGAAATCTAAAACTTCAAGTACAAATGTTAAATGACACGTGTTTTGTTATCATCAAAATAAACGATCATGGTGCTCTAGCACCAACAATGCGTACCTTCCCTCCTTGCTAGGTTTAGGGCCAAAATCTCTTCTTTTTCCCTACCTCCAACCCCTCTCCGACCAAGCTCCGGCGAGCCCTCTTCCCTGACTTCTTCACCCTCTGCCACATACCATAGGCAGAGGGAAACAACTCCCCTCCTTCGTCCGCTCCTCACAACACCAGGGAAGAGCTCTCCGACCCTCTCTTTCCTCACCGCCCTCTCACCGAAGTTCTCTTCCATGGTGCCAACCATACCATAACCGGCGCCATCCTCCCCTTTCATCTGTTAGTTTAGGGTTAGTTAGGTCCCTTATAGTCTCAAGGTCATTTCCCATATCTAAAACCTCAAAAATACTCCCTCGACCATACACAAGTCGTAATCTTCCTTCGCTCCGGCCACATCTTTGGCGAGGCGTTCCTGTCACCTCACAACTCCAACCACCTCGCCACCTACTCCACAATCTTCGCCATCACCCTGCAATCAAAACCCCTCTTCTTATTTGCCATTCCATCCACCCAATCTCCTCATCGAACAACCCATCATCCGCACGCCACCTCTGTCACCGTTCGACCACCACACACACGTTCACGCTACAAAACCACCACCATCGCCTCTGCTGTACTTCAGCGAAGCTAAGGGGCTATTTAACTGGGGCCTTCGAGCCCATATTCGTGTTCCAGGTCTTCGCTAGTACGCCGCCACCGTCGCCTCCATCCCGGACCATGACCAAGCTCCTCCAGCATCAAGACAACTTGGTGCTACGCCCAAGAGTTGCGACTTCACTCCAAGACTCTCTCCAGATCCTCAGTCAAGGACTTTAACCAGAGATGCTATGTCAATTGGGAGATCCACCACAGCTACACACACGCAAAGGAAGGGGGACTCATTAGTCTCACATCGGTGGGAGAAGAAGCGTTGCAACCACATATATTGTTTTTCTCAATAGGCTTTATCACCTCGAACACCCGAGGGTGAGGTCCCCGCTTACCCCTCACAACCCGACCCGACCTATGCCTACTCACTCCTTGACTACTACCTGATGGGAACACCATCATGAGCCATAACTAGCTCAATGTGATTTGATTAAGTCATTAAATGCTCCTACATAACCACCAGAGAGCCCTAAGTCACTGCATAATCATTCTGAGGGAAAGACAAGAAATCAGGGTTAAACCTACAATTTTACCATCATATTATGAATGCAGAATAACCACGAGTTTTCTCAGGGGATAATTAAGGGTCGAATGGTCCTAAAAGGCTAACAAGTGGGTTAGAACAGACAGAAAAGGATTTTCGCGTGTTTTGTTAATTAAATGACTTCTGAAACCCTAAAAACAAACCCTCTTAATTAACTAAGGTTCTAGTCAGGATAAAATTCACCTAAACCCCCTAAAATTCATAGAAAAATATTATCTAGGGTTTGGTGCCTTCAATTTAACCATCAGAACCCATCTTGACCCAAAACAGAGCCTCAGACTAATATTTGCCCTAATTTAGGTTTTTACATAAATTACTCAATCAAACTTAGTCAAAACCAAAATCCAACTTCACCATTGAATTCCTTAGGCCCAAATTAGATTTGTACCAAAATTTAGACCTAATTTGAGATCATCTTGATCAAGTTTGCATTTCGATTCAGTCAAACTCTTTCTATCTCATTCAGATTTGGACCTAATCTGAGATCATCTTGACCAAGTTTGCATTTTGATTCAGTCAGACTCTTTCTATGTCATTCAAACCCTTAACTTTTGAATTCTCTTACAAATAGCCCCCCAACTTCTTTGTCTTCTTCACAAGCATGTCCCTGCGCCATTTTTGGAAGTTTAAACCTTCACCTTCGAATTTCAAGCGAGGATTTCTCGCTCAATTCTCAATCAATCTCTCCCAAAATTGATACGGGGATTCCTTGGGAAGTTGCCTTCCATTTGAGTCATTCCTTGAGCTCCAATTCTTTCCTAAAAGGTCATGCGAACCTTTCAAAGGTTAGGGTATCCTATTTCGCAAAAAGCTTACAAGCTTGGAAGATTCTTTCCAAGCTTGGAAGGGCTTCCTATGGCCTATAAAAGATCCCATGTTGCACGGCTAAGCTCTTTAGCAAGTTTTGGCATGTCAAACGGCCCTAAAAACCTATATCTCTGACCACCGTAGACCCTTGCTCCGGTGACCTCCTTGGATCCCCCTCCTCTGACCGTCCAACCATCAAATTGGAAGGCCTAAGCTCTTCATCTCTTCGTAACGACCCTCCTCAGCCAAAGGGAGGGCGTTCCACCATCTAAATCATCGCTGTCTCGCCGCTTCTTCCTCCTTCTCCGGCTCCGATTGACCATCACCGGAGCCCTCTGCCTCCCTACCACCTCGCTAAGTTCCTCTCTTGCTCTCTCTTTCTATTTCGCTTTCCCACTCTCTACACACGCACGACCACCGCTTCTCCCTCAACACCGTCATCTTGTCCGCCTCTGGCGATGCCTACACACCGCCACACTGCTCAAAACCCGCCGCTACCACCCTCCTCAACTTCGCCGTGCTCCACTCAACAAAAGCCCTCTACCAGTTCACCCTATTCGCCACCCTACAACTCTACCAAACTCCATGCTCACCGCACTGCCATCTCGAGGTCATCTGACCTCTTCATGTACTCCCGCACACCACCAGGGCCACCATCACATTCGCCGTCCTCAGGTGATCCTCCTGAGCATATTTGATGTGGCCGTAAGGTCGTTTTCGTGCTTACAAGTCCTTCACCAGAGCTCCGCCACCGCTCCGGCTGCACCAACCACGCCTTCAATCTTTCGACCACATCTGCTCCAGGAGCTACGCCCAGGTTGCGCGGAATACCTCTAGGCAGGATCCCATGGCACCAATTGGAGGCATTGTCCTCCACAGTTGCACCAATTCGAGCCATTTTCACTGCAACTGCGGACGCGTGAAGAAGGGTGGGACTTTAGTCCCACCTCGGTAGCTGACAAAGCGCCACAGGCGCTTAAATTGAATTTGTAATATAGGTTGTTTGCCTCAATAGCACGGGGTGAGGTCCCCTCGCATGTGCCCACGCACCGCCCTCGCCCGCGCTCACGCCCCACAGGTCTAGGCTTGATCCAATTAGCCGAATACCCAGGTTTAGTCTGGTTTGTTGGTTCTGAGAGAGGAAGAAGAGAAAGAGGAGAGGGGGGGTTTGCTCTGCCACCCTCCTCTTGACTCTTGTGAGATCTGAAGAGGCCTTTGCCTCTACTGGTGTGTTAAGTCTTGTGCTGCGACTTCTCTGAAGGAAGAAGAAGAAGAAGAAGAGAAGAGGAAGAAGAAGAGGAGGAAGAAGAAGAGAAGGAAGAGAAGAGAGAAGCCTTTCCCTGAGGCTTGAAGAATTTGAAGAAGAGGCATTTGCCTCTGTTCAAGCGTCTGAGCCTATTCTAATATCTGACACATTGGTTAGTTTGAGTTATGCTTGGCTTATCTGGTCTATTCCTTTGAGTAGCTTGCTAAACATTGTAGGGTAATCTGGTGATTTAAATCATCGTTTTACCCTCTCCTCTTTTTGCATTATTGATATAGAATTTCATTTATATATCTTTATTGATTGAAAGTTCTTACATCTTTAATTGTGATCTTGAGTTTTAAATTGTCATATTACTCCCTGTGTTCGACCTCGGACTTCATATTCGAGTAATAAATTTTATTTGTTTTCAAAGCAATTTCGACTATACTACAACGCAGCATTTATAAACATCGATCTCGCTCTGTTAACACTACCCACTGCCGGTAGCCCTGGACCCGAGTGCACGCGATCCGATTACCCGGCCATCTGAGAGAGAAAGTGGAGAGGAGAAAAGAAAAAGGAGAGAGAGCACAGGGAAGGGGGGTTTTTCTCTGTAGAGTGGCTAACACTTAGCCAAATTTCAGAGGTTGTTTCCCTTGTGCTACAAAGGGAAGAAAGAGGGGCTGAAAAAGAGAGAGAGGAAGAAGCTAAAGAAAGAATAAGAAGAAAGGCTCTGAGAAGTCTTGTGCTCATGTTCACTTAAACTGTCTGATGCACAGGACCGACGTCTGATTTGAGATTGATACTGTTGGTTTATTTCATAACATGGAAATTGGGTTAAGTGGTCCTGATTACTATAGCAATATTGATTAGTTAATATAGATGTATCTAGAGTAAATAATTGGTGATATAAATCACCATTATTTTTGCTCTAGGTTTCTTTTTGCTACATCAAACTCTTGATATACTCTTATTTCTCATTGAAAACCAAATTTGAGTAGAAACTATTCATTGAAAATCATTATTCTTAGCTTGATTCCTTGTGCTCACTTATATATTAATCAAGATTAGCTTGTGAATTCCTACTTACTCCCTGTATTCGAACTTGGACTTCAATTTGAGTTATAAATTGTATTTGTTTAAGCGCATTTGTCTTATATTACATGATGGGAGCACCATCATGAGCCATAACTAGCTCATTTTGACCTAATTAAGTCAGTAAATGCTCATACATAACTGCCAGAGAGTCACAAGTCATTGCATAATCATTCTAAGGGAAAAATAAGAAACTAGGGTTAAAACTATAATTTTACCAGCTTATCATGAATGCAGTACAACCACGGATTTTCTCAAGGGCTGAATGAAGGTCAATTGGTCCTAAAAAGATAACTAGAGGGTTAAAACAATCAGAAAAGGATTTGCACGTGTTTTGAGAATTAAATAACTTTTGAAACCATAAATACAGATCCACTTAATAAACTGAGGTTCTGATCAAGACAAAATCGACCTAAACCCTCTAAAATTTATAGAAAATATTCTCTATAGTTTAGAACCTTCAATTTAACCATTAAAATCCATTTTGACCCAAAACAGAATCACAGACAGATATTTGCTCTAATTTAGATTTTTACATAAATTACCCAGTTAAACATGGTCAAAATCAAAATTCAACTTCACCATTAGATTCCTTAGGTCCAAATTAGGTTTGTATCAAAATTTACACCCAAGATGAATTTATCTTGACCTAGTTTGCAAGATGGTCCTGTCTAATTACATTTCTACCCTTAACTTTTAAAATCCTTTCAAACAGGCCCCTAACTTTGTCTTCATTCTCACAAATAGGTCCCTACCACCATTAAACCTATTCCTACTTGCTCCGACGACCTTAAAAAGGAAATAACTCCCTGATTTCTTGACGAATCCCTTTCAAATTTGAAAGGAAAGTTCGTCAAGAAATTCCCTTCCTTTTGGACCCAATCCTAAGCCCTAAAACCTACCAAATCTCTCATGCAAACGCATGAGAGATTTGGGTATCAAGAAATTTCCAACTTCGGCGACCTTCCAAGCTTGAAAGCTTGGCTTCCAAGCTCTAACCGACCCCCTAACATCTATATAAAGACTCCCTAAGTTTGCCCGATCCTCTAAGCTTGAATTCGACCAGAGAATCCCTCAAATTCCTCTATTCTCCTCCGATCGATTTGCTCTTCAAGCTCCGGCGACTCTCCCTACCTTCCCTCGTCGTCTGACCACAATACCAGTCGCAGATTCTTCCTCGTCTTCCGCGTCGCGCAACACCCACCGGTGCTCCTACCCCCCTTCATCCTCGCCGACCACCTCACTATGAGCAGCTTCGTCTCCGGCGCCAGCCACACCTCACCCGGCGCCAACTCCGCTCCCCTTTGTCCGCCTCCTTTCTTAAACGACTCCTTATCTTCCACTCTTCGTTTTCAACCATCTACCACTTCGTTTCGACCGCCGACTCGCCTCACCGTCCTCCGTCTTGCACCTCACCGGCGTACCTCCGGTGAGCTCGCACGGCCACTACACTCCACCAATCCAGCCGACGTTCATCTCCACACCTCTGCCGTATTCTAGAGAGCAAAAGCCCTCTGGTCTTTGAGGCTATTAGCATCCCCACTGCTCCGCCGAACACCACACTATCACACTTCACCTTCCGTTACCGTTCGACCACCTCACGCACTCTCACACTTCACGACCACTGTCATTCAATTCCTCGCCTCACGGCGAAGCTCATGAACCATTTTAACTGAGGCTCTTAGCCCGTTTTCTTTCTTTCAGGTTCCCAGGTCACGACCGCCATTGACGAAGCTTCGACCGAAGCTTGAAGATCTCATCACGTCTGCAGGTTCCAGGCATCGACTCCAGGAAGAGCGGATTACCTCCAGGAGTATCCTCGCACGGTCAATTAGAGCTTTTGACCAAGTCCTCTGTGCCAATTCGATGAAGGAAGCTGATGCTGTTGGACGAAGGAAGGAAGGTGGACTCGGAAGCAGCAAAGGACTTGAGCATGCATAAATTGAATGTGTTTCAGGCTTATCACCTCAGCACGCACAAGGGGTGAGGTCCCCGCAAGCCCCCCTCACACACCTCGTCCGCGACATCTCCCCCGCAGACCTAGTTTACCCGATAACCCGCCTAGCCAAGCACTCCTCGGCTGCTACCCCACTGCAGGTAGTCCTAGTCCTGGGTGTACGTGTACCCGATAACCCAATATTCTGAGAAAGGCCCTGGAAGGGCGGAGCCTAAGAGAGAAAGGAAAGGAGAGATTGCGCGAGGTAGGCGGAGGGTTTTGCTGCAAAGAGTGTTGGCTAACACTTAGCCAATTCGAGAAGCCCCTCCCCTATGTGAAGAAGAAGGAAGCAGAAGAAGAAGAAGAAGAGAAGGGGGAGTCATAGCAGAAGAAGAGATGAGGGAGCCGCAGCAGAGAAAGAAGGAAAGAAGAAAAGCAAAGAAAGGACATCAGAAGGGAAAGGAAGAGAAGAGCACTGTAGCATCAGACATTTAAGTCGTCTGATCCCATCTTCAGACGTCTGATTTGAGTTTCTAAAGCTATAATTAACTCTGATATTGTGCTTCTACTTGCTATTATTGTATAAGGGTAATTGGTGATTTACATCACCATTTTACCCTAGTCATTTTGCACATTGATCATTTCTTATATCATTCTACCTTAAGCTTTTACTTATATATTGTATTCATTTACATTATAATTGTGATCTTGAACTTTTAAATTCCATATTGCTCCCTGTGTTTGACCTCGGAACCTTTTCGAGTAATAAAATTTATTTGTTTGAGTGCTATTTTGACTATACTACAACACGGCAATCTTAAAAACCGATTTAGCACAAAGAACACTACAACACATATCTTAAACAACGACAGATACACTTCAACAATTAAGTTTATTTCTGATAGTTTAATTTTGAACTCGGATGTCTAAACCAGAAGGGGTGGCAATGGGCATCACCTTTCTTCAAGCTAACCAAGAGAACCCAGTTTAGATGTCTAAAATAATTATTTGATCTCCTCAATGGTCAACCTAACAAGATGCGATAAGAAAAATAAATGGCAATTCTTGTTGAAATTCGTACTATTAAATCCATTTTTCACTCGATCCATTCACCACAATCAATGCCATACTTCCTCTTCAAGCACTACTGACTAGGATTAAGGTTATGAGCTTGGATTTGCCTTGGATTTTTGTGCAACCTTCTGATAGAATATGGGTTTTGCAGGAATTAACACCTGCAAATTGAAACACCAATAATCACTGTTCATTACTCTCCCATCCTTGACTCTTGGATGCCTAAATAAGTCAACCTCTTGTCCCTACATAGAGGTCCTAAGCTCCTTTGATTGATCACACGTCCAAAAATTCATGCTTTCTAGTTGGGTTATGTGTCAAGAGGGAGAGACCCATGGCAGAGCTTCAACAAGTTCTCCTTACTTCGATGATGGAACTCTGCAAGTTTGGTGTTGGAAAGCTCGTTCAAAGCTAGCTTGCTACACATTCCACATGCTTGCTTTCAATCTCAACGTTAATATTCAGAACTTAAATTAGTGTTTTGACCTCATGGATGCAATCAATTGGCCCTTCCCTTGGTTGCTCGCTAGATGGGAATGAATCCACTTAAGGAGGTGATGTTTTCTTCAATCTTACAACTCAAGCTTTTGCGCATAGATTCTCCTCCAAGTTCTTAGATTTTGAGAGAAATCCATGCTTTAAGAATTAGATAGAAACATCTCTCCCTAAGTAAAGGGAGTAAGAACCTAATCTTGTAAGATCTAATGGAAATTGAGGCTCGATTGAGATGCAGACGAAGTCTATCAAAAATCTATAGCTTTCATCTTAGACATCCAAATATTTGTTCAATTGTCTAAATCTAAGGAGGTGCTTAGCCTGAATAATGAAGGTTTAGGTCTCTAAACATATGGTTTAGTCACCCAAACTAAAGCAAATTTAGGACTAGGATTCAATCTATTATGGGCACCCAGATCATAAAGTCAATCGCCTCAAATTAGATCGCATGACATGTAGAAGTATTCCTAGATCTTATATACGAATCTATACACCCTACTTAGGTCTAGACTTGTGTTGTATAATTCATTGAATGTTGGTTTAGGCTGAATCAAAAGGTTAACCAGTTATGATTACTTAAGGAAGATTAAATGTTGGGATCACCTAATACTATAGTGAAGGGTTCTTGGATCATGACTTGAACTAAGTAAGGGTGATGCTTAGCTACAATGGAAATCCATGATGAGAATGGAATTAAATATGAAGGAGGATGCTTATCCTATTTTTGCCCAAGCAAAATCTATTAGCCTAGAACCTTTTGGTGATTTTTTCTTTCTGGCTTGAGCCTTTTAGGCGTATTGCAAACCTTCCTTAAGGGTGACAATTCTCCTACTGCACCACACCAGTTAGTTATCGAGTGGGATGCCAGGATTTATTAGGAATGGGGTTTTCATAGGCTTGTTAGCCACTAGATCTTTGAATGAAATTTGAGTTTGACATGCTAAATCTGTTGGACAAACGATTCATCTAAGGCATCGCAAAAGCGTGAAGTCTGTCATTTACAACTTTTTGATTTGAGAAAATGGTTCAATGCCTGAAAAATCAAATAATAGAAATCAAACAAACAACCTATACCAAAGCCACATGGGAAATATTAGTTTCTTCCTATTCCAATACCCACAAGTATCGAGATATAGCTTTGCAAGTGATGTAGTATAGCACTCCACATACTAAGCCTCCTATAATAAGTCCCAACATGACAGGGCTCTCTTCTCTCGACAAGCTGATGAGGCCTTTTACACCAAGAACATCCAATCACATTCATCTCATGAACCCCTTTGCGAGTCCCACAAGCAACCCTATCCTGCTCCTCTAAGAAGACCCACAACAAGATCTTGAAGTCCATGGCCAAAACAGACTGGATATCCAACTAAGTTGCCAGACGTCCAATGAAGCTTGTTCCAAACTTTTGATGAGGCCCCTAGACTTTTGATGAAGTCATTAGATTCTAATGAAGATCCTGAAAGTCTGACATCAAGCCTACGTCCAGACTTTAAAGGATGAAGGAGAAGAATGCGACAACTCTCCTTTTCTCTCTCTTGGGTAAGGTTTTCAAACCTTTCCTTGAGAGATATACATAAGGAATCACCTTAATCCTAATACAATGGGGATTATTGGATCAAATCCAATAATAGGAAACTATTCATACATTAGCCAATTGAGCTTTAGTACCTAAATTACATTTTTTTTGTCCAAACTTTTTGGATCAAAACTAAATCTTTTTGGCCCATTTAAATGTCAAATCAAATACTATTTGATACTTTAAATAATATTTGATTTCTCTACAAGTAGTAAATTCACTAAAATTATTATTGATTTCATTATGTCAATAATTAAGCATTTAGGATTCGTGATTTATGACACGACGCCTCACTTAAGTATTCCAAATATCCATAAATCCTTCACACTAGAAGACTTATGTAATTAACCCCAAGGTTAAATTTCAAATCTATTGTCATCCCTACCAAGGGTTATAGATGTTTGTCTTCATTGTATTACTTGGATAAGAAGGCTAACTACTTTCCAAAAGGATTGTCTTCTTATCTTTCATAATAAGTCTAATAAAAACTTGTACGACGATACATGAAATTTCATACATCCTAGTATATGTGGAGTAAGCCCATGTCTTTTAATCGGCTAGGTACACATACAATAGTGAATCTACTTTCATATGCACATTAACTTTCCTATCTCAACATCATGGTGGATGCATTAATCATTAGTCTACCAAATGTATATATTCAAGCACACAAACACATATCTGTCTCAGGTCTAAAGATACACTTTCTCCAAGACGGTGATAAGAAAAAGATTTTCTGCATTACGTGATAGCCTCAAATCTCCATTCCTATGCAAAGGACATGCAACAAGGACATCTACCAGACAACAATCTCTCAAGAAGATTATCATCTCTTCTCAGACTAAAGATAATCAGTTGGATATTCATGATGAGTTATTGAAATTTTTTATCGAAACCATTTAGATCTTTGATATCTATCATTAACATATCCAATATGGTTACAATATATTCTCCCACTTGTACTATGGGATCCAACTAACCATATTAGCATATCAATATAATTTGACATTCAAATCCTAATCACTAATCAAATGATTTTCACTTAGGTTGAGTCACCAAGGGTACATAATTCCATCAAAAGTCCCAACTTTGAAGAACTTGGAAATTCGGGAAATTTGTAGGGAATATGGATGTTTAGAATTTTAGTATTTCCATTTTTTTTCCTAATAACTTTTCTTTCTTTCTCCTTATTGAGCTTTTGCTCATTCCTGTCCATCCAGATGATGATAAAGAACCTAAATAATAGTAACCAGTGCTCTAAGGATGCTTGGTGGAATGAGCTTTGTGAAGCATGAATAAAGTTTGGATGCGTGGTATTATGTTCTAGTTGTAATTGTAGTTTTAGTAGCTTTCTTTACCTTATATGATGATGTGATAATAGAAAAGTTTGTTCCTAATGTAACTCATTACATATAGATTTTTTTTCTTGCATGCTTTAGTTGAATGTTGAAATTTTCCTACCATTTACTTCATATACTAATAGAAGTAATTAGGAAGGTCTTGGGTATTTGGAAAGTTTAACAATTGCCACTCAGATTTCTAATCTCACGAGACTAAGGGACTAGGTCTCAACAAAGATGTCCTACTTAGACCTTAACAATACTATATATAAATGTTGACTTAATTTCGTTCTCTTTATCATCCACATTTGTGTAACTACCCATCATTTCATTCTATGATGTCACATGATATTTTATTTGTCTCATAGCCCCTCTCCCTCTACCTAGTTTGGCAATTGCTCCCTTATTTGCCATGACCCAAGAGCATCTACATTTAGAGATCCAGTTTTACACGGTAAAGCATCTAATGTGATTGAATGAAAAGCAACTAACCAGAGAATGTAGAGTAAATTCTAATTTTTTGCTAGGGATGAAAAAACATTGTTCATAGGAGATGCTTCTACACCTTCTAATTATTCTAAGTATGGGAAGACTAAATTACTTCAAGAACGGAGGATTGAGCAATCTTGGAATCTTAAGAAAACTGATCCTCTCATGGCCGCCAAAGATACTTTCACTATAACAAAAAGAATCAAAGGTGACGAATATTTTATAAAGATAACGACGAATAAATCGTCGTTATATGACTTGTCAACAAATAATTTATTTGTCGTCGTATTCATTACTACGAGTCATTAAATCTACAACAAATAATTTATTCATTGACAAATTCAAACAAATACAATCGTCATTAAAATCATCACAAATTTTAAATTTAGCAATGAATGTTTTTGTTATGTTCACTTTATTTTAACAACAATTTTTTTCATCACCTTGTGAATAATATACTAACGATTAATTCGTCGTAATGTAAACAAGATACAAAAGTTTATTAATCCTTTAAAACACTCATAATATATCATACTTATAATTTATTTTAATTACCTATAAAATGGTAAGTTCTTTTACAATATCTACCAAAATATTCTACACAAATTAAAATTTTCCAATGAAAACTTTATACAAAATGCACCTTAAAATTGTAGACAAGTTTTATTGTAGAGTATTTTTGAAGGGATCAAAAATTTACTTTATTTTCATGATCATGAAGAAATTAAAAACAATCCAATAATCTAAACTAGTCAAAAATTTTAAATAACTACCAACTTATTCTAAAATAGAGGTACCACACAGTAAATACGATCTACATAAAAAAGTCTACTACATCAAAGTTTTACTTCATAAATAAAAGATAGATAAAGGCACACTTATAACATGTTTTACAAAGTTAAGTTGCTTGCTCAACAAGAGATGAAAATTCCATCACTACACAGCATAAGAAAAAGTCATTACCCTGTAAAAGAAGAGAGAAAAATACTCATTATAATAGTTCCCACTAAGCACCAAGCTGTACTAATATGATAGAATTTTCAACACTAATGCAAGTATATATAAAAATGGATTAATTTCTTCTCGTTTTAACACTAATATGTACAGTGATGATAGAAATATATAGTACCCAACTATAAAAGATAGCAAGTTTCTTCTCATCGGAAGTTCCATTATCTCTTGTAGCAGAAAGAAGATGAACCTACCATAAGAAAAAACAAAGATACATGCTATAGAGTGTTTCTTAGTAAACCAAATGGTGCTAGGACATGCTGGACCACCATAATTTGTTCTTTGGGGCATCAGGACAATCATAAATATAACCAAAAAATGCAATCAAATTATTGTACAAAAGATGCATTAGGACCACAAATGCCCAAAAATTACAAAGTCCACATAGGATAGGGTACTTTCAAAAAAGAAATTACTATACAAAAAAAATGTATCATAAATTTAACCAACTACAAGTTTGAACACTAATCTCTAGACATTGAGAGTCAAAAATGATGCAAGAAAGTACATTATGATGTCAAAACAATATAACATATGTCATCTTCTCTACTTCAAAATTTACCAAGAAAAAGGTTGTCTAGAGATCCCAAAGGCATGTACTCATATACCAACTTACTTTATAATAGAAGCTAATAAATCTAGGTTGATCTTATGCTCACTTAGATCAAACAATTTATCATATATCATGCATGCAATAAAGGTATCAAGTCCAGATTGGCCAATGGAAAAGTCACAAGAGTAGAATCTATAAGTTTCACTTGGTTGATGAGAACTTTTCGAGGTATCAAATATTTCCTATTGAAGTTTCAAACAAACCCCTTGTAAAAAATAAAAAATATATAGTGGTATAAGAAAGTAAGTGTAGACAAAAATTGCTAAAAACACAAAAAAGTTGACTAACCTTCCTATCACCAAGTATAGGCGTCAAACTCCCAAGATCTTTCTCAACGGTGCCAAATCAACTTCTTGGATCACTGTTTTGGCTACAATTTTCCAAACATAGAATGAGATAATAATGCTCATCATTCAATTACAAGATGCCATCATGCTACTAGAGAAATGCAGGCTTTTTTCCTGAAGGGAGAAAGGAGAACATTTATAAAATGCCATAGCCATACCAGTGAAGTAAATAGGATCTAGTACGGTTGTGTCCAAAAGAATCCTCAATAACCATTCAACTTCCTAAGAATGAAACACAGGTAATTTTTTACAGTCAACTGATTCAGTTAGTCATAATGAATCCAAAATAATCCTGAATACCTCTCTGCACCAACATTGTCGATGTAGATTATGAAGATTATTCCAAATATAACTGTGCTCACATAGGCCCAACTTGGATGTTGAAACTTTTATGCTACTGGAAGGTCCCTATATTTCAATGCAAATAAGTGAATAATAAACCGCTAACTCAAATCTTGAAATCCAAATATTTCCACTTTATATTGATTTAATCAGGAGAAACAATATCGTGTCTAAACTTACAATTATAATATCCCACATCGCAAGTGGGAAAAGAAAACATGTGGCAGATCCTTCTGTTATGGCATGCAATCTTCTTTTGAGCTGATTCTAAAAGCACATGTTTGAGTCAATCATTTTATTTCAAGATCTGAAACCATGTCAATTAGCCCAGTGAGGTGAGGAAAAAAGGAGAAAGGTAAATTTATTGAAGACATGAAAAATTCACCTCGAGGGAAATGCAGCGTGCAATCACTCTTCTCAATGCTGAAAATATTCCAGCAATGATGGATATAATCATGTCTTTCATTCCTAGAACCTCCACCTGAACACTTGACTCGAGCCTAATGTTCTCTCTTTATAGATTTAAGGATGGATTCATGCTACTTATTCTTGTGTGGCTCATCGTACCACAAGTCAGGAACAAATACTGTTTCTCAATTTATGGTATTCCAATATATACTTCAGCAATGCTGATTAATATGCCAGCTAATGTGGAAGTACATGATAAGTTTAAAAAAAAAAAAATCAATTTATGAAAATGTCTATAAAAAAATCAACTCAACTATGTCAGTTCCCAGTTGACATGAACAAGCAAGCTTTTGTCTAGAGAGGCCACCATCTACAAGGAAAGCCTTTGTCTGAAGAGGCCACCATCACAAGGCAATCAAATTTCTTAGATCGAGAAAAGTGCAAAGATGTCTATAGCAATGGTTAAATGTCATTACCAAGCAAAACTACTTCCATCTTGGAAGCTAAGAAACCACTTTCTATATTTCTTTTCTCATTCTAAAAAGAACTCATATTGCAGCTCAGGTTGCCCTTCACCATTCTAAAAAGAACTTAGATGTCTCTTGCCAAAGACAAGAGTCCCCTTCATTCAACCATACCATGGTAGGCTTGAAATCCATAAGGGGTAATCAAATATAAAGACTACTAGAAAGACACCGATGACATCAATAGGGACAAATAAAAGCAAACCCAGTTGAGTGATCTGGTGGTTGAGCAGGTGAGCACCCATCCAAAAGACCAAGTTCAAATCTCATCTTATTCAGAAAGAAAGAAAGAAAGAAAGAAAGAAAGAAAAATGAGCTTACCTTGGTTGAGCAGTTGAGTCTATCTTGCCCATGACAACTGTACCCATGTCCTTATACTAATGTATCATTGGCATCCTGATCCAACATAAGGGAAAAGGTAAGAACCAAACAACAATCTAATATAAAAGATCAGAATATACAGATTAATGAAGAGCACATGAAACTTAAGTTTTACAACATAAAAAGGAAAGGGAAGAAAAAATTATTAGCATTTCAGAGAATGTGAGCAAAAAAATATAAGCATCTCGGGAAATGACAAAAAGAATAGGCTAAGTATAAAGATTACACCCAAGTGGCCCCTTTGCATCATGAGGCGGAACCTCAATTTTATCTAGAAACTCAAAAAAGACAAGGACCACTCCACCACCCACAAACGTCTTTATCAACTCTATTCTTAACATTGCTACCTATTAGGTCAGAAATGGGAAGAAACTGAACATATGCAAGAAACAAATCATAGATGCCTCATAATACATCATAGCTAAAGCATAAGAAGAAATTACGGCAATGGACAAATGATTTACATCAAATAAACAGTTAAAAAACCAGCAGAACTGCATCATCCAACATTGGAAGGGAAAGAAACTTTCAACAACATTAAAGCCATAGTGGAATAGGTGAACTTTAATCATCATATTACCTCATACACTGCAGCAAATATAACAACTTTTTTTTGAAAGTTATATAAGTAACAACTTAATTGAACCAAAAAAGCCTGGTAAAGGTTTTGATTACCTCTCTTTGTATTATAACCTGAACTCTACAAAAAAGGTATCATCTTTGATTCTATCTCGTCAAAACAAGCTTTGTATCATAGTTCACTTTATTTCCATGGTAAAAAGCTTTGTTTTAACCATATCTAAAACAAATAACTAAAAATTAGATCAAATCCTCTCCCTAAAAGATACCCAATCATTTTTGTATCAGTAAATTAAAAAACTCTATTGCTTATACATTTAGCAAGAACTTTCATAACACAGCCCAAGGAAAAAAATTCTAGTCCTAACAGTACAAACTCTTTGAAATTTTCCTGAGTAACTAACCAAACACGATGTCCATGATCCTGCAAATAAAATAAATAGGTAAAAATTACATCACAAAAAAAGTACATTAAAGTGAGATGCATAAATAAATCTGCAATATGTTCTATCAACATCATAAGATCTCACTAATTAGAAGCCATTGTACACTAATAATAGAGTTGACTACCATCCATTACTTCTTCCATGTATCTCATGGACTCTTTTTTTCTTAAGTTTTGCATAACGATGAGATCTCCATTCAATTGCCTAATCTAAGTCTCTTTTTACAAGTAGACAACTTGACAAGAATATTCCTTCAATACTTGCAAGCATCTCCAATATCATAGAAAGAATTGTTCACATTGGAACAATTAGGTATGAAGGTTAACAATTTTGCTAATTAAAGAAGCATCATCCAATTTGCAGTTAAGTTCAGATTTATCATCAAGCTTCTCATCTTAGTCTTCCCATACATTAATCAAGCCAATTGTTATTCAAACATAGGAAGTATTGCCAAAAATCCTAATTGTTGTTATCCTAATCCTATACTAAATTACAACATAAATAAATTCACATACAATTTGACATGCAAAGTTCCTGTAAGCCAACGAAGCGATGATTTTTAACACATGTTTAGTGAATTTTTTCTACAAAAAAGGAAAGAAAAAGAACAACAGCATTTGAACCATGGAAAGAACATTCATTAACCTATTCATTCAAGAAGGAGAACGAATAATTCCATGAAAGAGTGAAAAATGAACCCAACATTATAACAACATTTTTTTTTGGAAATTAGTTAAAAAACAATGATATATTTCAACATCATGTCAACATACACCACATCATGCACAAATAAAGATGGATAAACCAACACATACAAAAAGCAATCCCTTTAGTGACCTTGGATAACTTGCAAAACCATGTTGTTAGGCTCTATGAGTCCTTGAATAGCTTTTTTAACCTACAGACCCTACACTCCTGAGATATAACTCTAGGTGGTTGTTGCATGTTACAAATCACCATATAAGAACTAAGAAGATTACGAATGAAGAGCTCTCCCTCTTTTCTGCCCAATTCCCTGGTCTTGTCTCAGAATGTCATTTCTAGATTTTAGAACAGGTGATTATGTTTCTCCGACCCTCATGTACAATTGAACAGCAGACAGCTAATGCGTTCTAGTTATAGAAATGGAACAAGGTCTATGGCTAGTCTGTGACCTTGGGATACCAAAGGCATCCTTGGGATGATTGCATAGTTTCTATGCAGTGGAGACGATGTGATAGGTTCATGGATTTTCTTTCCTTTTGCCACATCTCACTCAAAGGATTGAAGGGAGAGAGTGCATTGGGTTTTGATCTTTTAGAGCTATCCTATTTTCAAGAGAGAATTAGAAAAGAAAGATAGTGAGAAAAAGTCAAACAAATACAAATGTGAATGAACCGTTCATTGGCTAGCTATTCAATTCTTCATTTAGGAATTCTATACAAAATATCTGAGAGCAAAATCTGTATATATCAGATCAAATGAGATCAAAATATACATGTATTTGATCAATGATGTATAAAAGTACAATTAATACAAACTAGTTCTAATATACATATTAAATAAGAAGAATAGTACTTAATAGATACCTTTCCACATGAAGCAACAAGACAAACACACTCGAAGAACCGGAAGATATCATGCCCTAAATCTAATTGGATGCTTATGCTAAAGATGTGATAGATTAAGAAATTGATACGGATTTTACGTGGTTTGTAAAATACGTCGTTGTAACACATAAATCAACTAACTCTTAAATTTATAAAACCTAAATAGGGAAGTATCTAAGCTCATCTAAGAAGGTAATATGTTGCAAAATCGAATCTCTTGCTCAGAAATGGAAATCAACTTTTTCTTTTATCTTTTCAAATTAATAATTTTTATTGTTTTGAAATAACGGCGAATACGTAAGTTGTTGGCGGGAAAGTAACTAACACCTACAATCACTAAGTTAAAACCTAAGTGACAATTAATTCCTCTCCCTAAACTCACCCTAGGCACGTGAAGACCTACAGTAATTAGGGAAAGGGAGTGAAGAGTGCTAGAGAAAGAAAACAAATGCGACAAAAGATTTATAAAGAAAACAACTTGATTTAACAAGATTGTTTACACGAGAACCCTAGTAGAGGAATGCTTTCTACTACTAGAAAACCTACAAAAAATGACAAAACATCAATCCTCCTGTAATGATGGTGAAGATGGGAGGCTCATTGCTCCAAGCTTAGTGGCTCCTGGGCTTGAAAAGGGGCTTTCCAACTCTTTCCTTGCAATGCTCCGCCAAGATGATGTCCTCCAAGGCAAGCCCTGAAAGGAGGACGTGTCTATGCTTCTCCCAAGGGTGGACGTGCGCCACCCTTCCTCCTCCAATTGCCTAGGCATCCTCATGGAATGCTCCTCCTCCTTGGCGTGACACAAGGTGAAGGAATGAGAAGAAGGCACCAAGGGGGCGCGTGGTGTGCCCCCTTAATCTTCTTCTCTCTTCCTTCTCCTTGGTCGTGAGTATGGATGGAAGTAGGGTGGAATTAAACTAAAGAGATGATAAGTTATGATGCTGGTTAAGGGGGGTATATATAAGATTTAGGAGGGGAGGGGTTGGCATGGACACATGTAGGGCTAGGATGGGCTTACAAGGTTGTTAAGGGTGGTTATAATGATCCAATGGAGGGGGCTATTTGGCGCCACCTAAAGAGGTGCTGAGGGGGTAGTTATGGTGGCCAAAGGACACCTAAAAGTGGCGCCACTTTTGGCTTCTAGAAGGAGGTGTTTTGGCACCAAGAATCAAGGGTGGAGATGGGTTGGTTGATGAAGTGTAGAGTAGTGATTGGAGGTCAATTTGGCACCAAAAGGAGGGGGTTCTAGAAGGGTTAGTTGGTGCCAAAATAGGTGCCTCTTGGTGGTGGTTGAGGGGTGAAAGGGTGGCTAGGTGGTGGCACCAACTTGGAGTATGGTGGAGCTAGCTTAAGTGAGCTTAGGTAGGGTTTAGTTGGAGCTAGTTAGGTAGGGTTTTAGGGTATTGAATTGCCAAGAGAGCTAAAGTTTAGCTAAGCTAAGCTAGCTAAGATAGCTTAGCTAGTAGTAGAGTAGAGGAGGAGGCAATTAGAGTTAAGGTTTGAGGGGAGGAGCTGGACAGAAGTCTAGAGCTGAATTGGAGCTGGCAGCTACTGAAGATGGTAGCATGGAGCTACTTGTTACGACCCGGTTCCCGAATCCCTACAGGATCCGAGACCGGCTCGACTCAACTAATCCCAAGACCCAGTCGTCCAACAAGAAATAACCCAAAAAGCAGGAAAGTAAAACACATTCACTATGCTAAGCAACTAACAATAAAAGAGTACAGCAGTAAAAAAAGTAAAAGCTGTTACAGTACATATCACCACCACAACAGTAAAACAGTAACAAGGTACAGGAACGTAAAGGTACAGAAACATAAATATACAAGAGTCTGAACTCACTACAACAGAAAGTACTACAAAAAGAAGGCTACTGCTACTGGACTCTACTGGGCCCAGCATCCTCTGCAGCCGGAGACTCGGACTGCTCAACACATGGACCTGAAAAGGGTTATGAGTAAGCACAGTCAGCGAACACTGAGTAAAGTGGCAACCAACTAACTAAAGCAATAAAGCTAACAGGTAAACTAACTATTCCAATTCTTTAATTTACAAGTTATTCCTTTTAACCCATTGATTTATATATTTTCAAGTCTCTTTCTTGATCTCGAATGTTCCTCGTGAAAACGATCATTATTGCATCCTTTTCCGAATAGTAGAAGATACATGTGGTGCTCTCCTGGCCGGGAGAGTCCCACGTGGTGATCCTACACCCAATCAACTACCCCAAAGTCACGGACAGACGTAATGGTGACTACGGCACGCGCGATAAACGCACGGGTAGCTACCCAATACTGGCACGCGGTCAGTCGCTTCCGCTAACGGGTGCGTCCAAAATATATCACGGAACAGTATAAGATCTAGCCCTCTCAGTAACAGGGGGTTTAACCCCTAAGCACCAAACAGGGATCTCGCCCCTCCATAGTCCACGCACCCTCGCCTGACTACCCTAGTTTACCCAGTGGACCTAACAAGTCGGTATAGGGTGGCTAGCTGAACCCCAAACCCCGTGGGATGGCTAGTTCTTCTCTCCCTACACTAGTAGCTCTCCTCGGTACAGTGTACGCAAAGGCCAAGAAGTCGGTGCAGAGTGGTCAATCCTAACCCCGGGTCCCAACCCAATGGCGGCTTACTCCGCTCTACACTAAACAGGAGACAGTCGCTCTCCTTGGTACTACGTATTTAAGGGCCAACACACTTCCCCACTCACATTTCCAGATCCATTCCATTTATTTCCAAGAGCTCCACTTCTAATTCCCCGTAGGGTTCATATTTCTCATGTCATTCCATACCAGATTTCATCATTCACATTTCTATTCTCATGTTATACACATGCAGCTCGTATTTCTATCATTAACATTTTCATTCTCAAGTTATACACATGTAGCTCGTATTCTATCGTTTAACGTATACAACAGGTAATGTCATATGTAACTGTTCAACTAGTACAGGTAATTCATATTTTACAGGCAGCTCTTGTTCATTAACAGGCAGTTGTTAACATTTCTATCTACTCATTCAAAACTACAATTTAATCACGCATACAGACATTTCAAGTACTTCTCATCCTAGGATTCATGCCATATCCTAGGTTCTGATCATTCATTCCACACATGTGTTCAGGTTTATAATTAAATTAGGGGAAACCACTCTACCAGACAACCCAGGAGTATTGGGGGCTCGAACGGCAGGCTCACGTGCCTCAGTAAACCCCGAACCGGCAACGGAACGAAATCCTATAACAAGGAACAATCATAATGGAACATTCAAAAAAGTATAAAAAGTCTTCTAACAAGTAGAGGAACTCACAAGGAAAACACCGATATCTTATTTGCGTAAAACAGACCTCAAACGGACCCTAAACGGGTCAAAAATAGAGTTACTGACTCAAATCAGACGTCTGGCACAATGTCCACATGTTTTAAAAGTGACCAGAAACGCACCTCAGGTTCTACGTCGACCCCAGACGTCCAGGACCTCTTATAAACCGTCTAGACCCAGCTCCAGACGTCCGACCTCTCCAGACGTCTAGGAGTGCTTCAAGTTGTCTAGTAAGCTGTCCAGACGTCTAAAACGTTTAGAATGGCGTGTCCTGCACCTTCCCGAAGCAATCCCTGCACGCGACAGCAAATCTCCCATAATAAGCCACGCAAAACGTAGCTGCGGAGCAACCTGCATGACTATATCCGTAAAAGGAAACGTACCTTCGCGAAGATCTGTCTTCAGACGTCTGGAGTCGTCTCCAGACGTCCGCTCCGTCATCTGGATGTCACTCCAGACGTCTGATTCTGGGAAAAATCCAGAACCAGAACCTCCTCCTGCTCATCCTCGCCGCGCACAACCGCGGCCTCGCCTCCTCGCCTGCGCTCCGGCTGCAGCGGTGTCGGGGACGACTCTCCCGATGCTCTCCTCCCGCACGCGTCGCTCCGGCCGTGCGCCCTCCGGCGAGCTCCCACACGAGCTCGCGAGCTCAAGCTCCTCCTCTACTCACGCCGCCTCTCCTCGTCGCCGCACTCGCGCTCGCTCCTCTCACTGCGATGGAGAGAAAGGGAAGAAGGTGGCTGTGGAGTGGGGAGAACGAGAGAGGAGAAAAGGGGCCTTTTATAAGGCTCATTAGGGTTTGGATGGAGGAGAGAAGAGGGAAGGAGAGAGAAGCGTATTGTCTACGCGCAGCCCGCATGCAGATGCAAATCTCGTACCAAAAATTTTGATTTCCAGACGTCTGGGAAGGGATCCAGATTTCTTAAAAGGTTCAGGACAAAACTGGTCATTACATCATAACAAACTTAAAGGAACTTTCGTTCCCGAAACTTGAGCTAACTAGGGTACGGAAAAGAAATATATACGCATAACTTAAAGAGGACTGAAGCCGGTCCGAAAAGACGTACCCGCAAAAAGCTCCAGATACCACTCTCGCATCGCCGCCTCAGGCTCCCAGGTAGCCTCCTCGCACCTCTAGCTCCTCCACAAGACCTTCACCAGGGATACCTGCTTCCGTCTCAAACTCCGAACGACTCTGTCTAGTATCTGTACTGGTCACTCGGGGTAGGTCAGATCGTCACCCATCTCCACACTCTCGTCGCTCAGAACGTGACTGCGATCGGTGACGTACCTCCTGAGGTTGGACACGTAGAACACGTCATGCACACTAGAAAACTGGGGAGGAAAGGCAAGCCTGTAAGCAACGTGTCCTACCCACTCCAGGACCTCAAAGGGCCCTACAAACCTCGGCATGAACTTCTCTTTCACCCCAAAACGCTGCAGGCCCTTCGTAGGCGAAACACGAAGAAAGACGTGATCCCCAACCTCAAACTGCACCTCTCTACACTTCCGATCGGCATAACTCTTCTGTCTGCTCCTGACAGTGCGAAGTCGTCTGTGAATCTGCTCTATCATCTCCTAACTCTGCCGGATCAGCCTGAGACCAACCTCCCACTTTGTCCCCACCTCAACCAAACTCAAGAGCGCAGTAGACCTCCATCTGTACAAAGTCTCGTAGGGTGTCATGTCGATACTTGAGTGATAGCTGTTATTATATGCAAACTCTGTCAGGGGTAAATGCTCCACCCAAGAACCCCTCCAGTCCAGTACACAAGCGCATAAAAGGTCCTCAAGTGTCTGTATCATGCACTGTAATTGTCCGTCCATCTGAGGGTGGTACGTCGTATTGAACCTCAACCGTGTCCCCAAAGCCTGTTGAAACTCAACCCAAAACTGGAAAGTAAAACGGGTATCCCAGTCGGATATAATCTTACGCGAAACTCCGTGCAGACGTACCACGTCACGAATATATCTCTTTGCCAACTGCGTTGGTCCCAAGGTGACTCGGATCGGCAAGAAACGTGCCATCTTCGTCAATTTGTCTACAATCATCCAGACTACGTCGTGTCCTCGCTGGGTAACAGGCAAGCCCACCACCAAGTCCATGGTGATACTCTCTCACTTCCATTCTGGCACGGGAAGTGGCTGTAATGGTCCCGCAGGCCTCTAATGTTTGGCCTTCACCTGCTAGCACACTAAACACTGCTGCACGAACTCACCTACATCCCGCTTCATCCTCCTCCACCAAAAGTCACGTCTCAGATCATGGTACATCTTCGTGTTCCTGAGATATATGGTAAACCTAAACCCGTGCGCCTCAATCAAGAGCTCTCTCAACAACTCTTCGTCCCTGAAAACGCACAAACGTCCCCTCATACGCAGTACCTCGTCTATAAAGAAGAAGTCTCCTAGGTCCCCTCACAATACTCTGTCTCGCAACGACTGTAAGTATGAATTTGTCATCTGTCCTGTGATGATGCGGTCTATCAGCTTTGATCTCGCCTGTCGTGTCACTGTTACTGTCCCAAAATGCCCCTGTAACTCTAGGGGTCGCCAACTGCCCAACTCCTTCATAAGTATGCAACTCTATGCCTGTAAGCTGGCCAAGTGGGCGGACACCTTCTGACTCAAGACGTCAACCACCACGTTGGCCTTCCCCAGATGGTAAGAGATGCTGCAATCATAGTCCTTCAAGAGCTCTAACCAACGTCTCTGTCTCATGTTAAACTCTTTCTGATCAAACAAGTACCTGAGGCTCTTATGATCCGTGAATATCTCAAATGTCTCACCGTACAGGTAGTGCCTCCTTGTCTTCAACGCGAAGACGACAACTGCCAGCTCTAAGTCATTGGTAGGATAGTTATACTCATGGGGCTTCACTTACTGCGAAGCGTAAATGAGAACGTGACCCCGCTGCATGAGCACACCCCCTAACCCCTGCAACGAAGCGTCCGTGTAGACAACGAAACTGCCACTGCTGTCTGGGATAGTAAGCACAGGAGTTAAAGTTAGCCTCCCCTTCAACTCCTGAAAACACGCCTCACAAACGTCAGTCCAAGCAAAAGGCACATCCTCCCAGGTCAACTGAGTCATAGGATGCACAAGTTGCGAGAAACCCCTGATAAACCACCAGTAGTAACCTGCCAGTCCCAAGAAACTGCGGATCTCTATCACTGTACGTGGCCTCTCCGAACTGAATACTGCCTCTACCTTGGCTGAATCCATAGCCAAGCCATCCCCTAAAATCACATGACCTAAGAAGGTCACCTACCTCAACCAAAACTCGCACTTGCTGTATTTGGCATACAGCCTACGTCGTCTCAACGTGTCCAGAACCATTTGCAAGTGCTGTCCGTGCTGCACCTGATCCCACAAGTAAATGATCACATCAATAAATACTACCACAAACTGATCTAGATACGGTTTGAACACCCGGTTCATCAAGTCCATGAAGGCAGCGAAGGCATTAGTCAGCCCAAACGACAAGACCAAAAAACCCGTAGTGTCCATACCGGGTGTAGAAAGCTGTCTTCGAGACATCAGTCTCCCTGATCCTCAACTGGTGGTAGCCAGATCTCAAATCTATCTTAGAGAATACCGTGGCACCTCGCAATTGGTCAAACAAATTATTAATCCTCGGCAGCGGATACCTGTTCTTGATGGTGACCCTATTCAGCTGTCTGTAGTCCACACAAAGGCGTAGGGTACCATCCTTCAAAAAAAAGTCAGGACTCCCCACAGGGACGCACTGGGCCTCACAAAGCTCTTCTCCAATAGGTCCTGTAACTATGACTTAACTCTTGCAGCTCAAGTGGTGGCATCCTGTAAGGTGCTGTAGAAATGAGGCTGGTTCCAGGTACCAGTGAGATCTCAAACTCGATCTCACAATCATGAGGTAGTCCTGACAGCTCCTCTGGAAACACGTCAAGGTACTTTCTGACCATCGAAATGTTCTGAAAGTCTGCCACGTGGCTGGACTCTGCCACTACACAAGCCAGAAAGTCCTCACCCCTAGCCTAACAGTCTCGCCTCCCGAAGTGCAGAAATACACCTGAAGCCTCCATCCACCGGCTGTTCGTGAAACTCAAAAGAAGGCATCTCCGGTATGGAGAAGACGATCTTCCTCTCAAAACAGTCCACCAAAGAGTGGTAAGCGGACAGACAATCCATCCTCAGAATCACGTCAATCCTCCATTGGTATCACAATCAGGTCAGCGGGAAGGCTGTGCCCCCCAACACTGACTTCACAATCTGTGTAAACCTCCTCAGCTACAAACAGCTGACCACCCGGACCTCTGATCAGGATCCTCTAACACATAGTCCTACACTAAACTAACAGCAAAACTCGCAGCAACAAACAAGTGCGTGACGTCGGAATCAAAAAGTACGTAAACTAATGTGCCAGAAACTGTAACCATACATGTCGCCACTGAACCTGATGTCCTGGCGTCTCTGTGTGTCAGAGCGTTGATACGCCCCTCAGCTCTCGGTGCAGAAGAAGCAGCCATACTCTACGTCGGACGGGTAGCCGCTGGCCGGTACCATCCCCGCGATTGCTGTCCACCACACACTTGGAAACCACGGCCACCTGCTTTCGCCCTCCAGTATTCGATGCGGGGAGCATCTGCTGTGCTCCAGCCCTAAACGGGTAGTCCCTCCTGATATGGCCCGGCTAGCCACACTGGTAGCAAAGGGGGACTCGACTCCCTCCATCGGTATGTCCTGCTGACGGCTGGGTGGGGGTCCAGTGCTGGCAACAAGCCCCTGTCGGGGGCCCCCAAAGGCCACTGACAGCCCCGTAAATCGAGACGGCTCTCCTGCGGCAGCCACGTGCTTCCTCTCGTCGACCCTGTGAGTACTCTGGCTGGTAGGTCCTCTTCCGTCCGTTGTCAGTGTCTCGTGCAGCCGAGTTGGTCTCCTCATACATCATAGCTGCCTCCACTACTCTCGAGAAGGTAGGCAACTTCAGAGGTTAGACATACCCTCAAATGGCAAGCCGGAGCCCCTTAGTAAACCTCCACAGGCGCTCCTCCTCGGTAGCCACAGCTGTCGCAGTAAAACGTGACAGCTCCACAAAACGCGTACGATACGCGCTAACAGTCATCGTTCCTTTGCAAAGAGTGTGGAACTCCCGCCTCCTCTGATCCTACCACGTCTGCGGGAAGTGCTGCTCGCAGAAGAGAGTCACAAACTGGTCCCACGTCGGCTCTGCCCTCTCCTGGCCTCTAACTACCCTCCACCTGTGTGCCTCGCTCTCCAGTTGGTACGTGGCAAAGGTCACGCAGCACTCCGTATGGAGGTGAAGGGTGTCAAACACCTTTTCGATCTACTCCAACCAGTCATCCACCTCAGTCGGGTCCTCATCCCCATTGAAGGAAGGGGGCTTCAACTTCCGGAACTGTCCGAAAAGCTCGTAGTGCCGCTGTAGTGGGGGAACGAGCACGCCTCCAGGCAAGGAGGGCTCGTGCTCGGAAGTGTCAAAGTGTGGTGGGGGCAATAAAGGACCACCCCCTCCCCCTCCCCCTCATCCAGTGCTGCGACGGTCTCGCAGTCCCACAGAGGACTCCCCCTCCACGTCCTCAGGGAGAGGCTCCCGTTGAGGTGAGTGGAGCTCCTCTCGTACTATCTCCTGTATCATCTGGGCGAGGTCCTGAACCTGAACGCTCGAAAGAAGTGGTTGGTTCACTGAAACCTCGGGCCCATCACGTCCGCCCCTCCGACCTCATCTACGGCCGCGTCTGCGACCCGCCTCAAGGACTCCACGTCGAGACATCTCCTACAAGGAGACACGTAAAACAGAACAAAAAGACGTCAACTCTAACGAACATTCAGCAAAAAGGACCTCAGAACAGATGTCAAAAGGTACGTTGTAGTGGTTACTCTAGTTACATGCACGTGAATTAGTTATTCTCAAGTTAGTTGGTTCATTTCTCGGGACGACCTTACTCTGATACCATCTTGTTACGACCCGGTTCCCGAATCCCTACAGAATCCGAGACCGGCTCGACTCGACTAATCTCAAAATCCAGTCGTCCAACAAAAAATAACCCAAAAAGTAAGAAAGTAAACCATATTTACTATATTAAGCAACTAACAGTAAAAGAGTACAGCAATAAAGAAAGTAAAAGCTGCTACAGACATATCACCACCACAACAGTAAAACAGTAACAAGGTATAGGAACGTAAAGGTACAAGAGTCTAAACTCACTATAACAGAAAGTACTACAAAAAGAAGGCTACTGCTACTAGGCTCTACTGGGCCCAACACCATCTGCAGCCGGAGACTCAGGCTGCTCAACATATGGACCTGAAAAGGGTTATGAGTAAACTCAATCAGCGAACGCTGAGTAGAGTGGCAACCAACTAACTAAAGCAGTAAAACTAACAGGTAAACTAGCTATTCCAATTCTTTAATTTACAAGTTATTCCTTTTCACCCATTGGTTTATATATTTTCAAATCTCTTTCTTGATCTCGAATGTTCCTCGTGAAAACGATCTTGGTTGCAATCTTTTCCAAAGAGTAGAAGACACACGTGGTGCTCTCCTAACCGGGAGAGTCCCCGTGGTGATCCTACACCGAATCAACCACCCCAAGGTCACAGACAAACGTAACGGTGACTACGGCACATGCGATAAGCGCACGGGTAGCTACCCCGCACTGACACGCGATCAGTTATTTCCGTTAACAGGTGCGCCCAAAGTACAGCACGGAACAGTATATGGCCTAACCCTCTCAGTAACAGTGGTTTAGCCCCTAAGCACCAAATAGGGGTCTAGTCCCTCCACAGTCCACGCACCTTCGCCTGACTACCCTGGTTTGCCCAGTGGGCTTAACAAGTCAGTGTAGGGTGACTAGCTAAACCTCGTACCCCGTGGGGTGGTTAACTCTCTCCCTACACTAGTAACTCTCCCCGATACAGTATACGTGAAGGCCAAGAAGTTGGTGCAGAGTGGCCAATCTTAACCTTGGGTCCCAACCAAAGGGAGCTAACTCCGCTCTACACTAAACAGGGGACAATCGCTCTCCTTGGTACTACGTACTTAAGGGCCAGCACACTTACTCACTCACATTTTCAGATCCATTCCATTTATTTTCAGGAGCTCTACTCCTAATTCCCTGTAGGGTTCATATTTCTCATGCCATTACATACCAGATTTCATCATCCACATTTCCATTCTCAGGTTATACACATGCAGCTTGTATTTCTATCATTAACATTTTCATTCTCAGGTTATACACATGCAGCTCGTATTCTATCATTTAACGTATACAACAGGTAAGGTCACATGTAACTATTTAACTATCACAGGTAATTCATATTTCACAGGCAGCTCTTGTTCATTAACAGGCAGTTGTTAACATTTCTATCTACTCATTCAAGACTGCAATTCAATCACGCATACAGACATTTCAAATACTTCTCGTCCTAGGATTTATGCCATATCCTAAGTTCTAATCATTCATTCCACACATGCATTCAGGTTTATAATTAAATTAGGGGAAGTCACTCTACCAGACAACCCAGGAGTATTTGGGGCTCGAACGGCGGGCTCACGTGCCTCAGCAAGCCCCGAAGTCCTATAACAAGGAACGAAGTCCTATAACAAGGAACAATCACAATGGAACATTCAGAACAGTATAAAAAGTCTTCTAACAAGTAGAGGAACTCACAAGGAAAACACCGATATCTTATTTGCGTAAAACGGACCTCAAACGGACCCTAAATGGATCAAAAACAGTTACTGACTCAAATCAGATGTTTGGCATAATGTCCAGACGTCTTAAAAGTGTTCAGAAATGCATCTCAAGTTCTGCGTCGACCCTAGACGTCCAAGACCTCTTCTGGACCGTCTGGACCCAGTTCCAGACGTCTGGGAGTGCTTCCAGTCGTTTGGTAAGCTGCTCAGACATCTGAAACGCGTGGAAGGGTGTGTCTCGTGCCTTCCCGAAGCAATCCCTACACGCGACAACAAATCTCCCACAATAAGCCACGTAAAACATAACTGCGGAGCGGCCTACATGGCCGTATCCGCAAAAGAAAACGTACCTTCGCGAAGATCTATCTTCAGACGTCTGGAGTCGTCTCCATACGTCCGCTCCGTCGTCTGGACGTCACTCCAGACGTCTGATTCTGGGAAAAACCCAGAACCAGAACCTCCTACTCGTCCTCGCCACGCGCAACCGCGGCCTCGCCTCCTCGCCTGCAGCTCCGGCTGCAGCGGTGTCGGGGACGACTCCCCCGACACTCTCCTCCCGCACACGCCGCTCCGGCCGTGCGCCCTCCGGCGAGCTCCCACACGAGCTCGCGAGCTCAAGCACCTCCTCCTCTACTCACACCGCCTCTCATCGCCTCTCTCACGCTCTCTCTCGCGCTCGCTCCTCTCACTGCGGTGGAGAGGAAGGGAAGAAGGTGGTTGTGGAGTGGGGAGAACGAGGGAGGAGAAGAAGGGCCTTTTATAAGGCTCGTTAAGGTTTGGATGGAGGAAAGAAGAGGGAAGGAGAGAGAAGCGTACTGTCTGCGCGCAGCTCGCGTGCAAACGCGAAGCTCGTATCAAAAATTTCGATTTCCAGACGTCTGGGAAGGGGTCCAGACGTCTTAAAAGGCTCAGGACAGGACAGAACAGATCTTTACACTACTTTAGCTGGCTTAGCTTGCTAATTCTTTGCTAGCTACTAAGCCAAGCTAAAGCAAGCTGGCTTCTGCTGAAATGAGCTGAGGTGAGCTGAGTTTTTTTTTATGATGCTCCCGGGGAGGACCTAACTAGTTGAGGAAGCTAAGGTAGCTTTAGCTCAACTAAGTTGAGCTAAGTTGAGTCCCCGGGAGCTGGATTTAAGCTTCCTGAGCTAAGATGAAGTCATCTTCAGCTAGCTGGAGTTGCGTAGAGCTGGATATAACTGATCCTGAGCTGAGGTAAACTCCAGTCAACTCAGCTGAGTTAGCTAGAGCTCCCAGTGAACTGATAGGAGCTGAGATAAGCTAGACTCAGCTAAGTTGAGCTGAATCTGAATTGACTTGAGCTAAGGTGAGTTAAGATGAGCTCTCTTGAGCTGCCATTCAGCTAAGATGAGCTGAATGGAGCTAAGATGAGCTAACCCTAGTTCAAGTGAGATAAATTCCAGCTATGGTGAGCTGGATAAAGCCGAGTTCCAACTGGTTTGGGCTTCTCCTTCACCAGTTGCCTTCTTGAGTGCTAGGATTTTAGGGATCTGTCAGTCTGTATATCCCTAACACTCACAAAAATACATCAAAAAGATAATAAAAAAATGCAATGCATGTCTAACCTAATTGATGCCTAAATGCAACCCAAAAACTCATTTACGGAGCAAAATCCTAAGAACTAGATTTGTTTTAATGCATAAGAATGATGATAAATTGGTGTTTATCAAAAATGCACATTAATGTATCAGCATGGGTGAAGAATGCATACTTAAATAAACACAAAGCCCTAGATTTAACATAACCTAATGACTGCACACTTATGCCCACATGAGAGCACTTGAATCCACAGCTTTAGCACATGAGAAAAGTAGACCTAGAGAATTCTAAAGATACTGGTGGGGTGTCATTCCTAAGAATGGAAGCTCATGTAGAAAGGAGCAAGTTTGAAACTCTCGTACTACCACCTGGGACAAAAGAGTACAAGCACCAAGTATTGTGCTCAAGGGCCACCGACAGGAGAGAGAACACTACAGCAACTATTACAGGGTGCTAAAGCTCAAGCCCTAGGGGAGGGGATGCCCCTACAATGAGGCATCTTTTTCAACTCCTCTCATATCATCTTGCACCAAATTATCAATTACTACTTTATTGAAACACTTAGAAAATCCAAGACACACCCACATACAATCAACTTCCTTAACCAACAAACATCAAAACTTCACAATGCACACCTAATTATCTAATTCATTGGGGAATTTTAGCAAACTGTTGGTGTGCATAATTTGATTCCCAATCCTGACAGAACAAAACTCATTCAGGCATTTCAGCAGGCATTTGATGTGCATAAGACTACAACACCACCGCATATCACAGCCCAATCCCTAACCCGTCGCCCCCAAAAACTCAAAGACCTAAGCCCTAAGATCAATATCTCACAAAATCAATAGAAACGAAGCGGATTGACAGCAATCAAAAGGAGTGGATTCAAAAATCCAGAACTAGAGGCTGGCGAGAATGATGAGAAGAGATCAGGATCATTGATTTAAATGCCATCGGCAAGGCCAATTTTGAAGAACAGCCATGCCGATATGATTTCAGTGTCGAAAAACAGACATGCCGACCGGTATGGTCAACATGCCGCCGTACCGCCGCCGGCAAAATGGTCACTCTCCCTCGTCCCCCTCACCTATATAGGAACTTAGCAGGGCTGTAGGGCATGCGGCTACCGGAGAACACCGCGGAGTAGATCGCGTCGAGATCGCACACGAGGCACACGACCTTCCTGTCGTCGCCCTCGCTGCCCGCCTTCTTCCTCTGCTGCGGCCTGCAGACGTAGGGGTTGTGGCGGTCGCTGAGGAAGTAGTTCCTCAGGGGTGGGGTGTGGAGCAGCGCCTGCAGTACAGAGTTCATGAAGCAGGTGTTGCCAAGGTTGTTGAGCCCCCGGAGGCCCCACGGGACCCCGCAGCCTGACTCGGCGGCGGCGGTGTCGGGGTACCACAGTGGGCTGAAGCAGCATTCGAGGTGGCGCTGCTCCCTGGGGGTGGGGGTCCAGGGGCGGAACTCGACCAATCGCCTCCTCTTGGGGGGTGTGGGGGGAAGGGGGATGGAGGCGATCCGGTATTGGGAGGCGAGGACGGCAGAGTCGAAGTCGGGGTCGTGACCTGGTCGCGGCAGGCGAAGCAGAAGAGCTCGACGCGGTGGACGTCGAGGGCAAGGGCGTGGGGAGGGGAGGAGGGGGACTGATAGAGGTGGTCGGGGGCGTGGAGGGGGCAAGAGAGGCAGAAGTAGAGGCGGGGTGGGGAGGAGGGGGGGCAGAGGGGACAGCGGTGGGGGAGGTCGAGGTGGAGCTCGGCGCAGCCGAGGGCGGGGGGTTTGGGGCGAAGGAGAAGGTGGAGGGAGCGAAAGGGGTTGGGGGAGGAGGAGAGGAAGAGCTGAAGGTGGGGGCAGGGAGGAGGGATGGAGGGGGAGGAGGAGGACATGGGGAGGAAGGTGGTGGTGGTGGAGTCGCAGGGTCGGTGGGCCCCGCGGACATAGAGGGTAGGGAGGGAGGCGGGAGGGCTATTTGATTTGGGTGTAGTGGGGGCCCCACCTTGTTAAGAGATGCTGTGTACTTGTGCAGATATCCACAGGGTCGGCAAGCACTACCGATGTCGTAGGATGCTTAACATATAGGGACTCCCACCAAGGGCGTGTGCTTGTGCCGATGCCGATGCAGCCCACCTTGTTAAGAAATGCCGATGCCGATGCTGTGTGCTTGCTGTAGACTGCCACTGCCATCTCTTCCGCTCCGCTAATGCCACTGTCACTGTCATCTCTGCCTTGACGTCATATTCATACGCTGAGTCTGAAAATGTTGACACTTCTGGGACTAGGACTGGAAGTGAATATTCTTACCCATATGAGTATGGTATGATCCAAAATTACTTTCCTCAGCAGTTCCAACCCCAAGCTCTCCCTCAAATGCCAAGATCAGAATCATCACAAGATGATTCTAGAACAACAGGATTCTCACAAACACGTGCAACTAATCGTGCACGTGGGCAGCGTGACAGACCATACACAGATAGTAGATTTCCCCGTCTTGGGATTTTTGTTAGTATGAATGAACATAAATACAGACATCACATAATGGATTACCAGACAATGTATTCATATATGTCTTGGAAGGATTACTGTGAATACATTCAAAGTATTCATCAACACAATAGTCAATAATGGTATCAATCAAGTGGTGATAGTACCCATGATAAAGATATGCATCCAGCAAGGCACTCTTGGTTCTGGTGAAATCTGTCTTTCAAGTTCCAAGTCCTGACTTCCGATACATCATACATCAAGACATTACAATTTTAACTTTTACTTTGAAACTATACACTTTGATTCTTTCATTCTTAAATTCTTTGATTCTTAAATTCTTTGTATTCTTTTATTATTAAATTTTCTGTATTCTTAACGTGGTAAGAATATTTCATCTCGTTATTGAATTTTAACATTGTATGGTCATGTTGTATATGAATATTATGATGTAACACTCTTATTGTTACATAATCAACATCTGATTTTCTTGAAACTAATATCATTTTGACCACTTCTACCATTTCTGTTGGCATGCATCGGCATGCCCTCGGCGTGCCTCCAAAATGGCATTTTTTCGAGCCATCGAAATCAGCCATTGAAAAACGAGCATTTCTCCGACATGGCCACGAAATGCACACTTGCAATTTCATCGGCACGGCATCGAAATCGGCATTTCGAACCTTGATCTGGATCCAAATCTAGAGTGTTGAGGAATCTGGTGGATATGAGCTCTATCTTCCTTGTCCTCTTCTCCTTGGAGCCCTCTTCTCCCTCCCAGGTCGTTGGTGGAGGGAATGAGAGGGAAAGTTTGTGGGCGATTAGTTTAGTTGCTGGTGACATACCTTAGCCAATGTCCGTTCGTTGAACATTGCCTCCCTCCCACCAATGTCGATATAGTCGGGCTACCAAAGGGGATGGGCTCCTCCTTCACCACTACCATCGCCATCGAGAGGGGGAGGGGAGGAGAGGGAGAGAGGAAAGATAAGAGGAGGAGGGTAAGAGGGTCGGGGTAACAATTTAATTAGAAAAATTATAAATATTCTTTTCACATATAAGAGATTGGGACAACAATAATTCGTTAGTGTTAAAATTTACCGGCTAAAATTTTTTTTGTTGTTACAATAGTTAACAACGAATTTAAATAATCATTATTATTTTTTAAAAGTGATAGCAACGAATATTTAAAATCATTGTTACATTTAAATGTAACAACGAATATCATAAATTGTTATTATTTATTCGTTACATTAGATACTTTTTATTGTGGTATTTTTAACTTCTCACTGCATGCAATTGCAACATAACACAAATTAGATGAAATATAAGTATCAATAGCCCATATTATGAGAAAGAGAATGTTGTTAAACGAAATAAAGTTAATTCTAATCTAGTCCCAAAAGATAATTTTATATGGACTCGTTGTGCTTCTTTCCATTTTAATTTTTTGAATTATGCGTCAAAGGACAAACTCCTAGACAATTAGTGATCTCTTTCCATGTGAATATAGGCCAAGTCTTAAAACACATCTTCATTGAGGTGTAAAGAAATCAAATCTTATTTAATCCATCTAAGACTCGTATTTTTACAGAAAACTCAAGATCCTGAAATTCCTAAAGTGCAACGTGAACAGCAGCATTCAGATTCCAAATACTTTCTAAAAAGATGTTTGAAAGTTAAAACCATATTCATTCTCAGGATACCCAGCGCCTGGCATGACTGAGATGTTCAATAATCAATAAATTCTGCTTTGTTAAATACCAAGTATGATTTATTTCCACTATAAAAGTAGATGGTCTGACAAATTACCGATCATGTAAAATCATATCTTGAAAACCACTTCTACCAAAAATTCATGATTACTTGGAGACCCTCTGCATTTGGCTCCCTTTGATTTTGCAATGTGCAGCTCCTTTCCAATTCCACATCCAATTTATGAAGAGTTAAATAAACTTCCAACCAGAACCTCCAATTCTACAATCTTTATTCTGATTATTGCTTATAATTCCCAATTATCCAATGGAACCTAAAACTAAGCGAAAAACAAGGCCAAACGAAAAGTCAAATAAAAATGCAAACTTCCCTTAACAAATCACTCCTTGCAACGTGAACATATACACATTCAGATAACTTCTTTTGTCACTGTTATTCCTCTTCTTTACAACTAATATCCGATATCTGTGGAAAATTAATAGCCATACCCACCAACTTGCATCCAAAATCTTCCAGAAAATCAGGTCACCTTTCACATACATTTACGGAATAATTGCACTAATCTATTGGGCTTCAGGTGGGCATTAAGCCATGAACTTTTTCAAGGAAGAGCATTGCACCATTTTATAGCAAAACTGTGACTAAGAATGCCAAAATGTGTATAGCATGCTCACAAAATCAAGAATGGGCATAAATAGAAATAGCATTAAAGGAGATGCAGGCTAGATATCATAGTACTTACAGAGTATTCACGGGTGCATTCCACATAAAATCTACTTCTGTGCAAGCAAAAGGTGTCACCTCAAATAAATGAGGGCCGCCATCAGCTAGACAAACCACATTTTAGACCAAAACATTGGCAACAAAATAAAGGCCAAGATCCAATTTGTTTCCTTCTATTACCTCCAACAGAAATAAATAAACTCAACTTTTGTCAAGGCATTGCATCTCTTCAATGAAGAAGGCACTTTAGAAGAACACATCCTCTGAGTCTAAGTATCAACTGTTGCCATCTCAAGGTTGTGCTTGGAGTATTTATTCCATTCAAACCACATCCTGGAAGTTCAATTGACCTTGGTACAAGCTAAAGTTTGTTGCAATGACTTTGGTAACACCAACTTGGAATTAGGTCATGGGTGAGATGGACCAAGGTACTCTATCATCAAGCTACATCCCAGTGATGCTTTGGAAATGAGGTAAAGAAATTGGGTTTGTGAAGGAGACACGTGATTAAATCTTAATGAGAGACGCAATTTCCATGTCAAAATAATGGTGAAAGAAAGCAAGGTTCCACAAACACATTCCATGTTCATCTCCAACTCACGTTAGCCTCGCTGGCCCTTGATGCTGGCTACATCGGCACAGCCTTCAGCCATATCTTTTCCTGCATGTCCATGAACAAGCATCTTGCCATCTCGATGTTCGCTTTACCAACAAACTTTGCAGCATTCCTGTCACTCAACCTTGCATGGCTTGATTTCAGTTTCACTTTTACACCCCTGCAGGGCTGTAGCCACTAGAAATGAATTGATCTCTTCATGAACACCTTGACCAGACTTCGACCTCTTCTTTTGAGATCACAGCAATATGTACATTGTAGAGAGAGGTGGCTGACTAGATGAAAGTAACCAATTACAATGGCACAGGCAAAGGTGAGACCAAGAATAATATGGGTGTCCAAAGGCCAAAGTAGGGAGTGCAGGTGTGTGCCACCAGTAGATTATAACAGGAAGGACGGATCTTTTAATGCAACTAGAGAGGAAACTCTGTTTAAAAATAAAGCTCTTCAAAATAGACAACCTTCAAAGGAACATATTAAGGATACGTAAGAACTCCAGATTGCACTTATAAGTGCTAGTCTGGAAACAAGCAACTACCATGCCTAATGCATATCTAGCACCAAATAATTTTTTATGAGATCCGTATGCCCACTAGATCATTGGTACACTATTCTCAATGGAGGCAATCAAGAGTGGTTCTTCAATATGAGCATATATTCACATGCTAATTCTTCAAGAAAAAATTTATAGATGCTGCTTAGAGTTATTACGCTCTAAATGAACCCGAGAGAAGTATTACATTTAGCCCAAGAATACATTCTAGGGATTGACATGAGAGAAGATTTAAGCAAAGGCCTGAAGAAACTTTTAAAGAAGGAAGGTCTAGCATAATGTGTGTGTGTGTGTGTGTGTGTGTGTGTGTGTGTAGACAGATAGATATATATAGATATAGACATATACATGCATCCTTACGTCACATAAATAAGCATGTTGGTTACTTTTGGTAAAAAAGCTGACAAGAGGATGCGCATCTTCCTATGGGAAAAATTATGACCAACAGAATGAGTACTAAGCAAGTTAAGCTACATCCAGAATCCAACTGTTGGACTCATTTACAAACCCTGTGGATGCTCTCCTCCATTGCAGCCATAGTCAGTACAGTGCGAAGATAGCAAACTTTATTGGTTTCAGCCATTCTTCAAAATCAATTCCTTTCAAGTGCTGAACATTGAGAATAACAATATTATTCTTACTTCAAAAAACTATTCTAACTTGATCCTTTCAGGGGGGGAAAAAAAACTAATTCCATGTTTTTCTTCAAGAAAGATGGGAATTGAACTCATCCATCGTTGCGTTGATCTGAGGAGAAGGAGGAGTGGAAAGGGAGAGTGGGAGGAGGAGATGAAGGTGCAGGCCTCAGAGGAGGAGGGGTGACGTGGTGGTTGCCGGAGACGATGATGCGCAGTCGAAGGAAAGCAGTCGAGGTTGGTGATGAGGACGTTAGGGGTTGCGAAGGAGGGGGCGGGAAATGAGGACGTCGCAAGTGGGCGAGAGGAGGCTGCAGAACAGTCAGCGGAGAGGAGGCCGATGGTGAAGACATTGCAGACGTCGAGAGGAGGCAAGTCGGGCTTGTGAGATTGGCGAGGGAGAGGTGGGCTGAGGTCGGCGACGGGGGGTGTCCTGTGAGGTTGGCAATGAGTGTGAGGAGATGAACGGGCGGAGGTTGGCGACGAGGGTGCGTGCTCGAGGATGAGGGAGGGTGCTCGAGGGTTTGGGAGGAATGGGATAGCGCGGGGCTTGTTTTTAAGACGAACGGGATGAGCGCACGAGGGTTGCAAGGACGTTGGGGGGGGTGGGAAGGGTGTGGAAGGCGACGGCGGCACGGCGAAGTCGACAGTGAAGGGGGATTGGAGGAGGGAGCAAGAAAGGCGATGGCGGTAGAGGTCGTGGGGGAAGGGGAGTCGCAAGGGATGGTTGCGAAACTTCGGAAGGAAGGAATCGCGCGGGGATTTGGAAGCGGGTTACAGGGGTGGGAAACGGGGTTTGGGGAGGCACACCACCCGAGGTGCGTATTGGGGACGGGGAGTTGGGCATCGTGGGATATTTTGAGATAATGAGAGTTGAAATATCCACATTTTTTCAATTTATTAAGTTTGTGATCACTTTTTCCTATGTTATAAAAATATTACAATATATGATTACCAAGATCACGCTGTTATTATCATAAAGAATAAATACATGTGTGATGGTATATTCTATCGTTACATGTAACTATCTCAAAAATATTATTTTTTTCAGTTGAGTTTGTTTAAGATATTAGATTTTTAGTCATCTACGTAGAAATTAGATAATATAATGAATTTTTTTTGAATAAAATGATCACTAAATCCAATATTTTATTTTTAAACAAATTTATGTAAAAATTCATATTATATCTTGGTATATTAATTAATAGAAACTTTCTTTACCAACATATACTATAAAGATCATTAATGCATCTCTTACTAAATTATAATAATACCAATATTTTTATATTTAACAATGTAGCGATGAATAATTAAGCATATTCCTAACTCATAAAAATACCAATGAATAAAATTTGATGTTAAAATCATTTGTTAATCAACATATAAATTTGTTGATAAAAAGTTATGTTAGCTAACATTTTTTATTAGCAACGAATTATTTCTACATGACACTAAAAGATACTATTAACGACATATTAATTATTCGTTGTAAGGTGAAATGTTGTTAAATCTATATGTTGTTGCAGGGAATTAATTCTAGACCCAATAACCTGACTTTCTTAAAGGACTTGAACTCAACCTAATAGTTGTTAGTAAGATAGAGCCAAGGGAGATACTTCCCCCCCCCCACCCCCCACCCCTCCTCCCAGACTTTTTTATTTTTTTAACTTTTGTATGCCACAGCTTATAAATTTAATCAATTTTCTCTTACTTTCATCCCTTAATAATTAAGCTCCAATTAGTAAACATAACCGTCTTTAACTTCGCTTTGGCAACCTTAAATCTTGACTCTTCAAACTAAAATATCTTTATTTAAAGAACTTATAAATGAAAGTTTTGAGGAAAAAAGAGTATCACCGTTGTAGGAAGCTCAAGTAGTTTAGTTAATTAATAGAGGTGATGATTGAGTTTCAAATCAAAGAAGTGGCCCAAGCTAAGTAAAGAGCATTGAAGCAAATGTCATACATAGCATGAATGTCTAGTAAAATTTATTGCACTGAGTGTGTACTTTCTCTTTCCTTCTATCAACAGTTGGTACTTGTAAAACAACTATATCAAGAGAAGGGGTTATGTATATAAAAATAAAGTTATCCTTGTCAGCAATAAAGGTTCTTCAAAAAAGATTTCCAACAAAGAGAACATGATTCCCAACAATAATAACTACATAAGTAATGAATTTTTCTTTTTTTTTATTTATGCATTTACTCTACTCATGGTAAAAAAACTTAAATATGAAGGAACAAAGTTCGATATTATACACAGATGCTTGATATTATTTATAGCATTACTAAGAATGTTGATTTCCTCCAAAAGGTAATTTGAAGCTATATCCATTAGTTTGTTTAAAAACTAGTGTAGATGCTACTCTTTAATGGATTCCCTGGTACTCTTAGCCAATGTATAAAGAATAAGGCAAGCAGTAAAGAGGGAAAGTTGTTCTTTTGTATGGCCATGCCAAAAAGGTGCGGAGGTTTTAGTACCAATACGAAAGTTGCTCTCTCACGCGAGAGTGCAACCGAGCGAATTGACACCTGCGGAACGCGTTGGTTTAATTATGTCATTGTAACATGCGCTCGTATCGTCAGTTTTAAATTAAGATATAGATTTGTGAGTCCAAATGTCGATCTCAGAGAGGCGTGAAATCATATTATTTTTAGTCACTTTTGGTGTCAAAAAATGGTAGCGTAGTTTGCTTGCGAAAACAAGAGCGAAAGAGAGAAAGAGAGAGAGAGAGTAGGGTTAGAGCTTGCGTTTAAAACATGACAATCACTTAAAGAGATGTGAACTATGATATAAGAAACAACATCAACATATAGCATGCAATTAAAGATCGTTTGCAACTACAACAATAGATGAAAGCTTAAAATAGTGCAACATAAAACTAGAGTAAAAGAGAGTGTGAGGAGGAGGCGAGGCGGCCACGGTGGTGGAGGGGGGCTCCATCGGTGGCTCGACAACTCCGAAGGCGGATATGGAGTGTTTGGTGGAACTAGGAGAGGGCTAGTGTTGGATGGAGAGTAAATGAGAATTGAATGCCAAGAGATGGAGATAAATGGAGGGGTATGGGGCTTTTTATAGAGAAAAAGGGGTTTCCAAACTGGGTAAGGGTTTTAGCGACATCCAAGACGTCGCTAAACCCATTCCAAAAGTGTTGGTGAAGCCCCTTGCCTGCCGGTCCAAGCACGCACACGTTCTTCTTCCTTCGCCCGATTCATGTGCTCGCAACATAGGCCGTTCGATCAAAGATTGGATGGCTGAGATCACGACTTGAGCACTGGTTCAGATTGTGCCTTACGCGCTTTGGGTGCACACCCTACGCGTGATCGCTCGCGTTTGCATCGGGCGCATGAGGACGCACCGCGTAGCCCACCTCAGGGTTCGATGGTGATCGAATAGTTCTAATTGGCTAGTGCATGATTTGGGGCACAGCGGGGGTTAAACGCTAGCCACTTCGTGTTTTAAAAAGATATTCGCTGTAGTATATTTGAAATCATCGTGAAAAATGATTATCAATTTTATTACTCGAAATTCAAAGCTTCCAAGGTCGAACTCAGGGAGCAAATTGGTATTCTAGAAACAGAAATCACAATTCTCAAAATATGATATTTAACAAGGATATAAGTGAAAGTTCATGTACAAGAAAACTAAAAAGAAAATAGCAATGGAAGAGGAAATTGAATGGCTTCTGCCTTCTTCTCTTTCTTGTTTTTCTTTCTCTTCTTGGCCACACCCATTTCCTTCTTTCTTTCTCTGTCTTTCTTTTCTCAGATGTCTGATTCTGTGAATCAGATGGCTTATCTGGCAATTGCTAGAGTGCTCTTCTATCTTCTTCCTCTTCTTCTCTTGGCTTTCCTCCATTAGCCTTCTTTGGCTTTTTCTTCTTCTTTCTTCTCTGCTGCAGTTCCTTCTTCCTCTTCCTTTCTGTGCCTTGCTTGGGCTGCGTCTTCAGGTTCTTCTTCCTTGGCCTTTGCAGTCTCCTTCCTTCTTCTTCAGCCTCTGCTTCTTCTGCCTTCAAGTCTTTCTTCTTCTTCAGCAGCTCCTTCTTCTTTCTTCTTCTTTCTTCCTTCTCTCTTTCTGATTTCTGCGACTAAGTCCTTCCTCCTTTTCTTCAGTCGCACCTTCTCCTTCTTTCAGCTGCTCCTCTTCTTCTTCTCTTTCTCTTCCCCGCAGCTGCTTCCTCCTCCTCCTTTTTCCCTGCACAGCACAGAGAAGCAAAACCTACCCCCTACCCTCCCCCGCGTCTCTCTCTCTCTCTTTATTTCGCTCTTAGGCTCACTCTCCAAGAGCCATCTCGGGTAAACGGGTCGGGTCAGCGTGCCCGGGACCAGGAACACTGACGTGGGTGGTGCGCGAGGAGTGCACAGGTAATCGGGTCAAGCTACCAGGTCCGTGGAGTAGTGAATCACAGACGAGGTGTGGGGAGGCGAGTGGGACCCCACCCCGTGTCAGGAGGCGATAAGCCCCTGACACTTTTACAATTTATACCACTCTTCCCGCTCTAAAATTACCGAGGTGGGACTAAAAGTCCCACCTGCCTCGCGTGCGCCCGCAGGGGGTGTCGCGCTCAATTGCTAATGCTGCAGAGTTCTGGGACTCCAATTGCTGGGCGTAAGGGGTTCGCGAAGGGAGCCCGCGCACCTGGGACCCTGCTTCCTGAAGCCTGGGGCAGTAGGTAAAGCTTGCAAGCTTCTTCTCGTCTGCTCCAATGGCGGCTGCGACCTAAACCTGCACTCAAGTAAAACAGCCTTGCGGCCTCATTAAAACTTGCAAGAAGCTTCACCATGGCACAGAGAAGATGCCTCGGTGGTTGGTGTGGCGCGGGGCGGCTTGGGTGTGCGTGCCTAGGTCGTTCTGTGCCATGGAGATGGGTTTGTTTGGGGGAAGTAATGGATGTGTGGCAGAGAGATTGGAGTAGGGGGAAATGGTCAGTGAGGTGTTGCGGAGGTCGTAGGGTGGTTGGCGAGGTGGATGGAGGCATGGAGCGGTGGGAACACCTCACCGGTGATCTAGTCGGAGGTAGAAACGATGGTGGTGGTTAGTGGCAGTCGAGGGGTCGAAAGTGTCAATTAAAAGAGGAGAAATGAAGAGGGGGAGAGGAGGAACTTATCTAAGGGTCTTTGGACGAAGGGGGGAGGTGAAGGGCGAGCGGCGCATGTCTGCCGTCGCTAGACACGAAGGCCCAGAGAGAGCGAGATAGCGACGAGGAGGAGATCGGAGAGACGTGTGCGGGTACGGCGCAATGCGGATGAGTGAGGAGGAGATGGCTCTACCACTGGTACGGTGGCAGAGCAACGAGACGAGGGAGGGAGAGTCGCCAGAGCCTGCGAGCAAATGGCCGGAGGAAGAGGAGACGAAATTGGGGGGAATTCTTCGGCCAAAACAGGTTTCGGAGGTGCGGAATGATCTGGACTTGCTTAAATAGGGGCGGGCGAGGGAGAATCGCAAGGAAGCGGCCAGAGGCCATCACCTGAGGTATGCCCGGAGTGGAACCCATACCTCTCGAGCATTCGCACGAGAGGTATGGGGCGATTCAGGGCATGGGGGGCTGCTCAGGCGGTAGGGAGTGTCACAGAGGACTCCCCTTTCAGATCTGGGAGCAGCTCCCCATGGAAACGAGGAGAAAACCTTCTTGCAAACTCGCCAGCGGTATGGGTCCCTGCTATAATGGCAGAGGGACCAAATTGAAGAAAGTGACAAAAAGTTGAGGGGGTATTTGTGAGGGTTTCCAAAAGTTAAGGGCTAGAATGTAATTGGGTGGATCATTTTGCAAAGTAAGTCAAGATGACCTTCCCTTAAATCCAAATTTTGGTATAAACCTAATTTGGACCTAAGGAATCCAATGGTGAAGTTGGATTTTAGGTTTGACTTCATTTGATTAGATATTTTGCATAAAAACCCAAATTAGGTCAACTATTGGGCTTGGTCCCCAATTTAGGTCAAAACAGGTTCCAAAGGCCAAATTGAAGGTTCTAAACCCTAGGGGATATTTTTCCATGAATTTTAGATGTTTAATTGATTTTTATCATGCCTGGAACCTTGTGAATTAAAGTGGGTTTGTTTTAGGGTTACAGAAGTCATTTAATTCTTAAATTTTACAATAACCTTTTTCTGACTGAACCATCCCACTTTTTCTCTTATTAAGCTCAATTGACTTATGTTTAGACCCTTAGAAATCCCGTTGATGCACTACAATGGTAAAATTACAGTTTTACCCTTTGTTTCTTATTTTCTTCCCAAATTAGTGATCCCTTGAATTAGGCCTTTCTCTTGGTTATGTAGGAGCTTTTGTTCACTTTATTAGGTCAAAATATGCTAGTTAGGGCTCATGATGAGGTTCTCATCACCGCTGCTTGCGAATGCGAGGCTTCACCCGCTGTGCTGCCTTCACGAGTTGTTGCGGAGGTGAGGTCAGGTGCGGGTGCGGTTGACCGTTGGATGGAAATCCAACGGTCAGGATTCCATGTTGAAGGCTTCTTTGGGCACGATGGAGAGCACACCTTTGCGGATCCTCAATCGTCCGATCCAAGGATCGAACGGCTTAAAATGCTCTTGATGAAGCGAGGCCGGGCGCAGGTAGGGCAGTTGATGGTGCGGATGCGCGACACGTGGTGGCCTCATGGTCGTTGATCCTCAGATCAACGGTCACGATTTCTTGGCCTTGTTGTGAGAGCTCCGAATGTCGGATTTAGGCGATTTTGAGTCCGTTGGACTCCGTTCGTCAAACTGGATCCATCCATGCGATTCGATTGCTCATCTGAGACCTATTTCAACATGCACTTGTACACATAGCCATTGATTATAATCAATCTTAATTCGTCATGCATGCAATGCTCCTAAGCCCATTATGGTATGCCATTAATGTGCATATACCCTCAAAATTAACTCTAGTTAATAGAATTATCAACATTGGATGTAGAGTTATCATACCCCCATGCTCATCCCTTGCTAGTTCCTAAAATGGTTATCCTAGCCATTACTTTCAATTGAAATTAGGAATTGATTGCTTAGACATATGTCACTTGTCAACAAGAGGAAACATATACTAAGAACATAACCCACAGCTCCCGTGTGTTTGCCAAAATGTAAACCTCCCAAGTCCTTGCTTTAAATTTAAGCACATATATATATACATACATTTTTTTTTCTTTTTCATCTTTTCTAATTTTTTGGATTTTTGGAGTTGAGAGTGTGTAGGTAACTTTTTACAGCTACCCAACCCACCCATAACTCAAAAAAGACTCTAAGTGCTACACATCTTGGTGTGAAGATTGTGATAGACTCACTAAACGATAATTAAAACAAGCTTCGGGTTTCTACGTCTCTAGGTGACCGTAAAAGAAAATGCTTGCCTAAAGGTGTATCTGTCCGATCGATAGCTTTCTCCCTACTTTTATTTTGTGTGGGGTCAACACAAGGGTGCTTCCAGTGTATATCTCCCCGGATTACTCTACTTCTCCGCTTCTTCCTTAAGTGTTTTGGGCTTTTTGATGTATTTAGTGAGCTAAGTTTTGGACAACTGACCAATGGGTTGTTACCCATGACCACTTACCAGCCATACTCATGCGGTGAAGTGTGGCTTATTTATCTTTTTTTCTTTTTCTTCTTTTTCTATTTTTCTATTTCTCCCTTTTTCTTTTCTTTTTCTTTTGTTGTTTAGTAAGTGGCTTCCTTGATTTAAGATTTACCTAGAGGCAATAATAAAAGAGAATGGTCCTGTGACTAGGCTTTGGACAACCGGCCAATGGGTTATTACTCACGACAACTTGCCAACCATACCATCCTAGAAGGTTCATTAGCTACCCAATTTCTGTTAGAATCTCCGAGGAGTGAGTCAATACAAAAATGTGTGCAAATGCTTAGATTAAAAGTCCCTCCGAGTTAGAGGGCGGGTTGATAAATCGTATACTTATCACCCTACTTTATTGATCATATTAATGTAAATTAAGGTTGCGAGAATTCAGGGCGAAATCCACATTTTTGTGGACACCTGGACTGATTAAGCCTAAAGACCTGAAAATTCTAAGTGTTCAGGTTCTTCTCGTATTATTTCCTACAGTTGACAAGCTCTTCATCCCTAAGTTTTCTTTCCTAATTCTTTTATATATATAATTCAAGCTGATAATATGAACTCAGAGAATATGAATTACCACCCCCCCATACTTAAGTTAAACAATGTCCTCATTGGCAAATAAATGTATGCAAGGGGGTACAGAAAGAAATCACTTGAGTGCAGCTGTGTACTTGATCAGCTTGAATCTTCTGGGTTGCCTCCCAGGAAGCGCTGAGTTTATTGCCTCCAGCTGGGCGAAGCTCCATGTCAACCCTTAATGAGGGTGACTACTTCCTTTGGGGGAACCTAGGCAAGAAAATGTTTTAATCTTTGGCTGTTTACTTTGAAGGTTTGCCCAGTGTTAGGATCTGCAATTTCAACCACCCTGTTGGGATAAGGTTTGACCACCTGATATGGTCCTGTCCACTTTGATCTCAGCTTCCCGAGGAAAAGTTTAAGTCTTGCATTAAAAAGCTAGATTTACTGATTGGGCTTGAAGGTTTTCCTATGAATGTGTCTGTCGTGGACGGCTTTCATCTTCTCTTTGTAAAGTTGACTGTTCTCATAAGCGTCCTGACAGATTTCCTCGAGCTCGGAGAGTTGGAGTGTCCTTTGTGCTCCAGCCAACTGGGAATCCATATTGCACTGCTTAACAGCCCAGTATGCCCAATGTTCCAACTCGACCGGAAGGTGGCAAGCCATACAAAAGACCAATCGATAAGGCAACATGCCTATTGGGGTCTTAAAAGCGGTCCTGTATGCCCAAAGGACATCATCCAATCATGTGGACCAATCCTTCCGGTAAGGTGTCATAGTCTTTTGCAGAATATTCTTGATCTGCCTATTAGAGACCTCAGTTTACCCATTTGTTTGCGAGTGATACAGGGTGGCAATGCGGTGAGTAACCTTGTATTTTCTAAGTAAGGCATGGAATTGGGCATGAATAAAGTGACTCCCAGCATCACTGATCATGGCTTTCGGTATCCCAAACCGAGAGAAGATGTTTTGCTTAACAAAGTCCATGACAGCCTTATGGTCACATCTTCGGGTGGCTATGGCTTCGATCCATTTCGAGACAGTCCACTGAGACTAATATGTACTCGAAGCCGTTGGATGGTGGGAAGGGACCCATAAAATTGATGCCCCAAACATCAAAAATTTCAACAATCAGAATGGGTTGTAGGGCCATCATATCCTTTCTGGTCATAGTCCCTAATGTATGGCACCGAGAGCAAGTCTTCACAAAGCTATGTGGGTCCTTGAATTAGGATGGCCAGTAAAAATCGGACTGCAAAACTTTTACAGCCATCTGCTTCCTAGAGAAATGGCCACCACAAGCTTGGTCATGGTAGAAGAATAGCACACTTTGGACTTCCTCTTTAGGAATACACCTCCTAATGATCTGGTCAGCACAGAGTCTAAACAGCATAGGATCATCCCAGAAATAATGCTTGGCTTTAGCCAAGAACTTATCCTATTGCTGTCTGGACCAGCCGTGCGGAGTCTGACCTACCGCCAAATAGTTGACTAAGTCTGCATACCAGGGTAGCCTCCTTCCTTGCATGGCTAGAAGTTGTTCATCAAGGAAGGTGTCGGTTAAAGGTAATGAGGGTCAAATGTGGTCCGGGTGAAGTCTAGACAAGTGGTCGACTACCATGTTTTTGGACCTGGCTTTATCGCATATTTTCAGGTCAAATTCCTTCAAGAGCAGGATCCATCTGGTGAGCCTGGGTTTAGCATCCTTTTTGGCCAACAAATGTCAGATAGCTAAGTGGTCGATGTAAACCGTCACGTGGGATCCTAGAAGGTATGATCTGAACTTTTTTAACCCAAAGACTACGACGAGCAGTTCTTTTTCGGTAACAGTGTAATTCCGCTGAGCCTCATCCAATGCTTTGCTCACGTAGTAGATCACCACGAGTTTATTCTCTCTTCTTTGTCCTAAGACTCCACCGGCAGCAAAATTTGATGCATCGCACATTATCTCAAAGTCCTGGGACCAGTCTGGGGGTTGTAAAACAGGTGCAGTGGAGACTATTTCCCTAAGGGTATTGTAGGCCTTGATGCAATCAGGTGTCATGTGAAAAAGGGCGTTGTTTGTTAGAAGGTCAGTCAAGGGCTTGAAAAGTTTGGAAAAATCCTTAATGAGCCTTCTATAGAAGCCAACATGTCCTAGGAAAGATCAAATTTGCTTGACCAAGCTAGGGGGTGGAAGTTTGGAAATTGAATCAACCTTAGCTTGATCAACTTCGATGCCCCTATGCGAGACGATGTGACCGAGGACAATCCCTTCCTGAACCATGAAATGGCTCTTTTCCCAGCTTAAAACCGAGTTGACCTCGATAAATCGCTTTAGGATCTTCTCCAAGTTGCTAAGATAATGGTCGAATGAGTTCCTGAACACGGAGAAATTATCCATAAAGACCTCCAGGTATTCACCCACCATCTTTGAAAAAATGGCTAGCATGTAGCGTTGAAAGGTAGCGGGTGCATTGCATAACCTGAATGGCATACAACGGAATGCGAACGTGCCATACGAGCAAGTGAATGTCGTCTTCTCTTGATCCTCTGGTGCAATAGCAACTTGGTTGTATCCTGAATATCCATCTAGGAAGCAAAAATATTTCCACCCTGCCAATCGCTTGAGAATCTGATCAATGAATGGCAGAGGGAAATGATCTTTCTTAGTAGCCTCATTAAGCTTCCTATAGTCGATGCACACCCACCATGCGGTAGCGGTGCGAGTGGGGATCGATTCACCTTGGTCATTGGTGACCACGGTAAGTCCGACTTTCTTGGGTACCACTTGAGTGGGGCTTACCCAGGGGCTATCAGAAATTGGGTAAATGATGTCTGTGTCAAACCACTTGATTATTTCTTTTTTAACAAACTCTTGCATATTTGGGTTCAATCGCCTCTACATCTGGCGAGAAGGTCGAGCGCTATCTTCCAAATAGATCTTGTGAGTGCAATAGGTAGGGCTAATTCCCCTTAAGTCAGAAATTGTCCACTGACGTGCCTTCGTGCGTGTGTGTTAAGAGGTGTCGTTATAGTTGCACTTGATACGTCGGTTTTAAAAGAAGTAAACGGAGGTGAGTCCGAGTGTCGATCTCAGGGAGGCGTGGAAATCGGATTTTGTTTACCACTTGTTGTCACGAAAAAGGCGGAGTTTTGCTTGCGAAAGAAACGGTTTTGAAAAGCGAGAGATAGAGAGAGTTTAGGGTTAGAAAGCTCTTGGTTTTGACCATGCACTTTAAACAGAAATTAAAAAGGCAACTAAATGAAAAATAATTTCATTAAACATGCATTCATAGTTCATGGTTTACAATATTAAATACATGCTTCAACAAAAGTAAATGAAAGCTTAAAAGAGAGAGAGAGAGGTAGAGAGAGAGTGGAGAGCGACGAGGCAGCCACGGCGGTGGAGGAGGCTCCGTCGGCGGCTCGTCGTCTCCGGCGATTACAAGAGTGCCTAAGACTAGCTAGGAGAGGAGTGGAGTAGTTGCAAGTGGGAGAGGATGCCTTGAATGGTGGTAGAAGGGGGTTTAAATAGAGTTAAGGGCTTCCTAAAAGAAGAATGTGCTTTAGCGACATCCAGAACGTCGCTAAAACCGCTTCCATATACGTCGGTGAAGGCCTTCTGCCGCCGGTCAGCCGCCCGCCCCTCTCTCTCTTCAGGCGCGATCCGTGGCTGTCGAACGAGAGCCGTCCGATTGATGATCGGACGGCTGAGATCCTCCCGCGCCTGCGCTAGGATCGCGCTTCGGGCGCGCGTGCGCGCGCGCGTTTCCGCCCGGCGTGCGCGCGCGCGTGGGAGGTGGGGCGCTGTCGTCGCGCCGCGTGGCGCAATCCTGGCCGCTCGCTTCTGATCGCGCGGCTCAATTTTGCCGCGCCCTTCGCCCGCAAATGATTTTCGCTCCGCGCGAATCGAACGCGCGTCGCTGCGACGCGGGCGTGCGCGCTAACCGTTGCGCCACGCCCGTGCTTTGTCGCGGCGACCGCGGGCGAGCGCGCGGATCTCGGCCGTTCGATCGAAGATCAACGGCCGAGATGCGTCCTTGGCTGGCTTGGGGGCGTGCGGGCGGCGGGGGCGGAGCGACGTGGCGCGTTCTAGGCCGTTGATCTCCAGATCAACGGTCAGGATTTCTTGGGCCCATTGTGGGAGCTCCGGATGTCGGATTTGGCCGATTTTGAGTCCGTTAGACTCCGTTCGTCGTCCTGAATCCATCCGTGCGGTCCGATTGCTCATCTGAGGCCTGCTTTGACAAATGCTTTACACAAATGGCCATTAATACAGTTTATAAGCAATCTTGGTACTTGATGCATGCAATGCTCCTATTCTACTTTATGTTGTGCCTTTTATTCTAAAGATGGGCCATATTCAACCTAATTACTACCCCCTTGCGTGGTGTTATCATACCCCCATGCTTACTCCTTGCTAGTCCCTAGCAAGGTTTATTCTAGCCTTTATTTCTTTGGCGAATTCAAGAAGTAATTGCTTAGGCACTTCGTTACTTGTCAATAAGAGGAACTATACGAAGATCTTAATCTACAAAGACTAAACAGCGCCCGGGTGTCTGCCAAAATACGAATCGCCTGAATCCTTGCTTTGTATATATAACTATACTTATGTATACGTATATATCTATATATGTCTTTTTAGAATTTTTAGAATTCAGTGTGGGTTGGTAACTTTTTACGGCTACCCAACCCACCCAAAACTCGGTCAAAACCCTAAGTGCTAAGCATCTTGGTGTGAATGTTGTGATAGACTTACTTAACGGTAATTGAGACAGACTTCGAGTTTCTACGCCTCTAGGTGACCGGAAAAGAAAATAAATTTTTGCCTGAAGGTGTATTTGTTCGATTGGTAGCTTTCTCCCTGCGTTCATTTTACTTGGGGTCAACACAAGGATTTTCCAGTGTATATCTCCCCGGCTTGTACTATTTCCCCGCTTCTTCCTTAGGTGTTTTTGGTCTTCTTTTTTGTGCAATTATTGAGCTGGGCTCTGGACAACCGACCAATGGGCTGTTACCCACGATCACTTGCCAGCCATACTTGTGCGGTGAAGTGTGGTTTATTTTCTTTTCTTCTTCTTTTTTTTTTTTTTTTAATTATTATTTTTTTTACGTAGGTGGCTTCCCTAATCTCAAATGTACCTAGAGGCAGTGAAAAAGAAATGGCCTGTGGCTGGGTTCTGGACAACCTGCCAATGGGCTGTTACCCACGACAACTTGCCAGCCATACCACCCTAGAGAGTTCATTAGCTACCCAATTTCTGTCAAAATCTCCGAGAAGTGAGTCTGTGCAAAAATGTGTGCAGATGCTTAGACTCAAAGTTTTCCTGAGTTAGAGGATGAGTTGATAAGTCGTATACTTATCACCTTATTTAGTAGGTGGATTAGAATAGCTTAAAGTTGCCAGGACTCACCGCTAAATCTATATTTTAACGGACACCAGGGCTGATTAAGCCTGAAGGCCTGAAAAGTCTAAGTGTTTAAGTTCTTTTTGTATTATTTCCCACTATTGACAACTTTCTAATACCTAAGTTTTTCTTCCTAAATTCAATTTTTTTTTTTTTTAATTCATTCAGACTGATTAATTAAGCTCAGGATTATGCAATTTACCATCCCCCCATGCTTAAGTTGGACAATGTCCTCATTGGCAGATTCATGGATGCAGAAGGGTTTAAAAAGATAGTACCTGAGTGACGTAGACTACCAGATCAGTCTGAATCCGCTGGGTTGCCTCCCAGGAAGCGCTGAGTTTAACGCCTCCAGCTGGGCGGTGCCTGGTGTCAGCCCTCAACAAGGGTGACACTCTCCTTGGGGGGTACCTGGGCCAGGAAATGCTTCAATCTTTGACCATTGACTGTAAAGGTGTGCCCGGTATTAAGATCGGCGATTTCGACTGCCCCATTGGAATAGGGCTTGACCACCCGAAATGGTCCTGTCCATTTGGACCTAAGTTTCCCTGGAAAGAGTTTCAGGCGTGCATCAAATAGCCAGACTTGTTGGTTTGGCTCAAAGGTTTTCCTATGAATGAGTCGGTCGTGGACGGCTTTCATTTTCTCCTTATATAGCCGACTATTGTCAAAGGCGTCCCGACGAATTTCTTCAAGCTCAGATAATTGAAGAGTCCTTTGCGCACCAGCTAACTGGGGATCCATGTTACATTGCTTAACAGCCCAGTAAGCCCGGTGTTCCAATTCGACAGGGAGATGGCAAGCTTTGCCAAAGACCAAGCGGTAAGGTGACATGCCTATCGGGGTCTTAAAGCGGTCCTGTATGCCCACAGGGCATCATCAAGTCGTGTGGACCAGTCTTTCCTGTCAGGTCTCACAGTCTTCTGTAAAATGTTCTTGATTTGTCTGTTTGAGACCTCAGTCTGCCCATTTGTTTGTGGATGATACGGGGTGGCAATGCGGTGGTTTACCCCGTATTTTCTAAGTAGGGCACGGAACTGGGAATGGATAAAATGGCTTCCACCATCACTGATCATGGCCTTGGGTATTCCAAAATGGGAAAAGATGTTCTTCTTTACAAAGTCCATGACCGTCTTGTGATCGCATCGTCAGGTGGCGACGGCTTCAATCCATTTGGAAACATAGTCTACCGAGACCAAGATATACTCGAAGCCGTTGGATGGTGGAAAGGGGCCCATAAAATCGATACCCCAAACGTCGAAAATTTTGACAATCAAAATGGGCTGAAGGGGCATCATATCTTTTTTGGTCATTGTCCCTAGTGTTTGGCATCGTGAGCAAGTCTTGGCAAAGATGTGTGCATCCTTGAATAGGGACGGCCAATAAAATCCAGACTGCAAAACTTTTGCAGCTGTTTTCTTGCCAGAGAAATGGCCGCCACATGCTTGGTCATGACAAAAGGAAAGCACACTCTGAACCTCGTCTTCGGGGAGGCACCTCCTGATGATCTGATCAGCACAGAGGCGAAACAGCATGGGATCATCCCAGAAATAGTGCTTGGCCTCAGCCAAGAACCTGTCCCGTTGCTGTTTGGACCAGCTGTGCGGGGTTTGTCCTATAACCAGGTAGTTGACATAGTCAGCATACCATGGCATTTTCTTGTCTTGCACGGCTAGGATGTGTTCATCAGGGAAGGTATCAGATAGAGGTAGGGAGGGTCCAATGTGGTCTGGATGAAGTCTTGACAGGTGATCAGCCACCACATTTTTCGATCCGGCCTTGTCTTGGATTTCCAGGTCAAATTCCTGCAAAAGTAGGATCCATCTGATGAGCCTGGGTTTTGCATCCTTTTTGGCCAACAGGTGCCGGATGGCTGAATGGTCGGTGTAGATAGTCACGTGGGATCCCAGCAAGTATGATCGGAATTTTTCCAGTCCAAAGACTACAGCAAGCAACTCTTTTTCTGTGACCGTATAATTACGCTGGGCCTCGTCCAACGTTTTGCTCGCGTAGTAGATCACCATGGGCTTCTTGTCTTGCCTTTGTCCCAGGACAGCGCCTATGGCAAAATCTGATGCGTCACACATAATCTCAAAACCCTGGGACCAGTCTGGGGGTTGAAGTACAGGTGCGGTGGAGACTAAGTCCCGGAGGGTATGATAAGCCTGGGTGCAATTAGGAGACATGTGGAAAGTTGCGTCGTTGGCTAGAAGGTCGGTCAAGGGTTTGGAAAGTTTGGAAAAGTCTTTGATGAACCTTCGGTAGAAGCCAACATGTCCTAGAAATGAGCGAATCTGTCTGACCGAACTAGGTGGAGGAAGTTTGGAAATTAAATCAACCTTAGCTCGATCTACCTCGATGCCCTTATGCGAAACGATGTGTCTGAGGACAATTCCTTCTTGAACCATAAAATGGCTCTTTTCCCAACTTAACACCAAGTTAACCTCGATACATCGTTTCAGGATTTTCTCCAAGTTGCTCAAACAATGGTCGAATGAATTCCCGAATACAGAGAAATCATCCATAAAGACCTCCAAGTATTCACCCACCATTTCTGAAAAAATGGCTAGCATGCAACGCTGGAAGGTTGCGGGTGCGTTGCATAACCCGAACAGCATTCGACGGAATGCAAATGTGCCATACGGGCAAGTGAATGTGGTCTTTTCCTGATCTTCCGGAGCAATTGCGACTTGGTTATATCCTGAATATCCATCCAGGAAGCAAAAATACTTCTGCCCTGCCAATCTTTCAAGGATTTGGTCAATGAATGGCAAGGGGAAGTGGTCCTTCTTAGTGGCTTCGTTAAGCTTCCTATAATCAATACACACCCGCCATGCGGTGGTGGTGCGGGTGGGAATGGATTCGCCATGATCATTAGTGACAACGGTGAGCCCAGCCTTCTTTGGAACCACTTGAGTGGGGCTCACCCAGGGGCTATCAGAGATAGGGTAGATGATGTCGGCGTCGAGCCACTTGATAATTTCTTTTTTAACGACCTCCCGCATGTTAGGGTTTAACCGTCTCTGCATCTGGCGGGAAGGTCGGGCCCCGTCTTCCAGGTAAATCTTGTGGGTGCAATAGGTGGGGCTAATTCCTCTTAGATCTGAGATGGTCCAACCAATGACGGCCCGATGTTCTGAAAGAGTTGCAGTCAACCTTAGTTCCTGATCCTTGGTTAGATGGGAATTAATAATCACTGGGAAGGTCTGGCCAGGTCCCAAGAAGACGTACTTGAGATTCTCGGGCAATGGTTTAAGTTCAGGTGCGGGTGGGACCACAGTCGATGGGAATGGAAAGGGCGGTAGTTGATCAACATTGATTTCTTCAAATGGTGTCATGTGATGATACTCAGCCTTACAGAGGTCCACAGGTAATGATGGTGGCGAGTCAGAACTACGGGTTTGGTGGTCTGAGACAGAATTGAGGGTAAGGCATTCCTCGATTAAAGTTTCCACGGGATCATGTTCCTCAATGTAATCACAATCAAAAGACTTTGTTGCCCGGAAGATATCTAATTGCATTTTCCTGTCTCCGAAGACGATTTCCATACATCCCGTGTCGCAATCGATGTTTGCTTTAGCCGTGGCTAAGAAAGGTCTGCCTAAGATTATGGGTGCGTTCTGTAATTTTTCAGGGACTTCCATGTCGAGCACCAAAAAGTCGACTGGGAAATAGAAGTCCTTGACCCGTACAATCACGTCCTCGACAACCCCCTTCGGGGTTTTCACTGATCTATCCGCCAGCTGGATGGTGACAGGGGTTGGTGCCAGCTCCCCAAAACCAAATTGGTGGTACAAGGTTGTGGGAATTAGGTTGATAGAAGCACCTAGGTCCAGGAGCGCTCTATCAAATGTCATGTCTCCGATGTTGCAGGAAATCAGGGGTGCTCCTGGGTCAGTTCGTTTGAGTGGAAGGTTGCTTGATGTCACGGAACTGGCTTGCTCAGAGAGTACAACCTTCCTAGGTGCTTGAGGTCTCGGCTTACGCTTGGGTGTACAGGCATCCTTTAAGAACTTGGCGTAAGCGGGGACGTGTTTGACAGCTTCTAGAAGCGGAATATTAATCTGTACTTGTTTAAAAATTTCCATCAGCTCCTCAGTTTCCACAGTATTCTTTTTTCTCTTGATTGTTTCCAAGGCCTCAGGATAGGGTGTCTGGATTGGTTCCATGTTTGGGTCCTTGGTTGGTGCTTCTTCTAAGTCGGGTAAAGTCTCGGGGAGAGTCGGCCATTTGGGATCCTGGGTTTTGGTGCCGCTTCTCAAGGTCACCGCATTCGCAGAGGCATTGGGGCCATGGGGTGATCCTTGAGAGGATGAGGATGAAGAGGCGCCAAACCCAGGAGGTGTTTGTGGAGCCGGCTGGACCATATGAGCCTGCCCGGGGTTGCCTTGGAACCCTTGCGAATTGGGGCCTCTGTTAATTATGTTTCGCGGGTTTGGTTGTGGTTGGGAAGGTAGAGATCCTTGTTGTTTACAGTCCAAGAGTTGGCTTAACTGTCCCTTTACCAAGGCCATTTCTTCCTGATGTTTTTGGTTCATGTCAGCCATCGTCTTTATTAGGGTGTCCATTTGGTTTTGTGGGGGAGGGGCCGCCCTATTTTGGTTATATTGGGGTCTAACTGGTGGTCCTTGCTGATAGGGGGGCAAGTGTGGCTGTTGGTTTGGCCTGGGCTGGTTTTGGAATTGCGGTAGTTTCTGGTTTGTCCAACCAAAGTTGGGGTGATTACGCCAGCCGGTGTTGTAAGTGTTGGAGAAAGGGTCAGGTTTTGCATATCCTTGGACGGCTTGCACATCTTCTGGAATAGCCGATGTTGATGAAGAAGGAAGGGAGTAATCAAGGGTCGAGGGAGCAAAGGTCCCTCCTTGGAACATGGTTGGGGGTTGTTCCAGGTTTAGTTGGGTGAAGGGTTGGACCAGGTCAACATTATGTGCTCCTTTTGCTAGGGTGAAAGTCTGCAAGGGGTTCCTGGTCTGGTTTAGAAGCTCATCAATCTTCTTGTCCACCAATTCCACTCGATCCAACTTTTTGGCAATAATGTCCATGTCAACCATTCCAGAATTTGCTTGTACCTCATAAATCCCACCACGGGGTTGACTGGATCTGTTAAACTGGTTCATGGAGGCATTGTTGAGCGAATTCTCGCTCATAGACTCAAAGAGCTCAAACGCGCTCTCCTCATCTTTGTTTAGGAAGTTTCCCCCGCATGAGGCATCGACGAAGTTCCGTAGGTTGCTATCCAGACCGTGGTAGAAGATCTGGGCCAATTGCCACCTTGGAACTTCGTGGTGTGGGCATTTCCTCAAAAGTTCATTGAATCTTTCCCACGCCTCATGAAATTGTTCCCCACCCTGGAGTGTGAAGGTAGTGATAGCTCTTCTGAGGGCATTGGTCTTTCCTATGGGGAAGAATTTCTTTAAAAATGCATGCCTCAGTTCCTCCCAGGTGGTGATGGGTCTACCTAGGGTTCTAAGCCAATGAGAAGCCTTGTCTCTTAATGAGAAAGGGAACATCTTGATTAGAACAATATCAAGGCTAATGTTCCTAGGTTTTACTGTTCTTGCTATGCGGTCGAGATCTTCTAGGTGCTGAAAGGGGTCTTCATTTGAGCTTCCATGAAAGTGGCTCTGGATTAGACTTAATACATTAGGTTTTAGCTCAAAATCGTCTCCCCCTTCGGGGATCCTAAGGTGTGGCTCGACTCTAATGGCAGAAGGGTTATAGAAATCACGGAGGGGTCTTGGCTGGTTCTAAAATGGTGGTAAATCAAGTGGTGGTTGTCCTGGTATGTCATTGAAAGGTGGTGGTTGTTCTTGCGGGTTCTGTAACCGTTGTATGGCTTGCATGATGGTGTGGATTTGTCGTTGCTGAAGCCGATGGTTAGCATTGATTTGAGCCTGGACGACAGCCATAGCATCTGGTGGGGGTTGATCTTCAGCCTCATCTACCCTAGGTTCAGCCATGTTTTCAACAGAATTACGTCGCCTAGATTCCTGCCCCAAAACACACAATTCGGGATGCAGTGAGCGCCTCCCGTGCATACACTAGAGAAGAACTGGAGGGGATGCGGAGGGCGACAGATGCGAGAAATGTATTTCAATCAAGCACGCAAGCCTAATCCTTATGGTGTATTCCTTAGGAGACCTAGAAATCTCACAAAGGGTGATTAAGTCCGTAAGCACTGGACTTCCCTTCTCAAGGCTAATCTGGCCAGGTTGATTACGAGGGGATTGCAGGGAAGGTTCTTCCTTTGGCTTACGCCTCCGGTTCCATAGACCCCACAACCACGGTCGTTTGACACTGCCCCGCAACCTAGTCACCAGATTCTACCAAGGGAATGAAAGCCAAGTGCCTAGCAGACAAAACCTCACCTTTTGAGACTTAACTCAGTCCTGCCTAGGGCACGTCTACTCAGTTTTAAAGGGCTAGGATAGTGCTTGTGCTTAGGGTGATGTGATGAGGCGTTGATTGGGGTGGTGCCTCTTAATGTTCTACTTTCAAAGTGTGTGCTTCTAGCAAAACATGATTTTCAAGCAAGGATTTGTTAAGATATAGTGTCTTTTTAGTGTTTCATCCTTACTTAAGTACTTTTTAGGGTTGACGTGTCTTAATTTTTTCAAACAAGTTTCAGTGGGCACGTCAAGTTCTGCACACAACTTGATGAAAGTAGATTTCCTTTTTCTTCTGTAGAGGCTCTAAAAACCCTAGTGTACTCATCCTAAAGATCGTGCAGCTTCTATTAGATGAGTTAGTTTTTAGGGTTGAGTGGTGCGGCCCAGGTCAACTCACAGTAGCTTCGCAAACACCACTCAAGAGAAAGAGAAAAGAACACTCCAAGAATTTATCATATTAGAGTGTACATTTTTTTGTAGGGTGATGTGTTAAGAATGTGGGTCAAGCAATCATTCACCACGCCAATTTTTTTAGTTTTTATGATTTTTTTCAGCTTTTTCACGCAAGCAAACAATGAGAGAGAGAGTACTCACTATCGGTCCTCGAGGCGCCTACTTCCTTGCTACCATAGTGGAATGCGTCGCTTCGCCGTCCATGCGCCGAATTCCTGCAACCGTCAAGTAAAAAGGAAAATAGGGCATTAGACGATATGAGAATGAAGGTGGAATGGAGGTGATAAAACAAATCCGTTGCCTCCCCGGCAACGGCGCCAAAAACTGACGTGCCTTCGTGCGTGTGTGTTAAGAGGTGTCGTTATAGTTGCACTTGATACGTCGGTTTTAAAAGAAGTAAACGGAGGTGAGTCCGAGTGTCGATCTCAGGGAGGCGTGGAAATCGGATTTTGTTTACCACTTGTTGTCACGAAAAAGGCGGAGTTTTGCTTGCGAAAGAAACGGTTTTGAAAAGCGAGAGATAGAGAGAGTTTAGGGTTAGAAAGCTCTTGGTTTTGACCATGCACTTTAAACAGAAATTAAAAAGGCAACTAAATGAAAAATAATTTCATTAAACATGCATTCATAGTTCATGGTTTACAATATTAAATACATGCTTCAACAAAAGTAAATGAAAGCTTAAAAGAGAGAGAGAGAGGTAGAGAGAGAGTGGAGAGCGACGAGGCAGCCACGGCGGTGGAGGAGGCTCCGTCGGCGGCTCGTCGTCTCCGGCGATTACAAGAGTGCCTAAGACTAGCTAGGAGAGGAGTGGAGTAGTTGCAAGTGGGAGAGGATGCCTTGAATGGTGGTAGAAGGGGGTTTAAATAGAGTTAAGGGCTTCCTAAAAGAAGAATGTGCTTTAGCGACATCCAGAACGTCGCTAAAACCACTTCCATATACGTCGGTGAAGGCCTTCTGCCGCCGGTCAGCCGCCCGCCCCTCTCTCTCTTCAGGCGCGATCCGTGGCTGTCAAACGAGAGCCGTCCGATTGATGATCGGACGGCTGAGATCCTCCCGCGCTTGCGCTAGGATCGCGCTTCGGGCGCGCGTGCGCGCGCGCGTTTCCGCCCGGCGTGCGCGCGCGCGTGGGAGGTGGGGCGCTGTCGTCGCGCCGCGTGGCGCAATCCTGGCCGCTCGCTTCTGATCGCGCGGCTCAATTTTGCCGCGCCCTTCGCCCGCAAATGATTTTCGCTCCGCGCGAATCGAACGCGCGTCGCCGCGACGCGGGCGTGCGCGCTAACCGTTGCGCCACGCCCGCGCTTTGTCGCGGCGACCGCGAGCGAGCGCGCGGATCTCGGCCGCTCGATCGAAGATCAACGGCCGAGATGCGTCCTTGGCTGGCTTGGGGGCGTGCGGGCGGCGGGGGCGGAGCGACGTGGCGCGTTCTAGGCCGTTGATCTCCAGATCAACGGTCAGGATTTCTTGGGCCCATTGTGGGAGCTCCGGATGTCGGATTTGGCCGATTTTGAGTCCGTTAGACTCCGTTCGTCGTCCTGAATCCATCCGTGCGGTCCGATTGCTCATCTGAGGCCTGCTTTGACAAATGCTTTACACAAATGGCCATTAATACAGTTTATAAGCAATCTTGGTACTTGATGCATGCAATGCTCCTATTCTACTTTATGTTGTGCCTTTTATTCTAAAGATGGGCCATATTCAACCTAATTACTACCCCCTTGCGTGGTGTTATCATCCACCCAATGGCTGCCCGATGTTCAGAGAGGGTTGCAGTCAACCTAAGTTCTTGATCCCTAGTTAAATGAGCATTGATAATCACAGGGAAGGTCTGGTTAGGTCCTAGGAAGACATACTTGAGGTTTTCAGGCAAAGGCTTTAGTTTGGGTGAAGGTGGGACAACATTTGACGGGTAAAGGAAAGGCGGGAGTTGATCAACATCAATCTCCTTAAATGGAGGTTGCTGAAGGTAATCAGCTCTACAAAGGTCAACCTCCACAAGCTGGGGTGGGTCAGGGTAATCATCAACTGGTTGAGTCAGATGGTCTGCTAAAGAGCTAAGAGTGAGGCATTCTTCCACCAGAGGTTCCACGGGATCGTGCTCCTCAACCCAGCCACAATCAAAAGACTTAGCTGCCCTGAAGGTATCCAATTGCTTCTTCTTATCTCCAAAGGCGATTTCCATGCATCCTGTGTCACAATCAATGTTCGCCTTATCCATAGCTAAGAAGGGTCTACCCAGGATGATGGGTGTGTTTTGTAACTGTTCGGGGACTTCCATGTTGAGGGCCAAAAAGTCTACCGGGAAGTAAAAGTCCTTGACCCGAATAATTACGTCCTCGACTACCCCCTTCGGAGTTTTCACAGATCTATCAGCCAATTGGATAGTCACAGGTGTGGGTTTAATCCAAACTGGTGATAAAGGGTAGTCGGGATTAAGTTGATTGAAGCACCTAAGTCCAAGAGCGCTCTATCAAATGTCATGTCCCTGATATTACAAGATATAAGGGGCGCTCTTGAGTCAATTCGTTTGGGAGGTAGGCTGCTCAATATCACTGGACTAACTTGTTTTAAGAGCACTACCTTCCTAGGTGCTTGGGTTCTCAACTTACACTTCGACGTACAGACATCCTTCAAGAACTTAGCGTAAGCTGAGATATGCTTGATTGCTTCGAGGAGAGGAATATTAATCTAAACTTGTTTGAAATATCTAACAACTCCTCATTCTCAACTACATTTTTCTTTTTCTTCATTTTCTCCAAGGCCTTAGGGTATGGTGTTTGGGTTTGAATTGGTTTAGTCTCCTGGTCTTTGAGTTCCTCCCGCTCATCCTCAGAATCAGGTATCTCGGGAAGTGAGGTCACGGGAGGGGTCATCCATTTGGGGTCCTGGGTTTTAGTGTCGCTTCTCAAGGTAACCACGTTGGCTGAGGCATTAGGACCATGGGTAGATCCTTGAGAAGAAGAGGAAGCACCAAACCCAGGGGGTGTCTGTGGGCTTGCTGGATCATGTAGGCATGCCCGGGATTGGCTTGCAACCATTAAGGATTGGTGCCTCTGTTGATCACATTTCTCAGGTTCAATTGTGGCTAAGAAGGAAGGGACCCCTGTTGTTTGATATCCAACAGTTGGCTCAATTGTCCCTTCACTAATGCCATTTTCTCCTGATGTTTCTGATTCATATTAGCCATCATTTTTATTAGTGTGTCCATTTGGCTTTGTGGGGGAGGGGCCGCCCTATTCTGATTATAGGGTGGTCGAATCGGTGGACCTTACTGATAGAAGGGAGGGTTTGTCCTGGGTTGGTTCTAGAATTGGTTTGGTTTTTGGTTCGTCCAGGCAAAATTCGAGTGATTACGCCATCTGGCGTTGTAGGTGTTGGAGAAGGAGTTAGGTTTGGAGTAATCTTGGATGACTTGGACATCTTCAAAGATAGAAGGTGCCAAGAGGGAGGGGAGAGAGTAATCAGGGTTTGAGGGAGCAAAGGTCCCTCCTTGAAACATAGTCAGGGGTTGTTCCAGGTGTATTTGATTCATTGTTTGCACCAAATCTACATTGTGTGCTCCCTTTGCTAGGGAGAGGGTTTGTAGTGGGTTTCGGGTTTGGTTCAATAGCTCATCAATCTTTTTGTCCACCAACTAAACTTGATCCAACTTTTTGGCTATAATATCCATGTCAACCATTCTAGAATTGGCTTGCACCTCATAGATCCCACCACGGGGTTGACTAGATCGATTAAACTGGGTCGTGGAGGCATTGTTGAGTGAATTCTCACTCATGGACTCAAAGAGTTCGAGCGCACTCTCCTCATCATTGTTCAAAAAATTGCCTCTACATGAGGCGTCAACAAAGTTCCTAAGGTTGTTGTCCAGACCATGGTAGAAGATCTGGGTCAATTGCCACCTTGGAACCTCATGGTGTGAGCATTTCCTCAATAATTCATTAAATCTTTCCCACGTCTCATGGAATTGTTCTCTACCTTGTAGTGTAAATGTGGTAATGGCTCTTCTGAGGGCATTGGTTTTACCTGTGGGGAAAAATCTCTTCAAGAATGCATGCCTCAGTTCCTCCCAAGTGGAGATGGGTCTCCCTAAGGTTCTAAGCTAGTGAGATGCTTTGTCTTTTAGGGAGAAAGGGAACATCTTAATTAAAACAATATCCAAGCTGATATTCCTTGGTTTCACAGTTCGGGCGATCCTGTCTAGGTCCTCTAAGTGTTGGAAGGGGTCATCATTCGAGCTCCCATGAAAGTGGCTTTGAATTAAGCTCAGGACATTGGGTTTTAGCTCAAAATCATCTCCCCCTTCGGGGACCCTAAGATGTGGCTTGATCCAGATAGCAGACGGATCGTAAAAATCACAGAGAGACCTTAGTTGGCCCTCAAGAGGTTGTGGTGGATTAGGTGGGGGTTGCCCTTGAGGGTTTTGCAATCGGTGTATGGCTTGCATGATGGTTTTGATCTGTTGTTGTTGGAGTTGGTGGTTGGCCGAGATTTGAGCCTGAATAATGGCCATAGCATCGAGTTGAGGTTGGTTCTCAATCTCATCAATTCTTTGGTCAGCCATTTCTCTTGAAAAATCAAGTCTCCTCCTGATTCCCCTCTCTAAAACAAACAGCTCAGGATGAAGTGATCGTCTCCTATGCATACACTAGAGAAGAACGGGGAGAGATGCAGAGAGAGACAGGGGCTAGAAGTGTGTGCACAAACAAGCAAGCAAGTCTAGTCCTTATAGTGTATACCTTAGGTGACCTAGAATCCTTAAAGGGAATGATCAAATCTACAAGCACTTAACCTCTCTTCCCGATGTTAATCTGGCCAGGTTGATTATGAGGGGATTGAGGGGAGGGTTCTTCCTTTGGCCTGCGCTACCAGTTCCGTAGACCCCACAACCGCGATCATTTGAAACATCCCCGCAGCCTAGACACTAGATTTTACAAAGGGAATGAAGGCCAAGTGCCTGGCAAACTTAATCACACCTCAAAGACTTAGACTAGTCCTGCCTAGGGCACGTCTACTCCATTTTAATGAGGGCTACGTTAGTGCTTGTGATAAGGCGTTGTTTAGGGTTGTGCCTCTTAGTCCAATTGAGCGTGTGCGTGCACTCAACAAAACATGATTTTCAAGCAAGGTTTTTAGGATGTGATGTCTTTTAATGATTCATCCTTGCTTAAGTGATTTTTAAGGTTGAAATTCCTTAATTTTTTTAAACAATGTTCAAGTGAACACACAAGGTTTTGCACACAACGGGCGGAAGTCAATTTTCTTTAGAATGATGTGGCCCTAAAGAAACAACCCTAATGTATTCACCCTAGTGTTCATGCAGTTATACCAGGTGCATTGATTTTAATTATGGTGAATGGTGTGGGCCAAGTCAAATCATGGTAGCTTCACAAACACCACTTAAAAGAAAGAACACTTCAGAAAGATTATTTCTTTAAGAACGTTAGAGTGTATTTTTTTTTGTTAGGTTGTAGCGACCCGATTCCCGAGTCCCTACGAGACACGAGAACCGGACCGACTCGACTAATCCCAAGACCTAGTCGTCCAACGAGGAAGTAACCAAAAGAGCAGTAAAATAAACCACATTCAGCATGAAATAACTAACAGTAAGAAAATACAGCAGTAAGGAAAGAAACCACTACAGTATATACCACCACAATAGTAGAACAACATTCATAATATAATATGAAGTGCAGGTAAAGAAAAGTACAGCGGTAACAAGAACTACACACTATAGTGGAACAAAAAGAGGTACAAGAGAACAATGGTGACTCTACTGGACCCTACTCGGCCCAGCGTCCTCTGCAGCCGCTGACCCTGGCTGCTCAACACCTGGTCCTGAAAGGTAACGAGTGTAACACGTCAGCAAAACGATGAGTAGAGTGGCAACTAAAACTAAAGAAACAGTAGAGTATACAGTAGCTGTTATGTTCTGTTACTTTCTTTATTTATGTCTTTCAATTGTCTCACGATTTCATTTATTTCTTAAATCCTTTACTTGATCTTGAATGTTCCTCGTGGGAACGATCTTGATTGCAGTCTTTTCCAAAAAGTAGAAGTAGCACGTGGTGCTCTCTTGGCCAGGAGAGTCCCCCGTGGTGATCCTATTCTCAGTCAACCACCCCAAGGTCACGGACAGACGTAACGGTGACTACGGCACGCGCAATAAACGCACAGGTAGCTAACCCGCACTGGCACGCGGTCAGTCGTTTCCGTTAACTGGTGCGCCCAAAGCACAGCACAGAACCAGTACAGGGCAGAGTCCTCTTAGTAACAGGGGGGTCCAACCCTTCCACAGTAACCAAACAGGGGCCTTGCCCCTCCACAGTCCGCGCACCCTCGCCTGACTACCCTGGTTTGCCCCAGTGGGCGTAACAAGTCGGTGTAGGAGGCTAGCAGAACCCCGGGGCCCGTGGGGTAGCTAGTACCTCCCTACACTAGTAGCTCTCCTCGGTACTACGTACACGAGGGCCAGCAAGTCGGTATAAAGTGGCCAGTCCTAACCCCGGGTCCCTGGGGCGGCTGGCTCCGCTCTGCACTAAACAGGTACAGGTACTTCCCTTGGTACTACGTACCCAAGAGACAGCACACTACCAGGTCTTTCTTTCTCAGTTCCATTCCTTTCTCTTTTCAGGAGTTTCACTCCTAATTCCCCGTAGGGTTCCAGTTCTTTTAACTCAGAACATCTAGGTTTCACTTTCCAGTTTCACGTTCTTACAATCCATGTTCTCAGTCACGTTTATTTATTCATAACAGGTAGCTGTTAATTTGATTTACAAGCAGTTATTTGTTCCTTTCCATTTTTCCAAGACTGCAGTATTCATATATTCCACTAGTTTTCCCCGTCCTAGGATTCATGCCATATCCTGGGATCTATCATACAATCTAGTTTTCCAGCCCTAGGATTCATGCAACACCTAGGATCTATCATTCAATCTATTTCTCATTCCTAGGATTCATGCAATGTCCTAGGTTCTATTTATGGTTCCATAATTTAACAGATTATACTAATAAACTTAAAAGCCACTCTACCGGTTACAACAGGCGTATTGGGGGCGTGGTCGGGAATCCCGCGTACCTCCGCAACCCCCGAGACTGCAACGGAACGGGATCCTATCACAAGGATCAAACACAAGGAGGTTCTCAAAGCAGTATACAACTACTGTAGACGGGTAGATGATTTAATTCTGAAAAGCACGCAACTTGAAACGCGGAAAACGGACTCCGAACGGGCCCTAAACGGGTCGAAAACGACGAAACAGTGCAAAATCAGACGTCTGGAACTTCTTCCAGACGTCTTAAAAATGGGGATCAGATGGTACCTTGTCCTGTGTGGTCTCTCAGACGTCCAGAAGCCTGCGGGGGCCTCTGGCCTAGTTCCCAGACGTCCGATGGTCACCCCGGACGTCTGGAAGTGGTTCCCGTCGTCTGGCACTGCAGCCAGATGTCTGATTCGCGTTGGATGGCGAATCCAGAACCTGCGCGTACCCATTTCTCTCTCTCAGTACGGATGACCGAAGAAAAGGAAGAAGGACGAAACTGGTTGGAAGCCCAAACGTCTGATTCTGGAAAAATTTTCAGAATCATGGTGCGACTCGCCCTCCGCTCGCGACGCACGGCCGCACCGCGTCTCGTCCGCCTGCTGCTCGAGCTGTAGCAGGCCTCCCGCGTCACCCCGCGTCTGCTGCTCCCCCCGCCGGCCGGCCTTAGCAGCCCCGGCAAGCTCGCCCTCACGGCCGAGCGCCTCTTCCCTCGCGCAGCACCTCCTCCCACGCTTACCGCGGCTGTCGCTGCCGCCGCTCACTCGCACTCGCACTCGCGCACCGGCTGGAAGGAGAAGGGGAAGGGGGCGGAGGTGATGAGAGTAAGGGAGAGGGCATGGCGTTTTAAAGCCGCGCGGGGAGGAGAGAGAGAGAGCGGAATAGAGGGCGCAGCCTGCGACCGCAGGAGAGAGGGAAAAAGGCACCTGCAGGTCTGTGCGCGCAGGCGAGCAGACGCAGCCGCGCGTGCCGCCGAAACCGAATCCCAGATGTCTGGAAGGGGTTCCAGACGTCTGGTCCGACGTCTGGGCCACATCCCAGACGTCTTAAAAGACGTCTGAAGCCGCGCGTTCGTAACATGGGTGATGAGCTTAAAATGTGGGTCAAGTAGCCATTCACCACGCCAATTTTAAATATATATATATATATATATTTTGTATTTCTTTTAGGCAAGCAAATAATCAATGGGTGGAGTAATACTCACAACAGTCTTCGCAACACTTTACTCCTTGTTTATTGTCTTGGATCGCACTCCTCCGTCGCCAAGGCATCGAGTTCTTGCAACCAATCAAGTAGAGAGAAAAATGAGTTAGAAGATGTGAATACTAATGCGGGATGAAAGCGACAAAAGAAATCCGTTGCCTCCCCAGCGACGACGCCAAAAACTGACGCGTGCGGAATGCATTGTTTAATTATATCATTGTAGCATGCGCTCGCGTCGCCGATTTTAAATTAAGATATAGATTTGTGAGTCCAAGTGTCGATTTCAGGGAGGCGTGAAATCATATTACTTTTAGTCGCTTTGGGTGTCAAAAAATGGTAGCGTGGTTTGCTTGCGAAAACGAGAGAGAAAGAGAGAGAGAGAGAGTAGGGTTAGAGCTTGCGTTTAAAACATGACAATCACTTAAGGAGATGTGAACTATGATATAAGAAGCAACATCAACATATAGCATGCAATTAGAGATCGTTTACAACTACAATAATAGATGAAAGCTTAAAATAGTGCAACATAAAGCTAGAGTAAAAGAGAGTGCAAGGAGGAGGCAAGGAGGCCACGGCGGTGGAGGGGGGCTCCATCAGCGGCATGACAACTCTGAGGGCGGATATGGAGTGTTTGGTGGAGCTAGGAGAGGGCTAGTGTTGCATGGAGAGTGAATGAGAATTGAATGCCAAGAGATGGAGATGAATGGAGGGGTATGGGGCTTTTTATAGAGAAGGGGTTTCTAAACTGGGTAAGGGTTTTAGCGACATCCAGGACGTCGCCAAACCCATTACAAAAGTGTCGGTGAAGCCCCTCACCTGCCAGTCTAAGCACACACGCGTTCTTCTTCCTTCTCCCGATCCGTGTGCTCGCAACATAGGCCGTCCGATCTTTATGCCTTGAGTGCTGGTTCATATTGCACCTTGCGCGCTTTGGGTGCGCGCCCTACGCGTGATCACGTGCGTTTGCATCGGGTGCATGAGGGCGCATCGCGTAGCTTGCCTCAGGGCCATTCGATGGTGATCGGACGGTTCTAATCTGCTGTGGTGCGAGCTGGCGCATGATTTGGGGTGCAACAGGGGTCGAACGCTCACCGTTACTTGCGAGTGCGAGGCTTCACCCGCTGTGCTGCCTTCACGAGTTGTTGCGGAGGTGAGGTCAGGTGCAGGCGCGGTTGACTATTGGATGGAAATCCAACGGTTACGATTCCACGTTGAAGGCTTTTTTGGGCGCGATGGAGAGCACACCTTTGCAGATCCTCAGCAGTCCGATCCTTAAATTGCTCTTGATGAAGTGAGGCTGGGTGCAGGTGTGGCGGCTGATGGTGCGAATGCACGACACGTGGCAGCCTCGTGGTCGTTGATCCTTAGATTAACGGTCACGACTTCTTGGGCTTGTTGTGAGAGCTCCGGATGTTGGATTTAGGCGATTTTGAGTCTGTTGGACTCCGTTCGTTAAACTGGATCCATTCGTGCGGTCCGATTGCTCATATGAGAACTGCTTCAACATGCACTTATACACATGGCCATTGATTATAAGCAATCTTAATTCGTCATGCATGCAATGCTCCCAAGCCCATTATGGTATGTCATTAATGCACATATACCCTCAAAACTAACTCTAGTTGATGGAATTATCATCATTACATGTAGAGTTATTATGAACCCACGTGGGCTGTCGGGGATGTGGATGCTTGAAGAGGAAAAAGAGAAGCGAAGTGAGAGTAGAGGGGGAACACGCAAGTAGTGTGCAAATCACGCAACTGCGGGGATGATGATGCCAGTGGACACGTGTGGGCGGTGCATGCACACGTGATAAGGTGAGCGACGTGGATAGCAAGGTGTGTGTGTGTAGGTTTTCGTTTTGTGTTTGGATCTATTTGAGGGTCAAACGACGTCCGAATTTCGCATTCTTAATACCATCAGAATTGCCTTGATGCGTACTAAGTTGTGGTAAATACTAAACCTAATTTTGCAAATTGTTTTGCATGTAAAAAATATGAAAGAACCTATATGGTGATTTTGACATGTTTCCTTACGTGCACTGATCTAGAGTTGATTCCCAGAGCACGCATAAAGCACGTGGGTCCCGAGGCACTACGAGGGACCTCGATTGCTCATTTCCAAGTCACCGTGACCCCTAATGACATTAGGCAAAGTGGTCTTAATTTTCTCTCAGTGAAAATTATTGTTATGCCATCTTTTGTAAAATTTGTTATTTTGTGTGCATCTTTTACTTTTGCTAAATTATGGAGTTTAGAAAAGTTATGATAGATGATTATTCCCCTTTGGATAAGAATAATACTTGAAATTAATGCTTGAATTGAATGATGAGACTATTAACTTGAGTTAATCGTTAAATGTTAATAAATTTATGATCTTTTTGATATTTGGCTTTGGAATGAAAGAACTATAAAAATTTAAATGATTAATAGGATGAATTTGATGGATTAAAGAAATGTTGTGTTAAACTCTCTTATTCCTTAAATAATAACCTATGGATGGTTTGTATATGAAAAATTAAATGAATGTTCGTCTAAGTGTGGTAAATGAATAAATTTGATTTGATGGAATATGAAAATGAATACAGATAACTAGACGGCTTGATAAGTTGGTCTGACGAAGCTTGATTGGTGGATTAAGGAGTTAGTTAGCCTCCTTGTAAATATGTAATAGACCAATTGGCCAACTCAGCAACAAGGTAAGGGTATGTCAATGGATATATATGTTATTATGGTTGGAATACATGGCTATGTAATGGAAATCGCTATCTACGAGCCAGTGTAAGTCACGTCTATATATATAGCTTTCAATATGTAGCCACCACACTACCTACGTTAAACCGATAGGGTGATGGAATGAAACATAGAGCAAGTGGAAGGTTTATTGATAGCCAAGAAGACACTACACACTTGTACTTCTCAAGATATCACAACAAGATCTCCTTGTACCTTCCAAAAAATTGATATGTGATAAATACGATTGTAATATCGAGGGAAACATACTCGTTGGGATAAATTGAAAAAATGAATTAATACATTAATAAAGTATAATTATAAGGATGAATGAGTATCATTTTTTTATGTTCTCAGTTTCTTTAATTTCTTTTTACTTGTACTATTCTACTTAGTATTTGCTAACGTATTTCTTGGACCCTATAATTAGGTACAATGTGGTAGTCGAGAATAGGTGTGCGTAGAATGATTGGTGTAGGATCTAGTTCAGCACCCATGGACAATTTGTGATTCTAGGAGTTTTACCTAGTTACTTAGTTTCCCTTTCTATTTTCTGTCTTTTATTAGATGTACTCAAATAGTTAGCTAGTATTATTTTTATTTTATTTTAGATTTGTAGACTTAATTGCCGTAGATAATATAATTTTCTTTATTTATGTCAATACTTTATGAATGGTTTGTTTAATTATATTCGTATTTTTTAATTATATATTGAGTGATTTCGATCCTATTTGTACTTGCTTATTACACCGGATGATTTATATTATACTTGATTAATTTAGATGATGGAGTTCTGATTGTCACAACATGTATACAATTTTTATTTTGTCATTCTTGTATCTAAATAAAAGATTATTTCCTGTGACAATGGTAAGCATCCATCAAATAAAGAAATGACAATAGAATGAAAAGGGGGGGAGAGTTTTCCTATCACTAAAGATGAACTTGTAAAATTCTTGTAACAAGAGTACAAATACTAATTATATAAAGGAATCTTATAAACCGATCGACTTAGATAGGTGCCTATCAATTTCAAAAAAATATTTAACTTGTTAATTATTATTACTTATTTCCAATCAAAAGAATAATAAAAGGTAATTCAACATCAAATATAAGATAAAAAAATTATAACTCTTTATTTAAATGACATCAAATCATGTATCATACAACAAAACTCCACTTCCTTTTATATCACCAATTGCAACATCATCTACCATTTATCCCATCCTAAAATTTATCTTAATTATAAAAAAATCACATCTACATGCAACAAAAATATCATGGGAAAAAATCGTTTTAATTGTAAAAAAAAAATATAACTTTTTATTTAAATGACATCAAATCATGTATTATACAACCAAACTCCACTTCCTATTATATCACCAATTACAACGTCATCTACGATTTATCCCATCCTAAAATTTATCTTAATTAAAAAAAAATCACATCTACATGCAACAAAAATATCGTGGGAAAAAATCGTTTTAATTGAAAAAAAAGAAGGTACTTAAATGACCTAAGATTATCTCATGTCATAATATTCTGTTGCCTCACACTTTGCTTGATTCCTCACTCCTCACCGCTGTCAGCATTACGTCTCTTTTGCTGCCCTTCATCCTTTCTTTTCCCTTCCCCCGCACAACTCCATCCAACACCCCCCCCCGTCCGTCCACCTTGCCGCCGTCCTCCTCTGCCTCCGATCTCCAGTGCTATCCCTCCAGTCTCACTCTCGATCGCATCCATCCAACATCCATCTCTCTCGTCCGGGTTTCGTTGCAACGATCACTTTCTGGGGGTTCCTTCCGGAGAGAAAAGAGGAGATAATGGCGTCGACAGCTCCGAACCCCAAAGGAGGGGTCTCCGTCTACCTCTACGTCCCCAACATCATCGGTATGATCTGACGCACCACTCAAAGGCCACCGGCATTGTCGTGTTACATAGATTAGGCCTTAGCTGCAGTGGAGTACGCGTTTGTCCTGTTAAGTCTCATCCAGTTGTTCCCGTTAGTTTCTCGCTCGAATTCCTATTCGTGATCGGTTCTGCATCTCTATGTGCTCATTGTTGTTGGTTTCTTCCGTTGCTTAGTGCTGCAATTTGGGGTGTGAAACGGTCGTTTCCTTCCAGCTGAAGGCATTCGGGAATTGCGAAGAAACATGTGGGACGGAGATGGTTACGTGTCGCGTGTCTTCTTATCTTGAAAATGAATTCTGTTGATTGAGCCGGACAAATGGAATCTATAGGTGCGATAGTACATTGTGTATGTTTCTCAAGCCTTATGCTTGGTTGCATATTCGTGATTTTTGTTATGTAAGTAAGTGGAAGGCTCATAGGGAGGGAACGGGAGTTGTGTAAGAAGAGGAATGGCCTGTTCTAGAGTTTTGGGAGGAAAAGTGGCCAAACTGTAGATAGATGTTCGAGGATCGGCGGGTGAAGGAGATCTGTGGAGGTAAGTCTTCAGTAATTTATAGAGGGCGTGGGGTAAGCCGGTGACACTTGATGTGCGAGAAGGCTTCATTTTGGTTTTGGTGCATGAGAGAAGGTGTATTAGGATGTGATCCTTGGAGAAAGGACAGCCAATGGAGCATCTTTAGAAATCCAGAGACCTCTATAAAAAAGAAAATGGCTTGAGAATTTGGTCTTTTTTACTTGATATGCAGGGCTGCCAATGGTTTTTGAGCTTTGCACTTGCTTTTTGTAATGCTCCTTTTTTACAATGGAATGAAGGATTGAGCTGGATGGCCACCAGCCTCCGGTAGCCTTCCTTTTACCTTTCAAAAAAAAAAGAAAAGGAATTGGGTCTTTTTTCTTTACCAGTTTAAGGAGATGGGAAATTTATTTAGTTGTCATTAGTTGTTGGGGCATGTTCTGAAGGTATGACATGTGATTCTTTTTCACGATTATTTTGACCAGCTGAGAGATGGTACAAGAGGGTTGTTGGGCCTTGTAACAAATGTGGTTTGGATTTCAGCATGGAGCTTACCTCTTAGAGACGTAGACAGGGATGAATCTGTTGAGTTGCTGAGATTGGCGCAGAAGTTTATTGAAGATCCTAGGAGTTAGAAATGCAATTGATATTTTTTCTCGAAAGGGGCACAGGAAGAACATCAAAGTATATTTTTGTTTTTTCAAAGTCAAACTTGTCAGGAAAATTTTAAGATTTGCAAGGCAAGTCTGGGAAAAGCATGAAGGAGAATTGATTAATGAGGCAATGCATACAGTTCAACAAACATAACCTTGAAGTATACTTATCCTTGTTAGATGTAGCTTGCTCCTCAGAATGGTTTTCTCTAGTATCCGTGATACATTGCTAGGTCTTGTGAGGTTGAAACACTCTTGATAATAAACCGAGTGTCTTGTTCTTCCTCATAGCATTTGTGTCTTAGATAGGTTCTTGAATTCATGGAACATAAGGCATGAAATTGATCCTCTAACCTTACTATTGCAAAACAAATGTTAAGCTTCATATTTATCATATCAAGAATATAAGTTGTATAACTAGTACTAGCTTCAGTGGCTTCCATAGAAGAGTTGAGGGTGGAATAGATTGCCATGAATATCTCTGTATGGCATCCACATACAGGGAGCATGGTGTTAATCTCAAAATTTTGGATCATAAGGACTCATTTTGCAGGGAGGGAATTACTTTCTTTTCTTCTTTTTCAGCAAGATGAGAGTGGCCATTGATTCTTGACATCATTAGCAACTGACCGTTTAATCTACTATACTTACAGCTAATGCTCACTTGAAATGGCTGTCACAACTTCCAACTACATTTATTGCATATGGAGAAAGATACATGTTACTGGAATTCCATTGTCCCTGTTCTTGTTTGTATGCCCTAAAATGATCTTTAAAACTTTACCTAATGTTCTAAATGACAATTTTTTTGCGAAAATGCATCCTTCTTGTGGGCTTGCAATTGCTACAGACATTTTGTCATTGATGACCTTTCAATGTTGTTTCTCATTTGCATTGTTGGTGATTTTACATATTTATTACTGGCATGCAATGAGATCATCCTCCGAACGGTAGAAATCATGTTGAACTCTCTTGCAGGAGGCAAACTCACATTATTGTGTGGCTGTTATAGGGGGTATAGAGGAAGGAAGAGAAGGTTGCATGTTTAACTGATTTGCATATTGTTACCAGCTTTTTGTTTCAACTGGATGATACTGAATGGTAGTTCACTCCACTTAATGTGCTACAGGGCTTGCTTGTTTGTGTATTGTCATGGGGTGCACTTTTGGAATAGTCCATCTGAATAATTTCTGAAAAAATGTGAAATTCCTTTGCCATATTATGCAAAATCTAATAAACTGTTATTTTTTTACCAAGGCAGTGATAGTTTCGCCCCTGATTCACAGTCTACTTGTTCTTGCTTCATAACTATCATGCTGTTGATTTTGACATTTCCTATGGTCACTATCACATGCAGGTTACATAAGAGTTGTAATGAATTGTTTTGCCTTTGCCTTGTGCTTTTCTGATACGAATCTTTTTGCAATTCTGTATTTCATCAGGTAACCTTCCACTTGATACTCTAGAACATGAAGGTGTCTCATATGTTTGCTTCTGACAATTTGCTATTCATGGTTTCAGCTTTGTGTGTGATGGGATAGATGGATGGTTTGCTCGCAAGTTCAACCAAGGTTCAGTTCTTAACCGATAGCCTGTGCATTAATTTCTTCCCTCCAATTGAAATACATTTATCCAAAACAACAAAACGGAATGCTTTGCAGCACTATGTGCAAAATGGTATTGGTGTTTAGTCAAAATTGGTTTCACAAGCATAAAATTTTGGGGCTGGAGATTGAAGTGGCAGTGTTTAAGGTTATATTTGAGGTTTTAGAATTAGAAGATCATGAAGTAACTCAAAGTTTTTGAAGCTTGTGATTTGTTAGAAATGAAATGTAATACTCCTTTATGGACTTGGCTCTCCTGAGATATAGAGGCAGATGGTAACCTACAGGATTAATTCAAACTATAAACTAAAGGGGCAAACTATGAACGAACTAAATGACATAAACAAGAAAACATAACTCTCAACTCTCTTCATGTTGTGATCGGAAGAGATGCTGTAAAGGTGAGCTTTGGGCAATGGCTTAGAGAAATGTAATATACTGCATTTTAATCCCTCATCTCTTTATAACATATTTCATAAAGTGACAGCTGATATCCATGTGCTTTTTGCACTCACGAAGTGCTAGATTGTTGTCGTTTTGTTTTGTAATTTTAATATTTTCTTTCAACACTGTGTTCCTTTTAAAGGAGTGCACCTTTGAAAAATTATGCATGTTCCTTGTAAGGTAGCATGGAGAATACCCATTTGTCTTTGCTCATCAAAATGCATGCTATATATGTATTTATGTCATTTTTTAGTTTTCATTGATCATGGAAAATCTGCATGCCACCCATGTTCTTATGGCTGTCCTTATGCAAGCAGCATTATTGAAAATGCTATGCTCTTTCCCTGTGTGCTTGGTTTTTTCCACCAATATGCAACCAACCACATTTTGTAGGAAGTGTCTAGCTAAGATCATGCAAGGTGCAATCCATAAAGGCCAAAAGATCCCTCTATTTCATTAGCATATTATATAGGACACAAGTTTGGCACTTCTATCAACATCGTCACCCTAACCAAAAACAAGAATCAAATCAAGCCTTTCCCTTATTAAATGGGTCGGACATAAATTGGTTGCCGTCCATTCAAATTACATCATGGATCATAATTGAAATAGGCTTGCATAATAACAATAATTGTAAATCCCTACTTGTAGGGGTGAGATCAGCGCGACGTAAAAATAATACGAAATTATAAATAGAACAATCTCACAAAATGACAATCACACAATGTATACAATGATTTTTAGGTGGAAACCTAAACCGAGTGAAAACCATCACCTAACCCTCTCGAGTTAGGATTTTCCGATTAACCAAGTTGAGCAAATCCACTAACGTACTACTTAAACGAGGTTAGTACAACCTCACATACAACCACGCTACTTTATACGAGGGTAGCGTACCTCAAGTCCCTTTTCTTCACGAGAAGGATTTTGCCTCACGAAGGAGATGAGAATTCGTAAAGCGAATATCCAACACAAATAACAAAGTAAATTACAACTATAGTCCTATAGAGTTAACAAAGTAAATCTTAAACTAAACTTTTATAGGAGTTAGGATTCTTTCCTTTGGTGGAAGTGCGTTGGCGACGCGGATGCGTGAACCACGCAGTAGCGCTTCGTCGCTCTTGTAATCGCGGAGGGAGAGCGGGTGTGCAAATGATCGATGCTCTCTGGATGTAGAACTTAAGCTAGGAGAGCTAGAGCTTCAACTACTTCTCTTGGACAGAAAAGATGTGGAAAAGGGGTTTGCTTAGTGTGTCTTGGTGTATATTTGAGTGGCAAAGGTTCTCCTCTATTTATAGAGGTCTTAGGTAGGCTTTGGAAGGCCTTGGAAGGCTTCCATAGCCGTTGGGTGCAAGCTCCAAGAAAATCAGGTCGAAATCAGGATTAATCATTATACTGACATGGTTATCAGATGTCTGATCCTGGTATCGGATGTCTGGAAAATTAGTTTAAGACGTCTAGGAACAAAGTCAGACGTCTGATTTTAGGCAGGTTTCCTTCCTGACTTGAATCAGATCGAAACTAGGTTCTAGTGGAAGTCTATCAGACGACACACAGGACGTCTGACACTAAGTCTGGACGTCTGGAAACCTACTTTTCTGCGGAAATGGATTTCCAAGGGAGTGCAACGGCTAGAAAACCTCTAAGAAGAGATTTTGGGTCAGCCGAAGTAAAACGGTAATGTATCAGACGTCTGGGTCCCTTACGGACGTTTGATACGAGACTAACGGTCATTTCCTTCATTGTTTATTCAGGTAGCCAACGGTTCACTAATTAGACGTCTGGCAAAGGCATCAGACATCTTCTAAGACGTCTGGACTAAGGTCTGACGTCTGATTTCATCAGACAGAACTAAGTCCAGCCTAAACATAATCAGACGTCTGAGTCAACAATCAGACGTCTGATTTTCATATTAGACGTCTGAAAAGACTGTTTGAACCCTATTTTGGTTTTCTAAGTTTTCTATAGAAAATCTAAGTATCCTAAGGTAGTGCAGGTGTTCCTAGGACTACTTTTAGGGTACTTTGAGGTTCTTTAACATAAATTTAAGTAGCAAAATAAAGAGCAACAAAGGAAACAGAAATACATAGAGTACAAGAAAAGGAAATCTATCATATTCTTCATCTCATTCCTTCTTCAAGCCATCGCTCCTCGCGAAGCTCCTCTGTTCTCCGTCAAGTTCCTCTAATTCGTCCTGGATGTGAGCTCGAATTTCATCTAATCACGTCTCCATTTACAATAAACCTGAAATCTAAGATTTCAAGTACAAATGTTAAATAACACGTGTTTTGTTATCATCAAAATAAACAATTGTGGTGCTCTAGTACCAACAATCTCCCCCTTTTTGATGATGAAAAAATCATAAAAAATAATGCAAAAAAAAATTTTCCCCCCTTTTGACATTATTAAAAAGCTTTAATTGATTTTAAATTTCTTATAACTCTTCCTTAAAATATGCTCTTCTATAAATGAGTTGAATTTCTTTTAACAAGAGTAATGTCCTCCCCCTTTTTGTAACAACAAGATAGCTATTATTTCTCTCCCTTACTAAAAAAATTATAGCTAATTTACATCTCCCTCTTAATAATTGACAATTAGCTCATAATTTAAACTCCCCCTATCTATATGCTAATGATAAAGAGATAGGGTAAATGATTTTACCTCACCTACCATGGTCAATAAAATGACCCAAATGGAGGTTGTGGATGCCACATCAGATGAGGCTCCCATTCGTAGCTTAGAGGCCCAGGCATTGGTGTCGATCTCCAGTCTGGCGGTCGACGTGCGACGGGTCCATCGTTTGTTCGCCGCCTCGTCGGTCTTCTTATCATTCTTCTTGGTCTACTCTTTGGTCCTCCCGACTCGAGTTGACCAGCCTTGGGCTTGTAGGTCCAGTCCTTTGTGTTGTAGTTACCCTTGAAACCTATAAAATAAGATTCCAAATCTTTCTTCGGTATCCAAGTGAGCTTGGATCCGGATTTGTTAGCGGGTCTACTTGACGGAGATCCTTTACCCTAGGGCTATATAAGTTATCTACCTTATTTATTAAATTATTTGATTTTTCCCTAAGACAATTAATTTCTTTTTCTATAGTATTTATCTTAGTCTTTAAATCATAAATTTCTAACTTTAGATTAGCATTTTCTTCAATCAATTTAGTATTTTCATTGATTAAATTTTTATTTTCTAATAGCAAGTTATTATCCTTAGGACTAGTTTCTAGATCCTTGAGTTATTTTTCTAACCTATCATTTTCATTTTTAAGAAAATTAAGCTTTTTTTTAACATTTTTATTTTCTATCTTAAGTAATTTACTAAGTTCAAATAGTTCATCAAAAGCATCTTGTAAATCGAAATGTACCTCATTGTCGGAGTTGTCGCTGTCGCTATCACTTTCTCTGGCAATTGATTAAATTTTTATTTTCTAATAGCAAGTTATTATCCTTAGGACTAGTTTCTAGATCCTTGAGTTATTTTTCTAACCTATCATTTTCATTTTTAAGAAAATTAAGCTTTTTTTTAACATTTTTATTTTCTATCTTAAGTAATTTACTAAGTTCAAATAGTTCATCAAAAGCATCTTGTAAATCGAAATGTACCTCATTGTCGGAGTTGTCGCTGTCGCTATCACTTTCTCTGGCAATGAAACCAAAGTGGTTTCTTCCTCGGGGTTCTGCTCTTCTTCTTCTGAGCTCGAGTCGTCCCAAGTTGCTTGGAACACCTTCTTCTTAGACTTCTCTTTTTCCTTCTCCTTCTTGAGAAGTGGGCATTCTGGCCGTAGATGCCCTTTCTCGTTGCAGTGGTAGCAACGTCTCGGGCTTTCCTTCTTCTCCTTTTCTTTCTTTGATTTCCTACAAAACTTGGAAAACTTTTTAAGTAAAATCTTAAAGTCTTCGTCGTCTGAACTTACCTCGCTATCCGACGCAACTCTGAATGCAACGGTCTTCTTCGGCTTTCGCTCCGGTGTACCCTTCCTCTGATTCAGCTGTCTCGTAGACCATAAGATTGCCTAGGAGATCTTCCATGTTAAACTCCTCCAACTCATTTGCTTCCTCAATTGCAGTGACCTTCTGCTCCCATTTTGGTCCAAGGGAACGGGGTAGCTTTCCTTGAAGCTCCCCTTTGATGAAGGTCTTCCCTAAAGCTTTCAAATTATTTACTATGAGAGTGAACCCAGTGTTCATCTCACTTAAAGTTTCGTTAGTCTTCATAGAAAATAATTCAAATTCTTGTGAAAGTAAATTAATTTTAGAAGACTTTATCTTAGTCGTACCTTCGTGTGTAACTTCTAAAGTGTGTTATACCTCGTATGCAGTGGCGCATTGAGATATACGGTTGAATTCCTTGGGCTAAGGGCGCAGTATAACGCATTTATAGCCTTCGCATTGAGGGAAAGCTCGTGGGTCTGCTGCTGCGAATAGCCTCTCTGGTTTCTCCGGGACTTCATATGGGATCTCACAACGTTCCCATAATGCAAAGTCGGAGGCTTGAAGCCACATCTTATCTGTAATTTCTAGTAACCGTAGTTGCTTCCATCGAAGAAAGGTGGTCGGACGGTGGACTACCCCTCGACGATTATGGTGGCGGTGACTCTTCCTTCCATCGGATCTTCGCCGGTGTGTAACGCCGAAAATGTGAAACCTGCTCTGATACCAATTGTAAATCCATACTTGGAGGGGGTGAGATCAGCGTGATGTAAAAATAATGCGAAATTATAAATGGAACAATCTCACAAAATGACACACACAATGTACACAATGATTTTTAGGTGGAAACCTAAACGGGGTGAAAACTACCACCTAACCCTCTCGAGTTAGGATTTTCCGATCAACCAAGTTGATCAAATCCACTAACGTACTACTTAAACGAGGGTAGTACCTCAATTACAACCACGCTACTTTATACGATGGTAGCGTACCTCAAGCCCCTTCTCTTCACGAGAAGGATTTTGTCTCACGAAGGAGACAGGAATTCGCGAAGCGAATACCCAACACAAATAATAAAGTAAATTACAACTATAGTCTTATAGAGCCAACAAAGTAAATCTTAAACTAAGCTTCTATAGGAGTTAGGATTCTTCCATTTGGTGGAAGTGCGTCGGCGACGCGGATGAGTGAACCACGCGGTAGCGCTTCGTCGCTCTCGTAATCGCGGAGGGAGAGCGGGTGCGCAAATGATCGATGCTCTCTAGATGTAGAACTTAAGCTAAGAGAGTTAGAGCTTCAACTACTTCTCTTGGACACAAAAAATGTGGAAAGGGGTTTGCTTAGTGTGTCTTGGTGTATATTTGAGTGGCAAATGTTTTCCTCTATTTATAGAGGTCCTAGGAAGGCTTTGGAAGGCCTTGGAAGGCTTCCGTAGCCGTTGGGTGCAAGCTCCAAGAAAATCAGGTCGAAATTAGGATTAATCATTACACTGACAGGGTTATCAGATGTCTGATCCTGGCATCGGACGTCTGGAAAACCAGTTTAAGACGTCTGGGAACAAAGTTAGACGTCTGATTTTAGGCGGATTTCCTTCCTGACTTGAATCAGATCAAAACAGGGTTTTAGTGGAAGTCTATTAGACGACACACATGACGTCTGGCGCTAAGTCTGGACGTCTGGAAACCTACTTTTTTGCGGAAATGAATTCCTAATGGAGTGCAACGGCTAGAAAATATCTGAGAAGAGATTTTGGGTCAGTCGAGGCAAAATGGTCATGTATCAGACGTCTGGGGTCCCCTACGGACGTCTGATACGAGGCTAACGGTCATTTCCTTCATTGTTTATTCAGGCAGCCAATGGTCCACTAATTGGACGTCTGGCAAATGCATCAGACGTCTTCTAAGACGTCTGGACTAAGGTCTGGACGTCTGATTTCATCAGACAGAACTAAGTCCAGCCTAAACATAATCAGACGTTTGAGTCAACAGTCAGACGTCTTAAAAATATTTATCAGACATTTGATTTTCATATTAGATGCCTGAAAAGGCTGTTTGAACCCTATTTTGGTTTTCTAAGTTTTCTACAGAAAACCTAAGTATCCTAGGGTAGTGCAGGTGTTCCTAGGATTACTTTGAGGCTGTTAGGGTACTTTGAGGCTCTTTAACATGAATCTAAGTAACAAAATAAAGAGCAACAAAGGAAACAGAAATACATAGAGTACAAGAAAAGGAAATCTATCCTATTCTTCATCTCCTTCCTTCTTCAAGTCATCGCTCCTCGCGAAGCTCCTCTGTTCTCCGTCAAGCTCCTCCAATTCGTCCTGGATGCGAGCTTGAGCTCCATTTAACCACGTCTTCATTTGCCATAAACCTGAAATCTAAGACTTCAAGTACAAATGTTGAATGACACGTGTTTTATTATCATCAAAATAAACGATCGCGGTGTTCTAGCACCAACAATAATGCCTAAGGTTTCCTCTTGATACTGTTGAGAGTAATCATATTGTCATCAAAGTGATGGTTAACATACCCACCCCCCTTCCCTTTCTACACTCTCCAATCATACCCACTCAACCCTTATCACTGGATTAGGGCAAACACAAACTTGGGGTTTAGGAATAATCATCCACTTCCAAAAGAAACCAAAGAATTTCTTGAGAATCCTACAACATTTGTTCATTCTTTTTTCTGCTTCTAACGGTGAGAATTTCATTTGAAGATTAGTTACTGGAAATGAAGATGCAAGAGGCAAAGAAGTTGAAGAACAGAATGACTTTTTTTTCTTAAAGAAGAGGGGTTGTACGAAGCCAATCAATGTTCCTATATCCAGTCTCCAAGTCCTAGCAATTAATCATCAATACTGATATTTTGGTGTTTCTTTTTCTCTCTTCCAAAAAGGATGGCAAGAGGAAAGGAATTCCTACAGCCCCATTTGGATGGGTATTTGCATTGAGTATTATCCTATGTGGCAGTATTAACTATTAAGTGCTATGGGGACAAGTAATATCCCAAATCCTCCCCACACATCACATCGCTCAAATCTCCATTGTTGACTCATACCATTTATCTCCCACTTAGCCATCATCACATCCACCCTGCCACTCTTAAATCAAATAAAATAATATTACAACTTACCCACCACATGGTCCACATCTACCCTCTAATTTGATAACAAAAACAATAACCAAACCTTTTTTCACACTAAGTGGGATCGGCTCTAGGATTTTTTTCTTCAACTACTCCCAAATAGGGGTGCTGATCAAATCGAACGAACTCGAACATAGGTATGTTTGAGTTCGGGTTCGATAAAATATTCAATGTTCGAGTTTGGTTCGAGTTTGGTTCGAGTTTGTTAAATGTTCAGTTACAAATGTTCGAGTTCGGTTCGAGTTTGTTAAATGTTCGGTTACAAATGTTCGAGTTCGGTTTGTTATTAATTCATTTACTTTGTTCGAGTTCGATTAAGTTCAATAATATGTTTGATAACAGTATGTTTGCTAACAGTTCGTTCGATAATTATCTTTAATGGAAAGCACCGAAAAAAAGGACATTTTGCCCCCTATACTCTATCTTAATCTCAATATGTCATCTCTCCCTTTCTGATGGCCCAAAAAAATGATGTTCCTTCTTGGTTTGGCATAGTGAAGAAAGGAGAGAAAAACTCTGCCATTGCAACTACTCCATGAGCCGCACCCATTAATGAGTCAAGCATGCAGTACCCGTCATGTTCTCGGAACCTTTCAAATAAGACAACCCCTAGCTCACCCTTTGCACCATAAGGTTCATTGGTCAATATTATGTTCCACGTGTCACGGTCGAGATTGCCCAAGCCACTGTTATTTTCTATGCCTTCCTGAAAAGCATGCTTTTCATCTCCTCCATTTACATGATCTTCCCCACTTATAGGTCTCCAACCTAAAACAGTCTTTTTCAAGAATCCCACAAGTGCCATCAACAAAATGTTCCTGCTATCTTGTTTGCAACTCTGAGAGGCATTGCAGATCTACATGAAGTACATACAACAGAGGAGCCAATAATTCATGCATACCTGCTAAAATAATAATGCTTCTCAAGTGTACGAAAAATGAAGCCTAAGATCTATCAAAAGTTAATTCTTCATTAAAGGAAATAATGATCATTGAGATGCCCACTGAAAAGCCAAAATACACAGAAAACAATAATTTTTCTACGTTTTTTTTCCAGATACGTATTTGAAGAAGAGATATTGACAAGTCATTTCACAAGAAAAAATAAAGGAAACTCCTAACGTTTCTGATTATATGCCCCAGCATGTATGCTGATGAAAATGGAAAGATGAAACACAAGAATCAATATCCTGATAACTTGCCTTGCTTGTAAGCACATTTTGGATTTTTTACACACCATAATAACAGTATTCTTCTCAGCATGGCCTGGCATGCAGGAGTTTGAAAATAGCTTCCTTGCCCCAGATATAGGCATGACAAATCTAGGTCGACCATCTTTTCAACTTCAGCATTCTGGAAGGACCGCACCCATGGGCTATCTGCAAAGGCAAAGAAACCGTTTATCTACTAGACAATGGCCTCAGAAAATATATTGTAGAATACATCATCAATTCCAAAATTTTCTAAATATATTTCTCGGGGAACCAAGCAGTTGGAGGTTTATCAGCTGTTTTACAAAATTGACTAAAGGATGAAAAATAAGCATGGGATACAAGGATCCACTCGCCAAATCTATAACCAGAAGCATTTCAGTTCTAGTGACTTATGAACCATAGTTTCATTCTACAACTTTCACCAATCTGCCTATGGAGATTACAATTTGAAACTTTGAGAGATGAAAACACATTTCATTAAGGTGCATGCTGAATTTTAGGCAACATGGACCTAGAGTTCTCCCATTTGAGACCCTTTTGCAAGGTCTCAATCGAGCGAAGCAAGACAAAGATTTGTGTGTGTGTGTGGGGGGGGGAGCCGGGGGGGTGGTGCAGAAAAGGAACAAGGCAAAGTTTTCTTAAGAAACTTAGCAATGAAAGACTTGAATTCAACTGTAACTTTTCTAGAAACGGGAAGGCTACATACTGGGATTTTGTGAAAGTGGATTGTGCATGCTAACATCATTGGATTTGTTTCCATCCTTACAAATATGAGGATCCACAAGATGACGCCTCAATGCAGCATATCTGCAAGAACCCAATATATGTCAGGAGAAAGGGTAAAAAGGAGAATTCCACCTTATAGACTTTAGCCTAAACCAATGGCACTAAGATAGGAAATGATGCCCCTTTTAACAACAAAATCGAGCAACCTTAATCCAAACTGCAACGCACACCAATCATTCTGACTTAGAGAGCAGCTTTTGTGAATGGTTTGGTAATGAGATTTTGATTTAATGAGACTAGAATTCAGCAGCGCCAACAACCATCACCAAAACAAAGCTTCCTGCAAAATACAAATTCAGCTACATATATTGCAATTATATTAGTCATTGACAAGTCAGAATTTAAGCATGATATGCTGACCTCCGATCATTTAGCAAATCATAGAGCCTCCCACCATAGATCTCAAAGAAACTAACAAATAGCTGAAATCCCTGATTCTGATATGCATAATGCATTAACCTTAGAATATCCTGAGATGCTCTTAATGGCAGAGGTTGCATTGTGTACGTTTTTCCACTTCCTGAAAGAATCAACCTTAAGGGTTTCCCTATAATGTTGAATTATCTAAAGATTTACATGGCCACATAAAATTCAAATTCTCGTGAACATCACCTTCTCTCAGGGGAAAGTCCCTGGGAAGTGTACAGACCCAATTTCATTACCAGGGGCATTTTCTAACCCCATTCTTTGCAAAAATAAATTGAGCAAAATGAAATAAGCCTTGAGGGTTAAAAATGATCATGAATGGTGCAAATGCAGCACATAAGAAACAGATGAAGAGCCCTAGGTATATGTGACACAAGCTCTTCAAGTCAAAGGCACATAAGAAACAAATGAAGAGTCCTTGGCAATGGCTGTGACTAAAACCATCTCCTTTTACATGTGATTCTAGCCAGTCTCGGATCCCTAAAGACCCTTCAGCACATCCAACGAAGTTGGGATTCAATGAATCATACTCATTGGCTTTGTCAAACACTCCTACAATCTTCTTGCTACTGGAGGAGGCCTGTAGGGCAGAAGGAGGTAGGGGTGGGGTCCTGAGCTTGGGCCCTAGGGGAGGATTGAAGGAGTGGAGGAGGTTGGTTGGAGGATGGTTGTCGGTTGGAGTTGATCAGGTCGGAGGAGGACTATACTCTGGAGGGGTGGAGGGCAGGGGGGAGGATGTTTGGTGTGGAGGACGGTGCTCACCATCGATGGTTAGAGGCCGGAGTGGAGGGGAGGGGAGGGGAGTGAAGGAGGCTGGGGGAGGATCAGAGAAAGGAGGAGGCAAGGAGCTTACCTTGAGATGTCGACGAGGATGGAGCCACTTGGCCGTCGATGGAGGAAGCGGGTTGAGGGGTGGGACCGGAGGTCCGAAGGCAGCGAGCCTGTGGGCTGTGACACCAGTGATGGGGTTAGGGTCCTTGAGAGGAGAAGTAGCACTGTTGTGCCAGGGGTCGACGACTCGGCTTGTGGCTAATGATGAGAGCGTTGTGAGGAGACCTGGAGAAGTAGCGCTAGGGTTTTGCTTGGGCCAAAGTAAGAGAGGGGAAATAGCATGGGGAGAGCGCTAATGGTTGAACCGGAGAAGATCGTATTTGTGTGAGAGCGCATGTTGGGGGCACCAATAGCGAATCAGCGATTGTGTCAGATGTGTCCAAGTATTTGTGTGAGCCAACGTGGGGAGAATTGGAGAAGTGGCCTTGTTGAATGGTTGAACTGGAGAAGTGCCGATAGTTGAATAGTTGTAAATTTAAAATAGTTTTTTTATACTAATATTAATTATATTAGTCTATATATATATATATATAATGTTTTTGAACTTGAACTTTTATTGAACGAACATGTATTATGCTTATGCTCGGTTTGTTAAGCTATTGAACTTAGTTTTAATGTTCATGGTTGGTTCATTTTCTTTCGAACGAACTTTTGTCGAATATTTGATCGTACGAATTCGAGTCAAATTCGAACTGTTTAGTTCACTTAGCAGCCCTACTGTCAGACTAAATAAAATGATATTACATTTTACAACACATCAATTTAGCTATCAAATCTAACCCACTCTAACCCACCACACACTGCTACATTCCACCAAACACCCTAAGATTAAAATTTGCCCAATATTAACCCTAAATACTCATCCAAACAGAGCCTACAAGAACTTTTTAGTGCTCATTTGTGCGTCTCCTTTCCCATCAGGCCCCCTTCTTCCTTCATGTGTGGATTACTTTTGTTGGGAAGGGCAGAAAATCTTTGCCTTCAACTCCATACAGCTAGTAGCCATGTGAAGAAGTATGGCCGGACATTCGTTTCTAGTTGTGTTGGGCTGTATATGACCCTTTTCAATTAGGAGTATGTTGCAATCTTCTAGATTAGCATGAATTTTTCCTATTTTGCACTAGAAAAGGACTTGGTGTGCCTCCCATGCCCATTTTCAAGGGGAAGCTTGTCTATCCTCACAAGGAGATGGAAGCTTGCTCGAAAAGATAATGGTGGGGAACCAAAGGAAGGTGTTAGGGGAAGGGGAAAAACAAAAGGCATTTTCTTGTTGTTAAAGGGCTGGGGGAGGGGGGGGGGGCATGATAGGGGATGGGTTCTTGAGTATTGCTGGGATTGAAGTCAACCACATGGCATTGCCACGTGGCAGCCAACAGGCCACGTGGCAAGTGTCACGTAGCAGAATCTCAAGCCCCCTGTGGGCCGACGATTTAGGGTCCAACAAGACCAATTTTGGTGCCTTATTTGGGTTTGCTATTTTTAGCAAAGTTATTTTTAGGAAATATGTTTGGGATTTATTTTAATTAAAAGATTAGATCTTTCCAAATGAGATAAGATCTTTTCTTAATAGAGATAGTATCTTTTGTTTCTATTTGTAGGGATATGCTCTCTCTACAAATAGAGAGCCTTCTCAACTTTTCTTTTTTGAGCAATATACAAATATTTTCAATAAGCCAAAGCTCTTCTCCTTTCTCTCTTCTTCCATTAAGCAGTTGACCCCTTTTGCAGATGCCCATACCAAACGTCTGACGTCCAATCCGAATGTCTTAAAATAGCAGCAATCGGCTGCTGCTTTTGTTAGTGCCTCCTCTCCCTATCCACGCGTGCATAGTCCTCTATTAGGACTATTTTCCCATTCACACGGAGTCTTCACGCTTAACTATTTTGTAATTCTTGACATGGTATCAGAGCCTTCGGTTTAAACTCCCTGTGCATGTGGGCATCCTGACGTTGGTGGTTCTTGCATCCAAGAAGTCCTCTTCGACAAATCAGGCGCCTTATGCGGAGAAGGAAGACTAGAAGAAGATGACGGAGGCTGCCACGATGGTCGGAAACGTCGTGTTCGACCTTGGAGAAAGCAAGGTGGTTGTCTCTAGGACAACCATCAAGCTTAGTGGTGCTTCCAACTACGTCTTGTGGGCTCGCGCCTTCAAGATCTTTGTTGGAGGCTAGGAGAAACTGAGTATTCTCTTTGAGGAGGCGCCAGAGTTCAAAGATGACAAGTAGTAGTTCGAGAAGAACTACGTCGTCATGAACTGGCTCATGAGCTTAATGGATCTGTCCATAGCTTTAAATATGCTCTACAAAAAAGAGCACGTTCGAGATTTGGACGGCCCTTGAGAAGAGGTATGCTCGAACCTTAAACAACGCCCACATCACTGAACTCTACACTCGTATTTGGATGGCCGATCAAGGAGATCTTTCCTTGACAAAATACTACTAGAAGATGGAGGCATTATTTGAGGAGTTGAAGATTTACAAGCCTCTCTGTTGTGACAAGCAGGGGGAGACACTGGTGGTTTGGCAATCTGCGAAGATTTTATCGAGGTTGAATTCCTGTTATTGAGCCGCCTGTGATTAGATTCTTACTTTAGAAGGGAAGATGGATCTTGAGATCATCTTCTGTCGTCTCCTTAAGATGGAGATCTCGAGGAGGAAGACATGTCAAAAGGCAAGAGCTCTGCACTTGCTATTCCAAAAGTAGGTGCGAGGCGAGGACGAGTGCGTGGACGTGGATCTGGCCGCATCTACCCGAAGTGCCAATACTATGGATGCAACAATCATCAACAAGATAAGTGTTGGGAGGCCACCATGTGGGGCTACTAGCACCTCATGTGTGGACTCCTTGACTTAAGAAGATCTTGAGAAATTGCATGCTCTTTTGAGAAAGAAGTCCACAGCGACTGTCGTGTCGACTACTCAGGTTGCTAGAGAAGCAATGACTTCGGAGGTTGAGAGAGGATTCGCTATCGACTTGTCCAAAGGGAAGAGCGAGAGTTTTGCCCTCAAAGAAGATGAATGGTGGGGTGTCTAGCCTCACAAGTTGAAGACTAAGTCGTCGGCCTCGCGACCTACTTAAGGAGGAGTGTTGGGAATGAAGTCAGCCATGTGACAAGTGCCACGTGGCTGAATCTCAGCCCCTTGTGGGTTGGCAGTTCAGGGTCCAACAAGACCAATTTTGGTGCCTTATTTGGGTTTGCTATTTTTAGTAAAGATGTTTTTAGGAAATATGTTTGTGATTTGTTTTAATTAGAAGATTAGATCTTTTCAAATGAGATAAGATCTTTTCTTAATAGGGATAGAATCTTTTATTTCTATTTGTAGGGATATGTTCTCTCTATAAATAGACTTCACAACTTTTCTATTTTGAGCAATATACAAATATTTCCAATAAGCTAAAGCTCCTCTCCTCTCCTCTCTCTCTTATTCCATCAAACAGTCGGCCCCCTCTGTAGACGCCCATATACGACGTCTGACGTCCAACCCGGACGTCTTAAAACAGCAGCAACCGGCTATTGCTTTTGCCAACGCCTCCTCTCCTTATCCACACGTGGATAGTCCTCTATTAGGACTATTTTCCCACACACACGGAGTCTCTAAGCTTGACTATTTTGTCAATTCTTGACAAGTATGAAACCATTTCCTTTATTAATAATGAGTTTGATCCCACTTTTCAAAAAAAAATAAACACAAGAAGTTTGATCCCACACCTCTCACTATTAGGGGTTAGGATTGGGATCTAAATAGAGATTGTAGGCTTGAATAATGACCATTCTACTACTAAGTTCTGCTTTGAAAAAATCAATGGGATGATGTAGTCTTCCGGGTCGCTTCTCCCATGGTTTTCCCCTTTGATTTTTCCACATAAATTTCAGTATTCCTGTATTACTATGATGTTGTGCATATATTATTATTATCAACATGATATAGAAATCTAGGGCTTAGTTTATTTAACATGTCTGGTCTTCAGTGGTTCTTTTCCAACTCCTGATTTTTATTTCCAATTCATGTACTAATGCCACAGGCCCACAAGTGCCTCATCAGAATCATAATATCACGATCACTGGTCCCAAAAGTGCAATACTCGTGATTTTTTGAAATAGCATGTGATTTTCATGGAAGCAATTTCATTGAGGGCTCTTCTGAGCCACCAGTCCTGTAAGATTAGTTGCCTTTGCTATAGATGGAGCTTTAAACGATTTCATTCTCAATCAGTAAGACGGAGTGGTTGGTTTGCTAAAAACCCATTGGGAACTGGTGCTTCACCACCAAAAGAAACCAAAGGATGTGAATCCATGCAGAACAATTGAGACAACATCTCCATGTAGATTCTTCACCACTGATGAAAGGTCTATTCCATCTAGCTCCTCCTGAAGGGTTTCTTTGCATGTCCCTGGTGCATTGAATGCTCAATTTCATGCGAAAGTGTATGCGACAAGGTCTGCGATGGCAAGGCCTGTTAGTTCCTGTTTGCAGAAGTTGTGCAGATTTGGGGAAGAAGACTCCTGGGGATTTTTGCATCTTCTTTATAAGAACAAAAAGGTGAGAAAGGGGAGATCCAAAGTCTGAAACAATTGCAAGATATTGCAAGATTCTCTTGAATTTTAAAGTATGCCAAAAGATCTTTGTTTGTAAATTACTGTCAGTAATTCAGAATTTTGATTCCAGTCCAAAAGAAATCCTACTAGTGCAAGTCCAGAATTTTGGTATTACAAATCAGCCCAGATCTTCTGATTTTTTTATAAGCAGCCTGGAAGCTTCGGATGCTGCAAACAAGTCCTGTGTCCATAAATTACAACAAACCCTTTGGGAACTTGAAGATCTGCTCTTTAGAGGGCACACCCCTTATGTTGAGAACTTTGTTGCCTCCATTTCCTCCCAGGCGATGTGTTGGGAGTCCTCCATGTAATTGTAAAATCTTAGTTTTATTTTAATGAATTTTGGGTGGTTATCTTAGTTTTATTTTAATGAATTTTGGGTGGTTATCTACCTTTACCTTTTCAAAAAAAAAAAAGTTGGAAGTTTTATCTCAAGCCTAATTTCAGATGTTTGCAAGATGCCGTGATTTCTGAAGTACAAAAACCAGTTATTAGAAAGAAATAAAGCAATAGTTTATTTTCAAAGGGACTTTACATTTGTATCTTATGTTGCTTTAAGAATATCCCCGATGTTTCCGAAGATTCCAGAAATGACCAAAAAGTTCTACAGGCTCATGAGCAGTTAAAGGACTTTGCTATTAGCAGATTTTCTTAAACTTTTCCTGAAATGACTCCTTAATCCAAGATGTTTCCAGAAGTCCAAAAGTAAGCCCAGAAGTAGGTGATTACTGCAAGTTAACCAAAGAAGTTAACTTTCAGTTCTTGAAGTTGAAATTGAAAAAATTCTCTCAATTCTAAAATTTTAGACCCTTCCTCCCTTCAAAAAAAAAAAAAAACAAAAAAAATCTAAGATTTTATAAATTTCAATGGTACCTTAGAATTTATATTTTAACACTTGGTTGGAACTTCTTTGAAATCTCATTATGATTCAGTTGTGTGCTTGAGGTTTGAGCTTATGACAAGATCTTTTGAAAGTTCTTGGTGTTTTTCCATCTTAATTGCTTGAGAAAAAAGGTAGGAAAAAAGGAATAGAAGATATGAAGAAATTGAGCATATCTTTCTTTGAGTCATCACTCTTCTTTTGCTTCTTCCAAGTTAGTTGGATGACCTTGGAAATCCAACAAGTATGAGGGAATGAGGGATAATTAGACTTCTATTTCTTTTGCATGCACTTTCATAGAGGTTTCCTACTATTATTCTTATTCCAAGGGAGAGTTTATTCTTACCATATGCGAGTTCCTGAATGAGATACCACTATTCTTGAAGATATATTTTTCTGAAAGGGTATTCTTAAAGATATATGCCTATGCTTGAGGTTGCCATAGAAGTGGCCACTTTCTGAGTTTTCATCAATGAGAGACCTATTTTCTAAAAAAATTTCATGTGAGAGAGGATCTATTCAGGGATAGATATTTTTTCAGATCTCCTACTTAAATTGACAGTGGATTTCTTTTCTTAATTCTTACCCAGATTTTATTTGACAATGAATGTCTTTCCCATCTTCATTCTTTACTTGGATGAGAAATTCTACATAGGGTCATTTTTGGTAGTTTCTAGTCTCCAACTCAGATTTAGGACATCCTCCACTTTCACCTTTTCTCTCACCATGTTAAGATGCCTCATGTTTATATCTCATTCTTACCTCTTCATTTTGGAGATATTCTCTCCACTCTCTTTGTGAAGTTTTCAGTAGAAGGTTTGGAGCTATAGGTCTTTGCCTATTTTGCCACACAATTTGGAAGAAATTGAATCTTGGTGCTACTGACTTGGAGATGAGAAGAAGCTTGATGCTGCCTCCACGAAGCAGCAAACTCTTTGGAGGACGTTTTCGAGAATATATCCTTTTTTTTTTTTTTTTTTTGGGATTGTAAGCTCCTTAGAGAATGTTGAAACATTAGAATTAATGTCAAATACTATAAAATTAGTGATTTTGATGTTAACAAAATATTGGAAGTTGTTGTGAGAGCTTAGAATAATTCTTGTAGAATTATAAGGTAAAAGTGTAATTTTCACAATGTTGATGAAAACTATATTTGATGGACATTGTTGCATGCTTAATATCTATATAATTGAACTTTCAGAAAAAAAATATACATACATGGTATGTATGTATGTATACAGGCTCTCTTCTTTGGGCATTGTATTTATTTAGTATCAAATGAGCACTACAAATTTTTTTTGTTGTTTTTACAAGTCATTGCTTTTATTTTACAAGTAGGTATTACAATCTTACAAGTTAATGGTTCCTAACCAATTTTTATAAGTTATACATGGTAGTATTGTAAGAAAATTTAGTCATGTGTATCTCTATCATAAGTTACGTACGTCTATATTACAAGTATCATGTTTGCTATTCTTTTTAATATTTTTTTAACTTGATCACACGAACAAAATCAAATAGCAACAACTAACATCTCCCTATTTTTGTTTTGGGCCTGAAACATTATAAGGGCTCAGGCTACCCCAACTATTATTGGCTAAAATTGTTTAAGTACAATAGTCCAAGACTCTAGAGCCAATGGTTGCTTCACCCCAAACGGCCTACATGGCCTCCCAACACCAATGGTCCATATGGTCAACAAAAAAGACTCCAACACTAAAAGTCCACCCTCAATACAAGTCAGGATCTCTATAATTTGGCCAAGCCTTTCCATCTAATCTTTTAGATTGTCTTTTCAATGATAAAAGGGAGCCATAAACCTTCTTACAAGTATTACGTAATTCTCTCCCACGGCAACTTCTATGAAATTCCTTTAATTCCTTCTTGGACCAACTTGTGTGTTCCACACCATAGATACCTGGTTCTTGAACGCATCTTTTTTCTGTCTAACAAGATCATCATATCAGCCCAAAACTCAGAATCATCTTGTAGCTCCAAAAATTTCAGAGCTGCATCCTCTCTTCTCATCAGATCTGATTGTCTTCACAAGTTTCTCTGCAATGAACTCATCAAAAAGTATAGTGCAATCATCAAAACGAAGACCCTCAAAATGAAGACCCACTTCTTTCTCCATAGCATCATGCCATTTTTCACCATCTTCTAGTATTTGCTGTTCATGTCCCAGCTGTTCATCATCCTGTAAATTGCCCTCTTCGTTGTCTAACTGCTGATTCTGATTTTGGCCCTCATCTTGAAAAATCTCAAAAGAATTTTGAACTGGAATTGAGCTTTGTATATCTGTATAGACAGGTCTCCTTCCATTTTTAACTTGCTGCCAACATGACTTTGCTGCTGCTCATTTTTTTTTGAACATTCAGCAACAAACTTGGCATGTTGCTGCTGCTTCTGCTGTAATTTAACACCATCAGAATAATTTCCATATCGTTGTTGCTGCTGAATTTTTTTTATAATACCATCATACCCCCCATGACTAGACCCAGCATTTGCAGGCCCATGTTGCCTCTCCACATCTATCTGTGGCATATGCTGCTCCTGCGTTGCTTTATTCATCCACATTTTTCAGCCCCAAATCACAATTCTTTCCAATAACATTTTGTTGCTGCTGTTGCTGTTCCAAAAGATTCAGTCCATTATTTTTTTGCTGCCATTTTAATTGCTGCCCCATGTTAAAAAAATTTACTTCCTGTTGCTTTTAGATGCCTGCCCTCTTTGCTGCCCATTATTCAGATCACACACTATTTGCTGTTGGTCCTTCTCATTGATATTCAACCCGAATTCTTGTTGCTGCCCCTCATTCATTTGGTTCAAATTTCCCTTTTCTCCCCTCTTCTTTATGCAATTCTCAATAGAATGACCATCATAAGGCATTTCGAGCAAAATTTAGGGAGCTTTTCGTAGACAATCGTTTGTTTAAAAATATGATCTTTGCCATTTTTTATCCAAATGAGGTTAGGTAGGCAAGGGCTTAGCTAAATCAATCTCCACAAGCATTCTTGGATAATCAGGCCTAGCAAGATGGAAAATATCACTATCGAAGCCAATAAAATTCCCAATGACATTTGCAATTGACATCATGGAACACCTATTACATAAACGTAGATTCAAATAAAGTAACCCAATCCAAATAGGGCACATAGAAGACCTTCTGTTGGGTCTGATATGGGGTGACCACCTCAATAATAAAACATTTTTGTGATTAATCAAACTATCATCTTTCCAAAAAGCTTCAATAGGGTCATTTTCCATCTCCATTCTGACCAAAACATGCCTCGAATCAATTGAGCCCAAAGAGAAAGCACATCCAGTCCCCAATTTGATTTAATTTCATTACATAAAACATCCATATCAGGTCTGACAGTAGAGAAGCAAACTACTAGACATTTTTCGAAGGGTTTCTTCTTCAGTTTAATTTCATCATGTGTGAATTCAATGCGTGGTACCCCTTCTGTAAAAGTAGCATTTCTAGTGCTAATATCAAGCCTGAACTCAATTGGGTTTAAACCACCATGAACAACTGAAGCAAAAGATTTTCCTGCCCTTGCCATGGGACTGACCTCTGGTCCTCTTCAAATCAGACAGCAAACTCTAGATAATTGATCTAACGCGAAGATGATTGCGTAAAACATGTTCGTTGTAGCACGAAATCGCATAGATACTTTAGAATAAAATCATTTCAGAACTCGAAAATACGGTTTTTGTGGTTTGCAAATCGGAGTCCAGGTCGTCTCATGAGGAGGCAACCGAATAGTAACTCTTTCCTAAGTCCTTTTTTTTGTTTTTTTTTGTCTTTTGATATAAAGTAATGTCAAGATCAAGTCTAATAACTACAAAATAAACTTAGACGAATTGAATCTAACTACGAAGTCATAGAGACCAAGATGGTCAGAATCTAAAAAATGATCTTTATTGCTAGTTGAAGAGTTTATTACAAACTAAGGAGTTCAACTAAAGCTAGAGGAATGCTTGGAATAAACATTGAAAACAGTAAAATAAAATATTCTAGAAGCGATTGTGGAGATGACAAAGATGGCAAAGAAGTGGAAGCGGAGGCGCACCCGAAGTACCTACATCAAAGGTGGTGTGAGCTTACCTTAGTCAAGGAGAAGGCTCCAAGACCAAGGTGAAAAAGAAGGGAAAGGTGGTGGACAGCTAGTAGGTTTAGGTCTATAAGGTGGTGCACTAAGGTAGGCTATTGTAATCTAAGTAGAGAGTTTGGAATGGTGGGGGCTTGGGTGTTTTTATAGAGGTGTAGGAAAAATGTGGACCATATTATTTATATCAAGGGCTATAGGTTTGCCATCACATCAAGTAGGAAATAGACCCTTGGATGTGCATCCAAGGGTGGAAAATAAATTTACAAGTGGTTGGTCATATGGCCTTCTAGAACAATATGTGTTGGCCGGCCATAAAGTGTCAATCATGGCCCTTGGATCAAGTTTGAAAGGTAAGGATGAATTGGTTTTTGTTGAAAGGTTTTAGGAGAGGATAAATTCTTAGGTTTTGGAGTCCCAGAGAAGCTACAACATGGGTGGCTAAAGAGGTTCAATGGTGGCCTTAGGATGAAGGGTGGAGGGTGGTGATGGGGCTATGGTGGTTGGCCACCATGCTTAAGGGCTAAGTAAGCATGGCCGGCCATGCTTATTGGATATGATTTTTTGTTTTCTATTTTTGGGAGGTGGGTTTTGGCCTTAGGATTAAGGATCAAGGGTGTAAGTTTTTAGGTGGTTTTCTAAGGTTAGGTTTAGGACATAGGTTTAGAAAAAATGGTTGTCTTAGGTTGGGTTTTTGGTAGAGGTTACATGTCTCTTGTCCTTATTCCATGCTTGTCTTTATTCCCAAGTGAGCTCAAGTCCAAGCTTCAAATTGAGCTCCTATCTTTATTCAACCTAAAACCTACATATGTACAAAAGTCCTTAATTAGTACCAAAAATCATATTAGTGCTAAATGCATGCCCTCAATCTAAAATGCAATTATTTACACTAGGCTTAACTTAGGAACTAACATAATCTAGGCATTTATATACTAATAATCATGCATTTATCAATAATCAAGCTGAACTTCAGTAAACTTACTTGCTTCCAGAACATGTGCTGCTGCTCCTTAAAAATGATGCAAAAATTGAAACAGCAGCAGCCAAAATCTTTTCTAGACCCTGCAGCTGCCAAAATCTTTGTTTCCAGAACATGCACCAATGCTGCTTCTTCGAATCAGCAACAGCAGCCTCCCCTATGGTTTGGAAAGCTCTCACACCACCATGCGGAAGCCCTGCCCTTTCAATGAGAAGATCTTCAACCAAGCCACCGTTGCTCTTTCAACCAATGTGCCGCTGCCGCTTCCAAAGCGCCAACACACATCTTGATGGGAAAACCACCCAGATCTGCTGGCTGCCCCTTCCAAAGCTCCACCACCCCTTCCTAAGCGCTGCTGCACACCTTGAAGGCAGAACTGCCCAGATCTGCTGGCCACCCCTTCCAAAGCACCAACTCCCTTCCTAAGTGCCACTGCACATGGCTGAACCGCACAGATCTGTCGCTACCACCTCAAATCCACAACTAGCAACCAAAATAGTACCACCTCATGCATGTAAAAGCATGAGGTGATCTTCAAATCCAATCGAGCGCAAGGGTGGGAGGGCGGAGGGTGGCTCATTGGCGGTGGACGGATGAAAGGATCGCTGTCAACCTTAATCCGGGTGAGATGGAGGTGGAGGTGGGGTCTGGATAGGGTTTTGGGTGTGAGATGGAGGTGGGGGTGGGGTGTGGGTAGGGTTTTGGGGGTGAGATTCTCCTTAATTATGTTCTTTGATTATATATCCATTCACAATAGTTTGGATCATCAAATCTATTGCTAGATGTGGGTGCTCTTTGATATTAAGTGAGCACTGTGTTCAAAAGATACTTTAGCTAATTAATCATTGAGCTTCATAAATGGAGCACTATTCAACCCCCTTCTAGTGCTTTCCCACTCAACAAAGAACGCATCTTTGACTTATCTTGGAGATTCTTTAGCTCATTTATATGATGGCATGAGGATTAGGAAATAATCCACCTTTATGTCTGTTTGCCTGAAGATATATTAAGGAAGGGTGTAATTCTCACTTATATGACAATCTGGCACCGAATGGAGGGGGACTGTTAAGAATCACGAGCCGTTATTATTAGTGAGTTTGGTATCATATCTCTTAGGATTAGGATTGGGATTGACATTCAGAACAAGGTTGTGGGTCTGAAAAAGACCATTATAATGGTACTTTCTTTTAAGGATTGGTCAACTATACGCCAATGGGCCTCTTTTTCCATGGTTTTTCTTTTCAACATTTTCAACATAAAACTTGGTTTTTGTATGTTATTGTGATGTTGCATAATATATTTTATTATTACTGAGAAATACTTCATCTCCATTTTCAGGGGAAAAGAAACTTTCTTCTTTAACCCCTTTATTGAGGCTTAACACCCGATTTCTCATTCCTTTGTCCACATCACTAGTTGGCCTTCTCTGTACGTTTTGTAACTACCTTAAATGTGTATCTTTTGGTTCATATTATTGTAATTTCCTACGGAGAGGGGTGAGATCGAGTGTGATAAACGAAAGTAATACGGAAATAATATGACAATCACACAAAAGCCAATCTCACAAAGCACACAAGGATATTTAGGTGGAAACCCAAACATGGGTAAAAATCACCACCTAAACCTCTCGGTTTAGAATTTTCCGATCGAGCTAATCGATCAAATCTATTAACCAAGTCACTTAAACGAGGGTGACTTAACCTCTTACAACCACACTATTATGTATGAGGGTAGCATACCTCAACCCCTCTTCTTCACGAAGAGTATTTTGTCTCGCGAGGGAGACGGGAATTCGCAAAGCGAATACCCAAACAAAGGCAATTACAATATATCCTATAGAGCTATAAAGTATATATTAAATCTAGCTATTATAAGCAAAGAAAACTTTCCTTTGATGGAAGTGTGTTGGCTAGCAACACAGGATGCGTGAACTACGCAATGGCACGATGATGCTCTCGTATGCGAAGACAGGAGAGCAGGTATGCAGCGATGATGATGCTCTCAAGTGTGTAGGATGATCTTGGAGAGCAATAATACTTCTAGCTGAATTTCTTCTTCACTTAGACAAATATAATGTGGAAGTAGTATGTCAAGGTGTGTGTTGCTTAGAAAGTGTGCTCCTCTATCTATAGAGGTTTTAAGAAGACTTTGGAAGGCCTTGGAAGCCTCTTGTAGTCGTTGGGAACAAGGCTCAAAAGTGTGGTCCAAAATCTCATCGAAATCAGGATCATTTATGATTCTGACAGGGTTATTAGACATTTGGTTCTATGGTCAGACATCTAGGTCATCGTTTGATATGAGGTTCGGTTGTCTGATCTTAGAAGGGTTGATCTTCTGTAAGGGGTTGGATCAAAATGGACATCTAAGATTTACTTTTAAGACGTCTGGGATACAAATCGGATGCCTAATCAAAAGATGGGTTTCTTCCTGTTTTCACAAGATCGAAATGGGGTTCTAGTGTTAAGTTGCACAAACGATGGATCGGATGTCTGGAAAAATAATCCTATGTGGGAATGGATTTCCTGAGAGGCTTAACAGCTAAAACGTCTGACAAAAAGAGATTTGGGTCAGATCTTAGCCTAACATCTATTTATCAGATGTTTAGGATGCTCTACGGACGTCTGAAAGTAGATATAAGTATGATTAAGAGTTAATGTTATAAGATTATGCGTGACAAGTCAATGATCCTCTAGTTGGACGTCTGGCAAGGTCTTCAAATGTCTTGTACGATGTCTGGACTATGGGCTGGTTGTCTAAAACTAATAGGCAAAACGTATTAAGTCCAACCTAAGTGTTTGGACGTCTGGACAAAAGGTCAGTCGTCTTAAAAGTCAAGATCAGACGTCTGATGTTCAGATTAGACGTGTAATCAGGTTGTTTGGTTGCTGTATTGATTTTCTGAGTTTGTTAAAAGAATGTTTAAGTATCCTAAGGTAGTGTAAGTGATCCTAGGACTATGTTATGTTACTTTGGGGCTCTTTAACAATCATCTAAGAAATAAAAAACAAAGAACAAAAAGAGACATGAACAAGATAGACAAAATAAATCCAAGTCATATTCTTCATCTTCATGAATTTTTGAGCTCTCGCTCCAAGCGAAGCTCCATCTCCTCCATCAAGCTCTTCCAATCCGGCATGGATGCGAGCCTGAACTCCTTCACTCTCAAATCCGTTTGCATTTATCCTGAAATCCTAAACTCAATGCAAATGTTAAATAACAAATATTTTGTTATCATCAAAATCAAGGATTGAGGTGCTCTTGCACCAACAATTATATCCTTCTAACTTTTTCTATTACAAACTTGTAATGAACTCATCATATCTTATGACCATGCATCCACCTTGTTATCACCATTTCTGCCCCAAAACATTCTTTGTGAAAATTATGAATGCAAAACCCAGATCTATATTACATGGCACTCAAGTCTCCTTGTTGCTCCACGGTACTCGGTTGTTCTATTTTTAGAATTATTATGTGACATAGAACATGATTGTCTCTACTTCAACCAATCTGCATTGCTTTTATGTATAAGATCTCCATTGGTCCCTGCATCTTGTTGAAAGATTTACTCCTCCATGTAAGTTATCCACATAAACAATGCATCATTATAACTGTGCTAGAATATTCACGACGAGGAGAAAGGAGAGAGCATGCACATAGAGGGAAGAGGGAGAGTTCACGGTGGAGAGTAATCCCACTTTTATTAATGTAGAACTCGAATAACATAAGGAGAGTATGGATCGCTATATATAGAGATCCAATCCCAAACAAACTAGAAAACATATCTCACACAATCTTCTTAAATTAGTAAAACAAATATCTAATTTTTCTAGATAACATTACTTAACTCCTAAGTAAACAATTACTTAACTAGCAACTAAATAGACCAAACTACGCAAGGGACACTTGCCACTTTGATGTGGTCTTGTGATCTCTTAGAAGAGATCGTGAGATTTCTCATAATCTCTAACACTCCCCTCTAAGTTAGACGTCTCCAACTTGTTAGGGAGCATGGCATCAACAACAGTAGATGGGCAGTACTTAAGCTTGAACACAAACCACGACCATAGGATAGGATGCGTTCCTAATCGCAATGATGATCATCTTGTTTTTCAAGAAAATATCCCCCCTTGGAGGAGAATAAAAATTGGATAGAAGGCTCCCATCGGTTGGGCTTAGTTCCCCCACCACTGTTCATCATCCTCCTTGTGGAGGACATGACCCGAAGGTTCATCCTTTTGGCCATGGACAATTATTGAAGCAAGTCACATAACCTTGGCAACCTCAGTCGTGGTCACTACAAGAGTAGACATAGGGAAATCTTCTGGCTTTAACAAGGACCAGAGACATTCCAACTGTACGGCGTGAATGGCAACTCCTCCTTAGTTGGTATAGGCTTGTTTGCCTATGCTGGGTGCTCGAACTTGTCCCAACACTTGTTAGATGAACAATTTGCCTTGTTGCAATAGACAAAAGGTGTGAACCAAGGTTCGAAATGTCGATTTCGATGCCGTGCTGATGAAATTCTAAGTGTGCATTTCGTGGGCATGCTGAGGGCACGCTGTGGAAATGCCAAGGGCATGCTGACAATACGCTGACAAAAAATTACATAAATATTCAAAATGATGTCAATTTTAAAAGATACTTTGTGTGTATGTGTGACCCAGCTTCCCACCCAGTCCCCCTTTTTAAATTTCCCAGGCCCCCTTCCCCCCCCCCATCGCTTCCCATTCGAATTTCGTAGCACATTTTTCCCGCGCCAAGCACTTACCCCTTGGCATCAGGCGGCATGCTGCCCATATCGTTGGTATACCGTCGATATCCCTGCAAATCGATACCTTGCGCGTGTCGGCACAACTGATCCTCGAAAATGGCCATGCCGGCGGAATGCCGTCAGCATTTAAAATGCTGGTGTGAACACCTTGCCACAACCACGGTCTCTACCACGACCCTATCTAGGGCTACCTCCAGTTGTGACCAGCGCAGAAGACTTTGCAGGGCTTGATGTAATCACCGATGGCTCGTTCACTTCAATTTTCTGGAGTCGACTATAAATCGTCTGCAAGTCGAGTCCCTCGCCAAATGACAGGGTCTGATCGTGCACAGGTTGATACCTAGGGCCTAAACCTTAGGAACTTGTAGGCTTGCCAATGAGCGCATTCAGAAGTTTGCTTGTCACAGCAAGTAGGCTAATAGACGTTGAGTTCCTCAAATAGGCCTTTAAGCATAGTGAAATACTTATCAACGGACTTGTTCCCCCTGATTTGTATTCTAGATTCTCCAGTAGATATCGGCAAGTCTAGCGCTGCTAGTCTGCTAGGAATATTGCTTCTCAAGTGTACCCCAAATGTCCTTTGTTGTATTCTTGTACAATATATTTGTAGCGATGGATTGGTCGATGTTCATCAACCAATTCCTCACTGGAAGATTTTCTTTCTCCTACTTATATTTACTATTTTCATGTGCATCTGGAGACTTGTCGGTCAAGATGTGCAACATGTCCTGTTCGCTGACGAATATGCTAAAGGCACGTGACCATAGGATATAGTTCAAGGCATTAGGCAACTTGATGGACGTTCCTTGAGCTAACACGATGGTGGTGATCTTTGCCTCACAGGTGACAGTAATATCGACGTTAGTCATGGTGCACACATAGAGGGTTCTGCGCATAGATTGGTTGGAAAAATCGAGGTAGACTAGATAAAAAATCCATCGGACACGTTTGGGAAAGGCCAAGACACGTGGGTCTTTCCACGTATGAGAAGTAGGAGAGGGTAGCGTGTACCCTTCCTTACTGGCATCGTTGCAACAGGACTTGGGGCAATCCCTAAGACCACGCTCCTTCACATGTGGAAGTTGGCTTTCACGTAGAGAGAGATCCCAAATGGATCTCTAGGCACCATGTGATAGAATATTCACGATGAAAGGGAAGGAGAGTGCACACACATAGAGGGAAGAGGGAGAGGAGCTCATGGTGGAGAGTAATCCTAATTTTATTAATGTAGAACTCAAATGACATATGGGAGATATTGGTCTCTATATATAGAGATCCAATCCCAAACAAACTACAAAGCAATTCTCACACAATCTTCTAAAAATAGTAAAACAAATCTCTAACAAATATCTAACTTTGCTAAATAACATTACTTGACTCTCAAGTAAACAATTACTTAAATAACAAGTAAATAAACCAAACTAAGCAAGGGACTCTTGCCACTTTGACTGATCTCATGATCTCTTAGAAGAGATGATGAGAGCTTACATGATCTCTAACAATAACAATTAGCATTGAAATAGTCCGAATTTCCAACTTTTCAGAGTAGTCCCACTTCTTCATTGTCCTACTTTTTGGTTCTATTCTTTTTTGTTTCTTTTTTCTAAATTTTGAAGGTCGAGAATAAAAGGCAAGAATATTATGTAAGTACTGCTGGTTGAAAAGGAGGTTGTTGAATGTGGGTGTTGCAACTTGCAATTGATGGATGGCCACTAAAATATCGATCTTAAGCAAGATTCATGTCATAAAAGTTGCTGTAATAAAATCGTTGACATTGACAACAGAGTTAAATCATTAGTGTCATGGATAAATACTTTACTTATAACACATCAAATATTCATCTGCAAGTTTTTATGAAACTGATGCTGCACCCATTCAAATCTTGATTGTGCAAAACTATCGAGGCACATGGTTTAAATGTTGTGATATATCAGCAATATATCGTATATCACCAAAATGATCCATATCGATACTCAAGTAATATCATTTTTCCTTGATATCAAGCAATATTTTGCCCATATCGAGGGTTATCGACTAAAATTAATAGATATCAGCCCATTCATTGCAATTTTCTCACTAACGTTGGCAATACACTATTGATATGAGCGATATTTGATTCAGAATTGAAGTATTCAAATATCGTGGGTGATATTTCAAATATCGATGATATTTTGTTTAGAATTAAAATATCATCTGTACAATTTACCTTAAAACTCAAATGTCACTTGTTTATGCTTAAATATCACCATGGGGGTAAAAGGATCATTTTTTTATTTTTAACACTTCATGAATTATGATTTGGTGGGGCTAGTATTATCATGTTTCATTTATGGTGAATGTGATTATGAACGTCTTCAGTTATTAACTTGTTACGTATCTTTTCTTTTCAATGATATGATTTACGACGATTGCAGGTATGTCAGTAGTGCATTTATATTACGTTTTCATTCAAAATTTATGATTTCGATCTTCTAGACATTTCTTTATGCATGCTATGGTTATTAAAATATTAATTTCATCGAGCTTGTGACATTTTGAACTATTTTGGGCTATTTTGAGTAATTTCCCTTAAATTTTGAGATATTAGCGATATATCCCTAATATATCCCTTTCTTGACTTGTTGATGCAACATCAATATCGACATTTAAAACCTTAATAGATTAAGTAAATCAACCAAGCAAGCAAGAACCCTTCACGTTGGTGGTTGAGGTAATATATCAGATGGGTACCGACCTCCTGTGATTGTCCTTTTCCTTCTCAAAAAAAATTCTATCTCCATGTTGGCAAAGTAATTCCTTGAATCCCAAATCTTGGCATGTTGAAAATCTTGATAATGGAGGTCTACAATATTTGCTATGCTGGTTTTGGGAAATAGAATATCTAGCTGAATTTTATCTATCAAAATGTTTATGCTTTGCCATGGATGTATTCAAGTCATTAGTGTTGAATTTCATTTTATCCATGTCAAAATACTTCATTGCACATCATGGCACTGATATACTATAATTGATTGTCATGATTGTTCTTGGTTCAGTGTCAACATTTGGTGCTGTTCTGGACATGGTGACAGATAGGTACTATTTCAAGATTTTCCTGAATTCTCTTCATTTTTTCTCAAGCATGTTAGGCTTTTGATTTAGCATAACAGGCTTGTGATTTTTCCCTCAGTGAATTGAAAAAGAGCATTTCATTGAATTAAAGAGGAAGCTTTTTGTGCGTACATATAGTTTGCAGCATAAATCTGGCCATATAGGCTTGTAAATTTAGCAGGTATTTTTCCATTGGGAAGATTTTTGATATTTCTTTTCCAGGGTCGGTACTGCCTGCTTGCTGGCAATTCTTTCTCAGATTTACAGGTGAATTTTCTTATTAATTTGAATGTTTATGTATACTTGTGATGTCTTTTCGCGTTTCATATAGAGGTAACTTTTTGTGCAACAATATTGTCACAGGCCTGGCTTGATTTTCTTGACATTGCTTGCCCTGGATATTAGCAGCCACTGGTTTCAGATGTACAGGTATAACTTCCCAATCAGTTATATAGCTTTACATTGTTGGTTCTCACAAATATTTTTCAATCCTCTAGGTTTATGTCATTGTCCTTGTTGTTCATCTAAATCTAATTAATATCTCTCTCTCTCCCATTTAGTTTTCACCATATTTTTTTAAAATTTTGGAATACAGGCAATATGTCACAGAAATTACATCAAAGGATAAAATAGTTTACCTATAGTTTTTCTTAGTTGTATATCTGTTAGCTCTGTGTTGGAGTTCTAGTGGAATGCTGTAAGCTTTTCCGATAAATTTTCTGGTGAAGCATTAGGGTCATTTGGCTTCTATTATTTTGTTATCGAGATATTCGTTGTGCAAAAGGAACTTGAAGATCTACCTCAAACAAAAAAATGCAACTTGAAGTACATATGTTTCCATCTGTCATAGGAAGCTACGAAACCAAATGGTATAGTTTGAATTTACTTGGATCCTCCAGGATTGAGTAAAAATCTATTTTCCAAAGAATTACTACAGAGTTCCAAACATCTCTTTTTAAGTGATGTTATAAAAAATTTATTTTGAGAATTATACCATCATTTGTTGTATAGGCTGTCCCAAGATTCTATTGCACTTGAGAATTGCAAGGCATAAATAAGGTCTCCATTGGCATGGATTGGGTAATCATAATGTTATGACTGGCATTCTTTTGTTCAAGCAACCGAAGAATAGGACGTCCAATAGAAGTATGTTGAGTTATGTTTTGTAGTAAGGGGTGTTTTGTTATTTTTATTTTCATAATGGGTTTATAGTGTAACTTTTCCCTCTCACATATATATAGGTGTAGGGATGGTTTGGTAAATTAAGAAAAACTTTTTTTCTTCAACTTGGTATCAAAGCTTTTGAATGCTGGGTTATAAACTATCGAGCTGTGGTAAGACCAGCCATGTTGTACGGTTCTGAATGCTGGGTTATAAACTATAGGTATGTACAGAAGATGTCTGTGGCAGAAATGAAGATGTTAAGATGGATGTGTGGTCATACAAGAAAGGACCGTATTTCAAATGAATTTATTAGAAACAGGGTTATAGTGGCACCGATAGAGGATAAAATGAGAGGTCCGTCTAAGATGGTTTGGACATTTACAAAGAAGGCCACTAGATGCCCCAGTTAGGAGATGTGAGAAGTTGGAGGCTGAACCTACTAAGAGGGGGCGAGGAAGACCAAACAAGTGTTGGAAGGAAACTATTAAGTATGACCTCAATTACTTTAATTTAAGTCCTAAAATGGCTGAAAATCGATCTGTGTGGAGGCAAAGAATCCATATAGCCGACCCCACTTAGTGTGGGAAAATGCTTAGTTGTTGTTGTTGTTGGTATCAAAGCTTCAAGTTGGGGACACTACCAAACAAACCCTAATCCTACCTCAAGCCTCATCGCCGAATGCCACCACCATCACCACTGGCGGTAGCGTTGGCGTCGCATTTCCGCCACAGTAGTAGTGGCACCACCGGTCGTTGTCGTTGTTGCAGTAGCTCACTACTGCATCGTAGTAGTGATTGCCACCCCTGCTGCAGCACGTCGCCCTCACGCAGGGTGTTGCGCTTTGACCTGAAGCTGCTATAGCATGCCACCGCAGCAGCATCTACGCCACCGCTCGTCGTTGCTGGTGCTACATTGCCAGGCGACGCTGCTATAGGGCAGCAACAGGAGCACTGCTTCTTGGTCACAGTAGGAGGACCATTGCCTGACTGCAGTAGGGCAACATGCAATTAGGGGTGCATTCTGGAGTACTCTTCCGGCAGTAAGGAGAGGGTTATAGACCCTGATCTCCCTTGTTTTGGGGTCTAGGAAGATCCTCCACGTGTTGGTGATAGAGTTCTAGAGTGAGGATCTTCTGAAAAGGAGTTTGAAAGATCTACTTGGATGGTATAATCAAATCAGATCTCTGTTTTTATTTGTTTTGGGGTGTGTGTTCCCCTTGAGTACTGACCACGTGGGAGCGGAGATTTTTTGAGTGTATATTCCTCATTTGGTGCATTTGTTGGGGTGTGTATTCCCTATTTTCCATCGATTTTCAAATTTGATTGTGAAGAAGTTTAGGGGTGTGTTACGTGTACCCTTTCTGTGATGCATCAAAATTAGATTGTGGTAATGTGTTTCTGTGAACATACTTTTTCAACTACTGGTGTGATGTGGTTGATTGACTTAGGTGCCTCAAATCATTTATTCGATAATTTGCAGTATTTTGGGTAGATTCAACCTGTCTCTCAAGGTCGCACAGTATAGGTGGCTGATGGGCGACTTGCTCCTATTAGTGGTTAGGGGAAAATTAATGTTACCCATTCTATGTAGTTTAATCATGTCAGCTTGTTCCAGATTTGTCTATAAAGTTTCTCTCTGTCAGTGAAATCAAACAGATGAATTGTCGTGTCATCTTTGATGGGCGTGGGTGTATTTTTCAGGATCGAATAACATGGGAAACTATTGGTAGTGGCTATGAAGGAGGTGTTTACCGACTTCAGTAGGGTCTCATGGTTGTAGCGTGTTGGATGAGTACCATGTCAGGGAGTGCTCTACAGTGGCATAAGACGGTTGGGTCATCCTTCTCTAAACAAATTACGCAGGCTTATTCCTCATGTATCCCCAACTATACAGCTCACCTGCGATGCATGTCATCTTAGGAAGCATCATAGATCTTCCTTTCCAGCTACTATTGGACCACGTTCGTCTTCGTGTTTTCAGTTAGTGCATCTCGATATTTAGGGTCCCAATAGGACTCCTGATAGTGCAGGACATTGGGACTATTTAATTGTAGTTGATGATTTTTCCAGATTGTCATGGTTATTTCTCATAAAGAACAAGTCTAAAGTGGGTTCATTGATTGAGAAGTTTGTATTGATGATAAAGAATCAATTTGATGTCTACATCAAGACTCTTAAATATGATAATGTATTGGAGTTTTGTACTTGTTGACTAGGGGAGTTCTATAGTTTACATGGCATAATTCATTAGATATCATGTTCTTACACCTCTCAACAGAATGGGCTCGCAGAGAGGAAGTACAGACACATCCTTGATATGACCAGAGTACTTATCCATAACAGTGTAGCACAAAACTACTGGGGAGATGCAGGTCTCACATCTTGCTTTCTTATTAATAGATTGCCTTCCTCAGTGATTCACGAGTAGGTACCGTGGTAGGTGCTCTATGTAGATGATGAGTTGTTTAATCTTCCACCTAAGACATTTGGGCGCATGGCTTTTGTACATCTTCTTGGACCTGGGTGAGATAAATTAGCACCTAGAACAATCAAGTGTGTGTTCCTTGACTACTCTCGTACTTAGAAGGGGTATCGGTATTTTGATCCCCTACACCAGAGACACTACATTAGTGCATATGTCATCTTTCATGAAGCTGTACCCTATTTTTTTGTTGCTGCCAGGTAGGTGCAGAGTGTGTTAGAGTATACTCTTGTACTAGTTGCTCCTATACCATTTAATGTATTCACAGATAGTAGTAGCCCTTCTTAGGCTACTGAGCCATCTACCAGCACATTCAGGCCAGTACCAGTAGATGAAAGGACCTTCAAGGGTCACACTTATCAGTTGTCAGTTGTCTATAGGGAAAAGCCCCCTCCGTCTATTCCACAGACTCCTCAAGTTAATGTTGATAACCTGGAGGCTACTTCTACTCAGGAGACTCCTTCAAATACAGTGTCGGCAAGTGTAGAGGTTGAGAGTCCATCACTTGTGGATGTTTCTCTTGGTTATGTTTCTGAGTACTGATGAGGATATCTCTATTGCTATCAGGAAGGCTCCACGATCTTGTGCACAGTATCGTGTTACTGGAAGTATTATTTCTGCTGATTCTTTGAGTTCGGAGTTTTATGCATTCACAGCTGCAGTATCCAGTGCTGAGATACCTACCTCGTATCAGTAGGCTCTACTACACTCACACTAGAAGGCAGCTATGGAGATGTCTGCACTTACTACCAGAGGTACCTGGACTGTATAGCGCGTACCTTGTTGGAGCTAGATGGGTCTTTGCCTTGAATACAATCCAAATGGGTCTATTTCAAGGTATAAGGCCCGCTTTGTGGCCAAAGGATTCACTCAGACTTATGAGGTGGATTTCTTTGATACGTTCTCCCCTATTGCACAACTTTCCACTATTCTCATACCTATCTTTGTTGCAGCTTATTATGGATTCATAGCTACAGTATCCAGTGCTGAGATACCTACATCGTACTAGCAGGCTCTATTACACCCACATTGGAAGGCAGCCATGGAGATGTCTGCACTTACTACCAGAGGTACCTGGGAGTTGTCACCTCTACCGTCTAGCATGCACCTTGTTGAAGCTAGATGGGTCTTTGCCTTGAATACAATCCAAATGGGTCTATTTCAAGGTATAAGGCCTACCTTGTAGCCAAAGGATTCACCCAGACCTATGAGGTGGATTTCTTTGATACGTTCTCCCCTGTTGCACAACTCTCCACTGTTCTCATACCTATCTTTGTTGCAGCTCATTATGGATCGCATCTACATCAGCTGGATGTTAAAAATGCATTCTTGTATGGAGATTTGGAGGAAGAGATCTATATGCAGCAACCGCCTGGCTTTGAGGTTCATGGGGAGTGTGTATGCAAGCTTCGTAAGGCCATTTATGGTCTTAAGTAGAGCCCCCGAGCATGATTTTAGCGCCTGTCTGAGGTGTTGTCTGTTTTTGGGATGTAGAGATCCTCATCTGACCATTCGTTATTTGTGAGGAAGATCAATAGTGGTACAGTGGGTCTACTTGTGTATGTAGACGACCTTCTTCTTACAGGTGATGATGCAGAGGGTATATCTCAAGTGGAGTACTTGGCACACCAATTTGTCATGAAAGATTTTGGGAAGCTGAGATACTTTTTGGGCATTGAGTTTGCCATAAGTAAGCAATGGGTAATTATGTAGCAAAGGAAGTATGCCCTTGACATTCTTCAAGAGACAAGCATGTTAAGATCCAAAGATGCTAATATTCCTATGGATCCTAAAATTCACCTTTTTGAGGATGCAGTGAAGTTAAAAGACAATAAGGTATATTGACAGCTGGTAGGGAAGTTGTTATATCTGACCATCACTAGGCCAAATATTAGCCTTGTCGTGGGTAAGCTAAGTCAGTTCTTAGATAAGCCCACTGATGTTCATTAGCAGGCTGTGATGCAGGTGTTGAGGTACATCAAGGGATGTCCAGGTAAATGCATTCTTTTTCAAAAGAAGGCACCTATGTCTATTGTTGCCTACTCAGATGTAGATTATGCAGGTGATGTTGGAGATGGGTGGTCTATAACTGGCTTCTGTACTTTTGTAGCTGGGAACTTGGTGATCTGGAAGAGTAAGAAACAGTGTTGTTTCATGCTCTAGTACTGAGTCTGAGTACAAGGTCATGGCACATACTGCAGCTAAGATGATATGGATCAGGTCTCTGTTACAGGATCTTCATGTTACTGTTCAGGAGCCTATGGAGATGCACTGTAACAATCGGATTGCCACTTACATTGCGAACAATCTTATGTTTCACAAGAGAACAAAACATGTGGAAGTGGATTGTCATTACACAAGGAGTTTGATTCAACATGATCTGTTTCGTACTACTTGCCTTAGCTTCTCAGACCAGACTGTTGACATGTTTGCCAAGCTATTGTCTCGCCTCTAGTTTGAGAAGTGTAGAAATAAGCTGAGTATGATGGATATATATGCTCCAGCTTGAGGGAGAGTGTTAAGTTATGTTTTGTAGTAAGGGATATTTTGTTACTTTTATTTTCGTAATGGGTTTATAGTGTAACTTTTTCCTCTTCTATATATATATATATATATATATATATAGGTATAGGGATGGCTTAATAAATTAAGAAAAACTCTTTTTTCGACTAAGTATTTATACAAGAGCAAATATCTTGTTACATATATCAATAAAGTGCTTTGCATATATAGTTTGGCGTATGTGTAACTGCTATTTTCCTTGCCTTTGTCTTTGCAGTACCTTCATGTCAGGCAAGGCTAGCCATAAAGATGTTAAAGACAGCACGAACTGGTTATTCAGAGCATATTATCGGCACCGCTATTTCATGGCCTTCTGTTGTGTGGGATCAGAGGCATGGCCATTAACTAAAGTTCTTCCTGGCTTTTTGCTTATATTTATATCTTGAAAATACAAGATGTTTGATAATATATGGTCATGGAGTGAATGATTCTTGTAGCTGACCCCACATAAAGTAATAAAGCTTATGTTGTTGCTGATCTTGTCTTTGCACCTGCTAACGAAAAGTTCTAATTTTCTGCAGGTGTTGTATATTATCTTGTTTCTTTGTGCAGACAAACAACCTGAGAGTGTGACAGACGTAAGTTTTATTTCAAAATGATGCTATCACAACATAACTTCCTGAAGATAGGCACATATTGCTTTTTTATTTCTTCTTATCTCAGGTACTTAGGAGTGTTATGAGACAGGGATCACTTCTAAGTGTTCTATCTGCTTTGGCTCTTTTTGGGTGGGCGATCAAGCAAGTGATCAATGTTATCCAGGTCATAAACAAACATTTCCAACTATTTTGATTTTATTGTCAACCATGCTTGAACTGTATTTTATTCCAAACCTTTGACTTATACTGCATCACAATTCAGTCCTTCCAATTGGTGAAAATGGAGAATCACACCAATAATCACAAGACAATGGGCCTTTTTTGTGCATTGAATGTTATAAAATACCTTGTAAACAGGCATATGGATGTTGAGGGTAGGTCAATTCCATTCTGATCCTCTATAAATACTGTAACACACCCTCCCTCATTTTTTGAGTTAGTGAAGAGAAAACCCTAGATGCTAGTGGGTGCTAGTGTTCATGTGCTTCTGTGGTTTTCCCCTTCCTCTGAGAAGGTTCTTCCACGTAAGTCTGGTGTTTTTATGCATGATTTGTTTACAACAATGTGATTAGCCACATTCCATTTGTTTCTTCAGTTTTAAACACTCCGACTAGTAACTGAAAGCAGTTAGTTGTATGATTCTACAACTATTTTATTCCTATATGTAAATTATATTGTTAAACTATTTCAGAAATTATTAAAAGGATTAGGATGAATTACATTAGCTTTATCTGTAGGTGCTAATTCAGCTTTTTGTGGGTAGGAGGAGCTTTTTAGTGTTGATGCTTTTGGCTTCATTTGTTGTTCCCATCTAGATAGGGCCAATAGTGCTCCCTTCTTGTAGAATTGGAGGCTTGTGATTCCTTGAATTGGTTTTTCTTTATTTTTTCTTATTTTTGAAAGGGAGGTTTTCTTGATATTTTGGATTTCCAGGATGGAGAAATGTGAATAATGTCTTCACATGTTTGAGATTTTTTTTTGAAAAGTTCACCTTTTTTTTTTTTTTTTTGAGAAAGGAAAAGTTCACATGTTTAACGTGATAAGAGGTTGACCAGGTTGGGATGGTAGGCAAGTGCATTCTGTTGTGAATTGAGTGCATAGAGCCTGATTGAGCTTGAGAAGACAGTTTAATAGTGGACCAGGCTTCTTAAAATCAAGCAAAACCAAAAGTAGATAGCAGGGATTTGTAAGAGTGCCATTAAGCCAATTAAGAATAAGGATGACTAGTTTAACCTAATGCTTTAAAAATCGGGCCGGTCAGTGTTGGTTTAGTCTTTTAGTGGTTCAACCGGTGGTTTGTACCGGTTGAACTAGTGACGATGTTGGCATGATGTTAGTACATGAAAAAATTAGAAAAAAATCAAACCATAGGATCTTTGGTATAGTTTGTATTCATTCAATCAGGTTCAATTGGGTTAAACTAGTGTTAAATTAAAAATCAATGACAATATATAGTAGGAAAAGTTAATTTTCAACTCTAATTACACTAAAATTGACTTGCTTTTAGCAAATGCTAAAAAAAAGATATAATCAAAAGTGAGAGTCTAACCTTGAAAAACACATCTACCTTTAAATCTTTGTTTCTAAGTTCTGACCTCCCTTTTTTTATTTTTTTGTAGCTTTTAAGAGAATGGTCAAATCGGATGGCCGATTTAATTGAACTGGCCGGTTCGACTTGGTTTTGATCGGTTCACACTGATTTTGACTTTTATTACTCAAATCGGTTGGTCCACCCAGTAAGGCACCGATTTTCAGTTGAATCGACTGGGTTGGTCTTTTTTAAAAAAAAAATCGGTTTAACCTCGTTTTATTTCATTGATCGGTACACTGTCAAGAGGAGGACGGGTTAAACTACATAGATGTGTAATACAAGGTTTCACCTTTTCACTAAATTGTTTGTTGTGGCAAGTGATATCTTATTTTGTAATTCCAAATTAGTACATTAATTAGATGATTTCTTGTTTCATTTATATGTATGTGTATAATTGGTCCCATCTTTTTTGTTTTTTTGGGGGGGTGGGGGGGGGGGGGGTTGTGTGTGTGTGGACGCGTAGGATGATCAACATGAGATTAATGATCATCCTGCTTCATTAATAAGAAAAGTTATTGTCAAGAATCAACGTAGTTCGGAACGTGGAGGTTCCGTGTGCATGGGACTGTTTGGACTGTTCATGTGTATATGGAGAGAAGAGAGAGAGGAGGTGAGCCTTGAGTTAGAAATATTATTGATGACTTAAGAGAAAATACAAGGGAAGACTCTTTATATAGAGAGAACATATTGTCACACTTGGAAATAAATCATATCTCCATAAAGGAAAGATCTTATCTTTAATAAAGAAAACAAATCTCCAATTATTTTTCTAAAACATGTTTACTAAAAATAGCTAACTTGACATCTAAGAAAACCTAAAATTGGTCCATAGGACCTTCTTGACCGTCAGCCTCGTTGGGCCTTTATTGGCTACCACGTGGACTGCCATGTGGCCTGTTGATTGCTATGTGGTTGTCCACGTGACCTTTTTCCTGTTGTCCTAACACTCTCCCTCAAGTCGAAGGCCGGGAAGCCAACGACTTGATATTCCGTTTATAAGGCTAGAAGCCCTACCATTCATCTTCTTCGAGACCAAGCTCTCGATCTTCTCCTTTGACGAGTCAACGATGTAGTCTTTTGCGACCTCTAGAGTCGTTGCATTTGCGACAACCTGAAAAGTCATTGTGATGACTCCCGTTGATTTGTTTCTCAAGATCGACAGACGTAAGAGAAACCACACATGAGGTACTAGTAGCACTATGTGGTAGTCTTTGCACCTTGCCTGGATCTTTAGGAAAGGAATTTCTTGGATCAACCACTAGTCTTTTTGTAACCTGAGAAGTCGTTGCTCCATTTGGCAACCTCAAATGTTGTCGCGTGAACTGTAGTGTCCTCTCCTTGATTTCTTTTCTCTGGGAAAATCTCTTCTTTTGAAGGAGAGTAAAAAATCAGATAAAAAACGTCAATATGCAAATAACTTGATAGATCTCCTTTTCTTCCTTCTTCTTGCCTTCTCCTCTTGATAACATGGCGTTTCCGATTGTCATGGTTGACTCTGTCATCTTTTTTAATCTTCCTTCTCTACGTAAGACATTGGATTTGAAGACTTTTTGGATGTGAATATCACCAACGTGTGGTTGACAACCCACATGCACAAAGGAGCCTAGATTGAAGGCTCTAATACCATGTCAAGAATCGGTGTAGTTCAAAGCGTGAAGGCTCCGTGTGCGTGGGAAAACACTCCATGGAGGATTGGCCACGTGTATTTGGAGAGAAGAGAGAGAGAGGAGAGGAGCCTTAAGTTGGAAATATTATTGATGACTCAAGAGAAAATACAAAGGAAGACTCTCTTGATATAGAGAGAACACATCCTCATACTTGGAAACAAATCATATCTCTAATAAAGAAAGATCTTATCTCTTAATGAAAGATCTTATTTCTAATAAAGAAAGTAAATCTCCAATTATTTTCATAAACCATATTTACTAAAAATAACCAACTTGGCATCTAAGAAAATCCAAAATTGGCCCATAGGACCTTCTAGACCGCCGGCCCTGTTGGGCCTTTATTGGATGCCACGTGGTTGTCCACGTGATTTTCTTCCTGCCGTCCTAGCATATATAAAAAATAAAGATTACATAAAATCAAATACTTCCCCAAAGCTCCTTGAAGGAGGCATCCCTACAAACGTTCTTGACAAAGTGTTGCTCCTGCTTAAAGATAGTAGTATCGTGCTGAAGCCAAATTGCCTGAATAATAGCAAAAGGGGCACCATATTCACGCCTAGATTGAAGGACCTGGGCCAAAAGGATCGACAGAAGTTATCCCAAGTTTTGTAGGTTGGCCAACGTCCACCACATGCTGCCCAAACCTGCTTAGAGAAGGGGCAATCAAAAAATAAATGCCCGTCATCTTTTGCTGCCTCCCCACAAAGAGCACATGTGGGATTTGAATTCGGCACCATCTTTAATCTGTACATCATCATCATAGGCCTTCATCTTAATAACCAAGCGAAAATGTTTATCTTTAGATGCATACTAGCTTTCCAAATTAAGCAACAATTCTTGCTTGAAATCCAATCAATATCCCTTATGGAATAAGGTTTTGTAAGCCAACTTAACTAAAAGGAATCGCCCTCCCATCTCCAGGCATCAACAACTCCTGTTTTGGGAGTAAAATTTGTGAAGATCTCTTGCACTGGCATAAACTTATCCAATCTCTGATCTGACTAAGCAACCCTGAAAACTAAAGACCACGAATGCCCGCCCCAGCATTCATGCACTGAAGCAATAGGATTTGCTGTTAAAGCAATATAATTTGATCTGATCTATGTTAACATAATAGATAGCATAAATGTCACATTTGACAAATGAGGATAGTAGATCATGAATATGAAATTGTTTTAGATTGTGGATAAGATTTCATGGTCTTGATAAATCACTATTATTAATGTGAAGAAGGTGGAAGCTCTTTTTTTGGGGGATGTATCCATGAACTTGTGAATCGTGATTTAAATAGGAGTTGAGGCAAGAAGGGATGATACTAAGAAAGAGATGATTTTAAAACACTATCTACTATGAAATTAAGCTGCTCTGCGGAGGGAAAAATTATTTAAACAATTACTTTGGAAATTAAAGTCTAATTTTAAGCCTAAATATGAAATAAGTTGATTATGAAATTAAGTAGTTTTTTTTTTTTTGAAAAGTAAAAGGAAAGTTATCCAAGTGATAACCACCCACGTTCATTTCATTCCATTAAAAAGGATTATATCATAAATTATAGATTAGTTCTCCAGAACTCCACCTGGTACTTAATGAAAGAAAGTTTTCAACATAGGGTCTCTCCCTCCTAAAAACACTTCATTCCTACCCAGCCAAACATCTTATAAGACAGCCAAGATCTTAGCTCGATCTTTCTTGGATCTAAAGGAGATCTACCCTGCTCGTGCATTCCCCCTGCGGAAAGAAGATTAGAAGCTAGCCATGTCCCAATGGACAATCCAGTAGATCCCCATCCTCTGCTACACTGGCACCACAAACAGACATTGGAAGAAGGTGCTGAATGTCCTCCTTTGCTCCTCCACAAAAGGGACAGCTCACATCATCCATTTGGGCCCACCTCACTCTCCACCTCTTCGTCATAATCCTCCCTCTCCTCATCAACTACGTGAAAATCTTCACATTCAGTAGACACTCTGCCTCATAGAGAAGTCTGTAGTCTCTTAGGAAATCGACGTCTAGGTTGGCCATGCCGCTAGTCAATCTACGGAAGACTTTTGCCACTGAGAAATCTCCCTCTTTCGAGGAATATGAGTCACCACCCTCCTCTAGCTCCCATCCTTCCAACTCCTGCAGCAATCGCTAGAAATCCTCACACCTCTGGTCAGAGAGGCCCTCCCAAAAGACTGGGCACCAAGCTCCGATCCAGCAGTCTCCCACCAAAGTCGATGTGTCTACTACACTCCTAAAGAGACGAGGATATCTGGCATTGAGAAATAACCCGACCCCCTACCAGTCATCTAGCCAGAACTGGAAAACATCTCCCTCACCCAGTGTGGGGGAAAAGAATGTCTGCACCTTCCTTGCCATCGTTGCCAACCCCCTAAGAAAGAAAGAGGCCCCTAAAGGAGGAGACTCCAAAGGCTCCCAAGATGTAAATGGCCCATAGGAACACCGCATGACGTCACCAAACAACCCCTGTTCACGGCCCATGAGTCTAGCAATCCACTTCGTAAGGAAGCTAAAATTCACCTTGTCCACCTCCCTAACCCCTAGGCTTCCTCCTACACCGACCTATAGACCTCCTCTTAGGCCACCAGCGTCGCCCCTCTTCCTACCGCCCCCATGTTAGACCAGAAAAAATCCCTCATCAACCCAAAAATTTTCTTCTCAATCTGTCTCGGTATCATAAAAATAGAGAGGAAATATGATGGTATGGATGCCAGAACAGCCTTCACCAGAACAAACCTCCCACCTCTAGACAACAGTCTATATGACCACCTTGCCAATCTTCTTTCCATCCTCTAGTAGAGGAGCTAATCTTGTAGTCTAAGCCTCCTATCTGACAAAGGAAGGCCCAGATACACCAGCGATAAAGACCCCACCTTTGTCCCAAGTGCACCATCCATCGTCTCCACCTCTTCAACCACCATGTTTACTAGGACAAATGTTGATTTCCGATAATTAATCTGCAGCCTTGATGCAAACCAAAAAGCTCGAGAATGATTCTCATCCTCTTAACCTCCCGACCCACTCCTTCGACCAGAAATAGGGTATCATCAGCATACTATAGGATCGCCGTTTGCTCATTCTCTCCAGTCCAGAAGCCTCTAATCAGACCCTTATCACATGCCTTGCGAGTTGCCCTTGCCAAGGCATCCACTGCCAGCACGAACAACATAGGTGCTAAAGGGCACCCCTGTTTGACCCCTCTCCTAGGCTACACCCAATCCCCCGTTGGGTTCCCATTAATTACGACTAAGAAAGATGTTGTCACACTCCTCTTCATCCAACTGATCCACATCGTGGAAAAGCCTCTCCCCAGTAAGGACGCTCACAGGAAATCCCACTGTACCGAGTCGTATGCCTTACTGAAATCTACCTTCTATAGAAACACTTGCTTCTTCTCCCTCTTCCAAGTAGCCAACGCCTCCATAGCGACAACAAACCCGTCGAAGATTCCCCTCCTCGACACGAAGGTCGTCTGCACAAGAGAGATCAAGTCTCCAAGAAGATCTTTGAGTCTGTTCGCCAAGACCTTGGCAACAATAAGGTAGACAACATTTGAAAGCCTAATTGGGTGGAAATCCTGAATCTCTTCTGCACTTTCCCTGGGCAGCAAAAACATATAAAATCTGTTCAGCTTGTCAAACCCCATATCCCCTACTACAAACTCCATCATCTGCATTACGTCCGTCTCCATCAAGGACCAGAATTCCCTAAAGAAGACAGGGAAACCGTTCGGTCCAAGGCATCCCTCTGCATTCAACCCTCAAACCGCCTGCCTCACCTCATCCTCCGAGAAGCTGGTCGTGAGGCTCTCCGCTTAGGCATCAGTAACGCATCGTACATCCTCCCCCCTCCATTGCCAACAAACCTCTGCCGCGTTTGTTCGTGAACTCTCTAAAGTAGTCCGCTATAGCTCTACCCACCTCCTCCCTAGCCTTCCCGTGGATCAGTAGCCTCTCTATCCAGTTCCTCCTCCTAGCAGATGCCAATTGGTGGAAGAGCCTGGTATTAAAATCACCCTTCTTTAGCCACTTCTGTCTCGATCTCGTCTTCTACTCCACCTCTGCTTTCACGTCTTCCTCCTGCACCACTTGCATTATCTTCAGCCTGACCTCCCTATCCTCAACCGAGATAGGGGCATGGTCCTCCAGTCTATTTATCTTGGTAATATCCGTCAAAGCCTCTTCCTTTCTGCCCCTCCTGACTGCTCGGATCTCCTTATACGCCTTCAAGTGGTCCCGCAACATAGCCAATTTCCTTGCTAGACGAAGCGTCGTTGATCCCTTCACCACAAAAGAGCTCCATCTCTCCTCCACCATACCCTGGAATCCCTCCTTTAGCAGCCAAGATCTGTCAAACTTGAAGTAGGAGCCATAGTGCACCCCCTCATTAGGTCGCTACATCAGGGGTGTATGATCTGAGAACGGTCTCTCCACACCTCCGCCACGGGGAAGGCCTTTTCCATCTCCACGTTGGAGAGAAATCTGTTAATCCTGGACATCTGACCGTAGTTATTCCTCCATGTGAAAGCACAGGACGTCGAGCACAAATCTATAAGGCCATGTGCGACCACAAACTCTACAAACTCGTCAGATCCAGGGTCTTGCCTCCCCCGCCCGCCTGGTTTGTCCTCCAGCTGCAGGGTAATGTTGAAATCACCTTCAATCAACCAGAGACTTCCATGACATTCCGCAGCTACCGATGTGAGTTTCTCCCACATCACCCCTCTTGCCTGAGCATTTGACGGACCGTAGACCCCCGTGATCATCATGCTGGCACCTAATTTCCGTAACAGCTTCACTGAGATGACATGTTCACCCTCAAAGCAGTCTACTAAGGAGAAGACATCTTCCCGCCACCCCAATATCTGGCCTCCTGAGCATCTTGCTACTCTAACATAACAAAGACCCTCCATCCATGAGCCTCGATCTCCCTCAAAGTTCTCGCATCATAATTGGAAAGCGTTGACTCCTGCAATAGCACAACATCCGCTTTCCATAAGTGAATGTATTGCCCTAGTGTCGCTCTCCTCGATGGGTCATTGAGACCCCGCACGTTCCACGTAATAACACCATTCATGTGGGACAGGTGGATGCCTCCCTCATCGCCAAACATAAGTCACATGCTTCCATGGTCCGACGTACTTCCTCATCATCATGATCTAGAGCCGCTGTCACCGAGGGTTGTGATGCTTTGCCATGGCTGTCCACTATCACCCTCTGACCCTGGCTTGATCCTCAATATCTCCATTTTCGTTTATAACGGAAAACTCTCCTTGGCCACCATTCACCACGCGCGATCTCCACCTAGACAAGGGGACCGCTGTGCGGTCGCCCGCCACCAAGGGGAGGTCCTCGGCCTGCTGCCGCGGCGACAATCAAGACAACTCCGGCTCCACCACCGCCACACCCAAGCCCCCGGCCCCCCATCTCCTCAACTGAGGGGTGATCGGTGGAACCTTCCCTCTCTTCCACGCAAAGCGAGGTCAGAAGCTGACCTCCGACGTCAGCAGCCCCTACCTTGTCAAGAAAGATCGGCACAACGCCCTCGAGTGGTGTCACTAGCAGAGATGAGGGGGGCCCGAGCCTCGATCCTTTGAAAAGATCTTCGTCAAAGTTGGGCCACGGTCCTCATCGTTGCCAAGGTTCGAAATGCCGATTTCGACGCCGTGCCGACAAAATTTTAAGTGTACATTTCGTGGGCATACCGAAGGCATGCCGTGGAAATGCCCGTTTTTCAATGGCCATGCCGATGGGCATGCCGAGGGCACACCGTGGGAAATGCTGAGGGCATGCCGATAACATGCCGACAGAAAATCACATAAATACTCAAAATGAAATAGAAAATCACATAAATACTCAAAATGAAATAGAAAATCACATAAATACTCAAAATGAAGTGTGTGTGTGTCTACTTGGAAAGCTTGAGTGTCTCTAGTTGAGCTAATCATCGTGTGTGTGTGTCATTTCAACCCCCCCACATTCCCAGTTTCGAATCTCCCACTCCTGCATTCAAACCGCTCTGTTTGAGTATGTGATAGTCTCCCAATTTTCGAATTTCAGCCATTGACTAATCCTCCCTATTTCAGATTTCAGTCCCTCCGAATCTCTAGCACCTGCATTTCAAACAGAGCGTCGATCGGCATGCAAACGTCCCTCCGAATCTCCTGCAGCGTTGATTGGCATGCCGACGAAATTGTCGGAATTGTCGGCATGCCGACGTTTTGCATGCCGTCGAAATTCATCGGCATGCCGGCGGCACACCTGTAAATCGATAACATAGTCATGTCGGCATGACCCCCTTCCAGAAATGACCTTGCCGACGGCATGCCGGCGGCATTTAAATCAATGATCGTTGCCCGAAGCATTGCCTCCACCATTTGGATCGAGGGGGATCCAACCCGAGTGCCCAACACTTTATAAATGGGAACCGCTGCGTCTTCCAGCTATAAACCCTCATCATAGCTCAACGGGCACCGCCTCCCACTCCTTTGATCGTGCTGCAATTAGCGCCGCCTCGTCTTCCAAATGCAGCATCTCCTCCGAGGCAATCACAACAGCCACATTCAATGGTTGTTGCTCTGTGATCAATGGGGTCGATCCACGTCAGCGCTCGGATGCTTGGGCTCCCGATCTTCGAGCAAAACCCTAGCTCGGGCCATCGCCGAATCGCCTGAGCTCGCCACCCCTCCAGCCACCTCCGCATACAAAGCCTTCCTCCCACAGGCCCTCTTGCGAGTGCAAGAGACCACCCACGAGTGTCCTTCGTGACAAACGAGCACCTTCTCCATCACCGATGCCCCCACCTTCAACTCCACCGCCTCAAGCTGCCCAGCCGAGAGACCAATTCCTTCACATCGACGGAGGCGTGCAAATGGGGACACCACCGCCTCAAGGACCTCCACCGTTTGAAGCCACCAAGGTATCCCTTTGACCACCAATCCCATCGGCAACCTCTCCAGCAGTCGTTTTCTTCGTGCCCCATTGTGGATGCAAGTCCTCCGCCATGCTACTGTTCCGGACTTCAGGTAGGAGACCATGAAATAGAGCTCCTCCGTCTTCACTGGGGAAAGCCCCACCACAAGGACCCCCTTGCCTCCCGAAGGAAAGACCTTCACTCCAATCCTCGTCGAACCATCACTGAGGGCCTTCACTACCTCAGAAATCCATAGCTATCCCGAAGCCAACTCACCCACATGACCTCCACCCACAAGGCTACAGAGGGCAGTTGCATTCACCGACCAAGGCGCCTCCACCTCCGCCAAGGGCACCACCACCGGTGGAGGTGGCGGAGGATGCCCCGCTTCTGGACCACATGCATTGCTCTGCCGCCCAACCCCACCACATCGCGTACACCAATGCCCAGGGCCCCGACAACCCCAACAGTGCAAGGGCTCGCTGCAGTCTCTCACCCAGTGGCCGGCCCCCAGACATTTGAAGCAACAATCAGCACCCTCCCTCCCCAGATCAGTCGCAATGCAAGCCTCCACCTTCCTTCTCCACTCGACCACCCTCCACACCCTGAGGCCTTCCGCTCGACCCCCCCGCAAATGAGAAGGTCTCTATTCCCTCACCTCCTCCCTCCTCCCTCGTTTTTTCTCCCTCTCTCTGGCTCTCCCCTTCTCTCTCTCCATCTTTCTGCTTCACCTGCTTTGTTTGAGAATAAGCAACTTTCAAAAGGGGCGTTGGGGCTACTACAAGCTGCAGTGATAGCAGCAGGTCCTGTTAGGCAGCATGTGGCAGCGACGAGAGCACCTCCTAAGGCCAGCAGCAATGCTAGAAGTTGCCCTCAAGGGGCAACAGCATGAAAATAGGTAGTTAAACTCTGATCTAAATTAAGATTAATGAAGGCATATAAAAAAGAAAATGACCACATGAAAGAGAATATAGAACATTGTTTCATTTAATCAAACTATGCTTATTATATCAGAGTTAGATAAAAAGGCAAAATCAAAGGAATTAGTTCAAAACAAATACACAAAAGAATGGAGAAGATAACACCATTGGAGGAAGAGCTTCAATTGAGCCCATCTTCTTGGAGAGGAAGTCCAGCAGTGTTCAGAGGTGGCAAAGGTGGGAGAATGGTGTAGAGTGGTGGTGGTGTTGGTGCTTAATGGCAGAGCAAGGTAAACTAAGATAAAGCTAAAATACACCTAATGCTAATGAGGGACCTAAAACAAGCTTAATGGCGTATACTTTTTGAAGGGGTATTTGTGCAGTCACAGACTGTCTTTCACATCTTTTTAGCCAATTTTAGGTGATGCGAAGACATTCAGATTTTGGGAAGATGATTGGATAGGGTTGGGGTGTCTTGTTACTACGGTACCTTGGTTGTATGCCCTGGCACCTAACAAATTATGTCTGGTGGCAGAGGTCTGGGATGGTCCTATGCAGAGAAACTTGGGGTCTTGGGCACCGCTTTTTGTGAGACATTTGTTGGACAGAATTGAGGACTTGCAGCAGGTGTTGATGTCAATTCAACAGTTATGGCCAAGGGAAGGAATAGCAGACTCTTTGCAGTGGGAACTTGGGAAATTCTCCATCAAAAGGGGGCTAGTGGATTGTTATAGGGAACTTGCTACCGTTGATCTTGCCTTAGGGTCAGATTGTTCCATCTTTTGGAAGGTCCTTCTGAAGATTAAAATTTTCTTATGATTGCTTAGTAGAGGTTGGTTGGTCACTAAGGCTAGCAGATACTTGTGAAGCCAGGACGAAGATGTTACATGTGTGCTCTGTGGAAGGGCCAATGAAGACTGGCAGCATCTGTTTATTGGATGTGACTTCACTAAGGAGATCCTCACAAGCCTCAATATCCCTTGACTTTCCAACGGTTCTAGTGAGGAGTTTTGGAGAGCCTTTCGACAAGGAGCCTTGGCTGATCCTGGGGTACGGTGCAAGTTGGCAGCTGCTTTGTGGTGCATTTGAATTCAGCCGATGATACCATTTTCGGGGGCAGAGGGTGTCGGTGGACAATGTTGTAAGGGAGGCTTTTTGCTTTCAAATTTCTGGTTACAATGCTTGTAACATGTCCTTTTTGGTTGTATGAATAGAACTTCTTGGTGGATGACTACCGACCTCCGGTGGTCTACCTTTTTCTTAAAAAAAAAAAAGCTAAACTCGACTAAATTGTGGGAGAGCGCTTGGTATTGGAATTGTCCAAAATATCCAAAATATGAGTGTCTTTAGGCTCTTTGGAGAATAGTGGAGGTGCTGGATTGGTGGGATTTTTTTGGTGGTGGTGTTAATGACGAAAATAGTTGTAATAATGGGAATAATTGGTTGTATTATTTAATAATGTTGGTGTGATGGAGAATGATGATATAAATGAGTAATGGGAGGTTTAATATAGGTGAATAAGTGTGCGAAATGAAGAGAGAGTGGATATGGTGGATTTTTTTTATTTTTATAAGGAAGAGAATAATTGTTCAATAAGAATAATGAGTTGGTTATCTAAATGCAATAATATTAAATGGGAGGTGAGGTGTAATTTTTGGCGTTAAATTTGGGTGGATTTTTTGTTCTCTTTCTTTTAAATTGCCAAACCGAGTCCAGACTAGGTGGGATAGTCGAGTGAATGGGTGGACAAAGACTGTACAGCAACACCAGTAAGGCACTTGGGTTCTCCAAGACTCTGCCTTCATCTTTTGAGATTGAATTGAATGCCTTCATTTCTCGAGCTTCAATTGGCTTTAATTAGCACTTTACTGTACAATTGGGCTTGAATTGGTTTGTTTCCTCAATTGAGCTGGCCTTGGGTCTTGATTTTTCAATTGAGGCTTGAGTTGGCCTTGGATTCCCAAGTAGGGCCATTCTCCTTGGTGCACCCTTGATGTTGTCCATCAACTGCTTTTACTTGTGCTTCTTCATGTTCTAGAACATACGTACACATACTAAATCATTTTCTTGTATTCAATTGAAATGTCTTTCCTTAGAACCATTTTCTTAGTTGGGACCCTTAAGGAATTTAATCAATTAAGCTCTCTAAACTCAAAATGAATTGCAAACTAGGTCCAATTTAGTATGTTATTGACCTGATTAACTACTACTATTTGTGATCCATCACTCGCTATATTGGTAAAGCAAATGTAGTTGCCACTGCTTAGTCAACTGAATTATTAAGGAATGAATCTTATTGAAGTTGCAAAGTGGAAATTTTCGAAGAGGAGAAAGTCGTTGTAGCCGACATTCAAGTCCATCATGAAGTTCTAAGCATGATGCATAAACTTGAAATGATCTTATCTTAATTATGTAAAGTAAGCCGATGAATCATTGAAAGAAGGGTCAGAAGTGACGATTATAGCAGATGGCAATGCCAAATTCAGGAATCACCTATGGGTTCCTAGCCATCTGACTCAAAGGATGAGATGTTGACAGAGGCTCAATGATCAAAATATACCATCCTCCCGGGAGTACAAAATGTTCAAGGACCTCTAAAGAGTCTTCTTGTGGAGAATACGAAGAAGGAAATTTCGTATCTTGTTTCTTGATATGTCAATTGGTGAAGGCCTAATACCAATGACCTATAAGAGAACTACAACCTTGGGACATGCTTGAATAGGAATGGGACATACTTTGTGGTAGTCCCAAGAATGACAAAGAATCACGATTCCATTGGGTGATATGGATAGCTTGACAAAGCTTTCTCACTTTCAACCTATGAGAAAGAATCAACTTTTGACAAGTTTAACAAAGTTATACATTTGTGAGATCGTAAAACTCCATGGTGTTGCCTCTGTTTTATCTGTTTGAAACCCTAGATTATGAGATTGAAATCCAACACAGTTTCTCGTCCTCAAGCTGTCAGACAGATGGGCAGTCCAAGTAAACAATAAAAGAATCATGATTCCATTGGGTGATCATGGATAGGCTGACAAAGCTTGCTCACATTCAATCTATGAGAAAGCGTAGATTTTGAAGAGTTTAACAAAGTTATTCATTTGTGAGGTCATAAAACTCCATGGTGTTCTTGCCTCTGTTTTATCTGTTTGAAACCCTAGATTATGAGATTGAAATCCAACACAGCTTCTCATCCTCAACCTGACAAATAGATGGACAGTCTAAGTAAACAATAAAGATTTGTGATAATGCAACATTCTGGTTGTTGGATGCTCTTCGTTGTTTGAGTTTTTTTACAAGAATAACTATTAGGCAAATATTCAATGACACCATAGGAAGCCACTTGGGAGGCCTTGTAGATCAACTCTTTGTTAGATTGAGGTTGGTGAAAAAAGATTGCTTGGGCCAGAATTGATTCAGAAATGCATAGATAAAATCAACTTGATAAAGAAGAGGCTATTAGGAGCCCAAAGTCATCTGAGAAGTTATGTAGATAAAAGATTTCATGAATTGACATTCATGATTGGTCACCATGTCTTTTTAAAGATCCCACTTGCTAATGGGGTATTAATGTCTAGTCTAAAGGGCAAACTTATTTTAGATTTACCAGGCTATTCAGCATATCGAAATTAGTCGATGAGGCTGCTTATCAAATTGTGCTACCCTTTCAATATTCTCATATTAACAATGTTGATGAGATCACTTGTCAAACTGCACTACCCCTTCAATATTTTCATATTGACGTCTTTCATGTTTCTAGGAATGAAAGTATGTATATGATCCTTCTCATGAGATTTGGCACGAACAGTTTGAAGTATGAAGATGTATCATGTAGAAATATCAATTCACATCATCAGTTGTCAAGAACATCAACTGAGAATGAAGACAATCTGTGCTGTTAAGGCAGTGCAGAATCACAACTTAGATGGGGCCACCTAGGAGCTAAGTGCTTGCAGTGCTTAGTGGTACACCATATAGTGAAAGTTGAAAAAGCACCTCTAGAGCCTATTCCATAACCCACCTCTAGAGTCCTAACATCATCAAGTAGTTGATTAATTGATTAATCATAAGAATCCAAATAAGATTTTGGATTTCAAGTAGGGGGGATTGTAATGGGGATTGTAAGAATCCAAAATATAATACCACATTGAAACTCAGAAAACTGAGTAGTGGGGTACAGGGGTTGAGGATTACTACCTGGTAACTTGAGCATTTTTTGTTGTTGATTTAGGTTTGTTGGGTCCATATTCAACATGATATCAAGATTAATTTTCCGATTTATGCTTGAGTTTAGATCCAGGTTGTTACATATATAATTTCAATTGTTTCCAATCCACTCCAGGTACCAAAAAACAAAAAACTATCGAACCTAAAACACAAAATTAATAGACTATAATTCTTGCATCCCTTCTCACATATTAATTCATTTATTACATCCAACTTGCTACTTCTACCTTTTTGTAATAAACTAAAACAATTCAACATCCCTTTTCCAAAAAAAAACTAGTACACTCAACATCAAGTACAAAAAAAAGTGCAACTCCCACTTCTCTACTTAAATTACATCAACTCATCACATTTAACCCACTATTCCACTATCCAACCAAACACCTTTTTTCAACCTAACAGTTTGTAGAAATTATCTAGTATCAAACCTATCTTGCAAAAAAAAATGGACCTTTATATAGAGACGGTTCTTCTAGGAGCTAGAATGGAACTCCTGTCACCATCTATGGAGGAGGCTGGACCCTTCGTAGACAGTGTGAGAGTCCTCTCTAGCTTCCTGATGATATCCTCTCTCATCACTTGTGGCTGCAGCACTAATGGGGGAAAGGGTGAGAAAATTAAGGTGGAGCAGGAGGGGAAGAAGAAAAAACACCACCATTTGGAGAGGCTTGAACTTCTCTCACTAGACAGTGGAAGATATGTATGTGGGGAGAATGTTGCAGTCAAAGATAACATTGTTGCGGTCTTTTTACAACTAGAATATCTTTGCATTGCAGGATAGCTCCCTTCATGAACCTTGTCTTTACGATTATTGTTGATCATTTGAATGCGACAGTTTTTTTTTTTCTCAATCTCTTCCAGATGAAGACTGCAGCTGATGCCTGTGTCTTCTACGATGTGCATAAGAGAAGTCAATGACCTCTTGATGTGATTATAGTGCCAATTAAGCTCATTTGTGGTGAGTATTTTTTTTTACTACTGAATGCACTGACCATCTCTCTGTACCATAAAGATAGGTCAGAAGCAGCATGGCAATGAACCAACTGGATGGGGCCCACGTTTGCTCTTGCTGCTTTCTTTTGGTTTAGCTAGTCTATGGTTTCTTACACTCTTGATTTTAGTGCAACTCTTGGGATCTGAATCCATTAGACACTGTTGTCTTAACAAGCATTACACTGTATAAATGAATTAGATTTTATTATGTAAGCTGCCCATTTCGTCACTACATATTTTTTGTGGTATCCTAGATAAAGTTCCACTCTTGCTTTGTAAATGCGATTGCGTTAAGGTGAATTTCATAAGCTATCTACTGGGGTAATAACTGTATCACATTACCAACTTTGTTATTTTTTACCAGTAAGTTATTGGAATGTCTTCCTGAGTATGGTCAAAGGATTCCGTTAGACATTATCCTCCTGTATCCAAATTTCATTCTTCATTGATTGGATTGGAAGGCAGTAAGAATTATCCTTCTCCTATTTTTCTTAACAAGTCACAAAAACAAATATTCTGCTGCAACAGTTTCAGTGTGATCCAGCATAAATTATGAAATGAGGACCATTGCAACTGCCGCATCATGAAGCAGATAAGGCCTATAAATGGGTCATTGACAAAATTTACCGCATCCAATTCCTCTTTTTTAACACCATTGTTATGCTCCAGAACAAGAATCTATAATATATTAATTTATCCGCTCTGGCAAAGTATGTCCAGCATGGATGTTAAATGCAGTCTTGGACCAAGTTGAGAGCTTATGAGATCAATTGTGTGATATGATTCTCCATGTTGAATATGACCAGGACCTTATACAACATAGCCCACAAGCTTGAAATGTGACAATGCGGCTTGTGAGCATTGTTGAAGTAGATGATACTTGGCTTCAATTCTGGGTTCTTGTAAGTGACAGGATGGGAACAATCTTGGCCCAAGAGGAGGGATAATCCCCTGTACCCTATGCGCTCAGCCTTCTTCCAAGAATGTCTCAGATTGCATCCTGAACACCTTGACAAGAACAGCGGAGCTACTAAGCACTTATGCAAAACGATCAGATTGCTTTTGGGGCAATCCCATCCAAAAGTTTTTCATTTTATGTAAACATTGATTGTAGTTTTCATCAAAATCATCTCTATGCGCTCAGCCTCCTTCCAAGAATGTCTCAGATTGCATCCTGAACACCTTGACAAGAACAGTGGAGCTACTAAGCACTTACCCGAAACGATCAGGTTGCTTTTGGGGCAATCCCATCCAAAAGTTTTTCATTTTATGTAAACATTGATTTTAGTTTTCATCAAAATCATCTCTATGCGCTCAGCCTCCTTCCAAGAATGTCTCAGTTGCATCCTGAACACCTTGACAAGAACAGTGGAGCGACTAAGCACTTACGCAAAATGATCAGGTTGCTTATGAGGCAATCCCATCCAAAAGTTTTTCATTTTATGTAAACATTGATTTTAGTTTTCATCAAAATCATCTCCGGTCAGTGTTGCACCAATTTTGGCGAGCCGATACATAGAGGTATCACATTGCCTATATAATTTGAAATACATTGTCCAATATTAGTAAGGTGTATGGAGAATCCTCAAAGCTCTCTATCTGGCAAGAAACTAATCACCCACTCTGTCGTAAGATTGTTGCTTCATTTTGCAGAACTTGGTGAATGATTGGTTTTGCACCTGCCTAAGATCACTATGTGGAACCACCACCATTGGGTCTATCACTATATGTCAGGTTGCAGTCCAGCATCAAGTTCTTTAGCATGGGCGTGAAGTGAATGCTCTGTCTTCCTTTGCACCTTCCCCTTCTAGGAGCTCTACTCAGGCATCCGTTCCTCATCTACTTTCTGCCCTCAAATACCCCTTCTTGCTAGGCCATGTCTCTCGCCTTGGCTCTTACATCCACCCTTCCCTCCTCCGTGAGCACCTACTGCCTACACCTCCATGCTCCAAGATTTACTAGCTCCTTCCTGCTCTAAAGGGGGCAAAAGCTGCTAAATGTCCAGCGACACTCATGGGACCTACTGAATGGCCTGTATTTGCAAATCAGCTGAGTATTGGAGGGTTTTAGGTCAAGTTTGCATTTTGATTTCTTCCTCTAGGCACTTATGAAAGGTGTTTTTGTGCAATCTTCTATATGGAGAGACAGGATCTTGGTTGGTTCACTTTGTAATGGTTATCATAGTGAGTGCCTTCATTTGATTCTGATTATTTCATTCTTTTCATGTTTAGTGGGATAATAAACTTTGATAATAAAGGAATCAGGTCATTCAGGTGAATCTAAAAGCATAAATATGAGAAGCAAAACCATAAACAAAGGAAAAAACTAATATCCAAGGTTGATTTCCAAAAGCAGAAACAAATAAACCAAGTGCAACTAGAAGTGTTTCTTCAAATCCTATTGCATCTTGGGGTTTTTTTGGATGGATATTTGGTCTGGTGTTGTAGGCTTCAAATAATTCCTGTCTGAGATACAACCTGTCTTGCAACCTAAGAACTCCATTCTCATATGTAAAGCTCCTGAGGCGAACACCTTATCCTTAATCTCCTGCAACATTGAGCCATCCATCTGAGCCCTAATAATGCGATTCAATAACTTCGATCCTAACTGTTTAGAAACTATGAGGGCACCTATGTATTTGGGTTGTGCTTAAGGTTCACCCCATCTTTGGCAACATATGCCATTGCAAGGCCTAAAGATTAGCCAACAATACTAGTTGGCTTGCAACACAAATTATCAGCCACTAAGTTCACTTTTCGTGGTTGATAAACTATAGTGCAATCATACTCCTTTAATGGGTCCATTTGCTGCTTTATATCAGTTTGTTTTAATTGAATAGATACTCCATGTTCCTATGACTTGTACAAATTTCAAAGGTTTTCTTGTAGAGATGGTGATGCACTAACCTGATATCCAACTGTATCAAGTTGTGAATCTCAACCCGAGTTACACATTGTCCAACATAAACATGAAAATGCAACCATACATAAATGAAATAACTAACCAAAATATAACATGTGAAATAATAAATAATAATAGGTCCATCTCCAAGAAAAAAGTAAATAACAATCTTATGATTCACAATTTGCTTCCTACTCAAAGAAATCCCCAATCATCACCTAAATTTGGGATTCATCTACGTCTAAAGTTAAGCCAATAAGAAAACTTCCGGTTGAATATATCTAAAATTAGGTAAACTAAATTGATAGGCAACTAAATGCAAGGCATCAAAATATAATAAAGGAAATAGAGGTAACGGGAATGTATGATTAATGTCAAGTCAATTATTTAGTATCAGTGACATTAATTAATAATAACTTAATTCATTGGTTAATTAATCATCTATTATTCTTTTATCTATTGTGTGATTAATTGAAGATCTGAGTTATAGATTTAAACTTGCCTCTACTAACAAAATCTCTTGAATTGGACTCAACCCTGGTCAATAATTACTTGTGTTGAGGACCCCACGATATAGGATGCAATTGCTATATAGTCGAAAAAGCAAACTCGAAGGTGAGGTAAGGTGCCTTCTACCCTAAATAAACTTGGGGTAAAGCGACACATAGGACGATTACACTCCCCGAAGAGTAAATAATTACTTGCATTTGTTGCAATCTAAAACCTCAACTAAGAGAGACCCATGTACACAACAAAAGGGTAATCACCCTAATTGTACTCCAACAAATAAAAAAGAGAATTTAATAGTGCAAAGTTAAGGGTTAGATCATCTCCTTAGATGTACATTGTTAGGGTGAAATTGGGTCGCCAACTCTCTCGTTCTCTTTCCCTCTTTTGTGCTTGGTTTGCAAATTTTTTGATTGGGTCCTTGTGACTCAATCATTTGGTGTTGTTTACAGGATTCAAATGCTCTATCAGTTGAAAGGCTTGCAAAAGGATATAACTCTGAAGATGAAGAAGTTTAAGGCATTTAGCCTTAGCAAGTGAGTCAAAGACGAGTCGAGTATCCCTCTGGAAGACATCAAAAAACTCTTTGAAGAAAGTTGCTTTTAGGAGCCCTTGTCCATCGAAGGGGAAGAGGTCCTTAAGCAAGAGGAAAATGAGGAGGAGTCCCCCAAGCTTAAGACCCCAAGCCAAGAGGACACCTACCGCTAGGTAAAGGAAGATAAGAAGTGCTGGGAGCAGTTATAGGCTATCTTTAAGGAGCAATGAAAGCTAACAGACTCGTTACTCGTTATGTAATGCCCAAGCTTGAAAGGAGGTGACCATCAAAGCTAAAGCGGGGCCTATAAACCAAAACCCTAGATCTGAGAAGCCATATAGTGCCCACCTCCGCCAAGGCGAGGTGGAATAGGCCTGTCTCCAACAGTAGTTGGATGAGTGCGCCAACCAGTTCATCGCCAGACCGAGTGGGACCTTGAGGAGTCGCCTAGAATTTTGGAGGTAAACTCCCAATCTTCCTTAAACCCCAATCCCCCTCAAGATGACCATGTGCCCAACCTCATTCGACAGGTTACCTGGGCGATGAGGGAAATCCATAGGAAACCATATGTCACAACCTTCCCTTTCACGGAAGAGTTGATGAACACACCCCTCCCCCAACACTTTAAGTATCCCATCTTGCTCCAATATGATGGGATGGCTAACCTGACCATATTTGTTAGGCATTACTGGCAGCATATCTGATGCCTGGATGCGATCATGTGCTAGGTGTTCCCCTCCCTACTTATTAGTAGCGCTTACAAATGGTTTAGTGACCGGTCAGCCTAATAGATCAGCTCATTTCAAGAGCTAGCGAAGTTCTTCTGGTACTTCTTTGTGCAGCAAAGAACAAGGGACAACCTCGAAAAAGTAGTGGAAATATGCCAAAAGAAAGGAGAAATTTTTAGGGCCTACTTAAATCGCTATAAGGCCCAATACTTTCTCTATCGGCGACCACACGACCAAATTGCGATCCAGCTATACAAGCAAGGGCTATTGGATCATGATTTTTGGAATAGCATGGAGGACTTTTCACCATGTAACATGATGGAACTCCAGGACTGCACAAATCATCATGTAGATAGAGATGAGTCCTTTTGTAACCACCTGAGTAGTTTTCATGCTCGAGGAGGCTCAGGCAGACAATTCAGGAGGATGAGGTCAAGAACATCGAGAAAACTGAGAGCTCAGCCACAAGGGGATCACAGATAGAACCGCATTGGTCGAGATAACCAACATCGTTAGGACGATTGGGACAATAGGCATCATCAAGATGAGTTAGGTGATAGCTAGAAAAGTCGAAGAGAGCCATACCAAGAGTACACCCGCTTCATTTGCAATCAAGCAAACATCCTGGTGGAGGTCCTCAACATGAATTAGGCAAAGTTCCTTCTACCTCCCTCGCCTCTAGCAAATCGGTTGCAAGTGGCCCTTACTATTGCTACCACCGGGTGAAGGACCATTCGACTAGGAACTGCCGGGACCTCAATGGCCAAATCGAGTCCTAGATCAAGGATGGAAACCTCAGGAAGTATGTCTAGTGCAACAAGGTCGACAAAGGGAAGCATCCCTTGTAAGATCTGGAGGAATTCCATGGGGCCCATCTTCAACACTTCAGGGGAGCAAACATGGCGACATTCAACAACCCTAAGATCACAAGGACGTGTCTAATGTCTTAGTTAAGGAGGGACTCACCCATATCATCAGTGAGCGTTAGACATGCTTTTCCAGTAACATTGAAGGACATTTTCCCTCACCCAAGCCAGACCACTCGGAGAATTTTAGCCACCCGGCGAGTTGATAGCTACCGTAGTTGTGATATTTGGTGTCAACACTAGCTCCAACTGGACAACGAACTCCTAGACGAATCCAATCCAAGAGACCTTAGTTGTCTCAAGATGGGGGGCTAGGTCCCCCCACCAAGAGGTAGAAAATGTCACCTCCATAATGTTCTAGCACCTCTTGGATCCAGGGCATCACAACGATCCCCTATTGATCACCCTTATGGTGGCCAGCTGAAATCAACCTTGCCTGCTAATTGATGAGGGGAGCACCATGTACGTCATCTTCCTCCAGACCTTAGCCCAACTTGGATTCGAGGAGGACCTTACCTCATCCCACTACCTAGTGGTGGGGTTTGGTAATCATAAAGTAATGCCCAAAGGGGAGATTGACCTCCTAATAACCCTTGGGACAAGAATCAACATCTAAATTGGACACACCTTTACCATGGCCAACCTTTCTATCACCTTTGATAGGATCATTAGATGGCTATCTACACATGCCTTCGTCATATTTCTAAATGACCATTTTTCACTCCTGATGAGAACCTCATCATGAGCCCTAACTTATTTTGACCTAATAAAGTGAACAAAAGCTCCAGCATAACCTAAAGGAATGTCTAACTCAAGAGATTACTGATCTGGAAAGAATATATGAAATAAAGGGTAAAACTGTAATTTTACCATTGCAGTACATCAATGGAATTTTTCAAGGTCAAGACATAGGTTAATTAGACTTAATAAGAAAAAAAGTGAGATGGTTCAATCAGAAAAGGGTTATTATAAAATTTAAGAATTAAATGATATTCTGTAATCTTAAAACAAATCCACTTAATTTCACAAGGTTCCAGTCAGGATAAAAATCAACTAAACCCTCTAAAATTCATGGAAAAATATCCCCTAGGGTTTAGAACCTTCAATTTGGCCTTTGGAAACTATTTTGATCTAGATTGGGGTCCAAGCTCAATATTTAACCAAATTTAGGTTTTTGTGCAAAATGAAAAGTTAAACGTGGTCAAACCTAAAATCCAACTTCACAATTAGATTTCTTAGGTCCAAATTAGGTTTGTATCAAAATTTGGACCTAAGGAAAGGCCATCTTGACCTACTTTGCAAAATAGTCCACCCAATTACATTTTAGCCCCTAACTTTTGAAAACCCTTGCAAAAACCCCCTCAACTTCTTCATCACCTTTTGCATTCTGGTCCATCTACCATTGCAGCAGAGGACCCATACCTCCGGCGAAGTTTCGAGGAGGATTTCTCCTCGCTTCCCCAGGGAGCTGCTCTTAAATTTGAAAGGGGTGTCCTCTGCGAAACCCATACCGCCTGAGCAGCTCCCCATGCCCTGAATCACCCCATACCTCTCGTGCGAACGCTTGAGAGGTATGGGTATCAATTCCAGCCATACCTCTGGCGAGGATTTTTGCCCGCCACCATGCATCTAACCCTCTGCCCGTGCCTTTATAAGAAGCACCAGGTCCGGCTGATTGGGGTAAGCTTGATTTGGCTTGAGAAAACCCCTAAATTCATCCTCCCTCACCTCCGGCCAACAGCCTGCAAGCTCCGAAGACCTGTCCTCCCTCTTCTCGTCGCTCTGCCACTGTACCAGTGGTAGAGTCATCTCCGCCTCGCTCCTCCGCATCACGCCGTACCCGCGCGAGCCTCTCTAACCTCCTCGTCGTCGCCGTCTCTCCATCTCAGGGCTTTTGTACCCGGCAACAGCGCCAAAAATGTTGCTTACGCGACGAGATCGTGGTTTAAAACAACATTCGTTGCAGTTGAAATCGTCGTATAAACAAATAACAATTTTATTACTCGAAAGTCAAAATATCCGAGGTCGAACTCAAGGAGCAAATTGGTATTTTAGAAACTCAAATCACAACTCTCAAAATATGATATTTAACAATAATATAAATGAGAGTCCATGTATAAGAGAACTAAAAAGAGAATAGAAATGAAAGAGAATAGGAAAGTCGAGGAAAGAAAGGTAGTCGCACAACAACCACACCAAGGAACATGTAAACTTTTATTAGCCCTCTCTCTTAATCCCCTCAAAGACTGAAAAGGAAAAAACAAAGAAAAAATCAATCTAGGGCTACCGTTTCCATATTTAGTAATTCACCAAAGTTGCCTGATTTTCATTTCAACACATTTTTAATTACACATCCACTTAAGGTAACTAGGGCTAAAACCTTCTTGATTGAGCCCTAGATACCCATTTTTGAGGCAACTAAATTGGACCAACTAGAGCCAACCTAAGGATTACAAGCTAGGATTTTAGAAAAACATTTTCTTCTAAGCAAAGAATAAAAAAAATTTTCAAGAAGCGGTGTGCCTAAGCCTTGTTTGAAAAGATCTATCCAAGAGAAACCCTAAGTAAATCAGGCTCTTAATCTATTTGAATCCTAAAAACAAGGACCTAAGAAGCTCTCAAAGGAACAAAGAGGTGAAGTTGATCCTTTGGGTCAACCAACCTTAAAATTAGGTCACTTTACACTCAAAAGACCTAAAGTTCAAGTGAAACCTTAAACACCTTGATCTTAAGTAAAAAAGGTAGACTTAAGAGGTCAAGGTTCCCATTTTGGTCTACTTGGAATCTCATTGACAAGAGAGGTCAGGTGGGGGAAACCCTGTAACCCGTGGGGACGCTCTACCGTGTAGAGGTCTTCACGAGACTCTCCCTCTCTGACTGCCCAGGTATTTCTCAGGTAGACGACCTTTCTGACTAAGGGGTATCATCTGCCCCGAACCTTTATCGTTACCCAACATATTTGGGTGTCTTGATTGGGTCCAGCATATTTTGATCTCATCAAATCCTTCAGTGCATGTTTGGTAGGGACCTCCTTTAGAAATCCACTCTCCCTGATGCCAAGCCTTGGTACCCTTGTTTGGGCAGCAACCCCACAACATAGATCTTTCTTCTGATTCAGAACCAAGTTCTCCTCCTTCCATCAGGGCACAACCTGTTGAAGAAGAGAACAACCTTGAGCACCAGCTTTAGCACCTAAATGATATCTTCCAAAACTTTGTGAACCCACCGTAGCATCTTATGATGCGAGATCACTATAATCTCGCTGCAGTGGCAATCGAGCCTCGAGTCCGAATCCTGGCTGAAAGGTCCTGATTCTGAACTCAAGCCCAATATGATTCATGCCATACTGTAACGACCCGATTCCTGAGTCCCTACGATACACGAGAACCGGACCGACTCGACTAATCCCAAGACTTAGTCGTCCAACGAGGAAGTAACCAAAAGAGCAGTAAAATAAACCACATTCAACATGAAATATAACTAGCAGTAACAAAATACAGCAGTAAGGAAAAGATCTACTACAGCATGTACCACTACAACAGTAGAACAACATTTATAACAAGAACAGGGGGTAAAGAAAAGTACAGAGAGTAACAAAAACTACTCACTACAGTGAAACAAAAAGGGCACAAAAGAACAGTGGTAACTGTATTGGACCTTACTCGGCCCAGCGTCCTCTGCAGCCGCTGACCCTAGTTGCTCAACACCTGGTCCTGAAAAGTAACGAGTGTAACACGTCAGCGAAACGCTGAGTAGAGTGGCAGCTAAACTAAAGAAGTAGTAAAGTATACAGTAGCTGTTTTATTTTCTTTCTTCTTTCAATTACGTCTTTCTATTGTTTCACAATTTATCTAATTCTCAGATCCTTCACTTGATCTCGAATGTTCCTCGTGGGAACGATCTTGATTGCAGTCTTTTCCGAACAGTAGAAGTAGCACGTGGTGCTCTCCTGGCTGGGAGAGTCCCCCGTGGTGATCCTACTCTCAGTCAACCACCGCAAGGTCACTGACAGACGTAACGGTGACTACGACACGCGCGGTAAACGCACAGGTAGCTAACCCGCACTGGCACACGGTTAGTCGTTTCCGTTAACGGGTGCGCCCAAAGCACAGCACGGAACCAGTATAGGGCAGAGCCCTCTCAGTAACAGGGGTCCAACCCCTCCACAGTAACCAAACAGGGGCCTTGCCCCTCCATAGTCCGCGCACCCTCGTCCGACTACCCTGGTTTGCCCAGTGGGCCTAACAAGTTAGTGTAGGTGAGCTAGCAGAACCCCGGGACCCGTGGGGTAGCTAGTACTCGCCCTACACTAGTAGCTCTCCTCGGTACTGTGTACACGAGGGCCAACAAGTCGGTACAAAGTGGCCAGACCTAACCCCGGGTCCCTGGGGCGGCTGGCTCCGCTCTGCACTAAGCAGGTAACAGGTGCTTCCCCTGGTACTACGTACCCAAGAGACAACGCACCTCCACATCTTTCTTTCTCAGTTTCATTTCATTCTCTTTCCAAGAGTTCTACTCCTAACTCCCCGTAGGGTTCCAGCTCTTTTAACTCAGCACATTCAGGTTTCACCATTCCAGTTTCACGTTCTTACAACTCATATTCTCAATCATGTTCTTTTATTCATAACAGGCAGCTGTTAAACCAATTTACAGGAAGCTATATTTCCTTTCCACATTTTCCAAGACTGCAATATGTATATTCATTTCGCTAGTTTTCCGGTCCTAGGATTCATGCCGTACCATAGGATCTATCATTCAATCTAGTTTTCCAACCCTAGGATTCATGCAATACCCTACGATCTATCACTCAATCTTGCTTCTCATTCCTAGGATTCATGCAATGCCCTATGTTCTATTAGTTGTTCCATAATTGTAACAAATTATGTTAATAATTCTTAAAGCCACTCTACCAGCTACAACGGAAGTACTGGGGGTGTGGTCGGAAATCCCGCGCGCCTTCGCAATCCCCAAGATTGAAAAGGAAAGGGGTCCTATCACAAGGATCAAACACAAGGAGTTTCTCAGAACAGTATATAAATACTGTAGACCGGTAGAGGATTTAATTCCGAAAAGAATGCAACTCGAAACGCAGAAAACGAACTCCGAACGGGCCCTAAACGGGTCGAAAACGACGAAACAGTGCAAAATCAGACGTCTGGAACCTCTTCCAGACATCTTAAAATGAGGGTCAGATGGTACCTTTGCTCTGTATAGTCTCTCAGACGTCCAGAAGCCTGCGGGGGCGTCTGGCCTAGTTCCTAGACGTCCGATGGTCACCCCGGACGTCTGGAAGTCCTTCCGGTTGTCTGGCACTGCGGCCAGACGTCTGATTCGCGTTGGATACGAATCTCAAAGCCTGCACGTACCCACTCCTCGTGCTCAGTACAACGGTCGCGGAAAAGGACGAAGGACGAAAAATAACTTACCTTTCAGACATCTGGACAGTCCTCCAGACGTCTTCCCCGTCGTCTGGTTGGAAACCCAGACGTCTGATTCTGGAAAAACTTCCAGAATCAGAGCGCGACTCGCCCTCCGCCCGCGACGCACGGTCGCGCCGCGTCTCGTCCGCCTGCTGCTCGAGCTGCAGCAGACCTCTCGCGTCACTCCGCACCCGCTGCGCCCCCGCCGGCCGGCTCTAGCAGCCCCGGCAAGCTCGAACCCCCACGGCCGAGCGCCTCCTCCTTTGCGCAACACCTCCTCCCGCACTCGCCGCGGCTGCCGCCGCCGCCGCTCGCTCACTCTCGCACTGGCTGGAAGAATAAGAAGGGGGCGGAGGAGATGAGAGTGAGGGGGAGGGCGAGGCTTTTTAAAGCCGTGCGGGGAGAGGGAGAGAGAGAGAACGCAGATTGCGGTCGCAGGAGGAGAGAGGGAAAAAGAGAGGTGCGGCGGTTGCGGGTCTGCGCGCGCCTGCGCGCAGACGCAGCGCCGCGTGCCACCCAAATAAAATCCCAGACGTCTGGGCCACCTCCCAGACGTCTTAAAAAAATGTCTTGGAATGCGTTCGTAACAATATAACAAACTCAAAGGAAGTTTCGTCCCCGAAACTTGCGCTAACTAGGGTGCAGGAAAAACGTCATAATAACCATAACAAACTCAAAGAGAACCGAAGCCGGTCCGAAAAGACCTACCCGCGAAGAGCTCCGGGTACCGCTCCCGCATTGCCGCCTCAGGCTCCCAGGTAGCCTCCTCGTACCGCTGGCTCCTTCACAGGACCTTCACCAGGGGTACTTGCTCTCGTCTTAAACTGCGGACGGCTCGGTCAAGAATCTGCACTGGCCGCTCGGGGTAGGTCAGGTCGTCGCCCACCTCGACGCCCTCGTGACTCAGTACGTGACTGGGATCGGCTACGTACTTCCTGAGGTTGGACATGTGGAACACGTCGTGCACACTAGAAAGCTGGGGAGGAAGGGCAAGCCTATAAGCAACGGGTCCAACCCGCTTCAGGACCTCAAAGGGCCCCACAAACCTCGGCGCGAGCTTCTCTCTCACCCCAAACCGCTGCAGGCCCTTCATGGGCGAAACACGAAGAAAGACGTGGTCCCCAACCTCAAACTGCACCTCTCTGTGTCTACGATCCGCGTAGCTCTTCTGTCTGCTCCTGATAGTGCGAAGTCGCCTGTGGATCTGGTCGACTACCTCCTGACTCTGCCGGATCAACCTGGGGCCAACCTCCCACTTGGTCCCCACCTCAACCCAACTCAAGGGTGCCGTACACCTCCGTCCGTACAGAGCCTCGTAGGGAGCCATGCCGATGCTCGAGTGGTAGCTGTTGTTGTATGCAAACTCCGCCAGGGGCAGGTGCTTGATGAGAGCCTCATCATAAGCCATAACTAGCTCAGTTTGACCCAATAAAGAAGATAAAAGCTCCTACATAACCTAGAAGAAGGCTTAACTGAAGGAACAAGTGCTCTGAGAAGAAAACATGAAATAAAAGTTAAAACTGTAATTTTACCATTGCAGTACATAAACAGGATTTCTCAGAAGCAAAACATAGGTCAAATGGTCCAAATAAGATAAAAATAGGGTTGAGTCAATCAGAAATGGGTTTATGTGCAATCTAAGAATTAAATGATACTTGGTAACCCCAAAACAGACCCGCATAAATTAACAAGGTTCCGGTCAGGATAAAAATCGAGTAAACCCTCTAAAAATCATGGAAAAACATCCTCTAGGGTTTAGAACACTTAATTTGGCCTTTGGAACCTAGTCTGACCTAGATTAGGGTCCTAGCTCCTCAATTAACCAAATTTGGGTTTTTACGCAAAATATCCAATCAAACGAGGTCAAACATGAAATCCAACTTCGCCATTGGATTCCTTAGGTCCAAATTAGGATTATACCAAAATTTGGACCTAAGGAGAGGTCATCTTGACCTACTTTGCAATTTAGTACACCCAAATCACAAATAGGTCCCTATCTTTTGAATATCCTTGCAAAGAGCCCCCCAAGTTCTTCGCCCCCTTTGCAATCCGGTCCTACCGCCATTGTTAGGGCAGAACCGAGCTCCGGCGAGGTTCAGAGAGGGATTGCTCTCTAATCCCTCAGAGATTCCCTCCCAGAAATGGAAGGGGGATTCTCTGAGGAATTCCCTTCCTTATAAAGCCAATTACAATCGCTGGTGTGAACCCAATCTCTCGTGCGAACGCACGAGAGATTTGGGTATCCACCTTCCTTCCAACTCCGGCAAGCCGGCAGACCTAATTGTGCGCTCTCCACGCGCTGATAGGAGCGGCCAGCACCTATAAAACACCCCCCAGACCCTGCCGCAGGACCCAAGCTTGATTTTGACGGAGATCCCCTCCAAATTCCCTCTCTCCCATCTCCGGCCAAACGACCCACAAGCTCCGGCGACCTCCTCCCCTCCTTCTCGTCGCTCTGCTGCCATACCAGCAGCAGAGTCCTCTCCGCCTCTTCCTCCCGCGTCGCGCTGTACCCCGCTCGCGTGCTCCTGACCTTATCTTCGTCGCCGCTTCCTCCCTCAGGGTATTTCTTCCTCGACGACGGCAGTTACGAGCCGTCCTCTCCACTGCCTCCCTTCCTTCCAGACAACCCCAGATACATTCTCCATCCTCTCCTCTCTCTTTTCCCCCTACTATTTTACTTGATTACCCCTCGACAGTACTGATGTAAACACATTTACACTACTTAAAATGTCTATTTATGCATGTTCTTAAGCATAGGATTGCATTTCATGATATAAATATTGCATTACATGCATCATCTTGCATTTAGAGTAGTTTGAATAAAATGGAGGTTAATTGTCTCCTTTTATGTGCTTGGACAGGGCAAATATTTTATCGGGGCCTCGGATCAAAGATCCAACCGTATGGATATGATCAGGGCGACGATTGGAGTTCAACGACTCCAAGATCGCCCTAATCAGGCATCCGTAGCATCAGATAGAGACCGAGGAACCCTAGAAGATCAAGGGCCAGGATGGTGTAAATCCGCACTTCAGATGGAAAATCCGACCACACGGATGAATTCGGATCGACGATCGCAGCCGAACGACACAAAAATCAAGTCAATCCGACATCCGTGGCACCATCTACAACTTCCAGAAGATGGACGGCCAAGATAGCGCCACGTGGCGCCATCCCAGCCGCCCAATCGGCCGCAGGAGTCCTGTGAAGACCACGCAACGTCTCCTCTCCGCCGTTGGATCTCGATCCAACGGCTGCGGTCGCGCGCGTTTAAAAACGTCCGCGCGACCATTTCGCCGCGTAGCGCAGCGGCTACGCAGCTGCGGGCGAAGCGGAGGTCGCGGGTTCGAGCCGCGGAGAGGGGGGCGAAGGCGCGGGCGAGCGGGCGCGCACGAGCGTCGGATGAAGATCCAACGGCCGCGCGCGCCCGATAGCGCCGACGCGCAATTGGACGCCCTGGTGGGCGCGCGATCGCACGCGGGCGGCGCGCTACGCAGCGGGCGCGGGCGCGATCTAAGCCGTCCGATCTCGCGATCGGACGGCTGAGACGACGCGGACGTGCGTCTGCGTTACGCGCGCAGGCCAGCCGAGCGGGCGCGCGTGGCGCGGCGGCGACGGCGACGGCGGGGCTTTAGCGACGGTTTTATCCGTCACTAAAGACCCCTTATTTATTATTTTGAAGATGTAATGTCCATTTTGCCCCCACTCCTTGCAACTATAAAAGGAGACCCCCTCCATACGAAATTTTCATCCCTTCCTTCTCCTCTCTACCTCTCCAAAGCTCAAGAGAAGCTTGTCCCACACCCGGGATGCTTCTCGCGAGATAAAGTCCAAATTTTCGTCCCCCTTCGGAAGTGGATCCCGCGACGACGACGGCGTGCTGCTTCGTTCCCGTTCTTCTGCTTCGTCCTCCTTCGTCCCGCTTCGTTCTCCTTCGTCCAGGCGTCGTCCCGTCCGGCTCGTCCTCCAAGCAACCGTCGAGGAGGATTTCTCTCTCCCTATTCTTTTTACTGCTTTCTAGTATAGATTTACTGCTTTCTAGAGTAGTCTATTCGTCCTCCGAGCGATCGTCGAGGAGGACATTTCTCCCTCCATTCTTTTAATGCTTTCTAGAGTAATTGTTTTATGCTTTCTAGTTGTAATGAAAGAACTCTTTTATGATAAATTCCTTGTCTATTCTACATCTCATTTTGATTTCCATGTATAGTATTCCTTCGCTCTCTCTTACTCCCTCTCTCTCTTTTATTTGTTGTAGATACTTAGATAGTTTAAATTGAATTTCTTTGTGACAAAATAAAAAGAAACGCGGAGTTTTTAAATCAAACGTTCGCCTCCCTGTGTTCGACCCGGAATTCTTATTTCGGTATAAATTTTATTTGTTGAACACGAATCTTTCGCTTTCGAACTACAACGACGGGTTTTTCCAAAAACCAAACACGTTAGCGTAGATTCTCGCGCTCAACATTTTGGCGCCGTTGCCGGGGAGGCAACGCTCTTTGATTTCTCTTCGCATTTTGTAACTTACAAATCATTTACCTCACTTTTCTCCTTTCTTATTGTAATTGCAGGTACTCTTTCGAGACAGGCAAAAGCGGTAGATCGGAGTAAAGTGTTGTGAAAGGTTTTGTAAGTTATCCCCCACCTCCCACCCATTAGATTTCATTTCATCACATAATAATTCAAACATCAATCAACCTAGGTGTTCTTATAAACTCTAAGGTTAGATTGTTTGTTGTTTGACATCCATACTCACTCCAACCCCCACATTAAAAAAAGAAAAAAATAAAAAAAATCTCACAGAGGTACACAACCTCATCTGATTTTCTAACTCAACCGGTAAACCAATCTTAGGAGCCGGTACACACATCCAAACACATAATTGAGTAAGAAATCAGATTAGGTAATCATTTGTGTGCCTAATTAGGTGGTGCATCAGGCCAGTTGTTTGAGTTGTTTGGGCCGCACCACTTCAAATAAAATCAACTCATCTAGTAGCTGCCAATTAGGTTCAACTCTTAGGGATCTACCAGGCACTCCACATTCTTTTTAAACTTTAAAGGTAAATATCTTCACCTGTGCTTGCAAAACCTGGTGTGCCAATGAAACTTGATTGAAAACACCTAAAGTTGAATCCTAAAAGCTACTAAGCAAGATTTGAACCTTAAAATTCACCACATCAAAAATAATCTTGCTTGAAAACCACTGGTTGTGCACGCACACACAAAGCAATCAATCATTAAGGGCACAACCCATTTAAAGGGCCCATCACATTCCAAAGCACATTCAAACCTAGCCCTAAATAAAACAGAGTAGACGTTGGCCTTAAGGATTGGACTCGCTCTTCAGAACTCAGAACGAGATTATTTTCGATTAGTCTGTTTCTATTGTTCAATCTGATGTCTAGCTAGGGGAGCAGAGTCAAACGATCGCGGCTGGGGGGTACACTAGGAACCGGAGGCGCAAGCCGAAGGAAGAACCTTCTCCCCAGTCCCTCCTTCTAACTGGTTGGATTGAACAGACAGAAGTAGATCAAATCGTTCCTTTATCTCAAGACGGGTTTTGAGAGTCTGTAGGTCTGTAGGCTAACCCATTTAAGGACAGGTTTGATTGTTTGTATTGCAGGGCACCTTTCTTCCTCCCGTATCTCATGAATCCTTCCACATATTTCACGCATTCCCGCTCTTTCCCTCCTGTTGTAAATTATCCTCAACATGACGATTATCCCAACTCGTATTGTAATCGACCATCAGTTAGTTGGGATAATTTGGATTGGGGATACAATTCCGGACCCCCGTGTTTAGGGTCTAACCCTGAACACTTTGATTCTCAATTCTATCCTTCTCAGAGTTGCATCGATTATAGATCGTCCTCCTTTCATGAACAACCTAATGCGATCTACAATAAAGAAGGATACACTGATCCTTACCCATCCTCTGATTTCACTGCCTTTAGGTCATCTCCATCTTTTGAACAATCTGAAATGACCTATTATCAGGATGGGTATAACGAATCTCAATTCGTTAATTCCTCTACATTGATGTCAAACCCGCCCAACCCTGAACCAACTCATTTGGTTCAGGTTAATCAGGTTCAAGATAAGGTTCTGGCTAACTTGAGGAATATCATTCAATCTTTAGAAGTTCAGCCAATACCTTGCATTGAGAGATTGGAGCCCCTGATTGAAATGATTGATGATTTAAACAAGTCTTTGTTGGATTGGCTCCAGGATGTTAAGGATAAGAACCCGGGTGAGTTTCTACTTGGGAAATTAGCGAAATTGAGGATGAGATTCGTGGTTGCTTTGATTCAATCTTGGAATAATTCCCAGGATGAACTCTCTTCAGGAAAGCCAATGACAGAACCCGCTCAGGCACCTGTTGGGGGGGACACGTGTTACGAAGCTGACCAGATTGAATTAAAACAACCAATTAAGGATGATTTGATTTCTTCACCTGAAATCCCTGAGCCGGGTTATGAGGAAACGTATGTCTCCTTGGAACGCAAAGTGACAAATGATTTTGGGACATACATTGATACGGATCCTGATGGTGAAGATTCAAGTTGCGAAGTCTCACACGAGTTTTCAGATCACGATTTTTGTGAGACGATTGGGCCTGAGGAATCTGATAGATCATTTGATAGCCCAATAACTGAGGAAACTGATCTTATTAGGGCACACGATACGGATCCAGAATCGCATTTTCTGGAGGAATTAATTCAATGCCCTGATTATCAGTTACACCCTGTTGAGCTTATTGATGATTCTAATTCTGAGATAATTAGACCCAAGTCAATTTTGATTTTGCCACATCATCTAGACTTGGAGATTTCAGACGGGGTGATGAATATACAAGAGGTCATGGAATTTGATATGCTGAATGAGGAGGATAGGAGCTGGGACATTCTGATTTGGGAAGTCAATTTTGGAGGAAATGGAAGATTGAGTCGAAGGGTTCCTTTTAAGCTAAAACCATCAAATCAGAACCCTTACGACATTTGTTTCGAGGATGTCAAACTCAAGCACACATTTAACGATTATCCTTTTGAGCTTCAATTCTCTGTAACCCGACATTTTGGCCTTGGGTTGCATCCTCACAAATCGCAGGCCCGACCCCGCTTGCATTCTGATTTTAGGTTTTGGGTAATTTTTATCCAGAACCTAAGATATTCTCGATTATGGGGTGTGGGTCTGCACCACAATCTGGTCCACATCTGTGGACCTCTGCTGACAGGTCAGAAGATTCTTCTGTTTATTCTAATTCTGACCTGCACATGTGAATTCTTCATTTCTTTTCTTTGTATAGTGTGCCTAGCTGAAGGCACTAAACTCAGCACATATACAGTTCTTTTTCATTTTCATCTCGGAGCGGACCCGATATCCACGCAATTCAGGTGCTTTCTACGCTTTTCCACTCTGTTTTATGTCTTTTCAATACAATGAGGACATTGCATTAGATAGGCATGGGGGGGTGGATATTTATCTTTGAATTCATTCGTCAGCTCCGTAGATTTGTTTTATTATTAAAAAAAAAAAAAAAAAAAAATCGAAATTAGGAAAGAGAATTTGGGTTTAAGAAAATTTTCGATCTTAAGAAATACTATATTATGGTTTGAACACAAAGACCCCTCAGGTCTTTGGACTTAATTAGCCTGTGTATCTACTAAAATGTGGATTTGTCTTTGAGTTCTCGCCATCTTAATTCTATTATAATTGGAATAAATAAGTTTGGGTGATAAGTACACGACTTATCAACCCGCCCTCCGATGTGAGGGAATTTTGAGTCTTAAGCATCTACACACTTTCTTTGCACTGACTCGTTGTTTGGCGATTTTAACGGAAATTGGGTAGCTAATAAACCTTCTAGGGTGATATGGCTGGCAAGTTATCGTGGGTAACAGCCCATAGGTAGGTTGTCCAGAGCCCAGTCACTGGACCTTTCTCTTTTTGCTGCCTTTAGGTAAATCTTAGACCAGGGAAGCCACCTACTTAAAAAAAAAAAAAAAAAAAAAATCAAAAGGGAGAAAAGAACAAAAAGAAATAAGCCACACTTCGCCGCACGAGTATGGCTGGCAAGTTGTCGGTGGTAACAGCTCATCGACCGGTTGTCCAGAACCCAGCTCAGAAAATGCACTAAAAATTCCCAAAACACTTAGGAAGAAGCGGAGAAGTAGAATAAACCGGGGAGATATACACTGGATTCACCCTTGTGTTGACCCCGTTAAAAAATAAAAGTAGGGAGAAAGCTACCGGTTGTAAAGATACACCTTTAGGCAGAATTCTTTTTGAGGTCACCTAGAGGCGTAGAAATCCGAAGTCCGTTTTAATTGCCGGTCAACGAGTCTATCACATCACAATAAGATGCTTAAAACTTAGGGTTCTCATCAAATCTTGGGTGAGTTGAATGGCCGTAGAAAGCCACTCTTAAACCCTAAAATTTGAAAATCTAAAAAAAAAAAAAAAAGAGTAAAAACAGAAAAAGGAATTTTTCTTTGAATAAGGCGAGGCTTGAGGCGGTCTGCATTTTGGCTGATACCCGGGCACTGTTGTGTCTTTGAAAGTTCAGTTCTTAAGTAGACAATTTCTTAATGATTGAAAATAACTCAGGTCCAAATAATCTAACCTAATTCTTTTATAAATAGCATATAGTTTTTGCTAGGGACTAGTAAAAGATAGGCATGGGGGTATGATGTAAACACATTTACACTACTTAAAATGTCTATTTATGCATGTTCTTAAGCATAGGATTGCATTTCATGATATAAATATTGCATTACATGCATCATCTTGCATTTAGAGTAGTTTGAATAAAATGGAGGTTAATTGTCTCCTTTTATGTGCTTGGACAGGGCAAATATTTTATCGGGGCCTCGGATCAAAGATCCAACCGTATGGATATGATCAGGGCGACGATTGGAGTTCAACGACTCCAAGATCGCCCTAATCAGGCATCCGTAGCATCAGATAGAGACCGAGGAACCCTAGAAGATCAAGGGCCAGGATGGTGTAAATCCGCACTTCAGATGGAAAATCCGACCACACGGATGAATTCGGATCGACGATCGCAGCCGAACGACACAAAAATCAAGTCAATCCGACATCCGTGGCACCATCTACAACTTCCAGAAGATGGACGGCCAAGATAGCGCCACGTGGCGCCATCCCAGCCGCCCAATCGGCCGCAGGAGTCCTGTGAAGACCACGCAACGTCTCCTCTCCGCCGTTGGATCTCGATCCAACGGCTGCGGTCGCGCGCGTTTAAAAACGTCCGCGCGACCATTTCGCCGCGTAGCGCAGCGGCTACGCAGCTGCGGGCGAAGCGGAGGTCGCGGGTTCGAGCCGCGGAGAGGGGGGCGAAGGCGCGGGCGAGCGGGCGCGCACGAGCGTCGGATGAAGATCCAACGGCCGCGCGCGCCCGATAGCGCCGACGCGCAATTGGACGCCCTGGTGGGCGCGCGATCGCACGCGGGCGGCGCGCTACGCAGCGGGCGCGGGCGCGATCTAAGCCGTCCGATCTCGCGATCGGACGGCTGAGACGACGCGGACGTGCGTCTGCGTTACGCGCGCAGGCCAGCCGAGCGGGCGCGCGTGGCGCGGCGGCGACGGCGACGGCGGGGCTTTAGCGACGGTTTTATCCGTCACTAAAGACCCCTTATTTATTATTTTGAAGATGTAATGTCCATTTTGCCCCCACTCCTTGCAACTATAAAAGGAGACCCCCTCCATACGAAATTTTCATCCCTTCCTTCTCCTCTCTACCTCTCCAAAGCTCAAGAGAAGCTTGTCCCACACCCGGGATGCTTCTCGCGAGATAAAGTCCAAATTTTCGTCCCCCTTCGGAAGTGGATCCCGCGACGACGACGGCGTGCTGCTTCGTTCCCGTTCTTCTGCTTCGTCCTCCTTCGTCCCGCTTCGTTCTCCTTCGTCCAGGCGTCGTCCCGTCCGGCTCGTCCTCCAAGCAACCGTCGAGGAGGATTTCTCTCTCCCTATTCTTTTTACTGCTTTCTAGTATAGATTTACTGCTTTCTAGAGTAGTCTATTCGTCCTCCGAGCGATCGTCGAGGAGGACATTTCTCCCTCCATTCTTTTAATGCTTTCTAGAGTAATTGTTTTATGCTTTCTAGTTGTAATGAAAGAACTCTTTTATGATAAATTCCTTGTCTATTCTACATCTCATTTTGATTTCCATGTATAGTATTCCTTCGCTCTCTCTTACTCCCTCTCTCTCTTTTATTTGTTGTAGATACTTAGATAGTTTAAATTGAATTTCTTTGTGACAAAATAAAAAGAAACGCGGAGTTTTTAAATCAAACGTTCGCCTCCCTGTGTTCGACCCGGAATTCTTATTTCGGTATAAATTTTATTTGTTGAACACGAATCTTTCGCTTTCGAACTACAACGACGGGTTTTTCCAAAAACCAAACACGTTAGCGTAGATTCTCGCGCTCAACAAGTACCAAACCACCTCCATCGTTCTCGCCTCCGACCGCCCTCCGGCGAGCTGCCCACACCACTCCGCCCCTCCACACGGCTCGCCAACCCCCTCTTGAGCTTCGCCTCACCACCAGGAACCCATTCCACCCCATCACTGCCACTCCAGACCTCCACAAGCACCCCCCGACCAACCCACCATCTCCGGCCACAGGTTGACCTAGGCACGCACGCCTAGGCCGACCTGCAACCTGCAGCATCGCCCACCGCCTTCGCCGTGCTACGACGAAGGTTTCCAGCTATTTTGATTGGGCCAATAGGCCGTTCTGTTGGATGTCAGGTGTACGCTCCGGCCGCCATTAACAGCCGAAGCAGCAGGGAGCTTGGAGTAGCTTTGGGTATCAGGCTTCCCAGGTTGCAGGTGCAGCAGACTCTCGCAAAGGTCGCGAAGCGAACGAGGCCAGCCAGTCGCACAGAGGAGCCATCAGCTTGGGCAATCGAGTGACGAAAGCTCTGCGGGCGCGCGTGAAGGCAAGACCGACCAGATAGTCCCACATCGTGGGATTGCAAAACTCAGGTATCCTATAAATTGTTTTTGTGTTTTCTTCTTACTTCCTCCTTAAGCACAGGGGTGAGGTCCCTCACTGCCCCCACACGCCTCGTCCGCGGCTTGATCTCGCGGGTTTGGCGGATCCGACCCGACCTAAACCTACGCACTCCTCGCGCATCACCACTTGCCGGTGCGCCTGGTCCCGGGTGCGAATCCGACCCGACTACCCGTGTGGCTCTGGGAGAGCGTGCTTGAGTGAACTGCTTGAGAAAAAGAGAGACGCTTGGGTAGAGGGACGGGGGTAGGTTTTTGCTACTGTGTGGTGTGCAGGAAGGAAGAAGTGACCGAGGCAGCGAACACTTAGCAGCTGAAGAACAGGAAGAGAAGAAAGAAGAGGCTGTGTAGCAGTGAAAGGAAAAGTCTTCGCCGAGAAGAAGAAGAAGGAAGACAAGGCAGAAGAGAGAGAAGAACAAAGAAGAGGCCAAGTGAAGACTGCAAAGAGATCAGAAGAAAAAGAAGAAGAAAGAAGAAAGGAAAGGCAGGAGAAGAAGGAAAGATACAGAAGCAGAAAGGAGAAGAAGAGAGAAAGAGAGATCACATTTAAGACGTCTGATACAGAAATCAGACGTCTAATTCTACTTTTTTTTCACAAATCCTTTTTAAAATTCTCTCTTTGAATCAATTATATTTGCATTTAACAGTTGTATTCTTTGGTTTTACAAAGTACTGAGATTGCTCCCCGTATTCGACCTCGGATACTCTAGTTGTTCGAGTAATAAAATTCTTTATATTTGTTTAAACGTTTTGTCGGTTATACTACAACGTAATACGCTTTAAATCCGCACAAAATCGTTGAGAACAGTGCTCCTCCCAAGAGCCCCTCCAGTCCAGTACACAGGCACGCAAAAGGTCCTCAAGTGTCTGTATCGTGCGCTCAGATCGTCCGTCCGTCTGGGGGTGGTAAGCTGTACTAAACCTCAACCGCGTCCCCAGGGCCTGCTGAAACTCAGCCCAGAACTGAGACATAAAGCAGGTATCCCGGTCGGATACGATTTCCCGCGGAACTCCGTGTAGTCGTACCACGTTGCGGATATACCTCTCTGCCAACTGTGCTGGTCCCAAAGTGACTCGGATCGGCAAGAATCGTGCCGTCTTCGTCAGTCTATCTACAATTACCCAGATTGCGTCGTGTCCTCGCTGGGTAACAGGTAAACCCACCACCAAGTCCATGGTGATGCTCTCCCACTTCCACTCTGGCACTGGAAGTGGCTGTAGCGACCCTGCAGGCCTCTGATGCTCGACTTTCACCTGCTGACACACTAAGCATTGCTGCACGAATTCACCCACATCCCGCTTCATTTCCCTCCACCAAAACTTGCGTCTCAAGTCGTGGTACATCTTCGTGTTTCCGGGATGTATGGTGAATCTGGAACTGTGTGCCTCAGTCAGGAGCTCTCTCAACAGCTCCTCGTCCCAGGGAACGCACAACCGTCCCCTCAGGCGTAGCACCTGGTCTGTGAAAGAGAAGTCCCCTGGGTCTCCTGACAGTACTCTGTCGCGCAAGGACTTCAAGTACGGATTGGCCATCTGTCTTGTGATGATGCGGTCTATCAGCTCTAGCCTAGTCTGTCGTGTCACAGTCACTGCCCCACAGTGCCCCCGTAACTCCAGGGGTCGCCAACTGCCCACATCCTCCAAGAGGCTCCAACTCTGTAACTGTAAACTGACCAAGTGTGCGGGCGCCTTCTGGCTCAAGGCGTCAGCCACCACATTGGCCTTGCCCAGGTGATAGGAAATGCTGCAGTCGTAGTCCTTCAGGAGCTCCAACCAACGTCTCTGTCTCATGTTGAGCTCCTTCTGATCAAAAGGGTATCTGAGTCTCTTGTGATCTGTGAAAATCTCAAAGGTTTCACCGTACAAGTAGTGCCTCCAGGTCTTCAGCGCGAAGACAACAGCTGCCAACTCCAGGTCATGGGTAGGGTAGGAATGCTCATGGGGCTTCAGTTGCCGCGAAGCGTAAGCGACAACGTGACCCCTCTGCATGAGCACACCTCCTAACCCCTGTAAGGAGGCGTCCGTGTACACAACGAACCTGCCACTACTATCAGGGATGGTGAGCACGGGAGCTGAGGTCAACCTCTCCTTCATCTCCTGAAAACACGCCTCACAGGCGTCTGTCCAAGTGAAGGGCACGTCCTTCCGGGTCAACTGTGTCATAGGACGCGCAATCTGTGAAAAACCTCTAATGAATCGTCTGTAGTAGCCTGCTAGTCCCAAGAAACTGCGAATCTCAGTGACTGAACGCGGTCTCTCCCACCTGAGCACTGCCTCGACCTTGGCTGGGTCCACAGCCAAGCCGTCTCCAGAGATCACATGACCTAAGAAGGTCACCACCCTCAACCAGAACTCGCACTTGCTGTATTTGGCGTACAACCTACGCCGCCTCAGAGTGTCTAAAACCATCCGCAAGTGCTGTCCGTGCTGCATCCGATCTCGAGAATAGATGAGTACGTCATCAATGAATACCACCATGAACTGGTCCAAGTACAGTCTAAACACCCGGTTCATCAGGTCCATGAAAGCAGCGGGGGCATTGGTCAGCCCAAACGGCATAACCAAAAACTCGTAGTGTCCGTACCGGGTGCGAAAAGCTGTCTTGGAGACGTCTGCCTCCCTGATCCCCAACTGGTGGTATCCAGACCTCAAGTCGATCTTGGAGAACACCGTGGCACCCCGCAACTGGTCAAATAAGTCATCAATCCTCAGCAGCGGATATCTGTTCTTGATGGTGACCCTATTCAACTGTCGGTAGTCCACACAAAGGCGTAGGGTACCATCCTTCTTCTTCACAAACAGTACCGAGGCTCCCCCGGGAGACGCACTGGGCCTCACGAAACCCTTCTCCAAAAGGTCCTGCAATTGAGACTTGAGCTCTCGTAGCTCAACCGGTGACATCCTGTATGGCGCGGTGGAGATGGGGCTGGTCCCTGGTACTAGTGAGATCTCAAACTCGATCTCACGCTCGGGCGGTAGTCCTGGTAACTCGTCTGGAAACACGTCAGGGTACTCTCTGACCACCGGGATGCTCTGGAAGTCTGCCACAGGGCTGGGCTCTGCCACCACACAAGCTAGGAAGCCCTTACACCCCTGGCTCAAAAGTCTCGCCGCCCAAAGTACCGAAATGCACCTGAAGCCTCCGTCCACTGGCTGTCCGTGAAACTCGAAAGAAGGCAACTCCGGCATGGAGAAGACAATCTTTCTCTCAAAACAGTCCACCAAAGCGTGGCAAGCGGACAGCCAGTCCATCCCCAGAATTACGCCAAAGTCCTCCATCTGTATCATAATCAGGTCAGCTGGCAGGCTATGTCCCCCGACGTTGGCCTCGCAATTCGTGTACACCTCCTCAGCTACAAACAGCTGATCACTCGGACCTCTGATTACGAACGGATTCTCTAACAGTGTATAATCCTGGCCCAAACTAACTGTGAAACTGGCTGCGACAAACGAGTGCGTAGCGCCGGAATCGAAAAGTGTGTAAACGAGTCTGCTAGAAACTGAAACCATACCTGCCACCACCGAGCCCGAAGCTCTGGCATCCCTGTGTGTCAGGGAGTTGATACGCCCCTCAGCTCTAGGTGCGGACGAAACAGCCACACTCTGCGTCGGACGGGTAGGTGCCGGCCGGTAGCCTCCTCGTGACTGCTGTCCTCCTCCTCGCGCCTGGGAACCGCGGCCTCCAGTGCTCTACGCGGGAAGTATCTGCTGACCTCCTGCCCTAGATGGGCAGTCCCTCCTAATGTGGCCCGGCTGGCCACATAGGTAACAGAGGGGAACCCGACTCCCGCCCTCAGTGGTCCCTGCTGTCGGCTGGGCGGGGGTCCGGTGCTGGCGACTGGCCTCTGTCGAGGCCCCCCAAAGGCCACGGATGGCCCTGCAAAACGTGACGGCTCCCCTGCGGACGCCACGTGCCTCCTCTTTCGCCGGCCCTGTGAAAAGTCTGGCTGAAAGGGCCTCTTTCGCCCGCCGTCAGTATCTCGCGCGGACGGGTTGGTCTCCTCGTAAGTCATGGCTGTCTCCACCACCCTCGAAAACGTAGGCAGCTTCAGGGGTTTGACATACCCCCGAATCGCAGGCTGGAGCCCCTCAGTGAACCACCAAAGGCGCTCCTCCTCAGTAGCTACTGCTGTCGCTGCAAAGCGGAATAGCTCCAGGAAACGCGTGCGATACGCGCTCACGGTCATCGTCCCTTGGCGGAGAGTGCGGAACTCCCGCCTCCTCTGGTCTTGCCACGTCAGGGGAAAGTACTACTCGCAGAAGAGGGCGACGAACCGATCCCAGGTCGGCTCGTCCCTCTCTTGTCCCCGGACCATCCTCCACCACTTGTGTGCCGCACTCTCTAGCTGGTACATGGCAAAGGCCATGCGACACTCCACCGGGGGGCGAAGGGTGTCGAAAATCTTCTCCAGCTGCTCGAGCCAGTCCTCTGCCTCGGTCGGGTCCTCATCCCCCTTGAAGGAGGCGGGCTTCAGCTTCCGGAATTGCCCGAAGAGCTCGGAGTGGCGCTGTAGTGGGGATGCTGGTGCACCCCCAGGCAAAGGTGCCTCGTGCACAGAAGTGTCGGAGGAAGGTGGGGGCAGCGGCGGCCCATCCCCTCCCCCGTGTCCAGCGCCGCGTCCGTCGGGTGGTCCCACAGAGGACTCCCCCTCCGCAGCCGCAGGGGGAGGCGCTCGAGGCGGTGGGTGGAGCTCCTCTCGCACAATATCCCGTATCAGCTGGGCGAGGTCCTAGGCCTGGATGCTCAGGAGCAATGGCTGGTCCACAGAGGCGTCGGCAACGGCACGCCCACCTCGTCGACCTCGTCCTCGACCGCGCCCGCGGCCCGCTTCACCAGTCCCGCGATGAGCCATCTCCTGCAAGGAGACGCGAAACAAAACGGAACACGTCGATATAGAGCGATACCTAACGGAAACGTCTAAGAGCTCATGTCAAAAGATATGTTGTGGTGGCTACTCTAGTTATAGACATGTGAATTGGTTATTTTCCAGTCAGTTGTTTCACTTCTCAGGACGACCTCGCTCTGATACCATCTTGTACGACCCGATTCCCGAGTCCCTACAAGACACAAGAACCGGATCGACTCGACTAATCCCAAGACCTAGTCGTCCAACGAGGAAGTAACCAAAAGAGCAGTAAAATAAACCACATTCAACATGAAATATAACTAGCAGTAACAAAATACAGCAGTAAGGAAAAGAACTACTACAGTATGTACCACTACAACAGTAGAACAACATTTATAACAAGAACTGCGGGTAAAGAAAAGTACAGAGAGTAACAAAAACTACTCACTACAGTGGAACAAAAAGGGCACAAAAGAACAGTGGTAACTCTAGTGGACCCTACTCGGCCCAGCGTCCTCTGCAGCCGCTGACCCTAGCTACTCAACACCTGGTCCCGAGAAGTAACGAGTGTAACACGTCAGCGAAACGCTGAGTAGAGTGACAGCTAAATTAAAGAAGCAGTAAAGTGTACAGTAGCTGTTTTATTTTCTTTCTTCCTTCAATTACGTCTTTCTATTGTTTCACAATTTATCTAATTCTCAGATCCTTCACTTGATCTCGAATGTTCCTCGTGGGAACGATCTTGATTGCAGTCTTTTCCGAATAGTAGAATTAGCACGTGGTGCTCTCCTGGCCGGGAGAGTCCCCCGTGGTGATCCTACTCTCATACAACTACCCCAAGGTCACTGACAGACGTAACGGTGACTACGGCACGCGCGGTAAACGCACGGGTAGCTAACCCGCACTGGCATGCGGTCAGTCGTTTTCGTTAACGGGTGCGCCCAAAGCACAGCATGGAACCAGTATAGGGCAGAGCCCTCTCAGTAACAGGGGTCCAACCCCTCCACAGTAACCAAATAGGGGCTTTGCCCCTCCACAGTCCGCGGTCCCTCGCCTGACTACCCTGGTTTGCCCAGTGGGCCTAACAAGTCGGTGTAGGTGAGCTAGCAGAACCCCGGGGCCCGTGGGGTAGCTAGTACTCGCCCTACACTAGTAGCTCTCCTCGGTACTGTGTACACGAGGGCCAATAAGTCGGTACAAAGTGGCCAGACCTAACCCTGGGTCCCTGGGGCGGCTGGCTCCGCTCTGCACTATGCAGGTAACAAGTGCTTCCCCTGGTACTACGTACCCAAGAGACAACACACCTCCACATCTTTCTTTCTCAGTTTCATTTTATTCTCTTTCCAGGAGTTCTACTCCTAACTCCCCGTAGGGTTCCAGCTCTTTTAACTCAGCACATTCAGGTTTCACCATTCCAGTTTCACGTTCTTACAACCCATATTCTCAATCATGTTCTTTTATTCATAACAGGCAGCTGTTAAACCAATTTACAAGCAGCTATATTTCCTTTCCACATTTTCCAAGACTGCAATATGTATATTCATTTCGCTAGTTTTCCGGTCCTAGGATTCATGCCATACCCTAAGATCTATCATTCAATCTAGTTTTCCAGCCCTACGATTCATGCAATACCCTAGGATCTATCATTCAATCTTGTTTCTCATTCCTAGGATTCATGCAAAGCCCTAGGTTCTATTAGTTGTTCCATAATTGTAACAAATTATGTTAATAATTCTTAAAGCCACTCTACCAGCTACAACGGAAGTACTGGGGGCGTGGTCGGAAATCCCGCGCGCCTCTGCAATCCCCAAGGCTGAAAAGGAAAGGGGTCCTATCACAAGGATCAAACACAAGGAGTTTCTCAGAACAGTATATAAATACTGTAGACTGGTAGAGGATTTAATTCCGAAAAGAACGCAACTCGAAACGCGGAAAACAGACTCCGAACGGGCCTTAAACAGGTCGAAAACGACGAAACAGTGCAAAATCAGACGTCTTAAAATGAGGGTCAGATGGTACCTTTGCTCTGTATGGTCTCTCAGATGTCCAGAAGCCTGCGGGGGCGTCTGACCTAGTTCCCAGATGTCCGATGGTCACCCCGGACGTCTGGAAGTCCTTCCGGTCGTCTAGCACTGCGACCAGACGTCTGATTCGTGTTGGATGCGAATCTCAAAGCCTGCATGTCCCCACTCCTTGTGCTCAGTACAACGGTCGCAGAAAAGGACGAAGGACGAAAAATAACTTACCTTTCAGACGTCTGGACAGTCCTCCAGACGTCTTCCTCGTCGTCTGGTTGGAAACCCAGACGTCTGATTCTGGAAAAGCTTCCAGAATCAGAGCGGGACACGCCCTCCGCCTGCGACGCACGGTTGCGCCGCGTCTCATCCGCCTGCTGCTCGAGCTGCAGCAGGCCTCCCGCGTCACTCCGCGCCCGCTGCGCCCCCGCTGGCCGGCTCTAGTAGCCCCGGAAAGCTCGAACCCCCACAGCCGAGCGCCTCCTCCCTCGCGCAACACCTCCTCCCGCACTCGTCGCGGCTGCCGCCGCCGCCGCTCGCTCACTCTCGCACTGGCTGGAAGAAGAAGGGGGCGGAGGAGATGAGAGTGAGGGGGAGGGCGAGGCTTTTTAAAGCCGCGCGGGGAGAGGGAGAGAGAGAGAACGCAGACTGCGGTCGCAGGAGGAGAGAGGGAAAAAGAGAGAGGTGCGGCGGTTGCGGGTCTGCGCGCGCCTGCGCGCAGACGCAGCCCCGCATGCCACCCAAATAAAATCCCAGACTTCTGGAAGGGGTTCCAGACGTCTTAAAAAAAACGTCTTGGAATGCGTTCGTAACACATGCCAAAATTCTACAGGCTTAACTCCGAGGATCCATTTCAGCACATTAAACAGCTCAAGCATCTAGCCCAGACCTTCGGGTCAGATGCACAAAAGTGGGATATTCTGCTCATGAAGATATTTTCTTTCTCCCTCATGGACAAGGCTACTCATTGGTATCAAACTCAGACTCGTCCGATCAACACATGGGATGAACTTCAGTTTAAATTTTTGAAAAAGTTCTTTCCCGTTGGTCGGACAAATGCCTTGCACCATCATATCACTCATTTCACCCAACAAACGGGAGAACCTCTTCATAAGGCATGGGACTGATTCTTGGATCTCATGCGAAAGTGCCCCCATCACGGAGTTGCTAAATGGGAACAAGTCCAGTCTTTTTACCAGGGACTCCATGAAGACATTCGATTATTCGTCAATGCAACCTGCGGAGGAAACATCATGGGTCAACATGAGGACATAGTATGAGAGATTCTCGAAAATATGTGCGAGAACTCCATTAATAATGACTCCATGGGCTTATTCGACCGGACGAATGCCTGCGCATTGACGAATCTTAGGGAAGCACATGAGATGCAGGGCCTGTCCGCATCCGTCGACTTGGAGTTGGTGGCCAGTCAGTTGGACAAGGTCTCTAGCATAGAGAAGGTGGATGAGTTGACTTGGCATTTGCAGCGAGCTACCTTTGCGTAGAACTCTTTTGCACAGCCACCTCTCGCGAGGGAAACTATGCAAAACATCTATCACCGACCTTCTCAGGGGATGGACCCGTATCCACCCCCGTCTGACTCCAGGACCGGAGGGACCTTCGATCCGCTCTATTCTAGTCGGGGGAACTCTGAACACCCATACTTAGACTTTCCTGAGGCTCCTCAGATCTGCGAGGACCTCAACGCCATCCAAAATTACCCATTTTCCAACACTTACAACCTTGGATGGCAAAATCATCCCAACTTCTAGTGGGCAGGAAATTCTCAGAATCAAAGACTACCTTATCAACCCCGTCCACAAGCCCCTCGTCCATATCAGCCGCCTCAACCTTGGCCTAACCCCATCTATCAATCTGGGCCAAACCAAGATCAAATGACTCTTATCCTTCAAACACTGGCTAACATTCAGAAAACGAATGCGGCAATACAAAAATAACACAAGGACGAGATCACAGAGGTTCGCAATCAACTTGCCCAGATGACGAATTCCCGCCAACCGGTCACACTTCCTTCGCAACCTCTGCCGAACCCAAATAACGTGATGACCCAGAGCGTGTTATGAACCCAAATCCAGGCCACGCACATATGATTTATTAGGCCCCTTCTGTTCCATCACTTGACGGGATGAAAGCTTGGACATCTTATGTGGGATTTCAACAGCAGCCACCCATTTTACCAACCCCAAACCAGAACCAGGTAGGATTAAACTCCGTAACAACCTGTAGTGGCAAAGCAACTCAAGACCCACCTTATCCAAACCACTCCAAGCCTGGTAATGAACCAAACCTTAGGATAGTTATCCAGGATGTCCCTATCCCAGATCAAGAACTTGGACCTATTCTAGAGGAACCAACCAAGGTTCAATTTCTTGAGGCATTGACCAAGGGAAAAAGGATAACCAAACCCGTGGCTCCTGAGGAGGATCTGATCAAGCTCTTTGAACAGGTCCAAATAAACATCCCCTTGATGGATGCAATCCGCCACGTACCGGCTTCCGCATGATTTTTGAAAGACGTGTGTACACCCAAGCATAAGCCGCGAACCAAAAGTGGGAGTCCAATCATACTGTCAGAGCAAGCCAGCTCTGTAATCTTGAGTAAACTCCCACCCAAGGCAAAAGACCCAGGCACTCCCTTGATTTCATGTAAAATTGGTGAAACCCAATTCGACAGAGACTTGCTAGACCTAGGTGCCTTCATAAACCTAATACCTACATCCCTCCTTAACCATCTTGAAGAGTTCGAGCTTAAACCGACAGAGGTGACATTGCAGTTAGCCGATCGATCCATCAAGTCACCTAAAGGAACACTCAAGGATGTCATTGTTAGGGTACGAGATTTCTACTTCCCGGTGGATTTCATAGTTCTAGATATGGATGTACCTGAGAACCTAAGGGATATACCAATTATACTAGGGAGACCTTTTCTGGCCACTACTAGGGCCAAATAGAATTGAAATTTGGGAACCAAACTCTAAAGATTGACATCTTTAAGGCCCAACAAGGGATTAATTGTCGTGTTATAGAACAAATATGTGACATCAAAGTCGTGGTTGATGAACCGCATATCGAGGACAACCTGATTATCCCCGATCAACCACAAGAAGATCAAAACCCGCAATTAGAGGAGTCTGAACCTGATCAAGATACACCCATAACTCCTACCCTTGTTCTTGACACGACCTGAACCACCTGCTGCTGCTGATAATCCCGTCTTGGAACTCAAGCCCCTTCCTGATCATCTGAAATACGTCTTTTTGGGTTCCAATCATACGTTTCCTGTGATTATAAACTCCAAACTCACACCTGACCAGGAATCCCGTTTGATTACTGTTCTCTAGCAACATCATAGACCATTAGATGGACTCTCGATGATTTGACTGGTATTAGCCCCTCTTATTGCACACACCACATCTATTCCGAAGAGGGCAAACGACCTTCGCGAGAGATGCAGAGACGTCTGAACCCTAATCTGCAGGAGGTCATGAAAAAGGAGATCATTAAGTAGTTAGATGCAGGGATCATCTACCCGATCTTCGACAGTCGATGGGTGAGTCCAATCCAGGTTGTGCCGAAGAAGGCAGGACTCACCACCATCATGACTGAAACTGGAGAGGTCATATCAACCCGTATGGCCAACTCGTGGAGAGTCTGCATAAATTACAGAAGACTAAATTCCTTCACGAAGAAGGATAATTTCCCATTACCGTTTATTGATCAGATCCTTGAAAAACTAGTGGGAAATAGGTTCTTCTGCTTTCTTGACGGGTACTCCGGTTATAACTAAGTGGCAATCCATCCAGAGGACCAAGAAAAGACCACGTTCACTTGCCCCTTCGGGACGTACGCGTTCCGAAGGATGCCTTTCGATCTCTGCAATGCACCCGCGACTTTCCAGCGGTGCATGCTTGCCGTATTCTCAGATATGGTAGGAGATTATCTAGAAGTCTTCATGGATGACTTTTCAGTATTTGGGGCACAATTGACGATTGCCTCCAGCACTTGGTCTAAATACTCAGGCGATGCATTGACGTGAATTTGGTTCTTTCCTAGGAAAAGAGCCACTTCATGGTGCCTGAGGGAATCGTCCTGGGACATTTGATTTTGGAGAAAGGCATCCAAGTAGATCGAGACAAGGTTAACTTGATTTCCAAACTCCCTATGCCTAACTCGATCAAGGACATCCAATCTTTTCTGGGGCATGTCGGTTTTTACCGTCGATTTATCCCTGATTTTCGAAAATCATGCGCCCTCTGACCATTCTTCTCTCCAAGGATGTACCTTTCAAAATTTCCAAGGAATGCACTCAAGTATTTGAGATCCTTTGTGACCGAGTTACCTAAGCCCTGATCTTACAGTTCCCTGATTGGTCTCAACCCTTTGAGATCATGTGCGATGCATCTGACTTCGTTGTAGGAGAGATTTTGGGGCAGAAAATTGACGAGAAGCCCGTGGTCATTTACTACGTTAGCAAAATACTTGACGAGGCTCAGTGTAACTACATTGTTACTGAGAAAGAGCTGCTAGCCGTAGTATTTACTCTAGAAAAATTTAGATCTTACCTCTTGGGTTCCCATGTTATTATCTACTCGGATCACACAGTTGTGAGGCATCTCTTGGCAAAGAAGGATGCAAAACCTCAATTAATTCGATGGATCCTGTTGTTGCAAGAATTTGACCTCGAGATTCGCGACAAAGCGGGAAGATAGAACGTGGTAGCTGATCACTTGTCCTGCCTTCCTTCTGAGATCATTGACCCTTTCGGACCCATCACGGAGCACTTTCCTGATGAGCACCTCCTGACTATCAATACCGGGCTTCCATAGTTTGCTGACATAGTAAACTACTTGGCATCACATCAGATCCCGTCTAATTGGCCGAAGGCCAAGAAGGACAAATTGTGTTCCAATGCCAAGTATTACCTTTGGGAAGACCCGTATTTATTTCGCATTGGTGCTGATCAAATTATCCGACGATGTATCACGAAGGCAGAAATCAAAGACATACTCTCTTTCTGCCATGACCAGGCATGCGGTGGACATTTTTCTAGACACAAAACTGCATCAAAAGTCCTCCAGTGTGGCTTTTAATGGCCCATAATTTTCAAGGATGCATACAATCACTGTAAGGCATGTAACCATCGAGACCCAATAAGGCATGTCTCCTTTCAAACTGTAATGGCCCATAATTTTCAAGGATGCCAGACCTTGGGTAATATGAGCCATCGAGACATGATGCCTTTACAGTCGATTCTGGTATGTGAGATTTTCGAAATTTGGGGGATTGATTTTATGGGACCCTTCCCTATCTCGGACGGCTTCGAATACATTTTACTCACTGTTGACTATGTGTCTAAATGGATCGAAGCCATTCCAACTCGAACCAATGATCACAAAGTTGTTCTCAAGTTCATTCACCAAAACATCTTCTCACGGTTCAGGATTCCACATGCGATCATTTCTAATGGAGGAACCCATTTCACAAACGCTCAGTTCAGGTCATTGATGACCAAATACGGGGTGTCACACCGAATCTCTACTCCTTACCACCCCCAAACTAATGGTCTAGTTGAGCTATCAAACCGAGAGATCAAGAAAATCCTCCAGGTTACTGTTCGACCTGATAGGAAGGATTGGTCATCCCGGCTTCCGGAAGCTTTATGAGCTTATAGGACCGCCCACAAGACCCAATTAGGCATGTCTCCTTTTAGACTGCTGTACGGGAAGCCGTGTCACCTCCCCGTCGATTTGGAGCATAAAGCCTATTGGGCAGTACGGAACTATAACTTAGATCTTTCTAAGGCTGGAACCCACAGAAAGCTTCAGATGAGCGAGATTGATGAATTACTCCACGATGCGTATGAAAACTTGCGAATTTACAAAGAGCGGGTTAAAGCCTTTCACGACAAGCACATATCTAGAAAGATCTTTCGCCCTGGTCAAAAGGTCCAACTCTTTGATACCTGACTCAAACTATTCCTAGGGAAGCTATGATCTAAGTAGATCGGACCTTACTTAGTCCGAAGAATCTTTGGAAATGGAGCCGTTGAAATCAGTCCACTCAGCCACGATTCCGAACCCTTCGTCGTGAACGATCAAAGACTCAAATCGTTCATTGACATGACCAATACAGATTTGGCTGAGTCATCCTTTATTCTCCATTCTCCCTGAGCTCATTGCGCCCAGCCGATGGCGTAAAACTCAGCGCTTAACGGGAGGCAACCCGTCATTCTTTGAAAAATCCAAAACCTTTCCTGACATTTCTATGCTGAATTCATAGTGTACTTTAGGGTTCATCCATTAGAATAGCCAACTCCACCTCAGGTATCCGTACCCGAGTCTAGAAATCGTCCGCAACAGTCACCTCGACCTGTTCACTCACCCAACACTTGTCCTAATGAATGAACTAAGCTGAATTCGAACCCACTTAATTTACAATGGGGACATTGCAAATCATAGGCATGGGGGGGTATGAAAAGTGCAAGATATAAGAAAACCCATATCAAGAAAAAGTTTCAACAAAAAAAATCACATATCATAAAAAAAAAAATGAGAAGAGGAAGGGAAAATTTTTGGGTTATACAAAAATAGGAGGAAAAAGAGTAAAATGACAAAAAAGCAGCAAATGAAAAAAGAAAGAGATAGTCATTAGTAAGAGATTAAGGGATTAACCGAAGTTCTAGATCACATCAAGAAAAGTAAAGAAAAGTGTTAAAGAGACACAAGAAGAGATTAGTAGGAACGCTGACTTAGGCCTTTTTGGCTAGACTCTTAGTACTCGCTAAGATCTGGATAATCCTCAAGAGGTTGAGGAAAATGCAAAGATTAAGTATTAGGTCAAAGGCTTAGGGAGTATTCGACCTCGTTAACTGACCTTCGGTTTGCGGGACTCGATAACCTAAGCACCGCAATCCACACACAGTTTGGTTCAGCACGCATAATTATCAAAATCACGCAAAAGCATTTTAATGTTCTGAATATGTTGCCTAGATTAGGAGCGTCCGATCAACACAAGTTAATTTGGACGAGTTCCCGATGCCGAGAAGCAAGAAATTTTCCTCAAAGATGCATAACAACATATCGTCTCCTCGATGCTTGTCTCTTAGGATATTTACATATCCTACTGGGGGTATGTAAGCACTCTGCTGGTTCAGATATCATGGGTGCCATTATCACGAAATGTCAATTGCCAGGGTCTGTATTCAGCCATGGAACGCCATGGGCGGGATTATCTTGAAATCTCAAAAATCAAGGTTCTGGGGGTTGCCTTGAGCGGTACTATCACGAAGCATCGATTGCCAAGAACCTTTGAGGATTGATGATGGGGACGAGGAATCCGATACAAACCGTGTTGAGAAGCCAATCCGAAGCTAGAAATAAAAAGAAAAAGAGAGAGAAAACTCTCCAAACAAATAAATCTTCTGTCTCTGACAAAAACGCATTGCAAACTGAACCAAAGCTAAATATGTCTCAAGCACGGGTGCTTTAACCACGAAGTCCAATGAACCTTCGGGTAGTTCCTCTGGGCCTTAAAAACCTTCGCGGAGAACTGAGGCTAAGGTTGGTCAGGTTCGGATCTTGGTTGGTACTAGAGTACCTTTAGGCCTACTGTCAGCATTCTGACCTAATCACAGAAGAAAAAGAAGAAAAGGCACTTATCATAGCTGGTGAAAGAAACTTATAGTCTAGAACAGAAGTTAAAACCTTGAAATTTTGCTAAGGGACTAGCAAAAGCTAGGCATAGGGGTATGATGAGAACCTCATCATGAGCCTTAACTAGCTTATTTTGACCTAATAAAGCGAACAAAAGCTCCTGCATAACCTAAAGGAAGGCCTAACTCAAAAGATTACTGATTTAGAAAGAATACATGAAACAAAGGATAAAACTGTAATTTTACCATTGCAGTACATCAACGGGATTTCTCAAGGTCTAGACATAGGTCAATTGGACTTAATAAGAGAAAAAGTGGGATGGTTCAGTCAGAAAAGGGTTATTGTGAAATTTAAGAATTAAATGACATTCTATAACCCTAAAACAAATCCACCTAATTTCACAAGGTTCCAGTCAGGATAAAAATCAAATAATCCTTTAAAATTCATGGAAAAATATCCCCTAGGATTTAGAACCTTCAATTTGGCCTTTTAAACCTGTTTTGACCTAGATTGGGGTCCAAGCTCAATGTTTGACTTAATTTAGATTTTTGTGCAAAATATCAAGTCAAACGTGGTCAAACCTAAAATCCAACTTCACCATTGGATTCCTTAGGTCCAAATTAGGTTTGTACCAAAATTTGGACCTAAGGGAAGGTCATCTTGACTTACTATGCAAAATAGTCCACCTAATTACATTTTGACCCCTAACTTTTGAAAACCCTTGTGAAAACCCCCTCAACTTCTTCATCACTTTTTGCATTTCAGTCCCTCTGCCATTGCAGCAGAGGACCCATACCTCCGGCGAAGTTTCGAGGAGGATTTCCAATCGCTTCCTTAGGGAGCTGCTCTCAGATTTGAAAGGAGAGTCCTCTGCGAAACCCCCTACCGCTTGATTCTGGGAAATTTTCCCAGAATCAGGACCTTGTCCCTCTCCGCTCGCAGTGCACAGCTGTGCCACGCCGCACTCGCCTGCTGCATGAGCTGCAGCAGCTCCTCCCCAGCACCACCCGCTTGCTGCGCACCCGCCGATCAGCTCTGGCTGCTTCGGCGAGCTCTCACCCTCACGGTCAAGCTCCCTCTTCCTCTCGCAACAGCCCCTCCTCCCCACACACTCGCAGCAGCCACTGCTGCCACCCTCGCCCGCTCACGCTCTCGCTGACAGGGAGAAGAAGAAGAAGAAGGTGGTGGTGGTGGAGTGAGGGTAAGGGAGAGATAGGGGTGTATTTGCTGGCAACCGCGGGGAAAGAGAGAGAGGAAAAGGCTGCGTCTGCAGGGAGGGAGGAAAGAGAAGGAGGAGGGCGGCGGGTTCAGTCTGCACGCGCATGCGCGCAGACACGAACCCGTACGCTGAAAAAATTTAATTCCAGACGTCTGGGAAGGCTTCCAGACGTCTGACTAGACATCTGGACCACTTCCCAAACGTCTTAAACGACGCTTGATGCCCTGGTTATAACAGCGATGCTCCCCAAATAATTTGACAGGGCCGTGAGGCCATATTTGTGCATTTCAGGTTTGACCCCTTCGCCACCATTAGCGAAGGAGAGAAGGAGCTTGCTCGTGAGCTCCAGGTCGTCCCACTCCAGGCAGAGGTGTTGCAAGTGCACGGAATCCCTCTACGAGTCGTTCGCACCTGGCAAGCAGAGGCATCAGTGACTGCAGCTGCCTCAATTGGACGAGACTCCTCCCTGCAGGCGCGCGAGGAAGCGGGTGGGACTTTAATCCCACCTCGGAAGTTCTCAGCGCAGGTGCGTAACATAAATTGATTTTGTGTTTCCTTCTCTTTGCCTCAGAACACGGGGTGAGGTCCCCTCGCCCTCGCCTCGTCCGTGACCCACGCTCCCGTGGACCTGGCTGACCGACCCGATTAACCCTGCACTCCTCGCGCACTACACCATGCCGGTGTGCCTAGACCCGGGCGTGCATAACCCGACCCGATTACCCGGCTTTGGGAGAGCATTCCTAAGAGTGAAATAGAGAGAGAGAGAGCGACACAGGGGAGGGTAGGGGATAGGTTTTACACTCTCTCGTGTGTGAAGGGAAAAGAAGAAAGCTAAGAAGGAGTTGGAAGAGGAAGGAGCAGCTAAGGAGGAGAAGGAAGATGGTACTGTAGCCGCAGAGAAGTTGAGGTAGAAGAAGAAGGAAGGAGAAGGTGCGACTGAAGAAGAAAAGAGAAGGAAAACTCAAGGCAAAAGCTAAAGCTAAGGAAGAAGAAAGGCTTGAAAGCAGAAGAAGAAAGAAGGCCAGAGGTAGAGGCTGAAGAAGAAAGACAAGGAAGAAGAAAGAGCTGCAAAAGACAGAAAGAAAGGAAGAAGAAAGAGAAGATAGAGGGCAGAAGAAGGCACTGTAGCAACTGTGAGATAAAGCATCTGATTCACAAAATCAAACGTCTAAAAAAAGGGAAAGTCAGAGAAAGAAAGAAAGAGAAGGTGTGGCCAAGTGAGGAAAGCAAAAGGAAGAGAAAGAGAGAAGAAAAGAAAAATAAGAAAGAAGTCACAGAGAGAATAGTCAATTTCCTCTTTCATTTTTATTCTCTTTTTAGTTCTCTTATACATAGACTCTCATTTATATTATTGTTAAATATCATATTTTGAGAGTTATGATTTGAGTTTCTAAAATATTAATTTGCTCCCTGAGTTCGACCTCGGATATTTTGACTTTCGAGTAATAAAATTGTTATTTGTTTATACGACTATTTCAACTATACTGCAATGAATGTCGTTTTAAACCACGATCTCATCGCGTAAGAAACAGCTCCCCAGCTGGTATAGGTATAATCCATGGCGATCAATCAACTGGGCAAGATCTCTTCCACCTAAAGATGGAACGCACAGTTCGGTAGACCGCCCTAAATCCCCAAAAGCGGGGGAAGAAGAGAACAACAATCAACACCTAAACTTGAGATAGGGACCAAAGGAAGAGCTGCCAAAATCAATACAACTAAGGTCTACTATGGTGACGGTGCAACTCTACCTAAGAGATCCAGCAAGTATGGTGCAAATCGGTGTTGATCTTAAGAAAGAGCAATTGAAGGACTTACTCCACTTGCACCGACAGAATTCTTATGTCTTAGCCTGGTTTGCCTAAGATTTGTTGGCCGAAATCCCTAAGTGATTGAGCACCACCTCAACATTCTCTTGGGAGTCACCAAATCAAGCAAGTGTATTGCCACAAGTTGCTAAGTAGTGGCAGGCAATGACTAAAGAAGTGGAAAAACTCCTCTAGGTAGGGTTCATCGAAAAGGTAATCTACCCTGACTAGGTCTCAAGCGTTGTGATGATCAAGAAGGCAAATGGGAAGAGGCGAATGTGTGTTGACCTCCCCAATCTAAATGTCATCTGCTCAAAAGATGAGTTCTCACTCCCAAAGATTGATGCATTAGTGGACTCATATGCCAGTCAAACTCACATGTCCTTGGACACCTATAGCAGCTATCATCAGATTAGATTAGCCGAGGTGGATAGGGCTTACACCTCTTTTGCAACAAATAGGGGTTTATTTCGAAGTTGTGTAAGGCCCTTCGGTTTGAAAAATGCTGGAACTACCTATTAGCGTCTCATAAACTTTACTTTCATAAAGTTAATTTGAAATTCCCTTGAAGTGTATATCAATGATATACTAGTAAAGGGTACGAGTCTTTTTGACCTCTTAGATAATTTAGCAGAAGTATTCAACAAACTACAAGAGTTCCACCTCATAGAGAAGTGCACCTTTGGCATCTCATCAGGCAAATTTCTAAGATTCCTAATATATGAAGAAAGTAAAGTGCATGTATCTTACTTGGCTACAAACATAAGATTAAGCGTTATATGGATTAAAAAATGGCACAATAAAATCACTCACATATACACAAAGATTTTACAGTGGAAAATTCCTTTCGGGTAAAATCCACTACTTAAGCCTTCCTACTTAGGATTTTCTCGACTAGGTAAAGCTAATCAATTCACTAGTCGCACCACTTAAACAAGGGTGATACAATTTCTTACAATCTACTTCTCTTGTACTTACTAAGAGAAGTCAAAACAATTAGAGATCCCAACAAGCTAAGTCTCATTCAAAATAGGAAATAGAACAATGCAAAATATAATTCTGTAGAACCTCAAGAAATATAAATAGCAAATTGGGCTTGGAAAGAACACAAAAGCACGAGAGCCTTTTTGAGAGAGAGAGAGAGAGAGCACTTTGTCTTTTGAAATAGCTCCTTTCTCAAGGCATTGTGCAGCGTGCTTTGGAAAAAGAATGTTGGAAAGAACACAAAAGCACGAAAACCTTCTTGAGAGAGAGAGAGAGAGAGAGCACTTTGTTTTTTGAAATAACATTTTGAATTTTGTTTGAAATGATTGTCGTTTAATCTTATTTATAGGTAAAACATAGTCAAAAAATATCTATTAATCGATAAATTTATTTGATTGATCATTTTTTCTATATTGTTGATCAATTTATTTATTGATCGATTAATTTTTCTATAGATTAATTGAGTTGATCAGTCAATTTTATATTTTTTATCTTAATAGATTTTCACGAAAGATTTTAAATCAAACGCTTAGCAATTATTGTAATGAAAATCTATCAGGTTCTTTACAAAGTTTTTAGACTCTGAACATAAAAAATGAAACGATTATAATAATTAAACATAAATTTCTTCGTGATGAGTCTTGTAAGTTGCAAATAAATTTGTTAAACATTTTTTTTGTTATAACAAATCCTAAAATGTTAGTCCATCAATATAGTATAATTTATTTCATCAAAACAAGGGTTTCAACGGTATCAAGTCGTGGGGATCAAAACCAACTCAAACAAAATCCAGGTGACCATGGACCTCCACCCATTCAAGAAGCTCCAAGCAATGTAGTCTCTAGTAGGTTGGGTCGCTACCTTGGGGTGCTTCCCATCAAGGGTGTTCGCCTGATGCTTTTCATTCTTTAAATGCCCAAAAATTGGTATAGGCTAGACCACAAGGCAATAGATGCCTCAATGCTAAGAAGCCCTCGACAAGATCAAATAACACCTCCAATTCCAACCAATCCTAGCAACTCCAATACTTGGCAAGCCTTTGTTCCTTTACCTTGCTACCTCCAGCTCAACTGCCAATGTCACCTTAGTAAGGAAGAGGAAGGTATACCAAAAGTACTCTATTTCATAAGTAAAACCTACCAAGGGATAGATGTCGAGTAACCCCAATTGAAAAGCTTAGTTTAACCTTGGTTAATGCCAACAGGAAGCTGCAACGTTACTTCTAAACCCATATTATAACAGTCCTCATGGATCAATTGATCCTAACAAATTTAATCGTAATCTATTTTATTCTCTAACAAAACTTTATTTGGGTGAGAGCATGCTCTGAGTGAAAAAAGCAAAGAATCATAACATGTTGAGAAACCTTAAATTTCTGTCCCAATAAGTTTTCTAGCTTATAAAAAATCTTTTTTCCATTTTTTCTATCTAAGAAGATAGCTCACAAGTCACAACTACAACAATGAAAAACTTTTATCGTTCATGGACTTGAAAATAGTTATAACTAAAAGGCATAAAAAGCAGATGATTCAAAAACTCATATAAAAATTACATAATGGAGTAGAGCAGGATTTTGAAAGCGTTGAGGATTTTCAAAACAATTTTCCAAACAATTTCAGTATCCCCTTTAACATATTGCTCCCAAGATCTCATCAACCTTGCCAATATTAATCTTTTCTCCAGAGCTTCACATAAATACAATGCTAAACTATGCCGTACAGATCAAAAACTGTCCCAACAAAATTTCTAAAGCATTTTGGACGCGAAGCATTCTAATTTAGAGCTCCTTATTGACACAAATAACATCATTACAATGTTTTTTGAGTGAATTATCCTGTCCTTCTATACATGATTACCGAACCGCTCCCTATAATACAATCACCATCCTGTAACCCATAAAATTAAGGACTCCAATCCGAAACCCACAATCTGACTCCATATTGTCATTGATGCTCATGTCTAACTGCTTCTTGGACACCTGTCAGCTGATATCTGTTGTCAAGCGCACATTTCGAAAACTAAAAACCCTAAGCTAGCTCAGCAATAGTAAGTAGGATCAATTCTTCAAGGTGTTCTATTGAAATCAAACATTAAAAAAAAAGAGATTAATCTGATACCTAGAAACCTTAGAATGCATTCAAACCTAACCTCGATGAAAATGTGAACGAACCTAATTAAATGCAAGTGAAATCCGTAACTAACTGCTAATGTTAGGATGTCTAGGGTTTAGATCAAGTTTCAAGGTTAAAAACATCAAGCTTCAACACTTATTAGTGGAAGTTCTTCCCCCAGGCTTAAGTTATCCACCAAGTCTTTTTGTGTAATTTAACTCAGGCTTAAAAAAAATCTTGAGGTAAATTATACCAAAAATCACTTCTTAAGCATTGATCTTTGTCCTTAGCTAAACCCTAGACTAAGCAAATTAGACAAGCATCAAAAGAAGGCGAGCCAATGCACATGAAATTCAGTAAAAAAAATCATGTGTAAACTAACTTCATCAAATGTACATCACTAAAGTTCAGAAATCAAACATGGCAAGCCAAGGGAAAACAAACATAAAGAGATGCAAATAGATCCCTATAGCAAATTTCTAAGGTCCAAAGTTCCATGAGCAAAGTTGAATGCAAATTTGTCACCTATGTACCCAAACCTTGTTGCAATAGTTTTCCAACACAAGCTTCACCTTTATCCTTGATGCTTGGCCAAAGAGAGTAATGTGGTGTTGTAATGTGTAAGGTAATGAGATAAAGGTGGTGGCCATGGCATGGAGGAGCGGGTAGTGATAATAAAGGTGGTGTATGGCATGGATTGGAGAGGGAGAGAAGAGTTCAAAACTAGAGGAAGAAGAGGAGGAGGAAGGAGATAGAGAGGAAGAGAGAAGAATGGATGGCATGATAATCTAATTTTTGGCCATTGGCTACTTCAGGTTTAGGACCGTGTATATGTGGAGGGTGGTGGAGAGATGGTCTACTTGTTTAGGAATAGGTCAGCTAGGTTTCCTGAAATCTAGGATCTTGTTTGGTTTTCTCCTAACAGGGGTTGGGAAGGCAATTCATGACCAGAGAGGCAAGAACAGCAGAGTGCATTGCTGTGAAAGGGAGAGGGAAGAGTAGAGGCACGTGAAGGAAAGAGACAAGCGGGGTTAGCATAAGTTTGGGTGCTAGAATTTTTGTTTCAATGTGACTAAGTGGGTGATGGCCTCTCTTGGCCTAAAAGTATCAAATAAAAATGAAATAATGAAGGTGACCAATGCTTCTTGCAAAATGGCCCTCAATTGAATGCTAAGTAAAATCCCATAGTCTTAGGACTTAAAGATGAGCTACTCTCGAATTGTAAATTATCTTCTTATTGGTTGTTTTGCTTCTTCGCATACCAAGTCCGTGCCTCCGTGGATGCTTTCTTGCTTTGCAGAGGACTTGTTGATCACCCTATTCAAAATAAATTCACTTTTGCCCTTCGCAATTCCCCTATCGAAACAGTAGGATGATGAATCAAGCACAAGAAGTTTTGCAAGGATAAATCACTCTTTTGTTCGGATATTAGCTGGGGGTCACATCAAGGAATAAACCAAAACGATTATTTGGACTAATGAATTAAGAAATAATAATAGTAAACTAAACTCGTTTAAATCTTGTCAAAGTAAATAACCATAATTTTTGACTGGGGTTTCACCTCACACAAATTTATATGGTATCGGGTGCATGTAGCATAATTGTTACTGAGTTCTCTCTCTCTCTCTCTCTCTCTCTCTCTCTCTCTCTCTCTCTCTCTGTGAGATGGTTATCAAGGTATTGGCATGGACAACATGCTTCATAGAAGAATCAATCCAAGCTTACTATAAATCCTCTCTCTTCATATGTGTAACTGGATGCCACTGCCAAAAAACTGGCCTTCCTTGCTGAATGACAGTGCTGCAATGCTGGTATTTCATATACTGAAAATACACAATTAATTGAACACAGTTATTAAATGAGCCTCTTTTCAAACTCTTTCTCCCCTCCAAAGAAATCAATAAAAGCATGACACGCAAGGATACCTGAACTACCTCTTTGTTATTCTTTCCGATAATTTCAACAGCATATCCTTTGAGATGCTAGAATCAACTTGTGGGAGGTTTGAGATGAATGACATCGCTTCATTTTGCCTTCCACATCTATTATAGCCATCCACAATGCAGTTGTATGTACTCTCATTTGGCCTTTGGCCATGGTTGACCATATACCTTATTACTTCAAAGGCCTCTGCAAACATGGACTGCGCAACATAACTAGATACAAACGTGTTGTAAGCCACAACATCAGGATGTAGGCCCACAGACTTCATTTCAGAAAATATCCGAGAGGCATCTTTCATTCTTCCAGTCTTCCCATAGCCATAAATGAGTGTATTGTACGAGATCAAATCAGGCCGCAAACCTTTGCCTCGAATTTCCTCAAGGATACCCTCTGCTCTCTCAACATCTCCTATGTTGCAATACATATTCATCAAACTGTTGTATGTTGACAGGATAGGGGTAAAGCCATTCTCTTTCATGAAAACAAGAATCTCATTTACTTTCGAGGGCTTCTTCCTCCTTCCATAGATTGAGACCATAGCATTCAAGGTAGCTATGTCTGGTGGATACCCTCGCTTCCTCATCTCCTTGAATGCATGCTCTGTCTGTCCTAGAAGTTCGCTCTTGCTATTCACCAAAACCAGAGTTTTCAGAAGAGAAACATGTGGTTCCAAAGTACCTGAATATATTTCATCTGCAAGGGCACGCATCTTATCCAGATTCTTGGCATTGGCGTAAGCATGAAGTAAGGAGCAGTATGAATGCGCATCTGGCCTACATCGCCCATCCTTCATTTCTGCCAGTATCTTCTCAGCCTGTTCCCACAGTCCCCCACGGGATAATGCGGCCAAAACCGCATTGTAAGTAGAAAGATCAGGTTCAATGCCAGCAGTCAGCATTCTTTTATAAATAGCCATTGCCTGATCGAGCAAGCCACAGCGACTGTAGGCGCCCATCAACGAGTTGTACGTTTCCCTCTCTGGCAAGAATCCAGCCCTCTTCATCTCCTTGAACACGCCAGAAATCTCGGAATCCATCCCGTTCTGACCAAACACAGCCAACAACGTGTTCCAAGTAACAATATCAGGAGCAAAGCCAGCAGACTTCAATTCCTCCAAGACTCCCTTCATCTCCGGGAACTTCCCGCGATTCCCATGCATCCTGATCAGGGCATTGAAGGTGCAGAGGTTCGGCTGGAAACCTTTGCTCTTCATCTCCTCGAAAACACTCAACGCGGCGTCGTACTTCCCGGCCTTGTCGAGATAGGAGAGAAGAGTGGTATATGTGACGACGTCGGGCTTTATCCCCTTGGCCTCCATCTGATTCTTGAGCTCCATTGCCTCATCCAGATCGCCGTATTTCACGTAGGCGGATATCAGGGAGTTGTACGTGACAATGTTAGGGTGAAACCCATTCTCTTCCATCTCCTTCAGGACGAGCAATGCCTCGCGATGCCTCCCGCGCTTACCGTACACGTCCAGCAACGTGTTATACGTGACCCTGTCAGGCTTCAAGCCGGCACCTTTCATCTCCGCAAAGATAGAGGCGGCCTCCTCGCGCAAGGTGCCCCTTCTGCAGCAACTGATGAGGGTGTTATAAGTGTAGTGATCGGGCGAGATCCCGTCCCTCGTCTTCATGGCGTCCACGAGGGCGACGATCTTCCTCCACGGCACACGTAGCTTACCGTAAACATGAAGGACGGCGTTGTACGTGATGATGGTCGGCCTGCAGCCGCGCTCCTCCATCTGCCTGAACACGGCCAGGGCCTCCTTGTACCTCTGGTTCCTCGCGAACGCGCCAATGAGCGCGGTGTACACGTACGCGTCTACGAAGCCGCCGTCCCGCGTTAGACCCGCGAAGAGCTCCGCGGCATCGGACACCCTTCCTTCCCTGCCCAGGATGCTGATCAAGGCGGACGCGAGCGGTCCGCTGGCGGAAGGGAATAGCTTGGCGTCCCCGTGTCTGCGGCGCATTTCGTCGAACACCTTGAGGGCAAGGCGGCGCCTCTTGTGGAAGGCCAGGGCTTCTATGATGCTGGCGATGTCGAGGGCGAGGAGGTCGGGTTCGCGGGTGTCGAGTTCGGCGAGGAGGTCGGGGAAGGAGGAAGACGAAGAGGAGGGGTCGGTGGGGAGGTCGAGTAGGGCTTGGAGGGCGCGGCGGGCGGCGGGGGAGACGCGGGGGTCGAAGGCCCATGGCTTTCCGTGGTTGGGGTCGCGGGACCTGCCGAGGCGACTGCGGCCGGAGAGGTTGGTGCGGGTGCGGCGATGGGGGGCGGGGGAGGGGTCGGCTTCCTGGTGGACGTGGAGGATGTCGTTGAGGGGAGAAGGAAGGGGGCCGGAGGAGGTGGTGGGAGGAGGGGTGTTGAAAGGGGGACGAGGGGGAGGAGGGTGGGGAAGGCGGAGGGGAAGGGAGAGCTTATCCACCATGGCCGACGCAGTTGGTGGAGGAGATGATTACATACTTGGTGGGTCGATAAGTAGACATGTAGATACTGAGAGACACAGAGCGCTCACGTGAGGGAAGAGCCCCGTCAGCATTTATCTTCTCCGCCCAAAAAGAAAAAAAAAAAAAATTGTGTATCAGGGACGGTTGGAGAATATATCTCAGCCATCCTGAATGTGGGCTTATCGAGATGGGTCCTATACTCGTACCATTTGCGACGGTAAACTTTGGAGCTAGTTGGACTCTTTGGATAGCTGTAACTGCTACCCTAACGTTCGGAAATCGAGGAAGTTATGGATTATGTTTTAAATATTAGATCAATCATTGAATTGATCAAGTATTGATTTCGATGATTTGTATGGTAACGTCAGCACATGAGAAAATTATTAAAAAATTAAATTATAAGATTTTTGATTTAATTTACATTGATTCAATGAGTTCTAATCGAGTTGAATTGATATTTAATAAAAAATTAATGAAGTTATGTCGTAGGAAAAATTATTTTGCAATTGTAATGACATTATAATTGATATGTTTTCAATAAATATTAAATAAAAATGAAAGTTATAATTAAAATTAAGAATCTAATGTGAAAAATATAGATCTTTAATCTTTGTTTTTAAGTTCTAAAATAAGATATATTTTATTTTTAATTTTTTAACTTTTAAAAGAACGATAAAATTAGATGTCTATTTAACTGAATCGAGCAATCCAACTTGATTTTGATTGATATATACTAATTTTGACTTTTATTTTTCAAATTAATCAATTTAACTAATAAGGTATTAATTTTCCAATTAAACTAGTTGGTCTGATTCAATTTTTAAAATATTGGTTATATAGTGCAACTTTTATAAAGATTGCAATCGTTAGATATGACTTTTATGATTTTTGTTTCATAGTATAACTTTTCACACTTGGAGATAGTCTACATCTTCTAGACAAAGCTTACCTCATAAGTCGAAATAGCTTTCATTGAACCTTTCACAATCGAATGCTCCTCCTCCCACTCCCACTCAATGATAAAGGGATTTTAACATTGTTAGCAATTGATATTCAACAAATTATCCTTGTCTTATAAATATTTAAATAGATATCTCAACAAAGTTAATTGTCTTGATGGGATGCCTCTCAATACATCTCAATTTACTAATGACTATAAAGACAAGATATTTTGAATGGAAAACTTATATTTCCTCTTTTCTTCTGCCTCCACCCTCTTCCACCTCTAATATAATTAGAAATAATGTAATTAATCTAATGAATCAAGTACTTTTGCATAGCATTCCAAAAATCTTCGACACCTCCACAAACCCTAGGTTTTAAAGTAATAAATTAAAATGGTAATTTTAGTGTTAGGAAGCAACTTAAATTCACAAAATCTTCTCGACTATTTCATGGCCCTTATTAAACGAATCTCCTCCACCTTTTATACCTAAACCCCCATGCCTCTCTCGCATTTGGCGATGGATAACTGAAATGGGCAATGAAAAGAAACAAGAAGATGGAGGAGATGCTTGCAAGGTTCAATCAGGTGCACATCAGCTTGCTACTCCTTGATGCTATAAAGTAGATTCCCTCTCATGCTAAGTTCTTGGAAGGACTTACACCATCAAAAGTGTAGATCAAAAGCATAAGCCCCAACCTAAGAAGGCCAACTCTCTAGTCTACATGATGATCCCCACCCCAAGCTTAAGACTCCAAGAACCCATCATTCCTTACAACAGTGGGGACATCCGTATTGAAAAGGTTGTACTTGATCTAGGAGCAAGAGGCAACATTTTGCCTAGCATAATCTATGACATTCAAAGGGAAACTTCAACTAAGCACGATGATCCTCAAAGAACAAATAAGTCTATTAAAACACATAATGGCTTAGTTGAAGGTGTGATAGTCAACCAGATGAGTTCTATTTCCCTACGAATAACCTTATACTAGAAATGGACGATGAAATTTCTAACAATAATAAAAAATGTAATGTTGCTACAGAGAAAGCCCACCTTCCATTTCCACTAATAAGTTACGTCTTGGACCAGCTCGTTGGAAAGAAATGTTTCTATTTTTTAGATCGTTGGTTGTACAAATAGCTCTTTATCTACCTTGATGGCTAAAAAAATTGCATTTGCATGCATGTATGGAACTTTATGTTCAAGCATATTCCAATTGAATCGTGCACTGCTTTGACCATCTTTTGATTCCACATGTTATCTATCTTCATTGATATACTGACCACTTTGTGGGCTCTATAGGCAATTTCTCCATCCCTAAGACCTTGTTCAATGACTAAATCCAAATCATCAAGCCTCCCAGTAAGTTCAACGGGATTGAAGCTCAAGGAAAGCTATGAGGATCCCATCAAGTACATTTGACAACCAAAAGAAAAAGCACACAACAAAAATAAGAAATTTTAGGAGGTACCACTGTCACTATTGTACCACGTTGCAAGAAGGTGCCCCAAATCACCAACGGTTAAATGGGTAACACCATGTGTTGATATAGTCCTAAGGTTGTCCCTTTCCTGGTAACCCCAGCTACTTTTTAAAATGGCAGTCGAGTTGTAACTACATAGTTTGGAGGCAAACAAATACAAGGTCTGCATTATTTTTTATTCCCAAATCCACAATAAGATGATTTAAATGTTGGCACGTCTTTCAGCATATGTAGGAGGCAAAGATCTCTCTCCGATCCGACGCTGAGCAGCGTCATTCAACACATTAGAAGCATTCTCCCTGCACTTATTTACTTGCATATTGATGAATGTAATGATTGAAAAGTAGAGATCACGGTAATCGAATCAATAATGCTCAAAATTGAGGTGTTCCCCCCCGTACAGACACTTGCACATAAAGTTTTATTGAAGTTGTTGCGATTACAGATAATATGGCAAGGATGTGCCTAGCAAAAACGCTACAAGAAGAAGAACCTTTCTTGACATTTATCTAAACATTCAAATCTATCGTGACATATCTTTTCTAAGTCGTTTAACCCAAACCTACTGTGATATGCCCCTTCAAGATATTTGAACCGAACATCTCAAAAGGAAATTACAATAGTTCTTACTTGATGTTAATTTTAATTAAACATCTAGATAATGTCATATCTATCTAGACGTTTAGGAAATCAATGTTTAAAAATATCTCCTTTTCTTGTAGCGAAATGACTGAAACTATGATATTATTTTGCTAGATTACATTTTCAAAATACATGTGCAGGTATATTAGCCACTGTCTCGAGTCATAATCTTAAGCAAACAAGTCTGCTTAGGAATGATAACTAATCCATACATGTGTTACGTGGGGTTAGTCGTCAATGCCGAGTACATGATATTTGTATACATATTTTACTTACAGCACACAAATGGTCAACACTAGATATCCTCATTGAGTTGTAAATAAGGAACATGCGTCGTGGCACATGTGATGTAAATGGTAGTCGTGCTGTATTCATACCCATAGGCCAAAATAAAAGGTAGTTTTTTGTTTTGGACGAAGGTTGGAGGACACAGGAATGTACACGATACCTCTGTTATCCATTCTGCTAATCTCAACAGCATTATCCTTCGAAATGCAAAGCATGACTTCACTCGTGAACTAACCTCTTTGTTATTCTTTCTGATAATCTCAACAGCATATCCTTTGAAATGCCAGGATCAATTTTTGGGAGGTTCGAGATGAATGACCTTGCTTCATTTTGCCTTCCATATCTATTGTAGCCATCCACAATACAGTTGCATGTATTCTCATTTGGATTTTTGCCATGCTTGACCATGTACCTTACCACTTCGACGGCGTCTGCAAACATGTACTGTTCAATATAACTAGATACAAATATGTTGTAAGTTGCAACATCAGGACGAAGGCCCAGAGCCTTCATTTCAGAAAACATCCGAGAGGCATCTTTCATTCTTCCCTTCTTTCCATAGGCATAAATGAGTGTATTAAAAGAGATCAAATCAGGCCGCAAGCCTTTGAATCGAATTTCCTCGAGGATACCTTCTGCTCTCTCAACATCACCCAGACAACAATACATATTCATCAAACTGTTGTATGTTGCCAGGGCAGGGGTAAAGCCATTCTCTTTCATGAAAACAAGGATCTCATTCGCTTTCGAGACCATCTTCCTCCTTCCATAGATTGAGACCATAGCATTCAAGGTGGTTATGTCTGGTGGATAGCCTCGTTTCCTCATCTCCATGAATGCACACTCCATCTGTCCTAGAAGTTCACTCTTGCTATTCACCAAAACCAGAGTTTTCATAAGAGCAGCTTGTGGTTCTATGGTACCCGCATATATTTCATCTGCAAGGGTACGCATCTTATCCAGCTCGTTCGCATTGGCATAAGCATGAAGTAAGGAGCAGTATGAAAGTTCATTTGGCCTACATCGGCTGTCCTTCATTTTTGCCAGTATCTTCTCTGCTTGTTTCCACAGCCCCCCACGGGATAATGCTGCCAGAACAGCATTGTAAGTAGAAAGATCAGGCTCAATGCCAGCCGTCAGCATTCTTTTATAGATAACCATCGCCTGATCAAGGAAGTCACAGCGACTGTAGGCGGTGATCAACGCATTATACGTTTCCCTCTCTGGTGTGAATCCAGCCCTCTCCATCTGCTGGAGCACGCCATAGACCTCGGAATCCATCCCATTACGACCAAACACAGCTAACAATGTGTTCCAGGTGACGATATCAGGAGCAAAGCCAGCAGACTTCAGTTCCTCAAAGGCTCCCATCATCTCCGGGAACTTGCCACGATTCCCGTGGATCCTGATCAGGGCATTGAAGGTGCAGAGGTTCGGCCGGCAACCTCTGCTCTTCATCTCAACGAAAACTCTCAATGCAGCATCGTACTTCCCGGCCTTGTCGAGATAGGAGAGGAGGGTGGTGTAGGTGACAACATTGGGCTTTATCCCCTTCGCCTCCATCTGATCCTTGAGCACCATGGCCGCGTCCAAATTCCCGTCTTTCGCGTAGGCAGATATCAGGGAGTTGTACGTGACAACATCCGGGCAAAAGCCATTCTCTTCCATCTCCTTCAGAACGAGCAATGCCTTGTCATGCCTCCCGGACTTCCCGTAGACGTCCAACAGTGTGTTATACGTGACCTTATCCGGCTTCAAGCCAGCGCCTTTCATGTCGTCAAAGACAGAGGCGGCCTCCTCGTGCAAGGAGCCCCTTTTGCAGCAGCTGATGAGGGTATTATAAGTGTAATGATCGGGCGAGATGCCGTCCCTCCTCTTCATGGCGTCCACGAGAGCAACGATGTTGCTCCACGGCAAGCGTAGCTTACCGTAGACATGAAGGACCAGGTTGTACGTGATGACGGTCGGCCTGCAGCCGCGCTCCTCCATCTGCCTGAACACCGCCATGGCCTCCCGGTACCTCTGGTTCCTCGCGTACGCGCCGATGAGCGAGGTGTACGCGTAGGCATCCACGACGCCGGTCCGGCCGTCCCGCGATAGGCTCTCGAAGAGCTCGGCGGCGTCGTGCACCCTCCCTTGCTTTCCGAGGATGCTGATCGCGGCGGACGCGAGCGGACCACTGCCGGAAGGGAAGAGCTTGGCATCCCCATGTCTCTGGCGCATTTCGTCGAACACCTCAAGTGCAAGGTCGCGCCTCTTGTGGAACTCGAGGGTCACCATGATGACGGTGATGTCGAGAGCGAAGGGGTCGGGTTCGTGGGTGGCGATCTTGGCGAGGAGGTCGGGGGAGGAGGAGAAGGAGGAGGAGGAGGAGGAGGAGAGGAGGGCATGGAGAGCGCGGCGGGCGGCGGGGGAGAGGCGGGGGTCGATTATCCACGGCTTGCCGTGGTTTTTGTCGAGAGACCTTCCGAGGCGGCGGGGGCCGGAGAGGTTGGTGCGGGTGCGGCGAGGGGTGGCGCGGGAGGGGTCGGCGTGGTGGAGGAGGTCGTTCAGGGGAGAAGGAGGGGGGGAAGTGGGAGGGATCTTGTGGTAGTGGTCGTGGAAGGGGGGACGAGGGGGAGGAGGACCGGGGGCGCGGAGGGTAAGGGGGAGCTTATCCGCCATGCCCGAGTGGGAGAGAGAGAGAGAGAGAGAGAGAGAGAGAGACAGAGACAGAGAGAGCGCTCACAAGTGGAGGAGGAGGAAGGGCCTGTAAGTTGGAAAAGAATCTACAATATTGACAGGACAGACCGCTAAAACTTAAGGTTGTTTTATTTTATTTTGTTATTTTTGGGTAGGTTTGCACCTGTTCCAATCTGATAGATGTAATATATAGATTTATACATTGGAAGTTTTATGTTAACGCGATGTAAACATAGCGAGAGGATTGTTATCTGGTTATTTTACATTTAATGTTTTATATATATATATATATATATATATTTGGTGTTATTTTGTTGAAAACTAAAATAAGTTAAATTAAATGTAATAAGTTGGATTATCATAATTGTTCACCTACTTTATATCACATTGAATAATATACCTTTATACTACATATCCAAACAAAGCCTAAAAGGATAATAATATGTATATACATATTAAATTTCTTAGTAACACTAATCAAACAAGTTGAAATGGCTATTTTCTATGGTCAGTTTGGCATTTTCAAAATTAATAGGGATTTTTGTATAGTTTTACACTCCTTAGATTTTGTTTTGGGATTTTTGAAGAGGAAATGAAAATTGCAGGGGCATCTCCTCCCCCTCACACCACACATCGCACCTCTTCCCCCTACGACAACCTCACCTCCCTCACCCTCCTCCATGCCGTCTCCCATATCCCCCAGCTCCATATATACCCCCTTGTTACGAACGCGCTTTCAAGACACCTTTTTAAGACGTCTAGGAGGTGGCTCATACGTTTGACCAGACATTTGGAACCCCTTCCAAACGTCTGGGATTTAATTTCTGCGCCACGTACAATTGCGTCTACGCGCCTACGCACGCAGACCTGCGAATGCGTCTTTTTCCCTCTCTCCTCCTGCAGGCGCAGACTGCACACACACACACACACACACACACACTCTCTCTCTCTCTCTCTCTCTCTCTCTCTCTCTCTCTCTCTCTCTCTCTCCGCGCGGCCATATAAGGCCCTCGCCCTCTCCCTTACTCTCATCTCCTCCGCTTCCTTCTTCTTCTTCCAGCCGGTGCGAGAGTGCGAGCGCGAGCGAGCGGCGGCAGCGGCAGCCGCGGCAAGTTGCGGGAGGAGGTGTTGCGCGAGGGAGGAGACGTTCGACCGTGAGGGCTCAAGCTTGCCGGGGCAACTAGAGCCGGCCGGCGGGGGAGCCGCAGGCGTGGAGAGTCGTGGGAGGGCTGCTGCAGCTCGAGCAGCAGGCGAACGAAGCACAGCGCGGCCGTGCGTCGCGGGCGGAGAGCGAGTTGAGCTCTGATTCTGGAAATTTTTCCAAAATCAGACATCTGGGCTTCCAACCAGACGACGGTGAAGACGTCGGGAGGACTGTCCAGACGTCTGGAAAGTGAGTTATTTTCGTCCTTCTTCCTTTTCTGTGACCCGTCGTACTGAGAGTGAGGAGTGGGTATGTACAGGCTCTGAGATTCACATCCAACGCGAATCAGACGTCTGGCCGCAGTGCCAGACAACGGGAAGGACGTCCAGATGTCCGGGGTGACCATCGGACATCTGGGAACTAGGCCAGACACCCCCGCAGGCTTCTGGACGTCTAAGAGACTACGCAGAACAAAGGTACCATCTGACCCACATTTTAAGACGTCTGGAAGAGGTTCCACACGTCTGATTTTGGACTGTTTCGTCGTTTTCGACCCGTTTAGGGCCCGTTCGGAGTCTGTTTTCCGCGTTTCGAGTTGCGTTCTTTTCGGAATAAAATCCTTTACCCATTTACAGTAATTATATACTGTTCTGAGAAACTCCTTGTGTTTGATCCTTGTGTTAGGACCCCGTTCCATTGCAGTCTCTGGGGTTGCGGAGGCACGAGGGATTTCCGGCCACGCCCCCAGTACTTCCGTTGTAGCTGGTAGAGTGGCTTTAAGAATTATTAACATAATTTGTTACAATTATGGAACAATTAATAGAACCTAGGGCATTGCATGAATCCTAGGAATGAGAAACCATATTGAATGATAGATCCTAGGGTATTGCATGAATCCTAGGGCTGGAAAACTAGATTGAATGATAGATCCTACGGTACGGCATGAATCCTAAGACTGGAAAACTAGTGATATGAATATAGATATTGCAGTCTTGGAAAATGTGGAAAGGAAATAATAGCTGCCTATAAATTGATTTAACAGCTGCCTGTTATGAATAAATGAACATGATTGAGAATATGGGTTGTATGAAAGTGAAACTGAAAGGGTGAAACCTGAATCTGTTAAGTTAAAAGAGCTGGAACCCTACGGGGAATTAGAGTAGAACTCCTGGAAAGAGAATGAAATGGAACTGAGAAGGAAAGATGTGGAAGTGTGTTGTCTCTTGGGTACGTAGTACCAGGGGAAGCACCTGTTACCTGCTTAGTGCAGAGCGGAGCCAGCTGCCCCAGGGATCCGGGGTTAGGTCTGGCTACTTTGTACCGACTTTTTGGCCCTCGTATACAAAGTACCGAGGAGAGCTACTAGTGTAGAGCGAGTACTAGCTACCCCACGGGCCCCGGGGTTCTGCTAGCTCACCTACACCGACTTGTTAGGCCCACTGGGCGAACCAGGGTAGTCAGGCGAGGGTGCGCGGAATGTGGAGGGGCAAAACTCCTGTTTGGTTACTGTGGAGGGGTTGGACCCCTGTTACTGAGAGGGCTCTGCCCTATGCTGGTTCTGTGCTGTGCTTTGAGGCGCACCCGTTAACGGAAACGACTGACCGCGTGCCAGTGCGGGGTAGCTACCCGTGCGTTTACCGCGTGTGCCGTAGTCACCGTTACGTCTGTCAGTGACCTTGGGGTGGTTGACTGAGAGTAGGATCACCACGGGGGACTCTTCCGGCCAGGACAGCACCACGTGTAACTTCTACTTTTCGGAAAAGACTGCAATCAAGATCATTCCCACGAAGAACATTCGAGATCAAGTGAAGGATCTGAGAAATAGATAAATTGTGAAAAAATAGAAAAATGTAAATAAAGGAAAAAAGAAAATAAAATAGTTACTGTACACTTTACTGCTTCTTTAGTTTTAGCTGCCACTCTACTCAGCGTTTCACTGACATGTTACCCTCGTTACTTTTCAGGACCAGGTGTTGAGCAGCCAGGGTCAGCGGCTGCAGAGGACGCCGGGCTGAGTAGGGTTCAGTAGACTTACCACAGCTCTTTTGTACCCCTTTTGTTCCACTGTAGTGAGTAGTTCTTGTTACCCCCGCACTTTTCTTTACTTGTAGTTCATGTTATGTTATAAATGTTGTTCTACTGTTGTGGTGGTACATGCTGTAGTAGGTCTTTTTCTTACTGCTGTATTTTGTTACTGCTAGTTATATTTCATGTTGAATGTGGTTTATTTTACTGCTCTTTTGGTTACTTCCTCATTGGACGATTAGGTCTTGGGATTAGTCGAGTCGGTCCGGTTCTCGTGTCTCATAGGGACTCGGGAATCGGGTTGTTACACCCCTCCTCCACCATCCATCCCCACACCAACAGTCGAGTGAGGGGAGAAGGAGAGGAACAGAGGAGAGCAGAGGACTTGGAGGTTGAGAGCGCAGGACTCGTGAGGGAAAGGGGTGGTGCTGCAGCTGCTGCCCTTTCTGCGGCGAGAAAAGATTCAGAAACGATTCTGCGTAATCATTTTTTTCGTAGAATCAGACATCCGGAGTGATCTCCAGATGTCGGGTCGAACGTCCGAAGGTAACCTCAGATGACTAGTAGAGCTTTTTTTCCTTTCTTTCGATTATTTTCCTGCCAAAGTTTTGACCGTGCATGCACATATGTCAGAGGTCAGGAAGCGTGCTGGTGCGAAGACCGAGGTAGTTTTAGACATCTGGATGTGCCTCCAGACGTCTGAAGATACCCTCAGACGTCTGCACTGAGTTCCAGACGTCCGCACTGAGTTCCAGACGTCCGAGAAAGGCATCCCGAGAAAGATATGCCTCCGAGTTCGTTTAAGACATCTGGGACATTTCCCAGATGTCTGATTTTGGTTAGGATTAGTGTTTTTGGGCCTGTTTAGGGCCCAAACGGTGTCGGTTTTACGCAAACGAAATGTCATTTGTTTCTGTTCAAGTTTATTTACGTAATGATATATTGTCTTTGCCATTTTGATCTCGTTTGACTTATCAACCCATGTCATAGGTCTCCAGTTCATCGAATATATGGGACCTGCGGAGACGTCGGGTGAAATGACCCTTCCAAGGACAATTGGGAGTTTTCCGAAAAGTTAGGGACGTAAACGCGAAAATTCTAACTCTTTGAGTTGAGTGGTGGGTTCTTCGGGAAGAAGAAAGTTTAGCAGGGGAAACACCGCAATTTTTCCCTCTCTCTCCTCTCCCTCACCACACTCACTGACGCGCACACACACATGCACACTTCCCCCCTCATCTCCAAAACCCTAACCCCACTCCCACTTCTATTTAACCCCTCCACCCTCTCCATCTCCACCCTACCACTTCCACCACCTCCACCTCCATCTCCTTTGCCGACAAGCCACCAATAGCCTCCCCATCTTCGCTTGCAGTCGCGTGTGGAGGAGAGGAGCTCGCGAGAGGAGGAAAAGGAGAGGGGGAGAGAGTGTGAGCGAGGAGAGCGAGGATGTGGGAGAGAAGGGAAGATTCGTGGTCGCGGGAGCTCGCGGAGCTCATGGGAGCTCAAGGAGGAGCTCATGGGAGAGAAGAGGATGCATACGAGGGGAAGGAGCTCGTGGAAGAGAGTTTCCTCGACCTTCTGCAGCTACTGAAGCTGCTGCTGCCGTGCTGCGGGCCGAGGCAGCGAAGAAGATGATCGTCGCGAAGAGTACTATGCACTGGATTTTTCAAGTATCATACGTCTGGAGCATCTACCAGACGTCTGGAGCAACAGTGGACATCCAAAGCTGAAGCCGGATGTCTGAAAACTCGCGTAGTATCAAGGTGAGAGTCCTGAATGCGCATGCATGCACGTACGTTACGTACGTAACATTACGCTGTCAAGGTTTTTAACTTGCGAGCGTGTACGTAGGTACAAGCCTTAGAAAGGCACACAAGTACGCTCTTCGTGGTGCTCTAAGACGTCTGGGCGACTCCACCGACGTCTGATAGACGCATCGAACATTCGGGCGCACCAGCAGACGTCTGGAAAGACCCAGGACTACTGTGAAAGGGTTGCAGACGTCCGTTAGCAACGCAGGGAAGCCAAGTGAGGCTCTAAGATAGTTTAAGACATCTAGGTATAGTCCCAGATGTCTGATTTTAGTTAGTATGCACGTTTTTGGCCTATTTAGGGCCTAAATGAAGTCGAATTTACGCAAATGAAATACCATTATTTTCCGCTAGAGTTTCTCTATGTGTTAACGTCGATTAGATATTGTTTTGAACTCGTCTTATGTGACTTAGTCATTAGTATAAGTCACCAACCTGTAGTGTGTTCGAGGCCCACAGGGACGACAAGACTTACGATTCCAACCCCCATTCCACCTGTGTTTCCCGATAGAGTGGTTTACTTTAGTATTAAGATTGAAAAAAATAAAGTGCATGTTTAGAATAACTTGATTGAACCCTATGGTAGAACCAAATGAATATTGCTTGAACTACACTATTTATATTGAAATGCATGTTAAACCTTAAATGCTAATAAGTGTATTAATTACTTGATATGATGCTTTCTTAGTTATTAAAACACGAGATGTCTGTTATAAAAGTGAAACCCGGAATGTGAACAATGAGATCTGAATGTTGAGAAATGGAATGAAAGAAATAGCAGCATGAACCTTACGGGGAATTACAAGAAGAACTCCTGTATACGGAAAGAACATTGTAAATAGATGGAAAGTGAGTTGGCTCTTGTATACACAATACCAAGGAGAGCAACTGTCCCTTTAGAGTAGAGGGGAGCTTACCACCCCTTGAGTTGAGACCCGGGGTGGGTTTGGCCACTCTACGTTGACTCTTGTTTGGCCCTCGCGTACGTGGTACCGAGGTAAGCTACTTAGTGTAGGGAGGGAACCACCTGCCCTAGGGCCCGGGGTTAGGGCTAGCCACCCTACACCGACTCTTATTAGGCCCACTAGGCAAACCAAGATAATCAGACGAAAGTATGCGGACTGTGGAGGGGCGAGACCCTGTTTTGTTCTGAGAGGGCAAGGTCCTGTGCTGTTCCGTGTTGTACTTTAGACGTACCCACTAGCAGAAACGACTGACGGCGTGCCAGTGTAGGATAGCTACCCATGCGCTTATCGGGTGTACCGTAATCACCGCTACGTCTCGATCGTGACCTCGAGGTGGTTGACTGGGTGTAGAATTACCACGGGGGACTCTCCTGGCTAGGAGAGCACCATGTGTACATCTTACATCATAGGAAAGACTGCAATCAAGATCGTCTCCTTGAGGAATAATCAAGATCAAGGAATGACCATATAAACAAAATAGAACCACTTAGTTGAGCTAAATAGATTTGAATAATAAATTAGTTACTTGTTAATTGCATGTAAATGGCTTAACTACCACTCTACTTAACGTTGGCTGACTACGGAATTTTATCGCCTTGTTCAGGTCATAGAGTTGAGCAGCCAGCACCACTGGCTGCAGAGGGAGATGGACCCAGTCGAGTCCAGCCTTAGCTATGTTTCCTTTTTCATTTCAGAGCTTCTTTTGCTATAGTGTGTATTGATGTTTGTAATACTATTTCTGTTACATTTCTTTTATTTTCCGCTATTGTAATTGTGATAGCATGTAATATTATAAGACTTTTTTTTCTGTTTCCTTTACTATCTCTATATTATTTTTTTCTGCCTAATTACAATGCATGTATAGTTGTAGAATATTTTCTGCTTTTAGTTATTTCTCGTTAGACAACTGGGTCTTGGGATTAGTCGGGGTGGGCCAGTCTTGGATCCTGTAGGGATCTGGGATCGAGTCGTAACATCGGTAGCTACTGTTCAAGTCCCTATTCCACCCGATTATCTTGGTAGAGTGATTTTCACCCTAATCTCAGAATTAATAAATTACATACGTAGAATTAATTGAACCTAAGATGTGAGATGAACCCTGGAAGAGATAAATGCACGCTGCCACGAAATATAGTTGATTGAACCCTAGGTTGTGATATGAATACTAGGGCTGGAAGAAATGCATGCGTATAAATGAATGATTGGATCACCGTGATGAAATAATGAGCTACTTGAAATGAACTACATCATGAATGGGAATACCTACTTGTACTAAGTAATTGATGGTGGAATTTGAGATGCCTGTTTTACGTACAATAAACCAGATATGAGAATAAGAAAGTCCATGTACAAATCCTACGGGAAATTTAGAAAGAAACCAGGAATACTGTAGTACGGAAGACCTATGGGTTTTGGAACAAGTCACCTACGGGCGGTTATTCGGACTTGGTTAAGGGAAGTGAGCTAGCCCTCGTGTACGTAGTACCGAGGAGAGCAACTATCCCTTTTTTATAGAGGGGAGCTTGCTGCTGCCCTTTAGGTTGAAACATGGGATAGGTTTGGCCACTCTACGTTGACTCCTATTCGACCCTCATGTACGTGGTACCGAGGTGAGCTACTTAATGTAGGGAGGGAGCTAGCTACCCCACAGGACCCGGGGTTAGGACTAACCACCCTACACTGACTCTTGTTAGCCCGTTAGGCAAACTAGGATAGTTGGACGAGGATATGCAGAGTGTGAGGGGTGAGACCCCTGTTTCTGAGGGGCAAGACCATTGTTCTGAGGGGGAAAGGCCTTGTGTTGTTCCATGTTGTACGTTTGGGCGTACTTGTTAGCGGAAACGACTGACCGCGTGCCAGTGCGAGGTAGCTACATGTGTGCTTATCACGCGTGCTGTAATCACCGCTACGTCGCAACCGTGACCTTGGGGTAGTAGACCGGATGTACGACAACCACATGGGACTCTTCCGACTAGAAGAGTACACGTGTACATCCTGCATTGTGGGAAAACTGCAAGCAAGATCATTCTCTTAAAGAACAAGAAGATTAAGAAATATTATGGAACTTAATTAGAATACTCAAACTGGAAAGACGATAATTGAAAACGGATGATAATAAATAAACTGTTAAATGCATGATTAGTCAACTGCCTGTTTAAATTATATGATTTAACCATCACTTTACTCAGCGTTAACTGACCACAAATTTTATAACTTTATTCAAGTTAGGAATTCAAGTAGCCAAAGCCACCGACTGCTGAGGCCGCTGGGTCCAGTCCAGCCCAGCCATAATTTATTTTATTCCTCTTACAGAGAGTTTTTGTTAGTAGTGAATACCTGTAACTCATAGTTATATTTTGTTATATCTATACTAATTACTATTGTGATGTCTATACTTGTGTTCATACTTCCCATTGTATAAATGTGAGATACTAGTAAATTACTATTTCTTTCCTTTATTTAAAATCATATATTTTGCTACTTAATTACATTACTCGTGTAGTTACATTATAATTATGATATTTGATTCTTTTTCACTAGGTGACTGGATCTTGAAATTCGTCGAATAAGCCGATTTCAAATCCCATAGAAAGTCGAGAGCCGGTCATGACACAGGCTAACATGAGCCAACATGAAAATCAAATAAACAAAAATATGTTAAATAAGAATGTGGTAAATCAGTTACATATGATCCATCAAATCAAGTTCAAATTTTGAACCACACTGTATGAAAAGAATGGGACACCCCACCCCTCTATTTCCCACCCTAACTCTCTCGACCAACTTGCGTCCGTCAGCTTGTCAACCACTGTGAATGCAAAGCGAAGCCCAACAAAGGGTGCAACCATTCTGTTGACCCTGCTAAGCAATAGACACCTTTAGCCAAGACACTCAAAGAGAAAGGTTGCAATGAGGATGAAGATACTTTAAACCAATTCTAAACTAAATATAGTCGGATTTAAGATTAAGAGGCACCTGGGCAAGGACAGGGATGGTTTTTTTCATTATTTTTTTCTTAATCACATTAACCGAGTTAGGTAGATTCCCAAAGTTAAACCCACACGCAATTAATTTATTTAAATGGGTTAATCGAGATTCAACCCACTTAACATAAACAAGTAAAGGTTTTGTTTGAGTGGGATATTAAGGTTGAAAATGAGTTAGGTTAAATAGGTCAATGCTCCTCAATGCATATCATCATTTGAATGATTAAATTAGCAATAGCAGCCTCTTAATTAGAGGGGCAAATATGAAGAAAAAGGATTAAACGTAATAATTTTGTTGTATCCTTATCAAGGAAAAGGAAAACCTCCATTCAAATATAGGAAAGTTTACCTACATCTATACTCATATCTTTATTTATGATTGATATTTTAAATTGAAACTTTAGATATTTAACCTAGCTTAAATAGATGTCACATATCTAATTACATAGTAATTCAACACTTCGACTCTTTCATAAAAAATGATCGATTTTCAACCATCTAAAGAAGGTCAAAATCTAATCCATTTGATGAAGTTAGGAATATCCTTTTTTTTAACAAAATTTAAAATACATACTGTTGTTAGTGAATAACTTACTAAATTGCATTTTAAAATATAAAATGTAAATAAAAATATGAGGATGGATGCAAGAAAATTTTCCACACTTGAATGTAAGCTCCCAACCGTCGATTCTTATAGAACGTTTAAAAGACAGGAGGGGTCACTGCCCCCGACTTCAATATGTTGGACTAAAGAGAATTATCATTTTTCACCATCTAAAAATATCGCTCCTCCCCGTTTTTTCGATTTAGCCTACCTTTAACGGTACTACCTTCGATCCATCAACACGGTCAAACAACAAAGAAAGCCAGATCCAGTCTTCTTCCAACAACAGCCCCCACCCCAACAATCACACAACTTGGCCCTCCTGCAGCAAGCCTTCCCACCCATTCCCACCTACAAAGACAACCCAGGAGAAGCCTCCTGTGATGGGCAACATGATAAGGGCTCTCCATCTAATATTCACAAAATAATCTACCAATACTCACAAATTAAAGAAATAACAGTAAATGCATCCTGAAAACTCCCTGTACAACGGAACAAGGCAGCAAAAAATTCATAGTGCCTAATGCCACAAGCACCCATGCCCAATCTCCCTGTTGCTGCCCAGCAGGTCTCTCGCCAACCAATTTCCTCTCCGAGGTAGCTGTTAGTAACAAATTTGCAAAATGACACTGTCAAATATCACTACACCATGCTTACCGGTCACATTAACTTCAAATGTACCAATCAGAGAAGAATCAAGATCTTGACACGTGAGAAGGCACAGAAAACAGGAAGCAGATTAGCTTTTGCAAACTGAATAGCGTTCACAGTAATCAGCTTTTACATTTTGCCACCTTTCAGTGCGTGCAAACAATTCTAGCAGAGGTCTAACTACAAAAATAAGCAATCTTCTAAGACTGACAACATAGGAAGAAACTCTACTTTTCATGTACCAATCTAAGGAGCCAGAGAAGGGTGGACTTTAGGCTTTGGCTTCACCTCAATCTCATTTATGTTCCGCACAAAAATGGCATCAGGTTCATGCCTGCATTATGAAGCATAATGGTTAATACACGCTAATGTAAACAATAAGCTACATAGAAGGGTAAATCTGAGCTCACACTAAGTCCCCCTCTTCGTATGTGTAACTGGATGCCACTGCCAACAATCGGCCATCTTTGCTGAATGACAGTGCTGAAATGCTGGTTGGGTATTTTGTGTACTGAAGAGACAATTGAAATTAATTATCTTATAAGTTGCTCTTTCAAAAAAAAAAAATAATGAGCTTTTCATAATCTTCCCACCCTCCAAAGAAATTTACAAAGCATGAAATTGAGCCATTTCCTGGCTATGAAGCCTATTATGGTTAGTTTAAGTCTATTTAGTTAAGAGTTCTACTTTTCCAATTCCTATTAGTTATTTCCTATTCTTATTGGGTCTTTTGTAATTTTTTAACCTAATTCTATATATAAAGGGGGTTAAGGTTTCCAATTTCCATAACAAAAATACAACTCTATATTCTTCAACATGATATCAGAAGTCCTATGCCTTGATCCTCATAAATAAAGATTCCTAATCTCTGAACATTTCCACCCCTGCCATCTGCCCCACTGTACGCTGGCCCAACCATCATCCCACATACATCGCACGTGCAAGACCTCTACCCTACTGAGTGCCTTCTACATGTGTAGACTGTCCTCCACGTAGCCCACCTATTGCACATGCCACCTGCATGCATGGCATTGCTCTGCCATGCACCAAAGTGTGAGGCCTGTCTTTCTGCACACACACAACTGCATGCACTCCTTACCTGCCACGGGTACCCATGCATGGCCCTGCCTTTTGCAAGTGCCTCCTGCGCATGTGCCTCTGCCTGTGGCACACCTCTTACATGCCTGGTTCTACCATCAAATGTATCGTTGTTGGTTATGATAAAACGGTTAAAGGCTACAGATCTTTAAACCTTTCCACTCAAGATCTATTTATCCCACCACGTTACATTTGATGAGGATTCTTCCTGCTTGGACCTGCCCAATATGACCAATACTCCTCCTTTTATTCCCAACATTCAACAGTCCACTCATAATGATGCCCAACAATATGCACCTGTCAGAGTGTCAATAATCCAGAAGATCCAACGCCACCACTAACTGAGTATCCCATTCTTACCAACATCAGCGATTTAAGCCTACAACCAATAATGACAGAGGCAAAAGGCACATTGCAGTCCAACAACAGCCAACCTGTCAACACTGAAGTTGTACCAATCCGGTCACCAATGCTTTCCCCCCCCCCCCCCCCACACCCCCCCGCCCCCCCCCCCCCCCCAACCCAACAGCCACAAAACAGGTCCCACTTGCTACTATTGATCACAATGCAAGCACACACACACTCATACAATTTACAACCAAGAAATAATTCTAGGACTCGTTATCCACTTGCCAACTACGTGGACTACTTCACCTTCAGTACTGACTTTTGGGGTTTCATCACAAAGTTCATAGACATCAGAGAACCACGGAATTATAAGGAGGGTATCAAAGATGAGCATTGGATACAAGCTATGTAAGAGGAAATACATGCCATGCAGCAGAACAAAGCTTAGATCTTGTGGATGAGGGCAAGAGGGGGTGATGTGGGTACTCGTGGCCCATCTGCTGCGAGGAGATCTCATTGTGCAATTGTTTGCTACAAGTGTAGGATGCATGGCCATGTCGCGTCCGATTGTCATAATCCAGTGGTGTGCTTGGCAGGTCGAGGGTTGGGCACAAGAGGGATTCTTGTAAGAGAAAAGTGGATTCATCTTCAAAGGTGATGGTGAGAGCCTCACCACCTCCATTTCCATCCAATCCCCCTTGCTTGGAGGTTGAAGCACCGTGATCCCCTTTAGTGAGTTCTCTTGATTCTAATTTGTCTTCATCTTTGGTGAGGGATCTTCTGCGGTGCCACTTTTCTTTGGAAGGGGTCAAGAGTTCTCTCCAGTAGTGGACTCCTATCAAATGATTGGAAGGTTGTTGCTGTCACACGTGATAGAATTCTTCTTTTTGGTCTCCTTGAGGATGACCTTGAGAGGCTGAGATGTATGGAAATGGATGTTGGTGATGCTCTTTTCTAATGGAGGGATCCTTCTATCCATGAACATGTGTCTAAAGATATACCACCCATGGGGTTGGAGTTGGAGTTTAGGATTTGGGGCAGCCCTCTAAGGTTGTGTATGTTGGAGGTTGTGCATGAGTTGTGTGCCAGTTTTGCAAGGATAAAGCAATGCATAGGAATTGGCTTGCAAGAGGCGGATTTATCATGTATCCAGGTCATTGAAGAGATTCTCGTGGATCGAAAATTGCTGTCCAAGGTAATTCTTAGGCTGGGGGGTTCTTCTTGGGTCATAAAGTTCGAGTCGGTGAATTACGTAATCATTTGCATGGAAGAACTTGGGCGGAGGTGGTTAGTGATGGCGGTACAGTGAAGTCATTGAAAAACATGTGATGGATATGGAAGCATGTTGTTAGACGAGATTATCCTCCGAATTCTTTTTATTTTTGAAAAGGCCCTTCGAATTCAAAATTTGAATTTAAAAAACTAGAACTGGAATCAGCATTTATCCTTAAAGATGCTATCAAGAATCGACGTAGTTCGAAGCATGGAGCTCCTTGTGTGTGGGAAAAACAGCCCAACAGTGGGTAGTCCATGCGTGTGGACAGAGAGAGCAGCACCTGCTGCTAGAGAGTGGCATACGACCTCCTCAGGGTCGGCAGGGAGGAGGAGGCCAGCTGCTGGTTGGCTGGCTGTGCAGGCTGGCGAGGAGAGGGTTGGCTACCCTTTGTGGTGGCTGACTGTGGTGATTGAAGAGAGAGAAAGGAGAGGAGCTTTCTTAGAATAGGAAAATTTTATATTGCTCAAGAAAAAATAGAAGAAAAGACTCTTTTATAGAGAGAACATATCCCAATACTTAGAAACAAATCATATCTCTAATAAGGAAAGATCTTATCTCTTAAAGAAAGATCTATCTCTAATAAAGAAATTAAATCCCAAACATATTTTCCTAAAATACATTTATTAAAAATAGCCAACTTGCTTTCTAAGTAAAACACAAAACTTGGGTCCCTTGGACCATGACCGCCGACCCTATCGGACCTTCTAGAGGCTGCCACGTAAAAAATCCAAGTGGCTTGCTGACTGCCACGTGGCTTATTTCCTGCCGTCCTAACAGATGCAAGGCCTTTAAAACAGCCATTTATGGTTGAACCGATTGGATAGGTTGGGCATGATAGCCAACAGCATCCAAAACTGCAAATTGTAGTCGTTGACTGTGTTGAAATCTTGGGAATTAGGCAAGGTGGCAAGGTTCCTACTTTTAAAAGTGGTGGCAATAATTGTAGAGATGAAATTTGAAAGAAAAGAGCCGATTACGATAATTATGGCAGCGAGAAAGGTGGAGATATCGAGGTGAGAAGCTGGCGATTTTTCCAAATTTGAATCCCTGCATTGATAAGGAATTTTCATTGGATTTTGAACCCAACATTTTGGTATCAATTGTGGGGTAGAGTGTTTGCAAGATCATTATTATTTCCTGAGGTAAATCCAATACCTTTTCTCCAAGAGAAAGATCAAGATTTTAAAGGTTTTGAAGCTGCCATAAAATGTGGTTCAACTTAGATCTAAGACGAGGGTGCAAAATTTCCTTCCGATGCATTGCCTTGCATCTTGTCTTTGGAATCTTTGGTGGTGGAGGCAAAAATCAACAAGTCGGTAGTTATTGATCATGATGTCTCAAAAAAACCAAGTGATGGGGAATAAGGTTCGAAATGCCGATTTCGACGCCGTGCCGATGAAATTGTAGGTATGCATTTCATGTTTTTCGATGGCAGATTTCGACGATTTCGACGGCCCGAAAAAATGACATTTCGAGGTACGTCGAGGGCATGCCGATGCATGCTGACAGAAATAACAGAAATGATTAAAATTTGAAAGACAACTAAATCAAAATGTTAGAAACATATTTACAGTGTGTGTGTGCGTGTGTGTGCGAACCTATCCCTCTTCCCGAATTTTGAAAAGTATAACCTGTCCCTCTTCCTCAGATATAAACCTCTAATTCCTTTTCATATTCCTACCGCTCCAATTCCCAGCGCTGCTCAGCAGACGGTCAACATGCCACCGTTTCGTCGGCAACTATCGACATGCCGAGGGTTTACTATCTTTGTGTCGGCATGCCCTTCCTCCAAAAACCCCCTTACCGACGGCATGTCGGCGGCATGCCGTCGGCATTTAAATCACTGATGGAGAAGCTTTAGAATGTGCATCTATGACGAGTCAGGATTCAAGGCGTGGTTCATGACCGTGGAGACCATGTTGCAAAGACATAAGTTGGTTTATTGTACAAAGAGGCATTGACTATAAGCACATGAGGGGGAGAGTGAAGATACATCAATTAAATGATTAATGCTGATGTTTGGGTAACTTTTTTTGGGTGTGGGATTTGGTTCTTAGGGTGAGACATTCAACTTAAGTTTCTTGGGAAGGGTGTGTTCCTATGGGTGAGCTCTCTGTAGTGTCACCGTAAAGTCAATTCCTTGTGCCTATTGTATTTATCTTTAACTTAATTTTAATGAGCTTGGATGACTATTGAATGCTGGTAGGCTTCCCATTTTTTCTCAAAAAAAACCATAAGAATGTTGTTGGTTCCAAGTAGGTCTACAAAATTAAATACAATGCTAATGAAACAATCGATAAGTTCAAAGCCATGCTCATTGCTAAAGTCTTTAGTCAACAATATGGCAATTTTTTAATGAAACATTCAGTCCAATGAGATCTACAAGAGGTGATCTATATGGAACAACCTAGCAGCTTTGAAGAAACGAGTCGCACTGAATATGACTCAAGCAGGAATCTTGCAATTGATTTCGAAGCTTCAACAAAATTATGGTTAACCTTAGGTTTTAACAATGTCCTGTTGATCATTATCTTTTTATCTATCGATACCAAGGAGTCATGGTTGTTCTATCACTCAATGTCGACGACATTGTTCTTACCGGGAATTTAGATTCCCTCATTAACAAGGTAAAAAGGAAACTTGATCATCACTTCAGCATTAGAGATCTCGATGATCTCCATTATTATCTTGAAATTGAAGCTATAGGTTCAATGCCCACCTGACCTTGACACAACATAAGTACACCCTTGATTTAATTTAGCAATATAATTTCTCATATTGCAAGCTTGTCACCACTTTGACACCATCACAACACAAACTATTCAAGGTTGAAAGTCAACAAATTTCTAACCCCTTGAATATCGCAGTATAGTGGATGCTCTTCAATACTTGACAATTACCCGTCCGGACATCACCTTTGTAGTCAATCAAGTTTCTCAATATATGCACTCTCCGACTATTAATCATCTCAAAGCTGTGAAACATATTTTCCGATACCTCAAATGGTCATTGTTTTACTAGAAATCTAGACTTGATACATGGCTATGGAAATCTTTCTTCTTATTCTGATTTTGATTGGGCACGTGATCCAGATAATTGCAGCTCTGACCGGTAATTGTATCTTTCTCAAGACTAATCTAATCTATTAGAAAAGTAAAGCAATGATGTGTTGTTAGGTCTAGCACTGACGTAGAATATCGTGCTCTTACGCCACCATCAACTAGGTTACTTGGATTTGTTCCATCCTCACCAATATGGGAATCTGAAATCAGCATGTGCCTATATACTATGGTAATCGAAGTGTGTGTACGCTTGCCATCAATCCTATTTTCCATGATAGATAAAGGCACATTCAAATTGATCATCATTTTATTCAAGAAAAAGTCCTGAATGGCGAAATTATTGTTCTTCACATACCCACCGACAAGTAGATTGCTGACATTCTCACAAAAGCGATTTCTGTGAAAGTTGTTAGAGTTTGGAAAGACAAACTGCACACTTCTTAGTCCCATGATCAGTTTGCAAGGGGATGATAGAATTATATTCTTAAAGAGTCTCTTGTAAATATTTTTAGTTTGTGGGTCAATTATGATAATTGTACTTTTCTTGAGCTATATGCATGTGAGTGCAAGCAACCCCATGTGTTATAAGTAAGTTTCCTAGGGCCTCCTCTCAAACTATCGAATTGTAACCCTAGGCCCAAACGTAGAGAGACACAACACCTCTTGAATTGGATTAACAATTTTCTCACCTCTTGTAATATGTTTCTTCTTATTTTATGCTATTATGGTTAGGTTTGAGTCTATTTAGTTAAGTAGAGAGTCCTAATTCTTTTTCTATTCTTGATAGTTATATCCTATTCCTGTTGAGTCTCTTATTTAATTTTTCTAACCCAATTCTCTATATAAAGAGGGTTACGATTCCTGATGTCAATAATAAGAAAATAATAAGAATAAGACTCTTTATTTTCTACAACAGAGACTGAGGCTACATAAGAAATTCACCATAGATAGGAAAATATCCACGCTAGCTTGCAAATACATGGGATTAAGCAGTATGAACCATAAACCAATACAAGCAAAGTAGAGCTACCAGTTCAGAGAACATACACAAAGCATATCAGCAAAGAATTAGCTCAGGAATGACGGAGCAAATCAAAGCACAAGATCTCCCTTTTACCTGATATAGCCGTTTCTTATTGTTTCCATCCCACACATTCACAAATCCATCACATCCACCAGTTGCAAATGTTCCATAGCTGTAAGAGACAGACAATCAAATCGAGGCCTATCATTTCACCTTTTTTTGTGTGTGTCGGGCTGTGGGTGTGCGTGCATACATGTGTGCCATGTGTGTGCATGCGGGGTTGCTTACACAGGATGGAAGGCAATTGCATTGACAGGATAAACATAGTCCTTCCCACTTTCTGACCTTCTGTGGCACTTGAAAGCATACCTGGAAGAAGCATTAAATTCATCAGCAAAGTATGTGATGAAGGAACGTGCAAATATCAGTAACAAGTTGCATTTGGATGCAATATCAATTTCAGACACATCGACAATAATGCTTGTCATTGACTTCAATATGTACAGAACTGATATGCTGAAAAGTATCTCTACTCACTCTATCTTTTAACAGTTCAGTAACAATAACCAAGTGTAGAAATGAAAGACAGTTACTTTTTAGCCTGTCCGGCCTCAGACAAATCAAAGAATTCCATTGCAACTCGACCTTCCACAGAACTGAGAGCAAATCCTGAATTCAAAACGAGTCAAAGACAACAAACATGAAAGCAATGTATTTTTACTAACAACAACAATAACAACCAAGTCTTCTCCCACACTAAGTAAGCTCAATGTATTTTCACTATGCATAGATTTTTTTTTTTGAAAGGCATTGAACATAGATTATTGCAACAAGGAAAAAGAAATGTGAGGCGATATTGTGGCACTGACCACAAGAAATGTTTAGAAAGTTCGAGTCCAAAATCATCCAGACAGTTTCAAAGCAATATGTGACGTAGTATGAGCAAGACCAGTTTGCAATTTCAACTAAAATATATTAAAGGTGAAGATCTTAAATCATAATACCCATTAAAAAAATGAAACAATCAACGATCTTCACAGAACCTTAAATTATTATTTTGAGCACTCCACAGCCTTAGAAAATGATGATTAGGCAAAGATAGCCAGAAATGAACTTAATTTAAGTTAGAATTTTACATAATTGCCAATATAAACTTTCTCAATAATACATGTATACCAATATTTCAACATTTACATACATATCTCCAAAAGACTTGGGACTGTTTACACTGTATGCTGGTCTACCATCCTCCATCAGAAAATCCTTCTTTCACAGATCAATAAAATGGGTGCTTATAATTTCTCTGACTCTCTTTATTCATTCCTCCTCTCTCCCTCTTTGCTCCTCTTTCCACTCTCATGTCCTTCTTCCCATGTTCACATCCTCTTTAAATATGATGGTGGGATCCATTGGTATGGTGGTGCCAGGGGGAGCTCAAACAGTAATGGCATTCCCCACCCTTTCTCTCTGTTGCTTCACCTCCTAGCGATTAGTCAGCAACCCCACTCATTTCCTCCCATCTTCCCAACAACCAAAGTTGCCCCCCCTTGTTGCCACCAAGGGGTTGGCTCAGTTGTAAAACACCCCACTGGCATCCAAGAGGTCATGGGATAAAATCCTATGCTCAAAAAAAAAAAAAAAAAAAAGTTGTCCCACTTATCCTCTTGATCCCCACCAAGTCTTTTTAAAGCCCTTCCAACTGCCTGCTTACTTTCACCGTCTGCCCCTATCTCTCTCTCTCTCCACAAACTAGGATTCCCCTTCCCTCTCCATACACATTTTTGGCTATGAAGCTGTAATCATGGGCTGGCAAACAGGTGAGCTAGATGTAAGACAGCTTAGTGGACTTCTTTTCTATCCTCAAGACAATCTAGAAGCTTGGGAAGGTATACCTTCGCAACCTTGTCTCCTTCTAGTATAAGATTGAGTGCTTGAAAGTTGAAACTCATCATCAAATTCAGAATCCTCTTTTCTTGTCAATGACTACAAGCACAACTACAGCACCCTCAACCACGTCCTCTCTGACATCTCTACCATCAAATCAAGTGCCCAGCCCCTATCAACTCCACAGCACACATTTCCGATTGCATCCGACACTTCACCACTACCATAAACTCCATCAAGCTCAAGAAGTTGGCAGTTTTTGAAGTCCAGCCAGTGCCCATCAAACTGATAGCATCACTGGCATTGGAGGGTAGTGTTTTAAATGCCGACAGCATGCCGGCTGCATGCCGTTGCAAGGGTAGTTTTGGAAATCGACCTTGCCGATATGCAGTCGGTGTCAAAATGCGGGGATGCCGGCAACATGCCGGCCATTTCGTCGGCATACCGACAGTATGGCTGGCATGCCAGCACATGCCGCTGTGGATCTGCTGTTTGGAAGGAATTCAGGGAAGCGGCAGGTGAGAAGTTCGAAATGGGTAACCTGGATTGGGGCTACTGTTCGGAGGGAACCCAGGGAAACATGGGGATGACAAGGCTGGGCTGAGGCTCCACACACACACACACACACACCATTTTGAGTATTTATGTGATTTTACACAAAAAAAAATTGATCATTTTAACATCATTTTGAGTATTTATGTAATTTTTTGTCGACATGCCCTCGGCATTCCGACGGCGTGCCCTCAACATGCCCATCAGCATGGCTATCGAAAAACGAGCATCTCCACGGCATGCCCACGAAATACACACTTAGAATTTCATCAGCACGGCATCAAAATCGGTATTTCAAACCTTGTTGGAGGGTGATAGCACTAGGAGACTTCAAGATGAGGGTGAAGGCTAGAAAGTGGATCGTGAAGCTAAAAGGCATGACTCATGAGGACAGCAGAAGGGTTGGAAGAGAAGGCTAGGGATTAAGAGAACAGAGGAGATTTGTGTGTGTGTGTGTGTGTGTGGGGGGGGGGGGGGGGGGGGGGGGTGTTGGTGGTGAGGCTGGGGGGTGGTGCTTTGTCAGGTTGAAGTTCTTTGCGATAGCAACATATAACAATAAGGGTCCAAAGATTTCATCACTTTTCAAGCCACATCCACTAAAGTGAGCATTCTTTTCTAACGGTTGCTGGTGGAGCAGTCAATCTGTAAAGGATAGCAACTTTATGGGGATATCAATATAAATATAAAAAATATAGCGGTACATGTGTAATTGCAAATTTTTATAGGGATATTTCATAAAAAAAATCCCCAATTAGTTTTTCATTTGTCTAAAACCCTGCAAATATGCTAAGCAATAATAGGCCAAACATGGTAACCTATCTGACACATAAAGCTCACTGCTGTAAACAGTTCAAGACAATCAAGAGGCTAAATACCGCCTGTGCCTACCAATAGCAGATAAGATCGATTCTAATAGTAGAATATCAGCTTCCAAGAATGAGGCACCAAACAATTGCAAACAGATCTAGCTCCTGAATACTGTAATGAAGATAAATTTTCTAGTGAGCGTACCTGGAAGGGCTACATAGGCTTAGAATATGGCAACAACCAAATAGATATTCGAACTTCTTTAGCAATACCTGTGCCATTGGGATAGCATCGCACACATCTGGTTTGATATTTCAATGAAGACTCCCTCCTTTGCTCAGGTTGAGACATGTTGCGCAAGTCATACACATTCACATGCCTTCCTGCTGTAGCAACCACCAGTCTATGTCCAACAAGAGAAAGTGAGTAGACTCGCTCAGGTTGCAAATACGTCCCAACAAGTGTTCTTTCTTGGCCACTAGCACCTCTGGGATCCCAACATTTGAGTGTTTTATCCCAACTGCCCGTAATCACTTGTCCTTAAATAAGGAAAAAAAAAAACAGAAACAGGATCATAGTGAATACAAGACAAACCACAAAAATGGAGCCTTCTCCAACGAATTAACAAGGAATAAACAAATATTAAATTCACATCAATATTGTTGGGATTCGGTGAAAGTGTCACTTGACAGTTATCTAGAAGGCTCTTGAGCCACCGGTTTTGGGTCCATAAGACCAAAAATAAGAGTTGGTTTCTTAGTTGGCAATTTACTTTATTTAGTTTATTTATTTTAAGGAGATTTACAAAAATTTGGTTGTTCCAAATCTAAAAGATTTTATTAAATTTTGCTAGTTAAGTCAATTTTTAGAAGTAGGAATATGTACTCTCTATTTAAAGAGTGTATTTCCTATGATTTAATATTTGAGTAATACAATTAATTTTCCATATTCTAAGCTCCTCTCCTCTCTCCTCTTCCTCTCTACTTCAGCCAGCTGCACATAGCAACCGGCCCTCCAGCAGACCAGGCCGGCCCAAATCAGACCAGCTGGTTCTCTGCAGACCGTTCCACGGTCTGCCTGCCTTCTCTGTAGGCCTAGCAGGACTGGCTGCACCTCCTGTAGCAGCAGGCCCTGCTGCTCTCCCTCTCCATGCATTGACAGCCACACCGACGGGCTGTTTTTCCTGCGTACGGGAGTCTCCACGCTCCGCTTCCACACCAATTCTTGACAAATATGATGACACATCACCAGCAAAAATGGACAAAACTCAGGCAGCAAGAAGCAACCCTTAATGAAACGACCCACCACCCTTTGATCATTTAAGACATTTGGGATGTTCACCAGACGTCTGTCCGGATGTCTGGGATGTTCACCAGACGTCTTAAAATGCTTTTCAGGGCGGACCGTACGTACGCCATACTTCCTCATCGCACCTCACGACACCTCCTCTTGCGACACCACTCCGCACCATGCTTCGCCATCTCGCCCCCTCACCTCCTCTCCCTTTATAAACCTCTCCCCCTCCTCTTCATTGCCCACCCCGTAGCCGAGAGCAGAGCGAGGGCGAGAGCGAGTGAAGAGCGGAGAGCCCGAGCGTGAGGAAGCGCGAGAGTGGAGGGTGTAGCGCCGTTCTGCTGCAGCACCTGCAGGCAAGGGGAGCCAAAGTGGTTCCGCGGAAGTCATTTTTTCGCGGAATCAGACGGCCGGAGAGACACCCAGACGTCTTACCAGACATTCGAAGCTAGAGCAAGACGTCTGGTAGAGATCTACTTTCCGTACTTTTTCTCTCTGACAAGTCCTGACAGCGTACGTGTATGTGTCAAAAGGTGAGAGCGTAGCTGAGGCAGTTTCAGACGTCCAGGAGCACCCCCAGATGACTGACGGAGTCCTTGGACGTCGGCTTTGAGTTCTAGACATCTGATAACAGAACACCGAGAGAGGTATCCCTGAGAACTGTTTTAAGACATCTGGGACCTTTCCCAGACATCTGATTTCCGCCTGCCAGCGTGTTTTTGGGCCATGCAAGGCCCTATTACTATCACTTTTCTACAAACGAACCGTTTCTGTTTTCCGTACGAGTTTCTCTGTATAATGATACCTTGTTTATATCCTTCTGAACCTTTTGGCATATCAATCCATGTTTTAGGTCTTCAATCAGTCGGGTGTACGGAACCCGTGGAGACGTCGGGAGCCACTGTACGAGCCCCCATTCCACCCGATTACCCAGGTAGAGTGGTTACAACCTTAAATCTCTAATTTAATACATGCAAGTAATCCTAGGACTTGAGATGAACCCTAGGAAGGAATAAATGCATACTCGAAAATAAATTCTTGAACCCTAGGTCTTGGCATAAACACTAGGGTTAGAAGAAACGACATGTGAATGATTGAGTAATCAAAAGCTACCTGTTTTTATCTAAAATGGACTCCTACTATGATAAAATGGAAATTGAACTGTTTGTTCCGTACATTCCAACTCGGATGTGAAAAAGAAACTCATGTACGAACCCCACGGGAAATGTAAACAAGAACACCGTACTACGGAGAACCGGATGGTTTTGGGAATTTGCTGCCTATGGGCAGCTGTTAAGGGAGGTAAGCTGACCTTCGTGTACGTGGTACCGAAGATAGCAACTATCCCTTGTAGTGTAAAGGGGAGCTTGCCGCCCTTGGGTTGGGACTCGGGGTGGGTTTGGCCAATTTACGACAACTCTTACTGGCCCTCATGTATGTGGTACCGAAGTGAGCTACTTAGTGTAGGGGGAGTTATCCGCCCCAGGGGGCCTGGGGCTAGGTATGGCCACCCTACACCGACTCTCGTCAGCCCATTGGGCAAACCGGGGTAGTCGAACGAGGGTACGCGGACTGAGGAGGGGTGAGACTCCTGAGGGGTAAGACCCCTATTCTGTTCTGAGATGGCAAGACCCTATACTGTTCCGCACTGTACATTGAGGCGTACCCGCTAGCGGAAACGACTGACCGCATGCCAGTGCAGGGTAGCTACCCGCGCACTTATCACGTGTGTCATAGTCACTGCTACGTCACAACTATGACCTCGGGATGGTAGACCGAGTATAGGACTACTACGGTAGGACTCCCCCGACCAGGAAAGTGCCACGTGGGCATCCTATATCACAGGAAGCTGCAAGCAAAATCGTTCCTATAGGGAACAAGAAGATTAATTAACAAATCCTAAATAGAGATCTCTACGTACCCACATTTATAATATAATTGGAAAATGGAAATATTTTATGTTAACTACTTGTTAAATGCATGTTACTTCTTAGCCACCACTCTACTCAGCGTTGGCTGACTCCAGTTAAATAAATTATGTACAGGTCAGGGATTTGAGCAGCCCGAGCTACCAGCTGTTGAGGACGCTGGGCCTAGTCGAGCCTAGCTTTAGTTCTACGGTTTGATAGTGAGTTTCTATAGCTTTGTCTTCTGCTACATATACTCGTTTTGTTGTGATAGCTATATTATGACATAATATTACTGTTCATTTTCCCCCTGTTGTAAATTTCTTTCTACTTAACTACTATACTTGTGTAATTGCGGTTTGATGAATGTTACTTGGTTATTTCTTGTTGGACGACTAGGTCTTGGGATTAACCGAAGTGAGCTGGTCTTAGATCCTATAGGGATTTGGGACCAGGTCGTGACACTTAAGACATTAAACAATATACTATTTCTAATATTAGCCTCTACCTCTTGATTTGACTAGTATTAGCTTTCAACATAAATGAATGCATGAAAGAATATCCGGCTACACTTCAGATATTGTGTTTCCTTGATAACCGGATCGCACACGAACTCATTTTGAATGCCATTTGCACACTCAGGTGACCACTTCACAACTTCAGAAGATTTCTATTGTATTCATAAATAGTAATTATACTAGTCACATGTGTGCCTGCTGTGTGTTTGTGTGCATGTGCATGTTCATGTGCATACATGTACACACGTGTGCATGTACACATCTATGCATACATATACACATATACAACCAACAAAATTACAGAGGAGCATACAGATCTACACATGATTGGAAACAAGAGGCTTTTATCATTTTTTCTAACAGCAAGCATAAGTGCTGACCTTGAATAGACCCCACACACAGCCCCCGCCCCCCCCACCAAAACATAAGGGAAAACCCTTAGGGCTAGTTTAGTTGGGGGATGTTAGGAAATGTAGAAGTGGTGTCAACTCCCATTTCTGTTTACTTGTAGAGTAATGTTACCACTAGTTTCTGTTTATTTGAACTGGTGTTAAGCTATGGTGTCAACTCTTGTAATGTTTACTTAGTGGTGGTATTAGGAATATGAAAACGACCCTTTTACCCCTAGAGGGTAGTTAAGTTTGTAAGAATAATATTTCTAGGAATGACAATGGTTGTAGTAGTTACATTTGTTGTTTTGCATTATATATGGTGATTATTTATGTAAGTAATGTTACCATGGAGTATGTTAAATATATAATTATTTGTAATTAATTGAAATAATATGTTTTTAAATATATTTGGATATTATGTTATTTTGGTGATTATTAATATATAATTAATTGTATTTTTTTTTAACAAATCCAAAAAATAGGGGCTCGGGTTACCCCTTTTATTGAACTCCCAATATCAAAGTACAAAGTCCCCTCTCAAGGGAAATACAGGTGAAAATGCAAGAGAATTTTGGAAAGAACATTTTAAAATTAATTAGCAGTTGTGTTTTATTTCTTTTTATTTTTAGAGATTTTATTTGATTTGATTTAATTAGGATTGATGAGATTCAATTTGTTTCTATTTTTAGTCACTAAGAATAGTATTAAGATTAGTATTGCTTATAATCACCTCTCTATGTAAAGAAGGGTTAGCATCTTCTCTTTTCATCAATTCTCATTCTAATAAAATTTCAATTCTAAAATTCTTCGATACAATATTAGAGCAGGAATGGCCCTAGGGACTCCTAATCCAGTTCTAAAATTCTCCAAGGTGTTGGGACTTCTGATCCAGCATCTGACTTCTCGACTAAATGAAATTCATGACTGGTGGGGACTTTAAGTAAACCTCTATGAACTCTACTACTATGTGCTTAGGAACATTACCCTCTGTGTGGTCGGTACCACCGCTATGACTATTGTGTGGCAATGGCTTCTGCTACGATCTTTGTGTCATGCTACTACTCTACTACAACAACTAATACTCTATGACAACTGCTACTTCTACTACAGTCTGCATTGCTCCGTGCTCCTTGAATTGCCCACATCAGAAGGAAGTTCTCGTTTTGCATGCCTCCTTCAAGTTCGACACTGTACGCTCCAACTTAAGGGGAGTGTTAGGGAATTTTGGAAAGAACATTTTAGGATTAGTTAAAAGTTGTGTTTTAAAGAGAGTAGTAAGGATGATGGCTGGTGACGTGTGGGTAGAGGTGGGGGAGAGGAAGGGTGGTTCTTGGGCCCCTTCTACTGCAAGAAAGACTCGTTGAGAGATTGTCTGCTACAGATGTAGGATGCATGGGTATGTCACAACCGTTTATAGAGACCCAATGGTGTGTTTGGCATGTAGAGGGGTAGGCCATAAGTGTAACTTGTGTAGGAATGTCGTTTAGTGCGTAAAGAAGACGATTGGGGTTCTCGTTGCTCCAGACAACATTTTTTCATCCTTTTTTGGAGATTAAGGTGCCACAGTCTCCTTTGGTAATTTCTATCGACTCTACTTTATCTTGCTCATTGGTATGGGATGTTCTGCGAGGTTGTTTTTCCCTTGATGATGTGAAGATTGCTTTGTCTGATACCAATCTTCTATCCAAAGTTTGGAAGGTAGCTTCTTTGGTGAAGAATTCGTTTCTCTTTTGGCTCGATGAGGAAGATCTTACGAGGTTGAAGGGCAACGAGTTGGCGCTAACATCGGGTGGCACTACTCTCATTTGGATATCACCTTTGATTCATGAAGGAGCTTTAGGAGTTAAGCCTCCTGTGAAGATGGATCTTAAAGCTCGGATATGATGCATCCCTTTGAGGTTACACACCGTGGAGGTGTGTCGATTTGCAAGGATTAAAAAGTCGATTGGAGTTGGTTTGGAAGAAGGCAATTTATCATGTGTTGAGGTGATTGGTAAGGGTCTTGGTGATCGAAAAAAGCCACAAGAGGTGGTTCTAAGGCTTGAAGGATCTTCTTTTATTATTGAGTTTGAATATGTTGATGATAATGAGGTTCATTTGAAGAGTAAATCTTTTGCGAAGGTAGTAAGCAGTAGTAGTCCAGCGAGGTCACTAGAGAAGAAGCTTGTGCAACAGGAATGTAGACCGATCACCATGGGTAAATTCCCACTTGTTTCAAAGTTTGAAAATGGTATGCATAGTCAAAGGTCATCTCCTGATTTGGTAGGATTTTGTGGACATTCAACCTTTAAATTTGAATGTGAGCCGATCAGAGTTGATAATTGCTAGCGTGGGTCTGATTTTTTGGGTGCAAAAAATAGTCATTTATTAATGGTGCAAAAAATCAGCATGTGATTGTGAAAATTTCTGATGGCGCAGAAAATTAGAGAAAGGTTATAGATATTTCCGATTGTACTTTTTTTGGAAAGGATATAAATGGCAAATCGGATCCTGCTGGGCACGTGGATCAAGGAAATTTTTTGGAAGGCGTGAAGGTTGGAGTTGACAGAATTCTGCTATATGACAACAGTACTGCAGACCATGTTGGAGGCACTGACTTTGATTTTGATCGCCATTTATTTATGCATTCAAATAATGTGGTGGTTTGTAATCAAGATCCATCATTTCTCTTCCCTTTGATGATACCAGAGGTGTATGTGTTAAAAGATTCTGAAAGCATTTTCGCCTCAATTTAAATAGATGGTAAGCTTCTCCATATTGATTTTGACCCAACCGTGGGCATGTCAACATCTACGTTTGTTCAATGGAAAGAGACTTGAAAGCGTTTCAATTTCCTCTTGTGTTGGAGGATGATATGGGTCCTCTTATGGATATTCTCTCAACTATGTCGTTGGTAGTGGAGGTTGAGGCCAGTGGTGGTTCACTTTTTGATCCAAATATGCCAAATGAGGTGGGTGATGGAGAGACTTCCAATTGTGCAACTATGACAAATTGACAATCTCCATGTAGTTCTCACTTGAGGAATCCAATTTTTCAAAAAAAGAGGCTGGTGTATCCAAGGTTTTAAAAAATGCAAGGCGGTACGAGGCGATTTACCTTCATTGAGACAAGACGTAAGTCTCGAGGCAGTCGAGGTGTAAGCCTCAAGTTTTGAATAAAAAATTTAAAAAATAACATAAATATATACTTGTTAAATACTAATAACAAAAAAAAGAGTAAAAAACATACATCCATGTCATTTTTTCTCTATCACAACATTTAAAGAGTAAATTAGACAAGAAATGACATTTAAATAAAATGTAAACCTCCAAATATTATGGAAAATTAGAAATTAAATTTATTGAAACTCCAAAATGAGTTAAATTTTTATTAGCGTTCCATATGTGTGTTGTTTCCTTTCTAACTTTTTCCATGGGTGCTCCTTCAGGGTAAGGATGTATTTTTACTCTTTTGATTTCTCTATATAAAAGAGACCTAGGGTTACAATAAACTTATCTTATTTCAACCAATTTGATATCGGATATCCCACCTTTACAACTGAAATGACCCTTCCCAAAGGTCGTGGGGCCATTTTCTGAAATTTTGGGGGGTTGTTGCAATTTGTAACCCACTGGATTTCTTTTTTTGGGGTTCTGTGGATAAAAAAGGCTCTTGCAGGGCACTTCTTGAAAAATGCTCCGATCCCACCCACACCCACGCACACCCCTAAACCCTAAACCCCCTCTCTATTTAAACACCCTACCTCGTTTCCCGAGCCACCCACCCTCTCCCGTTTCCTCCCTCGACGCCACCAGCAACTCCCCTTTCCCCCCTTCCTCTCCGTGTCCTCCCTTCTCGTGCAAGGAGCTCCCGCTGTAGGAGTTTGAGTGCGCAAGGAGGAGCTTGGGCGAGCTGGCAACGGAGCTTGGAGGGAGGGAGTCCGTGCAGAGCTGAGGGAGCGTCTTTGCTGCAGCAGCTCCTCATAAGGAGGGGTGTTTTCGTGAAGAGAAAAGGCTCGTGAACGGTTCTACGGAGTTATTTTTCCACAAAACCAGACATGTGGGGAGTCCAACAGGCATCTGGTTGGACGTCCAGAGCTGCTACCAGACATCTGATACCGCGCAAAATATGAGGTAACGCCCTGTTTGAGACTTGTACGCGATGTTTAACGTATTTTTCTCTGCACAGTCTAAGCGCCTTGGTATGTGTGTGCTGCACAGGGCGTGGACGCTTTCCGCGAGGAGAGGAAGGCTCGCGAAGGGCTCTGAGGAGATTTTTCTCCGCAGATCAAACGTTTGTACCTCTCAATAGACGTTTGACCGGACATCCGAAGGTAGCACCAGATGTCCGATAAAGCAGATTCAAACGGTTAGGTCCTGTCCGCTTGTATTTTTCGTCCAAGTTGTCTGCGAGTGACTGTACGTCACTGTATGCATGCAGGGCCATTGGGAAGAGGTGCAGGCACAGCTCCCCAAACACCTTAGGACATCTGGACATCTCTCTAGACGATTGATACCATCCCCAATGTCCGAGTGTACTGCCAGACGTCTGGAAGGACCCCCGGACGACTGAGAGGGATTCCAGACATCCATTTTCAGCGTAGAACGCAAGGTGAGCATTCTAGTGTCGTTTAAAACGTTTGGAAGTTGTTCCAGACGTCTGATATCAACCTGTTTGGAATATTCCAGGTATCAGGTGACCGATCCAGTTGGACCCGCCTGCCTAATCGAGTTCAGGTGAACCGGGAAGTGTGTTTGGGCTGGTTGAAGGCCCAAATGAAGCTAGTTTTTCGCAAATGAAGTACCATTGGCTTTCTGTCGGATTTTCCAATGCGATAGAGCTATGTTCTAATTGTTTTTAGCGCATTTCTGTCATGTGAGATGTTAGAAATGTGTGAATTGACCGTTCGTGTTAAATAAGTCATCCGTTCATGATGTGCATGGGACCTACGGAGGCTGCGAGGTCCATCGTTTGTGCCCCCACATCTCCCGATTACCCTGGTAGAGTGGTTTTGCTATGCCCTGTGAATTACACAATTGAAGTGCATGTTACATTGGAACTATTGATAGAACCCTTAGAATGTGAAATAAACCCTAATGATGAGATAGAGGAATATGCATTATTTGAATGCTTAATCTGTTGTGACGTTTCCTGAATAAATCATGGGCTGCTGTTTATAATTATTAAACCCTTGAACTAAAATACATGTTGTATCCTATATAATTGATTGCTGAGATAACTGCCGGATTGTGAAACCATGAGCTACCTACCATGTGTTTAATTAATCATGACATGAATAGAGATATTTGGATGCTACGGAAATAAAGAAAGCTATGCATGAACCATACAGGAAATTTGAAAGAAAACTGAAATCGTGATGTGGAAAATCTGTGGAATGATAGAACATGTTGCCTAAGGGCGGTTGTTCGAACATTAGTAAGGAAAGTGAGTTGGCCCTTGTGTATACAGTACCAAGGAGAGCAATTGTCCCTTGGTATGGAAGTGAGCTAGCCCTCGTGTATGTTGTACCGAGGAAAGCTATTGTTCCTTTTGAGTAGGGGGAGCCAGCCACCCCATGGGGCTCGAGGCTAGGACTGGCCCCCCTACACCGACTCCTGTTGAAGCCCTCTAGGCAAACCGGGATAGTCAAGCAAGGGTACGCAGACTGTTGAGGGGTGAGACCCTTGTTCTATTATGTTGTACGTTTGGGCGTACCCGTTAGTGGAAACGACTAACCGCGTACCAGTGCGGGGTAGCCACTCATGCGCTTATCGCGCGTGCCGTAGTCACCGCTACGTCGCGACTATAACCTCAAGGTGGTAGATCGGGTGTAGGACTATCACGGGGTGTTCTCCCGACCAAGAGAGTGCCACGTGTACATCCTGCATTGTAGGAAAAACTACAATCAAGATCGTCAGTGTCGCCTAGCGCCGCCTCAGACCTTGTCAGCGCCACTTAGGGCTTTGTCAGCGTTGCCAGCGCCATAAGTGCTGCCTAGGGCCTCGCCTGGCCTTCGTCAATGTCGGTGGGGCCTTCTCAGGTAGTCTCCTAGCACCCGGGATAGGCCAAAGCTTGTCCAACATGAAGATGCCGACCTAAATCTTGAATTTCAGACCTAATTAATGACTTCTTAGATATAGAAGTTTGATTGCGGCTACAAGATTGTAAGGATGGCTTCAGATGATCAGCCCGAAGTGAATTCGGGCACTTCTCTGGACACTGGGGTGTTGAAGAATATGTTTTTTGATCCTATCGTCAAGTTGGACGACACCAATTACCCACGGTGGTCTCAGACTTTCCTCATGACTGTCAGGGGTCATAGGAAAAGCCACATCTTTACAAATCCTAAGCCTGAGAGCAAGACTGACGTCAATGCCACCTGGGATAGAGATAATGCCATGGTCTCTACGTGGCTTATGCAGACAATTATTCCCCGTATAGAGGATAAGATCATGTATTACAACACTGCAAAGAAGATACGGGAGTCCTTGCGCGAGACCTATTCTCATGCCAAGAACTCTGCACGAGTTTTTTAGGTCTTCTACAGCCTTTTCTACTTGCGTCAGGAAGGACACACTCTGCCACAGTACTACTCCCTCTTAAAGGGAATGTTGGAGAGACATCACTCTTATCTGCCAGAGTGTGCCTGTGATTCTTGGAGGAATTTTCAAAGACAATTGGTTGTCTCTCTTCTTAGCAGGTCTTGGACCTGAGTATATAGTTGCCAGAGATCATATTCTCACAGCTCTTAAGCTTCCTACCCTGAAGGAGGAATACAATAGACTCAGCAGAGTTGCAATTTGTACTACAGCCCCAAACACAAGTACCCAGACGTCTGCACTAGAAGCGATCCCTGGACGTGGCAGGGGTACCCCTTCCCCTACACGAGGTCATGGACGTTGACACTCGTCTAGTACACGCACCAAGACACCATGTACTTACTGTGGCAGACTTGGTCATCCAGAGGCTACATGTTGGCAGAAGCATGGTAGGCCACCCATGGCCAATCAGGCAGCTGAGATTCTTAACGAAGTGCCTACCGGTCCTGATGTGAGCTCCTTAAGTATAGAGATTGAGACCCTAAGACTACAAATTAAGCAGTTGACATAGGCTTCATCCTCCTCTCAGATTCCGAACACTGCAGCCATGGCCTCCTCATCAAAGACACCTGCAACTAGTATGCCGTCACTTTTGTCTTCTGGTGAGTGGTTGATTAATTCTGGTGCATCCAAGCACCTATTAGGCAACTGTGGATCCTTCTCTCAGTTGACACATGTTACACCTGCCAGGGCAGTGCAGGTGGCTGATGGGAGACTCGCCACTAATTGGCAAGGGAGATATGTCATTATCTCCAACTTTGAGACTTGCAGATATCTATTATGTGCATGATTTTCCCTTGAGTTTATTGTCCGTTAGTAGCATTACTAAGGATCTGAACTGCCGAGCTATCTTTGATACATCTTGTGTCTTGCAGGACAAATTCACTGGCAAGACGATTGGTGGAGGACGTGAGGAACATGGGATGTATCGTCTGAGCCGTACTACTTTTGCTACTTCTGCCACCCAGAGCCTTGCTTCTACTGGATCTCCTCTCCAGTGGCACCATCGACTTGGCCATTTACCCATTCATCGCCTTAGATGCGTTATATCACATATTCCCTCCACTACTACTCTCACCTATAATGCTTGTCAACTTGGCAAGCACCACAGGGCTAGTTTTTCCAGTTCTACGCCTTTTTCGTCTATCGTTATTTGATCCATATGGATGTGTGGGGTCCCAGTCATACTCCTGATCGACTTGGGAATAAGTATTATCTTGTTTTAGTTGATGATTTTTCACGTGTGACTTGGATGTTTCTCTTAAAAAATAAGTCTAATGTAGTACAAATTATTGAGAACTTTATCAAAGAAATAAAAACTCAACATTCTTGTTTGGTGAAGTACTTTCGCTTAGATAATGCCTTGGAATTTTGTACTTTACGTTTACGCAATTTCTTTTCTAGCTGTGGTATTATCCATTAGACAACATGTCCTTATACCTCTCAGCAAAATGGTGTTGCTGAGAGAAAACATCGACATATTCTTGATGTTGCTTGCACCTTGTTGATTCACCACTCTATCCTTTCTCTCTATTAGTGTGACGCTGTTTTGACTACTTATTTTTTTGTTAACCGGATGCCTAATGCTGCGTTACATGAACGGATTCCTACTCAGGTCATGTATCTTGATCGTCCCTTGTTTCACGTCACCCCTCTAACTTTTGGTTGTGTTGCCTTTGTCCATTTGTTGGGACTAGGTCGGGATAAAATAGCACCGAGAGCAATTAAGTGTGTTTTTCCTGGGTATACCCGGACACAAAAGGGGTATCGCTGTTTTGATCTACTTACTTCTCGATACTATGTTTCAGCAGATGTACCGTTCATGAGGCTGGACCTTTTTTTTCTGTGACGGCTACTAAGATGCCTCCCAAGGGCGATATGGCACCTATGCCATATTCTCCCATTCGCTTTAGGAGCTTTCCTAAGATTTCTGTCCCTACCACACCACCACCACCACCTGTTACGTATCCCTTTCCACGCCTGACTAGGCCTCTGGAGACATATGTTTGCCCTCATGCTACCTATAAGGGACCCCCATCTCATCCTCACCATCGACTTATCAAGTGAGTCCTTTAGACACTGACATATGTTTGTCATGTGACGGTCACAAGGACAAGACAGGTGATGTGTTAGACGATGATATTGACCTTCCAATAACTATTCGAAAGCGGCCACGGACTTGTACTACTTATCCCACGGCAGGGCACTTGCTACTAATACCCTTACTCCTGGATTTGCTGGATTTACTCAGGCATTAGCTACTACACAGATTCCAACTACACACCATGAGGCTATGCTTGATCCAAAATGGCAGGCAGTCATGAAGGATGAGATGGTTGCTCTTCGAGACCGTGGGACTTGGGAGCTTCACTTCCTGATGGTGCTGCACTCGTTGGCTGTCGATGGGTATTTACTGTTAAGTTCAATCCTGATGGTGGTGATGCTAGATACAAAGCCCGTCTTGTGGCAAAGGGGTTCACCCAGACCTATGGGGTGGATTTATTTGACACCTCTCCAGTTGCCAGACTTCCCACAATCCGGGTGTTGATTGCAATAGCAGTTCAGTTAGATTGTCCCTTACACCAATTAGATGTGAAGAATATCTTCCTTTATAATGATCTCAAAGAGGAAGTTTATATGCAGCAGCCACCTAGATTTAAGAGACAGGGGAAGTGTGTTTGCTGATTACGGAAGGCTATATACGATCTTAAACAAAGTCCCCGAGCCTGGTTCCAGAGATAGTCACAAGTTGTAGAGGCAACTGGATTCAGGAGATCGACAACTAATTTTTCACTCTTTGTCAGGAGGACTAGACAAGGTATTGTGGTACTTCTGATTTATGTAGATGATTTGATCATCACAGGGGACGATATGAAGGGTATTGCTAAGGTTAAGCGCATCCTAACAGAAGTTTGTCATGAAGGACCTGGGGGCTTTACGGTATTTCCTTCATATTGAGGTGGCTCGCAGCAAGGTGTGGTCTTATCTCAACGAAAGTATGCTTTAGATATTTTGCAGGAGGTTGGTATACTTGGGGCCAAGGAGGCCAATATTCCTATGGATCCCAAGATGCCACTCTATGGTGATGATGCACAGGTAGTGGACAACAGGAGGTACAGATAGCTTGTTGGCAAGCTGTTGTATCTTACTATCACAAGACCAGATATCTCCTTTGCAGCCGGGAAACTGAGTCAATTCATAGCTAAGCCAACACAGCAGCATTGGGATGCAGCATTGATGGTACTTAGATATGTAAAGAGGGCTCTTGGGAAGGGTCTTTTCTTGTCAAAGGGGTCCTCTATGACGTTGGTTGGCCACTCGGATGCAAACTATGCCGAATGCCATGTGAATCGTAAATCTAATACTGAGTTCTGCACCTTCTTAACAGGGAATTTGATCACCTGGAGGAGTAAGAAACAAGGCACAGTTATGAAATCCAGTGTCGAAACTGAGTATAGAGCTATGGCTCAGATGACTGCAGAGATGATGTGAATCAGATCCTTGCTTATTGACCTACAGGTGCAGGTTTCTAGTCCTATGGAGATGCGATGTGATAATAGAGTAGATAGAGCAGCCACCTTCATTGCCAACAACCCAGCATTTCACGAGAGAACAAAGCATGTTGAGGTTGACTATCACTATACTAGGGGCATTATTCAGAAAGGGCTACTATATGCCACTTTCGTTGCATCTGAGTAGATTGCAGATATTTTCACCAAGCCTTTGACTAGATCTTTATTTGATTCATGTATCTCCAAGCTGAGTATGATAGATATATATGCTCCAGCTTGAGGGGGAGTGTTAGCATTCCATATGTGTGTTGTTTCCTTTCTAGCTTTTTCCATGTGTACTCCTTAGGGATAAGAATGTATTTTTACTCTTCTGGTCTCTCTGTATAAGAGAGACTTAGGAAAACAATAAACTTATCCCATTTCAACCAATTATTTCATATGATGAAAATTATTACAAGTAAACCAAATAAACATATGAATTATATTAACTCTACCCATCATCTATAAAAAAAATCAAATTGTCATGACTCAAATTATAAGTAATGAGTCTAATAATTATTCTTGTAACTCACAAGTCATTATTCACAAACATAAGAAACCTAGATGAAACCTAAACAAAATCATTTACAAACATATGGTATCATTGACATCCTAGAAAATATGATATATATATGGTATCTCCATCACTCTCATACTTTGGAGGGATTTATTTGTTGAAAAAGACCATGTGCAAGTCACATAACCATCTAAAGGGGCCTTTCAATTGAGGCTATAGCCTCACCTTCGCCTCAACGCCTCGACACGACCTCGACCAACTGAGGCTCACACCTCATGGTGCAACCCTGAGGCTATAGCCTCGAGGCATTTTCCTAGTGACTCGAGGTGCGCTTTTTAAAACAATGGGTGTATCACACTGAGAAACAATTGCAAGCTCAGAAGGAGAGTTAGGAAAATTCTGTCATTGTTGGGTTTTTTCTTCTGGGTGGCGGGTTTGGTTTTTGATGTGAAAAGTCCTTTTGGAATTTCTACTTGAGAGTGATTTCCCAGTGGCTGCTTGCATTGTAATATGTCCTGTGTTGGATGTTGTTTTCAGATCTAAGGGTAGGTGAGCCATAATGGTAAGTGGGTAAGTCCTCTGTTGATTGTAATTGCTTTTCTCTTATTATTTTAATGAATCTGGATAGCTATTGAATGATGATAATCTTCCTATTTTCTCTCAAAAAAAAAAAGTGGGTTTTATCTTTTTCTATTTTTAGATATTTGATTTGATTAAGATTGATGAGTTTAAATTTGTTTCTATGTTTAATTCATAGGATTGAAATTATTTGTAATCTCCTCTTTATATAAAGAGGGGTTAGGATCTTCTCTTTTCATCGATTCTTATTCTAATAAAATTCTAATCCTAGAATTCTTCAACAGAAAAGAAAATGAAAAATTCAAAAGAAATGAAAATACAAAGAAAACTCAATTCTTCGAAATCTTCAAATCTCCAAAATCTCCGGTAAGTCATCAAAGCAGTAGCATCTTATCATTCAACCATCTACTGAAATTTGCCAAACAATCTTCATCTGAGATCTGATCTGTAACTTATCAGCAATCAACCATACTGATCCTGAAAAATTGGTCAAACTCCTTATAGCAGCCACTCTCATATAAGACCTCAGTTCAGATATCCTCTAAACCAAGCTGAAAGTTTCTGAATTCTGATCAGATTCAATGAGAACAACTCTCGAATCAAAATAGCAGCAATATCATGAAATGATCCCCAACAAAAACCATACTCTCAACTTCAAATAGCAGATAAAGCACCTCATTACTCCTAATTTGAGTTGGGTCGGGAAATTGTTTCTCTTTTTGGAATGATGATTAGACTGATATTGGTCTTTAAGGAACCTCTTCCCAAGATTTTATGCTCTGCTAGAAACAAGGACACCCTTGTTGGGTCTTGTTCAAATGACGGTTGGGGACCTACTTTTGGTGGAATTTTTCTGAACAGAGAATGCAAGAGTTTTCTCAGTTGCTGGAATTGTCATCTAATTTTCATCCAGCCAATCATAATGATGCCTGGTTTTGGGAGTCTGGTAGATTCACAATTTCTAATGCTTATAGGAGGTTGAATGCCTCATGGGTTATGAACATTGATTTTAATAGAAACTGGTTAGTTATTGTACCGTTAAGGTTTAAATCATTATTACCCTTGATTTCGATGATACAAAATTATCCTATATATCAAATGTTTGAACTAACATTTTCAAATTCGAAAGCACTACAAAAGATTGAAGTGATGTAAATGATCCTGAATCAATCAAGAGTTCAGACAAATTAAGGACAAAAGCTTGAAGATGGATTTCTTGAAGACCCGTTTAGTCTTGTCGTTTATTTGGTCCTTGTCATGTAAGTCTTGTAATTTTTTAGGACCTTTGTAAGGAACCTCAATTAAAATTGATCTTATTTTTCAACTCTTAAAACACTTGATCAATCAAAATTTTGCGTAAACCAACCAATTTGCGTAGGGCTTAAGCCTGCTTTATTTTATACGCAAATTGATCGATTAATGTATAGGATTGATCGACCAAAACATGAGTTGATCGATCAAAACTTGTTATTGATCAACCAATTTGCTGAAATCCTCCTATTTTTCTATGCAAATTTATCATTCACTTTGTAGGATTAATCGACCAAAAAGTGATCTTAATCGACCAATTTGCTAGAATTCTCATCTCACTTTTTCTACACAAATTGATCGACCAATTAGATAAATTGATCGACCAAAAATTGAATTTCTTTAAGACAAAAATCTTGTCTTGCTTTTGATCGATCAAAAGATATTTCTAATCGACCTCTTTACAAACTTTTCGTTTTGTTAGCTCACTAAAATTGATTGACCTTTAAAATTACTTGATCAATTAACAATATTAATCAACCATTGATAAATTTGATCACCAACTACAAAACTAAATGATCAATAACCAGTATTTTTGAAGTATGAAAATTCATTTTGATCAACAAAATCAAATTGAAATTAAATCCAATCTCATCGATAATTTGGGGATTTGATTTAATACCTTCCAAAATAAGTCAAGTCATTTTTCTTTAAATATTCTTAACCTCTTTTCGTATCCTTCATTGTGCTCTCTGTGTTTTCTAGTCTTCATTTCTCTCATGTTAAAGCTCGATATAATTTCTGCAGCAAAGCTTCTAAACCTCAATTTGACTATTATATTAAGAGTCATCACCATATTTTATCAATTTATTATTTCTCTTGTTATTGTTCCATTTCCTTTAGTGCTTTATAGTAGAGGGACTATGTATGCAATTTCTCCCTTGGCTTTCTCTCTATAAATAGAGGGCCTAGGGTTTCGTAATAAATGATGAAAATGTTTTCTCTCAACATGGTATCAGAGCAGCAATCATAGGCCAAAGCTCTAAAACCCCCCTTGATTCCTTTCCTCCCTTTTTTCTTTCTCCACCAAATAAGATTTAGGGATTCAAATCAAGGGGAGAATCTATTGCTTTAGAATTTTGTCTAGGTCTTCATTAGGCAAGCTTCGAGCTTCACTATTCGTGCAACAGTACGAAGGACAGCTACCACCAACAACCACCTCCAGGCTCCAAGCCACCAACGGGGGCGTCGCTAGCTCATCTTCGACAAACCAGGACCCTCTTGACCACCAGCCACCGCTGGCAACACCATCAGTAGGGTCCTCTCTACTAGTGCCGTTGTTGGTGCAACTACAAAAGGTTGCCTCGAGGCCTTCTTTCGTCTCCCTTAGGGCATCATTGGGGTCGTCCTAACTTCCTCCCCTGCCTACCCTTGACTGGTGACCATCCGATCACCAAAGCGACTGCCAGAGCTCCACCACAGAGCAATTTTAGGCTTGTTGCACGGTCTGAGTTGAGCGATAGAAAGGTGAAGTGTTTGTTTCCCCATTATGTGAACATGAACAAGGGAGTGAATGATTAGTATGTATTAATAATGAAGATTTCTTACCATTTGAAGTTTTGGGTCTTTGATCGTAAGTAGTATGGCTTTCAAAGTCATCAATTCTTCCGCTTAAGGAGAGAGAAGTAATGGGAAATTGAAGAGCCTCGTTTACGTCCCAATCATGAAGTTTGATCGATCTAATTATGCACCATGGTCATAATCGATCCTCAACGTAGTTAAAGATGACGATAAAGGAATATATACTACTTGAATCAGAACCCATTGAGAAGGTAGTCAAATATGCCACCTAGAAAAAGGACAACGCCATGGACAGGGCATGGATCATGAACACCACCGTACAACGTGTTGAGAGAAGGGTTGTAGTAGGCTACATTAGTCCCACATAGTAGAATGAAAAAGTGTGGTGTGTAGGAGCCTATAAATACATTTAATCCCAGAGGAAGCACACCCTTAAGATCTTAAAGGATGTAGGGCTTCTTAGCACCAAGCCTTATGTCGTTACTGTTGAGCAAAAAGGTAGATATGTCCATACTAAGGATTCAATCTTTGAAGATGTACACAGGTATAGAAGTGTGGTTGAAAAATTGCTCTATCTAACTATTACTCATCCAAATATAAGTTTTGCAATAAGCAGGGCCAACCAATATACGGAGAAGCCATACTATGGTCATTGGCACGATGTATGCATTATTTTTAAGTACCTAAAGGGGTCTCCTAGTAGAGGCCTATTTTCTAGGAAAAATGGACACTTGGAGTTGCCATCTTATTCTGATGCTAATTTTGCTGGATCAGTTGAAAAAATCCACTATATGGTTTATTGTCTTCCTTAAAGGTAACCTGGTGTCCTAGCATAGCAAAAAACATTTGTTGCTCAATTCAGTGTAGAAGCAAAGTACAGAGCTATGGCTCACACTATATGTAAAGTCATGTTGATCAATCTTTGTTGATTGATCTATGTTCTGCGACAATAAATCAACCACCTACATTGCTTCTAATGCTGCTTTTCATGAGATGATGAAATATATTGAGGTGGACTATCATTTTATACGCAATGCAATGATGGAAGGAAAAACTACTACACTGGCAAATATCTTTACAAAGGCACTTCCAAGAAAGCAACATTCTTTCCTTTGTGACAAGTTGGACCTGAAGGCCATCTACGCTCTAACTTGAGGAGAAGTGTTAGAGTTCTTGCAATTTCTTTATTTATTATGCCTTTTTTCTACTTTTATGTTTCTTTGACTCTTCATGTAATTTTTCCTTTACCTCTTTTATATATATGAGAGGCTACGATTTCTTCGTAATAAGAAGAGATTTTTAGTTCCATCAACAAAAAGAATAATTTCTTAAATGTCCAACTCATCTTATCATCTCAATCATTTGGAAATGCCAAGCCAAACACCAAAATGCATAACAAGGGTGGAGAGGACAAGAACATATCCAACTGGCTATAACAGCTGTGTCAGGCAATCATAAGCTCATGATTGCTGCCAAAATAAGATTGAACAAAAGAGACAGACAATTACATGGTGTGCATCCACAATAAGACTTATCGGTTCAAATAGATCTCCCACAAATTTCAATAAATTTTAAATATATGGAGCTAACAATGAACACAAAAGGACAAGAAATACCAAAAGCGGTGAAGATACAACATTTACCAGCAGCATAAGAGTACTCAATACACCTCACAGGTGCATCATGACGACCCAAAATATCCTCTTTCCCCGAACTAAAAACATGCCTGAAACAATAAGGAATAAACAGACAAGTAAAAACTGCAAAGTTAAGGTAATTACACAAACATGAGATGAAATCAGGTTCTTTTGTTTATGGCAGAAAAATTAAAGCATGTCACAAAAGATAAGAGAGATGCTTTTGCTGTATGTTTTTTAAAGGGAAAAGAAAAGAGCCAATTCAAGGATCTTCAGCACTTGATAGCATATGGACTCTAAAATTTCTTCGGGGATCTTCGGAAGTGGATAGTATATAATCACTAAATTTTTTGTTGGATCAGGTTGTGTTTTCCAGTCTAATATATTGATTACACTACTTGTTTGACTTACAGCATTGAGCACTGTATGACTTACAGCATGAAACAACCTATTGTTTCATGCAATTAATTCACTTTTTGACAGATCCCAATCCTCCCATGCTTTACTCCTTGTTTTGATCTATTTAGTTGGTCACTGTGTCTATTTTGGTTACCTAGCTACAGAAACTCCAGCATTGTTCCAATGATCCAGTTCTAACTCAAGTCTAATATACATGCGGATTCACCAGATTAAATTGAAACTAGTCAAGTTGATTAGATACTCTTATCGTATACCTTTCATGAATCATAAATTTATAACAAAAGCCTCCTAAATTGCAGCAATACAGGAACATGAATGAGAGATGAAGCAGAGAAGGGGACAAAAGACGGTGTTGAAGAAAGTGTTAGCAAGTGAGCTGGGGGAAATCAGTGGCTGGAGAAGGGGAGTAGGTGGTCTCTCGGTTCCGTTGCTTCAAATGTCTCTCTTGGAGATTTGGACATGTAGCTGTATGTTGTAACATCATGGTCTGCTCGACGTGCGGTGGTTTCAAACATGGATCTTTCACTTGTCCCCTGAAGAAGCAACTCGAAGTTCACTGTCCCCATTGATTGTGGCAGCTAGAGAGCCACATTATTGGGGGCCTCACCAGACTCACAAGGTGAGCTTTCACTGAAGGACTTTCTGCCAAGTTCTTTCTATCTTGCCTAAGCTGTCACACCCTCTGTTGTCGCACACCTGGCCTCGAGGGGTGTGGTGTCTTCACTCGAGGGAGTTTATACAAGGTCGCACAGAGGTGGATTCATCCTATGGACATCTTCTAGCAATGCAGCACTAGCAACCATGGTGCTGTGTAGTGGATTGATTGAAAGGAGTGCAGAAGGTCATGGATGTGGAGAACGTTGTTGCAAATTTTGTGAACTGACAAGGTTTGTGATTCAGAGAGATTGCCTGCATGTGTAATTACTCGTGGATGCGAGGAGCGCGAGGAATGTACCGCTGGAGGTCTGGGTTACAGCAGTTGATGGGCAATGCGCAACGGCTACTGTTTTGGAGGTTCACCAACCAAAGGTGGATGGTCAACAGCCTATCAAAGGCCAGGAAGAAGGGCATTTTCGTCCTTCTCAGCAGCAGTAAGACCCCCTTAATTCTCGGCATTCTAATCGTCCTATTCTTGTAAAGGTGGCAGGAGGTCTTCCTTATTTGAAGAGCCCAAGACCTATGTTGGGGCCTGCCATAGCAAGTCCCACCATTCCAAATGGTTTGGGCCCAACTCCATTTTTTTCTCCCCCTTGTAATGTCTTCTATAGTGAGAACTGGGCCTCTTTTTTTAGGAGTTCAGATGGACTGTGGGGGACTCTCTCAGATTTAAATCCAAGTCCATTTATGAGCTTGAACGAACACCAAATTATTGAGCACACTTTTCTCAAAGGGAAAGGAGAACAAGGAGATTGATCGCTTGACACAAGCAGTGAGCAAGTACATGGGGCAAATAAATCAAGCAATCCATATGGGAAATGGCAAGGGCTCACCACCTTTGTCACTTGCAGGGCAGACTGAGTTGATGCTCGACGAGTCATTGGTGCTGCAACTACACGAGAAGGATGTGACATCTCCATAGCAACAAGAGTAGCAGCCGGATGGGGAGCTCCATTCAGAAGATATCCAAGAATGGTTTTGGGTGGAAAGAAGAGTGGTGTTGTGGCTGTCATAGGGATGCAGGTGGGCTGGTAGCAAGGTCTGCTGCAAGCTATAAGGGCAACAGTGCATTTGGTAGCAGAGGTCAAGCAACTGTGTGGCCACCAGTGGTTGTTCCTTCCATGCAGAGAATGGTGCATAGACGTTGGCAGTTTAGGCACCATGACGATGTCCATCTGTATGTGCCGAAAGTTACTACTAAATAGACTGTGGTGGTGGACCAGGCTGCTCCTATAATTGGGGCTAGAAGATTTCTAGGGCGAAGTTTCCAGTGCTTCTGCTATCAATGGCTAATGTGCTTTTGTGGAACGTATCGGGCCTCCACAACTCTTCCTAGAGATCTTCTTTACACAGGTACCTGTTAGAGTGGAAGGTTGGTCTGGCTATGTTGCCGGAGACAAAACTTGAGTCTTGGCCACCGAACCAAAGGGGACATCGGGAAATGCTTTTAATGGGTTCCTTGATTTGGGATCAGAAGGCAGATCAGGGGGATTTTTATTTGTCTAGAACACTGACTTTTGACTCCAAGGTGGGGCATTGGGCCTTTATTAGCTATTTTTGAAGGTGCCCCAATGGCCCATCTTTTGTCTTTCTGCTATCTATGGTCCACGTGACAAGGCTGCAAGATCAAAGATGTAGGAGGAGCTGAGGCACGTCCCAATTTGTCAATGGTTGTCCCTACGCTTTTCTCTAATGAATGACTTGAGGATCGAAGAGATAGGACGGTGGAGGGTTTTCAACTTTGGTGGCAGAGCTTGAACTCCATGACATTCCTGTGACAAGGGCACGATTCACGTGGAGAAATGCCTCTGGGGCAATATCCAAGATTGATAGGTTCCTTTGCTTGGTTGATTTGGTTGAGCATTTCCATAAGGCAGAAGTTACCATGAAACGGAGACCTTTTTCCACTTACATGCCACTTTTGTGGAGCTCAAATGAAGGGGCTTGTTTTTCCACTTATTTCAAATTTGATTGATCATGGCTGATGGAGCCAAATTTCAAATAGTTGGTAAAGAAGTGGAATGAGTTTCGGGCTGAGGGATCAGCAACTCATACTTTGGTAGTGAAGATACAACATTTGAGCATGGCTTTGATCTCCTTTAAGAAGAAGGTCAAGGAGAGATGGGAGAGGACCAGAATGGAGGCTCTACAGGAGGTGGACTTGGATAGGGCAGAGGATGCTAGAGATCTTTCAACAGAAAAGCAAGAGCAAAGATAAAGGCTTCAGGGGTGGTTCACCAGGAGAAGAAAAAGGAGTCAGACTGGAGGCTGAGGTCAAGGCAACTATGGCTTAAGGATGGGGATGCCAACACCAAATTTTTTAACATGGCAGCTAGTTGTAGGAGGAGGTCCAACAACATTGACACTTAGAGGGTTGGGAAGGGGCAATCTCTGGGTGAGAACGGGTTGCTGAGACTTTGAGAGCTCATTTCCAAGACTTCATGAGGCGACATCCTCCGGGATGGTGGGAGTGGTGCTCTGTTGACTTGCCTGTGATGGATAACAAATGAAATCTACTCTTATGAGGGATATCTCTAAGGAGGAGGTTTTTGCTGCTTTTGGAGGTTTGAAGGCTAAAAGGTCCCCTTGTCCAAACGATTTTCTAAGTCCTTTTCTAAAGGCTATGATGCAGGAGTTTTTGATGGAGAATAGAGGTTTAGAGAAACACAAGAAGTCATTTTTTCTTTCTGCCAAAGAAGCCCGGTGTTGAATATTGATGATTATCACCCAATTGCACTCTCTTATGCAGCTTACTTGACTGTGGCAAAGGTTCTTGCAAACAGGATTCAAGAGTTTCTTCCTCATTGGATAGGTCCACTAAAATCGACCTTTGTTTCTAAGGGAGGATCATCTAATCTAGCATTATTACATATTGGTGTTAAAATTAACTAAATACTACAAGTCCTTGCATAGTAACTAATTGTTATTTTAATGATCATTAGTTTCTTTTTCGATATAATTAAATTTTAAACCACCACTAGGTGTGAAAAAATCAGTAAAAATCTTAGACAACCTAATGTCATGAAATAGAAGTATGGTTGACATCACTTAGAAAGTGTGTAGCTCCACAGTAACACAATCAGAATACCGGTTCTCTTTTAATTGGAAGCAAACGTACATGTCCTCGGCATTACTCATACAACTTAAAAATCAAGCAAGTTATAATGTTAAACATGCCTCCCAAGTAAGCTTCAATAAGGTCAGAACAACTTGCCTAAAAACCCTCTAGCGCTGAATAAACACTTGGCCAGGGACAGGCAGACATGCTAAAGGGGAATGCTACAACATTGCAACCCCGGGATGCACAGCCAATTATGCAGTGGTCATATCAGACCAATACTCGACAGGTTTTTGTTGATAGAGCACTTCTATTTTCTGTATCTCTTTATTACTTGTTTTATTTTCTTGAACTTTTATTGCAATCTTCCCAACACCTCTCTCTATATAAAGAGATGTAGGGTTACTTTTGAGAAATGATTATTCATTTTCTCCCACTTGGTATCAGAGCACATGTGTGACTCAGAGGGCGCACAGGAAGGAGTATGTTGTTCTTCGATTTCTGGATGATCTTGGACTAGATTATGAGGCTGCCAGGTCACAGATTTTGACTCTTGTTGAGCTTCCGTCACTTGAGGAAGCATATAGTCGGGTGAGCAGAGTGATTGTTAAACCATTTGCATTAGATGTAGGGCATGCTCTTGTTCTTGTGGCAGCTACTAGAAGTAGGCATGGCACTCCATCTACTAGAGGGAGAGGACGTGGAGGTCGGGGTACAACTGGTAAACCTCGCACCACATGCTCTCACTGTGGTAAGGTTGGGCATTCTGAGGCTACCTGCTAGATTAAGCATGGTAAACCTCTTATGGCCAATCAAGCCATTTCTACGGAGGAGACGAATGACACTGTGTCACTGCTAACTATGATGCAGTGGTTCAGTGTATTACCTAGTTGACTCAGGAGACTACTACTTCTGACACTGCTGCTCTGGCCACCTCAGGTATATCTACAGCTTGTAGTTCTGGTTGTGGTATTTCTGACAGTGCTATGTGGTTAGTAGATTCTAGTGTGTCTCAGCATCTCAGTGGTGATCAAACAGGCCTTAGACAGGTTGAAACTGTGTCTTCTAATAGATCAATTCATACGGCAGATGGTAAACAGTGCAGAGTTCATGGTAGAAGGGATGTGATTGTGACATCTTCATTGGTAATGTTCTTTATGTTCATGACATTCCTATTAGTCTTTGTCTGTCAGTAAAATTATAAAAGACTTGCACTATCGTGCTATTTTTTATGAGTTGAGCTGTATTTTTCATGAAAAACTCATAGAGAGGACGATTGGTAGAGGACATGAGAAAGGGGGTGTGTATCGCCTAAGCCAGACTCCTATTGCTGCTATGTGCCAAGGGGAGGTTGCTTTCAGTGCTGGTACAGAACTTCAATAGCGTCGTCGTCTTGGACACCCATCTCTAGACAGGTTTCACCACATTATTCCTCATATATCATCTACTACTGAGATTTTCTATGATGCATGTAAGCTAAGAAAACATCATAGAGCCAGTTTTCCTTCCACTTCCTCTCAGAGTTCCACTGCAATTTTTGATTTATTGCATATGGATGTATATGGACCTAGTAGAGTCCCAGATAGACTTGGTCATAGATTTTATTTGCTTACAGTGGATAATTTTTTCAAAATGTCTTGGTTATTTCTGTTAAAGAATAAATCAGATGCATCTGTAGTTGAAACATTTATCTTGCAAATAAAGATCCAATTTTCTACCATTGTGAAAATTATCCCAAATGATGTCTCTATGACAATGATTCTCCGCCTACATATAGCAGGTCTTATAGGCAGTTGGTTGGTAAACTTTTATATCTTACTATTACACGTCCTAATTTATCCCTTGTAGTTGGAAAACTTTGCCAGTTCGTGGACAAACCAACTAAGCAGCACTGGAATGCTGCCATGCAGGTCCTTAGACATGTGAAGAAAGCGCCAAATAAAAGTAGTTTGTTTAGGAAAAACATGTCTATCAATGTTATCGCCTATTCAGATGCAGACTATGCAGGTTGCAAGGTAAATAGAAAATCCACTACTGAATTCCGTACTTATGTGGCAGGCAATTTGGTAACTTGGAAGAGTAAAAAGCAGCAGGTTGTATCTCGATCTAGTGCAGAACATGGGTATCATGCTATGGCACAAACTGCCATAGAGATGATCTGGATTAGATCAGTGTTACAGGATCTCCATGTTCGAGTAGAGGGACCAATGGAGATGCGATACGATGAGATAATCGAGCTGTCACATACATTGCAAACAATCCAATGTTTCATGAATGTACAAAGCATGTAGAAGTTGATTGCCACTATACTAGAGACCTGATACAACGCGGAATTATTTACACCACTTCTGTTGCTTCTGAAGATCAGATCGTAGATATATTTACAAAGCCTCTTGCCAAATCCGCATTTGACATGTGTTGTTCCAAGCTGAGCATTATTGACATATACACTCCAGCTTGAGAGGGAGTATTGATAGAACACTTCTATTTTCTATACCTCTTTATTAGTTGTTTTATTTTCTTAGACTTTTGTTGCAATCTTTCCAACACCTATCTGTATATAAAAAGGTGTAGGATTACTTTTGAGAAATATGATTATTCATTTTCTCCCACTATTTTGGTTATCAAGCTGGTTACTAGCTTACTCAGGAAAAAGAAAACGCGAAAGAAACAGAAATCATCCACCTATCACACAGATATGTACTTTGCTATGAGTGTGACAAATGCCTTTTGGATTTTTTGTGTCAGGTGACTCATTGTTTCCTATTAACCTCAAGTTGGACATGTAAACTGTGCAGCTCATACACAGTTAACCATGCTTTCTGAGTTTATCTCTAAACCCATCAATATGCATAGATGAATTTATCACTTTCCAACTTAATTCCATGATATGGAAGCTTAACTTAGATCATCCACAAACATCATATACTCCTTATACCAAGTCCTGACTTAACACAGACCTGCAGTAATGCACAAATTCAGAACTTCAATCACTGAGATCAACTGTCCCTTACGATTCTAATACACACACATCAATTGATTATTTTCCAACTTAAATTTTATAGAATGCAAACCAGCAACCTTAGATTGTCCACTAATTTACTTCTAAAACCAAGACCTGACCTTTGCAATTGCAACCCTGGAGGAAATGCACAATATTCAAAACTTCCAATCACCCATCAAGATAATCCATGCTTTACAATGTTATCTCTATGTCTGCCGATATACAAACTTCAGTTTACTAATTTCCACCTTAAATTCTATAGCATCCAAACCTGACTAATCTTAGATTATCCACAACTTGCCGGACTTTCGCAAGAGTGGAGTAACGCACGAATTCAATCTCCCTATCTAGATTATCCTGTTAGCCTCCCGCCATATACTCCTGACGCAATTGCAACCCTGAGGCTGTGTTTGCATGATGGATGTCCTGCCAGATATCCCTTACAACTTCTCATACTCCATTACATCAACATCTATTAAAATAGACCAACTCCCGAGACTTATCCAATCCCACTAAATTACATCAACGTCAACATATTAAAATAGATCAACTCTGAAGACTTATCCCCTCCCACTAAATCACATCAACACCAACATATATTAAAATATATACACTCTAATCTATTTACATTCACTGCATTACATCAACCCATCCAACACCGATGTCATAGTATTAAAATATTATCCGCTAACAGCATATGGACATACCGATCATGTTATCCCACAACTTATATGACCCCTCGAACCAAACACCCGACACGAATTTTTCCGAGTTCATTCTATCTCAGGATAGGATATCCCTCAAGCAAACACAGCCTGAGAGTAATGCACGAATTCCCAAAGCTCGATCTCGTCGGGATACAATAGTAGGAAGCGAACGGAGCGATCTACCTGCGGACGGTGTGATCGGCACCGGCGCTGAATCCGGAGGAATCGTCGTGGAAGCAGCAGTCGAGGACGGCCCCTCCGTGCATGAACTCCCCCCGGAGCACGTTCGCGCCCGCGTCGTAGAGGCGCACACTCTGAATACCGCCACAATTGGGACGAAACGAGGCGTGAGGTTTGCGCGTACCGGGAGGCCGAGCCGAGGGACGGCAGAAACCCTAGCAAAATCCGTAAGGCGATTTTCATTACCTTGTCCCAAGAGGAGACGAGGAGATGGTCGCTGAGATTGGAGAAGCGGAGGTTGGTGATGCCGTCCTTGGGGGGGTTCGAGAGCTCCCGCCCTCCTCCTCCGCTGCTCGACATCGTCACCTCCCGCGCAACAGCTCAACCCGGTGGTCGATCACGAGAGGAGGAGATTGAGAAGGCTAAGTAACGAGTGGATTGGGTCGGTGGAGGTAGAGGTGGAGGGGATCGGGAGGAGGTGGTTGTTGTTTAGGGCAGTGGGAGGGCTCCTCCGCCGTTGGTGGTGGTGGTGTAGTTGGTGGAGGGAGTGGAATGGGATGGGACGGGAAGAGGATGGGAGAGGAGAGGGGAGAGCGGGCGGCGGGGGCGAGTTTCAAATTCGGTTCGGCGAAAGAGGAGATAGGATAATAAAAACCAAAAAAAAAAAGTAAGTAAAAAAAAAAATATTTAATTGGGTGTGAGTGGTAGTTTTAACTGATCTATTTTAAATTTTTATTAATAAAAATTATTTTTAATGTGTAAAAATTCATAATTTAAGTAAAAATTTATCATATGTCCATGAAAAAATAAAATACATTAGTATATTTTTATTTTCAATCAATATATTTTAGTCATTTTAATTTTCAGCCAATTGATTTTTCATTTTTAATTTTCAACCGATTAATTCTTAACCACATGTTGCAATGTATGTTTTCATATCACGTCTAAAAAAAGAATTGTGGACCTGTTGAGTGGATTTGAGGGGTGAGAGAGGGAAAGAGGAGTGCATGGAAGGTGGGAGATTTTCAACTTCACTAGAAAGAAAGGTAAGTAGGTTTTTCCGCTAATCAAGGTCCTTCCCAATTTTATTTAGGTTAATTACATATATGTCGTTATACTCATTGTCAAATATATGTATATGTTTGTATATTTCATATTTACATGTATATCTCTAAAGAATAATCAATTGCCTTTTTTTACGTAAAGATATGTTTATACATATGTCCTATTTTCTCTTTTCTTCCAACAAAAACTCCTCTTGCATTCCCTAATGGGGGAAAGGTTTTTGACAAAAGAGAAGAGAAAAAAGGGTATATATATATAAAAAATTATTATTATTAGGTTCACTTACTCTAAGATATACGAAGAAAGTACAAGGTCATTTTTCAGGGGTATATATGTAAATAGGGGATATATAGAGGTAAAAACCTCTTTGACAATTATTGTAGAGGCATACATATATTTAACCCTTTTTATTTTACTAATGCTTACATAGTTAAAATTTAAAGAGCTCTTGGTTAAATCCTCTTACTTTCCTTGTTTTTTTGAAGTACTTATCAAGTTGAGAGGAATAAAAAACATTTGGTATACAAAGTTTTGTTTTGCACACCAAATCTCGCAAAAAGGACATATGTCAACCACTCCCATGCTAAAAGTGGGTGTCGTAGCCGAAAGGTGAGTCAATCAAAACTTTGTGTCTCTCCCCAACATCCAACGGTTGCCATCTCTTGTGTAAGATCTCACATACAGTAAGTATTCTCATCAAAACTGATTGTTTTAGGTCCAAGAAAAGGTTTGTCACTCTTCATAAGTCTTTTGCTAAAAAAAAGCATCTTTCAAGTGATTCTCAAGAAGGTGAAACTCAAGTTCATTGATATTCCTTTGTATTTTAGATACAATGATTTTCACTAACCATGTTGAAATGCATGATTATTATTATTAAAGAATGGGATGTTGAACTGCTTATTGAAATAAACTATGCCAATCCTAGCAAGGAGCAATATGATATGTGGCAAGGCCCAAATGGCAGTGCTAGAGAAGGAGAGGCTTGTAGTGTTGATAATAGAATGGACTAGAGTGTGACAAGTGGGGTGTACTTTTATAGAAACAAAACTGGCAAATAAAAGCAACTTAATGCAGGTTATCATACAAAATGGAAATTGATAGAGGTTCAAATGTAGAGGAAATGCTAGGCAAATACTTGTAGAAGTCCACTATATTAATGCACCATCCAACTTTAAAAAAGGCTTACTAGTCGTACACAGCATGAGCATCCTTGCACAAGTTAAGTAAATAGAGGAATGGATGACCCATCTCAAGCAAAGGGTGGCAATTGTTGATTTAGACCTAATTGTCTTCTTGCATTAAGGCATCGATGTCTTTTTTCTATATCAAGGACGGGGAAGGAGGGTAATATTTTGGTAGGGACATTTTCAATGGCTTGCTTTTCTTCTTTTCTTGTATAACAAGTGCAAAATCAAAAATTTATTTCACATACAAGATGACTAGAGAGGATATTTACTATAGCATGGAGAAAGGACATGATAGCCCAATTACAAAGCAACAACAAGTTAGGTCCATTTTAATGTAATCATAAGTTTACAAGTAATATTTCATTTAAAATGAAGGCAAAGCATAGAAGTCTAAACTCTTATTGTCAAAAGAGAGCGTGATCTCAAACAACTAGAGGTTGGAATATTATTCATTCTAATTTGGTTATATAAAGGAATTCAAGTTAGATTCATGAATCACCTTTGATATTCTATCCTTAATACTTATAAACAGCCATTAAGATGGTATTGTAGCATATCAGTGGCAGCCACCATTCCTTTATTTTGCTCCACGTCAAAGTCTTATTCCTTGCATGATGATAATGTACTCGATGTAGATTTCATGATTTTGCCACTGCTGAATGGTTCTCTCTTGCTTGACCACCTCTCTTCAACCCCCCCTTCTCCCCTTCCTCCAACTCCCTCTCCCTTTTCAACTGCTCCATCAAGCCCTAAAATGGAGAATTTCATCGTCATTGCCACCTTTGCCAAGTCAATCTTGCATTAGGAGCTCAATGAGGACACCAAAGGTTGCCCTTTCATCCTCCCCATTCCTAGTATGTTCATATGCATTCTTTTTTGGCACTGCAAGGTGGATGTGCCTTTGGGCATGGATCAAAAATTGTATCTCTTGACTTACTGTTCTTGATCTATTTTTCTAGATTTTGTCAAATGGGTTTCCATCATTTCCTGCAAACAAGGTGAAATCTTTTTGTCCCTTTTGATTTGCATGCATGCTCTAATTCATTATTTAAGGTCTTCATTGTGTGCTGCCCCATCTAATGGGAAGAAGTCCTTGGGTATTAGAATTTAAGTACACATTTGTAAGATAGCGTATGATTCTTTATTTTTATGTATATTAATCATAACTAAAGATCACTAATAATATTTTGGTCAAGTGAAAATATCATCAATAATATTTTATTTCATAACTAAAAAAGCATCAATGATACGACAAAAATCAATGGTAAGGTGATATGACAAGAGTGGGTGACATATAATATTGCATTTTGAATTAGTAATCACTTGCATTGTATGTTGGTAATGTATTACTTGCATTACTTGTAA